>CAVLGL010000091.1:24284013-27208785 GCA_963668995.1 Parnassius mnemosyne
AAGTAAGGAAATAGAAATGATTGGTCATCTTCACGGTGTCATTTTTAACCAAGATAAATTTTTAATTAATGGTGTTGAAATGAGTGTTAAATTGGTTCGATCAAGAGAGAGTTTTAATTTAATTGTTGGGTCAAACGATGTAAAGTTTAAAGTTTGCATTACGGACGCAACTCTTATTGTTCGACGAGCACGAATTAATCCAAGTGTATTACTCGCACATCAAAAAGTTTTAGCTTCTACCACTGCTAAATATCCTATTACTCGAGCTGAAGTAAAAGTTTTAACAATTCCTTCGGGTGTTCAAGGAAAAACTGTTGATAATATATTTTTAGGACAGGTATCTGCATTTAATGGTTCCCTTACTAAAAATCCATTTAACTTTGAAAACTATGGTATTAATTCTTTTAGCTTATATATTGATGGTCAACAAATACCTTCAAAAGCTTTGCAACCATCTTTTAATAATAGCATATTTACATCAGCATATCATACTCTATTCTCGGGAACTGGTATTCACTTTCTTAATGAAGGAAATGGAATCTCTTGTGAACAGTATGGCAAAGGTTACTGTCTATTAGCATTTGACTTAACTCCTGATTTATCAGCTAACTCATCAACTCATTGGAATCTCATAAAGCATGGTAGTGTAAGAATAGAAGTACGATTTGAATCCTCACTAATACAAACAATTAACTGTATAGTTTATGCTGAGTTTGATAATATTATTGAGATAGATAAAAACAGAAATGTTACTGTAGACTATAGTAGTTAAGGTTATAATATGTGTTGTGTGTTAGATTTTATGTGTTATGTGTAATGCATTTTGTGTGTATGTAACTATGTGAAACGTTATAAAATTAAATAAAACAAATTGTATGCAATATATTTTTTTTTATTTCTTTATAAATCTTCTATTTAATCTAATACAAAACACTGTTCGAGTTGAAATTTTACATAAGCACACTGACTAAACCACTGAACATGCTGCTGCCAAGGATCATCATCATCATCTTCCCAATCTTTTAAACCACCACCACAATGGAAACACTTGGTCCCGTCTGCATGGCCAGTATAAAAGAAACCAGCTTCTGCAAGATCTTCAGGTTTCTGTCGCATAACGAGAGGCCAGTTTTCGAAACTAAGCAAACGGCTAGATTTTGAACTGAAGAATGGATATTCAGCTCTTGAGTACTGCATACTCTTCTCGTTTTCTTCTCCACTCAGTGTTGTAGTTTTGTTATTCAATGATGTGTTTTGTACACGTATGCCACACTCATCTCTTCCTTCCGCTCTTGTCTTCCTGTAATTGAAGTAAACAGAATCACATTCACTAATGATCAGCTAATGACTGTCATTGTTAAAAAAGTATTTTTTAACTTTTTCACTTTCTGCTATTGTCTTTGTTATATTGTATACGAGGGCGTTTGTGTTGTCGTAGATGCTATCCTTATTAGTCTTTACGTAATATTTAATTCTCGTGGAAGCATGTTTCCAATGATCAGTAGTTGGAATCTTGGATAGCTTCTTCATATCGTACATTTCAATTTTGATGAGATGCGTCGCTTGGTCTCCGTCGTCAGAATTAGTAGAAATGTATGATACACCATCTCTAGCGGCTCGTGCTACGGTTGATGATAACAGCTTCCTCTTTTTTATTTTTGATTCAGCTTCAAAATAATGATCAATCGATTGCGATTTTCTTTTTCCACCATCGCATGTGTTATTATTAATGACGAGGTTATCACTCTCTTCTTGAGGGGAGAGTGGCGAGTAGTAATACTGTTTATAGGTATCTTCATCGAAGCTCAATGATTTCTGCAACAACACAGTTATCATGTTAATATCAATTTGTTAACACTTAATCATAAAAGTTAAAAAAGTTAAAGTTACAGCCTATTAAAGTCCACTGCTGAACATAGGCCTCCTCTCATTTCTGAGAGGGTTTTAGAGCAAGGAAATGTCCGCCGCGCTCCCTCAATGTGTGTTGGCGAACTTCACATGCCTTCGAAATTTTCTCAGACATGCAGGTTTCCTCACGATGTTTTCCTTCACCACCAAGCACGTGGTAATAAGCACTTAAAATTGCGATTAACAATTTAATTGGTGCTGGCGGGGATCGAACCCGGGTCGCGTACTGTGAAATTTACAGCTAGCGCTAACCATCTGAGTTACCACGGCTTAATCATATACATACACAATATTTAAATAAAATAATACACACTGTAGTCAAACGACCGTACACTAACTCGATGACTGCGTCTGTTGGTCTTATATACCACCAGTACGTAAAAATTCTAATCTAAAGTATTTCCGTAATGAGTTGATAATTACTTTATGCGTCAACCAGTTTATCTCACATTTCCGTTGTCTATCTCAACATTTCTTCGTATTGTGTTATGTTTGGTGATCAATGACTCAAGTACGATTTGTATAACACAAAAATGCAATTTAATATTTAGAAACATATCAGTTTATCTCACATTTCCGTTGCCTATCTCAACATTTCTTCGTATTGTGTTTTGTTTGGTGATCAATGACTCAAGTACGATTTGTATAACACAAAAATGCAATTTAATATTTAGAAATCACTATAATTGACCATTCCTATGTTATTCATTGAGTAGATTGGTACTGTAATAATCTACTAATAGCAGTAATATCATGGATACACTAGATGTACAACAACATCTGAAAAAGATTCACCCCAGTCTAGAAAATAATGTTTATGCAGCTAATAGACTGCCTATGTATACCCACGTACCAACGTATATAATATGTAATTTGGATACAGATGATAAACCAGGGTCACATTGGGTAGCTTTATATATCGATACGAATGACGTCGGTCAATATTTTGATTCATATGGACGATCACCTGTACGATATCATCTAGAGTTTTTAAAAAGGAATTGTAAAAGATGGAACTGGAATGTTGATAGGATTCAGAATGAGTGGACTTCAGTTTGTGGCGAATATTGCTTAATGTATTTGCTATATAAGTTTCAAGGATGTTCAATACATAGTTTTACGAGTATATTTACAAGGAACACACTGTACAACGATATTTTAGTGGATGAGATGTTTCGCTCCTATTTTATAGATAATAAGTAATAAGATTTTGTATTTTATAAATAAAAATTGTAACAAAATTATGTAATGTGTTTTATTGATGATTCAGATTAGCGTTGTATAATTAGGAACAAAGAAGCAGAGCATGCCAAAACCTTTTTTTTTTTTTTCTTAGGATCGGGTGTCGACGAACGTCGTTGAACCACGTCTGACTCAGGTGGTCTAGAAGTGGTACAACTACACTACTCACATATATAAACAATTACACAGGGCCACATGATGGTAATTGGATACTGTGACCCATAGACATCTACGTCTATTCTCGGTTAAGAATCAAAATGAAGATGCGTGGTCATCCCTGAGGACTAAAATGAGTCTCCGGTTCTATCGGAACCAAATTCTCACGGAGTGACTCACCATACGAAACACAGCGCCATTATACTGCTATTTTACACTGATATTCTGTGAGAGCGTGATTCTGCCCCTGTCGAATTGACTTAAATTTATATGAGACCACATGAGAAGCACCAGCTTTCAAATAAAAAAAATATCAAAATTCACCTCAAAAAGGTATAAGGTAACACACATAAAAAATACAGTAGAATTGAGTAGCTCATCTCCATTTGAAGTTGGTTAAGAAAAACAAATATAACGCGTGTCTTATTTTTTTATTAGCGAGTAGGTACACTACTAGCGCGTTGAACTTTAACATTATATCTATTCCTTGCTAATATCGATACTTACAAAATTCTGAGTATAAGACTAACTAAAATTATCAAGCAATATAAATTTGACAATTGGACGGCTCCGTGGCGCAGTGGCTTAGCAATGAGTTGCTGCGCTGCGACCCGCGGGTTCGGATCGCGCAAGGAACAAGTATTTGTATGGCCTACATATAATTGTTCCGGGTCTGGATGTCTGTCCTCGTGCAATTTATGTTTGTAAACTGCCTCCACGATACAGGAGAAAATCCTAGTGTGGGGGTAATATCTTTTAAAAGAAAAAAGAAAAAAGAACAATAAAATCAGTTTTTGCTTAGGCGTCCTTTTAATTTGCAAAAGAGTTTAGCTTCTTCATTATCAACCCTTAAAGGCCACCCCTGCACAGAGGCCTATCCGTTATAGAGTGGATTCAATTTAATCGCGAAATCGATACGTCTCGTGCCTTTGACACTGATAGACGCGCTGCAGCTATATTATGGTTGTAGCATGAATAGGTCGGCTCGGCCGTACCAGCGTAAAGTAGCAGCTTAATGCTGCTGTGTTTCTTATGGTGAGTGTAGAGAACCGGAGACCATTTTTACTGGAAACGAGGCATTCTATATAACACTCAGGGGTAACAACGCATCTACATTTTGAATCTAAATCGAGGATAGATGTAGATACGAGTATATGTGGGCCACAGTATCCACTTAACATCAGATAGACTATATGTTTGTTTG
Organism: Parnassius mnemosyne; assembly: GCA_963668995.1. Classification (NCBI taxonomy): domain Eukaryota; kingdom Metazoa; phylum Arthropoda; class Insecta; order Lepidoptera; family Papilionidae; genus Parnassius; species Parnassius mnemosyne. The sequence goes on from CAVLGL010000091.1 coordinate 24,288,524, forward strand.
AAAAAAAAAGTCTTCGGTGTCGGCTGTAAATTAAAAATACACCGAAAACATTGCCCTAGCTTTCAGGTACAGCGCACACTCTTCAAATGACCTTAAAGCAATGTACTTTAAGGGATTCTCGTTTATAGCCGCGCGTGAGTCCGTGTGTTTATTTTTGTCGTTTCATTTAACGGCTTCGTCCATTTCCACTTTATATTCTGTAATGTGTGAAAGTATTTCTATATTACGTAGTACTTATCCTGCATTAAGTTCTGTCTATCTGTAAGTAAAAATAGTAGTTTTTGTGAAACGATAATGTTAATATTTTTTTTTATAGAATTAATGTGATAAATTAGCACACTGTCTACCTGATAATGTGAGAGCGTAACCCTACCCAGGTCTACCCGACCCATTCGTGCTGGAGATTTATTTAGCTGCAACGTGGCACTACCACGTAAACATATTACATATTACTTATTTAATACGGCAGCCTTATTCTAATCACGAACATAGTATAATTTGATGATGAATGGTGTTTTCCCAACTCTCAAGCGTTAAGCTTTTATTATTCCCATTCCTAAATCCAGCGATTGCAACGCTATATCCAATTTCAGACCTTTTAGAATTATGCAATTGGATCACCAGCTTTCTTGCAGATCGGAGCATCAAGGTCGTTGTAGACGGTGCATGCTTCGACTACAAGCCTATTAACGCTGGTGTTCCACAAGGCTGCGTGCTATCACCAACGCTGTTTCTTCTGCATATCAATGATATGTTGCAAGCTGGTAGCATTCATTGCTATGCAGATGACAGCACTGGTGATGCTCTATACACCGGCCGTGCCAATATTTCTCGGGAAAACGTCACCGAGTACCGGAACAAACTTGTGTCTGAAGTCGAGTCTTTGCTGGACAAAGTCTCGGATTGGGGGCGACTAAATCTAGTCCAGTTTAATCCTCAGAAGACACAAGTTTGCGCGTTTACCGCTAAAAAGAACCCCTTTGTCGTATCTCCTCAGTTTCAAGGTACTCCCCTTGTTGCCTCAGCCAGTATCGGAATCCTCGGCGTCGACATATCGAGTAGCGTGCAGTTTCGTGGTCACTTGGAAGAGCAGGCCAAATTGGCCTCTAAAAAGCTTGGCGTGCTCAGCAGAGCGGGACAGTATTTCATGCCGGCTCAACGCCTGCAACTTTATAAGGCGCAGGTTCACATCACATCACATGGAATACTGTTCCCATCTCTGGGCTGGGGCTCCCCAGTGCCAGCTTCTTGCACTTGACCGCATCCAGCGCAGAGCGGCTCGAATCGTCGACGACCGAGTCCTTTCCGATCGGCTCGACTCATTGGCACTGCGAAGAGATGTTGCATCTCTTAGCATTTTCTTTCGCATTTACCATGGCGAGTGCTCTGAGGAATTATTCGGATTAATCCCAGCCGCCAAATTTCACGAACGCACATCGCGGCAGAACTCCCGATACCATCCACACCATCTGGATGATTGGCGGTCCACCACTGTGCGATTTAGAAGATGTTTTCTTCCTCGCACAACTTCCTTGTGGAATAGTTTACCACCAGCGATTTTTCCGGACCGATACGACTTAGGGACCTTCAAGAAAAGAGCCTACTCCTTTTTAAAAGGCCGGCAACGCATCTGCAATTCCCCTGGTGTTGCGGTTGTTCATGGGCGGCGGTAGTCACTTACCATCAGGTGAGCCGCATGCTCGTTTGCCCCCTCTCCTACAAAAAAAAGACCAATTTCTATTCTGCCTTTTCTCTCTAAGGTTCTGGAAGCTGTTGCTCATAAACAGATTTCTTCTTTTGTTTTCTCAAATAATATTCTTTCCCCTTATCAGTCGGGTTTCCGCCCTGGTAATTCTACTACTACTGCTCTTCTCAAGGTGACGGAAGATATCCGAGAGGGAATGGAAAAATCCAAACTGACCGTCCTCATCCTAATTGATTTTTATAACGCATTTAATTCTGTTGACCATGATATCTTATTGGCCCTTCTTTCTCATTTGAATATCTCGTCTTCAGCTCAGGAATGGTTCTCATCATATCTTCGAGGGCTCCAACAGGCCGTGCGTACTGGACATTTATTTATTTATTTATTTATTTATTTCTTCAGCCAAACTTATCACTAACATTACAGGATCTAATGACCTAATGCGCTAGTGAAAACAGTAAACATTTTAATTATTGTAACATATTATAAATAATGCAGCCCTTGTGAATTCACTCATAGAACATACAAATATGTCAACTTCCTCGTGGATAAGGTTAAGTATTCTGGTGGCGCGAGTGTGCGGCGCCTCCCGCAGCAAGTTGGTGCGAGCGCGCGGTACCGCCAGCAGCCGCGGCCGTCGCCCTCGCCACACTTATTTCTCCGGCACATTCAAATATATACCCTCCAAGAAATAAGGATTGTCTATCTTTCCTCATATTACTTGGAGAATATATGATACTAATGCGAGGTTCCGCCTAACACGGAGTTCATTATATCCCACCATACCTAAAACGAATAAGGTTGGATATTTTAGTAGATAAAAAGGATATACGTCATAATATTTGAAATATAGAAATCCAACAAATTTGTTTTGAATTCTCTCCAGCATGAGACTATATTTAGTTTCATGTGGAGCCCAGATAACCGCGTTGCGCTCAAGTTGGCTCCTAACTAAGGCGTTATACAGTGCTACAATGGCTTTAATATTTGTGAAACAACGAGCCCTGCGCAGTGTAAAACCTAATGATCTCCGCTATATGATTTTGGAAATTAAGTACTGAGGTGAAACTAACACCCAAATCCTTAACCTCGTTCACTCGTGGCATAGCTACTCCATCCAGTGTATACGTATAGCGCACGGGATTGCGTGCGCGAGTAAAAGTTAGCGTTACACACTTAGATGAATTAAACTGCAATTTATTATCCTCACACCACGCTACCACCCTGTCAATGTCGCGTTGTAACCTCTCACAGTCCTCCGGTTCCCTGATTGGTAGATACAGCTTGAGGTCGTCAGCGAACAGCAAACATTTAGCGTCAATCACAACACTCGGCAGATCGTTTATCATTAATGTAAACTCGAGAGGACCGAGATTGCTGCCCTGACTCACACCAGATCGAGTGTAATATGGTTTCGATACGAAACCAGCGTATTCCACATATTGTTGCCTGTCCCTCATGTAACTGGCAAACAATTGTAGTAAGTGTGGAGTAAAACCAATGATTGCTAACTTTTTAAGTAATACGTCGTTATCGACCAAGTTGAAAGCTTTTTTAAAATCAAAACAAGCAACGTTCACTTGTACTCCACTGTCCACTACCGGTACGATATCAGCCATGTAGTTCAGAAGGTTGCTTGCGGTACTCCGTGCTGGTCGAAAGCTATGCTGAGCATCTGTCAGCTGGGTGTTTACCTGCGAGAGTACATTCTTATGTATAGCAGACTCCAACACTTTCGCCGGTGTTGACAGGACAGCTACAGGTGTATATCCTTCTACTTTAGTTGATAAACCTTTCTTGGGCACCGGCACGACTCGTGTTATTTTCCACCTCTCGGGAAACACCACCGACTCAATGCAAAGGTTATATGTGTGAACTAGAGGTTCAGCCAACACTTCCCTACAGTCCCTAAATACGTAGGGAGGTATGCCATCCGGTCCTACAGCAGAATTAGGCTTTAACCGCTGTAGCGCACCTCTAAGTTCTTCTAGTTTTAAGTGGTCAAGATGCACGCGCGCACCACCATTACCTCCACCAGCATTAATGATACTCGCGTTCACGTCCAAGTCTGCCTGTTTCGTGCTATACACCGAGTGGAAATACCTCGCGAATTCTTCAACACTTTGTTGACCCGTTAACGCCTCCCCATCCTGTAATATTGACCGTGAGTGTCTACTACCCCTTCGAGATTTCATGTAGTTCCAAAATGCCTTTGGTTCTTTATGTAGGTGATTTTGGACGCGGTGCTGATAAAGTGTCTTCTCAATACCTATCATCTTTTTTACTCTCGCTCTACACTGCGAGTATTTACCGTAATCTTCCGCTAACCCACTCGATTTAAGCTCTATAAAGATAGCAGTGAAAAGTCGGCAGAAACATAAAAATTGTATCCAGGAATTTGTAGCTAATTTGTTGCTAATTAGTTACCAAAATCGCGATTTTGTTGCTCCAACCGGTTTTGAGTAAATTGAATTACTGCTATCTTTACGTTAAGATAGCAGTAAAAAGTTTAAATCAACCCCGCCGTAGCGGATAAAACGGGATAATTTGTTGCTAATTAGTAGCTGACATATAATGCAAAAAATATTAAAAAAAAATTTATTTAAAAAAAAACAAACTAAAATTAAAAAAAAAACATCAAAAATTATTAAAAATCAATTTATGTTTTGGTGAACTGAACTTCAGAATCAGTAGTTCCAAATTAATGAAAATTTTGCTACTAATTAATAAATAGATCAATAACTCCCAGACAGCCTACAATAGCATAAAATCGATCGAAAAGCTGTATCAAGTAATAAGGTTACACATAAATACATGCTGTCTATACGGTAGATTCAAAAACAGAACAACAGATATATTGTTGCTGTTCAGTTATGAAAGCACAAAGAGCCAGCAACAAAAAAAAAAAAAAACAAAATAGATCGATAAGCTGCACCAAGTATTAAGTTAGTAATTATTTGTGTACAAGTTATATTTTTATGAAAATTTTAGGAAAAATATAGCAGATATCTTGTTGCTAGCCAGTAATGGAAGCAACATGTCATAAAGAACCAGCAAAAAGTAAAATAGATCGATAAGTTGCACCACGTTATTAGTTAGAAAAGTTTACAAGTTAAATTTTTATGAAGATTTGAGAGAAAAATATATCTGAATATTTTGTTACTAGTAATCGAAGCAGCAAGTCATAAAGAGCCAGCAACAAAATAAAATTGATCGATAGGATGCACCAACTAATAAGTTAATAATTATTTGTGTACATGCTATATTTATATGAAAATTACAGAAAAAAAGATAGTAGATATTTTGTTGCTGGTCAGTAAAAGGAGCAGCAACTCGCATAGAGCCAGCAACAAAATAAAATAGATCAACCAGTTGCACCACGTTATTAGTTAGTAATTATTTGTGTACATGCTATATTTCTATGAAAATTTTAGAAAAAAAAGGTAGCTGATATTTTGTTGCTGGTCAGTAACGGAAGCAGCAAGTCATAAAGAGACAGCAACAAAATAAAATCGATCGATAAGCTGCACCAAGTAATAAGTTAATAATTATTTGTGTACGAGCTATATTTACATGAAAATTATAGGAAAAAAGATTGTAGATATTTTGTTGCTGGTCAGTGACGGAAGCAGCAACTCATGAAGAACCAGCAACAAAATAAAATAGATCGACAAGTTGCATTACGTTATTAGTTAGAAATTATTTATGTACATTCTATATTTTAATGAAAATTTTAGGAGAAAAGGTAGTAGATATTTTTTGCTGGTCAGTGACGGAAGCAGGAATTCATGAAAAACCAGCAACAAAATAAAATAGATCGACAAGTTGCATTACGTTATTAGTTAGAAATTATTTATGTACATTCTATATTTTGATGAAAATTTTAGGAGAAAAGGTAGTAGATATTTTTTGCTGGTCAGTGACGGAAGCAGGAATTCATGAAGAACCAGCAGCAAAATAAAATAGATCGATAAGTGGCAATACGTTATTAGTTAGAAATTATTTATGTACATGCTATATTTTAATGAAAATTTTAGGAAAAAAGTTAGGAGATATTTTATTGCTGGTCAGTTACGGAAGCAGCAACTTGTATAGAGCCAGCAACAAAATAAAATTGATCGATAGGCTGCACCGACTAATAAGTTAATAATTATTTGTGTACATGCTATATTTACATGAAAATTACAGGAAAAAAGATAGTAGATATTTTGTTGCTGGTCAGTGACAGAAGCAGCAACTCATCTAGAGCTAGCAACAAAATAAAATAGATCGAGAAGTTACACCACGTTATTAATTAGTAATTATTTGTGTACATGCTATTTTTCCATGAAAATTTTAGAAAAAAATGTAGCAGATATTTTGTTGCTGGTCAGTAACGGAAGCAGGAACTCATAAAGTGCCAGCAACAAAATAAAATAGATCGCCAAGTTGCATTACGTTATTAGTTAGAAATTATTTATGTACATGCTATATTTTAATGAAAATTTTAGTAGATGGTAGATATTTTGTTGCTGGTTCTTAATGAGTTGCTGCTTCCGTCACTGACCAGCAACAAAATATCTACAATCTTTTTTCCTATAATTTTCATGTAAATATAGCTCGTACACAAATAATTATTAATTTATTACTTGGTGCAGCTTATCGAGCGATTTTATTTTGTTGCTGTCTCTTTATGACTTGCTGCTTCCGTTACTGACCAGCAACAAAATATCAGCTGCCTTTTTTTCTAAAATTTTCATAGAAATATAGCATGTACACAAATAATTACTAACTAATAACGTGGTGCAACTGGTCGATCTATTTTATTTTGTTGCTGGCTCTATACGAGTTGCTGCTCCTTTTACTGACCAGCAACAAAATATCTGCTATATATTTCCCTAAAATTTTTCATAAAAATATAACTTGTAAACAAATAATTTCTAACTAATAACGTGGTGCAACTTGGCGATCTATTTTATTTTGTTGCTGGCTCTTTATGACATGCTGCTTCTTTTTTTTTAATTTTAGATTTTTTTTAATTTCAATTTTTTTTATATTTTTTTGCATTATATGTCAACAACTAATTAGCAACAAATTATTCCGTGTTATCCGCTACGGCGGGGTTGATTTAAACTTTTTACTGCTATCTTAACGTAAAGATAGCAGTAATTCAATTTACTCAAAACCGGTTGGAGCAACAAAATCGCGATTTTGGTAACTAATTAGCAACAAATTAGCTATAAATTCCGGGATACAATTTTTATCTATTCTGCTGACTTTTCGCTGCTATCTTTACAGAGCTCTCGATTTATACCTTTTGTGCAGAATCGCTTTTAATTTTATGTTGCGAATTATTTCAGGTGTGAACCAATCGGGGTAATGATATCTCGAGCTCACAACGTTTCCCTTTTTCTTTGGAACGCAGTCATCTATAACTGAATAAATAATGTCATAAAAATAATTTAAACTCATTTCTAAGTTAAAACCCCACATAGGACTCCAATCTACAGCTGCTATGGACGAATATAGTTTTAACAGATCTGCTTTGTTAAAATTCCATCGCTCCGGTACGTAATATTTGTTATTGTTCGGAAAAATATCACCAGCGTCGGCCAAGTCTGGCGTCAGCGAGCATGAGGGCGTCGGCGCGGGACACCGGACCGATACCGCGAGCGCGGGATGGTAAGGGTCGAGAGACACCAGTGGAGGCGCCGCACTCACGCACACACCATCCCATGTACTTAACACTAAATCTAAGCAACGACCAATACAGTTCTCTATGCTGTTGCTCTGAGTGAATCCACAATAAGCCTGAAAATATACATAACAATCATTAACAGATGACGGACAAGAATGTAAATTAAAATCTCCTAACACTACCACAGCGCTATATAAATCACAAAATTTGTCTATTATCCTAAATAACATCATATAATCAGTCTCACTACTTTTTGCAGGTATATAAATAACGCAACATAATAATAAAAATCTCTAATGTAAATAAACAGTTGCACTTGCGCATTCGAATACACAATTGTCTACGATGACGTCACCGGGAATAGCCACTGGTCGCAACTAGAATCGCGGTGTGGCCACTAAACTTGCGCCGCCTTGCTTACGTCCGTAAGGCCTCTTACGTTTTGGTAGAATACCTCGATACATTAATTTGTTCTTTGACTTATTGGCTGGCTTGCGAAACCACACCCTTTCACAAAACTCTATATTCACCGCCCAATTTTCTGGTTGACATAGTAATTGATATTTGCTCTCTGGTACACCTATTATGAAGGATGCATAATCTCTTTCAGATTTATATTTAATTTTTTCCACCTTGACAGCTATATCCTGCCCACAAATTTTTCTTACATGCGTTTCTACGCATTCTGTGGTAGTCTCCTTCTTGAGCCTCTAGACATGTAAATATTTCTTCCGCTCTGTGCCTTGAATTTCTAGAGAGGTTGTGTTATCTCCTCTTTTGACTTCACTGTTCGGGTACCTATTTTTTTCCTATGAATGACTGTCCATTCTTCACTTTCTATTTTCTTCTCTGTCTCTTTCTTCTTAATTTCCTCTTCCGTATTGGGTTTCATACTGCTTATTTTCTCGGCTTGTACCTCTGTGGTAGCAGATGTGGTGGCCTGTTTCGTGGCCACAAATTCCTTTGAATTTTGATTTTGTTTGACAGTACTTGCAAATGACTTTGGTAGTACTGGTGATAATTGAGTTGCTTCGCTATTATTCTTAATATTAGTCCCCGGTTGACTAGATTCCAGTCTTTCGTTTTTTTCTATTAATATTTTAGTTTTGTTTTCTAACGAATCTACTTTACTCGCCTTTTCTTGAACTACCTTCAATATATTTTGTACTTTAATTAATTCTGTTTCTGTGCGAATAAATTTGTGCCCGAGTTGTTTATATGTCTTTATTTGCTCGTCTAATTTATTTTTCATTTCTCTCATCATCTCAAAAAAGTTACATTCGTTTTCGACCATAGGTACATCGATCTGCTTTGTTCGCCTGCGCTCAGTGTTAACGAAATTGGTTGGCGTAAATGTCCTATTCATTATTGTGTTCCCGCGAACAGGGGTATCAGAATTATCTCTCTTTGGGATATCCCGTATACATTCAGGGTATATCCAGTTTTCCTTATACTCTTGAGTGAAAGCCTCAAATGTTTTCTCTGTAATTGCCAGACATTTTAAGTGAAATAACTTTTTACATGTTGCTTGGGAACACTCCATATATGATATTTCAAATATTCCAGAATCACACCCATTACATTTAGTCCCCATTTGACACTTCCTAGCGAATTTTTTTTTATTTGTTTTAAAAATATATACTACACACACCGAACACTTCCGTACGCTCACGCTCAACGACGAAATATAAATAGCTATCTGACCGGTGTGACATATACTATCTGACCGGTGTGATGTGTCTACTGGCGTCCCTCAAGGCGGTATAGTCTCTCCTCTTCTGTTTTCAATTTTTATCAATCTCATCACATTAAATCTCAAGTGCTCTTATCATCTGTATGCTGATGATCTGCAGTTATATGTGCAAGTGGATCCCTCAAACATATCTAATGCTATCTAATTGTTAAATGATGACATGAAATACATCTCCGAATGGTCCACTGTGTATGGCATAAATGTGAACCCATCTAAGTGCCAAACAATAATCTTAGGTAGCCCAAGATTATTATTGAAACTAGATATTCCCACCCTACCATCAATAATGTTTAAAAATAATGTCATACCATTCTCTCCCCATGTAAAAAACCTTGGTCTGTACGTTGATGATTGCTTAACATGGAGCAAACATATACAGGAGGTGAGTCGCAAAACTACTGGAACTTTGCGAATTCTATATCGATTAAAAATTTTTCTTCCCACCTATACTAAGATTTTACTTGCCCAGTCACTTATCCTACCGATTATTGATTATATCGATGTGTGTTGCTCAGAACTGTATCAGATACATTTATGGTCTCCGTAAATACGACCACATCTTTTCGTGCTCAGCTAAATTGGCTACCTATCCGTCAGCGCAGATGTGTCAGAATGTCAGAATACTCTGCACCCTCTTCACAATTCTGAACGATCCATGTGCTCCCGAGTATCTGAAATCCAAATTTCAATACCTGGGAGATTCTCATAAACGTTCTCTCCGTTCTTCGGCTAATCTTAAGTTGCTTACTCCTTTACACCGTACTGGTTATTTATCTCAATCTTTCGCCCTCACGGCCATCAGACTCGGGAAAGACATTTCTCTTGACAGTGAAAAAGCTTCCAACAAGTTTGTTTTTAAAAATGAAGTCCGTAAGCATGTGAAAAAATTGTTGGAAGTTTGAACTAACACAGCTCTTATTTATATGTATTGTGCATATATGTAGTGTATACATGTATATTTGTATGTATGTATTTATATATGTATGTATTGTGTGTATTTAAGTATATACGTCTATGTATGTGTGTGTATATGTATATTTATAAGTATATATGTATATACAATACTTTTTTTTAGCGCTTTCTATTTTGATTACTGCTGCACCGCCTCTTGTTTGTATATCTCTGTTTAGCCTAATGGTTGACTGGGAGAGAATGTCCTAATGCATTAAGTCCGCAATATGTACAACTTTGTGCATGAAAGATTAAATAAATAAATAAAAAAAAATAATTTTTATGTACTCTTGTTGCAGATTTATATTTTATTTCTTGTGCATTTAGATTGATATTATAACCGTTAGAATTTCAACAGGAAGTTTTACTAGGTGGTAGGGATCCTCTTCTGTTTTTGCTTGGTTAGCTACCACCATCTCAGCTATTGCTGTCGCCAAGTAGCAGTGCGCTCATTAATGTGTTCTGACCTAAAGGAGAACTAGTATTAGTAACAGGCTTATCTTTATATGGAATGTAATTTTTTTTCACAATTTTATAAAAAAGGATTGAAAATGCCAATAAAATTTCAAAATTTATATGATGATGACGAAGAATAAAAATGCAGAAGCATTGTTACCCCTGATAGCTAAGACGGATGGCTCATTTCCAGCAAAAAGGGTTTCTGGTTCTCTACACTAACCAAACGATATTTTACGCTGTTATTCTTTGAAAGTATTCATTCATTCTCCGATCGAGCCGACGAATTCGTGCTACAACCATAATATAGCTGCAGTGTGACTCTACCACGTACAAATATTTATAATTAGTTTTAATTTTGAAGCCATATTCCACCGTTTGGTGTGTAAACTATATATTAGTTTTTATTCTCCTAATGTCGTCTGCTACCAGTGTTTGTAGTCATTTTTTCTATACTTGATGATATTTTGATTTTATTTCAATTATCGAAATTTTCTTATAATGGTGGTGTACACGCCCCTAGCTGCCCCAACCAAGGCTGACGAGATTAGGGCCCATGAGTAATCCCATCGACGAGCAGCAGAGGGACGGGGCCAGAATATGGCCACGTGGAAATTCCTAATTACAATAAACCAGATGGGAGGACGCTAGAAAGACATAGTACTTACCATTATCCGAAGCTAACTTCGCAACAAGGCTTGAGCAGGCCGTGAGTGTGTGTAATAGTGGATGGCGTGTAGTGTACAGTGAGGTGTGAATGTGTGGGGCCTTGTCAAGCATAGGCGACCAGCCGCGGCCGAGTTCCAGGCTGCTCCAAAATGCTGCACCGCTTCAGACTGCTTCGGCGTCGGACCACAGTCACTTTCCTCGTTCGTCACGATGAAAGTCAATTAACTCTATCGTACGATTTACTAACTTACAGAAGCCACTAACTATCGTGGGTTATAAGGTTAACGCACAAAACGCACACGGAGTTTACGGATCAAAGGTTACTACCGTTTCGCGTCACAACAGTTAGTTCTAGAATATCAGAGGCCGCACTAGCTAATATTGCTGAATGCACTTATGCAGATTCTGAGTCAGACACAATGAGTCCCAGGGAAGCTCTCCAGCAGGAATGCGCGTCACAATGGTAGACCGAATATTTACTGGCCGCGCCGAATTATTCCGAGTTCCCGACAAAAATGACAGCGTGTTGTTCCAAGCACAGCTGACAGACGACTCTGGCTTTTTGCTCGCGACCCGCGCGCCACTTGCCACGCTCGGCCGAACTTCAAACCGGTATCGCGCCGATGTCACTCGGCTGAGTGACATCTGGCGTCGATTCTTGACAGTGTTTGGCGCGAACAAACCCCCGTCCCGGACATAAGGATTAAGGTCCGCGAGCAAACCGGTCAGCGGGACAAGGTCGCGAAGGCAAGTTGCAAGACCGAATCTACAACCAAACTAGGCCACCTTAGGCAACCCATCAGATCTTGCTACCCTAACCAACGCCTCAAAAGATAGCCCTAATGTGGCAAGCCGGAGGGTCAGCCTCCACTGGATGCCCCTCCTGGGCATTGCAGCACTTTAACAAGTCCTGTACTGGACAGAAGTATGACGACCTCTTTTAAACACCTATCTGTGCCCCTATGATTAATTCCGCAATCCGACCGGATCAGCTCTGAAAACAGCGACGCTACACGAAGCTGCCCAGACAAATTTTGTGCCAGCAGTTGCTTCAGTGCAGAGCGCACCCACAAATTCCACATGAACGTCGTCTGTGGAGAGCCGAACGAAACGCACAGATAGTCCCTAGTATGAATTTTCAACAAGTAGGCCTAGCCAGGCCACCCACCATATTGTCATTTACTAAAATAGTGCGAAAGCTGATTTCAATCTGATAATCTCCAAAACTAGCTAGCCTATTAGACAAGCAGTCCTATGCTCATATTTCAACTAATTTTTCAAAAGCATCAATGTTCAACTACAGAATCAATTCAACCAAATTAATCACCGATGCGCATAGGTCAACTTGCAAATTAAACAAAACAATAACGTAAGGGACAGTCTACTTCTTCGCAAAGCAAAATGATTAAACACTATAATAAACATATACATAATTTTTCAAATAGCGCGCCATTCAATTTCAAATGAATTCAAATTTTCCTTTCAGCAAACAGACGCAACAATCAAATACAGTGATTAAATATATGTACAAAACACATGCAGTAGCATTAAAAGGAGTAGAATAAATTCAATTCTTTTTATTTAAACCGCTACAAATAGGAAAATTTCGCGGAAAGCCCAAAGCAGTTTTTAATTTTAATTCAAGTATTTTTTGACTAAGTGCTCGACCAAACCAAATCTAATACTCCTTGACAGCGTGATTCAATGCTCCAGGGGGGCCCTAACCTTTCCACCACCAAGGGGAGGCCATATGGCGTGAACCCGAGATCAATAGAGCACAACCGCTAACAGTCGCCACTCGGGTTGTACGCCTTCACTGAGGCCGTCGGCAACAGAACATTTTGACAAGTGGACTGTTGACGGCTTAAGGCTCAGTGGAGGCGGCCGTGGTGGGAGCTAAGGCGGCAGCTAGCCCGGGCCGCCTCCATCAAATGGGGAACAGTGGTACACCAGTCGCGGCCACTCAGCTAACGGGAGTGAGAAGGGTCCAGCGGACCGATGAGTGGCCGTGAAGTTCCTCTCCACACGCTGAGAGGGGGTGATGACACCCCCGCCCCTGGGGGAATTACCCCCCAACTGGTCGGGGACCCCTTCCAAACCTAGGTGCCCGGTGGCTGGCCGGCAGGCGCCGAGAATAGCCCGGCAGAGGGCGTGGCTGAGCGCCCCCGCCCGTGGGGGTCGAGGGCCTGGCAGAGCCCCAAGAGGAGACGCCGTTCGCACCCAGGCACAAAACTGCATGGTGATTGCCCTGGCAATGCAGACAGGCCCGCCGATATGGACAGTCTCGCTGGAGGTGTCCTCCTAAACATGAGCAGCACCAGCGGCGCTCCTCGGCGATAGTTTGCCTCGCCGGAACCGGCTTACCTAAAAATTTCGGGCACGACGTTACCCGGTGGGTAGATGCTCGACAATAGGAGCAGGGGGGGGGGGGTTGCCGACGACTTGCCTGGCGGATTCAGCCTCTCACTGGGCACGGCTCGTAAGTCGTCAACGGTGCCCGTCGCGTTCTTGATCTGCCGGCACTGCTCCTCCAAAAAACGCAGCAGGTCATGGAAGGGCGGAATATAGGAGGCCTCGTCCTCGCCGTACCTCTCCTCAAAATGGATTCGAAGGTCGAGAGGTAGACGGGACAGCACGATGCGGAGCAACAAAAAAGTCCATTCGCCCACTAGTAAACCCAGCCGCCTCAACGTATTACATGCCACCAAGACTGGATCCAACAGGTCCGGACGCAGTCTGGCCCGGTCACTTAGCAGCGGGAGGCTTAGAAGCTGCTTAACATGTTCGTCCGCAATTCGCCGGACGTTGGCGTATCTTCTGGCTAGGAGGTCCCGAGCAGTCTGGTAGGCGTTGTCCGACAATCTCAAGTGGCCGACGACGCCCAGGGCCTCCCGCTCCAGTGAGGCCAGGAGGTACGCCATCTTTTGGCTCGGGGTCAGGTCACTCCGGGCGTCCACTAGGCTGTCGAAAAGACCAACGAAGGTCAGCCATTCGGAAAGGACCCCGGAGAACCTTGGCAGGTGTAGAGTTGGGAGCCGTCCCAACAGCTCTGGCTGAAGCTGCTTCCGAGAGGACTCGGGCAGGCCACTCATCCGAGCTTCACGCGCCTCCTCGGTATACCTGCCTTCAGCCTCGATCAACTCGTCCGTGAGTCAAAGGAACTGCTCATAGTCCGCGAAGCAGGAGTCCCGGACTCCCTTCTCCACATCCGAATCCTCGAGCTCAGCGTAAGCCTCCTCCACTGCGGCCCTTCGAGCATCCACCTGCTCGAACCGCTTCATCAAGTTAAGGACCCTATCCGGTCGAGCTCACAAAGCATGGGCGTTTGTGGCCCAGCGTAACTCTGTCCGCAGGCAACGGATTAGTAGCTTGGGCGATGACATCACTACTAAATACAAATAACAACGCGGCTCGGGCACAAATTACAAAGATAACAAATAAAAAATACAACAAAAAATTAACAGTTAATAAATGCAGCTCCTATCAAATCGCCTTGAATAGCAATTACACAAATACGAATTACTACGTATCAACCAAATACAAGTTAGCACAAAAGGAAAGACACAAATCAAATTAACTAATAACAAATACAAGTGCGATTAAATCAAGTTAAGTTCAAATGGCGCAAATACAAATTACTACTCTTTAGTTCAAATACAAATTACAGTATAAACGAAGATACACATCACGGTCGATCAACAAAAAATGCCTAGCTCGGAAATCGACCCTTCGACAAGTAATCCACTACATCTATCCGGCAACGATAATTAACCGATTACGTAAAACTAACCATCTACCTACATGACGTATATCTCTAGAAAAACTCCCGCTTGCGCAACCTAGGGCGCGGCTTTTCAAACTACCCACTAACCAAAAAAGGCAAGCAACAAAGCAACAAAGGAAAATAATTTTATTATTACGTACAAAAAATATTTTTACGTATTACGGACGGGCGTGATTGTAGATACAAAATAAACCAATGAAACCAACGCTCCCTGCCACCAGAACTGTTTAATTTTTATCAAACACTATGGTCGGGATCGACCGGGGAATCGAACCCGGAACCACGCTCTGCTACCAGTTTGTACACGCCCCTAGCTGTCCCAACCAAGCCTGACGGGATTAGGGCCCATGAGTAATCCCATCGACGAGCAGCAGAGGGACGGGGCCAGAATATGGCCACGTGGAAATTCCTAATTACAATAAACCAGATGGGAGGACGCTAGAAAGACATAGTACTTACCATTATCCGAAGCTAACTTCGCACCAAGGCTTGGGCAGGCCGTGAGTGTGTGTAATAGTGGATGGCGAGTAGTGTACAGTGAGGTGTGAATGTGTGGGGCCTTGTCAAGCATAGGCGACCAGCCGCGGCCGAGTTCCAGGTTGCTCCAAAATGCTGCACCGCTTCAGACTGCTTCGGCGCCGGACCACAGTCACTTTCCTCGTTCGTCACGATGACAGTCAATTAACTCTATCGTACGATTTACTAACTTACAGAAGCCACTAACTATCGCGGGTTATAAGGTTAACGCACAAAACGCACACGGAGTTTACGGATCAAAGGTCACTACCGTTTCGCGTCGCAACAGTTAGTTCTAGAATATCAGAGGCCGCACTAGCTAATATTGCTGAATGCACTTATGCAGATTCTGAGTCAGACACAATGAGTCCCAGGGAAGCTCTCCAGCAGGAATGCGCGTCACAATGGTAGACCGTATATTTACTGGCCGCGCCGAATTATTCCGAGTTCCCGACAAAAATGACAGCGTGCTGTTCCAAGCACAGTCTCATTCCAAGAACAGCACAGTATACAGTTCTCAATCATAACAGTGCTATGTAAAAACTCTGATACTGAATAAATTATTTGATTTGATTTGATTTGAGATGACCGTCATGTGACATACGAGCAGATTTTGGCTGTTATCAGTATCGGAATGACTGCAATTCAGTCGATATTACATAACGAGCTGTGTGTAAGAAAGCTAGTTTCCATCTTAGTCCTCACGGGTGACAACGCATCTGCACCTTGAGTCTTTATTGAGGATAGATGAAGATGTCTATGGGCCACAGCAACCACTTACCATCAGGTGGACTGTGTGCTAGTTTGTCACGCTTATTCTATAAAAAAAAATAAAAAAATCCCGCTGGGTTCCCCACAATTTGTCCGAAGAGCAAAAGGCGGCTCGTGTAGATTGGTGCCAGAATACTCTGCAACGCTTCAACGGAGGGAAGTCAAATGCCGTTTATAATATCGTCTCAGGTGGCGAATCATGGATTTATTCATATGAACCTGAAAGAAAACATCAGTCAGCAGTTTAGGTCTTCGAAGACGAGGTCAAACCAACGAGAATGGTTTACTCCCGCAGCGTGTCAAAGAAAATGGTCGCTACGTTTGTCTGGAAAAAGCATGTTGCTACAATTCCTTTACAGCAACGCAGAACGGTTACCTCTGAGTGGTATATTAGGGTTTGTTTGCCGGAAATGATAGCCGAACTCCGAAAAAATCAAAGTCAACGGTTTGAAGACCCCAAAGCAGCTGTGGAAGCGTACAAATCAGCCATTTTGTCAACATAAACTTCAGACTGGAATTACTGTTTTAATGATTGGTTTGCATGAATGGAAAAGTGCATTAAGTTGAACGGAGAATACTTCGAAAAACAATAAAATACAATTTCGCTATACCGTGCATGTGGTTTTTCTTATTCCCGATCATTTCATTGTGCCCCACGTAACATGTTATTTGGACGCATAATTTAAGATATAATGAAAAATCAAAATAATTTAACACTCGGCTCGGCACGCGAACGACGCATAAACCCTGACAACTGAAAGAAACCAGCAGTGAACTCTTCTATAAACGAGGTTAAAACTTTGTAAAATTAATGGAGTACTTTTATCTATCGGCATATGTAGGTTATAGAGCGAAGTTAAATTTTATTCACTCACTTTCCCGGTGAGCGTCTCCCCTCCCCTGCACGATCCAGAAAGTGTCCCGAAGCGCAGTTGTTCAGTTTTAAAGAAAGCCGTACACGATTCATGAAAAGTGTGTAGGTACGAAATCATCCTTTATAAATTTGCTATCAACCACTTCTAAATGCAAAAGCGACATCCCTTATAGTTTCCGCGCAAGCTGTCACGAAATATGAACCCATGAGCTGTGAGCAAAAAATTCGAAAATAAATTATCGATTTTTTTTGCTCACAGTTTAGTTTCCTAAAAAATTTCCCACTTTACCGCCAAGATATGTAAGGCAAAATTAAATAATAGAATATGGTAAAATTTATTTTTAAGGTCTTTCAATTCACGTTGCTATGCTATTTTGAAAATTTTATTGTTTCGGCCATTCAACGAAATATATAAATCAAGAAAAAATTGGCAAAATTGATGTAGTACTTTTATCTATCAGGATTTGTACGTTATAGAGCAAAGTTATATTTTATCCACTTACCCACCCCTTTCCGAGTGAGCGCCACCCCTTCGTGGCACAAAAAATGGTCCCGAAACAAGGTTTTTTCCAGTTTTCAAAAAATAGTACACGATACATGAAAGTGTGTAGTGTGAGGAAGAGTAGATATAATGTAACTTTGCATTATAACGTACTTTTTTTTTATAGGATAAGGGTGACAAACGAGCACACAGTCCACCTGATGGTAAGTGGTTGCTGCGGCCCATCAACATCTAGATCTGTTTTCGATTACGAATTAAAATGCAGATGCGTTTCACCCGTGAAGACTAAGATGGTATGCCTCTTTTCCAGTAAAAAGGGACTCCGGTTCTCTACACTCACCATACGAAACACAGCAGTGTTAAGCTGCTATTTTATACTGGTATTCTGTGAGAGCTTGGTCCTTTCCCGGTTGAGCCGACCCATTCATGCTACAACTACACCACTAATATAGCTGCATCATCTACCACGTGCACTAGTTTTGGCAATTTTTCCCAACATTGCTATCTAAAATGCTTGAACTAGACGTCATGTCATGTCGCGTGGCTCACAATCATGATATACGCGGGTGAAACCGCGGACCACAGCTAGTAAGTGATAAAATGATATAGGATGTATTTTTTTCGCTTTTAGTAAACTTTATCACAGTCAGTTTTTTTTTAAATTGCTGTTTTAACCATTGGGCTTATGTTTGTATGTTACGCGATAACTTTGCCGGTAGTGAACTGATTTTAATGATTATTCTTATTCAATGTATATTGAATATGTTGTTGATTGTTTAAGATTTAACTTACAGTGGCAACAAAAATCAATATGATGGCTGTCTAATAATAAAAAAAAATTAAAATAAGAACATGTCAAGGACGAATGAAATCCACCGAAGTGCATGATGTGGCAACGCCTTGGATTGATTGCTCCATATCTCACACAGTAATTTGACAAGAAGGAACCCACTACCCTATATCATTTCGAGGATGTCGCAAAAGACGATAGAGGAAATCAAATCAGAAGGTGGGTAACAGCGTCTTTCTAATAACGACTAAAAAAACTGTGATTGCTAACCCGCTAGCCAAGCCTGGCAACTATGACAAATATCTCCTATAAGACAATCTATGGAGGAAACCTATAGTCAGCAGTGGACTTTAATAGGCTGTGACGGTAACCAGACAAGGCCTGTGCCCTGCTGTGCCTATGGGGTGGTAGGCTAATTCCTTTCTTCAAACCCTCTCAACGGGTTTATGCCTTGTCGTGGCGGGGGGACTTAGATGCCCTGGCTTGGTGGAACTTTTGATAGGTTGTAAAGATAACGGCAAACCCATTGATTTTTGAAGCTTACCATGTGTATTAGCTTTTCAGCTTTAGGTTTGTTAGCGAATTACAAACCTAAAGCAAGGAGTACAATTTAATTTGATATAGTGAAAGGTAGAAGTGCTTTATTGCGGCTAATTTTGTTCTACGTCACGTGTTAATCTGGTTCAGATTTATTAGAGGCCAATTGTGAATGTATTAGGCGGTGGGCAGTGTACAAAGTAGTCTCGTGATTTATGTGCTGCGGTTTTTTAAAAATATAATAATGTTGGAGAAAGAGGGTCAGCTACTTTATTTTTCACAACTCTACTTTAGTCAGTCAATAATCAGGCGATACTTTTAGGTAATCCATTATATTAAAGGTGTTAAAAATTAATAATCTAAGATCAGAGTTAAAAAGTAAAATGGTGTGTCTTAACTAGTTTGAAGAACACCGCCCGCCCTCCCTCAATTGCGTGCACTACCCTTGTTACTACTATACATACCACACTAAGCGGGCAGTGGTGTGTCTTGCCTAGTGTAGTGGTGTTGGGATATTTAATTTACTTTATTCTTTAGTCAGTCATTTTGTGCTACAATCGGGTGACCAATTAATATCTGCTATACATTGAATTGTATTTAATATTGTTCACAAGTACTATTGACAACAAATATATTTTTGTAATAGCCTATCCCACCAAAAACATTCTGTAAAAAACTAGCCAAGTCTCGATGGAGCTGCTTGTTTATCTCTAAAAAGTAATGAAATCTAGGCAAAGTCGTGCCAAGTCTAAGGTTCCTTACTGCGATTTCTTTATTATTATAGTTAATGTTGTGTAACTTGGCCGTTGAAGGGTACACAAGGATACAAAACCAGGTGCTACATGACACCCTTGCACCAATCTGCCGCCAGAACCGCTACCCATTGACGATGGAAAATTCCCACTTGGAAAACGTTGATTGAATAACCAGTCAATTGTAGGCTTGATAAAGTTGCGTATTTCAATAATACTTTTGTATAGGCGAGCCTGAAACAAACAGTATAAAAAATTATTTCCAGTACAGTGAATATGGAGGTGCCAATGTCCATGAGGGCATTTTTTAGACTTAGACCTTGGCTCTTGTGAATTGTTAGGGCATACGCCACACAGATTGGGAATTATTCTCTGTACACGTATGCCCGGGGTATGATCTCAAATTTTGACTTAATAGGCAATAATTCGTGAATCAAATTATTAGCGAATTTGACTACCAATTGTTTAGGCTTTGTTCGGTCTTCCGGGTCCCACCTCACTTTTTGTACAACGCCTATCGATCCATTCACTAAACCTAAACTAACATCAATATTTCTCCTAAGCATTACTTTAGCTCCCTCTTTAATAATTATAGTTTCTTCCAGTCCAGCAGTCATCGACGCATCATCTTCATATTTTTGTAAACACGCCCGAGCTTTCGTTATCATGCATTTTGAACAATCCAAGGAATCTTTAGCAACTAACTTCATCTCGGGGTGCGGAATCGCTTTTAACATTGCATCATTTAACTGCATACACATATTTCTAGTCGGTAGTAAACAAACAGTATCTTCTGGTAAGTCCCTCAAACATTGTGCTATTTCCATTAACCTTCCTTTATTGGAATGCGAGAGCAGAGGTATCAATCGGTTAGACAGTATATCTCTGTCTGATTGAGTTGTCACTCCTACTCTGATTCTTTTTAACATTTCTACAAATGTAGAATCATCCAGCTGTCTCATATTCAACGTAAGTTCGTCGTAAGTAAAAAGTTCAGCCCATAAGTTTGGAATACTTAAGGAGCCTATAAGTTTATTAATTTCTGAAGGGGTTAGTTTTTCAAATGGCGACTTTTCTCTAACGGGTGGAAGTTGCAAAAGATCCCCAAGCACTAAAATATGTTTTTTTCCAAACCAACCATCTTCTACATCAGAAGTATCAAACACTTCGCATAAACGAAGATTTATGTAGGCTAAAGTTACATTAGATATCATAGACACTTCATCTATAATAAATAATTCGACAGTTTTTAAGTCTGTCCTTAAAACTTGAAGTACTTCGTCTGAAAGCGGTTTGTATTTAGGAGTTTGCTTATGCTCTACGGGCAGTTGTAGTAATCTGTGAACAGTTAATCCGTTTACGTTAAATGCTGCAATTCCAGTCGGGGCAGTAATAGCAACATTTTTATGCAGGTTGTTTTTAATCCATATTTTTAAGGTTTTTATTAAATAGCTCTTGCCGGTGCCACCGGTGCCACTAACAAAATGTCGCAATATTTCTTTTTTGTTCGTAATTTTATTAGTGACTGTATCAAATACTTTTTTTTTGATCAGAATTCAGTTTATCTATCATTGCTTGCTCATTCATTTCAGAAATATCCGCTTCAACTAAATCAAAGTTGTTTAAATCTTCCATAGCATTTACCGCTTCCAAAGCTTCAAACACTAAAGGATTGTCGGGGCCTTCATCTACTATGTTTTCCCTTTCTTCGTTTAGTTCTGCTACTTTTTCTTCTACCTTTTCAGAAGCTGTTTGTAAAATATTTCGTAATTCAGTCCGTAAATTTCCGTAGCGTAACGCTTCTTGTAAATCGTCCTTTACAGCATTAAATGTTTATGTGTATGTCTCATGTTGCATTTTTAGGTCATCTAGTATTCTCCAAGGTTTAAATAATAACAACAAGGAAAAGAAATATTTTTCTGGCGTTTGCTCTACATCATACAGGTAATGGTTAATTAGGTATGGTCTATCTCGTTTTTTTAAGTATTTTTTATTTGCTAAAACATAATACTCTACTTTATTTGAAACAGGCCGTGTATTAACTAAATCATAGTCTTTCGAAAAGTCAAATAGATTCATGTCTTGTAATTCGTCAGGTCTGGCAGGGTAAACGTTGTCTATCCAAGAATCTTAATATATGTCAGTGAAATTCGGGTCCAGTCCAGTCATTTCAGATTTCGATTTAACCCTGCGATTACGATGAATGTTTACGTCTAACCATCTTATTGTTGTTTGTGGGTCCGTGCCGTAAAGTGGTGTTCCCAATAATGTATCGCTGGCTTCTAAAGCTCCGCATTCTCGATTCGCTAATACTCTGAGACCAATATTATATAACCGGCTTCTAAGACTTTTTGTAGAGTTAATATCGTTAAACATGTCGGTTGCATGGGTCTTTTCACTTTTAGTAGTATACTTGGTCACATAATAGTTCAAAATGGCTGTTTTCTCTCCAACATATTGAATGTCAATATTTCCATTCCACGCCAACAGCAAAGCGGGATTGTAGTCATTAATCATATCTGACTCCTTCGACCGGACAATATTGTAGAGCCGATTATTAGAGCTGAGAGTTTTTCTTGCCGCTATAGATTGAAAAATGTCTCTTATGATAAGAGAATCCGTCACAGTTCGAGGAAATCCAAAACGGCAAACTGAAACGAATCCTTTTTTCGTTTTCTTTCTCCTCATGCAATAACTGTTATGTTTATGCATTTGATACCAAGTGACCCGTTGATGTAAAGTAGGAGAAATATCTTTTTTTGGAATGGCACATGTCACGTATTTAGAAATAAATGACGCTACCTCGTCTATAGATGACTTATGTAGAATAGGTGCATCCTTAACCCATAACATTAAATGGAAGTGCTGAGCACCCCTAGATTGGTACTCTCGATGCCAAAAGTAATAAATAATCTTACCTAAAGGCTCATCTGAACTAGTTATTAAGTCTAACATTGCATGAAACTTGTTATCTATAATACGTGAGGTAGATACGGGGTCAAGAGCAACCAATTCACTGATTGTTTTATTAGCCATTTTAACGCCATTTACTTGCCTGATGTACTCTCCCAAATCCTCCCACATCCACTCAGAGGGACTCATGGTAAGAAACCAAGTTGCTGGACCGTAATTTTGAGTCATACAATTTACATCGTTTCTTGGTTTCTTCCAGAACTGTTCGGTGTTTCTCAGTCGGCCAAATATTGCGGTCAAATCACCTTCCAGCTCATCATTTTTAAGCATTTGGAGATACCGTTCTACCGTAATTTTATCTCTCTGATTAGCACAATTCATTTTATAAAAGATTCCGGAGTTTAATTGGCGCATATTAGCATCATTCAATAAGAAAAATAGATACTGTTGGTTGAGTCTAAATTGAGGATGTTTTGACATAAGCCGGGCTTTAATAAATTCACTAGAAGTTACTTTCTGCTGCCGATTATGAAATTGGCCGTATTTTCCTTCTACATATAAATGTGGAAAACATTTAACGTCGAGGTCTTTATCTCGGGCATCAATCGGTGCTGTGTTTACTTTGAGCATTTGGTAGAGTTCTGAAGCTGGTGCATTTTGTCTCCGTTCATTCAAAGGATATATGGTGTAATGCTCATAATCAGTTTCCTTTTCTCTTGTGATTTGGGTCAACAGTGCTGCTGTACCATCTTCTAAAATGCCTTCTTCAGTATTATCTGGTGTATTTGTAACATTATGTTGAATATTTTCATGTATGTTTATGAGCTGGTTAGGTAAATCTGTTAATTTGATATAAGCATAATGTTCGTTTACATTTTTGAGGTATTGTAATGCTTTGTACACTTTATTAACGTCAACAATGTCTTGCCATATAATATTTGCTTTGTTTGGCGTACTTCGGACTATAATATAAAGTTCTGGGTTTTCAATTATTGCGTCTTCAGGTTTTGGGAGTTTTTTTAGGGTTTCTTCCATCGGAAGTGGTAAATGAAAAGTCCTGCCCTTTACTTTTTTAACCATCTGACGATTGGGTAGACGTTTATTAGCCACAGGATTCATTGTAACAATCACCTGAAACGCTTTAGCGCGTTGGATTAAAATGTTTTCATAGTCGTTCAGCTGAGCTATTTCTGGTGGAACAGTGCTTACGTGCATGTCATTGAGGATACAGACAGCAGGCATTTGGTTAGCACGAATCTTAGCAAGGCATGTGTGGCATATGTACGGACTGTGAGTTATTAGGCTAGAATTATAGTAGTTCAGGAGCTGTTTCCAAACATCTGTTGATATGGGCTTTCTTAATCGTTCTATGGAACTAATATCCCTAGAGTAACAAAGTTTATTGCACGACATACAATCCAGTTTCGGTGTGTCTACACTTTTTTTGGAAAATAATTTAAAAGCAACCTTATTACTTTTTATTATTTCATCTTCCACGATTTCACTATCAGGTGTACGCTCTACAACGGCACTTCCTACCGTCGGTTGCTTTCCTAGCTCCATAAGCTTATCCACATTACCAGTTGCCAAAGAATTGTCAATATCAAGCAATAACTTACAATCGCTGTGTATTTGATAAATCTCTCTGATAATAGTCCGAAGATGTGGGAAATGCGATTTAACGTTATTAATAAAGTTGACATTTTCTTGCAGTTTTCCTGTTTCTACAGACATCGAGTAAATTTGCGGAGTAGTTTGGAGGCTCAATACTTCGAAAATGTTTTTCAATTTTAGTAAGATTCCATCATTTAATACGCACAATGAATCCGAACAAGACCATGTCAGACTTTTGGACATTTTCTTAATATTTGTAAAGGTTTTTGCTTTGCCAGTATCATCAATCTCAATAGGTTTTTCTTTATCTTCATAAACCTTATAAGCTTGTTCAGAATAAAATGGCTCCTGATTACTGCGATGTTCGGATATACCAAGAAATGCTTCAAATTTGTCTTTAATATCCGTGCTTTCAGGACATATTTTTAACTTCTCTAATGCCGCTACTATTTTTTTTTTAATTTATTTGCAGTCTTGTTCAAATCTTCTAAAGTTCTTTGCCTATTATGGAGAGTCCACTTAACTATTTTTTCTGATTCTAATCTATCTTTAAGTTTAGTTGTAAGAACTCTAGTGATTGTTTCTATGTTTCCCTTAAACTTTAGTTTGTCAGTAGATCTCTTTCGCGCTAAGTTTTGTCTGTTTACTTCCGGATGTGAAGCACGGTAGCGAGATACTGCAGCCTGATTGACTTCCGGATGTGAAGCACTGTAGCGTGCTACAGCTGCCCGGTTTACTTCAGGGTGTGAAGCACTGTACTGTGCTACAGATGCCCGGTTGGCGCCTGGATGTAAAGAATTATAAAGTTCTACGGTTTCTCGACGTTTTATAGGGTGTTTTTGTCGGTAACGAGCCGCGGCTTCTCGAAGTTGTTCAGATCGTGACAGTTCGGATACCTTAGGTCTTCCTTTTTTTGTTTTAGTCGGTCTACCGCCTTTTCCCTTATGCTTCATGTTCAATTCACTTTGCGTAGAGTTTAAGTCATATAATGTACATATAGCAGTATCTGATGTTACAGAATTTAATGTTATGGGATGAAAGGGGGAAGAAGATGGAGAGGCATCTCGTATAGGAATGAGTACATCGTAGTGGCCGCTTAAGTAACTACCGGTAAAACGTAAACACTTTTTTTGGCCAGCATCGCCAAAGGAACCTCTTAGTATACCGTTCTCATACACTTCAAAAGTGAAAGGATAGATTTTTCCAGCAGCCATAAGCTCAGAAGCTGAGCCGTAAGTAGTGGGTTTCATCATATCGCTCATGTAGGATTGCGCGCTAGTGTATACGTCACCATCAGCATCACACGTGTACACTTGCATTTCGTCCCAATGGTCAGCAACGTATGCAACTATAGCAGATCTGATACTGCAAGTTGAGTCAGTTCTACCATACACCAAGAAAGATATTGAATGGAAAAGACAAGACCCATCTTTGGGCATACCAACTACTTGGTAGCCACTAAGTTCACCGTCGTCTTTTAATATTATCGACATTTTTTTACGATATTATCTTGCGAATCAAATAAACTCAACGACCTTTAGTATATGGACAACAAATCAGAAATACCGATAATATTTAGACTAATTTAGACTAAAACAATAAAAACCTATATCTTCTTTTGTCTTAATACAAAAAAGAAAACTCAAAGAAAATATTACTCGGTCTACTCATCTATAAACTATAAACAAAGGGTTAACTCTTAATTATTAGACAAGTGTCAATATAATGAATTATCAATGAACTTTCTACCAAAGATATTACCTCTACCTAGTATTGAAATACAACTAAATTAATGATATTTTTAAACGAAACGAAGTAATATCTAACTAAATAGACTTAACCTATAATACTAGAAAAGTACTTATTTACTATAAGGTTATCGCAAAAACAAAACGTCGATGCGTTTCAAAATACAGTCAGCGCCATCTAGCGACGTGTGCAGGTATCACCGCCACTCTTAGTTCAATGCATTATATTTTGACCATTAAAATACAGTCAGCGCCATCTAGCGACGTGTGCAGGTATCACCGCCACTCTTAGTTCAATGCATTATATTTTGACCAAATTTTGAGCGAAATGAGTATTTTAGTGTAATTTGTTTATTTAATTTGATTAATGTTCGAATAGAATAAAGTTAATCGTTCGATTATTTTTCTTGTAAACTTGTAAGTATAAGTATAAAAGCCAGTCTAGTGTCATCCAGAGTTTTCCTTTAATTTTATTTATATGCGTATTAAAAGCAGAAGGGGAGGCATTCGCCCAGCAGTGGGACGCTATAGGCTAGATTAAATTAGAAGATGTGTCCCACTACGCTGGATTTTTGCAATGACAGTAGATTTTTTTATGTACTAATGGTAGAAGGGGGCATTACCATATCTCTAATACAGCTGAGACCAGCTGAAGGTTTTTCATCAGATACTTTAGACCTTCGATTTTTGACATCAAATAAAGCGGCCTACCAAGTTAAATATATTTTGCAAGGGCGGTATGTCGATCTCATCTAATAGTTTGGTTGGGCTCTTGTGTTTTCTAATCAGGGTCACCAGGTACTCCAGATCTTCGATTA
Organism: Parnassius mnemosyne; assembly: GCA_963668995.1. NCBI lineage: Eukaryota > Metazoa > Arthropoda > Insecta > Lepidoptera > Papilionidae > Parnassius > Parnassius mnemosyne. The sequence goes on from CAVLGL010000091.1 coordinate 24,315,354, forward strand.
TCCTAGTTTTTATAGTTTTCCCTTTATGTGGCCATTAAACCCTAATTCTGTACCAAATTTCAGCTCTCTGAGTTTATGGGAAGTACTAGTTCTATTCTGATGATCATGAGTGAGTGAGTGTCATAAATGCGAAACTTTGCTTTCGCTTAACTTCGGAACTAAATGACCTACAGACTTGAAATTTTGGATTTAAAGTATGTGATTATAGCTTACTGGATGACGAAAATTTCTGCGTTCTGGTCTTATCCGGAGGTTCTCAAATAGAGGCCTGAAAATGCGGCGAAACGGTTCCAGTAAAGGATGGTACGGCAGTGTTTGCTTCGCGCTCGACTTGGCGGGGACACTGCCGTGCCCCCCGATTATATAAAGGCGCAACAGGAAATCAGGCTAAGTCATAAATTTCATAGTACGCGAGCATTCCAAGTTTGATCTTCGCTGGCACATATAAAATTGTTACAATTTGAAGTGTTGATATACCATGTGTTTGGCGGTAAAGGGGAATACCGAAAGGAAACCGGCATGTCTGAGAAATAAAGGAGGAAAGCGACATGTGTCATACTAGTGAACAGGTTACGAGCGGGGCCTGGTTTCCTAGGTGTGAAACACATTTGTTAACTTTTATTTTATTTATTTTTTGTTGTGAAACATTATATGTATTATGCGTTGATTATCTGTATTAATTTATGTTCCTTTTAAATCTTGTTTAAGAATATTACATCGTTGGTCTAAAAAAAACATAGAGCAATACAGGTCACCAACCGACCGGAGGGGAGTAGCCATAGCGTATTTCTCCAATACAAAACTGTCTATCATTTTTTGCGGGGTTATTTTTTATTATAGGAGAGGGGGCAAACGAGCATGCGGCTCACCTGATGGTAAGTGAATGCCGCCGCCCATGAACATCTGCAAAACCAGGGGAATAGCAGATGCGATGTCGGCCTTTTAAAAAGGAGTAGGCTCTTTTCTTGAAGGTCCCTAAGTCGTATCGGTCCGGAAAAATCGCTGGTGGTAATCGATTCCACAAGGAAGTTATGCGAGGAAGAAAACTTCTTCTAAATCGCACAGTGGTGGACCGCCGATCATCCAGATGGTATGGATGGTATCGCGAGTTTTGTCGCGATGTGCGATGGTGAAATTGGGCGGCTGGAATTAGTCCGAACAATTCCTCAGAGCACTCCCCGTGATAGAAGAGATAAAATACGCAAAGAGATGCAACATCTCTACGCAGTGCCAATGAGTCAAGCCGTTCGGAAAGAACTCGGTCGTCGACGATTCGAACCGCTCTGCGCTGGATGCGGTCAAGTGGAAGGAGCTGGCACTGGGGAGCCCCTGCCCAGAGATGGGAACAGTATTTCATGTGAGGCCGAATCTGCGCCTTGTAAAGTTGCAAGCGGTGTGCCGGCATGAAATACTGTCCCGCTCTGCTAAGCACGCCAAGCTTTTTAGAGGCTAATTTGGCCTTCTCTTCCAAGTGACCACGAAACTGCACGTCACTCGATATGTCGACACCAAGGATCCCGATATTGGCTAAGGCAACAAGGGGAGTGCCTTGAAACCGAGGAGATACAACAAAGGGGCTCTTTTAAGCGGTAAACGCACAAACTTCTGTCTTCTGCGGATTGAACTGGACTAGATTTAGTAGACCCCAGTCTGAGACTTTGTTCAACAAAGTCTCGACTTCAGACACAAGTTTATTCCGGTACTCCGTGACGTTCTCCCGTGAAATATTGGCACGGCCGGTCTATAGAGCATCACCAGCGCTGTCATCCGCATAGCAATGAATGATACTGGTTTGCAACATATCATTAATATGCCGAAGAAACAGCGTTGGTGATAGCACGCAGCCTTGTGGAACACCAGCGTTAATGGACTTATAATCGGAGCATGCACCGTCTACTACGACCTTGATGCTCCGATCTGCAAGAAAACTGGTGATCCAATTGCACAATTTCTCGGGAAGCTCATAGGAAGGGAGCTTCGAAAGAAGCGCTTTGTGCCAAACCCGATCGAAGACCTTCACTATGTCCAAAATAACGCCCAACGCCTGTCTCTTGGACTCCACTGCCTCCGTCCATCTATGAGTTAGGTAACCTAAAAGATCACCAGCTGAGCGACCTCGACGAAACCGTACCGGCGGTCACTAATCAGCTGGTGATCCTCAAGGTACTGCATGAGCTGGCTGTTAATAATGGTTTCCATTACTTTGGAGAACAAGGAAGTGATAGCAGTAGGCCTGTAGTTGGACGGATCTGAGCAGTCGCCTTTTTTAGGGATCGGGTTCACCAAAGCTGTCTTCCATGAGTTCGGGACTACGCATATGGAGTAGGAGTACCGGAAAAGACGCGTTAAAACCGGTGCCAACTCCGGAGCACACGTCTTCAGCACAATAGGTGGCACTCCATCAGGCCCAATCGACTTGTTGACGTCCAGGGAGAGGAGTGCTTTACGCACCGAGCGCTGTGTAAACAGCACTTCTTGCATGGAGCACTCACACCGCGCGATGGTCGGCGGTGTGTTCCCCCCGTCATCTAGAGTCGAGTTGGAAGCAAAAATAGAGCCTAGCAGATTGGCTTTCTCTTTTGCGTCATGGGCCAGTGAGTCGTACGCCCTGTGCAGAGATGGCAGAGATGGCTGACAGAAGTTCCCTTGGATAGCTTTGGCGAGAGATCAGAATGCACGTGTTCCCGAAGGGAGGCGAACTAGTTTCTCGCCAATTCTGCCTATGTGCTCTGACTTTGCCTTTGCAATGACACTTTTGAAGGACCTGGAGGCGGAATTATACTTCTTTTTAAGAGCGCTGGTATTTACATCCCGGGACGTTGATGCGTCGGCCATGGTTCGGTAGCATTCCTGCTTATGGCGTGATGCAATTTTGCAGGAGTGACCAAACCATGGCTGATTTCTGCCTCCGATAGGCACCACAGATGATGGAATAAATAATTACATTCCCTGAAGTACCACATCAGTGACAGAATCAGCAATAACGTTGGGATCATCCGGCGCGAATCAAACCCGCCCCCAAGGGTAGGATGCAAAGAAAGACCGCATCCCGTCCCAGTCGGCCGACCTATAGTGTTAAACACGGCGGCAAGCTGCAGATCGCAATTGCGATTGGAGCGGGAGTGAGTGGAGACAATGGTTCGAAGAGCCCAGAGGGGCATCGACGGAGACCTAATATCCGTCCGGATGAGAGGGCAGCATAAGGTCCAACAGGGAAGGTACATGGTCTTCCACATCTGGGATCCGCGTAGGCAAATTAACCAGTTGTGTTAGACCATATGCCAAAGCAAAGTCATAGACAGATCTACCCGCATGATCGGTTAAACGAGAACCAAGCCATTCGGCGTGGTGGGCGTTAAAATCGCCAAGAATCACGATCTCTGCGGATGGGACCTGTTGTAGCATGGAGTCTGCAGCCATTTGGACGTGGTCGATGAGTCGGTCTGTGTCGGCATTACCGCTATGGGACCTATAGAGGCACCCGTAGACGCGGGGATGGTCGTCGCTGTCTACGCGTAGCCATAGGATGGACAGGTTCGAACCTTCAAGACTGCCGAGGCGTCGAGAACAGATGTCCTCTCTGACATACACGCAAATTCCAGTCTGAGGCACAAAGGAGTGCTCCAATTTGTACCCCGGGTAGGAGAGATACGAAATATCAGCTGGAGAGGACACCTGCGTCTCGGTCAGAAAGAGCAAGGCCGGCTTCGCCGTCTACCGTCTGGATATCTGCGCACAAAAAAACAACAGTCTGTCACTACGAAACTCACACATAAAATTTACAGTAATAAACTAGTAATTTCACTCATAATATAAATACATTACAACACTGTCGCTCGGTGACAGTGCCGATTCGGATGCAGACTCAGATAGCTCGCTCGACAGATCCGCATATTGTACGAGGGCGAGCGAACTGTGTTGATAAACTAATCCGAAACAACATCACCGTTCTTATAGTATGTTTTAAGTTTAAAAAAAGTAAGTAGCAATAATGTGCTTAAAATTGCTTATATTATATCCTCTCCCGCTGGATGTCCGGTCAGTCAGACGTGTCTACGACAACTCCTTGCAAATTATTTCTTGAAGTTTTAAATAAAATACTCTCTCGAAAAATACCGTGAAGTACCAGGGCCGCATCGGCTGAGAAGATCTCACGACTCGGACGGGAAAAGGACGTCCTTCAAGTGAGTGTGACATACTTTTCTACCTAAGTGCCGTCTCTGTACGCGGCCCATCCCACTTATCGCACTGCTTAGCGTCGATTAGCTCGCCCCGCCCCCTGCGCAGGAGCTGGATTCTCACGGGGATCGTCCCGCCCATCACAAGTGATTCACGCACGTACCGCTGTAATTTGCCGTCGGAATATTTAGGCCTACAATCGCATCATTTAGGCCTACAATATCTTATATTAAACGGCAAAATGTTAAGATCGCCCGCAGATAAACAAAACAATACGTATGGATCGGCTCCAAGCCTCCTCCAAAATAATGACGGCTGTAATCCACCCGATAATATCACATTACGATCCACAAAAAGACGCCGCTGTGACTGCGATTGTGAATCTACGGCAGAGATCGAATTAGACGTTTTTATAAATTCACTAACATCCTGGAAACAAGAAACGGACATCTAATTGTCGGGTATCATGGAGTCAATAAATGAAATAAAACAACTCAGCTCGGACTTGCTGGCGTCTAACTCGGAAATCGAAAAGTCCATCGAGTTTTTATCCTGCAAATATGACGAGATTTGTGCAGAAATTAAAAATGTACACTCGCAAAACCTGATTTATGATGACCGCCTATCGAAATTAGAGAACACCACAGAAGAGATCGAACGTTTTTCCCGCTCCAGTTCAATAGAAATTCGCAATTTGCCTGTTAAGCAGGCATTATCTCAAGACAACTAAATAGATATTGCCCGTCGCATCTTCTTGGAGTTGTCTACCAAAGTCCAGCCTTCTGATATTTATGACATCCGTTGTCTTCCCTTCAAGCAAGACAGCAAGACCATACTTGTAACCCTCAACTCGTTCATCTTAAAAAACCAAATCTTAAAGGCCTTCAAGGAATACAATAAGAAGAACTCGGGCGGTAAGTTGAGCGCAAAGGTTCTAGCCCCAGAATATCCTGGCCAACTGATCTATTTATCTGAAAATCTGACTGCTCGTACCCGCAGGCTTTTCTATCTGGCCCGCGAGTTCGCCAAAGCCAAAAACGTCAAACATTTTTGGACAGCAAACGGGAGGGTTCTACTCCGCAAAGAAGACAACGGCAAACTCATTGTCATTACCAGTGAATCCATACTATCAAACTTAAAGTCAAAAAACTGATTGATATTATTTTTAGTTATATTATTGTAGTTCTTAGACGATACTTCTTTTGTCTACATATTTCAAAATCGAAGTACATACTTAATTTCTTTCACACACATCCACATCAAACTTCACACACTAACATAAATACCTCTTACGTAAAAATATTTCTCCACACAAACACAATACAAAAATACCTACCTATATTTACTCTTGTTAAATTTACTACTGCTAACTCTGAACTCCCTCGATTAATTTGTCATAATTACCCCGTTGTATTATTCCTGCCCGTTTTGTAATATAGGTTTACACTTTATTTTTCACATAATAACCTAACGTCTCTATTTGGTTGTTCCATCGTCTCGGCCGACACCCCCCTAAAATATCGCCGCACAGTTCCTCCTCCTCTCCCATATACCCTGCACTTGGAGGCTACACTTATTGTGGCCACCATTTTAGAAACCGGTACTTTTTAGGCCTAATACTAAAATTCACATCCGATATCGACCTAATTGAAAATATAGATAATGTGACTATTTGTAGTGCATCCTCTTGTGATCCACATGAAGTTCGAAACGCTCTCACTGCAATTAACCTGGGTACTAAAGCATTAAAAATCCTCGCCCAAAATATTTGCAGTATATCGGCCAACATACATAGTTTCTCAACCCTGTTACATAATATCAACACTGATCTGGATGTTTTAATATTGACAGAATGTTGGCTCGGCATCGAGCCAGCTATTCCCATTCTCCCTGGTTTTATATCCCACTCTTCACCTAACCCAGTGAATCAGAACGATGGCGTCGTCATCTACTACAATAACTCAATCACTAATGTTTCTATTTCCAACCCGAATATTGTTGACGCCAGCTCGCTCCTTATTCAAATACAACAAGAAACTGTAATTTTAGCTATATATCGACCATGTGCATTTCGAAATCTCTAGCTTCTTTAAGTAAATTTAAAAATATTATTATCGCAGGAGATATCAATATTAATATTATACCTAACTCCAATCCCGATCAAAATACTGAAGCGTATTTGAATATGCTTGCCTACAATGGCTTATTGCCAGCCCATACTCTTCCCACTCGTAAATTGGCCTGTCTCGACCATGTCTTTTTAAAAACCAACTTTCCAGCCCAATGTTTTGTGATCCAATCCTCAGTAACGGACCACGACGCTATCTTACTCGCCATCTATATGAAGAATATATCACATGCATCTTCCAAATTCTCAAAAAAGATTGACATCCCCAACCTTATGAATACCTTAAAAAAGTAAACTTCTCCGATGTACTCCAGCTCACTGATCCAAACCAAGCAACTAACCTGTTTATTAGTAAACTTCAGGCTGCGATAAATAAACACTCCAAGTCCAAGCTCTTGCCCAGCCGACGAAGGTTTCTCAAACCCTGGATGACTCCTGGGTTATTAAGATGCATTCGAAATAGAGACGGCATGCATAAGAAACTTAAAAAAGACCCTCAAAATGACATACTACGAAAAACTTACTGTCGCTACCGTAACTTCTGCAATTCCTTTCTTAGGAAGATTAGGATAGCATATAATAGAGAACGGATAAATAAGGCTGGAAATAATAACAAAAAATTATGGAACGCTATCAGAGATGTTACGAACATGAACAAACAGCGCTCCGACTGCAACGACCTCCTCACTTTTATGTCCACTACCTCCCAATCGCTAGATAGTACAAATGCTTTTTTTGCCAATATTGGTAAATCTCTCGCTGAGGATATACTTCTTGCCTCCACTCCCTCCCCCCAAAAATTCCCAATATCTTGCTCAAATGAGACCTTTGTCCTCTTCAATACCACTCCATCCGAAGTTGACTCCCTCATCTCATCGCTCAAGGAAAACTGTGCGGTCGGACGGGATAATATTCCCTCATCTATCCTTAAATACGGAAAGGATTTACTTATTCCTGCTATATGCCATATATGCAACCTGAGTTTTTCGTCAGGTTGCTTCCCTGATGCCCTCAAGAAAGCCCAAGTTCACCCCATTCACAAGAATGGGGATCGAAACCAGCCCAACAATTACCACCCCATTTCTGTCTTACCCGCCTTGTCTAAGATACTGGAGAGACTGATCAATAACCAGTTAATCGATTTCCTAGAGAAAATGAACTTATTGTCCCCTGGACAATTTGGGTTTAGATCTAGCAGATCCACAGCAGATGCGGTTCACTCTCTTACGGATCATGTGATCAGAAACTTAGACAAGGGTAATAAATGCCTGTCGGTCTTCCTCGACTTGGCCAAGGCGTTTGACACGGTTTCGATTCCCATTCTCCTGACTAAGCTGGAGGCAATTGGTGTCAGAGGTACCCAACTATCTCTTTTCCGGAGCTATTTTTCAAACCGAAACCAAGCTGTCATTATCAATGGAAAAGTGAGTTCTGAACTATTCATGAATTACGGTGTCCCCCAGGGAAGCATTCTTGGCCCTACGCTTTTCTTGGTCTACATCAATGACCTCTGCTTTCTCAAAATCCCTGGCTGTAAGATTATCTCCTTTGCAGACGATACCGCGCTAATTTTCTCAGCCTGCTCCTGGAAAGATACCTTCCAACTTGCCCAATCCGGTTTAGACTTAGTCTCCCTCTGGCTCCTTACAAATCTATTCACTCTCAATTCCAAAAAAACTCAGTATATCACCTTCTCCCTTCGCAGCATTCCACTCAATGCATTTGACAATTTTCGCTTAATTGCTCATTCCCATTCTGACCTCCCCTCCTTCTCATGTAACTGTCTACCTCTTACCTCTACCGATTCCACAAAATATTTAGGTATTATTATAGACAGTAAACTGACCTTCCAGCCCCACATCAACCTCACCGCTTGTAGACTCCGAAAACTCATGTTTGTTTTTAAAAATCTTCGCCAAGTCGCAGATCCGTGTCTGGTCAGATCAGTCTACTTAGCACTTTGTCAGTCACTTATAGTTTACTGTTTAACAACCTGGGGTGGCGCGAGTAAGTCAATTCTAATTAAGTTAGAAAGATCCCAAAGAGCGGTCCTCAAAGTCTGTAGGTTTAAGCCCCTGTTATCACAAACCTTCGATCTTTACCAGTATTGTGAGGTTCTTTCCGTGCGTCAAGTCTTTATTTTATTAATTGTCCTCAAAAAACATGGTAGTTGCAGCTATGATCCCTCTTTACTGTCTTCCCAGAGAAATCACCTGGTAGTACGTTCAACCTCGTTCAAAACCTTGACCTCACAACGATTTTTCTGTTTCTTGGGCCCCTTCCTTTACAATAGACTACATCGTGAGCTCAACATCTTTCCTCTTACAAAACTGTTATGCAAATCCAAAGTCTCTAATTATTTGCAGACTATGAACTATGAGGAGACTGAATCTCTCCTTCATCCTATCAGGTAGGAAATATACTACCCCACACCCACTCCGACACACACACACACACCCACACACATACATCATTCACGCACACACACACACACACACACACACACACACACACACACACACACACACACACACGCACACACACACACAACATTTCCTTCTTTTTTTCTCTTTTTTTTGTTACTAGTTTAATCATTATTCTGTACCAATATGACCTACATCCTGTGAGGAGAGACCTGGTGCTCTGAAACACAGGCTTTCAGCCTAGCTCAGATGCCAGTCTTTCACAATCTAAATAATTTTGTTCCTTGGTGTTAACCCCAGTTCATTACTATATTAGTTTTTAGATTGTGGAGAAAATGAAGAATTTTTATTATTATTATTATCATTATATTATATAAAAGGTACAACAAAAGGTAATCTTTTTGTAAATTTTACGTGGCAAACATCTTTTGCAGCAAAAAACTGAAAAATTCTGCATTTTTGTAGGACGTCGATTCCGTCGCGCAACTGGAATTAGTTTAGAGAGCAGTGCAGCTGCAACTACTTTTAATGTACGCATAGGACCGCGTAGACTTATACTTTGATAGAGGAGAACGCCTGCGTATGGCTGCTCCCGTTTGTTCTGCCAGTGGACCGTGTTGCTCTATGATAAAAAGAAATGGCAAAAAAAATGTTTATTTCGCCGTTTTTTTTCCAGACAGAGAAACGTTATTTTAATATGTTAATAGACTAAAAACATATTTTGAAGTTTGAGAAACGTAAGTTTATTTTCTTATGTCGAAAAGTAATTGATTTTATTTAAGAAAATATTTCGGAAAATTATGAAATACGTCAGCCAGTACGCACTGTAGCAGCATGGCAACCCTCTCAGAAATTAGAGATATATACCCATTATGCCTAAATGTACCGACAAAAGGTAACTTTTTAATGAAAACTTAACTATGTTGTCCTCTTTGCAAAAAAAAAAAACAAAGATTATTATACCACGTCTTCCTCGTACAACTTTTCTGTGGAATTGTTTACCACCGGCGATTTTTCCGGACCAATACGATTTAGGGACCTTCAATAAAAGAGCTTACACCTTTCTTAAAGGCCGGCAACGCACCTACGATTCCCTTGGTGTTTCGGTTGTTCATGGGCGGTGGTAGTCACTTACCATCAGGTGAGCCGCAGGCTCGTTTACCCCCTCTTCTATAAAATAAAAATAAACGTCTTAAATGATCTATAATTTAAAAAAATAAACAAGAACATCATATTAATTCGCATTTTAAAATTAAAAGTGTTGTAATTCGTTCAAGGGACTGAGTAGAACGAGGTCAATGAGTTTATAGAGTGGCCTCGAGAGAGAACTTTTGTTATTAAGCTAATCGCCTCTCAAGTTCCATTCGCGGTACGACATTCCTGTTCATTTTTCCGCTAAATAGCTACTCAAGTATGGCAACAATATAAAATGATGTGTGTGTTGTCATTCTGCAGGTAAATTATATTTTTAGCCGATTTTAAATACCTAAAATGGATTATCTCAATTCGACTGTTTGTTTTCATTTTGTATGTATTTTACGCGATATTTTGGTGAACTTTCAACTCAATAGGATAATATTTTTTATATAAGAGGATAAACGAGCATGCAGCTCACCCGAATGGTAACTGAATACCGTTGCTCTTGTGTACTGCAACACCAGGGGAATTGAAGGTGCGTTGAACCTACCTACGACTTCAAATAACTAAATTTGATAAAAAAATATCACATTATAGCTTGTGAAGTTTAGGTCCAAATCTATCTTACATATACCTATATATATATATATATATATATATATATATATATATATATATATGTATATATATATATATATATATATATATATATATATATAGTATGGTCTTAGCATCGACTTCAGAAGTTATTATGTAGAAATTATTTTCTTTTTAGTTCTTTGAAGCAGGCTTTTGGTTTTTATTAAACGTTTAATGTAAGACTTATAACATTAGCGCTTTAAAACTGTCTTTTTTAGCAGCAAAACACTTTTAGCAGCATGATCCTGATCCTGATTCATGAAGCGCGAGGCCCTTGGGCCACCCTAAAGCCGCGTATATTTATATAATTTAGTACATAGCGCTAATTAGACACAGACCAGCGACCGTCTCGTTGAATTAAATTAATAGAGTGACCATGCGGTGTAATAGTTTGGCTATTTATTAGCCTTTCAATTAACAAATTGAAAGGCTAATTAAGTTAGTAGGCTGCGACGTTTACTTAATATTATAATATTGTTTTAAATAACACAAAGTTAAAACACAACGCCTTACGCCACACTGTAGCAATATAATACTTATAGCAAGAATGGGTTGGGTCGACCGGGAAAGGCCCATGCTCCTATAAAATACCAGTGTAAAATAGTAGCTTAATGCTTATGTGTTTTAGTGTAGACTGGAAACGGGGCAGTCCGTCTTGGGTGACAACGCATCTGCATTTTGACTCTTAATTAAGGATCGATGTAGATGGATGCCAGTATCCACTTACCTTAAGGTGGGCTGTGTGCTTGTTTGTCACTCTTATCATATAATTCGTTCATTTTTTTGTAAAAAAATTCTTTTTTTTTCTACATGACCAAACCACCGAAACATTCCTTTCTTAATCCTTGTCACAACGTCATCTTGCAAACCACACTTTTCTCTTATCACACTATTTCTCACCCTGTCATTCAGATTCAGCCCTAGCATACTCCTTAAGGAACGCATTTCTACAGCATTTATTCTACTCTCATGCTTCTTCTGCCAGATCCAACTTTCACTACTATACATTAAAGTAGGGACTAACACAGCATTATTAATTGCCATACGTGCCTTAGTTGACACATTCTGACTCCTCATAATAGCGTGTAGAGCCCCATTCACTCCATTTCCTGCGTTCACTCGTCGTTCTATTTCCTTATCATATCTACCATCCCTGCTAAATAAACATCCCAAATATACAAATTCATCCACTTGCTCAATCAACTCCCCTTCTATTTTTATAAGAATAGAAGAAGAATAAAAGAATAGAATTACATATTATATTTGTTTAAAAGCATACCGTAACCTCGGATTGAGAATGAGTCTTGCAAATAATTTCACGAATTTCGGGGCTCTGAGTGCGCTATATGATGCATTCGTGAAGAGCCACTTAGAGTGTAACGCCCTCATATATACTTGAAACAATTTGCAGTTTATCCGGGCTATTTCTTGTTATATCCTACTCTATTTTTGCTCGGTATTACAGGGTACTACAAGCTCAAAGTAGCTCTCTCTATGTACGCGTTGAAGGTGATGAAGGGTAGGATACACAACCCGAGAGTGTTGGAGATGGCGCGACTGGATGCGCCGGACGGGTGCGCCAGGCGCCGGCCGCGGCCGACGTTATAATTCAGCAAGCGCCGTTCGCGCGCGCGCTGCGTGTAATCAACACCTAGTATATACTTATACAGTAATCTATCATCAACACAATATCGGGGCGAACTGATTTGTTTTCATGTTCGCTAAGAGAGCTCAGTAAAATGGCATATCATACTGTATCGTTGGCTATACTGTCGAATTAGGGTGGTCACCCCTTAATTATTGTGTATGATGTATGTGTGTGAGTAAATAAAAATATATGAGTTATTTCTTTATTTTATTTAATAAAGGTCTACCTACCTCCAACTGTTAAAATTTTACGTAAAAAATGTTAAAGTATATATAATATAGTTTTATTCTTATTGAATAACTACTTACGGGTAAACAATTAAAAAAAAACAAGTAAAAAATTGAATATGCGAATGTTGAGAAAAAAAATAATATAAGAGCAAAACCACTAAAAAAAATTAAGAACATATTGGCCGTTTCTGTCTCTATTCCCTGAAGATATCCAAGATAATACAAAATAATTTTACTAACTTTCTATATCTACAAATTAGTGTATGAAGTCTGAGGGACAAACCAGTAAATGAAAGTTGAAAACTTGAATGTTTCTGCTTCGTTGAACTTTAGACTACTTGAGGTGTCAAAGGAAATAGGTCGCTTAGCTCGTAGCAAGCTGTGCTGAGGTATTTCGCTAATATACCTATATATAGTGATAAAAAGTACGTAATTAAATAGTTTAAAAATCTATTACGCAAATATAATTATTTAAACACCAATAAATATTACTAAAAATATTAAATCGAGTAAAATAATATTTTTTTCCGTATTATACCCGGTGATAAGAGTTGATAAAGCTTTAGATGCTAAATCGCAATGTGTTACCGTAAAGAAAGCTTATTTACCCATACCTTGAAGAATCCCAGATTATATTCGGACGAAAAGACAGACGCCGGAAAATTATGTTACTTATAACTTTATATTTCGTTGTGTTATACTAAAGATAAACTATTGACTAAGTGCTAGGACTAATTATCCGTCTAGAAGTATGTTTGGGTGGATACCACCCAATTACCTATTTCTTAAGGAAACCCTTTTACTGGTGAAGAGGCATTCTATTTTCGTCCGGTGGCTGACAACTCATCAATAGCCACTGAGCTACCATGGGGCTATTGACAACGCATCTGCATTTTAATTCCAAATAGAGGGTAGATTTAAGTTTCACGATCTCTGTACACATAAAGTTCAAGCTTAGCCCGTGTAAAACTATGGGACACAGCATATACTTACACTTAGTCTACTCACTCACCATCACCAGCATACAACTGACTCATCGAACATCAGTTGGAATATGTGCTCACACATCGCAACTTTCATCATTATCATAATTACAGCCCTTCACAAGTCCACTGCTGAACATAGGCCTCCCAAGGAATGCCACAAAGCACGGTCCTTAGCCACCTGCATCCATCGACTTCCCGCTTGTCTTACCAGGTCGTCACTCCATCTAGTGGAGGGGGGGGGGGGGGGGTCGCCCTGCACTTCGCCTACCGGTACGAGATTGCCACTCGAGAACTTTGCTTCCCCATCGGTTGTCGGTTATTCGAGCTATATGACTGGCCCATAGCCATTTCATCTTACTAATCCGTTGGGCTATGTCGGTCACTCTGTTCCTACTGCAGATAACCCCGAACATAGCCCTCTCTATAGCTCGCTGAGCAACCTTGAGGTTCTTCATACGGCCAGCAGTGAACGACCACGACTCAGTTCCATAAGTCATCACTGGCAACATGCACTGGTTGTACAGTCTCGTTTTGAAGTTTTGAGGTACTTGACGAGAATATGTGTCGTAATTTCCCGAATAAAGTTGCGATAAATGCTCACTTATCGCAACTTTACTACTATAAAATACCAGATCAATTATAAATTATTCTCAAATACTGATTAATTATTACCAGCTATCGACTGTGTTTTTATAAAAAGTAAGGGTGACAAACGAGCACATAGTACAAATGTTAGTAAATGGATACGCTGAATTAATGAACTAATTTAACATAACACTCACCCAGAGGGGTAGGCAGAGACTAAACTTCGATTTGATACGATCCTGACACAACTCTCTTGCCCCTTTCACATTAATACACCTACACATACAAGTTCGTCTGTTAAGGGTACTCTTAATTTTGTCCATCTTCAATATATAGCCAATTTGGTCGATAAACTTCCGTATAGGTCGTCCCTTGCCGGCTCTGTCATTCACTTCTATAACATAAATTTACTTTGTCCCTGAGGAAACCTCATTCATTCTTTCTATATGACCAAACCGCCGAAGCATTCCTTTTTTAATCCTGTTCACAGCATCATCTTTGCAAACTACAATTTTTTTATATCACACAGTTTCTGCATTCAGATTTAGCTCCAAAATATTCCTCATCTCGTGTTTCATACCATCACCATACATTAAGGTTTCCCGCCTTGTTGCCCGGGGAGTTTAGTAGCCGTGGATTGGTCACCCATGTTAAACGAAGAGGGACCCACATGCCTGGCCCGAGTTGTAGGGCCAGCCCGAAGTGGCCACTCTAAGTAGGTTTGGCAAGCCCAATTTGGATGAGTGTAGGTGAGCTGTGGCAAGAGGGGTGCCATGAGGCGGCTGGTGCTGATGCATTTGCTGCATGCTGATCTGCAAAAGCATTCCCAAGACCCTGCCAGTATGAGGCTTTGCCTAGAGCACGATGGGCTTTTAGTCGTTGTGAATCCGATATAACCCGTTCTTGCCTCCGCGAGGCGGGTATGTGTAGGCACTTCCCCATGTAAATAAAATGTAGTGTAAAATAATTCGTAAATTGAGGATAGATGTTACTACCATGTTATTTCTTGCCCTTAATTCTATAAATAAAACTGAACAAAATATAAGAGATACAACAGTTTTCTTTCTTAAAAGATTTTCTTTGATTCATTTCTACGTACATACGTCCATTACCCCATATCATCCCGTGGGTGTTATGAGAGCCGACAGAGGGAAACCAGAATATGGGCAGCAGCGTCTTCCTAATAACCACTAAAAATAAAAAATAAAACATGTGTGAGTGTTGTGGAACACTCGGTTGGAACGAAGTTCCTTTGGTTGTATATTGATAAACGTATTATATTATTGATTAACAAATACAAATAAATGAATTACTAGCGCCAATTTAAATTAAGCGGCATTTAAATTAAAATAATATTTTCTCTCATGGCAAGATAAGAAAAAGTGCGAGGGAGAGCACTTTATAAAATTATAAATATTAACGGTGCCATGCCGCTACATCATGAGGATCATGGTCCTGCTTAGTGCTTTGAGGAAAAAGCTCGAGGCACACGAATCTGAAACTGAAAGAGCAGCTCGTTTAAATACCAGACGCAAAGATCTAAATAACTTTGCACAAGGCTAATACTAAAAACAAAATCGAAGACATGTGATGTTCGCCAACACATTGGGGCAGCGTTGCGGATACGGAAATGAGGAGAGACCTGTGCCCAACAGTGGGTCGTATATAGGCTGTAACTTTTAACAATAATGTTAAAATGCACAGTCCGCTATACTAGTCGGTTAGTAAAAAAAAAAAACTACAGATACAGAAATGTTACTGTTTCAAATTTTATTTCTGTTTTAGTGGATACCGAAATGTTATCCACTAAAACAATCTGTATCCAATACTACTTGAATGACATGCAGCTATGATAGTACAGTTGCCATTGTATTGTTAGATACTCTGTAAGAATAACCTCGATTATTTTTGCAATATGTCGACATGAAGTAGATACCTCTTAAATATTCCTGGCGTTTTTTGTGTTTGTATGAGTTTTTTTTTTTACTTTTTTGACTTTATGTCTTTTACTAACTTAATTAGAAAATTACTAAAAATGTTCATTTGACTTTTATTTATTTAATTTAACTTTTATTTTCATTATAATTTTACTTAAGTTTATTGCTATCTTTTTCATGTTTACGACCGAGCATATTGTTTAAGTGAGAAATAAATAAATAAATAATCTGGCATTTCCCACAGTCGCCTCTTATGATACCCTCAGGACGAAATGTCTTACGCGGCAATACCTTTTTTCTAATCAAGGATAAATGTAGGTGTCTATATAACACAACACTACCTAACATCAGGTTGGTTATATGTTTATTTGTTACTTCTACTTGTAAAACAACGAGTTGTGCTGTAGTCAAGCAGTAGCTAGTTTATACACATAAAAATAAAATTGAAATAATTGGCCTCTTTTCAGCTCAGTGATTTAATTGCATGTTATTAAGACGTGTAAGTAAACGCGCAAACTTGTGTTTTCTGAGGATTAAACTGGACTAGATTTAGTCACCCCCAATCCGAGACTTTGTTCAGCAAAGACTCGACTTCAGACACAAGTTTGTTCCGGTACTCGGCGACGTTCTCCCGAGAAATATTGACACGGCCGGCCTATAGAGCATCACCAGCGCTGTGATACGCATAGCAATGAATGTTTCCAGATTGCAACATATCATTGATATGCAGAAGAAACAGCGTTGGTGATAGCACACAGCCATTGGAACACCAGCGTTAATAGGCTTGTAGTCGGAGCATGCACCATCTACCATGATGCTCCGATCTGCAAGGAAGCTGGTGATCCAATTGCACAATTTCTTGGGAAGCCTATAAGAAGGGAGCTTCGAAAGAAGCACTTTGTGCCAAACCCGATCGAAGGGCTTCGCAATGTCCAAAGTAACGGCCAACGCCTCCCCCTTGGACTCTTCTGCCTCCGCCCATCTATGAGTCAGGTAGACCAGAAGATCACCAGTTGATCGACCCCGACGAAAACCGTATTGGCGGTCACTCAGCTGGTGATCCTCAAGGTACCGCGTGAGCTGGCAGTTAATAATGGATTCCATTATTTTGGAGAACAAGGAGGTGATGTCGATAGGCCTATAGTTGAACGGATCTGAGCGGTCGCCTTTTTAGGGATCGGGTGGACAAAAGCTGTCTTCCATGAATTCGGGACTACGCCTTGGGAGTAGGAGTACCGAAACAGACGCGTTAGGATCGGTGCCAACTCCGGAGGACACGTCCTCAGCACAATTGGGGGGATTTCGTCAGGCCCACTCGACTTCTGGATGTCCAGGGAAAGGAGTGCTTTGCGAACCGAGCGCTGTGAGAACAGCACATCCGGCATGGAGCACTCACACCGCGGGATGGTCGGCGGTGTTTTCCCCCCGTCATCAAGAGTCGAGTTGGACGCAAGAAAGGAGCCTAAAAGGTCGGCTTTCTCTTTTGCGGCATGGGCCAGTGAGTCGTCCTCCCTGTGCAGAGATGGTAGTGATGGCTTACAGAAATTCTCTTGGACAGCCTTGGCGAGAGACCAGAATGCACGGGTTCCCGAAGGAAGGCGAACTAGTTTCTCGCCAATCCTGCCTATGTGCTCTGACTTTGGCTTGGCAATATCGCTTTTGAAGGACCTGGAGGCGAAGTTATACTTCTTTTTAAGTATGCTGGTGTTTACATCCCGAGTCACCGAAGCCGCAGCCCAGGCTTGATAACACTTCTGCTTACTACGTAATGCAGTCTTACAGGAGCCACCAAACCAATGCTGAGATCTGCCTCCGATGGGTACCAAAGATGATGGAATAAATAGTTCCATTCCCTGTAGCACCACATCAGTGACAGAGTCAGTAACAGCGCTGGGATCATCCGGCGAGAAGCAAACCCGCCCCGATGGGTAGGATGCAAAGAAAGACCGCATTCCGTCCCAATCCACCGACCTGTAATGCCAAACACGGCGGCAACCTGTAGAACGCAACCGCGAGGGGAGCGTGAGTAGCACCACACTCCGGATCAGACAATGGTCCGAAGAGCCGAGAGGGGCATCGACGGAAACCTGATATCCGTCCGGATAAGAGGTCAGTAGAAGGTCCGACAGGGAAGGTGTATGATCCTCCACATCTGGAATCCGCGTAGTCGAAGAAACCAGTTGTGTCAAACCATATGCCAAGGCAAAGTCATAAACAGATCTCCCCGCATGATCGGTTTAACGAGAACCCAGCCATACGGCGTGGTGGACGTTAAAATCGCCAAGGATCACGATCTCTGCGAATGGGACCTGTTGTAGCAAGGAATCTGTAGCCATTTGGACGTGGTCGATGAGTCGGTCTGTTTCAGCATTACCGCTATGGGACCTATAGAGGCACCCGTAGACGCGCGGATGGTCGTCGCTGTCTACGCGTAGCCAAAGGATAGACAGGTCCGAACCTTCAAGATTGCCGAGGCGTCGAGAACAGAAGTCCTCTCTGACATACACGCAAACTACAGCCCGAGGTACAAAGGAGTGCTCCAATTTGTACCCTGGGTAGGTGAGATACGAAGTATCAGCCGGAGAGGACACCTGCGTCTCGGTCGGAAAGAGTAAGGCCAGGTTCGCCGTCTCGAGATGGTAGTGGACGGCGTTTAGGTTCGAGTGAAATCCCCTAATGTTGCAGAAATTCACGGATAGCGTGGCAGGGGTCGCCTTGGTATTGTTGCTCAGTTTGCCCCGAGCAGTTATGTTTTTGAGTGGAATTTTGACATGGTCGTGGATGCTCAGCGAGGGATTCTCCAGGGGTGCTGGTACCCTCCTGGGGTAGTCTTTGGTGTAATTCCGCTACCATGTTGATGGGGGGGGGGGGGGGGGGGAGGGTATTGGGCCTCCGGCCACCTGCACTCACCAGACGAAACGCAGAAGCAGAGCTTCTACTTCACGCCGGTATTCTGTGAGGTCGTGGTGCCAACCCGGCTCGAGGCGGCCCATACGTGCAACAGCAAAAACTGCCGCGTGGCTCTACCTCCGTTAAAAATAATCTTTTTATAGAATTAACAGAATTTTGTAGGTGGTAAAAGCGCTGCTGCTTTATTATGGTCGTCACACGAATTGGAGGGCTCAGCCGGAATAGGAGTACTCTAATAGTTTACCAGCGTAGCCTATTGCTGCTGTGTTTCGTATAGTGAGAATAGAAAACCGAAGATACTTTTTACTGGAAACGAGGCATTCCCATATTAGTCCTCAGGGGCGACAACGCATCTAAATTTTTATTCTAAATTGAGGATTAATGTCAATTGGTTGTGTGTGGTGGATTGTGTGCTCTTTTGTCACACTAATTCTACAAAAAAATTATATCTAGCCGTAGTCAGGGCGTGTCGCTAGTAATTTATAAAAATCTAAAATGAAAGACAATTATTTTATCTCTGTTCCATACTTATTCAAAAACGTGTTGTTATAAAAACGATACAATATACCAATTAAAGAGAAAAAAAAACATACAATGTGGCCTCACATGTAACGTTCAAATAATAAGCGAATGCTAGAATGGATTGGAGCTCTTCACAGGACTCGAAAGAGCAGTGCTGTTTTTTTTTGCTCCATGTAAACTGTTAGACGTAATAGTTTACAATGGCATGAAAGCTCAAAACATGATTAAATGAATTTTAATTTTTAAATTTGTTGTATTTGATGTTATTTGTTTTTTTGTAACTTATATATCAAGCCTGGTATATTAAAAAATATAAAATTGATATATATAAAACTATTATAAAATAACTAAAACTATAAACCTAAATAATCACATACGGCCATAATCATACTCCCCGTGGTTTTGTGCCAAGAACACTAGCTGCATGTACGGTGCAATTGCACAAATTGCCTGATCAGCATTTTTGCCTCATATGCTTATTTTATTGTTCATCGAATCAGTTCACATAGCATCGCCTCAAAGCGCATTCGTGTACTCATCATTAGCTATTAGCACTTTTTAAATATCTTTTCTGTTTTAGTTCAAGTGGCATATTTTATTTATTTTATCAGCAGCAGCATCTTAGGTGTAACGTACATCTTTATCGTCCTCCGAGCTTAACGTGAGCGGGACCTCTGTCGCAAGTGACCTATTTTGAATTGCGAAAGTGGTGACACGCAACTTAAGTCAACCAGCAGGCAGCATTAGTAAGTCTACAGCTCTCTATTATAATCAGAAGCCACAGTAATTGGTCAAAATGGAAGATCTTCTAGCTAGTTAGAACCAAATAAATAATGGATGGTATGGATCAGCTCCTAATCAACTTTAAAAAAGACGGTGCCAACCGTAAGACACCGGCTCATATTAAAAAGTGACTTAGCACTTTAGAAAGTTATTGCAAGGAGTTTCAAGGTAATCATCTTAAACTTTTTGATTCTGACGACAAAATCTCATGAATATTTTACTAGCAATTACTATAAAAGAACGTCCGATGTTTACAATGAAACACACAATTATCTTATTAGTTATTTACCGAGTGACTCTAAAGAAAAAAGCCTTCTCAGGCCAGCTACCCCATTGCAAAAGACAGGCTTTTCAGCTATACCGTCTGGCAGCGCAATTCATCCTGAAATTACAACAGACGCAGAAGCATTCCGAGCCCAAGGTACTAGCAGCAAGTTAGTGGATATGTTGAGAAAGCTCAGAAACACTGCAAATCTTTTCAGCGTACTATTAGCAGCATCGATGTCGACAAAATCTCAGAAAAAAGGGAGTATAAGGATATTCTAAAGTCAGTTCAGGCACGCTGGACGATAATAGACGCCTTGCACTGGGAAATTGACAGCGAACTATACGAAGATAATGAAGAGTATGAAGAAATGTTCAGCAGCTATGAGCAAAAGTTCAACAACATGAAGAAAGTCATCAACAGCAAGATGTGGTCTGATCTTTACCGGGAGTAGACAACCCCAAAAATGGACATACCTACGTTCAGTGGTAGCTACCACCAGTGTTTGTCGTTTAAGGACTTGTTCATCGAAACTATATATAGCAATAGAGCCTTGTCGAACAGTCATAAAATGCAATTTATGAAAAGTGAATTAAAAGGAGAAGCACAGAAAATAGTGCAACATTTACAGATAAGCACAGATAACTATCAAGTATATTGGGATCTTTTCAACCACCGGTATAATATCACGAAGCTTATTTTTAATTCTCACATGAGTGTCTTAGTGAACCAACCTACTATACAACAGCAGTCACCATCAGTGATTAAGAAGATTCATGATACCGCCAACAAATGCCTAAATGCCATCAAAAATCTGGGAGTCAACAAAGAGAACTGGGGCTCCATGATTGTTTACTTAATTACTCAAAAATTAGACACAGACACCCATAATGACTACATCGAGTCATTGAAATAACCAAGAGATTTGCCGACTCTAAAAGATTTATTACAATTTCTGGAGGTGTAATTCACAGCCCTAGAGTCGTCAAAACGCAAATAAGACGACCAGAAGTCAAATCAGCAACCGCAATAATCATCTCGGCCATCTAATTTCAAAAAATCATTCGTTTTTAAAGCATTCACGAGCAATCAAAATCCGTCATTAAAATCAAATAATTTTAATAATAAAAGTAGGTAAGCGTCCGCACCAAAGCAAAAATCCTGTCTGAAATGAAGATCACGCTATTCCGTACTGCGAAACATTTTCAAAATATCAACCTGATTTCAAGCGACAAATAATATCCAAGCTATCTTTATGCCAAAACTGCCTTTATAATCATAACGGTAATGAATGTTTTGCAAAGAAAAGATGTCATTAGTGTCAAAGCAATCATCATACACTAGTTCACGAAGCCTTTGCCGTATAAGCAAACGCTGCAAATCCGAGTACAACGACAGATCGCACAGTGTCAAACTCACACGTGTCTCTGGAGGACACCAAAGAGATTTTATTGGCTACTGCTATAATCAACGTCCAAGCTCTCGATGGTACCCTTCACTCCATGAGAGCTCTTATCGACCAAGGGTCCTAAACTTCAATTATCACCGAAAACGGCGCTTAAAGATTAGGATTACCTCGTAAGCATTGCAAAGGAGTGATATTAGGAGTAGACGCGAAGGAGAACAGAAAGGTGTTATGAACATCACCTTGTCTTCTTGTCACCCAAGGGGTCGCTCGACAACTGACGCTGGAGTTGAGCTTATTAAACATATTTTTTGTGCATGGGAAAATTCAGAGGATGCTTTGGGTATATTTTGTGACCTTTCCAAAGCCTTCGACTGTGTTCACCATGAGAGATTAATCAGGAAGCTACAGTACTATGGTGTCAAATACACAGCGCTTAAACTTATTATTTCATATTTAAGTAATAGAAAGCAGAAGGTTATTATCAATGATAAAAGTTCTTCCGGGTCACCTGTACCAATGGGTGTCCCTCAGGACTCGATTTTCGGCCTTGTAGGGGATAGTCATGATATAGTATTATAATTTAAACGTCAATCATTTAAATGTGACAAAGTGCATAATGCTATATCTACATTAGTGCATTGGTTTTACGTTAATAATCTGCATTTGAATGGAAATAAAACTAATTGTGTTAAATTTACAACAACGAATGTTAAAAATCTGAATACTTCTGAATAATCTTGAATACTAATAATCTACACTAAATGTGTATTTAAATGGAGAGGAATTGAGCCCTGTTGTATCCACTGTTTTTCTTGGCATCACTCTCGACGCAAAGCTTCAGTGGGGCCCCCATATATCCAAATTAGCAAGCAGACTAAGTTCTGCAGCCTATGCTGTAAAAAAGATTAGAGGTCTCACTAGTGTCAAGACGGCTAGAATAGTTTATTTCAGTAATATTAAATTCAGCATAATGTCTTATGGGATTTTGCTATGGGGAAATGCGGCTGATTCAGAAACTATTTTTGTTTTCAGAATAGGGCCATTAGAGCTATTTACAATCTAAAACCAAGAGATTCTCTTAGAGATAAATTTAAAGAAATAAATATATTAACTTTGGCCTCTCAGTATATTTACGAAAATTTAATTTATGTTCACAAAAACAAAGATAGTTTTAGTAAAAAAGTGATACATTTGTGGTACATTCTGTAAACACTAGGAACAAACATAAGCTAATGATGCCAGTTTCTCGACTCCACAGAGTCAGTAATTCATTCTTGGGGCAATGTATACGCTATTACAACAAGGTCCCGGAAAGTGTACAGGTTCTCTCTATTACCAAGTTTAAATGCTTTATTAAGCTGAAACTGTATAAAAAGGGTTAATATAATATAAATGAATACATGGTTGATAATAACCCCTGGGAATGAGGTGGTCGCTTCCAAGCAGTTTCTAAAATAAATTTTGTAAATAGTTCGTAATCATTTATATTGTAAAATTTATTTAAAAAAAAAGTCCTGCTGGGTTTCTTGCTGGTTCTTCCCAGGACAGAGGGTTTTTTTTTCGAACCAGTGGTAAAGTAAAAAATGACTTTCAATAAGAATTACACATGTAATATATATTGAATAAAAAATTATTCTATTCTATTCTATTCTATTCTAGTACGTGTTTAGGCCCAAAAAAGGTAATTTGTACGCCATCCAATCACGTTCGACTTCGTGAATCGCCCGATGGTACTAGGTGTCACGCGAGTCACGGTGCGTGCCCCTTTTTGTGTGTTGACTGTTTTGTTCATTTTACGTGTCAACGAGGCGGATTTTGAATTCTTATCGCAGCGTAATATTTAGTATCAAACGAAGGAACTTAGTTGTGTTTAACGCCGAACCGTGTGACTCATGACCTTTGCAGGGGCAGCAGTTGCGGGCCGTAACAGTACGTATAACATTAATCTTGATGCTTTTATAATGAATCACGCAGTAAACAACTTACCAAACAAATCATTCGGAAAACCATCATGGGCGTTTATTGAAGACTTCCAACTAGTGTACCCTGAATTTTATCGTAGCAGGACAGTAGATTTGTTACTGGGCGCCGATGTTTACTCTTCGATCATCATGGGAGGAATCATCAGAGAAAAAGACGATATGCCTATTGCGCAGCAAAAGCTACTAGGACGGATGTTTATGAAAAAATTTGGTCATGTTTGAACGCCACCCAATTGCGTTCGAGCTGGCGCCTCACCCGATGGTATGTAGGTGAGATAAGCGCCGAGGTGGGGCGACCGTGCGCGGCTGGGTGGCAGTCAGTCGCGCGACGGATGGGCTAAAGGTCGGTGCCCCGCCAGCCACGAGGCGGGGAGACCGTCAGGTCCTCTTACCTAAATTCACGGCCCGTCGTGGATCTAGATAGCTAGATGAAGTACTTGATTCTTCGTTACGTAGATGTGTGAATTTTGCGATATTTAACTCGTGCGGGAATGCGGAATTGTGCACACGCGTCGAGTACATATACGGTCTAGGATTCGAGTCGCGCATTCCTTGGTTGAGAGCTTCTCCCGGTTAATTGTCAAGATATCATTATAATTGTGTCGTCGCGTTTAGTGCCCCTTTTGTGTTTTGGTTGCCTAGTTAGATTAATTTGCATGTCAACGAGGCGTACTTTGACTCTGGCGCGACGTGTTATTCTGGTGCCGCATTTATAATTTGTGATAAGTGAATCCGGGACATTCAATGTCGAATTTTGTGCTACTGTCCTTGCCGTGTCGGATATCACGTGTACGATTCTGCGATGAGTGTGGAATTAGGTGACTTGAAGTAAGTTAAATGTACAATGAAGCTGAGAGACTGAGTAGTGACAGTGAAGAAAGAAGTGGTCCAGCGCTGAAGCAGTCTAGATCGATGCAGTATTTTGGAGCAGCCTGAAACTCGGCCGCTGCTAGTCGCCTATGCTTGCCAAGGCCCTACACATTCACACATCACTATACACGACTCGCTATCTATCATTACACACACTCACGGCCTGCCCAAGCCTTGGAGCGAAGTTAGCTCCTGATACAAGTAAGTACCTTTGCTTTCTAGTTTGCTCCCATATAGTTTATTGTGATAGAAGAATTCTCCATAGGCAATTTGAGCCCCACCCTTAGTTGTCCGTTGAATCTACAGCTGTATGGGCCCCTGTGTGGTCGACCTTTGTCGGGGCAACTAGGGGCGTGTACAACGGATTTTATGTGGAAACGTGAAATCGTACAACTGTAACGTGATTATGGAAGACATTGACAGTATACATAAATTTTATTCGATCGAAGATATCAATGACAATGAGGAAATGTCATTCGAAGACCATCAATGTCTACTTTTCGCCAACCCAATGGGAGATGTAGTGCGCCTTCCACTACACCCTGACGCTGAGGAGAAGTTAGGATTATCTGAACCCAAAACTTGCGGACAATTTTATCAGCTCGAACGTATATTTGGAAAAACTCAAAATTTAGGCCATAATTACAAGCAATTTATAATAGAATAAGAAATATGAAATTCAATCTACATCACATGCATACAATAGCGGCGAATTGGACACCAATATATTACATGTCGCATCGCCCTCACTCTTTAACTGCGTCACTAAGAGTCGTATTTAATGCATCCGAAAAATCATCAACCGGTGTATGTTTGAATAATTGACTAAATCAAATCAAGAAGTTGCAGCGGTGTTTGAGAAATATTTCACTGATGTTCCTATCTTGACAATAGAGTCAATGAATACTTCTCCAACTGTCGCCGAGTCATTACTTAAACAGAATGTTAATACCTGTTTAAAAGAATTTAGATTTGAAAAAGTATTACCGCATAATATTGTAAAATACTTCAAAACCATTGATGTAAAGAAAACCGCAGATTTGTGGGGGATTTCCGTTACAGTGATTGCGTCCATAATAGATTTAATTGCACCTCATCTTGCTATATGCTGTATTATTTTTAATACTTGTATCGATTCTGGTGTGTTTCCTGATTTAATGAAGTATAGTAAAGTAATACCTTTATTTATATCTGGTAGTACATTAGACCCCGCTAATTATAGACCTATTTCTGTACTACCAACTCTCAGTAAAATTTTTGTGAAAATAATTTTGGATCAATTGTTAATTTTTCTTAATACAAATAAATTACTTCGTAAAAATCAATTTGGTTTTACAAGGGGTCGCTTGACGTCTGACACCGGTGTTGAGCTTATGAAATATATTTTTAATGCCTGGGAGAATTCACAAGATGCCTTTAGGTATTTTCTGTGACCTTTCCAAGGCTTTCGATTGTGTTCATCATGATAGATTTGTTCGCGCCAAACGCTAATTTCAAGAATTAACTCGGCGTGGTGCATTCATACCGGTTTGACTTTCGGTCGTGCGTAGAACGCGCAAGCGCAGGAGTCGTCTGCCAGCGGTGCTAACGTCAGCACACTGTCAATTTTGTTAGGGAACTCGGAATAATTAGGCGCGGATAGTAAATATTCTGTCTAGGATTTATGACGCGCATCCCTTGCTGGAGAGCTTCCCAGGGACTCATTGTGTCCGACTCAGAATCTGTATAAGTGCATTCGACAAAATTAGCTAGTGCGGCCTTCGATATTCTAGAAATAACTGTTGCTACGCGAAACGGTAGTGACCTTTGATCCGGACACTCCCTGTTCATTTTGTGTGTAGGCTTTGTAACGAACGAGAGTTAGTGGCTTCTGTAAGTTAGTTAATAGTACGATAGAGTTAATGGACTGTCATCGTGACGAACGAGGAAAGTGACTGTGGACAACGGCGCGGAAGGTTCCCTCAATTTGGAGCGGTGTCGACGCCCGGGCGGCTGCCGACGGCCAAGGTCTAGGATCAATCACCATCAGTCACACCAAGATACACATCACATCACCTTATTTCCCTTGCACTACACAACCACATGCGACCTGACCGACTCCGGAGGGACCAGTCGCCTTGGATATAGGTAAGTAAGCTCCATCTAATATCCTCCCGGCCGACTGGCCGTAGTATAGAACGCTCCCCCATATAGTTTAGTGTAATTAGAGATTTTCCACTTTGGCCTAGACGAGGCCCGACCTACGTCTGCTCGTCGAAACTCAGCTGAATGGGACCCTGAGGATTTGACCTTTAAGAGAGCAGCCGTAGGTCGTAACAATATTAATCAGTAAACTACAACATTACGGTGTAAAAAATTTGGCGCTTAGACTTATTACTTCATATTTAAGTAACAGAACTCAAAAAGTCGTCGTCAATGGTAAATGTTCCTCCGGATCGGTAGTATCAATGGGCGTTCCTCAGGGCTCGATTCTTGGCCCATTCCTGTTCTTAATCTATATTAATGACTTACCTTATCTTGTAGGGGACAATCACGATATAGTATTATTTGCTGACGGTACCTCTTTAATTTTCAAACTGAAACGGCAGTCAATTAAATATGACGATGTAAATAATGCTCTATCGAAACTAGTACATTGGTTTAACGCCAATAATTTGCTCTTAAACGGCAATAAGACAAAATGTATTAAATTTACAATACCTAATGTATAACATTCGAAAACCAATGTGCTCTTAAATGGGGAGGAGTTGAGTCTTGTGGATAACACTGTTTTTCTTGGTATTACTATTGACGCGAAACTTCAATGGGGTCCCCATATATCTAAATTAGCAAGCAGACTTAGTTCTGCAGCATATGCTGTAAGAAAGATTAGAAGTCTCACAGATGTTGAGACAGCTAGGTTAGTGTATTTTAGTTACTTTCATAGCGTAATGTCTTATGGAATTTTGCTATGGGGTAATGCGACTGATATTGAAGCTATATTTGTTTTGCAAAAGAGAGCCGTACGGGCGATTTATAATCTAAATTGTAAAGAGTCCCTCAGAGAAAAATTTAAAGAAATAAACATATTAACTTTGACATCGCAATATATTTATGAAAATGTAATGTATGTACATAAGAACATAAATAGCTTTAATAAGAATAAGGATGTTCATACCTTAAACACTAGGAACAAACATAAGCTTGCAATGCCACTTACTAGACTCCACAGAATTAGTAATTCTTTTATGGGGCAATGTATACGCTTTTACAACAAAATCCCAGAACATGTTCAAAGTTTGTCAATAAACAAGTTTAAAAGTTTTATTAAAGAAAAACTGTACAAAAAGGGTTATTATAATATCAAGGAATACATGAATGAAAATAACCCCTGGGAATAAGGTGATCGCCACCATGCTGGTTCTATCAAAATTCATTTAAAATTGTATAAACAAAATTATTGTTAAGTGAAATTATGTTTTAAAAAAAAGTCCCGCTGGGTTTCTTGCTGGTTCTTCCCAGGACAGAGGTATTTTCCGAACCAGTGGTAAATAAAATAATGACTTTCAATAAGTATTATGTAATAATCCATATTGGATAAAAATCATTCTATTCTATTCTTGTACAGAGGCCCAAATCTTCAGTAAGAACTTTTAGTTTTGGTCCTTAAATGGAGACAGTACGAATATGCCTTTACAGCTGACCTGGAACAAATGTTCAGGCAAAGAATTGTGCATCGTGATGACCAGCTTTATCAATGCAAGAAAATCTAAACTGGGATGATGTCATACCTGATAACGTATACTCAGTATAGTTAACGGTGGTAGAGCCACGCAGCAGTTTTTGCTGTTGCATGTATGGGCCGGCTCGAGCCGGGTTGGTACCACGACCTCACAGAATACCGGCGTGAAGTAGAAGCTTTGCTTCTGCGTTTCGTCTGGTGAGTGCAGGTGGCCGGAGGCCCAATTCCCCCCCCCCCCCATCAACATGGTAGCGGAATTACACGAAGAACTACCCCAGAAGGGTACCAGCACCCCTGGAGAATCCCTCGCTGAGCATCCACGACCATGTTATTCCGATCCTGAGCGTGGGTGCTCAGGCTGCCCCGCGTATTCTGGGGGAGGGCAAAATTCCGCTCAAAAGCATTACTGCTAGGGGCAAACTGAGCAAGAACACCAAGGCGACCCCTGCCACGCTATCCGTGAATTTGTGCAACATCAGGGGACTTCACTCTAACCTAAACGCCGTCCACTACCATCTCGAGACGGCGAAGCCGGCCTTGCTCTTTCTGACTGAGACGCAGGTTTCCTCTCCGGCTGATATTTCGTATCTCTCCTACCCGGGGTACAAATTGGAGCATTCCTTTGTGCCTCGGGCTGGAGTTTGCGTGTATGTCAGAGAGGACATCTGTTCTCGACGCCTCGGCAGTCTTGAAGGTTCGGACCTGTCCATCCTTTGGCTACGCGTAGACTGTAAGACTGCATTACGCAGTAAGCAGGAGTGTTATCAAGCCTGGGCTGCGGCTTCGGCGACTCGGGATGTAAATACCAGCACATTTAAAAAGAAGTATAACTTCGTCTCCAGGTCCTTCAAAAGAGTTATTGCCAAGGTAAAGTCAGAGCACATAGGCAGAATTGGCGATAAACTAGTTCGCCTTCCTTCGGGAACCCGTGCATTCTGGTCATTCGCCAAGGCTGTCCAAGGGAATTTCTGTAAGCCATCACTACCATCTCTGCACAGGGAGGATGACTTACTGGCCCATGACGCAAAAGACAAAGCCGACCTTTTAGGCTCCCTTTTTGCGTCCAACTCGACTCTTGATGACGGGGGGAAAACACCGCCGACCATCCCGCGGTGTGAGTGCTCCATGCCGGATGTGCTGTTCTCACAGCGCTCGGTTCGCAAAGCACTGCTCTCCCTGGACATCCAGAAGTCGAGTGGGCCTGACGGAATCCCCCCAATTGTGCTGAGGACGTGAGCTCCGGAGTTGGCACCGGTCCTAACGCGTCTTTTCCGGTACTCCTACTCCCAAGGCGTAGTCCCGAATTTATGGAAGACAGCTTTTGTCCACCCGATCCCTAAAAAAGGCGACCGCTCAGACCCATCCAACTATAGGCCTATCGCGATCACCTCCTTGTTCTCCAAAATAATGGAATCCATTATTAACTGCCAGCTCATCCGGTACCTTGAGGATCACCAGCTGATTAGTGACCGCCAATACGGTTTTCGTCAGGGTCGATCAGCTGGTGATCTTCTGGTCTACCTGACCCATAGATGAGCGGAGGCAGTAGAGTCCAAGGGGGAGGCGTTGGCCGTTAGTCTGGACATTGCGAAGGCCTTCGATCGGGTTTGGCACAAAGCGCTTCTTTCGAAGCTCCCTTCCTATGGGCTTCCCGAGAAATTGTGCAATTGGATCACCAGCTTCCTTGCAGATCGGAGCATCAAGGTCGTTGTAGACGGTGCATGCTCTGACTACAAGCCTATTAACGCTGGTGTTCCACAAGGCTGTGTGCTATCACCAACGCTGTTTCTTCTGCATATCAATGATATGTTGCTAACTGGTAACATTCATTGCTATGCGGATGACAGCACTGGTGATGCTCTATACACCGGCCGTGCCAATATTTCTCGGGAAAACGTCGCTGAGTACCGGAACAAACTTGTGTCTGAAGTCGAGTCTTTGCTGAACAAAGTCTCGGATTGGGGGCGACTAAATCTAGTCCAATTTAATCCTCAGAAGACACAAGTTTGCGCGTTTACCGCTAAAAAGAACCCCTTTATCGTATCTCCTTAGTTTCAAGGCACTCCCCTTCTTGCCTCAGCCAGTATCGGTATCCTCGGCGTCGACATATCGAGTGACGTGCAGTTTCGTGGTCACTTGGAAGGGAAGGCCAAATTGGCCTCTAAAAAGCTTGGCGTGCTCAGCAGAGCGGGACAGTATTTCATGCCGGCACACCGCCTGCTACTTTACAAGGCGCAAGTTCGGCCTCACATGGAATACTGTTCCCATCTCTGGGCAGGGTCTCCCCAGTGCCAGCTCCTTCCACTTTTCCACTTGACCGCATCCAACGCAGAGCGGCTCGAATTGTTGACGACCGAGCCCTTTCCGATCGGCTCGATTCATTGGCACTGCGAAGAGATGTTGCATCCCTTTGCATTTTCTTTCGCATCTACCATGGGGAGTGCTCTGAGTAATTGTTCGGATTAATCCCAGCCGCCAGATTTCACGAACGCACATCGCGGCAGAACTCCCGATACCATCCACACCATCTGGATGATTGGCGGTCCACCACTGTGCGATTTAGAAGATTTTTTCTTCCTCGCACGACCTCCTTGTGGAATCGATTACCATCAGCGATTTTCTGGACCGATACGACTTAGGGACCTTCAAGAAAAGAGCGTACTCCTTTTTAAAAGGCCGTCAACGCATCTGCGATTCCCCTGGTGTTGCAGTTGTTCATGGGCGGCGGGTAGTCACTTATCATCAGGTGAGCCGCATGCTCGTTTGCCCCCTCTCCTATAAAAAAAAATAACATTAAGAGCAGACATCGAAAACATCAGTGATATCAAAATTCCCCGTTGGATTGGAAATTGAAAGAAAAGTAAAGTTCAGATACATGGTTTCTGCGACTCTTCCACCAAAGCTTTCGCTTGCGTCGTATACGTATTATTCATAAAGGCGTCACACCTGTAACAATATTAGCAGCGAAAACTCGTGCCATCGAGCAGGTTGGAATTAAGCAGTGCACTTCTAATTTCAAAACTAATGACTAAAATAAAACTAAGGCTAAACCACTTGATCTCGAAGTCTACGGAAGGAGCGATTCCACAGCAGCTTCTGAGTCAAGATTACAGACATCATGCCCCCAGAATGCTGGTGTTATGTAAAAAGAACAGAAAACCCGGTTGACTGCCAGCCGTGGTATGAAAGTGGAACAGCTACAGCGGCATACCTTATGGTGGAAAGAACCTTTATGGCTATCATCATCAGCTGACCCTCACGAAAATCTGAGAACTTATCAAACCGATTTAGAATGCAGGGTGAAATTATCCAACATCGTACAAACAAAGAAAAACAACGACGAAATTGATATTATAAGCGCAATAATTCACAAACAAAGTAGTTTCATGCGAGCAACACATGTAATTGCATGGATATTGCGAGCGATCTCAAAAAACAGCGTAAAGTTACCATACTTAACATTAGCGGAGTTGCGCAACGCTACTGAAAAAATTATAATGAGCGTTCAAAAATCGGAATTTTTGCAGGAAATAAACACCAAGAAAGCAAGGTGGATTCTAAGAGCAAGCTTCTCTGCTTAAATCCGTATTTGGATCAAAACGGCTTTGTGCCGATTGCGATATGAAAAATCCATACATTATCCCACAAAGGTCACCTTATTAATATACTTATCGATTTTGCACACAAATCAACTTTTCACGGAGGAGCCCGCCTCACGCAAGCTTGGCTTAGACAGCAATATTGGATTTTAGGTGGAAATAAAGTTGTGAGAAATCGTTTACGCCGTTGTTTTATATGCAAACGCCATAATACAGAGATGTGTGAACAGTTAATGGAAGAATTACCCGAAGCAAGGACGAATTCCACGCGCCCGTTTTTTAGAACAGGGCTGGATTTCACGATATACATAGACATCAAAGCAAAATTGGGTCGAGGCATTAAGACCAACAAAGGATACGTGGCCATCTTTATCTGTATGGTCACCAAAGCTGTCCACCTGTAGTTAGTGTCTGACCTATCATCATCAGCGTTTTTGGCAGCCCTTCGTTAACTAGCAGCAAGGAAGAGTACCCCACGTCATTTATATAGTGACAACCGGACTAATTTCATCGGAGCTAACAACATTCTGTCCAAAGAGTATTTCGATCTTAAATCAATATTATCTGAAGAGTTTTTCACAGAGATCAGCGAGATGAAGATCGACTGGCATTTTAACGCCCTCTCGTGGCCTAGTGCCGGTGAGCTTTGGGAGTCAGCAGTGAAAAGCCTAAGGCACCATCTGCGTAGAGTTGTTGGCGATCAAAATCTGACATATGAAGAATTTTCCACGTTATTAGCGCAGCTAGAAGCCTGTCTCAACTCGAGGCCCCTTTTTGTATTGTCAGAAGACCCAGACGACATTAATTATTTAACGCCAGCTCACTTCTTGTGCAGCAGACCTATTCTTTCGATCAGTCAGAAACAGACGGGAGGACCAGATGGCAGCTAACGAAAAAGATATTCGGCGACATTTGGAAAACGTGGCGTGCTGAATATTTGGTTCAGCTTTCAGCACAAAGCAAATGGCGTTAGTCACGAGAAAACATCATAATTGACGATGTTGTAGTGATACTCGACGCTAACCTACCCCCTGGTAAATGGGCTTTAGGTCGCATGATTGAACTACACCACACTAAGCTAAAGATATAAATAAACATAAATATCAATAAAATAAAATAAATACATAAAAATACATAAATAAATAAAAACCCAACCAGACGGAAGCCCTCGGCAGGGGAGACCAAACGGCCGAGGGCTAACGAGGTTTTAGGGGGAAAAGGAAATAAACCGGCGGACGATACGGGTGGTATCGAGGAGCACCGCCTTCTGCATTTGAGCCTGAAGCGGTCTGTCACGGAGTCCCAGTCGCCTCAGATGACCCGAGAGGCTGACTGGGATTAACCCGTCCGCAGAAACGACCACAGGAATAATTTTGGCCAGCAGACTACCCCACAAGTCGGTCACCTCGTGAGCCAGACCAGATATTTTGTCAGCTTATCTGTTTCAGCTTTCACGAGGTTCTCGTCATAAGGAATGGTAATATCAACTAAAAATATCCTTGACTGTGCCCGGTCAATATAATCAGCACAATATCAGGCTTATTCGCAACAATACTCTTGTCTGTGATGATTATTATTGTGGGTTATCTATAAAGTTTTTTCATCTGGTTGGGCTGCTTAAATATATAATTGTAAACGAAAGATATAAACATACATGAGTATCAATAAAATAGAATAAATACATAAAAAATACATAAATATATAAAAACCCAACCAGATGGAAGCCCCCGGCAGGGGAGACCAAACGGCCGATTTATTATTATTATTGTATTATATATTGGGAAATAAGGCTCAATCTTACTTGCACAAATTCTAATTTGCACAAGCAAGCATGTACGTTAAGCCAGCAAAACGGTATACCGTTCTCATAGTCCGATGGAACGATAATCCGACACAAATGTAGAGAGATCGGACGAAAAACTAACAGATTAACGTGCTTGCTGAGGGATGAAACACTGCTAATCCTGACTCCGGCCTGCTACTGAGAATTTCTTGATAGAAGCCCAACTGATTTTGGGCCCGATCACATCTATTATAGGTCAAAAGATTTTCTTCGGTTTAGTTTAGTTTTATTTTCCATTTGTTTGCAGGATGAGATATAAAATAGATGCCTAATTTCATTCATTTTGTTAGTGTAATTAAGTACTTTACTTTAGGTAGGCATTGAATTGTAGTATCCGTTTCAAATATTTCTAATATTAATGTCAATATCATACCTCATGTCATAGTAACAGTAATTGGTGATGGAGCTACCTCATTTTAGGGCAACCTCTTATCTATTGTATGGGAACCAGGTGTTGCAAATTGTGGATTACGTTATTGCGGTCATTTTGTTGTTTATTTACAAAATCTTATGAAATATTTGTCGCTGCGACAAAAATTTAAGGAAATTAATATATTAACTTTGGCCTCTCAATACATTTATGAAAATGTAATGTACGTACACAAAAATAAAAGTAGTTTTACAAAAATAAGTGATATTCATTCTGTAAATACTAGGAACAGACACAAGCTAGTAGTACCAGTTACTCGACTCCATCGAGTCAGTAATTCATTCTTGGGGCGATGTATACGCTTTTACAACAAAATTCCAGAAAATATACAAAGTTTGACCTGTTCAAAGTTCAAAAACTTTATTAAACTAAGTTTGTATAAAAAGGGTTATTATAATATTAAGGAATTTATGGATGATAATAACTCCTGGAAATCAGGTGATCGCTACCAAGCTATTTCTAATTTGTTGTGTTGTTAATTTGTGTAACATCATGATTGTAAGCTGTTTTTTAAAAAAAAAGTCCCGCTGGGTTTCTTGCTGGTTCTTCCCAGGACAGAGGTTTTTCCGAACCAGTGGTAATCAAACAAAAGAGTGACTTTCAATAAGTATTATTTATAATCTATATTGAATAAAAAAGTTTCTGTTTCTGTTTCTGTTTCTGTTTCAATACAATTGTATAGTTTGCCCAATTCGTTTCTTGGTTTCTTTATTGGTCCGTCTATTAGTTCATTTGTAGGCCCGTCTATTTGTTCGTTCGTTAGTTTGTCTGATTAACTGACTAGATAAATGTTTTTTTCAAAAAAGAAGATCTAGAAAGACACTAATCTGGATCCAGATTAGTGTCTTTCTAGATCTTCGCTATAATTAAAAGTACAAATAAATCATCATCAATTATCATAACTTTTAATTATCTTCTAATTATCATAACAAAAGTACTCATTCCACGCGAACGAAGTGTATACATTTTATAATAGTAGTAGTAAATACTTGTTTTACTTTAAGATAGTGTTTTACATTTTAGCGGGAATAGATGTTGTGGTATTCGGTTTACTGCATCCATACATAATCAGATGAAATATATGTTGGTTTGTCATTTTTACTTCTATATACAGCTGTGTGTACATTTTATTACAATTCGTTGTAATAAATTTGTCAATAAGCATTTAAAAGGAACTGGGTTAAAATTATACAATACGCAACATTACCGTCTACAGTAGTACTCCCCACTAGGTGAAAGCAATCCGAATAACTTGAAATTCAAAGAGGAGCGTTTTCAATACTTGCTTATGTTAATACAGATCTGTAACCGAAAGGCAATTTTGCATTCCATTTTGTGTTGAGATTTGTGAAGAGTAGCAAATTTATTTTATGGAAGATTCTGATTTTGCGTTTCCAACGGTGATTGCCAAGAAGTAGGACGACATAAACGAGATAACTGGCTGTTATTGTGCAATCTACATTTGTGAATCCTACCTTTAATACCTTTAACTTTTATGTGGCATTTATAATAAAATAAATGCCACATAAAACTTCAAAAGTTCGTTATTAAGACATAGTGAATTGTTTGTAGAAATGTAGTGGCACTGTTGTCGTGTCACAAGCGAAAACACACCGAAACCTAAATCGCGCTATCAAAGTTCCGAAGAACTGCGATATATATATAGAATAGCTGCCGCTGCACGGGCCAATCCGGTCACCTTGCCCAGCGGGAGATTCCCCCGCCCCCTTTTTTTTCTCACGGCCAAACTGGTGACCCTGGCGTGATGTGATTACGCTTCCAACATTTGTAAACTAAGATGAGATGAACTATAATGAGGTGAAGATGATCTTGAAAAGGATCGGCCTGAGTGGATATCGTATTAAAGCGCCGACTTCTGAAGCTATTACATAAAAATTTGACTAAACCATAATAATGGTACGGACCAGGGTAGGCCATGCTCTCACAGAATACCAGCGTAAAATAGCAGCTAAATGGTGAATGTAAAAAACCGGAGACCCTTTTTACTGGAAACAAGACATTCCATCTTAGTCCTCAGGAGTGACAACGAATCTGCATTTTATTCTAAATTGAGAATAAATAAAGATGTTTTTGGACCATATCTTCCACTTACCACCAGGTGAGATTGTGATCAAGCACTGGCACACAATAATTAATAAAATGTATAGATGTATAGATAAAACACTTAATTCAATTTAAGGCAAGTAATATATGACTTGTGCATATTTTGTGTGTGAGAGTGGTACCTCACCCACATAATATTTGCTGACAGTGTAGTGGCAATGTGAGAATATTCACCACGCAATCGCTGTAAATTTCACAGAACGCGAGCAACTGGCGTGCGATTACCGTCGGTATGAATTTAATAATTGTGATTTTATTTGCTGAATTACTACGTTCTCGGCAGTAAAGGTACACATCGTGAAGAAACCTGCATATCTGAGAAATAAAAAAAAAAATTGGTAAGAAGGAAAATTTAAATTTATACACAATTAGATGTAATTTTTAGCAAGTATTATATTAACGTTTTTCTAAATACCTCGGAAGTAGGAACTGAATTGAATTGAAAAAACGGCCTGTTTTCCGCAACTCCACGTCTAAGCGCGCATTTTGCGTGTGAGCTGGAATAATGTATTTATTCGAGCCACGAAATCTTCCCGAAGAAGTTCAACAGTCCTTTGATATTGCAAGCAACTTCGGGGAGTAATCCCGGCGTGCCGAGATGTTTAGACCTGTATATGCCGCCGTTTCTACCTCCCCCATACATGCCCTGCACAGGGGACTGTCCGTAACACCTATGGTAAATAAATGTTTGTTAAAGTTGCCGTGTCTAGCACTTGTTACTATTCTGATCTGCGGCTTGTTCGGTCTCATTAGGACCTTGGTTAAACGACTGTTTATTTCAGGCAGGGCCTCACTAGCTTCTCTATAGTATACTAGATTTTTCCAAAGTTGAGCGTGTTGATTAGTGAAGTATCTTTTTTTTTTTTATAGGAGAGGGGGCAAACGAGCATGCGGCTCACCTGATGGTAAGTGACTACCGCCGCCCATGAACAACCGCAACACCAGGGGAATTGCAGATGCGTTGCCGGCCTTTTAAAAAGGAGTAGGCTCTTTTCTTGAAGGTCCCTAAGTCGTATCGGTCCGGAAAAATCGCTGGTGGTAAACTATTCCACAAGGAAGTTGTGCGAGGAAGAAAACATCTTCTAAATCGCACAGTGGTGGACCGCCAATCATCCAGATGGTGTGGATGGTATCGGGAGTTCTGCCGCGATGTGCGTTCGTGAAATTTGGCGGCTGGGATTAATCCGAACAATTCCTCAGAGCACTCCCCATGGTAAATGCGAAAGAAAATGCTAAGAGATGCAACATCTCTTCGCAGTGCCAATGAGTCGAGCCGATCGGAAAGGACTCGGTCGTCGACGATTCGAGCCGCTCTGCGCTGGATGCGGTCAAGTGGAAGGAGCTGGCACTGGGGAGCCCCAGCCCAGAGATGGGAACAGTATTCCATGTGAGTCCGAACCTGCGCCTTGTAAAGTTGCAGGCGTTGAGCCGGCATGAAATACTGTCCCGCTCTACTGAGCACGCCAAGCTTTTTAGAGGCCAATTTGGCCTTCTCTTCCAAGTGACCACGAAACTGCACGTTACTCGATATGTCGACGCCGAGGATTCCGATACTGGCTGAGGCAACAAGGGGAGTACCTTGAAACTGAGGAGATACGACAAAGGGGTTCTTTTTAGCGGTAAATGAACGTTACCAAAGGGGATTTATATGATTGATTCCGGACCTATAGTGGCCAGTGCCGATCCTCTTCTGACCAGTTCATCTGCTGCATCGTTGCCTCTGGAGCCACTGTGTTCCTTTATACATTGCAAGGCCACATTTTTGTATTTACATACCTCATTTAATCGTTGATGGCATTCATATATTAGTCCTGAGCTCACCACATTGCAACTCAGGGATTGTAGTACCGCCCTACTGTCGATTAGTATTCTGATGAAGAAGTCATTAACATTTCTAGCATCTATTGCTATAGCCGCTTGAATACCCATACATTCCGCCTGAAAGACTGTGTTGTAGGTACCCAGCGGTGTGCATATTATGTGGATGTTGAGGTCTTCAGAAAAAGTTCCAGATCCTACACCTTCATTTGTTTTAGAACCATCGGTGAAGACTTTAAGCTCTCTTGAGCTTAATCCCTCCGGCTGGCTGGTTTCATTCAATTCTATTGTACTTGGCTTGTAGGAATTTTTGAGTGAATTCTATCAATTATTCCTGTATGAGGGACTCTATTCTTACTCCAATGATTTAGGGTCTTGAGTTTAATGGTAGCTAAAGTCGCTTCTTGTTGTATGTGTAGATGAAGCGGGGTTAGTTCCAGCATCACCTCTAAGGCTTCTGTTGGCGTAGTTCTTATGCAGCCTGTGGCAGCCATACATGTCAATTTCTGGTAATGCTGAAGCTTCTTTATAGTGGTGGCTTCATTTGTTTTAGTCCACCATAACAGAGCGCCGTATGTGATCATCGCCGAATCACAGTTTTGTATAGCCACAGTATGATTTTTGGCGTCAGACCCCATTTTTTGCTAATCATGTTTCTGTATTACCAGAAAGTTATACTAGCTTTGTTGATTTTGTTTTCTATGTGTTTATTCCATTTGAGTTTATTGTCCAAGGTAAGACCTAAATATATATTACCTC
This sequence comes from Parnassius mnemosyne, assembly GCA_963668995.1. Lineage (NCBI taxonomy): Eukaryota > Metazoa > Arthropoda > Insecta > Lepidoptera > Papilionidae > Parnassius > Parnassius mnemosyne. Next base: position 24,354,280 of record CAVLGL010000091.1, read on the forward strand.
GGAGGACAGCTGGAATTTTTTGCTGAAAGACTTGGGAGATAATAGTTATTCAGCATTCGTTTTTGTGTGAACATTACTAGGATCGTTTTATTTGGATTGACGGTTAAGTCATATTCCCTGCACCATCTCTCCACTATACGGAGGGCCGCTTGGGTCAGGTCGCACACCACGCTTGCTGCCTTTCCAGAGACCAGTATTGTCAGGTCATCAGCATAACCTACTGTGTAGAAATGGTTGGCACTTAATTTGCTGATGAGTTCATTTATCACCATATTCCACAGGAGAGGTGAAAGAACCCCACCCTGTGGGCAACCTTTCTTAATTTGGATTGTTTGAGATTCATCAGCAATCCTTATTGTTGGTGTACTGAGCATGTTCACTATCCAGTCAATCAGTGCTGGTTCAACTTTATGTTTACTGAGTGCATTTTTTATGCTGGAGAAGTTCGTTTTGTCAAAAGCATCTTCTATATCTATGAAGGAACCTAGACATATTTCATACATCCTCTACATTGTCTTTAGGAGAAAAGATGTGAGACTAATGGGTCCGTAGGATTAGGGTCTGTATAGTCACTCTTACCTGGTTTGTGTATGAATGTCACTTTCACTTCCCTCTATCACCGAGGAACATATTTAAGAGCCAAACAGGCTGTCATTATGACAAACAGTCTAAAGCCCTAATAGCTTTACAGCCACCCTTTGTAGGAGTGCCGAGAATACGCCGTCAGGTCCTGCCACCTTGTAGGGGCGAAAACTGTGAATGGTCCATTGGATTTTGTCCATTGTTACCACCCTCTGTGCTATATTCCAGTCTTCTGCTCTTGGTGTCAGTGCATCTTCATGCTGGTTTACCCCCTGAGTTACGCAACGACCTGGGATGTGCGTTTCAATTACGATGCGTTGGGTTTCGTCTGCCGATGTTGAGTAGCTTCCGTCGGGTTTCTTAAAGAGAAAGTATTCTGTTTAGCTAGGATTTTCCCTATCCGATTCGCTTTTTTACAGGTTTCTATGTTACCACAGAATTTACGCCTACCTGTCGAGCGTCGATATCTGATACATTTTTTGTATTCGGACTTGGATTTCTTGTATAGTAGCCAGTTTTCATACATTGAGGTATTCATGGTCTTATTTAGGGTTTTTCTTACCTTCTTACGTTTTCTATCCATCATGGCCTTAGTAACAGCTGCTACCTGTTCTTCTAGGAGCGACAGATCTGCTATAGTATTTGTCCCCTCAAAGCCCGCGAGCGAATGCATCAGCCTATTACGGTATTTTGTTTTATCCGTCTTGCGGGGGTTTCTCCATGGTGGTGTATCGGGAATATCGATTTGTAGTATGTAGTAGATTCACCTACGGTCTGAGCATGAGGCCTCTATCGACACATGCCATCCCGTAATTAATTTAGCTGCTCCTTCTGTGACAAGTGTGAGGTCGATTATTGTGCGACAACGTTTGTTTATGAAAGTTGGTTTAGAATCTGTGTTTAAAATGGTTAAGTTAGTGCTAAATAGATATACAACTAAAACCAAACCTCGTTCATTGGGTTTTTCATTCCCTAGAGGGGTGATGCGCGTTGGAGTCCGTCCCGGTCACAATCTCTAGTCCGGTCCTCTCAAAGAAATGCACCAGCCTGACGAGGTCATGAGGGGTAGGAGTGTCTTCCTACGGCATGTAGTCCGAGGCGACGACTATTCTTTCCTCCTGTATGTTCTGTAATGCTACGGCATACATGTCTCAAAGTCGGAAGTCAGAATATGGTGCTAATTTTAGATCCCTTCGGAATAAGGTGCCTTTACCTTAAGTTTAACTTTATTTATTGAATACGAATAACTATTAAATTTTCATACTTTTTTTTTCATTCAGAATGTACAGTTGAATTTTTATGATCAATTACGTAACAAGGATTGCTTCGAAAATGCAAGCTATAGGATTGGAATAACAAATCTTTCGCTTTTGCAAAAGTATGCTAAAATGCTACCTTTCGAAAAGATTTACAAGTTATGAAATTTAAAATATTCTCTTGGTCAGAAGCTCGCTTTACATAAACAGAGTTGAAAACTTCATCTTGTTGAATTAGAAAATTATTCAGATTTCTCTTATTTTGAGTTTCTCTTCTGAATTTTTTTATTAATAATAATCATAATCATAATCATACTCTTTATTGCAATCAAATGGTACCAATAGATGTGATGTTTTAAAAATAGTCCGCATTTGAACCCGGTTTGGGCGTAGCAATCATAAAAATTGAATTACATTATTGAATACTATTATTAAATTACATTATTAGATTTACGTTATTAAGGTTCATTATTAAGTTACATTTTTAAATAAGTTATACAATATTAGATAAATTATTGAATATTCTAAAAATTCACAATGTAATAATAATAACCATTGATGTCTGTCGAGCTTGTCGCCATCCCGGTGAGTCACTTAGGCATGTTATCTCCGGTTGTTCGCCGCTTTCTAACTCTGAGTATTTGCACAGGCACAACTTAGTAGCCAAGATTCTATACCAGGAGCTCGCTCTGAAATACGGTCTCGTGGATCGGAAACTGCCGTATTATAAGTACTTGCCGGAAGCCGTGCTCAAAAATGACCGCGCCAAGCTCTACTGGGAGCGGGCCATCATCACAGACAGGACTATTCTTGCTAATAAGCGTGATATTGTGCTGATGGACCGGGCACAGTCAAGGATATTTTTGGTCGACATTACCATTCCTTATGACGAGAACCTCGTGAAAGCCGAAACAGATAAGCTGACAAAATATCTGGACCTGGCTCACGAGGTGGATTGCCGGCTGAAATTATAGCTGTAGTCGTCTCTGCAAATGGGTTAATTCCAGTCAGCCTCTCGGGTCATCTGAGGTGACAGGGACTCCGTGACGGACCGCTCGAAGCTCAAATGCAGAAGGCGGTGCTCTTCGACCGCACGCATCGTCCGCCGGTTTCTTTCCCTTTCCCCCAAACCCTCGGCCGTCTGGTCTCCTCTGCCGAGGGTTTCCATCTGGTTGGGTTTTTATATATTTATGTATTTTTTATGTATTTATTTTATTATATTGATATTTACGTACGTTTACCATGTTTATTTACAATTATATATTTATATTGCCCAACCAGATGAGAAAACTTTATAGATAACCCCAATAATAAAAATAACCCTCGGCCGTTTGGTCTCCCCCAGCCGAGAGCTTCCATCTGGTTGGGTTTTTATTTATTTATGTATTTTTTATGAATTTATTTTATTTTGTTGATATTTATGTATGTGTACATTTACAATTAATTATTGAATAATTAAATAAAATAAGCAGATCGAAGTTGTCTACACAAATTAAATAACATTTGTAACAAAATATTCATTTAAATTATAGAAACATTTTTCAATTAAATATAATTTAAATTTTGATAAAAATAATGTTGTATCCGTTAAAATTTTTATGTATTTGGTAGGTTATTAAAAAATTTTACTGTCATACAGTAAAATTTTTTATTGTATGACATTGTGGATTTCGGCAATATTAGCCTATTTTTGTTAGGTCTAATTAAGTATATGTAATTAGTGTAGCTTAATTTGGTAAGTAGTTCTGGATGTTTTTTTACAAATTTTCATGCTTCCCAAATATAAATAGATTTGAAAGTCAATATTTTAAGTTTTTTAAAGTGGGGCTAACAACTTTCTGGAATTTTTATATTTGCCAAAATTCTTATAATTTTTTTGGATTATAAATAATTGTTTATCAATAATTGATTATAAATAATCAGTACTATTTCCCCACAATATGACACCGTATGATAGCCACGAAGATGTGTATGCGTAATATGCCGACAGAGTGCTGGGGACATCCGTGGTTTTCTTTATTTCACGTAATGCGTATGTGAACCTGGATAGCCTGCTTTTAACTTTATTTATATGTGCTTTCCAGTTTATATGGCAGTCAATTTCCAGGCCTAGCAAGTTGATGTTTTCAACAGTTCCTATAGGTGTATTATTATAAATAAAAGCGATACTTAGAGGTATTTTTGAACTGCTCGGAATTGCATAATTTTGGTTTTATTAAAATTGATCTCTAGGTTGTGATGTGTCAGCGAATTTGTGACCTGGTGTAATACATGATTCAGTTTATTATTTAAATTCTGGTCTTTTGTGAGTGAAATAAGAATAGAGATGTCATCTGCAAATATAACAGAGATTTCACTCAATACCCTAGGCAGTTCGTTTATGTAAATTATAAATAGCAAACATCCCAAAACGCTGCCTTGAGGGATGGAGCAAGTAGTGTGGATTGCGTCAAATCTAACGTTACAGATTTGGTTATAATGCACAATCTCTATATATTGTTTTCGGTTTTCTAGGTAAGATTTAAACCATTTGTATGCCGTATCACGTATACCAATGTCATATAACTTCTGTAACAGTATTGGGTATTGTACTCTATCGTAGGCTTTGGACATATCTAATAATATACCTACGGCGTATTTCTTTTAATTTAGAATATCAAGTACTTTTTGTATATATTTGTATACTGCAAGTGTCGTTGACCGTTTCTTCCTAAAACCGTTTTGTGAATTATCAAATAGTTTAAATTTTTCACAGAATGCGTAAACTCTATTTGACATTGCCTTTTCAAAGATTTTCGAAGTTGTAGGTAACATTGCAATTGGTCTATAATTTGTAGTGTCTGTTTTTGATTCCTTTTTATGTATGTTTTTATTTGGCTCCTTAATATTAGCTAGTAAATTATTATCATGTAAAGAACGTAAAGACATTGTGAGCCTCTCTGTTGAGCGAACTGTAGAAATGGCATGTGTTGAGTTTGAGCACCTCATTGTTGTGAGCGTCTACAGACCCCCATGTTGTACATATGATACTTTTGAAAACATTATGGAGGAAGTTTTTGCTAAGCTTAATAAACAGAATAAATCTGTTGTAATATGTGGAGATTTTAATATCAATCTCCTAGAAGCTTCCTCCATAAATATTAAATTTAGATCATTGTTTAAATCATATGGTCTTTTTAATTTATTTATAGAGCCAACGCGTATTTCTCAATCTAGTGCAACATGTATAGATAACATTTTTACAAATGTGAAGCCGTTGCATAAATGTATAATTCAAAAATTAAGGTCTGATCACTGTGGACAAGTAGTTTAGTTACCTTATGTTCACAAAAAGCAAGTAGATGAGAAAGTTGTGTCTGTTCCAGTAAATGCACGTCGCTTGGAGAAATTCAGAAGTAACATAGTGAAAAAACTTCCATCACTTTCATACCAAAATGATCCAAATTTTTTGTATGGAACATTATTTAAGCTTATTTGCAATGAATTTAATAATACTTTTACTTCTAAAACATTCTCCTTGAACAGTCGGAAGTCATTCAATGAATGGGCGACAGTAGGAGTCCATAAGAGCAGGCATAGGTTATATGATCTTTACCATGAAAGGTCATATAATCATAGCGTCGAATTTAGGGAATATGTAAAAAAATATTCAAAAATATTTAAAAGAGTGTGCTCTATAGCCAAGTTTTTGCATTTGAGCAACAAAATTAAGACGGCTTCCAATAAAATTAAAATGACATGGAGTATAATTAATAGCGAAACTGGTAAGATCAACTCTCGCAATTCAAATTACCAGTTAAGTGTTAACAACAAATTAACTGTATCAGATAAGGACGTAGCAATGGTTTTTGAGAAATATTTTACTGATGTTCCGATCTTGACCACTAAGTTACTGAATTCTTCTCCTGCCGTCACCGAATAATTACTTAAACAAAATGTAAATGCGTGTACAAAGAATTTTACATTTCATAAAGTGTCATCAAAAGATATTGTAAAATATTTTAAAACTATTGATGTTAAGAAAACTGCGGATCTGTGGGGGATTTCCGTTAAAGTTATTGCGTCTATAATAGATACAATCGCGCCACATTTAGCTATTATTTTTAATACTAGTATCGAATCTGTTGTGTGTTTCCTGATTTAATGAAGCATAGTAAAGTAATACCTTTATTTAAATCTGGTAGTACATTAGACTCCGCCAATTTTAGACCTATTTCTGTACTACCAAGACTTAGTAAGATTCTTGAAAAAATTATTCTTGATCAAATGTTAAATTTTTTTAATATAAATAAGTTACTTCATATAAATCAATTTGGTTTCACAGGGGGTCGCTCGACAACTGATGCCGGTGTTGAGCTGATTAAATATATCTTTAATGCATGAGAGAATTCACAGGATGCTTTGGGTATATTTTGTGAGCTATCCAAGGCCTTCGATTGTGTTCACCATGAAAAATTAATCAGGAAACTTCAACACTACGGTGTAAGAAGTGATGCTCTTAAATTAATTATTTCATATTTAAGTAAGAGAACGCAAAAAGTTGCCATTAACAATATGAGCTCTTCCAGTTCGATGGTACAAATGGGCGTGCCTCAAGGCTCAATGCTCGGCCCCTTTCTGTTTGTTGTATACATTAATGACTTACCTTACATAGTAGGGGATAACCATGATATAGTATTATTTGCAGATTACACTTCTTTAATTTTCAAATTAAATCGACAATTACTAAAATATGACGAAGTAAATAATGCTATATCTAAATAAGTAAATTGGTTTAATGTTAATAATTTGCATTTAAATGGCACTAAAAATGGTAGTTTTGTTTTATTTATTAGGTTGGAAGACCCAAATAGTTATATGCGTCTTTCCTTCGATGTTTTTGTGTTGCCAGGTGTACTTTTATAATCTAAGATGAAAAGGAAAATTCGTTTTATTTAAATAAATAAACAAATTAAAAAAAAATAAGTTCGTCCTTAAAATCTTCATGTCTCTACGTATATATTTCAATATAGATACCTTTTAATATACTTTAGACACGGGGTCTGAAAGAAAAATTCATCAATTTATTTTTTATTTCCATTTTACGTTTTTGTTAGTTACTTCCTTTTTTATTATGACGGCAGAATGCCTAACCCTGTCGCCTCACGCTTGTGACGCAGTAGGTTTCAACCTTGACGGGGTTCGTTCGTTTTAGTTTTTGAGACAGTTCTGTGTTGATTTTGTACACGCGTGCGCGAGCGACAGTTCAATCGTTTTGTTTAATAAATTTACTTGTGATTACGTGTTGATATTAAAGTTTTTGTTACGTTTTTGGATTCTTTTTTGTTTTAATAATGCCTAACGCATACGTTTATAGTGGTCAACATGTTAGGTATCCGAACCTAGGTACACGAAATATCGCTAAATAAATTGTTAAGACGTCGGGATGGTACAAGTGTGTCATACTGTGCAGTGCACAAAGTGTTGAAGCGTAACCAATGCGCCCATACAAATTGCACAAAGTGCAAGCTTTAGTTCCTGGCGATCACGACCGCCGACGAGTTTTCTGCCGTTGGTTATTATACCAGCAACAACGTGTGCCTGGTTCCATTGAGCACATTATCTGGACGGATGAGTCGACATTTACCAGAAACGGCCTGTGGAACCGAAGAAATACACACGTGTATTCAGAGGTTAACCCGCACGCTGTTCGACAAACCGGGCACCAAACCCGATGGTCGGTTAACGTATGGGCAGGTTTATTTAAGGATCGCATACTGGGACCAGTGTTTCTGCCAGAGCGACTGAACGGACAGCGATACCTAAATGTATGTGAAAGAAAGGGTTTTTAATCGTGAATGTGATAGTGCTGAAGAAATGCGCCAAAGGATCGTGGATGCTTTCGAGAAACTACGTACGGACTGTGTCGAAGACCACACGATGATGCCCCGCCTGCACCCAAATCTGCCTTGAAATGAATGGAGCACAATTTGAGCCGCATCTCATAAGACCACGGAGGATTTAGAGCAGTAAGCTGTTTCATAACTATTTTTTTTTAAATAACTTAGTACTAGACTAATCTGAATAGGTACATAACTGAATACATGAGAATAATAAACATACCTACACGATGAATAAAAACGCATGACTCCAACCTTGGTTACATTTCATTTAAGTATTTCTTCATTAGCGGGGAATCGAACCAGTTATTTGGGTTATTTAACCTGTAAATTCGGATTAAAGTGGCTACGTGGAGATAAGCACAGTGGCAAAATAGTAGGTTAAGTAGATAAGTTAGGTATTTAGACACGTGTTGTAAATTATTATATTGTGGGATGGCCCGCTAGTTGCGGGCCGCGCGAATTTGTGTTCGCGCGTACATTGACCTTTATCTAGCTCAGGTCAGGTGATATCAATTCAGTCATTCCACTGCTGGTTTTATGTTTCAGTATTTTCATGATATTTTTTATGAAATTATCGTTTCATTTAGCTGTACTAACATGATGGCGCGTGAATAAAGCTAATAAAACCTTGTAAAAAGATGATTTTTTTTTTCATCAGGATCGAATTTATTTGTGACCCATGATCAAAGGTATACTTGGTGTTGTCGCCTGTCTTAGTTTTCGGGAGCGTTCCAAAAACACCCTGTATATTAACTTTAGCATATCAATACATTTATGAAAATGTAATGTACGTACACAAAAATAAAAGTAGTTTTACAAAAATAAGTGATATTCATTCTGTAAATACTAGGAACAGACACAAGCTAGTAGTACCAGTTACTCGACTCCCTAGAGTCAGTAGTTCATTCTTGGGGCGATGTATAGGCTTTTACAACAAAATTCCAGAAAATATACAAAGTTTGACCTGCTCAAAGTTCAAAAACTTTATTAAACTAAGTTTGTATAAAAAGGGTTATTATAATATTAAGGAATTTATGGATGATAATAACCCCTGGAAATGAGGTGATCGCTACTAAGCTATTTCTAATTTGTTGTGTTGTTAATTTGTGTAACATCATGATTGTAAGCTGTTATTTTAAAAAAAAAGTCCCGCTGGGTTTCTTGCTGGTTCTTCCCAGGACAGAGGCTTTTTCCGAACCAGTGGTAATCAAACAAGAGAGTAACTTTCAATAAGTATTATTTATAATCTATATTGAATAAAAAAGTTTCTGTTTCTATGGGTTTTACTATAGCAGTTTTTAATATATCTAGGAACGTCCCTTCCGTAAAAGATTGGTTGACTAAAAAACTTAATGCAGAAGTTAATGAATCAACACATTTTTTTATTAATTTCGGTAATTCATCTATTCCATAACTTTTTTAATTTTTAATTTTTTGATAACGTTACTAATTTCTTCGGGTATAGCAGGACATAAAAACATAGTATTTAATGTACTTGTATTTTTAAAGGATTGTATTTGTTGAGATGGTATGTTTGCTTTTGAGACGTGGCCAACTGATGTAAAGAAATTATTAAATAAATTAGCTACCATTTTTGATTCTGATACATATTGGTTATCCACTAAAATTTCAATATTTTCTTTTATTTTATTTGTTGTTTTATTAGTACGTTCCTTTATAATGGCCTATATACATTTTACTTTATTATTATTTTGTTTTAATCTATTTGCGTAATCTATTTTTTTAGCCTTATTTACTGCTTTTTTCAGTATTTTTTCAAATGTTTTATAGTATTTTTTTAAATTTGGGTTCTTTCTATACGAAGTTAGGACTTTTAAAACTCTTTTATTTTGGCATGAAATTTTGAGGCCTTTTGTTAACCAATGAGTTTTTTGTCTTGCTCTTATAATAACGGTTTTTTTAGGAATGCATTTATTTAGCAAGTTTTGTAGTATGTTATGAAATATATAATAGTTTTCATTAAGGCTTCTTTCGACATTTAGAATAGTACTCCAGTCTATAAGTGAAAGTTGAGATTTAAATTCATTTATGTTCTTCTCGTTATAAAATCGTTTTGTAATTACCCTAGGAATTGCTTTTATTTTGGTATTATCGGTATTTAATTTAATTCCTCATTTGTGATCTGAGAATCCTAAATCTGCAACATAAGCTTTTAACTCCGCTAAGGAGAAGTTAATGAAGATAAGATCTAGGCATGTGGCAAAATTACAAGTGACTCGAGTTGGCTCCTTTATAATTTGAATAAAAATATATTCCAACATAAAGTTTAACAGGAAGTTTGATTGTTGTGATTCCTTTAAAGTATTCACGTTAAAGTCACCTCCAATTATAATTCGTTTTTTGTCATGTTTTCTATTTAAATATTGTAATAACATTTTCATTTGTGTGTAGAAAACTTCGCTCTCTCTATTATTCCAGTACAGACTAACAATAATAATATTTAATTTGGTGATTTCCACAGCACAAAGTTCTATTACACACTCTATTGAGAAGCTGCTCACATCTTTTATTTCTATGTTTTCTAAATAATTTTTTAGTGTGATGCAAATACCACCTCCTGTGTAATTTTCGGCAAAAAGAGGTTGCTATATGATAGTTTTGAAATACTACTAATTCTAGTTTATAACTAGACTGCCAAGATTCCGAAGTACAAACTAAGTGTGGTAGATTTTGTTCTAAATAAGTTTCCAGGAGATGAGTTTTATTGAATAAACTTTGCATATTTTGGAACAGAATACTTACATTATTAATACCGAAAAAAAGATTTTGGTGTTGAGTTTATGGTATGGTTTGGTCCAGATACATTACAGGGCATTGTGTTTTTGTTTTCAGTCTTATTAATATCATACCATAATGGTTGTAATAATGATTTTAAATTTCGGGAGATTATTTTCATGCCAAGGTTATTCAACTTACCCAATGGTCTAGAGAACATAGTGTAATCATAACTTAGTTCAAGGTTAGAATCTAGTATAAATGCAAATTCATAAATTTGTACTTCTTTGTAGAGCAATACATTAAATGTTTCAATCCTTTTACTATATATTTGGTAGTATTTTCCTAATTTAAAGGTAAGTAAGCATAATATAACGTTCCTATTTTTTATTTTCAACAAGGACTCTCTTAATTCTTGAACACAATTTTTATAATTTCCGCTTCGTTTGAAACCTTCTTCTCCTATTAATAGAATACAAAAGTCATTTGTCGAAAGATACTTTGCTTGACTACATAGGTTGCCTAGAAGGTTCATCATACCGACGTTAGATCTCAGGAAATGGCATATCTCATAGTTTTCGTCAGCAAAAGTTGCTAACGCTGTTAGTGAGTTTACTTACTTTTTCGCTAGAAAATATGTGTATTTTGCTGGTTTTATAATTTTTGTACTCTTTATACCGATTGTTTATGGTTAGAGCCGTAAGTCTATTGTTTATTAAGCAAATCTCTTCTCTTGCTTCTTGTAGTTGGTTTTGTAGTTCAAAGGTCATGGATTCAAGTTCTTTTATATTAACAATATTTTCCTGATTACATGCCGGTGTTTTCGCCGGCGTTATATTATTTTCGATAAAATTTAACTGTTTTCCTTTCATGCGCTTAGGGAATATTTAATAGCGCGTTAGGTGAGCTGCAAATTGTCTCTAGCTGCTTAATTTTTAATTCATAATTTGAAACTTTTTTCTCTAACATACCATTTTCAGCAAGTAATTTTTCAATTTCAGCATCAGCAGATGCTAATTTTTTTCTTATTCTCTATTTTTCTCTTTCAGTGTATGCATATAATCATCATAATCATTTGTACTTAGTTTAGGATCAATATCAGGATAACTCCGATTCAACTTGACCGATTTATTCATATAATTCTCATCGTCAGTGTTATCAGTTGCAACATTTGCTATAATCCTGTTGGGCATTCTTACATTTTCTCTAGGTGAGGTAAAATAATTTTTAGAATGTTCTGTAACCGGGAATACTGGCTTTTGAATATTTTTCTATTTATATTAACAAATTATATTAACAAAGGATTATTATATTATGTTAACAAAGGAGCATGCAGTTTAACTGATGGTAAGTGAACACTGCCGCCTATGGACATCCGTACCACCAGAGGAATCTCATGTTCTTTGCCAGCCTTTAAGGAAGGTGTAGGCTCTTTTTTGAAGGTCCTCATATCATATCCATCAGGAAAAATAGCCAGCGATTGTAAATTCCTCAATGTGTTCTTTCATAGGCAGTATTTTCTTTCTTAAACAATGGTAAATGCACAATTAATATTTAATAATTATTACTCGTAATATATAAAAAGTCGGGGAAAAAGTTTCTTCGTATTTTTTATACAAATTCAAGAACTCTTTTTTCAAAATGTAATGACATTTAATTATAATATACAGGGTATTTTTGAAACGCTCCTGACAACGGAGACAGACGAGAGTACCAACTATACCTTTGATGATGGGTGAAATATAAAATCGATCCTCATGGAAAAAAGTCATCTTTTCACAAAGTTTTATTAGCTTTATTCATTCTCTATCATGTTAGTACAGCTAAATGAAACGATAATTTCATCATTTCATCATGAAAATACTTAACCATAAAACCAGCAGTGGAATTACTGAATAACAATCAGCTGACTAGGGGTTACGATTCCTAATAATTTACAACACTTGTCTAAATACTTAACTTATCTACTTAACCTACTATTTTGCCACTGTGCTTGTCTCCACGTAGCCACTTTAATTCGAATTCACAGGTTAAATAACCCAAATAACTGGTTCGATTCCCCGCTAATGAAAAACATACTTAAATGAAATGTAACCAAGGTTAGAGTCATTCGTTTTTATTCATCGTGTAGGTATGTTTATTATTCTGGTGTATTCAGTTATGTACCTATTCAGATCAGTTCAGTACTAAGTTATTTTAAAAAATTAGGTATGAAATAGCTTAGCGCTCTAAATCCTCCGTGGTTTTAAGAGATGCGTCTCAAATTGTGTTCCATTTATTTCGAGGCAAATTTGGGCCTCGGTGTTGCGTCTCCTCATGCAGGCGGGGCATCATCGTGTGGTCTTCGACACAGTCTCTTTAGGCAAAATATTAACCATTTGAAATTGTATTATTAACGCACTCTAATAGCCTAGCATCTTATCGACGTCACGTCCCCCCCGCACCGACATTCCATTCGAGCGGTGTTGAATGGAAACGTCGAGGCATTCATTCTAAAAATCGGTCGATCGTAGCGGACGTTTTTTGCTTTTTCTGTTAAATTTGCCGCGTCATTACGGAGGTGAAATTTACCCGTCTGTCGTCGGACGCGCCACGTGTTGGTTCTTGACTGTGATCAACGGATTAGTTCCTTTTTTGTTAAGCTAGTTGAATGTAAAATAACGTGAATAGACTGACCTAGTGCCTTGAAGAAAGAAATTGCCACCGGAGACGCCAGAGAAGAATACCGCCTCCGGGGCAGCATCGTGTCATCTGGTTCAGGCCATCTAAACACAGACACTCTCAAACACCACTTACATGCACTACACCTTCAGCCTGACAGATCCTGGTGATCAGTCTCCGCTCCCAAAGCAGGTAAGTACCTTAGTAGTTAAATACTCTCTATTCGACTAGCCTTCCCCTTAAAGTGTAGTAGGATAGAACATTTCTATAAGGCCACAAGGGCACGAACCCTCTGTTGCTCATCGAGTGGATCACTCCTGGGCCCGGGTCCAGTCGACTTTTATTGGGGCAACTGAGGGCCGTATCATTCTGGTAGCAGGAGCGCGGTTGATTGAATTCCAATCACGCCACGGCCGTAACGTTAACAATATAATATTATATAGTATAAAAAATAGTATGTTATTAGCGGGTGGAAGGACAACGCCGTAGCTTTGTTAAGGCTAGGTACTAACCGTAGTTTGATAAGGCTATCACACGTGAACGGATAACTATCGTTGGCGTATAGTTATAGTAGATTAATTGTCGAAGGGTCGGCTGTTTGAACGAGGCATATTGCTGATCAATTGTAGTGTAACTGATATTTAATTTAATAAATAGTAAGTCGTATTTGTAGTAATTTGTATTTAAGTCGATTTCATAGTAATTGTATTTGCTATTTGCTCATTTGATTTGTGTTTTTTTTCCGTGTTTTGTGCATTAGTTTGTATTTACTAGTGATGCCGTCGCACAAGCAACCGGCGCTCCGCCTGCAGGCAGAGCTGCGTTGGGCCGCCAACGCCCATATTTCAATAGGTCGACCTGATCGGGTTCATAGTTTAGGGAAGCGGCTCGAGCAAGTCGATGCCCGAAGGGCTGTAGTGGAGGAGGCTTGCACAGAGCTTTTGGCCTCGGATGCGGAACAGGAACTCCTAGACTCCTACCTCGCGGACTACGAGAAATTTTTTGCGCTCACGGACGATTTGATCGAGGCGGAGGCCAAGGATGCGGAGGAAGCGCGTGAAGCTAGACTGAGGTGCCTGTCCGAGTCTCCTTGGAAGCAGCCTACTCAGCCGGAGCTGTTAGGATGACTCCCTACTCTGGACCTGCCAAGGTTCTCCGGGGTCCTCTCCGAATGGCTGACGTTCGTCGGTCTCTTCGACAGCCTGGTGGAAGCCCGGAGGGACTTGACGCCCAGCCAGAAAATGGGGTACCTCCTAGCCTCATTGGAGGGGGAGGCCCTGGGCGTCGTCGGTCACCTGAAATTGTCGGACGACGCCTACCAGAATGCTCGGGACCTCCTCGCCGGAAGGTACGCCAACGTCCGCCGGATTGCAGACGAATACGTGCGGAAGTTGCTAAACCTCCCGCTGCTGAAGGATCGGACCAGACTACGCGCGGACATCGTGAATCCAGTCGTGGTGGCTTGCAACTCATTGAGGCGTCTGGATTTACCGGTGGACGAATGGTCTTTCCTATAACTCCACATTGTGCTGTTTCGCCTGCCTCTCGACCTTCGGCTCCACTTCGAGGAGAGGTACGGCGGAGACGGCGCCTCCTATATTCCTCCCTTCAGGGACCTGCTGTGATTCTTGGAGGAGCAGTGCAGACAGATGGAGAACGCAGCAGAATTCGAAGGCCAAGGCGTCGCCAACCTCCCTGAGACCGAGCGGAGCTCCCGTGGGAGGGCGCCACCCCCTACCCTCTTATAGTGGCCTAGCGGCCAGGGAAGCGCCCCCCTGCTCCTATTGTCGAGCATCCGACCACCGGGCGATGTCGTGCCCTAAGTTCCTGGGTAAGCCGGTCTCGGCGAGTTGAACCATCGCCTTGGAAAGGCATCTCCAACGGGACTGCCCGCACCGGTGGTCCTGTCCGCACTGCCAGGACTACCACCATGCCGTGTTGTGCCTGGGTGCGATCGGCGCGTCCTCTCACAAGCAGAGTTTGTGTTCAGCCCCGGCAGCGAACACCTTCACATTTTAGTCAAGGTAAATGTCCTCGATGACATTGTAGGTTTCCTCCCTAACGTCCGTATAAATGACAGCGCGGTTCGTTGTGCATCGGATTTGAGACCGGCGGACCCTCAATGGTCTCAACCTGGGCTTATAGATTTGTTGCTGGGGGCCGACGCGCTGGGGTTCATCTTGTTAGGCGAGATACGAGCCCTGCAGCCTGATGGCTTGTCGGCCGTGTCCACTGTATTTGGGTACAGTTTCTTTGGATCGGTTATCTGCACTCCTCCCCCTCCGACGGCCGACCCGCTCTCTGTTGTGGGCGTTTCCCTCTCGGACGCCGTCCAGCGGTTCTGGGAAATTGAGGAGGCACCACATGCGGCTCGAGTCAACCCTCTGGACCGTGAGTGCGAGTTGTTCTACCAGAACAATACCGGCCGTCGTGTCGACGGTCGTTTCGTCACTCGCTTACCCTTTCTGGACTCACGCCCCCCTTTGGGTCAATATCGTGCATTAGCCGAGAAGAGATACCTTTCGCTCCGTGCTGTCTACAGTAGCCCGCACCTTCGACCCTAATGGATGGATCAGCCCGGTTATCTTTTTTTGTTTAGTGCTTTCTTCAAAAGCTCTGGATGTCCGGGTTGGGTTGGGACGAGCCTATTAGCGGAGCCTTCTTGCGAGAGTGTCTCTCCAGGGACATGCAGGGCTTCCCTACATGGGTTTTGCGACGCCTCTGAGAAAGGCTATGCGGCTGTCGTATATTTGCGGACGGTGCGTTCTTCTGGTCATACTGCAGTCCATCTCGTACTTGCCAAAAGCAAGGTTGCTCCCATTAGGTCCCGCTTAACTATCCCTAAATTGGAACTGTCCGGTGCCGCTCTTCTCACGCGACTCCTCAACCACGTTCACTCGACCTTGAAGCCTGTAATCGACATTACGGACGTCTACGCGTGGTCGGACAGTGAGATAATACTTTGCTAGCTCAGAGCTGCTCTTTGTAGCGAACCGCGTGTCTCAAATCCAGAGTTCTGAGACTTCTCTAAACTGGAGACATATCTCAGGCGAGTTGAATCCCGCACACTGCGCTTCTCGCGGCTGTTCTGTTCCCCCTCGTTGGTTGACCACCCGCTGTGGTGGGGTCCCGGTTGGTTATCTGAGTCTCAGTCATTCTGGCCCCAGGGTAATTACTCCGAACCGATTGAATTAACTGGTCTACGAGCCCGAGTAGGAGTGGGCAAGGATAAGCCACTCGGGATCTCTCTCTTCTGGATCGGTACAGCTCTCTCGATAAGCTCTTAGGAGTGACTGCTTGGTTGCGTCGAGTTGTCCGCAATTAGAGAGACCCGTCCAACCGAATCTCTGATTTCGTTTTGTCCCCTAGCGAGCGTCGTGAAGCTTTGATGCATTGGACCCGTATGGTCCAAGCGGAGCATTTTGAGCCCGTGATCGAAAACTTGAAGCGTGACTCCGTTGTCAAGGGCGCTCTGGCCCGTCTGAACCTCTTTCTGGACGACGCTGGGATGCTGCGCGTTGGTGGACGTTTGAGAAATTCCTAACTGCCGTACGGGTCTCGACACCTGTTACTGCTCCCCAAGGACGGCGCCTTTGTCCGGTTGCTGGTAACCCACCATCATATTAAGAACGCCCACGCTGGGTGTAAAGCTCTTTCGGCTATTCTGCAGCGGGAGTTTTGGATTTTGGCTGGCCAACGCACCATTCATCTTTAAGTGCATATCTTGTTATAAACTGAAGGCCACCATATCGCATCTTATGATGGGTGACTTGCCACCCGACCACGTCAGGGCCATCCGAGCATTCGCTGGCGTCGGAACAGACTTTGCTGGTCCCTTCCTCGTCAAGTCCTCTAACCTTCATAACGCGCGTTCACATAAGGCCTATATTTGCGTCTTCGTGTGCCTTTTCACTAAGGCCGTTCACTTAGAACTTGTAAGTGCCCTCAGCACGGAAGCCTTCTTGGTCACGCTGGGCCGTTTCGCAATCGCGGCGCGGTTTGCCGGACCTGATCCGGTCTGATTGCGGAACGAATTATAAGGGCACGGATAGATATTTCAAAGAGGTCGTCGAATTTCTGTCCAGCCACCGGACTCATTTAGGCAATGCGATGTCAAAAAGGGGCATCCAGTGGAAATATCGATCCTCCGGCTTGTCCCCACTGGGGCGGTATTTTTCAGGCGGTGGTTAAGGTTGCAAAAACGCATCTCCGTCGCGTTATTGGCGAAACTATATTGACATTTGAGGAGCTCGCCACTGTATTCTGTAAAATTGAGGCGGTACTCAACTCACAGCCCCTCTGTCCCCTCTCGTCCGATCCGAATGATTTGGAGGTTCTAACCCCGGGACACTTACTGATTGGCCAGCCGCTTAACGCTCTGCCCGAGTACCTCTTCAGGGAAACGAACTCTTCGCGGTTGAGCAGGTTTGACCTGCTGCAACAGACGACTCAGAGTTTTTGGCACCGATGGTCTCTGGAGTACCTACATCTTTTGCAGCAGTGCATTAAGTGGTCGGACAAGACGGGTGCCTAGGGTGGCCGAGGTTTTGGTCGGAGATTCGGTCTTGCAACGTGCCGTCGCGACCTTGTCCCGTTTGCCAATCTACTTTCGGACATAATTCCTTACGTCCGGGGCAGGGGTTTGTTTAGGCAAAATATTCACCATTTGAAATTGTATTATTAAGGTACTCTAATAGCCTAGCATCTTATCGAGGTCACGTCCCCCCCGCGCCGACATTCCATTTGAGCGGTGTTGAACGGAAACGTCGAGGCATTCATTCTAAAAATCGGTCGATCGTAGCGGACGTTTTTTGCTTTTTCTGTTAAATTTGCCGCGTCATTACGGAGGTGAACTTTACCCGTCTGTCGTCGGACGCGCCACGTGTTGGTTCTTGACTGTGATCAACGGATTAGTTCCTTTTTTTTGAAGCTAGTTGAATGTACAATAACGTGAATATACTGACCTAGTGCCTTGAAGAAAAAAATTGCCACCGGGGACGCCACAGGAGAATACCGCCTCCGGGGCAGCATCGTGTCATCTGGTTCAGGCCACCTAAACACAGACACTCCCAAACACCACTTACATGCACTACACCCTCACCCTGACAGATCCTGGTGACCAGTCTCCGCTCCCGAAGCAGGTAAGTACCTTAGTAGTTAAATACTCACTATTCGACTAGCCTTCCCCTTAAAGTGTAGTAGGATAGAACATTTCCATAAGGCCACAAGGGCACGAACCCTCTGTTGCTCATCGAGTGGATCACTCCTGGGCCTGGGTCCAGTCGACTTTTGTTAGGCAACTGAGGGCCGTATCACAGTCCGTACGTAGTTTGTTGAAAATATCCACGATCCTTTGGCGCATTTCGTCAGCACTATCACACTCACGTTTAAAAATCCTTTCTTTCACATATCCCCACAGAAAGAAATCTAACGGGGTTAGACCTGGTGAGCGAGGTGGCCAAGCGTGTGGTCCTAGTCTGCCGATCCAGCGATCATCAAATAGCTCGTTGAGGCCCTCACGGGCGAACAACCATGTGCGGCGATATTCAGCCAATGATAGGTCATCTAATTGGTCAACCACCTGTTCATTTATGAAGTTCAGGTATTGCCGTCCGTTAAGTCGCTGTGGCAGAATCACTGGTCCAAGTATGCGATCCCTAAATAAACCTGCCCATACGTTAACCGACCATCGGGTTTGGTGCCCGGTTTGTTGAACAGCGTGTGGGTTAACTTCCCACAGGCCATTTCTGGTAAATGTCAACTCGTCTGTCTAGATGATGTGCTCAATGAAACCAGGCACACGTTGTTGCTGGGCTAATAACCAACGGCAGAAAACTCGCTGGCGGTCGTGATCGCCGGTAACTAAAGCTTGCACTTTATACACTTTGTATGGGCGCATTCGGTTCGATTTAACACTTTGTGAACTATACAGTTTGACACACTTGTTCCATCCCGACGCCTTAACAATTTAGCGATACTTCGTGTACCTAGGTTTGGATTCCGGCGAACGACATCTAAAATGCGCTCCTCTGAGTGAACAGCCACTTGACTTCTACCTCCTGCCGCTACCAAAGCAATGGGCCGATTTTCCAACTCTCGCTGAAATGCTGCTGTTATCAGACGAGAGTCAGCTGGATGTCGAGCGGTCGGGAATTCCTTTAGGTAAATTCGTAATGCACGCGAAACATTCCTGCGAGCTACTTCAAGGCACATTAACATGTTGCCGTATTCACGAGCACTACAAACGTACGCGTTAGGCATTATAAAAACAAAACAAGAAACTTAAAACGTAACAACAAGAATAATATCATTAAGTAATAAATGACAAGTAATAACGACAATAATTTTATAAACAAAACAATTGAACTGTCTCTCGTGATAGTCAACACGGAACTGTATCAAAAACTAAAATTATTAATCAGTCCCACCAAAACAAATGCGCACAAGGTAAAGTCCTTGAAGCACTGGAACCTTCCACACACCGTTAAAGCGTTATGTATGTTAAGATATCACCAACGTTTACTTAATTTATCAGTTTATTTATCCCTACGACTAGTCTTCATATGGAATTTAAAAATTATGTTTGTCATTTTTAATAAAAAAAAATTTATACGATAAGTGTTACAAACGAGCAAACAGTCCACCTGATGATAAGTGGTTGCTGCGGCCCATAGACATCTACATCTATCCTCCATTACAAATCAAAATGTAGATGCGTTGCCACCCGTGAGGACCAAGATGGAATGCTTCATTTCCAGTAAAAGGGGCCTCCGGCCACCTGCACTCACCAAGCGAAGCAAAGAGGTAAACCTCTACTTCACGCTGGTTTTCTGTGAGGTCGTGGTACCACCTCGGTTCGAGCAGGCCCATCCATGCGACAGCAAAAGCTGTCGCGTGCCACTGTAAAAATTACAACATTACACAATCAATTGTACCCTGACCAAAAAGCAGTTCTATACTGCAAAAATTATTGAAATTAATAAATGTACCTAATTCGTTATCTTTGATTTTGTATAAGAAAATAGAAATGAAAATGAAACTAAAAAATTAAACTTCGTACCACCAATTTGATCGATAGATGGCTCAGTGCCCAGGTTTAAGGCCAACATTTTTACGTGACGGAACATATAAGAGTTCGGCGCTCGCGAGGATATGTTGATGTTCTTTTAAGTTTCACTGCTGGTTTTTTGTTTAAGTATTTTCATGATTTTTGTTATGAAATTATCGTTTCATTTAGCTGTACTAACATGATGGAGCGTGAATAAAGTTAATGAAACGTTGTGAAAAGATGATTTTTTTTCCTCGGGATCAAATTTATTTGTGACCCATGTTCTAAGGTGTAGTAGCTATTATCACCTGTCTTCATTTTCGGGAGCGTTTCACAAACACCCGGTAAAAGAGTCATTTTGTTCGATAACTTGTCATCTTGTAAGTAATATAATCCCGTTGCAGTAAAAATTTTGGGCGCTCGGGTGCGTGCACGCGCGCGCGCGCGCATGTGTGTGTGTGTTTATGTGTGTGTGCATGTGTGCGTGCGTGTGTGTGTGTGTGTGTGTGTGTGTGTGTGTGTGTGTGTGTGTGTGTGTGTGTGTGTGCGTGCGTATGTGTGCGTGTGTGTGTGTGTGTGTGTGTGTGTGTGTGTGCGTTGGTGCGTGCGTGCGTACGTGAATGTGTGCGTGCGTGCGTGCGTACGTACGTGCGTGCGTGCGTTGGTGCGTTTTTAATATTGTTTCAACCGATTTGGATTGGTAGATTTCAAAAAATCGCAAAAATTAAAATTTTCATAAAAATGTTCTTTTGAAATAATTTCTAAACAGATTCAACCCGAAATTCCAAACCAATTTCAAAATCTCAAGCCTTCTCTCTCAAAATTTTCAACGTCGATTGCTGCGAACCGAATCAAAATCGTTTAATTTGTTGAAGAGAAATCGATGAAAAATTTCTAAACAAGTGTTTTTAAGATAACTTTGAATTTATAATCTAATCGTTTTTTTATAATAATTTTTATTATTTTTCTTAAAATACCTCGTCGATTGCCATCAATTACATCAAAATCAATTGAAAAAGTGTTTATTTTTAATAACTTTAAAATTTCTGCTCGGATCGTTTTTGATGTAATGAGTTAACTATTGGTTCGTGAAAATATTTTTCGACCGATTTAAGATCGAACATAGTGGGAAGTTCTAGGTATGGCCCGCAGGGTCAATCGTATTTTTTAAATAGAGAGAGAGAGAGAGAGAGAGAGAGAGAGAGGATCTTATGAAAAAATATACAAAAATATGTGTCACAACGTAGTAATAGATGCAAAAAGTCGATGGAAGCATGTGACGCACGACAGGATTATCGTGCCCGAGTGTATACGCAAGCACACATGCACTCTTTAATCTCTCACTCTCACAGTCCAATGGGAGGGTAGTTCCGAGGCACGGGGGTGAAACATTGCCAACTTCCAGACTCCGGGCTGCTATTCAGAATTTTTTAACAGAAAAACCCAATAACTAATTTTGGCTCGACCGGGGATTCGAAGCCGGGGCCTCGCGTTTACGGCCACTAGACTAGGTACTCAATAAAAAGCTATAAGTACACAGTAATTTAATGGTGGATACGAACCTACCAAACTTTCGTTTCGTATTGCATACGTTTATCATTTCTCTACTATCGCTTCAGTATTGGTGCATTCGTGAAAAGACACAATATATTCAACTATGTACTTATAAATGTTGTTAAAGAAGAATGAAGAAGTAAATCTAATTGTACAAATGAATCAATTTTATTTCCGATTCATTACAACAATACCAGTTGAATAAAGATCCCATCCAAATCTATAACCCCAAAAATCGCCGTTATGATAAGGTGCAGTGAAACTTTGAATTCATCCATATATCATGCTATTCGTGAAACCGATAATAATAAAAGTTAGCGGCAATTATATTAGAAGAGCTCACACGAACAATCCGAAAATCCGCTTATACTGCAGGAAATAGTTTATGTTGAACTAACGCGGAGAACATACGGGCAATTTTTGTGATATTAACCGCGTCGTTTTCTACTTCATAAGCCTGTGGAAGTCTATTGTCTTATCATAGAGAGTAGTGTTTTTAAGTTGTTTAGACATACTGAAGCTATATTAAGGTTTTAGCATGAAAGGATCGGCTCGAGTGACATATGACTACGCTCTCACATTATACCAGCGTAAAATCAATTTTGCTATGTTTCGTGTGGTAAGTCTAGAGAACCAGAGACCCTTTTTACTTGAAATGAGGCATTATAGCTTAGTCCTTAGGGGTGACAAAACATCTACATTTTGATTTTTAATCGAGGATAAATGTAAATATCTATGGGGCATCATCCACTCACCATAAGGTAAACTGTATGCTCATTTGACAGCCTTGTACTATAAAAAAAGTAGTAACATTAATTATAACGTTTAGCAGGTAGGTTGCCTATCGCAGTACCAGAAGTAAACACCCTTGACGCAGTTACCTCTCGCTGGTTTGAGTATTATATGTCTGGAGTAAGCAAAATGGTTATCGCGATCTACTGGAACCCACAAAATCTATCTAGTATTTTCATATAGTCACCCCTTACAAAATTCACAAGATAAAACAGAAAGATAGACTCACTTATACCGCCATTAAACTTGCTACTATGGTTTTGTTCTTTTTACGTAGTAACGTGGCGAACGAGCATACAGTCTATCTACTGGTAAGAGGATAAGTCAAATGGAACGAATAGTAATGAAATGAATGATGTTTCTATGACAATATCCTTAACGAGGTTATTTGCATTAACAACAGGCCTATTTGCTTACTTTGTTGACATTAAAATGATAGTCACTTTGTTATACATTGCGCGTTATGTTTTGTGTGCCTTGGTAGCCCTTATAGAAAAGCTATATATATTTGCTTAGATGCACGGAACATTTACCTTCATGGAATCGTATCCATCATTCAACTAATGTGTAATTAAAGCTTAGATAGAGTGAATACCATTAGGTGAAATGGCTCGTTTCTCACCACTACTTATATAAAAAAAACAGTAAATAATCCACACAATATATACTATGCTATGCTATATACAATATGCTCAAAAAATTGGTTTAAAATAATCAAAAAATATTTATTAATCCAAATGTAATTCCAACCCGTACGTTCACAAAAGCCAATGACAAATACACAGTTCGCAACCCGTAAATTTCACAGACGCCTCGGCCGAATCAATTGTAACCGGTAATTTAGTACCACTGCCCTGGCAACGTGCGAGCGAGACAGCTGCTATAGCGCATAAGTGCCAAGTTTCCCCTTATCCGAAATGGATGCATACGTCTTTCTCCATATGCGATTTTGAATTAATTATTTTATCCAATGTTTGAGGCTATAACGCAAATATTTGGTTTAATATCATTTGCTGGTTCTCGAAGTGAACCGCTGATATGAGAACACATCATTTGTTCCAATCTCCTGCAATTTATTCTTAGTATGAGCACGGACAGGAGGCTATCCTCCTGATCCATAGATGAATATTAGCTACCACTATTTGTCACCCAAAATCTGTAAAACTAAATAGTAGTGTTTTTAGTAAGTGATAAAGTGATTCTAACGTAAAATTTACTCGTATATCTAACGTTAACCTTACGACTGAGTCAACCTAGAGTGTTTTGAAAAGTTTCCGACCTCAACGTGAAGATGGCAGCACTCAATAAAAGCTAGTGAATATACAGCATAACATTATATAATATACAAAGCACCTTTTGACAGTTACGTACCAAAATTTCAACCATTTTGGACGCGTAGTTGTTATTTGACAGTGGTTTGAGTGAGTCGATGTGTTTTTGTGAAAATGAAAAAAAAATGAGTGTCAAGCTGTCATAAAATTTTTGTTTTGGACTTACGCCTAAGCAAATCAAAGATGAGTTGGATTCTGTGTATGGGGACTCATTTACCATAGTAGAATTTTGGGCAGCTGAATTTAAACGTGGCCGTGAAGCTTGGGAGATGATGAACGTTCGGAACGTCCAAAAACTGCAACTACTGACGATAACATCCCTTAAGTTCACCAAATGGTGCTAGACGACCACCGAAGAGAGAGAAATAGCAGAGGCTATTAAAATGTACAAAGAACGTGTTTGTTACATATTAAATCAAGATTTAATCGTGGGTTGATACAGGCATTGAAGTCTCTGTATAGGAACTCTAGTGCTTGTGTCAGGATCAACGGGGTCTACCCGGACTGGTTTGGCATCCATAAAGGTGTCAGACAGGGCTGTGTGGCTTCCCCGTGGCTGTTCAACCTATTTATGGACAGTTGTTTGGAAAATTTGAAAGTAGAAGAATGCGGGTTAAGAATGGGTGAGTTAACCATCAAATGCCTTTTGTACGTCGATGATCAAGTCATACTTGCGTCGTCGGCGGCCGAGTTGCAAATGATGGTTACATAAATGAACAGGAGATTGAAAGAAAAGGGAATGAAAGTGAACGCAAGTAAGACGAAAGTTGTGGTTTTTGAAAGAGAAGAAAGTAAAACGATATGTGAAATAAGAATAGAAGGGGAGTTGGTTGAGCAAGTAGATGAGTTTGTGTATTTGGGATGTGTGTTCAGCAGGGATGGTAGATATGATAAGGATATAGAACGACGAGTGAATGCAGGAAATAGAGTGAATGGGGCTCTACACCCCATTGTGAAAAGTCAGAATGTGTCCAAAAAGGCACGTATGGCAATTCACAATGCTGTGTTAGTACCTACTTTAATGTATGGTAGTGAAAGTTGGGTGTGGCAGAGTAGAATAAATTCTGTGGAAATGCGGTCATTAAAGAGTATGTTAGAGTGAGAAATTGTTTAATAAGAGAAGAGTGTGGTTTGCAAGATGATGTTGATACCAGGATTAAGAAAGGAATGCTTCGGTGGTTTGGTCATGTAGAAAGAATGAATGAGGAAAGAGTGACAAAGCGAATTTATGTTGCAGAGGTGAACGGCAGAGTCGGGAAGGGTCGCCCTAGGCGAAAGTTTATCGACCGAATTGGCGATATATTGAAAATGGGCCAAATCAAGAGTACCTTTAACCGAGGACCGTGTATGCGTAGGTATATGGATGTGGAGGAGGCGAGAGAGGTATGTCAGGATCATGCCAAATATAAGTTCTTTGTCTCTGCCTACCCCTCTGGGTGACAGGCGTTTATGTTATATGTTAATCGTGAGAAAGCTGTTAGCGGGTCGGGTGCCGCGTTTGCTCACGTTAGACCAAAAACGTGTTTGAATGAACATTTACAACGCTCTTTTGGCGCAGTTTAGGCGTAATAAATCTGAGTTTTTGCGCCAATTAATTACTGTAAATGAAACTTAGATACACCATTATACGCCCGAAACAAAAATACAGTCAAAACAGTGGACTGCAAAGGGGAAACCGGCTCGAAATAAAAGCAAAAACTGTTTTCTCGGCTGGAAAAGTGATGGCGACTGTTTTTTGTGATACACATGAAGTTATCTTAATCGATTACCTTCAAAAAAGAAAAATCATTACAGGAGCATACCACGAATCATTACTTGACAAACTGAAGGCCGAAACTGCGGAAAAAAGGCCACATTAATAGAAAGAGAAAATACTGTTACACCATGACAACGCACCGTCTCACACCTCAGCGGTTGCTATGGCTAAAATCCACGAATTACGATTTGAACTGCTTGTTCATCCGCCTTTCTCACCAGATCTAGCCCCAAGTGACTTTTTGTTCCCTCATCTAAAAGTTGTACTATGAGGACAGAGATTTTTATCAAATGAGAAGGCAATCATCTTCGTGAACAATTGTTTGGCAGTGAAAACTCCAGAGTATTATTTGGACGGGTTAGAGAGATGGGAACGTCGCTGGCAGAAGTGTGTAAAGTTAGTTACTATGTAGAAAAATAAAAATAAATTTTAAGAAAAAAAATATCTTTTCTCTTTGTTAGGTCGAAACTTTTCAAACCTACTATTGAACAGTGGTAGAGCCACGCGGCAGCTTTTGCTGTCACACGGATGGGCCGGCTCGAACCGGGGTAGTACCACGACCTCACAGAAAACCAGCGTGAAGTAGAGGTTTACCTCTGCGTTTCGCTTGGTGAGTGCAGGTGGCCGGAGGCCCTTTTTACTGGAAATGAGGCATTCCATCTTAGTCCTCACTGGTGACAACGCATCTAAATTTTGATTTGTAACAGAGGATAGATGTAGATGTCTATGGGCCGCAGCAACCACTTACCATCAGGTGGACTGTGTGCTCGTTTGTCACCCTCATCCTATAAAAAAAAACATCTATGCACGTATATAGCTTTTAAAGAAATTGTTGTTAATTACAAATTTATGTGCTGATTTACCGTGTGCTTAGCATTGTAGGAAAATAGCGTGAGTAAATGTGCTTGACCAAATATTAAAATATGTGGAGAACATGCAAAGTGCGCCAACAGGCACAAGAGCAGCACAGCGCAAAATTTTGCTCTATCATCCTCTCAGAAATGAGAGGAGGATAGTGTTCAGTGCGATGTATAGAGACTGTAAATTTACTTATACAATATGTCACAAAATCCCTTTGTCTCGTTAAGTACGTTATCAATAGAATCAATATTCAAACGTGTAGAAATAACTTTACTTGAGAAAACTTGACTATAAAAAATTAATTTAATTTTAAAATAAATTTATATTTGCAAATTGTATGTGGTTTTATTACCTCTTCATTGGCCGGGAAGTGAGAGTATTGTCAAAGACCCCGCTTATTTCATGCCAGGTAATTTAGCCAGATAATTTCGAGGTAATAAACAAAATATTTAAATTTTTCTACGGTCGAATTTTCTGCAGTAAAGTTATTTCTCTACGTTTGAATACTAATTATGATAATGCTTTTAACGTTGTACGAGTATACAGAATTATTAAATTTGTTTCAGTGCGTTGATATCGGTTAAATTTACGACAAATATTAATATGGACTAAGCCACTCTTCCGTGCTCGTACGAAATAGCAATCTACTGCTGTACTTGAGTATAGTCTCATGTAGCAAAGAACATTAACAATATTGCTCTTTATACGTATTGACAATCACAGTGTTAGACATCTTTTAAATACTCGCAACTGCATGTCTCCTGTTTGGTCTTTACACCTGTTTTAATAGGAGATAGTACTAGTAATTACCCCATATTTGTTTTATAGAATAAAGGTGACAACTGAGCAGACAGTCCACCAGGTGGTAAGTGGATACTGTGGCCCAGAGACATCTACATTTATCCTGAATTAAGAATCAAAATGCAGATGCTATGTCACCCTTGAGTACTACAATTGAATGCCTCGTTTTCAGTAAAAAGGGTATCCGGTTATCTATAATAACCATACGAAATACAGCAGCATAAAGCTGCTTTTTAACGCTACAATCATAATATAGCTGCAGCATGGTACTACCACGTAAAAAATCTTTCTGCTATTCCCTTTACGATACCCACGGGATGAGTTATAGTGATGTATTTTTTAATTTCAGTATCATCAGTTACGTAATTTTTAGCACTTAATAACCGATGCGGAAAGATAGGACAGCTAGCTGATAGTCTCTTTAGTGCGTGTAGCCTAAATGCTAAAATTACTATTTCAAATCCTACGTACTCCAGTTTTCTGCAAAATGCAAAGGGACATTCCGCGCTTTCGATTTCTGGCCCTTAGGGGTAGTGTATCGCCGATGAAGGGACGTGCCGAAAAAGAAAGTTCCCTAAAAATGTTAAATCATGTTATATTTCTATGGGCCCAATCTTTTTAATTTTTAATTATTGTAAAATGTTCAAAACTGCTTCAATTATACGGGAACAGATATATTTTTATTCTTTTGGAATCAGAAAATCCTCTCAGAAGTTAGAAGAGGTTTGTACCCAACATTGGAACGTATAATATAGGCTATAACTTTATATATAAATTAAAAGATATCGTCACCGGTTATGAAAGGCCACCAAAGCAGAGTGACAGGGGCGGCCCAAGCGGCCCGTACTGTAAATCTATTTCCTGTCAAATCCAGGCCGCCATGGCCCTAAATAAATCCAGTCCACGCCACTGGTCATCACACAATAGCGTAAGGGAATCTGTCAATCCCTCAGTTTCAAACCAAATTTAAAAATAAGAAATATTACAATATGTACTTTCTATACATTAAAACTACAAATGAAAACTGCGGTCTGAAATTTGAATCACAAATCGAGCTTATATAAAAGGAAACAAATTTTACCTTAAATTACTCCAGGCAATACAATATTAAATTTAAGATTCTCTTTGAATTATCTCTACAAAGTTTTAAGGGGTGCTTTATTATTTTTTTTAGAATATGAGGGACAAACGAGCACACAATTCACCTGATGGTAAGTGGATGCTGTGGCTCATAGACATCTACATTTATCGTCGATTAAGAATCAAGACGGAGATGAGTTGTCACCACTGAGTACTACAATGGAATGTCTCATTTCCGGTAAAAAGGGTCTCCGGTTCTTTACACTAACCATACGAAACACAGCATCGTTAGTGATTGTTCACGTAGAAGACGCGGGCGCGGGGGCGGCAGTCAGCACGTTGGTTTGGGCGAGCTTGTGTTCCCGTTGACCACCAGGCGTTTGCGAGAGTGTGACGTGTTGTAAGACGTTGTGAACATGGAAGAGGAATTTGTATTTTTAATCGTAAATTCTTACCTAAAGTGGGAGATAACAAAAAGTAGAACTGGTACAGGGAAATAATCATGCGAGGCGAGTTCATTGGGTTGAATGATCGATCGTTAGGTATCTGAAGTCGCGAGTCAATCGTGTGCTCCGCTGCAAGTTTGACGTAAACACACACAAACAACTTCATACGTTTGATATTGCCGCGTGCGCTCCGCGCGCGATAGTCGCCAGCTTGCTCGCTAGTTCCACCGCACCCGCGTTTTGTACGTAAACACTTGCATATAATGCTATGTGTTTGATATTTCGTGACCACGCTCGCCACCGCGCCCGCGAGATAACAAGCACTTTAGTTGCTATTTCACACTGGTATACTGTGAGAACGTGGTCTTACTTCTTCTTGTTAAGACCATAATATAGCTGCAACGTGGCCCTACCACGTTTATTTTTTTATTCTACGTGTTTTTACAAATATTGTGAAAAAATGAGCACACCGTCTACCTGGTCGTAACAGGATGATCTATCATCAATTAAGAATGTTTTAACAATTATAATACAGATGTGTTTTCACCACTGAGCATTAAGATGGAATACTTCGTTACTAATAAACTCGTCAATTTTACATAAAAACCGTTCAATAATTCACTACTGTGGATCATAAGTCCACAGCTGGACAAAGAATTCACGTATAGACTGCTCAAGCTCTCCCTGATGTTGTCATCGTTGCCACTTTGCAGGTCGATTGGCAACCGCAATTGGAATATGCAGTTGCCCATCCTGTGTTTTCGTTTCTCTCTGTCGCCTCTTACGACACCCATAGGAGGACGAGGTCGCGGAGGACAGGGAGGGCAGTGCCTCGCAATACTGGTATACCTCTCACCCCGCGGCCTTCCACCAACTGATGGTCCCGCCAGAATCTCGGAGGATAGGGCAAGTTTTTACTGGAAACGAGGCATTCTATCTTAGTCCTCATGGGTGACAACCCATCTGCATTTTGATTCGAAATCGAGGATAGAAGTAGATGTCTATGGGCCACAGCAACCACTTACCATCAGGTGAACTGTGTGCTCGTTTGTCAC
Source organism: Parnassius mnemosyne (assembly GCA_963668995.1). Taxonomy (NCBI): domain Eukaryota; kingdom Metazoa; phylum Arthropoda; class Insecta; order Lepidoptera; family Papilionidae; genus Parnassius; species Parnassius mnemosyne. The sequence continues at coordinate 24,384,121 of CAVLGL010000091.1, forward strand.
CCTAATTTTATAAACAAAAAGATGCCGCGATTTTTAGTTGTAATAAGGAAGACGCTGCTGCCCATCTCCTGGTTTGCTTCCCTTTGTCGCCTCTTACGACACATATGGGAGGATACAGCATAGTATCTACTAAGCCGTATCCTTACATTCTTATTCTTACATGCCACTACACGGTCATTCAGAGTTAAAGTATGAATATAATTAAGACATTCAAATTTTTCTGCAATTTTTTCTACAAAGTAACACCATCCACCCCTTACACACTAATTATTTTTGTGATGTTGGTACCGGGCGGGAATTTAATAATTAATTTGTAAGCGTTTTATCGCAGCGCCGGTAATTCAATTCAGCCAGTACCATAATTTAATTCAATTAAAAGGTTAATAATGTATTGCGACGTACTTTTGTTTATAGGCATTTTGATTGAAATATATGATCGTACATCCCCACTACCACGGTAATTGGTAATTGCAATTTTAAGTGCTGATTTATCACTATATAATATTATACCATTTTAGCTCACTTAAAAGAAGGAAGAAGTTAGAGTTTTTAAAGTTGACAAAAAATTACTTTGCGTACATCCGCGCGATAAAATAAAATGATGTGTCTTACCTAGTAGAACGTAGAAGAGCACCTCCCGCCCTCCCTCAATTGCGTGCATTATCCCCGTCACCACTAATACCAGCACCACTACTCCCAACACCACTACACTAGGAAAGACACACCACTGACGACAATACGACACGTGTTTCGCCTCTACACGAGGCATCCTCAGGTGATATAGATTCTCGGTGGCTAACCGCTAAGTGACGGACGAGCCAAAACAACTGCTATTTATACAGACCGCTGACGCAACCGCTCTCTACTTAAGGAGCGAGCGACTGCGTCATGCGATAAAACATGCGACCAATTACCGCCGGATTTACGCAGCCGTTTGTAAAATTAAAAACAAACCGCCGCGCAACGCCCACTTACCCTCCAACCAGGCAACCAATCGCCGATCACCGTGAGGGTTACAAACGACCATATTGCGAGGCTCTCTATTATTAGAGAGCAAACCTAATGATATTTAAGAGAGGTGAGTTAGTAACATTTGTTTGTTCATTCGACAGTGCAACGTTACTATTAATACTTTTTAATATTTATTACACGTATGTAAGACTTTAAAGGAGTGGTCGTTGGCTAGGTTCTGTCTAGTGTCCAAAAGATGTTTGGTAAAATGGGATTTATCGGGATTGTAATTCCTGTACGCGGCTAAATGCTTTTTATAACGTGTCTCGAAATTGCGACCAGTCTGACCCACATAAACGGCGTGGCATTCGTCACAAACAAGTTTGTGAACACCTGACTTTTAACGAATATCCAACTGATCTTTATTATTACAGATATTTTTAAGAGAATTGTTTGTTTTGATTGCCACATAAACGTCGTTATGTCGAAGAGTCTTAGCTACTTTTTCAGATATGGGACCTAAGTAGGTCAAACTGCTCACATATCGATGAACACTTTGAGGTTGAACCGCGTACACAGAGTTGCGAACAACATGCTTTTGTTCCTTTTTAATTAAATTGTTAATGAGATTTTTTGAAAAACCGTTAGAGACCGCTATTTGATAAATTATATTAAGTTCTTTTAAATAATTTTCTTTGCCTCTTACGACACCCACTGGACAAGAAAGTAACGCCTGATTCTATTAATTATGTTAGAGTTTTTTCTAAAATTCGTTTCACGGATTTAATAGCAGACTCCCATAGTCCGTCGAAATGAGGTGTATTGGCGGTTATGTAAGAAAAATTAATACCAGTGCCGATGTTGTTTAATTGTAGGTCTTGTGAAAGCAGCTGAGCCAAGTCATTAAAGGCTCCAACAAACGTGGTGCCATTGTCTTAAAGGACGTTGCGTGGTTTCCCTACGAGCAATAAAACGACCAAACGCAGCTAAGAAGGCATCCTTTGTCATGTCTGACCCTAGCTCTAAGTGTACGGCTCTTGTAGCTAAACACGCAAATACACAGATAAAACATTTGACGAGTTTAGCACCTCTCCTCTTTCTATCGGCGATCATAATTAGTCTGGCGAAATCTAATCCAAAATCAAGAAAGGGGAATTCTAGGTGAATCCGTTGCTCTGGTAGGATTCCCATGACTGGCTGTATTGTACTCGCTTTTATCGTACAACGTTCTTCACATTGTCGTATAATTTTTCGAGCTAAATTTCTGCCACCAATATTCCAATAATGGTGCCGAATCGTAGCAAGCAGTAATTGTGGGCCAGCATGAAATAGTTTAATGTGGAACATTTCAAAGAGTAAAACTGTTATAATATGATGAGAACTTGACACAAGAATGGGATGTTTGATGTCATAATCATAAAATTAATTATCTAGTATCCTCCCAACACGCATAATATTATTTGAATCTAACAACGTTGACAATGAGTTAAGTTTGTTTTTATGTCGTAACTGCTTACCGATTTTTAATAAATTATATTCATAATAAGAAAGGTTGCTGTTGGGCAATTCTAATTAAATAATTAGTAGAGTTTGTGAGATTTTGATAACTCAAAGGTCCTTACGAGTAAAGAGATCCTAATGATTTCTTATATTTACGCAAAGACTACACATTAAATGAAACTAAGTTTTACGGATTTTTTCGCGTTTAATTTAACTTTTTACTTCCCGACTTTTCGGGTGCTTTTCAGCATTCGTGGTCACGGAAGGGACTGGCAAAAAGGTAAATTAAACACAAAAAAATCCGTAAAAATTAGTTTCATTTAAGAGATACATGTTTTGAGTTATTTATGAAGCGTAATATATAAGGTAAATACCTAGTAATTCAAGGACTTTGGAATATTTGGAAATTAGTTTATCTAACGCATTGCTATTTTGCTTATATGGTATTAAATGATAACTTGATTGAGTGTTTGTATTAGCATGATGTAATGAGTTATTTATAATTTTTGGTAATTGATTATTAGATGTGAGTATAAAAGGCAACTGTGAAATATCTGTAGCCGCAAGAAATTGGGGACGAGACCACCATAAGAAAGCGTTTGATAAAGATAAAGATATTTATTTTGTAAAACATGAGTAAATAAAAATATAAAGGTGTTAAAAAAACTTAAAACGATAAAAAAACGTTTGATAGTTTGTCTGCAGAAAGTCCACGGGAAGCGAGGACAGCAGGACTTTTATTTGATGGCATATAGCGCCAATTAGTGCCTCCGACTAACTCTTGAATTACACTTACGCGATGATGTACAAAAGCTTTTAACTGCATTGACGATGAAGTTAGTCAATCGATAACGATAGTAGAATCGCACCAAAAATACGGGCAGTAAATTTTAGTGTAAGTGATTGCCCTACCTTAGAGCATAGCCATGCACCCAGGAGCGCGACACACAATTCAAGACGTGGCATAGTGTTAGGCTTTATGTGTGCCACCTTACTCTTGAAAGCAAGCAAATAAAAGTAAAAAAAAAGTAAAAGCATTGTACCTTTATCCGGCTCGAAGGGCCAATCTGTTACGTTCTCTATGTTGCAGGAAAAAACAAATCACTGTAATTTTATTAAAAAAAAACTTGTGTATGTATATAGGAAGTAACAGATACAATATGTGCAAATTAAAATATTATTAGAGCGCCCGCACATGCCGGTGCAATGTTCGTTAGTTCACTTGCCGCTCCACTCCCAGCAATCATTCAGTGATCTAAACACGAAATTTTAAAAACTGAAAAAAAAAACATAATTACTGCTTTAATCCATCAAATGAAAATGACGACGATGTCGCCTTCATAATCTACAGTCGTATCTTAATTACTTTAACATAAAAAGTCCCCAAAGAAAGGTTCAATCTGTTTTTAACTATTATCTCACTTTTGCAGAATTCATTTTAATATGGAGCTGTGGTGGTTCCGGGATTAACACTCGAGTACACGAGCATTCTGATTTGTTTTTATTGTTATAAATTGTAAAACAGAAAAAGTAAAATATGACAAAGCCATATAATATATGGCTTTGTCATATTTTACTTTTTCTGTTTTATTAAAATCTCTTTAAATTAATTTTTAATAAGCATGTAAGAGAACTATGCGATTATTTTAGTTTTATCTTATCTGTATTTAGTTATATTATAGTAACTTATACAAGTGATAGCGCTTTGTCATATTTTACCATTTTTATTTTATTATAATCTGTTTGTGTTTTTTTTAAAGCATGTAAGACAAATATGTGATTAATTTAGTTTTATAATACGTCCGCGCGTCAAGAACTTTCTTTGACCATTTTATTTATCTCTTACTCACCTATAACGACTCTCACGGGGTGGTATGGAAATGATTTTCGATTTTCTAATGCCGCCACTACACGGCGAATACCAGCATCAAATTGCAGCATAACGCTGCTATATTTCTTATGGCTCTTAACGAAACTGATTAAGTTCTCAGGGGTGACATGCATCTACTATTGGTTCTTAATTAAAGATAAACGTGTGAGTTAGCTCTTATCGTAGCCTATAAGTGTAGGTGTTAAATAACTCAAAGTCTATTTAAATATACTGCATTTATTTCCACTTGACGTTATTTCGGCACTTAGAAATTGCGCAATATAATGTAAGCACTGTTATCACTCCTAGTATGCATATGATTACCAGAACGAACTTGTCCAACTTGTCAGCGACTTCCGATTGATTTGTAATGATTTTCGCTTGTGTCATGGCAATTTGATCATGTGGACTAGTTGGACTTACAGAATTTCGCATTTTAATTTTTAATTTTATTGTTTGCCTGATATATTGCAAATTAAGCAATAAGATTATTTCACTAATGTATTAAAGCTATGATTATGAGTTTTGACTAATGATTATACAAATCGTAACTGTTTTTTGATGACTCGTCCACTACGAGTGGTGTGTGGTACCGGTGATACGATATGGGCGTTTTCATTATTATCGCTACTACTTTTTATTACCTCTTGATTTATCATATAAGCCGATTTTAGTATATCTATTGAGATGTTTGTTTGCCCTTTATTTAACTGAACTGTAAATACATTCTTGTTTCGTTTAATTACTCTAAAGGTCATACTCGTAGATTGGTTGCAGTGATTTCCTGACTGCATTATGCCGAATAACTCCGCCGTTGATAGGTCTGGGTGCACAAACAAATTTTTTGTATTATTATATCGTGTCGCAACTGGCTTCAAATTATTAATCGATTGACGTATTTTATTGACACACTCATAATCGGAGTTATAATTACATTGGTTATCGCTTATATAAAAACCCGCTGGTAACGGTAACTTTTAACCATACCACTTTCGCCGCGTTTATATCATTGTCCGTGCGTATTGCTGATCTAAGGCCTAACATGACTGTAAATAACTCGGTTACCCAATATGATCTATTTGCATTTAGTCTAGCGGTTAAATCTACTTCTAAAGATCTATGCCATCTTTCCACTACACTATTGGATTGTAGGTGGTATGGAGTTATTCAGTATTTACGAATCCCTAAAAATTTTAGCAGTGACATGAACAGGGTGCTCTCAAACTGTCTATCTTGGTCGCAAGTTATTTTTACCGGGCACCCAAAACGGACATTCCATCCTTCATAAATTACCTTAGCTACCGGCTGTCATGACCGCCTGTCGATGATTGTCAATAGATATTTAAACTCGTCTTCCGTTGTGGTTAATGGACCCACAATGTCATCATGAATATGTTCGAATCGATTACAATCTGAAAAATCCTTTAATTCTGAATTTGTATGACGAATAACTTTGCTACGTTGGCATTGTAAACATGTCTAAGCCCATTTCCCTATATCTCGTATAATGTTCGGCCAAAAGAATTAACTAAGTTGTGTAATGACTCAAATATCTTCCATCTAAAACTTTCAGGGAGATAAGGCCTTGAATTACCAGTTGATATTTCACAAAAAAATTGAATTCCCGCTTGTTTGTGGAACATCATTTTTTTTATTTAACGTTGGTATACCCGGGTAGTTTTTTTTTATATATCTGTCGCTTAATTGGGTCTCGGCTAAATCTGTGTAATCGATTATTTTAGGGTAATAAATTGTTTCGACTCGTGATAGCGCGTCGGCTACTGGATTCTCAGAACCTTTTATGTTTTTTTTATAGAATAGGGTGACAAACGAGCACACAGTCCACCTGATGGTAAGAGGTTGCTGTGGCCTATAGACATCTACATTTATCTTCGTATGTGAATCAAAATGCAGATGCGTTGTCACCCGTGAGGACTAAGATGGAATGCCTCTTTTCCAGTAAAAAGGGTCGCCGGTTCTCTACTCTCACCATACGAAACACAGCAGTGTTAAGCTGCTATTTAATGCTGGTATTCTGTGAGAGCGTGGTCCTTCCCCTGGCGAGCCGACCCATTCGTGCTACAACTATACTACTAATATAGCTGCAGCATGGCTCTACCACGTTCAAATTATATTATGTGTTTTATATCCATTGAAAATTCGCTGATATATAATAGTTGACGTATCCGCCTAGGTAGTTCTTTGCTGTTGTTGATTTTCAAAAATACAAAGGCTTGTAATAGGTTAAAATCACTAGTTTTCTATCTTCAACAAGGTTCTGAAAGTATTTTATAGCTAAGTAAATTGCCAATAGTTTGCTATCGTAAGCCCAATGTTTTTGTTCAGTATTACTCGTTCCCCTATAGTGCGATAGGTAGTAAGTAGTAGAATAGCCGATAGGTAACCATTTATTATTAACACAGTATTACAACACTGCCCCTGCGCAGGAATTTGACGCGTCAGTCATGAATGGGAGCGTTGTATCAGGCAACGGATACGATAATGTCACCGCGATTTGTAAACATTTTTTACATTGTGGGAATGCTTCGTCGGCTTCCGTTGACCATTGTATGAGTGACTTGTCTCTCTTTCTAGCACCTTTTAAATATTTATGTAAGATTGATTGAGCTTTGACCGCATCCGATATATGTGTTCTATAGAAGTTTTTTTTATTGTTTTACGGTTAGAAAACTTAGAAATTGCCTCTTCTTTCTCCCTAAGAGGCCTTATGCTTTGTGTTGATACTTCAAAGCCTAAAAACTCAATTTTTTCCTGGCCAAAACTACTTTTTGCTAGGTTGATTGTTACCCCAAAGTCATTGAAACGTTTAAAAACCTGGTATTAGTGGATTTAGTGCTGATCCCTCGTATTACTAACAATGATTATATTATCAATATAACAGAAAACTTTTAAAACCGTTTCGTCCATAATTCTTTGGAAAGTTTGTGCTGCGTTGCAAAGTTCAAAGGTCATGCGGAGAAATTCGAATAAACCAAATGGCGTAATTATTGCTGTTTTTCCAATATTCGCAGAGTTAATGACTATACAGTGGAAATATTTACGTCAATTCGCGCAAATATCTTTTTATGAGCTAGTAGTTAGGTAAAATCATGAATTCTAGGTATCGGATATCTATCCGGTTTAGTAATTGCATTTAACTTACGATAGTCTCCGCAGGGTCGCAAATCACCGTTAATCTTTGGCAACACATGAAGTAGGCTAGCTTAAGCACTCTTGGAAGGCGTATGTCCATTTCTAGCATTATCCTAAATTCTTCTTTTACTTTTTTTATATTTATCGGGTGGTAATGGGCGTGCCTTAGCATGCACAGGGGACCCGTCGTCTCTTTGTCGTGTAATACTGAATGACGAGGGGTTTCCTTGAAAGAGACAGGTCTCGTAATCTTAGGATACTTATGTAATAATTCTGTGATTTCATGGTTGCTGTCGACAGTTTTAATTGAGTGTTGGTTGCAGCTAATTATTGAGGCTATAACGTTTACATTAGTTTCTTTGTCAATTAACCTACGAGATTTTATATCTACCAAAAGACCATGGTGACTCAAAAAATCTGCCCCTAATATTGGTTTTACGGTTAGCGACTACAAAAGAGCACTTAAATGCCCGTCTTAATCCTAAGTTTAAGGTCAAAATTTTAGTGGAATTCGTTTCAATAGTTGTACCATTAGCTGCATATAATTTATAATCGTTATATTTTGTATATGTGCGCAAATAATTACTAATTGGAATGACTAAAGATAAAAAGAAAGAAAAAGGAAAAATATATAAATTACCTACACCAATTCCTAAATGTAGGTGTCACCAGGGTGAGTAAGCCCTTATCGTTGCCTATAGCTGTAGGTGATAAATGACTCAAAGTCTATTTGAATTTACTGCATTTATTGCCACTCAGTTACAATTACCTATTCGGTCCGGTATTCTAACCGTTACACAATATTATAATATTGCAACGTAAGCCTTTATCAATGTATAAACGTATGTGTTTAAAAGCATCCGCTAACCATCAGGAGTTATACAAAAGAAACATTTACATTACATAAGTATTAGTGTAAATTTTCTTGACGGCTTGGATTTCTCCTTATCCATATGACTTAATCATTTATAAAGAATAGAGCTTGTTCAAGAGCCTGGTAAGTCACATGCTCGTTTATCACCTCGTATGAAAATGTTCAATTGGGAAGTATGGTTCAAAATTAAAAGGTTTTTACGTGGTAGAGCAACGCTGCTTATATTATGGTTGTAGCATAAATGAGTCGCCTCAACTGGGGTACAATCACGCTCCCACAGATTACCTGCGTAAAATAGCAGCTTATTCCTGCTGTGTTTCATTTGGTGAGTGTAGAAAACCGGAGACTTTTTACTGGATACGAGGGATGCCATCTTTGTTCTCAGGAGTGACAATGCATCTGCATGTTTATTATTAATTAAGGATAAATGTAGATATTTATGGGCAACAACATCCATATACCATCAGTGGACTGTGAGCTTGTTTGTCAACTTATTATATGAAAAATAAAGAAGTCAAAATCATCTAGTAGATGACCACTTTGCCTACCGGTACCTTGATGAACACTCATGTGACCACTTATTCATTGGTAATTATTAGTATTAATCATATAACATGGAAATATTGTTTTGCATCTGCTACTTTTAAGATGAAAAAATGTTAAAAATTACTGTCTTAATCCATCAAATGGAAAGTTAAGCGCGTCATCTTAATATAAAGCGTGCGTAGCTATCTTAATTTTGTTAGCCAATTTTTTTTGGACATTTCTTTACATTTTATAATGTAAAAAAATATTTGCTCATTAACGTAAATTAGTTTGAGTCACAATTCGTAAGATGGTATTGTTGAATCATAAGACTGAATGAAGAATTATCTAACTTAATTTAGCAAAACACCCAACCGTATCTAAGGGGATTCTACCTGCATTACTCTAACTTACCTACGAAAATTTTGGGCTTTCATCAGATATTTTGAGTATAATAGGTATTCTGCTCACTAAAGTACTCCCTCATAAGAAGCTTGAATAATTTGTATCATCACTTTACTCATGTTACTGAGAATTTTTTAACTGTAAAATCAAAAAAGTTATTTTTCTGGGTTAGACAACTATAATAGGATTAATCAACTTTTTTGAAATATGGGTTCTCTGAATTTTTTTTCAGTATTTAATATTTCAAAATAATATCTTATTATTTTTTTTAAATAATGATGGCCTCATTACTTGTACTAGATTCCCTACAATAACTTGAACAAAAGATTCAACGTAATTTAGTCGTCACTATTATCTACTTAGTTCCTCTTTGTTAGACATTGAAAAAAAAAGTTGTCTTGATAATGTTCCTTAAAAGCATTCTTTTTACTTACATCTCATTCGGAAAGACTCAAGTATAAAATATAGCACAGACAATTTATAATTAATTAATTAGTTCCTACCTTTGACACTGCTGCCCGTCTCCAGTCTGGGTGTTTTACGTTTGACGTAAAAGATGATTCGATGATGGTGTTTCACGACGTGACGCGAATGCACGTCATACTATTGGTCCTGCGCCTGATCTCTCTCCGACCGGGTTGAACTGCCGTCCCTTTGGACTATGAGATTGAGAGAATAGAGAGTGCACCTTTGTTTGCACATTCACTAGGGCACCATTATCCTGTCCTGCGTAGAAGGCTTGTCTTCATTGAGACAGACAGTCGTGACCGAAGCTGGACTGAAGGACATTAAAACATGCATGCAGCTGTTAACACATCGTGTGATGGGGGTGTAAGTAAATCTATCACCCCTTTTCATCCCGTGGGTGTCGTGACTATGGGAAATACCAAAAAGATTTTATAGCTCCAAATAGATGGCGCTATAACAAATTCGTTTATGATAGCGTAAAGACGGAAAGCAGCGTTGAAGGGTGCGCAACTTCTAGTGCGATCATCAGTGCGCATGCCAAGTGTGACGATTAAGGCAAATGAAGATCAGGGTTAAGGAATAGAATCAGGTTAAGGAAGTCTTCAGTTTGTGAAAATGTTCAAGATCATCCCCGCCACTATATTAGATTTGATAAACCACAAATCCTCGCAAAAGAACACCGATTCCTACAAAGGATGATTCGCGAGGCTTTTGAAATTAAAAAACATCCTAATTTCAATAGAGAAGATGGATGGGTGCTGCCATCTGCTGGGGATCCTATAACTAATAAAATAGAATAGAATTATTTTTTGTAATCAATAAAGAGTATAGTAATTCTTATTGAAAGTAATTTTTTTACTTCTACCACTGCTGCGGAGAAACCTCTGTCCTGGGAAGAACCAGAAAGAAACCCAAAGGGACTTTGTTATTCAAAGAAAAATTATACAATAACACACATGTTGTACAATCTAATTACAAAACTTATTTAAGAAACAGCTTGAAAACGACCTCCTCACGATGCTAGGCCCACCTACGGCAAGGATACAAAAGTTTGTGTTTTGAAACACTGGGAAGGAATCTTCATATATTCATAACATTATAATGGAATAAATATTTCTTGTCATTGTTTGAGTAAAAATTAATTTTCTTCGGCATTAACGACCATCAGGCTCTGTCCTTTCGTCATAAAGCTAATTTTGACACGGTTCCTTCGGCTTTTGTATAGTTACCGCTATTAACGTCATTAGGGATCTTATTTGTTTGTGTAGATAATTAGTTAACAATGCTTTGTCATTTAAAAGTTTTTTCTCTTATCATTTAATTATCGTAAGCAACGTTTTATATATTACTAGCTTTTTTCCGCGGCTTTGCTCGTGTGGACTTCGCTTTAGTGTTCGTGCCAAAATTCAAAATCACCTAATTGTATATCGGTGTGCCTGTCTCTAAAAATATTACTATATAATATATTTATTCCAAAAAGTAAAATGTATAAATCGCCCACAGCGCCACCTGTCGGATCCATGTATTTGATGTTATTTTTGACATTCAACTATCATAAATCATCACATCGATACAAGTCCATAACGCAAGAAGCGTTCCAACTAAGTCCCCTATCATAGTAATCAACATAATCAACATCATAATTACAGCTCTCACAAGTTCGCTGCTGTGAGTGGTGCTCGAGCTTATAAAATATAAAATTAGCGAAAATTTTACAGTTCGACAGTTATTTGTGCTACACATAGTTTTAAGGCAACACAGTAGGCCTCGAATATGGACTGCCTCATAGGTGGGATATTTGCCATAGTTGCCACGTTGGCAGGTTGATTGGCTACCGCAATTATTATTTTTTAGTTCCTATAAGGACGCTGCCCATCTCCTGATTTGTTTCCCTCAGTCGCCTCTTACGACATTCACGAGGCGATAAGGGATAGTGTATTTTTAGGGTTCCGTACCTCAAAAGGAAAAAAACGGAACCCTTATAGGATCACTTTGTTGTCCGTCTTGTCTGTCTGTCTGTCTGTCAAGACCCTTTTTCTCAGGAACGCGTGGGGGTATCAAGCTGAAATACATATCAAATACTCATGTCTACTGTCCCTTGGAGCTGTGAAAAAATTAAACTTCTAAGCCAACTCAATCAAAAGATACAGCATTTTCAATATTCGAAGGAAGTAACATACAGGGTACTTGCCGTGAACTCAGAATCTTAAAACTTGGTACGAAGCAACGTATTATATAAAACCGATAAAGGAAAAATTGCGAAAAGCATAAATTTTTAGTTACATCATATAATAAAAATATTTTTAATAATTTTAGACTTATATACCCTCAGTGTGCGAGTCCGACTCGCACTTAGCTGGTTTTTTTTATACCACCACTACAACGTTAAAGTTTGATACAAATTACATTAAAAACATATTTTGTTTCTTGTATATTATGTTTTCATATACTAGAAACAAAATGAGTTTTTGAACGTGATAGAATTAAAAATGAGGATATCTGTAGAACTAAGATAACCTAACCCACATAGCCCAATAGATTTGTAAGCTGATGCAGCAATGGGCCGACCCTATAGCTCGAAAAAACGAAATCCAATGGGAAAAAAAGGTTCTCGAGTTGCAGACTCGTACCAATAGACGAATTGTATACTAAGTGCAGAGTGGTCCTGACTAGATGAAGTGACGACCTCGACGTGGTAAGACGCCCAGCAAGTCGATTCATGCAGGTGTCTCAGGACCATGCTTTGTGGCGTTCCTTAGGGGAGACTAATGTTCAGCAGTGGACTTGCTGTAATGATGGTGATGATGATATTATGTTTTTAACTACTGCTTGGGTAAGTAAGAAATATGAAAACTTACATTACCTAAAATATATCATAACAGTAATGTTTTTAAATTAAGTCTCTCTACGTAAGTTTATTTTAATATGGAGCCGTGGTGGGTCGATTACACGAGAAGTCTCATTTGTTTTAATAGTTATTAATTGTAAATTAAAAGGCAAAGATAACTTATGATACGGTTTTGTCATATTTAAATTTTTCTGTTTTAATTTAATATCCTTATGTTTATTTTTAATAATCATGTAAGAGAACTATGCGATTATTTTAGTTTTATCTTTACTTTATTTAGTTATATAGTTACTTATACTAGTGATGCGCCTTGGTCATATTTTATGTTTTCTGTTTTATTTTTATCTATTTATGTTTTTTTTTTAAGATCATATAAGAGAACTATCCGATTATTTTAGTTTTATGATGCGTCCACGCGACAAGCACTTTCTTTGAGCACTTTATTTACCTCTCACTTACCTATAACAACTATCACGGGATTGTATGGGAATGATTTACGATTCTATAACGCCGCCACTCCACGGCAGATACCAGCCTCAAATAGATAGCAGCATAACCCTGTTATATTTCGTATGGCTAGTGACGAGACTAATTCCTAGTCTTTAGGGATGATATGCATCTCAATTTTGAATCTTAATTGAAAATAAACGTATAAACATAGGTGTTTAGAAACTTCCGCTAACCATCAGGAGTTGTACACGAGTAGAATTGACATTACTATCATAAGTGTTAATGTAATTTTCCTGACGCCAGGGATTTCTCCTGGTCCATATAACTTAAGGAGTTATGAAGAATAAAACTTGTTCACAGAGAGCCAGGTAAGTCACATGCTCGTTTACCTCCTCTTATAAATATATTAAAATCGAAATTATCGTCCGAAATATCTAGTAGGTGACCGACCTACACTTTGCTTAATGATGCTCTATCAAACCCACATATGAGCTCCTAGTCTTTTATATCAAATTAACTTAATTAATTACTAGGTAAATATTATTTGTTATAAGACATTTTAAAGACGAAAAAATGTTAAAAATTACTGTTTTAATCCATCAAATGGAAAGTAAAGCGCGCGCCATCTTGATAAAAATCGCGCGTAAGTATCTTAATTTTGTTAGCTAAACTTCTTTGAACATTTCTGTTGTCTATTTACATTTTTTTAATTAAAAAGGCATTTGCTCATTAACATTAATTAGTTTGGATCACAATTCGCAAGATGTTTTTGTTGAATCATAAGACTGAATGAAGAATTATTTAACTTAATTGAACATAATACCCAAACATATCTAAAGGGATTATTTTTACTCTCCTCTACCTTACCTGCTTCTATCAAAATGTTTTGGCTTTGATGAGATATTTTGATGTCCATTTGACCTAAATAATGTTGACTTTAGTAAGTGCATTGCAAGAGTATACCAACGCGATGATACATGTACGTCAGAAGAACAGTCGCGTCCGTTTTAGAGTCAGATGATAACTTTATTGCAATTCACAATTTATGGCAAAGATTCGAGGCTGCATCCGAAAACAATAATAATTATAGAAGTCAAAAGTCAAAAGGGTCACGGTCCTTTTGGCCAATTGACTATGATAGATGAAGACAATTACGTGACTGATATTATAGAAGATGACAAAAACCTTTGGACGGTTATTGATGAATTTACAGGTGAGTTAATAAATAAAACCGAATAAAACGAAGATCTAAAGAAGAAAGTGTACAGTGAGCCGACACTTCGGATTAGTTTAATAGAACCTTGTCCCACTCCGCAACCTAGCACGTCAAGATATATCACATATTCGACGGTTTCTATAATATCTAATGTGTCTCTAACTGAATACTTAGAACAAAACTTACCAGTATCACCTAAACGCCAAGGAAAGCGACAAGTAACATTACTGCCATTTGCCGTAACTTCAGACCAATAAGTGGAAAAATAAAAACAAAGCAGTTAAAAAAGTACGTAGTTAGTAAGTAGTTTAAAGTAATTAGTAAGTAGTTAAGTACCTTAGAAAAAAGGCAAAGATTATATGGTATGCTATGTGTGTAGACACTTTAGTGGCCTTTTATCTCATCGTGGCATAATTTAGCTGCATCAGAGGTGTTAAACTGAGCAAATAGCGCAATAATGAGCCTATCAGAGATGATTGCATATTATTGCTAATTGCTGTATAAACTATTGGTCTGTGATGAAGTTCCTAAAAGAATTTTTTTATTCTTTTAAAAAATTTACTTTTACTTTTATATTTTTACTCTTTTAATAATTATTTCATATTGTACACGCCCCTAGCTGCCCCTACAAAGGTAAAATACCCCGGGGCCCATCAGCGGAAGATTCGACGGGCAGCAGAGGACGGGGCCAAAAGGCCTATGGACAATTGACCTATCATACTACACAATAGAGATAAGGCTAGGTAAATAAATAGTACATACCTGGATCCGAAGCTAAGACGGCACCAAGCCTCGGTCAGGCCGTAGGTAGGTGTAGGTGCATGTAAAGTGGTGTGTAGTAGTGTTTATTTATGTGACCTGGCCCAGCTGAGGTGAACGGGCAGCGGCCTGGTCCCATTCTGTCCCACAATGCTGCATCACTCCAGCAGGCATCACCAGGTGACAACTTCTTTCTTCATGTCACTATTTCAGTCTATCAACTTTATTGTACATTTAACTAACTTCAACTCAACTAATTCAACGTTCATCGTAAAATCAAACACGTGATACCCGACACAAGTAACGAACAGTAGTTCAAAGTTCAATATTCAATGTTCCGGATTCATTTACCACCAAATTACATATAGGGAACTAACGCGATCTCTTCACGAGTCACAAAGTTCAGCGTTACAAACAACAACTAAATTCCTTCGTACGATATTAAATACTACGCCGCAATATGAATTCAAAATGAACCTAGCTGACACGCAAACTAACTGCAGAGTCAACACACAAAAGTCTCTTAACGCGACGGTACAATTAAACAATGACTTCCAAAAACAATCAACCGGGCCACACTCTCGAAATGGAATGCGAGCTTCAAATTCCAGACCGTATTTCTACTCGGCGCGCGCGCAAGATTTCACGCCACACAAGCAAGTTAAATATTGCAAAATGCACTTCAACACGCAATTACTATATAATTTATTACTATATAATGGGCGCAATTACTTTCAAACGAAATTACTTTAATCAATCCAATTCTATAGAAGCCTCTTGTCACGAACGTACAACTTAGACAAACTAATCCGAGCGGTCCTCACGAACCACAAATTAAATAGCGAATTAAACGCGCACAAATAGTAAAAATCTAGACTGCAAATACCAAAACTGGACGCGCTGGAACTGGAAAAAAAAACCGCTGCAGCGTTCACTACAAAATACGTTAATCGACCGCGCCGCTGCCCTCAAGCCACTGTCGTCTTAGCCCAGCGCCGGTATCACCGGAGCCGGCACACTGCCCCCCCCCCCCCCCCGCCGGCGTTTACCTCACCTCGACACCATCGGGTGATGCACTAAGTCGAACGCGATTGGATGGCGTTTCAAATGTCTATATTTGGCCAAAACACATATTATAAACCATTACGATAATAATATACTGAAATCGCCACCCCTTGTTAGATACGCCTATTTCAAAAAATCCTTCCTTTTTTCACTATTATAAGTCAGTGCTTGACTACTATCCCTATTCTTATAAGATAGGTGGTGGTTATGCTTCAGCTATATTATGGCTTTAGTAAGAATGGGTCGGCCTCACCCAAGAACCTAGCTCTCACAGAATATCGGTGCAAAATAGCAGCATAGTGCTGATGTGATTCGTATGGTGAGTATACCTGAGACCCTTTTTAGTGATAGCGATGAGTACTATTTCTATTTGGCATCCGGTGGCAACGCAAATACATTGTGATTATTAGTAGAAGATAAGTGTGAATATATCACACCATCCATTTAGCATCAGGTGGTCTGTGTTTTTTTTTATAGGAGACATATAGCAAACGAGCATGCGGCTCACCTGATGGTAAGTGACTACCACCGCCCGTGAACAACTGCAACACCAGGGGAACCAAGGGAATTGCAGATGCATTGCCGGCCTTTTATAAAGGAGTAGGCTATTTTCTTGAAGGTCCCTAAGTCGTATCGGTTCGGAAAAATCGCTGATGGTAATCGATTCCACAAGGAAGTTGTGCGAGGAAGAAAACTTCTTCTAAATCGCACAGTGGGGTACCGCCAATCATCCAGTTGATGTGGATGGTATCGGGAGTTCTGCCGCGATGTGTTTTCGTGACATTCCTCAGAGCACTCCCCGTGTTAAATGCGAAAGTAAATGCAAAGGGATGCAACATCTCTTCGCAGCGCCAATGAATCGAGCCGATCGGAAAGGACTCAGTCGTCGATGATTCGAGCCGCTCTGCGCTGGATACGGCAAGTGGAAGGAATTAGCCCTGGGGAGCCCAAGCCCAGAAATGGAATAACTTCGTTAATGTATTAAGAATAACGCAAAAACTATTGATCAGACCGTGATCAATTTTATATTGAATCATATGAGATGCACCAGCTTTCAAATAAAAAAGGTAATAATAGAAATCGGTTCATCCAGAAAAAGTCGAATTGAGTACCTCATCCTTTTTGAAATCGGTAGAAAAGTAAGTCGGTCCCAGTTGGTTTCCTTAGGGTAATTTCTTTAAGCAGATATTTTCTTCAAAATAAAGACTGCAATAATTTCAATTCGATTCAGCTTGCGACGACTCGGTAAAAGAAAAATTTTCAATGTTCTAGACGCTCATTACCTTGGCTACTAAAAATTTTAGAAACGTCCTTTGTCCGTGGTGCTGTTAGTTAAGCTTTCTCGCTTTACTTTGAAAGATTTCTTGATTTCTAAATTCATCTATCATAAGAAGCACTTAACGGAAACGAATTTCATAAAATGTGGTTCATAGCTTTATGTGTGGTAAATTTGTAATTATTAAATATTAAAAAATGCAAAAATTGACTAGAAGAAAATAAACATATTTAAAATATAATTATTATTTAACAAGGCTTTCATTCTTTGATACACTATGGTATAGCACCGACTTTGGAAGCTAGTGAAGAACAACGAGAATGACGTCCAAATAGTTATTTAAAAAAAACATACTTATTTTTCCATCGGGGTGGAGCTTTTTCTCTTAATTTAAAAATAACTAACCTTGACATATATAGTGTATTAGACAAAGAAAGAATAATTTAATCAGTTTTAGCACAAACGGGTCGGCTCGAACGCGCTCTCATAAAATACCAGCTTAAAATAGCAGCTTAATACTACTATGTTTCGTTTGGAATGTAGAAAACCGAATACCCTTATTACTGAAAACAAGGCTTTCCATCTTAGTCCTCGTGAGTCACAAGGCATCTGCATTTTAATTTTGCTTGGTTATCGTGAAGCATATACACAAAAATTTACAGTCGAATAAATAATCAAACTGTTTTAAAAAACATATATATACACAACATACTTTCATAGAATAAGGGTGACAAGTGAGTACACAGTCCACCTGATGGTTAGTGGATGCTGGTGTGGCCCATATACATCTACATTTATACTCAGTTAAGAAATAAAATGCAAATGCGTTGTAAGGACTGAGGCCTGAGATGGAATGCCTGGTTTCCAGAAAAAAGAGTCTCCGGTTCTCTACACTCACCATACGAAACACAGCAGCATTAAGCTGCTATTTTACGCTGGTATTCTGTGAGAGTGTGGTCTTGCCCCGGTCGAGTCAACCCATTCGTACTACAACCATAATTTATAGCTGCAGCGTGGCTCTGCCTCTTTCAAAATTAAGTTGCGAGTAATTTTAGAAGATGCCAGTTTGTACAATATTATCATAGAGTTATTGAGAACCATTTAAATCATGTTTATTTTCTGGTTTAGGTTATACTATTATACAGCGATATGGGCGTCTGTTGACTATATTCGATTGATAAATAAAAGGGAAGAAGAAGAAAGAATAAAAAAAATTGAAGTGACGATCAATCTTAGGCCCGTATTAATAACCGTTAGCCAACTCAAGTACACGCACTTGAGCACAATCATGAGGTTATGATCTTATTAATAAACATAATATCTCAAGGTGGGGTTTAGTTTTACGATATCAGCTGAGTGCCACCCTGATTAATAACCGAAACTCCACTCTCAAGTCTGTGTACTTGAGTGCATGTCACAGAACAGGGCCTAACAGTCCTTACTCACGTACCTGATAGAGAGTGCCTAATGCAGTCTATGGACACCTGCAACCATCTTTAAGCTAAGAGACGGCAGATGCGTTATCACTTCTTAGGATTAAGATGAAATGCCTCACAGTACATATCATATGCCTTTCAAACCGGAACAAAGCACATTTGAAGCAAAGATGTTTTTAAAAGTATAGATACGTCATATTCGCTCTAAAATGGCTATACAAAAGTCAGGTAATTGCCCGACTCGCATTCAGTCGGGCACGCTCTCGCGTCGCGGCTATACATTCGCTACGCGTAAATAAATCTTCTGGTTATTCGTGGCAAAAATACCTTCCTGTGTTTTTAGGTGGTGCACAAATTACAAGGCAACTATTAGAGACAAGAAAAACGTCTTTTTAATATTTTGAATATAGATGTTTTGTTTATAATTGGTTTTATTATTTCAAAACTAACCGCTAGTGTAAACTTTGACGCTAGCTAGTGTGTTCATTTTCCATATCGGTATGTCACGCACTCGCACCAATGAGCGCTCGGCAGCAATCAATACGCAACTAATGATGTATATTCATCTGTTTCTAACGATAGGTATGCCCTATCATTTGTCTCTTTTTGTTAGCGCAACATGTCATAATAAATAACTGTACGTAGATATAGTACTACCTGCGCCACTTTAAAATACAATAATGTTAGTGTGTAACCTGTCTATCTTTTTTAATACGTCTTTGATCTAAAGAGTACAAGAGAGCTAATCTAATTACACGCCGTAAGGCATTCCATCTTAGTCCTCAGATGATACTGTAGCCTTCTCTGTTTGAATTTGGTTGGTTTGTCTATGGGCTAGATTAGCCACTTGCCATAATGTAGACTGTGAATTCTTTCTTCATTTCAATTTTTTTAAAAACACATGTGAAAGGAATGAAAACGAATAGAACTCGCGTTTTTATCCTAGAAACATTTATGAAACAAGTGACATTCTTATATTGTTATCCGATTCTGAGCTATCTTTTGTATGTCAAGTCTCTAGCTCACGGGAAAGTTAGTTTAAAATCAATAACTAAATTCGACCCGCACAGACGTATATGAAAGCGAGTAAATAAAAACCTTGTAAAATTATATTCTATAACAGAAACTAAAACTAAATAATAAGAGAAAATATTTAGTCTAATGAATGATTCATGTCTAGACAGCTATACGAGTAATGCGATTAATTCTTTTGAAATATGGGTTTTCTGACAATTTTATCAGTATTTAATATTTGAAAATTAATATCTCATTATTTTCTTTGTAAGGATAGAGGTCGCGTCATTACTTGTACTAGATTCCCTACAAAAACGCGAACAAAAGATTCAACGTAATTTCGGCACTAATATTTTATACTACTATTTTTTCAACAATTTAGCCTCGACAATATAACAAAAAGAGCTTTTAGCTGCCGATAGATGACGCTATTACCAATTCGTTTACGACAGCGTAAATACGGGAAGTAGCGTCGAAAATGCAAAACTTCTGGTACTGCGATTGACAGTGACAGCCAAGTGTGACGAATGAGGTACTTCGTATTCAGGATTATGGAATAGTATAGAATATTTTTTTATTCATTATAGATTACAGGTAATTCTTATTGAAAGTATTTATTTTTACTTCTACCACTGGTTCGGAAAAAACCCTGTGCTGATAAGAACGAGCAAGAAACCCAGCGGGACTTTTTTCAACGTAAAATTATACAATAAAACACATGTTGCACAAATAATTTACAAAACTTGTTGAAAAAACAGCTTGGAAACGGCAAAATCACAGTTGTTATGTCCACCTACGATTGGAGAGGTCCAGCTGTGAACTACTTTGGGATGATGATGATGCTAATGAAGATAATGAAAATAATGATAGTTCTATAAGGAAAAAAAGCTTGTGTTTCGAAACACTGTAAAGGAATCTTCAAAATAATCTCATCATAACGAAATAAACGTTTCTTGTTGTTGTTTGAGTAAAAACCAATTTTCTCCGGTATTAACGACCGACATTTTCAGGCACTGTCCTTTCGTCGTTATCGTGGCTGTCATAAGGCTAATTTTGACACGGTTCCGTCGGCTTTATGAACCTTATTTGTTTGTGTAGATACTTAGCAATGTTTTATCTTTTTTTCCTTTTATCAAAAAGTTACCGTAGACAACGTTTTATACTTTACTAGCTTTTATCCACCGCTTTGCTCGCGTGGAATTCGCTTTACTAAGAACATTAGTGGTCGTGGCAAAATTCAAAATCACCTAGTAGCCTAGCAGTGTGTCTGTTTATCTCTAACAAATCTACTTAATACATTCACTCTATAAAGTTATTACAATGTAAATGTAAAATTTATTAGTAGTTCGAGTACAGCGCCACCTATCCAACCACCGGTCTATATATTTCATGTTCTTTTTTACTTTCAACTATCATTAATTTTATTGTTAATATACACTGCATATTGCATTTGTTTGCATACATAGATACAAGTCCATAACAATAAATGGCAGGGGGCGTTATGAATAATTTCTCTAGGATGATAAGACCATAAATCAACATCATTATCATCATCATCATCATTACAGCCCTCCCGAGTTTGCTGCTGTGAGTGGTTCTCGAGATTAATAACAATGTTGAACCGACCACGTCGTTTTACATAAAATGAATAAACAATAAAAAAATAATTTTTAACTTAGCACAATTCTTTTAACAAATGAATGGATCCTGGCTTCTGAACCAGTTGTAAAGACTGTTTTCTTAATGTCCTCCAGAGCGAATTTTTATTATACCGGCCAATCTCATCGCGGACTAGCCATCTATGCATCATCTTTGTAGACGAATGCACGGATGTACTCTCTATTCCCTCATTTTCATAGTTTGATGGGATGGTAATCAAACATGACCGGAGAGAGATCCACCCCAGGACCAACGGCTCTATGAGCTTTCCGAGGCACTGTTAATTTCTAAACAGTAAAATCCAGTAAATGTTTTTGGCCCGCCCGGGACTCGAACCCGAGGCCTGCCGATCATACAGAAATCGCCTTAATGACCACTACACCAACGAAGTAGTCAAACCTGTATCTTAGAAACCAGCGTAGAACCAATTTGAGTGTGAATTTGTCAAAACATAATTTTCCTCTTCATCCCTACTGTAGATGAGCCCAAGACAATCAATAAACTACTTTTTCATTTCAATAGGCCCAAATATTAAGACAAGAAAGGATATTTTTTTTTTCAAATCATTAGATACACAATCACATGCAAAGGTTCAAGAGACGTGGTCCTTCACTGCTGGCCGGATGAGAAAGCTCAAGGTCGCTCAGCGAGCTATGGAGAGGGCTATGCTTGGAGTTTCTCTGCGTGATAAACTTAGGAATGAGGATATCCGCAGTAGAACCAGAGTAACCGACATAGCCTAACGGATTAGTAAGCTGAAGTGGCAGTGGGCCGGTCATATAGCTCGAAGAACCGACAACCGATGGGGAAGAAAGGTTCTTGAGTGGCGGCCTCGTACCGGTAGGCTAAATGTAGGGCGTCCCCCCACGAGATGGAGTGACGACCTGGTAAGACATGCAGGAAGTCGATGGATGCAGGTGGCTCAGGACCGTGCTTTGTGGCATTCTTTGGGGGAGGCCTATGTTCAGCAGTGGACTTGTGAAGGGCTGTAATGATGATGATGATGATGATGCAAAGGTTCTCTAAAAAACTGTCGCCAATTGTTTTGACGTAATTCTAGTTGAAAATAAATATACATTAATGAAAACTCAACCTTAAATGCATTGTCTAAAGTTGTATTCACAAATATACGTACAAATTAAAAGTGCACCCAAATGTTCGAGTGGGCGCTCATTCGGTAAGGACTTTTTTGTCACTGATAGAAATTAGTTGGCTTGGCTTCGTATTAGTTGGCTGATGAAATGTAATTAAGTACTTACATAAAAATAATAAGGCGTCTGTGTCCTTCTCTCTTCACTTAATTAATTACGTTGGTAATTACATTTCTCTTGTATAAATTATTTTAAAGTTGGTCTGCGTGATGGAGTTTACAATTAATTTTTAATCACCTCATCTTTGTGAATATAAAAAATAAATATACACGAACAAACTCTAAGATTTAATACTCATCATCATCATCAACATCATCATCATTACAGCCCTTTAAAAGTCCACTGCTGAACGGGGCCTCTCCCAAGGAGTTCCACAAAGCACGGTCCTGAGCTACCAGTTCAGGACCGTGCTTTGTGGAACTATCAACTTACTTGCGTATATTACCAGGTTGTCACACCATCTAGTGGGGAAACCGGATGGATTAGTAAAGTGACGTGGCAATGGGACGGCCACATTGTTCGGAGAACCGACAATCGATGGGACAGAAAGTAATTCTCAAGTAGCAGCCTCGTACGTGTAGGTGAAGTGTGTATGGGAAGGGGGTTCCCACAAGAATATTTTATAGAAATAGCTCAGGGGATAAGCCCTCGCCATAAATTTCAGAAGAAGCGAGCAACCCGGGTGAAATGCAATTCGAAACACCGATTTACCACGTGCTGGACTATGAAGGAAAAAATCGCGAGAAAACCTGCATATCTGAGGAATAAAAATATTCAAGGGAAAGTAAAAGATCGACAATATCTATACGCGGTGGAGCCACGCTGTATTATTATGGTTGCAGCACGAATGGGTCACCTCGACCGGGGAACTACCGTGCTGTCTCATAATAACAACGTGAAATAGCAGCTGAACGCTGCATGTTTCGTATGGTGTGTATAGAAATTCGGAGGCCCATTTTACTAATAACGAGACATTTCATCTTAATCCGATAACGCATCCGCATTTTTATTCTTAACTGATGATAGATGGGGATGTCTATGGGCCACAGCATCCACTTACCTACAGGTAGACTGTGTGCTGTTTTGTCAACTTTATTCCATAAAAAATTTAACCATACTTTTATTCAGTTAGTTATACATATAATATAATGTTTATTGGAACGAAGTTCTTTATCGGACGGTACGAAATTGGCGGGTGGGGGCTAGGCGAGAAAAAGTGTAAGGTTTTTCCGTCACGACCCCTTCTAACGTTGTGTGGACGGCCTTGGTGGCTATAAGGAAGCGAGATGGAATAATATTCAATCTCCCTTGCACTTTTTCTTATCTTGTCATGAAAAAAATATTATTTTATTTTAAATGATGCTTCATTTTAATATACGCTAGTAATTTAATTATATTTGTTAATTAATAATATAATAAGTTTATCAATAACAATATATTAGAAGCGTCAGTAGCCTAATGGCAGGGCGCGCACCGCGAGCTCGAAAGGTCGTGGGTTCAAATCCGCCATTCTATTACTGTCGTGAACCACTTTTAATACAAGCATTTTAAGCTTACTAGAAATGGCTTAAGGGAATATTAGTAATGTTTAATAGCATTACTTGTATTTAAAAAAATTCTACGAACGGAACTTCGTCCCAACCGAGTGTTTCACGACACTCATGCATGTTTTTTAATTAATTACCTGTTTATACGGACAAAGATTTTGAGACTTTTTCTATTGTATCTATAACAAATTATGGGCCACATGGTTCATGGTCAATAATAAAGTATTTATATTATTATTTATAGTTGTGTCACACTGCAGCGTATTAACATATAACCAAGGAACGACCAACCGCACGTCTAGGTATCCGAGTACTCTTGACCCTTCCCTCTTCGAGCAATTTGCTCACATGGTCTTCGAAAGTTAGTCTCGGTCTGCCTCGACACCTTTTAATATTTACTTTCGCGCTATATATTTTCTTCACCATTCGGTCTTCACTCATTCGCTCAACGTGCCCGAACCATCGAAGCACGCCCTTATAAATTTTTGTGATAAGGTCATCTTTCAAACCTGCCATATTGCGAATCTCTTCGTTTCGCTTTCAGTCGGCCATGGTAACGCCGCACATTTTACGAAGAGATCGCATCTCCACTGCATTCAACTTACTTTTATGCTTTTTCTGGCATACCCAGGTTTCGCTGCCATATAACAAAGTTGGTACCAACACTGCGTTATGTATTGCAAGGCGTGCACTCTTCACTACGCCTTGCTTTTGACTAACGCAGTCAGGGCACCATTGACTTCGTTCCCGGCAGCGACACGCCTGTCCACATCTAAATCACATCTTCCATCCCGGCTGAAAACACTCCCCAAGTATACAATTTCATTTACCTGTTCTAGACATTCATTACATGTATGAAGAAGATAACGAATCTGAAAGAAGCGAAAGAGGTATGTAAGGATCGTGACACTTGGCGATCTGTTCTCTCTGGCTACGCCGTCAGGGATTGTGCGTGAAGATAAGTAAGGAAGTAAGTAACGACCAACCGCAAACGTTTAAGATACCGGCACAATACTGTTGTATTTCGAATGTTATGTTACAAGAACCGATGACATTCATGAGCATTCCATTTTAGTCTTCAGGCATTAGTCGTCTCATGTTAGTCTGGCATGCCCATGTGGCTCGCTGCTCTTTGGCCACTGTCCATCCCCTCGTTAAGTGTAAGACGGCTCCGTGGCGCAGTGGCTTAGCAATCAGTTGTTGCGCTGGGGGCCGCGGGTTCGAATCCCGCACGGAACAAGTATTTGTATGGCCTACAAATAATTGTTCCGGGTCTGGATGTTTGTCCTTGTGCAATTTATGTTTGTAAACTGCCTCTACGATACAGGAGAAAATCCTAGTGTGGGGGTAACGTTTTTTTAAAAAAAAATAAGATAAGATAAGAATAAGTGGATTGTAAAATACTAATATGTGGCGTGAGTAGCCATTTTGAAAAATGTTATCTAGTTCATACCGCTCGCACTGACTCCTTCCTCTTGCGTCAGAGAGAGCTGCAGGTCTTGGAGGCAATTGCCTCATTTTTGAAATATTGTTTAGGGCGATAACATTTTCGCCTCCCTAAAACTTTACGAAATGAGATTTTCTCACAATGAGAAATTCTCACCACTCCATGGGTTGACTGGTAGAGAATGCCTCAAGGCTTTAAATCCGCCCTTTGTATTCCTTTGTTTTAAGGGATGCAACAAAGAATAAATAAATAAATAGAACTACATATCTGATATTATTTTCAATTTGATAATGCCACGCGTTCCTGAGAAAAGGGTCTTGACAGACAGACAGACAGACATTGACAGACGGACAGGCGGTCCTGTAAGGATTGCATGTTTTCCTTTTGAGTTACGGAACTCTGAAAATGTGTAACTACCCCCTGGGCTAATGTGGCCTACCTTATCTTGCTAATTTTTACAACGATAACCTGCATTATATTATTCGATATCAAATAAAACTGTATCAAAAGTAAGTAATAATTTTGGAAACGAAAGCGTAATAATGGAATTGGAAATACTTTCCCGATAACATTCCTGAATTACCACTAAACACGAACTTGCATACTTTAATTAAACTTTCGGAAGTTCCTTACAAAGTAAAGATAGGAAGTTTGCTTAACTTTACAATTTATTATACTTAAAATGAAAAGGTATTTCCTGAATCTGAATGGTATGATGATGAAAAATCCATCACCACATTTCGTACCCTCGGTACTTAGGGGTGACTTTAGGAAATGCCAGAAAGGTTTTATGATTCCAATTGTTTTCTTCTTAATAATGTAAGTGACAAGCACAACGTGTAATGTTGTTGCCCACACCATGTAGTCCCGTGGGTGCCGTAAGAGACGACAGAAGAAAGCAAACCATTAGGCGGGCAGCAGTGTCTTTCTAATGACAAATTAAACAGTTAAAAAACTGCATTTTAAAACCCGCTTACTAGCTAGGAACTATGGCAAATATCCCCACTATGAAACAATCTATGGAAGGGGCCTATGTTCAGCAGACTTTGATAGGCTGTTACGATAACTGATACTGACAATGTGCTGACTGTAACTCGCTACTGTAGTCAATGGACACCAGCTACTTACTTCGAACAAATTATACTTCAGATGTTTAAGCACCTCTAAGAAGTGATGGAACTATACTGGTTCTTAATCTTCCCTTTAGACCGAAACACAATAATAATAGAAATAAATAAGAAGGTTCTACTATCTAGACAAAATGAAACAGTATAATATTAATAATCTTTCAGTGGTCTTTTAATGCGCTGGAAATTTATTGCAGCCATCACTGCATCTCGAGCCAACTTTACAGTTACGTCATTTAAACTTGTCCCAAACTAAGCTCTCAATTGCCTTTCTTGAATTCTTTCTTAATTTAGATTAGCTAAAATCACAAAACCTATACGACAATCAGGCATAAAATTACTATTAATTAATAATATGTGTTTTATTAAGCCGTGTAGTGGCGGTCAAGAATATCCACTACCCCATATCCTCCCGTGGGTGTCGTAAAAGGCGACAAAGGGAAACAGGCAGGAGATGGGCAGCAGCATCTTCCTGATAATAGCCAAATTACAATAAAAAAACTGCGGTTGCCAACCCGCTCGCCAAGCGTGGCAACTATGGCAAATATCCCCCCTATGAATGACAGTAACAAAAAAAGGCCCCCAGTCCGCGGCGGCCCCGCTATTCCTGGCTACGGTGGCGACCATGGTAACGGCGGGGCAGGGGGTGCTAAGAATCTCCGGTGGAGGTTCGGTTGCCACCTTAGACGACTCGACCTGGCAACGTACAACGCACGCACCCTGAGGACTGACGATAAGATCGTGGAGCTGGAAGAAGAGATAGACAAGTTGCGCTGGCATATTATAGGATTATCCGAAATCCGAAGAGAGGGGGAGGACACGGTAATCCTCGAATCCGGCAACTTGCTCTATCACCGGGAGGGCGACCATCTGTCCCAAGGAGGTGTCGGATTTATCGTCCACAAGTCTCTCGTTAACAACGTTGTAAAGATCGGGAGTGTGTCGACGAGGGTTGCGTACCTTATACTCAGAATCACCAAACGGTATTCGCTGAAGGTCATACAGGTTTACGCACCAACCTCGGCACACCCCGATGAGGAGGTGGAGGAAATGTATGAGGATATCTCTAAAGCCATGCATTCCTCCAAAACCCAATATACGGTGTTAATGGGAGACTTCAATGCAAAACTAGGCACAAGAGAGAACGGTGAGCTGAAAGTAGGGAAATTTGGAATAGGGCAACGGAACCCAAGGGGCCAGCAGCTGGCCGACTTCATGGAGAAAGAGGGACTCTTTATGATGAACTCTTTCTTCCAGAAGCGGCCCCACAGGAAGCGGACCTGGTCGAGCCCCGACGGTTCCACAAAAAATGAGATTGACTTCATTATGACGACCAGACGACAACTGTTCAGTGATGTCTCCGTGATCGCGAGGGTGAAAACTGGTAGCGATCACCGAATGGTTAGAGGCACACTGAACCTAAACGTTAAGTTGGAGAGGTCTCGTCTAATGAAGTCAACGCTCCGTCCCCCTCGTGCTCTGTTCCAAAGTCCCGAAACCTTTCAGCTCGAGTTACAAAACCGTTTTCAGTGCCTGGAAGACTGCAATGAAGTGGACGATATGAATGACAAGCTCGTGGAAACTGTCCATGCGGTCGGAGCTAAGTTCTGCAAGACCCGCCGCAGAAGAACACAAAAACTCTCCGATCACACTCTTAATCTCATTGCTGTTAGACGGGAGATGAAGCTACATTCTTCAACAGACTTGGCAGCATACAGGCATCTGAACAGACAGATCTCCAAATGCATGCGGCGGGACTTACGCAACTTCAATACAGCTCGTATTGAAGAAGCGATCGAGCGGAACCAAGGCTCCAAAGTCTTTGCCAGAGATCTGTCTGCCAGAAAGAGCCAACTGTCAAAGCTGAAGACAGAATGTGGCAGCATCGTTTCCGGGACACCTGAGATTTTGAGTGAGATTGAGAGGTTCTATGGGCAGCTGTACACATCATCGTTGGAGCCACACGCAAGTGTGAGTAACGATCCAAGAGCGAGTCTTATCCGACACTATTCCGAAGATATCCCGGACGTCAGTCTGAGCGAGATTAGAATGGCTCTCCAGCACCTTAAAAACGGCAAGGCCCAGGCGAGGATGGAATTACAGCGGAGCTTCTGAAAGCAGGTGGAAGACCGGTACTTGAAGTCCTTCAGAAGCTCTTTAATTCCGTCCTCCATGGTGGCATTACACCGGAGGCGTGGAGCAGAAGTGCGGTGGTCTTGTTCTTCAAGAAAGGTGACAACGCTCTCTTGAAGAACTACAGACCGATTTCCCTTCTGAGCTGCGTCTACGTGCTGTTTTCGAGAGTCATTACGAATCGTCTCGCGCGCAGACTTGACGACTTCCAGCCTCCCGAACAAGCCGGTTTCCGAAAGGGCTTTAGCACCATAGACCACATACATACCCTTCGGCAAGTTGTACAGAAGTCTGAAGAGTACAATTTGCCACTATGTCTGGCGTATGTGGACTATGAGAAAACCTTTGATTCCGTCGAAATTTGGGCGGTGCTGCAGTCCCTTCAGCGGTGCCAAGTTGACTGTCGGTATATCGAAGTGTTGAAGTGCTTGTACAGTAGGGCTACGATGGCTATCCGAGTACAGAACCAGAGTACGAAACCTATCCAATTGCAGAGAGGTGTAAGACAGGGTGACGTCATATCCCCGAAACTCTTCACCGCTGCATTGGAAGACGTTTTCAAGCTTCTGGACTGGAAAGGATACGGTATCAACATCAATGGCGAGTACATCACTCACCTTCGATTTGCCGACGATATAGTCCTTATGGCAGAATCGCTGGAGGACCTAAGCACTATGCTCAATGACCTCAATAGTGTTTCCCAACGGATAGGTCTTAAGATGAACATGGACAAAACAATGATCATGTTTAATGTCCATGTCACACCTATGCCGGTAGTTGTTGGGAGCACTAAGCTCGAAGTTGTTGATGAGTATGTTAACCTGGGACAAATAGTCCGACTGGGTAAGTCCAACTTAGACCGAGAGGTCAATCGACGGATTCAACTCGGCTGGGCAGCGTTCGGGAAGCTACGACACATCTTCTCGTCAGACATACCTCAAAACCTTAAAACGAAATTGTACAACCAGTGCGTGTTGCCAGTGATGACTTACGGAACTGAGACGTGGTCCTTCACTGCTGGCCGTATGAGGAAGCTCAAGGTCGCTCAGCGAGCTATGGAGAGGGCTATGCTCGGAGTTTCTCTGCGTGATAAACTTAGGAATGAGGATATCCGCAGTAGAACCAGAGTGACCGACATAGCCCAACGGTTTAGTAAGCTGAAGTGGCAGTGGGCCGTCCATATAGCTCGAAGAACCGACAACCGATGGGGAAGAAAGGTTCTCGAGTGGCAGCCTCGTACCGGTAGGCGAAGTGTAGGGCGTCCCCCCACGAGATGGAGTGACGACCTGGTAAGACATGCAGGAAGTCGATGGATGCAGGTGGCTCAGGACCGTGTTTTGTGGCATTCTTTGGGGGAGGCCTATGTTCAGCAGTGGACTTGTGAAGGGCTGTAATGATGATGATGATGATGAATAATATGTGGAACTTTGCACTTGCAAGTCCCCTGGCGACAGATATATGGGCGATTCTCTGTAAACTCGTATTGGTCCATTAAAACTCTGTTCTGGCACATTTTTGAGTATTTTCGTAAAAATATATAAAACATGCTCTTACTTTTTGTATATGAGAGGGTCAATTGAATTGATATGTATTTTAAAAGTTTTTTTTTGTTGGAGTAAAAAACGCTACCCCCACATTACGATTTTCTCCGGTATCGTGGAGGCAGTTTACAAACACAAATTGCACAAGGACAAACATCCAGACCCGGAACAATTATTTGCAGGCCATACAAATACTTGTTCCGTGCGGGATACGAACCCGCGACCCCCAGCGCAGCTACTCATTGCTAAGCCACTGCGCCACGGAGCAAGTTATTTTAGATTTTATGATAAATCGCGACAGGGGGTAGTTAGGTCGAACAAGGGACTGTTTTATACATGACATGGGACTGAAGATGTTAATGAAGCAAAGGACTGTTAATATAGAAGTAAGTCATATTATTAGAATCAGTCATTTATAATTTTCTAACACATTAAAAAAAACATAACCAAAACCATAGCTCGTCAGCTTGATAAATTACTAACATCAATTATTAAATTCTGTACGCATTCTTTTATAAAGTACTTTTAATAAAATTACTACCTAATAGTCTTTCCTCTCAACAATAATAATAATAATAATAATAATAAAATCAATAATCACTAATTTGGTTCCTAAAGACCGGGATTCCACAGACCCGAGCAAGTACCGCCCCATAACGTGTCTACCTACCATATACAAGACACTAACATCCATTTTGAGCGCGAGAATCACTCGTCACCTGAACTCAAATCAGGTGATGTCGCGCGCTCAAAATGGATGTCGGGGCGGTGGTCGTGGAACCAAGGAACCACTCCTCATTGACGCGGTCATTGGCAAGGTGGTTAAACGCAACCGTCGGAACCTCTCCGCCGCCTGGATAGACTACAAAAAGGCATTAGACTCGGTGTCTCATACATGGCTTAAGAGGGTCCTCGAGCTATACAAGGTTGACTGTACGGTTCGAGACTTCCTCGGGCAGTGTATGGGGAGTGGAGTACGATCCTTTGTCATCTAGGCCAGCGGATGACGGCTGCGGAGAACCACATAAGGATAAGAAGGGGTATCTTCCAGGGCGATTGTTTGAGTCCAATCTGGTTTTGCCTCTCTCTGAACCCTCTCAGTACCTTACTGGAGGGTTTCGGGAGGGGATTTCAGCTTCGGAAAGGTGGTACAAAAGTGACCCACCTTTTCTATATGGATGATCTCAAGTTAGTCGCTCCCATCTTGTGGAATTGCTAAACATCACTTGTGATTTTAGCAATTCTATTGGAATGGAGCTGGGGACGGATAAGTGTGCGATCCTCCATGTCGAAAGGGGAAGGGTTGCTAACTCTGAGGGCATGAACTTATCTATGCCCATCAGCATAAGGACCCTATCCGAGGCTGAAACATACCGATACCTGGGTATGTCACAGAACATCGGTGTCGATGAGGCGGGTATGAAGCAGTCAGTTTGCGATGTGTTTTATGCACGCTTGACAAAAATGCTTAACAGTCTTTTGTCGGGCGTTAATAAGACACACGCTTATAACGGCTGGATCATGCCTGTTCTCATGTATACCTTTGGCATACTCAGGTGGACTCAGACCGAACTGAACGCTCTGGACAGAAAAGTCCGCACTATAATGACGTCCCACAGAGTGCATCATCCGAGATCGTCGGTAATGAGGCTGTACTTGCCGCGGAAGCATGGTGGGCGCGGCTTTTTAAGCGCGCTTACCCTGCATAATCGCGAAGTGTGCAGCCTCCGTAATTATTTTCTGTCGAGAGCGGATGATCCATTCTATAGGGACGTTATTTTTTGTGATAAAGGACTTACCCCTCTATCCTTAGCCAACGAGCAATGGCAAGACCCGGCAGTACAGAGCATTTCCGACCGGGAGACCGTATGGAAGGAGAAGGAGCTCCACGGGAGGTTCTACAAGGCTCTACATGAACCTTTCGTAGATACAGTTGCCTCCCTCCACTGGCTACGTTTTGGTGACCTCTTCGGGGAAACCGAGGGTTTTGTCTGTGCAATACAGGATCAGGTTATTAAGACCAACAACTATCGGAGATACATCCTAAAGGATGGCACCGTCGACATTTGTCGAGCTTGTCGCCATCCTGGTGAATCACTTAGGCATGTCATCTCCGGTTGTTCGGCGCTTTCTAACTCTGAGTACTTGCATAGGCACAACCTAGTAGCCAGGATTCTACACCAGGAGCTCGCTCTGAAATACGGTCTCGTGGATCGGAAACTGCCTTATTATAAGTACATGCCGGAAGCTGTGCTCGAAAATTGACCGCGCCAGGCTCTACTGGGACCGGGCCATCATCACAGACAGGACCATTCTTGCGAATAAGCCTGATATTGTGCTGATGGACCGGACACAGTCAAGGATATTTTTGGTCGATATTACCATTCCGTATGACGAGAACCTCGTGAAAGCCGAAACAGATAAGCGAACAAAATATCTGGACCTGGCTCACGAGGTGACCGACATGTGGGGTGGACTGCCGGCCGAAATTATTCCTGTGGTCGTTTCTGCGAACGGGTTAATCCCAATCAGCCTCTCGGGTCACCTGAGGCGACTGGGACTCCGTGACGGATCGCTTCAAGCTCAAATGCAAAAGGCGGTGCTCCTCGATACCGCCCGCATCGTCCGCCGGTTTCTTTCCCTTTCCCCCTAACCCTCGGCCGTTTGGTCTCCCCTGCCGAGGGCTTCCATCTAGTTGGGTTTTTGTATATTTATGTAATTTTTATGTATTTATTTTATTTTATTGATATTTATGTAAGTTTATCATTTTCATTTTCAATTATATATTTATACAGCCCAACCAGATGAGAAAACTATACAAATACCCCAGATAATAATAATAATAATTTATTTTATTTTCTCACCACAATACAGAATTATTGTACATAATATTATAGTATAGCCTCAATAATATACTGTGGGAGACTGGTGCCTAAGCTAGGCTTTACGCCTGTATTTCAGGACGCCAGGTCTCCGACCTATGGTGGTACGTGCTTTTGTTTGTTAGTTTGTGACTGGGTTAGTAATTAATTAGTTGTTCAGTGTCATAATAATTTAGTTCTTGGAGCCAGATAGTTATTTTCGTTTTGCATATAGTTTTGTTAACGTTAAATATGGGGATGTATTTTAATAAAGCATGCTGTTTTAGTAAGGTACTTTGTATAAACAGTTGCCGCACAGTTAAAATTTTCAACTCTTTATATGGGAGCTCTGTAGGATAGCGATACGGCAGTGAAAAAGAGACCTTTAAGATGGCTCTCTGCGTTCTCTCCAATTGAAGCATTTTAGCGTTTGGAGCACCGCCCCAGGAGTTAATACCATATGTTAACAGAGATTGGGCCAAGGCGAAGTAGACGGATTTCTTTAGTTTCTCGTCAGCCACATCTCTCAGAGTTTTAAAAACATATATAAGTTTACGCAACCTGCTATTAAGGGTATTAATGTGTTCATGAAAACGTAGAGTGCTATCAATTATTACTCCTAGATATTTTACTTTTTCAGCTTGACATAGTTTGATGCAGGTAACTGCGTTATTAAGTGAGTTGGAACATGAGTGACTTACGATGGAGTATGGTGGTGATGATGTTGTTAATGTGTTATTTTTTAATCTAAATGTAACATAACATGTTTTATCTATGTTGAGTGTCAGCACATTACTTCGGAGCCAGTTAGAGACTGTGTTGTAGCCCAATTGGGCGTACGTATAGACATCTTGCCATGAACCTGCGCTAAATAGGAGGACGGTATCATCTGCAAAACTTATGATCCGCCCTTTAGGAAGAGTGAGCATACTCATTTCATTAATATATATAAGAAATAAGGTTGGAGAGAGTACACTGCCCTGAGGCATACCATAGGTAATTGTGCGTTCAGCACTGATGAATTTCTCCACCTGAACGCACTGAGTACGTCCACTCAAGTAGTCTTCAAAAAGTTGCAGTTGTATACCTCTAATTCCCAAACTCTCCATCCTACGTAAAAGTATGGGCACAGAAACCGTGTCCAAAGCTTTGGCGAGACCTAGAAATATGCCAAGAACCTTCTGCCCATTGTCCAAATTTGTAACAATATAATTAGTAAGATCATGAATCAAATCCGACGTAGATTTACCTGACCTAAAACCATATTGTGAGGGCGAAAGAAAGTTATGTTTTTCCAAGTAGTTTACGAGCCTGTTGTTTATTATGCGTTCGAGTATTTTGGACAAGGCAGGCAGCACAGCTATAGGTCTATAATTATTGACACGGTCTCAGTCGCCACCCTTATAAATCGGGTGTATGATCGATTTTTTAAAAGCTTTAGGAAATTTTCCGGTTGTGAGAGCCAGATTGCAGATATATGTCAGGGGTGGGACAACTACATTAATATGCCTTTTAAGGAGATTAGAGGATATTCCATCCCAACCCACAGCACAGTCATTACGGAGAGATAATATTAATCTTGCAACCTCGTCCTCATCCGTTGGTAACAATACCATGGAGTGTGAGTTGTTGTTATTGTAGCTGTTAAAAGCTTTTTTTGTTGACTCTGTAAGTCCATCCGATATCTTTTCCGCGAGATTTTTACCTATATTAGCGAAAAATTCATTAACTGAATTAACAGATAGCTCCGGAGTTGATGATGTGGTTAATAAGTGATAGGATGAATTTTCTTTCTTTTTTGCCCTATTTGTTATGTTATTTATTGCTCCCAGAGTTTTTTAGGACTATTACTAGCCTTTTTTAATTCATTTTTTTCATATTCCAATTTTTTTTTAACAACTTATTACAATAGTTTCTGTACCTAGTAAAAGATGTTTTTAAGACTTCATTGTCTGGCGACTTTTTTAATTTTTTGTGCATATTGTCTCTGTGTCGGATACAGCGTAAGAGACCTGGAGTGATCCATGGCTTAATGATTTTTTTACGGTTTGGTACTTTCACGGTTTTTGTGTTTTTTTGGACCGCTTGTTTGATAAGACTTATCATTAAATCTGCTGCTACGTGAGGATCTTGGGTATTATATACTTCACCAAAGTCGATTAATTTTATGTCGTTAGTCAACTGATCATAGTTAATACGCGTCGTTGTTTTTTTAACCGCGATTTTGGGCATTTTGCTTGCGAGAAATAATAACACAGTTTCATGATCAGTTAGTGCTGAGTGGGCTACTAATGTTGAAGCAGGCAATAGAGTTTTAAGGACAAAATGATCAAGACATGCATTTTGTCTAGTGGGCAAAAAATGTGCAGGCAGCAGGCCGTGTGATGCTAATAAATTTAAATAATTAAGTTTGTTTGTGTCATGGCATTGTTCCTGTATGTTAATATTTATGTCCCCGGTTATTATTATATTGTTATAATGTGTGATATTAGTCAGGATTATGTCAAGCGAATGTAGGAAGTTAGTGATATCTCTATAACTTGGTGGTCGATATATTGCTAACAAAATGGTATTATGGTTTATTTTTATTTGGAGACAATTTGCATCTAAAAATGACGGTTCCTCTACAAAAACCTGTAGGTTTTCATTATGTATACAACTACTCCCTCGTTTTGTGTTAGATTGTTAGTAGTCTTAAAGTATTTATAACCTGTTAGGTTAGGAATATTGTGTGTATTGGGAAGCCAACATTCGGTTAATGTGATGATGTCCCAATCGACCTTAGTCCTAGCGAGTATGGTATAGAAACCTATCATATTTTTTGAAATACTTCTAATATTTTGATTAAGTATTTTTAGCGATTGCTTGGGGTTGAAATTAAATGGGATACAGTTTGTCTAAATCACAGGTAGATGAATCCGACACTGAGACAGAATCTATGTTGTTTGTGTTATTTAGTATATTATCGAATTTTATTTTGTTTGTTTTTCATAGTTACATTTTTGTAAGTGACATTTAATAGAACTAAGTTGATAATGACAATTAATTGGTCGCCAAAAGTGGTACAGAGAGGAAGCTGATAGTATATAATATACATAATTCCCGTATTGCACACAGCATGTGTATTCTTAGTTAATAATATTAGTTGTATATAATGTGTATATGTATTTGTTAGTGTAGTATTTGTGTGTTTTGTAGGATATCGTATGTATATTATATAATGTTGGTTATTAATACAGTTTTTTAATTTAATGCTATAAACATGCAACAAGAATAATATAATACTTTTGAACAATATTGAAGATAAAATAACGCAATCTAGTCATTTTTGTCTTCGTAGTTGAACTAGATCATCTTCTGATTTGATAAGTCGACTGGGCATCCCTTCTTTTTTGCGTATGTACACCTTACCATTGGCTGTCCAACATTGTTCGTATTCACTAGTCTTAATAAACTCCCGTGCAAGGTAGTAAAGTCTCTTTGTCATGGCGGTGAGGAACTCAGATACGTATAGGAAATGCTTAGGTCCTTTTTCGTGCAAGTGGGTTGTGTTAAGACGGTTTTCCTTGTTCTGTTTATTATAGTTTTAGTTGACTTCAAAAACTGTTCCTTTGCCGCCGTGGACGAGAACTCCACAATAACTGTACCCACTGATTCAGTCTTACTTTTCAAACGAAAAATATTTCTAATATCCGTTTCCAGTACGGAATGATTAATAATACTGCCTAGTTTTTGGACTGTGCTAATTAGAGTTTCACGGGTTTCAGGACATTGTAATGGTATATTTTTTATTTCAAGTGACGATGCTCTCAAATTTTTTTCCAAGATGTCTACCTTATTTTCTAAAGTTTTTATGATCTGCTGATTTTTGTTACACTCTGCTTTTAAATTATTAATCTCAAGCACCGCCTCATCATATTTTTCCGACAAAAATGACACGGTCTTCTGGATTTCTTCGTTTTGGGCACGGATTTCTGAGTTTAGAATACTAATTTTTGCATTTTGAGTTCGAATATCTTCAAGTGCCGTTTGCAGAGTATCCATTTTATTATTTTGTTGAGTTTGGTTCGATACAAACTCCTCAAACATGGTTTTCATCTCTATCATCATTTTTTCCATACGTCCTAATTCATCCGACTCACGTTTTCTTTTCCTCTGCGTTATGTTTAAGTTTTCATTATTAGAGCAGGATGTTAAATTCGGTTCAGAGGTATAGCAGGGTGATGCCGGAGCATTAGGAGGTGAGCGTCGTATCATGATTTAG
This sequence comes from Parnassius mnemosyne, assembly GCA_963668995.1. NCBI lineage: Eukaryota > Metazoa > Arthropoda > Insecta > Lepidoptera > Papilionidae > Parnassius > Parnassius mnemosyne. The sequence goes on from CAVLGL010000091.1 coordinate 24,421,661, forward strand.
TTTGAGGGTTTTTATTTTATTTTATTATTTATAAATATGTATTTCGTTTTAATAACTAAGGTATGAGAAGTAGTAGTATGATATTTTATTTACTCACAAGGCGACTCGTATCAGCATACAACAATTTAGTCTTGATGCGTAGGAGAAGATTTTGGTTAACGTAGTTTTATTGCCGAGATGACGGTGGATTGTCAAAAAGGTCGTTGCTTGAAGATATGTAGTAGCAAGGCCGGTCATTCACACGGCACGTCGCTATGTTAGTTATAGTATACTCGTATAACTTGTTATAATTAAAGTAGTTTGAAATAAGATCTGCAATAAAGTCTTAAGGCTTTTTCTTAAAACTAGTAAGGCACATGCATAATCACATTGAGCTTAGTTTAACATTAGAAAAAATGACATAAGTGCTCGAAAACTGAATTGAGTAGAGTACTTATAAAATATTCTCTTCCCTTTTAGAATCAAACTTTTGGATAACTTGATCAAACGACACGTCTGAAATGTCTCTATCATTTATTATTAAGGTCGTCCTTTCGTACCTTCTTGTCATAACTCTTTCGAAAAGAAACTCGTAAGTCATTTTCATCTTCATCAATTTCATTAACTACAGCGGCGTACCGATATTTAACATATTGCTCCGATCTCCAGTATTGTAAGATGAATTTCGAGTGCCACTGGCTCCGAATATTTCCTCATCAAATTTTTAGTAATCGTGTTTGGTGTTGATATTTCAGCTGATTCTAAGTTTTGTTCCGATTCAGAATCCGTAAACACTTCTTCTGTCAATCTAGTCAAGTTTACGGGAACGTTAAATGATTTTTTAAAAACTATTTAAAATCTATTTATTTCTAATTACAATAATTATAATTCTAATTACTTAATTAATACGTATTGACAGAAGTCGATGTCAAAACGAAGTGGCCGCTCCCATGAGCTCTGCCTGATATCTCATGCAACCAAAAGCGCTGACTCTACAGTTACTGGATACTGCCTAATGCTTATGCAGGCCCCTCTAGGTACAAACCCTAACAACCCTATGGTCTTGTGGTTGCATAACTCCTCCCTCTCTAAGAGCGGAATCATCGGCTTTAGTGTTTTCAGCTGTTGTCCGGTGATTCCGCCATCTGTTAACTAAATTACTTTTACATTTTCTTAAAACACTAAAAATTACAACAATAGGTAAAATGACATACAGTAATAAAGTAGCTAAGCTAACACCTTTAACCCTTATCACACTGTTATCACTTTGATCATTATGTTCACTGCCACTGAACTTAAGGTTTTGATTCGATAGATATGCTAGATGTTTCAGGTCGTCTAAGGCTAAGCCTTTCAGGTTAACTGTTTCAGTATCAGTCAGGTTCAGGTGATCTAGTCTTGGTAAGCTTATTACTGGTGTCACTCTATAGACCAATTCCTTAGCGAAGTATAAGCGGTGCAATAATTTATAGTTTTCTATGAAGGTCTCACAATCCTCACTAATTTTTATAATGAATGTGCCCAAAAGTGATTCTTTGGTGATATCATCTTGGCATTTGTTTGTTAATATTATTTTATGATTGGCGTATATAATCCAATTCACAGGGCCGATAGACTGGATTTTGACATCCTCAAGATCAACGAACCGATGTTCACATAGTGTAAGATTGCTTTGGAATTTCATCAGTTGTTCAGCAATGTGTTTCTAGGATAGGATACCATATTGGAGCTCGTACACAGGAACTCATCTGCCGCTCTTTCGGTGCACGGCCGAGAGACCGGTAAGTATTGTGAACCTTTCACCGAAATGTAAGGATACTTGGGAATTATTAGAGACGTTCTGTTTCTAAATGCATCGAATACAGGTAATGGGTATAATTTGTAATAATTTTAATGAATACTATCAGTAAGTGGAACTTCCATCAAGTACGTAATCTGGTTTTCTTTCATGTAAGCTTTTATAACAATAGTTCTTTCAATTTTTATTAAATTCTCTACATTTACAGGGTATACTAGGTTATCAACTTTGGCTATATCATTAAGTATCACTAACAGATCAGATGAATTAATAATTGATTGGTGTAATACTGAAACTTTACTAAAAGCTAAAGCGGTTTCTATTGCACTAAGTTTAAGGTAAATACTACGAAAGTTACTGATAAACATATTATACATGCCTAAAATATATGTATTATAAATTGAATTATTTTCTTTGGTAGCTATGTATTTCACTATTCGTTCAATTCTTTTTAGGCGTTCATCTAATATTAGTTCATTTTCATGTAAAATTTCTGTACTATTCGCCAAACTATTCAGCATTTTAGAAACAACGGTGATTTTACTGTCAACATTCAATTGATTCCGATTTAATTTAGATATAACGGAATCGTATCTAAGAGTATCTTCGTGATCCAAATTACCGGTGATAGTTTTAATGATTGATCCTAGGGGATCTATGAGAACTCTTTTAAACCTATTGGATGGTTAAATTTAAATTAATTTATTGTTTAAATTTTTCAATAGTTAAATCGCAAGAATAATTGGCTTGGGATTTCATGGCATGGAATTCATAAACATAAGGTTTATTTATATCAACTAACCTACAAAATTCTTTAAACTTAATAATATTTAAATCTAAATTTTCCTAAATTCCTAATAAATTTACTTCTTTGACTATAAGCCACCTGTTTGTTTGTTTAAAAGCTTGGCCTTCTTTTACAGAAAGCAGGCCCGGGTTGTTGTAAATTTTTTGAAGTTGAAGACTGCGGGTCCAGAGTATATGAGCCATAATCAGGATGGCCACGCACCACCTGTGGAGGTCGTTTGAAATTTTTAATAGGGACCTTTGTTTCCCGTTCACCTATTTTAACAGGCACGGTATTACGTTCTACAGGGCCTTGTACAACAACTTTCCTGTACCTAGCTTTGTCCTTACTTTCCTAATATTGATGTCCTTTACGTACGCTATTTGCCCTTCGTTAAGTACTACATTTGCTTCTCCTCCTTTCCTTTCCCTAGCCTTTTCTTTTTGTTCAATCATTCGATCGGAAATGTACTTGTATAAATATTTAGTGCGTTTTTGATGGTCTTTTAATAGCTGTTGAGTATAGGCCCTATCGAAATCATTATCAAAAACCTTTCAGGAATCCGTATGCACAAAGCGGACTTCAAACGGAGTTAAACTAGTATTGGAGTGTACTGTGTGGTTATAAGCCATTATAGCGCTCGGCTTTCTAATATCTTTACAAAACTGCTTATAATTTAGTATGGATTTGCCTGAATGCACATCGGTTGGTAATTTAACACGTAGTTCCGATCTAGGTGGCAAAATAAAAATGTGATTTTCAAAATTATGTACAATCGGAATATTTGTGGATTTTGTTGAAAGTATATGACGCTGATCGATGATAGCCTCTAATTATTTTAATAGGTCATTACCTATAAGGCCATCATAACCCGAATCTATTATAGATATTCCGATTATACCGATATTCAGGGCTTTTAAATGTGGGTGGTAGCGGAATAACTATGACCTGATTATGGCTACTTGTAGCATATGTACTGAAAACCTCGAAGGGTTCATTAAAAATTTCGTTTTGAAAATATTGGTATGTCTTGCTTCGGCTTATAAATGAATGCGTGCTACCGGTATCTTACATGAATTTTGAATCTAACTCCGGGATAAATATATAAGGTAATTTTAAATTTGTGTCATTATTTAGTTCTATGGTTTCACGGTTTTTGGCTTTATCGTCTACGTTCACTTGCAACGAATCTATGTCATCGTCAGAACCTAATGCGTTCAGTTTGATACGGGATAGTGCGTCAGCGTTGCTTGAAGCGGTTATGTGAAAATTTTCAATATTTTCCGTCGTCTTGATATTTGTATCAGCCGGTTTAGTTTCTGTTTCCGGGTTTACAGTCTTTTCTGATTGATATACGGGGTTATAGTAAGGGTCGTCGTTAGGATATTGATCGAAATAATTTGCGTTTTCGTAGCAATACATGTCATCATTATAATAATTTTCATTTAACTCTAATTCGTTTAACCTAAAACCTTGCTGCGGTCGTGCTACAGGTGCCGTGCGCATCGACACATCTGTGTTAATTCGCGGTTGGTTATGCTGAGATATATTACTTTTTGGAGCATTATTATTTGGAGCTTTGAGACGCACTACTCTAACTAAATGTTCCGGTAAATTATACAGGAAAACGTATTTTCAAAGATAGCCTTTTTACTATTGCGCATATTTGAGTCCGACAACCGGTTAACTTTACCCATTAAAATTGATCTCGTAGATTGAATTCGACAACAAAAATCTAAATAACTTTCTCCGGGTTTAACTTCTAAGGTCTCAAGTTCGATATTTAAACACTCTTCACTTCATGAATCTCCAAAATGCTGAATTAATAACTGCTTAAACTCATCCCACGTTGTAATATCATCGCGCTCACCTATTAATGCAGCTGCATTACCGATAAGGCGGCTTGTTATTGTATTCATCATGTACAAATTCTGTTACGTTGAGCCATTAAATTTAGTTATAACATTTTCACACTTTCTTAAAAATAGATTTAAGTGGCGTTTGTCACCATCAAACATAGGAATGATTTTAATCATTTCACCAGGGATAAGTGTAATATTCTCCATAATTATGTATTTTTTTTTACACACAAACAATATAAAAAGAATATGAAATAAATCTAACTAAATGTCACAGAAAATATTAAGGAATAAAATATATATGATTAATAAAAATACTTCTTTGTAAAATTATGATTTCTTGTATATAATCATCATCATCATTACAGCCCTTCACAAGTCCACTGCTGAACATAGGCCTCCCCCAAAGAATGTCACAAAACACGGTCCTGAGCCACCTGCATCCATCGACTTCCTGCATGTCTTACCAGGTCGTCACTCCATCTCGTAGGGGGACGCCTTACACTTCGCCTACCGGTACGAGGCTGCCACTCGAGAACCTTTCTTCCCCATCGGTTGTCGGTTCTTCGAGCTATATGGCCAGTCCACCGCCACTTCAGCTTACTAATCCGTTGGGCTATGTCGGTTACTCTGGATCTACTGCGGATATACACATATCTAATTTTATCGCGCAGAGAAACCCCGAGCATAGCCCTCTCCATAGCTTGCTGAGCGACCTTGAGCTTCCTCATATGGCCAGCAGTGAAGGACTACGTCTCAGATATACAACAATTACCTACCGAAATCGACTTTATAAGGTATAAGGACCTGACATAATGGAGTGAATCTCAACCTGCAAATGGAATACATATATTGCATCTAAATATACGTTCTTTAAGAAAAAATTTCAATGAATTGCTGGTTTTGTTGGAGCATATCAAATATAAAGTACATATGATAGTATTAAGTGAGATAAATATTATGATAGAAGAACTAGGTTTTTATAATATTAATGGATATATACTTCATGCTAATACGAGGGAAATTTTAAGAGGAGGAGGTCTACTTATTTATATAAAGAAACATCTGGACTTTTTTTCACAAACAATCAACACTCCAGTGGCAGAATTAATTCATGGAAACTTGACGATCAGAAAAAGGACTTTTCATATTTTCTGCATCTATAGACCACCTGCGAAAAAAAAAAATGGTTTTATTGAGTGCCTAAATACACTAATAAAGGAAAGAACATCGCCTCAAGAAGATATTATTCTCATAGGAGACATGAACATTGATATTTATAACAACAAGTGTAATCAAATTATTTCAAATTATAAACTAACTTTGTGTGAACACGGCCTACACTGTGCAGTACCTAGCTCGGAGATAACACGAGAAGCGGTAGTCAACGGACGACACGAGCGGTCATGCATTCACCATCTGTGGGTGCGAGCGAGACAGGCTGACACTACATCTGTTGCCTACATAATCGACTGTCATGTATCCGATCATCATATTGTTGGCATTACGTTAGGCGTCTCAGGATTGCAAAGCGAAGTGAATGTTGTAAAAAGGTAAATAATTGTAAAGAAGTGATTAGTGATAAATTGTGTAGGGTAAAGTTGGAAGAATATGATTGGTCCCAGCTTTTAGATTTATCTTGCCCAATGTTATTGTATGAGAAGTTACGTTTACTGTTTGAAAATATTTATAATGAAAGTAAGGTCAATATTGCAGTAAGTAATAAACGATTAACGTAGCCATGGGAAGACGGTAAGTTGAATAATTTAATATTAAAAAGGGATTCTTTATTTAGAGCGTAGAAAGCGTCACCAAAAAATATGAACAAGCGTTTAGAATACACGAGATTGCTGTCAACAAGTATAGACAAAAACAAATAAAGGATTGTAATGGTGATAGCAGAAAAATATGGTCAAATATTAATACATGGTTTGGGAGAAATAAGGCAGATGTGGATTTAGTAATTAAGAAGTACTTGGGTAGAAATTATAGTTTATATAACATTTGCACAAAATTTTCTAAAACATTTACTAATGAAATATTAGACATTAAGCATACTTGTAATTTAAAATTTTTAGATAGAAACATGTACGTTACACAGAGCGAAGTGTCTTTTAGGTTTAAGAAAGTGAAATCATGTGACACAGAAAAAGTAATTGATAAATTGCACCATAAAAAAGCACCAGGTTTGGATGGGATTAGGGTGAAAGATTTAAAGTTAGGAAAGAAAAAAAAATAAGTCCAATACTAGCCCATTTTGTTAATATGTGCTTGTCAAAAGGTGTTTATCCTGACTTATTAAAGAAAGCAATTGTTCGTCCCATATTTAAACACGGAAGTCATTTAGACTTCAGTAATTACCGGCCAATAGCCATCTTATCATCGGTCAATAAGATTGTTGAAAAGGTGGTTGTTGGCCAAATAACCGACTTTTTGGAACAGCATAGTATATTATCAGAGGCACAACATGGATTTCGAAAAAATCGTAGCACAACTTCTGCACTTACACTATTTTCAGATACAATTAATGAATATTTAAATGATGGAAAACAGGTTATGGTTTTGTTTATTGATTATAAAAAAGCCTTTGACACTTTGGACCATAATATATTATTGCAAGCGATGGAGGAGTGTGGAATCAGGGGCCCTACAAATAACTTTTTTCGTAGCTACTTATCTAATAGGACGCTCGATGGTGTTGTGGGAAAGGAGGCCCGTATTAGCTTGGGTGTACCGACTGGTTCTGTTTACGGTCCTGTCGGTTATATTATGCATGTAAATAGTGTATCTAATGTAATAAAAAATTGTCAAGTGTATATGTATGCAGATGACATGTGCTTGCTTTTTGCCTCTAAAGAAACAAAAGAATTGCAAAATAATATACAGAGTGACTGTGAGAATATAACAAAGTGGGCCCATGATAATGGCATAATCCTTAATTTTAATAAAATAAAATGCATGCATATACACTCTCCATATAATGCTGCAGCGAAAAACATAACATTAAATGAGATGGCTGTTGTGGGCCACTGTTTTGAGTGCTTACATAATAATAAAATGAATTGTAATTGTAAAGAAATTGAATTTGTTGATAAGATTAGGTATTTAGGACTGGTAATTGATCAAAACTTTAATTGGAAACCTCAAATATCTGATGTATGTACAAGGCTGTCAGTGATATTAGGTAAATTCAATTTTTTAAATTACATTTTGAACAAAAAATCTATGTACCTTCTATACTATGCTTTGGTGGATTGCCTCATAGGTTATGGACTTGGTGTTTACGGTCGCACTTTTGCTTCTTATATAAAGAACATTAAAAATGTACAGACTAGATTTCGAAAATATCTTGTAAATGAAAAAGTTAAAGAAAATTGTAAGAAAGATTATAATAAGTTATTCTATATTTGTAAAATTTTACCGGTAGAACACAAAGTTAACATGCTATTAGTTTTGGAAAACATTAATAAAAATCATTATAAAAAAAAGTGGATAATAAATATAGAACCAGGAAAGTTAGAGAAAGGAAATTAGTTGAGCCTAGTGTTAAAAACTACTATGGTAAAAGATGTACAAAATACTTAATACCAAAGCTTTTTAATGAAATAGACTGGATAAGGCAAGGTAGACCTGAGTGTAAAAATACAAATAAAAAAAAGTTTAAGAAGTATTTTTTAGAGAAAATAGAAAATACATGATAGCGTTATTTATACCACAATTTGTAAAAGTTGTAATATTAGAATTACTAGAATACAAAAATAATAGTGATTATACTTAGGATTTATTTGCTATATTATGTGGGTGGGGTACTTAATTATGTAATATGATGCAAGAGTGCAATTATTCGCCAACAAACTGTCTTTACAGTTTGGCGAAGTTTTAAAATAATGTTATGTTTTTGTAAATGTTTGTAAATAAAAAAAAAAAGATCCGTAAGTCATCACTGGCAATACGCACTGGTTGTACAATTTCGTTTTAAGGTTTTGAGGTATGTCTGACGAGAAGATGTGTCGTAGCTTCCCGAACGCTGCCCAGCCGAGTTGAATCCGTTGATTGACCTCTCGGTCGAAGTTGGCCTTACCTAGTCGGACTATTTGTCCCAGGTAAACATACTCATCAACAACTTCGAGCTTAGTGCTCCCAACAACTACCAGCATAGGTGTGACATGGACGTTAAACATGATCTTTGTTTTGTCCATGTTCATCTTAAGACCTATCCGTTGGGAAACACTATTGAGGTCATTGAGCATAGTGCTTAGGTCCTCCAGCGATTCTGCCATAAGGACTATATCGTCGGCAAATCGAAGGTGAGTGATGTACTCGCCATTGATGTTGATACCGTATCCTTTCCAGTCCAGAAGCTTGAAAACGTCTTCCAATGCAGCGGTGAAGAGTTACGGGGATATGACGTCACCCTGTCTTACACCTCTCTGCAATTGGATAGGTTTCGTACTCTGGTTCTGTACTCGGATAGCCATCGTAGCCCTACTGTACAAGCACTTCAACACTTCAATATACCGACAGTCAACTTGGCACCGCTGAAGGGACTGCAGCACCGCCCGAATTTCGACGGAATCAAAGGCTTTCTCATCGTCCACATACGCCAGACATAGTGGCAAATTGTACTCTTCGGACTTCTGTACAATTTGCCGAAGGGTATGTATGTGGTCTATGGTGCTAAAGCCCTTTCGGAAACCGGCTTGTTCGGGAGGCTGGAAGTCGTCAAGTCTGCGCGCGAGACGATTCGTAATGACTCTCGAAAACAGCACGTAGACGCAGCTCAGAAGGGAAATCGGTCTGTAGTTCTTCAAGAGAGCGTTGTCACCTTTCTTGAAGAACAAGACCACCGCACTTCTGCTCCACGCCTCCGGTGTAATGCCACCATGGAGGACGGAATTAAAGAGCTTCTGAAGGACTTCAAGTACCGGTCTTCCACCTGCTTTCAGAAGCTCCGCTGTAATTCCATCCTCGCCTGGGCCTTGCCGTTTTTAAGGTGCTGGAGAGCCATTCTAATCTCGCTCAGACTGACGTCCGGGATATCTTCGGAATAGTGTCGGATAAGACTCGCTCTTGGATCGTTACTCACACTTGCGTGTGGCTCCAACGATGACGTGTACAGCTGCCCATAGAACCTCTCAATCTCAATCAAAATCTCAGGTGTCCCGGAAACAATGCTGCCACATTCTGTCTTCAGCTTTGACAGTTGGCTCTTTCTGGCAGACAGATCTCTGGCAAAGACTTTGGAGCCTTGGTTCCGCTCGATCGCTTCTTCAATACGAGCTGTATTGAAGTTGCGTAAGTCCCGCCGCATGCATTTGGAGATCTGTCTGTTCAGATGCCTGTATGCTGTCAAGTCTGTTGAAGAATGTAGCTTCATCTCTCGTCTAACAGCCATGAGATTAAGAGTGTGATCGGAGAGTTTTTGTGTTCTTCTGCGGCGGGTCTTGCAGAACTTAGCTCCGACCGCATGGACAGTTTCCACGAGCTTGTCATTCATATCGTCCACTTCATTGCAGTTTTCTAGGCACTGAAAACGGTTTTGTAACTCGAGCTGAAAGGTTTCGGGACTTTAGAACAGAGTACGAGGGGGACGAAGCGTTGACTTCATTAGACGAGACCTCTCCAACTTAACGTTTAGGTTCAGTGTGCCTCCCATTCGGTGATCGCTACCAGTTTTCACCCTCGCGATCACTGAGACATCACTGAACAGTTGTCGTCTGGTCATCATAATGAAGTCAATCTCATTTTTTGTCGAACCGTCGAGACTCGACTAGGTCCACTTCCTGTGGGGCCGCTTCTGGAAGAAAGAGTTCATCATAAAGAGTCCCTCTTTCTCCATGAAGTCGGCCAGCTGCTGGCCCCTTGGGTTCCGTTGCCCTATTCCAAATTTCCCTACTTTCAGCTCACCGTTCTCTCTTGTGCCTAGTTTTGCATTGAAGTCTCTCATTAACACCGTATATTGGGTTTTGGACGAATGCATGGCTCTAGAGATATCCTAATACATATCCTCCACCTCCTCATCGGAGTGAGCCGAGGTTGGTGCGTAAACCTGTATGACCTTCAGCGAATACCGTTTGGTGATTCTGAGTATAAGGTACGCAACCCTCGTCGACACACTCCCGATCTTTACAACGTTGTTAACGAGAGACTTGTGGACGATAAATCCGACACCTCCTTGGGACAGATGGTCGCCCTCCCGGTGATAGAGCAAGTTGCCGGATTCGAGGATTACCGTATCCTCCCCCTCTCTTCGGACTTCGGATAATCCTATAATATGCCAGCGCAACTTGTCTATCTCTTCTTCCAGCTCCACGATCTTCTCGTCAGTCCTCAGGGTGCGTGCGTTGTACGTTGCCAGGTCGAGTCGTCTAAGGTGGCATCCGAACCTCCACCGGAGATTCTTAGCACCCCTTGCCCCGCCGTTACCATGGTCGCCACCGTAACCAGGAATAGCGGGGCTGCCGGGGACTGGGAGCCGTCTGTTTGTTGCTTTAATCATTGAGGGGTATTCGTCATAGTTGCCACGATTGGCGAGCGGGTTGGCAACCGCAGTTTTTTTATTGTAATTTTGGCTATTATCAGGAAGATGCTGCTGCCCATCTCCTGCCTGTTTCCCTTTGTCGCCTTTTACGACACCCACGGGAGGATATGGGGTAGTGGATATTCTTGACCGCCACTACACGGCAATCTTGTATATGGTACTTATTAAAATAGTTAAAACTTAAATTTAATAACAACTTTTTTTAAACTATTTAACCAGAAAATTAAAATGAGAGAAGTTCGATCTCAAGATAACAGAACGCCGAGGTAGTGGAAATGATGGTGAAAAGTTCTACTCACCAGCCACCAACTGCTCTCATGGTCCAGGATCAGCTCCGCTTCCTTGACGAATTTGATTTGGTTCGAGGATCGTCTCGGTTTTTTCTTCGCGCCGCGGACCTCCGATTCCGACAGAGTTTTATGTCGAATTCGCGAAGGACGTAACAGTACCGAAGTATGACGATCCTACCGGCTGCACCAGTCAAGTTTACGGGAACGTAAAATGATTTTTTTAAAACTATTTAAAATCTATTTATTTCTAATTACAATAATTATAATTCTAATTAATTAATACGTCTTGACAAAAGTCGATGTCAAAACGAAGTGGCCGCTCCCATGAGCTCTGCCTGATATCACATGCAACCAAAAGCGCTGACTCTACAGTTACTGGATACTGCCTAATGCTTATGCAGGCCCCTCTAGGTACAAACCCTAACAACCCTATGGTCTTGTGGTTGCATAACTATCTCGATTTTAGGTCAAAGTTGATATTACCTATCTTATTATGCTCACAAGACCCACCGTTGTAAAAGAAGCTGAGACTTTTCATTATTAGGGTTTTACATTTTGTCGGCACGCCGAGTATGAAGCTAGAATAAAGACCTGCGACCTGATGCACATTTAGGGTGCCTTTGAAAGGTTTCTGAACGAACGCTTCCTCTTCATTTTTATCGACCATTTCCTGTATGTTATTACCGTCGATAGGGATACATGTGATGCCAAGGCATCGTTTTTTTTTTTGGATTGATTTGACAAACTGATCGATATTGTTGATATTACTGCCAGAATAAATAACACCAATCACATATATAATAGTCAATTTATATAAATATTTAAAACTCTCGTCAGTCCTCAGGATGAAGTGTGTACATGTCACCATCCATCCGGTTGCTTCAGCAATATTTGGGTCGACCAACTGGGCGATTAGTTATTTATACCATTACAGTCAATTAAATTCCACTGCTAAACATAGGCCTCCCCTATAAACAGCCTCATAGGGAGGATTTGCCATGGTTGCCACGCTTGGCAATCGTGTTGGCAAACGCAGTTTTTATTTTATTTTTAGACGTTATTAGAATGGCGTTGCTGCCCATCTCCTTAATAGTTTTCCTCTGTCGCCTATTACAACACACACGGGATGATATGGGGTAGTAGATGTTCTCACACTGCCAGTACACGGTAAGGGTAGAATATAATAAAATAGAATGCAATGGCACCGATTGAAATGGAATAGATTGTAATGGAATAGAATAGATTAAAATGGAATAGAAAAGAATAGAATAGAGATAAGAATAGAATAGAAAGAGTGGAGATAAGAATAGAATAGAACAGAAAAATAAGATACAATAGAAAAGATAAGTAGAGATAAGAATATAATAGCATAGGGTAGGGTAGGGTAGATTAGATTCGGATACAAGAGGATTCCCCAAAACAGGTTCCCGCCTTGTTCAGGCGTGGCTGGCTAAGTAGTCGTGGCTTAAAATTGTCAACTTCAAGTTTTATTAATGTATAGATAGATAGAAGACAGTCCACTAGTCAGTGAAAATAATATTTTGAATAAACTGTTTATTAACTGATGTACAGGTTTTTTAAAAACATTATTTTGGAAATGTAAATATTTTCAAAATATTATTTTAAATATTAACATCAACAGTTTTTTTCCTTTCGTTTACATCAAAGTGAATTTAACTTTATGCAAATATTCAATAGCAAAATTTAAATAGCACGCTTCCTATAAACACGAGCGTTCTCAGTAAAAAAATATTATAAAATGGAAAACAGTACTTGTAGTTTTCCCTTTGACCAGGCAGCGATATTAGCATAAATATTTAAATTTTCACATTACTGCATATAATTTTAATTCTGTTATTGTTGGGCAAGTTAAAGTTATTCCAAGTATAAATTAATTTACGTGGTAGAGTCGCGTTGCAGGTGTATTATCGTGCTAAGATCGGGTGGGCTCGACCGAGGAAGGACGAAACTCTTTTAAAAATAAAATATAAAATTGTATAATATTACTGCTGGATCAGACGACGGACAGAATTTTTTTTTTGATATCGGGATAGAATGACAGAGGTATTATATATATGATTATGATTATGATACGTGGTAGAGCCATGCTGCAGCTATATTATGGTTGTAGCACGAATGGGTCGGCTCGACCGGGGAAGGACCAAGCTTTCACAGAACACCAGCGTCAAATAGCAGCTTACCGATGCTGTGTTTCGTATGGTGAGTGTAGAGAACCAGAGACCCTTTTTACTGGAAACGAGGCATTCCATCTTAGTCCTCACGGGTGACAACGCATCTGAATTTTGATTCGTAATCGAAGATAGATGTAGATATCTATGGGCCACAGCAACCACTTGCCATCAGGTGGACTGTGTTCCCGTTTGTCATCCTTATCCTATAAAAAAGGTACTTCTTACTGGTAAGTTGCGTTCTCTATTAGTCTAGTAGTATTCTGTAGTAGTAGAATGATACCTCTTAAAGAAGTTTCACTTCGTACATGTGTACACAATTACATACAATTTGTTTAAATTTCATTTGTTTAATTAAATATAATAAAATATTTTCTTTTGGTAATGAAACTGAACAATCTGATTCAAAATTTTGAGCCTAAGAAACTAATAAGTAAAATGACATATTCTTACTCCCCGTGATATAGTGCCAAGAACACTGCGTACTTTTCCTCGATGAATGGCTTTTCTTAGCTTTTGAGCAATAAAAGAACCAGCCTTCTTGTCTTCAGTGGCGACGTCAAGTCGCGCTCGCTCCTTTCCAGTTCTTTACAAATTTAAATTAAAAAAATGTCAACTTAACAAAGTAACCAATAAAATGTAAAAAAACACTTAAAGAACTCTTTGATTCATTCTCTATCATATATTATTATCTGTAGTCAAGCAAACATTATTTACAGTGCACCCAAAAATTACTCGAAGGTCAGAAATTAATCAATAATTCATCTGCAAAAATCCTTGTTTGTTCAGTCTATCCCATTTTTAAGCTTACAATGCACAAGTGTTAGCGTTTTATACAGTTATTCAACATGTATGTCACTCTCTCTTTCTACCACGTTTTTTTTATATCTCCCGCGGTAGCTATAGGTGTGGTCTGTATTTATGTAGTTTACTGCAAAAAATCCTACCAGGAAATCATTTTTATATATTCCTTTTAAGGATCTACTCTTACGCAGAATACGAGCGTAAAACAGCAACCCTATTGCTCAGAGGGGAAAACGCATGTGTAGTTTGATTATTAATCGAAGTTAGATCTAGTGTCTACAGACGAAACATCCATTTACCATCAGGTGGACTTCGTTTCCGTATGTCATCTTTTTCCATGTTGATCAATTTAACACATTATACAAAAGGCAAAACTTGTTAGTCAGACAAACGTTGTTCTGCCTGTTCTGGTAGGTGGTGCAGTGAGTTTCACTCTGAATTCAGGCCAGCATTTCCAGAATCAATATAAATTTGGTTAAGACTCGACCACAGTGCTACCTTTAATCCTTGTATAGGTATTGTCTCGACAAAACAAATATGTTGTACAAGTATGCCCTCAATAGGTCATATTGTATAAATGTTACACGATCACAAACAGACGCACCAACGATTATAATACTCGAAATATTTTTGCAATGTACCAAAACTGGCAGCACTTTTCGATAGACCCATTGAGTGTTCTTAATAGTAGATATATATGTTATAACAAACATTAAAGTATTTAATACATTTAGGACAATTAATTTTGGCGAATGTGAAGGCTCAAATCTAGCATTATTTTATTCGTAACCGTGATCTCCTGTCGAGATTTATTTTGTCCCGGATCATAGTTTTACAACGAATACGTCTATTCGTTGTAAAACTATGATCCGGGACGAAATAAATATAAACAATAAATATGCAGTATAAATATAAAAATATTAAAAAATACATTTATAACTTAGACCACACGTTAAAACTAACAACACGCTTTTAATCTCAATATTGCTTTGGGTTGAATCTGTTGGCTCTTCTTCGCCCTGTTGATGTAACGTGCAGAGGTGCATTTTATAGAAGATTAAACGTAAAGCAATCTTTTTTTAAATTAATTCCATTTACTGTGTTGACCTTTGAACTTTTCTACTTCCTGCGCTTATCCCAAGTTACTACGGCATAGCATCTCTTCCTTTTCCGTTTTCCCCTATCAGCCGTCATCTCTTCAGTCACCCATTTTTACACATAATTTAGTCCCTAACACTATTTTTTTTATTAAAAGCCAGTGCTTAACTAGTATCTCACCTGATGGTAAGTGGGTTTTTAGGCCTCAATCTACTCTTATATTCATCCACT
Organism: Parnassius mnemosyne; assembly: GCA_963668995.1. Taxonomy (NCBI): domain Eukaryota; kingdom Metazoa; phylum Arthropoda; class Insecta; order Lepidoptera; family Papilionidae; genus Parnassius; species Parnassius mnemosyne. The sequence goes on from CAVLGL010000091.1 coordinate 24,437,237, forward strand.
GTCAAAGTCAACATCTCCTTGTTACATGGTTTACTTCCCTTCGGTAACACATATCTAATTTAAGGTTACAATTTTTTAATTTTAATCCTTTTTATTTTATTGTTTATGGTAAGAGAATTTTGTCCAAAAATTGCTCGGTAATATGAGGCCTTGGCAGAATAATAGCGATGTGGCCGTGGCAACACTGCTACAGCATCATACAATCCAATATAATATTATGTATATGTGTATATTGTTTATTTTTTGTTTGTACATTTGATTTCTTTATATTATAGATTGTATTGTGTGTGACAAAAAAATCATTCGTTAAAATATCCGTGCCTATGGAATATTGATGGAATGAGATTTTTGATAGTGTGCAGATAGTGGTCAGGCACGCGTTAAATATTTTCTAACAATGATTTTTTATTTCGCTCTCGCCCTAGCGAACCGTCGCACTGGACTCGTACCAGCTTGGGACTGCTAGGCTAAGCGTTAACTACTAAGGTGTAGCGACAAACGCCAAGCGACGAACGCCTGAGTTACTAGTACCACAGCGACTAGTACTTACACCCACCACAATAGACGATGGACTACACACCAAGTTAGCGTATCACCCAGACTTCAACACTGTAGGCATAGGCACCAATTTTGCATATCTCTCAATGGCTAATGACATAAACACAAAGTTAGCGTTGATTAGTACCCGAATCCTTTATAACATTGGAATTCACCATAAGTAGTTTTAATCTGTTATTATCTAAAATAATTCTTTATTTCTCATAATCACTTTTAACCTGTTATTAATAAAAATGAATTTTGTGAGTTTATCTGAAGGGTTCTTGTCTCTATTAATGTTTCCTGGTAGATACTTATGGAATATTTGAAGACGATGGCAGGAGGCCCAATGGTTTGACTTTAGTACCTTAGAAAAAAAGGCAAAGATTATGTGGGATGCTACGTGCGTAAGCACTTTGGCGGTCTCTTATCTCATCGGGGCATAATTTAGCGGCATCAGAGGCGTCATTTTAATTTATTTATCTTTATTCTCATTCCTCACCATCTGGACTTAAACATCCTTAATGTCATTCTCTGGATTTGATTTTTAAGTAAATATTAAAATTAATGACACGACTTTTCTATAGATTGTTATGTGTTTAGATAATGTCACTATAGCACTGACTTTAAATTTCCTTTTGCAGCTCGCGAAAGATTTAACATATATATAATTTGATGTAAGACACTGTTACCGTTATAACCTATTAAAGTTTGTTTTTGTTTTAAACCTCCCGCTGCTTAATCGGACCAAACTACGTACGGACATCGTAAATCCAGTTGTGTTGGCTTGCAACTCATTGAGGCGGCTGGATTTACCGGTGGACAAATGGTCCTTTTTATTGCTCCAAATTGTGCTGTCTCGCCTGCCTCTCGACCTTCGGCTCCACTTCGAGGAGAGGTACGGCGGGGACGGTACCTCCTATATTCCTCCCTTCAGGGACCTGCTGCAATTCTTGGAGGAGAAGTGCAGATAGATGGAGAACTCGGCAGGCGCCGTCGAGGAACCCCAGGTTGTCACCCGGGCGGTGCCCAGGGAGAGACGGAATTCGACGGCCAAGGCGTCGCCAACCCCCCTGAGGCCGAGCGGAACTCCCGCGGGAGGGCGCCCCCCCTACCCTCTTATAGTGGCATAGTGGCCAGGGAGGCGCCCCCCTGCTCCTATTGTCGAGCATCCGATCACCGGGCGACGTCGTGCCCTAAGTTGTTGTGCAAGCCGGCCCCGGCGAGGCGAAATATCGCCAGGGAGCGCCGCTGGTGCTACTCGTGCCTGGAGGGGCATCTACAACGAGAATGCCCGCACCAGCGGCCCTGCACGCACTGCCAGGGCAACCATCATGTCATTTTGTGCCTGGGTGCGAGCGGCGCGTCCTCTCGGAGCCCTGCCGGCCCCCAAATCCCACGGGCGGGGGCACTCAGCCACGCCCCCTGGCAGGCGACTGTTGGCGCTCGCCTGCCGACCAGCGTGCCCCTCGCTCTGAGGGGGGTCCTTCCCCCGACCGGTCGGGGAGTCGTTCCCCCAGGGGCGGGGGGGTCGTCAGGATCGTAAGACTAGGGCTCCCCTGGAGCTCTGAATCACGTCCGATGTCCGATGTTAGGTATCTGAGGTGCCGAGCCTCATGCTCCTAGGGGACAAGCAGAGTTGGTGTTCAGCCCCGCCAGCGAACACCTGCACATTTTAGTAAAGGTAAATGTCCTCGATGACATGGTGGGGTTTCTCCCTAACGTCCGTATAAATGACAGCGCGGTTCGTTGTGCGTCGGGTTTGAGATCGGCAGACCCTCAATGGTCCCAACCTGGGCCTATAGATTTGTTGCTGGGGGCCGACGCGCTGGGTTTCATCTTGTTAGGCGAGATACGAGCCCTGCAGCCTGATGGCTTGTCGGCCGTGTCCACTGTATTTGGGCACAATTTCTTTGGACCGGTTATGTGGTCTCCTTCCCATCCGACGGCCGACCCGCTCTCTGTTGTGGGCGTGTCCCTTTCGGACGTCGTCCAGTGGTTCTCGGAAATTGAGGAGCCACCACATGCGGCTCTGGCTCTCTCTGCTCAACCCTCTGGACCGTGAGTGCGAGTTGTTCTACCAGAACAATACCGGCCGTCGTGTCGACGGTCGTTTCGTCACTCGCTTACCCTTTCTGGACTCACGTCCCCCTTTGGGTCAATCTCGTGCACTGGCCGAGAAGAGGTTGCTTTCCATGGAGCGCCGCATGCAGCGCCACCCAGCCTTTCGCGACAAATATGTCAAGTTCATGCGCGAGTATCAAGAGCTGGGTCACATGTCACCGTCCAACTTCGAATGGCGTTCACAGGAGCACTACTTCCTCCCTCACCATGCGGTCTTGAGGACCCCTGAGAGTAAGATTTGGGCGGTTTTTGACGGCTCCGCCTCCACGTCAAATGGTGTGTCCCTGATGATGATTCGACAATCAGTGGTCCATCGTGATAACCGTCGATATCAGCTGATATTGTGGCGCGAGAAGTCCAGCGACCCGATACAGGTGTTTGAGTTGAACACCACCACCTATGGACTCCGTTCCAGCCCGTATATCGCCATGCGAATCCTCCTTGAACTCGCTGAGAGAGAGCGCCTAAGATACGCTCGGGGAGCTTCTATTTTGGAGACTTCTGTCTAAATGGACGACATTTGTACGGGTGCCTCCACCGTCGAGGAGGCTCTGGTCTTGCGAGACGAATTAATTGCCATCCTGAAGTCCGGAGGTTATGAGTTGCGCAAATGGTTGTCGAACTCCCCTCATATTTTGAAGGACCTCCCAGGAGAGGACCAACAAGACCCTCATCTATTCGAGCACCCTGAAAATCCCAATCTGTTACTCTGACTGTGCTAGGCATTCAGGACACCTTCACGTATCGAGTAAATCTCGATTCCTCCCCCCCCCCCCCAAACCATGGACCAAGCACTCCGTGCTGTCTACAGTAGCCCGCACCTTCGACCATAATGGATGGATTGACATTACGGACGTCTACGCGTGGTCGGACAGTGAGATAGTACTTTGTTGGCTCAGAGCTGCACCTCACAATCTGGAGGTCTTTGTGGCGAACCGCGTGTCTCAAATCTAGAGTTCTCTAAACTGGAGACATGTCCCAGGGGAGTTGAATCCCGCAGACTGCGCTTCCCGCGGCTGCGAGGCCCCCTCGTTGGTTAACCACCCGCTGTGTTGCGGTCCCGGTTGGTTATCTGAGTTTCAGTCATTCTGGCCCCAGGGTAATTACTTGGAACCGATTGAATTGCCTGGCCTACGAGCCCGAGTAGGAGTGGGCAAGGATAAGCCCATTCGGGATCTCTCTCTTCTGGAACGGTACAGCTCTCTCGATAAGCTCTTAGGAGTGACTGCTTGGTTGCGCCGATTTGTCCGCAATTCGAGAGACCCGTCCAACTGAATCTCTGATTTCGTTTTGTACCCTAGCGAGCGTCGTGAAGCTTTGATGCATTGGACCCGTATGGCCCAAGCGGAGCATTTTGAGGCCGTGATTGAAAACTTGAAGCGGGGCTCCGTTGTCAAGGGCGCTCTGGCCTGTCTGAACCTCTTCCTGGACGACGCTGGGATGCTGCGCGTTGGCGGACGTTTGAGAAATTCCCAGCTGCCTTACGGGTCTCGACACCCGTTACTGCTCCCCAAGGACGGCGCCTTTGTCCGGTTGCTGGTAACCTACCATCATGTTAAGAACGCCCACGCTGGGTGTAACGCTCTTTCGGCTATTTTGCAGCGGGAGGTTTGGATTTTGGCTGGCCGACGCTCTATTCGGAGCGTCATCTTTAAGTGCATACCATGTTATAAACTGAAGGCCACCGTAGCTCAGCCTAAGATGGGTGATTTACCACCCGACCACGTCAGGGCCATCCGACCATTCGCGGAAGTCGGAACAGACTTTGCTGGCCCCTTCCTCGTCAAGTCCTCCAACCTTCGTAACGCGCGTTCATATAAGGCCTACCTGTGCGTTTTCGTGTGCCTCTCCACTAAGGCCGTTCACTTAGAACTGGTAAGTGCCCTCAGCACTGAAGCCTTTGTGGCCACGCTGGGCCGCTTCGTATCGCGTCGCGGTATGCCGGACCTGATCCAGTCTGATTTCGGACCGAATTATAAGGGCACGGATAGATATTTGAAAGAGGTCGTCGAATTTCTGTCCAACAACAGGGCGTATTTACAGGTACTGCGATGTCCGGCTTGTCCACACTAGGGCGGTAGTTTTGAGGCGGTGGTTAAGGTTGCAAAAACGCATCTCCGTCGCATTATTGGCGAAACTATTTTGACTTTTCAGGAGTTTGCCACTGTATTCTGTAAAATTGAGGCTGTACTCAACTCTCGGCCCCTCTGTCCCCTCTCATCCGATCCGAATGATTTGGAGGTTCTAACCCCGGGACACTTCCTGATTGGCCAGCCGCTTAACGCCCTACCCGAGTACCCCTTCAGGGAAGTAAACTCTTCGCGGCTGAGCAGATTTGACCTGCTGCAACAGATGACTCAGAGTTTTTGGCACTGATGGTCTCTGGAGTACCTACATCTTTTGCAGCAGCGCATTAAGTGGTCTGACAAGACGGATCCTTCTCGGGTTGGAGACCTCGTGTTAGTTAAAGAACCTAACGCTTTGCCTTTGTATTGGCGCCGTGGGCGCATTGTTAAGTTGTTGTATGGATCGGATGGGGTGCCTAGGGTGGCCGAGGTTTTGGTTGGAGATTCGGTCTTGCAACGGGCCGTCGCGACCCTATCTCGTTTGCCAATTTACTCACGGACATAAGTCCCTATGCCCGGGACGGGGGTTTGTTTGCGCTAAACGTTAAAATTTAAAATTTCTATAATTGAGATTAGTTAGCGCGTTTAGTCGATGTACGCGGCGAGCAGGCGCCTCCCCACCCACGCGGAGAACGGGGGAGATCCATTTTTTGTCGTCAGGCGGCGGTCGAGATTGCTTACCGTGATTTGATTCGATCTGCGTGACGACGAATTTTGTTAACGAATTTGTGCCGCCAAGAATAATCGTGAAGTCTAGAACATTAGCTTCCAGGTTGTCTAATTATTGAGAAGTTAGTGTTTAATTGTACAGTTGCGTTAAACGCCTTAAAGGTCGCGATTGGTTTCGAAACAATTTGTTGCGGAGTGAGCGAAGGTGAACTTTGACCTACAAGTCGTGCCGTGTGTTACGCTTTATAAGTAACAGGATTTAGTTGCGTCTTGAAGTTAATTGTACGATAAAGACTGAACTAGTGAAGAAAAAAGAAATTGACCGTGGGTGACGCCGCTGGAGATTACCACAATTTGGAGCGGTGCCGAAGTCCGGGCTGCTGCCGACTTTTACGGTCCAGTCAGGTCAATCACAATCCACACCACTAAAAACACCACTACACGCAACACATACACACCTCCGGCCAGACCGAACCTTGAGACAGTCGTCGCCTCAGATACAGGTAAGTACTCTCTATTCGACGTGCCTTCTCCTTAATGTGTAGTAGGATAGAACATTTTCCATAAACCATTTTGAGCCCCACACTTAGTTGTTCGTCGAACCCAACAGCTGAATGGGCCCCTGTCTGGTAGACCTTAGTTTGGGCAACTAGGTGCTTGAACAAAGTTCATTGCTCAACATAGGCCTCCCTCATATGTTGCCTCATAGGCAGATATATGCTGTGGTTAGCTGGTGGGCAATCGCAGTTTTTTTTAGTCATTATTAGGAAGATGCTGCTGCCCATCTCCTGATTTGTTTCCCTCTGCCATCTCTTACGCCACCCACGGGATGATATGGGGTATGGATATTCTTATACCGCCAACACACCAACGGATGTAAAACACACTGAAATTTTATTTAAGCCCACTTGATTTTATAATTTGTTGCGCTTCTGCGCCTCTGTGAGGTTCAATTAAAACTATACAGCCTTATTAAACCCTCCAAATTTTAAATTAATTAAACATTAGCGCAAACATACCAGCTTACGGTGTACGCTGTGAATGGGTGGACCATGAAACCCTAAAGAATAAAAGAGCACACAATCCACTTTATAGCATGAGTCGACTAGTAGAAAATATTTAATATCATTAAGTCCGCCCTTTGTATTCTTTTATAATAGAGAATGCAATAAAGAAGAGAGGAGAAGCCATAGTATCCACTTACCATTAAGTGGACTATGTGCTCGTTTGATATCATTAATAAATTTAAAAAAAGCTACCTAATATACTAAATCATGTTTCGAAACATATTTCATCTTGTTAACACCCGGGCACAGGAGACCCGTTCTCCTATTAGATTTCACTATGTTAAAAATTTAAGACGACGTTAAATATTGGTTGGTTGGTTAGATATTAATTATGTGCATTAAAGAAACAAGTTTTGAAAATAAAGTGCTGAATACGTAAATGTGGGACAGCATTCACATTTAAATCTTCAGCGATCTATTTCATACAAGTTGAATATTTGAAAAATATGCTTAGCTATATGATCCCTTTTTACATTTGTATGCCAAATATTTGATCAAACTACAGTTGCATCGTTATACCTGAGGTCTATGACAAATGCTTATCCTTACTAGATGGTGGAACTTCTTTTTTATCTAGTAGCCCATCTGGGTGGGTACTTATTTCTGCCGCCAAACAATCATAATATAACACTCTGGTATTTTTGCAAGCGTAACCTTGTATCGCTTGAGTTCACCTATTCGTGCCGCAGACATAATACGCTGAAGCGTGACCCTACCATGGTAGAGTCACGCGAATGTTAGAGGCAAACATAAAAATTAATTAGTATCAAAACTTGAAATTTAATAATATTTAAATTAAAATTAATAACATTAATATAATCTGTACTCACATTACTGTCCAAACACAACACTTCATACATACAGCTACAGACAATCTGCTATAACAGCATGTTGTTGACGCAGTTCATAAGATGTGTTACGTGATCGTCCAACGCGCCTAAAGAAGTTTCACTTCAAAATATCTCGTTTCTATAACAGTTATTAGACGGGGTTTGCGCGGATCATATTCACGGTGTTTGAAAATCACATGGTTAAAAGGAGGTAGTTCCCGCGGGACAGAACCTTTATTAGGAATACATTTATGAGAATTGTCATTGCTGACTGTAGATTGTTTAGTGAAAGAGCTTGGTCACAAAATATGAACCTCTTTCATTTATTAAATAATAAAATTAAAAATAAATACTAATATTGCAATAAAATATTAAAACATCTACTACGCATATATAAAATTGCATATTTTGTCGCATGTAGCAATTAACCAGATATTTCTTACTCGCACAACTTGTGGAAATGACTACCATCAGTGATTTTTCAGAACCAAAACGACTTAAAACGAGCCTACTCTTTTTCAGAAAGGTCGGAAGCAAACCTGCAATTCCCCTGATGCTGCAGTTGTTCCTCTACGGTGGTAGTCTGTGTCAGTCAGTAGTGAACTACATGCTTGTTTTTTCACTCTTATATATATATATATATATATATATATATATATATATATATATATAAAAAAAAGAAAATATGATTTTTAAGTTTTGATACCGCGCTACAGATATATTATGAACTACGATTACGCTCTTACAAAATACCAACGTAAAATAGCAGCAAAATACTGACATATTTCGTAAACTAACTGTTGAAAACTACCCTTATTGGTAACGGAGCATTCTATCTTAGATTCTTAGACTTTATAGCTGACAACGCATCTGCATTGTGATTCTTAATCGGTAGTACATATAGGTGTTTATGGGTTACAGAATCTACTTACCATCAGGCTCGTTTTTCACCTATTAAAATATTAACCCTTACACTCCACACTATTAAGACCATTGCCAAAGTTTCGTTCATGCTTGCGGAGATCGAACTCGGAGGTAATATATTTAGGCAGGCTCTTAGCCTACAAAGTTAAATCAATGTTTTTACATTTATGAAAGAAATGATACGTCGGCAGATCGACAAAGTCCATACGGGCCTCGAATAGGGTTAACACATTTGATACCCAATTTTTATGAAGTACTCACCTGAGCAAAGCTTTCTAAAATTTTTTGTCGAGGTAAGTAAATCGATATTCCCATATTCGGGTTACGTGTAGAGACCTAAAGTGATTGTGTGTTAACATTTTGTATTTAAATGTACATAGAATGTTGATTAAAGAAATTAAGATTTTAAGCTGGTTCTAAACAGTCCGTCCAACGATCTCCCTAACACTCAACAAAGGAATAATTGTTCACGCGCGTTAGATGATTTGACTAAGTTCGCTTAGCGATTGATGTATGCGATCCCACTGCAAAAATTTTACTCAGGAGCACTCTCTAATCTCACTCTCATATTCCGATGGAGCAACAATCTGACATGACCGGAGAACGATCAGGTATAAGACTCACGACTTTACGTGCTATCCTACTTTGCTTGCTATCTTAGGCGGGGTTAAAACACCGCCAACTTCTTCACTGCTACTGAGAGTTTTTGCCAAAAAACAGAGTTATTAACTCTCTTTGACCCGTCCTCATATAATCACTAATCCAACGTGGTAGTCAATCTTGAATTTTACATATTGTTGCCTATCGTCCTTTGCTGGTCTAGGTAGCAAGCACTTGTAAAATAACCAATACCATGGGTCTTTAAAGACTTAAAAAATACAACAATATAATTTTGTTGTTTTCGTTTTTATAGGCTGCAGATTTTACAATACGCGAGCGACACGGTTTCTATCCCCGTCAACACCAATGATATTGTTAATTGCAATTTTAAGTGCTTCATGACCACGTGTTTGGTAGTAGAGAAAAACTTCGCGAGAAAAGTGCATGTTTTGGGAATAATATAATAATATAATAGATATTTGAAGTCCCAGTGCCCAGGAGGGTGGGATTAGTGCTTAATGCTGCTGTGTTTTATATGGTGAGTGTAGAAAACCAGAGACCCATAGTGGAGGAGAGAGATTTTTTTATAGGATAAGGTGACTAACGAGCACACATTCCACCTAATGGTAAGTGGTTGCTGTAGCCCATAGATATCTACATTTATCCTCAATAAAGAATCAAAATGCAGATGCGTCGTCACCCGTGAGGACCAAGATGGAATGCCTCTTTTCCAGTAAAATGGGTATCCGGTTCTCTACACTCCCCATACGAAATACAGCAGCGTTAAGCTGCTATGTTACGCTGGTATTCTATGAGAGCGTGGTCCTTCCCCGGCCGAGCTGACCCATTCATGCCACAACTATACTACTAATATAGCTACAGCATGGCTCTACCTCGTGAAATATAATTAATATTATGATGTACGGACTCCTTTTCACCCAACTGCTCCAGATGGAGGGTAATGTTTTTTGAGTGTATATATGTAAGTATATATGTCTATTTCTTTGGAATGCTATCTTTATGAATTTTAACATGTGGGCTGTTCTAAGATTCGTCTTAGTTGTTGAAGTGAAATATGGTATTTTTTTTCTTTTCATTAGACTTCCATGCAGTCGTCAAATTTTAATTACTGTTTAAACCATTGGGCTTGTTTATTATATTGGTGTAATATTAGTATAATTGCTGCTGCATGTCTGCAGCGTGAATGATTTTTGGTCTGCCGAAAAAGGACGTCTTTTTTCGGTCGAGTTCGAATTATTCGAATCTAGGGTTGCACAGAATACTAGCGTAAAAGGCAGCATAATGCTCCTGCATTTCGGATAATGAGTGACCAGAACCAGAAACCCTTTTCACTAGTAATGAAGTATTTCATCTAAGTTTTCATGGGCGACAACGCATCTGCATTTTAATTATGAACTGAAAACAGATGAAGGTGTTTATGGGTTACCGCGTCCATATACCATACCAAGTGGACTGTGTGCTCGTTTTGTCACCCAGTCCACTTGTGCAAAGATAAGACGTATATACGCCTCACATCTGGCCACAGGCTTCTTTTCATTTCTGAAAGGGCCCAAAAACCCTTGGTGCCCAAGCCGTGGTGACTCAAGGTCTAGGTTGTAAATTTTATAGTATAAGAGCAAACTTTTTACGTGGTAAAGCCATGCTGCAGCTACATTGATTATATAATAGTAGCACGAATGGGTCGGCTCGACCGGGGAAGAACCACACTCTCACAGAATACCAGAGTAAAATAGCGGATCAATGCTGCTGTGTTTCGTATGGTGAGTGTAGAGAACCGGAGAGCCATTTTACTGGAAAAAAAATATTCTATCTTAGTCCACACGGCTGACAACGCATCTGCATTTTCATTCACATACGAGGATAGATATAGATTGATGCCGTGTAGTGGCGGTTAAGAATATCCACTACCCCATATCTTTCCGTGAGTGTCGTAAGAGGCGACAGAGGGAAACTGTGGCAGAAGATGGGCAGCAGCATCTTTCTGATAACAGCAAAACAGCAAGAAAAAAACTGCGGTGGCCAACCCGCTCGCCAACTATGGCAATATACCCCCGCAGCTGGCCAGCAGCTGGCCGAATTCATAGAGAAAGAGGGACTCTTTATGATTACTCTTTCTTCCAGAAGCGGCCCCACAGAAAGTAGACCTGGTCGAGCCCCGACGGTTCGACAAAAATGAGATTGACTTCATTATGACGACCAGACGACAACTGTTCAGTGATGTATCCGTGATCGTGAGGGTGAAAACTGGTAGCGATCACCGAATGGTTAGAGGCACACTGAACCTTAACGTTAAGTTGGAGAGGTCTCGTCTAATGAAGTCAACACTCCGTCCCCCTCGTGCTCTGTTCCAAAGTCCCTAAACTTTTCAGCTCGAGTTACAAAACCGTTTTCAGTGCCTAGAAGACTGAAATGAAGTGGAAGATATGAATGACAAGCTCGTGGAAACTGTCCATGCGGTCAGAGCTAAGTTCTGCAAGACCCGCCGCAGAAGTACACAAAAACTCTTCGATCACACTCTTAATCTCATGGCTGTTAGACGGGAGATGAAGCTACATACAGATTTGACAGCATACAGGCAACTGAACAGACAGATCTCCAAATGCATGCGGCGGGGCTTACGCAACTTCAATACAGCTTGTATTGAAGAAGCGATCGAGTGGAACCAAGGCTCCAAAGTCTTTGCTAGAGATCTGTCTGCCAGAAAGAGCCAACTGTTAAGGATGAAGACCGAGTGTGGCAGCATCGTTTCTGGGGCACCTGAGATTTTGAGTGAGATTGAGAGCTATGGGCAGCTGTACACGTCATCGTTGGAGCCTCACGCAAATGTGAGTAATGATCCAAGACCGAGTCTTATCCGACACTATTCCGAAGATATCCCGGACGTCAGTCTGAGCGAGATAAGAATGGCTCTCCAGCACCTTAAAAACGGCAAGGCCCCAGGCGAACATGGAATATCAGCGGAGCTTCTGAAAGCGGGTGGAAAAACGGTACTTGAAGTCTTTCAGAAGCTCTTTAATTCCGTCCTCCATGGTGGCATTACACCGGAGGCGTGGAGCAGAAGTACGGTGGTCTTGTTCTACAAGAAAGTCGACAACGCGATGCGGGTGACTCAGGACCGTGCTTTGTGGCATTCCTTAGGGGAGGCCTATGTTCAGCAGTGGACTTATGAAAGGCTGTTATTATGATGATGATGATGATGAGGATAGATGAAGATGTCTATGGGCCACAGAAAACCACGTACCATCAGTTGGATTGTGCGCTCGCTTGTCACCCTTATCATATATAAAAAATTCGGGTTCTATCCCTGCCGTTACCATACAATTTGATAATATTTCTTTTATATTTGAGTTTTTGAAGTAAAATTATTTCTATACATTTGAATACTGACTCTTATAACACTTAACGAACCACTGGGTTTTGTTACATGTTTTATAGTTATTCTGTTGATCTTTAATAATTTCATTCATAGATCTATTTGCACTTCCAAAGTAGTGACTGGTAGAGAACGCCTTAAAGTGTTAAGCCATCCTTTGTACTTTTTGTGTGCAACAAAATTTCAATAATAAATAAAAAACCAAAGAAATTAAATATTCCTAAATAATGAAACCACATATTTAATGAAAAAAATGTTACCGTAAATATTCGCCAGGTGAGCGTCAACTGCTTTGATCAAAGTCAGCTTCAACAGCGATATGAACGGGTCCGTTGAGTAAACACATTATATCAATTGCGAGCCGTACAAAAATTACGACCCAGTCAGGAGTTAATTAATGTATTATGAGTATCCCTGTTTGTTCACTCAACTTTCTGATATACCTAAAGGCATAATTAATACAAAATGGCGACTGGTTTTGTAATATAATATGTTGATATGTCTTTTTATTTTTATATACGTTGCTTTAGAGGAAGGTATAAAAAAAACAAAGGCAAAAAAATTTTAATAAAAATTAAAAGCCAACTTCAACGACGTATATAAGATATTTTTTTGTATTTATGTACCGATATTTTAAAACCACTACATAAAACATACTAAAAAGTAGAACTTATTACAATTTAAAAATCTGTAGCAAAACGCGAATTTAAACCCAAATTTCAACCCCTGAAATTTACTAAACACATTTATCTCAATATGGCGTCGATTTGAATTCTGTTTATTTCAACTGAGCCCGTGATGTAATAGAAATTGATCTTTGCCGAAAATGCCAGTTTATTTTTATGAATACGTCAGTTACATTAAATTAACCCTATATAAAGAAACATTGGAACACATGACTATTGAACAAGCTCTCACCAAGATTGGAAAACGTTTCAATGACATCGCTTTACTCGTATGTCTGGGAATACAGACTTATAAACTTATATACCTATATATATATATATATATATATTTACAAAAATTATCGCACTTAAAATGTACAATTGGCGGACTTAATACCTTTAGGCATTCTCTACCAGTCAACCACAAGCTAAGCAGAGAAACTTATGCAGGTGCCATAAAAACTTGAGAATATATACGTGAATGTACATATAAACATATACATAATATACTTGTAAATACAATAATAAATATAAATAACGACAAATAACGTAAATAAAATACTCTATACCTGATACATAAACAGGTATGTATCAGGTATAGAGTATATTTCAGGTATTGGGGAGTGCATGGATAATTTCACACGTGGTAGAGTCATGCTGCAGCTATATTAATAGTATATTTTTAGCACGAATGGGTCGGCTCGACCGGGGAAGGACCACGCTCTCACAGAATACCAGCGTAAAATAGCAGGTTAATGCTGCTGTATTTCGTATGGTGAGCGTAGAAAACTAGAGACCCATTTTACTGGAAAGAGGCATTCCATCTTAGTCCTCACGGCTGACAACACATCTGCATTTTAATTCGCAAACGAAGATAGATGTAGGTGTCTATGGGCCAAAGCAACCACTTACCATCGGGTGGACTGTGTGCTCGTTTCTCACCCTTATTCTATATAAAAAAATATAGGATTGAAAATGGCGTGCGAAGAAATCTAATGCATCTACGCTGATGGATAGGGGGATATTTAAGCTTAGAACGATATAAGGATACATGATCGTATTTACGAAGGCCAAAAATAAAACGGATGCAATTATTTAACAAACGATCCAATTTGCACAGAAGTACTTGACTCACATCAGGGTAACAGACGTCAGCATAATCAATAACCGGTAAAACAAGTGTTTGCACCAACATAGGCTTAGTCTCGGTTGGAAGGAAATTCTTGAAACGATTAAGGCCACGCATGGTGATTGTCACTCCCCGGCTTATTTCAGATATTTGAGATTGCCAACTTAAATTAACATTAATCATTAACCCAAGCTCTTTAACTACATGTCTAAGAGGAATATTTGTGCTATTGTAAACAATAGGCTCCAGAGAATTGAAATCTAATTTAGCTAGACGACGAGCGCTACCGAGAATTGTGGCTTGACATTTAGCAGGATTGACATCAATTCCATAACTTGTGCACCAGTCACAGATGGCCTGAAGATCTAGATTTAAAATTTCGATCGCAGGGTTAACCTCTGCTATATATGCTATCTACATATATATCTTTATACTTAAATTGACGCACATATATATCGAGGACAATGTCTTGAACCAGAAAATTGCTAAATAAACAATTAATGGAATCAGGCGTTACTTTACTGAAATCTATTATATTAACGACTAGCTGTTCCCCGCGACTTCGTTCGCGTGTTAGTGTTTTTATGTTTCTGCGCGGAACCCTGATTATTTTTCTAAAATAAAAGTAGCCTATTTTACTCCTTATGAAATCAGCTATCTGCCAGTGAAAGTCCCGTCAAAATCGGTCCAGCCGTTTCGGAGATTACCCGGAACAAACAGACAGACAGACAGACAGACAGACAGACAAAAATTTTAAAAATTGTATTTTGGTTATAGGTATCGTATTTACTTTCATATGCATTTAGTAAAAAACTGTAATTTTGACATTACAAACAGACACTTCAATTTTATTTATTTGTATAGATGTTCAAAATTAATTACCTGAGGCCCGCTTAAGTAAATAAGAAAATAAGTGCACCTCCCGCAATGAGGGCTAATAATCTTCGGCTCACCAGATGTCGCTAGTTGACACTGAGGTTAACAGTGGTAGAGCCATGCGGCAGCTTTTGCTGTCGCACGGATGGGCCGGCTCGAACCGGGGTGGTACCATTACCTCACAGAAAACCAGCGTGAAGTAGAGGTTTGCTTCTGCGTTTCGCTTGGTGAGTGCAGGTGGCCGGAGGCCCTTTTTATTGGAAATGAGGCATTCCATCTTAGTCCTCTCGGGTGACAACGCATTTACATTTTGATTTGTAGTAGAGGATAGATGTAGATGTCTATGGGCCGCAGCAACCACTTACCATCAGGTGGACGGTGTGCTCGTTTGTCCCCCTTATCATATAAAAAAGGTGAAGTTTTTTGTTAGTATTTAATTGAGAAGTTAGTTTTAAATAAAAGTTTATCAATTTCTAGAGTATTATATTTTTATATTGATACACAAAACAATTCCTCAAAGGTTTGTTGTTTAATTTTTTGCACCTTTTTAATTTAGTTTGGTTTATTTTTTTAAATCTAATTATTAGAAAATATAACTAAATAGTGCAGAAACAAATACTAACATTAATTTTTCGAATCAATTAACTTACCCGCTATGAAATCTGTCAAATATTACACCTCATATTTAAGTGGCACCGCTCTGGTGGCAAAAAAGTCATGGACGCACTCACAGCGTGCACTATCCCCATCACTAGTCACAAGACCATTAAACACAAAACCATCACACTAGGAACAACACACCACCGTCGATAATACGATTTGTGTTTCGCCTCCAAACGAGGTTAAATAGATTCTGCGGTGGCTGACTCCAATATAATGGTGTTTATATTAATGGAGACGGGAATAGCGGAATAGAGGGAGGGCGGGAGGTGCTCTTACTTTATGTTATTACGCGGATCGTAGCTAATTTATTTTAAAAATCTTTGAAATAAATATTTTTAACTGAATCACTTTGCTATGACAGTAAGTGGCTATTGCATCCCGTGGGCACTAATTTTCTAGAAAAAATTCCACAGATGCATTGTTCACTAGAGGTCTAAGATGAAATGATTTATAACTTGTAATTTGTAGGTATACTGAAATGCCTTTATGGTTTTATCCTGCGTTACGATCGATGTTATATGCGAGGTTGGTGGCAGAGTATGAGAATCCATCACCGTATTTTGCATCGTGAGTATGATAAGAGGCGACTAGGGGAAATGCCAGAAAAATGCCATAGCTTCCGAAAGATGGCAGTAATAATAATAATAATAATAATAATCGAACGCATGGCTGAGGCGCGGTGAACTCTTCCCAGAGACGGAGGCCTTCATGTTAGCGATCCAGGACCAGGTCATCGATACTCGAAACTTCCAGAGACACATTATACGCGCACCTAACCTTCCCACCGATACTTGCAGACATTGCCACTCTAGTCCCGAAAACATACAACACATTACATCCGCCTGTAGAGCCCTTGCACAAACCGAACTTGCTGACCCATTCGTACTACAACCATAACATAGCTGCAGTATGGCTCTACCACGTAAAAAAATCATCTGTATCTATCTTCGATTAAGAATCAAAATTACCATGCGTTTTCAGTAAAAAGGGTCTTCGGATCTGTACACTAACTATAACTAAATGACTTTATGGTGGTAGAGCCCCGCAGCAGTTTTTGCTGTTGCACGTATGGGCCGGCTCGAGCCGGGTTGGTACCACGACCTCACAGAATACCGGCGTGAAGTAGAGGCTCTGCTTCTGCGTTTCGTCTGGTGAGTGCAGGTGGCCGGAGGCCCAATTCCCCCCCCCCCCTCCCCATCAACATGGTAGCGTAATTACACAGTAGACAGATAGTTGGACGGGTCTGAGCGGTCGCCTTTTTTAGGGATCGGGTGGACAAAAGCTGTCTTCCATGAATTCGGGACTACGCCTTGGGAGTAGGAGTACCGGAAAAGACGCGTTAGGACCGGTGCCAACTCCGGAGCATACGTCCTCAGCACAATTGGGGAGATTCCGTCAGGCCCACTCGACTTCTGGATGTCCAGGGAGAGAAGTGCTTTGCGAACTGAGCGCTGTGAGAATAGCACATCCGGCATGGAGCACTCACACTGCGGGATGGTCGGCGGTATTTTCCCCCCGTCATCAAGAGTCGAGTTGGACGCAAAAAGGGAGCCTAAAAGGTCGGCTTTGTCTTTTGCGTCTTGGGCCAGTGAGTCGTCCTCCCTGTGCAGAGATGGTAGTGATGGCTTACAGAAATTCCCGTGGACAGCCTTGGCGAGAGACCAGAATGCACGGGTTCCCGAAGGAAGGCGAACTAGTTTCTCGCCAATTCTGCCTATGTGCTCTGACTTTGCCTTGGCAATAACTCTTTTGAAGGACCTGGAGGCGAAGTTATACTTCTTTTTTAATGTGCTGGTGTTTAGATCCCGAGTCACCGAAGCCGCAGCCCAGGCTTGATAACACTCCTGCTTACTGCGCAATGCAGTCTTACAGGACCGACCAAACCAAGGCTGAGATCTGCCTCCGATGGGTACCACAGATGATGGAATAAATAGTTCCATTCCCTGTAGCACTACATCAGTGACAGAGTCAGCAACAGCGCTGGGATCATCCGGCGAGAAGCAAACCCGCCCCCATGGGTAGGATGCAAAGAAAGACCGCATTCCGTCCCAATCCGCCGACCTGTAATGCTAAACACGGCGGCAACCTGCAGAACGCAACCGCGAAGGGAGCGTGAGTGGGCACCATACTCGATAATGGTCCGAAGAGCCGAGAGGGGCATCGACGGAAACCTGATCGAGATCGAGAGGTCAGCAGAAGGTCCAACAGGGAAGGTGTATGATCCTCCACATCTGGAATCCGCGTAGGCGAAGTAACCAGTTGTGTCAGACCATATGCCACGGCAAAGTCATAAACAGATCTCCCCGCATGATCGGTTAAACGTGAACCGAGCCATTCGGCATGGTGGGCGTTAAAATCGCCAAGGATCACGATCTCTGCGGATGGGACCTGTTTTAGCAAGGAATCTGTAGCCATTTGGACGTGGTCGATGAGTCGGTCTGTTTCGGCATTACCGCTATGGGACCTATAGAGGCACCCGTAGACGCGCGGATAGTCGTCGCTGTCTACGCGTAGCCAAAGGATGGACAGGTCCGAACCTTCAAGACTGCCGAGGCGTCGAGAACAGATGTCCTCTCTGACATACACGCAAACTCCAGCCCGAGGCACAAAGGAGTGCTCCAATTTGTACCCCGGGCAGGAGAGATACGAAATATCAGCCGGAGAGGAAACCTGCGTCTCGGTCAAAAAGAGCAAGGCCGGCTTCGCCGTCTCGAGATGGTAGTGGACGGCGTTTAGGTTAGAGTGAAGTCCCCTGATGTTGCAGAAATTCACGGATAGCGTGGCAGGGGTCGCCTTGGTATTGTTGCTCAGTTTGCCCCGAGCAGTTTTGTTTTTGAGCGGAATTTTGCCCAAACAATACGCGGGGCAGCCTGAGCACCCACGCTCAGGATTGGAATAACATGGTCGTGGATGCTCAGCGAGGGATTCTCCAGGGGTACTGGTACCCTCCTGGGGTAGTCTACTGTGTAATTACGCTACCATGTTGATGGGGAGGGGGGGGGGGGGGGGGAATTGGGCCTCCGGCCACCTGCACTCACCAGACGAAACGCAGAAGCAGAGCCTCTACTTCACGCCGGTATTCTGTGAGGTCGTGGTACCAACCCGGCTCGAGCCGGCCCATACGTGCAACAGCAAAAACTGCTGCGGGGCTCTACCACCATAAAGTCATTTAGTTATAGTTAGTGTACAGATCCGAAGACCCTTTTTACTGAAAACGCATGGTAATTTTGATTCTTAATCGAAGATAGATACAGATGATTTTTTTACGTGGTAGAGCCATACTGCAGCTATGTTATGGTTGTAGTACGAATGGGTCAGCTCGACCGGGGAAGGACCACGCTCTCACAGAATACCAGCGTAAAATAGCAGCTTAACACTGCTGTGTTTCGTAAGGTGAGTGTAGAGAACCGGAGACCCTTTCACTGGAAACGACGCATTCCATCTTAGTCCTCACGGGTGACGACGCATCTGCATTTTGAGTCGTAATCGAAGATAGATGTAGATGTCTATGGGTCACAGCAACCACTTACCATCAGGTGTACTGTGTGCTCGTTTGTCACTCTATCCTATAAAAAAGGTGTCTATTATCACCTTTATTCTATAAAAATCATATGCAATTAAAAAAATGTATTGCATATAATTAATAGAATCAGGCGTTACTTTGCGGAAATCCATTATATAAAAGCTTTTACAAAAATTATATAGACTCTACGGTGGCTAACCGCTAAGATATCTTAGCGGTTAGCCACCGTATAATCTATATCACCTGAGGATGCCTCGTGTAGAGGCGAAACACGTGTCGTATTATCGTCAGTGGTGTGTCTTGCCTAGTGTAGTGGTGTTTGAAGTAGCGGTGCTGGGATTAGTGGTGACGGGGATAGTGCACGCAATTGAGGGAGGGCGGGAGGTGCTTCTTCATACTAGGTAAGACACATCATTTTATTTTATAACGCGGATATTTGCGAAGTAAATTTTTGTAAAAGCTTTTATAAATGTATTGCATTTTATATTTCCCATAACACAAATTTCGCTTCATATATTGCACATTGATTTATTCTGCTCTTGTCTGTACTAACGATGCACTTCTGTAGTGAGGCAGAACAACAAACTGATTATAATGAAAGTATCTTGTTGCTTTGATATTATATGCGCGGAGACTGTGATTAATTCTGTACTACGAATAACTAGGACGTCCGTGTTACGGAAAAAAGTGAAGCGGATTTATTATCTGTACAATTTAAATTAAACGTTATTTTATTTTGATTTAAAACGACATGGTAAATAAGATGGTTATACTATAGTTCTTAAACACACACGTACATTAATCACACACACACACGCACTCACGCACGCACACACACATACACACATGCTAAATTACTTAGGATATTTTGCTATGTCCTTAGTATAAGTCACTATAAATATTATTATGTACTACATTTTAATGGAAAAGCCTGTCTATGTGAGGTGGGCGCTAACATCTGCGACACAGTCCTCGACTACTGCGGATGTTAACGCTATGTTCATGTTAAAATTTTTTGGTTTCAATAAACATTATTATTATTATTATTATTCATCTATATTCTCCCTATTACAGAGGTAGCTTAAAACCTAATCACACGGGCCGAAGCCAAGCGTGAGCAGGTGCTAGGTGATGGTGTAAGCGGAGGTGACGGATGAAGTGGTGAGGAATTTGCGTGTGAGTCGGCAGGTGTTAAGAATGACAGCTTTCTGCAGTGTGTACAGTGTGTTTTGGGGTACTTGCGAAATATCTAAACTGCGTTGTAGGTTTTTAGGTATGACTCCGGTAGATGAGATAACTATTGGGACTATATGGATGGCTTCTGCTTTCCATTGACGCTTCAGTTCTATTGCTAAATCTTGATATTTTGTAAGTTTTTCAGCAATGGTGGATTGTATGTTATGGGTGTTTGGTATGGCAATGTCAATAAGGTAAGTAGTTTTGTTATTTTTGTCATACATTGTGATATCTGGCCTATTGAAGTGGATAGTTTTATCCGTGATAATGGTCCTGTCCCAGTAAATTCTATGATTATTATTTTCTAATATAATGTCCGGTTTATATTTGTAAGATGGTGTCATTTTTTGTATAAATTTGAATTTAAGCGCAAGATGTTGGTGTATTATGGAAGCTACCTGGTCATGCCGGTGTTTATAGTCGGTTTGTGCAAGGGCTCTACAGGCGGATGTAATGTGTTGTATGTTTTCGGGACTAGAGTGGCAATGTCTGCAAGTATCGGTGGGAAGGTTAGGTGCGCGTATAATGTGTCTCTGGAAGTTTCGAGTATCAATGACCTGGTCCTGGATCGCTAACATGAAGGCCTCCGTCTCTGGGAAGAGTTCACCGCGCCTCAGCCATGCGTTCGATTATTATTATTATTATTATTACTGCCATCTATCGGAAGCTATGGCATTTTTCTGGCATTTCCCCTAGTCGCCTCTTATCATACTCACGATGCAAAATACGGTGATGGATTCTCATACTCTGCCACCAACCTCGCATATAACATCAGGCAGAAGCGAAGAGGATATATGAAAAAAATATATCAAACATAAGCCTAATAACAAAACGTTTATTTAAAGTTTAGTTTTTATTTCAATATTAGCTGTAACATTTAATATGTGATAGGGCTAAGTTGCAGCTTTATTATGGTTGAGGCACGAATTAACCAGAGAATTAACTCGACTTGACCAGGGAAGGACCACATGCTCACAGAATACTAACTTGAAATTGCACCTTATGGAACTGTGTTTTTTTTTATAGGAGAGAGGGCGAGAGATGGTATCGGGAGTTCTGCCGCGATGTGTGTTCATGAAATTTGGCGGCTGGGATTAATCCGAACAATTCCTCAGAGCACTCCCCATGGTAGATGCGAAAGAAAATGCAAAGAGATGCAACATCTCTTCGCAGTGCCAATAAATCGAGCCGATCGGAAAGGGCTCGGTCGTCGACGATTCGGAGCCGCTCTGCGCTGGATGCGGTCAAGTGGAAGGAGCTGGTACTGGGGAGCCCCTACCCAGAGATGGGAACAGTATTCCATGTGAGGCCGAACCTGCGCCTTGTAAAGTTGCAGGCGGTGTGCTGGCATGAAATACTGTCCCGCTCTGCTGAGCACGCCAAGCTTTTTAGAGGCCAATTTGGCCTTCTCTTCCAAGTGACCACGAAACTGCACGTCATTCGATATGTCGACTCCGAGGATACCGATACTGGCTGAGGCAAGAAGGGGAGTGCCTTGAAACTGAGGAGATACGACAAAGGAGTTCTTTTTAGCGGTAAACGCGCAAACTTGTGTCTTCTGAGGATTAAACTGGACTAGATTTACTCGCCCCCAATCCGAGACTTTGTCCAGCAAAGACTCGACTTCAGACACAAGTTTGTTCCGGTACTCGGCGACGTTTTCCCGAGAAATATTGGCCCGGCCGGTGTATAGAGCATCACCAGTGCTGTCATCCGCATAGCAATGAATGTTACCAGTTAGCAACATATCATTGATATGCAGAAGAAACAGCGTTGGTGATAGCACACAGCCTTGTGGAACACCAGCGTTAATAGGCTTGTAGTCAGAACATGCACCGTCTACAACGACCTTGATGCCCCGATCTGCAAGGAAGCTGGTGATCCAACTGCACAATTTCTCGGGGAGCCCATAGGAAGGGAGCTTCGAAAGAAGCGCTTTGTGCCAAACCTGATCGAAGGCCTTCGCAATGTCCAGACTAACGGCCAACGCCTCCTCTTTCGACTCTACTGCCTCCGCCCATCTATGGGTCAGGTAGACCAGAAGATCACCAGCTGATCGACCCCGACGAAAACCGTATATTTTGATTGTTTTTAATGGTGTAGAGATGTTGTCGCAAATATTTAGAATATTTTTCAGTATTTGTATTAGAGGGTGATCTGTATATACCTAATTTAATATTATTAAAGATTTCTATTTGTAAGCAAGATCCATGCTCTAATTTTATTTTTTTTATTTTAGGTTTAAGGTTATTTTTATAATAAACTGTTACTCCGTCATTTTGGGTAAGATGTTGCATAGTAACAAACGATGTGTAATTTGTAATTTGTGGCAGATGCTTCTTGTTATCAAGCCTGCATTCTGTTAGAATTAACAGATCTACTTCAAAGGTAAGACTAGATAGTGTTAATTGCAAGTTGTCTTAGTTTTTATAAACACTTCTGATGTTCTGCGTGACAACTCTCAAGTCTTTTTTATTCAAACATATGAATTTATTCAAATCTTCAATATCGCAAGATACAGAATTTGCAATTTCGGTATCGTCTATTTCTTTTAACATAATTAAAGGACTATCCGTCATCAAAAATAATGGAACTAATAACACAGAATTTGTATAGATTCTGGTGATGTTTGTTTATGGTTTCCCTAATGTATTTTATCATAATGTAACATAGTAAATATTTTATCGGTACATGGCCAGTTTTATAGGTAGCTGTAATAAAAAATATAGTCTGAGGGTAAGTATTAAAATAGTTACGTGTACGAGTAGTAATAAGTAAAATGTAAGGAAGTGTGTATATTGGGTTGTTCGACAGTTCAAGTGTTTTTTGTGTGATTTTATAATGTGTAAACTTAAGATTAATTTTAAGACATGCAAATAGTAAAATCGAATTACAATACTTATATCCTAGTAACAAACTTAGTAGTATGCAATATATTATATCTAGTCATTCTTTTTGTGATAGTTGTTGTATTTGCCGTTCATCCTTAATGTGATTAATATGGGAGTTTTCATCCTTTTGTACGTAGACTTTCCCATAGGAAGCCCAGCAGAACTTGTAAGATTTGGACTTAACCAGGTCACTTCCAAGGAAATATAAGCGCGATGCTTTGGCAGTCAGAATTTCAGATATAAATACAGGAATATCTTCAGATTTTCGAAAGCCTAGATGTTTTGCACAAATTTTTGATTTGTGTTTAATATTGAATGATTTGTTCATTTTGAGGAAGTCATTTTTTATTAGAGTTAAAAGTCATTTCCACCACAATTGGTATATTTTTCACTCCATCTTTTCTTACTCGCACCCATATATATATATATATATCTTTTATCTCCGCCCTGTTTATTTCACAATCTATATTCTTTGAAAGACAAGTGACCATCTTCAAGTGAAATCTTCTTTCGTCTCATTTCTCTTCTTTCTTTGGTACGTTCTTTACTTCAAAACTTGCTTTTCTCATCCCTTTCTGCATATCTTCTATTTTATCTTCTAGAATAGTTATATATTTTCGATCTTCTTGCGCTTGGATTTCTAATTTTTCAATTTTATTTTTATATTCATCATTCTGTGCAGTGAGGAATGCAATGGAGTTTTCTATGTTCTGGTTAGATTTTTGAATACCCGCAAGTGTTGGTGCTATTTCTTTTAGTTCTTCTCCATGCTTGCTTGTCAAAGAAATTATCATATTTTTCATTTCTTCCTTGAATATGGAAAATTCAATGCTAATATCTTTTTCATGTCTCTTTCTTTTGCTGCGGCTTATGACATTTTTAGTGAAGGAATTAGATTCAGCTTTATTTATTTCTGTCAGGTTTGTTTCCGAGAACGATTTATTCAAACTAGATTCCATAATTTTATGCAAGTAGACAATTAATTATATATTTGATATTTAGTATTGTTGTGAACGCAGCTTTTTCTCTTTACAAAATAGAGTATTTTACGCGTTCGCAATAGAATAATATGAACAAAAGCCGTCTCGAAAGGCGTGTCACGTAGAGTGATGCTTAGCCAATATCAGTACAATGGGCATGTAGTTATTCCAGGATGGTGCAAAGTGGGCTTCAATGATTGGTGTTACAAGTAATTGATAGATGTGACCCACGCGCTGTTTCGGTGTACTAGGCTCGCAGACACGACGGATTTATGTTGCTGGCTCCTCCACGAATATGTTCTCCTATTTTCGCGACATAATTTATTTCGGAGATTATTAATTTATCAAAAAAAATTCAACAATCACGGAGTAGTTAATTAAACGTTTATATTCGACGGCAGGCAGAAGCGAAGAGGATATATGAAAAAAATATATCAAACATAAGCCTAATAACAAAACGTTTATTTAAAGTTTAGTTTTTATTTCAATATTAGCTGTAACCTTTAATATGTGATAGGGCTAAGTTGCAGCTTTATTATGGTTGAGGCACGAATTAACCAGAGAATTAACTCGACTTGACCAGGGAAGGACCACATGCTCACAGAATACTAACTTGAAATTGCACCTTATGGAACTGTGTTTTTTTTTTATAGGAGAGAGGGCGAGAGATGGTATCGGGAGTTCTGCCGCGATGTGTGTTCATGAAATTTGGCGGCTGGGATTAATCCGAACAATTCCTCAGAGCACTCCCCATGGTAGATGCGAAAGAAAATGCAAAGAGATGCAACATCTCTTCGCAGTGCCAATAAATCGAGCCGATCGGAAAGGGCTCGGTCGTCGACGATTCGGAGCCGCTCTGCGCTGGATGCGGTCAAGTGGAAGGAGCTGGTACTGGGGAGCCCCTACCCAGAGATGGGAACAGTATTCCATGTGAGGCCGAACCTGCGCCTTGTAAAGTTGCAGGCGGTGTGCTGGCATGAAATACTGTCCCGCTCTGCTGAGCACGCCAAGCTTTTTAGAGGCCAATTTGGCCTTCTCTTCCAAGTGACCACGAAACTGCACGTCATTCGATATGTCGACTCCGAGGATACCGATACTGGCTGAGGCAAGAAGGGGAGTGCCTTGAAACTGAGGAGATACGACAAAGGAGTTCTTTTTAGCGGTAAACGCGCAAACTTGTGTCTTCTGAGGATTAAACTGGACTAGATTTACTCGCCCCCAATCCGAGACTTTGTCCAGCAAAGACTCGACTTCAGACACAAGTTTGTTCCGGTACTCGGCGACGTTTTCCCGAGAAATATTGGCCCGGCCGGTGTATAGAGCATCACCAGTGCTGTCATCCGCATAGCAATGAATGTTACCAGTTAGCAACATATCATTGATATGCAGAAGAAACAGCGTTGGTGATAGCACACAGCCTTGTGGAACACCAGCGTTAATAGGCTTGTAGTCAGAACATGCACCGTCTACAACGACCTTGATGCCCCGATCTGCAAGGAAGCTGGTGATCCAACTGCACAATTTCTCGGGGAGCCCATAGGAAGGGAGCTTCGAAAGAAGCGCTTTGTGCCAAACCCGATCTAAGGCCTTCGCAATGTCCAGACTAACGGCCAACGCCTCCTCTTTCGACTCTACTGCCTCCGCCCATCTATGGGTCAGGTAGACCAGAAGATCACCAGCTGATCGACCCCGACGAAAACCGTATTGGCGGTCACTAATCAGCTGGTGATCCTCAAGGTACCGGAAGAGCTGGCAGTTAATAATGGATTCCATTATTTTGGAGAACAAGGAGGTGATCGCGATAGGCCTTGTGGTAGCCTAATCCATTATTAACTGCCAGCTCTTCCGGTACCTTGAGGATCACCAGCTGATTAGTGACCGCCAATACGGTTTTCGTCGGGGTCGATCAGCTGGTGATCTTCTGGTCTACCTGACCCATAGATGGGCGGAGGCAGTAGAGTCGAAAGAGGAGGCGTTGGCCGTTAGTCTGGACATTGCGAAGGCCTTAGATCGGGTTTGGCACAAAGCGCTTCTTTCGAAGCTCCCTTCCTATGGGCTCCCCGAGAAATTGTGCAGTTGGATCACCAGCTTCCTTGCAGATCGGGGCATCAAGGTCGTTGTAGACGGTGCATGTTCTGACTACAAGCCTATTAACGCTGGTGTTCCACAAGGCTGTGTGCTATCACCAACGCTGTTTCTTCTGCATATCAATGATATGTTGCTAACTGGTAACATTCATTGCTATGCGGATGACAGCACTGGTGATGCTCTATACACCGGCCGGGCCAATATTTCTCGGGAAAACGTCGCCGAGTACCGGAACAAACTTGTGTCTGAAGTCGAGTCTTTGCTGGACAAAGTCTCGGATTGGGGGCGAATAAATCTAGTCCAGTTTAATCCTCAGAAGACACAAGTTTGCGCGTTTACCGCTAAAAAGAACTCCTTTGTCGTATCTCCTCAGTTTCAAGGCACTCCCCTTCTTGCCTCAGCCAGTATCCGTATCCTCGGAGTCGACATATCGAATGACGTGCAGTTTCGTGGTCACTTGGAAGAGAAGGCCAAATTGGCCTCTAAAAAGCTTGGCGTGCTCAGCAGAGCGGGACAGTATTTCATGCCAGCACACCGCCTGCAACTTTACAAGGCGCAGGTTCGGCCTCACATGGAATACTGTTCCCATCTCTGGATAGGGGCTCCCCAGTACCAGATCCTTCCACTTGACCGCATCCAGCGCAGAGCGGCTCCGAATCGTCGACGACCGAGCCCTTTCCGATCGGCTCGATTTATTGGCACTGCGAAGAGATGTTGCATCTCTTTGCATTTTCTTTCGCATCTACCATGGGGAGTGCTCTGAGGAATTGTTCGGATTAATCCCAGCCGCCAAATTTCATGAACACACATCGCAGCAGAACTCCCGATACCATCTCTCGCCCTCTCTCCTATAAAAAAAAAACACAGTTCCATAAGGTGCAATTTCAAGTTAGTATTCTGTGAGCATGTGGTCCTTCCCTGGTCAAGTCGAGTTAATTCTCTGGTTAATTCGTGCCTCAACCATAATAAAGCTGCAACTTAGCCCTATCACATATTAAAGGTTACAGCTAATATTGAAATAAAAACTAAACTTTAAATAAACGTTTTGTTATTAGGCTTATGTTTGATATATTTTTTTCATATATCCTCTTCGCTTCTGCCTGCCGTCGAATATAAACGTTTAATTAACTACTCCGTGATTGTTGAATTTTTTTTGATAAATTAATAATCTCCGAAATAAATTATGTCGCGAAAATAGGAGAACATATTCGTGGAGGAGCCAGCAACATAAATCCGTCGTGTCTGCGAGCCTAGTACACCGAAACAGCGCGTGGGTCACATCTATCAATTACTTGTAACACCAATCATTGAAGCCCACTTTGCACCATCCTGGAATAACTACATGCCCATTGTACTGATATTGGCTAAGCATCACTCTACGTGACACGCCTTTCGAGACGGCTTTTGTTCATATTATTCTATTGCGAACGCGTAAAATACTCTATTTTGTAAAGAGAAAAAGCTGCGTTCACAACAATACTAAATATCAAATATATAATTAATTGTCTACTTGCATAAAATTATGGAATCTAGTTTGAATAAATCGTTCTCGGAAACAAACCTGACAGAAATAAATAAAGCTGAATCTAATTCCTTCACTAAAAATGTCATAAGCCGCAGCAAAAGAAAGAGACATGAAAAAGATATTAGCATTGAATTTTCCATATTCAAGGAAGAAATGAAAAATATGATAATTTCTTTGACAAGCAAGCATGGAGAAGAACTAAAAGAAATAGCACCAACACTTGCGGGTATTCAAAAATCTAACCAGAACATAGAAAACTCCATTGCATTCCTCACTGCACAGAATGATGAATATAAAAATAAAATTGAAAAATTAGAAATCCAAGCGCAAGAAGATCGAAAATATATAACTATTCTAGAAGATAAAATAGAAGATATGCAGAAAGGGATGAGAAAAGCAAGTTTTGAAGTAAAGAACGTACCAAAGAAAGAAGAGAAATGAGACGAAAGAAGATTTCACTTGAAGATGGTCACTTGTCTTTCAAAGAATATAGATTGTGAAATAAACAGGGCGGAGATAAAAGATATATATATATATATGGGTGCGAGTAAGAAAAGATGGAGTGAAAAATATACCAATTGTGGTGGAAATGACTTTAACTCTAATAAAAAATGACTTCCTCAAAATGAACAAATCATTCAATATTAAACACAAATCAAAAATTTGTGCAAAACATCTAGGCTTTCGAAAATCTGAAGATATTCCTGTATTTATATCTGAAATTCTGACTGCCAAAGCATCGCGCTTATATTTCCTTGGAAGTGACCTGGTTAAGTCCAAATCTTACAAGTTCTGCTGGGCTTCCTATGGGAAAGTCTACGTACAAAAGGATGAAAACTCCCATATTAATCACATTAAGGATGAACGGCAAATACAACAACTATCACAAAAAGAATGACTAGATATAATATATTGCATACTACTAAGTTTGTTACTAGGATATAAGTATTGTAATTCGATTTTACTATTTGCATGTCTTAAAATTAATCTTAAGTTTACACATTATAAAATCACACAAAAAACACTTGAACTGTCGAACAACCCAATATACACACTTCCTTACATTTTGCTTATTACTACTCGTACACGTAACTATTTTAATACTTACCCTCAGACTATATTTTTTATTACAGCTACCTATAAAACTGGCCATGTACCGATAAAATATTTACTATGTTACATTATGATAAAATACATTAGGGAAACCATAAACAAACATCACCAGAATCTATACAAATTCTGTGTTATTAGTTCCATTATTTTTGATGACGGATAGTCCTTTAATTATGTTAAAAGAAATAGACGATACCGAAATTGCAAATTCTGTATCTTGCGATATTGAAGATTTGAATAAATTCATATGTTTGAATAAAAAAGACTTGAGAGTTGTCACGCAGAACATCAGAAGTGTTTATAAAAACTAAGACAACTTGCAATTAACACTATCTAGTCTTACCTTTGAAGTAGATCTGTTAATTCTAACAGAATGCAGGCTTGATAACAAGAAGCATCTGCCACAAATTACAAATTACACATCGTTTGTTACTATGCAACATCTTACCCAAAATGACGGAGTAACAGTTTATTATAAAAATAACCTTAAACCTAAAATAAAAAAAATAAAATTAGAGCATGGATCTTGCTTACAAATAGAAATCTTTAATAATATTAAATTAGGTATATACAGATCACCCTCTAATACAAATACTGAAAAATATTCTAAATATTTGCGACAACATCTCTACACCATTAAAAACATTCAAAATATAATTATTACTGGAGATATCAACATAAATCTTAATCCAAAACCTTATGAACTAAATAGTGAATAAAAAATAGAATTAATTCTCTAGATGTCCTTTCTACTTTCGGCTTGTTACCGGGACATACCATTGCTACCAGAGAAAATAGTTGCCTGGATCATGTTATCCTTAAATTAAATAGGAAGAAGACACAAGCAAATATAGCAGTAATAAATACATCCATCACCGATCACTATATGGTGTTCTTTAGTTTAACTAAAATTAAAGAAATGAAAACTTCTTCGCGAACAAATATATATATATCGATTTTAATAAGGTGGTTAATAGCCTTGCTAATAAAAATTTATCTATTTTACTATTATGCAATGATCCTAATAGAATTGTTGAAATATTAATAAACAAAATTACAGAATCTCTACATGAAAACACTAATACTATCCGTATTCCTAAAAGTAGACGTACCATTAAACCCTGGATGTGTACAGGTGTATTAAGATGCATTCAAAATAGGAATAAAAAGCAAAAACAACGTAAAAACAACCCTTTCGATGAAATTTGGAGAATAACCTCTAAACGATATCGCAATTACTATAACAACTGTATTAAAAAGTTAAAACGTTCATATGAAAGAACACTGTTATTAGAAAAAAAACCCTAAAATGTTATGGAATAATATAAAAAAATATTAGACATACTAAGGAAAATAAAACTACTAATAATGCATTATTAGACATAGAATCAAGCCCTACTCAATCAGTTAATACAGTCAATAATTTTTTCGCAAATATTGGGTGTAAGCTTGCCGATGACATTCAAAAGAACACAGCATACGATCACAATATACATATTGCAGCACACTTAATTAATAACCAGCTCTCATCTTTTGCCATCTTAGATACTGATCCTAATGAAGTTCTTAGCATACTCATGAACTTAAAATCCGATAGCACTCCGAGTTGTGATAAGATAGCCACAAAATTTGTGAAATTGGCCAGTTCTTTATTAGTGCCGATAGTTTGTCACTTGACTAACCTCTGTTTTTCTAAAAGTGTATTTCCAGCCTTCCTTAAACGTTCTATTAATACACCTGTATACAAGAATGGGAGCAGAGATGATATAAATAACTATAGGCCAATTTCCATCTTACCAGCTTTTTCCAAAAGCTTAGAAAAATTAATTAATAATAGATTAATACGGTATTTAGATTTATATATCGGTTCACCAACACAATTTTTTTGAGGTAACACACTTAAAAAAATACCGTAATAACCTCCTACTTTTTTGAAATCGGTTGAAAAAAGACTGCGATTGCAACTCCGCCTGTCCGGCTTGTCAACTTCGACAAATATCGCCCTACCAGGCAATCTATGGGGGAGGCCTATGTTCAGCAGCAGACATTGATAGTTAAATATCATATAAAGATAAATATAATATTCTATCATAAACACAATATGGATTTAGAAGAGGAAAAAACACACAGAACGCTGTCAAAGATCTAACTACATATATTGTTGATCACCTTGACCAAAATAAAAAAAATGTCTTGCTATATTTTTGGACTTAAAAAAGGCATTTGACAGCGTCTCTGTTCCCATGCTTGTTAGGAAGTTGGAAAAGATCGGTATAAGGGAAGCCCAATTAGAATTAATAAGAGATTATTTAAGAAACAGAACGCAAAGCTCTAGAATAGGCAATTATGTCAGTAATCACCTTCAAATAGCCTTTGGGGTGCCTCAAGGTAGTGTACTAGGCCCTACCTTATTTCTCATTTATATTAATGACCTCTGTAAATTAAAACTTGACAATGGTAAGATTTATTCATATGCGGACGATACTGCTATCGTATTCACGGGTAAATCGTGGGATGAAGTCTACGATACAGCCGAATTTGGACTGTCCAAAGTTACGAACTGGCTCGAAATAAACTTGCTTACCCTTAACACGTCTAAGACAAAATATATATATGTCTTTCCATTAACAAACGGTCACAACCCATAACACACAATCTCAAAATACACAACTGTGGTTTGCGTAACAATTGCACGTGTCCTACTATAGAAAAAGTAGCTAGCACTAAATATTTGGGTGTTATAATAGACCAAACATGGCATTTACATATAGAAGCAACTAATAATAGATTACGAAAACTTATTTGGATCTTTAGGACCCTCAGACATGTCGCAACTCATAAATTATTAAATCAAATATATGCTGCACTAGCCCAATCGATTTTAACATATTGTATACCAGTTTGGGGTGGTACTACGAAAACTAAACTCCTACAACTAGAACGTGGTCAACGTTCATTAATAAAGGTCATGTACAATAAATCATATAGATTTTCTACAGAAGAACTTTACTCAGTTAGTGGTTTACTAAGTGTTAGATAGTTATACATTTTAAATTTGTTGTTAACAAAACATAAAACAACTTTCTACGACTGCAAAAGTAGTAATAGACGAGGAAAAGCTTTTGAATTGACTCTAGTCAAGAAAAATTTTGCTGGTCACCAATTCAAAAGACAGGCTGGTTATTTATACAATTTAGTCAACAAAAAACTAAACATTTATTCACTGAACTCTAATGAGTTCAAAAATACAGTTACAGAATGGCTACTGAAAATTAAGCATGATGAAGTCAAGACATTACTAAAAGTTATTAAATTAATTTTACATACGCAGACAAACACACACATGTGTACATATACACACGCAAACACACATACACACACACACACACACAGAATCGCGCGAGTGAGCGCACGCACCCAGTAACTCACACTCACATAAAATCGCACATCAATACCCTCATAATATAAATATAAGCCTATTTTTTTGTATTTCTTTAATTAATATATTTTGTGTTTATTTAATTCTTGCTATAGAAGAGCGGGGCATCCTGCCACAGGTATATATTTACTTAGAAGAATGTTCACTTACTCCCATACCTATATAATGTATGATCTTTTTAAAGAAATAAACAATTTTTCATTTTCATTTTTTCATTTTCATTTAATATATTACAAACCTAGCTAACGTTATTCACAAAAATAGTTACATACGTTCTTGGCTGCTTATAGAGGTCGGAATTAATTATTGCCATCCTTTTCAGACTTTGATTTAATTACTAAATTTTGGTTCCTAGTTTCACCAGTATCTCTAGAGCTATCCAGAATTATACAAATTAAAAGTGGTAAATTAAGATGGATGCCAATAATGGAAAAAGCATTATCTCCGGACGCTATGATATGTGGTTTCGAAAATGACATTGGCAACAGCAGTTTATTGTTATTTTTAGTGGTCATCAGGAAGATGACATACATCTTCCGTATAATTTCCTTCTGTCACCATTTATGGCAGTCACGGGATGAAATGGGGTAGTGGTTTTTCATACGCCTCCACCCAGCACTACACGACACAGCATATGCGTATGCATACAGTACTATTGTTGTTTATTTTTAACTACATTCCGAGTGCCTTTGTCTGGGTGTGATCTCCTAATGTAGCGTCATTTAGGCATTTTGTAAGTAATCACCAATGACCTTTTATTTTAGAAATCCCCCTCCCTCCTCCCCTCTATGAGGCAATAAATGGGGAGGCCTATGTTCAGTGGTGAACTTTTGATAGGCTGTAATTATAATGTTGTTTATTATTTCTACAATAAAACACAGGTTTCAGGTGGTAATTTAAAAAACTTACATCCAGATCTTAAAACTAATAGCTTGTAGTTGATACAAATGACATCATCTCAAATTCAAGGCTTTATTTATTTATTTATTTATGTAAAACTTCCTATACACATGTGGTATATAGGTGGAGGAGGCCTAAGGCATTCTCTACCAGTTTACCTTGGGATGATGCAGAGATCGAATGAAGTAGGTGTAATAAATAGTTAATATGCGAATATTAAATTAAAATAACAAAAAAAAATTGTAGTACATGGAAATAAAATGTATAAGATATAAATGGTACATCACAAAAATAAAAAACATATACATATAAAATCCTTTTTCATCCCGTGTCTTGTTGAGAGCGGACGTGTTGCGGTCTGTTAAAATTAAAAATAAATGAGTGCAGTCGAATATAAACTGTTACTGTTTGCATATTGAGCTCAGTTTTGCTGCGTAATTTATTTGTGTTGGCGCGTGCTGCTAGTGAGTCACCTCCCCCCCCCAGCAGACCTCACGTGCGAGGAAGTCAATTGCTATTTTTTGACTCCCTCTGGCCGGCGCGCCTAAGCTACTTACTACGAGCTGTGCTACGAGTTGAACTGCTACGACGCTACGAATACTGTCGCCGTAGACAACGCGGCTACGAAAAACTGTGCAGTGCTACTATTGCGTTTAGTGATATCAGTACATACATGTAAAAAGTAACTTTGTTAGCAGAGAAATACGATATGGATTCTGCACTAAATAGGTCTTTATCGGACTCTGATGTTCACTCAATCTCTCAGCAAGATTTGACTCCACCTAACTTCGTTTCCCAACGCGGGAAAAGTAAAAGAGAAGACGAAATTACTTTAGATTTTGCGGAAATGAAGGCATTGATAACGAGTGTGATAGCCTCACAAGAAAAATAATTTAAGAAAAATACAGCTATATTAAAGGATATCCAGCATACCATTCACAATATTGAAAATTCCATAGCATTTTTAACGGCGCAAAATGAAGAGTTTAGAAAGAAAACAGAGCGTTTGGAGGACCAGGTGAAGGAGGATAAAAGCTACATAACCATGTTGGAGAACAAAGTTGAAGATATGCAAAAAGATAGAAGGAAAACCAACTTTGAGATTAAAAATGCACCAAAGAAAGAAAAGGAAACAAAAGAAGATCTCACTGACATGGTTGTATGCCTCTCTAAAAATATCGGTTGCTAACTAAGTAAAAATAACATTACTGATATATACAGAATCCGGGGGAAAAAAAGCTCTGCTCAAAACACTGATAATTGTGGAGACATCATCTGCTATACTTAAAAATGAGGTAATAAAGCTGAGTAAAGCATTTAACATAAAACATAAAACTAAACAATGTGCCAAACATCTCGGACATCGGACTTCTGAAGATACTCCATACTCCAATCTTTATTTCCGAGCAGCTGACGGCGAAGGCTGCCCGCTTGCACTTCCTCGCCTGAGACGTTGTTAAGATGAAATCGTACAAACTCTGATGGACATCTTACGGTTAGGTTTACTTAAGAAAAGATGAGACGTCTCCCATCCTGCTGCTTAATAACGAGTCGCAAATTCATCAACTTCTAAACGCCACTTGACTAGTTAATATGTGCCTGGCAACTTGTTTTAAAATGTTTTTCTATATTACGGTCTTTTCTCAGAAAATTCCTAATTTATTCATAAGTTTAATTGTAGTTTATAACAAATTTAAATTTATATATAAAAACTTATTATGTTATAGAGGAGCTTTTATTATGTCATATAACTCTAATAAATATGCTAAAATTGTAAGAGCTGATTTTCTGCAAATTACTATCATGACCTTGATATTGGCTATTGTAAATAATTTGATCATTAAATGGTTCATCCCATTAAAAATATATCTGCTGGTTTATGACCCACCTGTGAAACAAAATTACGACCTAATTAATATTGTACTGATTTGTGTTTTATATACATTTGAACATGCGTTGCTCTCTTAACACACTGAATGAAATAGAAGATACTAAAATTGCTTATGCAACAGAATGTGACATCCAAAACCTTAGTAAACATAAAGTTAAAATAAGTGATTTAACATTAATAACGCAGAATATTAGGAGTGTCTTTAAAATATTGATGATTTTCAAGTTACATTAATGGACTTAAGTTTTGAAATCGACATATTAATTCTGATAGAATGCCGACTGGATGCTAATAAACCTATACCTATTATTGCTAATTATAGTACTTCCGCGACGACTTATAACAATAATCAAAATGACTGCGTAGTGATTTATGTTAGGAAGAATCTTAAAGTAATTAAACTCGAACATGCATCTTGTTTCCAAGTTGGAACTGTTGATAGCATCATTTTTTGCATATATCGCTCGCCCTCAAATAAAAATGCAACAAAATTTGTTGATTCCCTTTATAACCACTTGGATATAGTAAGATCACAAAAAATATTGTAATATTAGTAGATATAAATATTAATCTGATACCGAGAATTAATGAACCTACATATGAGTGCAATAATAGGTCTTATTATTTAAACATGCTGGCTACACTTGGGATCTTACCCGGACATACTCTTCCTACCAGACTAAATACCTGTCTTGATCATTGTATGTTAAAAATTGATAAAAGAATGTCAGCTTTTATAGCTATACTGAACACCACAGTGACAGACCACAGTACTGTCTTTTTATGTCTATCTAACCTAAAACAAAATGAAAAACAGTGCAACACGGTAATGTATCATCTCGATAAAGTTGTTGAAAATGTATTATATAAAAATATAAATGATTTATTATACTGTAACGATCCTAATCTCGTTGCAAAACAATTGATAATGCAACTCGGTGAGTCCCTAGAGGAAAGCAGATCAGTGGGTGGTCTGTCGAAAAATCGTGAAAAAGCTATTAAGCCATGGGTTACTCCTGATTTACTACGCTGTATTAAAAATAGAAATAAAATGCAATTAAATCTTCGGAAAGACCCCAGCAACAAAATTTTGAAAATAACTTTTAAAAGGTATCGTATTTAAGTAAATTGTTGCAATAGTTAATTGCAACAATTTACTTAAAAACTAAAACATAAATATGAAAGAGAACAATTGGCTCAAAACACTAAAAACTCAATATTGCTTTGGAATACTATAAAAAAAATTACTCATTTAAAATCAACTAAAACGCCCAACACTGAATTATTCAGCGTTATAGATACCCCTATAAATTAAGTTAATCACGTCAATGATTTCTTCGCTAGTGTGGGAAAAAACCTGGCTAACTCTATTCTCTTTCACAGTTTACCTTCTTATGCTAACAGTAACCTAAATAATTGTCAAAGTTCGTCATTTGTCCTTCTGGAAACTGACGACCAAGAAGTTGCTAGTGTATTTATGGGTCTTAAATCGGAAAGTGCTTCCGGTTGGGACAACATCTCCACAAAGTTCCTCAAGCTGTCCAAAGATCTTGTAGTGCCTATTACTTGTCACCTAACAAATCTCTGCTTCAGGGAGGGAGTTTTTCCGTCACCTCTTAAACAATCAATTGTGACGCCGGTGTTTAAGGGTGGCAAGAGAGACGATATAAATAATTATCAGCCAATTTCTGTTTTACCGTCTGTATCTAAAATTATCGAAAAGTTAATTAACACTCGACTCTTAAGATTTCTTAATAAATTCAATATGTTATCTGATTCACAATTTGGCTTTGGGCAAGGAAAGTCCACAGATGATGCTATCTTAGCACTAACAACTCGAATCTCGGACTGCCTTGATAGTGGGAAAAAATGTTTAACGGTCTTTCTCGATTTGAAAAAGGCTTTTGATACAGTCTTTTTACCCATCCTTTTACAAAAATTGGAACATTGCGGCGTGAGAGGTACACAACTTAATTTGTTTAGAGACTACCTGTTTGGTCGAACCCAAAGAGTTAAAATTGAAGATTATGTAAGTGACGACTTACGGATCTCCTTTGGCGTTCCACAAGGCAGCGTTTAAGGCCCGACTTTATTCCTTATATATACTAACGAGCTTTATAATATGAATATTGACGGTGGTCTCGTGTTCTCATATGCTGATGATACTGCACTGCTTTTTATGGGGACTTCATGGGATTCAGTTTTTAAACTTGCACAATCCGGGTTATTCAAAGTGTTTAATTGGCTCCAATCAAACTTACTTACATTAAATATTACCAAAACAAATTATATATGCTTCTCCAATAGTAAAAAAACTCATCCGAACCTAGAACTAAAACTGAAAATACATAAATGCAATAACCAAAATATATATAACTGCGATTGTCCTGAAATAGAGAAAGTCAACAGCACCAGGTACTTAGGAATAATACTCGACCAACGATTATCTTGGCATCCCCACATAGATTTCATTAATATCAGAATCAGAAAGTTAATATGGATTTTTAAATCTTTAAGATATATTACTACTAAGAAGCTTAGTAATCAAATATATGTTACATTGGTACAGTCAGTCTTGGGATATTGTATCCATATATGGGGTGGAGCTTCAAAGACAAAATTTCTTTAAGTTGAGAGAGCGCAACGTTGCCTACTAAAGGTTATGTATTCTAAGCCGTATAGATTTGCCACAGCTGAACTATATCGATATAGTGAATTATTATCAGTGAGAAAGTTATATATATATTACAAATTGTTCTAAAACTCCATAGGTCTTTTCCAGTTCATTCTAATAAACTAAATAAAAGAAGAAACAGGTATGCTGTAAAACTTCAGAAAACTAAAACTAAATCAGCCAAACGACATTACAAAATACATTCAGCTCACCTATATAAAAAAATAATAAAAGCATTGAAATATACCCTTTAAAATTAAGAGGTTGTAAAAATAAACTAATTGATTGGTTGCTGCCACTAAATTATACTGACACAAAAGATCTTCTCTCAGTATGAATTGGTGGTTGTATGATTTGTAGTTTATAGCCATTCGTCTATGCGACAGTTGTAATTATATAAATTATAAGCAAAAGTACTGTTTATGTTATCGAAAGTTAAAATTTTATGTTTGTTTTAAGCTACTGAATTGTTTTAGTGTGGAATAAATCGGAGATTATATTCTTCGATCTCTCCCAGATTACCTCTGTACTTAAATTTTATAAAACTTAATTAAAAATATTGTCAGCTCGTGTTCCCTAATCCATGAATAGTTCGATTTATAACAACAGTTTTTTTGTATCTACTTGTAAACTGCCACCTAGTAAAAATATAAATTCTAGATTTAAGGAAGTTCAAAAAATATATAATGTATAGTATGTAAGCATCATGAAAGGGCGGAGTTGCCTGCCACAAGTGTATATATATATATATATATATATATATATGCTTACTAGGCAGCTTCAACAATGAATATTGTATTATGGATATATCTTTTTTGATGAAATAAATATTTTTTGACTTTTTTTGATTTTTTGAAAATAATATTAGTTATTGTATACATGTGAAACTCGCCAAGACACACTTAAGCAGCGGGGTGGTCTAACTGTTCTAAATATTTTCTAAATGGGAAAAGGCATATCCTTTTGTGAAAACTTCTTTAGGCGCGTTCTTTCTGAACAGTGAAGGAAAGTGCACCGTAACGCTCGGGTCGGTGACGCTGAAGCGGGTTTACTCGGATCCACTCAACATCCACGAATCTGAAAACACTCTTTTTTTCATAGGAATCCGTCTGAGTACCTAACACCCCATTCCATATTATTCCACCAAGTTGCAGTGTCAGCTCTGATGTGTTCTAGTCTGTACAATTTACAGAGCGTGCATCATTAGTACTAGCAGGCTGTAAGTATTTGTAAGTGACCAGGCATCTTTAGTATTCTTTTCTTGAAGTTGGTTTCAGCTGCTTGGCTGCTTCAGCAGCCACTTACCATCAGGTGAACTGTTAAAAATATCTTATTTAGGTTGCCATTTTTTTCATTACAGGCAACGATTCCAAAATAAAAGATACAAATTCGCACCACTGATATTAAATAAAATAATAGAAACAGTCCTGTGTAATGGCAGTGTAAGAATATCCACTACCCCATATCCGCGGGTGTTGTAAGAGGCGACAGAGGGAAGCAAACCAGGAAATGGGCAGCAACGTCTTTCTAATAACGACTAAAAATAAAGAAGATGCGGTTGTCAACCCGCTTATCAAGCGTGGCAAATATGGCAAATATCCCCCTATGAGGCAGTTTATAAGGCCTTATATATAAGGCCTTTGTTCAGCAGCGGACTTTAATAGGCTGTAACGGCAACGGTAAAAAAACGATCAATAAAAAATATTGTAACAATATATTGAAAAAATTCTGGAAACTGCTATCGTTTTATATATCGCATATTGTAGGTAACATAAATGAAATAATATAAAAATTTTTCAACGTTTAACATGAGCAGCAGCTAATTCTGTAAACAAAATGTAACCCCAAAGTACGATATGCGACCTATTTCGCACAATTTTCCATATACTCGTACAAACAAAACAGGCAAATTTTAAAAGGCTTCCATAAAATTAAGCAGAATTCATGAAATGTAAGTAAGTGTACTATATAAGGGATAATATAGAGAAGGATACGATATTAGTATTGTCGCGCGAAACCGATGCAGCGGTCACCAAAATACGCTAATCGACCGCGCCGCTGCTGTCAAGCTACTGTCCCTATCCCAAGAGGCCGAACGCCGGGAAACGGCATACCGCTATACCTTAGTATGATTTTTCAAGCAAGTAGGCATAACCAAGCCATCTACCATATAATCATTTACTCAATTGTGCGGCAGCTGATTTCAATCTGATAATCTTCCAACTAGCTAGCCTTTTAGACATGACGTCGAAAGCGTCACAGAACATCGGTATCGATGAGGCGGACATGAAACAGTCAGTTTGCGATGTGTTTTATGCACGCTTGACAAAAGTGCTCAACAGTCTTTTGTCGGTTGTGAATAAGACACACGCATATAACGGTTGGATCATGCCTGTTCTCATGTATACATTTGGCATACTCAGGTGGACTCAGACCGAACTGAACGCTCTGGATAGAAAAGTCCGCACTATTATGACGTCCCACAGGATGCATCATTCAAGGTCGTCAGTAATGAGGCTGTACTTGCCACGGTAGCATGGAGGACGCGGCTTTTTAAGCGCGCTTACCATGCATAATCGCGAAGTGTGCAGCCTCCGTAATTACTTTCTGACGAGAGCGGATGATCCATTCTTTAGGGACTTTATTTCTTGTGATAAAGGACTTACCCCTCTATCTAAAAATATCGGAAATGCTCTGTACAGCCGGGTAGCCAACAAGCAATGGCATGACCCGGCAGTACAGAGCATTTCCGACCGGGAGACCGTATGGAAGGAGAACGAGCTCCACGGGAGGTTCTACAAGGCTCTACATGAGCCTTTCGACACAGTCGCCTCCCTCCACTGGCTACGTTTCGGTGACCTCTTTGGGGAAACTGAGGGTTTTGTCTGCGCGATACAGGATCAAGTTATTAAGACCAACAATTATCGGAAATACATCCTAAAGGATGGCGCCGTCGACATCTGTCCAGCTTGTCGCCATCCCGGTGAGTCACTTAAGCATGTCATCTCCGGTTGTTCGGCGCTTTCTAACTCTGAGTATTTGCACAGACACAACCTAGTTGCCAGAATTCTACACCAGGAGATCGCTCTGAAATACGGTCTCGTGGATCGGAAACTGCCATATTATAATTACTTGCCGGAAGCCATGCTCGAAAATGACCGGGCCATCATCACAGACAGGACTATTCTTGCGAATAAGCCTGATATTGTGCTGATGCACCGGGCACAGTCAAGGATATTTTTGATCAACATTACCATTCCTTATGATGAGAACCTCGTGAAAGCTGAAACAGATTAGCTGACAAAATATCTGGATCTGGCTCACGAGGTGACCGACATGTGGGGTGGTCTGCCGGCCGAAATTATTTCTGTGGTCGTTTCTGCGAACGGGTTAATCCCAGTCAGCCTCTCGGGTCATCTGAGGCGACTGGGACTCCGTGACGGATCGCTCCAAGCTCAAATGCAGAAAGCGGTGCTCCTAGATACCGCCCGCATCGTCCGCCGGTTTCTTTACCTTTTCCCCTAACCCTCGGCCGTTTGGTCTCCCCTGACGAGGGCTTCCATCTGGTTGGGTTTTTATATATTTATGTAATTTTTATGTATTTATTTTATATTATTGATATTTATGTAAGTTTATCATTTTCATTTACAATTATATATTTAAACAGCCCAACCACTTGAGAAAACTATACAAATACCCCACATAATAATAGTAAGTAATTATTAGGAACCCATATAGTTAATATTATAATAATTACTTATTAGAATAAATTATTACCTATATACATATATAACACACATATATATATACATATATATATATATATATATATATATATATATATATATATATATATATATATATATATATATATATATATATATCCTTACCACTATCTAAATACAATATTCCTTGTGATATTAGCATAATGTATCCGTGTTCATTCTGAGCACCCGGAAACTTATTTTATTCTTTTGAATATGTACACTGTGGCGCCAATCAAACAGTGTCAAATGTTGTACGTGCGGCAGGGCGGCAATGACTGTATGCGCTATCAATAGAAGCCGCCGGCACGTGTATGTTGACTTTGTACTTCCGAATAGCTGCAAAATTTCTTTGACAGGTCAGTATCCGACTTTTGATGATGCCGACAACAAGACGCCGGGCTCTGTCAAAACTAGGGATGTACTCTTTTTTCTTTTAATGGATATTTTCATTCACAATGTATGTTTATGGTATTGTTCGCAATGCGCATAAGTCCAATTTTCCAAAATTTTTAATATATTTTTTGCGTCTTATAGAGTCCCTAAGAGTATACCCGAACTCCTATAATCCCTGAAACGACACTCGGTCTTAACAGCAAGATGCAAGAGTCTGGCAGGCTTAGTCTTGTTCTTGCTCACATCTTGCAGGGTCAGTCTTGGTCTTGGTCTTGCTAAAATTAGGCGGTCTTGGTATTGGACTTGCAAAAATGCAAGAACAAGACCAAGATTACAAGGCCAAGACTCATTTTGGGCAACAATAATAGCTTCCCCTTCGTTGACTATTATGCCATGAAACAATATGGGGTAGTGGATATTCTTACACCGCCACTTTTGTTTTTTTTTTATAGGTTCGGGTGACAAACGAGCACACAGTCCACCTGATGGTAAGTGGTTACCCATAGACATCTACATCTATCCTCAATAAAGACTCAAGATGCAGATGCGTTGTCACCCGTGAGGACTAAGATGGAATGCCTCTTTGCCAGTAAAAAGGGTCTCCGGTTCTCTACACTCACCATACGAAACACAGCAGCGTTAAGCTGCTATTTTACGCTGGTTTTCTATGAGAGCGTGGTCCTTCTCCGGTGGAGCCGACCCATTCGTACTACAACCATAATATAGCTGCAGCATTGCTCTACCACGTAGAAAAGCCACTACACGATTATTATAGAAAAATGTGAATGTAACAATATTTCGACAAAATCCTGTTAAACAATTTCGGCTTTAAAATCATAAAGCTCACACGGGCTATTATTTAAATCAAACAATTAAACTGACAGACTACTCTCATAATCCACGCTCAGGCCGACTTAACGCCGCTGGCATTTTTGAAATTGCCCTACCACGAGAAAATATAATATTTGTATTTAATTATATTTTCTTTTATCTTGTGTAACTTTTCTGTAATTTTAAAGCAACTAACTAAGTGATGGAACACAACACCTGATGAATGGAATATAATAAAATAGAATATTTTTAATTCAATAAAGATAAGAAATATTTCTTATTAAAAGTCGTTGTTTTTCTTTTACTATTGCTTCGGAAAAAAAACCTCTGTCCTTGTATTCTTACAACAAACAAGAAACTTAACTAAACGTTTTTGTCTACAGTAAAGTTATAAAATAAAATACAATACAAAATAGTTTGTACAATTACATAGAAAAAGTTATATCAGAAACAGTTTCGTAGCAATCACCTCAATCCCAGGGGATATCAACCATGTTCTATTCATTTATATTATAATAAATA
This sequence comes from Parnassius mnemosyne, assembly GCA_963668995.1. NCBI lineage: Eukaryota > Metazoa > Arthropoda > Insecta > Lepidoptera > Papilionidae > Parnassius > Parnassius mnemosyne. The sequence continues at coordinate 24,480,614 of CAVLGL010000091.1, forward strand.
TTATTAGTGAAGGAGGAAGGAAGGACTGGACTTCACTGCTGGCCGGATGAGGAAGCTCAAGGTCGCTTAGCGAGCTATGGAGAGGGCTATGCTTGGAGTTTCCCTGCGTGATAAACTTACAAATGAGGATATCCGCAGTAGAACCACCAGAGTGACCGACATAGCCCAACGGATTAGTAAGCTGAAGTGGCAATGGGCCAACCATATGTTTTTTTTATAGTATAGGGTGACAAACGAGCACACAGTCCACCTGATGGTAAGTGGTTACTGTAGCCCATAGACATCTACATCTATCCTCAATAAAGACTCAAGATGCAGATGCGTTGTCACCCGTGAGGACTAAGATGGAATGCCTCTTTGCCAGTAAAAAGGGTCTCCGGTTCTCTACACTTACCATACGAAACACAGCAGCGTTAAGCTGCTATTTTACGCTGGTTTCCTGTGAGAGCATGGTCCTTCCCCGGTCAAGCCGACCCATTCGTACTACAACTATACTACTAATATAGCTGCAGTATGGCTCTACCACGTAAAAATATAGCTCGAAGAACCGACAACCGGTGGGGAAAAAAGGTTCTCGAGTGGCAGCCTCGTATCGGCAGGCGAAGTGTAGGGCGTCCCCCCACTAGATGGAGTGACGACCTGGTAAGATATGCAGGAAGTCGATGGATGCAGGTGGCTCAGGACCGTGCTTTGTGGCATTCCTTGGGGGAGGCCTACGTTCAGCAGTGGACTTGTGAAGGGCTGTAATATATGTAATGTAACTATTATTATAAAATCTTTGCTTGACTAAAAAAAAATGCTAATAGAAACCTTGTACATATTTTTGGTACGTTGTTGTAATAGCATACATTGCCCATCAATGAATTACTGATTCTGTGCAGTCGAGTAACTGATATCACTAGCTTGTGTTTGTTTCTGGTTACAGAGTGTATTTTGGAACGAAGTTCCTTATCGGAAGGTACGGATGGCGGAGGCGACAAAAAGTGTAAGATTTTTTCGTCACTACCCCTTGTGTCATTGTTTATTTTATTTTAAATGACGCTTCATTTTAATAGACGCTAGTAATACATTTATTTGTATTTGTTAATCAATAATATAATACGTTTATCAATAATAAGGAGCTTCGTTCCAACTTTTTTAAAAATAAAATTTCTTTTATTTATGTCAACAAACTATGGCGGCACTGCTTTCGTTTGCAGTCTCCCAGATTGTCCAAAACAAGTTTTCGCTAATATATCGAGAGGCTAAATTTAATAATATATTTCTTCAAATTTTTCCCTGAGAGAGTTGTTCGGGTTAAGATTATAATGGCAATTACGGTTCTCATCTGCAAAACAAAACTAGTTTCTAAATCTGCCGCATTTTGTCATAGCATATGATGGAAATAACTGAAAAAAATCTAAGTGTCTCGACACCAGTGAGCCTTCTTAGTCTGCTTCCAAATTTAGATATAAGGGGCGGCGCTAAAAATTTGCGTCGAAAGTAATACTAAGGAATACTGTGGAATAGATAAGCCTCAGTTCTGCGGTTATTTAACTATATCCGTTACCGATACAGCCTATTAAAAACCACTGCTGAACAAATGTCTGCCCCATGGATTGCATCATGGGGGGGGGGGGGGGATATGCTATAGTTGCAACGATTGGCAAGCGGGTTGGCTTGTTTGTTTATTCTTAGTCGTTATTAGGAAGAAGATGCTTTCCATCTCCTGATTTGTTTCCATTTGTCGCCTTTTACGACACCCACGGGATGGTATGTAGTAGTGGATATTCTTACACCGCCACTAGACAGTCATGGTCGGTTTAATTATATCGTGTATTTTATATTCTGTAGTGCTTCAAAATATGATTCTTCTATTATATTAAATTCGTTCTATTATATTAGCCGTGTAGTGGCGGTCAAGAATATCCACTACCCCATGTCCTCCCGTGGGTGTCGTAAAAGGCGACAAAGGGAAACAGGCAGGAGATGGGCAGCAGCATCTTTTTGATAACAACAAACTAACAATAAAAAACTGCGGTTGCTAACCCGCTCGCCAAGCGTGGCAACTATGGCAAATACCCCCCTATGAATGACAGTAACAAGGAAACGGCCCCCAGTCCCCGGCGGCCCCGCTATTCCTGGCTACGGTGGCGACCATGGTAACGGCGGGGCAGGGGGTGTTAAGAATCTCCGGTGGAGGTTCGGTTGCCACCTTAGACGACTCGACCTGGCAACGTACAACGCACGCACCCTGAGGACTGACGAGAAGATTGTGGAGCTGGAACAAGAGATAGACAAGTTGCGCTGGCATATTATAGGATTATCCGAAGTCCGAAGAGAGGGGGAGGACACGGTAATCCTCGAATCCGGCAACTTGCTCTATCACCGGGAGGGCGACCATCTGTCCCAAGGAGGTGTCGGATTTATCGTCCACAAGTCTCTCGTTAACAACGTTGTAAAGATCGGGAGTGTGTCGACGAGGGTTGCGTACCTTATACTCAGAATCACCAAACGGTATTCGCTGAAGGTCATACAGGTTTACGCACCAACCTCGGCACACCCCGATGAGAAGGTGGAGAAAATGTATGAGGATATCTCTAGAGCCATGCATTCCTCCAAAACCCAATATACGGTGTTAATGGGAGACTTCAACGCAAAACTAGGCACAAGAGAAAACGGTGAGCTGATAGTAGGAAAATTTGGAATAGGGCAAGGGAACCCAAGGGGCCAGCAGCTGGCCGACTTCATGTAGAAAGAGGGACTCTTTATGATGAACTCTTTTTTCCAGAAGCGGCCCCACAGGAAGTGGACCTGGTCGAGCCCCGACGGTTCGACAAAAAATGAGATTGACTTCATTATGACGACCAGACGACAACTGTTCAGTGATGTCTCCGTGATCGCGAGGGTGAAAACTGGTAGCGATCACCGAATGGTTAGAGGCACACTGAACCTAAACGTTAAGTTGGAGAGGTCTCGTCTAATGAAGTCAACGCTCCGTCCCCCTCGTGCTTTGTTCCAAAGTCCCGAAACCTTTCAGCTCGAGTTACAAAACCGTTTTCAGTGCCTAGAAGACTGCAATGAAGTGGACGATATGAATGACAAGCTCGTGGAAACTGTCCATGCGGTCGGAGCTAAGTTCTGCAAGATCCGCCGCAGAAGAACACAAAAACTCTCCGATCACACTCTTAATCTCATGGCTGTTAGACGGAAGATGAAGCTACATTCTTCAACAGGCTTGACAGCATACAGGCATCTGAACAGACACATCTCCAAATGCATGCGGCGGGACTTACGCAACTTCAATACAGCTCGTATTGAAGAAGCGATCGAGCGGAACCAAGGCTCCAAAGTCTTTGCCAGAGATCTGTCTGCCAGAAAGAGCCAACTGTCAAAGCTGAAGACAGAATGTGGCAGCATCGTTTCCGGGACACCTGAGATTTTGAGAGAGATTGAGAGGTTCTATGGGCAGTTGTACACGTCATCGTTGGAGCCACACGCAAGTGTGAGTAACGATCCAAGAGCGAGTCTCATCCGACACTATTCCGAAGATGTCCCGGACGTCAGTCTGAGCGAGATTAGAATGGCTCTCCAGCACCTTAAAAACGGTAAGGCCCCAGGCGAGGATGGAATTACAGCGGAGCTTCTGAAAGCGGGTGGAAGACCGGTACTTGAAGTCCTTCAGAAGCTCTTTAATTCCATCCTCCATGGTGGCATTACACCGGAGGCGTGGAGCAGAAGTGCGGTGGTCTTGTTCTTCAAGAAAGGTGACAACGCTCTCTTGAAGAACTACAGACCGATTTCCCTTCTGAGCCGCGTCTACGTGCTGTTTTCGAGAGTCATTACGAATCGTCTCGCGCGCAGACTTGACGACTTCCAGCCTCCCGAACAAGCCGGTTTCCGAAAGGGCTTTAGCACCATAGACTACATACATACCCTTCGGCAAGTTGTACAGAAGTCCGAAGAGTTATGTCTGGCGTATGTGGACTATGAGAAAGCCTTTGATTCCGTCGAAATTTGGGCGGTGCTGCAGTCCCTTCAGCGGTGCCAAGTTGACTGTCGGTATATCGAAGTGTTGAAGTGCTTGTACAGTAGGGCTACGATGGCTATCCGAGTACAGAACCAGAGTACGAAACCTAACCAATTGCAGAGAGGTGTAAGACAGGGTGACGTCATATCCTCGAAACTCTTCACCGCTGCATTGGACGACGTTTTCAAGCTTCTGGACTGGAAAGGATACGGTATCAACATCAATGGCGAGTACATCACTCACCTTCAATTTGCCGACGATATAGTTCTTATGGCAGAATCGCTGGAGGACCTAAGCACTATGCTCAATGACCTCAATAGTGTTTCCCAACGGATAGGTCTTAAGATGAACATGGACAAAACAAAGATCATGTTTAATGTCCATGTCACACCTATGCCGGTAGTTGTTGGGAACACTAAGCTCGAAGTTGTTGACGAGTATGTTTACCTGGGACAAATAGTCCGACTAGGTAAGTCCTACTTCGACCGAGAGGTCAATCGACGGATTCAACTCGGCTGGGCAGCGTTCGGGAAGCTACGACACATCTTCTCGTCAGACATACCTCAAAACCTTAAAACGAAATTGTACAACCCGTGCGTGTTGCCAGTGATGACTTACGGAACTGAGACGTGGTCCTTCACTGCCGACTGTAACCGACATAGCCCAACGGATTAGTAAGCTGAAGTGGCAATGGGCCGGCCATATAGCTCGTAGAACCGACAACCGATGGGGAAAAAAGGTTCTCGAGTGGCAGCCTCGTACCGGTAGGCGAAGTGTAGGGCGTTACCCCACGAGATGAAGTGACGACCTGGTAAGACATGCAGGAAGTCGATGGATGCAGGTGGCTCAGGACCGTGCTTTGTGGCATTCTTTGAGGGAGGCCTATGTTCGGCAGTGGACTTGTGAAGGGCTGTAATTATGAAATGATGATGATTAAATTCGTATCCAGAGAGTAACCAACGGGCCCCTATTACTAAGCCTCCGCTGTCCATCCGTTCGTCCGTTCGTCTGCATGTTAGCGGGCTGTATCTCATGATCCGTAATAGGTAAACAGTTGAAATTTTCACAAAATGTGTATTTCTGTTGCCACTATAAGAGCAAATAATAAGAATAAAAATAAAATTTAAAATTAAAGTGGGATCCCCTACTGCGTGTTTTACGATGTACGGAACCCTTCATGCACGAGTCTGACTCGCACTTGACCGGTTTTATGTGGTTCAATCTGACGTTACTATTACTACTGGTATTAAAGTATTCTATTTATGGGATTATCTGTTTTCAATTCAGAGAATTTACGATATATGGAAGAAATTTCTTGAAAAGAGATAAATATATTCGTAACAAATTGTTACTTAGCAGTCATAATTCATAATTCATAATTCATTTATTGCATGTCACAAAGTATAAAGTTGTTACAATATATCTACAGAGCATGTGACAACCCTGTACGTAGCATATAAGATGGATTCTAATTGTTAATTAATATAAAATCAAATTAAATGACAATTTTTAAGGTACATAAGCTATACATTATTATTAATTTATTTATTAAATATCAAACCAAAAAATATACACATTTATTTAAAATGAAATGTCAATAAATATTTCATCTTAACTATTGGTCATTTTAATTCATGTAAATAAGATTTAAAACTTTGATGAAAATATTAATAATGTCATTTAAGGCTTTAACCAGCCTGAATGACCTTGACGAAACGGCGATCGCAGAGATTTTAGCCGATGTCAACACCGTCTAGCAACTACGTTCTGTATTACTTATAAAAGTGCAAAGATTATTAGACTGCAGAGATGACAATTATATAAGTGACATACTGCCTGTTATGCTTGCGCATCACTGAGAATTATGTCGCGGTTACGCATCTTTAATTACATTGCACGGTGTGGTCCTGTAGCTTTGTCCGTTAGGCATCACGAGCTATCAAGTGTTCAAGTTTCAAGTACGTAAGAATTTTTATTATATATGTTAAATCGTATTTATTTGTGTCGTATTAAAAATATGTCGTCAAAGCGTTCGCTGTAAATTTTCCCGGGTTTGATCCCCGACAGCACGAATGAAATTTGTAATTGCAATTTTCGTCAACACGCATTGGGGAAGCACGGCGGGCATTTCCTTGCCCTAAAACCCTCTCAGAAATAAAAAAGAGTCCTGTGCCCAGTAGAGGGACTTGTATAGCCTATTACTTTACTTTGTAGCAATATTTATATTCGTTTCAGATGTAGAAGGGTACCTTATGCTGACAAAAATATCATGTGGAGGCGACGAAAACGTAAAACATCTTTGTACCTAGATAAAACGTTCGAAAGATTGTCAGTCATGTCATAAGCCACATTTTCTATAGAGCGTAGAACATTGCAGATAGGGTAAAATAAAAAATAATCCAATATATTATGGGAACTATTTATTAATAATATATACATTTATAGGTATTTATAATAAAAATAATGAACAAGCTGCAGGTTCAACTAATAATGTTTTTTGTAAACACAATCGTAAAATTCCTGTTTTAATTTTTACCAATGGTTAATTGATGAAACGTAGTCAAGATCACTTCATATAAAATATATTTAATTAAAATTGACACGTGACCTATTTGGCCGTCTACTTACAACTCGGCGGAAATTTGAAAAGAAGATTTTGTCTTTTCACACAAGTATTGTTTACAACTGGCGTGGTTTCGAAAAGCGTGATTAAGTGTCAGCGGTATATAATCAATTAAATACTGAACTTTATTGAAATTTATTTTTTTGTTTATTTTGTTATATCTTCTTAAAAACTGACGCCATCCATTTATATAAGTTAGACTAAGTCAGATTAACTTGGATAAGTTTATATTTTTTTTAATTGTATCACAAAATTTCCGCAATTAATTATTACCTTTTCTACAGTGATTCTCTCCTCTTAGTTTCGGCGTGACTGTAGGATGTTATAGTGAGTCACTGTCAGTTAATAAGCGGCCATAAATCATTATATGTATGTATAGACATACATATATACATTTTTTGATTTTATTATTTATGTTTTTTTGAATTTTGATTGATTTTTTGAAACCTGGTAAAATTTTTTTTCCATACCAATTGATGGGCCTGAGTATAATGCCAGTTGTGCTCTTTGGCTGAAGTTATTTTTTATTTTATGCTCAATTGCAGATAAAACAATATTGTGTGCGCATTTCTAAAACAAAATTTTACCTCTTCTCCTTCTAATAATAGCTCCTGCACCTAACACGGTGGAATAGTTATTATTATCTATAAGACCATTTGCGAAAACAGTTTTTGGTAACAGTTATGAGTGTAACATTTTATCAGCTGCTTTGTTTATAGTGCCTTGAGCAACACTTTGCCGGTTTCTGTACAGAAAATGATGCTGGCTTTGCAAATATGGATGGCCGCTACCATTGAATATAATACCCGCTATGTTACACTTATTTACATAGAAACTTTAATTATCATTTGCATAAAATTCTAAATAGCACTTTTTATACAAGAAAGTAAACTTTTAGATCAGTCCATTTTGTTTTTCACTAATTAAGTAAAAAGTAAAACAAACCAATAGGGCCGTGAATTAAAATTTCTTGCAACATTTTATAGAAAAGCATGACCTTATCATAATATAAAAGTCAATCATTTAGCCATGTGATAAAACTTTTAAGTGTGCCAGTCAAACATTAATGATGATATTCGGGTCATTATACTGGAAATAGTCTTTTAAATATTTTGTAGTACAATTGATAATCTTCAGTATGATTGACCGTGTATATGACTTTTATAAGTCTATGTTATTTTTGATGAAAATTATTATTGCAGATAAAAGCCCTTTCACATTTATTTTAGTCTCGAATTAAATAAATCAAAATGAAAATAATAACATTGGTTCTTTATAACTGATCTTTAAATGTAAAACACTGACTCGAAATTATATAATTATTGGCATTTTTTTAATTCATTGAACTTTTTTAAGATTTTGTTGAAACTCTACTGGTAAAAAAAAAACATGAAAATAATGTATGCGCGTTACATCGCATCCCATCAAGCATTTCTAATGTAATTCTTGGTGTAAAGCTAAGACGTGATAATAACTGTAAACGATAGAATGACAAAATAATGAAAACATTTACATTTACATACAAAACATTTACAAAAATACTTGCTTTATAACCTAATAAATATTATTTGACCGTAATAAAATAAAACAAGGTAGTCTTCGGCATGAAAGTAAAAATAAATATTTTCGATTATTTTTGAAATATCTAACAGCCGGATCAGCGCGCGATTCTGATCCATCTAAAGATGCTAAATTTCAGCAAGCACTGTCAAATTCAATAGGAGTGACAGAAAAACGGTTCTTGATATAGAAAGGTAAATAAATTATTTAACCTATAAAGTAAAATCACTTTATTACAAATCAAAATAGCCCAATAGCTTTATTAACATGAGACATAATTGTACGAGTGCTTACAATACTTAACATTATTTTACTGAAATCTCAGAAAGTTTTTTTTTTAATAGAATAAGGGTGATAAACGAGCACACAGTCCACCTGATGGTAAGTGGTTGCTACGGTCCATACACATCTACATCTATTCTCGATTACGTATCAAAATGTAGATGCGTTGTTACCCGTCAGGACTAAGATGATAATCCCTCGTTTCCAGTAAAAAGGTTCTCCGGTTCTCTACACTGACCATACGAAACACAGCAGGGTTAAACTGCTATTTTACATGTTATTCCGTGAGAGCGTGCTCCTTCCCCGGTCGAGCCGACCCATTCGTGCTACAACTATACCTACTACTAATATAGCTGCAGCATGACTCTACCACGTAAAAAAAATTGACGTTGAAAATTTAAGTATTTTTAGAAGCAACTTTGCAATTATTTTCTATTGAGTAAATTTTTGTGGAATCGTGTTTTGCAAGCCGCCACCTGAAATACGTACAATTTTTTTTTCGATAATGACGTGAAATTACAAAACGATCCCCATGCATTTCAATGTGGCTCTATTCAGCCTCTTAAGATGAACATACCTCGGGATTCAGAGATTTTAAAAGTTTTTATGCGTAGATAATGGAAGATATAATATTATATTATTGCTGTCCCGTGTGAGGCAACCTTTACACTTATATACATATTCTCATCATATTTTTATGGTTGGTTAGAAAAATTATATCTAAATGCAAACTTTCACAGGGTAATTTTTTTTTTACTATTTTTACGAAGCAAGTAGTAACGCAACTACAATCCCATCGGTAAGTGGTTATGTAGTCTAAGATGGTGAATTGCACTGACTTAACAAAAACCTATTCACTCTTGCCTAATAGTACTAGGTAAGTATTATTTGCGACCTATTTGTGTGTGTGTGTGTGTGTGTGTGTGCGTGCGTGTGTGTGTGTGTGTGTGTGTGTGTGTGTGTGTGTGTATGTGTGAAGAAAATATATAGTTATATATAGCTAGTCCATTGCCATTTCACTGTAATATTCCGTTGGGCTATGTCAGTAACTCTGGTTCAAATGCAAATATCTTCATTTCTAACTTTATTACGTAGAGAAACCCCTCTCCAATTTAAAATTTTTATATTTTTTAGATGATAGTTTGTCTAACATAAAAAAAAACCATAAACCCAAGAATATCTTTATATAGTTATTTATACTTAGGTAAGCACCATTCTTTTATTTATTTAAATTGTTTGATTTAATTTGATAACAGTGTACCTAAATGTAAGTAGGTATCTGTATCTTTATTTCTCTCCCCAATAATATTTTATAAAGTCATGCTCATAAAAACAGCGTTTTATTGTAATACATAATTATAAAATTCATTATCAACTAATTAATAAAAATTTGCAACAATAAAATTACATAGGTATTAAAAACTATCGAAATCTAAGTAACGAGAGCATGTTCGTCGTTCCACATCTAAATTATATAAAAATTCATTTTTCAATTTCACTAATCAACGTCGCCGCAAAAATTTCTTCTTCTTTGGGCACTTTAAAAATTCATTTATTTAGAAAATAATATTTACAGTTACCAGTGTACAGATATTAACTAAATTAAGTATTTCTAGTCATAAAAATATTTATAATTGAGTATAAACTTTTAAAAAACTAATATATATTTGAACGAAGTCGCTCCAACACCGACGTGCGGTCCACCTTCGACGATGTCCGAAAACGGACTGTGACAGAGCTTACATGGCGACGGAGCATGCGCGCTCGCGTAAATATATTCAATTTCAGGGAAAAATGATATATTCTCTTATAAAACGGGTAATAAAAATAAAACTCTCAATTAAAAATATTAATATTTTTAAGACATTTTTTTTTTAGTGTAAGAACTATTTAAAAATCTTGTGCCGTTTTGGAGAAATTTTGCAAAATATGACAAAGATAGGTACTCTTTGGGGATTTTTTTTCTAATAAGCGGTTGACAAAAATACAATTTTGTTAAATTAAAAACATTTACGAAATCTTCTTCTGTTACCCTGTATTTTTTCTTTGTGGATTAAATGAACAGTTATTGAGATTTTTTTACTTAAATATCCTAGATTTAGGCATTTCAACCACTGTTAAGGAATAGAAATAATAAATTTTGTCAAAATAATTTTAATTTATAATTTGTCATTAAAATATTCATTCAAATTATAATAGCTTTTTACAATAATTATTTTCTTAAGTACTATTTCAAATTTACAACACTGGAGGGCTTTTATATTATTAGGTAAATGGTTGTAAACCCTTATAGTCATGTAGTAGGGACCATTTTTAAATATTGTGAGATATGCGGTAGGAGCAACCAGGTTATAACCACGGTGACGTGCGTCGTATCGATTGGGTTTATCTCCAATTCGTTGAAAATAATGAGGACTTTTCCTAATAAAGCGGCATAATTCAAAAATATAAATGCACGTCACAGTTAATAAGTTGTATTTAGGGAACAACTTTCGACATGAATCTCTTGGAGCTACGAATGCAATGATTCTAAGACAACGTTTTTGGAGCACGAATACCGCGTGCACTTCGGTAGAATTGCCCCAGAATCTGATCCAGGCAGCGGCGTGGCTGTGGTACGCAGTAAGCGCACACTACTCGTTTGTGTCTTTACGTAGCTCGCGCAGGGCATAGCAAAAGCTGCTCAACTTACTACGCTCTCTATATGATTTTTCCATGAAAAAGTTGAGTCTATTGTTACCCCTAAGAGCGAAAATGTGCAAACTTCCTCAATATTTATACCTTGGTAAGATATAGCGAGTGGGACTAGGCAGTTCTGATATCTAATACAAAACTAAAACTGAAACGTAAATTAAAACCGATATGCAAATTTATTTTGACAGTACTCGAATGACATTAGTAATTCCACAAATTTTTTCTCTTACAATCCATATTTAGTCTTCTATATTCATTTTTTTGGTTATTAGTTAGGACGACCGTAAGATGTCTACGTGTACTGTGAGATTTGACTGCTTCCTGCATTCTCAGTTCAAATCCCAGCTGCAAACTTGTGAATTTTAAAGATCAATTAGAAAGACTTATTCTTCTCTCAACATCAATTTCTTAGCAAGAAGCGTAGAAAAATGAGTTTAAGATCGTCTGCTTCATCATCATCATTACCGTCCTTCACAAGTCCACTGCGGAACATTGGCTTCCACAAGGAATGCCACAAAGCACGATACTAAACTCCCTACATCCATCGACTTCCTGCATGTATTACCAGGTCGTCACTCCATCCAGTGAGGGCTGCCCGCCGGACTGCTTGCTGCTGTTAAATGTTTGCTTCATTTTATTGTTTCTTTTTTTATACTGGACACTTATGTTTGCTTACATTCTCCCACGCCATAATTCGCCATAATTATGTCCTGCCCTGATGGCTAGTCTCTTTTAAAACTGGCCACCTTGTCCGAACTTCAGTTCCGAGGACATTATTATTTTTATACAATTAGATATAAGTAAATTGCTTGTATGTTAGGGAAGAAAAATCAGTCTCGTCGTTTATTCTACAGATATAGCGGTTATTCGTGAAATAGCGTAAGAAAATCCATCACCATATTTCATCCCGTGGCTGTAAGATATACCATTAAAATCTGATGATTACCAACAAATGGCAGAATAACCGTCTCAATTATTACAGACGTGAAATACACGGACCGGTGACGGTACTGTGAGGTCTGGTACTACGATAGTTAATCCACCTGCAAAGCCCGGCATAATCGCTGGTATGGTTTGGTTTTTAATAATCAAATCCATATCCAGCAAAATTTTTGGCTTAATGAAGTAGAAGGAAACATAGTCTACATGCTTGTGACATGATGACTTGTGGACCAAATTTAAAAGCATATTATTTTACGTGGTAGAGCCATGCTGCAGCTATATTAATAGTGTAGTTGTAGTACGAATAGGTCGGCTCGACCGGGGAAGGACCACGCTCTCACAGAATACCAGCTTAGTGCTGCTGTGTTTCGTATGGTTAGTGTAGAGAACCGGAGACCTATTTTACTGGAAATGAGGCATTCTATCTTAGTCCTCAGGGCTGACAACGCATCTGCATTCTAATTAGCAAGCAAAGATAGATGTAGATGTCTATGGGCCACAGCAACCACTTACCATCAGGTGGACTGTATGCTCGTTTGTCACTCTAATTTTATAAAAAAAATTGTCTTATGTTGGATCTTGGTGTTAAGATGTTCATAGTGATAAATGAATTACAAAAACCTAGCTTTCTATATACACAATCGGAAAATTTCTATAATATAAATCTCTAAACATATTCTAACCTACAAAAAACCCCAGTGTTTATCTCATTAATTAAAACACCCACAAATAGTAAATAAGGCACCTGTATATAATTCTGTTAATAAGTAACTGTAGCAATAAGCCGTATTGCAAGGCACTAAGGATCATAATTTCATGCTGAAAAAACCTAATGCTCCTCTAAGTATCCTCGATTAGCCTCGGCGTCGACATTAATGAATAGAAACCTAATAAATCAGTCAGCGAGGGCCATGGCTCGATATAAGTGCATTAATTCGGGAAAGGTAGTTCGTTAGCCAAAGGTAAAATCTAATATCTACCAAGGTTTACTAAACCTTGGTAGTTATTATATTTACAAATATATAAGGAATCAGAGTTATCATTTGGTATAAAAGATTATATTCATTTGTTTCCTGATTTCATTCATTCATTCATAAACAAAAGTAATGTCCTCCAGACTGAACTTGCTCACAGTAACAAGTCTCAGCGGATACTAATCATCTTATAGTTGTAGCACGAATGAGTCAGCTCGACCGGGGAAGGACCGCGCTCTCACAGAACACCAGCGTAAATTAGTAGCGCAATGTTACTGTGTTGCGTATGGTGAGTTTAGAGAACCAGAGATCCTTTTTACGAGGCATTTCATCTTAATCCTCAGGGGTGACAACGCATCTGCATTTTGATTCCTAATCGAGGATAAACGTAGATTTTTAACTATTTACAACACTAGATATTATATTGATTCCCTTTGTATCACTGCTATGTGGTTCACCGTCTCTATTTTGATTGCCTTGTTAGCCTAGTGGTAATAAATACCATTGCTTATCATGAGGTTACAGTTTCAAAATTTGATTTGGCTATTAGTTGGTTAATATAAAATCTTATCTTGCCTGGCGGTGTTTTAGCCCCCGTGCCTAGGAAAGCACGTAAAGCTATAGGTCCTGCGCTGAGTCTCTCAAATTGCATAGGATCACCGTCCCATCGGACTATGAGAGTGACGGAATAGAGAGTGCACCTGTGCTTGCGCACACACTCGGGCACTGTAATCCTGTCATGCGCAGACGGTTAATCTACGTTGACTTTGGTCACCGTGATCGAATTGGACAATAACCTCATGTGTGGGAAGGAGGCAGAATTCGTTGTACATACGTAAGAGTGGGTTTATAAGGCTACTTCGAGTAGTGGAATCGAAAGACATGGCGTTAGCGCAGAGTATCATAAACCGGGGACTTTATAATCAAGTCAACAAATTTTAAACGATAATAGCCAATTACTTGATACGAATAAAAGTACAGAGAAAGAAATAATAAACGGTAAAATATTCAAAATGGATACTGGATTCGTAATGATGAGAGCACATTTGCGTTTTGATTTTCAAAGTCTGCCTTTACTTTTTATCGAGTCTTATTATAAAAAAATATATACATGATATGAGTATTCTTTTCATATAAAGCAGGCTTAATATAATTAAATATTAAAAAAATTTGTACAACCGAGTTAAACCGAGTTAACCGAGTTAAAAAATACCTGAGTGTCATCCAACACTCGGTTGGAACGAAGTTCCTTGCGTAATATATTATTATTGATAAACGTAGGTATTATAATATTATTAATTAAGAAATAAAAATAAATGAATTACTAGCGTCTATTAAAATGAAGCGTCATTTGAAATAAAATAAAATTTTTTTCATGGCAAGATAAGAAAAAGTACGAGGGAGATGAATATTATTCCATCTCACTTCCTTATTTCGCCGCCAAAGCCGTCTACACTATAACACAAGGGGTATGTAGTGACGAAAAAACTTAAATTTTTTGTCGCCTAGCTCCAATCCGCCAAACCCGTACCGTCCGATAAGGAACTTCGTTCCAATAAAAAAAATCTAATACACAAACGAGATAAAGCCTAGAATCGACCGACCGATTGTTTAACTTATCAATAAATGTGTCGTAGCTCGGAGACTTACTTTGTTATTCAGCTTGCCGACAGCGTAAATGAATTAGGTAATTTTACCAAACACAGAAGCAGCGAACATCACGTAAATGTTTTATTTATTCATCTACATGGCAGAGCCATCATGCAGCACGAATTGGTCGGCTCGACCGGTGAAGGACCACATTCGTACAGAATACTAGTGTGTAATAGCAGTAAAATGCTGTTATCGTATAAATAGTGACAAGAACCAGTGGCATTTAATTAGTAACGAGGAATTTCATTTTAGTTCTCAGGGATTAAAATGTATCTTGATTCTTAATCGGGGACAGATATAGATGTCTATCGGCCACAGTATCCACCTACCAACTGAACTTTCTCACACTTCCGTCTACGGAAAATAATCATACGTTCAACATCATGCTCCTGACTCAGTATTAACATACTAATGGACGAAGAAGTTAATACTAATAGACGAAGAAACCTTTGCACATCTTTTTAGTGTAAACATGAAGTTTTTTTTTATAGAATAAAGGCGAGCACAGACTCCGCCAGAAGGCAACATATTGGCCTAATTTGGCTTTTGGCTTGTTCCATGCACCAATCGCGGCTCCAGTGATTTATAGTACCTATTCTGATCACTCTGGAAGAGGCGATTCTAGTTGAACCACCTTGATCTCTCAGTATATTGCCGAATCCGCTTCGCACAAGCAGCGATTCTTTGCTTTAAGTAGTGTATGCGCTCCGTTAGTTTTTGCGTGATATCCCGCCGGGACAAACCGATATTTGTCGCAGCAAACGACATTCTAACGGTGCGCACAAATCTCGACCTATTATTGCCCGACCTGAAGCTTACCAGACTGACGATGAAGGATCTTGGCTCCGGTTCTCTATACTCACCATACGAAACACAGCAGTGTTGAGCTGCTATTCTACGCTGGTATTCTGTGAGAGCGTGGTCCATACCCGGTTGAGCCAACCGATTCATGTTAGAACTATACTAATAATATAGCTGGAGCGTGGCTGTACCACGTATATATTTTGTTCAATCATAACCATTGAGATGTATAATTCGTTCGCTGGAACTCAAAGTGGGTCACACTGGCAACCCGCAGCCCTTGTCTGCACAGAATTGATTTATTGGGGACCACTCGAGATATTATGTAAGCATTAAAGTGTAATTTATGTCGTTGTTTAAAAATGAATAAGAAATTTAAATTTTGCATAACTTCACAAAGAAACTAGTGAAGTATTATGGGAGAAACATATTTGTACTTGCTATAGACTATTATATTTAAAAACAATGACTCTATATTAATGATGAAATTACTACTACTACCATTACTGTAAATAGCAGTGACTCATTTACGGTAGTTGACTTTTACGAGCTGAATGAAAAGAGAAAGATAGTAATTTCGGTATATATTATGAATATACTTACTACCAGGTGGAATTGTGGTCAAGCACTACCTTATAAAAAGTAAAATAAATATCTTACAGACTTGAGTAAAGAATATTGTTTCAAAATAAATCAATTTAAAAGAAAATTGTAATACGGCTTGTTCTTTCAACTTTTAGCCTGAGCGTGTTAGCTTGTATTACTTCGTAAATTCCACTCGTATTTCTTTTTCGTTTAAATTATTTGAATAAAAAATACCAAAATTTTTGTTCCCGAGAAAACTTCACGACACAGCAAGCGTCACGCATATATAATCTGTACTAATTTACATACCTATCTTCTTTTGTTTTGGAACATAGAAACTTTAATAAATAAAACTTATCTTTTATTTAAAAAGTAATAATAATGTGTTCTTAAGACTGAATATTATATTATCATATTTAATTTTTTTTTCATTTATTCAAAATATTAAAAAAAAAAACAAAATGATTTTTTTAGCCCTACAGCAGAAACCACACACAGTTTAGTTGCTGTGGTCTATTAACTATAAACTATTATCTTATATTAAAACTATTGTTGATAATAATGGTAGATTTATATATTTATTAACTAATCAGCTAATCACTAAGTAAATAATTAATATGTAAATTTGAGATAAATCAGGTATAAACACATTAGATCAGGCAATTTACAGTAATTATGTTAATATATTATATTAACTTTAATAATAAAAATACACATACCATACCGACCATCTAGTTATTTAATTAGAAACTCTTCTAGTGTTCTTTTAGCTATTTTACTTTATAATATTTTACTTTATTTAAGACTAGCTGTTACTCGCGACTTCGCCCGCGTGTAGTTTAGGGTTATAGTTAAGTTGCGCGGAACCCTAACTACTTTTCTAAAATATAAATAGCCTAAGTTACTCCTTATAGTCTTAGTTTTGCTAATAAGCCTAATATTGTGCTGATGGACCGGGCACAGTCAAGGATATTTTTGGTCGACATTACCATTCCGTATGACGAGAACCTCGTGAAAGCCGAAACAGATAAGCGAACAAAATATCTGGACCTGGCTCACGAGGTGACCGACATGTGGGGTGGACTGCTGGCCGAAATTATACCTGTAGTCGTTTCTGCGAGCGGGTTAATTCCAGTCAGCCTCTCGGGTCATCTGAGGCGACTGGGACTCCGTGACGGACCGCTCCAAGCTCAAATGCAGAAGGCGGTGATCCTCGATACCGCCCGTATCATCCGCCGGTTTCTTTACCTTTCCCCCTAACCCTCGGCCGTTTGGTCTCCCCTGCCGAGGGCTTCCATCTGGTTGGGTATTTATTTATTTATGTATTTTTTATGCATTTATTTTATTTTGTTGATATTTATGTACGTTTATCATTTTCATTTACAATTATATATTTATACAGTCCAACCAGATGAGTAAACTATATAGATGCCCCAAATAATAATAATAAGCCCCCTAAACAACCACACGTCCTGATTGACCATCTAATCACGTGGGGGGCGGACACACGAATGAAAAATTACTGTCGTGGCTAACGTGGCTCTGGAAACCCATAAAAAAATGAAGACTCGTTCTAAAAGTAAACGTATAGGGCCGCTGTCCGGGGGCGATCACCGGGGCGCACCTGGAGCTGACGCTGGGTGTCTCAGCATGCGAACCGTCAGTGGTGAGGAGTTTAACAGGCGGGCTCCCACCGAAAAAGATGCTACAGCCGAAATTATTGACGATGGTGACAGACTGACGGACAGGACGGACATCCCTGTAGAACAGTATAGTCTAAGCACAGTATCATACACACCCTCAAGACCATCCATGCCATCGTCATCAACACTTTCATCATCCTCCATCATTAGTTTAAATACAGTTCCACCCACTTCGACCTTGAATTCTGCGCGGGGGGTATCTACCTTCTTACCCGCGTCCACCAAGGCTGGAAAAGCAAGAGTTCGCATGACATGGAGTGAGTAAGTAAACATATTTATCATACGAACCTACTTCCATATCACCAAATTAGAGACCGACATGACCACATACAGACAGCAATTGCATGAACGTTTTACAAGACAATACTCACTCAGAAATTTGTGTTACAGAACAACGTTTTTCCGATCAAAGAAGAACAATAGTAAGTAATAAACTTTTACCTCAAGAAGTAATAGATCAACTAAAAGAAGAAGTACGTGCACAGTTACAAAATTTAAACCAAAATCCTATTCCAGAAATGCATACACCAAATGAAAATGCTCTACAAATACCAACACAATCACTCTCTCAAATGCAACATAACACACAATCTCAATTTTATAATCAATCACAAGCATACTCACAAAGTATACATAGATCGAACATATCCACACAAACCGAGAGCATAACCCTAATGCTAGAAGATGATATTGATACTTTAGAAAATCTCGTTCAAAATCAGTTATCAGAAACGCACATCCAAGAAATACACGACAAACTGAAATCCAGCAGCTCGCCCAAAACTACCCAAGCTTAAATACACCCCAAAACTCTCTTACCTAGTACATTTATGTAATCGTATCATACTAAACCAATATATATCCGAAGACACAACTTTTAGATGTACACACATTGATATATATATGTAGGAAGTATAGTGGGTATAGTACAGAGACTCATTTTGCAGTTAGGAATAATAATTAATTCGTTTACACGAATTAATTATCCAACGAGTCGAGGATAAACTAGTAACGGAATACGACAAGCGCACCGTTCCACGTCAGAGCCAAGACTGTCTTAACGGCTTTTTTTTTTTTTTTTTTTTTTTTGCGCCCGAAGCAATTGGAAAAGGGCTACCCCGAAGGGAGGCAGAAAATGCATTACGCATACCACGATGGCCGGTCCATCGTGGTTATGAGGGACTCACTACCTACAAGGGGGAACCTAAGTGATACCCTCTAAAAACTGCCTTTGGGGACTGGCAACCAGCTGTTGAAAGCTTCACATGCCGTATCGTAAAGCGACCCTCTTTTGGGAAAAGAGGGCGCAGATCTTAACGGCGGCCGCTCAGTCCGTTTTATACAAGCAGGACGGGCGGCCGCGCAGGTACAATGCCGCAGGTGTGCGGTACACGTGTCGTTTACAAGAATTCTGTCTAGCTAGACCGACGCCACTGCATCTACAACGGTGCAGGTGCCGTCACGGCCGTACTGACATGCGTGCGTCCTCGCACGCGCTCCATCACAATTTTAGTTATCTGTAACAACTGTAATCTGTAAAACATCGTTCGATTATCCTGACAAAACAGCGTCTGCTCCGGTCTATATTGACCCTTCAGACTCGGGTGACAGTCAGTTTTGTTCCGGCACTAAGCCCTACAAAACTTTAATCATCTTTATGTTAGATCGGAATGATTAGTCTGTAGCTTTTTCTATTTTCTCTTTTTTTTTCAAGTACTGTTTTCGCTAGTCCGGAATAACTATTCCCTATAGCCATATCATTGGACCGGCATAAAGCCCTGCAATGATAGTAAGAACTATTTTCTTTTCTTACGCTTTTTTTTTTCAAGTACTATTTATGCTAGTCCGGAATCACTATTCCCTTTAGCTATGTCATTGGACCGGCAAACGCCTTGCAATGATAGTAAGAACCACATTTTATTTCTTACTCTCCTTTTTTTTCAATTCAGTATAGAACAGTTACAGACCAACCATACCGCAAACATGTCCCCGTCACAATCACACAAAAGTGTATCGTGAGGGAGGTAGTTACACACGATAACACCTAAGTATGTAAACCAACAGCAAGTCACACATATCCCAGTGCAGCACAGACCAGCCTCCCTGCAACTTCATGTTCCTTTCCTGCACTGGAATAATTACTTCGCTAGAGTGTTGCAACGTCTCTAGTATTTTCTAGATGCACAGACACGGCTACCTCCGACTGTCGCACGTCCTCGTGCGGTTGACAGTGAACAGCATACGGTCTATCAGTTATCACTACTTGCTAACAGATATAAACTCTTGTTAAATATTACAACGGTCGACCATCCCAGACTTCATTAAGTCTGGAACGCGCGGATATGGCTACCTCCAGGCAAACACACTACAGCTTTTCGTTCTGCTGCGATCGTGCCACATTCGCGGCAGCAAGCCGTCGCGCCGTACTAGCGCTAGCGAATCGTCGCACTGCTTTGCAAAATTAAAAGAAATCGAGATAAATGTATTGCGAACCATGGAATTCCGAGCTTCCGAAATTCATCACATATTCTCTTAAGAAACGGCAACTGCACGACATTTGAAAACATTGCAAAAAAATGGAAACTATGTGTAGAGACAGACACCACAACATATTTCGAAGCGAAGGAGGAAACTGCGCAAAATCTACGAAAGCCGTCCATTTACAGCGCCAAAGCACCATTTGTTCGGCGGCCGCTTGAATTGCCCTGCCGTAAGATCAGCCGATAAGTAACCGACTGTAGCGGTGTAGGCTCAATCTAACCAGCGCTCGGCCGTAGCTGACCATGTTCGATTAGCCATCACAACGTCTTCCTCATTGTTCATTGTTGTAGAGACTTCTACGAATCCCTCGAATCTTGTCAACGACAAACCCCAATCTTGTCAACGACACAATATTCGGAGCAAACTGCAACACTGATCAACACATTAGAACACAAAAATGTCACTTATTATTTTTAATTCATAGCGTGTTAAAGTTAATCCTTTATTGTAGTACAACCCTTAAAAGTTTTGAACTTCAAAATATAGCAAATGATAATCATGTTTCGCGTAAACTATCAAATTACAACAAAAGGAGAGCAGCAGGAGCACCTGAGGGTTAAAAAGCATCGTCGGGGTTGTAGTTATCATGATCTGCGTGAAAAACAAATTGTTAACTATAAGGACAACATACACAGTTGCCTGTTCTCTCATCTATCACACATACGAGGCCCTAAAACAGAAAAACGTTCTCATACCTTGGACTATAATAAAGCACTTCGCTTTCACAAGTAAACATAGGTTTTCACACGAAGTATCTGACACATACTCTTACTTGAACTTGCGAGATCCCACGTTAACTACGTGAACCACATTAAAAACGTGAACCAGGACAGCGCTTGCCAGGACAGAGCCTAATACATGTTCAGAAAACATTACCGTGCACACAGCATACGACTTCCGCGCACACAGTGTGACTCCCACGCATACAGAGTACACGACTTCCGAGGCATCGCCATGTACAGCATACGCGCGCTCCGGGATGGCGCCTGCGTAAACGCGCATACGCATCTGCCGAAACCAGACCATGTTACAGCTGGACCTGGCAGTCCGTTACGACCAGCAAGGCACACACTCACGCACTTGTAATCACATCACACGTGCTACTGTAACACATAAAAGAAAACATTAAAAATACTCAGTCGGAACTTGATTTCAAGAAATGCAGCACTACTCTTGGTACACCATTCGCCTTTCTAGGGCACCAAATACTGAGCTGCGGCTACACGACAACCTCTGGTATGGTCCGATCCTCATGTAAACTTAAATACTCTCTTCAATGTCAGAACTAATTGGCTCTACTTCACTTTCATCAGTTATACTTCGGTTTTCCGGCATTTTTCGCAACCAATTAAAAATGTAAACACTCATTCTTACAAAATAGTTTCTGAGCCAATGTTTAGGATAAATTTACTTTCCTCATGTATCTAATGGTGATCAGTAGCAGCGACAAATAATAAGTCCGCGGCGTCATAAGCAGACAGCATACTCAAAAGCGAGCGCTACAGCTCCACGCTTTCCACTAAACCATTCCAAGTTTGTCGACTACGTAATGCTCGGAGTAAACTGTAACACTTATCATTTAGATCACAAAAAATACTACTTAGTGTTTTTAAGTCATAGCACGTTAAAGTAATCATGTTCTTTTTTTTTCGGTAGATCGTTTAAACATTTTGAACTTTAAAACTAGGCCATGTAAATCACACCTCGTGTATCAAATTATAACATTACTTGAGCAAGTTAAACTTCCACTGAATGCAAACTATAACTCATTCAGAATATCTCCAACATTTCTTTCGACATTTGTTATAATATTTGGGTACGTTAAGAAATAATGAAATTACTTGCGGGTACTTTCAATTATAAATTGAATAAAAAGATTTAACTTTTGACTTAAAACATTTCACTTTAAACTTTTACTCTACACTTTAATGATTCGTCAATGTCGTAAATACGACAACAAACTTGATTTAAGAAATTGAATAAAAAACAAAACGCGAGGCGTATTACAGTATTTCACCAACGTAATAACCCTTACACTATTCAAAGGTTTATATCAGGTGGGCAGTAACAGGGACTTTATCCCACTTCTGATGTAGGAAGTATAGTGGGTATAGTACAGAGACTGATTTTGCAGTTAGAAATAATAATTAATTCGTTTACACGAATTAATTATCCAACGAGTCGAGGATAAACTAGTAACGGAATACGACAAGCGCACCGTTCCACGTCAGAGCCAAGACTGTCTTAACGGCGGCCGCTCAGTCCGTTTTATACAAGCAGGACGGGCGGCCGCGCAGGTGCAATGCCGCAAGTGTGCGGTACACGTGTCGTTTACAAGAATTGTGTCTAGCTAGACCGACGCCACCGCATCTACAACGGTGCAGGTGCCGTCATATATATATATATATATATATATATCGTTAGTCATTTCTGAAGACCTAAATTATAAAATAACAGAATACACAGGTAGCACAAGACCAAAAGTCATAAGCAAACTAACTTGGCAACAAAGACTCGAAAGAGATATAGAAAAATTGCGAGCTGATTGCAGTAGACTAACACAATATATCAACAATAACAGATCTAACAAAGTAGTCAAAAGAGTCGAGGCAATATTTAAGAACATGGCCACCCACACGAGACATGAAAACGACAATAGAAGACCCGAAGAATTCTTAGATACTTTAAAACAGAAGCTCGCGCTAAAAGTCCATAGGCTGAGAAGATACAAGAAGGCACAAGAACGCAAAAATGATAACGCCATGTTTGCTACTAACGAAAAGCACTTTTACAGAAATTTACAGAAACCACAAATAGACGTAACAACCGACACCAACACCGAACTACCAACATCAGAACAATTGGAAACATTCTAGTCAAGTGTCTAAAATTTGTCAAAAGAAATACTGGACGAACCTACAATAAAAGTATTGTCGAAAGGCTTGAATTTTGCTATAACGCCGCAAAAAATCCCGTACGAGGAAATTATCTGTAGTGTTGAGGGTTGTCTGTTTAAGAATAATATCGGGAAAGAGGATTTAGAGGCTATACGTCAAGATATTTCGTCCTTGTTACGTCGAAATTCAGCGCCGAAAATAAATCTCCCCAAAGAAGAATTTAAAGCGTTTTTTCAACTTACGCAACAGACCAGAGCTCACGATTCTCCGCGCGGATAAATGAAATGCTACGGTAATAATGGACACGTCAGAGTATAATTTCAAAATAAAACAACTTTTATCGGACGTAAGTACATACAAAAAGGTCAAAATAGACCTTACAACTAATATACTTAAAACAACTACAGATTTAATAAAGAAATACGCCGAAAAATTAGATCTCGACGTGAATTCGACAATACCAAACCAAACCACCGAGGTTGTATGGATTACCGAAAATACACAAACCAAACGCTCCACTACGTCCTATAGTAAGCCAGATCGATTCACCAACTTATAAGTTGGCTCAACACTTGGCAAAAATACTGTCACCACTAAGAGAACATACCAGAGCACACACAAAGAATGCATACCATTTTGTTAGTGAGATAAAAAACCTACATCTCGCTAACAATGAAGCTATGGTCAGTTTTGATGTTCAGTCACTATTCACATGCATACCTATTGAAGACTGCGTCTCAATTGTTACTAGAAAGCTATAAGATAACAACATGCTCACAGAATATGCAGTATTACTCAAACACTGCCTCACCTCTGGCTATTTATTGTGGAAAGAAGAGTTCTACATGCAAGTAGACGGAGTGGCAATGGGCTCACCTGTATCTCCCGTGGTCACCGACATATTCATGGAGGACTTTGAGGGGAAAGCCCTTCTTACTGCTCCTGTAAATCCAAGATTATACAAGCGGTACGTAGACGATACTACCATTTGACAAAGTAACTGCATTTTTAAAACACCTTAGTTCCAGAAACCCTAAAATACAATTCACAATGGAGTTAGAGGCAAACAATACTTTAACTTTCCTAGATGTTTTAGTCATCCGAAATCCTGATAACACTATTGGTCATATTGTGTACAGAAAAAATACCCATACCAACCGATATTTAAATGGTGAATCGCACCATCATCCTTCACAGTTAGCTACCGTGGAAAAATCTTTGTTTCAGAGAGCACGAGGGATCTGTGACAGAAAACATCTGGCTGCCGAGCTTCAGCACGTCGAGCAAGTACTGCAAGACAACAAGCTTCGGGTCCCGCGCCAACGTCACAGTGACACAGTCGAGCGTCTACCTGCTGTACTACCCTATGTCAGAGGAGTCACAGACAAGGTTGGCTACATCTTGAAGCGAGCTTCCATTAAAATTGGTCAATTTTTACCATCCGTCAAGTGTCATATCCCTCTACAAGATACAGGAGTGTACAAGCTGGATTGTGAATGTGGTCTCTCGTACATATGACAAACAAAAAAATCTATAAAAAACCTCGTTAAAGAACATATAGCTGACGGGAAGTACCGACATATCGGGAAGTCTGCAGTTTGTGAACATGTTCAAGATCATCCCCACCATAAAATTAGATTTGATAGACCACAAATCCTCGCAAAAGAACACCGATTCCTCCCAAGGTTGATTCGCGAGGCTATTGAAATTAAAAAACATCCTAATTTTAAAAGAGAAGATGGATGGGTGCTGCCATCTGCTTGGGATCCCGTAATTAATAAAATCAAATCCAAACCCAAGTATACCACTGTTAGACTTCAAGATACTGTAAGCTCATTCTGCGTAAATCGAACCAAAAACTGATATTAAAAAACTGAAGGTAGCCGGGCTAACTATGACATCAAGACGTCAAACACTTCAATCCCCCGTGACCACGGGTGCTGCAAAGCACCCGAAACGTCGGGAATATAAAATAAGTTAATATACGCGATAAAAGTTTATTAACTAAACAAAGAAAACTAATACGAATCATAGCTAATATACAAAACACAGAAAGCTGTAAGCCTTACTTCAAGAAGTATAACATTTTAAGCCTGCCCTCTATCTATATTTTGGAACTATGCAAATTTGTCAAAAAAAAAATCCAAGTTTCTACACAAAACGAGATGACATCATGTCTAGGAATCTAAGACAGAGAAACAAACTACTGCTGCCAATTTCAAAACTAAAATCTCATTCTTCCAGCCCATTCGCCATGTCTATAAAAATATATAATAAATTACCCCAATATGTAAAAAGCATTAAGGACGGAAAACAATTCGTAAAAAATTAAAGCAACTGCTTATAAATAAGTGTTACTATAATACTTCTGAATTTTTAGATGATAAAAATATAATATAATATGGATATGTAAATAAAAATATGTTAGGTAATAATGAAATGCCATCCCACTAAATAAATTACAATAAAAAATTCAAATAAAATTTAAAATGATTCAAATAATTTAATAAAAATTCAACTGTGCTAATTACACCAATTATAATAATACCTTAAATGTCAAAATCAATTCATTAATAAATTATAACAATTAAAATAACCGTATTTAAAATTCATTGTGTGTGCCATTATTAATCAGTGGATCTATTGATGTACATATGATTAAATTTACCTATTAGTATTATAAAATATCTCCCCCCCCCCTCCTCCCTCCACCTCATGACCATGGATGATGGTGATGAAATAAGTAAAATATGTTTTATACAATGTGTAATATTTATACATACTAACTTAACAAAATTTCGCATGACATTCCAGAGAAACTAGTGAAGTATTATAGGAGAATGATAACTATATTTCCCATAGATAGAAAAGTTAAAAAAAAGTTATTCTATACTTATGTCGCATACCAATGTGCTGATAGTAAATTGAAAAAAAAAACTTACTGTATATTTATGTCGCGTACCAATGTGCTGTTTGGTAAGTACGAAAATCCATCACCCGACTTAATCCCAGGGTGTTAGAAGCAGCTATGGGATATGCCAAAAAGATCGTATGGTTTCCAAAAAATAGCAGTACAAACATTTTGTTTGCACCAGATGTAAAATATCCATATACTAGCGTCGAGAATCAACGTCAAAGGTTACGTGAAAAAGCGTCGTCGAAGGTCTTGTGCTGTGAACGTCCATTCGCCTGCAAACAGAAGTGGACTTTTACGATCTGAATCTGAAGACTAAGCCTGCAACTCTAGTCAAGGTTTGCTTTGAGGGGTGATTTTCGCCTTGGGCGTTACTAACGTGACCTACTGTACCGTCACGATAACGGATACGCCCATATGCCGCGGATGCGTACGCGCGTTCACTTGTGTCGTGTCGAATAATTTCAGTATATATTATTAATATACTTACCACTAGATAGAAACATGGTCCAGCACTGGCTTATAATAAGTAGATAAATATATATCTTACAGACTTGAGTAAAGAATATTGTTTCGAAACAAATCTTTTAAAAACAAAATTGTAATACGGCCCGTT
The DNA here is from genome assembly GCA_963668995.1 of Parnassius mnemosyne. Taxonomy (NCBI): domain Eukaryota; kingdom Metazoa; phylum Arthropoda; class Insecta; order Lepidoptera; family Papilionidae; genus Parnassius; species Parnassius mnemosyne. Next base: position 24,507,408 of record CAVLGL010000091.1, read on the forward strand.
CTTTAAACTTTTTGTCAAAGCGTGTTGAGCTTGTATTACTTCTTAAATTTCACTCGTTTTCCTTTTCTGTTTTTAAAAATTATCATTTTTTTTTCCTAATGAAACTTCACGATGTAGCCGGCGTCACGCATATATAATTTGTACTATTTACATAACTAACTTCTTTTGTTTTGGAATAAAGAAACTTTGTTTTTAAATCTCTGAGCTATAATTTAAAAAGTAATAAAAATATCTTGTCAACATTAAAATATTATCTTTAAGTTTAACATGTTATAGTCAAAATACCAACTTGTTTTACGAAAACCATGTTAGTGATTCTGCTGTCGGTGTTCAGCAGGTAGACCCACTAGGTCCAGCACTTTTCTGTTTGGGAATTCAATCCATTATTTCAAATTTGATATCCAAGCTGAATGTCTGGTAATTGGAGACGGTACTCGGAGAGGTAGAGCAGATGACGTCCTCAGTGATCTTACTCATATTTTTCGAAATATTAAAAATATTGGTCTTGAAACAAATAGCAATAAATGTGAAATATTTTTTTCCAATAATTTATTTACTTCTCATAGAGACAGTTTAATTCAAAAGTTCAATTATGTTTCTCTAGGAATAAAAACAGTCAGTACAGAAACACTATACCTGCTAGGTGCCCCGTTGTTTTTCGATAGTATTTAACCTGTTTTAAAAACAAAATTTGATCAGTTTTTAAACCATATTGATAAATTGTATAAATTAAACCCACCTATAGCTCTAACTATTTTAAAATATTGTCTCCTTGTACCTAGATTTACATACTTACTTCGCTCGAGTCCAGTCTGGAAATGTTCGGATATTTTAAAAGATATTGATAATAATCTTAAAATAGCTATAGAAAAAATTATAAATTTAACTTTAAAAACAACAGCCTGGACTCAAGCTTCTTTACCTATAAAATTTGGTGGCATTGGTGTGACAAAACTTTCTAGCATTGCATTGCCTGTTTTCCTTGCTTCCGTGCATAGTGTCAGTGACTTATGTAACATACTTTTAAATAATAAAGTAGACCTATGCTTTGCTACGGAGGCAGGGCAGACATGGCAAACGCTCTGTCCCGGTGAAAATGTTCCACTGGAAGTTAACCAACAAAAACAGTGGGATATGCCGTTGGTACGGGCGTGCAGAAAGATTTGTTTCATAATTTCCATAGTGACAAAGATAAGGCACGCCTTCTAGCTGTTTCGACTAAGGAATCTAGTCACTGGTTACATGCTTTACCATCAAGTAATCTCAGCACATTACTTGATGGGGAAAGCTTGCGCATCGCTGTAGGAATCCGACTAGGAGCGGCGCTTTGTCAACCCCATGAGTGCCCCTGTGGTAGCAAGGTCGACAAGTTTGGGCTTCACGGACGTTCATGTAAGAAAAGCGCTGGTAGGTTTTCACGACACAGTTCTTGGAACGATGTCATCCGAAGGGCTCTTGTCTCTATAAATGTTACCTCGGTTTTAGAGCCTTGTGGAAAATTTAGAGACGATGGCAGGAGACCCGACGGCATGACATTGAACCCTTGGGGGAGAGGTAAAGCCCTAGTGTGGGATGCTACTTGCGTAGACACTCTGGCGGCCTCTCATCTCAGGGGTACCTCGTCTAGAGCCGGGGCGGCATCAGAGGCAGTTGAACTGAGTAAGTGCCGCAAATATGAGTCTCTGAGAGATGACTACATATTTGTGTCATTTGCTGTAGAGACTATCGGTCCGTGGGGTGCACGTGCGGTGAAGTTCCTAAAGGAACTCCATCCGCGGCTGGTCGTTGCTGCTGGTGATAAGAGGGCTGGTTCTTTTCTCGCTCAAAGGCTAAGTATAGCCATTCAGCGGGGAAACGCAGCCAGCGTTCTTGGCATGATACCGCGTGGAGTAGGACTATATGATAATAAATTCCTAGTTGTAGTTTTATTTTATTATTATTTTTACCCATTTTATCTTACATTAATTTAGTTTTAATAAAATTGTTTTCTCTTGTAATTTTTTTTATAGGATAGTGTGACAAGCAAGCACACAGTCCACCTGATGGTAACCAGTGTTAAGCTGCTATTTGACGTTGGTATTCTGTGAGAGCGTGGTCCTTCCCCAGTCGAGCCAACCCATTCGTGCTACAATTAACTACTACACACACACAAAAACATACACACACACACACACGCGCACGCACGCACGTACGTACTCACGCACGCACGCACGCACGCATGCACGCACGCACGCACGCACGCACTCACGCACGCAAGCACGCACGCAAGCACGCACGCACGCACACACACACACACACACACACGCACACACACACACATGCACACACATGCACTTAGTATTATAAAATACGCGCATGCATACGCACGCACACGCATACGCACGCGCACTTGGATTACATGCGTTTTAATAGAAAAGCTTCTGAAAGAGGGAGACTGTACAACCAGTGCGTGTTACCAGTGATGACCTATGGAACTGAGACGTGGTCCTTCAATGCTGGCCATATGAGGAAGCTCAAGGTCGTTCAGCGAGCTATGGAAAGGGCTATGCTCGGGGTTTCTCTGCATCATAAACTTAGAAAGATATCCGCAGAAAAACTAGAGTGACCGACATAGCCCAAAGAATTAGTATGCTTAAGTAGCAATGGCCAGCCATATAGCTCGAAGAACCGACAATCGATGGGGAAGAAAGGTTCTCGAGTGGCAGCCTCGTACCGGCAATCGAAGTCTAGGGCGTCCCCCCACTAGATGGGGTGACGAACTGGGAAGACATGCAGGAAGTCGATGGATGCAGCTGGCTCAGGACCATGTTTTATGGCATTCCTTGGGGGAGGCAAATGATCAGCAGTGGACTTATGAAGGGCTGTAATGATGATGATGATGATGAGAAAATATATATCTTACAGACTTGAGCAAAGAATATTGTTTCGAAACAAATCTTTTTTAAACAAAATTGTAATGCGGCCCGTTCTTTTAACTTTTTGCCTGAGAGTGTTAAGCTTGTATAACTCGTGAAATCCACTCGTTTTCCTTTTTTGTTTAAATTATTTAAAAAAACTTCAAATATTTTCCACAAGAAAACTTCAAGATACAGCTGGAGTTACGCATAAATAATCTGTTCTAATTTACATACCTAACTTCAATTGTTTTGGAATATAAAAACTTTATTTAAAAAAATATCTGACCTTTAATTTTAAAAGTAATAATTATTCCTTACTAATAATAATAATAATCTGGCCAACCAGATGATAAAACTTTATAGATACTCCAAAAATAATAATAATAAACGTTTATTTCGGACATCATGATCCATATGGGTTAGTAACAATTGAGCTTATAACTAAAGTTAGTAATTGGACAATTCAACATAAAACACAGACAAACAGACAAAACACACATACAAACAAACATGGCACCCGCCGCTGCCAGCAAGATGATTACTTGACTGCGTGCAGCCGTATCCATCGAGCAAGCATCGGCGAGTCCCAACGGTCTACCAACGCGCGCAAGATACTGTTGGGGCTGTCGCGAATCCCCTGCACCTTATTGATTATGAATATTATAATATCATCTTCAACATAAGTTTTAATTAAGTTCTTCAAAATTTGCAGTACCTTTTTTTATAGGATAAGGGTGACAAACGAGCACACAGTCCACTTGATGGTAAGTGGTTGCTACGGCCCATAGACATCTGCATCTATCCTCTATTACAAATCAAAATGTAGATGTGTTGTCACCCGTGAGGACTAAGATGGAATGCCTCATTTCCAGTAAAAAGGGCCCCCGGCCTCCTGCTCTCACTAAGCGAAACGCAGAGGTAAACCTCTACTTCACGCTGGTTTTCTGTGAGGTCGTGGTACCACCCCGGAAAGGATTAGAATACTGGCTTAGAATTTGAATACTGGCCTCTTAGAATCTTAATGACATTCAAACAATTAAAAAAATGTTTAAAAACAAAAACTATGTCGTTTTAAAGTTGACACATTGTTAACAGAAATGGAGCTCACGCGTGAACATTTCAGTGTCATAATTTATCACAATTTTCGTCGCGGCTTATCTCAAGATAAATGTCTCAGCGAACTTGTTTCGATTTATGATGTTGAAGCACCGAGTCAAACGACAATATACCGCTAGTATGCCGAGTTCCGACGCGGTCGTGTGTCGCTCAGCACTGTCTCTTCTGCAGGTTGACCAAGAACAGCGGTCACGCCTAAAACATCGCAGCTATGCGAACTATTATATTAGATGACCGTCATGTGACATACGAGCAGATTCGGGCTGTTATCAGTATCGAAATGGCTGCAATTCAGTCGATATTACATAATGAGCTGTGTGTAAGAAAGCTAGTTTCCCGCTGGGTTCCCCACAATTTGTCCGAAGAGCAAAAGGCGGCTTGTGTAGATTGGTGCCAGAATACTCTGCAACGCTTCAACGGATGGAAGTCAAATACCGATTATAATATCGTCTCAGGTGAGGAATCATGGATTTATTCATACGAACCTGAAAGAAAACATCAGTCAGCAGTTTGGGTCTTCGAAGACGAGGTCAAACCAACGAAAGTGGTTCGCTCCCGCAGCATGTCAAAGAAAATGGTTGCTACGTTTGTCTCGAAAAAGGAGCATGTTGCTACAATTCCTTTACAGGAACGCAGAACGGTTACCGCTGAGTGGTATATCACGGTTTGTTTGCCAGAAATGATAATCAAACTCTGAAAAAATAACCCGAAACGTCGCATCATCTTACATCACGATAATGCGAGCTCCCATACGGCTCGGAAGACAAATTATTTTTTGAAGCAGGAAACGTTGAGCCATCCTCCGTAGAGTCCTGACCAGAGCCCAAACAATTTCTTTACATTTTCTAGAATGAAAGATTTATTACGCGGTCAACGGTTTGAAGACCCCGAAGCAGCTGTGGAAGCGTACAAATCAGCCATTTTGTCAACATGAACTTCAGACTGGAATTACTGTTTTAATGATTGGTTTCCACGAATGGAAATTGCATTTAGTTGAACGGAGAACACTTCGAAAAACAATAAAATACAATTTAGCTATACCGTGCATGGTGCATGTGGTTTTTCTTATTCCCGATCTTACTGTAATTCAGATATTTTTTCAAACAAAATGCTTTAGCCAATTGAATAGTTTAATTTCAATCATAAATGATAATATAAACATAAGTTTTTCAGTTATGAGACCACTCAAATAGTTTTTAGGATTTTATTCTTATCCAGCGCTTTTTATAGAATAATGGTGGCCACACACGGTCAGTTAAGCTGCTCAGTTGAACTGACGTACATCCAAAAACTGACCGTGAATGTGAAATCTTAAGTTGAAATTTTTAACTGACGGCAACACACGGATTTTATTCGGGCGTGCTGTCAGTTAAACTGCTCCGTCGAACTGACGCACATCCAAAAACTGATCGTGAATGTGAAATCTTAAGTTAAAATTTTTAACTGACGGCAACCCACGTATTTTTTCGGGCGCACCGTAAACCTGGCTTCAGTTCGTTTCCATTATTGGTAAGTACATACTTTCTTAATAGCTTTTATATATATTTTATACAACATTTTTTTAAGATTTTATATTATTTTATATTTTTTTTATTAAAAAAAAGTTACCCCCACACTAGGATTTTCTCCTGTATCGTGGAGGCAGTTTACAAACACAAATTGCACAAGGACAAACATCCAGACCCGGAACAATCATTTGTAGGCCATACAAATACTTGTTCCGTGCGGGATTCGAACCCGCGCCCCCCAGCGCAGCAATTCATTGCTAAGCCACTGCGCCACGGAGCCGTCATATATATTTAGAGAAGTTGGTTTGACAGATGATGGAGACCAAGGTGATGGTAATGATGTCACCTTCCTTATGGTGGACTCAGAAGGTGGGTAAAGGGTCTCAGTGATGCTACTACGTAGAACCATCGTGTTTAAACTCATTTTCAAATAGGTAAATAGATACCTAGATGACTGTGATGATATCACCTTTATGTTGGTGCAATCCGAAGGTGGATATAGGATCTCAGTGACGACACTAGATAGAAAGACCGTGTTTGAACTCATTTGAATGGGCTCATAAAGACCTAGGTGACTGTTATGACCTCACCTTTTTGTTGGTGCAATCTGAATTTGGGTATAGGATCTCAGTGGCGGCACTAGATAGAACGGTCGTGTTTGAACTCATTTGAAAGGGCTCAAAAAGACCTAGGTGACTGTTATGACTTCACCTTTCTGATGGTGTAATCCGAAGGTGGATATAGGATCTCAGTGGCGGCACTAGATAGAACGGTCGTGTTTGAATTCATTTGAAAGGGCTCATAAAGACTTAGGTGACTGTTATGATCTCACCTTTCTGATGGTGCAATCCGAAGGTGGATATAGGATCTCAGTAGCAGCACTAGATAGAACGATCGTGTTTGAGCTCATTTGAAAGGGCTCATAAAGACCTAGATGACTGTTATTACCTCACCTTTCTGATGGTGTAATCCGAAGGCGGATATAGGATCTCAGTGGCGCACTAGATAGAACGATCGTGTTTGAACTCATTTGAAAGGGTTTATAAAGACCTAGTTTAATGTTATTATATTACCTTCATGATGGTTAACAAAGAAGGTGGGGTAAAAGATTTCAGTTATGCCACTACGAAACACCATTGTGTTTGGGCTCATTTGGAAAGTCTCAAGAAGTAACTACACAAATAATATAAATATTTGTGTAGTTACTTCTTGAAATTTATAATGTTTTCAGGCAATTAAAAATCAGCAAAATTTCTAAGTAGGTACAAAATTAGAAATCGACTATATACTTTACAGGCAATAAAAACAAGGCAGAACGGAAAAAGCATAACCAACTACAACCAGAAGACGAAAATATCTGCGTACTTCAAGAAAACCTACAAGCACCATTAACACCAATTCCTATAAATGACCAAGTTACCTGTACGCAGTATTTAGAATTCAATGATTTTTGACTGATTTGTTACACGAATACTGCACATTTAATAAAACAAACTTTACGAATTTTATTTTGTTTAACTTATTTTAATTCGTGACGTTTGGGTGCTTCAACTTTATTTTAGTATGTAACACGTCAAGAGCTCAATTAGATAAACATAGAAAGCTAGGCCATCCTAACTATTTCCGTTACTGAAAATCAATAAGCATTATCTGGTCATCATAAGACCTTCAGAATGTGCCCATGCCCACGGATTTTTTTGGGTTCACCGTAACCGGAGTGCAACTTAGTATCAGTGGGGTGTCGCCCGCTCTACAGATAGGTAATTTAATAAACAGATAAAAATAAATAACACATTTATTAAATAAATAAAATTTACCATAATGAATAAAACTATAATAATATCTGACCCATTTCTTAGAAGTGTCTTAATACTGACATTATCATGAATAAAAATATCTTTTAAAGTGTTGATATATAGGAAACGTTATTTATATACATATATACGGAAGGGATTTCATTTCTCGATCGATGGAGCCGCACCCGTGCGCGTTTAGTGGGCGTGACTCCTATAAATGAAAAATATCATTTCCTATCTATTAACTACCTGTTCCCCGCGACTTCACCCGCGTGTAATTTATTACGATTGGATTTGATGGGTTTTAATTTTTTTTTTGCACGGAACCCTAATTCTTTTTCTAAATTAAAATTAGCCTAAGTTCCTCCATATAATATCAGTTATCTGCCACAGAAAGTCTCGTCAAAATCGGTTCAGCCGATTCGGAGATTAGCCGGAACAAACAGACAGACAGACAGATAGAAAGAAAGATAGACAAAGATTTTAAAAATTGTGTTTTTGTTATAAGTATCGTATATACTTTCATATGCATTTAGTAAAAAAAACTGTTATTTTGACATTACAACTAAACACTTCAATTTTATTTATTTATATAGATATATATTAATAGACAGGAAATGCTATTTAATAAGATTTAGGTATTATTATTTAGAAATATCGATATTTATTTTTAATATTTTGACGACATATATTGAAATATAAGTTTGATATCGAAATATAATACGACAGTCCATATATTTTTTTAAATAATTTATTTTTTTATTTTTTCACGTAAATCATTTAATCTACAACACCATCGTAAACTTAAATCTTAATCCTTGATGGACCCAATCTACTATACTTTATTTACACTATATTATGTTTTTCATTTTTCCCCAGTTTATTTATTTGCTTATTATCTTAAAAAGAAATGTAATTTTGTAAAATTTATTTCTGTCATATTAAAATCACTATAATCTATGAAACTTAGTACTACTTTACTTACTGTGAGTTTTGGCAGGAGCTTGACCATTGACGGATGGTTGCTCCTGTTTTATCGTTTAAATAATCGTTTGAAGTGATTTTTTATCAAAGTGAAGCTATTATGTGTATTAAGGGTCTGCACATGTGAGCTATTAGAGAAAACGACGAAATAAGTGCTTCGATGTTGGTATAAGATTCAAGTTATTATAATCGCTTAGGCGTCTTACTTCCGTGCTATCAGAAATAGCTGTTAAATACTTGATTTCTTCAGCTGCATCCAAAGCATCTGAACGAATTACTTCTACAATCAATCTTTTAGTGCCCAATAGTTTGAGTATTGAAACAGCTGAACATATAAAATAACGAGTATTTTTGAAAACTCTTACAGACAAATATTGGTAAACATAATTGTCTTATTTAAATTAAACAATAATTCAAGTTAAAGTTACAGCCTATATACGTCACAATGCTGGGCACTCCTCAGCTGGGCAGGCCTCTCCTAACTTTTGAGAGGGTTTTAGGGCAACGTCCGGCGCGCTGCCCCAATGCGTGTTGGCGAACTTCACGTTTTCTGAAATTTTTATTTTATTTCTCTGGCATGCAGGTTTCCTCACGATGTTTTACTTCATCGCCGAGCACGTGGTAAATCAGCACTTAAAATTGCAATTAACAATTTCATTGGTGCCGGCGGGGATCGAACCCGGGTTGCTCGCGTACTGTGAAATTTACAGCGAGCGCTTACCATCTGAGCTACCATGGCTCTTTAATAATTAGGTTATAGTTCTTAGTAAAATAATTACTAAGAACTATAACCTAACATTTTTATACACTTATAATTTAATTTGTTTAATAAATATACTAAATTAAAAACTTTGTGAATCATTTTTAAGCAATAAGCATCAATATATCGCTTATGTTTCCGATATATAAAACTCCGATATTGATATATTTATAATTATCGATATATTGAAAATCCGATATTTTTAAAATATAAACAGCCCTAGTTAGAACTGATCAGTTGGAATGATCAGTTGATCTGACCGCGTGTGTCAAAATTTTTTTGGATTAAATCCGTTTGAAATGATCAATTGAACTGATGTCAGTTTAACTGACCGTGAGTGGGGACCATAAGGATATCACCCTTATACTGTAAGGCAGGTAAGTTTACTCTGAATTTTAAGAGTCTAAAGGTGTTTGTCTTACATGGTAATAGGGTAGTGTGTTTTTCCAACATAAGCCGAACGGTCCGAAAGACCAATCTTTCAAATCAGGAGGAAATGATTCGCTATGTAAATTGATTTCAAACAAGCAAGCAATCCATCTGATAGTAAGTGAATTCTGTGGCTCATAGACATCTACGTATATCCTCGATTGAGAATTAAAACGCAGAATACGTTATCACTTCCGAATACTGAGATGGAATGCCCCGTTTCCAGTAAAATGTGTCACATAATAATGCTTTTACCGTCAAATACGCGAACCTCAGAGTCCAAGGGTAACAAATCCGTCAGAGTTAAAATATGAAATAGTTAACATGTTTATTAATAAACGACCAACCAGCTGGCAGATATATGACGATCGTGTGTCACAGCACTATGTAATGTAGATATAACTGGAGCAAGAATTACGAGACTCGTCGAATCATACTCATTATTCACGTTATTCACAGCAATGTTTGAAGAGTATTTAATTATTTATCGAAGACAATATTTTTATTTGTTTACACTCTCAATTTTGAAAATTACGGCCACCTCTTTTTTGTAAAAGTAAACATGATAAGCCGTTTAGTATTGGCGTAAAAGAGTCCACTACCCTCCATCATCTCGTTGGTGTTGTAAGGACAAATGAGCTTATAGTCCACCTCATGATAAAAAAATGCTGTGGCACATAGACATCTACATTTATCTTGGATTAAGATTCAAAATAACCTCATTTCTGAGGACTAAGATGGAATGACTCGTTACCAGTAAAAAGGGTCTCCTGTTCTCTACACTCAACTTACGAAACACAGCAGCATTAAGCTGCTATTTTACGCTATTAATCTGTGAGGCCGTGGTTCTACCCTACCCATTAAGTCCAGTCTTCCTCTTGTGACGCTTCATAATTATTATTAATAATTAATAATTAAGTTCATTATACATACATTTAAAAATGTCATAGAAATTATATTTTAAACAATTAAATGCAAATAATAAGCATAAAGTTCAAATATATTCATTTGGAATATTGAATTATATAGTATTAGTAAACGCATAAATTGTCTCTAAAAAATCTCTAAATTTATTAAAAACCTGCTTAAAATGTTCAAAATGTATCAAATCATATAAATAAAAATCGATTATATTGCAATAATAAAGATAAATAACATTTGTAATATAATAGAAACAATGGATCAAAATTTTCTAAGTTGATGAAGGTGTTCTTGTAATGTACCCTTATATTGGGTCGTTGCCGGAGACACATACCCAAGGTACATATTTATGGGGTGGTCGGCTGACCGACTGCTAGTACTAAGGTTGCGCGATGACTAGTTAGGGACTTATCATAGTAAGGTCTAACGAATCAAAGCATTAATATAGGAAGGTCTCTATGATGCATAAGCATTATGATAGCAGAGTTATGACTTGAAGTCCCATATGAATAAGACATACAATAGTATGGTCTATGAAATTAAGCAAATATGTGGAAGATCTAAATATTTAAAAGCATTATAGTGACAGAAATGGGACTTGAAAAGGATTATTATAGTGGCGTGTAGGTAGGTTGCTTCGCAGCCTCTGAGACCGAGGTAAACTTGGACTCGCTAACCGAAGTGTCCTAGACATATCATCTTAGTGGCGGTTGTAAGCGGGTTTGTTGTAGCAATACGTCTTGCCCGTGGACATCGCACACCCCTACCGTTTGTGGACGACGTCTTAGCGCATAGTTTTATGATACGTCGGCTATCTTTCGGATTAGGGTGAGTGTGTTTGGTAGTACTTTTAAGTGCAGCAAGCATACTCAACTCCATGTCTTAGTGCTATTGCACTATTGCGCTATTGCGCTATGATACGTGGAGTTTTGGCTACTGACGTCTTAGTACCGTATTACTATGATACAATGGTGGTATTTTTAGTAACCAACATTATCAATCATGTTACCAAAGTCGATAGGGATCATGTGGGTGTGTTGTGAGGGGGCGCCATCCGTATGATAGTTGCATTGATGCTTACTGCTACTTGCAGTATTGCATCTTATGATGGATCTGCGGGTGTGCTGCACCTGAATCGACGCATCTTGTGGTTCTGGTCGATGGAGGTATGCGGGTGGTGATGTCTGCTGGGACTGTATGGGGGACCTTGGGATGGTGTAAGCCCGACGATAGTCGTATTGATGCTTGTTGCATTCTGCAGCATTGCGTCTCTGCGATGGTTTAAATAGATTGATTTGTCCATCGCATGAAAACACAATGTATCTCTCAAGTAATACATATTTGAAATATACTGAGTTTATACAATGCCTACGTGGTTAGTGAAAATTTAGGCTTTTACTTTTATCCACAACGAAGCTATAGGGTTTCGAAAATGGCCTGAACTGCTTCGAGGAAAGGATGGTACGGCCGTGGCACTTTTTTGCTCGACTTGGCAGGGGCACTACCGTGCCCCCAGATAATACTCGACGCCTTGGCAGTCTTGAACGTTCGGACTTGACCATATTTTGGCTACGCGTAGAAAACGATGAACATCCGCGCATCTACGTGTACCTCGGATGAAGCCAATCTACTAGGCTCTTCAAATCAAGGTCGACGATCAAATTCTTTCTGATCGGCTTGATTCACTGGCGCTGCGAAGAGATGTTGCATCCCTTTGCATTTTCTGTCGTACCTACAATGGGTAGTGCTCTGAGAAATTGTTTAAATTACACGAACGCACATCGCGGTAAATTTCTCGACACCATCCATACCACCTGGATGCTTGGCGGTTCACCACTGTACGTTTTACTAGGAGTTTTCTTCCTCGTATGACCTCTCTGTGGAATAATTTACCACCAGCGATTTTTCCGGACCGATACGACTTAGGAACCTTCAAGAAAAGAGCTTACTTTTTTCTAAATGGCCATCAACGCACCGGCCATTCCACTGGTGTTACAGTTATTCGTGGGCTGTGGTAGTCACTTATCATTAGGTGTACCATATGCTCATTTGCCCCCTTTCCTATAACAAATATTCAAAGGGACTTCAATTTTTATCTAATGTGTTATAAAAATTAAATAAATATAATAATAATAACCTCCAGATTGAATTTTGATAAAGGCGGCCAGTCTCAATGGATACCAGGTATCTGCGCTAGGATTATAGTGCACAAGGGAGAGCATAGGTCACTTTCTGTTCCCTCACTCTGATAGTCTGATGAGACGGCTATTCGACACGACCAAAAAGTGATCATGCGCAGAAGTAACGGCTTTATGTGCTCTCCTAGGGATGGGGAAAAACACCGCCAAATTTCTGTCTCGACTGAGAAATGCTGGAATATAACTCAATAAATGATTTTGGCTCGATTAGAGCCCGAGACCACATCAACGGTCGCGGTGACGACTACTAGGTCAACGAGGCTAAGTACATCGGTTAACTTACCTCGGAAATATCGTTCTTTAACATTCCCTTTTTAAATCGGTGAGAAGTTCTTTACATACTTATTTTTCGAATTTTCGATATGTCAAGGTCAAGCAATTTTGTTGTCTTAAAATGCCTCTATCATAACCATATTGCATTTATACGATAATATTATTTGCTGTACTCGTATATCAAGAAAACACTCTAATTAATCCATCTTATATTTTCTAATAAAATATTTTTTATTGCTACTATGATAAAAAACGGTTCGAAAAAATTTTACGTGTACATTCGGATGCTGATTTTGTATGTGGTTATGATAACTCGCAAGAAATTGACGTTTAGAGACCGGGTTTTTTTTAAAAGCTTCAGAATTGAATCAACTTGTTCCCTATTTCATATCTACTAACCTAGTACGCGCCGTTTGTTACTAAAAAGATTTTCAAGTTTTATAAGCATGCGTACAGATTAAGTAACATGTTGTATAACTTTTGTTTTGTAACACGTCTATATTATGTAACATTGTATTACAACATTGCAACATATAACAATACTGTACACGTTAGAATAAAAATGCAATATAACAATGTTATATGACATGGTCGTTTGTCTTTCTGCCGTTCGAGTTATATAACACGTTTTATAACATTCAGCCTCCACATTACTGAAAAATGTTATATAATAACGTTTTATAATATGTTATGTTATATAATGTGTAAGCACCGTAACTTTTATTGCTGTTACAAATTTAAAGGCGCTTTAATTTTTTCTTTATATCTTGATTAACAAATATCAAATGTATCGTACAGCCTTTATCGATTTTATTTACTTTGTGTAATTGATTTATTTTGATGTACCCTGTAGGTGACACTACCTGTTAAAATAATAGAGCGCTAAATTTAAAAGATGTCAATAATATATTTTCAAAGTCAGGAATACAGTTTGTTTTTCATCAAAATTTAATGAAACGTTTGAATTTTTTTTAAATATTTAATTTAATTTAATAATCTGTATTGCATTTCCTTAGAAGACAAGAATACAAAGTGCGAAGTTAATGCCTAAAGGAATTTTTTACCAGTCAACCAAACCAAAAAACAATGGTGAGTATTTGACGTAGGTGTAGCAATTGAAAAAAAGGAAAAGAAACTAAAATAAATACACATTGTATGTAACAATATATATCTTTATATATAAAATTTTACTGTCTGAACTCCCCCAAAACCACTGGACCGATTTTGATGAAAAGATGTGTGTGTGATAATATTGATTTGAGAATGATTTAAATACACAATTGAACCCGGTAGGTGGCACTGTTGTTGAGATGACACAGAAATCACCCGTGCGAAGCTGCGGCGAATCGCTAGTTATGATATAATATTGTAAGTATACCCATAGACAACTCCAAAATATATTCTAATGACCTCACAACGTGTAAAAACCCATATATATTGTTGAATGTAACGCCGTATCTGAAAAAGTTCCCAAAATAAACACATATTACTCCTAATTGCTGATGGGTATAAACAAATGTACTACTGCTTTATGAGATCCAGTAGTGCTTACATGAAACCTAAATGACTTTAAAATCATTCTGGGTTTATTTTTTCTGACCGCGGCAACTTCGGCTGAATTCAGTAAACTCTTTTTTGATATGTCATATAATCAAACCCATATAATTTCAATGAATGTTAAATAGCGATTTATTTTAATTGTAATTGATTGGATGTTAAAAACTTTAATATAAGTACTAAAATATTTAAAAAATCGATGGCACAAAAATCAATTAAAATCTTTGATCTTATTACTTCCACAAGCATTACAGCTGTTTAAATTTTTCAATAATTAATTAATTTAGAAAAAGCTTTGTAAACATATCTTTCGAATGTAATAAGAAGTAACGTATAGACAGACGAAACAACGTTTCTTGAATATAGAACTTATTTTGAAAGTAAGTAGGTTCTTGCCCTACCAATACTAATACACATATAATTCGCAACCGCGAAGGTAAAGATATTATAATATGTGCGCCAAGTGTGCAACCTCAACAAAAATATAAATTTACTTTTCTTAAACTATTGGAAAATTGACTGATCATTTGTTTTGGCTGGTCTGGACCACGCAAGTTAATGAAGTTATTAGAAAAATATTTGCAGCTTTAATCTACTTATGTAGATTACGTAAAATTCTTAACTATTTTGCTCAGTCTCTATCTCAGGCTTCCGATCATTCGCAGGAATACTCACATTCTCGTCACTATGTGTTGTATAATCCCTCTACTTCTGATTATTACTTACAAAAGTGTTTTCATAATATTCCCTTTTTTTATGATTGGGCTCCAATCCTCTATCAATTTTTCTTTTCGTACTGGTGTAAACTGTTCTACTTTATCAAGGCAATCTTTCTATCTCTTTATATCAGACGTGCCGAAATTTTTTCTACTTCCAAAAATCTTGTTAAAACATATTTCTTGGAATGCTAATATATTATAAATTCCTCTACTTTTTCGTATTTATATTTAACCACATTCATTTGTACACATTAATTTATAAATGTATAAATAAAGATTTGTATCCGTCCTATACCCCCTCCCTTTTATTTTAAGATAAAATATTCATTTATTGCTTAACTGTGTACAAAGTTGTTGTTGCTATTGTAACAGCTTGTCCGGAAGAAATCACTTTTAGATTGATAAGAACACCTGTTGTACAGAATATCTGTGATTTTTTTTGTCTTCATTTTTAATTTGGTGTACAATAAAAAATGGAATAAATGTAAATTGTTATTATTTGCGCTTCAGATATACAGACTAATGTAATAGAAGAAACTGCGGGTATTCTTAAAGCAACGTGAAATCTTCTCGCTTGTTTAAAAGAGATACAAATCAATGTCATTACAAATATGAAGATGCCGTATTTGATGGCATTATTGATCCTGTCGTCGAAAGGCTGAGGAGAAAAAGAATCAATCCTAAATGGTTTATAGTCCTTTATAACAATGCCCTTAAATTTGGGGCAGACACTCAAATAACTTGTGAGCATTTTATAACACCACTCAGAGAGATCATGCAGCTACGTGGAGACAATCGCGATATTATCATATTGAGCTGTGGTTATGGAAATGAAATCAGGAATAATTGGGTAAGGGTAATAAATCAAATCGACCTGTCTGGTATCATTCCGAGGATCATCAGAGCGCCATGGCATTATGACCCTGATTTTTGGGTCGAAGTCGTCGTACAATTCATGGGTAGGTTGGGTGATAAGTTCCAAACCACTTAAACTAAGGATAGACCGACAGCTTAGTCGACATAGCTGATATGATCGTATAGTTTCAAGGACATCCTTCGAAGCAATAGTCACGTAAAAATTATAGATCACCATATCGCGAAAATAAATTCGGAATGCTGCAAGGAAGTATACTAGGACCTCTATTATTCATAATATACATAAACGATCTTTCCAATATAACTACACACAAATGTGTGCTGTATGCTGATGACATTACCGTTAATATTGAAAATAATAATAAAACTTTTGACTACGAATATGAAATAAATATTACTTTAGAAATAATAATAGATTGGTTAAGGCAAAATAATTTACAAGTTAACATCGGAAAAACTAAAATGCAAACAGCAAACAAGCACCATTTAAAATGGAATATGGGAAAAACTTCATCGAAGAAGTTGACCATACCAACTTTTTAGGTATAACAATAGACAAGTTCTGTAATTGGAAGACACATATTGATAACCTATGTAGAAAGTTAGATAAATTTGTCTTTGTTCTATATCATTTAAGACGAGTGGCCAACATAGAGGCCGCACTTTCTGCCTATCATGGATATGTTTCTTCGATCCTACGTTACGGCTTAATAATTTGGGGTAATTCTGTCGATTTAATTAAAGCTTTTCGCGGGCAGAAAAAATGTGCAAGATCTTTGTGCGGAGCACACCAATTAGATAGTTGTATTCCCCTTTTTCGCAAGCATAAAATATTGCCGCTTCCTGCATTATACATTTACGAAATTTGTCTTTGTTCACAAAAATAGTAATTTATTTGAAAACAAAATGACGTTATAACTGGGACTAATAGAAACATACATAAATTGTGTGTACCAAAGCAAAGAATACAACTTTACTCAAAAAATGTATATTGTATGGCAATACATGTTTACAACAAATTACCTGTTTGATTAAAAAAAATGAATATAGGAATCTTTAAAAGTAAATTATATCAATTTCTTTTAAATAAATACTATTACTCTATAAATGACTTCTTAAATGATAAATTTGACTTGAATTGTAATTATTGAAATTAATCTCGACTTAATTTATTTATTGACATGTTTTAACTAAAAAATATTATGAATTAATTGATTGACATTTTTATTTTTATATAGATGCTACTTCATTTCCTTAAGTGTAGCTGTAAGTATATTTATATATTCTATAATAATTAATAATTAATGTCCAGGTTTTATATTATATTCTAACATAATCTGTCTGAAAATGAAGAATATTTAGGATCTGAATTATTCTGTAATAACTTAAATGTACCATATTCTAACAAAAAAATCATCTTATCTTATCTTATCTTATGTTATCCTTGGGTTCTGTTCCGCACGCAATGACAGGGCGTTTTGGTATTATGTGGTTTCTGATTCCAGTGGTTTCAAAAATGAATCCTCCGCGTATTTAAACTGTTTCATTGTACTCATAAATAAAACTTACAACGTAACGTAACTTCAAAATCTTCTTGTTTTAAAAAGTATACACCTTATGTTTTCAAAATATCTTAATTTTAATATTAAATTTTTTCTCAGACGTGCGATATTTAGTGAAGTAGAAGTTTACCTCTGCGTTTCGCTTGGTGAGTGCAGGTGGCCGGAGACCGTTTTTACTGGAAATGAGGCATTCCATCTTAGTTCTCACGGGTGACAACGCATCTACTTTTTAATTTGTAATAGAGGATAGATGTAGATGTCTATGGACCGCAGCAACCACTTACCATCAGGTGGACTGTGTGCTCGTCGTTTTTTTTATAGGATAAGGGTGACAAACGAGCACCCCAATTCCCCCCCCCCCCCCCATCAACATGGTAGCGGAATTACAAAGTAGACTACCCCAGGAGGGTACCAGTACCCCTGGAGAATCCCTCGCTGAGCATCCACGACCATGTTATTCCAATCCTGAGCGTGGGTGCTCAGGCTGCCCCGCGTATTCTGGGGGGGGCAAAATTCCGCTCAAAAACAAAACTGCTTGGGGAAAACTGAGCAACAATACCAAGGCGACCCCTGCCACGCTATCCGTGAATTTCTGCAACATCAGGGGACTTCACTCTAACCTAAACGCCGTCCACTACCATCTCGAGACGGCGAAGCCGGCCTTGCTCTTTCTGACCGAGACGCAGGTTTCCTCTCCGGCTGATATTTCGTATCTCTCCTGCCCGGGGTACAAATTGGAGCACTCCTTTGTGCCTCGGGCTGGAGTTTGCGTGTATGTCAGAGAGGACATCTGTTCTCGACGCCTCGGCAGTCTTGAAGGTTCGGACCTGTCCATCCTTTGGCTACGCGTAGACAGCGACGACCATCCGCGCGTCTACGGGTGCCTCTATAGGTCCCATAGCGGTAATGCCGAAACAGACCGACTCATCGACCACGTCCAAATGGCTACAGATTCCTTGCTACAACAGGTCCCATCCGCAGAGATCGTGATCCTTGGCGATTTTAACGCCCACCATGCAGAATGGCTCGGTTCACGTTTAACCGATCATGCGGGGAGATCTGTTTATGACTTTGCTTTGGCATATGGTCTGACACAACTGGTTACTTCGCCTACGCGGATTCCGGATGTGGAGGATCATACACCTTCCCTGTTGGACCTTCTGCTGACCTCTCATCCGGACGGATATCAGGTTTCCGTCGATGCCCCTCTCGGCTCTTCGGACCATTGTCTGATCCGGAGTATGGTGCCACTCACGCTCCCTTCGCGGTTGCGTTCTGCAGGTTGCCGCCGTGTTTGGCATTACAGGTCGGCAGATTGGGACGGAATGCGGTCTTTCTTTGCATCCTACCCATGGGGGCGGGTTTGCTTCTCGCCGGATGATCTCAGCGCTGTTGCTGACTCTGTCACTGATGTGGTGCTACAGGGAATGGAACTATTTATTCCATCATCTGTGGTACCCATCGGAGGCAGATCTCAGCCTTGGTTTGGTCGCTCCTGTAAGACTGCATTACGCAGTAAGCAGGAGTGTTATCAAGCCTGGGCTGCGGCTTCGGTGACTCGGGATGTAAACACCAGCACACTCAAAAAGAAGTATAACTTCGCCTCCAGGTCCTTCAAAAGAGTTATTGCCAAGGCAAAGTCAGAGCACATAGGCAGAATTGGCGAGAAACTAGTTCGCCTTCCTTCGGGAACCCGTGCATTCTGGTCTCTCGCCAAGGCTGTCCAAGGGAATTTCTGTAAGCCATCACTACCATCTCTGCACAGGGAGGACGACTCACTGGCCCACGACGCAAAAGAGAAGGCCGACCTTTTAGGCTCCCTTTTTGCGTCCAACTCGACTGTTGATGACGGGGGGAACACACCGCCGACCATCCCGCGGTGTGAGTGCTCTATGCCGGATGTGCTATTCTCACAGCGCTTGGTTCGCAGAGCACTCCTCTCCCTTGACATCCACAAGTCGAGTGGGCCTGACGGAATCCCCCCAATTGTGCTGAGGACGTGTGCTCCGGAGTTGGCACCGGTTCTAACGCGTCTTTTCCGGTACTCCTACTCCCATGGCGTTGTCCCGAACTCATGGAAGACAGCTTTTGTCCACCCGATCCCTAAAAAAGGCGACCGCTCAGACCCGTCCAACTATAGGCCTATCGCGATCACCTCCTTGTTCTCCAAAATAATGGAATCCATTATTAACTGCCAGCTCATCCGGTACCTTGAGGATCACCAGCTGATCAGTGACCGCCAATACGGTTTTCGTCGGGGTCGATCAGCTGGTGATCTTCTAGTCTACCTGACCCATAGATGGGCGGAGGCAGTAGAGTCCAAGGGGGAGGCGTTGGCCGTTAGTCTGGACATTGCGAAGGCCTTCGATCGGGTTTGGCACAAAGCGCTTCTTTCGAAGCTCCCTTCCTATGGGCTTCCCGAGAAATTGTGCAATTGGATCACCAGCTTCCTTGCAGATCGGAGCATCAAGGTCGTTGTAGACGGTGCATGTTCTGACTACAAGCCTATTAACGCTGGTGTTCCACAAGGCTGTGTGCTATCACCAACGCTGTTTCTTCTGCATATCAATGATATGTTGCTAACTGGTAACATTCATTGCTATGCGGATGACAGCACTGGTGATGCTCTATACACCGGCCGGGCCAATATTTCTCGGGAAAACGTCGCCGAGTACCGGAACAAACTTGTGTCTGAAGTCGAGTCTTTGCTGGACAAAGTCTCGGATTGGGGGCGACTAAATCTAGTCCAGTTTAATCCTCAGAAGACACAAGTTTGCGCGTTTACCGCTAAAAAGAACCCCTTTGTCGTATCTCCTCAGTTTCAAGGCACTCCCCTTCTTGCCTCAGCCAGTATCGGTATCCTCGGAGTCGACATATCGAGTGACGTGCAGTTTCGTGGTCACTTGGAAGAGAAGGCCAAATTGGCCTCTAAAAAGCTTGGCGTGCTCAGCAGAGCGGGACAGTATTTCATGCCGGCACACCGCCTGCAACTTTACAAGGCGCAGGTTCGGCCTCACATGGAATACTGTTCCCATCTCTGGGCAGGGGCTCCCCAGTGCCAGCTCCTTCCACTTGACCGCATCCAGCGCAGAGCGGCTCGAATCGTCGACGACCGAGCCCTTTCCGATCGGCTCGATTCATTGGCACTGCGAAGAGATGTTGCATCTCTTTGCATTTTCTTTCGCATCTACCATGGGGAGTGCTCTGAGGAATTGTTCGGATTAATCCCAGCCGCCAAATTTCATGAACGCACATCGCGGCAGAACTCCCGATACCATCCACACCATCTGGATGATTGGCGTTCCACCACTGTGCGATTTAGAAGATGTTTTCTTCCTCGCACGACTTCCTTGTGGAATCGATTACCATCAGCGATTTTTCCGGACCGATACGACTTAGGGACCTTCAAGAAAAGAGCCTACTCCTTTTTAAAAGGCCGGCAACGCATCTGCAATTCCCCTGGTGTTGCGGTTGTTCATGGGCGGCGGTAGTCACTTACCATCAGGTGAGCCGCATGCTCGTTTGCCCCCTCTCCTATAAAAAAAAAAAAAAAAAAAAAAAAAAAACACTCGTTTGTCACCCTTATATATAAGAAAAAACAACTTGGGGATTGAACTCGGATTGTCAATCATGTTAGCTCGGCTCGTAGAACATCGCTAAATTGACTTTGGTTGCAGCTCAAATGGAGCACCTCGAGCGGGAGAGGACCACGCTCTCAGAGTATACATGCACCTCAATGCTGCTACTTTTCGTATGATGAAGAAAGAGTACCGGATACCTTTCTTTTTTCTTTTTTTTATAGTATAGGGTGACAAACGAGCACACAGTCCACCTGATGGTAAGTGGTTACTGTGACCCATAGACATCTACATCTATCCTCAATATAGACTCAAGATACAGATGCGTTGTCACCCGTGAGGACTAAGATGGAATGCCTCTTTGCCAGTAAAATGGGTCTCCGGTTCTCCACACTCACCACACGAAACACAGCAGCGTTAAGCTGCTATTTTACGCTGGTTTTCTGTGAGAGCGTGGTCCTTCCCCGATCGAGCCGACCCATTCGTGCTACAACTATACTACTAATATAGCTGCAGCATGGCTCTACTTTCTTATTGACTTTTGATTTTTGTATTTCATCTGAGTTTCAGGGACCTCAGATGATAACTGCATTATTAATATAAAAGCGTCAGTAGCCTAATGGCAGGGCACGGACTGCGAACTCGAACGGTCGTGGGTTCGAATACGCCATTCGATTACTGTCGTGAACCACTTTTAACACAAGCATTTTAAGCTTACAAGATGTGGTTAAAGAGAATATTAGTAATGTTTAGTAGCATTACTAGTATTTTTTTATTTGAAAAATATCAGAATATAATTCTTACACTGAACTTGCAATGGATGCCTGTCTTCAGCAGTGCTTCTTGAAGAAATGATTGATAGGCTATTATATTTTTTCTTTTTAGTCGTCTTTCTTTCTTATTAATGGTGCTTTAGTAGAGAATTATTTTGCTTAATATATGAGAGAGAAATAGTGTGATTTTGCTTAGTGCAGTACAGTCTTTTCACTCTCACTCTTAATGTTAATTATACGGTTAGAATCGTTTCAATGTTAGGTAACTGAGGGTCAGATGAAATGCCTCTCTCTGCTGTCTTCAGTTCTGTCAATTGTTTCCGTGCCATGGGTATCGCGAAAGATGACTATAGAAAATGTAAAAATCATCTAATGAGTTCCATTAGATAGCGATATAACCATCTCTTACCGATCGGCTTGACTCACTGGCACTGCGAAGACATGTTGCATCTCTTTTCTTATTTTATCGCAATTACCAAGAGGAGTGCTCTGAGGAATTGTTTGGACTAATTCCAGCCGCACAATTTCACCATCGCACATAGCGACAAAACTCGCGATACCATCCAAACCATCTGGATGACTGGCGGTCCACCACTGTGCGATTTAAAGAAGTTTTCTTCCTCGCACAACATCCTTGTGAAATCGACTACCACCAGAGATTTTTCCGGACCAATACGACATAGGGACCTTCAAGAAGAGAGCGTACTCCTTTTTAAAAGGCCGGTAACGCATCTGCAATTCCCCTGGTGTTGTAGTTGTTCATGGGCGACGGTAATTACTTACCATCACATGAGCCGCATGCTCGTTTCTCCTAAAAAAAAGTCAGACGTAAATATCTAAATCATACGTTTTCCAATATATTCAGCAAGCGAGGTTAATGCTTCAAAAGGCAAAAGCCTGTGCCCATCAGTGCACTTTGAAGTAGTTTTGCGGGCTCATGAAGAAGAAAGAAGAAGGCCTTATAATAAAATAAAATTATATTTCTAACTCTACAAATAATAATTAGCGTCAAGCGAAGCGATAGATCAGAAACTATTGTGTTCCCTTTCACTCTTCTACCTCTTGCGCTAACTTCATCTCATTCTTGACATATAATAATTTTATTTATTGGTGTATCTCAAAATCCATCACAGAGTATGTATGTTCTTAATTCAATTTTGTTAATTGTTATATATTCCGCGCGTTTACAGAGGCCGCGAGAGATTCATGTGTTTTGTTTTTAGGTACAGTTGACAAAATAGAACCGTGAGCTGTCGAAATAATATTTAACAAAATGAGGAGGAATGGATGCCTAAAGCATGAAGACTTATAAGTCACACAGTGCAGGCACAGAGAGATTAAAAAAAATAGGAATTCGATACATTTGCACTAGGTGGTAGGATTCGTTATCCGAATAGTTGCCTGTCTGGGTAGGTTTTTTTATAGGATAATAATAACAATAAAAACTTTTAAGACTCTCAGTTTGACAAATTACACTTATGTATTATATCTATTTTAAATTACAAAATAACATTTCAAAGAAGTAAGCGTCGAGGGCCATACTAGTATGAACTGTATTACAGCCATCAGAAACATACAAACGAGCATACAGTACACGCATGCGGCTCACCTGATGGTAAGTGACTACCGCCGCCCATGATCAAATGCAACACCAGGGGAATCAAGGGAATTGCAGATGCGTTGCCGGCCTTTTAAAAAGGAGTAGACTCTTTTCTTGAAGGTCCCTAAGTCGTATCGGTCCGGAAAACTCGCTGATGGTAATCGATTCCACAAGGAAGTTGTGCGAGGAAGAAAACATCTTCTAAATCGCACAGTGGTGGACCGCCAATCATCCAGATGGTGTGGATGGTATCCGGAATTCTGCCGCGATGTGCGTTCATGAAATTTGGCGGCTGGTTAAATTGGAAAGGACTCGGTCGTCGACGATTCGAACCGCTCTGCGCTTGATGCGGTCAAGTGGAAGGAGCTGGCACTGGGGAGCCCCTGCCTAGAGATGGAAACAGTATTCCGTGTGAGGCTGAACCTGCGCCTTGTAAAGTTGCAGGCGTTTTGTCGGCATGAAATACTGTCCCGCTCTGCTGAGCACGCCAAGATTTTTAAAGGCCAATTAGGCCTTCTTTTCCAAATGACCACGAAACTGCACGTCACTCGTTATATCGACGCCGAGGATTCCGATACTGGCTGAGGCAATAAGGGCAGTGCCTTGAAAGTGAGGAGATACGGCAAAGGGGTTCTTTTTAGCGGTAAACGCGCAAATTTGTGTCTTCTCAGAATTACACTGGACTAGATTTAGTCGCCCCCAATCCGAAACTTTTTTCAGCAAAGACTCGACTTCAAACACAATTTTGTTCCGGTACTCGGCGACGTTTTCCCGAGAAATATTGGCACGGCCGGTGTATAGAGCACCACCAGTGCTATCCGCATAGCAATGAATGTTACCAGTTTGCAACATATCATTGATATTGTAACGACCCCCCCCCCCTCTATACTTATACTTGTATTTCTTTAGAATCTATATCTATAAGGTATATAAATATATCTAATTTACGTGACCAGTATGTTGACCATAATATATTGATCTTTCTAAAGGTTTAAATATAGGCCGTTTAATAAATATATGGCGTGATCGTCTTAGTTAGGACCCTTATTTACGTTGTGTTTGTATAGTAACTTAGTTCTTTTAGGTGTATCTTGGAAAAATGAATATTCACGTAAGCAATTGCAAGCTGTTGGTAGCGTCTTATAAGCTAAAGAACCCCGCTCACGAAGACAGAGCTTCAATCAGAGCAGAGTCAATTCCTTATTAATTAATCCCTTCCCGGTTGGAAAAGCCTCACAATGTTTACATCAAATACTAGACACAAGGCTTTGCTCTCCCACATTAAAAAAAATGTGGAGGAGGCACACGGCTCCGCTTACGCTGTGCGCGGTGAGCGCCAACCATTTTAATGCGTTCCCTCCTGCAGGGAACGTTAAGTTGGGAACTGGACCGTAGTCCACAGCACAATAACTGGCGAACCAGTAAAAGAGGACTTGGCCCCTTGATAGTGCGTAAGCACAAACATCGACCGAAGTCGCGCATGTCTATGCGTAAAAAGGCAATACAGAATACGATCAAATCCAGTCACAGTGAATGTACGTCACACGGGTTAGGCAACAATAGGCACACTGGCTATGAAAAGCCTTCCGTGACCGCCACCACCTGCCAGACCGCCGTTCCTGCAGATGTGATGTAAGTGTAAGGCATCACCACCAATTGCATGGTCAGCACGGCCAATTGGCCGCAGAGCGTGTCATGAATCTACCGCTCACCTCAAGGGAATGGGGTCCCACGTTGCGCGGCTTTCGGCCGCAGCCTTGAGAGCCTCTTCCAATTCTCCCTCCAGCTACCACCCGCATGAGGTCGACACATATGCTCCACCAACCAATATAATGGCAGATATAGCCAATAGGCAGTTATAAGATAATAGTAATAATTCGCCATCAGAAAGGGGTTGTGTCACTGACGTTGAGTATATGCATTTTTCGATCATGTTTGTCTCACCCACCAACAAGTTGCCTTCAATCTTTCAAAGGTGGGAACTTTATAGAGATATATTTTTAAGTTGTTATATAAAACATCATGGAGGTCAGACAATCTGCAGCCCCGCAATGAAGGGACTCGACTTGGACAAAGCTACTTAGGTTGTGAGTGAAACCAAGACGCAGAGAGCGCCATTGAGAATAGCGACCCGCCAAACAACCATCGCAGAGACGCAATGCTGCAGAATGCAACAAGCATCAATACGACTATCTTCGGGCTTACACCATCCCAAGGTCCCCCATAAAGTCCTAGCCGATATCACCACCCGCATACCTCTATCGACCAGAACCACAAGATGCGTCGAATCAGGTGCAGCACACCCGCAGATCCATCACAAGATGCAATACTTCAAGTAGCAGTAAGCATCAATGCAACTATCATACGGATGGCGCCCCCTCACAACACACCCACATGATCCCTATCGACTTTGGTAACATGATTGATAATGTTGGTTACTAAAAATACCACCATTGTATCATAGTAGTACGGTACTAAGACGTCAGTAGCCAAAACTCCACGTATCATAGCGCAATAGCGCAATAGTGCAATAGCACTAAGACATGGAGTTGAGTATGCTTGCTGCACTTAAAAGTACTACCAAACACACTCACCCTAATCCGAAAGATAGCCGACGTATCATAACGCTATGCGCTAAGACGCTGTCCACAAACGGTAGGGGTGTGCGATGTCCAAGGGCGAGTCGTATTGCTACAACAAACCCGCTTACAACCGCCACTAAGATGATATGTCTAGGACACATCGGTGAGCGAGTCCAAGTTTACCTCGGTCTCGGAGGCTGCGAAGCAATCTACACGCCACTATAATAATCCTTTTCAAGTCCCATTTCTTTCAATATAATGTTTTTAAATATTTAGATCTTCCACATATTTGCTTTATTTCATAGTCCATACTATTGTATGTCTTATTCATATGGGACTTCAAGTCATAACTCTGCTATCATAATGCTTATGCATCATAGAGACCTTCTAGATTAATGCTTTGGTTCGTTAGACCTTACTATCATAAGTCCCTAATATAGGTCTAGTCATTGTGCAACATTACTACTAGCAGTCGGTCAGCCGACCACCTCATATATATGTACAACCGTGGGTATGTGTCTCCTGCAACGCCCCTTTATAAGGGAACATTACAAGAACACCTTCATCAACTTATTTGACATTTAACAAATGTTATTTATCTTTATTATTGCAATATAATCGACTTGTATTTATATGATTTAATACGTCTTGAATATTTTAAACAGAATTATAATAAATTTAGAGATTTTTAGAGACAATTTATGCGTTAACTTTACTATAATATTCAATATTCCAAATGAACATATTTTAACTTTATACTTAATATTGCATTATAATTATTTAAAATATAGTTTCTACGACATTTGTGAATGTCTTTATAATGAATTTCATTATTATTTATTAATAGTAATTATGAAGCGTCACAATATGCAGACGAAACAGCGTTGGTGATAGCACACAGCCTTGTGGAACACCAGCGTTATTAGGCTTGTGGTCGGAGCATGCACCGTCTACAACGACCTTGATGCTCCGATCTGCAAGGAAGCTGGTGACCCAATTGCACAATTTCTCGGGAAGCCCATAGGAAGAAAGCTTCGAAAGAAGCGCTTTGTGCCAAGCCCGATCGAAGGCCATCGCTGTGTCCAAACAAACAGCCAACGCCTCCTCCTTGGACTCTACTGCCTCCGCCCATCTATTAGTCAGGTAGAGCAGAAGATCATCAGCTGATCGACTCCGTCGAAAACCGTATTGGCGGTCACTAATCAGCTGGTGATCCTCAAGGTAACCTGGCAGTAAATAATGGATTCCATTATTTTGGATATCGTCATTTTTAGAGATCGGGTGGACAAAACCTGTCTTCCATGATTTCGGTACTACGCCTAGGGAGTAGAAGTACCGGAAAAGACGCGTTAGAACCGATGTTACTGTGACCCATAGACATCTAAATTTATCCTCAATAAAGAATCAAAATGCAGATTCGTCGTCACCCGTGAGGACTAAGATGGAATGCCTCTTTTCCAGTAAAAACACAAGAAACACAGCAGTGTCAAGCTGCCATTTTACGCTGGTATTCTGTGAAAGAGTGATCCTTCTCCGGTCGAGCCGATCCATTCGTGCTGCAACTATACTACTGATATAGCTGCAGCTTGGCTCTTCAACGTACATAAAAACCTTCACCACCAGGTACGACCTTTTTTCCTATTTCTGTCGCCAAATAATAGTTTTCAGTTTTCTCCGATCTGAAAAGTATAGAGAGTCAGTATAATTACAGGCTGAAGCATTTCATCTAAGTCCTCAGTAGTGACAACGCAGACTCTTTTTTTAGAAGTTGGTTGCCATGTGCTGCAGTGGCCAGTTACCATCAGATAGCCTGTAAAATGATACTTTAATTTTATAAAAGAAAATTGTGTTAGTTCTCCCCGGATATGCTTCCATTGTTACGCTTGGCAGGTAGATTGACGGTCCAGACTTCTGATATCTCTAAGGTTGCTGCTCATCGCTGCCTTGGACGTTTTACGTCTGGCCTGAGTTAAGATAGTTACACCAGTATAACGATAGCTGCAGCAGACACTTACCATCAGGTGTATTTTAAACTTATGTTTGGGATGGTATTATAATATCAGATTTTTTTAAAGTTTCTATATTCCAAAACATCTGTCACATACACGTGACGCCGACTGTATCCTGAAGTTTTCTCGGGATTTTTTTTTTAAATGTTGATAATTTAAACAAAAAAGAAAAACGAATGGTATTTACGAAGTAATTCAAGCCCAACATGCTCAGGCAAAAAGTTAAAGAACGGACCGTATTACAATTTTGTTTTAAAGAGATTTGTTTCGATACAATATTCTTTACTCGAGTCTGTAAGTTATTGTTAACCTATGTATTATAAGACAGTGCTTGACTGCAATCTAACTTGGTGGTAAGTGATATATTCATAATATATAATGACATTAGTATCTTCTTCTGCTCATTTAGCTCGCAAAAGTCCACTACTGTAAATGAGTCTCTGCTATTGTAGAGATGATCTGCCTTAATCACCAGGCTTGGCAGGTGTACTGACATTTGCAGTATCAGACCTTCCACGACGCTTTTTGACGTAACCTTTGACCTTGACTCCCGTCGCTATTATGGGTATTATACATTTAGTGCAAACGAATAACCGTTTCGTTTGCACTAGATGTATAATACCCACCCATTGCCATTTATTGGAAACCTGGAAATATGATCTTTTTGGTATATCCCACAGTCGTCTTACAACTCATTTAATGGTCGAGGCCCAAGGGGGTCGAAATGAGGTGTTGATTGGTTGGGTTGGATGGAAAATTTAATATGATTCAAAATTAGAATCTTAAATTTAAAATTGTGTTATTATTTTTTGTAACTATGGATCTATAGATTTATCTACGTCTAGTAAATTATTTAAAAAACATTTCATGGAGGGCTTGATGAACTTAATCAAATTTAAAAAAAATGATACATGTACGACATTATCCCAATGACTCTTATCTCGATAGTAACTCCGTCGGTTTTTGAACCGTTTATGGTAATGGCAATAGACCCGATATTATAATTCATAATTCATAATTCATTTATTGCATGTCACAAAGTATAAAGTTGTTACAATATGTCTACAGAGCATGTGACAACCCTGTACGGGCGTAGCATATTAAGATCTATTTTAATTGTTAATTAATATGAAATTAAATTAAATTACAATTTTTAAGGTACATAATCTATACATTATTATTAATTAATTTATTAAATATCAAACTAAATAAATAATACACACATTTATTTAAAATGAAATGTCAATAAATATTTCATCTTAACTATTGGTCATTTTAATTCATATAAATAAGATTTAAAACTTTGATGAAAATATTAGTAATGTCATTTAAGTAAATAGAAATAATAAATTTTGTCAAAATAATTTAAATTTATAATTTGTCATTAAAATATTCATTTAAGTTATAATAGCTTTTTACAATAAGCATTTTCTTAAGTACTATTTCAAATTTACGACACTGGAGGGCTTTTATATTATTTGGTAAATGGTTGTAAACCTTTATTGCCATATAGTAGGGACCATTTTTAAATATTGTTAGATGTGCGGTAGGAGCGACCAGGTTATAACCACGGTGACGTGCGCCATATCGATTGGGTCTATCCCCAATTCGTTGAAAATAATGAGGACTTTTCCTAACAAAGCGGCATAATTCAAAAATATAAATGCACGTCACAGTTAATAAGTTGAATTTAGGGAACAACTTTCGACATGAATCTCTTGGAGCTACGAATGCAATTATTCTAAGGCAACGTTTTTGGAGCACGGATACCGCGTGCACCTCGGTAGAATTGCCCCAGAATATGATGCCATATCTGATCCAGGCA
The DNA here is from genome assembly GCA_963668995.1 of Parnassius mnemosyne. Lineage (NCBI taxonomy): Eukaryota > Metazoa > Arthropoda > Insecta > Lepidoptera > Papilionidae > Parnassius > Parnassius mnemosyne. The sequence goes on from CAVLGL010000091.1 coordinate 24,537,371, forward strand.
GCGGCGTGGCTGTGGTACGCAGTAAGCGCACACTGCTCGTTTGTGTCTTTACGCAGCTCGCGCAAGGCATAGCAAAAACTGCTCAACTTACTTACTACGCTCTCTATATGCTTTTTCCATGAAAAAGTTGAGTCTATTGTTATCCCTAGGAGCGAAAACGTGCGAACTTCCTCAATATTTATACCTTGGTAAGATATAGCGAGTGGGACTTCTAGTCTCTGATATGGGCGAAACTGCATTATTTTTGTCTTTTCAAAATTTAACAATAAACCCAAAACGTCCAATTCATCCACAATTTTGCTAAGGCAGTAAGCTATATTTTCCTGTAAACTAGTGAAATTTTTTTGTTCACAAGTAATTATAACTGTCGCGTCGTCTGCAAACAAAACGACTCTATGTGGTATTACTGAAGGGAGTTCGTTAATATACGTAGAGAACAGCAAGCATCCTAGGACGCTACCTTGTGGTATAGATCCTTTTACTGTGGTAGTGTACGAGTTTATTTCATTTATTATTCTTCTATTTTCATTTAAATGGGATATCTGTACGTACTGTTTTCTATTCGCAAGATAAGAAGAGAGCCATTCGTGCGGTTTCCCTCGTATTCCTAGAGAATATAGCTTTTCTAGCAAAGGACCATGCAAAACGCGATCGTATGCTTTGGACATGTCCATAAAAATAGCTACAGCACATCTTCCCTCATTTAGAGCATTATGAATTTCTAAGATGATGTCAAATACAGCGGATGTGGTAGAATGTTTTTTTCGGAAACCATGTTGATATCTATTAAAAATGTTGTATTTTTCAAAAAAATTATATATTGTACTACAAATTATACTCTCAAAAATTTTCGAAATTACAGGCAGTAATGCGATGGGGCGATAATTAGACACATTAGTTCTATCTCCTTTTTTAAAAACCGGTTTTATCACTGCTAATTTTAGATTTTCCGGAAAAACGCCATCCTCATACGATTGATTTATAAGAAAAGTTAAGGGTTTTACGAACTCATCTACGCAATATATCAGTAAGGTAGCTGGGATTTCATCATATCCACAAGAGTTGTTTCTTTTAAGTCGCATTATTGCCCTTTTTACATCAGCCTCTGTAACACTACCCAGATATAGTGAATTTGGTAAGGATACTCGAGATGGCTGTTTATTTAGAGAGCAGCAGTTTTTTGAATTTATGGTTATATAATAATTATTAAATATGTTTGCAACTTTACTAGGAGATGTTTTTAACCCGTCATTACATAAATAAATGTTTTCATGTTTTACACTTTTACATTTTTTAATTTTTTCATTAATCATAGCCCACATAGTTTTATATTTATTACGTGACGTTTGCAGTCTTTTTATGTACGATTTTCTTTTTTCTGTGGCTATTATTCTCTTTAATATTTTGCTGTAATTTTTTAAATAAGATTTTAAGGCTTCGTTATTGTGGTAGTTCGTAAGATAACGTAAAAAACGTTTGTTATGACAACATTTTTTAATGCCTTTTGTGGCCCATTTTGTCTTCACTTTATTTTGTAATTTATAAAATTTTCGTGGAATATGCTCTTCTAAAATAGATGTGATTTGGTTCTGGAATTTATTATAGTTTGTATTTATATCACTCGTTCGGGTCATTATGTTACTCCAATTAATTTCATTTAGTTTAATTCTGAAATTATTCATATTATTTTCATTAAAAAGTCGTTTGTTTATTTTATAAGTAATATTTTTTCTATTTATGTTCTCTTTTACTACTATTTGTCCAATTAATGTGTGATGGTCTGATAAGTCATAGTTTTGTACAAAAGCCGTCATGTATGTATTTTTAGAAATTATAAATTGGTCAATGCATGATTTACAGTTTTGGGTCTCACGTGTGGGGGTGTCTATAAGACAGCGTAACCCGAATGATTTTAAAAGATTGATAAGTCTACGAGATATTTTTGTGTTCTTTGTAATATCAATATTTATATCACCCGCTATGATAATTTTTTTGTTATGAGAATTTTTAGATAAGTGGTGTAGTAAAGCTTGCATTTGAATGAAAAATGTTTCTATTTCCCTCTCACAGCGATAAATGGCCACAATCAATAAGTTGGATTCGGTAATCTCCAACGCACACAATTCTATGATAAATTCTACTGTGAATGATTGAATGTCTAAACGTTCTTTAGTTTTCATATTTTCTCTAACAAAGATACCAACCCCACCGTGTATATGTTTTTGCCGTAAATACTTCGCACGTAGTTCGTAGCCCTCTAATGTGTAAAAATGATAGTTAATAGGTAATAACCAATGTTCACTTACGATTAATAGATCTATATTAACTTCCATTAATAATAAGTTTAAGTCGTCAATTTTGTTGGAAAGACATTGAATGTTTTGATACATAATTTTGTAGTATTTAGGGGCGAAAGGAAGACTTCTGTGAGTCAGTTCTATTTTCTTGACACGTTATTATATTAGTCCTTACGATTAACAACGTATCCGTAGCCTTCTTTGTCCGAAGTCTAAGTAGTAGTTTTTTTCTATTGACTAAAAAACTACAGTACATTTCATAAGTAGTTAAAAATATCTATTTTAAAATTAAACTTGATTTTATTCATCACTATCCCCTCTTAACATTTATTAAATACTATAATAAATAACTTAAATCGAAAATTTTAAAAACCCCCGAAAATAGCCCGCAGGTAACAAAACAGCTGATGTGCTTGAAACGGTTGACCCGGTTTAGATAAAATGTCTAAGAAGCACCGCTAGAAAGCCTGCTTTTGTATAAAAAAAGCCCGTTTAAGGCGCAGGTTGAGCAAAATGTCGCGCTAATCGTATTTTGGGCGGTTGTTAGGAGCTATCTACTTTTTATTTAATAGATATATCACCTAATAAAAACACATTATATTTCAACATAATCTTGATTCAATAAATGTCATATCCAATTTTTTTTAAAGCGATGAATATTAAAATAATCTCCTTACAACGAAACCACATAAATGTGATAAAATTATTGATAACATACATCTCCTCGTAAAGTAAGTATTATTTTATTTTGCGGTTTACACCAATGGATAGGCAATTTATTAATGAACATTTCTATTATAAAATTTTTTTCAAAAGACCAAAGTTTGATTTTATTAAGAAATTATTTTAAAAACTGGGCGTATTTACTGCACACGGGCTTGCTGGAGTCAGTGAGCGCCAAGTTCTTGAAGGTGAAACCCGTGTCGTTTGTCACGACGTCAGCCAGCGCGCATGCTCACTGACGTCATCTTATCAATCGATAATATAATTATTACTTATTAGGTTATTTATAGGTAGTATTAATTGTTCGTATTAGTTATACATATATTTGTTGTTTTTTCTGCGCGATGAAGCTTTTTGCGTGTATTTTCTTTAAAGTAAATGCAAAAAAAAAAATGAAGCACCATTAGTATGTAAGGGTCGAATCCATAATTAATATTTCGACAAATATTATAATTTACACTATAAAAGGCTAATTAAATATTATCAGTATAGTATACAGTCAAAAATAGTCCTAATACCCAACCACAATATATTATTAGGTATAGTAATGCCTCGTTGGTCTAGTGGTTGTACTAGTGCGACTGCTGATCATGACTTGACCCGGGTCGGGCCAAAAAGTCAGTTATGAGTTTTTCATTTATGTTCTAATTTATAATTAGTATTACTAAGTTATAGTTTTTTGCTACAGTATAGTTTATTATTTATTGCTTGTTTTTTTCTCCTTTTTCAAAAAATAATTGAGTACATAAGGTGTTCTTAATATACGCCGAATGTCAGAGAGAACAGCTAGTACATCTTTTGCTAAACTTTAAAATCTAAAACCAATTTTAAAACAGAGGAAATGATCATAACTCCCTTAGCTATAAAATAAGTTATGATCTAATTAATGGTATTTATTCCAGTTTATGGCAGCTCTGATTTATATTACGTGGCTGAAATTTGGTACTTTTTATTAGGCACGTCAAACCAAATAACCGCCGGGCGGCTGACATTATGCACTCCATACATTTCTTATATCTAATTACAGCCCCATTAATTTCCACTAAAAGAATATAAATAACTTGTAAATTCAAACAAAAATAACTGCATTACTATGTCTATAGTCATATTCATACAAATCAAAAAGCATATATATGAGATAATGTAAAGTAAGCATAATTTTACCGGGATCATAACTTGTCAAATAATTAGGAAAATGATCGTTTTTCGTTGCGTACCTGTTTTGATTTTAACACTGTTAGGTTTAAAACTGCGAGGTAATATTTGAATAAATATACTTTCCTCTAGGTACAAAGAATTTTTTAGATGACAATATTTGTAGTTAAGACTACTAGAAATCTTATTTATGAAGTAAAAAGGCGAAAAGACTGGAATTAGGGGCATGACTGGTATTAGGGGCTTCCACCCTAATTCGGTAAAATATACCTAAGTAGGTATTAATAATACTAAAAATATACCTACTTTTTACTATAAACTAAATTTTTTTAAAACTAAATTTAACTAATAAAAACTAAACTAACCATTTATTTTTTAACTCAAAACAGGACATGGGTTTATTTATACTCTAAAAACTATAACTATACAATTAGTGTTCACTATAAAATTATATTCGGTATAGACGGTAATTATTATATCCAACATATTTTTTTAATTATTAATTACATTTGACAGTGGATTAAATTTGCTTTAATAAAGTTCATCACCAACTTTATTAAAGCAAATTTTAAATAAGAATAAAATTCTGCTCAAGTTTTTTTATTGTTACCTTTGTTAACAACATCGCCTTTAGAACTGGAACCGCAAGTGTTTTTTTTCAGACGTCCACAATTTATTCAAAATAGAAAAATACTCTTTCTACTGCAGCATTTATACCAGGTAGACATATATTTTATACGATTAAAAAAAAATATGTTGAAGATTGTTGACTTTGAATACTTCCATCCAACGAGTTACGGGGCAATTTTGTGCCCCGGAGCTTTGTTTGGGGACAATGGGACAGGTGACCGAGAAAAGGGACAGTCCCGTTCAAACCGGGACGTATGGTCACTTTAGCTATAACCCGGCGACGGCTCCGTGGCGCAGTGGCTTAGCAATCAGTTGTTGCGCTGGGGGCCGCGGGTTCGAATCCCGCACGGAACAAATATTTGTATGGCCTACAAATAATTGTTCCGGGTTTGAATGTTTATCCTTGTGCAATTTATGTTTGTAAACTGCCTCCACGACACAGGAGAAAATCCTAGTGTGGGGGTAACGTTCTTTTAAAAATGAAATTGGAAGATTGAACCCTTATACTTCTTGTTGATTCTTGTTTTACCTTTTTTAAAGTTACCCTTATGTATAAATAAATATAATTACATATGTAGAAATAAAATTGATTTTCATCCTCATCAATCATTGGGGTGAGGATAATGTCAGCCAGCATAAGTAATAAGCAGGCTAATTTACAAGGTGCTCAGTTCAAAAATTAGTAGGTAGGTATGTTACTTTTCATTACGTTATACGTAAAAATTAACAATAATCAAAAACACATCTGCGAAACATCCTATTTATTTATTTATTCTTTATTGCACCAAATATTTGTACAAAAGGCGAGCTATCTATTTATTTACCTATAGTGAGTAGGTGTCTTTTAAACTCACAATTTTCAATGCTTCATTTTTAATATATAATTAATTATAGAATTTCATAATTAGATAATATATGAGAATACATAATTCTAATATAATGCAAGTAATATACCGAATAAAAAATTAATATACATTTATCGTTATACGCTGTGTGTATTTCCATGAAATAGTTTATTGATGTTGAAAAAATAATACTAGGTTCGTACAATAGGTAGCGTCTTACATATTTCTTATGCAATATATTGTAGCGAGTCGGCGCGCCGGCCGAATGCTCAAGGTCGTTCGCATGGAGTAGCCCCTTAAGAGCTACGGAGCCACAGACAGACACACGTGTCCGTGTAGCGGTAAAACTTATAATACCCCTCTCTTTGTATCGAGGGTTAAAAATTAATACTAAGAACTGAAACTATCTTACAGTTCTATTCCCCGCGGTACGAGTATAGTGCAAGGAACTCTAGTTGCTTTTCCTCGCTGAATATATATTTGTATCTATAAAATAATATTTGTTAACCGATATTATCATTTTTTCTGCAATAAATTTGAGCCATTTTCGACCGGTGTCCAACCACGGAAGTAACCGGACATTTATATTAATTATTCATTTTTAAACAACGAAATAAATTACAATTTAATATGTAACCGCTCGAATGGTCCTCTATAAATCAATTTTGTGCAGACAAGGGTTGCCAGTGCGACCCACCTTGTGTTCTAGAGAACAAATTTTAAATCTCAATGGTTATGATTTAACAAAACGAAGCGATAATTTATTCTATTATGAATGTAAAATTGTGCGGTATCGTGTGGTAGTGGCTAGAGAAACCTCCGAGCATTTCTAAGAAATATATAATTAATTATTAAGATTGGCTTTCATGTGTTTTCAATCTTTTGCGCGGAGCCCTAATTGTTTTCCTAAAATAAAGTAGCCTAAGTTACTCCTTATAACATCAGATGATGCCTGTGAAAGTCTCGTCTAAATCGGTCCAGCCGTTCCAGAGATTAGCCGAAACAAACAGACAGACAGACAGACACTTCAATTCTTATAGATGTACAGAAGATGTATAGATGTATAATTAATTAAAGAAGTATTTTTATTATATATAATAAACACGTTGTAAAAATAGCAGACTAAATCAATTTGTTATTAATTTTTAAAAATACAGCTTTGGTGTAGTTTGCCCCTATGTCAATCCCTTCAGAAGTGTCTGCCATTTTTTTTTTTTTAATGTTTTACCAACTTAGTCGACGGATAGTCATTATTATTATTTGAATCAAACACTTTTTTTGTGCGAAGTTTTTTGCGACTTACCTGTATGTGAAGTACCAGGTGTACGAAAACTATGTGGCTGTTTAGAATTTATTCGGAGGCAATTCATTGGAATCTTAGCATGAAACAATATCAAATGAAATTAAAGACAAACATCCAAATTTAGTAAAGTATTTGGATCGCTTGCAAACAACGCCCAGTTTTTTGCTAACACATCTCTTGTAACAAAGAAGTTTAGTAAACGATTGCAAATGTACATTAAAAGAGACGAATTTATACAGAACTAGCTGTTCCCCGCGACTTCGCTCGCGTGTTAGGGTTTTTTCAGCGGAACGCTAATTCTTTTTCTAAAATAAAAGTAGCCTAAGTTACTGCTTATGACATCAGCTATCTGCCAGTGAAAGTCCGGTCAAAATCGGTCCAACCGTTTCGGAGATTAGCCGGAATAAGCAGACAGACAGACAAAAATTTAAAAAATTGTATTTTAGTTACTTATAACAGCAACAGTAGTTATACCGTATTTACTTTTATATTATGCATTTATTAAAAAGCTGTAATTATGACATTACAAACAAACAGTTCAATTTTATTTATTTGTATAGATATACAATGAAGTCTACTCAATAACGAAATTAGTGATGGTCATTTTCTGAACATATTGCAATATTTATAAATGACTTTATTATTTAAAACGAGGAAGTTTAATTTGGTTAAAATGCAATACTAATATGATTTTTGTTTAAGTTTGTGGTTATTAAGAATTAATCAATAATATATTAAAAAGTATGAACATTTTTTCTGTTGAACTGAATTTGGAAGGCGGAACCACAATCAAAAAGTGAATTCAGACAATCCACCCCGTCTAGGGTGGATGAACAAACATGCGTTTCCGAGTATCTACCCTAGGGTGGATTTCTTAGGGTGAATAAACGGAATAACCCAATGACAGTATTTTCAAGAAAAACTAGTTATGTGCTACAGATGTCAGTTAAGCGAAAAAGCATCTTTGTCATGTATTAGATGTTGGTTAATTTTTTTATAGGATAGACATCTACCCGCGTTTGCGAATCAAAATGCAGATGCATTGTCACCCGTGACGACTAAGATGGAATGCCCCTTTTTCAGTAAAAAGTGTTTCCGGTTCTGTACACTCACCATACGAAACACAGCAGTAACACTGCTATTTTACGCTGGTGAGAGCGTGGTCAGAGCGTGGTCCTTCCCCGGTAGAGCCGACCCATTCGTACTACAACTATACTACTAATATAGCTCCAGCATGGCTCTATATTATTACGGTGGGTGTTAAAATTGTGAATTGGCGCCCGAAACAAAATGATATATTTGTTCTAAACACTTCACAGACGATTGTTTTATTAGATATGAGAAACGCACCACTGGGAAAAAGTGCATTATGTTTGCACAATATTTTCTGGTAGTACCAATACCAGTAAGTATAAAAGTGTTATGCCCATGAGACAATATTGGTTAGTGGATTTTCTTCCGTCGCCACTACACGGCAAAATAACCTATGCCAAATAACAATTCCTCGTTATGTTATTTACTTGATATAACAGTGCCCATCGACTTTCAGTAACAAGCTTGACAGTAAGACGACGTAACGACTTGAATATTAGTTCTATCGCCCGTGTCTATATCGCTGGCCAATTGTGGCTCGCAGCCAACACTATATTCATACGTAAACGATTGCGGTGTACCCGTTGAGATGACTCTGTTTGGTATTATGGTTTCCTATGACTATAAAAACAACAATACTAACATGACGGCTCCGTGGAGTATGACTTAGCATTAAGTAGCAGCGCTGGAGGCTGCGGGTTCGAATCCTGCACGGCAGATGTATTTGTATGGCCTACAAGTAACCATTGATGTTTGCCCTTGTGCAATTTATGTACATAAACTGCCTCCACGATACAGGAGAAAATCCTTCTGTGAGGGCAACGTTTACAATAAAAATACTAAGGGTGATTGAAAAACCATTCATTCATCAAATAGAATATATCTCACTGAATACAAAGTTGAAAACAATTGAACTATTTTGTTCATACAATTTTAGTTTTAATTTGTTTCTTTTGTACCCTATGAATAACTTTTTATCTGAGGGTTGAAAAATCGGTAAAGTGAATAAAATCATTGACAAACTTTACGTGATAGAGCCAAGCTACAGCTATATTGTGGTTGTAGCATAAATGGGTCGCTCGACCGAGGAAGACGGCGCTCTGACAGAATAACAGTGTAAAATTGCAGCTTAATGCTGCTGTGGTTCGTATGATGAGGGTAGAGAACCGGAGACCACAGATAACAATAATTCCAACCCAAGAGCTCAATGGTTACAAATCCGTCAGATATAAAATATGTTATAGTTAACATATTTATTAGTAAATGACCAACCAGCAGACAGATATATGACGGTCGTGTATCACAACACTACGTGATGCTGATATAACAGGTGCAAGAATAACGAGACTCGTCGCATCATACTCATGATTCACGTTATTCACAGCATCGTTTGAGGCGCATTTAAGTATTCATCGACGTGTTTATTTTAATTTATTTATACTATGAACAATGAAATTTACCACGAGCATTTATAACCCCACTGCCTAATAAAGAAAATAATGGTATTTGAGAGTATATAATATGTATGTCCATTTCTTTGGCACACTCTATTGCCTAAACAGCTTGATGGATTTTAACATGTGGGATGTCGTTAGATTCATCTTAGGCCCGTATTAACAAACGTTACTCAACGACTAACTCAAGTGCGTAATCATTTGATACGCCCTCATTACGATATCAGCATCTCAAGATCGTTGCTATTTAATAAACACATAAAATCAGTATCTCAAAACACTGTACTTAGGAATACTGTTTTGTGACTTGCACTCAAGTACACACACTTGAGAGTCCAGTTTCGTTTATTAATCAGTGTGGCACTCAGCTGATATCATAAACCTAAACCGCATCTTGAGATATGTTTATTGATAAGATCATAACCTCAATATTGTACTCAAGTGCGTGTACTTGAACTGTGTAACGTTTATTAATACGGGCCGGGTATTAATATATATAAAATTGTTCTCTTTTTAAAAAACTTTTTTACGCAGTATGGTTTTTTAATTACTGTTATAACCTTTAGGCTTGTTAATCAGTTTAGGTCTCTCCTGTCGCGCTTGGCAGGTGTTTAGAGGTGTGCAGTATCACGTATAGCCCCTTTGACGGTGCTGCTCGTCACCAGCCTGAGTATATTAGATCTGACCTCAACGGGATGGTTATACCACCACCCATTGGAAGCAATAAGGTTTTTTTGGCATTTCCTATTGTATTTTTTATTATAAAACGGTGGTGCGAACTAACAGTCTATGGACAATTACAGCCAACGTCAAACAAACGCGTTGGCATCTCCGAGTAACAAAAATTGAATGTCCTTAATTATACAGGCTCTCTTATTATTATTGATGCCAGCGAGCAGTGACTTAGCAAGGTGGTCCAGTGGTGGGATTTTGGGGAAGAAAATCTGCGCCCTGTATTTGTATTTTATTTTTAGCATTGAAATTTCTAAAAATACACATAATATACACGCATACTCTTACCGTAAGTAGAGATAAGTGTAAAAATACATTACATTATTTTTATTATAATACATTTTCAAATAATATACATAATGTCCTCCAGACCGAATTTCGGCCACGGCGGCCAGTCTCAACGGAGACTAGCCATCGGCGCAGGACAGGATTATAGTGCCCAAGTGTATGCGCAAGCACAGGTGCACTCTCTATTCCCTCACTTAGTCCGATGGGACGGTAAACCGACACGACCGGAGAGAGATCAAGCGCAGGACCAACGACTTTACGTGCTTTCCGATGAACGGGGGTGAAACACCGCCAACTTCCTGACTCCGGGCAGCTACTGAGAATTTCTTTGTGGAAAAACTCAATAACTGATTTTTTGGCCCGGCTCGGGATTCGAACCCGGGACCTCACGATCAGCAGTCGCACTACTACAACCACTAGACAAACGAGGCAGTCATATACATACAGTGGACTGAAACAGACCAATTTCATATTAAAAGTTACTTGCGAAAATGCGTTGGGATGAGGACGGCGGTATGGTTTGCTCTAGCGGCCCCGGGCGGCAGAAACTCATGCTACGTCACTACGGAGGCTCTCTAAACCCTCTATACTAGAACACAGCGGTGTGAGCACTACTATTTGGTTGCAGAAATAGGTAAGAAGGTCGTATCTACCGATACGGAATCATAAGCAAAAAGGCAGTCTTACCATGCAGACATCTCTTACGACACCCACCGTAAGAAATGCTCGGAGGATTCTTTAGCCACTACCATACGTACCACACGATACCGCACAATTTTATATTCATAATAGAATAAATTATCACTTCGTTTTGTTAAATCATAACCATTGAGATGTAAAATTTGTTCTCTAGAACACAAAGTGGGTCGCACTGGCAACCCGCAGCCCTAGTCTGCACTGAATTGATTTATAGAGGACCATTCGAGCAGTTACATATTGAATTGTAATTTATTTCGTTGTTTAAAAATGAATAATTAATATAAATATCCGGTTACTTCCGTGGTTGGAAGCCGGACGAGAATGGCTCAAATTTCTGGCAGAAAAAATAATAATATCGAATAACAAATATTATTTTATAGATACAAATATATATATTCAGCGAGGAAACGCAACTAGCGTTCTTTGCACTATACCGCGGGGAATAGAACTGTAAGATAGTTTCAGTTCTTAGTATTAATTTTAACCCTCGATGCAAAAAGAGGGATGTTATAAGTTTGACCACTATGTGAGTGTCTTTCTGTCCGTGTGTCTGTCTGTGGCTCCGTAGCTCTTAAACGGGTGAACCGATTTGGGTGCGGTTTTTTTTTTATATATATAGGCAGCAGGCTTGCTAGCGGTGGTTCTTGGATAAAGAAAGCCACGAATACTTTGTCAATCGTAAGGAAAAATATAACATCGGGTCTATTGCCATTGCCATAAATGGTTCAAAAACCGACGCAGTAACGGCGGATAATGTCGTACATTATCTTTTGCTTAATCTAATGAAGTTCATCCAATCCTCCATGAAATGTTTTTCTTCTTTTAAATAATTTACTAGACATTAATAAATCTATAGATCCACAGTTTTAAAAATTAATTAACACAATTTTACAAATTTAAAATACTAATTTTGAATCATATTAAATTTTCCATCCGACCCAACTAAGCAACAACTCATTTCGACCCCCTTGTGTCTCGACCACGAAATGAGGTGTAAGAGGACTATGGGATATGTCATAAAGATCATATGGTTTCCAATAAATGGCAGTATAACCATTTCGTTTGAACCAGATGAATAATACCCATAATAGCACTGGTAATCACAGAACACCATTTTACGCTGGTAATCACAGAATACCAGCGTAAAATAGCAGCTTAACGCTGCTGTGTTTCGTATGGTGAGTGTAGAGAACCGGAGACCCTTTTTACTGGAAACGAGGCATTCCATCTTAGTCCTCACGGGTGACAACGTATCTGCATTTTGATTCGTAATACAAGATAGATGTAGATATCTATGGGCCACAGCAGCCACTTAACATCAGGTGGACTGTGTGCTCGTTTGTCACCCATATCCTATAAAAAAAAAATAGCAACGGGAGTCAAGGTCAAAAGTTACGTCAAAAAGCGTCGTGGAAGGTCTGATACTGAAAATGTCAGTACACCTGTCAAGCGTGATGATTAAGGATGAATAAACAGAGGAGGATACTAATGTCGGTGTATATATTATGAATATATCACTTACCACCAGGTTGAATTGCGGTCAAGCACTGACTTTTAATAGGTAAAAAATATCTTACAGACTGGAGTTAAGAATATTGTATGGAAACCAATCTCTTTAAAACAAAGCGTAATACGGCCCGTTCTTTAAACTTTTTGCCTGAGCGTGTTGAGCTTGTATCACTTCGTAAATTCCACACGTTTTTCTTTTTTGTTTAAATTAATAACATTTTTCTCAAAACATTTCCCTGAGAAAACTTCACGATACAGCTGGCGTCACGCATATATAATCTGTACTATTTTACATACTTAACTTCTTTTGTTTTGGAATATAGAAACTTTAAAAAAAATCCTAGCTTTTATTTAAACAGTAAGAAAATATATTCTTAATACTATCAATATTAAAATATCATCCCAAACTTAAATTTAAAATATTGCATTTATCGTTATACTGTTTTAACCATCTTAACTCAAGCAAGACGTAAAACATCCAAGCCAGCGATGGGCAGCAACATTAAAGATACCAGAGGTCTGGATCGTCAATCTACCTGCCAAGCGTAACGATGAAAACATATCCGGGGAGAACTAACACAATTTTCTTTTATAAAATTGAAATGCCACTTCACAGGCTATGATGGTAAGTGGCCTTGCAGCAGATGGCAACTAATTTCTAAAAAAATGTCTGCGTTCTCACCACTGAGGACTAACACAAAATGCTTCAGCCTATATTTATACTGGCTTTTTATACTTTTCAGATCGGAACACAGTGGTGTAACTACTGCTATTTGGCGACAGAAATAGGAAAGATGGACCATTTTTCCTATTTCAGTATAATTACAGGCTGAAGCATTCCGTCTTAGTCCTCAGTGGTGACAACGCAGACTCTTTTTTAGAAGTTGGTTGCCATGTGCTGCAAGGCCACTTGCCATCAGATAGCCTGTGAAGTGACACTTCAATTTTATGAAAGAAAATTGTGTTAGTTCTCCCTGGATATGTTTTCATCTTTACGTTTGGCAGGTAGATTGACGATTCAGACCTCTGGTATCTTTATGGTTGCTGCCCATCGCTGGCTTGTATGTTTTACGTCTTGCTTGAGTTAAGATGGTTAAAACAGTATAACGATAACTGCAATATTTTAAGTTTAAGTTTGGGATGATATTTAAATATTTATAGTATTAAGAATATATTTTATTACTTTTAAAAGAAAAGCTCAGAATTTTTTTTAAAGTTTCTATATTCCAAAACAAAGAAGTGAGTAAAATAGTACAGATTATATATGCGTGACTCCAGCTGTTTCGTGAAGTTTTCTTGGGAAAATTTTGCGAAAAATGTTAATAATTAAACAAAAAAGAAAAACGAGTAGAATTTACGAAGTGATACAAGCTCAACACGCTCAGACAAAAAGTTAAAAGAACGGACCGCATTACAATTTTGTTTTAAAGAGATTTGTTTCGATAATATATTCTTTACTCGAGTCTGTAAGATATTGTTAACCTATGTATTATAAGTCAGTGATTGACCACAATCTCACCTGGTGGTAAGTGATAAATTCATTATACATACCGACATTAGTATCTTCTTCTGCTCATTCAGCTCTTAAAAGTCTAAGTTATTGCAGAGAGGATCTGCTTTAATAATCACGCTTGGCAGGTGTACTGAAATTTTCAGTATCAGACCTTACATGACACTTTTTGACGTAACCTTTGACCTTGACTCCCGTCGATACTATGAGTAGTATACATCTGGTACAAATGAAACGGTTATACTGCTATTTATTGGAAACCATATGACCTTTTTGGTATATCCCACAGTCGTCTTAAAACTCATTTCGTGGTCGCGACCCAAGGGGGTCGAAATGAGGTGTTGATTGGTTGGGTTGGATGGAAAATTTAATATGATTCAAAATTAGTATCTTAAATTTAAAATTGTGGTATTATTTTTTGTAACTATGGATCTATAGATTTATGCACGTCTAGTAAATTATTTAAAAAGTTGTGTATATTTAAAGAAATATATGTAGGATACGTCTTTTCATTTAATGTGATAACTGTATCGTCACTCGGTATATAAAAAAACCGCACCCAAATCGGTTCACCCGTTTAAGAGCTACGGAGCCGCAGACAGACACACGGACAGAAAGACACACACACACATAGTGGTCAAACTTATAACACCCCTCTTTTTGCATCGAGGGTTAAAAACTAATACTAAGAACTTAAACTATCTAACAGTTCTATTCCTCGCGGTATAGTCCAAAGAACGCTACTTGCGTTTCCTCGCCGAATTTTGAATAATAAAATATAAAATAATATTTGTTATTCGATATAATTATTTTTTCTGCAAGAAATTTGAGCCATTTTCGTCCGGTGTCCAACCACGGAAGTGGCCGGACATTTATATTAATTATTCATTTTTAAACAACGAAATAAATTACAATTTAATATGTAACCGCTCGAATGGTCCTCAATAAATCAATTTAGTGCAGACAAGGGTTGCCAGTGCGACCCACTTTGTGTTCTAGAGAACAAATTTTACATCTCAATGGTTATGATTTAACAAAACGAAACGATAATTTATTCTAAATTATGAATATAAAATTGTGCGGTATCGTGTGGTACGTATGGTAGTGGCTAAAGAATCCTCCGAGCATTTCTTACGGTGGGTGTCGTAAGAGACGACTAGATGGTAAGACTGCCTTTTTGCTTATGATTCCGTATGGGTAGATACGACCTTCTTACCTATTTTTGCAACAAATAGTAGTGCTCGAACCGCTGTGTTCCAGTCTAAAGGGTTTAGAGAGCCGCCGCAGTGGCGTAGTATGAGTTTCTGCCGCCCGGGGCCGCTAGAGCAAAAATACAATTTAACTTTTAATATGAAATTGGTAAGTGTTTCAATCCACTGTATGTATATTATTTGAAAATGTATTATAATAAAAAATAATATAATGTAACCCTTAGTAAAAAAATAATTGAAAACGTGGCCTTTGCAATAGGATTGTCTCCTGTATCGTGGAGGCAGTTTAGATACATAAATTGCACAAGGATAAACATCTAGTTCCGGAAGTAATTATTTGTAGGTCATATAAATACTTGTGCCGTACGGGATTCGAACCCGCAGCCTCCAGCGCTGCTACTTAATGCTAAGCCACTGCTCCACGGAGCCGTCATGTTTGTATTGTTGTTTTTATAGCCATAGGAAGCCATAATTATACGGAATACCAAACAGAGTCATCTCAACGGGTTCGTTTACGTATGAATATAGTGTTGGCTGCGAGCCACAATTGGCCAGCGATATAGACACGGGCGATAGAACTAATATTCAAGTCGTTACGTCGTCTTACTGTCAAGCTTGTTACTGAAAGTCGATGGGCACTGTTATATCAAGTAAATAACATAACGAGGAATTGTTATTTGGCATAGGTTATTTTGCCGTGTAGTGGTGACGGAAGAAAATCCACTAACCCATATTGTCTAATGGGTGTCGTAGAAGATATGACGAACGATCCAAGCCTCGAGGCAGACAAATATTTTTGTCTTTAATTTTCTTACACAAATAAAAATACGGAGTAAAACAACAAACCCTTTAAAATGTTGTTTTAAATGTAAATCAATTATAGACAATCGACAGTTCACAATTTTTTCAGTATGTGAAATTACCTACCATATTGACTGTGCAAACGTAAGTTTCGCTCGCTTTAAAATATGGACAAATGAGAGTAAAATCATGGAGATGTAATAAATCCATAAATAGTAAAACAAATACCAAGAATGCACTTCGCTCTCCATCACTGGAAAAGGATACTTTGAATATATTATATACGTAAAAAAAGGATTGAAGCACTTGAAAGTAATAATATGAATGCTGTGGACTCAGAATCTACCAACAGCTCACCAACAACTGGCCAGTCACTATACCAACGCGTATCAAGGAAACAGATGAATACATAACAAAAGATTAACCTATAGAAAAATTATTAGCTAAATCACTATCCATGGAATTGCCTGTTGAATCAGTTAACACTAGTTTCCAGTCCTTAAAAGACTTATCACACAGCTTAGAATTAGTAAATTAACTTTGGTATTGTGAGCAAACAAAAAAATTAAATATATGACTTACAAATTAAATTAAAGAGTTGTGAGTCTGAATAAGACATTACAATTTTAGAAAATAATGAGTCAAGGTGACATGTTACCAAACTGACACAGGAGCTGCTTATTCTGAAAAACATATTGTAACGACCCCCCCCCCCCCTCTATATACTTATAATTGTATTTCTTTAGGATCTATATCTATAAGATATATAAATATATCTGTCGCATCCGATGCTGGAAGCTTCAGGAAGCGGATACTAGGGACGTAGGTAGGGTAGTCGAAAAGCTTGACACCATCGATGGCAGAAACGAATGTGTAGAAAGAACATGGCAGAACCTTAGGGATGGAATGGTAAGTGCAGCGGAAGGAGTGTGTGGAACAATAAAAAGAGGCAGTAGTAAAAGAAGAGATGCATGGTGGAATGATGAAGTGAAAGAAGCTGTAAAGAAGAAGAAGAAAGCATTGTTAGACTACTTGGCCTCTAGTAATGATAAGGATATGAGAGAGAAGATGAAAGAAAGATATAGGCTGCAGAAAGTTCACACGAAAGCATTGATTGAGGAAGTGCGGGAAAGGTGTAGAATGGAAGCGGACGAAAGGTTGTCGCACAACTTTAAGGAGAACTCCAAACTCTTCTGAAAAGAGGTTGGAAGGACCCGAAGTGGTGCGACGGCCTTAAGAATGAACAAAGTGCTTTCGAGAACTAATGACGGCCTCTCAGAAAAATCGGACGTCATGCAGCGATGGAGCGAATTTTATAGAGAAATGTATGCGTGTGATGATCTTAGTGAGGGATCCGGGGATGACGCCGTGACTGGTACGCCAGACCCGGACCTCGATGACACTGAGGTCATCAGTATGAAAGAGATTGAACGTGCGATTCGAAGTTTGAAATGTGGTAAGGCTGCGGGACTAGACAGAGTTACAGCTGAAATGGTCAAGTATGGTGGGCCTCGCGTCTGGGACAGCTTTAATCTGCTGTGCAATTTGTGCTGGCGGACGGGGGATGTCCCGGATGATTGGCGATCCGCAGTCATTGTGCCTTTATATAAAGGTAAAGGTTCATATTTTGACTGCGGGTGCTATCGGGCGATCAGCTTGACCAGTTTAGCAAGTAAAGTTTACTCGAAGGTTTTGACACGTAGGATGCAAGAGAAATCGGAAAGATTTCTATGGGAGGCACAATGCGGATTTAGACCTGGAAGAGGATGCACGGATCAAATGTTTTCTCTCCGCATGATCACGGAAAGGCTTCTGGCTGCTAACCAGAAGATTTTCTGTGCTTTTGTGGATCTTGAGAAAGCATTTGATAAGGTTGTAAGGAAGAAAATGTGGGAACTGTTGCCGGGGTATGGTGTGGATGGTCGATTGCTAAGGGCTGTGCAGTCTCTTTACTGTGACTGTAAAACCTGTGTGCGGGTAGGGCATGACCTGTCACCCATGTTTAGCGTCCAAACGGGCGTAAAACAGGGTTGTGTCATGTCTTCCTGGCTGTTCATACTGTATCTCGACAGCTGTTTACAAAAGCTGAAAGATAGCTGTTTGGGTGTGAAATTGGGTGACATAAAAGTAAATTGTCTGCTGTATGCTGATGATGCAGTGCTTATTGCACCATCAGAGGCAGAACTGCAGGCATTAGTCACGTGTATGAAAGAGGAATGTGAAATTAAAGGTCTCCGTTTGAACGCTAATAAAACTAAGGTTCTGGTATTTGAAAGGGACGAAGAGAGAACGAAGTGTGAAATATGGGTAAATCAGGAATGTCTAGAACAAGTAAATGAAATTGTATACTTGGGGAGTGCTTTTAGCCGGGATGGAAGATGTGATTTAGATGTGGACAGGCGTGTCGCTGCCGGGAACAAAGTCAATGGTGCCCTGACTGCGTTACTCAAAAGGCAAGGCGTAGTAAAGAGTGCACGCCTTGCAATACATAACGCAGTGTTGGTACCGACTTTGTTATATGGCAGCGAAACCTGGGTATGCCAGAAGAAGCATAAAAGCAAGTTGAATGCAGTGGAGATGCGATCTCTTCGTAAAATGAGCGGCGTTACCATGGCCGACCGAAAGCGAAACGAAGAGATTCGCAATATGGCAGGTTTGAAAGATGACCTTATCACAAAAATTGATAAGGGCGTGCTTCGGTGGTTTGGGCACGTTGAGCGAATGAGTGAAGACCGAATGGTGAAGAAAATATATAGCGCGAAAGTTAATATTAAAAGGTGTCAAGGTAGACCGAGACTAACTTTCGAAGACCATGTGAGCAAATTGCTCGAAGAGGGTAGGGTCAAGAGTACTCGGATACATAGACGTGCATGTATGAAGAAGATAATGAATCTGAAAGAAGCGAAAGAGGTATGTAAGGATCGTGACACTTGGCGATCTGTTCTCTCTGGCTACCCCGTCAGGGATTGTGCGTGAAGATAAGTATAAATATATCTAATTTACGTGACCAGTATATTAATCATACATTGATCTTTCTAAAGGTTCAAATATCCGTTTAATAAATTTATAGCGTGATCGTCTTAGTTAGAACCCTTATTTACGTTGTGTTTGTATAGTAACTTAGTTCTTTTAGGTGTATCTTGGAAGAATGAATATTCACGAGAGCAATCGAAAGCTGTTGGTAGCGTCTTATAAGGCACACGGCTCCGCACGCGCCGTGCACGGTGAGCGCCAACTATTTAAATGCGCTACCCCCGAAGGGTACGCTAAGTTAGGAACTGGACCGTAGTCCACAGCACAATAACTTGCGAACTAGTAAAAGAAGACTTGGCCCCTTGATAGTGCGTAAGCACAAACATCGACCGAAGTCGCGCATGCCAATGCGTGTAAACGCCATACAGAATACGATCAAATCCAGCCACAGTGAATGTACGTCACACTGGTTAGGCAACAATAGGCACACTGGCCATAAAAAGCCCTCCGTGAGCGCCACCACCTGCCAGACCGTCGTTTCTGCAGATGTGATGTAAGTGTAAGGCATCACCACCAATTGCATGGTCAGCACGGCCAATTGGCCGCAGAGCGTGTCATGAGTTTACCGCTCGCCTCAAGGGAATTGAGTCTCACGTTGCGCGGCTTTCGGCCGCAGCCTTGAGAGCCTCCTCAGATTCTCCCTCCAGCTACCACCCGCATGAGGTCGACACATATGCTCCACCAACCAGTACAATGGCAGATATAGCCAAAAGGCAGTTATAAGATAATACTAATAATTCGCCATCAGAAAGGGTTTGTGTCACTGACGTTGTGTATATGCATTTTTCAATCATGTTTGTCTCACCCACTAGCAAGTTGCCTTCAATCTTTCAAAGGTGGGAATTTATAGAGATATATTACTATGTTGTTATATAAAACATTATGGAGGTCAGACAGTCTGCAGACCGGCAATGAAGGGACCCGACTTGAGCAATGCTACTTAAGTTGTGAGTCAAACCAAGACGCAGGGAGCGCCATTGAGAATAGTGACCCGCTAAACAACCATCGCAGAGACGCAATGCTGCAGAACGCAACAAGCATCAATACGACTATCGTCGGGATTATACCATCCCAAGGTCTCCCATACAGTCCCAGCAGACCCGCATACCTCCATCGACCAGAACCACAAGATGCGTCGAATCACGTGCAGCATACCCGCAGATCCATCACAAGACGCAATACTGCAAGTAGCAGTAAGCATCAATGCAACTATCATACGGATGGCGCCCCCTCACAACACATCCACATGATCCCTATCGACTTTGGTAACAAAAATGATAATATTATTAACTAAAAATACCACCAACGTATCATAGTAGCATGGTACTAAGAAATCAGTAGCCAAAACTCCACGTATCATAACGCTAAGCGCTAAGACGCCGCCCACAAACGGTAGGGGTGTGCGATGTCCACAGGCAAATCGTATTGCTACAACAAACCCGCTTACCACCGACACTAAAATGATATGTCTAGGACACATCGGTTAGCGAGTCCAAGTTTACCTCGGTCTCGGAGGCTGCGAAGCAACCTACATGCCACTATAATAATCCTTTTCAAGTCCCATTTCTTTCAATATAATACTTTTACATATTTGAGACCTTCCACATATTCGTTTTATTTCATAGACCATACTATTGTATGTCTTTTATATATGGGGCTTCAAGTCATAACTCTGCTATCATAATGCTTATGCATCATAGATACCTTCTTTATGAATGCTTTGGTTCCATTGACCTTACTATCATAAGTCCCTAATATAGGACTAGTCAATGACTATTACTACAACCTTATTACTAGCAGTCGATCAGCCGACCACCATATATATATGTACAACCTTGGGTATGTGTCTCCAGCAACGCCCCCTTATAAGGGAACATTACAAGAACACCTTCATCATCAACTTAGAAATTTTCCGATTAATACAAGAACACCTTCATCAACTATTGATGCATTTTTCTATTATATTACAAATGTTATTTATCTTTATTATTGCAATATAATCGAATTGTATTTATATAATTTAATAAATTTTGAATATTTTAAACAGAATTTTAATAAATTTAGAGATTTTTAAGGACATTTTATGCGTTCATCATCATTATTACAGCCCTTCACAAGTCCACTGCTGAACATAGGCCTCCCCCAAAGAATGCCACAAAGCACGGTCCTGAGCCACCTGCATCCATCGACTTCCTGCATGTCTTACCAGGTCGTCACTCCATCTCGTGGGGGGAAGCCCTACACTTCGCCTACCGGTACGAGGCTGCCACTCGAGATCCTTTCTTCCCCATCGGTTGTCAGTTCTTCGAGCTATATGGCCGGCCCACTGCCACTTCAGCTTACTAATTCGTTGGGCTATGTCGGTTATTCTGGTTTTACTGCGGATATCCTCAACCTCATTCCTAAGTTTATCACGCAGAGAAACTCCGAGCATATCCCTCTCCATAGCTCGCTGAGCGACCTTGAGCTTCCTCATACGGCCAGCAGTGAAGGACCACGTCTCAGTTCCGTAAGTCATCACTGGCAACACGCACTGGTTGTACAATTTCGTTTTAAGGTTTTGAGGTATGTCTGACGAGAAGATGTGTCGTAGCTTCCCGAACGCTGCCCAGCCGAGTTGAATCCGTCGATTGACCTCTCGGTCGAAGTTGGACTTACCTAGTCGGACTATTTGTCCCAGGTAAACATACTCGTCAACAACTTCGAGCTTAGGGCTCCCAACAACTACCGGCATAGGTGTGACATGGACATTAAACATGATCTTTGTTTTGTCCATGTTCATCTTAAGACCTATCCGTTGGGAAACACTATTGAGGTCATTGAGCATAGTGCTTAGGCCCTCCAGCGATTCTGCCATAAGGACTATATCGTCGGCAAATTGAAGGTGAGTGATGTACTCGCCATTGATGTTGATACCGTATCCTTTCCAGTCCAGAAGCTTGAAAACGTCTTCCAATGCAGCGGTAAAGAGTTTCGGGGATATGACGTCACCCTGTCTTACACCTCTCTGCAATTGGATAGGTTTCGTACTCTGGTTCTGTACTCGGATAGCCATCGTAGCCCTACTGTACAAGCACTTCAACACTTCGATATACCGACAGTGAACTTGGCACCGCTGAAGGGACTGCAGCACCGCCCAAATTTCGACGGAATCAAAGGCTTTCTCATAGTCCACATACGCCAGACATAGTGGCAAATTGTACTCTTCGGACTTCTGTACAACTTGCCGAAGGGTATGTATGTTGTCTATGGTGCTAAAGCCCTTTCGGAAACCGGCTTGTTCGGGAGTTTGGAAGTCGTCAAGTCTGCGCGCGAGACGATTCGTAATGACTTTCGAAAACAGCACGTAGACGCGGCTCAGAAGGGAAATCGGTCTGTAGTTCTTCAAGAGAGCGTTGTGACCTTTCTTGAAGAACAAGACCACCGCACTTCTGCTCCACGCCTCCGGTGTAACGCCACCATGGAGGACGGAATTAAAGAGCTTCTGAAGGACTTCAAGTACCAGTCTTCCACCCGCTTTCAGAAGCTCCGCTGTAATTCGATCCTCGCCTGGGGCCTTACCGTTTTTAAGGTGCTGGAGAGCCATTCTAATCTCGCTCAGACTGACGTCCGGGATATCTTCGGAACAGTGTCGGATGAGACTCGCTCTTGGATCGTTACTCACACTTGCGTGTGGCTCCTACGATGACGTGTACAGCCCATAGAACCTCTCAATCTCAAGCAAAATCTCAGGTGTCCCGGAAACGATGCTGCCACATTCCGTCTTCAGCTTTGATAGTTGCCTCTTTCTGGCAGACAGATCTCTGGCAAAGACTTTGGAGCTTTGGTTCCGCTCGATCGCTTCTTCAATACGAGCTGTATTGAAGTTGCGTAAGTCCCGCCGCATGCATTTGGAGATCTGTCTGTACAGATGCCTGTATGCTGTCAAGTCTGTTGAAGAATGTAGCTTCATCTCCCGTCTAACAGCCATGAGATTAAGAGTGTGATCGGAGAGTTTTTGTGTTCTTCTGCGGCGGGTCTTGCAGAACTTAGCTCCGACCGCATGGACAGTTTCCACGAGCTTGTCATTCATATTGTTTACGCCCAAACGCTGATTTCGGGATTGACGTTAGAGGGCGCGCGGCTCGGCGATACCCGTTTGAATTTCGGCCGAGCGTGGCAAGTGGCGCGCGGGTCGCAATCGCAGCAGTCGTTTGCCAGCTGTGTTAATGTCTGCACGCTGTTAATTTTGTGCGTGAACCGCGGAATAGTTAGGGCGTCTAGTAAATATCCTGTCTAGGAATTATAACGCGCATTCCCTGTTTGGATAGCCTTTCCCGGGACTTATTAGGTCCGACTCAGAATATGTATAAGTGCATTCGACAATATTAGCTAGTGCGGCCTCTGATATTCTAGAACTAACTGTTGCTACGCGAAACGGTCGTGACCTTTGATCCGTAAACTCCGTGTGCGTTTGTGCGTTAACCTTATACCCAGCGATAGTTAGTGGCTTCTGTAAGTTAGTTAATCGTACGATAGAGTTAATTGACTGTCATCGTGACGAAAGAAGAAAGTGACTGTGGACAACCTCGGAAGGCCCCCTCAAGTTGGAGCGTTGTCGACGCTCGGGCTGCTGCCGACGGCCAAGGTCTAGGTTCAATCACCATCAGTCACACCCAGATACACATCACATCACTTATTTCCCTTTCACTACACAACCACAAGTGACCTGACCGACTCCGGAGGGACCAGTCGCCTTGGATATAGGTAAGTAAGCTCTGCTTAATTCCTCTGCCGTTCGACTGGCCGTAGTATAGAACGCTCCCCCATATATTTTAGTGTAATTCGAGAGATTCCACGTGGCCACATTGAGGCCCGACCTACGTCTGCTCAGGAAGTCTTCTGCTCATGGGCCCCAGAGGATTGGACCCTTTAAGGGAGCAGCCGTAGGCCGTAACAATCTGGTAGCAGAGCGTGGTTCCGGGTTCGATTCCCCGGTCGATTCCGACCATAGTGTTTGATAAAAATTAAACAATTCTGGTGGCAGGGAGCGTTGGTTTGACTGGTTTAATTTGTATCTACAATCACGCCCGTCCGTAATATGAAAAATATTTTTTGTACGTAATAATAAAATTATTTCCCTTTGTTGCTTGTTGCTTGCCTTTTTTTTGGTTAGTGGGTAGTTTGAAAAGCCGCGCCCTAGGTTGCGCAAGCGGGAGTTTTTCTAGAGATATACGTCATGTAGGTAGATGGTTATTTTTACGTAATCGGTTAATTATCGTTCTCGGATAGTTGCAGTGGATTACTTATCGAAGGGTCGATTTCCGAGCTAGACATTTTTTGTTGATCGACCGTGATGTGTATCTTCGTTTATACTGTAAGTTGTATTTGAACTAAAGAGTAGTAATTGTATTTGCGCAATTTGAATTTAACTTGATTTGATCGCACTAGTATTTGTTATTTGTTAATTTGATTTGTGTCTTTTCTTTTGTGCTAACTTGTATTTGGTTGATACGTAGTAGTTCGTATTTGTGTAATTTCTATTCAACGCGATTTGATAGGAACTGCATTTATTAACTGTTAATTTTTGTTGTATTTTTTATTTGTTATCTTTGTAATTTGTGCTCGAGCTGCGTCGTAATTTGTATTTAATAGAGATGTCATCGCCCAAGCTACTGATCCGTTGTCTGCGGACTGAGTTGCGCTGGGCCACAAGCGCCCATGCTTTGATAGATCGACCGGATAGGGTCCATAACTTGATGAAGCGGTTCGAGCAGGTGAATGCTCGAAGGGCCGCAGTGGAGGAGGCTTACGCTGAGCTCGAGGATCCGGATATGGAGAAGGGAGTCCTGGACTCCTGCATCGCGGACTATGAGCAGTTCTTGTGGCACACGGACGAGTTGATCGAGGCTGAAGGCAGGTATGCCGAGGAGGCCCGTGAAGCTCGGATGAGTGACCTGTCCGAGTCCTCTCTGAAGCAGCTTCAGCCGGAGCTGTTGGGACGACTCCCAACTCTGGACCTGCCAAAGTTCTCCGGGGTCCTTTCCGAATGGCTGACCTTCGTTGGTCTTTTCGACAGCCTAGTGGACGCCCGGAGTGACCTGACCCCGAGCCAAAAGATGGCGTAACTCCTGGCCTTACTGGAGGGGGAGGCCCTGGGCGTCGTCGGCCACTTGAGATTGTCGGACGACGCCTACCAGACTGCTCTGGACCTCCTAGCCAGAAGATACGCCAACGTCCGGCGAATTGCGGACGGACATGTTATGCAGCTTCTAAGCCTCCCGCTGCTTAGTGACCGGGCCAGACTGCGTCCGGACCTGTTGGATCCAGTCTTGGTGACCTTTAATACGTTGAGGCGGCTGGATTTACCAGTGGGCGAATGGGCTTTTTTGTTGCTCCGCATTGTGCTGTCCCGTCTACCTCTCGACCTTCGAATCCATTTTGAGCAGAGGTACGGCGGGGACGAGGCCTCCTATATTCCGCCCTTCTATGACCTGCTGCGGTTTTTGGAGGAGCAGTGCCGGCAGATAGAGAACGCGGCGGGCACCGTTGACGACTTACGAGCCGTGCCCAGTGAGAGGCTGAATCTTCGAGGCAAGTCGTCGTCAACCCTCCCCTGCTCCTATTGTCGAGCGTCTGACCATCGGGTAACGTCGTGCCCGAAATTATTAAGTAAGCCGGTTTCGGCGAGGCGAACTATCGCCAAGGAGCGCCGCTGGTGCTGTTCATGTCTGGGAGGGCACCTCCAGCGAGACTGTCCGCATCGACGGCCCTGTCTGCATTGCCAGGGCAATCACCATGCAGTTTTGTGCCTGGGTGCGAACGGCGTCTCCTCTCGGGGCTCTGCCAGGCCCTCGACCTCCACGGGCGGGGGCGCTCAGCCAAGCCCTCTGCCGGGCGACAATCGGCGCCCGCCGGCCAGCTACCAGGCCCCTAAGTTTGAAAGGGGTCCCTCCCCTGACCAGTCGGGGGGTAATTCCCCCAGGGGCAGGGGTGTCATCACCCCCCCTCAGCATGTGGAGAGGAACTTCACGGCCACTCATCGGTCCGCTGGACCATTCTCACTCCCGTTAGCTGAGTGGCCGCGACTGGTGTACCACTGTTCCCCATTTGATGGAGGCGGCCCTGGCTAGCTGCCGCCTTAGCTCCCACCACGGCCGCCTCCACTGAGCCTTAAGCCGTCAACAGTCCATTTGTCAAAATGTTCTGTTGCCGACGGCCTCAGTGAAGGCTTACAACCCGAGTGGCGACTGTTAGCAGTTGTGCTCTATTGATCTCGAGTTCACGCCATATGGCCTCCCCTTGGTGGTGGGAAGATTAGGCCTCCCCTGGAGCGTTGAATCACGCTGTCAAGGGGTATTAGTTTTGGTTTGGTCGAGCACTTAGTCAAAAAATACTTTGAATTAAAATTAAAAAATGCTTTGGGCTTTCCGCGAAATTTTCTAATTTGTAGCGATTTAAATTAAAAGAATTGAATTTAATCTACTCCTTTAAATGCTACTGCATGTGTTTTGTAAATATATTTAATCACTGTATTTGATTGTTGCGTCTGTTTGCTGAAAGGAAAATTTGAATTCATGTGAAATTGAATGGCGCGCTATTTGAAAAATTGTGTATATGTTTTGATAGTGTTTAATCATTTTGGTTTATGAAGAAGTAGGGCTGTCCCTTACGTTATTGTTTTGTTTAATTTGTCAAGTTGACCTATGTGCATCGGTGATTAATTTGGTTGAATTGATTCTGTAGTTGAACATTGATGCTTTGAAAAATTAGTTGAAATATGAGCATAGGACTGCTTGTCTAACAGGCTAGCTAGTTTTGGAGATTATCAGATTGAAATCAGCTGCCGCACTATTTTAGTAAATGATAATATGGTGGTTGGCCTGGCTAGGCCTACTTGTTGAAAATTCATACTAGGGACTATCTGTGCGTTTCGTTCGGCTCTCCACAGACGACGTTCATGTGGAATTTGTGGGTGCGCTCTGCACTGAAGCAACTGCTGGCACAAAATTTGTCTGGGCAGCTTCGTGTAGCGTCGCTGTTTGCAGAGCTGATCCGGTCGGATTGCGGAACTAATCATAGGGGCACAGATAGGTGTTTGAAAGAGGTCGTCGGACTTCTGTTCAGTACAGGACTTGTTAAAGTGCTGCGATGACCAGGAGGGGCATCCAGTGGAGGCTGACCCTTCGGCTTGCCACATTAGGGCTATCTTTTGAGGCGTTGGTTAGGGTTGCAAGATCCTATGGGTTGCCTAAGGTGGCCTAGTTTGGTTGTAGATTCGGTCTTGCAACTCGCCGTCGCGACCCTGTCCCGCTGACCGGTTTGCTCGCGGACCTAAATCCTTATGTCCGGGACGGGGGTTTGTTTTCGCCCGAACGCTGATTTCGGGATTGACGTTAGAGGGCGCGCGGCTCGGCGATACCGGTTTGAAGTTAGGCCGAGCGTGGCAAGTGGCGCGCGGGTCGCAAGCGCAGCAGTCGTCTGCCAGCTGTGCTAATGTCTGCACGCTGTTAATTTTGTGCGGGAACCGCGGAATAGTTAGGGCGTCTAGTAAATATCCTGTCTAGGAATTATAACGCGCATTCCCTGTTTGGATAGCCTTTCCCGGGACTTATTGGGTCCGACTCAGAATATGTATAAGTGCATTCGACAATATTAGCTAGTGCGGCCTCTGATATTCTAGAACTAACTGTTGCTACGCGAAACGGTCGTGACCTTTGATCCGTAAACTCCGTGTGCGTTTGTGCGTTAACCTTATACCCAGCGATAGTTAGTGGCTTCTGTAAGTTAGTTAATCGTACGATAGAGTTAATTGACTGTCATCGTGACGAAAGAAGAAAGTGACTGTGGACAACCTCGGAAGGCCCCCTCAAGTTGGAGCGGTGTCGACGCTCGGGCTGCTGCCGACGGCCAAGGTCTAGGTTCAATCACCATCAGTCACACCCAGATACACATCACATCACTTATTTCCCTTTCACTACACAACCACAAGTGACCTGACCGACTCCGGAGGGACCAGTCGCCTTGGATATAGGTAAGTAAGCTCCGCCTAATTCCTCTGCCGGTCGACTGGCCGTAGTATAGAACGCTCCCCCATATATTTTAGTGTAATTCGAGAGATTCCACGTGGCCACATTGAGGCCCGACCTACGTCTGCTCGGAAAGTCTTCT
This sequence comes from Parnassius mnemosyne, assembly GCA_963668995.1. Lineage (NCBI taxonomy): Eukaryota > Metazoa > Arthropoda > Insecta > Lepidoptera > Papilionidae > Parnassius > Parnassius mnemosyne. Next base: position 24,565,803 of record CAVLGL010000091.1, read on the forward strand.
GCTCATGGGCCCCAGAGGATTGGACCCTTTAAGGGAGCAGCCGTAGACCGTTACACATATCGTCCACTTTATTGCAGTCTTCTAGGCACTGAAAACAGTTTTTTAACTCGAGCTGAAAGGTTTCGGGACTTTGGAACAAAGCACGAGGGGGACGGAGCGTTGACTTCATTAGACGAGACCTCTCCAACCTTTTATGCATTAACTATACTATAATATTCAATATTCTAAATGAACATATTTGAACTTTATACTTAATATTGTATTTTAATTGTTTAAAATATAAATTCTATGACATTTTTAAATGTCTTTATAATGATCTTAATTATTATTTATTAATAATAATTATGAAGCGTCACAATGCACCCCCAAATTTTATGTTAATGACCCACATAGAAGAGTCGTTGATATAAAATTTTAGTATTTTGAGAGCATATACACTACACTCAAATAATTGTTTATATATCTGTTCTTTCCTCTTTTAATCTGTTACAATACAGTGTATGTTCACAAATTCCCCTACCCTAGGGAATGGCCACCACCAACACCCCTTTAACCACATCCATCATAATGTGATTACATCATAATTGAAGTTATTGTATATTGTATTGTTAATAAAGTTTGCAGTCAATTGTCGATTTCTCATTTTATCAATTTACCTTTAAATTTTTGAAACATTATTTAAATAGTGTCACACTTTATGTGCATACAAACCAGTTGGATATTTGTTGAGATCAGTTAGGTACCACACAGGATAAATGTGATTAAGCCATTCACCCTGACCCAACTCCCGTATTTATTTAATAAAAATGATTACAAAATTATCTTACGATCTATATTTACAACTCTTCATTATTTATTAATAACGTTCTTCTATCATATAACAAATATCTTGCTCAAAACTTTAGTAATATTAGACCACTAACTTACAATTATTTCCATGGGCCACCCACAAGACGCTTTTATGCTACAATATTTATTTAACTACACTAATTTATACAAAACGAAATAATTATTTAAAATATTTTAATAAGTGAATAGCATTGAAAATTCCTCTAATTTCGTTTGTCTCTGGATTTGCTAAGGTATATACATTGTCAAATGGTACGGCTGCTATTACATAAGGCCCCATACATATTCATATGCCAAATTGAACTCACTCATATTTTTATTATCGGCGTCTGATCTACTAGATCTTGAAATTTTTACTAAGTCGCCAATGTTATATTTTATTAATCTATTTCGCTTATCAAATTTTGTGTTTCTTATTCGACTTGCCTCTTTTAAATATTTTTATTTTTAGAAATTACTTTGTCAAAAGACATCTCATATTCCCTATAAATTCCCTTTAGTATTTATCTTCGTCTTCCTCGAAGACGGTTTGTACGAATAATTCTGTTATGAGCAAGTCCGACCTGGCTTTTAAGGTGTTTAATATACTATTTGCATTGTCGTTATAACCAAGGCCTTCTCTGTTAAAATTTGCTTATGTAGGTTTTCGCAAACCTCTATTATGTTTACCCAGTGTTTGACTAGGTCGCCAACACAGCTTTAATAACATATTTAATGCTTTGTTCCCTTTTACATTGTAAGAGATCGATTCGGGAACTAGTTCGACCTCTACAGCTCTAAATTTTGTTCAGGGGCCGTAACATCAGATTGATCATTGGTGAAATGTATTTCATGTACTTCATTAACCTTCTTTTTTCCTTCTTCGGGATTGTTGTATTTCTTTATGTTTTTTCTTCGTAATATTATTTAATTTTCTTTTTTTCTCATTATAGTAAAGTTCACGACCTTCATCTTGTTTATCGATGTCATCTAAGTTTCTTAAGAAATCTGTCGTGTCTATTATTGTCTCAATTTTAGCTATTCTCCATAATTGCTGCACAGTTTTAGGATAATGTCCGATGACATCAGTTACTAATTGTTTTTCAGGTATCGGATATGATAATGTTTGTGCGTTTTCAATAACATAAAGAAAATAAGTAACCATGGTGGGGTATGTATTTCTATTCCATTTATTTTGCACAAGGAATCTCTTTACCTTATTTTTTTCTTCTTCACCTCAAAATACTTTTAGAAAGTCAGCTTTAAAATCATCAAAAGTTGTCCAACGCACACTATTAATGCGAGTCCAATATTTGGCACTCTCGTGCTATTGATATTTCGAGACCATTAGATGGAACTTTCTTTAAATAATTGGTGAGATTGATCTCGGGTTCACGCCATATGGCCTCCCCTTGGTGGTGGGAAGATTAGGCCTCCCCTGGAGCGTTGAATCACGCTGTCAAGGGGTATTAGTTTTGGTTTGGTCGAGCACTTAGTCAAAAAATACTTTGAATTAAAATTAAAAAATGCTTTGGGCTTTCCGCGAAATTTTCTAATTTGTAGCGATTTAAATTAAAAGAATTGAATTTAATCTACTCCTTTAAATGCTACTGCATGTGTTTTGTAAATATATTTAATCACTGTATTTGATTGTTGCGTCTGTTTGCTGAAAGGAAAATTTGAATTCATGTGAAATTGAATGGCGCGCTATTTGAAAAATTGTGTATATGTTTTGATAGTGTTTAATCATTTTGGTTTATGAAGAAGTAGGGCTGTCCCTTACGTTATTGTTTTGTTTAATTTGTCAAGTTGACCTATGTGCATCGGTGATTAATTTGGTTGAATTGATTCTGTAGTTGAACATTGATGCTTTGAAAAATTAGTTGAAATATGAGCATAGGACTGCTTGTCTAACAGGCTAGCTAGTTTTGGAGATTATCAGATTGAAATCAGCTGCCGCACTATTTTAGTAAATGATAATATGGTGGTTGGCCTGGCTAGGCCTACTTGTTGAAAATTCATACTAGGGACTATCTGTGCGTTTCGTTCGGCTCTCCACAGACGACGTTCATGTGGAATTTGTGGGTGCGCTCTGCACTGAAGCAACTGCTGGCACAAAATTTGTCTGGGCAGCTTCGTGTAGCGTCGCTGTTTGCAGAGCTGATCCGGTCGGATTGCGGAACTAATCATAGGGGCACAGATAGGTGTTTGAAAGAGGTCGTCGGACTTCTGTTCAGTACAGGACTTGTTAAAGTGCTGCGATGACCAGGAGGGGCATCCAGTGGAGGCTGACCCTTCGGCTTGCCACATTAGGGCTATCTTTTGAGGCGTTGGTTAGGGTTGCAAGATCCTATGGGTTGCCTAAGGTGGCCTAGTTTGGTTGTAGATTCGGTCTTGCAACTCGCCGTCGCGACCCTGTCCCGCTGACCGGTTTGCTCGCGGACCTAAATCCTTATGTCCGGGACGGGGGTTTGTTTTCGCCCGAACGCTGATTTCGGGATTGACGTTAGAGGGCGCGCGGCTCGGCGATACCGGTTTGAAGTTAGGCCGAGCGTGGCAAGTGGCGCGCGGGTCGCAAGCGCAGCAGTCGTCTGCCAGCTGTGCTAATGTCTGCACGCTGTTAATTTTGTGCGGGAACCGCGGAATAGTTAGAGCGTCTAGTAAATATCCTGTCTAGGAATTATAACGCGCATTCCCTGTTTGGATAGCCTTTCCCGGGACTTATTGGGTCCGACTCAGAATATGTATAAGTGCATTCGACAATATTAGCTAGTGCGGCCTCTGATATTCTAGAACTAACTGTTGCTACGCGAAACGGTCGTGACCTTTGATCCGTAAACTCCGTGTGCGTTTGTGCGTTAACCTTATACCCAGCGATAGTTAGTGGCTTCTGTAAGTTAGTTAATCGTACGATAGAGTTAATTGACTGTCATCGTGACGAAAGAAGAAAGTGACTGTGGACAACCTCGGAAGGCCCCCTCAAGTTGGAGCGGTGTCGACGCTCGGGCTGCTGCCGACGGCCAAGGTCTAGGTTCAATCACCATCAGTCACACCCAGATACACATCACATCACTTATTTCCCTTTCACTACACAACCACAAGTGACCTGACCGACTCCGGAGGGACCAGTCGCCTTGGATATAGGTAAGTAAGCTCCGCCTAATTCCTCTGCCGGTCGACTGGCCGTAGTATAGAACGCTCCCCCATATATTTTAGTGTAATTCGAGAGATTCCACGTGGCCACATTGAGGCCCGACCTACGTCTGCTCGGAAAGTCTTCTGCTCATGGGCCCCAGAGGATTGGACCCTTTAAGGGAGCAGCCGTAGACCGTTACACATATCGTCCACTTTATTGCAGTCTTCTAGGCACTGAAAACAGTTTTTTAACTCGAGCTGAAAGGTTTCGGGACTTTGGAACAAAGCACGAGGGGGACGGAGCGTTGACTTCATTAGACGAGACCTCTCCAACCTTTTATGCATTAACTATACTATAATATTCAATATTCTAAATGAACATATTTGAACTTTATACTTAATATTGTATTTTAATTGTTTAAAATATAAATTCTATGACATTTTTAAATGTCTTTATAATGATCTTAATTATTATTTATTAATAATAATTATGAAGCGTCACAATGCACCCCCAAATTTTATGTTAATGACCCACATAGAAGAGTCGTTGATATAAAATTTTAGTATTTTGAGAGCATATACACTACACTCAAATAATTGTTTATATATCTGTTCTTTCCTCTTTTAATCTGTTACAATACAGTGTATGTTCACAAATTCCCCTACCCTAGGGAATGGCCACCACCAACACCCCTTTAACCACATCCATCATAATGTGATTACATCATAATTGAAGTTATTGTATATTGTATTGTTAATAAAGTTTGCAGTCAATTGTCGATTTCTCATTTTATCAATTTACCTTTAAATTTTTGAAACATTATTTAAATAGTGTCACACTTTATGTGCATACAAACCAGTTGGATATTTGTTGAGATCAGTTAGGTACCACACAGGATAAATGTGATTAAGCCATTCACCCTGACCCAACTCCCGTATTTATTTAATAAAAATGATTACAAAATTATCTTACGATCTATATTTACAACTCTTCATTATTTATTAATAACGTTCTTCTATCATATAACAAATATCTTGCTCAAAACTTTAGTAATATTAGACCACTAACTTACAATTATTTCCATGGGCCACCCACAAGACGCTTTTATGCTACAATATTTATTTAACTACACTAATTTATACAAAACGAAATAATTATTTAAAATATTTTAATAAGTGAATAGCATTGAAAATTCCTCTAATTTCGTTTGTCTCTGGATTTGCTAAGGTATATACATTGTCAAATGGTACGGCTGCTATTACATAAGGCCCCATACATATTCATATGCCAAATTGAACTCACTCATATTTTTATTATCGGCGTCTGATCTACTAGATCTTGAAATTTTTACTAAGTCGCCAATGTTATATTTTATTAATCTATTTCGCTTATCAAATTTTGTGTTTCTTATTCGACTTGCCTCTTTTAAATATTTTTATTTTTAGAAATTACTTTGTCAAAAGACATCTCATATTCCCTATAAATTCCCTTTAGTATTTATCTTCGTCTTCCTCGAAGACGGTTTGTACGAATAATTCTGTTATGAGCAAGTCCGACCTGGCTTTTAAGGTGTTTAATATACTATTTGCATTGTCGTTATAACCAAGGCCTTCTCTGTTAAAATTTGCTTATGTAGGTTTTCGCAAACCTCTATTATTTTTACCCAGTGTTTGACTAGGTCGCCAACACAGCTTTAATAACATATTTAATGCTTTGTTCCCTTTTACATTGTAAGAGATCGATTCGGGAACTAGTTCGACCTCTACAGCTCTAAATTTTGTTCAGGGGCCGTAACATCAGATTGATCATTGGTGAAATGTATTTCATGTACTTCATTAACCTTCTTTTTTCCTTCTTCGGGATTGTTGTATTTCTTTATGTTTTTTCTTCGTAATATTATTTAATTTTCTTTTTTCTCATTATAGTAAAGTTCACGACCTTCATCTTGTTTATCGATGTCATCTAAGTTTCTTAAGAAATCTGTCGTGTCTATTATTGTCTCAATTTTAGCTATTCTCCATAATTGCTGCACAGTTTTAGGATAATGTCCGATGACATCAGTTACTAATTGTTTTTCAGGTATCGGATATGATAATGTTTGTGCGTTTTCAATAACATAAAGAAAATAAGTAACCATGGTGGGGTATGTATTTCTATTCCATTTATTTTGCACAAGGAATCTCTTTACCTTATTTTTTTCTTCTTCACCTCAAAATACTTTTAGAAAGTCAGCTTTAAAATCATCAAAAGTTGTCCAACGCACACTATTAATGCGAGTCCAATATTTGGCACTCTCGTGCTATTGATATTTCGAGACCATTAGATGGAACTTTCTTTAAATAATTGGTGAGATCGTCCAAAAATGATACTGGACGAGTATTTCCATTTCCAAATTTCGGTTTTTCTATTGTTACATTATGTACATTATATACAATATTTTGTCTAAGATTATTTACATAAGAGGTGCTCGCCCCGGACACCTCTCCTTGATTTATTTTAATTTGGTGACCTTTCGTTTGTTTAATAAATTTTTCCTCAAGATTCCTTATTTTAGCCTTAAAAGTTTTCACTGCATTCTTAATTAATTTCTGAAGCATCTTCATTTCATTTTTAGGTTTAGCCTTAATTGAGTTTGAATTCTTCTTGTTTTTAGCTCTTTTTAATTTTTATTGTCACTGTTCTTTTTGTGTCCTTCACTTAGTTTAATTGAGTCTTTCCACTTATTTCACTTTAAAATATTATTTCGCTCAGCTATGCATACACCTTCTATATTAATACTCAATTTTAATATTTAAACCCCACCCCCAGACTCTCAACCACCCCCAGCAAACACCACTCTCCAAGACACATCTCCATCTCCATTTCACGGACAACAAATTGTAGGCATATAGCTAACCTAATAATTTTATATTACCGGCCTCCTATTTAAAATTTAACCTCTATCCTGGTCACGGCACCAAATTGTAACGTATGTAGAAACAAATTGTGCATACTTCCAAGTGACAAGAGATATAAAATCCCACATGATAGACGAAGAGACTAAAAAATGGATTGAGTTAAACAATTAATATTTTCAAAAGTTATTGAGTTTACCACTCCATGCAGACTTAATAAATCTACACTATAAACCACTAAAACCACTTTTTAATGTAAAATAGCAATTAATCGATTTAAAAAAAATATTAATAAGTTAAACAATCATTTATCTTTTTGACAATGTGCTTTTTATATCATTTATATGTTCAATATGATTGTTAGATACGATTTTATGCGACACAATGTTGGAATCTTGATTTTTAGGTGCTAGTAGAACATAGCTTTGCGCTAGGTATGCAGTACAACAAAATGTAAACAGAAATCATATTCTAAGTCAGTATGAGTTATGTCACTTAACCTTTAAGTAGTGACGTGGGTGTCTCACAGACTGCCTCGATGCAAAAATCAAGTCTCGTGGCGTTAATTTTTTAAAGACGCTCCCGCCCCTCCCGCTACCTTCGGGTTTCGGTGGCGTGATCGGTCAGTCAGCGCTCGTGGCAGCAACACCTGTACCTGTACGACCGTTTGGTGTCCCTGAGACGTGAGGTCAGTATTTGCGTAAATGATTTATTAGACGTCACTACAGTATTGTATACTTGGGGAGTGCTTTTAGCCGAGATGGAAGATGTGATTTAGATGTGGACAGGCGTGTCGCTGCCGGGAACAAAGTCAATGGTGCCCTGACTACGTTAGTCAAAAGGCAAGGCGTAGCGAAGAGTGCACGCCTTGCAATACATAACGCAGTGTTGGTACCGACTTTGTTATATGGCAGCGAAACCTGGGTATGCCAGAAGAAGCATAAAAGTAAGTTGAATGCAGTGGAGATGCGATCTCTTCGTAAAATGTGCGGCGTTACCTTGGCCGACCGAAAGCGAAACGAAGAGATTCGCAATATGGCAGGTTTGAAAGATGACCTTATCACAAAAATTAATAAGGGCGTGCTTCGGTGGTTTGGGCACGTTGAGCGAATGAGTGAAGACCGAATGGTGAAGAAAATATATAGCGCGAAAGTTAATATTAAAAGGTGTCGAGGTAGACCGAGACTAACTTTCGAAGACCATGTGAGCAAATTGCTCGAAGAGGGTAGGGTCAAGAGTACTCGGATACCTAGACGTGCATGCATGAAGAAGATAATGAATCTGAAAGAAGCGAAAGAGGTTTGTAAGGATCGTGACACTTGGCGTTCTGTTCTCTCTGGCTACCCCGTCAGGGATTGTGCGTGAAGATAAGTTAAGTTAAGTTACTACAGTATTAGTGTATTTTTTTCTAAGTGTCTCTTATTTGTCACCTCACTGTGTATGTTATTATTTTAGATGGATGAACCTGGACCTTCAGGAAACAGTCGAAAGCGAAAGCGAGTAGCTCTAAATACTTCGACAATTGAAAAGACATTAAGTCAGTGGATAGAGGCTGAGTTGGAGCGAGACTTCAGTGATGTGGACGATGAAGAAGTGGATCCAGATTTCAGTTTGCACAGTGATCATGACTCGGCTTCAGAACAATTTGAGGATGAAGAAACTCAATCTCAACGACAAAGATTACCCCGCAGTTCAGTTGCGATGCAAGATTCAGGTCTATCTTCAATACAAGATAATATACACACAGAATACCAAAGATACTACATAGGTCAGAATGGTTTTAAATGGTCAAGCGATGAACCAGTGATGCGTAACTGTCGTTCACTAAGACACAACTTGGTTGACATACCTAGATCACAGCCTAGAACATTCACCAACCTAGAAACTTTGTGGAGACGATTTATGGATGACGATATTACTGACAAAATAATTGAATATACCAACAAAAAACTTGCCCAGATACGGGTAAAATATAAAAATCAGAAAAAACCTGAGCTTCGCAACATGGACGCAGAAGAAATGAAGGCTTTCTTCGGGTTATTATTTTACTCATCTGTCTTCAAGTCTAACCGTGAGAATGCCAAATATATCTTTGCTACAGATGGTTCAAGCCGAGAGATATTTCGTGCAGTTATGTCTCAGTATAGATTTCTTACACTTTTGAACTGCATTCGGTTTGACGATGTAGAAACCAGACAGCAATGACTAGAGACTGACAAACTGGCAGCAATTTCGGATATATTTGAAAAGTTTATATCTAATTGCAAAAAAGTTTATGTACCCGGTGCTTACTTATGCGTAGATGAAATGCTTGTTCCCTTTAGAGGCCGATGCAAGTTCATAATTTATATGCCTAAAAAACCAGCAAAATACGGACTTAAAATTTTGTTAGTTTGTGATGCTGAGATATTTTATGTCTATAATACTTATATCTACTATGGCAAAGAATCGGAGATTTTAGGTTTACCAGAAGATGACAAAAAGTTTGCAATTCCTACACAGTCTGTTTCCGACTTTGTAAAGACTTTGAGAACACCAATCGTAACATCACTGCTGACAACTGGTTCAGCTCTTATGAGCTAATGGAGCAGCTAAAACAGATAGGCTTATGTTGGAACTCTAAAAAAAATAAACGTCACATTCCACCTGAATTTCAAGCGTCCAAAACAAGAGAACCTGAAACAGCATTGCATGGATTTACAAAAGACTTTACCTTGGTTTCTTGTGTTCCCAAGAAATCTAAAGCAGTTTTATTGATTTCCTCCATGCATCACAAGTCTGAAATTGATCCCGTTACCAAAAAACAGGTAGTAAAAAAAATTAAAAAATATACATAAAAACTAAAGGACTATACAAAACACGACTACTGTGTTGTGATAATCGGAGAATCTGATTTTAATACTTCGGAAGACTATAAAAGTCTGGTGAAAACAATCAAAAACAGTCTGGAACATGTAAAAAATACTAACGTACTCCTAGTTTGAGCAACATACATATTTGGAAAGCCATTGTATAACTACAGAGTAGAGGCTTTCAATTACCTACTTTATCAGGACATAAGCGCTAATAAATATGGCTATTTGATTGATTGAAACCGCGACTTAACAAATGATATGTTTTCACAGTTTACTGGTAAAATAAAACAAAATGGAGTTTAAAACTTATGCAAAATATTGCGAAACAAATATTATCTCTACAAAAATCGAGTAATGAGAAGCAAGTCGACACAAAAAAGATGAAAATCAGTTTTTTCTTCTATGACCACCGTAACGTAAATAAATGTGAACTTCAGCATATTGTTATGTATGTTTATTATTTCATCATTGCAACAACAGTTCTCAGTACTAAACATAATAATATTAAATTACAACAGTGTAACTTTGTTTTTAAATAGCCGTTTAAGCAAGGCGACTGGGCGACAGAATGTAAGGAGTTAGCAGATTCAATGTATTTCTTGTACTTTCATATTCAACGTATGTTTCTATGTTTTGCAATAAATTTGTTTCAAAATGTTTTTAGAAAGGGGAGGTATGTAGGTGTAATATTTTAATTTACATGAACATTTTTTAATGACATTATTCTAAAAGTGAATATACCTTGTTATTTGATCAGACTCTAAGTTTCATTCCACTCCAAATTATTAACCCTCGGCACCGTATCTCAGTGAACACTTAATGAACAGAACTTTACTATATATTATACATTAACTTTACCATTTATCGTCATTCATCATCATTGCAGCCGTTCACAAGTCCACTGCTGAACATAGGCCTCCCCTAAGGAATGCCACAAAGCACGGTCCTGAGCCACCTGCATCCATCGACTTCCTGCTTGTCTTACCAGGTCGTCACTCCATCCTATTGGGGAACGCCCCACACTTAGTCCGCCGGTACAAGGCTTCCACTCGAGAACCTTTTTTCCCTATCGGTTATCAGTTCGTCGAGCTATATGGCCGCTCCATTGCCACTTCAGCTTACTAATCCTATGTGCTATGTCGGTAACTCCAAATAATTTATAAAACAATATACTTTATATATTTTAATTTAGCATAAAATTATTTAATGACGGTTAGTTTTAAATTTGTTTCATCAACCCGGCTGCCCAAGGGAGGTAATATTTTTGTGTGTGTAATATATGTATGTATGCATATAGCCTAAACGGTTTGATGGCTTTTAACATTATGTGATATCGCTAAATTCGTCTTAATCGTGGAAGTGACATTTTTTTATAGGAGAGGGGGCAAACGAGCATGCGGCTCACCTGCTGGTAAGTGACTACCGCCGCCCATGAACAACTGCAACACCAGGGGAATCGCAGATGCGTTGCCGGCCTTTTGAAAAGGAGTACGCTCTTTTCTTGAAGGTCCCTAAGTCGTATCGGTCCGGAAAAATCGCTGATGGTAATCGATTCTACAAGGAGGTCGTGCGAGGAAGAAAACATCTTCTAAATCGCACAGTGGTGGGCCGCCAATCATCCAGATGGCGTGGATGGTATCGGGAGTTCTGCCGCGAATAAATAAAAAATATTCAAGACCGTAACATAGCAGTGCACGAACTGCTGCTTTTTGGCAGAAATTGGACTCCATGGTAGGAAAGTACTTTGACCACGTAGTAAAGGTTTCAAGTTGTATAAAAAACGTTCTTTTATGAATATCAAATCACTTGATGAAGTTTTTTTTTATAGGATACGGGTGACAAACGAGCACACAGTCCACCCAATGGTAAGTGGTTGCTGTAGCCCATAGACATCTACATCTATCTTCGATTACGAATCAAAATGCCGATGCGCTGTCACCCGTGAGGACTAAGATGGAATGCCTCTTTTCCAGTAAATTTTTTTTCTATTATTTTAAGTTATTTTCAAAAAGATGCTGCTACTCATCTACTGTTTTATACCGCTTCTTAAGACAACCTCGGGACGATATGGGGTGGTGGATATTCTGACACCGCCACACGCTTTAGTTTAAGACCAACTCACATCATCTTCATCTTTATCCTTCTCTTACCCCAACCCCTTTCTCTGTTTGTGATCCATCTTCATGGCCTTCGCATCTCTTTGCGCTTCTTAGGGCCAAACATTGGCGATCACTACACGGTAATTTTTAAGTCAGCATGGGTTCAAGATGAAACAGAAACGTTGAATAAACCAGCGACGATAAAAATGAGACCTTAGTACCTCAAATTAGGATCTCAGTGCTAACAAACTCCTTTAACGGTTCGAATAATAAAGAAACATTTAATCTTTGAGACTTTTAGTGATATCTCTAATAAATTTCTTTGAGCTGCCTCAAGAATATTAGATATTTTTGACGTCTGTTTATTAAAATTAATGGAATCATTTGTTACTTTGTGGAATCCATTATATTGAAGACTAACTGATACCCGCGACTTCGTCCGCGTTGCTTGATATGTTAACAATGTTTTAGTATGTGCGAAGGACAATCAAGGACACCAGAAAGACAAAATTTCTTTGCAAAAAATTTTTTTCGTTACTCCGCTTGTAGCTAAAATATATAAATTATCTGGGTTAGTAAAGCGAGAGCAAGCGATGCGACGTACAGTTGACGGTGTGAAAAACCCCGTATAAAAATCGTTGTTTCTCAAAACTTTAATAATTTTATATTAAATAAAGATACCGAAATATTTGTTTTAGATAAAGACCAAATTTCTAAGAAATAAAACTTAGTAAGCCTAATTGAAATCTCTCCAGTAGTTTTTCTGTGATGTGCACACAACTGAGAGCCTCTATCGTTTTATTTATATAGATGTTAAAAATTGATTACCTAAGATCCGCGTAATAAAATGATGTGTCTTAACTTGTTTGAAATGCATCTTAGGGTGCGTACAGATTAAGTAACATGTTGTGTAACTTTAACTAACATTATGTTACATTGTTTTTCAACATTGCAACATATAACAATACTGTACACATTAAATAACAATGCACTATAACAATGTTATATGACATTGTCGATTGTCGTTCTGCAGTGCTATTCACAATGTCGACACAAGAGGACGTTTTGCTAGCTGCTGCAGCAACTCTTGTACTTTCAAATAACAAAAGAAAAAAACATAGATACAGGGTTCATCCTAGTTTATTTACTAGAGAAAAATACTCTCTAGTTATATAATGTTTGTGTCACGTTATATAACACGTTTTATATCATTCAGTCTCCACATTACTGAAACATGTTATATAACAATATTACATGTTATGTTATATAATATGTACGCCCAGCAATCAGCATCCGCCACTGGTGGAGTACGCCGCATGCGTTGGTCAATGCAAATGAATAAAAATGCATTGCGGGCGTATTTTGGGGCGAAAGGGAGAGAAATTGGAGGTTTTGGGTAACGGGCTAGGATGCACCGACTATTTGCTGAGCTGGAGCCATCTATTACTGTTACTGAGCAAAACCTGGCAGACCGAGTTCGGTACATCATGCGCTCAAAAATATTTAATGACGCCGAACTCGAACGGCTACGACGTGAGGCTATTCCTTTGTCGAATGAAAATGCTACGACAGGAGATGCGGCTCTACGAGTTGCAGAGCAACCCGCACATGTAGATGCCGCCGTAGATCTCCTTGTAGTTGACTCAGGCGACGATGGAATAGTCGCCCCAGAACTAGAGCAAATGAGGAGCATAGTGGAAGAGGCGATTAGGGAAACGCGCAGTACGCCTCTCGAGAATCGACCGCGACTTCCCCGTATACCCCTAAGCAAGCGGAATCGAGCTGTCGTGAGGGCTCTCAACCCAATGCTGGTGACCTATTTGGAAGCCAGCCGGGACCTTTGCGAGACGGACTCAATTCTTTTTGGCGCCGCACTGGCAGTTTGCCGTATTATTGGCGCCAAACTTCCCAAGGCTGGACGCGGTATTAGACAAAGTAGCGCCATCCCAGCCTGGAGAAGAAGGATTGAGGACCGTATCGCAAAGGCAATGGCCCTCATCGGCAGGCTGATAAGCTTCAGGTCGGGCAATAATAGGCCGAGAATTGTGCGCACCGTCAGGATGGCGTTTGCTTGGACAAATATCAGTTTGGGTCTTGCCATTGCTCGTTGGCTAAGGATAGAGGGGTAAGTCCTTTATCACAAGAAATAACGTCCCTATAGAATGGATCATCCGCTCTCGTCAGAAAGTAATTACGGAGGCTGCACACTTCATGATTATGCATTGTAAGCGCGCTTAAAAAGCCGCGCCCACCATGCTTCCGCGGCAAGTACAGCCTCATTACTGACGATCTCGGATGATGCAACCTGTGGGACGTCATTATAGTGCGGACTTTTCTGTCCAGAGCGTTCAGTTCGGTCTGAGTCCACCTGAGCATGCCAAAGGTATACATGAGAACAGGCATGATCCAACCGTTATATGCATGTGTCTTATTAACGCCCGACAAAAGACTGTTAAGCACTTTTGTCAAGCGTGCATAAAACACACCGCAAACTGACCGTTTCATGTCCGCCTCATCGATACCTATGTTCTGTGACATACCCAGGTATCGGTATGTTTCAGCCTCGGATAGGGTCTTTATGTTGATGGGCATAGATAAGTCTATGCCCTCAGAGTTAGCAACCCTACCCCTTTCGACATGGAGGACCGCACACTTATCCGTCCCCAGCTCCATTCTAATAGAATTGCTAAAATCACAAGTGATGTTTAGCAATTCCATAAGATGAGAGCGACTGGAGGCGAATAACTTGAGATCATCCATATAGAAAAGGTGGGTCACTTTTGTACCTCCTCTCCGAAGCTGAAATCCCCTCCTGGAACCCTCCAGTAAGGTACTAAGAGGGTTCAGAGAGAGGCAGAACCAGATTGGACTCAGACAATCGCTCCGGAAGATACCTCTTCTTATCCTTATGTGGTTCTCCGCAGCCGTAATCCGCTCGCCTAGATGACAAAGGATCGTACTCCACTGCCCCATACACTGCCCGAGGAAGTCTCGAACTGTACAGTCAACCTTGTACAGCTCGAGGACCCTCTTCAGCCATGTATGAGGCACCGAGTCGAATGCCTTTTTGTAGTCTATCCAGGCGGCGGAGAGGTTCCGACGGTTGCGTTTAACCACCTTGCCAATGACCGCGTCAATGAGGAATGGTTCCTTGGTTTCACGACCGCCGCCTCGACATCCATTTTGAGCGCGCGACATCACCTGATTTGAGTTCAGGTGACGAGTGATTCTCGCGCTCAAAATGGATGTCAGTGTCTTGTATATGGTAGGTAGACACGTTATGGGGCGGTATTTTCTCGGGTCTGTGGAATCTCGGTCTTTAGGAACCAAATGAGTGATCCCAGTAGTAAAGAGGCTCGGGAGCGACTTTTGGTCGAGAGCCTCTTGAAACTGTCGGGCGAGAACAGCGTGACACAACACGAACCCCTTCAGCCAGTAGTGATGCAGTCCGTCGAGTCCCGGACTTTTCCAGTTCGGGGCCCTACGGACCGCCTCAGCTACTAGTACTCAGTACAGAGCATTTCCGACCGGGAGACCGTATGGAAGGAGAAGGAGCTCCACGGGAGGTTCTACAAGGCTCTACATGAGCCTTGCGTAGACACAGTCGCCTCCCTCCACTGGCTACGTTTCGGTGACCTCTTTGGGGAAACCGTGGGTTTTGTCTGTGCGATACAGGATCAGGTTATTAAGACCAACAACTATCGGAAATACATCCTAAAGGATGGCGCCGTCGACATCTGTCGAGCTTGTCGCCATCCCGGTGAGTCACTTAGGCATGTCATCTCCGGTTGTTCGGCGCTTTCTAACTCTGAGTATTTGCACAGACACAACCTAGTAGCCAGGATTCTACACCAGGAGCTCGCTCTGAAATACGGTCTCGTGGATCGGAAACTGCCATATTATAATTACTTGCCGGAAGCCGTGCTCGAAAATGACCGCGCCAGGCTCTACTGGGACCGGGCCATCATCACGGACAGGACTATTCTTGCGAATAAGCCTGATATTGTGCTGATGGACCGGGAACAGTCAAGGATATTTTTGGTCGACATTACTATTCCTTATGACGAGAACCTCGTGAAAGCCGAAACAGATAAGTTGACAAAATATCTGGACCTGGCTCGCGAGGTGACCGACATGTGGGGTGGTCTGCCGGCCGAAATTATTCCTGTGGTCGTCTCTGCGAACGGGTTAATCCCAGTCAGCCTCTCGGGTCATCTGAGGCCACTGGGACTCCGTGACGGATCGCTCCAAGCTCAAATGCAGAAGGCGGTGCTCCTCGATACCGCCCGCATCGTCCGCCGGTTTCTTTCCCTTTCTCCCTAACCCTCGGCCGTTTGGTCTCCCCTGCCGAGGGCTTCCATCTGGTTGGGTTTTTATATATTTATATAATTTTTATGTATTTATTTTATTTTATTGATATTTATGTAAGTTTATCATTTTCATTTACAATTATATATTTATACAGCCCAACCAGATGAGAAAACTATACAAATACCCCATAATAATAATAATTGGTATCACTCACATATTATGATCAGTACATCACAATAAACGTAGTAACAGTGAACTGCACAACTAAATAGCAGGTAAGAGACATCATTTCATTTTATAAGGCAGGGCTGAGCTAATTAATATCTGTTTGTTGTTTCATCATCATCATCATTACAGCCCTTCACAAGTCCACTGCTGAACATAGGCCTCCCCCAAAGAATGCCACAAAGCACGGTCCTGAGCCACCTGCATCCATCGACTTCCTGCATATCTTACCAGGTCGTCACTCCATCTAGTGGGGGGACGCCCTACACTTCGCCTGCCGGTACGAGGCTGCCACTCGAGAACCTTTCTTCCCCATCGGTTGTCGGTTCTTCGAGCTATATGGCCGGCCCATTGCCACTTCAGCTTACTAATCCGTTGGGCTATGTCGTTCACTCTAGTTCTACTGCGGATATCCTCATTTCTGAGTTTATCACGCAGGGAAACTCCGAGCATAGCCCTCTCCATAGCTCGCTGAGCGACCTTGAGCTTCCTCATCCGGCTAGCAGTGAAGGACCACGTCTCAGTTCCGTATGTCATCACTGGCAACACGCAGTGGGTGTATAGTCTCGTTTTCAAGTTTTGAGGTATACCTGACGAGAAGATGTGTCGTAGCTTCCCGAACGCTGCCCAGCCGAGTTGAATCCGTCGATTGACCTCTCGGTCGAAGTTGGACTTACCTAGTCGGACTATTTGTCCCAGGTAAACATACTCGTCAACAACTTCGAGCTTAGTGTTCCCAACAACTACCGGCATAGGTGTGACATGGACATTAAACATGATCTTTGTTTTGTCCATGTTCATCTTAAGACCTATCCGTTGGGAAACACTATTGAGGTCATTGAGCATAGTGCTTAGGTCCTCCAGCGATTCTGCCATAAGGACTATATCGTCGGCAAATCGAAGGTGAGTGATGTACTCGCCATTGATGTTTATACCGTATCCTTTCCAGTCCAGAAGCTTGAAAACATCTTCCAATGCAGCGGTAAAGAGTTTCGGGGATATGACGTCACCCTGTCTTACACCTCTCTGCAATTGGATAGGTTTCGTACTCTGGTTCTGTACTCGGATAGCCATCGTAGCCCTACTGTACAAGCACTTCAACACTTCGATATACCGACAGTCAACTTGGCATCGCTGAAGGGACTGCAGCACCGCCCAAATTTCGACGGAATCAAAGGCTTTCTCATAGTCCACATACGCCAGACATAGTGGCAAATTGTACTCCTCGGACTTCTGTACAATTTGCCGAAGGGTATGTATGTGATCTATGGTGCTAAAGCCTTTTCGGAAACCGGCTTGTTCGGGAGGCTGGAAGTCGTCAATTCTGCGCGCGAGACGATTCGTAATGACTCTCGAAAACAGCACGTAGACGCGGCTCAGAAGGGATATCGGTCTGTAGTTCTTCAAGAGAGCGTTGTCGCCTTTCTTGAAGAACAAGACCACCGCACTTCTGCTCCACGCCTCCGGTGTAATGCCACCATGGAGGACGGAATTAAAGAGCTTCTGAAGGACTTCAAGTACCGGTTTTCCACCCGCTTTCAGAAGCTCCGCTTTTGTTGTTTATTGATCAGAAACTCTTAATCCGGATGTTAATTAGTCTAGTAATCCAAGTATTTCAATAAATAAGATATTTGATTTGTTTTGTCTCTTGAGAAAGGGAAACAAATCATTAATGGATTAATTTTATTGTTACCCGACTGCTCCAGAAGGAAGATAATGTTTTTCAAGAGTATGTATGTACGCGTATTTTTTATGGTACGCTCTGCAGCCTAAACAGCTTGAGGGGTTTTTATATATGAGGTGTCGTTAGTTCGTCTTAGCTGTGGAAGTGACATAGGGCGTAAATTTTTCTCTTTTCAGTAAACCTTATACGCAGTCATTTTTTATATGATTAAAAATGGGATAAGGCGGCGCAACACAAAGGCGACCGTATCTAAGCGAACAGACTATCCAAAGGGGGACTTATTGCCTTATGTAATTCTTTACCAGTCAACCCTGAATATTATAACCTATTTCTATTTGCCGTTGTTTCGAATGTTTTTTTTAAATAATAAAAAGTATTTGTTTCTCCCAAATATATACCAACTCCGTTTACATTTTTTTATAAAAGAGGAGGCAAACGAGCTTGCGGCTTACTTTATAAGTGGTACGTGTCGTATTTACATGACTAAAATCGTCTTAAGTTGTTGTGAGAGATGGGAGCGCAAAATAGGTTATCCTATGCTACAAGTCTTCTCTGTCCCCCTCTTAGCTTTTTTACAATTCAAAGAAAATCTAAAGACGAGGAAAGGTTCCTCTATCCTGAGAAAAAACGGTAAAGGAATCTCTGCATCCTCTTTTCTGTCATTCTTTTAAAGGCCAATTAACGATACAGTCTTCAAACTTCATACTTCATCAAAATGAAAAGGACAAAAACTATAGATAATTATCTATGCATGTTATATTAAAATTACACATTATTTTATTCGGAACACTACATCATAATACAGTTTGAGGCAAATAATTACTTAAATTTAAAAATTTTAAAACCCCCGAAACAAAAAACAAAACACGCCTTAGTGTCGTGGAACACTCGGCTGGAACGAAGTTCCTTTCGTACTATATAATTATTGGTAAACGTATTATACAGGGTATTTTTGGCACACTCCCGAAAACAAAGACAGACGACAGTACCAACTATACCTTTGATGATGCGTGGAATATAAAATCGATCCTGATGAAAGAAAAATTACCTTTTCACAACGTTTTATTAGCTTTATTCGCTCACGGACGAACCTCACGACATGTGGAGGTGCACCATCATGTTGGAGCCATGTGCGGCGATATGGTAACGATAGGTCATCTAAAATGTCAACCAACTGTTCATTTATAAAGTTTAGGTATCGCTGTCCGTTAAGTCGCTGTGGCAGAAACACTGGTCCCAGTATGCGATCCTTAAATAAACCTGCCCATACGTTAACCGATCATCGAGTTTGGTGCCCAGTTTGTCGAACAGCGTGCGGGTTAACCTTTAAATACACGTGTGTATTTCTTCAGTTCCGCAGGCCATTTCTGGTAAATGTCGACTCATCCGTCTAGATAATGTGCTCAATAGAACCAGGCACATGTTATTGCTGGTCTAATAACCAACGGCAGAAAACTCGTCGGCGGTCGTGATCACCAGGAACTAAAGCTTGCACTTTGTGCAATTTGTATGGGCGCATTCGGTTACGCTTCAACACTTTGTGCACTGCACAGTATGACACACTTGTTCCATCCCGACATCTTAACAATTTAGCGATATTTCGTGTACCGAGGTTCGGATACCTAACATGATGCCGTATTCCGAGCACTATATATGTACCCGTTAGGCATTATTAAAATAAAAAAGAAACATAACGTAACAACAAGAATAATACCAACACGTAATCACAAGTAATAAAAATAAGAATTTAATAAACAAAACGAATGAACTGTCGCTCGCGCGCGCGTGTACAAAATCAACACGGAACTGTCTCAAAAACTAAAATTAATAACGAACCCCGCCAAAACAGAAACCTACTGCGTCATAGCGTGAGACGACACCAGCCGGCCGGGTAAGGCATTGTTTCGCACCGAGCTAGATACAGGTCGACAGTGGAGGGAGTGTGAGTACAGTCGCGTTCTGAAGTACTACATGGTATTGGACTATTGTTTTATAATATTATAGTAATTAATTGTTTTATTGTAGAATCATATTAGGTGTTTTACTAGCTACTTATAACTTTGGAGGAGGTTCGAATTAAAAATGGATAATGTTTACTTAAGCATTATTTGTTATTTCTATCGTAAAATATAAAGTAGTTTGTAACAAGAAAACTTAAGCTAAGGGTGACAGGCCGTCCATTATGTCGTCTTGGGTCACATGGAAGCCAGATGTCGATGGTGTGTTGGTGTTATTGGATGTTAGTTCATCATCACTTTCATCTTCACTTGACCTTTCGTCATCAGGTCGATCACATGGTAATTTTTTCGGTATTCTTCCTCAACACTTTTAACTTTACTGTACAATTTTCCCCATTCACCTTCTCCTATCATATTTACCTTGTCGTTCACTAGTTCAGTCATAAAACAATAGATATAAATAATTTTTCTTTCCTTGCTTTTTAAAACCATCGTCGCTAGTCGCAAAGTAAGCTGTGTATGCGACTGTATTTTGGGAGCGAACAAAGCGTGGGAACCAATGGCATGCGGGCACAGTAATACTGGCGGATTGTTCCCCCGTCGCGCCCCCTTCGTACCAGTCACTCATTAATCGCTCACTGCCCAGGTTCAAGGCCGGCATTATTTTTTCAGCGTTCGCGCGTACATTGACCTCTAGTCAGCTGATTGCAATTCAGTAATTTCACTGCTGGTTTTATGTTTCAGTATTTTCATGATTTTTTATGAAATTATCGTTTCATTTAGCTGTACTAACATGATGGAGCATGAATAAATCTAATAAATCGTTGTGAAAAGATGTTTTTTTTTTCATCAGAATCGATTTTATATTTCACCTATCATCAAAGGTATAGTTAGTACTGTCATTTGTCTTCGTTTTCGGGAGCGTTTCAAAAATACCCTGTATTATTAATTAACAAATACAAATAAATGAATTACTAGCGCCTATTAAAATCAAGAGTAATTTAAAGAAGAAGAAGCGTCAGTAGCCTAATGGCAGGACGCGGACCGCGAACTCGAAAGGTCGTGGGTTCGAATCCGCCATTCGACTACTGTCGTGAATCACTTCTAACACAAGTATTTTAAGCTTAGCAGAAGTGGTTAAAGGGAATATTAGTAATGTTTAATAACATTACTAGTATTTCTATTAAAAAAAATATTTCTTTCATGGCAAGATAAGAATAAGTGCGAAGGAGATGGATATTACTCGTATTTCATCTCGCAACTTTAAAGCCGATAAGACACACTACGTCAGAAGGGGTCGTGACGGAAATATCTTACACTTTTTCTCGCCCAGACCTATCCGACAAATTAGTACTTTGTTCTAATACAGCTGATGGTTTTCAAACGGCTGAATAGATTTTCTTGAAACATAGCTAAGAACACTCTCGATTATGAACCCCTTTTAAACCAAAAAAACTTAATCAAAATCGGTTCACCAGTACATAGATCCACAGATACACACTACAAACATTAACAACTCTCTGTTTTCATCGGGTTTAAAAATATACCATATTATGTAACTCTACAACTAACAAATTTGTTCCTCCGTTATAAATATTTATGTAAAGATTTACAAGTAATTGTAAAGTAGTACTTGTGTTTAGCTATTCTCAATAAACTATAATAATAGCTTTGCTTAAAACAAAATGAGAAGAGTACCTAGATTAGTGACGCTATGTAAGGGGTCGTTTACGTTACTTATCTTTCAAATTTAGGATTAGCTTTATAGATCCAGAATTTCATAAACAGAAATTTTGATATAATATTTTTTGATATATAATATGAATGAAATTAAAACAGCATAATTCCCCATAAAACAAATAAAAGTAGCAGCCTACATACATGTACTACTGGGCTAAGGCCACAGTGCTTTTCGCTGCGCTAAACCCAACGCGCGATCACCTCAACTGGGGAACTTCTCAGATATGCAGGTTTTCTTTCACCGGTGAGAACACGGTAAATCGACATTTAAATTTAAAATTAACATATTATATATAAAAATATATAATAATGCTTATGTACTATGAAATTTACGTCTGGATCAGTTTGATTTCTGCCTTTGAGAAGTAAAATAAAATAAACCTCTATTTAAGTAAAATCTGCTATCCTTGATGCTTTAAGGTATTTTTTCGCAGCAGCCTGTTCATTTATATATGTCATGTGAGCTATGAAACCAGGACTGTCACAAAAATCCTAATTTTTCTTATAATATGAAAACAGAAAAACAGAAAAATCATAAATTACAAAATGATTTACAAGTCTCATCAAAGGTTTAAAAATTAAAGTAGCAGCTTGCATACGTCACAGTAAGTCAGCATTTAAAATTTCCCATAACTGATTAATTTGTCCTCAAAGGACTCGTACACGTATTGCTCCCGTGCCATGATGAAATCTCTCGGCGAGCTACACAGCTCTCGTATTTGTTTAAATAAAATTTATAAAAACTGAAACAAAGCTTTTGCACGATTGTTGACCGTATCTACCTAGTAATTAGAAACACAAAGATTTAATTTTCAATTATTTACATCAGATAACTTGACAACATACGAAGTTGGTAAAATGAAAGCTATGTCGATACTCGTAGACACCCAATATATTCAACTAAAGAGCTTCTCTCTTAATCTCAGTTTTGTGTACACAGTACTGGGTTCTGTGCACACAAAACACACATGTTGTGTATAACAGTGTTGTTAGCCATTTTGCCAAACGTGGTAATTGTGGTAAATCGTCGCGATTACGGCCACCGGTCTAGATATTTTTAAGTGTGATAATTTATGATGCTACACGAATAATCATTCAGTAGCACTCTAAAATTAAATTTTATCAGTTATTACTTATTTAACAGAATATAGCGCATAATTACATTAAAACTATGAAAGCCAAAATATACTATCATATATATGTATATATAGTCCTTTGGACTTGTTTTTTAAGAGTATAGTAGAATTACAGACACGTCTTTTCTAAAGATTTAAAATATGTATAGATAATAAATCCTGGGAATGAGGATCGCTGCCAAGCTTTTTCTAATTTGTTTTGTGTTGTTAATTGTGTAGCATACATGATTGTAAGCTACATTTTAAAAGTCCTGCTGGTTTGTTTGCTGATTCTTCCTAGGACGGAGGATTTTCCGAACAAGTGGTAATTAAACCAAACAGTAATTTTCAATAAGTATTATTTATAATCTACTAGCTGGTACCTGGCTTGTTGCTATCGCAGAAGAAATAATTGTGGAAATATCGTTTTAATCTTCGAAGAGTTCTATTGTTTAATAACGAATGATAATACATTCACTGAAATTGTATATGTATAATGTTCAAGTAAATTTATCAGTACGATACGCGCGCCACCTAGTGTAAGTTAATTGTACTATGCCTATAACCTTCGCGCAGGTGTAACCAATAAGTTGACAAAATTTTAGTGCAATCTGATGAACGATATGGCAGCGCATAAAATACGAACAAACAAATATTAATTTTTATATATTAGATATTGAATAAAAAAGTTTCTGTTTCTGTTTATTTTCCAACGCCGGCAAGTATGTGTCTATACTAATGTCTATACTGTTATAAGCGTAATTATTAAACTGCATTAGCCGCCGTAAAGGAGAGCGTTCACCAGCATCGCTCCGGCAAACGTTTGAAATAGGTAATATTAGCAGCTTAACGCTGCTGTGTTTCGTATGGTGAGTGTAGAGAACCGGAGACCCTTTTTACTGGAAACGAGGCATTCCATCTTAGTCCTCACGGGTGACAACGCATCTGCATTTTGATTCGTAATCGAAGATATATGTAGGTGTCTATGGGCCACAGCAACCACTTACCATCAGGTGGACTGTGTGCTCGTTTATCACCCTAATTCGATATAAAAACTGTTTAGGTAGACCTGCACAAGCAGCACCTGTTCACAAGTATAACGCATGTGGCAGCCATCAACCTCCTCGACCATTTTGAAGAGAAGTGGATGACCCGTTAGATGGCGCCGCCGTAAGCAAACACTTGGTAATGGCAAAAATATATTACTTGTTTGTTTGCATACGGTATATTGTATTTATATATTTTGACGGCTCCGTGGCGCAGTGGCTTAGCAATGAGTTCTTGCGCTGGGGGTCGCTGGTTCGAATCCCGCACGGAACAAGTATTTGTATGGCATACAGATAATTGTTCCGGGTCCGGATATTTGTCCTCGTGCAATTTATGTTTGTAAACTGCCTCCACGATACAGGAGAAAATCCTAGTGTTGGGTAACGTTTTATAAAAATAAAGATAAAAATAAAGAAAGAATAAAGAATTTTGTATTGTGTACTTTTGGCCGTTGAGACATTTCGGTAACTAAAATGTTGACTTTGCTTCCAGAATACTGATAAACGTAAATTGACTTAAGACCTTCAATTCTCGTGCGATTACTAATCAGACTTGTTAAATTTAGTTGGTATGTACCAACTTATTGGTAATTTGTTGAAAGGTTAAATGCATAGCAAATATTTTGCAATTTAATTAAAAAGAACGAGAAGAAATGAGTAAAAGCATGAGAATTTTAATATATTGGGATCGGTGGGACTTGCCACTACGAGCGTGTACACACAGCAGCATAACAGTGTATATGTTGATGTGAATCTATCTCACGATTGTTTGAATTTTTCGTTTTTTTTTTTTTATAGTGTTTTAATGTATTTTTTAATAATCCTAGCTAAAAGTTAATTTACTACTAACACTTGTGGACTCTGCCTAAAATAAATAAATATAATGATTAAACACAAATAGGTAATGCATTATTTTCCACTCTGTTAAATAAAAAATAAAACAAAGCTTGTAATTTATTTAATGTAAAATAATATCGTCCGTCTTACAAAATAATGTTCGAGTTTTGTATGAAGCATTTGTATGAGTTTACAGGGAAATGGATTAAATGAAATGATTTACTCAGAGATTCTATGTATTTTCCTGAATCAGTCTTTTTTTTAAATTAAGCCAGTGTTTGATAATGTGGTGATGCAGTCAAAAATTAACAAACCTTCTAATGATTGCTTGAATTTACGCGAATACTACACGTTGAATAAAACTAATTTGAACGACTTAAACGTGTTTAATTTTACTTATTATACGTGGTAGAGCCATGCTGCTATATTAAAGTTGCAACACTCGACCGGGGAAGGACCAAGCTCTTACAGAATACCAACGTGAAATTGCAGCATATTACTGCTGTGAATAGTGTGTGTAGAGCACCAGAGAGGCATTTTTCTGGAAACGAGGCATTCCATCTTAGTCCTCAGTAGTGATAACGAATCTCTAGCCTTCTTTGTTTGAAGTTGACTGCAGATGTCCACTGACTTCAGTAGCCACTTACCATCAGTTGAACTGTAAGTGCATTTGACACTTTAGTTGAAGTAAAATAATGAATAATGAATATATACAAATCGCAAGGAATACTGCAAGACTGTGAAGGTAAAAAATATTCAGGACATGTAAAGTAAAAAGGAAAGATACAACCTATGAGTTAGACGTTTATTCTGCTCCCGGACACAGGTTTCCTCTCATTTCGCGTTTTATGACAAGGAAATGTCCATCGCGTTGCCCCAATGCGTGTTGTTGGACTTCACATACCGTTCATCAAATTGCGCTAAAATTTTGTCACCTTATTGCTTGTAATTACGCAAAGGTTATAGGTATAGTAGGTACATTTAAATTACAGTAGGTGGCACGCGTGTCGTACCGACATATTCAATTGAAAATCATAATAATGAATGTATTATCATTCCTAATTAAACAATATAACCCTTCCAAATTTAAAACGATATTTCCACAAATATTTTTTCTGCGGCAGCAACGCGCCGGTTATCAGCTAGTTAGCAATAAAATAATTTCCACATTATATCTCCTGAAATCGAGGCTTTATTTCTTATATACTTAGTGTATCACTAACTATAGAAGCTACTTCTACTGGATCTACAGTGTGCTTGTCTGCTTTTTCATTTTCTTAAGTTTAATTTTCATGAAAAGTATACTCATGTTATGTATACTTTTTATAATAAAACTTGATAAAAAGTAAGGGCAGACTTTGAAAATCAATATGTAAATGCGCTCTCATTATTACGAATGAGATGGAATGCTAAGCCAGTAATTAAATTTTGGCTCTCTATTTAGATTCAAACCTACCTCCAGTTCTCTACACTCACCGTAAGAAACATAGCAGCATTAAGCTGATAGTTTACGCTAGTATTCTGTGAGTGCATGGTCAAACCCTGGTCAAGCCGACCCATTTGTGATACAACCACAATATAGCTGCAGCGTGGCTCTACCGCGTATAATATCTGAAAATAACTGTTTCAAATGGGAAAACCAAATAAACAAAACATTAGTAGATACAGAATTAAATATTACAGATAGACACTTCAACGTTATTTACAAGTATAGATTACAATAACAAGCAAGTACAGGCAAAGAAACCTAAAATGAAGAAAATATTTCGGCAATAAATAGCCAATGTTAGCTCACGCTCGCTCGCATCGTAAACAACATAAAGGAAAACGTTACACGGAAACCAGATACTTGCTTTGTGCATTGCAAGGCCTCTTATAACTTTTGAATTGCTTTATACAGTACTGAATTTAAGAGTTCATATACATATTCAGCATCAACTTTAAATATTTATCATTTATTATTTCTTTTTTATTATAGGAGAGGAGGCAAACGATCATGCGGCTCATCGGATGGTAAGTCACTACCGCCACCCATGAAAAACTGCAACACCAGGGGAATTGCAGATGCGTTACCGTACTTTTGTCAGTGTCAAGTAATTGGGTATAATCGTTTAAAATTAGTCGACTCGATTATGAAGTCCCCGGTTTATGATACTCTGTGCTAACGCCATGTTTTTCGAGTTCCGATTTCCACTACTCAATATAGCCTTATTAAACCTCACTCTTACGTATGTACAACAAAGTCTACCGAATTTCCAGATATTAGGTCATTGTTAATTTCGGTCACGGTGGCGAATGTCAACGGAGATTAGCCATCTGATCAGCACAGTATTATAGTGCCCGAGTGTATGTGCAAGAACATGTGGACTCTCTATTGTGGTAAAGTAAAAAAGGACTTTCAATAAGAATTAATTATAATAAATATTGAATAAAAATTATTCTATTATATTCCCTCACGACCGAAATTCATGCGTGGTAGAGCCATGCTGCAGCTATATTAGTAGTATAGTTGTAGCACGAATGGGTCGGCTCGACCGGGGAAATACCACGTTTTCACAGAATACCAGCGTAAAGTGGCAGCTTGATACAGCTGTGTTTCGTATGGTGAGTGTAGAGAACCGTAGACCCGTTTTACTGGAAAAGAGGCATTCCATCTTAGTCCTCACGGGTGACGATGCATTTTAATCCTTTATAGAGGATAAATGTAGATGTCTATGGGTCACAGCAACCACTTACCATCAGATGGGCTGTTTGCTCGTTTGTTATCCCCTATCCTATAAAAAAAAACGCCGGAAAGAGACCAGGTGCAGGATTTACGGCTTTACGTGTTTTCCGAGGCACGGGAGTGAAAATACCGCCAACTTCCTGACTGCAGGATGCTACTAAGAATTTCTTGACAGAATAAGTCGATAACTGATTATTGGCCCAACCAATGTTTGAATCCAGTACCTTATAATCAGCAACCACATTTATTACTACTAGGATAAAGAGGCAATCAATGTATAGATAGTAAATCATATAGCAGTGATACAAAGAGAATCAATAAAATATCTAGTGTTGTAAACAGCGTTTGCAATCCAAGGTGCAAGGAGAATATAATCACTACGTTTTACAACTTTTTGTTTCTGTAGTGGCTACAGTTCGCCATTCAAACCTTAACTTATTCTACAAAGGAAAATTAACTTTATTTTATACGTCATACTGATTAAATTTAATTGAGGTTAAAACTCAACCCAACCCTTTGCTCGAAGTGTTCTCATCTGGATCAGTGGACTTTCAATTCGTTTGTTACTCAAATATTATAAAACTTAAAAATTTAAAGTTGCCTATACACGTTCCACTTCTAGCCACAGGACAGTCCTCATTTCTGAGAGATTTTTAGGACAAGTAACTGTCCACGGCGCTGCCTGCCTGCTGTTGGCGAACTTCACATCTTTTAGATTTTTTTTTATTTCTCTGACATGCAGGTTTCCTAACGACGTTTTCCTTCACTACTAAGCACGTGGTTAATTGGCACTTAAAATTTCAATTAACAAATTCATAGGTGTCGGCGGAGATCGACGTTCTCGCGATCGTTACTCGCGTACTGTGAAACTTACAGCGAGCGCTTAGACCCTAAGTTAAGTAATATTAAAGATGTTACAAAATATTTGTTGTGAAGTAGACTCTGCGGTAGACTCTCTCTAGTAAAAGAAGTGATATACATTCTGTAAACACTAGGAACAAACACAAGCTAGTGATACCAGTTTCTCGACTCCACAGAGTCAGTAATTCATTCTTGGGGCAATGTATACGCTATTACAACAAGGTCCCGGAAAGTGTACAGGTTCTCTCTATTACCAAGTTTAAATGTTTTATTAAGCTGAAACTGTATAAAAAGGGTTATTATAGTATAAATGAATACATGGTTGATAATAACCCCTGGGAATGAGGTGATCGCTTCCAAGCAGTTTCTAAAATAAATTTTGTAAATAGTTCGTAATCATTTATATTGTAAAATTTATTTAAAAAAAAAGTCCCGCTGGGTTTCTTGCTGGTTCTTCCCAGGACAGAGGGTTTTTTTCGAACCAGTGGTAAAGTAAAAAATGACTTTCAATAAGAATTACACATGTAATGTATATTGAATAAAAAATATTCTATTCTATTCTATTCTATTCTATGCGGTGTTCAACGGTACAACTGCCTCGTTGGTCTAGTGGTCGTAAACGCATTTGCTGATCATAAGGTCCCGGGTTCGAATCCCGGTTCGGGCCAAAATTTTGTATTAGTTTTAATTGTCAAGAAATTTTCAGTAGCAGCCTGGAGTCAGGAAGTTGGCGTAGTTTCACCCCCGTGCCTCGGAAAGCAAGTTGGTCCTGCGCCCTATCTCTTAGCGTTTGTGTTGGATAACCGTCCCATCGGACTATGAAAGTGGGGGGAATAGAGAATGCACCTGTGTTTGCATATACACTCGTGAACTATAATTCTGTCCTGAGTAGATTTTTTTGTAGAATTAGGGTGAGAAACGACTGCGCAGTCCTTACCTGATGGTAAATGGATGCTGTGGCCTATAGTCATCGACGACATAGACGTTTATCCTCGATTAGGAATCAAAATGCAGATGTATATGATTATCACCCCTGAGAACTAAGATGGAATGCTTTGTTCCAGTAAAATGGGTCTCCAGTTCTCTACACTCACCATACGAAACAAAGTAATATTGAACTGCTACTTTACGCTGGTATTCTGTGAGAGCGTGGTCCTTCCACTGTTGAGCTGACCTATTCGTGCTACAATCATAAGATGGCTAGTATCCGCTGAGACTGGCTGCTGTGACCGAATTTCAGTCTGGAGGACATTACTTTTAATAATCTATACAAATGATGAATGAATGAAATTTGAAAACAAATGATTCTATTCTTTTATGTCAAATAATAACGCTGATTTCTTATACATTTGTAAATCTAATAACTACCTTTGACTAACGAACTACCTTCCCCGACTTAATGCACTTATATCGAGGCATGGCCCTCGCGGACTGATTTATTAGGTTTCTATTCATTACTGTGGACGACGAAGCTAATCGATGATACTTAGGTGAGCTTTAGGTTTTTTCAACAAGATATTATAATCCTTACTGCCTTGCAATACGGTTTGTTTTTACAGTGACTTCTTAACAGAAGTATATGCAGGTGCCTTATATTCCATGCTTATTTGCAATTTGGGTGTGTTCTAATTAATAAGATAAACACTGTCGTTTTTGTAGGTTAGAATATGTCTGGAGATTATTTTATTATTGAAATTTTCCGATAGTGTATATAGAAAGCTAGGTTTTTCTATTTCATTTGTCACTATGAATGTCTTTACACGAAGATACCGTAATAGATCCACGCTGCAGCTATTAATAGTATAGTTGTAGCAAGAATTGGCCGGCTCGACCGGGGAAGGACCACGATCTCACAGAATACGAGCGTAAAATAGCAGCTTAATGCTGCTGTTTCGTATGTTCAGTGTAGAGAACCGGAGACCCTTTTTACTGGAAACAAGGCATTCTATCTTAGTCCTCACGGCTGACAACGCATCTGCATTTTAATTCGCAAACGAAGATAGATGTAGATGTCTACGGGCCACAGCAACCACTTACCGTCAGGTGGACTGTGTGCTCGTTTGTCAACCAATTCTATTAAAAAAAGATCCAATATTTAGCGAATGGTCCACGTGTCTTCACATCACAAGTATGTAGACTTTGGTCTCTTCTTGTTCATTAAGCCATAAAAGTATGCTGGGTATAGGAATTTTTAATCGCCACGCTCGGCAGGGGTATTGATGATCGCCTTACCAGACCGTCTAGCACCTTTGACTCTGCCGCCCGTCACTGATCTGTTTATTTTACGTCTGGCACAAACGAGATAGTTAATTACAAGACTTATACATAATTATTGTTTTAACCTATTACGCTGTACCATGTGGTGGCTGTGTAAGAATATCCACTACCCCATATCGCCTGAGGATGTTGTAAGAGGCGACAGAGGAAAATGAAACGGGAGATGGGCAGCAGCATCTTCCTGATAACAAATCAAGATAATAAAACTATGGCAAAATCCACCTTGAGGCAATCTATGAGGAAGGCCTTTGGTTCAGCAGTGGACTTTTATAGGCTGTGATAGATGATAAATGACATGGTTATACTGCCATCTGTTGGAAGTCATGAGATATTTATGGTATTTCCTATAGTGATAAAACCACGGGATGAAATGGTCCGTGGTCATACGGCCAGCAGTGATGAACCACGTTTCAGATTTAGTTTACTTATATAAAAATTATAATGTCCTCCAGATCTAATTTTGGTCACGGCGCGGCGGCGATTCTCAACGGAGACTAGTCATCAGCGCAGGAGAGGACTATGGCGCGCAAGTGTGTACGCAAACAAGTCAAGTATAAAAATATCAACTAAATTAACCAGACATTTAACAGCAGAAGTTATAGAACTCATAGTTTTTAGCAAGGATTGCATATTAACGAAAATTTAAGAGTTTAAAGCTGGGATTAGAGCTCAAAATCCAGTATGCAGTCAGATTCATTGGAATCCAGACGACTTCAGCTTTCGGTTGTCTTGTTATGCAAAATGGGAGACTTTAAATGAATGTAAGAGGAATAATTTGTGGAATTACTAATTTCGAAATGTGAAATGTCGTTTAAATGGAAATAGCTATCAGTTTAATTCAACAAATCTCACTGATGCTTTAAATATGGATTGAGTTATTTGTTGAATATAATATCTTGAATTGCAAAGTTGTAGAGAAATTTCAGATTAAAGATTTTAGTTTAGTTAAAGTTTCGGATTTAAAATCATCACAAATTTCAGCTTATTTATAATTATTTTAAATCTATACATATAAATAAAATTAAGGTGTCTGTAATAATAATTTTTTTTTTACAAAAAATCTTAATAAATGATTTCTTTTGGCCCGATCCGGTATAATCGTGTAGTGACGATGTAATAATATTCACTTTGAATAAAACTACCCTTACGGATTTTATCGCGTTTAATTAAGTTATTTTATATTCCCGACGTTTCGGTTGCTTTCCAGCAACCGTGGTCACGGGGGACTGAGGTGATTGACGTCCCGATGTCAAAGTTAACCCGGAGTACCTTCAGCTTTTTAATTTTTAATTTTGGTCCGATCTACGCAGATAAGCTTGGGTTTAGTTTTAATTTTATGAATTACAGGATCCCAAGCAGGTGGTAGTACCCAGCCTCCCTCTCTATTGAAATTAGGATATTTTTTAATTTCGATAGCCTCACGTATCATCCTTGGCAGGAATCGATGTTCTTTCGCGAGAACTTGTGGTTTATCAAATCTAATGTAATGGCGGGGGCCGTCTAGGATATGATCACAAACTATATTCACGGTTTATTGTTCCTTAGGTATCGGTGGAAGGCGTTAGAGGGAAACTGAAACATGCGATGGGCAGCAACATCTTCCTAATAAATCAAAATAATAATAAAAACTGGGGTTGCCAACACGCTTACCAAGCATAGTAATTAAGGCAAACCCCCACAATGAGGTAATCTATGGAGAACGCCTATGTTTAGCTGTAGAGAGTTATAGTTTCTAATGGGTGGATGGATCTGGTGGTATGTTCAGCCATGATTTCAAACTATTTAGAATTTTTCATTCGAGTACTGGTAAAATAAATTTGTATATCGGTTTTAATTTACGTTTCAGTTATAGTTTTGTTTTAGGTACCAGAACTGCTAAGTACCGATTTTTTACGAATGTATTTTTTAAGCAATTTCAACCTCTTTTCGAGAAATTTCTTCTATTTGTCGTTAGTTCTCCGAATTGAAAAAGCAGATAATTCTAGTATTAGAATATACAATTCAACGTGACTTTAATACCAGTAGTAATAGTAACGTCTGATTGAATCATAAATCATTAAATGTAATATAATGGAAGAATCTTATTTTAAAACATTACAGAATATGAAATACACGATATTGTTTTTTTTATTTAGAGGAGAGGGGGCAAACGAGCATGCGGCTCACCTGATGGTAAGTGACTACCGCCACTCATGAACAACCGCAACACCAGCGAGGGAATTACAGATGCGTTGCCGGTCTTTTAAAAAGGAGTTGGCTCTTTTCTTGATGGTCCCTAAGTCGTATCGGTTCGGAAAAATCGCTGATGGTAATCGATTCCACAAGGAAGTCGTGCGAGGAAGAAAACATCTTCTAAATCGCACAGTGGTGGACCGCCAATCATCCAGATGGTGTGCATGGTATCTGGAGTTCTGCCACGATATGCGTTCGTGAAATTTGGCGGCTGGGATTAATCCGAAAAATTCCTCAGAGCACTCTCCGTGGTAGATGCGAAAGAAAATGCAAAGGGATGCAACATCTCTTCGCAGTGCCAATGAATCGAGCCGATCGGAAAGGACTCGGTCGTCGACGATTCGAGCCGCTCTGCGCTGGATGCAGTCAAGTGGAAGGAGCTGGCAATGGGGAGCCCCTGCCCAGAGATGGGAACAGTATTCCATGTGAGGCCGAACCTGCGCCTTATAAAGTTGCAGGCGGTGGGCCGGCATGAAATACTGTCCCGCTCTGCTGAGCACGCCAAGCTTCTTAGAGGCCAATTTGGCCTTCTCTTCCAAGTGACCACGAAACTGCACGTCACTCGATATGTCGACTGCGAGGATTCCGATACTGGCTGAGGCAAGAAGGGGAGTGCCTTGAAACTGAGAAGATACGACAAAGGGGTTCTTTTTAGCGGTAAACGCGCAAACTTGTGTCTTCTGAGGATTAAACTGGACTAAATTTAGTCGCCCCCAATCCGAGACTTTGTTCAGCAAAGACTCGACTGACACTTGTTTGTTCCGAAACTCAGCGACGTTTTCCCGAGAAATATTGGCACGGCCGGTGTATAAAGCATCACCAGTGCTGTCATCCGCATAGCAATGATTGTTACCAGTTAGCAAAATATCATTGATATGCAGAAGAAACAGCGTTGGTGATAGCACACAGCCTTGTGGAACACCAGCTTAATAGGCTTGTAGTCGGAGCATGCACCGTCTACAACGACCTTGATGCTCCGATCTGCAAGGAAGCTGGTGATCCAATTGCACAACTTCTCGGGAAGCCCATAAGAAGGGAGCTTCGAAAGAAGCGCTTTGTGCCAAACCCGATCGAAGGCCTTTGCAATGTCCAAACTAATGTCCAACGCCTCCCCCTTGGACTCTACTACCTCCGCCCATCTATGGGTCAGGTTGACCAGAAGATCACCAGCTGATCGACCACGACGAAAACCGTATTGTTGGTCACTAATCAGCTGGTGATCCTCAAGGTACCGCATGAGCTGGCAGTTAATAATGGACTCCATTATTTTGGAGAACAAGGGGGTGATGGCGATAGGCCTATAGTTGGACGGGCCTGAGCGGTCGCCTTTTTTTAGGGATCGGGTGGACAAGAGCTGCCTTCCATGAATTCGGGACTACGCCTTGGGAGTACGTGTACCGGAAAAGACGCGTTAGGACCGGTGCCAACTCCGGAGCATACGTTCTCAGCACAATTGGGGGGATTCCGTCAGGCCCACTTGACTTCTGGATGTCCAGGGAGAGGAGTGCTTTACGAACCGAGCGCTGTGAGAACAGCACATCCGGCATGGAGCACTCACACCGCGGGATGGTCGGCGGTGTTTTCCCCCGGTCATCAAGAGTCGAGTTGGACGCAAAAAGGGAGCCTAAAAGGTCGGCTTTGTCTCACTGGCCCAAGCCACTGGCCAAGTCGTCCTGCCTGTGCAGAGATGGTAGGGATGGCTTACAGCAATTCCCTTGGACAGCCTTGGTGAGAGACCAGAATGCACGGGTTCCTGAAGGAAGGCGAACTAGTTTCTCGCCAATTCTGCCTATGTGCTCTGACTTTGCCGTGGCAATAACTCTTTTGAAGGACCTGGAGGCGAAGTTATACTTCTTTTTAAGTGTGCTGGTGTTTACATCCTGAGTCGCCGAAGCCGCAGCCCAGACTTGATAACACTCCTGCTTACTGCGTAATGCAGTCTTACAGGAGCGACTAAACCAAGGGTGAGATCTGCCTCCGATGGGTACCACAGATGATGGAATGAATAGTTCCATTCCCTGTAGCAGCGCATCAGTGACAGAGTCAGCAAGAGCGCTGGGATTATCCGGCGAGAAGAAAACCCGCCCCCATGGGTAGGATGCAAAGAAAGACCGCATTCCGTCCCAATCCGCCGATCTGTAATGCCAAACACGGCGGCAACCTGTAGAACGCAACCGCGAGGGGATCGTGAGTGGCACCACACTCCGGATCAGACAATGGTCCGAAGAGCCGAGAGGGGCATCGACGGAAACCTGATATCCGCCCAGATGAGAGGTCAGCAGAAGGTCCAACAGGGAAGATGTATGATCCTCCACATCTGGAATCCGCGTAGGCAAAGTAACCAGTTGTGTCAGACCATATGCCAAGACGAAGTCATAAACAGATCTCCCCGCATGATCAGTTAAGCGTGAACCGAGCCATTCGGCGTGGTGGGCGTTAAAATCGCCAAGGATAACGATCTCTGCGGATGGGACCTGTTGTAGCAAGGAATCTGTAGCCATTTGGACGTGGTCAATGAGTCATGAGTTAAACCGACCGTGACCGTGTAGTGATGGTGTAAGAATATCCGCTACCACATACCATTCCCGAGGGCGTCGAAACAAGCGATAGATGAAAACAAATCAGGAGATAGGTAGCAGCGTCTTCCTAATAACGACTAAAAATAAAAAAGAAAACTTCGGTGGCCAACCCGCTTGCCATTCGTGGCAACTATACCCCCCCTCACCCCATGAGTCAATCTATGGAAAAGGCCTATATTCAGCAGTGGAATTTAGTAGGCTGTAACGGTAACGGATATATTTAAATAATCGCCATAGCCATCTTTTTTTTTAATTTGTTTCAGGTGTCCATGTGCTGCTTCCTCTAATCATCATTTTGTTCCATTATCGTACACATTCTACATTTAAAAGTTAATAATACCTAATGTATAAAATTCTCAACACCAAATGTTAAAAATCTGAAGACCATTATAGTGTTAATGAGGAAGAACCGAGCCTTGTTGATTCCACTGTTTTATTTGGTACTCTCGACGCAAAACTTTAGTAGCCCTTATATCTAAACTAGCAAGCAGACTTATAAGGATATTCGGTGTCGAGACAGCTAGATGAGTTTATTTCAGTTATTTCCAAAGTCTTAAGGTATTTTGCGATGAGAAGAAACTATTTTGATTTGCAGATGAAGACCATAAGAGGCATTTATAACTTTATACCTTTGGCTATCAAAGGAAAAGGGAACATCTCCCACCGGGAAAGGAATTCAGTCCGAGGAACAGCCTAACGCTCCGTGTGTTATTTCGAAGCTGATCTATATATAACGCGTAAACTTCAAAACTTTGAGAGCGCGATTTAAGCTTCGGTATGGTTCGCTTACGGCGCGATGATAGCGTTGTCACAAACCGAAAAAGTCTCTCAGCTAAGCATTTGAAGAAGTAATATATTATTAACTTTACCATCTCGATATATTTGCGAAAATTTAATTTGGACGATCTGGGAGACTGCAAACAGAACAGCACCGCCACTGTTTGTTCACAAAAATAAAAGAAGTTTTAATAAAAAAAGTTAAACACACTAAACAATCCGAAAAAACACATACTAGTAATATCAGTTACTCGACTCCACAGAGTCAGTAATTTATTATTGGGCAATGTATACGCTTTTACAACAAAGTCCCAAAAGATATAAAAGTGTCAATTATCAATTTAATTTTTTTTATCAGACAAATTATAAAATATAAATTAATACATGGTATAACCCCTGGGAATGAGGTGATCCTTTTTCCTTCTTGGTTATTTATTAATTCTTCCTGAGACAGAAGGGTTTTTTCCGAATCAGTAAATTGTTTCCGAAAGTGACTTACTAAAATAATAATTTATCATCTCTATTAAATATTTTTTTAATTCTATTTTATTCATAAGGAGGGTTGTTTCATCAAGTAACTCGTTTCCTTTTTTTAAATTGTAGAAAAATTACTCAAGACAGAAGAAGTGTAATTAAATACAAATATTATATTTTCTCGTGGTAGGGGCAATTTTAAAAATGACGGCGGCATTAAGTCGGTTTGAGCGCGGATTATGAGAGTAGCCTGTCAGTTTAATTGTTTGCTTTAAATAATAGCCCGTGCGAGCTTTATGATTTTATTACTGAAATTGTTTAACAGAATTTTGTTAAAATATTGTTATATTCACATTTTTCTCTACTAACCGTGTAGTGATGATGTAACAATATCCACTGCCCCAAATCGTTTCATGGCATAAAAAGCAACGAAGGCAAAGCAACCAGGAGACGAAATTGTTGTACAGAATTTTGTTCAAATACTTATGCACATTTTGCTTTACTAACCGTGTTGTGTCCATTACTCCATATCGTCCCGTGAGTGTCATAAGAGGCGAGGAAGGGAAACAAACTAGGAGATGGGCAGCAGTGTCTTCTAAATAAGTACAAGAAAATAAAAACAAAACAGCCAACACTCCCTGCCAAGCGTGGCGAATGGCATTGGTCCCCCTCGTGAGGCAATCTATGGGGAGGCCTATGTTCAGCAATATTTTTTATAAGCTGCATTGGATGGGTAGATGGATTTTTCTGTACAAAAGTGACGTAAGAGAAACTAGGTGTATATACGTGGTAGAGTCATTCTGCAGCTATATTACTAGTATAGTTGTAGCACGAATGGGTCGACTCGACCGGGGAAAGACCACGCTCTCACAGAATACCAGCGTAAAATGGCAGCTTGACAATGCTGTTTTTCGTATGGTGAGTGTAGAGAATCGGAGACCCATGTTATTGGAAAAGAGGTATTCCATCTTAGTACTCACGGGTGACGACGCATCTGCATATTGAATCTTTGCTGAGGATAAATGTCTATGGGTCACAGCAACCACTTACCATCAGGTGGAATGTGTGATCGTTTGTCACTCTATCCTATAAAAAAATGGTAAAGAATAGAACGGCCTTCATGGCTTGCGATATGCAATAAAATATTATATTAATTTATTCGATGGATGCAATTCAAATTACGTTTGTCAAATATCAAATGTACTGCCGTATAACGGCGGCGTAAGAGTGTCCACTACTAAGCTCATATAATACTGTGAGTATCGTAGGAGGTGACAAAGGAAAACTGTAACAGGATCATAAAAAAAACTGCGGTTGTCAAACCCACTGGCGAGCGTGACAATTTCGGCAAATATCCTTCTTATGAGGCAATCTATGGGGACTGGTCTATGTTTAGAAGTGGCCTTTTGTATTTTGGCTTTAATAAATTGTCGAACGTCAAGTTCTTTCAAAAGTAATAAGTGAAAAGTGAAAATGAAATTGAAAATATATTCATCTCTTTTTCAATGCATACTAAATAATATAGTGATTGGTGCCTTCTAGTTAGTATAAAGGAATACCTGTGTCAGAAGGCACCGCTTTTCCTAATAATATTATATAATAAGTCTACTGCAGTTTCGAGATGAGGTCCTACTACCCAGAGAAGAAACGGAAAAATTAACTCCACAGATATCCTCTTTTTTGTCGTTTTTTAACCGACTTCAAAAACGTTATAGATTGTGAACCAATTTTGATGATTTAGACAATTTTTTTATTAAACAGGTTATACTTCAATGGTGATCCCATATAGAGAAGAGAAAATTCCACCCCCTAATTGTGGCAAATAAATAACTTCTTTTGTTAAAAGTTATAATTATTAAGGATAAATATTCCAATAGTATTTTAGGTAGATATAACGAAAAAAGATGCGAGAAAGATGCGTTTGGTAAAATGGTCACTAAAACACTTGCCAAGCCTGGCAATTATCAGCAATTCTGTCTACAATGGGACACTGGCATGTCAATTTATTAAGTCTGGGGCAGGACCATGCTCTCACGGAATGCCAGCGTAAAATAGGAGCTTATAGATGCTGTGTTTCGAATGGTGAGTGTAGAGAACCGGAGACCGGAGGCATTTCATCTTAGTCCTTAGGGGTAATAATACATCTGTATTTTGATTCTTAATTGAGGATAAATGTAGTTGTCTATGGGCCACAGTATCCAATCACCATCAGGTAGACTATGTGCTCGTTTACCACCCTTATTTTAGAAAAAAGAAAATTAGCACTAGATACTATTGACTATAGAAACCTACATCTAAAAAAAGGTTTCCGAATTACCACACTTAGCATAATATGTAACAGAGCAGAATCAATCTTCTATTTCACGCAAGTAGTCTGTGATCGTGGTTTGTCACCGTTCGATCATTACTACGTTAAAACAAGGTCGCTGTCACTTTAATTTTAAGAGAAAATGTAACATTCCCTTAAAGGCTGCTTATGATATGGGACATTAAGTTTTATATTTAATATAAAGCTGAATCATCAATTACAAAGCGTATCAAATGAAATTGACTTTTCACGGCAAAAAGTTCATTGACTTATTGAACATTTTAATGAGGTTTCTGATCATTATTGTAGAGTCAATATACATTAAAGTTTAATGCATGATCTGTTCTTTTAAACTTCTCTATTTTAATATCTCGCCCATTTAAAAGTCGATGAAGGTGAATAAGAGAATAATTAGAAAGGTAATTTAGTAAGTCCGTGACTGTAATAATAATCAAGCAATCTATTAAGGGAGATTTACCTCCAAAATTGTCGCTTTGTAGGGGGGAACATTAAAATATTTTTTACAGTAAATAACAGAGGCAGATGAACTGAGTAAGTGGCGCAAATATAAGTGTCTGAATGATGAATACATATTTGTGCCATTTGCTGTAGAGACTATCGGTCCGTGGGGTCCACGTGCGGTGAAGTTCCTAAAGGAACTCTATCCGCGACTGGTCGTTGCTGTTGGTGATAAGAGGACTGATTCTTTTCACGCTCAAAGGCTAAGTATAGCCATTCAACGGGGAAACGCAGCCAGCGATCTTGGCACGATAATGCGGGGTGTAGGACTGTATGATAACTGTATGTGAGTTATTAGTTCTAGTTTTTTTTTATTATAGTTTTTTATATTGTATATAATAAAATATTGTATAATATTATGTAACTATAATGTTATAAAAGGTTTTCATTTCACAAAAAATTAAAATTGTTAATTATAATATTTGTCTCAGGTATTATTATAGATATTCACACATTTAGGCACAGTTTGGATTTGGCGCCTGGATCTAATCACTATGATGAACGCTTGTGATGTTCGTTTAAGATCCACTTCTCATCGCTATTCGACCCAAAATTTCGATCTTTCTACGATTAGAAATTTCGTAGAGTCCGTGATTATTAACAGAAAAAGCAAAACCCAAGGAAACACATAAATAATTTATTTCGAAAAACGAATAACACTCCCGGACTTAAGGACCGGAGTAGAACCACAACAACCACGCTTAAACAAAATACCAGCGTAAAAAGTAGTTTAATTGTTTTTTATGTCGAGCGTTTTCACTAGTAACGAGGCATTTTGTCTTAGTCTTCAGGAGTGACAACACATCTACATTTAGATTTTTTAATTGAAGATAGAACAAATGTAGATGTCTATGAATTACACTTTCTGTAATTTAAATTAATGCGACTTACTGAAATATATTTTGTTTTATATTAACTTTAATTAACGTGACCTACTGGAAAAAGTATCATCCACAGATTAGATTATATTGTCATCATCATCATCACTGTCCCTTACAAGTGCACTGCTGGTCGCTCCAGCTAACACTCCAAAGCGCGGTACTGACCCACGTGCATCTATCGACTTCCTGCATGCCTTACCAGGGTGTTACTCCATCTAATTTCGAACTGTCCTACAATCCACGTGCCGGTACAGGACTGTCACTCTAGAACCTTTCCTCCTCATCGGTTGTCGGTTCGTCCAGCTATATGGTCAGCTAATTGCCTGATCTGAAGGGCTATGTGGGTTACTATGGTTTTGCTGCCAATATCATTGTATCTATTCTGATCAGAATACCAGCGTAAAATAGCAGTTTGATACTGTTGTGTTTCGAATGGTGAGTGTGATTCTTAATTGAAGATTGATGCAGGTATCTATGGCTTTCTTTTTTTTACTTATTATAAGCCAGAGCTTGACCACAATCCCACCTGGTGGTAAGTGGTGATGCAGCCTGATGGTAAATCGCACTGTCTTATCGTAACAAAAGCCTATTCATTCTTGCCTTGAAGACGCCCAGATTGTATTCGGACGGAAAAATAGACGCCGGCAAATGATTCCACTCCTTTGCTGTACGCATTACAAAAGACGAAGCAAACCGTTTGGTTCTAATGCGCGAAATATCGACAACAAAGGGATGAAGACCCGCCGACTGTCTGGTTGTCCGATGGTGGAAAGGAGAGGGAGGAATTAAAACGCGTTCTTCTACAGAGAAAGACACCATGAATGACTCCATACCTTGCTTAGCGATCTTTAGATTTTTCATACAGGAAGCAGTAAAAATATACGTCTCAATTTTCCTTTATACTATCACTGGTTACACGCACTGGATGCATACTTTTGTTTTTGGAGTTTTGAGGAATTCAAGACGTGAAGATGGGTCGTAATCTTTTAATGCTGCCCGGTCAAGTTGGATTCATCAATTGCTCGAAGTTGGACTTACCTAGGCGGACATATTGTGCTAGGTAAACATACTTGTCAACAACTTCGAGGGTAATACTCCCAATAATTACAGTAATGTAAATGTGCAGTAACAATAACTTTTGCAAGGTTGTAATAAATAAATGAAAAAAGTATGTGGAACATAATTCTCACAACAAAATGTTTATTTAAAGTTTAGTTTATGTTTCAATATTAGCTATAACATTTAATATGTGATACGGCTAAGTTGCAGCTTTATTATGGTTGAATCACGAATGAATCGACTAGACCAGGGAAAGACAACGCGCTCACAGAATACTAGCTTGAAATAGCAGCTTATGCTACTGTGTTTCGTGTAGTTAGTGTACAGATCCAAAGATCCTATTTAGTGACAACGCATCTGAATTTTGATTCTTAATCGAAGATAGGTGTAGATGTCTATGGGACGCAGCCTCCAACTACCATTAGAATTACTGTGAGCTTTTTTATCACCTTTATTCTATAAAATCAGATGCAATTAAAAAAAAGTATTGCATTTTATATTTACCATAACACAAATTTTGCTTCATATATTGCACATTGATTTATTCTGCTCTTGTCTGTACTAACGATGTACTTCTGTAGTAAGGGGGAACAACAAACCGATTATAATGAAAGTATCTTGCTGCTTTGATATTAAACGTAATTTTAATTTAATTTAAATAAAACATTATTTTGAGTCTATAAATATAAAGCTTTAAGGCATTCCTTTGGTGAAGCCTGTGTCCAGCAGTGGACTGGTGAAGGGCTGTAATGATAATGATGATGAAACATTATTTTAAGATATATGGAATATTTAATATTTGCTTACTCAATCATTTGCCTTAATATTATCTCCCTATATCTTTACACATATAAATTGTTTTGATGAATAAAAATAACTAGACAAATAAAAATTTATCTGTGCACTGTTCATACTACATTGACTGCCTGTGCTACTATCACCATTACCATTAAAGCCTGTCAAAGTCAACTGATGAACAAAGGTCTCCCACATTTGACGTTTCCGTGGCGCAGTTGCTTAGTAATGAGTTGCTGCGCTGGGGGCCGCGGGTTCGAATCCCGCACGGAACAAGTATTTGTATGGCCTGTTCTGTGTTGGTAAATGAGATGATTATACCGCCATCTATCGGAAGCTGTGGCATTTTTCTGGCATTTCCCCTAGTTCCCTCTTACCATACTCACCAAGCAAAATACGGTGATGGATTGATGGATTCTCATACTCTGCCACCAAACTCGCATATAACATTGATCGTAACGCAGGAAAAAAAACTATAAAGGCATTTCAGTATACATACAAATTACAAGTTATGAAATTGAAGTTTCATCTTAGCCATCAATTTGACAATGCATCTATGGACTTTTTTCTTTCAAATTAGTACCCATGGGCTGCAATAGCCGCTTACTATCAAAGCAAAGTTATTCAGTAAAAAATATTATTTATTTTAAAAGTGTTAAAAATTAATTAGCAGAGATCTGCGTAAAAGAAATAAAGTAATGTATCTTACGTAGTTTTAAGAGCACCTCTCGCCCTCCCTCAATTGCGCTATTCCCGTCTCCATTAATCTCAATACCACTACAGTGGATTCAGCTGCCGCAGAATCAATTTAACCTTGTTTAGAGGCGAAACAAGTGTCAAATTATCGAAGTTGGTGTGTCTTTCCTAGTGTACTGGTGTTGTGAGTAATGGTGTTGGAACTAGTGGTGGGGATAGTGCACGTAATGAGGGCATCTATGACATTTTTGCCACCAGATCGGCGTCACTTAAAAATGAGGTGTACTATTTAACAGATTTCATAGCGGGTTCTGTTCTGTTCGAAAAATCTAAAAGTTACTGTTTCTTTCTGTACTATTAGTTATATTTTATACTAATTAGAAATTAGATTAAAAAACT
The DNA here is from genome assembly GCA_963668995.1 of Parnassius mnemosyne. Classification (NCBI taxonomy): domain Eukaryota; kingdom Metazoa; phylum Arthropoda; class Insecta; order Lepidoptera; family Papilionidae; genus Parnassius; species Parnassius mnemosyne. The sequence continues at coordinate 24,609,113 of CAVLGL010000091.1, forward strand.
AAAATTACACAATTGAAAATCAGGTGATTTAGGCATTGATAAAGTACATAATTACTGGTACAAAAAAACTAGACTCATTACACAAAAGTATCGCTAAAAGCTTAACAGAAATAATCTTAGAACAACAAAATATACCTGAATTTATTGCAACAGGAATAACTTACATGTTATCAAAGTCTCAATACGGAGAATATAGAGACTTATTTCCCAATACAGATCAAGTACTTGCCTACCGACAATATACAAGATCCTTACCTCAGCAATCACAGCTAAAATCAATAAACACATAGAACACCACAACATAATGCGGAAAAACTAAAAGGGTGCAGACGAGGCCACATGGGATGCAAAGAAAAAAAATACAGCTTCAATAGTCCTCAAACATGCCGCCACAAAATATAGAAACCTTCATTGTACCTACTACATAGATTACAAAAAAGCTATTGATAGTATTCCACACTCCTGTTTAATTCAAGTATTACGTATATACAAAATAAACCCAAAAATAATAGAATTCTTACATCATATCATGTCCCGCTGGAAAACTACACTTCAATTGAATTGCCACGATAACATTGTAAGAAATTGACAAATATTTAATAGGAAAGGTATTTATCAAGGTTACTCCATAAGTTCTCTATGGTTTTGTCTTGCACTGAACCCTCTTTACCTACTGTATCAATGCCAAGCCGGATATAGACTTAAACACAACACCGCAGAAGATAACACTATCTCACACCTCATATATATGGATGACATTGCTTTATACGCAAAAACAGAAAAAGAAAAAATTAATATACACCTCAACAGATTTTAATAAAGAAATCAACATGCAGTTTGGACTAGATAAATGCAAAACACTATACATAACAAGAGGCAAAATAAAACCAGGCGACTAGACGATTAACACTACTGATACAATCACAGCTATGGTACCGACAGAACTATATAAATATGTAGGATACAGACAACTCAAAGGACTTCACACAGCAATTAAGCACACACTGAATACAGAATACAAACGGAGAGTAAACGCAGAATGCAAAACACATCTCGCTGGAAAACATCTTATTAAAGCATTAAATAGCTACGCGATCCCAATATTAACCTACTCGTTTGGAGTGATTAAATGTTTTAAAACTGACATACGGCAAATAGAAAGAACCACACGCACCACACTCAATAAATTACACCGTAAATCCGCAATAGGAAGACTCAAAATCAAACAACAAAATGGAGAGAGAGGCTTTAACACCTTTGGCAGATACAAATTAGGAGCCTCAAAATATTATTTCACAATAAATCTTGCACTAGTGACATTCATAAAGCCGTAGCCCTAAATGATTTTAACTACACTCCACTTAACCTAAATGAACACACAGTCACACAACACAATAAAACTAATAAACAAAAGTAAGAGACGAAAACAAAAGTAAAAGAACTGGAAAAAGAAAGTCCTGCACGGACGACACCCACATGACCTGGAACAGCCACATGTAGATACAGTAGCATCAAATAAATGGCTTAAAATTGGCAACCTATTTCCGGAAACTGAAAGGTTTATCATCGTAATACAAGACCAGATCATCAACACTAAGAACTACAGGAAATATGTCATTAGAGACCCCATAGTCACCAACGATATAACAGGGGCATGTACAATCTCACTCTCACAAATACAGACTACACTCATAGACACAACCAAGTGGCAAATATCATTCATCAAAAACTAGCACTCAAACATAAACTTATACAAGGCACAAACACACCGTAATACATATACACACCACAAACTATTTTAGAAAATCCTACACACAAATTTTGCTACGACCCCGCCATACTTACCGACAGGGCCATTCACTATAATAGACCAGACATAACACTACACGATAAAGTAAGTAAAATCACCTACCTAATAGATATTGCAATATCAAACACACATAACTTACAAAAAACAATAGGCGAGAAGATAAGCAAACAACACACACAAGCAGAGCTTAAATAAGAAGAAGTGACACATTTGGAGACAAAATAAAGTTTGTATAAACTTTTGTCTCCAAATTCTGGTCACTTCTTCTTTAAGCTCTGCATATTTGCTTATCTTCTCGCAGTACCCATAGTCGTCACCACCACGGGCGTCATCCCCAACCATCTCCACCATTGCTTCAATTAATAGACCTGAAAGACTCAACATACATTATACTCAAAAAGCCGTAATTTTAAATACCTGATGAATTGTAAGAAAATTAATGCAATTGGAAGAAAATGAAATAGCTACCCATAACACCCCACCTGCAGTCAAAACTAGCCAAAGAGCTAGGGAATAGAAATGTTTTCCCTATAATAATAATAGTTTATTATTTAAAGCAAAAAATACGTTAATTTCTTGGAAACAAACACTCTGAGATACAACTTAACAAAAAATACAATTCAGTGAACATCTATGCCTGAACTAGATATCTTAATATCTGTTTTTCAGACAGCAGCGCTCTTCCCTTTAAGATTATAAATTTCACTGTATACAAAACAGATACACTTATCAATAAGTAATTTGAAGTTGTAGAGTTTAGGTAAGCCTCCTTATGTGTAGAATGACAGTGTGTGTATGTGTGTAGGAGGTCGAGTATAAAATTTTACGTGGTACATTAAGTAATTATTTGGTTTCTTTATAGTTCGGGTTATGAATATATTCAAATAGTTTCCTTTTGCACTGTCTAATATTTAAACTTCGTATGTCCATAATTTTGTTGATTTTTCAATATTAAGATTAATTGTTTAAATGTTGGTCTATTAGGGAAAGTTATATTACTGCGGCGCTTGGAAATGGCAATTGTATCAAAGCTTGAGTGTTGTTTCATGATCGTGAGCAGAATGAACAGTTGGCGAACTGAGAGGACTTAACAAGATTGATACAGGAGCTACGTAGGAAACAAATAGGGGCGAAAAGTGCTTACTTTAAGAATAGCTCTTTGAGCTATTTCAAGTGGTTTAATAGTCGTTTTTGGTGCACTTCTCTGGTGTACAGTAAGGCCGTAATCCACTATAGATTGTCCAAGAGCCAGGTAGATCTGTTTAACTAATTTAGGATCTGCCACATTCCTTATATTTTTAAAAACGTATATCAGATTTCTAAACCTCGCAGTAATAAAATTAACATGAGGTTGGAATAAAAAAAATTATCTTTAATAATACCAAGATATTTAACCATATTGGTGGCAGTTAGTTAAGGCCAATGGCACACATGAATATTGCAGCAATCATGCGCAATCAGACAAAGCGAAGAAGTTGATGAGGTGGTATTTCGCATAGAGAAAGTTATGAAGACGGTTTTTTCTGCGTTTAAAGGCAACGCATTAAACTTTAACATCCTCTCACTTTTCGGGTGAGAACAATATTGCAGTGTCATCGGCATAAGAGATAATTTTGCCACCGTCTAGACAAAGATTACAAAGGTCGTATAAATAGGCTAGAATGACAGTTGGCTCTAATATACTCAATATCATCAAGAAGTCTAATATCATCTAGGAAATGTTTTCTTTACGTTTCCGTCGAAAAGATTCCAACTCCTTTTCGAAATCGTCGTACTTATCCGATAAAGCATACACTCCAGTGTTTCTAATCTGACTTTTTGATCCGAGTCAAATTTTGAAAACATGTCTCGTACCTGGTCCATGAAACTAGAAAGCTCACTCTCTCGCATCCGTTTCAAACGTCCTGTGTTTATATTAGTGTTTTTGCCGATAGATTGTACATCAGAAGTACTAACATCCATTCATTCCGAGTCGGTCTCTGATACAGGGGGCTTTGAATTAGGTGGAGTGCATTTAAACGGCATTGAAGGCTGTTCCCCGCGACTTCGCCCGCGTTTTCTAACGCTAACGGTTTTTCTAAAATAAAAGTAGTCTAAGTTAGTCCTTGTAACATCAGCTATCTGCCAGTGAAAATACTGTCAAAATCGGTCCAGCCGTTTCAGAGATTAGCCGGAACAAAAAGACAGACAGACAGACAAAAACTTTAAAAATTGTATTTTCGTTATTAGTACGGTATATGCTTTCATAATATGCATTTAGAAAAAGCTGTTATATTGACATTGAAAACAGACTCTTCAATTTTATTTATTTGTATAGATTAACTCCTGACTGTGTCGTAACTTTTGTACGACTCACAAATGATATAATGTGTTTACTCAACGGACCATCGCTTTTGAACCTGACTTTAATCAAAGCAGATGACGCTCACCTGGTGAATATTTACGGTGAGGCTTTTTTCATTAAATATGTGCTTTAATTTTTTGGTAATATATAAATTTTTTGGTTATTTTATTGATTATTGAAACTTTGTTGCACACAAAAAGTACAAAGGCGGGCTTAACGTTTTAAGGCGTTCTCTACCAGTCACTACTTTGAAAGTGCAAACTGATCTATGAACGAAATTATTAATGATCAACAGAATAACTATAAAACCTGTAACGAAACGCAGTGATTCCCGTTAAGTGCTTTGTAAGTGTCAGTATTCAAGTATATATAAGTAACTTCAAAACTCGAATATAAAATGTATATTATCAAATTGTATGGTACCGGCAGGGATATAACCCGGATCACTCCTGCCCCTGAGCCACCACGGCTCTCAATAATCCTTTCAGAAATGAGTAGAAGTCTGTGCCCAGCTTTGAGACGTATATTATACGTTTTTTTCTTACTTCTTATAAGCCAGTGCTTGACCACAATCCCACCTGGTGATAAATGTTGATGCAATCATAGATGGTAAATTGTACTGTCTTAGTGTAACAAAAGTTTGAACACAAATTAAAAATCCACGACTGCGTGAAAAAGTTTAAAACCATATTGTGTCAAATAAGACGAATCCTACAACAACCCGTATGTTAAAACCCATAAAACTAATTAGCCTACAGAGCGTGCATTAAGCTGCTATTTAACGCTGGTGTTATTCTAATTAATTCTGTGAGAGCGTAAGCCTTTCCCGGTCGAGTCAAAATATTCCTGCTACAAGCATGATATTTAATATAATAAAAAAGAGGGCCATAAGAGCAATTTATGATTTAAAGCCTAAAGAGTCGCTGCGACAAAAATTTAAGGAAATTAATATATTAACTTTGGCCTCTCAATACATTTATGAAAATGTAATGTACGTACACAAAAATAAAAGTAGTTTTACAAAAATAAGTGATATTCATCCTGTAAATACTAGGAACAGACACAAGTTAGTAGTACCAGTTACTCGACTCCATCGAGTCAGTAATTCATTCTTGGGGCGATGTATACGCTTTTACAACAAAATTCCAGAAAATATACAAAGTTTGACCTGCTCAAAGTTCAAAAACTTTATTAAACTAAGTTTGTATAAAAAGGGTTATTATAATATTAAAGAATTTATGGATGATAATAACCCCTGGAAATGAGGTGATCGCTACTTTTAATTTGTGTAACATCATGATTGTAAGCTGTAATTTAAAAAACAAAGTCCCGCTGGGTTTCTTGCTGGTTCTTCCCAGGACAGAGGTTTTTTCCGAACCAGTGGTAATCAAACAAAAGAGTGACTTTCAATAAGTATTATTTATAATCTATATTGAATAAAAAAGTTTCTGTTTCTGTTTCTGTTTCTAATACAATAAAAAAATATATAAAAAAAATGTTTACTTTAACAAAGAAAAGAAAATATACAACATTATGAATAGTCAGCTTAATTTTACAAAGTTATAGTAGCGGAGATTATACGCCCTCCTGGGCACAAGCTGATTTCTGAAAAGATTATGGAGTATTAAATTTGCTCACTTCAAATGTCTTCGAAATATTGTTATTTTTACTGGTTGTGTATTATGTGTATGTTTAACTACACCGTCGAGCACGTGGTAATTCAGTACTTAAAGTAACAATTAACAATATCATACGTGTTATCGGGGATCGAACCCTTATTTATTTAAAAGACTGATATTTTAAAATGGCGGAAGTCCATCAAGTAAAACAGAACTTAAGAAAACAAAAATAAGTTGAGCATAGCTTCGGCTTGGTATTGGCGTCTCTTGAAATGTAAGGAGGGTTATGTCTATCTTTCTTTATTGGTCAGAGGCTAACAATACAAAAGTTATGAGCTGGCAGTCCGCCGAGTTATCCTGCCTGGGTCTCCATTGACGGTAATAAATTTGATCCTTTGTGGGAACGCTTCACCTGGACTTATATGAGGATTCTAACCTTGACCTTTGTCTAGGCAAGCAATATTGGGTACACAAATAAGTTATATTTAATATGAGCACGAAAACACCGGCCCGTGTAATGCCGTACTAATCGCGACTTTTGGCGACATTTTGGCAAAATTGACTTTGAAACATGATTATTTTTATATTTTTGTTTCCGAGATCTTATACAATAACGTAAACACCTTATTTTTATTTAAATTTTAATTTTGAATAACGTAAAATATCCTCACTAGTCTTACATAACGTATTTACTTATTTTTTATGTACACGTTTAGTGTTATTGCATTTTATTTAATTGGCGTCTTAGTTTATACATCAGTAAAATAAGAATGAACTACAAAATAGTGTGTTATAATATGCCGCATTTTCTGTATAGATCTGTATAGAGCCAGCATAAAATCTTACTCTCGTTAATCAAAATTCTATGTATATATAAATATAAAATGTCAACACACAATTACTATACACATAACCCTAATATAAGATCATCGATTTGCTGCTCTCGACAAAAAGTTTTAGAAACCTTTGCTCAGGTGAGAAGCTCATAAAAATTGGGTACCAAATTTGTTAACCCTATTCGAGGCCAGTTTGGATTCTGTTGATATGCCAACATATCGTTTCTTTCATAAATGTGAAAACATCGATTTAACTTTAGAGACCGAGAGCCTGCTTAGTAATCTTACTATTATTATTATTTGGGGTATTTATAAAGTGTTCTCATCTGGTTGGGCTGACAAAATATATTAAAGGAAATAATAAATAAACATAAATATATATTTAATATACTAACATAAATAAATAAATAATACATAAATAAATAAATCTCAAGTAGATGGAAGCCCTCAGCAGGGGAGACAAAACGGCCGAGGGTTAGAGGTAAAGGGAAAGAAACCAGCGGACGATGCGGGCGGTATCAAGGAACACCGCCTTCTACATTTGAACCCGGAGCTTTCCGTCGCGGTCCCAGTCGCCTCAGATGACCTGAAAGGATGACCGGGATTAACCCGCTTGCAGAGGCGACTACAGGAATAATTTCATTCGGCAGACCACCCCACATGTCGGTCACCTCGTGAGCCAGGTCCAGATATTTTGTTTTTTTATCTGCTTCGGATTTCAGGAGATTCTCATTTTATGGAATGAAAATGTCGACCAAAAGTAACCTTGACTGCGCCTGGTCCATTAACACAATATCAGGCTTATTCGCTAGAATAGTCCTGTCTGTGATGAAGGCCCGGTCCCAGTAGAGCCTGGCGCGGTCATTTTCGGGCACGGCTTCCGGCAAGTACTTATAATAAGGCAGTTTCCGATCGACGAGACGGTATTTTAGACCTAGCTCCTGGTGCAGAACCCTGGCTACTAGGTTATGTCTGTGTAAATACTCACAGTTAGAAAGAGCCGAACAACCGGAGATGACATGCTTAAGTGACTCACCGGGACGGCAACAAGCTCAACAGATGTCGACAGTGCCATCCTTTAGAATGTATCTCCGATACTTGTTGGTCTTAATAACCTCATCCTGTATTACACAGACAAAACTCTCGGTTTTCTCGAAGAGGTTACCAAAACGTAGTCATCAGATGGAGGTAACTTTGTCTACAAAAGGCTCATGAAGAGCCTTGTAGAACCTCCCGTGGAGCATCTTCTCCTTCCATGCGGCCTTCCGGTCGGAAATGCACTGTACTGCTGGGTCTTGCCATTGCCCTTTGGCTAAGGATAGAGGGGTTAGCCCTTTATCACACGAAATGACGTCCCTGTAGAATGGATGATCCAATTTAAATTTTTCATCCAATTCTGATTTTTTTTTCTTTGAGTCAGAAAGTAATTACGGAGGCTTATTTATTTTTATTATTATTACTATCCTGAAATGTCCCACTGCAGGGCAAAGGCCTCGCTACTCTCTTTCCACTTATCTCTCTCTCTCTCCAGAGCCACAATAGAACAGTCCTTCATGAAGGACTCCAATTCATCCCGCTATCTCCCTCTGGGTCTGCCCCGCTGACGCCTTTTATTGGACCCATTTAGTTGTCATTTTTGCCCATTGTTCATTTGGAATTCGGCAGATGCGTTCATCCCAGTCCCATTTTGGCTCTTTGACAAACCTCAAGTGTGACCCTCTGCTGGACTATCAAAAACCAAGTCTGGGCACCGTAGGTGAAGATGGGAAGTATGCACACGTCCATGAGTTTCTTTTTCAGGGATAAAGGAAGACCACCCTTCATAAGATCCTTCAAAGATCAATAGCTATTCCAGGCGTTTACGTTGCTTCTTGCAAATTCTTTGTCTTGTCTTGCCTGGAAAGAGACTATTTGGCCCAAATACATATACCTATCGACGTATGCAATGTCAACACCCTCGATAGTAATCTTGTGATGTATGCCGTTTGTCATCAACTTTGTCTTTGACATGATCATCCGAAGTCCAACCTCAAGATTTGCCTTGCTAAGATTGTCTAGCATCTGAGTCAACTCGCCGGCTGAAAAACGAGCCCCTAGTGCCCGGCATCGGTTTCAGCAAAATCTTACTATTATGTTTTTTTTTAATTTCATATAAATATAAATATATATATATATATATATATATATATATATATATATATATATATATATATATATATATATATATATATATATATATATATATATAGTAACCGTGGTAGTAGAAACGAGATATTTTGAGTTGAAAACTTATTTAGGCGTGTTTGACACTTTTTGGATGTTGGAGTTCGCGTCACCAACGTGCAACATAAGTACGAAGTGTTGTGCTTGGACGAAGGTGAACGTACAGATTATACTGGTGTTAATGATTTTAATTTAAAAATCATTAAATTTGAATTTTTGATACTACAATTAATTTTTACGTTCGTCTCGGACAGACTTACAGGCAAAAAAGAAATCCTACCACCTAAGTAATGACGTATAGACCACATGTTAAACAACGCAACACATGTTTGATAAAATATTTGACATACAACTGTAAAAAGGGATCATACAGCTAAATACATTCTACCAATCTTCAACTGGTGTGAAATAGAACGCTGCAGAACAGTGCTGTCTAGCAATTAGGTATTCAGAATTTTAATTTTTAAAGTTGTTTCTTCAATTAACATTATTAAAATCTAACCAACTAACACCTAACGCCGTCTTAACTTTGTTAAATAGTAGTATCAAAAAGGGGAACGGATCTCCTGTGCACGGTTGTTAACAAGGTAAACGTTTCAAACCAGGACTCATTAGGTTAGCTATTTTTTTTTTATAAAATAAGGGTGTCAAACAAGCACAGAGTCCATTTGATGGTAAATAATTGCTTCTACTGTCTTGTTTATTGCATTCCCTATTACAAAAGAATACAAAGGGCGGACTTAATGCTATTAAATATTCTCTACTTGTCTACTCATGCCATCAGGTCGATTGTGTGCTCTTTTATTCTTTAGGTGTATACATATAGCATGGTGCACCGTGTGCTGGTGTGTTTACACTTATGTTAATATAAGTATATATATAAGGGTGTATAGTTTTAATGAGGGCTAATAATTTTCTGCTCACCTGATGCCGCTAGTTGACACTGAGGTAAAGTTTTTGCAATGTAATTTAATTAAGAAAGTAGTTTTTAATAAAAGTTTATTAGTTTCTAGAATATTATATTAATACAGAAAACAGTGTGTCAGTAGTTTTTTTCTTTAATTTTTTTGCATATTTTTAACACTTTTAAAAATTTTCTACTTTTATGAATATCTGTGGTTTGGTTTATTTATTTTTAATGTTATTAATATAAAATATAGCTAATAGTACGAAAAGAAACAATAACTTTTACATTTTCAGAACAAATTATCTTCCCCGCTATAAAAATCTGTCAAATATTATACCTAACTTTCTAGTGGCGCCGTCCTGGTGGCAGAAAAAGTCGTGGATGCCCTCATTGAACCTTAGAGAGGCTCAGAAGCGCAACAACACAAAACATAAAGTGGGCTTAAATAAAATTTCAGTGTGTTTTATATACGTTGACCGGGTAATGGCGGTGTAAGAATATCCGTACCCCGGATCATCCCGTGAGTGTCGTAAGAGGTGGCAGAGGGAAACAAATCAGGAGGTAGGCAACAGCGTCTTCCTAACAATTACTAAAAAAAACTGCGGTTGCCAACCCGCTTTAAAAAAAAAAGATAAAGCAAAGAAAGTTATACATATTACGAGTATGTTAAATCTCTCGCGAGCTGCAAAGGGAAATTTAAAGTCAGTGCAGTAGTGACATTCTTTATACACGTAACTATCTGTAGAAAAGTCGTGTCTGTAATTCTAATGATTGAAAAATTTAATCTTGGGGACAAAATAAAGGATTACTATCCTTTATTTCGTCAAAACTCAAATGAATTGTTTAAAAAATTTTTTTCTGTCTGTCTGTTTATTAACAATTTATGCAAAACTACTGTATGGATTCTTCACGATGTGTTTCTTCACTGCTGACCATGTAGTAGATCAGCACTTAAAATTGTAATCAACAATTTTATCGGTGCCGCCGAGAATCGATCCCGGGATGCTCGCGTATTCTGAAGCTTACTGTAGGCGCTTAGCTGAGCAACCAAGGCTCAAAACTACTCAAATACGAAAATAACAGACGGGTAAAATACACGGGTATTTTATCCGTGTGATCTATAAAACACTGTAAATTATTTTGTTTTTTAAACGAACTGCATTAATCTTCGAGATCTCTTCGTGTAAATCTCAATGGGCAGTTTAACACTTTAATTAGACGTTTTTTCAGCTGTACCCCTTGTAAACTTGATTACTAAATTTAAAAATGTAAATGTGTATATATTTTTATTTTTTAGCATGTAAAAGGTCTGGGCATGAGCCTATCCCGTTTTAGAGAGTATTATTCACGATGATTGGCAGCTTTGACACTGGTGTTGACGCTTGGCAACGTCTTCGATGCTGCTGTTACCCAATATATGTGATGCAGGCGGCTGTCGGGCAACAACACCGTTACACAACAAGGATACCGTCACCGATGACGATAATTCATGCGATTTTTTCTTCGGTGTTAACTGTTGGATATTGAGCAATCCGTGCACGTATATTGTTTCATTAGAGACTACGCCTTAAATTACATAGAATCTAATCAATTTAAGTTCGACCTTGATCAATCTCTTTCATTTTATTGGGATTTGCTAGGTAAATAGAGTGCCAGTATAATCAGAGGCTGTGAGGCATTCCATCTTAGTCCGCAGAGGAGACAACGCATCTGTAAATTTCTTTGCTTGAAGTTGGAGTACTATAAGTTTGTTTGTCACTTTTTTATAGAATAAAGGTGGTAAGCGAGCACACAGTCCATCCGATAGTAATTTGATGTTGTGTTCTGTAGACATATATGTACATGTCAGAATCAAAATGCAGATGCGTAGTCACCTCCGATAGACTAAGATGGAATGCATCGTATCCAGTAAAAAGGGTCACCGATTTTTTAAATTCACCATACGTAGCACAGCAGCGTTAAGCTGCATTTTACACTGGTATTCTGTGAGAGTCAACCTAATATATCCTGATCGTATAACAGTAATATAGCTGCGGCATGGCTTACTCTACCACGTGCTTAAGTTTAGTTAAAAAAATTAAGTGCTGAAAACAGTAAACAATATTGAATGGTATTACTATTAATCCACTCTGTTCAGTTATTTCGTTTCTTGTTAATGTTATGTGTTATTATAACCATTACAATTTTATTTTATTTGTATCTCAATAGTATCTTGTTCGAGAGTCTACAAGTACGTCATTAATTTTATTTCAGTTCTCGATATATTGCAAAATATAGCGCAAAGGAAATAATAGAAAATGTAGATAGTGAAGTATTAAGAAAGCTGCCATATAACTCTATATAGTCAGTTACATAATGTGTTTTTATTTAATATTATCTTGATAACAGAATTTCATTTCCATTTTATATTTGACATATTTGTTTATATATTTATTTATTATCTATTACAAAAGCATTGTAACATTATTGAATGAATAAAACTAGTTTTGACGATTTTATCACGTTTTATCAACTTTATATTGCTGATGATTCTAGTACATTACAGCACCGATGTTCAGGGGGACATTTTTATAGAGTAAGGACAACAAACGAGCACACAGTCCACCTGATGGTAAATGGATGCTGTGGCCCATAGACATTTACACCTATCCTCGAACAAGAATCAAAATGAAGATGCGTTGTTACCCTAAAGTTCTAAGAGGGAAAGCACATTTTTCAGTAAAAGGGGTCTCCGGTTCTCTACACTCACTATACAAAACACAACAGTATTAAGCTGCCTTTTACTCTGGTATTCTACGAGAGCGTGGTCCTTCCCCAGTCGAGCCGACTCATTCGTGCTACAACCATAATATAAATGCAGCATGGTCCTCACCACCTAAATAAATGAAACTATAATATTAAGTTCTTTAAACGGTTATATTTTCAAAATAAATAGATCATTCAGTACTAACCATATAGAGGACAAAAATATCATAAAATGTTTGCACAGCGAAAAATATTATTTTTCACAAAGCTTTGAGTTCTTTGTAAAATTATAGACGTTGAAATTTAAGCCCTGAGGATTTTTGTGCGACACAATAATGCAATGTTTTCAGGTTCATTATGATCCTGTGATACAGCGTCTGTGGTCGTGCCCTTTGTCGATTGTCGTTTGATTCGAATTCTTAAATCCATGAACACGTTCGCAAATTAGACATTTATGACTTTGTGAAAATATCTAAACGAATTGCGGCATTGTTTTTGGTTCGTTGACTTTCTCCAGTTATATAATACGTTTTATATATTATAATATCGGGATAATTGTCAAAGAAGGTATATATATATAGGTGATAGGTGTGTCCGATATGTGCCAAATGGAAGTCTTTAATCTCTGCATACCCTCAACGAGCGTGAGAGTTTGTGTAAGAAGCTAGAGTAAAGTCACAGCATAAATACGTCCCACTGCTGGGCCTTCTCTCTTTTCTGAGCTGGATTTTGGGCAAGAAAATGTCTGTTTTTATAAATTTTTTAGAGTAGCGGCATTCCCGTTAAATATAACTTTTATTAATAGCATGGTATTCTCTACCAACAATCTATCAAGTTTGAGATTTTGGCTGAGAAAAAAATTGAAAAAAATTACATTTGATTACAATTCTATAATGTTTTGTTGATTTTGAACTACATAGTATTTACAATTTCCAGTCTGTAAAAAAAATATAAGTTATTGTTAAGCTCCTCTTTTTACCGTCACAAACGTATAATATGTGAAAATAATATAAATGGATATTTTAAACGGCAATTTCATACATAAATCGCTTGTTACTGAACGTTTAGAGTTTAATTAAATTAAACTGGCAATCGACGAGACGAATTTTAATTATTTTAAAATGGCGACTACCAATTAGTTATTAAAATTACGCCACGGGCTACAATCGCGGATTACACGACATTTTGAACAGAGTTTTGACGTGAATACATCTTTAAAAGGTACGATCTTTTTGTATGCAGAATGGGCCCACCATAAATTGTGGCGTAACTTAATGAATTGCATGTCAATTTATAGTCTATAGATTACAATAGTAATATTAGTTTTGCCGCATTTAAGGAGAATACTGAGAAATTAGCAATTAAAATATGAAAATCACAATAATCTAAAAACAAACTAAAAGTGATTGTCTAGTAGTTTTCACCGATATTATAAATAATGTACTGTTCAATAATGAATAATATAAAACAAAGTTGTAGGTACGAGGGGTGATCCAAAAATAATGATAATGAAAATAAAAAACGGTAATTAAAGTTAAAATAATAATTTATTTTTCTACATAGTCTCCTAACAAATCAATACATTTAGTCCATCTTTTTTTTAAATCCAGGATTCCCTTAAAAAAAAAAATCTTTGTCTTAACCCTCCCAAAACGCTTCAACAGCGGCCATTACTTCGCTATCGTCTTAGAATTTCTTGCCTCGGAGGCGTGCCTTGAGCCGAGGAAAGAGGTAGAAGTCACTAGGAGCTAGATCTGGCGAATAGGGAGGGTGTTCGTGCAGTTCAAATCCCGTTTCTTGAATGGCAGCCATCGCAACTGCGGCTTTGTGAGCCGGTGTGTTGTCTTGGTGCAACAGCATTCCAGTTCGCAGTTTGCCGCGTCTTTTTTTCTTAATGGCCTCCCGTAATCTTCTTATTTGGTCTGCGTAGTAAGAACCCGTGATAGTGGCTCCCTTTTCCAAATATTCCACCATAACTATGCCTTGAGCGTCCCAAAAAACAGATGCCATAACCTTTCCCGCCGAACTTGAAACTTTGAATTTCTTTGGCGTCGGTGAGGAGGCTCGCTTCCAAGTCATCGATTGTTGTTTCGTTTCAGGATCAAAATGGTGGATCTAGGTCTCATCCATAGTCACAAAACGGAACAAAAAATTTTCTTGATCTGCTTGGAACTTTTCGAGATTGACCCTCGAAATGTCAACTCGATTTTTCTTTTGCTCGTCGGTTAACATTCAGGGTACCCAACGCGCAGAGACCTTTTTCATATGAAACTTGTTCGCAAGGATTCTTTGAACGCTGCCATATGAGATCCCTGTGACCTCAGCTACATGCCTGATGGTCCCTCTTCGATCTGCCAACACAAAATCTTCGACTTTTTTCACGTTGTCTTCAGTGAGGGACGTGGATGGGCGTCCTTTATCTTGACAACAGAGTCATTGAAGGCTTCTCCAACTGTCGCCGAATCATTACCTAAACAGAATGTTAATACCTGTTTAAAAGAATTTAGATTTGAAAAAGTATTACTGCATAATATTGTAAAATACTTCAAAACCATTGATGTAAAGAAAACCGCAGATTTGTGGGGGATTTCCGTTACAGTGATTGCGTCCATAATAGATTTAATTGCACCTCATCTTGCTATTATTTTTAATACTTGTATCGATTCTGGTGTGTTTCCTGATTTAATGAAGTATAGTAAAGTAATACCTTTATTTAAATCTGGTAGTACATTGGACCCCGCTAATTATAGACCTATTTCTGTACTACCAACTCTCAGTAATATTTTTGAAAAAATAATTTTGGATCAATTGTTAATTTTTTTTAATACAAATAAATTACTTCATAAAAATCAATTTGGTTTTACAAGGGGTCGCTCGACGTCTGACGCCGGTGTTGAGCTTATGAAATATATTTTAATGCCTGGGAGAATTCACAAGATGCCTTAGGTATTTTCTGTGACCTTTCCAAGGCTTTCGATTGTGTTCATCATGATACATTAATCAGGAAACTACAACATTACGGTGTAAAAAATTTGGCGCTTAAACTTATTACTTCATATTTAAGTAACAGAACTCAAAAAGTCGTCATTAATGGTAAATGTTCCTCCGGATCGGTAGTATCAATGGGCGTTCCTCAGGGCTCGATTCTTGGCCCATTCCTGTTCTTAATCTATATTAATGACTTACCTTATCTTGTAGGGGACAATCACGATATAGTATTATTTGCTGACGATACCTCTTTAATTTTCAAACTGAAACGGCAGTCAATTAAATATGACGATGTAAATAATGCTCTATCGAAACTAGTACATTGGTTTAACGCCAACAATTTGCTCTTAAACGGCAATAAGACAAAATGTATTAAATTTACAATACCTAATGTAAAACATTCGAAAACCAATGTGCTCTTAAATGGGGAGGAGTTGAGTCTTGTGGATACCACTGTTTTTCTCGGTATTACTATTGACGCGAAACTTCAATGGGGCCCCCATATATCTAAATTAGCAAGCAGACTTAGTTCTGCAGCATATGCTGTAAGAAAGATTAGAAGTCTCACAGATGTTGAGACAGCTAGGTTAGTGTATTTTAGTTACTTTCATAGCGTAATGTCTTATGGAATTTTGCTATGGGGTAATGCGACTGATATTGAAGTTATATTTGTTTTGCAAAAGAGAGCCGTACGGGCGATTTATAATCTAAATTGTAAA
Organism: Parnassius mnemosyne; assembly: GCA_963668995.1. Lineage (NCBI taxonomy): Eukaryota > Metazoa > Arthropoda > Insecta > Lepidoptera > Papilionidae > Parnassius > Parnassius mnemosyne. The sequence continues at coordinate 24,625,304 of CAVLGL010000091.1, forward strand.
GAGTCCCTTAGAGAAAAATTTAAAGAAATAAACATATTAAATTTGGCATCGCAATATATTTATGAAAATGTAATGTATGTACATAAAAACATAAATAGCTTTAATAAGAATAAGGATGTTCATACCTTAAACACTAGGAACAAACATAAGCTTGTAATGCCACTTACAAGACTCCACATAATTAGTAATTCATTTATGGGGCAATGTATACGCTTTTACAACAGAATCCCAGAACATGTTCAAAGTTTGTCAATAAACAAGTTTAAAAGTTTTATTAAAGAAAAACTGTACAAAAAGGGTTATTATAATATCAAGGAATACATGAATGAAAATAACCCCTGGGAATAAGGTGATCGCCACCATGCTGGTTCTATGAAAATTCATTTAAAATTGTATAAACAAAATTATTGTTAAGTGAAATTATGTTTAAAAAAAAAGTCCCGCTGGGTTTCTTGCTGGTTCTTCCCAGGACAGAGGTATTTTCCGAACCAGTGGTAAATAAAATAATGACTTTCAATAAGTATTATGTAATAATCCATATTGAATAAAAATCATTCTATTCATTCTATTCTATTCTTCGCGATGTTCATCTTCAGTGGATGTTCTGCCCAGTTTAAACTCCTTGGCCCAGCGTACAACTGTAGAATATGGCGGAGCAGAATCCCCCAATGTTTCCACTAAGTCAATGTGTATGTCTTTTGACGACATTTTTTTCAAACAGAGGTACTTGATGACAGCTCTAATTTCGTTTTTCTCCATGTTGATGTTATCTCTTTGACAGTTCGTATTCAAATGAATGTATCTCCCGGAAATCGTGATCTATTTATATGATTTTTTTAGGCTGTCGTAGTGAGTATATAAGCAAGCAAAAAATATTTTTTTTGGATTTTTATGCGGACCTGAAGTAACCGATTATCATTACTTTTGGATCACCCCTCGTACATTCAGCATAATTGATGAAAAATCCTTTTAGAGGTTCCGGCAAAATATAGTGCACAGACATGAAAACGAGGTATGCACACTATTTTTTACATGTATTGATTGATTAGTGAATATAGATCCCAAACACCATTACCGTAATTAAAGAAATATTATGATTAAAGCCAAGATGAATCATACTGGGATATTATTATTATTATTATAATTATTATATTATACAAAATGTTAAAAACTATAATAATAATGAAAAAAAAACTAAAACTAGAAACTGAATAATCATATTATAGTCCTACTCCAATAAAGACCAATGTCATACCGTCGGGTCTCCTGCCATCGTCTCTAAACATTCCACAAGGCTCTAAAACCGAGGGAACATTTATAGAGACAAGAGCCCTTCGGATGACATCGTTCAAAGAACTGTGTCATGAAAACCTACCAGCACTTTTCTTACATGAAAGTTCGTGGAGCCCAAACTTGTCGACTCTGCTATCACAGAGGCACTGATGGGGTTGACAAATCGCCGCTCCTAGTCGGATTCCTACGGCAATGCGCAAGCTTTCCCCAACAATTAATGTGCCGAGATTACTTGATGGTAAAGCGTGTCACCAGTGACTAGATTCCTTAGTCGAAACAGCTAGAAGGCGTGCCTTATCTTGGTCACTATGGAAATTATGAAACAAATATTTCCGCACGTCCTGTATGTTTTTATCCTACTTATATAATATTACAAACGTGAAAGTTTGTGACAATATATGGATGTTTGTTACTCTTCTTCGCAAAAACTACTGAATGTATTTAATGAAACTTTACAGAAATATATCTCATACATTAGAACAACACATAGGCTATAATTGATAAAGATATCGTGTAAATTGGTAAAAATATTACGATAAGTGTTAAGTAAGTCGGAAAAAGTCTGTCATCTGCGAGCTATTTTGGCGTGCAGTGCCAAAACTGTAAGAGTTAAATATAATTTATGGTGGAATTATTTCTCCTAAATAGCTATACGAAAAATTCCGCGACAGTATATATCTATGTTTTATTACCAAAATAGTGAACCACAAATAAAATAAAATTTGATACTTTATTTCCAATGCACATTTTACAGTAACAAATGGATTTCATCAAAATAAATACTTTAGTCACTTCTGATATTCAAAGTAATTAACTTTTGTGTTTTAAACATTGTGCTTTGGTCAAATAATTTAAAAGTAACGACGATATAAAATTGTGCAGTCCGGCGCGCGCAGAACAGTCGGGCGTACTGCGGGAGAGTTGGGGGAAAACATCGCTCATCGCCGCGTGAGCAAATGTACCTCTTCACACTTAAACAGCTGAACCGATTAAGATGATATTTGGTATCCTGATAGTTCAAGTCCTGGGGTAGGAAATTTTATCCATAAATTTACTATGAAAGTGCGATTATTGATGGACCACCTATGGTTTATAAAGATATTTCAAACTGTTTGTGTAAGGGTAAAATGTACTCGTACAAAGCAAAATGCCACTGCATTTATTATTGTAAGTCATCATTTCCAAACCAGTCTCTAAAAAATACAATATACAGACACACAGGCGCGGTGTCAAGACTTTTTTTATATGTTTTGATTGATTAGTAAGTATACATAGTAAATAACATTAAACCGATAATTACTGAGTAATAACAAAGCCATTTATGATTTTAAAAACTAATAAATAAATAGCAAGTTATTGTTTTAAACTGGTTGTGTATGGGTTAAAAAAAAACATTGTATAATATCACAATATTTATAACAGACATATTAATCATATTTACCACGAACAGGTAAATATTAAGTAAGACATTTTAAACTGTTTGTGTAGTGATAGAATATAATGTATAATGTTATCGCCGTAATATTAAAATATTATTTCTTAAAGGCAGCACAGAGAGACAAGAACAGTGTGACTACATTTTAAGTTCACTTCGCTACATACTCGTATTCACGTGAAACACACGGCCGTGTCCACGACACAGTTACAACCCGTTTTTTTATTATATTAGAATTAAGGGTGACAGCCGACCACTCCACCTGACAGGGAGTTGGTACTGTGGTCCATAAACACCTACGTCCATCTTCGAATGTCACCACTAAGGGCTAAGGAATGCCTCATTAACAGTAAATAAATTCTGCAGTTTTTATTAACTTATGATAAGCCAGTGTTTGACCAGTGATGAAGCTCTAGTTGGTAAATCACGCTGTCTTAGCGGAACGAAAGCATATTCACTCGTTGCCTTGAAGACGTAAAGTCTATTCTCGTCACTAACGGAACAAAAAACAGCAGCATTTTGAAATTCCACGCTGGTAACATTTTTCCCAAAAATGAAGTGACACCTTACCTACGATACCTACTATCAAATATACTGCAAGTGCGCTACTTGCAGTATATTTAATAGTAGAAAGCTACGGCCAACCTGCGGCCAATTTGAAACAAGAAAGGATAAAGATGTGTTGTCACTTCTGAGAACTCAGATAGAGACATCCTGTAAATACAGTAGTGATGGTACTATTTAACAGTAGAAATAGGTAAGATAGTGTTACCTACAAGACGAACTCCGGGACAGAAAAGTATATAAAGACGTCTTAATAAAGTGGAAACTCGTATTTTGTTTTAGGATAAGGGTGACAAACGAGCACACAGTACACCTGATGGTAAGTAGTTGCTGTGGCCCATAGACATCTACATCTATCCTTGATTACGAATCAAAATACAGATGCGTGGTCACCCGTAAGGACAAGATGGAATGCCTCGTTTCCAGTAAAATGGGTCTCCGGTTCTCTACACTCATCATACGAAACACAGCAGCGTTAAGCTGCTATTTTAGGTTGGTATTCAGTGAGGCGTGGTCCTGCCCCGGTCGAGCCGACACATTCGTGCTACAACCGCATTATAGCTGCAGAATGGCTCTACCACGTATATATTTACGTGGTAGAGCATAGTTAGAGTAAAGTTAAAGTTAAAGTAACAGCTTATATACGTCCTACTGCTGGGCTCAGGCTTCCTGTTATTTCTGAGAGGGTTAGGACAGAGAATAAATAACAGTACTTGTCGTGAAGCGACAATTAAAAAAAAATAAAAAAATAGAACCTAACCTAAGTACAACAAAACAACAAAGGTAGAGCCAGAAAACAATATATTTAAATTTATAAAAGGTATTTACAATTTTATAAAAAAATGGAATGAGGATGATGATGAATGAAGTGAGAATACAATTAGATTATAATAAAAAAATAAAGGTGAGAGAATAGGGGAATATAGCGTTGAAGTGGGGCCTAAAAGTCGAAGCGACACACGTTGCGTTTGTAGAAGTAGGTTTCTTAGCAGCGACGGCACGCAGCGCCTGAAGCCAGCACACGCCGTTTGCGCTTGTAGAAGTAGGTTTCTTAGCAGCGACGGCGCGCAGCGCCTGGAGCCAGTACACGCAGCGTCCGGAGCCGGCGCACGTAGTGCCTGGAGAAGGGGCGCGCAACGCTTAGAGCCAGCAGTTGCAGCGCCCAAAGGTAGCGCCGGCGGTAGGTGCACTCGGCGCCTGGAGTAAGTAGTAGTAGTGCCCGGAGTAGTGTGGCCCCCGCGCTTGTAGTAGACTCGAAGCGACTTCCGAGGTAGATGGAGGCTTGTAGGATTCCGGAGTGGCGCGGCCCGAGTTTGAAGAAGGCTTCGCCGAAGACTTCACGTGTAAATGGAGGCTTGCAGGATCCCGGGGCAGTGCGGCCCCGGGATAAGGCCTTTAGGAGATACTTCCAATTCGCGAACTGAAGCGAGACTGCCTTTCTTCACCGATTGTTCGGCTTTTATACCTTTCTAGAGAGAACGGAAAAATTATTTAAATTATACGCAAATTTTCTGTAAATGGTCAAGAGAAAAGAGGATTTATGTGGAATTATCGAAATAGGAATAATAGATCGGTAGCAAATTTGAATATAATTACCATGGAAACGATATAAATAAGAAAGACAAAATATGTCAAATTTTTGTTTTTGGTTTATAATAAGAAAACGGTAAGATTTAAGTGGAAAATGAGATATTATTGATATAGGAAAAAAGGTAGCGCAACTGCCCACACAAAGTCCAAGATTGTAGAGTTACGGAAAACTAGCTAAAAGATCGAAAAAAGGTAGACTCCATTGACACCAATTTAAAAGTGCTGATAATGTGAAAATACGAAGTAGAAATGATTTGTTATTGTGTTCTTATGGTTTAAAATCGTTACAGGATCCTATGGAAATAAAGGTGATGTAAAATATCCAGTTTTGAGGTGAATGCAGAAAATCGAAACAGAATGGAAAAAATGAATTTAAAATAATGTAAAATGATACGTGAGTAGCATAACACTACATACTACGTACTTAGGATGTGTTGTGCCATGTGTTGAGCGAATAGTGGGGATGTAATCCAAAACTTCATATATTTTCGTAGGTGTCGTAAGAGATAAAAGAGAAACAGACCAGGATATCGGTTGCAATTTACTAAAAACAATTAATACTATTAAAATACATGCTAAGAGTGAAAACTATGCAGGATTAAAATCCCGATAGTTTCTAGATGAGAGATACTCCCAAGGCAAGAGACAGTCCCAAGGCAATAATGGAAATAAGGGTAAATTAACCGTATTGCCATAATTGACTTGGGACTGTCGGTTAACTTATGTTGGAGACGTATGAACAGCTGTGAACATTTGATATGCTGTAATGGTTACAAGAAATATCTTCTTGAGACCTATGTTAAGCTGTGAACTTTTGAATATATATTATACGTGGTAGAACCATGCTGCAGCTATATTAGAAGTATAGTTGTAGCACAAATCGTGTCGGCTCGACCGGGAAAGGACCTCGCTCTTACATAATACCAGCGTTAAATGGTAGCTTGATACTGCTGTGTTTCATATGGTGAGTATAGAGAACTGACTGAACTGAACATGACCCATTTTACAGAAAAAGTGGCATTCCATCTTAGTCCTCACGGGTGACGACGCATCTGCAATTTGATTCTTTATTGAGGATAAATGTAGATGTCTATGGGACATTTTGAGGACTATTATAGGCTATTACGGAAGCTAGCTTAGTCCACGTGATAGTAAGTGGATACGATTAGTCATAGACTAGACACCACGTATACCTACTATTGCAACTTTAAATTAAAACTGCTATTAACATCCTTCTCATGAATCCATTTTCAACGTAGTAGAGCCATGTTGCAGCTAAATTATGGTTATAACATGAATGATGGCACGACCGGGATATGATCACGCTCTTACAGAATACCAGCGTAAAATAGCAGCTTAATGCTGCTATTTCGCATGGTGAGTGTAAGGAACCGGATCTTAGTTCTCGGGGGTGAAAATGCATCTGTATTTTTCGAGCAACATACTTTATCGAAGATAGATGTAGGTATCTACAGGCTGCGGCATCCACTTACATCAGGTGGACTAGGTGCTCGCTTGTTACACTTCTATATAAATAAAATAATTGGCTGGCCGTATAGCTCGAAGAACTGCCAACCGATAGAGAAGGAAGGTATTGGTGAGCCTCCGTTATACTTGCAAACATTGTAGGGCAACCACTAGAAGACTTGACAACCGAATTAAACTTGGGCTTAAAGTAATGTCTGAACGCGAGGGATTCTCATTTATAGTCCCGTGGTGAGTCCGTGACTTTATATTTGTCGTTTCGTTTAACGACTTCGTCCATTTCAACTTTACTTGCATTTTCCACAATGATGTATGAAAGTGTTTGTTTATCTTGTTTTATCACTGTGACTTTAAGGAACGGTTCCAGCGAAATTGTGTACAGCACATTATTTATTCACAAAAAATTTGTGCACTACTACAACAGTGAGAGTTCATAGCATGTATGCGTAGGTATATTGACGTAAAAGAAGCGAGAGAGGTGTGTCCGGATCTTTGCCTACCCAATAGGTGACAGACGTGAGGGTTTAAGAATTAATATGTATTGTAGTACTGAACTTAATTTCTTTGCTACATAAAGAAAACGAAAAAAAAAGTTTCAAAGCAGACTTTTATATAATTTGTGGATGTTATGACAGAGGTGACTGATATTGATGGGCAGCAGTGTCTTCATAATAACAACTAGAGAAAAAAAACTGCGGTTTCTAACCCACCTGCCAGGCGTAGATACCATGGCAAATATCCCCTTTATGAGGCAATCTATGGGGTGGCCTATTTTCAGCAGTGGACTTAGATAAGTTGTTATGATGATGAATCTATCTTAGTGCAAGAACTAAACTGCAGATGCATCATTTTTTATATAATTCAAGTGACAAACGAACTTACAAGTACACTGCTGAACACGGGTCTCATCCATAGATTGACTCATAGAGGGATTTTACCGTAGTTGCTTCCCTTGGCAGTTGGGTTGGCAACCGCATTTTTTCATAATTTTGTATTCTTATCAGAGATATACTGCTGAACATCCCCAGATCTCCTATCTTATGATCTCAAGCCGAAATTCGTGCTATTCGGATTGAAGATAACCAGTATGATTTTACGTAGTAGAGCCATGCTGCAGCTATATTAGTAGTATAGTTGTAGCACGAATGGGGCGGCTCAACCGGGGAAGGACCACACTCTCACAGAATACCAGCGTAAAATAGCAGCATATCATTGCTGTTTAGCCCAAATAATTAATATTGTAAAAACTTGGACTCAAGACGCGTGTCTCGGCGTTTTCGCCCGATGCAGTTCACCTAATACAGTCAACTTTTGTCGGGGCAACTAAGGGCGTGAACATTGCTATGTTTCGTATGGTGAGTGTAGAGAACCGGAGATCCTTTTTTACTGGAAACGAGGCATTCCATCTTAGTCCTCACAGGTGACAACGCATCTGCATTTTGATTCGTTATCGAAGATACATGTAGATGTCCTATGGGCCACAGCAACCACTTACCGTCAGGTGAACTGTGTGCTCTTTTGTCACCCTTATTCTATGAAAAAAAAATGTGCAAACTTGGATGGAACTCGACTCGAGTTGAAATTTACGTAACTTGAATTTAACTCGTGTTTATCAACTCAAATTGAAAGGCCAAAGCTGAGTCAATTTGTTAAAAATTATTTACATATTTGTTCTTACATCCAAATTCGTATTGGGCACAGACGAATGCGATGCTAGCGCTTGTAGGGACTATTATTATTACTAAACTTAGTACGTAGGATTGAAAACAAAACGTATTTATAGTACTATTTGTATTTTCGGTTTGTGTATAGAAATATCTTTATAAAATAATATCACTCTAACATTATGAAGTAGGTATTTAAGTTTTTAATAATTTAATCATCACAAATTATACTTAAAAAATTTATTGATATTATATTATATATACGACACGATGAATGCATTCTGCCCTCGCTTGCTCGCATGTTTTGTTCAATTACCGCCAGCCCGAATTCGAGTTAGCGGTATCCACTCGAGTTACTAACTCGAATTAACTCAAGTCAAGTTGACCTATCACTATTACAAATCAATAAAGACTTCTATGTACACTACTAGACAGGTAATTCAGAACAATAAATTTGCCACAGCTGTGGATCGCGTGAGCTATGAAAGTGTCCTGTGCGTATGTAATGTCTTCATAATTTTTATCCCCTAAAGTTCTTTTTAGGTATGCTGTTGGTTTCTCAATCTGTTTAGATTAGTCATCATCGTCAACTAAAATACCTCTAAAGAAACTTCTGGACTCTTTCACAGTAGAGAGAGTATTTACATGATTGCCAATGTAGGCAGTATTATGGAATTTGTCAATAAAAAATTCTCTGGCTTTCTCTAGTATTCTGATACTTTAAAGAGATCATCAAATGTGACATATTTTTATTATCAAAAAAAAAATACCAAATTCAACATATTTTTAAAATGCAATAACTCGAAAGTTTTATACTGCATACTATCCACGAGTGCTCGCTTTAAAAGTAACTTAAAATGGGAAACTGTGTTTTTATATTTCTCTTTGAACAGACGTTGTTATTTACATAAGTATTTTAATTTGTACCAAAACTGCATAAACTGAATGTTACAGTAGGACATAGTCCACTGCTTTACACACGTCACATGGATAGAAGATTACTAGAAACTTAGGCCGGCCACACACTGCCAGAATATTTGACGTGAATACGTTTTTAAATGTTCTCCCATTGTGGGAGTCAGTTCAGAAAACTGATGATAGTAAAATCGGGGCATTTTGGTGTTGCAGTTACTTATCTATCATCTACATCCGAAATTTAACTACGCCACTTTTTTTTATAGGAATAGGGTGACAAACGAGCACACAGTCCACCTGATGGTAAGTGGTTGCTGTGACCCATAGACAACTACAGTTATCCTCGTTTGCGAATCAAATGCAGATGCGTTATCACCCGTGAGGATTAAGTTGGAATGCCTCTTTTCCAGTAAAAAGGGTCTCCGGTTCTCTACACTCACCATACGAAACACAGCAGTGTTAAATTGTTATTTTACGCTGGTATTCTGTGAGAGCGTGGCCCTTCTTCAATCGAGCCGACCCATTCGTGCTACAACTATACTACTAATATAGCTGCAGCATGGCCCTACCACGTATAAACTTGATACCTAAAACTTGATAGCTAAGAGATCAAAGAATTCGTTACGTTGAGTGAGGACAGTGACGCATCGCGTGCGACGGAGGTGAGAGCGCTGCCATTTTGAAGACATGTCGTTATGTAAAACACACAGCCTTATCCACGACACAGCCACAGCACGATTTTTAGAAAATTTCTAACGCGTACCTGGCCACTATCTGCACACTAATAGAAATTTTGTTCCAGCAATATTTGCATGTATATTTTAAGCAAATTATTTATTTTTCACAAACAACTCAGTTTATAATAAATCAAAAATATAAAGAATTAAAAAATATAAACAAATCAAAATTATAAAATATATATAAAAGCAAACAAAAAAAACGATATACAGATAATATATTGGATTGCAGCAACGAAAAAGCATCCAAATCAGCATGATGATGTAGCAGTGTCGTCAAGGCCACAGTGTTGTTATTCTGCCGAGGCTTCATATTACCGAACAGTTGTCGGACATATTTCTCTTAACATAAAAAAATAAAATAAAAAGAATTAAAAAATCTACTTACCTTAAATTACATATATATTATCAAAGGGAAATAAACCATGTAACAAGAAGATGTTGGCTATGAAAGTTGATGGATTTAAGAGGGAGGCCAAAAAAACCCTCTTCTCATCAGGTAAGATAGTAGTTAAGCACTGGCTTATAAAAAAAGTCGAATAGTGTTAGCCACGAAATTCGTAAGAAATGGGTGAGTTAAGAGATAACGGCTAATAAGGGAAAACGGAAAAGGAAGGGATGCTATGCCGTCTCCCAATAATTTGGGGTAAGAGCAGGAAGAAGAAGAGTTTTAAGGTCAACACAAATGGCTAATTTAAATAATCTACTTTACGTTTAATCTATATAAATAAAATTATAGAGGTTTGCAGATGTGCGCGCATCACGGAAAAAATACTGCATAGATTTCAATTGTCAAGTTTTCTAAGTTTTATTTCTTATCTAAATAAAAAATATTACGATATATTCTTGTGATATAAATTTATTACAGTTTTAACAAACAACAATTTTTATAAGCTCTACGTGTTCGGTGATGTGTGTTTAGCTGTTTTCACATTACAGACACACAACAGGTCAACAGTAAGTCGCTTGCTCTTGCGTTACTAACCCAGATAATTTATATATTTTAGCTACAAATGGAGCAACGAGTAACGAAATTTTGTAAGCAAAGTATATTTTTTGCTTGCGGTCTATTTGATGTTTGTTCCTTCGCACATATGAAAACTTTGTTAATATATTTAGCAACGCGGGGCATCAGCTAGTCTCCTATAAAATACACCTCTACCTCTGCACGTTACATTAAGAGAAGAAGGTAAGGTAGCTAAGTGCATTTTGTCGATTTTGAACTTATATCACCTCTAAACTAAGCTAACAATTTTCTATCGGCCAATATTGGAATTATATTTTTACGTTTAATAGTTCCATTCCAGAGATAGATTTAGAGCATTTTGACGCTGAAGTGCAAAATTTTCCTTCCTGTCAGCTAGAAAGCAGTTACTATGCACCGTTACGCTAAAAATCCGTTATGTGATTTCAACGATTTATTTTCTTAGTAGAAGTATAATATTTGATTTTGTAAAACTAAGAAACAATGCATTTAAGCACATTTACTAAGCTAAGAGGCAGTTAAGCGTTACTAATTGCTTTATTCCTTAGCAGCAGTTTGGCTAGGATATACCTTAAGTATGCTAAAAGTCGGTAAACAATAGTCATCATTACAGCCCTTCACAAGTCCACTGCTGAACATAGGCCTCCCCCAAAAAATGCCACAAAGCACGGTCCTGAGCCACCTGCATCCATCGTCTTCCTGCATGTCTTACCAGGTCGTCACTCCATCTCGTGGGGGGACGCCCTACACTTCGCCTACCGGTACGAGGCCGCCACTCGAGAACCTTTCTTCCCCATCGGTTGTCGGATCTTCGAGCTATATGGCCGGCCCACTGCCACTTCAGCTTACTAATCCGTTGGGCTATGTCGGTTACTCTGGTTCTACTGCGGATATCCTCGTTCCTAAGTTTATCACGCAGAGAAACTCCGAGCATAGCCCTCTCCATAGCTCGCTGAGCGACCTTGAGCTTTCTCATACGGCCAGCAGTGAACAATAAACAATAGTAGTAGAGACTAAACGCGGCTAAAAACACCTAACTCCTTTTTTTAAGCGTAGAATTAATAAAATATATAAAATCACATACTTCCCAAAAAGCAGTTACGAGTTTTTAGTGTATGATGAATCTTTGAATTATATTTGAAATAATACTTTATCAGTGGCAACTTGAATGTGCTACGCATACAAGCGTTTAAGTGTAACTTTATGCACGCGTCGAAAAATTCAATCCGCAATTATGATCAGAGACCTTGTCAGAGTGCGTCAAAGGTATATGCCGCGGTGTCGATTTTGATTTTGAAAACTATTTTACTGTATGAAAAAATGTGTTTTTTCCAGTGAATTGGAACTTTTGACTCAATTTTCCTCCAACATTTTGACGCTTGCTGATAAAACATAATTTGCAAAGAAGAAATTTAATAGAATTTTAAGGCAATAAAATTGTTATATTTATTTTTACATTGGCATTTTCCACTAATATTAAAGTTAAGTTCATATTTTTCTAAACTGGCACCTCCATTGAGATTGTCACATACATATCACATAAAGCTTAGTATTTTACCCTAATTAATATTAAAACTTTGATTTATTTAGTACTTAAAAAGTAGTCAATAATAATAATACATTTTATTCAGTACGTCTCTAATATGTAAAAAGAATGAGGTAGGCATGCACTGCTACTACCACTGCTCGGTCAAAATGTCTGACATTAGTCTTTTTTGTGCATAAAAATAAATTGTGGAAGAAATCATGTATGAAACTATCATACCTGTTATACACTAATGTCATAAACTTATAATTTTCCTTATTTAAAATTAAATAGTTTCCGAACGTATGAAGCTGACCTATTCTCCCTTACATTACTTGAGTATTTATATAATTCTTTATTTTACACATATAATAATGCCTTGGTTTAACAAAGGCAAGAAGTTAGTGAGTATGGCGATAAAAGAGGTAGCAGAAGACCGTAAACCATAATGAATTCTCATGTTTTCGCGAATACTACACATTCAATTAAAACTAATTTTTTTCGGATTTTATCGCGTATATTAACTTTTTTTATATTCCCGCCGTTTCGAATAATTTACAGTACCTATGTTCACAGGAGGGACTGAGGTGTTCGACGTCTCAATGTCGTCAAACGTCTGCAGTTTGTGGTCATATCCTAGACGGCCCCCGCCATTTTATATACCACAAATCCTCGCGAAAGAACATCGATTCATCCCAAGGATGATATGTCAGACTATTTAAATTTATCTTAGGATAATACTTTTATATTGTCTGCATTGTTAATAATATAATATATAATCTATAATTGTAAAATCCATAGATACCTAATTGGTTTATAATAATTGTATAGTCTGTACTTTCGGTGCAATTTAAATATACTTATGTACTGTACGTTCGTTACGAACAAAAAAAATGTTAAATATCTTAATGGGCACGCAACATAATTGTCCCTACCTTAATTATTGTTTCAGAAATATCATCACTATCGGCATGTCATACCAGGTCGCCACACTATCTAGTGAGGGGTCGCCCTACACTTCGCCTACCGGTACGAGGCTACCACTCGAGAACTTTTTTCCGCATCGGTTGTCGGTTCTTCGAGCTATATGGCCGGCCAATTGCCACTTCAGCTTACTAATCCGTTGGGCTATGTCGGTTACTCTGGTTCTACTGCGGATATCCTCATTTCTATGTTTATCACGCAGAGAAACTCCAAGCATAGCCCTCTCGATAGCTCGGTGAGTGACCTTGAGCATCCTCTATGCTAGTAGTAGCTATGTAACCAGGGCAAAAGTGAAATTGGGGCCCTATTTAAACTAAAGTACATACTTTAAAGGTGCAAAACTACATCATCATCAGCTCCTTGTCACCCACTAGTATTATGTGTAACGCATAAAGCATGACGAAGTAGATTATATTTGGTAATATAGGCAGATAACATAACAGTGGAAGAGCCACATGATAGCTTTTGCTGTCGCACGAGTGAGCTAGACTAGATGGATCTTCAGATTAGTTGAAGAGCGAAGAACCTTGTCGTGGTTGGAGGAAAGGTATTGAATTTTTTTAAGGTAGAACGCGGAGGACAAATCATTTAAAATGGAGTAGAGAACAGACAATATTCTGGAAGTGCGCCTCTCTCGGATAGTTATCCAGTTAAGACGAATACGAAATTAAGAGATATGGTCATATTTTCGAAGGCCAAAAATAAACCTGGTGCAGTTATTAAGAAGGCGCTTAAGCTTATTGAGAAGATTTTGGTTCAAGTCTGAGTAAGAAACATCTGCATAATCTGTACAAGAATATGCTTAATTTTGTATGGGAGAAAGCTTTTCAGACAGTAGAGCGATCTTAAGACAGCAGTAACTTTAGGGCTATCTTCGATTAAAAATGAAAGTACATGAGCGTTCTCACCTCTGAGCTGCTATTTTACGCTGGCGTTCTGTGAAAGAGTGGTCTTTGGAACGAATTAAAATGATTCTGTAGTAGGATTTTTTTCTAGTAAACCACATAAATATAGACTACACCTATACCTACCGCACGAGATTTCAGAAAAAACTTGGTAGAAAATGAGAGTAACAAACATGTTGAATATAAATATATAAAATGCTAACACTTGTGCGTTGTAAGCTTAAAAATGGGATAGAATGAACAAGCAAGGATTTTTGCAGATGAAACATTCATTGACTCCTGACTGACCTACGTTTGGTTGTACTGTGAATAATGTATTTACTTGACGGATCAGTTAATATAAATTACCATTCGATTTTAATAACACTGGCTACAGAGAATAATACAAATATGATAGAGAATTATTAATAGGGCTTTTTAAATGTCCTTTTATATTTTATTGGTTACATTCACTGACCTCTATATATACAAGTACAGTGGTTATATTGGTTAAATAGACATTTCTTTAAAATTTAAACTTGTAAAGGAACTGTAGCCGCGAGCGCGACTTGACGTCGCCACTGAATACAAGAAGGCTGATTCGTTTTTCGCCAAGAAGCTAAGAAAAGCCAGTCATCGAGGAAACACATCCAGTGTTCTTGGCACCATATCGTGGGGTGTAAGTATGTGTGCTCATTTTACTTATTAGTTTCATATGTTCGAAAATTTAAATCAGATTGTTCAATTTCTAGTACTCCTTGTACTTTTAAATTAATTTGTCAAATGACAAACCAATGTAAATTTCAAAAAAAATCTTATAATTGTGCACACTACTGCCAATACCACTATACTAGACAAGACACACCACTGACGATAATACGACACGTGTTTCGCCTCTACACAAGGCATCCTTAGGTGACGTAGACTCTGCGGTGGCTGACCGCTAACTTAGCGGTCTTTAAACTAGGTAAGACACATAATTTTATTTTATCGAGCGGATGTACGTGAAGTAATTTTTTGCCAACTTTAATATAATGGACTTCCGCAAAGTAACGCCAGATTTTATTAATTATATTTAATTGTATATGCCATGTGATGGCAAGAGAACCCATCACCTCATTTTGTCCCGTGGGTGCCGTGAGAAGTAACCATGGTAAATGCAATATTGACTTTATAGCACACTAAATATATAAATATATAAAGTATATTATTTCATTTACGCCCGATATAAAATAACTAGACCATCATTAAGGGTGCTCACGTTTAGCACAGTGATTGTGTCGACCTGTCAAGAAAATCCTTCCTTCAACGAGAGAGGCCAAATCCCAGCAGGACTTTATCTTGCTCATGAAGAATAAGAAGAAAAAGAAGAAATTATATCTACCAACCCCTGTTGAACATAGGTGAACAAAGTTTTAAAAAAAAAAGTGTTATTTGATATTTCAATGCCTCTATGTAAGCGGTGAAACATGTTTGGCCTAAAGTGTATGTAATTAACACCTGTATTTACCATGTTTCAAAAATAAATAAAAGTTTTGAATCTTGAATCTTTAAATAAAACTTTTCTTTATAATACACAATAAACATATTTTTCTTTACTCGCTCAAACGCCAAGTAATTCAGAGAGGTAATGAAACCTGCGTTTTAGGTACTAATCGCGGTATCTAGTAGTAGTGTATTACTGTACTCAGGTTTAAGTTTTTTTTTTTAAATAATGATAATAATATGTTGTATATTGTAATGTTATGTAAATAAATATATAGAGTTAAATTGTAAAGTTACCAAAATCGTGTTCGTTTTATCGAAGTAGAAATAAGGTTGACAAACGACTGTGTGCACCTGTGGTAAATAGATGCTGAGACAACTGCAATTTATATCGTCGACTTCCAATTAAGAAGAAGAAATTAATCACCCCTGGGGACTATAGAGAAGGCACCTTACCAATAACGAACATACTTTATGTTCGTTATTCTACCTTGACATCAAAAAAAAAATATTCCGTCCGTTCTCTCATCCAGCATCATTATGATACAATGTTGTATTTTATCTATGAAAGAGCGTTTTCCTTCCCCGGTCGATCCCACACCATCTTAGCCCAAAAATACACCTGCAACGCGACTCTACCAAGTAAATTAATTTAATACTTGTTAAACAAATAATTTTAACTTGACCAAAAATAACAGAATTAAAATTGTATGTGCATTAATGTGAAAATTTAAATATTTATGCTAATATCGCTGCCTGGTCAAAGAGAAAACTACAAGTACTGTTTTCCATTTTATAATAATTTTTGTACTGATAACGCTCGTGTTCATGGGAAGCGTGCTATTTAAATTTTGCTATTGAATATTTGCATAAAGATAAATTCACTTTGAAGTAAACGAAACGAAAGGAAACCTGTTGATGTATATTTTCAAAATAATATTTTGAAAATATATCAGTTAATAGACAGTCTATAAACCGCATACCAGTGAAAATATTCTTTTTACTGGTAAGCGGACTCTCTTCTATATATACTATAATAAAACTGGAAGATGACAATTTCAAGCCGCGACTACTTAGACAACCCCGCCTGAATAATGCGGGAACCCATTCGAAGGGAATCTATTCTTATATTTTCTGTTCTATTATTATTTCTTTTTATCTCTTCTTATCTTTACAGCGTTCTTGGCACGATACCGAGGGGAGAAGGACTATGATAATTAAGTTTCTAGTTTTTTTTTAATTATTATAGTTTGTAATATGGTATAAATAAATAATCGTTCAGTTGGTCGAACCAAATATTGCTGGAGCGGATGGAAGCTGACCTGTGCGCCCTTCAAGCTGAAGACTGACGAGAGCTTGCGCAGGATAGGAAGAGGTTGCGTGTTCTCGTGTTGGAGGCCACCCACCCACTTCAGGGTCACTGCGCTACAGGAGTGAGTGTGTGTGATAATTAAATATAAGTTATTAATAATGAAACAATACAAAAATGAATATAATAAATAAATCATTTTCAAATGTCGATTTTAAAATATATCAGTCGCTAGGGGACTTGCAAGTGTAAAGTTCCACACATATTCCACAATTTATTATTTAATAGAAATTTTATGTCCGATTGTTGTAATTTATGTTTTACGGGTGACAACGCATCTGCATTTTGATTCGCAAACGAGGATAGATGTAGATGTCTATCGGCCGCAGCAACCACTTACCATCAGGTGGACTGTGCGCTCGTTTGTCACCCTTATCCTATAAAAAAAATATAGTTTTTTTTTTATAAAATTAACTATATTTATTTATATATTGTTTTCTGGTTTTATCCAATCAAAATTAAGAAATAATTCAAGAAAGGCAATTGAGAGCTTAGCTATGGACAAATTCCAATGACGTAGCTTATAAAGTTGGCTCAGGTCGCAGTGATCGCTGCAATAAATTCCCAACATATTAAAATACTACTGCCAGTTTATTAATATTATACTGTTTCATTGTTTCTAGATGATAGAACCCCCTTATTTATTTCTACCGCTAAGTCTAAATGGTAGAGAGCCAATATAATCACAGGCTGTATGGCATTCCATCCTACTGCTCAGAGGTGCCAAATCTGTGGCATCATTTGTTAGAAGTTGATTGCAGGTGTCAATTTACTACAATAGCGAGTTACAGTCAGGTGGACTGAAAGTTCGTTAGTCATTTATCGTAATCGTAACAACCTATCAAAGCCTGCTGAACATAGGCACCTTCTATAGATTGTCTCATAGTGGGGATATTTGCTATAGTTCCTATGTGTGGTGGGCGGGTTGGAAAACGCAGTTTTTTTGTTTTATTTTTATTGTCATTAGGGAGACGCTGTTGCACGCCTAATGGTTTGCTTTCTTCTGTCATCTCTTACGACACCCACGGGACTACATGGGGCAGTGTACAACAACATTACACGTTGTGCTTGTCACTTATATTACTAAGAACAAAACAATGGTAATCATAAAACCTTTCTGGCATTTCCAAAAGTTACCCCTAAGGACCGAAGGTACGAAATGTGGTGACGTATTTTTTATCATCATACCATTGAGATTTGGGAAATACCCTTTCCATTTAAGAATAATAAATTGAAGTTAAACAAACTTCTTATCTTTTCTTATTTTGTAAGGAACTTCCGAAAGTTTCATTGAAGTATCTGAAATGCAATTTCGTGTTTGATGATAATTAAGAAATGCTATCGTGAAAGTTTTTCCAACACCATTCTTACGCTTTCGTTTCCAATATTAGTACCTAATTTTGTTACAGTTTAATTTGATGTCGAATAATGTAGGTTAAAGTTGTGAAAGCTAACAAGCTAAGGTTCAGAACTATAGTAGCTCAAGGGCTTAATAATGGACTTTAATTTCACAGTACATACGTCCTTTTTCAGTACGTGGTTCAACAAAGCAAAGTGAGAGAGTATCCCCGATTGCGTTCCAAACATAAATACCGGGATCCCTTATACACGGTGATGGTGACCATCGTGGGGTTTTAGCCGGTAGGATTTCGAAATAACCTTTTCATTGCCCCCATAGCGGAAGGTATCCTTAACGATTTTCACACGATAAAAAAAAGGTTAAAGATGGCACGGTAAAATTCGCTTGACGCCACAGTAGCTCGGGTTCGATACTCCTTCGCAAAAAAATTAACTAAATTTTTAAATGCATTTAAGAAATAATTTACCGCATGCTGGGCTTGGTACCGTAAAATGAAATAAAACATTCAGCAACGCAGTCTAATTACTATTTTACTTACTAAGATAGTATAATAAAGAAATGTTTTCACACATTGCAGAATATAAAGTGGAAACGGCCGAAGCCATTAAATGAAACGACAAACATAAAGACACGGACTCACGCGCGGCTATAAACGGGAATCCCTTAAAGTACATTACTTTCAGGTCATTTGAAGAATGTGTGCTGTACCTGAAAGCTAGGGCAACGTTGTCAGGGTATTTTTTAATTTTTAGCCGACAGCGAAATAATTTTTCTTTTATAGTAAATGGTGACAATCAAATACACAGTACATCTGATGTTAAGTAGATACAGTGGCATTTACACATTTATATCTATCCTCAAATAAAAATTAAAATGTAGATACGTTGTCATCCATAAAGACTAAGATAGAATGCGCCGTTTCCAATAAAAAGGGTCTCCGGTTCTCTGCACTCACTATACGAAACACAACCCCGTTAAGCTGCTAATTTATACTGGTATTCTGTGAGAGCGTTCATATTCATTCAGCTATCAGTGTCAAAGTTACGCTACGTCAATATAGTATACACTATAAAGGAAGAGGCCACTGTCCAGCAAATTCATGATATAAGATAGAAGTGGTATAAGATAAACGAGGTAAGATGGGTATGGTTTTTGTCCTAAACTGAGTAAATTCCATATTTTGTGATCGACTATAGATTTTACCTCTACTTTTGTTCTGAGGTTTACATTATAATTATTTAAATACATTTAAGTTTTATTTGTTGAAGTTGAAGTTTAAAGAAAAATCATATAAACAAGAATACAGTTACATAAATATTTCAGTTAGTTATAAATATATATATATATATATATATATATATATATATATATATATATATATATATATATATATATATATATATATATATATATATATATATATATATACAATATTTATTCTAACAATAAAAAACTAAAACTGAAAACATAAATTATCATACAGTCCTACTCCAAGAACGTTCGGTGAGTGGTTATTTTTAGCCTTTGAGCGACAAAATAACCAGCCTTCTTGTCACCAGCAGCAACGACCAGTCGCGGATACAGTTCCTTTCAGAAATTCATTGCACGTGCACCCCACGGACCGATAGTCTTTACATCAAATCGCACAAATATGTAGTCATCTTTCAGAGATTCATATTTGCTTTACTTAATTTTTTATACATTTTTAAGTGAAACACTAGCAATGCTATAAACCTGCTCAGGTTATTTTAAAATGCTTGTTGTAGAAGAGGTTTATGACAGGTGAATTCGAATCCATAACCTTTTAGTTCACGGTCCGCACTTAATCATTAGGTTACTGTCACTTTAACACTGATTGTTATCAAGAGTTCCTTTCCGCTTCTGTTTTATTATGATAAATTAAGAGCGTAATTATGAAAATTTTTGGCATAAGAAGAAACAAAAAAGAAAATATTAATTGACCCATTTGTAGCAAATTCTAGTACCATTGTCCAAGTCCAATTGTACCAAGTCTCTCGAGTACCATTTGTTGCTACAAATGGTGCTTGAGAGACTTACGATGAAGTATTACTGTCATGATAAATTGTACGTAATGTTAGTTTTCATATATCTTAATAACAATACGAATACAGACCAACAAATAGTTAAAAAATAATATACAAGAAACAAAATGTGTTTTAATTGTATAAAAATATCCAAGTATCCAACATTAACTGCCGTCCCGTGGGTGCCGTAAGAGATAATAGAGGGAAGCCGGTAACAGAGGAGATAGGTAGCTGAGTTTTCCTTATAACAACTAAAAAATTAAAAATCCGATGGCAAACCCGCCTGTGTAACGTGGCAACTATGGCAAAATCCTCGCTGAATGATTATACTTACCCTTTGAGCGAGAAAGTAACTACCACCAGCAGCAACGTTTAGTCGTTGATACAGTTATTTTAGGAACTTATACACCTATGAGGCAATCAATGGGAGAGGCCTACATTCAGCAGTGGACTGTTGACATGCTGTAATGGTAACCGTATCCAATATTCCGACAGCCACTGTCAAACTAAAAGTCCTGGGCTCGTGCTCTATATTCCGTTATGATGGAAAGATTGGACGTTAGTCTTTTCAGGTTTAAGAAAAAAATAAAACTCTAATATTAAACAGATTTCACTGATCAATAAGTCGCATAAAGAATGAAACCATAATAATTTCGGTTCGACAAGTCGAGTGATTTTTACGCGGATGTAGCGCAGAGCGTGATTTTAAATAATTAATTTGTGGGCTTCATTTTGCTATGATGACAGTTCTTTTCACACTTTGTTGCAAATTTATTTACTTAATATCTGAATTTTTCATAGCCAGAGATTTCAGCTCGTTATTTATTTATTTTGAGTACAAGTAAACGTAAACCGTGTAGTGACGGTGTAAGATACACTTCCCTATATTGTGCCGTGGCTCTCGTAAGAGGTGACAGATAGAAATTTTAACCAGGTGACGGGCAGCAGCGTCTTACATACATAAACACTCACGCCTGTCAACCAGAGGGGTAGGCAGAGACTACGGACTTCCATTTGGCGCGATCCTGACACACCTCTCTCGCCTCTTTTACATCCATATATCTACGCATACACGCTCGTCGGTTATGGGTACTCCTAATCTGGCCCATTTTTAATGTATCGCCGATTTGGTCGATAAACCTTCGTCTAGGGCATCCCTTCCCAACCCTGCCGTTCACTTCCGCAACATAAATTTGTTTTGTCACTCTTTCCTCGTTCATTCTTTCTACATGACCAATTCTTCTATTTTTATAAAATAAGGATGACAGACGTGTGCATAGTCCACCTGCTGGCTGGCAAGTGGATAGTGTGTCCCATAGACATCTACATTTATCCTCGACTAAGTATCAAAATTCAAATACGAATGCCTTGAAGACTAACATAGAATGCCTCGTATCCAGTTAAAAGGGTCTCCGGCTATCTACACTCACCATACGAAACACAGCTTAACCTGCTATTTTACGCTAGCGTTCTGCGTGACCGTGGTCTTTGCCTGATTGAGTGGACCCATTGCTATAATCATAATATAGTTGCAGCATAGCTCTATCACGTACGTAATAAGAGCTAAAAAATAAATATACTGTGGTAGCCAAGCGTGGTATCTGTGGCCTTTTTCTCCTCCGCCTATTTGGTAGTCTGTTGAAGAGGTCTATGTGCAGCAGTGGCTGTGGCAGAAACGGTAACGGTAAACATATCTCAATGTTTATCTGATGGTAGATGTATGTTGTTACTTATAAGTACTACAAAAAATTAGATCCGTTGTCACCCCTGAAGGTTCACATATATATATCACGGCTGTAATTCTCGAGAGGGTAAGCAGAGCCCTAAGAGTAGCAAGCCACACGGATCAAAATATAACTGTTGGAAAAAAATATGCGTATAGATGGAAAATAAATTGTGAAAGAAGTTATAGGTAGCTAGACCATTTCCGACAAAGTTTCAAACCCAATATTCCATTAGTTGCCCTTTTCTCCCACTCTCATTATTGTTATAAATCCCACAAAAACATTGGATCTACAAGTGCTAAACTAACGTGGAAGAACTAACTCCTGAAGAACTGAAGATGAAATCTTCACAAATGTCTCCGGTTCTCCTCATTCAAATCTTCTTTAATTGTAAAGAGATAAACATATTAACTTTGGCATCGCAATATATTTATGAAAATGTAATGTATGTCATAAAAACATAAATAGCTTTAATAAGAATAAGGATGTTATACCTTAAACACTAGGAACAAACATAAGCTTGTAATGCCACTTACTAGACTCCACAGAATTAGTAATTCATTTATGGGGCAATGTATACGCTTTTACAACAAAATCCCAGAACATGTTCAAAGTTTGTCAATAAACAAGTTTAAAAGTTTTATTAAAGAAAAACTGTACAAAAAGGGTTATTATAATATCAAGGAATACATGAATGAAACTTGCCCCTGGGAATGAGGTGATCGCCACCATGCTGGTTCTATGAAAATTCATTTAAAATTGTATAAACAAAATTATTGTTAAGTGAAATTATGTTTAAAAAAAAGTCCCGCTGGGTTTCTTGCTGGTTCTTCCCAGGACAGAGCTATTTTGCGAACCAGTGGTAAATAAAATAATGACTTTCAATAAGTATTATGTAATAATCCATATTAAATAAAAATCATTCTATTCCATTCTATTCTATTATCAAAAGTATTTACACAAACAAATAAGGTCCCTAATAACGTTAATAGCGAGAACTAAACAAAAGCCGATGGAACCGTGTCAAAATTAGCTTTATGACAGTCGTGATAAGGACGAAAAGACAGAAGCTGAGGGTCGCTAATGCCGGAGAAAATACGTTTTTACTCAAACAACGACAGGAAATATTTATTCCGTTATGAAGAGATCATTTTGAAGATTCTTTTCCATCCTTATAAAATGTCATTATCTGTCATGACCACTGCTGGACATGGATATCGTAGGTAGGCCTAACATCGTGAGGAGGTCGTTTCCAAGATGTTTCTTAAATAAGTTTTGTAAGCAGTTTGTACAACATGTGTGTCATTCCTAGTCCAGGTCCCTCTGGGTTTCTTGCTGGTTCTTCCGAGGATAGTGGTTACTCCGCACCAGTGGTAAAAGTAAAAAAAAAAATACTTTCAATAAGAATTACTACTCTTTATTGATTAAAAAATATTTAATTCTATTCTATTCCTTAACCCTGATCTTGATTTGCCTTAATCGTCACACTTGACATGCGTACTGACGATCGCATTAGAACTTGCGCACCCTTCAACGCTGCTTTCCGTTTTTACACCATCATAAACGAATTGATTGTAGCACCATCTATCGGTTGCTATAAGATCTTTTTGGTATATCCTGCAGTCGTCTACGACACCCACGGGACGAAAAGCGGTGATGGATTTTCTTATACAGACACCACACGATGTGTAAACAGTTGCATGCTTGTTTAATTGACCTTCAGTCCAAATTCGGTCACGGCGATCTGTCTCAACGGAGACAGATCTGCAGTACAGGATTATAGTGCCCAAGTGAATGCGCAAACACAGGTGTACTCTCTCTTCACTCAATCTCATAGTCCGATGGGACTGCAATCCGACATGACATTTATACGTGGTAGAGCCATGCTGCAGCTATATTTCTGGTATAAATGTAACACGAATGATTCGGCTCTACCGGGGAAGTACCACGCTCTCACAGAATACAATATAGTAATAGTAATATAATAATAGTAAAATAGCAGCTTAATGCTGCTGTGTTTCGTATGGTAAGTGTAGAGAACCGGAGACACTTTTTACTGGGAACGAGGCATTCCATCTTAGTCTTCACGGGTGACAACGCATCTGCATTTTGATTCGTAATCGAGGATAAATGTAGTCTATGGGCCATAGCAACCACTTACCATCAGGTGCACTGTGTGCTCATTTTTACCCTTATCCTATAAAAAAATGACCGGAGAGAGATCAGGCGCAGGACGTTGACATGCATTCAAGGCACGTCCTGAAACATCACCTTCGAATCATCTTTTTACTTCAAACATAAAACACCCCATGCAGCAACGTCGAAGGTGGAAATTAATTAATTAATTTTTCCGAATGAGATGTGAACAAAAAAAGGTTTTTAATAAATATTATCAAGAGATCTTTATTTAATTTAAATGTTTAACAAAAAGGGACTAAATTGCTAATAGTAGCGACGAAATTACATTGAAGCTTTTGTTCACGTTGTTGTAGGGCATCTGGTAGAATAATGAGCCGACCTTTATCTTTACAAAGAAAATAATGAGATATTAATTTAGAGATATTAAATAATGAAAAAATATCAGAGATCCCATATTTTAAAAGAGTTGATTAATCGCATAATAGTTAAATATTCTCTCTTATTTAGTTTTAGTTTCTGTTATAGAATATAATTTTGCCATGTTTTTATTATACTCGCTTAGTTGTATGTCTATTCGAGTCAAATTTAGTAATTGATTTTAAACAAACTTCCCGATGAGCCAGATACTTGAAATTTAAATGATAGCTCAGAATCGAATGACAATACAAGAATGTCACTTGTTTTATATACGAGTCTATGTTTCTTTTATCGAGACGCGAGTTCAATTCGTTTTTTATTTCATTCACATGTTTTTTTTTAATATAAAATTGAAATGACTAAGAAATTCCAGTCTACCTTATGGTAAGTGTCTACTCCAGAAAATGGATCAACCGACCAACTTCAAACAATAAAGGCTATTGTGGCTCCTCTGAGTACTAAGATAGAATGCCTTACAGCGTGTAATTTGACTAATTCTCTTATATACAGACTGTGCTGTGCTTTGTTCCGATCTGAAAGGTATATTCTCCGGTGCATACTGTGGCGCATTCTATCTTAATCCTAAGAAGTGATAACGCATCTGTGTACAGACTGCAGTAGGCACTCACTGTCAGATACGTCAGTAAGGACTGTAAGATGGTTTGATGTTATATTTATCAAACCAAAATAGTCAACAGATGTCCAATTAGCTGTATAAAAGTATGAGCTAAACCATAAAATAAATATTTATCTATTTTTAGCTTACTTAAAAACAGATGGGTTCTCCAATTCGACTGTAAATTTTTGTGTTTGTTTTCTTTTTCATTAATAAACTATACGTCAAGGTTGTTTCTCTTTAAATAAAGGAAAAAAATACCCTGCTGGAAAAATAATAATGCTATTTTTAGTGTAACTATTGGACGTCTTTCTAGTCGTTAACTTGAGGTTGTGGTTGCTCAGTCCACTCAAAGGTATCAAGTATTAATTATTTGATTAAACTTTAAAACAAAAAGTGAAAGCCGACTTCAAAAACAAAAAAAAAAAGCTATATGTTTTCTACATATTTTTATTGCTTCCAAAGTCGGTGCTTAACCATAGTGCATAAAATAATGAAAATCCTACAGCACCTATTAAATTATATATGTTTTTTTTGTTTCTTTTCTTGTAAATTTTTTCTTTAAATATTTAATTATTACAATTTTACCACACATAAAGCCATGAACTAAGTTTTATGAAATTCGTTCCAATTAAGTGCTTCTTATGATAAATGGTTTTAGCAATCAAG
Organism: Parnassius mnemosyne; assembly: GCA_963668995.1. NCBI lineage: Eukaryota > Metazoa > Arthropoda > Insecta > Lepidoptera > Papilionidae > Parnassius > Parnassius mnemosyne. The sequence continues at coordinate 24,651,189 of CAVLGL010000091.1, forward strand.
AAATCTTTCAAAGTAAAGCGAGTAAGTTTAACTTACAGCATCACGAACAAAGGACGTGTCTGTAGTTTGCAAATGTTTCTTTTACTGAGTCGCCGCATGCTGAATCGCAGTTTTAAGAAATTACCCTGAGGAAACCAACTAGGACAGAATTGACATTTATATATTTTTATTGCTATATTTTCTTGTTCTACATCAGCGTCTTAAACATGACATTTTTTAAACTACAATAAGTTTGTAAAATTAACACACGGGCCAACTGATGCTATTAAGACGCTGCGATCCGTAAACTATTCTGAAGTACCATTTCACATAGGTTTCGCGTTTTTCTTGAAGGAGCAAAGTCAACCGTCGGGTCTCTTGCAATCGTCTTTAAGTATTCAACAAGGCTCATAAATCCGAGAAAATGTATATTTGGTTAAGAGTCTCACATAAATTCATTTACTAACGTTAAGTTTTAAACGTTATGCAGTTATGCTGTATTTTATTTATTATGTGCGAGCAGCTATGCAGGTCTAGTGAGAGATACATGTATCACAGCAACCGAAAAGACCTATTGTGATCGCTGCTATATTTATAGTTCACTGCTAAGCCCTAAGTCCGCGTAAGGAACTGCTTAGTTGTGAGCTATGTCACTTCTTCTGGGCGGAGTATACAGTTTCCAGATGAGTACTACGGTTGCGCATTAAGGGTCCGCAATCAGTTAGGATGTGTAAAGGCGTTTCTTCCTTTAGGGAACAAGACCGGCACATCCTTGAGTTGCTTAGTCCCAGGATGGACATGTGCTTTTTAAGACAAATGTGTCCCGGGTTAAGGTTTTAGAATATTTTAAGCTTGGTGTATTAGATCAGATCTTAAGTGATTTATTTTGATAAAGAGATCTTAAGTGATAAAGAATTTCAAGGGTCAATCGTGCGAGGCTTTTTGAGATTTCACAAAATAACTTGGGTCCAAATTATGTACACTTTGAGCCCTACCGCGCGAGCTTGTCGACAATTTCATTGCCTACAATACCTGCGTGACCCGGAATCCGCCTTCAAACGACCCTGTTGTTACCTTCCAGGGCGTAGAGGGTTCACGCAGTCTTCAACTAGCTTCGAGATAGAGAGAGAGAGAGAGAGAGAGAGAGAGAAGAGCTGTGCTGTTAATAGTTTATGATAGTTTTGTTTTATAGGATAGGGTGACAATCGTGCACACAGTTCACCGGATGGTAAGTGGTAGATGTGGCCCATAGACATCTTTCCTCAATAAAGAATCAAAATGCAGATGCGTTGACATCCGTGAGAACTAAGATGGAATGCCTCTTTTTTAATAAAAAAGGGTCTCCGGTTCTCTACACTCACCATACGAAACACAGCAGCCTTAAATTGCTATTTTACGCTGGTATTCTGTGAGAGCATAGTCCTTCCCCGGTCGGACCGACTCGTTCGTGCTACAACTATACTACTAATATAGCTGCAGCAAGGCTCTAGCATGTAAAAGTAGTACCAATGGCTCGGCTCGTCTTGGGAAAAATACTTACCCTTTATACGACTCATTCCAAGCATCTTATTTCTTAGGGGTGACGACGTATCTGCATTTTGATTCTTGATAAAGGATAGATGTCAAAGTATATGGCGCACGTTATTCACTTACCATCACGTGGACTGTGTCCTTTTGTCACTCTTTTTCCAGTAAAAAGATAATAGTTTTTTAATACGTATAACTTATATCTCACCATTGCATAGTCAAGTGGTTTAACTACCACTTGATTGTTTGATAAAGTCGTTATGATTCCATTCGATGTGACGAAGCGATCTGGAGCATTCTAATCACCTCTCGACCCAGTTCGATGGTGATAGCTAGCATTATTAGCCATGCTGCAGCTATATTAGTATTATAGTTGTAGCACGAGTGGGTTGGCTCGACCGGGGAAGGACCACGCTCTCACAGAATACCATGTAACGTAGCAGCTTAACACTTCTGTGTTTCGCATTGTGAGTGTAGAGAACCGGAGACCATTTTTACTGAAAAAGTGGCATTCCATCTTAGTCCTCACGGGTGACAACGCTTCTGCATTTTGATTCGCATACGAGAATAGCCACCCACTCACATAACCACTTACCGCCAGGTCGACTGTGTTCTCCTTTGTCACCCTATCTTATAAAAAAGTACACTCAACGATTTTAATTACATCAATTTCAAACTGTTGAACATAAAACATGGTATTTTGCTAAATTAAGTTAGAAAATACTAACATTCAGTCCAATGATTCAAAAAGCCATCTTACGAGTTGTGACCCAAACTAATTTACGTTAATGAACAAATGTTTTCTTAAGTTAAAAAATGTAAATAGACAACAGAAATGTCCAAAGAAATTTGACTAACAAAATTAATATACGCGCTATCTTTATAAAGATGGCGCGCTTAACTTTCCATGTGATGGATTAAGACAGTAATTTTTAACAACTTTTCGTCTTAAAAAAGGTTGATGACAAACAATATCTTTCCATGTTAGATGATTAAGTAAATTTGATACCAAAGAATAAGTGCTCACAAGAGAGTTCATAAAAGTACCGGTAGGCAAAGTAGTCATCTACTAGATAATTTTCACATCTTTATTTTTTATAAAATAAGTTGACAAACAACTTTGCTGATGTGGATGCTGTGGCCCATAGACATCTACATTTGTCCTTTGTTAATAAAAAATATGTGGATTTGTTGTCAACCCCGAGGACAAAGATGGCTTACCTCGTTTCCAGTAAAAAGGGTTTACGGTTTTCTACACTCACCAGACTAAACGTAGCAGGAATAAGCTGCTATTTTATGCAGGTATTCTGTGGGAGCGTGATCGTACCCCAGACGACCTCCAGTCGACCCGAATCATTTGTGCAACAACCATAATATAACTGCAGCGTGGCTACAACACGTATAAACCTTTTTTTTAACGATGCTTCCCATTCATCTGAATATTTTCATATGAGGTGATAAACTAGTATGTGGCTTACCAGGCTCTAGAACAAGCCCTAATCTTTTTTTTTATAGGATAAGGGTGACAAACGAGCACACAGTTCACCTGATGGTAAGTGGTTCACAAATACATATAGTGGTTAACGTCTACATCTATCTTCGTTTACGAATCAAAATGCAGATGCGTTGTCACCCGTGAGGACTAAGATAGAATGCCTCGTTTTCAGTAAAAAGGGTCTCCGGTTCTCTACACTCACCATACGAAACACAGCAGCGTTAAGCTGCTATTTTACGCTGGTATTCTGTGAGAGCTTTGTTTAATCATGTTTTATGTCCACGTCACACTTATGCCGGTAGTCATTGGGAGCAATAAGTTCGAAGTTGTTGACGAGTATGTTTACCTGAGACAAATAGCCTGACTAGGTAAGTCCAAATTCGACCGAGAGGTCAATCGACGGATTCAACTCGGCTGGGCAGCGTTCGGGAAATTACGACACATCTTCTCGTCAGGTGTACTTCAAAAACTGAAATCGAGATTGTACAACCAGTGCGTGTTGCCAGTGACTTATGGAACTGACACGTGGTCCTTCACTGCTGGCCGTATGAGGACGCTCAAGGTCGCTCAGCGAGCTATGGAGAAGGGCTGTGCTCGGGGTTTCTCTGCGTGATAAACATAGAAATGAGGATATCCGCAGTAGAACCAGAGTAACCGACATAGCCCAACGGATTAGTAAGCTAAATTGGTAATGGGCCGGCCATGTTTTTTTTTATAGGATAAGGTGACAAATGAGCACACAGTCCACCTGATGGTAAGTGGTTTCTGTGATCCATAGACACCTACATCTATCCTCAATAAAGAATCAAAATGCAGATGCGTTGTCACCCGTGAGGGCTAAGATGGAATGCCTCTTGTCCAGTAAAAAGGGTCTCCGGTTCTCTACACTCACCATACGAAACACAGCAGCGTTAAGCTGCAATTTTACACTGGTAATCTGTGAGAGCGTGGTCCTTCCCCAGTCGAGCCGACCCATTCGTGCTACAACTATACCAGTAATATAGCTGCAGCATGGCTCTACCACGTACAAAACTCGAAGTACCTCGAAAAACCGACAACCAATGCGGAAAAAAGGTTCTCGAGTGGTAGCCTCGTACCGGTAGGCAAAGTGTAGAGCGACACCCCACTAGATGGAGTGATGACCTGGTAATACATGCAGATAATGATGATATATCTGTAACAATAATTACGGTAGGAACAATTAGGTTGTGTGCCCGTTAAGATCCTTAAATTTTTTTTTGTTCGTAACGAACGTACGGTACTTATGTATATTTAAATTGCACTGAAAGTACAGACTATACAATTATTATAAACCAATTAGGTATCTATGGATTTTACAATTATAGATTATATATATATATATATTATTTACAATGCAGAATCCGAATCCGTAAAAACTAGTTTTATTTTAATGTGTAGTGTTCGCGTCAACATAAGGAATCATTATGGTTTACGGTCTTCTGCTACCTTTTTTATCCCCAGACATTAGTCAATATTTAAAATAAAAAAAATATAATATAGATACTCAAGTAATGTAAGAGAGAGGAGGTGAGCTTCCTTCCGTTCGGAATCTATTTAATAACAAATAAGGAAAATTATTAGTTTCTGAAATTGGTATATAACAGGTATGGTAATTTCATACACTTCAGAGACTTAATCCACACTTTTTCACAAGAAAGACTATTTTCCGACATTTTGACCGAGCAGTATTAATAGCAGCGCATGCCTACCTCACTTTTTTACACATTCGAGAAGTACTGAATGAAATGTATTATTATTGGCTACTTTTTAAATACTAAATAAATCAGAGTTTTAATATTAATTAGAGTCAAGTACTAAGCTGTATGTGATATGCCATTGTTAAAATTAAATATAACAATTATATATAAGACTGATGAAGTTTTTAGTTAGTAAAAATGTTAAAGATAATTGCAACAAAGACTATGATAAGTTGTTTTCCATTTGTAAAATAATACCCATAGATAAAAAAGTAGAATATTTGATAGGTCTGGAATATTATTATAATGAGAAATATAAAGTGAATGTTAAAAACAAGTACAACACACATAGGGTTAGAGAAAACAAACTGGTTCTACCAAAAATAACGAACTATTATGGTAAGAGAACATATAAGTATTTGGTAGCTAAAGTGTTTAACAAAATAGATCTACTAAGAGAAAAAGTAAAAATTAGTAAAGGATCACTTAAGAAAAAATTGAAAAACATTATACAGGATTGTTAATAGAACTCTATATACGAGTACATTGTATTAGATTAAAACATTACAATATAATATATAAGTACTAGATATTTAATTCATATAATTAAAGTTAATGTATATAAAAATAACATTAAGATGTCATAGGTTTATATATTACTATATTATATATATCGGAAATGACAACAGGAGATCCCACTTCTGATGTCGGAGTAATACAACAGAGGATCACAATTTTGATCTCTGAAATACATCAGGATAGCGTTAATTGTTAAAAATAATAAAAGTGTGAGAGCGGATGTTCAACTTGCTCTCTCGCTTACGCAGTTTAATCATTATCAGTAATAAGACAACGTAACGCACTATACATTCAGTATAGTGAAATTACAGTTCGACCACACCGTAACACGTCTCTGCCACAATCACACACCAGTGTAACGTGAGTTACGTAATTACATGATAACACCAAAATATGTAAACTAACAGCAACACTACTTATCTCAATGTAACACTGGACAGCATCTCAGCAACACCAATCCTCCTTGTCTGCACTAGAGGAATTACAACAACGAACAGAACCACAACACTATCGTAACACTAGTAGAATGACCATACTCGTTGAATGACTGAAGCGGAATCTCTCGCACACGGCACCTACAGTGAACTTTATACTACAGACACAAGAGGGGGTTTCTCGATATACCCTCCCTTCTACCTCGATCCAACCGGGTATTTTATAGACACTCCGACACGGCCATCCTGACGTACGACCGTCCTCGGGCGTGTATCTTTATGCATTCCTGTAACAAACAACAATTCGTCCGCTCGTCCATCCTGACATGAGTGAGTACATAATATTAGTTCTGAAAACTAATTGTTAGATGGCGCTGCTTGTTGCACTATGGCGCCATCAATTCACGACACGGCCATTCCTGACTAGCATCCGTCCTCGGTTGCAGTGCCTGGAGACAAAATATGCTCAGTGATTAATCTAGCTCGGCTATTCTGCCAATAGAAACAAGGTTGATTAAAAATAGTACTTCACTTCTCCCAAGTCTAAGTACAATAGTCAACTGTCATAATTGACAATGCCTTGTTATTAAGGCTTCTTACACAATGCTTCCTGCACAACATGATTTATCGTGGAAGGTCCGATCAACAAGTTCCAATACAGTAATTTTAACAATTTTTTTACTCTTTACAATTCATAAGCAATGCATATTCAACTCGTGAAACTTTCATTAAAATCTGTACACCAACACAGACCAGAATCGCACAAACGATTCTTTGCATATCCGCCGTCACATATGCCAGAATCGCACCAACGATTCTCCACATATCTGCCGTCACATATGCTACAATACACGAGGGGCTCTGTGCACCAACACAGGCCAGAATCGCACCAACGATTCTTTACATATCTGCCGTTACATATGCCAGAATCGCACCAACGATTCTCCACATATCCACCGCCAAATATGCTACAACACATCTGCCGCCACATATGCCAGAATCGCACCAACGATTCTCTACATATCTGCCGCCAAACATGCTACAACACATGAGAGACTCTGTGCACCAACACAGACCAGAATCTCACCAACAATTCCTTACAGACCCATCGCCACATGTTACTCATGAGGTGCGGTCTAAAGTTTTGAGTATGAGTATACAAGCATTCTTAATCAAATATGGTCTCACTACCACTGTCATCAACTAGGACTTCTAAATCTCAAGGAACTTGGTGATCGGGGATCTTCCTCACATGATCATGGGGGTATTTTTACACTTTTGCCACAACACAATCTTTGATGAGAGGGCATTCGGCCCAGAATCATAATATAACGGGTAAGACTCACCAGTATTCATCAGCACACCGCTGGGATTGCTCACATAGTACAGGTCTACACGTCGCTCACTGCTTGCCTCTGCGGCAGGCATAAGGCAATCGCACGTGGCTATTAAAACAAACCAGCACACGCCATACTTAGCTGCCATGAAGCAAGCTTACGTTGTCAAAACAACAGCACAGGGCGTGCCGCACTCGCACTGCAAGCCGTCGCATCTCACCAGCGCCAGCCTGACGCTGCACCGTACCACGCACTCGAAGCGTTAACGGGAACAGCAGGAGCACCTGAGGGTTCACGGGCATCTTCGGGGTTGCCGTCATCGGGATCTGCGTTAAAAACAAGTTGTTAGTTATCAGGACAATATACACAGTTGCCTATCCTCTTATCCATCACGCATACGAGGCCCTCAAACAGAAATACGCTCTCATACCGTGGACTATAATAAAACACTTCGCTTTCACAAGTAAGCATACATCTCCATACGAAGTATCTCACACATACTCTTGAACTTGCGAGATCCCATGTTAACCACGTGAACCACGTTAAAAACGTGGACCAGGACAGCGCCTGCCAGGACAGAGCCTGATACATGTTCAGAAAATACTACTGCGCACACAGAGTATACGACTTCCGCGCACACAGAGTACGACTTCTGCGCATACAGAATACACGACTTCATAGGTATCGTCATGTATAGCATACGCGCGCTCCGGGAAATCACCCGTCACGCGTACAGCATACGCGTGTGCCAGGCCATGCTACATCTGGACCCGGCAGTCCGTTCCGACCAGCAAGGCACACACTCCTCACATATGTAATCATATCACACGTGTTACTGTAAAACATAAAAGAAAACATTAAAAAGATTCAGTCTGAACTTAATTTTAAAAAAATGCAGCATAGCTCTCGGGACCTTTCCAGGGCACCATATAATGAGCTGCGGCTACACGACAACCTCTGGTACGATCCGATCCTCATGTAGACTTAAATACTCTCTTCAATGTCAGAACTACTTTGCTCTACTTCAATTTCGTCAGTTATACTTTGGTTTTCTAGCATTTTTCGCAACCATTTAAAGTGATTAACCTTAAGATAAATTTACTTTTCTCATGTATGAAATGGTGATCGGTAAAAGCGGAAAATAATGTGTCCGCGGCATCATACACTGACAGTACACTTCCATTCAAGAGCGAGCGCCACAGCACCACGTCTTCCACTAAAGCCTCAACATTATATCCAAATTTTGTCGACTACGTAATACTCGGAGTAAACTGTAACACTTATCCACACATTAGAACACAAAAATACTACTTAGCGAAAAATACTACTTACACTACAATTTTGTTTTCGGTACATTGTTTAAACATTTTGAACTTTAAAACTAGCCCATGTAAATCACACCTCGTGTATCAAATTATAGCATAACTTGAGCAAGTTAAGCTTCCACTGAATACAAACTATAACTCATTTAGAATACCTCCATTTTGGGTACGTTAAGAAATAATGAAAGTACTTGCCGGTACTTTTTATTTTAAATCGAACAAAATGATTTAACTTTTGGCTTAAAACATTTCACTGTAAACTTTCACTCTACACTTTAATGATTCGTCAGTGTTGTAAATCGACAACAAACTTGATTTAAGAAATTGAACACAAAAACAACACGCGAGGCACATCATAGTATTTCACCAACGTAATAACCCTCACACTACTCAAAGGTTATAACAGGTGGGCAGTAACAGGGACTTTATCCCACTTCTGATGTCGGAGTAATACAACAGAGGATCACAATTTTGATCTCTGAAATACATCAGGATAGCGTTAATTGTTAAAAATAATAAAAGTGTGAGAGCGGATGTTCAACTTGCTCTCTCGCTTACGCAGTTTAATCATTATCAGTAATAAGACAACCTAACGCACTATACATTCAGTATAGTGAAATTACAGTTCGACCTTACATGATAACACCAAAATATGTAAACTAACAGCAACACTACTTCTCTCAATGTAACACTGGACAGCATCTCAGCAACACCGATCCTCCTTGTCTGCACTAGAGGAATTACAACAACGAACAGAACCACAACACTATCGTAACACTAGTAGAATGACCACACTCGTTGAATGACTGAAGCGGAATCTCTCGCACACGGCACCTACAGTGAACTTTATACTACAGACACAAGAGGGGGTTTCTCGATATATCCTCCCTTCTACCTCGATCCAACCGGGTATTTTATAGACACTCCGACATATAATTGTGTATCATTGTGTCTAATATTAGTAGTACATAAGGTGGTTCATTGTTTTGTAAAAGAGCGCCTCTCGCCATCAAACGTAAAAGTTTAGCGAGTTTAGAATTAAGTAACACCACTGTTTCATAAATACATTAATAAATAAATTTAAAAAAAAATTCCTTTAAATTCTATTAAATTTCTTCTTGCAATTTGGGTTTGATCAACAAGAGGCAAAACGTTAGAGGAAAATCGAGTCAAAAGTTCCTATTCACTGGAAAAAACACATTTTTTCATACAGTAAAATAGTTTTCAAATTCAAAATCCACACCACGGAATATACCTTTGACGCACTCTGACAAGATCTCTGATCATAATTGCGGATTGAATTTTTCACGCGTGCATAAAGTTACACTTAAACGCTTGTATGCGTAGCACATTCAAGTTGCCACTGATAAAGTATTATTTCAAATACAATTCAAAGGTTCATCATACACTAAAAACTCGTAACTGCTTTTTTGGGAAGTATGTGATTTTAATATATTTTATTAATTCTACGCTTGAAAGGAGTTAGGTGGTTTTAGCCGTGTTTTAGCTTCTACTACTATTGTTTACCGACTTTTAGCATACTTAAGGTATATCCTAGCCAAACTGCTGCTAAGGAATAAAGCAATTAGTAACGCTTAACTGCCTCTTAGCTTAGTAAATGTGCATAAATGCATTGTTTCTTAGTTTTACAAAATCAAATTTTATATTTCTACTAAGAAAATAAATCGTTCAAATTACTTAAGGTTTTTATAGCGTAACGCTGCATAGTTACTGATTTCTAGGCGTATGAGAGGAAGGAAAATATTGCACTTAACCGCCAAAATGCTTAATATATCTCTGGAACTATTAAACGTAAAAATATAATTCCAATAATATTCCAAATATTATTCCAATAAATAAATTCCAATATTGGCCGATAAAAAATTTTTTGCTCAGTTTAGGGTTGATGAAAGTTCAAAATCGACAAAATCCACTTAGCCGCTTTCTTTTGTTAATGTGACGTGCAGAGGTGGAGGTGTATTTTATAGGAGACGAGCTGATACCTGCGACTTCGTCCGTGTTGCTTGATGAACAAAGTCTTCGTATATGCGAAGGAACAAACATCAAATAGACCGCAAGTAAAAAATATACATTGCTTACAAAATTTCGTTGTAAACAATGTTATTCGTTGTTCCATTTGTAGCTAAAATATATAAATTATCTGGTTTATTAACGCAAAAGCAAGCGACATACTGTTGACCGTGTGAAAAACAGCTAATAACACATTACCGAACACGTAGTGCTTACAAATTTTTTTCTTTCTTAAAAATTTAATAAATTTATATCAAAAGAATATATCTTAATATTTTTTTTTAGATAATAAATAAAACTTATTTGAAATCCATCCAGTAGTTTTTCCGTGATGCGCGGACATCTGCAAACATCTATAATTGTATTTATATAGATTAAACGTAAAGTAGATTATTTAAATTAAAACCATTTGTGTTGACCTTAAAACTTTTCTTCTTCCTACCCTTATCCCAAATTATTGGGAGACGGCATAGCATCTCTTCCTTTTCCGTTTTCCCTTATTAGCCGTTATCTCTTAACTCACCCATTTCTTACGCATTTCGTCCCTAACACTATTCAACATTTTTTTATAAGCCAGTGCTTAACTACTATCTTACCTGATGGGAAGAGGGTTTTTTCGGCCTCCCTCTACACTTTCACAGTCACCGTTTTCTTGTTTTACATGTTTTACTTCCCTTTGATAATACATATGTAATTTAAAGTTATTAGATTTTTTTAATCCTTTTTATTTTATTATCTACGTTAGGAGAAATATGTCCGACAACTGTTCGGTAATATGAAGCCACGACAGAAAAGAACAGCACTGTGGCCGTGACGACACTGTTACATCATCATACTGATTTGGATGCATTTTCGTTGCTGCAATCCAATATATTATGTCTATCGTTTTTTTTTTTGCTTCTCTTTAAATTTTTGATTTCTTTATATTATTATAGATTGAGTTGTTTATCACGGTGCGAACACATTATATAACATACCATGTTATAGGTTGTTATATAACATGTTTCAGTAATGTGGAGGCTGAATATTTCAAAACGTGTTATATAATGTGACAGATCCTTCCCCGGTCGAGCCGACCCATTCGTGCTACAACCATAATATAGCTGCAGCATGGCTCTACCACGTATCTAAGACTCTTCATAAGTGATTAAGTCATATCGGCTACGAGAAATCCCTAGCGTCAAGAAAAAATTACACTAATACTTATGATAGTAATGTAAATTTTTCTTGTGTACAACTCCTGATTGTTAACGGATGTTTTTAAACACTTAGGTTTATACAGTTATCTTTTTTTTTATAGGAGAGGGGGCAAACGAGCATGCGGCTCACCTGATGGTAAGTGACTACCGCCGCCCATGAACAACCGCAACACCAGGGGAATTGCAGATGCGTTGCCGGCCTTTCAAAAAGGAGTAGGCTCTTTTCTTGAAGGTCCCTAAGTCGTATCGGTTCGGAAAAATCGCTGATGGTAATCGATTCCACAAGGAAGTCGTGCGAGGAAGAAAATATCTAAATCGCACAGTGGTGGACCGCCAATCATCCAGATGGTGTGGATGGTATCGGGAGTTCTGCCGCGATGTGCGTTCATGAAATTTGGCGGCTGGGATTAATCCGAACAATTCCTCAGAGCACTCCCCATGGTAGATGCGAAAGAAAATGCAAAGAGATGCAACATCTCTTCGCAGTGCCAATGAATCGAGCCGATCGGAATGAACTCGGTCGTCGACGATTCGAGCCGCTCTGCGCTGGATGCGGTCAAGTGGAAGAAGCTGGTACTGGGGAGCCCCTGCCCAGAGATGGGATCAGTATTCCATGTGAGGCCGAACCTGCGCCTTATAAAGTTGCAGGCGGTGTGCCGGCATGAAATACTGTCCCGCTCTGCTGAGCACGCCAAGCTTTTTAGAGGCCAATTTGGCTTTCTCTTCCAAGTGACCACGAAACTGCACGTCACTCGATATGTCGACTCTGAGGATACCGATACTGGCTGAGGCAAGAAGGGAAGTGCCTTGAAACTGAGGAGATACGACAAAGGGGTTCTTTTTAGCGGTAAATGCGCAAATTTGTGTCTTCTGTGGATTAAACTGGACTAGATTTAGTCGCCCCCAATCCGAGACTGTCCAGCAAAGACTCGACTTCAGACACATGTTTGTTCCGGTACTCGGCGACGTTTTCCCGAGAAATATTGGCCCGGCCGGTGTATAGAGCATCACCAGTGCTGTCATCCGCATAGCAATGAATGTTACCAGTTAGCAAAATATCATTGATATGCAAAAGAAACAGCGTTGGTGATAGCACACAGCCTTGTGGAACACCAGCGTTAATAGGCTTGTAGTCAGAACATGCACCGTCTACAACGACCTTGATGCTCCAATCTGCAAGGAAGCTGATGATCCAATTGCACAATTTCTCGGGAAGCCCATAGGAAGGGAGCTTCGAAAGAAGCGCTTTGTGCCAAACCCGATCGAAGGCCTTCGCAATGTCCAGGCTAACGGCCAACGCCTCCCCCTTGGACTCTACTGCCTCCGCCCATCTATGGGTCAGGTAGACCAGAAGATGACCAGCTGATCGACCCCGACGAAAACCGTATTGGCGGTCACTAATCAGCTGGTGATCCTCAAGGTACCGGATGAGCTGGCAGCTAATAATGGATTCCATTATTTTGGAGAATAAGGAGGTGATCGCGATAGGCCTATAGTTGGACGGGTCTGAGCGGTCGCCTTTTTTAGGGATCGGGTGGACAAAAGCTGTCTTCCATGAGTTCGGGACTACGCCTTGGGAGTAGGAGTACCGGAAAAGACGCGTTAGGACTGGTGCCAACTCCGGAGCACACGTCCTCAGCACAATTGTTGGGATTCCGCCAGGCCCACTCGACTTGTGGATGTCCAGGGAGAGAAGTGCTTTGCGAACCGAGCGCTGTGAGAACAGCACATCCGGCATGGAGCACTCACACCGCGGGATAGTCGGCGGTGTTTTCCCCCCGTCATCAAGAGTCGAGTTGGACGCAAAAAGGGAGCCTAAAAGGTCAGCTTTGTCGTTGCGTCTTGGGCCAGTGAGTCGTCCTCCCTGTACAGAGATGGTAGTGATGGCTTACAGAAATTCCCTTGGACAGCCTTGGCGAGAGACCAGAATGCACGGGTTCCCGAAAGAAGGCGAACTAGTTTCTCGCCAATTCTGCTTATGTGCTCTGACTTTACCTTGGCAATAACTCTTTTGAAGGACCTGGAGACGAAGTTATACTTCTTTTTAAGTGTGCTGGTATTTACATCCCGAGTCGCCGAAGCCGCAGCCCAGGCTTGATAACACTCCTGCTTACTGCGCAATGCAGTTCTACAGGAGCGACCAAACCAAGGCTGAGATCTGCCTCCGATGGGTACCACAGATGATGGAATAAATAGTTCCATTCCCTGTAGCACCACATCAGTGACAGAGTCAGCAACAGCGCTGGGATCATCCGGCGAGAAGCAGACTCGCACCCATGGGTAGGATGCAAAGAAAGACCGCATCCCGTCCCAATCCGCCGACCTGTAATGCCAAACACGGCGACAACCTGCAGAACGCAACCGCGAAGGGAGCGTGAGTGGCACCATACTCCGGATCAGACAATAGTCCGAAGAGCCGAGAGGGGCATCGACGGAAACCTGATATGACGGTCCAACAGGGAAGGAGTATGATTCTCCACATCTGGAATCCGCGTAGGCGAAGTAACCAGTTGTGTCAGACCATATGCCAAGGCAAAGTCTTAAACATATCTCCCCGCATGATCGGTTAAACGTGAACCGAGCCATTCGGCATGGTGGGCGTTAAAATCGCCAAGGATCACGATCTCTGCGGATGGGACCTGTTGTAGCAAGGAATCTGTAGCCATTTGGACGTGGTCGATGAGTCGGTCTGTTTCGGCATTACCGCTATGGGACCTATAGAGGCACCCGTAGACGCGCGGATGGTCGTCGCTGTCTACGCGTAGCCAAAGGATGGACAGGTCCGAACCTTCAAGACTGCCGAGGCGTCGAGAACAGATGTCCTCTCTGACATACACGCAAACTCCAGCCCGAGGCACAAAGGAGTGCTCCAATTTGTACCCCGGGTAGGAGAGATACGAAGTATCAGCCGGAGAGGACACCTGCGTCTCGGTCAGAAAGAGCAAGGCCGGCTTCGCCGTCTCGAGATGGTAGTGGACGGCGTTTAGGTTAGAGTGAAGTCCCCTGATGTTGCAGAAATTCACGGATAGCGTGGCAGGGGTCGCCTTGGTATTGTTGCTCAGTTTGCCCCGGGCAGTTTTATTTTTGAGCGGAATTTTGCCCCCCCCCCCCCCCAAAATACGCGGGGCAGCCTGAGCACCCACGCTCAGGATTGGAATAACATGGTCGTGGATGCTCAGCGAGGGATTCTCCAGGGGTACTGGTACCCTCCTGGGGTAGTCTACTGTGTAATTCCGCTACCATGTTGATGGGGGGGGGGGGGGAATTGGGCCTCCGGCCACCTGCACTCACCAGACGAAACGCAGAAGCAGAGCCTCTTCACGCCGGTATTCTGTGAGGTCGTGGTACCAACCCGGCTCGAGCCGGCCCATACGTGCAACAGCAAAATCTGCTGCGGGGCTCTACCACCTAAATCTATCTTTAATTAAGAATCAAAATGTAGATGTATGTCATCCCGGAGGACTTAGAATCAGTTTCGTTAATGTCCATACGAAATATTATACTACGCCAGCCACTACGCGGCGAATACCAGCGTTATGCTGCTATTTGATGCTGGTATTCAATTCAATCGAAAATCATTCCCGTACAATCCCGTGAGAGTCGTTGTAGATGAGTAAGAGATAAATATAATGGTCAAAGAAAGTTCTTGACGTACGGACTCATTATAAAACTAAATTAATTACATATTTGTCTTATATGCTTTTAAAAAAAGACATAAAGAGATTATAATAAAACGAAAAATCTAAAATCTGACAAAGCTGTATCACTAGTATAAGTTACTATAATGTAACTAAATAAAGATAAGGTAAAACTAAAATTATCGCATACTTCTCTTAAATGCTTTTAAAAAAAAATAATTTACAAAGATTTTAATAAAGCAGAAAAAGTAAAATATTACAAAGCCATAACATCATAACTTACTTTTTTACTTTACAATTTGTAACTATAAAAACAAATCGGAATGCTCGCATATTCGATTGTAAACTTCTTAATCACCACAGCTCTATATTTAAATGCTCTGTATATAATTCTGCAAAAGAGAACCAAAAGTTAAAAAAAAGATTGAACATTTCTTTGGGGATTTCTTTATGCTAAAGTAATTAAGATACGGCTGTACATAATCAAGGCTACATCGTCGTCCTTTCTGTTTGATGGATTAACGCGGTAATTATATTTTTTCCATTTTGAAAATTACGTAATGAGGTGGAAATAAGAATGTTAATGTTCTAACATTTTAAATTAATTTGTCAAATGACAAACCAAAGTAAATGTCAAAAAAAATCTTATAATTGTGCTCACTACTCCCAATACCACTACACTAGGAAAGACACACCACTGACGATAATACGACACGTGTTTCGCCTCTACTCGAGGCATCCTCAGGTGACGTAGACTCTGCGGTGGTTGACCGCTAACTTAGCGGTCTTCGAACTAGGTAAGACACATCAAATTATTTTATCGAGCGGATGTACGTCAAGTATTTTTTTGCCAACTTTAATATAATGGACTTTAATATAAAGGATTTTCTTGAAAGTAACCATGGTAAATGCAATATAGACTTTATAGCAGCCTAAATATATAAATATATAAAGTATATTATTTCATTTACGCCCTCACGTGCTCACGTCTGGCACAATGATTGTGTATTCAAGAAAATCCTTCTTTCAATGAGAGAGATTTTTACTGGCAAGCGGACTCTCTTCTATCTATACTATAATAAAACTGGAAGATGACAATTTCAAGCCGCGACTACTTAGACAGCCCCGCCTGAATAATGCGGGAACCCGTTCGGAGGAAATCTATTCTTATATTTTCTGTTCTATTCTTATTTCTTTTTATCTCTTCTTATCTTTGCCATTCTAATCCATTCTATTCTATTTTCTTATATTCTATTCTAACTGCATAGTAGCGGTGTAAGAATATCTACTACACCATATCATCCCGTAGGTGTCGTAAGAGGTGACCGAGGAAAATAATTAAGGAAATGGGCAGCAGCGTCTTTCTAACAAAGTCTTAAAATAAAATAAAATTGCGGTCGCCGAGACGATCGCCAAGCGAGGTAACTATGGCAAACGCCCCCCCCTCCCCTCCTATGAGGCAATTTATGGGGGACGCCTATGTTCAGCAGTGGACTTTAATTGGCGGTAATGGTATAATCAACCATATTGTATAGTATCGATTTGTCAACCCCATCAGTGCCCCTGTGGTAGCAGTGTCGACAAATTTGGGCTCCACGGACTTTCATGTAAGAAAAGTGCTGGTAGGTTTCATGACACAGTTCTTTGAACGATGTCATCCGAAGGGCTCTTGTCTCTATAAATGTTCCCTCGGTTTTGGAGCCTTATGGAATATTTAGAGACGATGTCAGGAGACCCGACGGTATGACATTGGTCCTTTGGGAGAGAGGTAAAGCCCTAGTGTGGGATGCTACTTGCGCAGACATTCTGGCGGCCTCTCATCTCAAGTGTACCTCGTTTAGAGCCGGGGCGGCATCAGAGGCAGCTGAACTGAGTAAGTGGCGCAAATATGAGTCTCTAAGAGATGATTACATATTTGTGCCATTTGCTGTAGAGACTATCGATCCGAGGGGTCCACGTGCGGTGGAGTTGTTGCTGCTAGTAATAAGAGGGCTGGTTCTTTTCTCGCTCAAAGGCTAAGTAGAGCCATTCAGCGGGGAAACGCAGCCAGCGTTCTTGCTACGATACCGAGGGGAGAAGGACTCTATGATAATTAAGTTTCTAGTTTTTTTTATCATTATAGTTTGTAATATGATATAAATAAATAATCGTTCAGTTGGTCGAACCAAATATTACTGGAGCAACCGGATGGAAGCTGACCTGTGCGCCCTTCAAGCTGAAGACTGACGAGAGCTTGCGCAGGATAGGAAGAGGTTGCGTGTTCTCGTGTTGGGGGCCAAGATCCACTTCAGGGTCACTGCGCTACAGGAGTGAGTGTGTGTGATAATTAAATATAACTAATTAATAATAAAACAATACAAAAATGAATATAATAAATAAATCATTTTCCAATGTCGATTTTAAAATATATCAGTCGCTAGGGGAATTGCAAATGCAAAGTTATTCAAAGTTATTATACACACATATTCTACTATTTATTATTTAATAGAAATTTTATGTCTGATTGTTGTAATATAGTTCTTTTTTTTTTTATAAAATTTACTATATTTATTTATATATTGTTTTCTGGTTTTATCCAATCTAAATTAAGAAATAATTCAAGAAAGGCAATTTCAAGAGAGCTTAGCTATGGATAAATTCCAATGACGTAGCTTATAAAGTTGGCTCGGGTCGCAGTGATCGCTGCAATCAATTCCCAACACATTAAAATACTACTGCCAGTTTATTAACATTATACTGTTTCATTGTGTCTCGATGATAGGACCCCCTTATTTATTTCTACCGATAAGCCGAAATATTGTTGTGTTCCGGTCTAAATGGTAGAGAGTCAATATAATCACAGGCTGTATGGCATTCCATCCTACTGCTCAGAGGTGCCAAATCTGTGGCATCATTTGTTAAAAGTTGATTGCAGGTGTCAATTGACTACAGTAGCGAGTTACAGTCAGGTGGACTGAAAGTTCGTTAGTCATTTACCGTAATCGTAACAACCTATCAAAGTCTGCTGAACATAGGCACCTTCTATAGATTGTCTCATAGTGGGGATATTTGCTATAGTTCCTATGTGTGGTGGGCGGGTTGGAAAACGCAGTTTTTTTGTTTTATTTTTATTGTCATTAGGGAGACGCTGTTGCACGCCTAATGGTTTGCTTTCTTCTGTCATCTCTTACGACACCCACGGGACTACATGGGGCAGTGTACAACAACATTACACGTTGTGCTTGTCACTTATATTACTAAGAACAAAACAATGGTAATCATAAAACCTTTCTGGCATTTCCAAAAGTTACCCCTAAGGACCGAAGGTACGAAATGTGGTGACGTATTTTTTATCATCATACCATTGAGATTTGGGAAATACCCTTTCCATTTAAGAATAATAAATTGAAGTTAAACAAACTTCTTATCTTTTCTTATTTTGTAAGGAACTTCCGAAAGTTTCATTGAAGTATCTGAAATGCAATTTCGTGTTTGATGATAATTAAGAAATGCTATCGTGAAAGTTTTTCCAACACCATTCTTACGCTTTCGTTTCCAATATTAGTACCTAATTTTGTTACAGTTTAATTTGATGTCGAATAATGTAGGTTAAAGTTGTGAAAGCTAACAAGCTAAGGTTCAGAACTATAGTAGCTCAAGGGCTTAATAATGGACTTTAATTTCACAGTACATACGTCCTTTTTCAGTACGTGGTTCAACAAAGCAAAGTGAGAGAGTATCCCCGATTGCGTTCCAAACATAAATACCGGGATCCCTTATACACGGTGATGGTGACCATCGTGGGGTTTTAGCCGGTAGGATTTCGAAATAACCTTTTCATTGCCCCCATAGCGGAAGGTATCCTTAACGATTTTCACACGATAAAAAAAAGGTTAAAGATGGCACGGTAAAATTCGCTTGACGCCACAGTAGCTCGGGTTCGATACTCCTTCGCAAAAAAATTAACTAAATTTTTAAATGCATTTAAGAAATAATTTACCGCATGCTGGGCTTGGTACCGTAAAATGAAATAAAACATTCAGCAACGCAGTCTAATTACTATTTTACTTACTAAGATAGTATAATAAAGAAATGTTTTCACACATTGCAGAATATAAAGTGGAAACGGCCGAAGCCATTAAATGAAACGACAAACATAAAGACACGGACTCACGCGCGGCTATAAACGGGAATCCCTTAAAGTACATTACTTTCAGGTCATTTGAAGAATGTGTGCTGTACCTGAAAGCTAGGGCAACGTTGTCAGGGTATTTTTTAATTTTTAGCCGACAGCGAAATAATTTTTCTTTTATAGTAAATGGTGACAATCAAATACACAGTACATCTGATGTTAAGTAGATACAGTGGCATTTACACATTTATATCTATCCTCAAATAAAAATTAAAATGTAGATACGTTGTCATCCATAAAGACTAAGATAGAATGCGCCGTTTCCAATAAAAAGGGTCTCCGGTTCTCTGCACTCACTATACGAAACACAACCCCGTTAAGCTGCTAATTTATACTGGTATTCTGTGAGAGCGTTCATATTCATTCAGCTATCAGTGTCAAAGTTACGCTACGTCAATATAGTATACACTATAAAGGAAGAGGCCACTGTCCAGCAAATTCATGATATAAGATAGAAGTGGTATAAGATAAACGAGGTAAGATGGGTATGGTTTTTGTCCTAAACTGAGTAAATTCCATATTTTGTGATCGACTATAGATTTTACCTCTACTTTTGTTCTGAGGTTTACATTATAATTATTTAAATACATTTAAGTTTTATTTGTTGAAGTTGAAGTTTAAAGAAAAATCATATAAACAAGAATACAGTTACATAAATATTTCAGTTAGTTATAAATATATATATATATATATATATATATATATATATATATATATATATATATATATATATATATATATACAATATTTATTCTAACAATAAAAAACTAAAACTGAAAACATAAATTATCATACAGTCCTACTCCAAGAACGTTCGGTGAGTGGTTATTTTTAGCCTTTGAGCGACAAAATAACCAGCCTTCTTGTCACCAGCAGCAACGACCAGTCGCGGATACAGTTCCTTTCAGAAATTCATTGCACGTGCACCCCACGGACCGATAGTCTTTACATCAAATCGCACAAATATGTAGTCATCTTTCAGAGATTCATATTTGCTTTACTTAATTTTTTATACATTTTTAAGTGAAACACTAGCAATGCTATAAACCTGCTCAGGTTATTTTAAAATGCTTGTTGTAGAAGAGGTTTATGACAGGTGAATTCGAATCCATAACCTTTTAGTTCACGGTCCGCACTTAATCATTAGGTTACTGTCACTTTAACACTGATTGTTATCAAGAGTTCCTTTCCGCTTCTGTTTTATTATGATAAATTAAGAGCGTAATTATGAAAATTTTTGGCATAAGAAGAAACAAAAAAGAAAATATTAATTGACCCATTTGTAGCAAATTCTAGTACCATTGTCCAAGTCCAATTGTACCAAGTCTCTCGAGTACCATTTGTTGCTACAAATGGTGCTTGAGAGACTTACGATGAAGTATTACTGTCATGATAAATTGTACGTAATGTTAGTTTTCATATATCTTAATAACAATACGAATACAGACCAACAAATAGTTAAAAAATAATATACAAGAAACAAAATGTGTTTTAATTGTATAAAAATATCCAAGTATCCAACATTAACTGCCGTCCCGTGGGTGCCGTAAGAGATAATAGAGGGAAGCCGGTAACAGAGGAGATAGGTAGCTGAGTTTTCCTTATAACAACTAAAAAATTAAAAATCCGATGGCAAACCCGCCTGTGTAACGTGGCAACTATGGCAAAATCCTCGCTGAATGATTATACTTACCCTTTGAGCGAGAAAGTAACTACCACCAGCAGCAACGTTTAGTCGTTGATACAGTTATTTTAGGAACTTATACACCTATGAGGCAATCAATGGGAGAGGCCTACATTCAGCAGTGGACTGTTGACATGCTGTAATGGTAACCGTATCCAATATTCCGACAGCCACTGTCAAACTAAAAGTCCTGGGCTCGTGCTCTATATTCCGTTATGATGGAAAGATTGGACGTTAGTCTTTTCAGGTTTAAGAAAAAAATAAAACTCTAATATTAAACAGATTTCACTGATCAATAAGTCGCATAAAGAATGAAACCATAATAATTTCGGTTCGACAAGTCGAGTGATTTTTACGCGGATGTAGCGCAGAGCGTGATTTTAAATAATTAATTTGTGGGCTTCATTTTGCTATGATGACAGTTCTTTTCACACTTTGTTGCAAATTTATTTACTTAATATCTGAATTTTTCATAGCCAGAGATTTCAGCTCGTTATTTATTTATTTTGAGTACAAGTAAACGTAAACCGTGTAGTGACGGTGTAAGATACACTTCCCTATATTGTGCCGTGGCTCTCGTAAGAGGTGACAGATAGAAATTTTAACCAGGTGACGGGCAGCAGCGTCTTACATACATAAACACTCACGCCTGTCAACCAGAGGGGTAGGCAGAGACTACGGACTTCCATTTGGCGCGATCCTGACACACCTCTCTCGCCTCTTTTACATCCATATATCTACGCATACACGCTCGTCGGTTATGGGTACTCCTAATCTGGCCCATTTTTAATGTATCGCCGATTTGGTCGATAAACCTTCGTCTAGGGCATCCCTTCCCAACCCTGCCGTTCACTTCCGCAACATAAATTTGTTTTGTCACTCTTTCCTCGTTCATTCTTTCTACATGACCAATTCTTCTTCTATTTTTATAAAATAAGGATGACAGACGTGTGCATAGTCCACCTGCTGGCTGGCAAGTGGATAGTGTGTCCCATAGACATCTACATTTATCCTCGACTAAGTATCAAAATTCAAATACGAATGCCTTGAAGACTAACATAGAATGCCTCGTATCCAGTTAAAAGGGTCTCCGGCTATCTACACTCACCATACGAAACACAGCTTAACCTGCTATTTTACGCTAGCGTTCTGCGTGACCGTGGTCTTTGCCTGATTGAGTGGACCCATTGCTATAATCATAATATAGTTGCAGCATAGCTCTATCACGTACGTAATAAGAGCTAAAAAATAAATATACTGTGGTAGCCAAGCGTGGTATCTGTGGCCTTTTTCTCCTCCGCCTATTTGGTAGTCTGTTGAAGAGGTCTATGTGCAGCAGTGGCTGTGGCAGAAACGGTAACGGTAAACATATCTCAATGTTTATCTGATGGTAGATGTATGTTGTTACTTATAAGTACTACAAAAAATTAGATCCGTTGTCACCCCTGAAGGTTCACATATATATATCACGGCTGTAATTCTCGAGAGGGTAAGCAGAGCCCTAAGAGTAGCAAGCCACACGGATCAAAATATAACTGTTGGAAAAAAATATGCGTATAGATGGAAAATAAATTGTGAAAGAAGTTATAGGTAGCTAGACCATTTCCGACAAAGTTTCAAACCCAATATTCCATTAGTTGCCCTTTTCTCCCACTCTCATTATTGTTATAAATCCCACAAAAACATTGGATCTACAAGTGCTAAACTAACGTGGAAGAACTAACTCCTGAAGAACTGAAGATGAAATCTTCACAAATGTCTCCGGTTCTCCTCATTCAAATCTTCTTTAATTGTAAAGAGATAAACATATTAACTTTGGCATCGCAATATATTTATGAAAATGTAATGTATGTCATAAAAACATAAATAGCTTTAATAAGAATAAGGATGTTATACCTTAAACACTAGGAACAAACATAAGCTTGTAATGCCACTTACTAGACTCCACAGAATTAGTAATTCATTTATGGGGCAATGTATACGCTTTTACAACAAAATCCCAGAACATGTTCAAAGTTTGTCAATAAACAAGTTTAAAAGTTTTATTAAAGAAAAACTGTACAAAAAGGGTTATTATAATATCAAGGAATACATGAATGAAACTTGCCCCTGGGAATGAGGTGATCGCCACCATGCTGGTTCTATGAAAATTCATTTAAAATTGTATAAACAAAATTATTGTTAAGTGAAATTATGTTTAAAAAAAAGTCCCGCTGGGTTTCTTGCTGGTTCTTCCCAGGACAGAGCTATTTTGCGAACCAGTGGTAAATAAAATAATGACTTTCAATAAGTATTATGTAATAATCCATATTAAATAAAAATCATTCTATTCCATTCTATTCTATTATCAAAAGTATTTACACAAACAAATAAGGTCCCTAATAACGTTAATAGCGAGAACTAAACAAAAGCCGATGGAACCGTGTCAAAATTAGCTTTATGACAGTCGTGATAAGGACGAAAAGACAGAAGCTGAGGGTCGCTAATGCCGGAGAAAATACGTTTTTACTCAAACAACGACAGGAAATATTTATTCCGTTATGAAGAGATCATTTTGAAGATTCTTTTCCATCCTTATAAAATGTCATTATCTGTCATGACCACTGCTGGACATGGATATCGTAGGTAGGCCTAACATCGTGAGGAGGTCGTTTCCAAGATGTTTCTTAAATAAGTTTTGTAAGCAGTTTGTACAACATGTGTGTCATTCCTAGTCCAGGTCCCTCTGGGTTTCTTGCTGGTTCTTCCGAGGATAGTGGTTACTCCGCACCAGTGGTAAAAGTAAAAAAAAAAATACTTTCAATAAGAATTACTACTCTTTATTGATTAAAAAATATTTAATTCTATTCTATTCCTTAACCCTGATCTTGATTTGCCTTAATCGTCACACTTGACATGCGTACTGACGATCGCATTAGAACTTGCGCACCCTTCAACGCTGCTTTCCGTTTTTACACCATCATAAACGAATTGATTGTAGCACCATCTATCGGTTGCTATAAGATCTTTTTGGTATATCCTGCAGTCGTCTACGACACCCACGGGACGAAAAGCGGTGATGGATTTTCTTATACAGACACCACACGATGTGTAAACAGTTGCATGCTTGTTTAATTGACCTTCAGTCCAAATTCGGTCACGGCGATCTGTCTCAACGGAGACAGATCTGCAGTACAGGATTATAGTGCCCAAGTGAATGCGCAAACACAGGTGTACTCTCTCTTCACTCAATCTCATAGTCCGATGGGACTGCAATCCGACATGACATTTATACGTGGTAGAGCCATGCTGCAGCTATATTTCTGGTATAAATGTAACACGAATGATTCGGCTCTACCGGGGAAGTACCACGCTCTCACAGAATACAATATAGTAATAGTAATATAATAATAGTAAAATAGCAGCTTAATGCTGCTGTGTTTCGTATGGTAAGTGTAGAGAACCGGAGACACTTTTTACTGGGAACGAGGCATTCCATCTTAGTCTTCACGGGTGACAACGCATCTGCATTTTGATTCGTAATCGAGGATAAATGTAGTCTATGGGCCATAGCAACCACTTACCATCAGGTGCACTGTGTGCTCATTTTTACCCTTATCCTATAAAAAAATGACCGGAGAGAGATCAGGCGCAGGACGTTGACATGCATTCAAGGCACGTCCTGAAACATCACCTTCGAATCATCTTTTTACTTCAAACATAAAACACCCCATGCAGCAACGTCGAAGGTGGAAATTAATTAATTAATTTTTCCGAATGAGATGTGAACAAAAAAAGGTTTTTAATAAATATTATCAAGAGATCTTTATTTAATTTAAATGTTTAACAAAAAGGGACTAAATTGCTAATAGTAGCGACGAAATTACATTGAAGCTTTTGTTCACGTTGTTGTAGGGCATCTGGTAGAATAATGAGCCGACCTTTATCTTTACAAAGAAAATAATGAGATATTAATTTAGAGATATTAAATAATGAAAAAATATCAGAGATCCCATATTTTAAAAGAGTTGATTAATCGCATAATAGTTAAATATTCTCTCTTATTTAGTTTTAGTTTCTGTTATAGAATATAATTTTGCCATGTTTTTATTATACTCGCTTAGTTGTATGTCTATTCGAGTCAAATTTAGTAATTGATTTTAAACAAACTTCCCGATGAGCCAGATACTTGAAATTTAAATGATAGCTCAGAATCGAATGACAATACAAGAATGTCACTTGTTTTATATACGAGTCTATGTTTCTTTTATCGAGACGCGAGTTCAATTCGTTTTTTATTTCATTCACATGTTTTTTTTTAATATAAAATTGAAATGACTAAGAAATTCCAGTCTACCTTATGGTAAGTGTCTACTCCAGAAAATGGATCAACCGACCAACTTCAAACAATAAAGGCTATTGTGGCTCCTCTGAGTACTAAGATAGAATGCCTTACAGCGTGTAATTTGACTAATTCTCTTATATACAGACTGTGCTGTGCTTTGTTCCGATCTGAAAGGTATATTCTCCGGTGCATACTGTGGCGCATTCTATCTTAATCCTAAGAAGTGATAACGCATCTGTGTACAGACTGCAGTAGGCACTCACTGTCAGATACGTCAGTAAGGACTGTAAGATGGTTTGATGTTATATTTATCAAACCAAAATAGTCAACAGATGTCCAATTAGCTGTATAAAAGTATGAGCTAAACCATAAAATAAATATTTATCTATTTTTAGCTTACTTAAAAACAGATGGGTTCTCCAATTCGACTGTAAATTTTTGTGTTTGTTTTCTTTTTCATTAATAAACTATACGTCAAGGTTGTTTCTCTTTAAATAAAGGAAAAAAATACCCTGCTGGAAAAATAATAATGCTATTTTTAGTGTAACTATTGGACGTCTTTCTAGTCGTTAACTTGAGGTTGTGGTTGCTCAGTCCACTCAAAGGTATCAAGTATTAATTATTTGATTAAACTTTAAAACAAAAAGTGAAAGCCGACTTCAAAAACAAAAAAAAAAAGCTATATGTTTTCTACATATTTTTATTGCTTCCAAAGTCGGTGCTTAACCATAGTGCATAAAATAATGAAAATCCTACAGCACCTATTAAATTATATATGTTTTTTTTGTTTCTTTTCTTGTAAATTTTTTCTTTAAATATTTAATTATTACAATTTTACCACACATAAAGCCATGAACTAAGTTTTATGAAATTCGTTCCAATTAAGTGCTTCTTATGATAAATGGTTTTAGCAATCAAGAAATCTTTCAAAGTAAAGCGAGTAAGTTTAACTTACAGCATCACGAACAAAGGACGTGTCTGTAGTTTGCAAATGTTTCTTTTACTGAGTCGCCGCATGCTGAATCGCAGTTTTAAGAAATTACCCTGAGGAAACCAACTAGGACAGAATTGACATTTATATATTTTTATTGCTATATTTTCTTGTTCTACATCAGCGTCTTAAACATGACATTTTTTAAACTACAATAAGTTTGTAAAATTAACACACGGGCCAACTGATGCTATTAAGACGCTGCGATCCGTAAACTATTCTGAAGTACCATTTCACATAGGTTTCGCGTTTTTCTTGAAGGAGCAAAGTCAACCGTCGGGTCTCTTGCAATCGTCTTTAAGTATTCAACAAGGCTCATAAATCCGAGAAAATGTATATTTGGTTAAGAGTCTCACATAAATTCATTTACTAACGTTAAGTTTTAAACGTTATGCAGTTATGCTGTATTTTATTTATTATGTGCGAGCAGCTATGCAGGTCTAGTGAGAGATACATGTATCACAGCAACCGAAAAGACCTATTGTGATCGCTGCTATATTTATAGTTCACTGCTAAGCCCTAAGTCCGCGTAAGGAACTGCTTAGTTGTGAGCTATGTCACTTCTTCTGGGCGGAGTATACAGTTTCCAGATGAGTACTACGGTTGCGCATTAAGGGTCCGCAATCAGTTAGGATGTGTAAAGGCGTTTCTTCCTTTAGGGAACAAGACCGGCACATCCTTGAGTTGCTTAGTCCCAGGATGGACATGTGCTTTTTAAGACAAATGTGTCCCGGGTTAAGGTTTTAGAATATTTTAAGCTTGGTGTATTAGATCAGATCTTAAGTGATTTATTTTGATAAAGAGATCTTAAGTGATAAAGAATTTCAAGGGTCAATCGTGCGAGGCTTTTTGAGATTTCACAAAATAACTTGGGTCCAAATTATGTACACTTTGAGCCCTACCGCGCGAGCTTGTCGACAATTTCATTGCCTACAATACCTGCGTGACCCGGAATCCGCCTTCAAACGACCCTGTTGTTACCTTCCAGGGCGTAGAGGGTTCACGCAGTCTTCAACTAGCTTCGAGATAGAGAGAGAGAGAGAGAGAGAGAGAGAGAAGAGCTGTGCTGTTAATAGTTTATGATAGTTTTGTTTTATAGGATAGGGTGACAATCGTGCACACAGTTCACCGGATGGTAAGTGGTAGATGTGGCCCATAGACATCTTTCCTCAATAAAGAATCAAAATGCAGATGCGTTGACATCCGTGAGAACTAAGATGGAATGCCTCTTTTTTAATAAAAAAGGGTCTCCGGTTCTCTACACTCACCATACGAAACACAGCAGCCTTAAATTGCTATTTTACGCTGGTATTCTGTGAGAGCATAGTCCTTCCCCGGTCGGACCGACTCGTTCGTGCTACAACTATACTACTAATATAGCTGCAGCAAGGCTCTAGCATGTAAAAGTAGTACCAATGGCTCGGCTCGTCTTGGGAAAAATACTTACCCTTTATACGACTCATTCCAAGCATCTTATTTCTTAGGGGTGACGACGTATCTGCATTTTGATTCTTGATAAAGGATAGATGTCAAAGTATATGGCGCACGTTATTCACTTACCATCACGTGGACTGTGTCCTTTTGTCACTCTTTTTCCAGTAAAAAGATAATAGTTTTTTAATACGTATAACTTATATCTCACCATTGCATAGTCAAGTGGTTTAACTACCACTTGATTGTTTGATAAAGTCGTTATGATTCCATTCGATGTGACGAAGCGATCTGGAGCATTCTAATCACCTCTCGACCCAGTTCGATGGTGATAGCTAGCATTATTAGCCATGCTGCAGCTATATTAGTATTATAGTTGTAGCACGAGTGGGTTGGCTCGACCGGGGAAGGACCACGCTCTCACAGAATACCATGTAACGTAGCAGCTTAACACTTCTGTGTTTCGCATTGTGAGTGTAGAGAACCGGAGACCATTTTTACTGAAAAAGTGGCATTCCATCTTAGTCCTCACGGGTGACAACGCTTCTGCATTTTGATTCGCATACGAGAATAGCCACCCACTCACATAACCACTTACCGCCAGGTCGACTGTGTTCTCCTTTGTCACCCTATCTTATAAAAAAGTACACTCAACGATTTTAATTACATCAATTTCAAACTGTTGAACATAAAACATGGTATTTTGCTAAATTAAGTTAGAAAATACTAACATTCAGTCCAATGATTCAAAAAGCCATCTTACGAGTTGTGACCCAAACTAATTTACGTTAATGAACAAATGTTTTCTTAAGTTAAAAAATGTAAATAGACAACAGAAATGTCCAAAGAAATTTGACTAACAAAATTAATATACGCGCTATCTTTATAAAGATGGCGCGCTTAACTTTCCATGTGATGGATTAAGACAGTAATTTTTAACAACTTTTCGTCTTAAAAAAGGTTGATGACAAACAATATCTTTCCATGTTAGATGATTAAGTAAATTTGATACCAAAGAATAAGTGCTCACAAGAGAGTTCATAAAAGTACCGGTAGGCAAAGTAGTCATCTACTAGATAATTTTCACATCTTTATTTTTTATAAAATAAGTTGACAAACAACTTTGCTGATGTGGATGCTGTGGCCCATAGACATCTACATTTGTCCTTTGTTAATAAAAAATATGTGGATTTGTTGTCAACCCCGAGGACAAAGATGGCTTACCTCGTTTCCAGTAAAAAGGGTTTACGGTTTTCTACACTCACCAGACTAAACGTAGCAGGAATAAGCTGCTATTTTATGCAGGTATTCTGTGGGAGCGTGATCGTACCCCAGACGACCTCCAGTCGACCCGAATCATTTGTGCAACAACCATAATATAACTGCAGCGTGGCTACAACACGTATAAACCTTTTTTTTAACGATGCTTCCCATTCATCTGAATATTTTCATATGAGGTGATAAACTAGTATGTGGCTTACCAGGCTCTAGAACAAGCCCTAATCTTTTTTTTTATAGGATAAGGGTGACAAACGAGCACACAGTTCACCTGATGGTAAGTGGTTCACAAATACATATAGTGGTTAACGTCTACATCTATCTTCGTTTACGAATCAAAATGCAGATGCGTTGTCACCCGTGAGGACTAAGATAGAATGCCTCGTTTTCAATAAAAAGGGTCTCCGGTTCTCTACACTCACCATACGAAACACAGCAGCGTTAAGCTGCTATTTTACGCTGGTATTCTGTGAGAGCTTTGTTTAATCATGTTTTATGTCCACGTCACACTTATGCCGGTAGTCATTGGGAGCAATAAGTTCGAAGTTGTTGACGAGTATGTTTACCTGAGACAAATAGCCTGACTAGGTAAGTCCAAATTCGACCGAGAGGTCAATCGACGGATTCAACTCGGCTGGGCAGCGTTCGGGAAATTACGACACATCTTCTCGTCAGGTGTACTTCAAAAACTGAAATCGAGATTGTACAACCAGTGCGTGTTGCCAGTGACTTATGGAACTGACACGTGGTCCTTCACTGCTGGCCGTATGAGGACGCTCAAGGTCGCTCAGCGAGCTATGGAGAAGGGCTGTGCTCGGGGTTTCTCTGCGTGATAAACATAGAAATGAGGATATCCGCAGTAGAACCAGAGTAACCGACATAGCCCAACGGATTAGTAAGCTAAATTGGTAATGGGCCGGCCATGTTTTTTTTTATAGGATAAGGTGACAAATGAGCACACAGTCCACCTGATGGTAAGTGGTTTCTGTGATCCATAGACACCTACATCTATCCTCAATAAAGAATCAAAATGCAGATGCGTTGTCACCCGTGAGGGCTAAGATGGAATGCCTCTTGTCCAGTAAAAAGGGTCTCCGGTTCTCTACACTCACCATACGAAACACAGCAGCGTTAAGCTGCAATTTTACACTGGTAATCTGTGAGAGCGTGGTCCTTCCCCAGTCGAGCCGACCCATTCGTGCTACAACTATACCAGTAATATAGCTGCAGCATGGCTCTACCACGTACAAAACTCGAAGTACCTCGAAAAACCGACAACCAATGCGGAAAAAAGGTTCTCGAGTGGTAGCCTCGTACCGGTAGGCAAAGTGTAGAGCGACACCCCACTAGATGGAGTGATGACCTGGTAATACATGCAGATAATGATGATATATCTGTAACAATAATTACGGTAGGAACAATTAGGTTGTGTGCCCGTTAAGATCCTTAAATTTTTTTTTGTTCGTAACGAACGTACGGTACTTATGTATATTTAAATTGCACTGAAAGTACAGACTATACAATTATTATAAACCAATTAGGTATCTATGGATTTTACAATTATAGATTATATATATATATATATTATTTACAATGCAGAATCCGAATCCGTAAAAACTAGTTTTATTTTAATGTGTAGTGTTCGCGTCAACATAAGGAATCATTATGGTTTACGGTCTTCTGCTACCTTTTTTATCCCCAGACATTAGTCAATATTTAAAATAAAAAAAATATAATATAGATACTCAAGTAATGTAAGAGAGAGGAGGTGAGCTTCCTTCCGTTCGGAATCTATTTAATAACAAATAAGGAAAATTATTAGTTTCTGAAATTGGTATATAACAGGTATGGTAATTTCATACACTTCAGAGACTTAATCCACACTTTTTCACAAGAAAGACTATTTTCCGACATTTTGACCGAGCAGTATTAATAGCAGCGCATGCCTACCTCACTTTTTTACACATTCGAGAAGTACTGAATGAAATGTATTATTATTGGCTACTTTTTAAATACTAAATAAATCAGAGTTTTAATATTAATTAGAGTCAAGTACTAAGCTGTATGTGATATGCCATTGTTAAAATTAAATATAACAATTATATATAAGACTGATGAAGTTTTTAGTTAGTAAAAATGTTAAAGATAATTGCAACAAAGACTATGATAAGTTGTTTTCCATTTGTAAAATAATACCCATAGATAAAAAAGTAGAATATTTGATAGGTCTGGAATATTATTATAATGAGAAATATAAAGTGAATGTTAAAAACAAGTACAACACACATAGGGTTAGAGAAAACAAACTGGTTCTACCAAAAATAACGAACTATTATGGTAAGAGAACATATAAGTATTTGGTAGCTAAAGTGTTTAACAAAATAGATCTACTAAGAGAAAAAGTAAAAATTAGTAAAGGATCACTTAAGAAAAAATTGAAAAACATTATACAGGATTGTTAATAGAACTCTATATACGAGTACATTGTATTAGATTAAAACATTACAATATAATATATAAGTACTAGATATTTAATTCATATAATTAAAGTTAATGTATATAAAAATAACATTAAGATGTCATAGGTTTATATATTACTATATTATATATATCGGAAATGACAACAGGAGATCCCACTTCTGATGTCGGAGTAATACAACAGAGGATCACAATTTTGATCTCTGAAATACATCAGGATAGCGTTAATTGTTAAAAATAATAAAAGTGTGAGAGCGGATGTTCAACTTGCTCTCTCGCTTACGCAGTTTAATCATTATCAGTAATAAGACAACGTAACGCACTATACATTCAGTATAGTGAAATTACAGTTCGACCACACCGTAACACGTCTCTGCCACAATCACACACCAGTGTAACGTGAGTTACGTAATTACATGATAACACCAAAATATGTAAACTAACAGCAACACTACTTATCTCAATGTAACACTGGACAGCATCTCAGCAACACCAATCCTCCTTGTCTGCACTAGAGGAATTACAACAACGAACAGAACCACAACACTATCGTAACACTAGTAGAATGACCATACTCGTTGAATGACTGAAGCGGAATCTCTCGCACACGGCACCTACAGTGAACTTTATACTACAGACACAAGAGGGGGTTTCTCGATATACCCTCCCTTCTACCTCGATCCAACCGGGTATTTTATAGACACTCCGACACGGCCATCCTGACGTACGACCGTCCTCGGGCGTGTATCTTTATGCATTCCTGTAACAAACAACAATTCGTCCGCTCGTCCATCCTGACATGAGTGAGTACATAATATTAGTTCTGAAAACTAATTGTTAGATGGCGCTGCTTGTTGCACTATGGCGCCATCAATTCACGACACGGCCATTCCTGACTAGCATCCGTCCTCGGTTGCAGTGCCTGGAGACAAAATATGCTCAGTGATTAATCTAGCTCGGCTATTCTGCCAATAGAAACAAGGTTGATTAAAAATAGTACTTCACTTCTCCCAAGTCTAAGTACAATAGTCAACTGTCATAATTGACAATGCCTTGTTATTAAGGCTTCTTACACAATGCTTCCTGCACAACATGATTTATCGTGGAAGGTCCGATCAACAAGTTCCAATACAGTAATTTTAACAATTTTTTTACTCTTTACAATTCATAAGCAATGCATATTCAACTCGTGAAACTTTCATTAAAATCTGTACACCAACACAGACCAGAATCGCACAAACGATTCTTTGCATATCCGCCGTCACATATGCCAGAATCGCACCAACGATTCTCCACATATCTGCCGTCACATATGCTACAATACACGAGGGGCTCTGTGCACCAACACAGGCCAGAATCGCACCAACGATTCTTTACATATCTGCCGTTACATATGCCAGAATCGCACCAACGATTCTCCACATATCCACCGCCAAATATGCTACAACACATCTGCCGCCACATATGCCAGAATCGCACCAACGATTCTCTACATATCTGCCGCCAAACATGCTACAACACATGAGAGACTCTGTGCACCAACACAGACCAGAATCTCACCAACAATTCCTTACAGACCCATCGCCACATGTTACTCATGAGGTGCGGTCTAAAGTTTTGAGTATGAGTATACAAGCATTCTTAATCAAATATGGTCTCACTACCACTGTCATCAACTAGGACTTCTAAATCTCAAGGAACTTGGTGATCGGGGATCTTCCTCACATGATCATGGGGGTATTTTTACACTTTTGCCACAACACAATCTTTGATGAGAGGGCATTCGGCCCAGAATCATAATATAACGGGTAAGACTCACCAGTATTCATCAGCACACCGCTGGGATTGCTCACATAGTACAGGTCTACACGTCGCTCACTGCTTGCCTCTGCGGCAGGCATAAGGCAATCGCACGTGGCTATTAAAACAAACCAGCACACGCCATACTTAGCTGCCATGAAGCAAGCTTACGTTGTCAAAACAACAGCACAGGGCGTGCCGCACTCGCACTGCAAGCCGTCGCATCTCACCAGCGCCAGCCTGACGCTGCACCGTACCACGCACTCGAAGCGTTAACGGGAACAGCAGGAGCACCTGAGGGTTCACGGGCATCTTCGGGGTTGCCGTCATCGGGATCTGCGTTAAAAACAAGTTGTTAGTTATCAGGACAATATACACAGTTGCCTATCCTCTTATCCATCACGCATACGAGGCCCTCAAACAGAAATACGCTCTCATACCGTGGACTATAATAAAACACTTCGCTTTCACAAGTAAGCATACATCTCCATACGAAGTATCTCACACATACTCTTGAACTTGCGAGATCCCATGTTAACCACGTGAACCACGTTAAAAACGTGGACCAGGACAGCGCCTGCCAGGACAGAGCCTGATACATGTTCAGAAAATACTACTGCGCACACAGAGTATACGACTTCCGCGCACACAGAGTACGACTTCTGCGCATACAGAATACACGACTTCATAGGTATCGTCATGTATAGCATACGCGCGCTCCGGGAAATCACCCGTCACGCGTACAGCATACGCGTGTGCCAGGCCATGCTACATCTGGACCCGGCAGTCCGTTCCGACCAGCAAGGCACACACTCCTCACATATGTAATCATATCACACGTGTTACTGTAAAACATAAAAGAAAACATTAAAAAGATTCAGTCTGAACTTAATTTAAAAAAAATGCAGCATAGCTCTCGGGACCTTTCCAGGGCACCATATAATGAGCTGCGGCTACACGACAACCTCTGGTACGATCCGATCCTCATGTAGACTTAAATACTCTCTTCAATGTCAGAACTACTTTGCTCTACTTCAATTTCGTCAGTTATACTTTGGTTTTCTAGCATTTTTCGCAACCATTTAAAGTGATTAACCTTAAGATAAATTTACTTTTCTCATGTATGAAATGGTGATCGGTAAAAGCGGAAAATAATGTGTCCGCGGCATCATACACTGACAGTACACTTCCATTCAAGAGCGAGCGCCACAGCACCACGTCTTCCACTAAAGCCTCAACATTATATCCAAATTTTGTCGACTACGTAATACTCGGAGTAAACTGTAACACTTATCCACACATTAGAACACAAAAATACTACTTAGCGAAAAATACTACTTACACTACAATTTTGTTTTCGGTACATTGTTTAAACATTTTGAACTTTAAAACTAGCCCATGTAAATCACACCTCGTGTATCAAATTATAGCATAACTTGAGCAAGTTAAGCTTCCACTGAATACAAACTATAACTCATTTAGAATACCTCCATTTTGGGTACGTTAAGAAATAATGAAAGTACTTGCCGGTACTTTTTATTTTAAATCGAACAAAATGATTTAACTTTTGGCTTAAAACATTTCACTGTAAACTTTCACTCTACACTTTAATGATTCGTCAGTGTTGTAAATCGACAACAAACTTGATTTAAGAAATTGAACACAAAAACAACACGCGAGGCACATCATAGTATTTCACCAACGTAATAACCCTCACACTACTCAAAGGTTATAACAGGTGGGCAGTAACAGGGACTTTATCCCACTTCTGATGTCGGAGTAATACAACAGAGGATCACAATTTTGATCTCTGAAATACATCAGGATAGCGTTAATTGTTAAAAATAATAAAAGTGTGAGAGCGGATGTTCAACTTGCTCTCTCGCTTACGCAGTTTAATCATTATCAGTAATAAGACAACCTAACGCACTATACATTCAGTATAGTGAAATTACAGTTCGACCTTACATGATAACACCAAAATATGTA
The DNA here is from genome assembly GCA_963668995.1 of Parnassius mnemosyne. Taxonomy (NCBI): domain Eukaryota; kingdom Metazoa; phylum Arthropoda; class Insecta; order Lepidoptera; family Papilionidae; genus Parnassius; species Parnassius mnemosyne. The sequence goes on from CAVLGL010000091.1 coordinate 24,686,594, forward strand.
AACTAACAGCAACACTACTTCTCTCAATGTAACACTGGACAGCATCTCAGCAACACCGATCCTCCTTGTCTGCACTAGAGGAATTACAACAACGAACAGAACCACAACACTATCGTAACACTAGTAGAATGACCACACTCGTTGAATGACTGAAGCGGAATCTCTCGCACACGGCACCTACAGTGAACTTTATACTACAGACACAAGAGGGGGTTTCTCGATATATCCTCCCTTCTACCTCGATCCAACCGGGTATTTTATAGACACTCCGACATATAATTGTGTATCATTGTGTCTAATATTAGTAGTACATAAGGTGGTTCATTGTTTTGTAAAAGAGCGCCTCTCGCCATCAAACGTAAAAGTTTAGCGAGTTTAGAATTAAGTAACACCACTGTTTCATAAATACATTAATAAATAAATTTAAAAAAAAATTCCTTTAAATTCTATTAAATTTCTTCTTGCAATTTGGGTTTGATCAACAAGAGGCAAAACGTTAGAGGAAAATCGAGTCAAAAGTTCCTATTCACTGGAAAAAACACATTTTTTCATACAGTAAAATAGTTTTCAAATTCAAAATCCACACCACGGAATATACCTTTGACGCACTCTGACAAGATCTCTGATCATAATTGCGGATTGAATTTTTCACGCGTGCATAAAGTTACACTTAAACGCTTGTATGCGTAGCACATTCAAGTTGCCACTGATAAAGTATTATTTCAAATACAATTCAAAGGTTCATCATACACTAAAAACTCGTAACTGCTTTTTTGGGAAGTATGTGATTTTAATATATTTTATTAATTCTACGCTTGAAAGGAGTTAGGTGGTTTTAGCCGTGTTTTAGCTTCTACTACTATTGTTTACCGACTTTTAGCATACTTAAGGTATATCCTAGCCAAACTGCTGCTAAGGAATAAAGCAATTAGTAACGCTTAACTGCCTCTTAGCTTAGTAAATGTGCATAAATGCATTGTTTCTTAGTTTTACAAAATCAAATTTTATATTTCTACTAAGAAAATAAATCGTTCAAATTACTTAAGGTTTTTATAGCGTAACGCTGCATAGTTACTGATTTCTAGGCGTATGAGAGGAAGGAAAATATTGCACTTAACCGCCAAAATGCTTAATATATCTCTGGAACTATTAAACGTAAAAATATAATTCCAATAATATTCCAAATATTATTCCAATAAATAAATTCCAATATTGGCCGATAAAAAATTTTTTGCTCAGTTTAGGGTTGATGAAAGTTCAAAATCGACAAAATCCACTTAGCCGCTTTCTTTTGTTAATGTGACGTGCAGAGGTGGAGGTGTATTTTATAGGAGACGAGCTGATACCTGCGACTTCGTCCGTGTTGCTTGATGAACAAAGTCTTCGTATATGCGAAGGAACAAACATCAAATAGACCGCAAGTAAAAAATATACATTGCTTACAAAATTTCGTTGTAAACAATGTTATTCGTTGTTCCATTTGTAGCTAAAATATATAAATTATCTGGTTTATTAACGCAAAAGCAAGCGACATACTGTTGACCGTGTGAAAAACAGCTAATAACACATTACCGAACACGTAGTGCTTACAAATTTTTTTCTTTCTTAAAAATTTAATAAATTTATATCAAAAGAATATATCTTAATATTTTTTTTTAGATAATAAATAAAACTTATTTGAAATCCATCCAGTAGTTTTTCCGTGATGCGCGGACATCTGCAAACATCTATAATTGTATTTATATAGATTAAACGTAAAGTAGATTATTTAAATTAAAACCATTTGTGTTGACCTTAAAACTTTTCTTCTTCCTACCCTTATCCCAAATTATTGGGAGACGGCATAGCATCTCTTCCTTTTCCGTTTTCCCTTATTAGCCGTTATCTCTTAACTCACCCATTTCTTACGCATTTCGTCCCTAACACTATTCAACATTTTTTTATAAGCCAGTGCTTAACTACTATCTTACCTGATGGGAAGAGGGTTTTTTCGGCCTCCCTCTACACTTTCACAGTCACCGTTTTCTTGTTTTACATGTTTTACTTCCCTTTGATAATACATATGTAATTTAAAGTTATTAGATTTTTTTAATCCTTTTTATTTTATTATCTACGTTAGGAGAAATATGTCCGACAACTGTTCGGTAATATGAAGCCACGACAGAAAAGAACAGCACTGTGGCCGTGACGACACTGTTACATCATCATACTGATTTGGATGCATTTTCGTTGCTGCAATCCAATATATTATGTCTATCGTTTTTTTTTTTGCTTCTCTTTAAATTTTTGATTTCTTTATATTATTATAGATTGAGTTGTTTATCACGGTGCGAACACATTATATAACATACCATGTTATAGGTTGTTATATAACATGTTTCAGTAATGTGGAGGCTGAATATTTCAAAACGTGTTATATAATGTGACAGATCCTTCCCCGGTCGAGCCGACCCATTCGTGCTACAACCATAATATAGCTGCAGCATGGCTCTACCACGTATCTAAGACTCTTCATAAGTGATTAAGTCATATCGGCTACGAGAAATCCCTAGCGTCAAGAAAAAATTACACTAATACTTATGATAGTAATGTAAATTTTTCTTGTGTACAACTCCTGATTGTTAACGGATGTTTTTAAACACTTAGGTTTATACAGTTATCTTTTTTTTTATAGGAGAGGGGGCAAACGAGCATGCGGCTCACCTGATGGTAAGTGACTACCGCCGCCCATGAACAACCGCAACACCAGGGGAATTGCAGATGCGTTGCCGGCCTTTCAAAAAGGAGTAGGCTCTTTTCTTGAAGGTCCCTAAGTCGTATCGGTTCGGAAAAATCGCTGATGGTAATCGATTCCACAAGGAAGTCGTGCGAGGAAGAAAATATCTAAATCGCACAGTGGTGGACCGCCAATCATCCAGATGGTGTGGATGGTATCGGGAGTTCTGCCGCGATGTGCGTTCATGAAATTTGGCGGCTGGGATTAATCCGAACAATTCCTCAGAGCACTCCCCATGGTAGATGCGAAAGAAAATGCAAAGAGATGCAACATCTCTTCGCAGTGCCAATGAATCGAGCCGATCGGAATGAACTCGGTCGTCGACGATTCGAGCCGCTCTGCGCTGGATGCGGTCAAGTGGAAGAAGCTGGTACTGGGGAGCCCCTGCCCAGAGATGGGATCAGTATTCCATGTGAGGCCGAACCTGCGCCTTATAAAGTTGCAGGCGGTGTGCCGGCATGAAATACTGTCCCGCTCTGCTGAGCACGCCAAGCTTTTTAGAGGCCAATTTGGCTTTCTCTTCCAAGTGACCACGAAACTGCACGTCACTCGATATGTCGACTCTGAGGATACCGATACTGGCTGAGGCAAGAAGGGAAGTGCCTTGAAACTGAGGAGATACGACAAAGGGGTTCTTTTTAGCGGTAAATGCGCAAATTTGTGTCTTCTGTGGATTAAACTGGACTAGATTTAGTCGCCCCCAATCCGAGACTGTCCAGCAAAGACTCGACTTCAGACACATGTTTGTTCCGGTACTCGGCGACGTTTTCCCGAGAAATATTGGCCCGGCCGGTGTATAGAGCATCACCAGTGCTGTCATCCGCATAGCAATGAATGTTACCAGTTAGCAAAATATCATTGATATGCAAAAGAAACAGCGTTGGTGATAGCACACAGCCTTGTGGAACACCAGCGTTAATAGGCTTGTAGTCAGAACATGCACCGTCTACAACGACCTTGATGCTCCAATCTGCAAGGAAGCTGATGATCCAATTGCACAATTTCTCGGGAAGCCCATAGGAAGGGAGCTTCGAAAGAAGCGCTTTGTGCCAAACCCGATCGAAGGCCTTCGCAATGTCCAGGCTAACGGCCAACGCCTCCCCCTTGGACTCTACTGCCTCCGCCCATCTATGGGTCAGGTAGACCAGAAGATGACCAGCTGATCGACCCCGACGAAAACCGTATTGGCGGTCACTAATCAGCTGGTGATCCTCAAGGTACCGGATGAGCTGGCAGCTAATAATGGATTCCATTATTTTGGAGAATAAGGAGGTGATCGCGATAGGCCTATAGTTGGACGGGTCTGAGCGGTCGCCTTTTTTAGGGATCGGGTGGACAAAAGCTGTCTTCCATGAGTTCGGGACTACGCCTTGGGAGTAGGAGTACCGGAAAAGACGCGTTAGGACTGGTGCCAACTCCGGAGCACACGTCCTCAGCACAATTGTTGGGATTCCGCCAGGCCCACTCGACTTGTGGATGTCCAGGGAGAGAAGTGCTTTGCGAACCGAGCGCTGTGAGAACAGCACATCCGGCATGGAGCACTCACACCGCGGGATAGTCGGCGGTGTTTTCCCCCCGTCATCAAGAGTCGAGTTGGACGCAAAAAGGGAGCCTAAAAGGTCAGCTTTGTCGTTGCGTCTTGGGCCAGTGAGTCGTCCTCCCTGTACAGAGATGGTAGTGATGGCTTACAGAAATTCCCTTGGACAGCCTTGGCGAGAGACCAGAATGCACGGGTTCCCGAAAGAAGGCGAACTAGTTTCTCGCCAATTCTGCTTATGTGCTCTGACTTTACCTTGGCAATAACTCTTTTGAAGGACCTGGAGACGAAGTTATACTTCTTTTTAAGTGTGCTGGTATTTACATCCCGAGTCGCCGAAGCCGCAGCCCAGGCTTGATAACACTCCTGCTTACTGCGCAATGCAGTTCTACAGGAGCGACCAAACCAAGGCTGAGATCTGCCTCCGATGGGTACCACAGATGATGGAATAAATAGTTCCATTCCCTGTAGCACCACATCAGTGACAGAGTCAGCAACAGCGCTGGGATCATCCGGCGAGAAGCAGACTCGCACCCATGGGTAGGATGCAAAGAAAGACCGCATCCCGTCCCAATCCGCCGACCTGTAATGCCAAACACGGCGACAACCTGCAGAACGCAACCGCGAAGGGAGCGTGAGTGGCACCATACTCCGGATCAGACAATAGTCCGAAGAGCCGAGAGGGGCATCGACGGAAACCTGATATGACGGTCCAACAGGGAAGGAGTATGATTCTCCACATCTGGAATCCGCGTAGGCGAAGTAACCAGTTGTGTCAGACCATATGCCAAGGCAAAGTCTTAAACATATCTCCCCGCATGATCGGTTAAACGTGAACCGAGCCATTCGGCATGGTGGGCGTTAAAATCGCCAAGGATCACGATCTCTGCGGATGGGACCTGTTGTAGCAAGGAATCTGTAGCCATTTGGACGTGGTCGATGAGTCGGTCTGTTTCGGCATTACCGCTATGGGACCTATAGAGGCACCCGTAGACGCGCGGATGGTCGTCGCTGTCTACGCGTAGCCAAAGGATGGACAGGTCCGAACCTTCAAGACTGCCGAGGCGTCGAGAACAGATGTCCTCTCTGACATACACGCAAACTCCAGCCCGAGGCACAAAGGAGTGCTCCAATTTGTACCCCGGGTAGGAGAGATACGAAGTATCAGCCGGAGAGGACACCTGCGTCTCGGTCAGAAAGAGCAAGGCCGGCTTCGCCGTCTCGAGATGGTAGTGGACGGCGTTTAGGTTAGAGTGAAGTCCCCTGATGTTGCAGAAATTCACGGATAGCGTGGCAGGGGTCGCCTTGGTATTGTTGCTCAGTTTGCCCCGGGCAGTTTTATTTTTGAGCGGAATTTTGCCCCCCCCCCCCCCCAAAATACGCGGGGCAGCCTGAGCACCCACGCTCAGGATTGGAATAACATGGTCGTGGATGCTCAGCGAGGGATTCTCCAGGGGTACTGGTACCCTCCTGGGGTAGTCTACTGTGTAATTCCGCTACCATGTTGATGGGGGGGGGGGGGGAATTGGGCCTCCGGCCACCTGCACTCACCAGACGAAACGCAGAAGCAGAGCCTCTTCACGCCGGTATTCTGTGAGGTCGTGGTACCAACCCGGCTCGAGCCGGCCCATACGTGCAACAGCAAAATCTGCTGCGGGGCTCTACCACCTAAATCTATCTTTAATTAAGAATCAAAATGTAGATGTATGTCATCCCGGAGGACTTAGAATCAGTTTCGTTAATGTCCATACGAAATATTATACTACGCCAGCCACTACGCGGCGAATACCAGCGTTATGCTGCTATTTGATGCTGGTATTCAATTCAATCGAAAATCATTCCCGTACAATCCCGTGAGAGTCGTTGTAGATGAGTAAGAGATAAATATAATGGTCAAAGAAAGTTCTTGACGTACGGACTCATTATAAAACTAAATTAATTACATATTTGTCTTATATGCTTTTAAAAAAAGACATAAAGAGATTATAATAAAACGAAAAATCTAAAATCTGACAAAGCTGTATCACTAGTATAAGTTACTATAATGTAACTAAATAAAGATAAGGTAAAACTAAAATTATCGCATACTTCTCTTAAATGCTTTTAAAAAAAAATAATTTACAAAGATTTTAATAAAGCAGAAAAAGTAAAATATTACAAAGCCATAACATCATAACTTACTTTTTTACTTTACAATTTGTAACTATAAAAACAAATCGGAATGCTCGCATATTCGATTGTAAACTTCTTAATCACCACAGCTCTATATTTAAATGCTCTGTATATAATTCTGCAAAAGAGAACCAAAAGTTAAAAAAAAGATTGAACATTTCTTTGGGGATTTCTTTATGCTAAAGTAATTAAGATACGGCTGTACATAATCAAGGCTACATCGTCGTCCTTTCTGTTTGATGGATTAACGCGGTAATTATATTTTTTCCATTTTGAAAATTACGTAATGAGGTGGAAATAAGAATGTTAATGTTCTAACATTTTAAATTAATTTGTCAAATGACAAACCAAAGTAAATGTCAAAAAAAATCTTATAATTGTGCTCACTACTCCCAATACCACTACACTAGGAAAGACACACCACTGACGATAATACGACACGTGTTTCGCCTCTACTCGAGGCATCCTCAGGTGACGTAGACTCTGCGGTGGTTGACCGCTAACTTAGCGGTCTTCGAACTAGGTAAGACACATCAAATTATTTTATCGAGCGGATGTACGTCAAGTATTTTTTTGCCAACTTTAATATAATGGACTTTAATATAAAGGATTTTCTTGAAAGTAACCATGGTAAATGCAATATAGACTTTATAGCAGCCTAAATATATAAATATATAAAGTATATTATTTCATTTACGCCCTCACGTGCTCACGTCTGGCACAATGATTGTGTATTCAAGAAAATCCTTCTTTCAATGAGAGAGATTTTTACTGGCAAGCGGACTCTCTTCTATCTATACTATAATAAAACTGGAAGATGACAATTTCAAGCCGCGACTACTTAGACAGCCCCGCCTGAATAATGCGGGAACCCGTTCGGAGGAAATCTATTCTTATATTTTCTGTTCTATTCTTATTTCTTTTTATCTCTTCTTATCTTTGCCATTCTAATCCATTCTATTCTATTTTCTTATATTCTATTCTAACTGCATAGTAGCGGTGTAAGAATATCTACTACACCATATCATCCCGTAGGTGTCGTAAGAGGTGACCGAGGAAAATAATTAAGGAAATGGGCAGCAGCGTCTTTCTAACAAAGTCTTAAAATAAAATAAAATTGCGGTCGCCGAGACGATCGCCAAGCGAGGTAACTATGGCAAACGCCCCCCCCTCCCCTCCTATGAGGCAATTTATGGGGGACGCCTATGTTCAGCAGTGGACTTTAATTGGCGGTAATGGTATAATCAACCATATTGTATAGTATCGATTTGTCAACCCCATCAGTGCCCCTGTGGTAGCAGTGTCGACAAATTTGGGCTCCACGGACTTTCATGTAAGAAAAGTGCTGGTAGGTTTCATGACACAGTTCTTTGAACGATGTCATCCGAAGGGCTCTTGTCTCTATAAATGTTCCCTCGGTTTTGGAGCCTTATGGAATATTTAGAGACGATGTCAGGAGACCCGACGGTATGACATTGGTCCTTTGGGAGAGAGGTAAAGCCCTAGTGTGGGATGCTACTTGCGCAGACATTCTGGCGGCCTCTCATCTCAAGTGTACCTCGTTTAGAGCCGGGGCGGCATCAGAGGCAGCTGAACTGAGTAAGTGGCGCAAATATGAGTCTCTAAGAGATGATTACATATTTGTGCCATTTGCTGTAGAGACTATCGATCCGAGGGGTCCACGTGCGGTGGAGTTGTTGCTGCTAGTAATAAGAGGGCTGGTTCTTTTCTCGCTCAAAGGCTAAGTAGAGCCATTCAGCGGGGAAACGCAGCCAGCGTTCTTGCTACGATACCGAGGGGAGAAGGACTCTATGATAATTAAGTTTCTAGTTTTTTTTATCATTATAGTTTGTAATATGATATAAATAAATAATCGTTCAGTTGGTCGAACCAAATATTACTGGAGCAACCGGATGGAAGCTGACCTGTGCGCCCTTCAAGCTGAAGACTGACGAGAGCTTGCGCAGGATAGGAAGAGGTTGCGTGTTCTCGTGTTGGGGGCCAAGATCCACTTCAGGGTCACTGCGCTACAGGAGTGAGTGTGTGTGATAATTAAATATAACTAATTAATAATAAAACAATACAAAAATGAATATAATAAATAAATCATTTTCCAATGTCGATTTTAAAATATATCAGTCGCTAGGGGAATTGCAAATGCAAAGTTATTCAAAGTTATTATACACACATATTCTACTATTTATTATTTAATAGAAATTTTATGTCTGATTGTTGTAATATAGTTCTTTTTTTTTTTATAAAATTTACTATATTTATTTATATATTGTTTTCTGGTTTTATCCAATCTAAATTAAGAAATAATTCAAGAAAGGCAATTTCAAGAGAGCTTAGCTATGGATAAATTCCAATGACGTAGCTTATAAAGTTGGCTCGGGTCGCAGTGATCGCTGCAATCAATTCCCAACACATTAAAATACTACTGCCAGTTTATTAACATTATACTGTTTCATTGTGTCTCGATGATAGGACCCCCTTATTTATTTCTACCGATAAGCCGAAATATTGTTGTGTTCCGGTCTAAATGGTAGAGAGTCAATATAATCACAGGCTGTATGGCATTCCATCCTACTGCTCAGAGGTGCCAAATCTGTGGCATCATTTGTTAAAAGTTGATTGCAGGTGTCAATTGACTACAGTAGCGAGTTACAGTCAGGTGGACTGAAAGTTCGTTAGTCATTTACCGTAATCGTAACAACCTATCAAAGTCTGCTGAACATAGGCACCTTCTATAGATTGTCTCATAGTGGGGATATTTGCTATAGTTCCTATGTGTGGTGGGCGGGTTGGAAAACGCAGTTTTTTTGTTTTATTTTTATTGTCATTAGGGAGACGCTGTTGCACGCCTAATGGTTTGCTTTCTTCTGTCATCTCTTACGACACCCACGGGACTACATGGGGCAGTGTACAACAACATTACACGTTGTGCTTGTCACTTATATTACTAAGAACAAAACAATGGTAATCATAAAACCTTTCTGGCATTTCCAAAAGTTACCCCTAAGGACCGAAGGTACGAAATGTGGTGACGTATTTTTTATCATCATACCATTGAGATTTGGGAAATACCCTTTCCATTTAAGAATAATAAATTGAAGTTAAACAAACTTCTTATCTTTTCTTATTTTGTAAGGAACTTCCGAAAGTTTCATTGAAGTATCTGAAATGCAATTTCGTGTTTGATGATAATTAAGAAATGCTATCGTGAAAGTTTTTCCAACACCATTCTTACGCTTTCGTTTCCAATATTAGTACCTAATTTTGTTACAGTTTAATTTGATGTCGAATAATGTAGGTTAAAGTTGTGAAAGCTAACAAGCTAAGGTTCAGAACTATAGTAGCTCAAGGGCTTAATAATGGACTTTAATTTCACAGTACATACGTCCTTTTTCAGTACGTGGTTCAACAAAGCAAAGTGAGAGAGTATCCCCGATTGCGTTCCAAACATAAATACCGGGATCCCTTATACACGGTGATGGTGACCATCGTGGGGTTTTAGCCGGTAGGATTTCGAAATAACCTTTTCATTGCCCCCATAGCGGAAGGTATCCTTAACGATTTTCACACGATAAAAAAAAGGTTAAAGATGGCACGGTAAAATTCGCTTGACGCCACAGTAGCTCGGGTTCGATACTCCTTCGCAAAAAAATTAACTAAATTTTTAAATGCATTTAAGAAATAATTTACCGCATGCTGGGCTTGGTACCGTAAAATGAAATAAAACATTCAGCAACGCAGTCTAATTACTATTTTACTTACTAAGATAGTATAATAAAGAAATGTTTTCACACATTGCAGAATATAAAGTGGAAACGGCCGAAGCCATTAAATGAAACGACAAACATAAAGACACGGACTCACGCGCGGCTATAAACGGGAATCCCTTAAAGTACATTACTTTCAGGTCATTTGAAGAATGTGTGCTGTACCTGAAAGCTAGGGCAACGTTGTCAGGGTATTTTTTAATTTTTAGCCGACAGCGAAATAATTTTTCTTTTATAGTAAATGGTGACAATCAAATACACAGTACATCTGATGTTAAGTAGATACAGTGGCATTTACACATTTATATCTATCCTCAAATAAAAATTAAAATGTAGATACGTTGTCATCCATAAAGACTAAGATAGAATGCGCCGTTTCCAATAAAAAGGGTCTCCGGTTCTCTGCACTCACTATACGAAACACAACCCCGTTAAGCTGCTAATTTATACTGGTATTCTGTGAGAGCGTTCATATTCATTCAGCTATCAGTGTCAAAGTTACGCTACGTCAATATAGTATACACTATAAAGGAAGAGGCCACTGTCCAGCAAATTCATGATATAAGATAGAAGTGGTATAAGATAAACGAGGTAAGATGGGTATGGTTTTTGTCCTAAACTGAGTAAATTCCATATTTTGTGATCGACTATAGATTTTACCTCTACTTTTGTTCTGAGGTTTACATTATAATTATTTAAATACATTTAAGTTTTATTTGTTGAAGTTGAAGTTTAAAGAAAAATCATATAAACAAGAATACAGTTACATAAATATTTCAGTTAGTTATAAATATATATATATATATATATATATATATATATATATATATATATATATATATATATATATATATATACAATATTTATTCTAACAATAAAAAACTAAAACTGAAAACATAAATTATCATACAGTCCTACTCCAAGAACGTTCGGTGAGTGGTTATTTTTAGCCTTTGAGCGACAAAATAACCAGCCTTCTTGTCACCAGCAGCAACGACCAGTCGCGGATACAGTTCCTTTCAGAAATTCATTGCACGTGCACCCCACGGACCGATAGTCTTTACATCAAATCGCACAAATATGTAGTCATCTTTCAGAGATTCATATTTGCTTTACTTAATTTTTTATACATTTTTAAGTGAAACACTAGCAATGCTATAAACCTGCTCAGGTTATTTTAAAATGCTTGTTGTAGAAGAGGTTTATGACAGGTGAATTCGAATCCATAACCTTTTAGTTCACGGTCCGCACTTAATCATTAGGTTACTGTCACTTTAACACTGATTGTTATCAAGAGTTCCTTTCCGCTTCTGTTTTATTATGATAAATTAAGAGCGTAATTATGAAAATTTTTGGCATAAGAAGAAACAAAAAAGAAAATATTAATTGACCCATTTGTAGCAAATTCTAGTACCATTGTCCAAGTCCAATTGTACCAAGTCTCTCGAGTACCATTTGTTGCTACAAATGGTGCTTGAGAGACTTACGATGAAGTATTACTGTCATGATAAATTGTACGTAATGTTAGTTTTCATATATCTTAATAACAATACGAATACAGACCAACAAATAGTTAAAAAATAATATACAAGAAACAAAATGTGTTTTAATTGTATAAAAATATCCAAGTATCCAACATTAACTGCCGTCCCGTGGGTGCCGTAAGAGATAATAGAGGGAAGCCGGTAACAGAGGAGATAGGTAGCTGAGTTTTCCTTATAACAACTAAAAAATTAAAAATCCGATGGCAAACCCGCCTGTGTAACGTGGCAACTATGGCAAAATCCTCGCTGAATGATTATACTTACCCTTTGAGCGAGAAAGTAACTACCACCAGCAGCAACGTTTAGTCGTTGATACAGTTATTTTAGGAACTTATACACCTATGAGGCAATCAATGGGAGAGGCCTACATTCAGCAGTGGACTGTTGACATGCTGTAATGGTAACCGTATCCAATATTCCGACAGCCACTGTCAAACTAAAAGTCCTGGGCTCGTGCTCTATATTCCGTTATGATGGAAAGATTGGACGTTAGTCTTTTCAGGTTTAAGAAAAAAATAAAACTCTAATATTAAACAGATTTCACTGATCAATAAGTCGCATAAAGAATGAAACCATAATAATTTCGGTTCGACAAGTCGAGTGATTTTTACGCGGATGTAGCGCAGAGCGTGATTTTAAATAATTAATTTGTGGGCTTCATTTTGCTATGATGACAGTTCTTTTCACACTTTGTTGCAAATTTATTTACTTAATATCTGAATTTTTCATAGCCAGAGATTTCAGCTCGTTATTTATTTATTTTGAGTACAAGTAAACGTAAACCGTGTAGTGACGGTGTAAGATACACTTCCCTATATTGTGCCGTGGCTCTCGTAAGAGGTGACAGATAGAAATTTTAACCAGGTGACGGGCAGCAGCGTCTTACATACATAAACACTCACGCCTGTCAACCAGAGGGGTAGGCAGAGACTACGGACTTCCATTTGGCGCGATCCTGACACACCTCTCTCGCCTCTTTTACATCCATATATCTACGCATACACGCTCGTCGGTTATGGGTACTCCTAATCTGGCCCATTTTTAATGTATCGCCGATTTGGTCGATAAACCTTCGTCTAGGGCATCCCTTCCCAACCCTGCCGTTCACTTCCGCAACATAAATTTGTTTTGTCACTCTTTCCTCGTTCATTCTTTCTACATGACCAATTCTTCTTCTATTTTTATAAAATAAGGATGACAGACGTGTGCATAGTCCACCTGCTGGCTGGCAAGTGGATAGTGTGTCCCATAGACATCTACATTTATCCTCGACTAAGTATCAAAATTCAAATACGAATGCCTTGAAGACTAACATAGAATGCCTCGTATCCAGTTAAAAGGGTCTCCGGCTATCTACACTCACCATACGAAACACAGCTTAACCTGCTATTTTACGCTAGCGTTCTGCGTGACCGTGGTCTTTGCCTGATTGAGTGGACCCATTGCTATAATCATAATATAGTTGCAGCATAGCTCTATCACGTACGTAATAAGAGCTAAAAAATAAATATACTGTGGTAGCCAAGCGTGGTATCTGTGGCCTTTTTCTCCTCCGCCTATTTGGTAGTCTGTTGAAGAGGTCTATGTGCAGCAGTGGCTGTGGCAGAAACGGTAACGGTAAACATATCTCAATGTTTATCTGATGGTAGATGTATGTTGTTACTTATAAGTACTACAAAAAATTAGATCCGTTGTCACCCCTGAAGGTTCACATATATATATCACGGCTGTAATTCTCGAGAGGGTAAGCAGAGCCCTAAGAGTAGCAAGCCACACGGATCAAAATATAACTGTTGGAAAAAAATATGCGTATAGATGGAAAATAAATTGTGAAAGAAGTTATAGGTAGCTAGACCATTTCCGACAAAGTTTCAAACCCAATATTCCATTAGTTGCCCTTTTCTCCCACTCTCATTATTGTTATAAATCCCACAAAAACATTGGATCTACAAGTGCTAAACTAACGTGGAAGAACTAACTCCTGAAGAACTGAAGATGAAATCTTCACAAATGTCTCCGGTTCTCCTCATTCAAATCTTCTTTAATTGTAAAGAGATAAACATATTAACTTTGGCATCGCAATATATTTATGAAAATGTAATGTATGTCATAAAAACATAAATAGCTTTAATAAGAATAAGGATGTTATACCTTAAACACTAGGAACAAACATAAGCTTGTAATGCCACTTACTAGACTCCACAGAATTAGTAATTCATTTATGGGGCAATGTATACGCTTTTACAACAAAATCCCAGAACATGTTCAAAGTTTGTCAATAAACAAGTTTAAAAGTTTTATTAAAGAAAAACTGTACAAAAAGGGTTATTATAATATCAAGGAATACATGAATGAAACTTGCCCCTGGGAATGAGGTGATCGCCACCATGCTGGTTCTATGAAAATTCATTTAAAATTGTATAAACAAAATTATTGTTAAGTGAAATTATGTTTAAAAAAAAGTCCCGCTGGGTTTCTTGCTGGTTCTTCCCAGGACAGAGCTATTTTGCGAACCAGTGGTAAATAAAATAATGACTTTCAATAAGTATTATGTAATAATCCATATTAAATAAAAATCATTCTATTCCATTCTATTCTATTATCAAAAGTATTTACACAAACAAATAAGGTCCCTAATAACGTTAATAGCGAGAACTAAACAAAAGCCGATGGAACCGTGTCAAAATTAGCTTTATGACAGTCGTGATAAGGACGAAAAGACAGAAGCTGAGGGTCGCTAATGCCGGAGAAAATACGTTTTTACTCAAACAACGACAGGAAATATTTATTCCGTTATGAAGAGATCATTTTGAAGATTCTTTTCCATCCTTATAAAATGTCATTATCTGTCATGACCACTGCTGGACATGGATATCGTAGGTAGGCCTAACATCGTGAGGAGGTCGTTTCCAAGATGTTTCTTAAATAAGTTTTGTAAGCAGTTTGTACAACATGTGTGTCATTCCTAGTCCAGGTCCCTCTGGGTTTCTTGCTGGTTCTTCCGAGGATAGTGGTTACTCCGCACCAGTGGTAAAAGTAAAAAAAAAAATACTTTCAATAAGAATTACTACTCTTTATTGATTAAAAAATATTTAATTCTATTCTATTCCTTAACCCTGATCTTGATTTGCCTTAATCGTCACACTTGACATGCGTACTGACGATCGCATTAGAACTTGCGCACCCTTCAACGCTGCTTTCCGTTTTTACACCATCATAAACGAATTGATTGTAGCACCATCTATCGGTTGCTATAAGATCTTTTTGGTATATCCTGCAGTCGTCTACGACACCCACGGGACGAAAAGCGGTGATGGATTTTCTTATACAGACACCACACGATGTGTAAACAGTTGCATGCTTGTTTAATTGACCTTCAGTCCAAATTCGGTCACGGCGATCTGTCTCAACGGAGACAGATCTGCAGTACAGGATTATAGTGCCCAAGTGAATGCGCAAACACAGGTGTACTCTCTCTTCACTCAATCTCATAGTCCGATGGGACTGCAATCCGACATGACATTTATACGTGGTAGAGCCATGCTGCAGCTATATTTCTGGTATAAATGTAACACGAATGATTCGGCTCTACCGGGGAAGTACCACGCTCTCACAGAATACAATATAGTAATAGTAATATAATAATAGTAAAATAGCAGCTTAATGCTGCTGTGTTTCGTATGGTAAGTGTAGAGAACCGGAGACACTTTTTACTGGGAACGAGGCATTCCATCTTAGTCTTCACGGGTGACAACGCATCTGCATTTTGATTCGTAATCGAGGATAAATGTAGTCTATGGGCCATAGCAACCACTTACCATCAGGTGCACTGTGTGCTCATTTTTACCCTTATCCTATAAAAAAATGACCGGAGAGAGATCAGGCGCAGGACGTTGACATGCATTCAAGGCACGTCCTGAAACATCACCTTCGAATCATCTTTTTACTTCAAACATAAAACACCCCATGCAGCAACGTCGAAGGTGGAAATTAATTAATTAATTTTTCCGAATGAGATGTGAACAAAAAAAGGTTTTTAATAAATATTATCAAGAGATCTTTATTTAATTTAAATGTTTAACAAAAAGGGACTAAATTGCTAATAGTAGCGACGAAATTACATTGAAGCTTTTGTTCACGTTGTTGTAGGGCATCTGGTAGAATAATGAGCCGACCTTTATCTTTACAAAGAAAATAATGAGATATTAATTTAGAGATATTAAATAATGAAAAAATATCAGAGATCCCATATTTTAAAAGAGTTGATTAATCGCATAATAGTTAAATATTCTCTCTTATTTAGTTTTAGTTTCTGTTATAGAATATAATTTTGCCATGTTTTTATTATACTCGCTTAGTTGTATGTCTATTCGAGTCAAATTTAGTAATTGATTTTAAACAAACTTCCCGATGAGCCAGATACTTGAAATTTAAATGATAGCTCAGAATCGAATGACAATACAAGAATGTCACTTGTTTTATATACGAGTCTATGTTTCTTTTATCGAGACGCGAGTTCAATTCGTTTTTTATTTCATTCACATGTTTTTTTTTAATATAAAATTGAAATGACTAAGAAATTCCAGTCTACCTTATGGTAAGTGTCTACTCCAGAAAATGGATCAACCGACCAACTTCAAACAATAAAGGCTATTGTGGCTCCTCTGAGTACTAAGATAGAATGCCTTACAGCGTGTAATTTGACTAATTCTCTTATATACAGACTGTGCTGTGCTTTGTTCCGATCTGAAAGGTATATTCTCCGGTGCATACTGTGGCGCATTCTATCTTAATCCTAAGAAGTGATAACGCATCTGTGTACAGACTGCAGTAGGCACTCACTGTCAGATACGTCAGTAAGGACTGTAAGATGGTTTGATGTTATATTTATCAAACCAAAATAGTCAACAGATGTCCAATTAGCTGTATAAAAGTATGAGCTAAACCATAAAATAAATATTTATCTATTTTTAGCTTACTTAAAAACAGATGGGTTCTCCAATTCGACTGTAAATTTTTGTGTTTGTTTTCTTTTTCATTAATAAACTATACGTCAAGGTTGTTTCTCTTTAAATAAAGGAAAAAAATACCCTGCTGGAAAAATAATAATGCTATTTTTAGTGTAACTATTGGACGTCTTTCTAGTCGTTAACTTGAGGTTGTGGTTGCTCAGTCCACTCAAAGGTATCAAGTATTAATTATTTGATTAAACTTTAAAACAAAAAGTGAAAGCCGACTTCAAAAACAAAAAAAAAAAGCTATATGTTTTCTACATATTTTTATTGCTTCCAAAGTCGGTGCTTAACCATAGTGCATAAAATAATGAAAATCCTACAGCACCTATTAAATTATATATGTTTTTTTTGTTTCTTTTCTTGTAAATTTTTTCTTTAAATATTTAATTATTACAATTTTACCACACATAAAGCCATGAACTAAGTTTTATGAAATTCGTTCCAATTAAGTGCTTCTTATGATAAATGGTTTTAGCAATCAAGAAATCTTTCAAAGTAAAGCGAGTAAGTTTAACTTACAGCATCACGAACAAAGGACGTGTCTGTAGTTTGCAAATGTTTCTTTTACTGAGTCGCCGCATGCTGAATCGCAGTTTTAAGAAATTACCCTGAGGAAACCAACTAGGACAGAATTGACATTTATATATTTTTATTGCTATATTTTCTTGTTCTACATCAGCGTCTTAAACATGACATTTTTTAAACTACAATAAGTTTGTAAAATTAACACACGGGCCAACTGATGCTATTAAGACGCTGCGATCCGTAAACTATTCTGAAGTACCATTTCACATAGGTTTCGCGTTTTTCTTGAAGGAGCAAAGTCAACCGTCGGGTCTCTTGCAATCGTCTTTAAGTATTCAACAAGGCTCATAAATCCGAGAAAATGTATATTTGGTTAAGAGTCTCACATAAATTCATTTACTAACGTTAAGTTTTAAACGTTATGCAGTTATGCTGTATTTTATTTATTATGTGCGAGCAGCTATGCAGGTCTAGTGAGAGATACATGTATCACAGCAACCGAAAAGACCTATTGTGATCGCTGCTATATTTATAGTTCACTGCTAAGCCCTAAGTCCGCGTAAGGAACTGCTTAGTTGTGAGCTATGTCACTTCTTCTGGGCGGAGTATACAGTTTCCAGATGAGTACTACGGTTGCGCATTAAGGGTCCGCAATCAGTTAGGATGTGTAAAGGCGTTTCTTCCTTTAGGGAACAAGACCGGCACATCCTTGAGTTGCTTAGTCCCAGGATGGACATGTGCTTTTTAAGACAAATGTGTCCCGGGTTAAGGTTTTAGAATATTTTAAGCTTGGTGTATTAGATCAGATCTTAAGTGATTTATTTTGATAAAGAGATCTTAAGTGATAAAGAATTTCAAGGGTCAATCGTGCGAGGCTTTTTGAGATTTCACAAAATAACTTGGGTCCAAATTATGTACACTTTGAGCCCTACCGCGCGAGCTTGTCGACAATTTCATTGCCTACAATACCTGCGTGACCCGGAATCCGCCTTCAAACGACCCTGTTGTTACCTTCCAGGGCGTAGAGGGTTCACGCAGTCTTCAACTAGCTTCGAGATAGAGAGAGAGAGAGAGAGAGAGAGAGAGAAGAGCTGTGCTGTTAATAGTTTATGATAGTTTTGTTTTATAGGATAGGGTGACAATCGTGCACACAGTTCACCGGATGGTAAGTGGTAGATGTGGCCCATAGACATCTTTCCTCAATAAAGAATCAAAATGCAGATGCGTTGACATCCGTGAGAACTAAGATGGAATGCCTCTTTTTTAATAAAAAAGGGTCTCCGGTTCTCTACACTCACCATACGAAACACAGCAGCCTTAAATTGCTATTTTACGCTGGTATTCTGTGAGAGCATAGTCCTTCCCCGGTCGGACCGACTCGTTCGTGCTACAACTATACTACTAATATAGCTGCAGCAAGGCTCTAGCATGTAAAAGTAGTACCAATGGCTCGGCTCGTCTTGGGAAAAATACTTACCCTTTATACGACTCATTCCAAGCATCTTATTTCTTAGGGGTGACGACGTATCTGCATTTTGATTCTTGATAAAGGATAGATGTCAAAGTATATGGCGCACGTTATTCACTTACCATCACGTGGACTGTGTCCTTTTGTCACTCTTTTTCCAGTAAAAAGATAATAGTTTTTTAATACGTATAACTTATATCTCACCATTGCATAGTCAAGTGGTTTAACTACCACTTGATTGTTTGATAAAGTCGTTATGATTCCATTCGATGTGACGAAGCGATCTGGAGCATTCTAATCACCTCTCGACCCAGTTCGATGGTGATAGCTAGCATTATTAGCCATGCTGCAGCTATATTAGTATTATAGTTGTAGCACGAGTGGGTTGGCTCGACCGGGGAAGGACCACGCTCTCACAGAATACCATGTAACGTAGCAGCTTAACACTTCTGTGTTTCGCATTGTGAGTGTAGAGAACCGGAGACCATTTTTACTGAAAAAGTGGCATTCCATCTTAGTCCTCACGGGTGACAACGCTTCTGCATTTTGATTCGCATACGAGAATAGCCACCCACTCACATAACCACTTACCGCCAGGTCGACTGTGTTCTCCTTTGTCACCCTATCTTATAAAAAAGTACACTCAACGATTTTAATTACATCAATTTCAAACTGTTGAACATAAAACATGGTATTTTGCTAAATTAAGTTAGAAAATACTAACATTCAGTCCAATGATTCAAAAAGCCATCTTACGAGTTGTGACCCAAACTAATTTACGTTAATGAACAAATGTTTTCTTAAGTTAAAAAATGTAAATAGACAACAGAAATGTCCAAAGAAATTTGACTAACAAAATTAATATACGCGCTATCTTTATAAAGATGGCGCGCTTAACTTTCCATGTGATGGATTAAGACAGTAATTTTTAACAACTTTTCGTCTTAAAAAAGGTTGATGACAAACAATATCTTTCCATGTTAGATGATTAAGTAAATTTGATACCAAAGAATAAGTGCTCACAAGAGAGTTCATAAAAGTACCGGTAGGCAAAGTAGTCATCTACTAGATAATTTTCACATCTTTATTTTTTATAAAATAAGTTGACAAACAACTTTGCTGATGTGGATGCTGTGGCCCATAGACATCTACATTTGTCCTTTGTTAATAAAAAATATGTGGATTTGTTGTCAACCCCGAGGACAAAGATGGCTTACCTCGTTTCCAGTAAAAAGGGTTTACGGTTTTCTACACTCACCAGACTAAACGTAGCAGGAATAAGCTGCTATTTTATGCAGGTATTCTGTGGGAGCGTGATCGTACCCCAGACGACCTCCAGTCGACCCGAATCATTTGTGCAACAACCATAATATAACTGCAGCGTGGCTACAACACGTATAAACCTTTTTTTTAACGATGCTTCCCATTCATCTGAATATTTTCATATGAGGTGATAAACTAGTATGTGGCTTACCAGGCTCTAGAACAAGCCCTAATCTTTTTTTTTATAGGATAAGGGTGACAAACGAGCACACAGTTCACCTGATGGTAAGTGGTTCACAAATACATATAGTGGTTAACGTCTACATCTATCTTCGTTTACGAATCAAAATGCAGATGCGTTGTCACCCGTGAGGACTAAGATAGAATGCCTCGTTTTCAATAAAAAGGGTCTCCGGTTCTCTACACTCACCATACGAAACACAGCAGCGTTAAGCTGCTATTTTACGCTGGTATTCTGTGAGAGCTTTGTTTAATCATGTTTTATGTCCACGTCACACTTATGCCGGTAGTCATTGGGAGCAATAAGTTCGAAGTTGTTGACGAGTATGTTTACCTGAGACAAATAGCCTGACTAGGTAAGTCCAAATTCGACCGAGAGGTCAATCGACGGATTCAACTCGGCTGGGCAGCGTTCGGGAAATTACGACACATCTTCTCGTCAGGTGTACTTCAAAAACTGAAATCGAGATTGTACAACCAGTGCGTGTTGCCAGTGACTTATGGAACTGACACGTGGTCCTTCACTGCTGGCCGTATGAGGACGCTCAAGGTCGCTCAGCGAGCTATGGAGAAGGGCTGTGCTCGGGGTTTCTCTGCGTGATAAACATAGAAATGAGGATATCCGCAGTAGAACCAGAGTAACCGACATAGCCCAACGGATTAGTAAGCTAAATTGGTAATGGGCCGGCCATGTTTTTTTTTATAGGATAAGGTGACAAATGAGCACACAGTCCACCTGATGGTAAGTGGTTTCTGTGATCCATAGACACCTACATCTATCCTCAATAAAGAATCAAAATGCAGATGCGTTGTCACCCGTGAGGGCTAAGATGGAATGCCTCTTGTCCAGTAAAAAGGGTCTCCGGTTCTCTACACTCACCATACGAAACACAGCAGCGTTAAGCTGCAATTTTACACTGGTAATCTGTGAGAGCGTGGTCCTTCCCCAGTCGAGCCGACCCATTCGTGCTACAACTATACCAGTAATATAGCTGCAGCATGGCTCTACCACGTACAAAACTCGAAGTACCTCGAAAAACCGACAACCAATGCGGAAAAAAGGTTCTCGAGTGGTAGCCTCGTACCGGTAGGCAAAGTGTAGAGCGACACCCCACTAGATGGAGTGATGACCTGGTAATACATGCAGATAATGATGATATATCTGTAACAATAATTACGGTAGGAACAATTAGGTTGTGTGCCCGTTAAGATCCTTAAATTTTTTTTTGTTCGTAACGAACGTACGGTACTTATGTATATTTAAATTGCACTGAAAGTACAGACTATACAATTATTATAAACCAATTAGGTATCTATGGATTTTACAATTATAGATTATATATATATATATATTATTTACAATGCAGAATCCGAATCCGTAAAAACTAGTTTTATTTTAATGTGTAGTGTTCGCGTCAACATAAGGAATCATTATGGTTTACGGTCTTCTGCTACCTTTTTTATCCCCAGACATTAGTCAATATTTAAAATAAAAAAAATATAATATAGATACTCAAGTAATGTAAGAGAGAGGAGGTGAGCTTCCTTCCGTTCGGAATCTATTTAATAACAAATAAGGAAAATTATTAGTTTCTGAAATTGGTATATAACAGGTATGGTAATTTCATACACTTCAGAGACTTAATCCACACTTTTTCACAAGAAAGACTATTTTCCGACATTTTGACCGAGCAGTATTAATAGCAGCGCATGCCTACCTCACTTTTTTACACATTCGAGAAGTACTGAATGAAATGTATTATTATTGGCTACTTTTTAAATACTAAATAAATCAGAGTTTTAATATTAATTAGAGTCAAGTACTAAGCTGTATGTGATATGCCATTGTTAAAATTAAATATAACAATTATATATAAGACTGATGAAGTTTTTAGTTAGTAAAAATGTTAAAGATAATTGCAACAAAGACTATGATAAGTTGTTTTCCATTTGTAAAATAATACCCATAGATAAAAAAGTAGAATATTTGATAGGTCTGGAATATTATTATAATGAGAAATATAAAGTGAATGTTAAAAACAAGTACAACACACATAGGGTTAGAGAAAACAAACTGGTTCTACCAAAAATAACGAACTATTATGGTAAGAGAACATATAAGTATTTGGTAGCTAAAGTGTTTAACAAAATAGATCTACTAAGAGAAAAAGTAAAAATTAGTAAAGGATCACTTAAGAAAAAATTGAAAAACATTATACAGGATTGTTAATAGAACTCTATATACGAGTACATTGTATTAGATTAAAACATTACAATATAATATATAAGTACTAGATATTTAATTCATATAATTAAAGTTAATGTATATAAAAATAACATTAAGATGTCATAGGTTTATATATTACTATATTATATATATCGGAAATGACAACAGGAGATCCCACTTCTGATGTCGGAGTAATACAACAGAGGATCACAATTTTGATCTCTGAAATACATCAGGATAGCGTTAATTGTTAAAAATAATAAAAGTGTGAGAGCGGATGTTCAACTTGCTCTCTCGCTTACGCAGTTTAATCATTATCAGTAATAAGACAACGTAACGCACTATACATTCAGTATAGTGAAATTACAGTTCGACCACACCGTAACACGTCTCTGCCACAATCACACACCAGTGTAACGTGAGTTACGTAATTACATGATAACACCAAAATATGTAAACTAACAGCAACACTACTTATCTCAATGTAACACTGGACAGCATCTCAGCAACACCAATCCTCCTTGTCTGCACTAGAGGAATTACAACAACGAACAGAACCACAACACTATCGTAACACTAGTAGAATGACCATACTCGTTGAATGACTGAAGCGGAATCTCTCGCACACGGCACCTACAGTGAACTTTATACTACAGACACAAGAGGGGGTTTCTCGATATACCCTCCCTTCTACCTCGATCCAACCGGGTATTTTATAGACACTCCGACACGGCCATCCTGACGTACGACCGTCCTCGGGCGTGTATCTTTATGCATTCCTGTAACAAACAACAATTCGTCCGCTCGTCCATCCTGACATGAGTGAGTACATAATATTAGTTCTGAAAACTAATTGTTAGATGGCGCTGCTTGTTGCACTATGGCGCCATCAATTCACGACACGGCCATTCCTGACTAGCATCCGTCCTCGGTTGCAGTGCCTGGAGACAAAATATGCTCAGTGATTAATCTAGCTCGGCTATTCTGCCAATAGAAACAAGGTTGATTAAAAATAGTACTTCACTTCTCCCAAGTCTAAGTACAATAGTCAACTGTCATAATTGACAATGCCTTGTTATTAAGGCTTCTTACACAATGCTTCCTGCACAACATGATTTATCGTGGAAGGTCCGATCAACAAGTTCCAATACAGTAATTTTAACAATTTTTTTACTCTTTACAATTCATAAGCAATGCATATTCAACTCGTGAAACTTTCATTAAAATCTGTACACCAACACAGACCAGAATCGCACAAACGATTCTTTGCATATCCGCCGTCACATATGCCAGAATCGCACCAACGATTCTCCACATATCTGCCGTCACATATGCTACAATACACGAGGGGCTCTGTGCACCAACACAGGCCAGAATCGCACCAACGATTCTTTACATATCTGCCGTTACATATGCCAGAATCGCACCAACGATTCTCCACATATCCACCGCCAAATATGCTACAACACATCTGCCGCCACATATGCCAGAATCGCACCAACGATTCTCTACATATCTGCCGCCAAACATGCTACAACACATGAGAGACTCTGTGCACCAACACAGACCAGAATCTCACCAACAATTCCTTACAGACCCATCGCCACATGTTACTCATGAGGTGCGGTCTAAAGTTTTGAGTATGAGTATACAAGCATTCTTAATCAAATATGGTCTCACTACCACTGTCATCAACTAGGACTTCTAAATCTCAAGGAACTTGGTGATCGGGGATCTTCCTCACATGATCATGGGGGTATTTTTACACTTTTGCCACAACACAATCTTTGATGAGAGGGCATTCGGCCCAGAATCATAATATAACGGGTAAGACTCACCAGTATTCATCAGCACACCGCTGGGATTGCTCACATAGTACAGGTCTACACGTCGCTCACTGCTTGCCTCTGCGGCAGGCATAAGGCAATCGCACGTGGCTATTAAAACAAACCAGCACACGCCATACTTAGCTGCCATGAAGCAAGCTTACGTTGTCAAAACAACAGCACAGGGCGTGCCGCACTCGCACTGCAAGCCGTCGCATCTCACCAGCGCCAGCCTGACGCTGCACCGTACCACGCACTCGAAGCGTTAACGGGAACAGCAGGAGCACCTGAGGGTTCACGGGCATCTTCGGGGTTGCCGTCATCGGGATCTGCGTTAAAAACAAGTTGTTAGTTATCAGGACAATATACACAGTTGCCTATCCTCTTATCCATCACGCATACGAGGCCCTCAAACAGAAATACGCTCTCATACCGTGGACTATAATAAAACACTTCGCTTTCACAAGTAAGCATACATCTCCATACGAAGTATCTCACACATACTCTTGAACTTGCGAGATCCCATGTTAACCACGTGAACCACGTTAAAAACGTGGACCAGGACAGCGCCTGCCAGGACAGAGCCTGATACATGTTCAGAAAATACTACTGCGCACACAGAGTATACGACTTCCGCGCACACAGAGTACGACTTCTGCGCATACAGAATACACGACTTCATAGGTATCGTCATGTATAGCATACGCGCGCTCCGGGAAATCACCCGTCACGCGTACAGCATACGCGTGTGCCAGGCCATGCTACATCTGGACCCGGCAGTCCGTTCCGACCAGCAAGGCACACACTCCTCACATATGTAATCATATCACACGTGTTACTGTAAAACATAAAAGAAAACATTAAAAAGATTCAGTCTGAACTTAATTTTAAAAAAATGCAGCATAGCTCTCGGGACCTTTCCAGGGCACCATATAATGAGCTGCGGCTACACGACAACCTCTGGTACGATCCGATCCTCATGTAGACTTAAATACTCTCTTCAATGTCAGAACTACTTTGCTCTACTTCAATTTCGTCAGTTATACTTTGGTTTTCTAGCATTTTTCGCAACCATTTAAAGTGATTAACCTTAAGATAAATTTACTTTTCTCATGTATGAAATGGTGATCGGTAAAAGCGGAAAATAATGTGTCCGCGGCATCATACACTGACAGTACACTTCCATTCAAGAGCGAGCGCCACAGCACCACGTCTTCCACTAAAGCCTCAACATTATATCCAAATTTTGTCGACTACGTAATACTCGGAGTAAACTGTAACACTTATCCACACATTAGAACACAAAAATACTACTTAGCGAAAAATACTACTTACACTACAATTTTGTTTTCGGTACATTGTTTAAACATTTTGAACTTTAAAACTAGCCCATGTAAATCACACCTCGTGTATCAAATTATAGCATAACTTGAGCAAGTTAAGCTTCCACTGAATACAAACTATAACTCATTTAGAATACCTCCATTTTGGGTACGTTAAGAAATAATGAAAGTACTTGCCGGTACTTTTTATTTTAAATCGAACAAAATGATTTAACTTTTGGCTTAAAACATTTCACTGTAAACTTTCACTCTACACTTTAATGATTCGTCAGTGTTGTAAATCGACAACAAACTTGATTTAAGAAATTGAACACAAAAACAACACGCGAGGCACATCATAGTATTTCACCAACGTAATAACCCTCACACTACTCAAAGGTTATAACAGGTGGGCAGTAACAGGGACTTTATCCCACTTCTGATGTCGGAGTAATACAACAGAGGATCACAATTTTGATCTCTGAAATACATCAGGATAGCGTTAATTGTTAAAAATAATAAAAGTGTGAGAGCGGATGTTCAACTTGCTCTCTCGCTTACGCAGTTTAATCATTATCAGTAATAAGACAACCTAACGCACTATACATTCAGTATAGTGAAATTACAGTTCGACCTTACATGATAACACCAAAATATGTAAACTAACAGCAACACTACTTCTCTCAATGTAACACTGGACAGCATCTCAGCAACACCGATCCTCCTTGTCTGCACTAGAGGAATTACAACAACGAACAGAACCACAACACTATCGTAACACTAGTAGAATGACCACACTCGTTGAATGACTGAAGCGGAATCTCTCGCACACGGCACCTACAGTGAACTTTATACTACAGACACAAGAGGGGGTTTCTCGATATATCCTCCCTTCTACCTCGATCCAACCGGGTATTTTATAGACACTCCGACATATAATTGTGTATCATTGTGTCTAATATTAGTAGTACATAAGGTGGTTCATTGTTTTGTAAAAGAGCGCCTCTCGCCATCAAACGTAAAAGTTTAGCGAGTTTAGAATTAAGTAACACCACTGTTTCATAAATACATTAATAAATAAATTTAAAAAAAAATTCCTTTAAATTCTATTAAATTTCTTCTTGCAATTTGGGTTTGATCAACAAGAGGCAAAACGTTAGAGGAAAATCGAGTCAAAAGTTCCTATTCACTGGAAAAAACACATTTTTTCATACAGTAAAATAGTTTTCAAATTCAAAATCCACACCACGGAATATACCTTTGACGCACTCTGACAAGATCTCTGATCATAATTGCGGATTGAATTTTTCACGCGTGCATAAAGTTACACTTAAACGCTTGTATGCGTAGCACATTCAAGTTGCCACTGATAAAGTATTATTTCAAATACAATTCAAAGATTCATCATACACTAAAAACTTGTAACCGCTTTTTTGGGAATTATGTGATTTTAATATATTTTATTAATTCTACGCTTGAAAGGAGTTATGTGTTTTTAGCCGTGTTTTAGCTTCTACTACTATTGTTTACCGACTTTTAGCATACTTAAGGTATTTCCTAGCCAAACTTCTGCTAAGGAATAAAGCAATTAGTAACGCTTAACTGCCTCTTAGCTTAGTAAATGTGCTTAAATGCATTGTTTCTTAGTTTTACAAAATCAAATTTTATATTTCTACTAAGAAAATAAATCGTTCAAATTACTTAAGGTTTTTATAGCGTAACGCTGCATAGTTACTGATTTCTAGGCGTATGAGAGGAAGGAAAATATTGCACTTAACCGCCAAAATGCTTAATATATCTCTGGAACTATTAAACGTAAAAATATAATTCCAATAATATTCCAAATATTATTCCAATAAATAAATTCCAATATTGGCCGATAAAAAATTTTTTGCTCAGTTTAGGGTTGATGAAAGTTCAAAATCGACAAAATCCACTTAGCCGCTTTCTTTTGTTAATGTGACGTGCAGAGGTGGAGGTGTATTTTATAGGAGACGAGCTGATACCTGCGACTTCGTCCGTGTTGCTTGATGAACAAAGTCTTCGTATATGCGAAGGAACAAACATCAAATAGACCGCAAGTAAAAAATATACATTGCTTACAAAATTTCGTTGTAAACAATGTTATTCGTTGTTCCATTTGTAGCTAAAATATATAAATTATCTGGTTTATTAACGCAAAAGCAAGCGACATACTGTTGACCGTGTGAAAAACAGCTAATAACACATTACCGAACACGTAGTGCTTACAAATTTTTTTCTTTCTTAAAAATTTAATAAATTTATATCAAAAGAATATATCTTAATATTTTTTTTTAGATAATAAATAAAACTTATTTGAAATCCATCCAGTAGTTTTTCCGTGATGCGCGGACATCTGCAAACATCTATAATTGTATTTATATAGATTAAACGTAAAGTAGATTATTTAAATTAAAACCATTTGTGTTGACCTTAAAACTTTTCTTCTTCCTACCCTTATCCCAAATTATTGGGAGACGGCATAGCATCTCTTCCTTTTCCGTTTTCCCTTATTAGCCGTTATCTCTTAACTCACCCATTTCTTACGCATTTCGTCCCTAACACTATTCAACATTTTTTTATAAGCCAGTGCTTAACTACTATCTTACCTGATGGGAAGAGGGTTTTTTCGGCCTCCCTCTACACTTTCACAGTCACCGTTTTCTTGTTTTACATGTTTTACTTCCCTTTGATAATACATATGTAATTTAAAGTTATTAGATTTTTTTAATCCTTTTTATTTTATTATCTACGTTAGGAGAAATATGTCCGACAACTGTTCGGTAATATGAAGCCACGACAGAAAAGAACAGCACTGTGGCCGTGACGACACTGTTACATCATCATACTGATTTGGATGCATTTTCGTTGCTGCAATCCAATATATTATGTCTATCGTTTTTTTTTTTGCTTCTCTTTAAATTTTTGATTTCTTTATATTATTATAGATTGAGTTGTTTATCACGGTGCGAACACATTATATAACATACCATGTTATAGGTTGTTATATAACATGTTTCAGTAATGTGGAGGCTGAATATTTCAAAACGTGTTATATAATGTGACAGATCCTTCCCCGGTCGAGCCGACCCATTCGTGCTACAACCATAATATAGCTGCAGCATGGCTCTACCACGTATCTAAGACTCTTCATAAGTGATTAAGTCATATCGGCTACGAGAAATCCCTAGCGTCAAGAAAAAATTACACTAATACTTATGATAGTAATGTAAATTTTTCTTGTGTACAACTCCTGATTGTTAACGGATGTTTTTAAACACTTAGGTTTATACAGTTATCTTTTTTTTTATAGGAGAGGGGGCAAACGAGCATGCGGCTCACCTGATGGTAAGTGACTACCGCCGCCCATGAACAACCGCAACACCAGGGGAATTGCAGATGCGTTGCCGGCCTTTCAAAAAGGAGTAGGCTCTTTTCTTGAAGGTCCCTAAGTCGTATCGGTTCGGAAAAATCGCTGATGGTAATCGATTCCACAAGGAAGTCGTGCGAGGAAGAAAATATCTAAATCGCACAGTGGTGGACCGCCAATCATCCAGATGGTGTGGATGGTATCGGGAGTTCTGCCGCGATGTGCGTTCATGAAATTTGGCGGCTGGGATTAATCCGAACAATTCCTCAGAGCACTCCCCATGGTAGATGCGAAAGAAAATGCAAAGAGATGCAACATCTCTTCGCAGTGCCAATGAATCGAGCCGATCGGAATGAACTCGGTCGTCGACGATTCGAGCCGCTCTGCGCTGGATGCGGTCAAGTGGAAGAAGCTGGTACTGGGGAGCCCCTGCCCAGAGATGGGATCAGTATTCCATGTGAGGCCGAACCTGCGCCTTATAAAGTTGCAGGCGGTGTGCCGGCATGAAATACTGTCCCGCTCTGCTGAGCACGCCAAGCTTTTTAGAGGCCAATTTGGCTTTCTCTTCCAAGTGACCACGAAACTGCACGTCACTCGATATGTCGACTCTGAGGATACCGATACTGGCTGAGGCAAGAAGGGAAGTGCCTTGAAACTGAGGAGATACGACAAAGGGGTTCTTTTTAGCGGTAAATGCGCAAATTTGTGTCTTCTGTGGATTAAACTGGACTAGATTTAGTCGCCCCCAATCCGAGACTGTCCAGCAAAGACTCGACTTCAGACACATGTTTGTTCCGGTACTCGGCGACGTTTTCCCGAGAAATATTGGCCCGGCCGGTGTATAGAGCATCACCAGTGCTGTCATCCGCATAGCAATGAATGTTACCAGTTAGCAAAATATCATTGATATGCAAAAGAAACAGCGTTGGTGATAGCACACAGCCTTGTGGAACACCAGCGTTAATAGGCTTGTAGTCAGAACATGCACCGTCTACAACGACCTTGATGCTCCAATCTGCAAGGAAGCTGATGATCCAATTGCACAATTTCTCGGGAAGCCCATAGGAAGGGAGCTTCGAAAGAAGCGCTTTGTGCCAAACCCGATCGAAGGCCTTCGCAATGTCCAGGCTAACGGCCAACGCCTCCCCCTTGGACTCTACTGCCTCCGCCCATCTATGGGTCAGGTAGACCAGAAGATGACCAGCTGATCGACCCCGACGAAAACCGTATTGGCGGTCACTAATCAGCTGGTGATCCTCAAGGTACCGGATGAGCTGGCAGCTAATAATGGATTCCATTATTTTGGAGAATAAGGAGGTGATCGCGATAGGCCTATAGTTGGACGGGTCTGAGCGGTCGCCTTTTTTAGGGATCGGGTGGACAAAAGCTGTCTTCCATGAGTTCGGGACTACGCCTTGGGAGTAGGAGTACCGGAAAAGACGCGTTAGGACTGGTGCCAACTCCGGAGCACACGTCCTCAGCACAATTGTTGGGATTCCGCCAGGCCCACTCGACTTGTGGATGTCCAGGGAGAGAAGTGCTTTGCGAACCGAGCGCTGTGAGAACAGCACATCCGGCATGGAGCACTCACACCGCGGGATAGTCGGCGGTGTTTTCCCCCCGTCATCAAGAGTCGAGTTGGACGCAAAAAGGGAGCCTAAAAGGTCAGCTTTGTCGTTGCGTCTTGGGCCAGTGAGTCGTCCTCCCTGTACAGAGATGGTAGTGATGGCTTACAGAAATTCCCTTGGACAGCCTTGGCGAGAGACCAGAATGCACGGGTTCCCGAAAGAAGGCGAACTAGTTTCTCGCCAATTCTGCTTATGTGCTCTGACTTTACCTTGGCAATAACTCTTTTGAAGGACCTGGAGACGAAGTTATACTTCTTTTTAAGTGTGCTGGTATTTACATCCCGAGTCGCCGAAGCCGCAGCCCAGGCTTGATAACACTCCTGCTTACTGCGCAATGCAGTTCTACAGGAGCGACCAAACCAAGGCTGAGATCTGCCTCCGATGGGTACCACAGATGATGGAATAAATAGTTCCATTCCCTGTAGCACCACATCAGTGACAGAGTCAGCAACAGCGCTGGGATCATCCGGCGAGAAGCAGACTCGCACCCATGGGTAGGATGCAAAGAAAGACCGCATCCCGTCCCAATCCGCCGACCTGTAATGCCAAACACGGCGACAACCTGCAGAACGCAACCGCGAAGGGAGCGTGAGTGGCACCATACTCCGGATCAGACAATAGTCCGAAGAGCCGAGAGGGGCATCGACGGAAACCTGATATGACGGTCCAACAGGGAAGGAGTATGATTCTCCACATCTGGAATCCGCGTAGGCGAAGTAACCAGTTGTGTCAGACCATATGCCAAGGCAAAGTCTTAAACATATCTCCCCGCATGATCGGTTAAACGTGAACCGAGCCATTCGGCATGGTGGGCGTTAAAATCGCCAAGGATCACGATCTCTGCGGATGGGACCTGTTGTAGCAAGGAATCTGTAGCCATTTGGACGTGGTCGATGAGTCGGTCTGTTTCGGCATTACCGCTATGGGACCTATAGAGGCACCCGTAGACGCGCGGATGGTCGTCGCTGTCTACGCGTAGCCAAAGGATGGACAGGTCCGAACCTTCAAGACTGCCGAGGCGTCGAGAACAGATGTCCTCTCTGACATACACGCAAACTCCAGCCCGAGGCACAAAGGAGTGCTCCAATTTGTACCCCGGGTAGGAGAGATACGAAGTATCAGCCGGAGAGGACACCTGCGTCTCGGTCAGAAAGAGCAAGGCCGGCTTCGCCGTCTCGAGATGGTAGTGGACGGCGTTTAGGTTAGAGTGAAGTCCCCTGATGTTGCAGAAATTCACGGATAGCGTGGCAGGGGTCGCCTTGGTATTGTTGCTCAGTTTGCCCCGGGCAGTTTTATTTTTGAGCGGAATTTTGCCCCCCCCCCCCCAAAATACGCGGGGCAGCCTGAGCACCCACGCTCAGGATTGGAATAACATGGTCGTGGATGCTCAGCGAGGGATTCTCCAGGGGTACTGGTACCCTCCTGGGGTAGTCTACTGTGTAATTCCGCTACCATGTTGATGGGGGGGGGGGGGGAATTGGGCCTCCGGCCACCTGCACTCACCAGACGAAACGCAGAAGCAGAGCCTCTTCACGCCGGTATTCTGTGAGGTCGTGGTACCAACCCGGCTCGAGCCGGCCCATACGTGCAACAGCAAAATCTGCTGCGGGGCTCTACCACCTAAATCTATCTTTAATTAAGAATCAAAATGTAGATGTATGTCATCCCGGAGGACTTAGAATCAGTTTCGTTAATGTCCATACGAAATATTATACTACGCCAGCCACTACGCGGCGAATACCAGCGTTATGCTGCTATTTGATGCTGGTATTCAATTCAATCGAAAATCATTCCCGTACAATCCCGTGAGAGTCGTTGTAGATGAGTAAGAGATAAATATAATGGTCAAAGAAAGTTCTTGACGTACGGACTCATTATAAAACTAAATTAATTACATATTTGTCTTATATGCTTTTAAAAAAAGACATAAAGAGATTATAATAAAACGAAAAATCTAAAATCTGACAAAGCTGTATCACTAGTATAAGTTACTATAATGTAACTAAATAAAGATAAGGTAAAACTAAAATTATCGCATACTTCTCTTAAATGCTTTTAAAAAAAAATAATTTACAAAGATTTTAATAAAGCAGAAAAAGTAAAATATTACAAAGCCATAACATCATAACTTACTTTTTTACTTTACAATTTGTAACTATAAAAACAAATCGGAATGCTCGCATATTCGATTGTAAACTTCTTAATCACCACAGCTCTATATTTAAATGCTCTGTATATAATTCTGCAAAAGAGAACCAAAAGTTAAAAAAAAGATTGAACATTTCTTTGGGGATTTCTTTATGCTAAAGTAATTAAGATACGGCTGTACATAATCAAGGCTACATCGTCGTCCTTTCTGTTTGATGGATTAACGCGGTAATTATATTTTTTCCATTTTGAAAATTACGTAATGAGGTGGAAATAAGAATGTTAATGTTCTAACATTTTAAATTAATTTGTCAAATGACAAACCAAAGTAAATGTCAAAAAAAATCTTATAATTGTGCTCACTACTCCCAATACCACTACACTAGGAAAGACACACCACTGACGATAATACGACACGTGTTTCGCCTCTACTCGAGGCATCCTCAGGTGACGTAGACTCTGCGGTGGTTGACCGCTAACTTAGCGGTCTTCGAACTAGGTAAGACACATCAAATTATTTTATCGAGCGGATGTACGTCAAGTATTTTTTTGCCAACTTTAATATAATGGACTTTAATATAAAGGATTTTCTTGAAAGTAACCATGGTAAATGCAATATAGACTTTATAGCAGCCTAAATATATAAATATATAAAGTATATTATTTCATTTACGCCCTCACGTGCTCACGTCTGGCACAATGATTGTGTATTCAAGAAAATCCTTCTTTCAATGAGAGAGATTTTTACTGGCAAGCGGACTCTCTTCTATCTATACTATAATAAAACTGGAAGATGACAATTTCAAGCCGCGACTACTTAGACAGCCCCGCCTGAATAATGCGGGAACCCGTTCGGAGGAAATCTATTCTTATATTTTCTGTTCTATTCTTATTTCTTTTTATCTCTTCTTATCTTTGCCATTCTAATCCATTCTATTCTATTTTCTTATATTCTATTCTAACTGCATAGTAGCGGTGTAAGAATATCTACTACACCATATCATCCCGTAGGTGTCGTAAGAGGTGACCGAGGAAAATAATTAAGGAAATGGGCAGCAGCGTCTTTCTAACAAAGTCTTAAAATAAAATAAAATTGCGGTCGCCGAGACGATCGCCAAGCGAGGTAACTATGGCAAACGCCCCCCCCTCCCCTCCTATGAGGCAATTTATGGGGGACGCCTATGTTCAGCAGTGGACTTTAATTGGCGGTAATGGTATAATCAACCATATTGTATAGTATCGATTTGTCAACCCCATCAGTGCCCCTGTGGTAGCAGTGTCGACAAATTTGGGCTCCACGGACTTTCATGTAAGAAAAGTGCTGGTAGGTTTCATGACACAGTTCTTTGAACGATGTCATCCGAAGGGCTCTTGTCTCTATAAATGTTCCCTCGGTTTTGGAGCCTTATGGAATATTTAGAGACGATGTCAGGAGACCCGACGGTATGACATTGGTCCTTTGGGAGAGAGGTAAAGCCCTAGTGTGGGATGCTACTTGCGCAGACATTCTGGCGGCCTCTCATCTCAAGTGTACCTCGTTTAGAGCCGGGGCGGCATCAGAGGCAGCTGAACTGAGTAAGTGGCGCAAATATGAGTCTCTAAGAGATGATTACATATTTGTGCCATTTGCTGTAGAGACTATCGATCCGAGGGGTCCACGTGCGGTGGAGTTGTTGCTGCTAGTAATAAGAGGGCTGGTTCTTTTCTCGCTCAAAGGCTAAGTAGAGCCATTCAGCGGGGAAACGCAGCCAGCGTTCTTGCTACGATACCGAGGGGAGAAGGACTCTATGATAATTAAGTTTCTAGTTTTTTTTATCATTATAGTTTGTAATATGATATAAATAAATAATCGTTCAGTTGGTCGAACCAAATATTACTGGAGCAACCGGATGGAAGCTGACCTGTGCGCCCTTCAAGCTGAAGACTGACGAGAGCTTGCGCAGGATAGGAAGAGGTTGCGTGTTCTCGTGTTGGGGGCCAAGATCCACTTCAGGGTCACTGCGCTACAGGAGTGAGTGTGTGTGATAATTAAATATAACTAATTAATAATAAAACAATACAAAAATGAATATAATAAATAAATCATTTTCCAATGTCGATTTTAAAATATATCAGTCGCTAGGGGAATTGCAAATGCAAAGTTATTCAAAGTTATTATACACACATATTCTACTATTTATTATTTAATAGAAATTTTATGTCTGATTGTTGTAATATAGTTCTTTTTTTTTTTATAAAATTTACTATATTTATTTATATATTGTTTTCTGGTTTTATCCAATCTAAATTAAGAAATAATTCAAGAAAGGCAATTTCAAGAGAGCTTAGCTATGGATAAATTCCAATGACGTAGCTTATAAAGTTGGCTCGGGTCGCAGTGATCGCTGCAATCAATTCCCAACACATTAAAATACTACTGCCAGTTTATTAACATTATACTGTTTCATTGTGTCTCGATGATAGGACCCCCTTATTTATTTCTACCGATAAGCCGAAATATTGTTGTGTTCCGGTCTAAATGGTAGAGAGTCAATATAATCACAGGCTGTATGGCATTCCATCCTACTGCTCAGAGGTGCCAAATCTGTGGCATCATTTGTTAAAAGTTGATTGCAGGTGTCAATTGACTACAGTAGCGAGTTACAGTCAGGTGGACTGAAAGTTCGTTAGTCATTTACCGTAATCGTAACAACCTATCAAAGTCTGCTGAACATAGGCACCTTCTATAGATTGTCTCATAGTGGGGATATTTGCTATAGTTCCTATGTGTGGTGGGCGGGTTGGAAAACGCAGTTTTTTTGTTTTATTTTTATTGTCATTAGGGAGACGCTGTTGCACGCCTAATGGTTTGCTTTCTTCTGTCATCTCTTACGACACCCACGGGACTACATGGGGCAGTGTACAACAACATTACACGTTGTGCTTGTCACTTACATTACTAAGAACAAAACAATGGTAATCATAAAACCTTTCTGGCATTTCCAAAAGTTACCCCTAAGGACCGAAGGTACGAAATGTGGTGACGTATTTTTTATCATCATACCATTGAGATTTGGGAAATACCCTTTCCATTTAAGAATAATAAATTGAAGTTAAACAAACTTCTTATCTTTTCTTATTTTGTAAGGAACTTCCGAAAGTTTCATTGAAGTATCTGAAATGCAATTTCGTGTTTGATGATAATTAAGAAATGCTATCGTGAAAGTTTTTCCAACACCATTCTTACGCTTTCGTTTCCAATATTAGTACCTAATTTTGTTACAGTTTAATTTGATGTCGAATAATGTAGGTTAAAGTTGTGAAAGCTAACAAGCTAAGGTTCAGAACTATAGTAGCTCAAGGGCTTAATAATGGACTTTAATTTCACAGTACATACGTCCTTTTTCAGTACGTGGTTCAACAAAGCAAAGTGAGAGAGTATCCCCGATTGCGTTCCAAACATAAATACCGGGATCCCTTATACACGGTGATGGTGACCATCGTGGGGTTTTAGCCGGTAGGATTTCGAAATAACCTTTTCATTGCCCCCATAGCGGAAGGTATCCTTAACGATTTTCACACGATAAAAAAAAGGTTAAAGATGGCACGGTAAAATTCGCTTGACGCCACAGTAGCTCGGGTTCGATACTCCTTCGCAAAAAAATTAACTAAATTTTTAAATGCATTTAAGAAATAATTTACCGCATGCTGGGCTTGGTACCGTAAAATGAAATAAAACATTCAGCAACGCAGTCTAATTACTATTTTACTTACTAAGATAGTATAATAAAGAAATGTTTTCACACATTGCAGAATATAAAGTGGAAACGGCCGAAGCCATTAAATGAAACGACAAACATAAAGACACGGACTCACGCGCGGCTATAAACGGGAATCCCTTAAAGTACATTACTTTCAGGTCATTTGAAGAATGTGTGCTGTACCTGAAAGCTAGGGCAACGTTGTCAGGGTATTTTTTAATTTTTAGCCGACAGCGAAATAATTTTTCTTTTATAGTAAATGGTGACAATCAAATACACAGTACATCTGATGTTAAGTAGATACAGTGGCATTTACACATTTATATCTATCCTCAAATAAAAATTAAAATGTAGATACGTTGTCATCCATAAAGACTAAGATAGAATGCGCCGTTTCCAATAAAAAGGGTCTCCGGTTCTCTGCACTCACTATACGAAACACAACCCCGTTAAGCTGCTAATTTATACTGGTATTCTGTGAGAGCGTTCATATTCATTCAGCTATCAGTGTCAAAGTTACGCTACGTCAATATAGTATACACTATAAAGGAAGAGGCCACTGTCCAGCAAATTCATGATATAAGATAGAAGTGGTATAAGATAAACGAGGTAAGATGGGTATGGTTTTTGTCCTAAACTGAGTAAATTCCATATTTTGTGATCGACTATAGATTTTACCTCTACTTTTGTTCTGAGGTTTACATTATAATTATTTAAATACATTTAAGTTTTATTTGTTGAAGTTGAAGTTTAAAGAAAAATCATATAAACAAGAATACAGTTACATAAATATTTCAGTTAGTTATAAATATATATATATATATATATATATATATATATATATATATATATATATATATATATATATACAATATTTATTCTAACAATAAAAAACTAAAACTGAAAACATAAATTATCATACAGTCCTACTCCAAGAACGTTCGGTGAGTGGTTATTTTTAGCCTTTGAGCGACAAAATAACCAGCCTTCTTGTCACCAGCAGCAACGACCAGTCGCGGATACAGTTCCTTTCAGAAATTCATTGCACGTGCACCCCACGGACCGATAGTCTTTACATCAAATCGCACAAATATGTAGTCATCTTTCAGAGATTCATATTTGCTTTACTTAATTTTTTATACATTTTTAAGTGAAACACTAGCAATGCTATAAACCTGCTCAGGTTATTTTAAAATGCTTGTTGTAGAAGAGGTTTATGACAGGTGAATTCGAATCCATAACCTTTTAGTTCACGGTCCGCACTTAATCATTAGGTTACTGTCACTTTAACACTGATTGTTATCAAGAGTTCCTTTCCGCTTCTGTTTTATTATGATAAATTAAGAGCGTAATTATGAAAATTTTTGGCATAAGAAGAAACAAAAAAGAAAATATTAATTGACCCATTTGTAGCAAATTCTAGTACCATTGTCCAAGTCCAATTGTACCAAGTCTCTCGAGTACCATTTGTTGCTACAAATGGTGCTTGAGAGACTTACGATGAAGTATTACTGTCATGATAAATTGTACGTAATGTTAGTTTTCATATATCTTAATAACAATACGAATACAGACCAACAAATAGTTAAAAAATAATATACAAGAAACAAAATGTGTTTTAATTGTATAAAAATATCCAAGTATCCAACATTAACTGCCGTCCCGTGGGTGCCGTAAGAGATAATAGAGGGAAGCCGGTAACAGAGGAGATAGGTAGCTGAGTTTTCCTTATAACAACTAAAAAATTAAAAATCCGATGGCAAACCCGCCTGTGTAACGTGGCAACTATGGCAAAATCCTCGCTGAATGATTATACTTACCCTTTGAGCGAGAAAGTAACTACCACCAGCAGCAACGTTTAGTCGTTGATACAGTTATTTTAGGAACTTATACACCTATGAGGCAATCAATGGGAGAGGCCTACATTCAGCAGTGGACTGTTGACATGCTGTAATGGTAACCGTATCCAATATTCCGACAGCCACTGTCAAACTAAAAGTCCTGGGCTCGTGCTCTATATTCCGTTATGATGGAAAGATTGGACGTTAGTCTTTTCAGGTTTAAGAAAAAAATAAAACTCTAATATTAAACAGATTTCACTGATCAATAAGTCGCATAAAGAATGAAACCATAATAATTTCGGTTCGACAAGTCGAGTGATTTTTACGCGGATGTAGCGCAGAGCGTGATTTTAAATAATTAATTTGTGGGCTTCATTTTGCTATGATGACAGTTCTTTTCACACTTTGTTGCAAATTTATTTACTTAATATCTGAATTTTTCATAGCCAGAGATTTCAGCTCGTTATTTATTTATTTTGAGTACAAGTAAACGTAAACCGTGTAGTGACGGTGTAAGATACACTTCCCTATATTGTGCCGTGGCTCTCGTAAGAGGTGACAGATAGAAATTTTAACCAGGTGACGGGCAGCAGCGTCTTACATACATAAACACTCACGCCTGTCAACCAGAGGGGTAGGCAGAGACTACGGACTTCCATTTGGCGCGATCCTGACACACCTCTCTCGCCTCTTTTACATCCATATATCTACGCATACACGCTCGTCGGTTATGGGTACTCCTAATCTGGCCCATTTTTAATGTATCGCCGATTTGGTCGATAAACCTTCGTCTAGGGCATCCCTTCCCAACCCTGCCGTTCACTTCCGCAACATAAATTTGTTTTGTCACTCTTTCCTCGTTCATTCTTTCTACATGACCAATTCTTCTTCTATTTTTATAAAATAAGGATGACAGACGTGTGCATAGTCCACCTGCTGGCTGGCAAGTGGATAGTGTGTCCCATAGACATCTACATTTATCCTCGACTAAGTATCAAAATTCAAATACGAATGCCTTGAAGACTAACATAGAATGCCTCGTATCCAGTTAAAAGGGTCTCCGGCTATCTACACTCACCATACGAAACACAGCTTAACCTGCTATTTTACGCTAGCGTTCTGCGTGACCGTGGTCTTTGCCTGATTGAGTGGACCCATTGCTATAATCATAATATAGTTGCAGCATAGCTCTATCACGTACGTAATAAGAGCTAAAAAATAAATATACTGTGGTAGCCAAGCGTGGTATCTGTGGCCTTTTTCTCCTCCGCCTATTTGGTAGTCTGTTGAAGAGGTCTATGTGCAGCAGTGGCTGTGGCAGAAACGGTAACGGTAAACATATCTCAATGTTTATCTGATGGTAGATGTATGTTGTTACTTATAAGTACTACAAAAAATTAGATCCGTTGTCACCCCTGAAGGTTCACATATATATATCACGGCTGTAATTCTCGAGAGGGTAAGCAGAGCCCTAAGAGTAGCAAGCCACACGGATCAAAATATAACTGTTGGAAAAAAATATGCGTATAGATGGAAAATAAATTGTGAAAGAAGTTATAGGTAGCTAGACCATTTCCGACAAAGTTTCAAACCCAATATTCCATTAGTTGCCCTTTTCTCCCACTCTCATTATTGTTATAAATCCCACAAAAACATTGGATCTACAAGTGCTAAACTAACGTGGAAGAACTAACTCCTGAAGAACTGAAGATGAAATCTTCACAAATGTCTCCGGTTCTCCTCATTCAAATCTTCTTTAATTGTAAAGAGATAAACATATTAACTTTGGCATCGCAATATATTTATGAAAATGTAATGTATGTCATAAAAACATAAATAGCTTTAATAAGAATAAGGATGTTATACCTTAAACACTAGGAACAAACATAAGCTTGTAATGCCACTTACTAGACTCCACAGAATTAGTAATTCATTTATGGGGCAATGTATACGCTTTTACAACAAAATCCCAGAACATGTTCAAAGTTTGTCAATAAACAAGTTTAAAAGTTTTATTAAAGAAAAACTGTACAAAAAGGGTTATTATAATATCAAGGAATACATGAATGAAACTTGCCCCTGGGAATGAGGTGATCGCCACCATGCTGGTTCTATGAAAATTCATTTAAAATTGTATAAACAAAATTATTGTTAAGTGAAATTATGTTTAAAAAAAAGTCCCGCTGGGTTTCTTGCTGGTTCTTCCCAGGACAGAGCTATTTTGCGAACCAGTGGTAAATAAAATAATGACTTTCAATAAGTATTATGTAATAATCCATATTAAATAAAAATCATTCTATTCCATTCTATTCTATTATCAAAAGTATTTACACAAACAAATAAGGTCCCTAATAACGTTAATAGCGAGAACTAAACAAAAGCCGATGGAACCGTGTCAAAATTAGCTTTATGACAGTCGTGATAAGGACGAAAAGACAGAAGCTGAGGGTCGCTAATGCCGGAGAAAATACGTTTTTACTCAAACAACGACAGGAAATATTTATTCCGTTATGAAGAGATCATTTTGAAGATTCTTTTCCATCCTTATAAAATGTCATTATCTGTCATGACCACTGCTGGACATGGATATCGTAGGTAGGCCTAACATCGTGAGGAGGTCGTTTCCAAGATGTTTCTTAAATAAGTTTTGTAAGCAGTTTGTACAACATGTGTGTCATTCCTAGTCCAGGTCCCTCTGGGTTTCTTGCTGGTTCTTCCGAGGATAGTGGTTACTCCGCACCAGTGGTAAAAGTAAAAAAAAAAATACTTTCAATAAGAATTATTTAATTCTATTCTATTCCTTAACCCTGATCTTGATTTGCCTTAATCGTCACACTTGACATGCGCACTGACGATCGCATTAGAACTTGCGCACCCTTCAACGCTGCTTTCCGTTTTTACACCATCATAAACGAATTGATTGTAGCACCATCTATCGGTTGCTATAAGATCTTTTTGGTATATCCTGCAGTCGTCTACGACACCCACGGGACGAAAAGCGGTGATGGATTTTCTTATACAGACACCACACGATGTGTAAACAGTTGCATGCTTGTTTAATTGACCTTCAGTCCAAATTCGGTCACGGCGATCTGTCTCAACGGAGACAGATCTGCAGTACAGGATTATAGTGCCCAAGTGAATGCGCAAACACAGGTGTACTCTCTCTTCACTCAATCTCATAGTCCGATGGGACTGCAATCCGACATGACATTTATACGTGGTAGAGCCATGCTGCAGCTATATTTCTGGTATAAATGTAACACGAATGATTCGGCTCTACCGGGGAAGTACCACGCTCTCACAGAATACAATATAGTAATAGTAATATAATAATAGTAAAATAGCAGCTTAATGCTGCTGTGTTTCGTATGGTAAGTGTAGAGAACCGGAGACACTTTTTACTGGGAACGAGGCATTCCATCTTAGTCTTCACGGGTGACAACGCATCTGCATTTTGATTCGTAATCGAGGATAAATGTAGTCTATGGGCCATAGCAACCACTTACCATCAGGTGCACTGTGTGCTCATTTTTACCCTTATCCTATAAAAAAATGACCGGAGAGAGATCAGGCGCAGGACGTTGACATGCATTCAAGGCACGTCCTGAAACATCACCTTCGAATCATCTTTTTACTTCAAACATAAAACACCCCATGCAGCAACGTCGAAGGTGGAAATTAATTAATTAATTTTTCCGAATGAGATGTGAACAAAAAAAGGTTTTTAATAAATATTATCAAGAGATCTTTATTTAATTTAAATGTTTAACAAAAAGGGACTAAATTGCTAATAGTAGCGACGAAATTACATTGAAGCTTTTGTTCACGTTGTTGTAGGGCATCTGGTAGAATAATGAGCCGACCTTTATCTTTACAAAGAAAATAATGAGATATTAATTTAGAGATATTAAATAATGAAAAAATATCAGAGATCCCATATTTTAAAAGAGTTGATTAATCGCATAATAGTTAAATATTCTCTCTTATTTAGTTTTAGTTTCTGTTATAGAATATAATTTTGCCATGTTTTTATTATACTCGCTTAGTTGTATGTCTATTCGAGTCAAATTTAGTAATTGATTTTAAACAAACTTCCCGATGAGCCAGATACTTGAAATTTAAATGATAGCTCAGAATCGAATGACAATACAAGAATGTCACTTGTTTTATATACGAGTCTATGTTTCTTTTATCGAGACGCGAGTTCAATTCGTTTTTTATTTCATTCACATGTTTTTTTTTAATATAAAATTGAAATGACTAAGAAATTCCAGTCTACCTTATGGTAAGTGTCTACTCCAGAAAATGGATCAACCGACCAACTTCAAACAATAAAGGCTATTGTGGCTCCTCTGAGTACTAAGATAGAATGCCTTACAGCGTGTAATTTGACTAATTCTCTTATATACAGACTGTGCTGTGCTTTGTTCCGATCTGAAAGGTATATTCTCCGGTGCATACTGTGGCGCATTCTATCTTAATCCTAAGAAGTGATAACGCATCTGTGTACAGACTGCAGTAGGCACTCACTGTCAGATACGTCAGTAAGGACTGTAAGATGGTTTGATGTTATATTTATCAAACCAAAATAGTCAACAGATGTCCAATTAGCTGTATAAAAGTATGAGCTAAACCATAAAATAAATATTTATCTATTTTTAGCTTACTTAAAAACAGATGGGTTCTCCAATTCGACTGTAAATTTTTGTGTTTGTTTTCTTTTTCATTAATAAACTATACGTCAAGGTTGTTTCTCTTTAAATAAAGGAAAAAAATACCCTGCTGGAAAAATAATAATGCTATTTTTAGTGTAACTATTGGACGTCTTTCTAGTCGTTAACTTGAGGTTGTGGTTGCTCAGTCCACTCAAAGGTATC
The DNA here is from genome assembly GCA_963668995.1 of Parnassius mnemosyne. Lineage (NCBI taxonomy): Eukaryota > Metazoa > Arthropoda > Insecta > Lepidoptera > Papilionidae > Parnassius > Parnassius mnemosyne. The sequence goes on from CAVLGL010000091.1 coordinate 24,729,919, forward strand.
AAGTATTAATTATTTGATTAAACTTTAAAACAAAAAGTGAAAGCCGACTTCAAAAACAAAAAAAAAAAGCTATATGTTTTCTACATATTTTTATTGCTTCCAAAGTCGGTGCTTAACCATAGTGCATAAAATAATGAAAATCCTACAGCACCTATTAAATTATATATGTTTTTTTTGTTTCTTTTCTTGTAAATTTTTTCTTTAAATATTTAATTATTACAATTTTACCACACATAAAGCCATGAACTAAGTTTTATGAAATTCGTTCCAATTAAGTGCTTCTTATGATAAATGGTTTTAGCAATCAAGAAATCTTTCAAAGTAAAGCGAGTAAGTTTAACTTACAGCATCACGAACAAAGGACGTGTCTGTAGTTTGCAAATGTTTCTTTTACTGAGTCGCCGCATGCTGAATCGCAGTTTTAAGAAATTACCCTGAGGAAACCAACTAGGACAGAATTGACATTTATATATTTTTATTGCTATATTTTCTTGTTCTACATCAGCGTCTTAAACATGACATTTTTTAAACTACAATAAGTTTGTAAAATTAACACACGGGCCAACTGATGCTATTAAGACGCTGCGATCCGTAAACTATTCTGAAGTACCATTTCACATAGGTTTCGCGTTTTTCTTGAAGGAGCAAAGTCAACCGTCGGGTCTCTTGCAATCGTCTTTAAGTATTCAACAAGGCTCATAAATCCGAGAAAATGTATATTTGGTTAAGAGTCTCACATAAATTCATTTACTAACGTTAAGTTTTAAACGTTATGCAGTTATGCTGTATTTTATTTATTATGTGCGAGCAGCTATGCAGGTCTAGTGAGAGATACATGTATCACAGCAACCGAAAAGACCTATTGTGATCGCTGCTATATTTATAGTTCACTGCTAAGCCCTAAGTCCGCGTAAGGAACTGCTTAGTTGTGAGCTATGTCACTTCTTCTGGGCGGAGTATACAGTTTCCAGATGAGTACTACGGTTGCGCATTAAGGGTCCGCAATCAGTTAGGATGTGTAAAGGCGTTTCTTCCTTTAGGGAACAAGACCGGCACATCCTTGAGTTGCTTAGTCCCAGGATGGACATGTGCTTTTTAAGACAAATGTGTCCCGGGTTAAGGTTTTAGAATATTTTAAGCTTGGTGTATTAGATCAGATCTTAAGTGATTTATTTTGATAAAGAGATCTTAAGTGATAAAGAATTTCAAGGGTCAATCGTGCGAGGCTTTTTGAGATTTCACAAAATAACTTGGGTCCAAATTATGTACACTTTGAGCCCTACCGCGCGAGCTTGTCGACAATTTCATTGCCTACAATACCTGCGTGACCCGGAATCCGCCTTCAAACGACCCTGTTGTTACCTTCCAGGGCGTAGAGGGTTCACGCAGTCTTCAACTAGCTTCGAGATAGAGAGAGAGAGAGAGAGAGAGAGAGAGAAGAGCTGTGCTGTTAATAGTTTATGATAGTTTTGTTTTATAGGATAGGGTGACAATCGTGCACACAGTTCACCGGATGGTAAGTGGTAGATGTGGCCCATAGACATCTTTCCTCAATAAAGAATCAAAATGCAGATGCGTTGACATCCGTGAGAACTAAGATGGAATGCCTCTTTTTTAATAAAAAAGGGTCTCCGGTTCTCTACACTCACCATACGAAACACAGCAGCCTTAAATTGCTATTTTACGCTGGTATTCTGTGAGAGCATAGTCCTTCCCCGGTCGGACCGACTCGTTCGTGCTACAACTATACTACTAATATAGCTGCAGCAAGGCTCTAGCATGTAAAAGTAGTACCAATGGCTCGGCTCGTCTTGGGAAAAATACTTACCCTTTATACGACTCATTCCAAGCATCTTATTTCTTAGGGGTGACGACGTATCTGCATTTTGATTCTTGATAAAGGATAGATGTCAAAGTATATGGCGCACGTTATTCACTTACCATCACGTGGACTGTGTCCTTTTGTCACTCTTTTTCCAGTAAAAAGATAATAGTTTTTTAATACGTATAACTTATATCTCACCATTGCATAGTCAAGTGGTTTAACTACCACTTGATTGTTTGATAAAGTCGTTATGATTCCATTCGATGTGACGAAGCGATCTGGAGCATTCTAATCACCTCTCGACCCAGTTCGATGGTGATAGCTAGCATTATTAGCCATGCTGCAGCTATATTAGTATTATAGTTGTAGCACGAGTGGGTTGGCTCGACCGGGGAAGGACCACGCTCTCACAGAATACCATGTAACGTAGCAGCTTAACACTTCTGTGTTTCGCATTGTGAGTGTAGAGAACCGGAGACCATTTTTACTGAAAAAGTGGCATTCCATCTTAGTCCTCACGGGTGACAACGCTTCTGCATTTTGATTCGCATACGAGAATAGCCACCCACTCACATAACCACTTACCGCCAGGTCGACTGTGTTCTCCTTTGTCACCCTATCTTATAAAAAAGTACACTCAACGATTTTAATTACATCAATTTCAAACTGTTGAACATAAAACATGGTATTTTGCTAAATTAAGTTAGAAAATACTAACATTCAGTCCAATGATTCAAAAAGCCATCTTACGAGTTGTGACCCAAACTAATTTACGTTAATGAACAAATGTTTTCTTAAGTTAAAAAATGTAAATAGACAACAGAAATGTCCAAAGAAATTTGACTAACAAAATTAATATACGCGCTATCTTTATAAAGATGGCGCGCTTAACTTTCCATGTGATGGATTAAGACAGTAATTTTTAACAACTTTTCGTCTTAAAAAAGGTTGATGACAAACAATATCTTTCCATGTTAGATGATTAAGTAAATTTGATACCAAAGAATAAGTGCTCACAAGAGAGTTCATAAAAGTACCGGTAGGCAAAGTAGTCATCTACTAGATAATTTTCACATCTTTATTTTTTATAAAATAAGTTGACAAACAACTTTGCTGATGTGGATGCTGTGGCCCATAGACATCTACATTTGTCCTTTGTTAATAAAAAATATGTGGATTTGTTGTCAACCCCGAGGACAAAGATGGCTTACCTCGTTTCCAGTAAAAAGGGTTTACGGTTTTCTACACTCACCAGACTAAACGTAGCAGGAATAAGCTGCTATTTTATGCAGGTATTCTGTGGGAGCGTGATCGTACCCCAGACGACCTCCAGTCGACCCGAATCATTTGTGCAACAACCATAATATAACTGCAGCGTGGCTACAACACGTATAAACCTTTTTTTTAACGATGCTTCCCATTCATCTGAATATTTTCATATGAGGTGATAAACTAGTATGTGGCTTACCAGGCTCTAGAACAAGCCCTAATCTTTTTTTTTATAGGATAAGGGTGACAAACGAGCACACAGTTCACCTGATGGTAAGTGGTTCACAAATACATATAGTGGTTAACGTCTACATCTATCTTCGTTTACGAATCAAAATGCAGATGCGTTGTCACCCGTGAGGACTAAGATAGAATGCCTCGTTTTCAGTAAAAAGGGTCTCCGGTTCTCTACACTCACCATACGAAACACAGCAGCGTTAAGCTGCTATTTTACGCTGGTATTCTGTGAGAGCTTTGTTTAATCATGTTTTATGTCCACGTCACACTTATGCCGGTAGTCATTGGGAGCAATAAGTTCGAAGTTGTTGACGAGTATGTTTACCTGAGACAAATAGCCTGACTAGGTAAGTCCAAATTCGACCGAGAGGTCAATCGACGGATTCAACTCGGCTGGGCAGCGTTCGGGAAATTACGACACATCTTCTCGTCAGGTGTACTTCAAAAACTGAAATCGAGATTGTACAACCAGTGCGTGTTGCCAGTGACTTATGGAACTGACACGTGGTCCTTCACTGCTGGCCGTATGAGGACGCTCAAGGTCGCTCAGCGAGCTATGGAGAAGGGCTGTGCTCGGGGTTTCTCTGCGTGATAAACATAGAAATGAGGATATCCGCAGTAGAACCAGAGTAACCGACATAGCCCAACGGATTAGTAAGCTAAATTGGTAATGGGCCGGCCATGTTTTTTTTTATAGGATAAGGTGACAAATGAGCACACAGTCCACCTGATGGTAAGTGGTTTCTGTGATCCATAGACACCTACATCTATCCTCAATAAAGAATCAAAATGCAGATGCGTTGTCACCCGTGAGGGCTAAGATGGAATGCCTCTTGTCCAGTAAAAAGGGTCTCCGGTTCTCTACACTCACCATACGAAACACAGCAGCGTTAAGCTGCAATTTTACACTGGTAATCTGTGAGAGCGTGGTCCTTCCCCAGTCGAGCCGACCCATTCGTGCTACAACTATACCAGTAATATAGCTGCAGCATGGCTCTACCACGTACAAAACTCGAAGTACCTCGAAAAACCGACAACCAATGCGGAAAAAAGGTTCTCGAGTGGTAGCCTCGTACCGGTAGGCAAAGTGTAGAGCGACACCCCACTAGATGGAGTGATGACCTGGTAATACATGCAGATAATGATGATATATCTGTAACAATAATTACGGTAGGAACAATTAGGTTGTGTGCCCGTTAAGATCCTTAAATTTTTTTTTGTTCGTAACGAACGTACGGTACTTATGTATATTTAAATTGCACTGAAAGTACAGACTATACAATTATTATAAACCAATTAGGTATCTATGGATTTTACAATTATAGATTATATATATATATATATTATTTACAATGCAGAATCCGAATCCGTAAAAACTAGTTTTATTTTAATGTGTAGTGTTCGCGTCAACATAAGGAATCATTATGGTTTACGGTCTTCTGCTACCTTTTTTATCCCCAGACATTAGTCAATATTTAAAATAAAAAAAATATAATATAGATACTCAAGTAATGTAAGAGAGAGGAGGTGAGCTTCCTTCCGTTCGGAATCTATTTAATAACAAATAAGGAAAATTATTAGTTTCTGAAATTGGTATATAACAGGTATGGTAATTTCATACACTTCAGAGACTTAATCCACACTTTTTCACAAGAAAGACTATTTTCCGACATTTTGACCGAGCAGTATTAATAGCAGCGCATGCCTACCTCACTTTTTTACACATTCGAGAAGTACTGAATGAAATGTATTATTATTGGCTACTTTTTAAATACTAAATAAATCAGAGTTTTAATATTAATTAGAGTCAAGTACTAAGCTGTATGTGATATGCCATTGTTAAAATTAAATATAACAATTATATATAAGACTGATGAAGTTTTTAGTTAGTAAAAATGTTAAAGATAATTGCAACAAAGACTATGATAAGTTGTTTTCCATTTGTAAAATAATACCCATAGATAAAAAAGTAGAATATTTGATAGGTCTGGAATATTATTATAATGAGAAATATAAAGTGAATGTTAAAAACAAGTACAACACACATAGGGTTAGAGAAAACAAACTGGTTCTACCAAAAATAACGAACTATTATGGTAAGAGAACATATAAGTATTTGGTAGCTAAAGTGTTTAACAAAATAGATCTACTAAGAGAAAAAGTAAAAATTAGTAAAGGATCACTTAAGAAAAAATTGAAAAACATTATACAGGATTGTTAATAGAACTCTATATACGAGTACATTGTATTAGATTAAAACATTACAATATAATATATAAGTACTAGATATTTAATTCATATAATTAAAGTTAATGTATATAAAAATAACATTAAGATGTCATAGGTTTATATATTACTATATTATATATATCGGAAATGACAACAGGAGATCCCACTTCTGATGTCGGAGTAATACAACAGAGGATCACAATTTTGATCTCTGAAATACATCAGGATAGCGTTAATTGTTAAAAATAATAAAAGTGTGAGAGCGGATGTTCAACTTGCTCTCTCGCTTACGCAGTTTAATCATTATCAGTAATAAGACAACGTAACGCACTATACATTCAGTATAGTGAAATTACAGTTCGACCACACCGTAACACGTCTCTGCCACAATCACACACCAGTGTAACGTGAGTTACGTAATTACATGATAACACCAAAATATGTAAACTAACAGCAACACTACTTATCTCAATGTAACACTGGACAGCATCTCAGCAACACCAATCCTCCTTGTCTGCACTAGAGGAATTACAACAACGAACAGAACCACAACACTATCGTAACACTAGTAGAATGACCATACTCGTTGAATGACTGAAGCGGAATCTCTCGCACACGGCACCTACAGTGAACTTTATACTACAGACACAAGAGGGGGTTTCTCGATATACCCTCCCTTCTACCTCGATCCAACCGGGTATTTTATAGACACTCCGACACGGCCATCCTGACGTACGACCGTCCTCGGGCGTGTATCTTTATGCATTCCTGTAACAAACAACAATTCGTCCGCTCGTCCATCCTGACATGAGTGAGTACATAATATTAGTTCTGAAAACTAATTGTTAGATGGCGCTGCTTGTTGCACTATGGCGCCATCAATTCACGACACGGCCATTCCTGACTAGCATCCGTCCTCGGTTGCAGTGCCTGGAGACAAAATATGCTCAGTGATTAATCTAGCTCGGCTATTCTGCCAATAGAAACAAGGTTGATTAAAAATAGTACTTCACTTCTCCCAAGTCTAAGTACAATAGTCAACTGTCATAATTGACAATGCCTTGTTATTAAGGCTTCTTACACAATGCTTCCTGCACAACATGATTTATCGTGGAAGGTCCGATCAACAAGTTCCAATACAGTAATTTTAACAATTTTTTTACTCTTTACAATTCATAAGCAATGCATATTCAACTCGTGAAACTTTCATTAAAATCTGTACACCAACACAGACCAGAATCGCACAAACGATTCTTTGCATATCCGCCGTCACATATGCCAGAATCGCACCAACGATTCTCCACATATCTGCCGTCACATATGCTACAATACACGAGGGGCTCTGTGCACCAACACAGGCCAGAATCGCACCAACGATTCTTTACATATCTGCCGTTACATATGCCAGAATCGCACCAACGATTCTCCACATATCCACCGCCAAATATGCTACAACACATCTGCCGCCACATATGCCAGAATCGCACCAACGATTCTCTACATATCTGCCGCCAAACATGCTACAACACATGAGAGACTCTGTGCACCAACACAGACCAGAATCTCACCAACAATTCCTTACAGACCCATCGCCACATGTTACTCATGAGGTGCGGTCTAAAGTTTTGAGTATGAGTATACAAGCATTCTTAATCAAATATGGTCTCACTACCACTGTCATCAACTAGGACTTCTAAATCTCAAGGAACTTGGTGATCGGGGATCTTCCTCACATGATCATGGGGGTATTTTTACACTTTTGCCACAACACAATCTTTGATGAGAGGGCATTCGGCCCAGAATCATAATATAACGGGTAAGACTCACCAGTATTCATCAGCACACCGCTGGGATTGCTCACATAGTACAGGTCTACACGTCGCTCACTGCTTGCCTCTGCGGCAGGCATAAGGCAATCGCACGTGGCTATTAAAACAAACCAGCACACGCCATACTTAGCTGCCATGAAGCAAGCTTACGTTGTCAAAACAACAGCACAGGGCGTGCCGCACTCGCACTGCAAGCCGTCGCATCTCACCAGCGCCAGCCTGACGCTGCACCGTACCACGCACTCGAAGCGTTAACGGGAACAGCAGGAGCACCTGAGGGTTCACGGGCATCTTCGGGGTTGCCGTCATCGGGATCTGCGTTAAAAACAAGTTGTTAGTTATCAGGACAATATACACAGTTGCCTATCCTCTTATCCATCACGCATACGAGGCCCTCAAACAGAAATACGCTCTCATACCGTGGACTATAATAAAACACTTCGCTTTCACAAGTAAGCATACATCTCCATACGAAGTATCTCACACATACTCTTGAACTTGCGAGATCCCATGTTAACCACGTGAACCACGTTAAAAACGTGGACCAGGACAGCGCCTGCCAGGACAGAGCCTGATACATGTTCAGAAAATACTACTGCGCACACAGAGTATACGACTTCCGCGCACACAGAGTACGACTTCTGCGCATACAGAATACACGACTTCATAGGTATCGTCATGTATAGCATACGCGCGCTCCGGGAAATCACCCGTCACGCGTACAGCATACGCGTGTGCCAGGCCATGCTACATCTGGACCCGGCAGTCCGTTCCGACCAGCAAGGCACACACTCCTCACATATGTAATCATATCACACGTGTTACTGTAAAACATAAAAGAAAACATTAAAAAGATTCAGTCTGAACTTAATTTTAAAAAAATGCAGCATAGCTCTCGGGACCTTTCCAGGGCACCATATAATGAGCTGCGGCTACACGACAACCTCTGGTACGATCCGATCCTCATGTAGACTTAAATACTCTCTTCAATGTCAGAACTACTTTGCTCTACTTCAATTTCGTCAGTTATACTTTGGTTTTCTAGCATTTTTCGCAACCATTTAAAGTGATTAACCTTAAGATAAATTTACTTTTCTCATGTATGAAATGGTGATCGGTAAAAGCGGAAAATAATGTGTCCGCGGCATCATACACTGACAGTACACTTCCATTCAAGAGCGAGCGCCACAGCACCACGTCTTCCACTAAAGCCTCAACATTATATCCAAATTTTGTCGACTACGTAATACTCGGAGTAAACTGTAACACTTATCCACACATTAGAACACAAAAATACTACTTAGCGAAAAATACTACTTACACTACAATTTTGTTTTCGGTACATTGTTTAAACATTTTGAACTTTAAAACTAGCCCATGTAAATCACACCTCGTGTATCAAATTATAGCATAACTTGAGCAAGTTAAGCTTCCACTGAATACAAACTATAACTCATTTAGAATACCTCCATTTTGGGTACGTTAAGAAATAATGAAAGTACTTGCCGGTACTTTTTATTTTAAATCGAACAAAATGATTTAACTTTTGGCTTAAAACATTTCACTGTAAACTTTCACTCTACACTTTAATGATTCGTCAGTGTTGTAAATCGACAACAAACTTGATTTAAGAAATTGAACACAAAAACAACACGCGAGGCACATCATAGTATTTCACCAACGTAATAACCCTCACACTACTCAAAGGTTATAACAGGTGGGCAGTAACAGGGACTTTATCCCACTTCTGATGTCGGAGTAATACAACAGAGGATCACAATTTTGATCTCTGAAATACATCAGGATAGCGTTAATTGTTAAAAATAATAAAAGTGTGAGAGCGGATGTTCAACTTGCTCTCTCGCTTACGCAGTTTAATCATTATCAGTAATAAGACAACCTAACGCACTATACATTCAGTATAGTGAAATTACAGTTCGACCTTACATGATAACACCAAAATATGTAAACTAACAGCAACACTACTTCTCTCAATGTAACACTGGACAGCATCTCAGCAACACCGATCCTCCTTGTCTGCACTAGAGGAATTACAACAACGAACAGAACCACAACACTATCGTAACACTAGTAGAATGACCACACTCGTTGAATGACTGAAGCGGAATCTCTCGCACACGGCACCTACAGTGAACTTTATACTACAGACACAAGAGGGGGTTTCTCGATATATCCTCCCTTCTACCTCGATCCAACCGGGTATTTTATAGACACTCCGACATATAATTGTGTATCATTGTGTCTAATATTAGTAGTACATAAGGTGGTTCATTGTTTTGTAAAAGAGCGCCTCTCGCCATCAAACGTAAAAGTTTAGCGAGTTTAGAATTAAGTAACACCACTGTTTCATAAATACATTAATAAATAAATTTAAAAAAAAATTCCTTTAAATTCTATTAAATTTCTTCTTGCAATTTGGGTTTGATCAACAAGAGGCAAAACGTTAGAGGAAAATCGAGTCAAAAGTTCCTATTCACTGGAAAAAACACATTTTTTCATACAGTAAAATAGTTTTCAAATTCAAAATCCACACCACGGAATATACCTTTGACGCACTCTGACAAGATCTCTGATCATAATTGCGGATTGAATTTTTCACGCGTGCATAAAGTTACACTTAAACGCTTGTATGCGTAGCACATTCAAGTTGCCACTGATAAAGTATTATTTCAAATACAATTCAAAGGTTCATCATACACTAAAAACTCGTAACTGCTTTTTTGGGAAGTATGTGATTTTAATATATTTTATTAATTCTACGCTTGAAAGGAGTTAGGTGGTTTTAGCCGTGTTTTAGCTTCTACTACTATTGTTTACCGACTTTTAGCATACTTAAGGTATTTCCTAGCCAAACTTCTGCTAAGGAATAAAGCAATTAGTAACGCTTAACTGCCTCTTAGCTTAGTAAATGTGCTTAAATGCATTGTTTCTTAGTTTTACAAAATCAAATTTTATATTTCTACTAAGAAAATAAATCGTTCAAATTACTTAAGGTTTTTATAGCGTAACGCTGCATAGTTACTGATTTCTAGCGTAAAAATTTTAGCGTAGCGGAAAATTTTGCACCTAACTAAATTTTGCTGAATGAACAAACATTTGTTTGTTCATTCAGCAATGCAACGGTTTTATTATTACTTTTTAATATCTCTAACTGTTCCAGCACACACAGCCGCAGCCCTTTATTACACGTATGTAAGACTTTAAAGGAGTGGTCGTTGGCTAGGTTGTGTCCAGTGTCGTATTATCGTCAGTGGTGTGTCTTGCCTAGTGTAGTGGTGTTGGGAGTAGCGGTGCTGGGATTAGTGGTGACGGGGATAGTGCACGCAATTGAGGGAGGGCGGGAGGTGCTTCTTCATACTAGGTAAGACACATCATTTTATTTTATAACGCGGATATTTGCGAAGTAAATTTTTGTAAAAGCTTTTTTGTAAAAATATAATTCCAATATTGGCCGATAAAAATTTTTTTGCTTAGTTTAGGGTTGATGAAAGTTCAAAATCGACAAAATGCACTTAGCCGCTTTCTTTTGTTAATGTGACGTGCAGAGGTAGAGGTGTATTTTATAGGAGACTAGCTGATACCTGCGACTTCGTCCGTGTTGCTTGATGAACAAAGTCTTCGTATGTGCGAAGGAACAAACATCAAATAGACCGTAAGCAAAAAATATACATTCCTTACAAAATTTCGTTGTAAACAATGTTATTCGTTGTTCCATTTGTAGCTAAAATATGTAAATTATCTGGTTTAGTAACGCAAGAGCAAGCGACTTACTGTTGACCGTGTGAAAAATAGCTAAACACACATACCGAACTTGTGGAGACTGGTGACGATACTAGGATTCCCTGTGCTACAGCCACCAGGCCTCCACCACCGGACAATAACTCACGTGTAATGTATATTCTGATGAAGAATGTATTTAAAAGGAAATGTAATATATTTAAAAAGAGATAAATAAGCAAAAAGGAGGTGTGTGTGTGTGTGTGTGAGTGGGTGCGCGCGCGCGCGCGCGCGTGTGTGTGTGTGTGCGCGCGCGTGTTTGTGTGTGTGTGTGTGTGTGTGTGTGTGTGTGTGTGTGTGTGTGTGTGTGTACACGATGGTGTGGGTGTGAGAGCATGTTCAAGTGGATCACATTGTTTTGATAAGTGCCTCAGTTTCATCATAGTCTTTCGTCAGTAACCATGTTTTTAAGGTATATTTACAATTTGCTCTTGTTAAAGATCCTTTTTATATATCTATCCTTTTTTTTTGCTTTTCTTTAAATTTTTGATTTCTTTATATTATTATAGATTGAGTTGTTTGTCACGGTGCGTACACATTATATTACATAACGTGTTATTCGTTGTTATATAACATGTTTCAGTAATGTGGAGGCTGAATATTTTAAAACGTGTTATATAACGTGACAGATCCTTCCCTGGTCGAGCCGACTCATTCGTGCTACAACCATAATGTAGCTGCAGCATGGCTCTTCCACGTATCTAAGACATCATAAGTGATTAAGTCATATCGGCTAGGAGAAATCTCTAGCGTCAAGAAAAAATGACACTAATACTTATGATAGTAATGTAAATTTTTCTTGTGTACAACTCCTGATGGTTAACGGATGTTTTTAAACACTTGGGTTTATACATTTATCTTTAATAAAGAATCAAAATGTAGATGCATGTCATCCCGGAGGACTTAGAATCAGTTTCGTTAATGTCCATACGAAATATTATACTACGCCGACACTACGCGGTGAATCCCAGCGTTATGCTGCTATTTGATGCTGGTATTCGATTCAATCGAAAATCATTCCCGTACAATCCCGTGAGAGTCGTTGTAGGTGAGTAAGAGATAAATATAATGGTCAAAGAAAGTTCTTGACGTACGGACTCATTATAAAACTAAATTAATCACATATTTGTCTTACATACTTTTAAAAAAAGACATAAAGAGATTATAATAAAACAAAAAACGTAAAATCTGACAAAGGTGTATCACTAGTATAAGTTAATATAATGTAACTAAATAAAGATAAGGTAAAACAAAAATAATCACATAGTTCTCTTAAATGCTTTTTAAAAAATAAATTTACAGAGATTTTAATAAAGCAGAAAAAGTAAAATATTACAAAGCCATAACATCAAAACTTACCTTTGCTTATTACTTTACAATTTGTAACTATAAAAACAAATCGGAATGCTCGCATATTCGATTGTAAATTTCTTAATTACCCCAGCTCTATATATAAATGCTCTATATATAATTCTGCAAAAGAGAGCCAAAAGTTAAAAAAAGATTGAACATTTCTTTGGGGATTTCTTTACGCTAAAGTAATTAAGATACGGCTGTACATAATCAAGGCTACATCGTCGTCCTTTCTGTTTGATGGATTAACGCGGTAATTATATTTTTTCCATTTTTAAAATTACGTAATAAGGTGGAAATAATAATGTTAATGTTCTAACATTTAACAGTGAACTTAATTGCTTTGAATGCTAGCCAGCATGCACAAACTGTAATAAAAATAACTGTGTTGTAATGCGTATAGTCACAGATTAAGTAATAGTTACATATGTTAAATAATAGTTAATAATAATAATCTCCTCGACCGACTTTGGTCACGGCGATCTCTTCAAGTCTAATCCTGTTATTGGTGTGCTCGTGCATGGCTAACGTAGCCAATCTTATTTATAAATGTTCGCGCGCAATGCAGGCAGGTGAGCACACTATTACGGAAATTATAGTTCATCGCACAAGGTGGGCGTGCTTTGAGTTCATCACGTCGGACATCCAATTCAGAGCAGCTATTCTCCTCAAACATTTTGACCTTGATTTTCACCAAAGACCGACGACCGACCGGTCGTCGAGCGGCTGCTTGCTCCCATTCTGAAGGCTCAATGTCGCACTTCTTCATGTGGTGCTTAAGTACATCTTTGTACCTGAGGAGTTGTCCGCCATGGTTACGCTTGCCCTTCTCAATTTCAGAGAAAAAGATGCACTTTTCCGTACGCTGATCTGACATTCGCGATAAGTGTCCACACCAACGGAGTTGTCGCCCCATAAGGTAGGCCTCAACCCCCATGGTATAGGCTCTACGCAGAACTTCCGTATTCCGTATGCGATCAGACCAACGGATGTTGAAAATTTTGCGCATACATTGCAAGTGGAAGCCTCCATCGTTCGTATATGACGGCGGTAAACTGTCCGTGACTCTGAAGAGTACCATATGTTAGGCAGCACTACCGCCTTGTAGATGTCAATTTTGGTAGCCAGCTTTAAGTCGTGTGAGCCAAAGACCTTGTGATCTAGTTTACCGAATACCACAGCAGCGGCACCGATCCGACTGTTGATTTCAGCATCAAGGTCACACTTTGATGTTATCGTGCTTCTCAGATAACGAAATGTATTGATCTGCTTAAGTATATCATCACCGAGTTTGATGGACAGTGTCTTTTGACCGTAGATATCTAAAGACATCACTTCCGTCATTTTAACACTTATCTCCAGACCAAAACTACGGCACGACTCATGAAAGGTGATCACAAGCTGTTGCAGGCCAGCTGGGGAATCGGTCACAAAACATAGATCATCTGTGTAGACGATCTCTAATAAGTGCGTAAGACACTTTCGTACAGGCCTTAAGTCTGTCTAAGCTGAAAAGATTGCCAACATTGCGAAAACGAATGCGGATTCCTTCAGCGGTGGTTTTTAAGACTTCCTGGACTACAACTGCAAAGTATAACGCGAAAAGTGTGGGTGCAAGGACACACCCTTATTTTACTCCGAAATCTCACAAACTTCTTCATGCATGCAATTTTCACTATCCAGAGGACTTCTCGCGGTATACTATCGAATGCCTTCTCAAGGTCTAGAAAACAGAGATACATATTACGACCCTGTTATCTGCTTTTTTCCTGCAGTTGACATAATGAGAAATTCGCCTCACAGGTACCACGGTCAGGTCAGAAGCCGAACTGGGATTTCGGCAAAATCCTTTCAGAAAGTTTCCTGAGGCGGTTTAATAGAAGTCTGGCGAAGTTTTCCAGGCACTGAAAGTATTTATTTATTTATTTACTAACTCACAATTGTTATTACAGGAGTGGAGCCTAATGCAACAATGTGGCCACTAATGTAAAAAAGACAAATAGTTAAATGTCACCCTCTCGAATTCCGCCAATGTACAATTAAATATGTCTAATCGTTGTGCTACGATGTTAAGCATTCTAGCTGCACGAACAACCGGTGCGTACTTTAAGATATTTGTACGAGCAACTGGTAGGTCCAGCAACCCTCTCCTCAGCCCCCGTCGCAGCCTAGAATTAGGCATGAGGAACCGCAGTGATTCCAGAATTTCCGGATTGTTTATTTTACCACGTAATATCAAGTATATGTACTTAAGTAGCGGAAAGTTCCGTCTAACCTCCAACTTATAATATCCAACCATTCCTATTACGAAAAGGGTTGGATACATAAGAGGATAAAAAGGGTACACCCCGTATTGCTTTAAATAGAGGTACCGCGTAAACTTATTCTGAATTTTTTCCAGCATGAGGTTATACTTGGTTTCATAAGGACTACAGATGATAGTACTGGTTTCTAGATTGCTTCTTACTAAAGCACTATATAATGACTTCACGGCAGCAGTGTTGAGGAAGTCATGCGTTTCACGCATTATGAAGCCCAGGTTTTTAAAGGCCTTTTTACACACCTGTACAATATGAGTACGAAACGTCACGTTCTCGGTAAATAAGACGCCAAGATCACGTATACAGACAACGCGATTGATGACATCCCCTTCCATGAGGTAGTTGAAATGTATCGGGGTCCTCGAGCGTGTGAAAGATATCACATTGCATTTTGATATATTAAACAGCAATTTATTCTCCCGCTATAGGTCTGTATCCAATAACATCTGAGCTCAGAGCCTTCGGGACCGGAGTTACCCTAGTCAGTTTCCAACCGTCAGGATACGAGCGATCACGCAAACAAACATTGAAGAAATGTAGAAGAGGGCGAGCTAGTACTATCCTACAGTCCTTAACAATATAGGGGGGACACCGTCTGGACCTACCGATCGTTTGGGTTTAAGTTTCGCTAGGGCCGCACGCACGTCGCTAAGAGACAACTGTCCTACGTGCACGCGCCCTCCGCGTTCTGGCGCTGTTTGCGCGGCGGCCGTTGCATCCAGCTGTGGAGCTGCATCTCCATAAACTGTTTGGAAGTAATCAGCAAACTCCTGTGCGTACTCACTTTCTAACAACGGAACTCCATTTTTAACTATCCGAGTTTTACTTCGCTTCGAGCGCTTGTTATTTATGAAATTCCAAAAGGACCTCCGTTCTTTAACAAATTGCGTTCCGATACTATTTTGGTAGTTACAGTATACGGTTTTAATTTTATTTTTTACTACTGTGCGATAGTAAGAAAAGTTTTTATAATTATTGCTTGAATCACTTATCTTATAAGCCTTGTGATAGAAAGCTTTTCGACTTATATCATACATTATATCAGTTGTGTACCATTCCGGATAATGATACCGCGAGTGGTTAGCCTTAGGTCTTTTTCTAGGAGTGTTATCATCTAGAATCCTATTAAATGTGTCATAAAACTTACCGTATGCTTCCTCAACGATATTTGTTTCATAAAACGCGCTCCAGTCCGCTTGCGCCAGCGATAAGTACATCGTGTAGAAATCACCCTTAGCAAAGTTCCACTGGGGGTAGGAGGCGGCTGCCGACGCGGATCCGACGGGGACAGTAGCTGGGCTCATGCATTTAATGCGCACTCGCAACGGCGGGTGCTGCGGGTCGATGCATGACAAGCATTCATCACGTTCGTCACTAACGACGATCTCATCCTCTGGCAAAGTAGTCAGCACGACATCGAGCGTTCGCTGCTGCAATTAAAAATGTTATTACATTGTTGAAATCCGCAGTAGGTGACAAAGTACTCATAATAACACTGTATATCCTGATTGCAGAATATATATTAAGATCAGCAACGAGAACAATATTATCATAATCTATACATAACTGTTCTAAATGAAACATATATAAATACTCTCTCTCAATAGACTTTGGTGGAATATACACAACACAACATAAAAATAGGAAATTATTTCCACGATACACTGTAGCACAAACGATTTCAAAGGGATGATTGTCTAGGTTAGCATTGTCAGGCAGTGCTACTCCTCGCAGCTCGAGAGCACCGCGCGGCGCAGCGGCCAGCAGCACCCCTCTATGCTTGCGGCCGTCCGCACGGTCACATCGAAGTACTGTGTAGCAGCTTGATTTAAGTTCTCCGTCATGCACCGAGTCATTTATTCCACTTTCGGTGATAGCTATTAAGTCGGCCGTTGATCCGAGTAAATTTTTATAAAATGTTTTCAGTTTTGTACGCAGTCCCCGAACATTTTGATAGTACAACATCAATGCATGCTTAGTTTTCACCTTCGCTGGATTTACGAAAGTTTCGAAACCAACGCCATTCACTGAAACATACGTTCACAGGCCACACATCTGCATCAGCAATTCTCTCGTACAAACTTTCCGGTAGAGAAATGCCACGGTAAGAATTGCAGTTGGACCGGTCACAGTTGCCTTTATATAGGGCTCGTATGAGGTATACCTTAAAAGTATTAGGGACTTGTTCTTTTTCCCACATAACGACAAAAAATCCCATATCGCCGAATACAAATCCCCACCGCCATACTTCAATAATTCACCTGGTATAAAATCAACACCAGCCGCTCGTTTATTTTGCTGGTGCGTAATGGCAAGAGCAATCTCGTCAGGCGAGACTGGCTCATCGAGCTCGAGGGCGAAAGGTTGTTGAGGTAGGCAGCGAACGTGGTCTAGGTCAACAAAATTATCCAGGTTAATTAGGGTGTTGAAATGCTCTGCCTATCGCTCGAGTGTTTCCTCCCTGCTTTTAAAAAGAGCTTTACCACTAGCTGAATTCAGCGGAACTTTCGCCATAGAGGACGTACCGAGTAGATGTCACATCTCAGTATAAAACTCACCGAGCTGGTTGCTATCAGCAATAATCAGTAACATTATATCAGTAATAATAGTTAGTATGTAAGTATAGCCGTGCCGTCCCGTGGGTATCGTAAGAGCCGACAGAGGAAAACAAACACAGGAGATAGGCAGTAGCATCTTCCTAATAAAAAGTAAAAAAATCTGGGGTGCTAACCCGTCTGCCAAACGTGGCAATGGCAACATCCCTCCTACGAGGCAATCTATGGGGTAGGCGTTTTTTTAACAGTGGACGGAATTGAAAGCACGTGTGTGGTATAAATATATTTATCAGGGACCATGAGCCACAGCAGCCACTTACCATCAGGTGGACTGTGTGCAACAAGCGATTGTCACCCTTATCCTGTAAAAAAAGTATCCTATTCTTAGCACACTTTGAGGTGAAAATTTTTCTGGTTGTTTCGCAATTGAGAAGATATTGGGTAATCCAACATATGTAACTTCTAAAATAACTCACATACACACACTCGAATTGTGAATATCTTCCTTTTTTAAATGGTCTAAATGCGGTGTAATATAATGGTAGTAAGTCACCACTTAACCGCAATTATCAATTACAGTGCTAGTGGAGATGTGATAATAATAATAACAATACTTACCGACAAAAAAATACACTTTAATAGACTGGATATAACATTTATAAACAAAGTGAATAAATGTGCTTTTCTTATTGACATTGCTATACCTAATTCACATAACTTACAGACTACAATTAATGAAAACATTTCTAAATACTCACTAATTTAAAAACATGAAATTATTAGAATGTGAAACTTACATAATGGCATTATAGTACCAATAGTCCTCTCTACAACTGGTGTAATACCAAAAGCGCTTCATCAATCATTAAAAACCCTTGATTTACCAAAACTTCAATTGCAAAAAGCAATTTTACTTAATACTTGTAGAATAGTTAGAAAATTTGTTTCAATAGAAAACTACCCATAACCAAACATGCTCATGGTACCCACTTGGCTTAGTCCCGTAGTAAGTAGTAACCATTAACCCAGTTTTGTTAAAAACAAACTGAGAGAACGTAAAAACTTTAACAAATAATAATAATAATACAGGCGTAGGTAAGTGACGACCCCATCGCCCGCTGACGTAACAGTTAAGTGACAAAACTGCTGTGTCGGCGCAGTCAGTCAACGCCTTGCCAAGAGGTGTGAGCGCCGTGCCTCGGCAGAATTGAGAGTGCTAATTTGGGCCCGTTTGTGCTTATGGCCAAATCATGGAACGGTACCGGGCCTGGGCATCTCCCGTTAATTGACGCCCAATTTATGGATGATAAAAAAAATAGATCGCGGATAGAGCCGCTACCTGGGGATCGCCGGGGCGCGTCTGGAACAGGCACTGGACGCGACAGCATGAGGGCCGCCAGTCGAACTCGCGATCCATCATCCCCATCAAATGGCTTGGTGTTGGGTGTGGCAGGGTCCTCTCGGACTCGGCAAGCGGCAACCGCCGTTGGTGGAGTACGCTGCATGCGTTGCACAAAAAATATGAAATAAACGCATTGCGGGCGTACTAAAGAGTGAAAGGGGAAGAAACTGGAGGGATAGCGTATCGGGCCCAGATGCATCGCTTTTTTGGTGAGCTCGAGCCGTTTGTTCCCGTCACAGAACAAAACCTGGCAGACCGAGTTCGGTACATCATACGCTCGAAAATATTTGATGATGCCGAACTCGAACGAGTACGGTGTGAGGCTATTCCCTCATCGAATGAACCAGCTATAGCTGGGTATGCGGCTCCTAAGGCCATAGACCAGCAGCCACATGTGAAAACCGCCATGGATCTTCCCGCTCTGGTTGATTCAGGCGATGATGAAAAGTTGATCAGGGGATGATGGAAATGCGCAGTACGCCTCTCGAAAAGCGACTCCCGCGCATAACCCTAAGCAAGCGGAATCAGGATATCCTGACGGCCCTGAACCCATTGCTGGCAACCTTTTTTGGAAACCAGCCAGGATTGAGGACCGTATCGCAAAGGTAAGGGCCATCGGTAGACTGATAAGGCTCCGGTCGGGCAATAATAGGCCGAGAATTGTGCGCACCGTCAAGATGGCGTTTGCTGGGACAAAAATCAGCTTGTTCCAGCCGGATATAACGCAAAAACTGACAGAGCGCATAGACGACCTGAAGTAGAGAATCGCTGCTTGGGGGAAGCGGATTCGGCGATATACCGAGAGGTCGACACGGTTCAACCAGAATCGTCTCTTCCAGAGTGATCAGAAGAGGCGCTATAAATCATTTTAGCGGCCAATGGTATGTTGAGTGGGCCCAACACAGAATCAGGCCAACACTGTCGCATTCTGGTGGAGCCTGTGGTCCGAGCCCGTAAACCCGTAACTTGGACGGAAGTTGTGGCGAGTCAGTGTGCGAATGTTACGCTTATGGACCCCGTCATCATAACGCCGGATGACGTAGCTGAGTCCGTAAGGCCCCGAACTGGTAAATTCCGGGACTCGACGGACTGAATCACTACTGCTTGAAGGGGTTCGTGGTGTGTCACACTGTGCTCGTCCGACAGTTTCAAGAGGCTCGCGACCAAAAGTCACTTCCGAGCCTCTTCACTACTAGGATCACTCATTTCGTTCCCAAAGAACGGGATTCCACAGACCCCAGCAAATACCACCCCATAACGTGTCTACCTACCATATACAAGACACTAACATCCATTTTGAGCGCGAGAATCACTCGTCACCTGAAGTCAAATCAGGTCAACCACTCCTCATTGACGCAGTCATTGGCAAGGTGGTTAAACACAACCTTCGGAACCTCTCCGCCGCCTAGATAGACTATGAAAAAGGCGCATTCGACTCCGTACCTCATACATGGCTGAAGAGGGTCTTCGAGCTGTACAAGGTTGACTGTACGGTTCGAAGATTCATCGGGCAGTGTTTTGGCCAATGGAGTATGATCCTTTGTCATCTAGGGGAAACAACGACCACATAAGGATAAGAAGGGGTATCTTCCAGGGCGACTTTCTGAGTCCATTCTGGTTCTGCCTCTCTCTGAACCCTCTCAGTATCTTATTGGAGATTTCCGGGAGAGGATTTTAGTTTCGGAATGGAGGTGCAAAAGTGATCCACCTTTTCTATATGGATGATCTCAAGCTATTCGCCTCCAGTCGCTCCCATCTTATAGAATTGCTAAACATCACTTGTGATTTTAGCAATTCTATCAGAATGGAGCTGGGGACGGATAAGTGTGCGGTCTTCCATGTCGAAAGGGGTAGGTATGCTAATTCTGAGGGCATAGACTTATCTATGCCCATCAACATAAAAACCCTTTTCGAGTCTGAAACATACCGATACCTGGGTATGTCACAAAACATAGGTATTGATGAGGCGGACATGAAACAGTCAGTTTGCGCTGTGTTTTATGCACGCTTGACAAAAGTGCTTGACAGGCGTTTATCGGGCGTTAATAAGACACACGTGTATAATGGTTGGATCATGCCTGTTCTAATGTATACCTTTAGTATACTCACGTGGACTGAGTCCACTGAGTCAGACCAAACTGAACGCTCTGGATAGAAAATTCCGCACTGTTATGACGTCCCACAGGATGCATCATCCGAGATCATCAGTAATAAGGCTGTACTTGCCGCGGAAACATGGTGGGCGCGGCTTTTTAGCGCTCTCACCATGCACAATCTCAAAGTGTGCAGACTTCGTAATTACTTCCTGATAAAATCAGATGATTCATTCTACAGGGACATCATTTCGTGTGATAAAGGGCTAACCCCTCCATCCTTAGACAACGAGCAATGGCAGAACCCAGCAGTACAGTCTATTTCCGACCAGGAGACTGTATGGAAGGCGAAGGAGCTCTACGGGAGGTTCTACAACTTTAAATAAAACTGATTTTACGGATTTTATCGCGTATATTAACTTATTTTATATTCGCGATGTTTCGAGCACTTTACAACACCCATGGTCACGGAGGGGACTGACGTGTATGACGTCCCAATGTCATAGTCAACCCCGGCTACCTTCAGATTAAAAATTATTAATTTTTGCGTAAATGCGTAGATCGGAACAAAAATTAATAATATTTAATCTGGAAAATTTAAAGGAAATTTAGGCCGTACTAAGGAACGCTGGGTAGATGAGATCAAAAAATATGCTGTCAATGACTGGACAAAGAAAGCAAAGTCAAAAAAAACCTGGAAACTGTTTGAGGAGGCTTATACCCATCAGGGGCCTTAACTATATAAAATTACATAATATATTATTATGTATAATCTTAGTATGTTCGATCATATATTTCGATCAAATAGCTTACTCGATAAACAGAAGTACTTCGCAATACATTATTAACCTTTTAATTGAATTAAATCACGTTACTGGCTGAATTGAATTATCGGCGCTGCGATAAATCGCATACAAATTAATTATTAAAATTTCGCTCTGTACGAATATCACAAAAAATCTTCTCATATGAATCGTTAGACTCCACAGAAGTAAATCTAATAAAATATAAAATAAAACGTTGCCTCCACACTCGAATTTCTCCTGTATCGTGGTCTCGTCTCTTAGTTTACATACATAATTTACTAGGACGAATATCCAGCACCGGTACAATTATTTGTACATACATACATACATAAACACTCACGCCTGTCACCCAGAGGGGTAGGCAGAGACTACGTACTTCCATTTGGCGCGATCCTGACACACCTCTCTCGCCTCTTTTACATCCATATATCTACGCATACACGCTCGTCGGTTAAGGGTACACCTAATTTTGCCCATTTTTAATGTATCGCCGATTTGGTCGATAAACCTTCGTCTAGGGCGTCCCTTCCCGACCCTGCCGTTCACTTCTGCAACATAAATTTCCTTTGTTTTTTTTTTTATACTTCTCTTTCACACCTTCATCTTGTAACCTCTCTATTCTTATACGCTGTAACGCAGTGGTAGACACCGATGTCCGATGCCGCCAACGTCTGAATAGACCATTAATTCGGCATAAGACAAAGTAATGATCCTTCCCTACGTTGGACCCCCGGTAAACCCTTGTATCTATCACTGCGCTCCTCATTCTTTCATCCACAATTATATAATCTATCATGCTTCTATCATCCCCTCTTTCCCATGTATACATGTGAATCCTCTTATGGCGAAAGAAAGTGTTCGCCACAAAAAGATTCTTTTCCACACATACGGTGAGGAGGTCTTCACCATTCTCATTTATTCTTTCATCGCCAAACGTTCCTAATATCCTTTCATAACCAGACCTTTTTACCCCAAGGCTTCCATTAAAATCTCCTAACACAATAATATTTTCATTTTCCTTACATTTCATCAACACCAGCCTTACCATCACCCCTAACACGAACAACTTCTTTAAGCCCACTTTCATTCGTATCCACAGCAGCCTTGGGCTAACACATTCATACTCTTTCACACATTGACTCATTCTTTCTGAAAGGATGACACCGACTCCCTGGCATGCCCGCTCGGTCTCGTCTACTCCAGACCAGTAAGCGGTATACATGCCATGTGCAGTGACATCTCTTCCCTTTCGTTTCGTCTCGTTTACACATAACACATCTATTCCTCTATCATTCATCATTTCGCATACTTCATCCATCTTATCATTCATTGCTCCACATACATTCAGCGTAGCCAGACGGGCCTCCGCAATCCACTTTTCGCCCCCCCCGGGAGACAGGACGTGACGGGTGGCGAACCTCGTCGCCGGTTTTCCTCCCGGAGATTCTTCGCACCCCTGCCCCATTAAAGGGGCGCCGGGAACTCGGGGCCATTTCTTTTTCTTCTTGGCTCATGGTGCGAACTAAGGGGTGGTAGATTTTACGCCGCTACCATACGGCGGGGAGCCGAGTCTGTCGTTTCGGCTTTGTCGCTCGTTTAGCACCACCCGGGGGACACGTGTAGGGTGGGCCTAGGATTAGGTGGTCGAAACCTACGGACGCGAGCGACTTATCCCCCAATTATTTGTAGGCCATACAAATTCGTTTCATGCGAGATACGAAGTCACGGCCCTTAGCGCTGCAAACCATTGCTAAGCCACTGCCTCACGGATCTGTCAAAAAATTAAACGGGAGATGGGTAGCAGCGCCTTCCTAATTACAACGAAAAATAAAAAAAATGTGGTTGCTAACCCTCCTGCCAGGCGTGACATCTATGGCATATATTCTACTATATGAGGTTATTACAGGGAAGACCCATTGTTCGCGCAAAACACTGTTGTCGGAGTCGACACCAGATGTCACTCGGCTCGGCGCGATTCCGGTTTAAAGTTCGGCTGGGCGTGGCACGAGGGCGCGAGTCGCGAGAGAAAAGGCAGTCGTCTTTAATCGGTGCTGACGTGAGCACGCGGTCCATTCTGTTAGGGAACTCGGAATAATTCGGCGCGGCCAGTAAATATACGGTCTATCATTGTGACGCGCATTCCTGCTGGAGAGCTTCCCAGGGACTCATTGTGTTCGACTCAGAATCTGCATAAGTGCATTAGGCAATATTAGATAGTGCGGCCTATAATATTCTAGAACTAACTCTTGCGACGCGAAACGGTAGTGACCTTTAATAAACTGTAAACTCCGTGTGCGTTTTGTGTGTTAACCTGATAACCAGCGATAGTTAGTGGCTTCTGTAAGTTAGTAAATCGTACGATAGAGTTAATTGACTGTCAACGTGACGAAAGAAGAAAGTGACTGTGGATAACCTCGAAAGGCCCCCTCAAGTTGGAGCGGTGTCGACGCTCGGACTGCTGCCGACGGCTAAGGTCTAGGTTCAATCACCATCAGTCACACCCAGATACACACCACATCACCATTCTTTCCCTTGCACTACACAACCACATGCGACCTGACCGACTCCGGAGGGACCAGTCGCCTTGGATAGGTAAGTAAGCTTCATCCAAATTCCTTCCGGTCGACTGGCCGTAGTATAACGCCCCCCCCCCCCATATATTTTAATGTAATTAGGAATTTTCACGTGGCCACATTGAGGCCCGACCTACGTTTGCTCGGGAAGTCTTCTGCTCATGGGCCCCAGGGGATTGGATCCTTTAAGGGAGCAACCGTAGGCCGTAACAAACTGGTAGCAGAGCGCGGTTCTGGGTTCGATTCCCGGTCGATCCCGAACATAGTGTTTGATAAACATTAAACAATTCTGGTGGCAGGGAGCGTTGGTTTGATTGGGTTAATTTGTATTTACAATCACGCCCGTCCGTAATACGTAAAAATATTTTTTTTTGGACGTAATAATAGAATTATTTTCCTTTGTTGCTTTGTCGCTTGCCTTTTTTTGGTTAGAGGGTAATTTGAAAAGCCGCGCCCTAGGTTGTGCAAGCGGGAGTTTTTCTAGAGATATACGTCATGTAGGTAGATGGTTATTTTTACGTAATCGGTTAATTATCGTTGTCGGATAGTTGTAGTGGATTACTTATCGAAGGGTCGATTTCCGAGCTAGGCATTTTTTGTTGATCGACTGTGATGTGTATCTTCGTTTATACTGTAATTTGTATTTGAACTAAAGAGTAGTAATTGTATTTGCGCAATTTGAATTTAACTTGATTTGATCGCACTAGTATCTGTTATTTGTTAATTTGATTTGTGTCTTTTCTTTGTGATAACTTGTATTTGGTTGATACGTAGTAATTCGTATTTGTGTAATTTCTATTCAACGCGATTTGATAGGAACTGCATTTATTAACTGTTAATTTTTGTTATACTTTTTGTTTGTTATCTTTGTAGTCTGTGCTCAAGCCGCGTCGTAATTTTGCATTTAATAGTGATGACATCGCCCAAGCTACTGATCCGTTGTTTGCGGACTGAGCTACGCTGGGCCACAGGCGCCCATGCTTTGATAGGTCGACCGGATAGGGTCCATAACTTGATGAAGCAGTTCGAGCAGGTGGATGCTCGAAGGGCCGCAGTGGAGGAGGCTTACGCTGAGCTCGAGGATTCGGATGTGGAGAAGGGAGTCCTGGACTCCTGCTTCGCGGACTATGAGCAGTTCTTGTGGCTCACGGACGAGTTGATCGAGGCTGAAGGCAGGTATGCCGAGGAGGCGCGTGAAGCTCGGATGAGTGACCTGTCCGAGTCCTCTCTGAAGCAGCTTCAGCCAGAGCTGTTGGGACGACTCCCAACTCTGGACCTGCCAAAGTTCTCCGGGGTCCATTCCGAATGGCTGACCTTCATTGGTCTTTTCGACAGCCTAGTGGACGCCCGGAGTGACCTGACCAAGCCAAAAGATGGCGTACCTCCTGGCCTCACTGGAGGGGGAGGCCCTGGGCGTCGTCGGCCACTTGAGATTGTCGGACGACGCCTACCAGACTGCTCGGGACCTCCTAGCCAGAAGATACGCCAACGTCCGGCGAATTGCAGACGAGCATGTTAAGCAGCTTCTAAGCCTCCCGCTGCTTAGTGACCGGGCCAGACTGCGTCCGGACCTGTTGGATCCAGTCTTGGTGGCCTGTAATACGTTGAGGCGGCTGGGTTTACCAGTGGGCGAATGGGCCTTCTTGTTGCTCCGCATAGTGCTGTCCCGTCTACCTCTCGACCTTCGAATCCATTTTGAGGAGAGGTACGGCGGGGACGAGGTCTCCTATATTCCGCCCTTCTATGACCTGCTGCGGTTTTTAGAGAAGCAGTGCCAGCAGATCGAGAACGCGGCGGGCACCGTTGACGACTTACGAGATGTGCCCAGTGAGAGGCTGAACCCGCCAGGCAAGTCGTCGTCAACCCCCCCCTGCTCCTATTGTCGAGCATTTGATCACCGGGTAACGTTGTGCCCGAAATTATTAGGTAAGCCGGTTCCTGCGAGGCGAACTATCGCCAAGGAGCGCCGCTGGTGCTGGTCATGTCTGGGAGGGCACCTCCAGCGAGACTGTCCGCATCGACGGCCCTGTCTGCATTGCCAGGGCAATCACCATGCCGTTTTGTGCCTGGGTGCGAACGGCGTCTCCTCTCGGGGCTCTGCCAGGCCCTTGACCCCCACGGGCGGGGGCGCTCAGCCACGCCCTCTGCTGGGCGACAATCGGCGCTCGCCGGCCAGCCACCAGGCCCCTAAGTTTGAAAGGGGCCCCTCCCCCAAGCAGTTGGGTTGTAATTCCCCCAGGGGCGGGGGTGTCATCACCCCCCCTCAGCGTGTGGAGAGGAACTTCACGGCCACTCATCGGTCCGCTGGACCCTTCTCACTTCCGTTAGCTGAGTGGCCGCGACTGGTGTACCACTGTTCCCCATTTGATGGAGGCGGCCCTGTCTAGCTGCCGCCTTAGCTCCCACCACGGCCGCCTCCACTGAGCCTTAAGCCGTCAACAGTCCACTTGTCAAAGTGTTCTGTTGCCGACGGCCTCAGTGAAGGCGTACAACCCGAGTGGCAACTGTTAGAGGTTGTGCTCTATTTATCTCGGGTTCACGCCATGTGACCTCCCCTTGGTGGTGGGAAGATTAGGGCCCCCCTGGAGCGTTGAATCACGCTGTCAAGGGGTATTAGATTTGGTTTGGTCGTGCACTTAGTCAAAAAAAAAATACTTGAATTAAAATTAAAAATTGCTTTGGGCTTTCCGCGAAGTTTTCCTATTTGTAGCGGTTTAAATTAAAAGAATTGAATTTAATCTACTCCTTTAAATGCTACTGCATGTGTTTTGTACATATATTTAATCACTGTATTTGATTGTTGCGTCTGTTTGCTGAAAGGAAAACTTGAATTCATCTGAAATTGAATGGCGCACTATTTGAAAAATTATGTTTATGTTTATGATAGTGTTTAATCATTCTGCTTTACCAAGAAGTAGGGCTGTCCCTTACGTTATTGTTTTGTTTAATTTGCAAGTTGACCTATGCGCATCGGTGATTAATTTGGTTGAATTAATTCTGTAGTTGAACATTGATGCTTTTAAAAAATTAGTTGAAATATGAACATAGGACTACTTGCCTAACAGGCTAGCTAGTTTTGGAGATTATCAGATTGAAATCAGCTGCCGCACTATTTAGTAAATGATAATGTGGTGGGTGGCCTGGCTAGGCCTACTTGTTGAAAATTCATACTAGGGACTATCTGTGCGTTTCGTTTGGCTCTCCACGGACGACGTTCATGTGGAATTTGTGGGTGAGCTCTGCACTGAAGCAACTGCTGGCACAAAATTGGTCTGGGCAGCTTCGTGTAGCGTTGCTGTTTGCAGAACTGATCCAGTCGGATTGCGGAACTAATCATAGGGGCACAGATAGGTGTTTGAAATAGGTCGTCGGACTTCTGTCCAGTACCGGACTTATTAAAGTGCTGCAATGCCCAGGAGGGGCATCCAGTGGAGGCTGACCCTCCGGCTTGCCACATTAGGGCTATCTTTTGAGGCGTTGAATAGGGTTGCAGGATCTGATGGGTTGCCTAAGGTGCCCTAGTTTGGTTGTAGATTCGGTCTTGCAACTTGCCATCGCGACCTTGTCTCGCTGCCCGGTTTGCTCGCGGACCTAAATCCTTATGTCCGGGACGGGGGTTTGTTCGCGCAAAACACTGTTGTCGGAGTCGACACCAGATGTCACTCGGCTCGGCGCGATTCCGGTTTAAAGTTCGGCTGGGCGTGGCACGAGGGCGCGAGTCGCGAGAGAAAAGGCAGTCGTCTTTAATCGGTGCTGACGTGAGCACGCGGTCCATTCTGTTAGGGAACTCGGAATAATTCGGCGCGGCCAGTAAATATACGGTCTATCATTGTGACGCGCATTCCTGCTGGAGAGCTTCCCAGGGACTCATTGTGTTCGACTCAGAATCTGCATAAGTGCATTAGGCAATATTAGATAGTGCGGCCTATAATATTCTAGAACTAACTCTTGCGACGCGAAACGGTAGTGACCTTTAATAAACTGTAAACTCCGTGTGCGTTTTGTGTGTTAACCTGATAACCAGCGATAGTTAGTGGCTTCTGTAAGTTAGTAAATCGTACGATAGAGTTAATTGACTGTCAACGTGACGAAAGAAGAAAGTGACTGTGGATAACCTCGAAAGGCCCCCTCAAGTTGGAGCGGTGTCGACGCTCGGGCTGCTGCCGACGGCTAAGGTCTAGGTTCAATCACCATCAGTCACACCCAGATACACACCACATCACCATTCTTTCCCTTGCACTACACAACCACATGCGACCTGACCGACTCCGGAGGGACCAGTCGCCTTGGATAGGTAAGTAAGCTTCATCCAAATTCCTTCCGGTCGACTGGCCGTAGTATAACGCCCCCCCCCATATATTTTAATGTAATTAGGAATTTCCACGTGGCCACATTGAGGCCCGACCTACGTTTGCTCGGGAAGTCTTCTGCTCATGGGCCCCAGGGGATTGGATCCTTTAAGGGAGCAACCGTAGGCCGTAACACCCATGTTCATCAGTGGAGTTTGGAGTTTGGAGTTTTGGACAGGCTGTAACGGCAATAAATTATAGTAACGTTTGGTTGGAGGTATTACCCATCTAATGGTTAAACAAATAAACGAACTTAAAGATAACAAAATACATTATGTACTATCCATATATTAAAACTACAAATGAAAACTGCAGTCTGAAATTTGAATCACAAATCGAGTTTATATAAAAGGAAAGAAATTTTACATTAAATTACTTCAGAAAATACAATACCAAATTTAAAATTCCCTTTGGGAATATATTTGCAAAGTTAAAAGGTGTACTTTGTTAATTTTTTTATAGAATATAGGTGACAAACGAGCACACAGTTCACCTGATGGTAAGTGTATGTATTCCTGTATGAGGTAATCTACATGGGAGGCCTATGTTCAGCAGTGGACTTTTGACAGGGTGTAACGGCTGTAACGGCATTAAATTTTAGTAACCTTTGGCTGAAGATATTGCACCTAGTTTATACTAGACCTAAAATTTCAGACATGTGACAGACATCAGTGTCAAAAGTGCGAGACGTCCGGGGCAGAGATCGTCAGTTCACCTGCGAAGCGTGAAGATTAAGGCTCATCCTCCTGCAAAGCGAGAGGCAATAGCAGTGAACTTTTACAGGCTGACAAATACGAAAACATTATGCCGTGTAGAGGTGGCATAAGAGAGGCCAACTATCCCATATCATCCCGTGGGTGTCGTATGAAGCGACAGAGGAAAACGAAAACAGAAGATGGGCAGCAGCATTTTTCATCTGTGGTTACCAATCCGCCTGCAAAGCGTAACAACTAGGCTTGCCAACTCCAGAAAAGGCATTTCCGGGATTACCCAGCTCGACATCCGGGACTTGGATATTTTACGCGGGACACAACACACCACATACAAATTGGTGAGAAAAAAAAATTATAATGTGTAACAAAAGTGTAGTTGGTACGAGGTAGATACTAATACCATTTAAACACTAATTTCCGGGATAAAAGGCGTCCCGCATAGGGTGACGGCGGGAGGGTCGAAACTTGAACCAGAAGCGGGACGTCCCGGAAAATCCGGGTCGTCCCGCTTCTGGTTACTAATAACGATGCATTCCAACTTAGTGCTTCGGTTACTAATAACGATGCATTCCAACTTAGTGCTCAGTGGATACATCTGTATTATTATTGTAAATATATTCTTAATTGAGGATAGATGTAGGTTTTTTTTATATGACAAGGTGACAAACGAGCACACATTCCACCTGATGGTAAGTGATTGCTGTGGCCCATGGACATCTACATCTATCCTCGTTTGCGAATTAAAATGCAGATGCGTTGTCACCCATGAGGACTAAGATGGAATGTCTCCTTTCCAGTAATAAGGGTCTCCAGTTCTCTACACTCACCATACGAAACACAACAACGTTAAGCTGTTATTTTACGCTGGTATTCTGTGAGAGCATGGTCCTTCCCTGGTCGAGCCGACCCATTAGTGCTACAATTATACTACTAATATAGCTGCAGCATGACTCTACCACGTACAAAAGGTATCAATGAGCTACAAAATCCTCGGTAGAAGGTGTGCTCGTTTTTCCACACTTCTTTAAAAAAAATGTAAAATAAAAAAAATATACGTGGTCATCATACGACACAGAAGACCATTAAGCTGCTATTTCATACTTGTATTTTATGAGTGCGTGGTCTTACCCGGTCGAGCCGACCCATTCTTGCTACAGCCATAATATGATGGAACATGTCTCTACCACGTATAATTTAACTTCTTCGGCACGTCTCTTTATCGGCAATATACCAGAGGGCCAGAAATCAAAAGTTAGGAATGTCCCTTTGCATTTTGCAGAAACCTGGAGCTTGTACTATCTTCCTGCATAGGTTATCAAGTGATAAATTACGTAACAGATGGCAGAGAAATGAAAGAATACATCATTACTATAGCTCATACCGTTGGTGTCATAACTGACTCAGGGGAATAGCGGAAAGATTTTCTTTACGTGGAAGAGCCATGCCGCAGCCAAATTATGGTTATAGCGTTAAATGGCAGATTAACGCTGCTGCGTTTCGTATGGTGAGTGTAAAGAACCGGAGACCCTTTTTACTGGAAACAAGGCATTGAAACAGAAACAGAAACTTTTTTATTCAATATAGATTGTAAATAATACTTATTGAAAATCACTTTTTTGTTTGATTACCACTGGTTCAAAAAAAATCTCTGTCCTGGGAAGAACCAGCAACAAACCCAGCGGGACTTTTGTTTAAATAACAGCTTACAATCATGTATGTTACACAAATTAACAACACAACAAATTAGAAATAGCTTGGTAACGATCACCTCATTTCCAGGGGTTATAATCATCTATAATTTTTTAAATATTATAATAACCCTTTTTATACAAACTTAGTTAAATAAAGTTTTTGAACATTGAGCAGGTCAAATTTTGTATATTTTCTGGAATTTTGTTGTAAAAGCGTATACAACGCCCCAAGAATGAATTACTGAGTCGATGGAGTTGAGTAACTGGTACTACTAGCTTGTGTCTATTCCTAGTGTTTACAGAATGAATATCACTTATTTTTGTAAAACAACTTTTATTTTTGTGTACGTACATTACATTTTCATAACTGTATTGAGAGGCCAAAGTTAATATATTAATTTCCTTAAATTTTTGTCGCAGCGACTCTTTAGGCTTTAAATCATAAATTGCTCTTATGGCCCTCTTCTGTAAAACAAATATAATTTCAGTGTCAGCTGCGTGTCCCCATAGCAAAATACCATACGACATTATGCTATGGAAATAGATAAAGTAAACTAGTCTAGCTGTTTCAACACTGTTTAGACTTCTAATCTTTTTTACAGCATATGCTGCAGAACTAAGTCATATAGATGTATGGGGGCTCCATTGAAACTTCGTGTCTAGTGTAATTCCAAGAAAAATGGTGGTATCTACAAGACTCAGTTTCTCCCCATTTAAAATTACATAAGTATTTAATTGTTTGACATTAGGAGTCATTAATTTCATACATTTCGTTTTAGTACCGTTTGAATGCAAATTATTAACATTGAACCAATTTACTAATTTAGATATAGCATTATTTACTTCGTCATATTTTAGTAATTGTCGACTTAATTTTAAAATTAATGAAGTGTCATCTGCAAATAATACTTTATCATGGTTATCCCCTACTATGTAAGGTAAGTCATTAATGTATACAAGAAACAGAAAGGGGCCAAGAATTGAGCCTTTAGGCACGCCCATTTGTACCATCGACCCGGAAGAGCTCATACTGACAACTTTTTGCGTTCTCTTACTTAAATTTTATTCCATAGTAGTACTCTGGGGTGACAACGCATCTGCATTTTGATTCTTAATTGAAGATAGATGACTCTTGGCTACAGCTACTTCTACTCGTACTTACCATCTGGTTAACTGTGTGCTCGTTTGTACCCTTATTTTATAAAAAATATGGATTTATTAATATCTCGTATTAAAACGGGTGTAATGACCAAACAGGAGACATTTAGTTGCGGGTATGGTTCAGAATGCCTGGCAATGTGATCGTCAATACGATAAAGAGAGTAGCAATATTGTTAATTTTCTTTACTACATGAGAGAGGCTCTACTCAAATCCGGCGGTGGATCGCTATTACATACGGGCACGGAAGAGTGGGTTAGTCTGTAAAAATATTTGTCGTGATTTTAACAGATGTAGACGCACTCAATCCAATGTAATAATTCTGTATACAACAAAGAACAAAAACCCTGTGGTTTCCGTTAAAAGCCTTATCATAATTGGCATTTAAACGTAGAGAAATAACTTTTCTTCAGAAAATTCAACCATAGCAAAATTTAAATAATTTCAATATTTTTTTTATTTGAAAATTGTATGCGGTTTTATTACCTCAAACGGACACGCCCATCGAATAAGCGGGGTCTTTGACAACACTCTCACTTCCCGGCCAATGCAGAGGTTATAAAAGCACATACACTTGCTTGGGCTGATGTGGATGCTGGTGTGCCGCAAGGCGGTATTCTTTCTCCTATAATTTTTTCAATTTTCATAAACTTTATTACCTCCATCCTCGACTGCTCGTATCATTTGTACGCCGATGGCCTTTAGCTTTATGTGCAAGCTGAATTTGAGGATATACATAATGGGATCAAAAAACTTAACGACAACTTATCAGCTATCAAAGATTGGTCTACTCGTTATGGAGTTTTGGTCAATCCTTTGAAATGCCAAGCTATACTAGTGGGTAGCTCAAGAATGCTAGCTAAGATTAATCTGGCAGATTTACTTCCTATTTATTATGATAGTATTATAATTCCGTTCAGTAATTCTGTTAAAAGTCTTGGCCTACATATCGACAGCACGTTGAATTGGAGAACCCAGGTTTCAGAAGTGAGTCGTAAAGTCATTGCCACTTTATGCTCTCTGTATAGTCTAAAACATTTTCTTCCCACAAAATCTAAAATCATGCTTGTCCATTCGCTCATATTACCCATAATTGATTATGCAGATGTGTGTTACCCAGATCTGTCCCAAGATCTTCTGAACAAACTGGAACGCCTTCTTAACAACTGTATAAGATTTATTTTCGGGCTTCGTAAGTATGACCATATTTCGCAATATAGATCTTAGCTAAACTTACAATCCGTCAGAGGCGCAATTCCAGAATATTGCTTGTTCTTGTTTCCATTTTAAATGACCCATCTTCGCCTTCTTATCTTAAGAGTAAATTTCACTATCTCTCCTCACCTCATGATAGGGTCCTACGTTCTTCTTCTAACAACAAAATCTGTATTCCTGTTCACTTCACTGAGTTCTATGGCAACTCCTTGCCCGATGACATCAGAAAAGCAACCAATAAGTATGTTTTTAAAAAAATTGGTCCGTAATCATCTATTGAAGACAACGCATTTTACGTGATTCATCCATTTGATATGTATTGCTAAACAGACGTATATATTCATAGGCATTTGTATGTACTAATTATAAATTATGTATTTAAATATGTATATTTGTATGTATATATTTGTATATATGTTTGTATACGTCATATATGTATAGTTTATTTATTAGTAAATTGTATGTATTATGTAGTTAATTATTATTTTGTGTAGTGTTATTTTATTCTATATTGCCGCACCTACGTCAAATTCTCACCACTCCATGGGTTGACTGGTAGAGAATGCCTCAAGGCATTAAGTCCACCCTTTGTATTCTTTTGTTTTAAGGAATGCAATAAAGAATAAAATAAATAAATACACTTTGCAAAGAAATTTTTATTTAAAAATTAAATAAATTTTTTATGGTCAAGTTAGTTGAAGTAAAGTTATTTCTATACATTTGAATCTGATTCTGATAACGTACTTAACGGAAACCAAAAGGCTTTTGTTATTTGCTGTATAAGTAAATTGACAGTCTCTTTACGTTACACTGAACACTATCCTCCCCTCAATTCTGAGAGGGTAACGGAGCAAAATTTTCCGCTGCGCTGCTCTAGTGCGTGGTGGCAGACTTCGCATGATCTCTAAATATATTGATACAATACTGTTACAGCCTCAAACATTGGATAAAATAATTAATTCAAAACCACATATGGATAAAGTCACATGCATCCATTTCGGATATGGGAAAACTCGGCACTTTCGCGCTATTGTAGCCGTCTTGCTCGCACGGTGCCAGGGCAGTGGTACTAAATTACCTGTTACAATTCATTCGGCCGAGGCCTCTGTGAAATTTACGGGTTGCGAACTGTGTATTCGTCATTTGTTTTTGTGAACGTACGAATTGGAATCACATATGGATTTATATATATTTTTTGTATTATTTTAAATTATTTTTGAGCATAGTATATATATATATTGTGTAGGTTACTTATTGTTTTTATAGAAGCAATTGCGCCAAACGAGTCATTCCACCGAATGGTATTCATTATATATATGCTTTAATTACACAGTAGTTGAATAATGAATACGATTCCACAAAGCGAAATGTTCTGTGCATCTAAGGTATATTATAAGGGCTACCACGGCACAAAAAACATAAAGCGCACTGTATTACAAAGTTACTATCATTTCAATGTCAACAAAGTAAGCGAATAGTGTGCATAGTGCGAGTTTTTTTGTACCAACCAATCACGTGCGTTAACGTTCTCACTGTCGAATTCGAGTCAATGCTCGATGGTGATTCCGATTATTGCCACTATTTTGCGCTGATTTTATTCCATACAAATCGTAGTTAACTTTCTCGGGATCGAACACGTTAAAAAATCTCGCACTAGGCACACATGCCTGTTGTTAATGCCCATAACCTTGTCAAGGATATTATCATAGAAATTCCGTTAATTTCATTACTTTCCGTTCCATTTGTCATTATCGTCTTACCAGTAGATTGACTGTGTGCTCGTTTGTCACCCTCACTTCTATATAAAAAGAATAAAACAATAATAGCGTTTGATGGCGGTGTACGCAAGTCTGTCTTTCTGTTTCATCTTGCGAATTTATAGAGGAGCAACTATATGAAAAGACTAGAAAGATTTTGTGGATTTTGTACGTGGTAGAGTCATGCTGCAGCTATATTAGTAGTATAGTTGTAGCACGAATGGGTCGGCTCGACCGGGGAAGGACCACGCTCTCACAGAATACCAGCGTCAAATAGCAGCTTTATACTGCTGTGTTTCGTATGATAAGTGTAGAGAACCGGAGACCCTTTTTACGAGGCATTCCATCTTAGTCCTGACGGGTGGCAACGCATCTGCATTTTGATTCGCAAACGTGGATAAATGTAGATGTCCATGGGCCACGGCAACCACTTACCATCAGGTGGACTGTGTGCTCGTTTGCCACCCTATACTATAAAAAAAAAACAGTAGATCGCGCTAACCATTATGCTTGCTCCTGACTTACAATACACAAACCAGCGACGGGCAGCTGCGTTAAGAATGCTCACGTCTGGTACTGTGATATTCAATCCACTTGCTAAGCTTGGTAATTAATGCAACTCCTTTTTTTAGTATAAGGGTGACAAAAGTTTACCTGTTGGTAAGCATATGCTGGCCAATAGACATCTACATTTACCCTGGATTAAGGATCAAAATACAGATGTGTTGTAACCCCTAAAGACTAAGGTGGAATGCCTTGTTTCCATTAAAAAGGGTTACCAATTCTCGACTCTACACTTACCATACTAAACATAGCAACATTGAGCTGCTATTTTATGCTGGTATTCTGTGGTTCTACTTCAGTCGAGTCGACCCTTTCGTGCTAAAACCTTAACCTTAAACACCATTGTACCATATTTCTTTTTCTCATTTTTTGTTAATATTTATGTTATTTTTTGGCGCACAATAAATTGTTATCTATCTATCTATCTAACCCTTCATATAGCTGCAGTATGGCTCTACCACGTAAAAAACACGACAAGAAAGACCAATGCTCAATGACCCATGGGCTTGTGAAGAAGTGTACAAAGCGGTTAGTATCACAAAAATTGCCCGTATGTTCTCCGCGTTAGTTCAACATAAACTATTTCTTGTAGTATAAGCGGATATTCGGATTGTTCATGTAAGCTCTACTAATATAATTGCCGCTAACTTTTATTATTATCGGTTTCACGAATAGCACGATATATGGATGAATTCGAAGCTTAACTGCACCTTATTCATAATGGAATAGAGGCGATTGTGGGAGTTATAGATTTGGATGGGATATTTATTCGATTGCTATTTTTGTAATGAATCGTAACAAAAATCGATTCATTAGTACGAATATATTTACTTCTTTGTTCTTCTTTAACGGCGTTTATAAATCCATAATTGCACATATTGTGTCTTTTCAAGAATGCACCAATTCTAAAGCGATATTAACGAAATGATTAAGCGTATACACCACGAAACTAAAGTTTCGTGGGTTTGTATCCGCCGTTCAATTATTGTGTACTTATAGCTTTTTATTGAATATCTCGTCGGTCTAGTGGTCGTAAACGCGATTGCTAATCATAAGGCCCCGGCTTCGAATCCCCGGTCGAGCCAAAATTACCAAACCGTCTCTAGTCGTTTCGGATTGCCGTCCCATCGGACTATGAGAGTGAGGGAATAAAGAGTGCACTCTGACACTATAATCCTGTCCTGCGTCACCTGCTTCCAGCGAGCTGCTTTTACGTGGTAGAGCCATGCTGCAGCTATATTAGTAGTATAGATGTATCACGATGGGTCGGCTCGACCGGGGTAGTACCACGCTCTCACAGAATACTAGCGTAAAGTAGCAACTTAACACTGCTGTGTTTCGTATGGTGAGTGTAGAGAACCGGAGACCCATTTTACTGAAAAAGAGGCATTCCATCTTAGTCCTCGAGAGTGACAACGCATCTGAATTTTGATTCGCAAACGAAGATAGATGTAGATGTCTATGGGCCACAGGAACCACTTACCATCAGGTGGACTGTATGCTCGTTTGTCACCCAATCCTATATAAAAAAGCGTCTTGTTGCATCTATTACCACGTTGTGATACATATGTTTGCATATTTTATCAAATTCTATATATACTTCGGG
Source organism: Parnassius mnemosyne (assembly GCA_963668995.1). NCBI lineage: Eukaryota > Metazoa > Arthropoda > Insecta > Lepidoptera > Papilionidae > Parnassius > Parnassius mnemosyne. The sequence continues at coordinate 24,767,263 of CAVLGL010000091.1, forward strand.
AAGTTGTTTTGATTAATTTCAGTTTCTCATTCATCACTCTCTCCATGTATTTAAAAAAAGAACTACACTACCATGCGTTTCTCCATGTCCTCAGAATAGAAGAGGATAAAATATTTTTTATATAATTTGTGCTTTTACCATTGTTTTAGAAAAAACCACTGGTGAAATCATTATCGCCGGCTGTTTTTCTGGATCGATATGGTTTAGGGACATTCAAAAACGAGCCTTCTCCTTTCAGATAGATTATAAAAGAGTATGAGATTCTTTTGGTAGTACGGATGTACATAGGCAGCAGTTTTCACGTACTATCAGGTAAGCGGCATACTTCTTTGTTTTTATAATAAAAAATATAGTTCCTGTATAATAATTTCAGAAAAAAAAAACACCAGAGAGATCAGAATAATTGTAAAATTAAATTCATACTGACTGTCATCGAACGCCAGTTGTTTGTACGTACTGTAAAATTTACAGCGAGTGCGTAGTGAATATCTCACACCGCCACTACACTGTCAGCAAATATTATGTATGTGAGGTACATTTATACTCAATTAAGAATCAAAATTCAGATGCGTTGCCACCCTTGAGGAGTAAGATGGAATGCCTCGTTTCCAGTAAAAATGGTCTCCAATCATCTACACTGACCATACGAAACACAGCAGTATTAAGCTGCTATTTGAAGCTATTAATAAATTAGTAATTTTTAACAGTGGCAGAGCCACGCGGCAGCTTTTCCTGTCGCAGGGATGGGCCGGCTCGAACCGGGGTAGTACCACGACCTTACAGAATACCAGCGTGAAGTAGAGGTTTACCTCTGCGTTTCGCTTGGTCAGTGCAGGTGGCCGGAGGCCCTTTTTACTGGAAATGAGGTATTCCATCTTAGTCCTCACGGGTGACAACGCATCTACATTTTGTTTCGTAATAGATGTCTAGGGGACGCAGCAATCACCATCAGGTGGACTGTGTGCTCGTTTGTCACCCTTATCCTATAAAAAAAGGTAGTCCTTCCTCTGTCAAGCCTAACCATTCGTGTTACAACCATAATATAGCTGCAGTTCTACCACGTAAAAATACACATGCAAATAGAAAAATACCTCGTAAATCACATATAATAAAATTAAAGTATCTGTCAGTAATATTGTAATAACTGCCTTCAATTAAGCTCTTAGGAGTATTTTCATAATATTATGACATAACCAACCATTAAGAAATATCTTTCTGTCTGTCGAGGCTGTTCTCCGGAATGGTTGGAGACAGAAATGCCAAGAAGAATCTAGGCTATACTTTCTCCGAAAAAATAATTTGTAAAATAAATGGTTTTTGATTAACTTAAATACAAATAACGCCACCATATCCAATTTTTCTCCAAATTCGATAAAACCACTCCTGAAGTATAAACAATTTAATAAAAAATTTATCATTAAAATTTGTTCACAACTAACGAAGATTTAGCGTAACATACATACAAAACAAATAAACTCGAATTGACAACCAACTTTTATAAGTCGGTTGAAAGTGAGCCCTACCATAATTTAGAAGAACGATGGTAAAACAGATTTCAAATGCGTCGAGGGAAAATAACAATCGAGAATGGAACAACTGTGATTAATGCTGGTCCCATTATTCAGTCCGTGGCGGGCCGCAAATTGATGCCTTGACGCTCGCACAATTTGAAGAACTGTACTCGTGCAGGTGATTGTAGTGCTACAATACATACAAGAGGCTATTGGTGTTAATTTTAAATTTAGGCTTATTTTATACTCTAATTATTCTTAAGATAATATAAATTAAAATATATTATTATTATATCTTTTTATACATACAAGTTCAGTCGTGGTAGAACCACGCTGCAGCTTTCTATGGATTATATGGATATGGGACGCACCACGCTCTCACATAATACCAGCGTAAATGAGCACATCACCATGTACTATTGTGTTTCGTGTGGTAAGTGTGAAGTACGGAATACCCTTTTTACTGGAAACGAGGCATTCCATCTTAGCCTCAGGAATGACACATTAGCATTTTGATACTTAATCGAGGACGGATGTAAATGTATCGGCCATAGCATCCACTTACCATCAGCTGGACTGTGTGCTCGTTTTCACCCTTATTCTATTTAAAATTTTACATTTGATAATTTTTCATAAATGCGAATACTACAATTTTAACAAAACCAACTAAACGGATTTTATCGCGTTTAGTTTAAATTTTTTATATCTCTGTTTCGAGTAAGGTACAGCAGGTATAATACGTTTTTCGGCAAGTATTTAACTTATTTTTAAATGATCGCTTTCCACCTTCATTGTGCTCCACGATTGATTGTGTGGTTGGAGGGTAGCTTGGGTTTAGCAGCGGTTTGTTGTTAATTTTGCAGCAAACGGCTGCGTGCATAATGTGAATGGTGTATTTTACGATTAATATCGCATTGCGTAGTACTCTCTACTTATGTATGTATGATCTGTGGTGTTACTGTAGTTAGCTGGTTGATTTTATAATTTTATGGGACTCGAACGTTCTATACTGGGGCTGTTTTTTCTTTTTTTTATAGGAGGGTGCAAATGAGCATGCGGCTAACCTGATGGTAAGTGACTACCGCCGCCCATGAACAACTGCAACACCAGGGGAGTTGCAGATGCATTGCCGGCGTTTTAAAAAGTGGTAGGCTATTTTCTTGAAGGTCCCTAAGTCGTATCGGTCCGGAAAAATCGCTGGTGGTAATTGATTCCTCAAGGAAGTTGCGCGAAGAAGAAAACATATTCTAAATCGCACAGTGGTGGACTGCCAATCATCCAGGCGGTATAGATGGTATCGTAAGATTTGTCGCGATGTGCGATGGTGAAATTGAGCGGCGGGAATCAGTCCGAACAAACTTGTGTCTGAAGTCGAGTCTTTGCTGAACAAATTCTCGGATTGGGGGCGACTAAATCTAGTCCAATTTAATCCTCAGAACACACAAGTTTGTGCGTTTACCGCTAAAAAGAACCCCTTTGTCGTAGCTCCTCAGTTTCAAGGTACTCCCCTTCTTGCCTCATCCAGTATCGGAATCCTCGGAGTCGACATATCGAGTGACATGCAGTTTCGTGGTCACTTGGAAGAGAAGGCTAATTTAGCCTCTAAAAAGCTTGGCGTGCTCAGCAGAGCGGGACAGTATTTCATGCCGACAAACCGCCTGCAACTTTACAAGGCGCAGGTTCGGCCTCACACGGAATACTGTTCCTATCTCTGGGCAGGGACTCCCCAGTGCCAGCTCCTTCCACTTGACCGCATCTAGCGCAGAGTGGCTCGAATCGTCGACGACCGAGTCCTTTCCGATTGGCTCGATTCATTGGCACTGCGAAGAGATGTCGCATCCCTTTGCATTTTCTTTCGCATTTACCACAGGGAGTGCTCTGACGAATTGTTCGGATTAATCCCAGTCGCGAAATTCCACGAACGCACATCACGGCAGAACTCTCGATACCATCCACACATCTGGATGATTGGCGGTCCACCACTGTGCGATTTAGAAGATGTTTTCTTCCTCGCAGGACTTCCTTGTGGATTCGATTATCATCAGCGTTTTTTCCGGACCGATATGACTTAGGGACCTTCAAGAAAAGAGCCTACTCCTTTTTAAAAGGCCGGAAACGCATCTGCAATTCCCCTGGTTCCCCTGGTGTTGCAGTTGTTCATGGGCGGTGGTAGTCACTTACCATCAGGTGAGCTGCATGCTCGTTTGCCTCCCCTCTTATAAAAAAAAGGACAATTCCTCAGAGCGCTCCCTGTGGTAAATGCGATAAAATACGCAAATAAATGCAACATTTGGATGGTATCGCAAGTTTTGTCGCGATGTGAGATGGTGAAATTGACCGGCTGGAATTAGCCCGAACAATTCCTCAGAGCACTACTCCGTGGGAAATGCGATAAAATACGCAAAAAGATGCAGTGCCAGTGAGTCAAGCCGATCGGAGAGAACTCGGTCGGCTTGTTCAACAAAGTCTCGACTTCAGACACAAGTTTGTTCCGGTACTCGGCGACATTTTTCCGAGAAATACTGGCACGGCCGATGTAAAGAGCATCACCAGTGCTGTCATCTGCATAGCAATATATGTTACCGGTTTGCAACATATCACTGATATGCAGAAGAAACAGCGTTGGTGATAGCACGCAGCCTTGTGGAACATCAGCGTTAATAGGCTTGTAATCGGAGCATGCACCGTTTACTACGACCTTGATGTTCCGATCTGCAAGGAAGCTGGTGATCCAATTGCACAATTTTTCGGGAATTCCATAGGAAGGAAGCTTCGAAAGAAGCGCTTTGTGCCAGATCCGATCGAAGGCTTTCGCTATGTTCAAACTAACGGCCAACGCCTCCCCCTTGGACTCCACTGCCTTCGCCCATCTATGAGTTAGGTAACCCAAAAGATCACCATCTGAGCGACCTCGACAGAAACCGTACTGGCGGTCACTAATCAGCTGGTGATCCTCAAGGTACCGCATGAGCTGGCTGTTAATAATGGTTTTCTTTACTTTGGAGAAAAAGTAGGTGATAGCGATAGGTCTGTAGTTGGTCGGATCTGAGCGGTTGCCTTATTTTGGGATCAGGTGCACCAAAGCTGTCTTCCATGGATGGGACCACGCCAAGGGAGTAGGAGTACCGGAAAAGACGCGTTAAAATCGGTGCCAAATCCGGAGCACACGTTCTCAGCACAATAGGTGGGACTCCACCAGGCCCCCTCGACGTGTGGATGTCTAGGGAGAGGAGTGCTTAGCGTACTGAGCACTGTGTGAATCACACACCAGGATGGTTGGCAGTGTATTCCCTCCGTCATCTAGAGTCGATTTGGATTTAGACAAAAAGGGAGCCTAAAAAGTCGGCTTTCTCTTTTGCGGCGTGGGCCAGTGAGTCATCCTCCCTGTGCAGAGATGGTAGTGATGGCTTACAGAAATTTCCTTTTACTTTTCGTTTGACCTACTTGTGTGATCCTAGGCAGAAAAAGAGTCCTACCACCTAAGGCTGCGTTTCCACTACAGATGGGTGAGGTAGCTGGGCGGTGCGAGGATGCGTAACGAGGCTGTAGAACTATGTGAGCGTTTCCATCGAAGATGTGCTAGGGCGCTGAGCGGTGTGAGGATGTGTAGTGGGCTCTTTTCAGATACGAGCGGGGTGAGGTGTAGTGGGAGCGGAACGCGCGCGCCGCTGCCCGCTGCTTCTTGCGTCCTTTCCTAGCACATATCCCTCGCAACAAATTGCTCGCACACATCCTTACTTGTTTTGTATAACAGTGGTAGAGCCATGCGGCAGCTTTTGCTGTCGCACGGATGGGCCAGCTCGAACCGGGGTGGTACCACGACCTCACAGAAAACCAGCGTGAAGTATAGGTTTACCTCTGCGTTTCGCTTGGTGGGTGCAGGTGACCGGAGGCCCTTTTTACTGGAAATGAGGCATTCCATCTTAGTCCTCACGGTTGATAACGCATCTAAATTTTGATTTGTAACAGAGAATAAATGTAGATGTCTATGGGCTGCAGCAACCACTTACCATCAGGTGGACTGTGTGCTCGTTTGTCACTCTTATTCTATAAAAAAAAATATATACAAAAACCTCGCTCCACTGAGCTGTTTCCGCTAGAGCTGCGCTGAGCAAGGCTAGGTAAATGAAGTGATTCTATTGGTTCTTAACAAACACATCCCTATCCTAGCACATCTCTGGTGGAAACGCAGCCTTAGGTTGCTCGAGTATTATAAAATTTTCGGCTAGCGCTTAGCCCTTGAACTAACTACCATGATTTTGCCACTTACTCGTAACATAACATTTCACAGTGCTTTGATATAAATATATCGATGATAACCTTGTGCGGTTTATTTATTTATATTTTTAAATTCATTCAAAGGCTATAAGTAAAGTTACAACCTATATTCACCCCAATGCTGGACATAGGCATTTTGTATAAGACAGTGTGGCTCAGTGATTACAGTGTTACTAAGTGGCGATTTCGTAGCACCTTGAAAATGAAAGAAATGCATTATTTAATCTTCACAAATCTGAACATAAAGTGGAATGCAAAATTCTCTTTCGGCTACAGATCTGAATTTACATAAGCAAATCTTGAAACCGCTCCTCTTCAAGTTATTCAGATTGCTTTCACCACTACTGAGGACGATGATGTGAAATACTTTGCGTACTGTATAATTTTAACACAGTTCCTTTTAAATGTTTATTGAAAAACATTGAAAACATTCATTCAAGAAAAGATACAACGATTGTAATAAAATGTACAACATTTATCTAGTCAGTAACTCTAACGAACGAACAAATAGGGCCTACAAACAAACTAATGGACGGACCCACCCACAAACAAACCAAGAAATGAATTGGCCAAACTAAACACTTGTCGGTGTGTATAAAATACCGGATGGAGAAAGAGTCAGGGAGAGGTTGCGTCACTCTAGTGGAGCACCATATCGATATGGCGCGGTAGAATTGAGGGTAAATCGAGAAACCCCCACTCTTTTGTGCAGTATAAAGTTCAGTTTAGATGCCGATCGTGAAAATTCCGCTGAAGTCATGCCACGAGTGCTGAGATAGTTTCGTGGTTCTGTCCATGGTGGTAGTTCTCCTTGTGCAGGATAGTGTTGCTGAGAAACTGCCTTGTGTTACGTGGGTTTGGATGTAGTGTTGCTGTTTGTTTGCATACTTTAGTGTTATCATGTAATTGCGTCCCTCACGTTACACTGGTGTGTGATTATGGCAGGTACGTGTTACAGTGTGGTGGAACTGCTATCTTATTACTGATAATGAAAAAAATATTGAGTTGCTATCTCCTGATAACAAAAATGTATGCATCATCATTCATCATTCATGTGACGATGCCGATGACGCTGATAATGTTGACTATGACAATGATTATAATAATTCTGACGATGACGTTGACGTTAACGATGACGATGACAATGATGGTGACGTTGACCACGCCGATGACGTTGACGTTGACCATGACATAAAGACATAAAGACATTTATTCCGACACTTCATATTACAATGACACATTAATAAACAAAATTAATACGAATAAGACTAAAATAATAAAAAAAATAAAAAATTAAAACACAAGAAAATAAAAAAATAAAAAAATTCATGACTTAATAATCGAAACAGATGAAGTGGCGGAAGGGACCGCCTCAGCATAAGCCGGGATAGCGACGCTGATTTTCAGTCGGCCCCATACGGTCCTACGGAGACCGTGCCGTAAGTGTCGACATTAAGCGAGTAGTAAATACATATGATAATAACAGCTGATGAATGATAATAACAAAAATGGAAAATACGTATTGTATAGTTGTGCTGAATGTAAGTTACTGAAAGCTACGTGAGACGTGACGGGAACATAAGTAAGTGTCGTATATGTGTTAATAAAATTATAAGATAATATTATATATATATATATATAATATTATCTTATAATTATATATATATATATATATATATATATATATATATATATATATATATATATATATATATATATATATGTGTGTATATATATATATATATATACATATATGCACATACACATACATACATAGATACATACGTTTAATAGGCTTTTGTAATAAATAATATTATGTAATAGCAAAATAAATATTATGTAAACGGAAAATAAGTAGCTAACGTCTAACCTCTTAACAATACTCCTATTTATTAACTATACCCTTCTGTTCGTTTATTAGGAGATATTTTAATTGTTTTCTAAACGTACCTACTGTGTTTAGGTCACGCAGTGGATGTATTAAATTATTCCAGCAATGGGAGGCTGCATACTTATAACAACCTCAAAAGGCTGAAGAAGAATGTCACGGAATACTGAGCCTATTATAAGATGAAGCGTGGGTGAGATACTTGCTATGCTCGCGAGACCAGTCTAACTTACTAAAAAAATACTTTGGATTTTTTGTCTTTATGACGCCAAAAAGTACACAAGCTGAAGTTTGCGTCTGGCAGCCATTTTAAGAATATTATTCTCGTCAAGAAATGGGCTTACGTGACCTCTTGGCGGTACATCGAAGCAAAACCTAGCACAAGCATTTTGAACCCGTTGAATAAGGTGTGCGGTACGTGACAGTAAACAAGGCCCATAAACCGTACCGGTAGTAACCGGCGTATCAGCATAATTAAATTTTGATAGTACTAGGGTGTCCGATAGTATTTTTCGTAATTCTATACTTAAGTGTTCACGCATTTTGTACAGAATTTTTAACCTATAAAAACAGTTCTTAACAATGTTATTGATATAATCTTGAAATCTGAGATCGGGGCTAATTATGATTCCTAAATTACGTGTTTTATCGACTCTTTCTAATACCGTGCCTTTTATATACAGTATTGGGACAAATTTATTTATTTTTTGAATCTGTTGCTTCGTTTTGCAAATTAAAAACTTTTTCTTTGATGGATTCAACACTAAACAGTTTCTTTCTGACCACTTTACTACTTTATCCAAATCCTCGTTGAGTTGATTAATACTCGTAGCTTCTACAGTATGACTATGCTTAAAAGACTTATAAATCTGTGTGTCATCTGCAAATAAGTGAAATTTACAATATTGGAAATAGTTACTAATGTCTGAGGTATATAACGCGAAAAGTACGGGATCCAAAATCGATTCATGAGGAACACCACGCGTGATCCGCTGCGGGGAAGACACACAGTTTTGAACATTTAATTGAATTGTAATTTGCTGTGAACGTCCACTAAGGTAACTGTGAAACCAATTTATAGTCCTGGGGTCAAATTCGTAAAACGACATTTTGGACAAAAGTAAAGACGTATTTATGGTGTCAAAAGCCCTAGAATAATCTAATAGGACGAGTATAGATAAGAGTATATCCCTTGACCTGTATCTTGGGCCTCCAATAACCTACAAATCAGATAGGGCAGTAGCAGAACTTCGTCCCTTTCTGAAACCCGATTGAAGATCGGGCAGTATAGCATTATTTTCTAGATATGAAATTAATTGTTGATACACAACTATTTCTAATATTTTAGATATACAGGGTAGCAAACTTATGGGCCGTAAGTCTGTCACGGTAGCAGGATTGGCATTTTTTGGAAGAGGACGTATTAAGGCTAGTTTCCAGATGTCAGTTATCGATAGGTCAATCAACGTGGTGAGAGTTTCCAGACTTTGTGGAAGGGTCATTAATAATATATCTAGGGTGATACCATCAACTCCCAGTGCATTAGATTTTAGTTTTTTAATTATATTTAAAGTTATATCTTGAGATACTGGTTTCAGCAAAAAAGCTTTAGAAGTAAATTCAAAATATGTAAGATCTGATATAGTTACGTTATAGGAACCTGGTATATTTGAGAAATGTGAATTAATAATATCAGGATCCGTTACATGTGGCGGTAGGTCGTATTCGTTTTTCGGTGGTAACGAGTACACCTTCAAATTTGACCATAGCTTCGTTGGATTGCTGATATTATTATTAATGAACACTTTGTAATATGCTTTTTTCTCATGGTATAGCGCGACATTTACTTGATGTTTTAATTGTTTATAATAATTTTTATGACTGGGCGACTGTGAACATCGATATATTTTGTTGCGTGCTTTGCGTAAACTCATAATTAATTTTATGGTTTTGTTTATCCAGGGGCAAGGGCGATCTTTAAGTATAACTGTTTAAATAGGTGAATGCAAGTCAAATAAATTTAGGGTGTAGCGATTAAATCAGTGCACCATTTCATTGACATTATCGGTACAACTGATCACATACCATGGGATTATCTGGAGGTCTCGTTCAAAATAATCAAGTAGGATATCATTTAGGGGGCGATATAATAACGTCCGAGGTACTATTTTGTCTATTTTAAAATGTAACTCGCATGAAAGAAAAGCATGACTACCTAGGTCAGCTATATGATCGTTTGTGACATTTCGTGTTGGCGCATCAGTACAAATAACATCAATTAGAGTTTGGCTAGTTTCGGTAAAATGTGTTGGCTTATCTATTAATTGTTTAATATTAAAATAATTTATAAATTCCATAAAACGCTTGGTCAGATCTTCTGTGTTAATTAAATTAATATTAAAATCTCCCAAAATCAGTACATAATCGAGCGAAAGTGTGCTAAGGCTGTCAGTAATAGCATCAAGAAATAATTCAACGCTATGCCATGGTGGGCGGTAAGCCGTGCCTATCACAATTTTTTTTGAGTTGATATGCAGGGCTAGCGACATCTTTTCTACACAGTTGTGGTGAGGAGAAGATAATGTTCGGACGTTGATTATCTTTTTAACGTCTCTGCCTGACGTCGAAGCCTACACCCCCTCCACGGCCACCGCGCACAGAGTGTGGTTTCCGCACGTGACGTAGGCGGTAACCAGGTACGAGCGGAGCGCGCCCACTTTCGCCTTCCCGTAGCCACGTCTCATTTATCGCCATGAGATCAACATCATGTCGACTCATGGCTACGAGGAATTCCTCGTGTTTCGTACCCAATGAACCCGCTTTAAAGAAACCAACTTTTAATTCTTTAAACTTAATCATTGCTAACTGAAATACCATTAACTTTGGCCGAATAAGAAGATTTATCCATTGTTAACAGATAGTAATGAAGTAATAATGAGTATAAAATACCAAATACGGTTTTTCTAATTGTAACATATATTATATATTGTAAATTTAATCTTATAAATATATAGTACATCTCAGGATTTACATATAATAAATAAATATTATTAAGACATGATGTATGTTTACTTTGTACACTAAACTGACAACACGTTACATATACATTATATAATGACAAGACATTATATATAAATTGTGATAGATTACGTTTATTATTATTGAATATTAAAGTTATTTCTTTCCGAATATTAAAATTATATTCGTTTAAAATAATTTTATACGTGGTAGAGCCATGCTGCAGCTATATTAGTAGTATAGTAGTAGCACGAATGGGTCGGCTCAACCGGGGAAGGACCACGCTCTCACAGAATACCATCGTAAAATAGCAGCTTGACACTGCTGTGTTTCGTATGGTGAGTGTAGAGAACCGGAGACCCTTTTTACTGGAAAAGAGGCATTCCATCTTAGTCCTCACGGGTGACAACGCATCTGCATTTTGATTCGCCAACGAGGATAAATGTAGATGTCTATGGGCCACAGCAACCACTTACCATCAGGTCGACTGTTTGCTCGTTTGTCACCCTATCCTATAAAAAAAAAATAAAAAAAATATGTGTGTTTAAAAATAAACACAAAATTAAAATTGCGTTTGTGTAAGTAGAGTAAAAAACGTAAGGAGCTGTTTGCATGTACCACTAATGACGCAGAAAAATATAGTAAAATAAAATTGCGATTACTCACGGTATAAACACTTGTCATACACACAAATACTAACGAGACAATGAAAATTACACTTAAAGACTTCATGTGTAATGAACACGTACACTGATTTACATAAACCAAAAAAGGCTGAATTAAAACTTAACAAACATCCCTTTGAAAAGCAACATATTATATTAAGTTGATGTATATTAATATGAATACACTTACTGTATGTAATTGTTATTTTGGAGACTAACTTGTAAAAGAATATAAATATTGTTTTAACAAACCTAATTAAGCTATCTCTAACATAATAGGTAGGCTAATAAAAAAGTAATATTAAAAAAGGTAAATTAATAGCTAACGCGTGATTAACAAAAAACACGCTGGAGATCTGCTTTGGACCGAATTCGCGTTACAGGCTTTCCATCTCCTTTCTCACAAAAATATGTCCACCCTTCGTCCAAGTATAACGCCATTTTGCTTTTTTCGCTGCTTCGCGAGTCTTATCAAACAACTTACTATTCAAAGGTGTTAACCGCTCATTCACGTAAAACCGACGCGGCTCCCCGGGTAACCCCAGTGACTCAGTGGTTACTGTCCGCCGAACACGCGCGGAACGTAAAAATTCATTTCGCAGCACTCGCCGGCTCATCCGCACCATAATTCTACGTGGTCCCAAACGAACTTCTTCTTGAGAGCTATCAATGTCGTCAATAGATTTGCGTAATATTCCGACACGCTCGGCATGGACAATTTCAAGGTGGTTAATATCAAGGCCTAACTTTCTAGCGCATAGTATGACAGTGTTAATGGCTAATTCACCCTTTTGTTCCGGTAGACCTGAGATTTCCAAGTCATTGGCTAACAGGTCTTGATCTCTCTCGCTTAGTTGGATCCTTGATTCAGCTATTGTATTCTCAAGCTCCATGGACTTACATTTGTGCTCACATTCTTCCATTCGGTTCTCCAACTTGGTGACCCTAGAGTCAATTTCTTCCAAATTTTTATTACACACGAGCATTACATCCCTTAACATGGCGAAATTGTCTCTGATCTCCTTCAGCTCATTGCGCATTGCACGAGCATTTACATGAGCTCATTACGAAACAGGCGTATTTCTAGGCCTATGTCAATGTCTTTGTGGACGGGACTACTATCTCCGACATCCTGACACTTTACCGATGTATTAGAATTGTCCCCAGCACGAGGAACTTTACTCTTACAACCTTTTCAGATAAGTTAAGGCAGCCTCGATGATATGTGGCATCACATTTGCCACAGGTAACGCCATCTGTCGCCGAAAGGTAGCGGCTGCATGCTCCACACTTTGCCATATTATTGATATCAGTAAAGAATATTAATCAATGCAACTAGTGGCCACCAGATGGCACAGAAGGGATTATATCAATTGATATCAATATACTAAAATATAAAACTTAGTTTTTATAAGTAAATTAATAATGTTTCAGTTCGTTAGATACAGTGGTAATTAAATGTTTTTCAAATTATAATAATATATGGAATAAGTTTGTAAGTTCGGACAAATTAATATCTTTGCTACACAAAAACAGGGTACTTTTACATTGATTATTTCCTTATTTGCACTTTTACTATTGATTACTTTTAAATTACACCTAACCTATATTCAGTATCTCCAATCTTTGTTATATTAAGCACATATATCACTTTTGTAGTTTTAATACTTAAATAAATTCAATTAAACTCGATTACTTTAAGAGCATAGTCAATTCAACTACCGTATATCCGATGACGATGACGTTGGTGCTGATGATGACAATGATGATGACGTTGACGTTGACGATGACGCTGTCGATGACGGTGACGATGACGATAATGATGACGTTGACGATGACGATGACGATAACGAGGGCTATGACGATGACGGTGACAATGACAATGTTAATGGCTAAGTACTTTCAGGTAGTGTTCTTAGCACAAAACCACGGGAAGTATGATTAGGGCCGTGTGATTATTTAGGTTTTATATTTAATCTTTTCTATTATAGTTAATATATAAAATAATCTATACATATAATAAATCTGTAGAAAAGTCGTGTCTGTAATTCTAATATATTCTTGAAAAAACAAGTCCAGGGGACTAAATAAAGGAATCTGAAGCCAAATTAGTGGTTTTTAGAATTTTTGTCTGTCTGTCTGTCTGTCTTTCTGTCTGTCTGTCTGTCTGTGTATTCCGGATTCACGCAAAAACTACTGAACCGATTTACATGAGATTTTGTATGTAGGTAGTCAGTAACCCGGGGCAACTTATAGGCTACTTTTTATCCGATTACGGAACTTCAAAAAAGGAAGGTTAAGTATATTAATTTCCTTTAGATGTTAATTTTCTGTTGTATCTTAGTTATAGGCGGAATGACGGGTGTTTTTCAAATAAATACCATATTACCATATTTGTAAATAAAGTATAAAATATAGTTATAATCTTGGTAAAATAATTTGAAACTATACCGATTTCGTATTCAAAACAGCGCCATCTATCATCAAATGGAAAAAGTTGTATATTTTGCCTTCAGTTACTAATAAATGAAATAATATAAATAACTTACATTTATATGATTAAATTATTATATTTTTAAAATAATTAAAAAATTGTAACGTTCAGTTTTTTAGTATTTTGTTATTTAATTTTAAAAGTGTAATAATTTCAATAGATAATAGTGATGTCTATCAAAAATATGAAAATTGATAAGGTATTTATTTCAATTACTAATATATATGTAAAGTGATAAAAACTGGTCTGTCTGCAATTGTTGCAGAATTTTCATTATCATCATAGTTTTATTAAAGAGATGTTTATGTATGTCGTGGCCAGATCGTAGAATTGATCATATATCATAAAGTAGTCTATCATTTCGTGAAAACACTGAAAAAAAGGACTGAAATGAATGTGTATTTAACACTATTTGATGACCGTGTCATTATATAGCTTGACCAAATCAATGAATAGAAATCTTTTGAAGTTATTAGTAACTAAACACAACGTTGCTATTTCATAGTATGGTCATATGACGATATCATTATCGTTTTTCACCGCTAGCGGCGCTGATAGCTTATTTTTAACAGAAACAGAACTTTTAAGAGAATTGACATCACTTTATCCCTTATTGATTTGATATAATAAATAAATGTTCGCTTCTATTGCTGATATTACTAGATGGTATAGTTTTGGCTTTCATTATTTCATGTAATATTAGCGCCAACTACTTACTTATAAATAAATTAAAATGGCAAGACATTGATAAAATGAAATAATACAATCCTACTGAATATACGATGTAAATAATTGAATCATTTACATTACTCTATTTACGAACTCTTTTTTGGCCAAAAATTGTACAGCCTGTGCCCAGTAGTAGCATGTATGTAAGCTGCTTTTTTACTTTTCATGAAGCAATGTACGCAGTTTCTATTTCATTCGTGTTTTCGGGTATGATAATTTATGTTTTCACTCTACCGTAAATATTAAGGCTTGCAAAGATGAGTAGAACTCATTATCGTCAGCCTATCAAAAGTCCACTGAAATGAACATAGGCCTCCCCCATAAATTGTCAAGTAGCTGGATATTTGCTATAGTAGCGGGTTGGCAACCGCAGCTATTATTATTTTGATCTGTTCTCAAGAAGATGATGCAGATTATCCCATCTACTGTTTTTTTCCTATGTCGCCTCTTACGACGGGACGATATGATGTGTTGGATTTTCTTTCACCGCCACAACAGTGTGAACATTTTTCTACTCCCGTTCATGAGTGTTCCTCACGTTCACTGTGTATAAAATTTATAAGGAATAAAAGTAATTTTAAGGATTTTATTCGCGTTTAATTTTACCTTTTTAAATTCCCGATGGTTTGGGCAATTTATAGCACCCATGGTCACGGGAAGGGTGGGAGAACTGAGGTGTTTGACGACCTGATGTCATAGTTAAAATAGAATAGTTAAAATGCAGTAGTAGTTTGAATTTAATTTAATTAATCATGGAGTCCTTAGCAGATAGTAGCACTCAGCCATCTTCCCTATTAAAATTGGGATATTTTTAATTTCAATAGCCTCGCGAATCATCATTGGTAGGATTCGGTGTTCTATTGCAAGAATTTGTTGTATATAATGGTTGGGGCGATACTAAACATGTTTACATACTTTACACTTCCCGGAGCTTCGGTGCTTTCATTCGGTGAGGAGTCAAGATGCGTGAAAAACCCGTAACATTAGTTTTAATCCATGTGTGGTATTCATTATTATAGAACTGTATTTATGAAATTTTCAAGTCTACTCGAAGTAAATAAAAATATCTATATCTTTTTATGGTGCCAATCAATATTAAATAGGACCAATGATATGAATAAAATGTCTCAAATAAACATTATATTACTTTGTTAAAACTAAATTTACTTTAACTATGAATATATATATATATATATGTAAAGAGTAAAATGTAATTAATAATAATACATTTTGATTTCAAGACTATTTACCTTTCTTATGGATAAATCGGAATCGGAAGACACGCCATATATAATAATGTCCCTAAATTCAAGCGCACGCGAGCGAAGCCGCGGGTAAAAAGCTAGTAGTTAATATAGTAATATATACTAACTAATATAGTTTAAATGTCATGTTTTTAAAATAATTTACAAAATTTTTGTTTGTAGTTTGATATAAGTTACCAAAAAATAAAAAATAAATAATGAAATATAACGAATTTAAAAATATAAATGTATTTACTTATGTTTTGAGCTTTCAAGCCATTGTAACCTCTTACGTCTAACAGTTTACATGGAACACAAAACAACAGCACTGCTCTTTCGAGTACTGTGAAGAGCTCCACTCCATTCTAGCATTCGCTTATTGTTTGAACGTTACATGCGAGCCCGCATTGTATGTTTTTTCTTTTTAATTGGTATATTGCATCGTTTTTATAACAAAAAGCTTTTAATAATTATTATAGAACTGAGCTAAAATAATTATCTTTCATTTTAGATATTAGATTTTTATAAATTACTAGCTGTGCCCCGCGACTTCGCCCGCGTGGAATTTACTACGATTTCATGGATATCATTTTTTTTTTCGCGGAACCCTAATTTTGTTTTTGAGTAATGCTACCATAGTATTAATATTGACAAATATTGAGATTAATATTTATACGATACTAACGTCACTCAATTGTTTAGCCTTCCAGGAACCTTTCCACTAACACTTAAACTTTATGGTATGGTATTAAAGTTCAAATTTACTTTAAGTATTATTACGAATCTTTTGTATGGTAATATAGAAAATTGTTGTTTTAAGATATTTTCAGGCAATTTTTTAAAATTTTCTCTCCGTAAGAACCATCTTCGTACTTCAAGAAATATTATGAAAAAAAATTTGCGAAATCGGTGCTCTCGAGATTTGCGCTTAGCAACACATTCAGCGATTCATTTTTATATTATAGACTAGCGACATGCCTAGAATTAGGGTGACAAAGCACACAGTCCACCACACTGACATTAATCCTCAATTTCGAATAAAAATGTAGATGCGTTGTCACCCTTGAGGAGTAAGATGGAATGCCTTGTTTCTAGTAAAAAGGGTATTCGGTTCTCTACTCTCACTATACGAAACACAGCAGCATAAAGTTTTGCTGGTATACTGAGTAAGTATTCCTACCCCGGCCGAGCCCAAACATTCGTGCCATGACCATAATAAAGCAGCAGCGAGACTACCACGTACAAAATTCTGTTAATTCTATTAATAGATTTAACGTAATCAAAACACATTTTCTTTCGTTTTTATAAATATAATATTCAATTTTGTCGGTTAGATATAGCCTAGATCCCTTCTGGCATTACTTTCTACCTTTCGTAAAGTTTTATTAGAGTTGGTTCGGCCTTTCCGAAGATGGGCCCAGACAGACAAACAGACAGAAAAACAAAAATTTTAAAAATGGTTATTTCTATCTTAATAACGTCTAATTAATCCACTGAGTTTAATAGAAGCCAGTTATTAAAAAATATATATGTATGAATAAGCAGTAACTACTCCTTGAATGCAGCTCAACTCATTGTTTCACAAGTAGATGTGAATAATTTAAAATTAAAAATTTTGTACAGCCGACTTCAATATAAGTTATTAAGAATAACTCAATAACTATTGGTCTGACCTTGACCAAATTTATATGGGACCACACGAGAAGTATCAGCTTTCAAATAAAAAAAGAATCATCGAAATCGGTTCACCCAGTAAAAAGTTATGAGGTACACATAAAAAAAAAACATACAGTCGAATTGAGTACCGTCTCCTGTTTGGAAGTTGGCAGAAAATAAACATACAATCAACCTTGTGGTGTTAAGACGCCTACATTTATCCTTGATTAGAAAAAAAGTATTGCTGCGTAAGAATTTTTGTCCCGTGGGTATCATAAGAGGCGACATAGCTATAGTATACATAAATCTATCGAGGCGACTATGGGAAAAACCAGAAAATTTATTTATTTTTTTATCACATAAACAATATACATTGTGTCATAAACATGAAAATAGATAATAATAAACTTAAGTAAAATTGAAATAACTAGTCAAACGAACATTTTTAGTAATTCTCTACTACATGTGGAGTATTTAACAATACAACGACAGCTGTATTATCATAGCTGCTTCAAGTGGTAGTGGATACGTAAATAACATTTTTTTTTTCATTGTTGTATATATTTTTTTTTATTTTGAATGCAATGAGCAGTTGGCGCACTGTTCCTTTCAACATTCTTAAGTGTAAGTCTTGATTTAAATGCGTTATTTAGGTCTTTGCGTCTGATATTAAAACGAACTTCTGTTTCAATTTCAGATTCATATGCCTCAAGCTTTATCCTCAAATCGGATTCGAATCCCGCACGGAACAAGTATTGGTATGACCTGCAAATAATTGTTCCAGGTCTGGATGTTTGTTCTTGTGCAATTTGTGTTTGTAAACTGCCTCCACGATGCAGCAGAAAATCCTATTGCGGGGGTAACGTTTTTTAAGCTATTTAAAAAAATAACAACTATAAAACGAAACTGTGTTTGCAGCTGATGTATATTTTTTACGTTACCTTTACCGGTAAGGGATCCTTACAGCCTATCCAAAGTTCATATCTGGAACAGGTCTCTACCAATGATTGCCTTACCGACATCATTGGTTTTTAGTGAATTAATTAATTTGTTATACTTAACCTTTTAAATATTTAGTTTAAATATACTTTTCCTAGTGGTTTATCAGGTAGAAATTGCTTTAAAATTCTATAAAGAATTATCTAATTATTTTATCTGTGCCATTGAATTCTGACCTTTACTTAGTTATTTTATCTCTGCCATTGACTACAGTCGTTTGGCCATACTGTATACGGGAATCATTAAATGTCATTGTTGAAAACTCATTAGTCTGAGACAATGCCTCGAGACGGAGCGAAATATTAAAGCACTTTCGCATTAAGCGCTTTTCAAATTACTTTTAATATTATGCAATGAATTTATAGAATTTATGAAAAGCTTATAAACAAGATTGTACAATCAGTCGTTAGTTATGGCATATGAATCTGAGACGCGGTCATTCACTGCTGGCTGTATTTTTATTATTTTTTTATTTTTATAGAATTAGCTATAAAAATAAAACTAATAAGCTGAAATGACAATGGGCCTGCCATATAGCTCGAATAACCAACCATCTAAGGAGAAAGGTTCTCGAGTGGCAGCCTCGTACCGGTAACCAAAGTGTTTAGAAGCCCCCCAATAAATGGAGTAACGACCTGGTAATACATGCAGGAAGTAGATGTGTGCAAGTGACTCAGGACCGTGCTTTGTGGTATTACTTGGGGGAGGCCTATGTTGTGAAGACTTGTGAAGGGCTGTAATGAATAAATGAATATAAAAGACTGGAGATGAAAAAGCTAGCTGAATGGATCGTGGCATTTTTTTAAAACATTATTTTATCCGCACACAGTTGCATAGTTATACGTATGTAGAAATTACTTTACATTTTTACGGCGATAAAAATTGTTAATATTTTAAAAAAGTCTACTCGAAATATATCAAAATGGAACTCAAACGAAAAACAAGCCCTCAACATACTCGTATGTAGCAAACAAACAATAAATAAGAGTGTTTGCGGGATTGAATTCCTCTCGACTGTACTCGTGAGTGTAGCTGTCGGTTCGGACGTGTTATTTGAACTGGAAGATACTGGTACATAGGTTTATTAATTTAAAACTTTTTTGATAATGCAAGTTTCCAACCCAGCAATATTTAAATAGCTCTCTGTTTTTCGCGAATATTTTTGATGCAATGTGACTTTAAATGCTTAATTTAGGGATTTAATACTTCACATTGACTGCCTCGCTGGTAGTGGTAGTGGTTTACAGTAACAGTTTTTGATTATTTTGCTAAATTTTGAAGAAGAATGGGAATCTTTGGAGATGGCGAAGACTGGTTTGCCGCCAACTGTGGTAATTCAAGAAACTTAAGTATGAAGAGTTTGAGTGAGAACTGCTCAATGGTTCGACAATAATGCAAACCATCATTAATGGCATTGTGCAAAATGTCTGTCGCACAAACTTACAGATAAAGATCGTCGGGTGGATTGATACCAATTCATGATCGAGAAATTCGAACCCCATTAGAAAGAAAGTCTATGATATTATGACTTGTCCCGAGAAAAAGCGACACTCAATAGTATTTGAAGATGAGCTATCACCAAAAAATTGCCAAACGCCAAGCAAACAGAAGCAACACTCGTTTTTCTACAAACAGTGTCAAGTTACTACTGAGCTATCTATTACAGTACCTAATAGAATAAATATTAACCCAGAGAGATATGTGACAATTTTTGCCTCGATAGTACCGTCAGTTTGAAGTGGCAAGTGACCAAAGTCAGGAGTCCGGCATCATTTATGGCACTACGTAAATAGAGCAACGAACCTACGAAAATAGAGCACCGAAAACTGTTTCCTAGACGGTGCACTTTTTTATTCAAAAAAAAAAGACTATTATGCCTTATCAGCCTTTTTGCCCCGACTTAACACCCTGTGGTTTTTACCTGTTTTCAAAAGTTAAAATAAAATTAAAATATGAAAAAGGTAGATTTTATTGTCTGACAGTTATGAGCCAGTTCTTGACCATTACCTCACCTGAGTGTAAGTGGTGATGCAGACGAAGATGAAACTGTTAATAAGCTTATCCCAATACGGAAACTGGTGTGGTTCTGTGTATCCTTCAGACAGTACTGAAGGATATACAGAGCCAATGTCTTGGCTTTCTTCGTTTGAATTTCGTTATAATGCAGGTGTCCATGGACTGCAGTAGTAATTAAAGTAGACTTAAATGTTTGTTATCAAAATTTTATGAAATAGGCATAAGGTTTGAAAGAAAAGAAAACGCACTGGTAGCTTATGATTTCAAGATTTTACACAAGGCACGTTGCAGTACAAATGGCTCGGCCACGCCGAAAGACCACGCTCTCACAGAATACTAGCGTAATATATCATCTTAATGCTGACATGTATAGTGGAAAGTGTAGAGAACCGAAGACCCTTTTAACTGGATCGGAGGTATTTCATTAGTCCTCAGGGGTGACAACGCATCTGCATTTTGATTCGTAATCGAGGATAAATGTAGATGTCCATGGACCACAGTATACACTTCACCATCAAGTAAACTGTGTGCTCGTTTCTCACACTTATTCTTTAAAAAAATATATAGAAATTTTTATATTTACGTTTTGTTTGAAAAATAGCGTAGACCAACAAATATCCACTACAGATTCGTGTTTGAAACACAAATAACTAACATGAATTTGATTGGAGTGGAACTCTTTTGTGTATTTAAAAGTGAATTTTTAGCATTTTAAGTTTTAAGCTATTGAAATGTTATTATTATTGTGTTTGTTGTAAAAATGGTATTATTGGTTAATTCATTTTTAATTGATCAATCTGCTTCATCGGTTTAGTAGTCAAAACCGCGATTGCAGATCGCGAGGTCCCGGGTTCGAATCCCGGGTCATTCCAAAATCAGTTACTTTTCTGTCAAGAAATTCTCAGTATCACCTTTAGTTCCTGTGTCTAATCTCTCTCCAATTGTATCGGACTACCGTCCAATCGGACTATAAGAGAGAGGGAATAAAGAGTACTCCTGTGCTTGTGCATACACTCGGGCACTATAATCCTGTCCTGCGCGGATGGTTAGTCTACGTTGAGACTGAACAGCCACTGTGAACTAAATTAGGTCTGGAGGACATTAATTGGTCAACAAACTGGTCGTCGTATGTATTGGGTTTTATTATAGAGTGGCAGGCTCGCTCTGGCTAAATTGAGTATGACATGCAAGAAGTCGATGGATTTTACGTGGTAGAGCCATTATGCAGCTATATAAATAGTATAGTTGTAGCACGAATGGGTCGGCTGGGCCGGGGAAAGACAAAGCTCTCACAGAATACCAGCGTAAAATAGCAGTTTAACGCTGCTGTGTTTCGTATGGTGAGTGTAGAGAACCGGAGACCCTTTTTACTGGAAACGAGGCATTCCATCTTAGTCCTCACGGGTGACAACGCATCTGCATTTTAATTCTTAATCGAAGATAGATGTAGATGTCTATGGGCCACAGCAACCACTTACCATCAGGTGGTCTATGTGCTCGTTTGTCACCCTTATCCTATAAAAAAAATGTAGTATTCTATGGGCCACCGCTACCAAGTGACATTCATAATGTTACATTCATTACAATAATAGCTTCTTTGTCGTAAGAAATCTACTTAAAAATGAGCTGCCGGTTTATCAAGACTGTCTTTTGGTAGTTATTAAAGTTTAACATATTTTTGTGCTGAAATACTAGCAGCTACACGTCTGGTGGACTCTTTGTAATGGAACATATCGAATAGGGCGTGTGAAACGTCAGATCTCTGAGAGCTTTCTTCTCGATGACCTCTGACACGACTCAGTTGCTTGTATATACTTCTTGATTTTTAAATATGTTTAGTAACTTGCAGGCACTTAAATATAACCACTGAAGAACCAACAAATATCTTTTGTTTACACAGTACTAAATAGTTCGTGTTTTGTTTTATACTAGCGAGCCACCCTGGTTTTCCTGAATGTGGTCTACTAATGTGGCCTTAAGTAGATTTAAGATAATCAAAGACCATATATTTTATCAATTTTTTCTTTAATTCGAAAAAAAAATCTTTAATTTTTATGAATATAATATAGCCAAGATCACTCCTGGCATTGCTTTGTATCTGTTCGTGAAGTTTCATTACTTCCGAAGTTCAGCTATTTCGAAGATTGGTCCAGACACACAGATAGAAACATACTTTTTAAAAATGGTTATTTATGTCTTAATGACGTGCAAATGGAGTTATTTGAAGCTCAGCTCAGCTAAATATAAGACAGTGATTTCAATATTACTGACAGATACTTGAATTTTGTATATAATTGTAAAAGTGAAAACCCATACATCAGTAGGAGTGCATAGATAAGAAAGCTACAATTGGTGTAAGTTGAAAACTTGTAACCGTAGCAGTATCTAATGTCGACAGTATCTCTCATCTTGCATCGCAATTTCTAGCTTAGCTGGAACAAAGATAGATTTTTCCATGTCTACAAACGCAACATACAGTAATTCATTCATGGATATTGTATACACTTTTACAAGAAAGTTCCAATTTATATGCATGGTCTGTTATCGCAAAGTTTATAATTTTTCTTAAACAAAAGCTGTTCAAATACAACTCCTTAGAATGAGCTGTTCGCTGCTAAACTGTTTCTGAAATAGATCATATTAATAAATGAAGTGTAGTGGTGGTGTGAGAATATCCACTACCTCATATCGTCCCGTGGGTGTCGTAAGAGGCAACAGAGGGAAACAAATCTAGAGATGGGCAACAGCATCTTCCTGATAAAAACTCAAATAATAAAAAAACTGTTGTTGCCAATCCACCTGCCAGGCGTGGCAAATATGACAAAATTATCCCTATGAGGCAATCTATGATACACTCCCATGAGTGGGCTATATTCAGCAGTGGACTTTTATGGTCTGTAGTGGATGGACGGATGGAACTAATGATAGTAAACAATTACAGCCTTTATACGTCCCACAGCTGAAGACAGGCCACCTCTTATTTCTGAGAGGGGTTTAGGCTGCTCCAATCCGTGGTGACGGACTTTACATGTATTGGAAATATTTTTTTTATTTCTCACATATGCA
Source organism: Parnassius mnemosyne (assembly GCA_963668995.1). NCBI lineage: Eukaryota > Metazoa > Arthropoda > Insecta > Lepidoptera > Papilionidae > Parnassius > Parnassius mnemosyne. Next base: position 24,790,827 of record CAVLGL010000091.1, read on the forward strand.
GGTTCCTCTCGATGTTTTCTTTCACCGCCCAGCACGTCAATCGGCACTTAAAATTGCAGTTGACAGCTTCATTAGTACCAGCGATGATCGAACCCCGGTCGTTCGTGTACTGTGAAATATAAAACGACCGCATATCCCCTAAGCTACTACGGCTCTCATACAAAATGCCATAAATTATAAAATACTAACTCAGACATTTATTACTCTATGCAATATAAATAAAAAAGTTTGAGCAACATCAAATTATAAGTTGACTGCTAAAACTTTGATTTAGTACGAAGGCGTGCAGGAATTGGATTTCATTCTTCTGCTTGTCAGAGCTGTCTAAGTTGTTATGTCAGCGGGAAAGTTGAAATGGATAGCTTGGTAAATTGAGAGAGGCAATCTTTATTATAATTGGTGAGTAAATATTAACAATATAGTACGATATATTTTAAACATCACTTAGTATAGAAATTAAACATTTTATAAAAAGAAAAAGTCTTCTTCAAATAACTCAACAGAATAAAATAGTTTCACATAATAGCTCCTGAGGTTGGTGCTTGTGAAGAAAAATTGTAAAGAAAATTTGGCTTAAAAATATTATGTGAAAATTATTTTATGGCTTTTAGTTCTTTAACTTTGGCTTTTGTATAGTTCTTTAAATTCTGAACTTGTAACATCCTTAAATCGATTCTATCTATCTATCGCAAAAAACCTAGATATTTAAAAAAACACTACAAATACGAGATCGAGAAATATCAGAGGACGGAAAGCACAAATCTTGACATAACATTGAAAGGCAAAGTAAGGAAGTTAATGAACAAAACAGATGTTGTAGACGTTCTCTATCACAGCCAAAGGGTGAAGTAGCGAGTGGCAGGATATTTCGCACGCATTTAAGACGAAAGATGGACAAAATCGGTAACAAAGTGGTACGGACCAGTTGAAATACGAGAATTCGGCTTTAACATTTCAATAAAAGTTAATTTTTTGAACTTTTTTAATATGAAGCTCAAGATTACGATCAGAATATCTTGTAAATAGTTAAATGAACATTTTCATTATTATTTTTCTACCCTTACTGGAGTTTTTTTTTTCATATATAAGAGCGCACTACTGAAGTATAAACTATTAAATAGCTGAAAGAGATCATTTGAATGTTTTCTTAATTGGCGGAGAAATCGCGTAACAGACATACAAACAAGAACCGTTAACGTTACCGTTAGAACCTATTACGAGTAAAGTTCGCTGCTGAATATAAGGCTCCCATAACATAAGATTACCTGATAGGAGGGATATTTATCATAGTTGCCACGCACAGTTGACAACCGCGGTATTTCTTATTTTCAGTCGTTATTAGGAAGACACTGCTGCCCATCTCCTGATTTGTTTCCCTCTGTCGACACCCACGGGATGATATGGCGTGGTGGCTATTCTTACACCGCTACTACACTGTAAACAAAAACATTCAGTTGAATTGAGAACTTTGTCTATTTTTGAAGTCAAGTAAGAATTAAGGCTATAAAATCAGTTAAAACTTTACTTATTAAACATTCTTTTAAGAATAGCTTCGGTGCTTAACTGAAAATGCAAGAGGAAAATGTCTACAGCATTCTCCTCTTGAAGAGTTTCATAGACTTAACAGTTTGCTTACAAAAGACGCGGCTGTAACTTCCATGCATTTAATAACTGTGTTTGATTTAACTTGAACGTAACTCTTGGTTCTCGGCTACTTGTGCAGTAGACTAAATATAAACTTATGTATGTAGAAATGTTGATACATTATAGAGAATATTTTAAGAAATAAAACCCTTTTTTCTGTTATATTTTATCTAGTTTTTTTTATAGAAGTTTTTTAAATTTTAACGACTATTAAAATTAGATTTTGTTTTACATGGGGAAACGCCTACGCATGTCCGCCTCGTGGGGATAAGGACGGGTTATGTCGGATGCGCACTGGTCGCCCCATGGCAACATCCCCTCAGGGGAGGACTTCTTAGGTAAAGCGCACCAGGAACACAAGGCGTGCCTTCGTCCACGGCCTTTTAATCCACTTGAGCAACGAACCCTCCCGAGTCGCATACACGGAGGCCATGGGGCAAAAACAGCGAGCACCATTTTTTTGACCCTAGTGGCGGATCTGGTCTATGGCTCTACCGTCAACCAGTTTGGGTAGCGGATGGAAGGGAGAGGGGCTTCTCGCAATAGTGACACTTCCCACGTGACCACCTCGGCTGCAGCGGAAGGGGGGAGGACACTACTCTCTCCGCAGCCCACCGATACACAGTCCCTTCCTTAATATATTATGGTAAAGAAAGTTGAGTGTGGCAAAAGAAGCACGAGAGGATAGAATAAATGCTGTAGAAATGCGCTCATTTAGAAGTATGTAAGGACTGAATCTGAATGAAAAAATTGCCTTTGAACGAAAAGTGTAGTCTTGCAGATGATGTTGTGAAAAATAATGGTAGAGGTGGCGAGGGACGCCTTTGTTTTGTTTTACATGGGAAAAAGCCTACGCATACTTGCGGGGGCATGGACGGATTAGGTCGGACTCGCAGCGACACGAGAATGCTCCCGCACACATCCGCGACCCCACCAGCGCTGGCCGCTCCATGGTGGCCACTCCTCGGAAAGGACTAATCCTCCCCATCTCCTTCTCAGGTTTCTCAGGAGAATAGGGAAAGTGGCGCATCGCCATAACAACACTCCTCTTTCTCTATCCTGCCGCAGCCCACCAACACACAACAGAAGTGGACTCGCCAAACCCTCAAAGGCCACCTCGGGTCGGCTTAACACTTCGAGCCAGTCATGTGGGTTCCTCTTAGTTCACCGCGGGAGACCAAGCCACGGTTACTGAGCCCCCTCCCCTCCCGGCCAACAAGTCGGGAACCGGTTGGGGGGGGGGGGGTTAAGGGACACCTTAGACGGAAGTTTATCGACTAAGTCGTCGATATATTTAAAGTCGATAGGGGGTAATATTTAAATCCGTGTTGGAGCTTAATCTATAACTGATCTGTGATTTTTTTGTAGTAAAGGTGTGATGAATGAGTACACAGTCCAACTGATGTTAGATGTGTGAGTTATATGCTGGTGATGGTGAGTGAATAGATGATAAGTGAATACTGTGTCTCCTCATAGTTTAACACGTGCATAGATGAAATTAGTTTTTACGGATTTCATCTCGTATAATAATTTATTTTACATTGCCGCCGTTTCGAGTACTTTACAGCACCCATGGTCACAGGCATAGAAAATATACTATATAAGGCATAGATGAGCCACTCTGACAAATTATTACATGACAAAACGAGGGAAGTTTCTTCTACACTCTCATATATGGAGTTGGGTTTAAAAATTACTGAAAAATGCACTAAAGGGCGCTATCTACTAGGTTCAGTATTACATCGTACACATTGTAACGATGAAATGTATTTAATAATCCTTCATTTACCTTGTTTTAAATGACCATGAACTTAAATTTCTTCGTTTATTCTTAAAGAGTTATTTTATTTATATATACCGCAGTGTTTCAAAACTTTGACGGTGTGATTTAGGCTTCGGTAAAATAATAAGTTGCACCATCTTTTTGAAAAAATGTGTAAGCATATTGAGGAAAGTAGTGCTTTTAATGACTGTGATATTTTTTTATAGTATAAGGGTAACAAACGAGCACACAGGCCACCTGATGGTAGGTGGTTGCTGTGGCCCATAGACATCTACATCTATCTTCGTTTACGAATTAAAACCTAGATGCGTTGTCACCCGTGAGGACTAAGATAGAATGCCTCTTTTCCAGTAAAATGGGTCTCCGGTTCTATACACTCACCATATGAAGCACAGCAGCATTAAGCTGCTATTTTACGCTGGTATTCTGTGGCACTAGTATCAACGTAAAAGCAAGCTACTGAGGACTTTCATACCCCTGTGCTCAGGGGTATGAGGTGTTTGACGTCCCAATTTCATAGTAAACATGGCTACCTTCATTTCATAATTATTAATTTTTGATCCGAAAAATGTAATGCTTCTTCTTCATTAAAACAGGTTTCCCGTTTTCAACACTTACCACTCGAATCACAGCAACATAATGGACGGGGCGAGTGGCGCATCACCATACCAACCTCCTCTCTGCTAGGGCGTCCACTTTAGTTGCAGCGGTAGGGGGAAGAGAGGAAAATCCCCTCGCCGCGACCCGCCGACACACATCTACTGTAACCACCCTTCACCACGGGCTAGCCATATGGGTTCCTCTCCCCATGGTTAACTAAACCACGGCTACCGAGCCCCCTCCCCTCCCTGCCACGACAAGACGGGAAGAGAGGAGCATATCAATCCCGCAATCAACTTCAATAATTCTTTGTATTTTTGTTTAAAAACGCATTGTCACATCTGAGGACTAGGATCGAATAGAGCGTATAATTATCTGGCTCTTTAAGCCTTTCAGACCGGAACATAGGAGTGCGTGCACTACTGCTTGGCGGCAGAAATAGCTAAGTGGGTGGTACCCACCCAGACGAACTTCTAGGCGGAAAAGAAGTTCAACAGCTTAGTCTATAGTTTATCACAGCTTCCAATTACTATCAGGTATATCGGCGTAAGAGGTCGACCGCGACGAGACCTGACGCGATGACATCAGATCACGTGATGCGCTCGCTCTGCCGCCACACGACAGAATAAAATAGGCGTGCACTGCGTGCTGCCGGCATCTGCGCCCTCTTTTCATACTGCGCCCTCTTTTCCCAAAAGAGGGTCGCTTCCGATCCGACAAAGCGGCTTAATCGGCCAATTGTCAGTCACGGGCGGTTTTGAGTGGGTATCACTTAGGCTCCCGGTTAGGTTAGATACAGTGAGCCCCACATAACCACGACAGACCGGCTGTCGTGGTATGCATAAAGCATTTACTGCCTCCCCGTGTAATGGGGTAGCCCTTTTTCCAATTGCTTCTGGGCGCAAAAAAGTGCTGCGGGCACTCTCTTGCGCTGATCGAGTTAAATTTGTGTCGCGTAAACGTTGTGAGTGTTCTAGTGAAGTAAAACATAATCAAATACTTAACAATAAACGTGAAGTGATTATATTGTGAATGAACTAATGAACTAATTAATCTATGTACAAATAATTGTGTGAATTGTGTAATTAGGCTGTAAACAAATAATTGTTTAAACATTTTGTGAATTGTGTAATTAAAATTGGTACAAATAAGTGTGTGATCTGTAATAAACTATCAGCATGTAAGGCAATAGTGGTTTTAACGACAACCAATTATACTCTCCTTTAACATCAGAAGAGAGGACGTACCAACGCCAACAATCTTCGGTCATAACAGGCAATACGATGAGGTCAATTTTAGTAAAAACACTCACGGGCCTTCTCAGAAATGTTAAAGATGATGCTACCGGATGATCAGCCTAAAGTTCGTATATCCAACGGGTATTTCCCGTCTTTTGATCCTGATAAATGTATGGAAGTAAAATACTGGTTGGATTTAATATCTAGGACGCAACAAGAATAGAATCTGAAGTACTCTGAAGTAAGACTTAAAGCAGCTGATGTTATTAAAGGTCGAGCACAAACATGGGCTGATGACAACTTACATCGAACCACTACCTGGGCTGAAATGAAAGATGATATGCTCCAGACTTTCAAGCCGGAAATAAGGTACTTTTCTAATGTTTTAAAGTGCGGCGGTACGTAACTGATGATGCTGACAGTGTCTCTGAATACATATCAAATGTTTTGAGGATGTTAAGGAAAATAGTCAAACTAAATCCGACTAAACAAGGTGCTGTCGAATTTTTCAAGGGAAGCATTACTCATGAGACTCACTTCATACCGAGCTCTGAAACAGTAGGTCAAATACCGTACCCGAACTGATTTCTATACCAAAAACTATACGTGAACGTAACGCTTCACCTGCTGAAACAGATGTGCCTAGTAAAAGGATGAAAAGCGATCAAAGCAAAACTTGTTTTGTGTGTGGTCAGACAGGACACAGAGCTCGATGGTGTAACTAAAATGCTTTTGCTGAATCGCATAATGAAAAGAATGAGGCTACTTTAACAGAGGATACAAATAAAAATTAGAAGGGAAAGAATAAGAAACAACGATCTTTTTTCTCCATAACTGACATATGAAACTTTTTTAAGCAGATCAACGCAGGGAAAAATATCAATAATGCAAACAGCCTACACAAAATTCGTGGTACTACATTATGCTAAAAACAGATCTCTGGTAGGCACATTACAAGAACTTCAAGGTATTGTCTTCCCCTTTGGCACACCAAAACGGATTGTAGTTGTTTTTTTTTTTAAAAGTCGATTATGATGATGCTTTCCTATCGCACTATAAAGGGTACTGTCAAGAATATGGGATTGAATTACATCAGTGTGCCGGTTATACAAGTAGAAGAAATGGCCAAGTGGAAAGAGTAATAAGAATAATGAAGAATGGCCCGACAGTCAAAAGAATATTCAGAAGACTTATTGGCAAAAATCATTAAGTACTTTTAAAATAGCCAAAAACTAATCGAAATACTTTGCCGTGTAGTGGCGTTCAAGAATACCACTACCCCATATCCTCCCGTGGGTGTCGTAAAAGGCGACAAAGGGAAAAGGGCAGGAGATGGGCAGCAGCATCTTCCTGATAATAGCCAAAATTACAATAAAAAAACTGCGGTTGCCAACCCGCTCGCCAAGCGTGGCATCTATGGCAAATACCCCCCAATGATTAAAGCAACAAACAGACGGCCCCAGTCCCCGGCGGCCCCGCTATTCCTGGCTACGGTGGCGACCATGGTAACGGCGGGGCAGGGGGTGCTAAGAATCTCCGGTGGAGGTTCGGTTGCCACCTTAGACGACTCGACCTGGCAACGTACAACGCACGCACCCTGAGGACTGACGAGAAGATCGTGGAGCTGGAAGAAGAGATAGACAAGTTGCGCTGGCATATTATAGGATTATCCGAAGTCCGAAGAGAGGGGGAGGACACGGTAATCCTCGAATCCGGCAACTTGCTCTATCACCGGGAGGGCGACCATCTGTCCCAAGGAGGTGTCGGATTTATCGTCCACAAGTCTCTCGTTAACAACGTTGTAAAGATCGGGAGTGTGTCGACGAGGGCTGCGTACCTTATACTCAGAATCACCAAACGGTATTCGCTGAAGGTCATACAGGTTTACGCACCAACCTCGGCACACCCCGATGGGGAGGTGGAGGAAATGTATGAGGATATCTCTAGAGCCATGCATTCCTCCAAAACCCAATATACGGTGTTAATGGGAGACTTCAATGCAAAACTAGGCACAAGAGAGATCGGTGAGCTGAAAGTAGGGAAATTTGGAATAGGGCAACGGAACCCAAGGGGCCAGCAGCTGGACGAGTTCATGGAGAAAGAGGGACTCTTTATGATGAACTCTTTCTTCCAGAAGCGGCCCCACAGGAAGTGGACCTGGTCGAGCCCCGACGGTTCGACAAAAATGAGATTGACTTCATGATGACGACCAGACGACAACTGTTCAGTGATGTCTCCGTGATCGCGAGGGTGAAAACTGGTAGCGATCACCGAATGGTTAGAGGCACACTGAACCTAAACGTTAAGTTGGAGAGGTCTCGTCTAATGAAGTCAACGCTCCGTCCCCCTCGTGCTCTGTTCCAAAGTCCCGAAACCTTTCAGCTCGAGTTACAAAACCGTTTTCAGTGCCTAGAAAACTGCAATGAAGTGGACGATATGAATGACAAGCTCGTGGAAACTGTGCGTTAGCGGTCGGAGCTAAGTTCTGGAAGACCCGCCGCAGAAGAACACAAAAACTCTCCGATCACACTCTTAATCTCATGGCTGTTAGACGGGAGATGAAGCTACATTCTTCAACAGACTTGACAGCATACAGGCATCTGAACAGACAGATCTCCAAATGCATGCGGCGGGACTTACGCAACTTCAATACAGCTCGTATTGAAGAAGCGATCGAGCGGAACCAAGGCTCCAAAGTCTTTGCCAGAGATCTGTCTGCCAGAAAGAGCCACCTGTCAAAGCTGAAGACAGAATGTGGGACACCTGAGATTTTGAGTGAGATTGAGAGGTTCTATGGGCAGCTGTACACGTCATCGTTGGAGCCACACGCAAGTGTGAGTAACGATCCAAGAGCGAGTCTCATCCGACACTATTCCGAAGATATCCCGGACGTCAGTCTGAGCGAGATTAGAATGGCTCTCCAGCACCTTAAAAACGGTAAGGCCCCAGGCGAGGATGGAATTACAGCGGAGCTTCTGAAAGCAAGTGGAAGACCGGTACTTGGAGTCCTTCAGAAGCTCTTTAATTCCGTCCTCCATGGTGGCATTACACCGGAGGCGTGGAGCAGAAGTGCGGTGGTCTTGTTCTTCAAGAAAGATGACAACGCTCTCTTGAAGAACTACAGACCGATTTCCGTTCTGAGCCGCGTCTACGTGCTGTTTTTGAGAGTCATTACGAATCGTCTCGCGTGCAGACTTGACGACTTCCAGCCTCCCGAACAAGCCGGTTTCCGAAAGGGCTTTAGCACCATAGACCACATACACACCCTTCGGCAAATTGTACAGAAGTCGTACCGGTAGGCGAAGTGTAGGGCGTCCCCCCACGAGATGGAGTGACGACCTGGTAAGACATGCAGGAAGTCGATGGATGCAGGTGGCTCAGGACCGTGCTTTGTGGCATTCTTTGGGGGAGGCCTGTGTTCAGCAGTGGACTTGTGAAGGGCTGTAATGAATCGAAATACTAACTAACAAATAAAAGAGGATGTGTTTCTCCTGAACCATCGCGACTTATTGATGAAGAAAACGAGGCAGGCGCACCGACCCAGAATCACAGAAGAAAGTAGTTTGTGAAAGGATGACCGATCGGGTTGCGAAAGATCAACTTCGGTACGACGCATGGAAGGCTAAAGTGATGAGGTTAAAGAGAAAGTGAATATGTTCTTCTTAAGCAATTTCTACCTCTAGGCACAAAACTAAGCTAATAATTTAAAATTAAAAATTTTGTACAACCAACTTCATAAATTATTAAGAAAAACTCAAAAACTATTGGACAGACCTTGATCAAATTTATATGGGACCACATGTGAAGCAAAAGCTTTTAAAATAAAAAAAGAATCATCAAAATCGGTTCAACCAGTAAAAAGTTATGAGGTAACCCACATAAAAAAAACATACAGTCGAATTGAGTACCGGCTCCTTTTTGAAGTCGGTAGAAAAGTATGATGATCCATATGAAGTGTTACCGCACGACCGTTATGAAGTTCGGCAAATTAATGGAAGAGGACGATCTGGATATATGCAATCAAAACTTAAGGAGGAAATGAGGATGAAATTTGGTATTCAGAGTAATGTAGCCGAATCGGCAATGAATAGGTGTTGAGCTTATGAAATATATTTTTAATGCCTGGTAGAATTCACAAGATGCCTTAGGTATTTTCTGTGATCTTTCCAAGGCTTTCGATTGTGTTCATCATGAGACATTAATCAGGAAACTACAACATTACGGTGTAAAAAATTTGGCGCTTAGACTTATTACTTCATATTTAAGTAACAGAACTCAAAAAGTCGTGATCAATGGTAAAGGTTCCTCCGGATCGGTAGTATCAATGGGCGTTCCTCAGGGCTCGATTATTGGCCCATTCCAGTTTTTAATCTATATCAATGACTTACCTTATCTTGTAGGGGACAATCACGATATAGTATTACTTGCTGACGATACCTCTTTAAGTTTCAAACTCAAACGGCAATTAATTAATTATGACGATGTAAATAATCATCATCATCATTACAGCCCTTCACAAGTCCACTGCTGAACATAGGCCTCCCCCAAAGAATGCCACAAAGCACGGTCCCGAGCCACCTGCATCCATCGACTTCCTGCAAATCTTACCAGGTCGTCACTCCATCTAGTGGGGGGACGCCCTACACTTCGCCTGCCGGTACGAGGCTGCCACTCGAGAACCTTTCTTCCCCATCGGTTGTCGGTTCTTCGAGCTATATGGCCGGCCCATTGCCACTTCAGCTTACTAATCCGTTGGGCTATGTCGGTCACTCTGGTTCTACTGCGGATATCCTCATTTCTGAGTTTATCACGCAGAGAAACTCCGAGCATAGCCCTCTCCATAGCTCGCTGAGCGACCTTGAGCTTCCTCATCCGGCCAGCAGTGAAGGACCACGTCTCAGTTCCGTATGTCATCACTGGCAACACGCACTGGGTGTACAGTCTCGTTTTCAAGTTTTGAGGTATACCTGACGAGAAGATGTGCCGTAATTTCCCGAACGCTGCCCAACCGAGTTGAATCCGTCGATTGACCTCTCGGTCGAAGTTGGACTTACCTAGTCGGACTATTTGTCCCAGGTAAACATACTCGTCAACAACTTCGAGCTTAGTGTTCCCAACAACTACCGGCATAGGTGTGACATGGACATTAAACATGATCTTTGTTTTGTCCATGTTCATCTTAAGACCTATCCGTTGGGAAACACTATTGAGGTCATTGAGCATAGTGCTTAGGTCCTCCAGCGATTCTGCCATAAGGACTATATCGTCGGCAAATCGAAGGTGAGTGATGTACTCGCCATTGATGTTGATACCGTATCCTTTCCAGTCCAGAAGCTTGAAAACATCTTCCAATGCAGCGGTGAAGAGTTTCGGGGATATGACGTCACCCTGTCTTACACCTCTCTGCAATTGGATAGGTTTCGTACTCTGGTTCTGTACTCGGATAGCCATCGTAGCCCTACTGTACAAGCACTTCAACACTTCGATATACCGACAGTCAACTTGGCATCGCTGAAGGGACTGCAGCACCGCCCAAATTTCGACGGAATCAAAGGCTTTCTCATAGTCCACATACGCCAGACATAGTGGCAAATTGTACTCCTCGGACTTCTGTACAGTTTGCCGAAGGGTATGTATGTGGTCTATGGTGCTAAAGCCTTTTCGGAAACCGGCTTGTTCGGGAGGCTGGAAGTCGTCAAGTCTGCGCGCGAGACGATTCGTAATGACTCTCGAAAACAGCACGTAGACGCGGCTCAGAAGGGAAATCGGTCTGTAGTTCTTCAAGAGAGCGTTGTCGCCTTTCTTGAAGAACAAGACCACCGCACTTCTGCTCCACGCCTCCGGTGTAATGCCACCATGGAGGACGGAATTAAAGAGCTTCTGAAGGACTTCAAGTACCGGTTTTCCACCCGCTTTCAAAAGCTCCGCTGTAATTCCATCCTGGCCTGGGGCCTTGCCGTTTTTAAGGTGCTGGAGAGCCATTCTAATCTCGCTCAGACTGACGTCCGGGATATCATCGGAATAATGTCGGATAAGACTCGCTCTTGGATCGTTACTCACACTTGCGTGTGGCTCCAACGATGACGTGTACAGCTGCCCATAGAACCTCTCAATCTCACTCAAAACCTCAGGTGCCCCGGAAACGATGCTGCCACATTCGGTCTTCAGCTTTGACAGTTGGCTCTTTCTGGCAGACAGATCTCTGGCAAAGACTTTGGAGCCTTGGTTCCGCTCGATCGCTTCTTCAATACGAGCTGTATTGAAGTTGCGTAAGTCCCGCCGCATGCATTTGGAGATCTGTCTGTTCAGTTGCCTGTATGCTGTCAAATCTGTTGAAGAATGTAGCTTCATCTCCCGTCTAACAGCCATGAGATTAAGAGTGTGATCGGAGAGTTTTTGTGTTCTTCTGCGGCGGGTCTTGCAGAACTTAGCTCCGACCGCATGGACAGTTTCCACGAGCTTGTCATTCAAATTGTCCACTTCATTGCAGTCTTCTAGGCACTGAAAACGGTTTTGCAACTCGAGCTGAAAGGTTTCGGGACTTTGGATTAGAGCACGAGGGGGACGGAGCGTTGACTTCATTAGACGAGACCTCTCCAACTTAACGTTTAGGTTCAGTGTGCCTCTAACCATTCGGTGATCGCTGCCGGTTTTCACCCTCGCGATCACTGAGACATCACTGAACAGTTGTCGCCTGGTCGTCATAATGAAGTCAATCTCATTTTTTGTCGAACCGTCGGGGCTCGACCAGGTCCACTTCCTGTGGGGCCGCTTCTGGAAGAAAGAGTTCATCATAAAGAGTCCCTCTTTCTCCATGAAGTCGGCCAACTGCTGGCCCCTTGGGTTCCGTTGCCCTATTCCAAATTTCCCCACTTTCAGCTCACCGTTCTCTCTTGTGCCTAGTTTTGCATTGAAGTCTCCCATTAACACCGTATATTGGGTTTTGGAGGAATGCATGGCTCTAGAGATATCCTCATACATTTCCTCCACCTCCTGATCGGGGTGTGCCGAGGTTGGTGCGTAAACCTGTATGACCTTCAGCGAATACCGTTTGGTGATTCTGAGTATAAGGTACGCAACCCTCGTCGACACACTCTCAATCTTTACAACGTTGTTAACGAGAGACTTGTGGACGATAAATCCGACACCTCCTTGGGACAGATGGTCGCCCTCCCGGTGATAGAGCAAGTTGCCGGATTCAAGGATTACCGTGTCCTCCCCCTCTCTTCGGACTTCGGATAATCCTATAATATGCCAGCGTAACTTGTCTATCTCTTCTTCCAGCTCCACAATCTTCTCGTCAGTCCTCAGGGTGCGTGCGTTGTATGTTGCCAGGTCGAGTCGTTGTAGGTGGCAACCGAACCTCCACCGGAGATTCTTAGCACCCCCTGCCCCGCCGTTACCATGGTCGCCACCGTAGCCAGGAATAGCGGGGCCGCCGGGGACTGGGGGCCGTCTCTTCGTAACCTTCATTATGGGGGGTATATTGCCATAGTTGCCACGCTTACAAAAAGGGTTATTATAATATCAAAGAATACATGAATGAAAATAACCCCTGGGAATAAGGTGATCGCCACCATGCTGGTTCTATGAAAAATTATTTAAAAATTGTATAAACGAAACATAGTTTGAAAAAAAAAGTCCCGCTGGGTTTCTTGCTAGTTCTTTCCAGGACAGAGGTATTTACCGAACCAGTGGTAGATAAAAATGACTTTCAATAAGAATTATGTAATAATCGATATTGAATAAAAATTAATTTTATTCTATTCTATTCCATTCTAAAATAATGAAATTGGAAAAAATGAAAGAGATGCTGAGAGAGAGTTACCAGATCCAGATACAGTTCCGGCGCACGAGTAAGCAAAAGTTGAGTAAGATCCTATTTTTATTTTTGTAAACGAGAGCCAAAATGGACGCTGAGGTTCTGAGGCTGAGGCCAAAATTAGCGCTGAGGCTATGAGGTCTAATACTAACTGTCTTTGTAAATGGGAGCCAAAATGAATGCCGAGGTTCTGAGGCTGAGGCCAAAATTAGCGCTGAGGCTATGAGGTCTAATACTAACTTTGTCTTTATAAACGGGAGCCAAAATGAACGCCGAGGTTCTGAGGCTGAGGCCAAAATTAGCGCTGAGGCTATGAGGTCTAATGTGAACTTCGCTAAACGAGTTCTTACGTGATATGTGTCTTACGTGGTATGTGTTATGTGCCTTACGTGATATATGTGTTATGTGTCTGACGTGAATTGTTGAAACTGACACTGTCAAGCCGAGGATGAGAGCTAAATATCGTTTTATTCCACATAGGGAGACAAGAAATAAGGCGCAGGGACGCGCCTATGTAAGGCAATAGTGGTTTTAACGACAACCAATTATACTCCCCTTTAACAGGTATACTGGACTGTGCGCTCGTTTGTCACCCGTACTCTATATAAAAAATCTGCCAAGCATTAATATAAAGGCAAATGCTCTCTACTATTTGAGGAGCCATGTCCAGAAGTGGATGTTCTATGGCCTTATGGTGAAGAAGAAAAAAATGTTTTTATAGAATTAGAGCGACAAACAAGCACACAGTCGACCTGATGGTAAGTGGTTGCTGTGGCCCATAGACATCTACATCTATCTTTGCTTGCAAATTAAAATGCAGATGTGTTGTCAGCCGTGAGGACTAAGATACGAGTAGAATGCCTCTTTTCCAGTTAATAGGCATTAATGTACTGATTTACTTTAAACTTTTGTTTTTTTTTTAATATTGTATTAACCACTGGCTTGTCTGCTACGTTAAGATATCCAGTAAAATAAAACGTGATTATACTTACTTTGTATATCCACAAAGTTATGTCTGAAGTCTGAGGGAAAAACGAGGAAATGAAAGTTGAAAATTTGTATGTTTCTAATTTGTTGAACGCTAGCAAACGGTAGGACAAATTTTCTACCTAGAAGTATATCTGGGTAAATACCAACCACTTACCGATTTATTCAGGAAACTCTTGTAACTGTAACTTTAACTTGAGGTGGCTGACAACACCTCAAGTTAAATTTACAGTTACAGCCTATATACGTCACACAGCTGGGCGCAGGCCTTCTTTCATTTCTGAGAGGGTTAAAGAAAGTGTTCGCCGCGCTGCCCCAATGCGTATTAGCGAACTTCTTCTCTCTTCTCTTCGATATTTTTTATATTATTTCTGAGACATGTAGGCTTCCTCACAATATTCTCCTTCACCACAAAGCACGAAGGGAAAAAGCTAAAAATGAAATTTCATAAATTTAAATCACAATTTTATGACAGCACAGGATATCCAATTTCCTAGCCTAGACTAGCCTTGCCGCTCAGATACTACTTACAGGTTCCTTTAAAAAAATCCAGGATTCACTGCTGTGTGTAATACGTACATAAATGTATGCCATTCGCAGTCAATTGCTTAACACGTGCTCCGCGGATCACGTTTCAACCTCATAGCCTCATAACCTCGTCGTGAAATAAGAAATACGAAAAATGTAGTAATATATATATATAATTTTAAATTTGGAAGATTTATATTTTTTTAATTAGAAATGATAATACATTCATTGAAATTGAATTATATATTATAACTTTCAAATAAATTTGTACTATGACTATAACATTCGCGCAAGTGCAAGTACTCGTAATAAGTTGACTCCCGGCGTCTATTTTTCTAGACTCAACAAAATCCTCGTCGTTGCATAAATTTGCTAACAAAACGCTTGATGAACGGTATGGCTGCACATGAAATACTGTTACGGATCGCCGTAACGCCTTTCGAAAAATGAGTGAAACACGTTGGTCTTGCTTACTACTGGAGGCAAGCGGCGGTGAGGAGGAACTTTTTCTTTTCTTGCCGCGCCTTTCTTTATTAGGTAAATTTCTTATAAACTAATGTACAGACTTAAATATTTTACATTCTTACAATTACTTATTAAACTAATACTTATATAACGATTTTTCTACATAGTAAAGGTTAAAACGTTGTTATTCCAGTAATTTTGAGCTGAGGACCCTGCCCCCCGCCTCAGTACTATAAATATAAAACGTCGTGGCGCGGCGCGCGTAGCCTCATTCGCTCCGCGGCCGCGTCACGGTAATATGCCCTGTTTATTATTTATCGTGCCTAAAGGCTTAATACATAAGGAATTAGATTGCACTATACAAAAGAATACATTTTACATATAATACTTATTCTACAATTTGGCATTGATTAATTTCTATATTCTAAATCTATGTTAACTCTCGCCATTTGTTCGGTGCCTTTATTGCGAGAGTTATTACATAGTTACAATATTATTTATTTAACAATAAAAGCTATATTTCTCCATATTATTGCTACGGCTTTTCCCGCGTTGCTGTGGGCAACCACCGCTAGTTGTGGAACCGTGAGCGCGCCCCGACGATCATAACATTCTCATGGCTCCGCCCACCGCCCCTAGGTTGTTCAACTAGCGATGATTACCACAAGCAATCCGTAAGTCATTTCGTTCGAGGTATTACTATGTTTGCGTCGTGCACAAATACGAACAAACAAAACTGAATTTTTATATATTACATATATGCTATTAATATGATAAAAAATTCACAAAGTGGATTTGTAATTTTCACCGCATTACTATCTCGCATTGCGAAAACCACAAATAATAACCACAATGGCTGGAAAATTATACCCACATCCGGAATAGTTAACGCCATTCCCTATTGTTTAGAAGATTATAGAAGTCCAAAATTAAACAATAGAGGGATATTGAACGATAATTCTATTTGAGTTTAAGAAATTTGACGACAGATTACGCGTGCACAATGACATGGAGACTCGCGTGGAATGCGACACCCCCTCTCTCTCCATGTCGCACCCCCCGTCGCACCTTAATTTGTACAGTGAGCGACGAAGGAACATTCTTTAGTCTTGTAAGATTTATTCACGACGTAATGCGCTCAGCTCTTTGCTCTTGAAATCCTTTTGTACATCGATACTGAGGACTAATTAGGGGAGATGGATTGAGTGGAGATGCTCACTATGAGTCTTTTTGGTGACCTTGATATGGTTGGTCACAAGTACAGGTACAGATTAGCTAGCTTGACAGTTTTAGTTTTTTTCTCTCTTTATTTGAAGTCTTAGTCGGCTTTTATTTTTTATTAAGGTTATTTTTGACTCTCTTGAGTGTACTGAGGAATATCACAAGCTCAATTTAACAACTAGAATGTTGTCTAAATAGTTGAATAGTTGCATTAACTACTTCTTTTCTATTTTTTTCACCTTTGCTGGTGTATTTTTTTCACATTTATTTTTATAAAACTACACTCTAAAGTAGTGCGAAAAAGCGCACGTAGAGTTTATATTGTAATTTATCATTTTTTTTTCAATTCTTTTTTGGGACCTACAGGAAAAGAGCTAACTTTTTTTTAAAACGTCGGCAATGCACTTTCAATTTTCCTGGTGTTGCAATTGTACATGGGTGACAGTATTCACTTACTATCTCAGGTGATCTGCATGCTCGTTTGCTCCCCTTATATAAAAAAAAATATATATGGAACCACCTTCATTTTAAAATGAGTTTACCATTTTCCAAGATATCACGTAAAAGAACAACAAAATAAAATGAAAACACGGTCGAATTAAGAGCTACGTCCTTATATAAAGTTGGCTAAAATATCATTCACCTGCAGGGTAACAACACACAGGTCATTTAATATTACGGCCATACTTGAGTACCTATTAAGAGGAAAAATGAACAGGAATGTCGTACCGTGAATGGAACTTGAGAGGCGATTAGCTTAATAACAAAAGTTCTCTCTCGAGGCCACTCTATAAACTCATTGACCTCGTTCTACTCAGTCCCTTTAACGGAGTACGGCACTTTTAATTTTAAAAGGCGAATTAATAATTGTTCTTGTTTATTTTTTAAATTATAGGTCATTTAGGACGTGGTTTGATAATCTTTGTTTTTTCTGCATACAGCGCACCAAAGTTCCAATTTTTCATTAACCCCCGTGAGTCACATAATATGAACATTTCGATTGTTTAACTATTGTGTCTTTTACGGATTAATTTTAGTGGACAGGGAAACTGTTCATAATTGACAACCTTTTTAACGGTAACATTAAGGCATAATGAGCATATATCTCTAATTTTTAAGAGGGTTAGGAGCAGTGAGCCCGTGCGATGCTACAGTGCGTATTAACATATTTCATGATTTTCCGAAATAATTTATTAAATGAAATCGCCTAATTTTCGGCGTTAGAAAATAAACTCACGTTTGTCATACCTCAATTTTTTTTAAATGTATTAACATTTTAAAATGAGGTTTCTCTGTCTGAAATAAAATACGGTGAAATAAACTGTTTTTTTCCATTTGTTTTTATCATAGAGCAACACGGGCCACTGGCGGACCGGAGTAGAGCAGCCGTACGCAGGCGTTCTCCTCTGTCAAAGTATAATTCCACGGGGTTCTATGCGTACAATCAAACTACACAGTTGCAACCGCACTGCTCATTAGACTAAATCCAGTTGCGCGGCTGAATCGACGTCCTAAAATGGTGCCAAATTTTTCAGTTTGTCAAATTTACAAAAAGATTACCTTTAATTATACCTTTTATATAAAAGTAATTTTAAAGAACATTATGGCTACTTACATTTTTTAAACATAAAAAATACAATAATAACGGTCGTTTTGTTTCGGATTTGTTTAACAACAGAGTCGCTCGAATTCATATAATATGTAGATCGGTCGAGCGAGTTATCTGAGTCTGTGTCCGTGTCGTCGCTGTTACCCAGTGATACTGTTATAATGTATTTATGTTATATGTGAAATTATTCGTTTATAATTTTAATTGTTGTGTGAGTTTCGTAGCGGCAGACGAATGATTGTTTTTGTGTGCGCAGATTTCCCTCCGCAAAAATTACAGCTTGGTATCGAGGAAAAACGCTATGACTTCTCCCCTCCCGTCGGCTGGTGGCCCGTATTGCTCTATGCTATTTTTAAGACCAATGATATAACATTATGATACAAAATTTTAAAGGAATATACATAAATATGGCTAATCAAAGCGTAATATAATGTGAAGTTTTACAACAAAAAAAATTAAAGTTAATAAATGTGTTGCACACTTAGCAAACCAGGCCCCACTATCAACCTGTTCACTAGTATGACACATGTGGTAGCTATCGCCTTCCTCTTTTATTTTGCAGACATGCAGGTTTCCTCAGGATATTCCCCTATCACGCGGAACACATGGTACATCAACACTTAAGATTGTTACAATTTTATCTGTGCCATTGAGGATCAAACTTGGAATGCTCGCGTAGGTACTATGAAATTTATGGCTTAGCCTGATTTCTTGTAGGCGCATTACAAGAGCTTCAAGGTATTGTCTTCCCCTTTGGCACACCAAAACGGATTGTAGTTATATTTTTGTTTTTTTTTTTAAAGTTGATTATGAAGATGCTTTCCGAACGCACTATAAAGGGTACTATCAAGAAAATGGGATTGAATTACATCAGTGTGCCGGTTATACAAGTAGAAGAAATGGCCAAGTGGAAAGAGTAATAAGAATAATGAAGAATGGCCCGATAGTCAAAAGAATACTCAGAAGACTTATTGGCAAAAATCATTAAGTACTTTTAAAATATCCAAAAACTAATCGAAATGCTAACTAACAAATAAAAGAGGATGTGTATCTCCTGAACCATCGCGAATTATTGATGAAGAAAACGAGGCAGGCGCACCGACCCAGAATCACAGAAGAAAGTAGTTTGTGAAAGGATGACCGATCGGGATGCGAAAGATCAACTTCGGTACAACGCATGGAAGGCTAAAGTGATGAGGTTAAAGAGAAAGTGAATATGTTCTTCTTAAACAATTTCTACCTCTAGGCACAAAACTAAGCTAATAATTTAAAATTAATAATTTTGTACAACCAACTTCATAAATTATTAAGAAAAACTCAAAAACTATTGGTCAGACCTTGATCAAATTTATATGGGACCACATGTGAAGCAAAAGCTTTAAAATAAAAAAAGAATCATCAAAATCGGGTCAACCAATAAAAAGTTATGAGGTAACCCACATAAAAAAAACATACAGTCGAATTGAGTACCGGCTCCTTTTTGAAGTCGGTAGAAAAGTATGATGATCCATATGAAGTGTTACCGCAAGACCGTTATGAAGTTCGACAAATTAATGGAAGAGGACGATCTGGATATATGCAAGCAAAACTTAAAGAGGAAATGAGGATGAAATTTGGTATTCAGAGTAATAAAGCTGTATCGGCAATGAATAATGAAATTGGAAAAAATGAAAGAGATGCCGAGAGTGAGTTACCAGATCCAGATACAGTTTCGGCGCACGAGTAAGCAAAAGTTGAGTAAGATACTATTTTTATTTTTGTAAACGAGAGCCAAAATGAACGCTGAGGTTCTGAGGCTGAGGCCAAAATTAGCGCTGAGGCTATGAGGTCTAATACTAACTTGTTTTTGTAAACGGGAGCCAAAATGAACGCCGAGGTTCTGAGGCTGAGGCAAAAATTAGCGCTGAGGCTATGAGGTCTAATTTGAACTTCGATAAACGAGTTCTTACGTGGTATGTGCCTTACGTGGTATATGTAATGTGTCTTACGTGGTATGTGTTATGTGGCTGACGTGAATTGTTGAAACTGACACTGTTAAGCCGAGGATGAGAGCTAAATTTCGTTTTATTCCACAGAGTGAGACAAGAAATAAGGCACAGGGACGTGCCTATCTAAGGCAATAGTGTTTTTAACGACAACCAATTATACTCTCCTTCAACAGGTATACTGGACTGTGTGCTCGTTTGTCACCCTTACTCTATATAAAAAATCTGCCAAGCATGAATATAAAGGCAAATGCTCTCTACTATTTGAGGAGCCGTGTCCAGAAGTGGATGCTCAGATGTGGCTTATGGTGAAGAAGATATTTTTTGTATAGATTTAGAGCGACAAACGAGCACACAGTCGACCTGATGGTAAGTGGTTGCTGTGGCCCATAGACATCTACATCTATCTTTGCTTGCGAATTAAAATGCAGATGCGTTGTCAGCCGTGAGGACTAAGATAGAATGCCTCTTTTCCAGTAAATAGGCATTAATGTACTGATTTACTTTAAACTTTTTTTTTTAATATTGTATTAGCCACTGGCTTGTCTGCTACGTTAAGATATCGAGTAAAATAAAACGTGATTATACTTACTTTGTATATCCACAACTTATGTCTGAAGTCTGAGGGAAAAACGAGGAAATAAAAGTTGAAAATTTGTATGTTTCTGATTTGTTGAACGCTAGTAAACGGTAGGACAAATTTTCTACCTAGAAGTATATCTGGGTAGATACCAACCACTTACCGATTTATTCAGGATGCTCTTGTACTGGTGAAGAGGCGTTCCATTTTCGTCTAGTGGCTGACAACACCTCAAGTTAAAGTTACAGTTACAGCCTATATACGTCACACTGCTGGGCGCGGGCCTTCTTTCATTTCTGAGAGGGTTAAAGAAATTGTTCGCCGCGCTGCCCCAATGTGTATTAGCGAACTTCACAACTCTTCGATATTTTTTATATTATTTCTGAAACCTGTTGGCTTCCTCACAATATTTTCCTTCACCACAAAGCACGAAGGGAAAAAGCTGAAAATGAAATTTCATAAATTTAAATCACAATTAGCCTTGCCGCTCAGACACTACTTACAGGTTCCTTTAAAAAAATCCAGGATTCACTGCTGTCTGCAATACGTACACAAATGTATGCCACTCGCAGTTAATTGCTTAACACGTGCTCCGCGGATCACGTTTCAAACTCATAGCCCTTTTAAAAATGAAATCAGGCTTGTGCTGAACCAGAAGACGAGCGTAGTCTAATTTACACATTGATAAATTTATATCAAGTACAAAAGCTTTTTCTTTTCGTCAAATTTAAGTACTCGTCCTGAAATAAAAAATACGAAAAGGACATTAATGGAAAGATTCTTAATGCATGTAAGGAGTTCAATAAAACTACAAACATGACGGGATGTCGATATTTTTTTTATATATAAGTGAAAAACGAGCACACAGCCTACCTTATGGTAAGTGTTAACAGTGGTAGAGCCACGCGTCAGCTTCTGCTGTCGCACGGATGGGCCGGCTCGAACCGAGGTGGTACCACGACCTCACAGAATACCAGTGTGAAGTAGAGGTTTACCTCTGCGTTTCGCTTGGTGAGTGCAGGTGGCCCTTTTTACTGGGAATGAGGCATTCCATCTTAGTCCTCACGGGTGACAACGCATCTGCATTTTGATTCGCAAACGAGGATAGATGTAGATGTCTATGGGCTGCAGCAACCACTTATCATCAGGTGGACTGTGTGCTCGTTCTTCACCCTTATCCTATAAAAAAAAGTGTATTCTGGGACCCATCTACATCGATCATCGGTTAAGAGTCAAAATACAGATGCGTTGTCATCCCTTAGGCCTAAGACGACTGCACCGTTTCAAAAAGGGTTCCGGTTCTCTATACTCCACTTTAAGAAATATCTCAGCATTAAGCTACAATTTTACGCTGGTATAATGTAAGAGAGTGGTCATTCCCCGGTCGAGCCAACCCATTCGTGCTACAACGTGGCGTAAAAGGGTTTTTCTTTTTACAAAATTTTACGTTTAGTATTGAGTTCGTGACGATATTATAATATTAAGTAGATTTCGCAGCCTAGCCTAGAACAACTAGCTTAAATAGCCTTTCAATAGCAGCCAAGCCATTACATGGCATGGTCACCCTATTAATTGAATTCAACGTGACGGTCGATGGTCTAGGCTTAATTAGCTATATTATATAAATGAACGCGGCTTTAAGGTGGCTATTGCTCAGCCGTACCTTAACCAGCTTGTGGATTTTGTCCGTTTCAATGGACATATCAACAAAATACTCATAAGCCTACTGTCGCTTATATTACAAGATATGTGCAATATCGTTAAGACGAAACGGTTGAATATCACTCGGGCCACTAGTTGAACATGACCGTTTAATAAAAAGGCTAGGCTGTTAATTGAACTGCTAATTAAACTAGTTGGCTGCGACATAGAAATGCACGCAACCGATAGCGTCCGTCGTTCTTGATTTGTTTTATTGTTTTTCGTTTTTTACGTATTTTCTTTAGCGTGCAGTTTCTACTCGGCCAGTTTGTTTATACAGCATATGTACAGAATAAATTTGCATTCGTAAGCGGTAACAATGAATTTAATGCCATTCATCATTACAACAATTCTTATATTCACAACTTCAATACTAAGCACAGGCCGCCCCTAGGAATGCCACAAAACACGGTTCAGAGTTATGTGCATCCATCGACTTACCGTATGTCTAATCATGTGGTCACCTCATCTAGTAGGGGACCGTCCTACACTGCGGTTACTACACTCAGCTACCACTCTAGGATTTTCCTTCCTCATTTATTATCGGTTCTTCCAGCTACATGTCCGTGTCATTGCCACTTTAGCTTACTGATGCGTTGGGTTATGTCGATTGTTCTGGTTCTACTGCATATATCTTTATGACGTATTCAAATGTGATTAATTTACTTTTTATATCCTTCTATCTAGTACCCAACGCGTTGCTGCCCCAGAAGAAAATACTTTCATATAAATTTGCCGGTACGATACGTGCACCATCTACTGTAAGTTAATAGTACTATGCCTATAACCTTCGCGCAAATGCAAGCAATATGCTGACAAAGTTTTAACGTAATATGATGAAAGGTATGGCAGCGCATAAAATTCGAATAAACAATTTTTTTTTTATTTCACTAGCTGGTACACGGCGCGTAGCCGCCACAGAAAAAAATGTAGTAATATATATATAATTTTAAATTTGGAAGATTTATATTTTTTTTATTAGAAATGATAATACATTCATTGAAATTGAATTATATATTATAACTTTCAAATAAATTTGTACTATGACTATAACATGCAAGCAAGTGCAAGTAATAAGTTGACAAAGTTTTAGCGCAATCTGATGAACGGTATGGCTGCACATGAAATACGAACAAACAAAACTGAATTTTTATACATATACATATATCCTATTAGTATGATAAATAATTCACAAAGTGGATTTTTAATATTCACCGCATTACTATCTCGCATTGCGAAAACCACAAATAATAACCACAATGGCTGGAAAATTATACCCACATCCGGAATAGTCAACGCCATTCCCTATTGTTCAGGGAATTACTTTATTGTTGGAAAATCATTATTCCTAAACAATAGCCAGCAGACAGTGCAGATCGTTAGTTCTTTCACTAAGCGATTCACTACCCACCTCATTATAGAAGTCCAAAATTAAACAATAGCCCTCTATTGTTTAATAGGATATTTAATAGGATATAGAACGATAATTCTATATGAGTTTAAGAAATTTTACGACAGATTACGCGTGCACAATGACATGGAGACTCGCGTGGAATGCGACACCCCCTCCCTCTCCGTGTCGCACCCCCCGTCGCACCCTAATTTGTACAGTGAGCGACGAAGGAATATTCTTAGGCCGGCCACATACATACGGAATTCCGTTTCGAGATTCCGTTTCGATATTCCGATTCGGAATCCCGAACGCAGCAAGTCCATATAAAATCTATGACCCGCCACACATCTACGGTAGTTTTCCGTTCGATATTTTGCGGGCAAAATGGGATTTCGTTTGCGTGTGGCCGACCGTTCGAAATTCCGAAAGGGAATCTCGAAACGGAATTCCGTATGTATGTGACGAGCCTTAAGGCCGGCCACATAATTCCGTTTCGGGATTCCGAACGCAGCAAGTCCATATAAAATCTATGACCCGCCACACACGTGTGATATTTTTCCGTACGGAATTTCTCCGATTCGAGATTCCGTATGACCACCTGTGCGTTCGGAATCCCGAACGGAAAAAAGCCGCTCCGAACGCACGTCTTCCATAGATTTTGTACGAATCGCCACACACATACGTAAATTCCGTACGGAATGCGCTCAGTGTTCGTCGCACGCCCGAAGCGAGTAGGTGTATTTATGTACGTTTTTACATTTAATCTTGTAGGTGTATACCTTTTCGTAACCTTTCATCTTATTTTATTTAATAATTCGTCGAAAGAATTTACATACATAAATATTTAAAAAATATCCCTGGATAAATAGATCTTTTTACATAGTATTGACTATATTGCAAGCTTAGTGTGATAAGGGGATGCACCTAGTAAGAATGATACAGCAACAATGGAATCATAATTACAAAATCATCATTATTATTCGCTGGCAGAATGTCTAGACTCAATGGCTAACGTCTCTCAACTGACCCTTGTTATTCCGACCGGAAAAAAACGTGTGTGTGTGATGTATTCACGAAATCCCGATTCGGGATTCCGAAACGGAATAACGAAACGGAATTCCATATGTATATGACCGGCCTTAAGATTTATTCACGACGTAATGCGCTTAGCTCTTTGCTCTTGAAATCCTTTTGTACATCGATACTGAGAACTAATTAGGGGCGATGGATTGAGTGGAGATGCTTACTATGAGTCTTTTTGGTGACCTTGATATGGTTGAAACCAGTCTTGTTGGTCTCAAGTACAGGTACAGATTAGCTAGCTTGACAGTTCCGTATAGCGTACATTGCGGAACATATTGCGTAAGAATAAAACGATTTCATGGCTCCCTAGCATTTTTTCTTTAAAGTTTGTTGCATAACTCCATCGGGACTTTCAAAGACTATTAGAGTGCTAATGTTATAAAAGAATAAAACGTTTAGTAATAACAAGACTTCAAAGAACGAAAAAGAAAGTAGGTAATTGCTACATAGTAACTTCAGAAGTAGGCGTTAAGATATATTGTCTGTACTTCAGAAGCAATTGTAGGGAAATAGTTTATTAATTTTAGTTTTTTTCTCTCTTTATTTGAAGTCTTAGTCGGCTTTTACTTTTTATTTAAGGTTATTTTTGACTCTCTTGAGTGTACTGAGGAATATCACAAGCTCAATTTAAGAACTAGAATGTTTTCTAAATAGTTGAATAGTTGCATTAACTACTTCATTTCTATTTTTTCACCTTTGCTGGTGTATTTTTTTTTCACATTTATTTTTATAAAACTACACTCTAAAGTAGTGCGCAAAAGCACACGTAGTTAATATTGTAATTTATCAATTTATTTTTCAATTCTTTTTTGGGACCTACAAGAAAGGAGCTTACTCTTTTTTAAAACGCCGGCAATGCACTTTCAATTTCCCTGGTGTTGCAATTGTACATGTGCGACTGTATTCACTTACTATCTCAGGTGATCTGCATGCTCGCTTGCTCCCCTTATATAAAAAATAATATATATGGAACCACCTTAACTTTAAAATGAGTTTACCATTTACCAAGATATCACGTAAAATAACAACAAAATAAAATAAAAACACGGTCGAATTAAGAGCTACGTCCTTATATAAAGTTGGCTAAAATATCATTCACCTGCAGGGTAACAACACACAGGTCATTTAATATTACGGCCATACTTGAGTACCTATTTAGAGGAAAAATGAACAGGAATGTCGTACCGTGAATGGAACTTGAGAGGCGATTAGCTTAATAACAAAAGTTCTCTCTCGAGGCCACTCTATAAACTCATTGACCTCGTTCTACTCAGTCCCTTTAACGGAGTACGACACTTTTAATTTTAAAAGGCGAATTAATAATTGTTCTTGTTTATTTTTTAAATTATAGTCATTTAGGACGTGGTTTGATAATCTTTGTTTTTTCTGCATACAGCGCACCAAAGTTCCAACTTTTCATTAACCCCCGTGAGTCACATAATATGAACATTTCGATTGTTTAACTATTGTGTCTTTTACGGATTTATTTTAGCGGACAGGGAAACTGTTCATAATTTACAACCTTTTTAACGGTAACATTAAGGCATAATGAGCATATATCTCTAACTTTTGAGAGGGTTAGGAGCAGTGAGCCCGTGCGATGCTACAGTGCGTATTAACGTATTTCATGATTTTCCGAAATAATTTATTAAATGAAATCGCCTAATTTTCGGCGGAAGATCGGTCGAGCGAATTATCTGAGTCTGTATCCGTGTCGTCGCTGTTACCGAGTGATATTGTTATAATGTATTTGTGTTATGTGTGAAATTGTTAGTTTATAATTTTAATTATTGTGTGAGTTTCGTAGCGGCAGACGTTTGTTTTTGTGTGCGCAGATTTCCCTCCGCAAAAATTACAGCTATGTATCGAGGAAACACGCTATGGTTACTCCCCTCCCGTCGGCTGGTGGCCCGTATTGCTCTATGCTATTTTTAAGACCAATGATATAAAATTCTGAAACAAAATTTTAAAGGAATATAAATAAATATGGCTAATCAAAGCGTAATGTAATGTGAAGTTTTACAACAAAAAAAAAATAAAAGTTAATAAATATGTTTGCACACCTAGCAAACCAGCCCCCACTATCAACCTGTTCACTAGTATGACACATGTGGTAGCTATTGCCTTCCTCTTTTATTTTGCAGACATGCAGGTTTCCTCAGGATATTCCCCTATTACGCGGAACACATGGTACATCAACACTTAAGATTGTTACAATTTTATCTGTGCCATTTAGGATCAAACTTGGAATGCTCGCCTAGGTACTATGAAATTTATGGCTTAGCCTGATTTCTTGTTGCGTATTTATAAAATAAGCCAATACAAAAATATATTTTGTAGTCAATTGTTCTTGTGAACAATATTAAATAGAATTCAATGTATAGCAGATATTAATTCGTCACCTGATTGTAGCACAAAATGACTGACTTAAAAATAAAGTAAAATAAATATCCCAACACCACTACACTAGGCAAGAAAAATCACCGCCCGCTAAGTCTGGTGTGTAGTGGTGGGGTTAGTGGTAACAGGGGTAGTGCACGCAATTGAGGGAGGGCTCATGGTGCTCTTCAAACTACGTAAGACACATCATTTAATTTTTCAACACAGAGCGTAGCTAATTAAATTTTAACACCTTAAACTGATTCTATTAACTGACTAGAGTAGATTTGGGGAAAATAAAGTGGCTGACCCTTTTTCTTCAACATTATTTTATTTAAAGAAAACCGCAGCACATAAATAACGGAACTCTTCCGTATACTGCCCACCGCCTAATACATTCACAATTGGTCCCTAATGAATCTGAACAAGATTAGCACGTGACGTAGTACTGAATTATCCGCAATACAGCACTTCTATCTTTTATTGTGTCAAATTAAATTGTACTCCTTGCATTAGGTTTGTTATTTAATAACGATCTTCAAAATGTTTATGCTTAGTTTTCATCATAAAACACTAGGCAAGCTTCAGATACTAGTAGGTTTACCGTTAAGGTTTCAGCCTATCAAAAGTCCTATGATATTGTTGGCACAATTGGCAGGCATAATTTATAGAATAAGGGTATTATACCAGCAAACAGTTCACCTGTTGGTAACCAACAAGTCCTTAGACATCATCATCTATCCTCTATTAAGAAGCATAATGCAGATACTTTATCGCTTGCGAGGACAGTAAAAAGGGTATCCAGTTCTTCACTCTCACCATACGAAACACAGCGGCATGGAGCTGCTATCCTACGCTTAGAGCGTACTTCTTCCTCAGTCGAGCCAACCCTTTCATGCTACATCCATAATAAAGCTACAGTGTGGCGTTATCACGTTAAAGTTTTTGTCAAAATATAATTATTTATTACTATAAAGCACCTATTAAGTTCTTTAAAAAAGATCATTAAAAAATTGACAAATAAATCTTAAAACGGCTGAACAGATTTTCTTAAAACATAGCTAAGAATAATCTTTGTTCACGCCAAACACTTTCAAGGAACGAACGCGAGAGGGCGTGCGGCTCAGTGTCATACCGGTTTGACATTCGGTCGTGCGTAAAACGCCCAAGGGCAGTCGTCCATAAGCGGTGCTAACGATTGGCACGCTGTATTCTGTTAGGGAACTCGGAATAATCCGGCGCGGCCAGTAAATATACGGTCTATCATTGTGACGCGCATTCCTACTGGAGAGCTTCCCGGGACTTATTGTGTCTGACTCACAACCTGCATAAGTGCATTCGGCAATATTAGATAGTGCGGCCTCTGATATTCTAGAATTAACTATTGCTACGCGAAACGGTAGTGACTTTTGACCCTTTAAACTCCGTGTGCGTTTGTGCGGTAACCATTATACCCAGCGATAGTTAGTGGCTTCTGTAAGTTAGTAAACCGTACGATAGAGTTAATTGACTGTCAACGTGACGAAAGAAGAAAGTGACTGTGGATAACCTCGAAAGGCCCCCTCAAGTTGGAGCGGTGTCGACGCTCGGGCTGCTGCCGACGGCCAAGGTCTAGGTTCAATAACCATCAGTCACACCCAGATACACACCACATCACCATTCTTTCCCTTGCACTACACAACCACATGCGACCTGACCGACTCCGGAGGGACCAGTCGCCTTGGATAGAGGTAAGTAAGCTTCGTCCAAATTCCTTCCGGTCGACTGGCCGTAGTATAACGCTCCCCCATATATTCTAGTGTAATTAGAGAGATTCCACGTGGCCACATTGAGGCCCGACCTACGTTTGCTCGGGAAGTCTTCTGCTCATGGGCCCCAGGGGATTGGATCCTTTAAGGGAGCAACCGTAGGCCGTAACAATCTTGATTAAGACACCTTTGAAACGAAAATATCTTAATCATTTTGATTAAGATTTTTGGTTGCATCATAGCTACTGAACGGTTAATCCGTTCAGTAGCTATGATGAGATGGGACGCCTAAGACGAAGGCTCGTCTGCGGTTCTAAATCATGTGTTGTATTTGTTTTGGGAAAAAGTACGGCGGCGATGTTTAAATGTTAATCTCAAAATATTATTATTTAGCCTCCAAGCAGAGTTCCTGGTCTTAGATGAAATATTGTATTTAGATAGTGTTTTACTTTTTCCTATAGCAGCTTAACGCTGCTGAGTTTCATAATGATGAGTGGAGAGAAGCGGAGCCCCTTTTAACTGGATACGAGGCATTTCATCCTTAGTCCTAAGGTATGACAACGCATCTGCATTTTGATTGTTAATCGAGGATAGATGTAGATCTTGATGGGCCAAATCATCCACATACTATCAGGTGGGCTGTTTACTCGCTTGATAGCCTAATTCAATAAAAAACCGCAGTTTTTTTGTCAATATTAGGAAGATCGCTGATATGGGGTAGTGGATACTCCTATACCGCCTCTACACGGTAAACAGTAAATTAAACGGTGAACGGATAATTAGTTCATAAAATACATTGACTTTAAATAGGTTTGCAACTAAATAAATATTGTAGCATTAACTACTATGTTGTGTGTGACATAAATTAGGCGTTGATTTGTCTAGTCTAGTCTATCATATTATGTAACGAGGATTTACAACTCTTTTTCAATGTCAATAACATTTTATTCCACTGTAAATTATGCGGCCAAATTCAGTCCATTTAATTTTGGCAAACCGCCAACGGTAATGTTAGTTCGATAGTTCATTTTATTTCCGAGAAGTTTTTCAGCGTTATACGACTGGAAACTAAGATTGATAATCTGCATATTTATTGTTAAAATTCATAAAATCAATATTGTTTTATTTTTAAATTTATATTTCTCCTAACCTTGTCTTCTGCAGTATTTGTTGTCACTTTTTCTATACTTGATGTTTTTATTTTAATTGCAATTAAGAATATTTTCTTATATCGTTGGCGTTATCTCTTAAGTCAGTTTTGTGTCAGTCGAAAATTATTTTTTATTTTTCCTCTAGAAACACAATTAACACATACGGCCTACGGTTGAACTACTGACTTGTATTTGACATGATCTTGAGACAACTCCCTCACTTCATTCACATCCATAAAATATTTATGGATACATGCTCGTCGGTCCATCTTTTGGCCCATCTTCAGTATATCACCAATGTGGTCCGTCTCGGGCGACCCTTGCGACTCTGATATTTACTTCTGCAGCATAAATTTGCTATTTAACTATTTCTTTAATCGTTATTTATAAGTGTCTAAACCACCGGAACATTCCTTTCTTAACCCTGGGCACAACATCTTATTGCGAACAACACTTTCCTTTTTTTAAATATTAAAATATATCATATAGATATTAAAACTGCAACTGCAACTGCAGTTACACAGTATACCTTACCCCATATTATCGTTCCGTGTGCTCGTAGCAGTCGACAGAAGGATATTGAAACAGGAGATGGGCAGCAGCATCTTCCTGATAACCTTGGCCATTATGACAAATATCTCTATGAGGAAATCTATGGAGAAGGCCTATGTTCAGCATCGGACCTTCATAGGCTTAATGATGATGATAACTGATGCCTTCCAGCATAATATATAATTAAATTGGTTATGTATTTTTTATGAATGGAATTGATTATAAATCGACAACTTTGCAACTGAATTAATACATCAAATAAAACCGTAAAACACATAAATGTTTTCAAACAATGCGCGTTGTTAATTTAGTTTTAGATTTATTAGGAGCCAATACCGAATATACTGCGTGGCGCTCGTCTGCGGTTCTAATTTATGTGTTGTATTTGTTTTGGGAAAAAGTACGGCGGCGATTTTTACTACATGTAGACGTTTTGCTAATACAGTTATGAGTTTATTAACCGGGATTTTTTAACTGGTATTGATATTGGATTCAAGAGCAAATTCTTTCTCGACGGCTACGGAAGAAGGTTAATGTTTTTTTAAGTGTATGTATGTATGTATGTCTATTTTTTTGGTACGCTGTGAAGCCTCTTTAGACATCATATGGGGTGTCTTTAGATTTGCCAAATTTTTGGAAGTGACATGGGGTAAAAAAAATTCTGTTTTCAGTAAAATTTTTCACGACTGTGGTAGTAATTAAAAAATCCAACTAAAGCTGTTTTTATTACTATTTCAAACATTGGAATTGTGTGCAATATCTTCACCGATATTGGGAACTGATTTTAATGGTTATTATTCCGTACATGATTGCTGAACATTTGCCCAACAAATAGTTTGGAAAATCCAAAAGTGCACGCCTAAGGAGCGTTTTATATTATTTTGATGAAAAAAAAAAAAAATAGTATTCCTGACTTTTAAAATATATTATTTACATATTTTAAATTTAGCGCTCTATTATTTTAACAGATAATGTCATCTACAGGGAAAAAGTAAATAATGTTTACCAAAATAAATCTATTACACAAAGTATAAAATCGAAATAGGGTGTATGGTACATTTGTCATTTGTCTAATCATCATCATCATAACAGCCCATCACAAGTCCACTGCTGAATATTGGCCTCCCCCAAGGAATGCCACAAAGCACGGTCCTGAGCCACCTGCATCCATCGACTTCCTGCATGTCTTGCCAGGTCGTCACTCCATTTAGTGGGAGGACGCCCTACACTTCGTTCGCCGGTACGAGAACCTTTTTTCTCCACGTAAGAGGTGACAACCCACCACCTCCCATGGCTTCACCAACCCTCAGGTCATACGGGCCGAATCTCGGTAGATGCGCTCGGTACTTGCACGTGGCTCTTTCCCGCCCACACTTTCTCTTGACTCCCTACAAATATTTAATCTATTCCTTGTCCCAGTTTATCGTCATTCTACCCCTTCTGGGGTTGACGACACACTGACGCCTATGTCGCCGAACCCTCCTACCAGCCTTCTGTCCTGCCTTGTCCTGTCATCGTGCCACCTATGCGCAAACTCGCGCAACAGTCCGTAGTTCACCAAATCGCTGACGAGATCCGAGTAGTAAACTGGTCCCTGAACCGGACTCTTAGGTTAGGAACTCACACATACAAATTTCACACAGGTCCATGTCACTCAGTCTCTTCCGAAAGCATCCATGTCCAGCGAGAATCCGAGAGGTGACGAACCCGCTCGCCAAGCGTGGCAACTATGGCAATATACCCCCCAATGAATAAAGTCCTTTGTCTACCAAGGGCTAAAAATGCAGCCAAGTGCGATTCGGACTCGCCCATGAAGGGTTCCCTAGCAGCAAGTAACATAATATAAAAGTTCTTGTAGTTCGTTGTAATTTTGATTGATGTTGTAATAATAGTGAATTTTATTTTATTTTTATATTTGAGTTCATTGAATGAAAGGTAAATTGCGGTTTACGATTTATGACGTATTAAAAAAATAGTTACTAGACCTCGTTGAAACCAATTTTCGGTGAATGTTTACATGGTAATATGTACATATATATTTTTTTAGTTTTACCATT
This sequence comes from Parnassius mnemosyne, assembly GCA_963668995.1. Lineage (NCBI taxonomy): Eukaryota > Metazoa > Arthropoda > Insecta > Lepidoptera > Papilionidae > Parnassius > Parnassius mnemosyne. The sequence goes on from CAVLGL010000091.1 coordinate 24,823,353, forward strand.
CTTTTATTTTAAAACGTACACGGAGGGGGGATACACTTATTTTACCACTTTGGAAGTATCTCTCGCGCAAATTACTCTGTTTAGAAAAAAATGATATTAGAAACCTCAATATCATTTTTGAAGACCTATCTATAGATACCCCACACCTATGGTTTTGATGAAAAAAAATTTTTGAGGTTCAGTTCTAAGTATGGGGAGCCCCCAAAATCTATTGTTTTTTTTTTTCTATTTTTGTGTGAAAATCTTAATGCGGTTCACAGAATACATCAACATACTAAGTTTCAACAGCATCGTTCTTATAGTTTCGGAAAAAAAGTGGCTGTGACATACGGACGGACAGACAGACATGACGAATCCATAAGGGTTCCGTTTTTTGCCATTTGGCTACGGAACCTTAAATAAATATGAAAGCGCCTTTAAATTTTATTATTTTAACTTATAACAGTTGAAAATCATTTTATTAACAAAGACGCATACGAGGCTATTGATATGAAATAAGGAACCAGTTGATGTAATTCTGAAGCTAATATAAAAAAAAAACTCTGTCTCAATAAGTCAATTTTTTCAGGAGTTATCGTGACCACATACAAAATCTACATCGTAAAATTTTTTCAAACCGTTTTTTTTTCAAATTAGTAATAAAAATGATTTTTTAGAAAATACAAGGTGGATTAATTATACTGTTTTCTTAATGATTTCTCATATTTACGCGAACACTACACATTTAAATAAAACAAATTTTACGGATTTTATCGCGTGTATTAACTTATTCACGTGGGACAGAGGTGTTTGACGTCCTGATGTCATAGTTAGCCCGGCTACCTTCAGTATTTTAATATTAATATTTGGTTCGATTTACGCAGAATGAGCTTACAGTATCTTGAAGTCTAGCAGTGGTATACTTGGGTTTGGATTTAATTTTATTAATTTTGGGATCCCAAGCAGATGGCAGCACCCATCCATCTTCTCTATTAAAATTAGGATGTTTTTTAATTTCAACAGCCTCGCGAATCATCCTTGGTAGGAATCGGTGTTCTTTTGCGAGGATTTGTGGTCTATCAAATCTAAAGTAATGGCGGGGACGATCTTGAACATGTTCACAAACTGCAGACTTCCCAATATGTCGGTGCTTCACGTCAGCTATATGTTCTTATAGATCTTTATATATAGGGTTTTTATAGATCTTTTTGTATGTCCTATGTACGAGAGACCACATGCACAATCCAGCTTGTACACTCCTGCATCTTGTAGAGGGATATGACACTTGACGAATGGTAAAAATTGACCATCTTTCTTATTGGACGTAAGTACATACAAAAAGGTCAAAATAGACCCTACAAATAATACACTTAAAACAACTACTTATTTAATAAAGAAATACTCCGAAAAATCAGATCTCGACGTGAATGCGACAATACCATCATGTGCCAAACCAGGTTGGTTACCGAAAATACACAAACCAAACTCTCCACTACGTCCTATAGTAAGCCAGATCGATTCACCAACTTATAAGTTGGCTCAACACTTGGCAAATATACTGTCACCACTAAGAGGACACACCAGAGCACACACAAAGGATTCATACCATTTTGTTAGTGAGATAAAAGACCTACATCTCGCTGACAATGAAACTATGGTCAGTTTTGATGTTCAGTCACTATTCACATGTCTACCTATTGAAGACTGCATCTCAACTATTACTAGAAAGCTAGTAGATAACAACATGCCCACAGAATATGCAGTATTACTCAAACACTGCCTCACATCTGGCTATTTATTGTGGAAAAAAGAGATCTAGATGCAAGTAGACGGAGTGGCAATAGGTGGCACGATGACAGGACAAGGCAGGACAGAAGGCTGGTTGGAGAGTCCGGCGACGTAGGCGTCAGCGTGTCGTCAGCCCCAGAAGGGGGAGAATGACGTTAAACTGGGACAAGGAATAGATTAAATATTTGTAGGGAGTCACGAAAGTATGCGCGGGAAAGAGCCACGTGCAAGTATCGAGCGCATCTCCCGAGATTCGGCCCGTATGACCTGAGGGTTGGTGAAGCCATGGGAGGTGGTGGGTTGTAACCTCTTACGTGGGGAAAAAAGGTTCTCGAGTAGCCTATTGTGGCGGCGCTGTCGTCGCGCCACAAGCGAAACATATCGTAGCCTAAATCGCAATAACAAAGTTCCGAAGTTAAAGCAGCATATACAGAATAGCTCCGAACTACCAATCGGAGCGTTGGCGGCTCCCCGGGCAGAATACCTTGCCCGGCGGGAGATCTCCCCTTTTCCTTCCACCGGCTACAGTGGTGACCTCGACGTGATATGGACACGCAACCCGCAACCTTCGGAAACTACACCTTACCGAGCAGATATTGTCTGCAGTCTTCACATTCTGCAAGCCATCTAGCTTTATAAAGGATCATCGCAGCACTGGAATAATAATGCTTCCTGTTCCTTCAAGCTACTATCTGCGCTACAGTGTTCGGCACGGCTCTGAGCCTTACTGCTCGCCTCTGCTTCACGGCACTCTCGCAGATTACTTGCCCTCTTCTCGACTCACCACAGACTTACAAGGCAATTCCTTGGCACTTGCAAATTCGTCGACATCTAGACTGCGCTATCGACCTCCGGTCTGAGCAGGGGGGTGATGTGGCGGTGCTATCGTCGCGCCACAAGCGAAACATATCGTAGCCTAAATCGCACTAACAAAGTTCCGAAGTTAAAGCAGGATATATAGAATAGCTCCGAATTACCAATCGGAGCGTTGGCCGCTCCCCGGGCAGAACACCTTGCCTGGCGGGAGATCTCCCCTTTTCCTTTCACCGGCTACAGTGGATACTGCAGTCAGATTGCCGGTGCGTGCTTAATGCCGGTGGGGAATGCATGCTGTGTGTGTAAGGGCAACTGACGCCGGTGCGAACGATATGCCGGTGTATAATGCATGCCGTACTACGCACTTGCAAGTGATGCCGGTGAGAACGATGAGCCGGAGCAGTCTACTAGTCGGAGCGTCGGCCGCCCCCCGGGAAGAATACCTTGCCCGGCGGGAGATCTCCCCTTTTCCTCCTACCCTCCACACTATATTCAGCAGTTGACTTGTAAAGGGCTGTAATGATGATGATGATGAGACAAATGACAAAAGTACCATACAGCCTATTTCGATTTTATTCTTTGTGTAATTGATTTATTTTGGTAAACATTATTAACATCTTCCCTGTAGATGACACTATCTGTTAAAATAATAGAGCGCTAAATTGAAAACACCTAAATAATACATTTTAAAAGTCAGAAATACAATATTTTTTTTATCAAAATTATATGAAACGCTCATAATAATAATAATAATAATAATAAGGAATAAAGGGCGGGATCTTGCGATCAGCCGATGCCGCATCTAAAACCCCGAAAAGGAGCGCTAATGAAAGTGATAATATAATAATAATTCTTTATTTCAGATATCAAAGATCCATAAGTTATTAGTATGACCTATATTAGGTTAGTAATTGAGAACATTAAATAAATTTAATTAAATTAAATCAAAACTAAAATCAAATCTATACCCAAAATTAAATTACAATAAAATCAAAAATAAAAATAAAATAATAATCAAATAATAGTAATGTCAAAATTAAATTACATTAAATACAATCAAACAAAAAATCAAATAAAAATCAATCGAAATCCAATAATGTCTTAATTAAATTAGATTAAATACAATCAAAATAAAATAAAATATCAAAATAAAATCAGATGAGGTCAATTTGAATTTAATTTAAATAACTGTGTTTTAAAATCCTCACAAAGCAGGCCCAAAGCGGAGAAGTATACCTATCTGCCAGGGTTTGCAGAATGCTATTGGGACTGCCTCGCGCTCTAAATATCAGCGATGTGGTTTTTTTGCGAATAATGGCTGCAAAGTCGTCAACTTGGTATTCTGCAAACATCGCTGATGCACTACAGAAACGAGGCAATCCCAACAACATCCTGAACACATTATTATATTGGACTCGTAGGGTGTCCAGCGACTTCTTGGTATAGCTGGTCCACAGATTTCCCGTGTACATGTTTTGGCAATACGCTTTAAAAAGGGTCACTTTTACGTCTTCGCTACAACGATAGAATCTGCGAGCCAACATATTGCCTCTTACTGACAGAGCCCTACGTTCCCTTTCTATGTCAGCGTCGTCTTTAAGGTCGTCAGTAATTATATGTCCCAGATATTTAAATTTTGATACACGTTGTATGTTCACGCCGTTTAGGGTAATGTTATTGACTTTATCGGGACATTTACCAGCGGCCTTAAACACCATGCATTCTGTCTTTTTTACATTGTATATGAGCCCGTGCTCAGCAGAATATTTCTCACAAACCCGTAGCATCTCGTTAAGACCCCCCTCAGTTGGACAGAGCAGTACACTGTCATCAGCGTAATTTATATTGTTGGTGCTTACTCCATCAATACGGCATCCGACACGCATACTGCTCAACCTGACAATGAGATCATTAATATATATGTTGAAGAGTGTGTGAGACGTCAAGCCTCCCTGTCTTACCCCACTCTCCAACACATATTCTTCCGAGAGAGAGTCGGCCCATTTTACACAATTTGTCTGGTTGGCATACCAGAACTTAAATATATTTAGCAATTCAACCGGTAGTCCTCTGTCCTCCAGCTTTGCCCACAATATGTTATAAGACACTAAGTCAAATGCCGTTGACAAGTCTAGGAAACAGCCATACACCTGTGTCCCGCGATTAGTATAGTACTGGACAGTGTGCTTTAAACTTACAATTGCACTCTCAGTAGATAGCCCAGACCGAAACCCAAACTGTGCGTCATGTAGCTTAGCTATTTTTTCAAGGTACGAATTAAGCACACCGTCCAGCACCTTAGCAATCGTCGTTGCCAATGAAATTGGACGATAATTTTTCATGTCCGAGACGTCACCAGTTCTATTCTTCACAATGGGCACCACAATTGTTTTTAACATTTCTTGCGGTAAATAGGAATGTCTGATACACATTGTGAAAAACAGCGCCAAAACCCTCGGAAGGTGAACACCAGCATGCCTAAGATGCTCAACGCTAATGCCATCATGTCCAGGAGACTTGCCACCAGTCATATTTTTAAGTACATTTCGCACTTGTTCAGCTGTAACATGCACTAGTTTATTTTCTCCCTGACACAAAGGCTTGCTAAAAGTAGGAACCGAGGGGCCCAGTGGTGAGTTGACTTTAAAATGAGCCCTAAACATTTCTGCAATATGAGCAGGCTCATTCTCCCCCTCCACACTTGTTGGCAAACCAGACTTAACATCAAGCTTTTTTGTTGCCTTCCAGAAACGATCAAAATTTTTAGCAGATCTATGTTTGGCCAAAACGTCCATTTTAAGTTGGTCTTGATTTTGTTGGCACCATTTTAGTCGACTTTTGAATATTTTACGCGATTCGTACATCTGCTCATAGATTCTACCAGACTTAGGCCGATTATTCAGCAACCAAACTTGATAGTTAAGCCTGGCCTGCTTGTGAGCATCATAAACATGCTTGTTCCACCCACATAAATGCCTGTTATTGCTCTTCCTTCCTCCACGAGTCTTACTCGACTTACTTGCCGCGTCGCTTAGGGCATGTACAATATTCTGATCCAAGCGATCTAGTACTTTTTCGTGCTCACTCAAGCTACACATTCCGCGGCTGCACTCCGTAAACTCAGAAGGAAAATCAATTTCGCGCATACTATTATTACACAGGTCATGGTACTTAGTTATCTGTGCCTCGCCTCGCTCTCCCCATATTACCGTGCTTCGTTGTAGGCTAGGTGATGCCAACTTGGGTCTTACATAGCTTAAATCGCACTTTACAATTAGTGGTAAGTGATCCGACACAAAGACGTCTTCCATTACTTCCACTTCCACTACAGTCTGCCACGCAAGGTCTGTCACACAACAATGGTCTAACCACCTACGGCATCCGTACGCAGCGCTTACGTATGTATAAGTGTTACTTTGCTCACCTAGTTTTTCAACATTGGCGCAGACCCAGCTCTGTTCCGAGCAGAAGGTTATGAGTTCATTATAGAACAGTTCGTGGGGATGCGCGTTAAAATCTCCCAGTATAAATACACTCTCAACATTTTCATTATCAATTATAGCGTTTATTTCGCTCAGCACATCGGTAAATATGGGTAGATTGATTAGTGAGTTAGTTGGCATGTATACGGAAAAAACCAGAATCGCTCGCCGCCCAATACTGGCTTTAATAGCTACAATGCGATCATTCGTGCACTTTATTATAGACACGCCGTCAAAAATTCCCTTTCTCCAAAGTATCGCTACCCCCCCATACGGTCTTCCGATCAGAGGGCCGGTAGACGTGTCCACCGCCGACTTCCCTGTATATTCAAAATCATTTGAGATAGTTCCCAGTACCGGTATATCGTGGGGGAGCAGACAAGTCTCCTGCAGCGCAACCACATCTGATTTTTTACATATACTCTGTAGGTCATTTAAAGATCTAGAAACAAAATAACAATTAAAACTAACAAAATTCAAAGTTGGATTTAGCATTAAATTCATGTAGATATAATATTTTAACTTTAACTATTTAACTATGAAATATTTACATTATTTACTTTCGTTTTATACATAAAACGAACAAAACGTCTGAAAGTTATACCATTTGGCCACAAATTATCATTTAAAAATGTATCTATTTTAAATTTCGAGACATACAGTTTATAGGAGTTATATAATTTTGTTTTTCTCATATTTATCTTTTTTAATGATACAGATTCATTAGTTTTTTCCCTTATATAGTTAATGATATCCTCCTCACTTGTATCTTTACTAACATTCGATATTAAAATTGGTATCTTTATATCTGCAGCTTTAAATTTACCATTCGGAGCAGTAGGAGCACATCCTTTCTGCCCTATTAACTTATATCGTTTAGCAGATTTATTTCTTACAACTTGCCATTCTGAGTCCCCTAGCATTTGCTCATGTTTTTCACCACTATTAACACGGACACCAATAATGCCGCTTCCAAAGTCATGCGTTGGTCTCGATCGATTTCCATTAGTAGGGCCTCCGCTTGTCTCCGTCACGCACACATTGTCAGTCCGTACAGCTAACCGGCCACCGACCGTAGCACGCAAAGGAGATTCCGCGTGTGGCGGTATTAACACTCTCCGCGCCGTCTCGTTTCCTCCTGCACTACCACCTTTTGCCGATATTGTCCGACAACCGCTCCTTTTCATATTGGAAGTACCCGGCGCATTCGCCGTCCTTTTTGCACCTATGCTATTGGTGTTATTGCTACTCGGACTCGGTGTGTTCAATACCGCAGTGCTGGCCTCGGCGAGAGATGTCAACTCTAGTTTCATCTCGTTTACACTTTTACTTTTACTAACGTCGTTTGCCGTACTTGACCGATGATCGCTCCCTTTCGCCTCGAATGCACTCGGCGCACACGCAATAGCCAACCTACTTGCACCTATAACAGCTCCTTCAGCCAGACTTAGTATGTTTGGAACCGCAGTACTGGCCTCCACGTGTTGCAATGATTCCATCGCTTCATCTTGTTTGCTAGCGAGTGAGACAGAATTATCCATGACTATTCCTTTTGAACAAGTATTATGACTCATAGAAGGTCGATTGTTTACCTCGATAACAGCTGATTTCTGTGATTTTATCGAAGTATATTCAGGCACATAAGGCAGTCCGATCGGTCCACTGTCGTAATCGAAACTACTTTGAAAGCACGCGCCTCTCCTTTTATTTACTTTAAAATGGGTTTCGTCAACTAACGATGCATGCCTCATATGAGACACCTCCCGCTTAAGAAGGCTGAACTCCTCGGCATTAACAGCATTTTCTTCCAACACGTTCAATATGTTTTTAAGCGACAACAACTCCTTAATAAATCGGGTGACGTCCACATGATCGTAAGTCACCGGGGGTATCAAATCTAGATTCCGCGCACAGAAAATCGGAAATTTTGTTGGATCAGCACTCTTCATTAACCCAATAATATCGTCCAGGTCCCGTGATTTTCGCTTCTTCCCGTGCTTCTTCCTCATAGGCATTTTCTTAGCATTTGCTACTGACTCAAAAAGAAGGGTTTTAGCCTTTACAATGTCCTCCTCTGAGAATGTTGTGGTACACAGCTGGTGAATACTCTCCTCATCCGTGTAGTCAATAACATGCCTAACAAAAGTCATCATCATCATCATCATTACAGCCCTTCACAAGTCCACTGCTGAACACAGGCCTCCCCCAAAGAATGCCACAAAGCACGGTCCTGAGCCACCTGCATCTATCGACTTCCTGCATGTTTTACCAGGTCGTCACTCCATCTCGTGGGGGGACGCCCTACACTTCGCCTACCGGTACGAGGCTGCCACTCGAGAACCTTTCTTCCCCATCGGTTGTCGGTTCTTCGAGCTATATGGCCGGCCCACTGTCACTTCAGCTTACTAATCCGTTGGGCTATGTAGGTTACTCTGGTTCTACTGCGGATATCCTCATTCCTAAGTTTATCACGCAGAGAAACTCCGAGCATAGCCCTCTCCATAGCTCGCTGAGCGACCTTGAGTTTCCTCATACGGCCAGCAGTGAAGGACCACGTCTCAGTTCCATAAGTCATCACTGGCAACACGCACTGGTTGTACAATTTCGTTTTCAGGTTTTGAGGTATGTCTGACAAAAGTCAGCAGCTCATTAATAACAATATTACAGTTCGGGCACTTCACAATATCTGCACTCGCCATTTCGGACCTCTTTTTTAAAAGGGGTCGGATCGCACCGCACACACAGTCGAGAGCGTGCGTTCTACCGCGCGGGTGGACGACTACTGCAATTTATATTTATATTATCATAAGGCGTGCAAATTTGGATTTTCCAAACTATTTGTTGCTGCAGTGGAGTAACGCTTAAGCAATCATGTACAAATAATAATCATTAAAATCAGGTCAATATTGGCGAAGATACTGCACACAATTACAATGTTTAAAATAGTAATAAAAAATCTTTATTTGGATTTTTTAAATAACAATTCCATATTTATTACTATTTCACAGTCGCAGTTTTCTTTACCCCATGTCACCTCCACAACTTTGACAAATCTAAAAACATATAATGTCTACAGAGGCTTCACAGCGTACCAAAAAAATAGACATATATACATACATACACTTAAAAAAAAACCTTAACCTTCTTCCGTAGCCGTCGGGAAAAATTTGCTCTTGAATCCAATAGCAATACCAGTTATAAAATCACGGTTAATAAACTCATAACTATATTAGCAAAACGTCTACATGTAGTAAACATCGCCGCCGTACTTTTTCCCAAAACAAATACAACACATGAATTAGAACCGCGGACGAGCGCCACGCAGTATATTCGCAATTGGCTCCTAATAAATCTAAAACTAAATTAACAACGCACATTGTTTGAAAACATTTATGTGTTTTACGGTTTTATTTGATGTATTAATTCAGTTGTAAAGTTGTCGATTTATAATCAATTCCATTCATAAAAAATACATAACCAATTTAATTATATATTATGCTGGAAAACATCAGTTATCATCATTAAGCCTATGAAGGTCCGATGCTGAACATAGGCCTTCGCCATAGATTTCCTCATAGCAATATTTGTCATAATGGTCAAGGTTATCAGAAAGTCTCCTAATCTCCTGTTTCAATATCCTTCTATCGACTGCTACGAGCACACGGAACGATAATATGGGGTAGGGGATACTAGATAACTGCAGTTTTTTTTAAATATCTATATGATATATTATAATTATTAAAAAAAGGAAAGTGTTGTTTGCAATAAGATCTTGTGGCCAGGGTTAAGAAAGGAATGTTCCGGTGGTTTAGACACTTATAAATAACGATTAAAGAAAGAGTTAAATAGCAAATTTATGCAGCAGAACTAAATAGCAGAGTCGCAAGGGTCACCCTAGACGAACCACATTGGCGCTATACTGAAGATGGACTAAATCAAGTGTACGCTTGACCAACAAGCATGTATCCATAAATATTTTATGGATGTGAATAAAGCTAGGGATTTGTATCGAGATCATGTCAAATGCAAGTCAGTAGTTCAACTGTAGTCCGTAGTGTTAAGTGTGTTTCTAGAGGAAAAATTAAAAATAATTTTCGACTGAAACAAAACTGACATAAGAGATAACGCCAACGATATAAGAAAATACCCTTAATTGTTATTAAAATGAAAACATCAAGTATAGAAAAAAGACAACAAATACTGCAGAAGACGACATTGGGAGAATTATAAATATAAAAATTAAAACAATATTGATTTTATTAATTTTGACAATAAATATACATTTTATAGATTATCAATCTTAGTTTCCAGTCGTATAACGCTGAAAAAATTCTCGGAATTAAAATGAACTATCGAACTAACATTACCGTTGGCAAAATTAAATAGACTGAATTTGGCCGCGTAATTTACAGTGGAATAAAATGTTATTGATATTGAAAACGTGGTGTAAAACCATGTTACATAATATGATAGACTAGACTAGACAAATCAACACCTAATTTATATCACATTACCAGAACATATAAGTCAATGCCACAACATTTATTTATTTGCAATACTATTTCAAGTGAATGTATTACATTTATGAAATAATTATCCGTTCACCGTTTATTATAATGTTTACTGTGTAGCGGCGGTATAAGAGTATCCACTAGCCCATATCATCCTGTGGGTGTCGTAAGAGGCGACAGAGGGAAACAAATCAGAAGATCAGAATCAGAGGCAACAGCGTCTTCCTTGTTAGGAATATGTCATTATTTTGACAAAAAATAAATAAACTGCGGTTTTTTATAGAATTAGGTTGTCAAGCGAGCAAACAGCTCACCTTAGGGTAAGTGAATGCTTTGACCCATAGACATCTACATCTACCCTCAATAAAGAATCAAAATGCAGATGCGTTGTTATCTCTTAGGACTAAGATGAAATGCCTCGTATCCAGTTAAAAGGGACTCCGCTTCACTACACTCACCACTATGAGACACAGCAGCATTAAGCTAATATTTTACGCTGGTATTCTGTGAGAGCGTGGTCCTTCCTTGGTCAAGCTGTTCCATTCGTGCTACAACCATAACACAGCTGCAGTATGGCTCTACCATGTTAATTGCGATTGCCAACCCACATGCCAAATGTGAAAACTATGTCAAATATCCTATAAGACAAACTATGGAGGATGCACGTGTTCACCATTAGACTTTAATAGGCTATTACGGTAACTGTAAATAATTTTCATTTTATCCATAAATTATCTCAACTATCGGATCCTTCAAGATTTTTGATTTTTTGTAGATTTTTCTTCATCTCGGGAAAGCGAGAAATTATATTTAATATTTCGAGAATTTTTAGAAAATTATATTTAATATTTAGACGCAGCTAAAATTGCATGGAGGTGCTTGAGATAAGCCCCCATTAACCCCCCCCCCCCCCCCCCCCGAGGCAACAGCGTCTTCCTTGTTAGGAATATGTCATTATTTTGACAAAAAATAAATAAACTGCGGTTTTTTATAGAATTAGGTTGTCAAGCGAGCAAACAGCTCACCCGAGAGTAAGTGAATGCTTTGACCCATAGACATCTACATCTACCCTCAATAAAGAATCAAAATGCAGATGCGTTGTTATCTCTTAGGACTAAGATGAAATGCCTCGTATCCAGTTAAAAGGGACTCCGCATCACTACACTCACCATTATATACCACATTAATATGATAAATAATTCACAAATTGGATTTTTAATTTTCACCGTATTACTATCTCGCATTGCGAAAACCACAAATAATAACCACAATGACTGAAAAATTATACCCACATCCGGAATAGTCAACGCCATTCCCTATTGTTCGGGGAATTACTTTATTGTTGGAAAATCATTATTCCTAAACAATAGCCAGCAGACAGTGCAGATCGTTAGTTCTCTCACTAAGCAATACACTACCCACCTCATTATAGAAGTCCAAAATTAAACAATAGAGGGATATAAAACGATAATTCTATTTGAGTTTTAGAAACTTGACGACAGATTAGGCGTGCACAATGACATGGAGACTCGCGTGGAATGCGACACCCCCTCTCTCTCCGTGTCGCATCCCCCGTCGCACGCTAATTTGTACTGTGAGCGACGAAGGAACATTCTTTAGTCTTGTAAGATTTATTCACGACGTAATGCGCTCAGCTCTTTGCTCTTGAAATCCTTTTGTACATCGATACTGAGAACTAATTAGGGGCGATGGATTGAGTAGAGATGCTTACTATGAGTCTTTTTGGTGACCTTGATATGATTGAAACCAGTCTTGTTGGTTTCAAGTACAGGTACAGATTAGCTAGCTTGACAGTTTTAGTATTTTTCTCTCTTTATTTGAAGTCTTAGTCAGCTTTTACTTTTTATTTAAGGTTATTTTTGACTCTCTTGAGTGTACTGAGGAATATCACAAGCTCAATTTAACAATTAGAATGTTGTCTAAATAGTTGAATAGTTGCACTAACTACTTAATTTCTATTTTTTCATCTTTGCTGGTGTATTTTTTTTTTCACATTTATTTTTATAAAACTACACTCTAAAGTAGTGCGCAAAAGCGCACCTAATTTATATTGTAATTTATCAATTTTTTTTCAATAAATTTTTGGGACCTACAAGAAAGTAGCTTACTCTTTTTAAAACGCCGGCAATGCACTTTCAACTTCCCTGGTGTTGCAATTGTACATGGGCGACAGTATTCACTTACTATCTCAGGTAATCTGCATGCTCGTTTGCTCCCCTTATATAAAAACAATATATATGGAACCACCTTCACTATAAAATGAGTTTACCATTTACCAAGATATCACGTAAAACAACAACAAAATTAATTAAAAACACGGTAGCATTAAGAGCTACGTCCTTATATAAAGTTGGCTAAAATATCATTCACCTGCAGGGTAACAACACACAGGTCATTTAATATTACGGCCATACTTGAGTACCTATTTAGAGGAAAAATGAACAGGAATGTCGTACCGTGAATGGAACTTGAGAGGCGATTAGCTTAATAACAAAAGTTCTCTCTCGAGGCCACTCTATAAACTCATTGACCTCGTTCTACTCAGTCCCTTTAACGGCGTACGACACTTTTAATTTTAAAAGGCGAATTAATAATTGTTCTTGTTTATTTTTTAAATTATAGGTCATTAAGGACGTGGTTTGATAATCTTTGTTTTTTCTGCATACAGCGCACCAAAGTTCTAACTTTTCATTAATAATTTACAACCTTTTTAACGGTAACATTAAGGCATAATGAGCATATGTCTCTGATTTCTGAGAGGGTTAGGAGCAGTGAGCCCGTGCGATGCTACAGTGCGCATTAGCGTATTTCATGATTTTCCGAAATAATTTATTAAATGAAATCGCCTAATGTTCGGCGTAAGAAAATAAAGTCACGTTTCTCACACCTCAATTTTTTTTAATGTATTAACATTTTAAAATGAGGTTTCTTTGTCTGGAAATAAAAACGGTGAAATAACCTTTTTTTTCCCATTTGTTTTTATCATAGAGCAACACGGGCCAGACTGTAGAGTATAGCAGTAGAGCAGCCATACGCAGGCGTTCTCCTCTGTCAAAGTATAAGTCCACGGGGTTCTATGCGTACAATCAAACTACATAGTTGCAACCGCACTGCCCATTAGACTAAATCCAGTTGCGCGGCTGAATCGACGTCCTAAAAACGTGCCGAATTTTTCAGTTTGTCAAATTTACAAAAAGATTACTTTAATTATACCTTTTATGTAAAAGTAATTTTAAAGAACATTATGACTACTTACATTTCTCAAACATAAAAAATACAATAATAACGGTCGTTTTGTTTCGGATTTGTTTATCAACAGAGGTCGCTCGAATTCATATAATATGTAGATCGGTCGAGCGAGTTATCTGAGTCTGTGTCCGTGTCGTCGCTGTTACCGAGTGATACTGTTATAATGTATTTATGTTATGTATGAAATTATTAGTTTATAATTTTAATTGTTGTGTGAGTTTCGTAGCGGAAGGCGATTGTTCTTGTGTGTGCAGATTTCCCTCCGCAAAAATTACAGCTTTGTATCGAGGAAAAACGCTATGGCTACTCCCCTCCTGTCGGCTGGTGGCCCGTATTGCTCTATGCTATTTTTAAGACCAATGATATAACATTCTGAAACAAAATTTTAAAGGAATATAAATAGATATGGCTAATCAAAGCGTAACATAATGTGAAGTTTTACAACAAAAAAAATAAAAGTTAATAAATGTGTTGCACACCTAGTAAACCAGGCCCCACTATCAACCTGTTCACTAGTATGACACATGTGGTAGCTATCTCCTTCCTCTTTTAATTTGCAGACATGCAGGTTTCCTCAGGATATTCCCCCATTACACGGAACACATGGTACATCAACACTTAAGATTGTTACAATTTTATCTGTGCTATTGAGGATCAAACTTGGAATGCTCGCTTAGGTGCTATGAAATTTATGGCTTAGCCTGATTTCTTGTTGCGTTTTTATAATATAAGCCAATACAAAAATATATTTTGTAGTCAATTGTTCTTGTGAACAATATTAAATAGAATTCAATGTATAGCAGATATTAATTCGTCACCAGATTGTAGCACAAAATGATTGACTGAAAAATAAAGTAAATTAAATATCCCAACACCACTACACTAGGCAAGATAAACCACCGCCCGCTAAGTCTGGTGTGTAGTGGTGGGGTTAGTGGTAACAGGGTTAGTGCACGCAATTGAGGGAGGGCTCATGGTGCTCTTCAAACTACGTAAGACACATCATTTAATTTTTCAACACAGAGCTTAGCTAATTAAATTTTAACACTTTTAACTGGTTCTATTAACCGACTAAAGTAGATTTGAGAAAAATAAAGTAGCTGACCCTTTTTCTTCAACATTATTTTATTTAAAGAAATCCGCAGCACATATATAACGGAACTCTTCCGTATACTGCCCACCGCCTAATACATTCACAATTGATCCCTAATAAATCTGAACCAGATTAGCACGTGACGTAGTACTGAATTATCCGCAATAGAGCACTTCTACCTTTTATTATATCAAATTAAATTGTATTCCTTGCCTTAGGTTTGTTATTTAATAACGATCTTCAAAATGTTTATGCTTAGTTTTTATCATAAAACATTAGGCAAGCTTCAGATACTAGTAGGTTTACCGTTACGATTTCAACCTATCAAAAGTCCACTGATTGATGGCACACTTGGCAGGCATAATTTATAGAATAAAGGTAACATACCAGCACACAGTCCACCTGTTTGTAACCGACAAGTCCTTAGACATCAACATCTATCCTCTATTAAGAAGCATAATGCAGATACTTTATCGCCTGCGAGGACAGTAAAAAGGGTATCCAGTTCTTCACTCTCACCATACGAAACACAGCAGCATGGAGCTGCTATCTTACGCTTAGAGCGTAGATCTTCCTCAATCGAGCCGACCCTTTCGTGCTTTATCTATAATAAAGCTACAGTGTGGCGTTATCGAGTAAACATTTTTGTCAAAATATAATTATTTATTACTATAAAGCAACTATTAAGTTATTTGATCTTAAAAAATTGGCAAATAATTACTAAAATTTAAAATTTTAAAAATTCCCGATACATAAAGATGTGATGATCTTCAAACGGCTGAACAGATTTTCTTAAAACATAGCTAAGAATAATCTTGATTAAGACACCTTTGAAACGAAATTATCTTAATCATTTTGATTACGATTTTTGGTTGCATCATAGCTACTGAACGGTTAATCCGTTCAGTAGCTACGATGAGATGGGACGCCCAAGACGAAGGCTTATCGGCCAAATTGGCGATATATTGAAAATGGGCCAGATTAGGAGTACCCTTAACCGACGAGCGTGTATGCGTAAATATATGGATGTAAAGTAGGTAAGAGAGGTGTGTCAGGATCGCGCCAAATGGAAGTCAGTAGTCTCTGCCCACCCCTCGGGGTAACAGGCGTGAGTGTTTATGTATGTATTAAAATGGTTATATATTTTTATGAATGGAATCTGAGGAGACTACTTTGCAACTGAATTGATACTTCTAATAATACCGCATAACACATAAAGGTTTTCAAACAATGTGCGTTGTTAATTTAGTTTTAGATTTATTAGGAGCCAATTGCGAATATACTGCGTGGCGCTCGTCCGCGGTTCTAATTTATGTGTTGTATTTGTTTTGGGAAAAAGTACGGCGGCGATGTTTAAATCTTAATTTCAAAATATTATTGTCCGCATGATAGCGGAGAAGTTTTTGGCTAAAAACCAGAAAGTTTTTTGTGCGTTCTTGGACTTGGAAAAGGCTTATGACAGAGTGGACAGGAACGTGTTATGGCAAACACTGAACTCATTTGGGTTGAGCGCTGGCTTGATACAGGCATTAAGGTCTCTTTATAGGGACTCTAGTGCTTGTGTCAGTATCAACGGGGTCTACTCGGACTGGTTTGGCATCCATAAAGGTGTCAGACAGGGATGTGTGGCTTCCCCGTGGCTGTTTAACCTATTTATGGACAGTTGTTTGCAAACTTTGAAAGTTGAAGAATGTGGGTTGAGAATGGGTGAGTCAACCGTCAAATGCCTTTTGTACGCCGATGATCAAGTCATATTTGCATCGTCGGCGGCCGAGTTGCAAATGATGGTTACTTTAATGAATTGGTCATTGAAAGAAAGGGGTATGAAAGTGAACGCAAGTAAGACGAAAGTGATGGTTTTTGAAAGAGAAGAAAGTAAAACTTTATGTGAAATAAGAATAGAAGGGGAGTTGATTGAGCAAGTGGATGAGTTTGTATATTTGGGATGTTTATTTAGCAGGGATGGTAGATATGATAAGGATATAGAACGACGAGTGAACGCAGGAAATAGAGTGAATGGGGCTCTACACGCTATTGTGAGGAGTCAGAATGTGTCAACTAAGGCTCGTATGGCAATTCATAATGCTGTGTTAGTACCTACTGTAATGTATGGTAGTGAAAGTTGGGTCTGGCAGAAGAAGCATGAGAGTAGAATAAATGCTGTAGAAATGCGTTCCTTAAGGAGTATGCTAGGGCTGAATCTGAATGACAGGGTGAGAAATAGTGTAATAAGAGAAAAGTGTGGTTTGCAAGATGACGTTGTGACAAGGATAAAAAAAGGAATGCTTCGGTGGTTTGGTCACGTAGAAAGAATGAACGAGGAAAGAGTGACAAAGCAAATTTATGTTGCAGAAGTGAACGGCAGGGTCGGGAAGGGACGCCCTAGACGAAGGTTTATCGATCTAATCGGCGATACATTAAAAATGGGCCAGATTAGTAGTACCCTTAACCGACGAGCGTGTATGCGTAGATATATGGATGTTAAAGAGGCGAGAGAGGTGTGTCAGGATCGCGCCAAATGGAAGTCCGTAGTCCCTGCCTACTCCTCTGGGTGACAGGCGTGAGTGTTTATGTATATGTATGTATGTATATTGTCTAGCCTCCAAGCAGAGTTCCTGGTCTTAGATGAAATATTGTATTTAGATAGTGTTTTACTTTTGATGCTGATTTTCATAATGATGAGTGGAGAGAAGCGGAGCCCCTTTTAACTGGATACGAGGCATTTCATCTTAATCCCAAGGGATGACAACGCATCTGCATTTTGATTCTTAATGGAGGATAGATGTAGATGTTGATGGGCCAAATCATCCACATAATATCAGGTGGGCTGTTTGCTCGCTTGATAGCCTAATTCAATAAAAAACCGTAGTTTTTTTGTCATTATTAGGAAGATCGCTGATATGGGGTAGTGGATACTCTTATGCGGCCTCAACACGGTAAACAGTACATTAAAAGGTGAACGGATAATTAGTTCATAAAATACATTGACTTTAAATAGGTTTGCAACTAAATAAATATTGTAGCATTGACTAATATGTTGTGTGTGACATAAATTAGACGTAGATTTGTCTAGTCTAGTCTATCATATTATGTAACGAGGATTTACACCTCTTTTTCAATATCAATAACATTTTATTCCATTGTAAATTACGCGGCCAAATTCAGTCCATTTAATTTTGGCAAACCACCAACGGTAATGTTAGTTCGATAGTTCATTTTATTTCCGAGAAGTTTTTCAACGTTATACGACTGGAAACTAAAATTGATAATCTATAACATGCATTGTTAAAATTCATAAAATCAATATTGTTTTAATTTTTATATTTATAATTTTCCTAATGTCGTCTTCTGTAGTATTTGTTGTCACTTTTCCTATACTTGATATTTTTATTTTTATTGCAATTAAGAGTATTTTCTTATATCGTTGGCGTTATCTCTTAAGTCAGTTTTGTTTAAGTCGAAAATTATTTTTAATTTTTCCTCTAGAAACACAATTAACACATACGGCCTAGGGTTGAACTACTGACTTGTATTTGACATGATCTTGACACAACTCCCTAACTTCATTCACATCCATAAAATATGTATGGATACATGCTCGTTGGTCAAGCGTACACTTGATTTAGTCCATCTTCAGTATATCACCAATGTGGTCCGTCTCGGGCGACCCTTGCGACTCTGCTATTTACTTCTGCAGCATAAATTTGCTATTTAACTCTTTCTTTAATCGTTATTTATAAGTGTCTAAGCCACCGGAACATTCCTTTCTTAACCCTGGGCACAACATCTTATTGCGAACAACACTTTCATAGCTATTACATGGCATGGTCACCCTATTAATTGAATTCAACGTGACGGCCGCTGTTCTGGGCTTAATTAGCTATATTATATAAATGAACGCGGCTTTAAGGTGGCTATTGGTCAGCCGTACCTTAACCAGCTTGTGGATTTTGTCCGTTTCAATGGACATATCAACAAAACACTCATAAGTCTACTGTCGCTTATATTACAAGATATGTGCAATATTGATAAGACGAAACGGTTGAATATCACTCGGGCCACTAGTTGAACAGGACCGTTTAATAAAAAGGCTAGGCTGTTAATTGAACTGCTAATTAAACTAGTTGGCTGCGACATAGAAATGCACGCAACCGATAGCGTCCGTCGTTCTTTATTTGTTTTATTGTTTTTCGTTTTTTACGTATTTTCTTTAGCGTGCAGTTTCTACTCGGCCAATTTGTTTATACAGCATATGTACAAACTAAATTTGCATTCGTAAGCAGTAACAATGCATTTAATGCCATTCATCATTACAACAATTCTTATATTTACAATTTCAATACTAAGCACAGGCCGCCCCTAGGAATGCCACAAAACACGGTTCAGAGTTATCTGCATCCATCGACTTACCGTATGTCTAATCATGTGGTCACCTCATCTAGTAGGGGACCGTCCTACACTGCGGTTACTATACTCAGCTACCACTCTAGGATTTTCCTTCCACATTTATTATCGGTTCTTCCAGCTACAAGTCCGTGTCATTGCCACTTTAGCTTACTGATGCGTTGGGTTATGTCGATTGTTCTGATTCCACTGCATATATCTTTATGACGTATTCAAATGTGATTAATTTACTTTTTATATCCTTCTATCTGGTACCCAACGCGTTGCTGTCCCAGAAGAAAATAGTTTTCATATAAATTATGCCGGTACGATACGTGCACCACCTGCTGTAATTTAATTGTACTATGCCTATAACCTTCGCGCAAATGCAAGCAATTTGCTGACAAAGTTTTAACGTAATATGATGAAAGGTATTACAGCGCATAAATTCGAATAAACAATTTTTTTTTATTTGACTAGCTGGTACACGGCGCATAGCCGCCACAGAAAAAAAATGTAGTAATATTATATAATTTTAAATTTGGAAGATTTATATTTTTTTTATTAGAAATGATAACATTTACATTCATTGAAATTGAATTATATATTATAACTTTGAAATAAATCTGTACTATGACTATAACATTCGCGCAAGTGCAAGTAATAAGTTGACAAAGTTTTAGCGCAATCTGATGAACGGTATGGCTGCACATGAAATACGAACAAACAAAACTGAATTTTTATATATTACATAATATATCCTATTAATATGATAAATAATTCACAAAGTGGATTTTTAATTTTCACCGTATTACTATCTCGCATTGCGAAAACCACAAATAATAACCACAATGGCTGGAAAATTATACCCACATCCGGAATAGTCAACGCCATTCCCTATTGTTCGGGGAATTACTTTATTGTTGGAAAATCATTATTCCTAAACAATAGCCAGCAGACAGGGCAGATCGTTAGTTCTCTCACTAAGCGATTCACTACCCACCTCATTATAGAAGTCCAAAATTAAACAATAGAGGGATATAGAACGATAATTCTATTTGAGTTTAAGAAATTTGACGACAGATTACGCGTGCACAATGACATGGAGACTCGCGTGGAATGCGACACCCCCTCTCTCTCCGTGTCGCACCCCCCGTCGCACCCTAATTTGTACAGTGAGCGACGAAAGAACATTCTTTAGTCTTGTAAGATTTATTCACGACGTAATGCGCTCAGCTCTTTGCTCTTGAAATCCTTTTGTACATCGATACTGAGAACTAATTAGGGGCGATGGATTGAGTGGAGATGTTTACTATGAGTCTTTTTGGTGACCTTGATTGGTTGAAACCAGTCTTGTTGGTCTCAAGTACAGGTACAGATTAGCTAGCTTGACAGTGCCGTATAGCGTACATTGCGGAACATATTGCGTAAGAATAAAACGATTTCATGGCTCCCTAGCATTTTTTGTTTAAAGTTTGTTGCATAACTCCATCGGGACTTTCATAGACTATTAAAGTGCTAATGTTATAAAAGAATAAAACGTTTAGTAATAAGAAGACTTCAAAGAACGAAAAAGAAAGTAGGTAATTGCTACATAGTAACTTCAGAAGTAGGCGTTAAGATATATTGTCTGTACTTCAGAAGCTATTGTGAGGAAATAGTTTATTAATTTTAGTTTTTTTCTCTCTTTATTTGAAGTCTTAGTCGGCTTTTACTTTTTATTTAAGGTTATTTTTGACTCTCTTGAGTGTAATGAGGAATATAACAACTAGAATGGTGTCTAAATAGTTGAATACTTACTACTTCATTTCTACTTTTTCACCTTTGCTAGTGGATTTTTTTTTCACATTTAGTTTTGGAAAACTACACTCTAAAGTAGTGCGCAAAAGCGCACGTAGTTTATATTGTAATTTATAAAAAAAATTTAATTCTTTTTTGGGACCTACAGGAAAGGAGCTTACTCTTTTTTAAAACGCCGGCAATGCACTTTCAATTTCCCTGGTGTTGTATTTGTACACGTGCGACAGTATTCACTTACTATCTCAGGCATAGAGGAATATAACCACTAGAGAGCGTATAGGCCGATTTCTTCTAAAAACAAGACTCACTACTGCGGGCCGGGGGACGATGAAGAATGCGCGGCCGCAATTGGTCAATTTAAGGTATGCCTATCGTAAGGGTTGCTCTACTTCATTAAGGGAAAATAGTGGATATCGATAAAATGGATTTTAACATTATGAAAAATACTAAATTAAAATCATACTAATAATATTTAATCAAAATCAATCAATTACAATAAAAACATGTATCCCGTTATTATTGATTTTTAAAATGTATTAATTTGGAATATGTTTTTCGAATTAAAGTTTAGGGTCCTGATTGTTCTTCGTAAAAAATGATAAACGCGCGTCTACATATTTCTGAATTATGTATCTTGCTAATTCAATTAAATGATTTGTGGATTCTATTTCAAATTGATGAAAATTAATATCCGGGAACAAATTATACCCAATCAGAGATTTTAAAACCGATCTTATAAAATAATTGGTATTATATTTCGAAGACAGCACTTTCGAACCACTCTCGTTGATCGCCCTCTTAATATAAATTTCACAACGACGACAAATTTCTATTACTGTGGTGGATCCGTACAATAACTTGTCTTTAGTGTCCTTTTGAAATTGTAAGGCGTTTTGGTTTGGTACACCAATCAGCGCCCCAATGCAAGTTTGGCATTTTATTTGCTTTATCAAAGCATGTGCAATGTAGCCGGCCATATATTCTACTACTTTTTCACCGAATTCAGAATTAGGTAACAGGCTTTCAAGGCCTGAAAAATCCAAGCTCTCAGTCTCAAGATCTATGTTTTGGTCTTTGTATCTTGTTATAATATTGATACGGTTAACTGCAGAAGTGCATTGCAAAATTGAAATTTGACCAAGAGCGCTGCAATTGACACTACCACTATTTTTTATTTGCGCATAGGTCAGGAGCTTCTTGTATATGCTTTCAAATACCCTAGCACTAGGATTGTTGTTTGATCCACCGTGGCATCTTATACTTCCAAACAGGTGTTCCAAGTGGTCATGGCTTATTTTATGTAGAGGAAGATATTTTAAGGCGCACTCTGAGTTCAGGACCAAGTCTTGAATGAGAGCAATGGCACTTTCTATACACACACAAAACCCTATGAATCCGGTATATCGAGGTGACTTAACGAGTCGAACTTCTTGTTTTACAGTTCTTACAATTATGTCTGCGGACATATTTAGTATAGCATCTCTAGCTGTCTTTAATTTAAATATAACATTCGCAGCATTTTCTGCATTGACTGCTCGTCACTCTTACTAAACATTTGGGTTGCTAAGCTTAATTTCATAATTTTCGTTTTAAAAAATATATGAGCAGCCCTTAGTCGATTACCTAGATGAAAATTTTCCGCCGTTTGTAGATTATGTAAGTTAACGAGATATTCCCACGATATAACATTGCCCCGTTCGTCCTTCAAATTCCTATAAAACTCAAATGCATTTCGCACTAACTTGATCATGTGTGCCGGATCTAAAAAGACCGCTATTTTTGAAGTATTGCAGGGATTTTTAAAGGTGGTGTTTATTTGATCAACTTCAAACGAACAGCCTAACTTTTTAGCCATAGTAATATTAGCAGGGCAGCCGTCAAACGTAATGGCTTTGACATTTACACCAGCCTCTTCTACCAAATGGATCGCCTCTGTTAGAAGAGGCTTTTTGTTCTGCATTAATGCCATTTATTAAAAAATATCCTATTGGAATTTTCCAAGATGCATTTATTGGCACCAGCAAGAAAACAAGGGCTTCTTTAGCTTCATCTTGACAGTCCGTTTGTAAACTGGCGCCAAAACTCACGTGGCCATAGTACCTTCTGGCTTGGGGATGATATTCGACACCGCTTTTGATCGCCATTTCGTCGAATATGATAGTGGCGTAAATTTTGTTCTTAGATTCTCTGGCTTTCATTTTGATAGTATCTATTGCCTCCTTTGTAAATCCTGGTTTACCATCAATGGATTGATACCAACTTCTCAGAGTACTTGTAGCAGGTAAACATGTGCTGAAAGTTTGTCTAACGAAATTATACGCTTTTGGGGAATAAAAATGCAATGTTAAAGAGAATGCTCGTAACTCCGGTGAGTATTTGATTTTGGGTATATGTCCTTTTTTGATTTCAATATTTGGCGTTTAACAATTTCTTGGTTTTGTACACCTATGCGACTTAAAATGTCTTGATTTTCTTGAGTGATATAAGATTTTTTTGTCAAAGTATTCAAAATTTCTTTTAGATTTGCATTTTTTTTTACCAATAATCTATTTTTATCTTGAAGCCTCTTAACCTCTTTCTTTTTTTTACTAAGGGAATATATAAGATGGTCTATGTGTCGTTTCATTTTGCGTTTACGTGGAGTCAGGTCTTCAATTACTGGGTGTACTATTTCTTTGTTACTTATTGTTGAACTCTGAAAAATAATAATATATAAATATAATAAATAAGAAAAGAAGAGGTAGGTAAGAAATATTAATATTGAATTTTGTAGAAATATTATTTGAGGAGAATATAAAAATTAAGCTTTGTTACTATCATCAAATGGAAAACAATGCAACGGAGTCTGGGCTTCAGTTGATGTATGAGCTTCAGAATGCACTTGTTTATTTGATAATGAACTCTGTAATTAAACATGTCGGATATCAATAAACGCAGTCACATAAAATTTATCCCATGGACTTATCATCGAAACAAATTAACTTACGAGGGCGATATTGTGACGCGAAGGCCCAGGTACATTACTATAAGAGTCAATCATACTATTTGGTGAATCCTGTAAAGAATGAATATTTCTTATATTCACAATTTCACTTTTCCTAACATTATATCAATAAAAACAAAACTTACCAAAATAGGTAAAAACAACGTTGGTATCGCTGAACTAAATAGACGGCGGCGTTCTTTTAAATATTCAAAACAATCGGGGGTGAAGTGCCTTGAACAAACAGCGCTGTATTTTGTTGGAAACCAATTTTCCCTATTAACCTTATCTATCCACTTTTCTTTTAGTTCTGGAATCTTCGGAAATCTAAAATAAAAACATGTATGTCGAACACACAGACGAAAAAAACCTGTTTACATCACCGTCCTCAAAAATTACATAAAAAAATAATTATTGTGCAAAACAACAAATAGAACATTATCAAATTCATAGTGCGTTATCAAATTCACTATCATTTTATGACAGTCTTCCCCGAAATTGTAGCGAATCCAAGTGAAATTTGTATTAATTTATTGTTATCTGTGGATTCGTAATCTTGGACCGATCGGTTCCGGTCGGGGACAAAGAAATACAAAAAAATCCCGGAACATACATAAAAAAATTGCGACATACTGAGAACCTCCTCCTTTTATGAAGTCGGTTAAAAGTAAATAGGTATTTTATTACACGTGAATTGAATAAAAATTTTATTAATTTTAATTTTCATATTTTCGATATCGACTTTCAGCCATTAAAGGTAACAGCACTAATTTTTACAATAAACTTACAAAGGGAAAGAAAGGGATAGAAGCATTAGAATTGTCTAATGAAAGAACGAGGCTTTTCCAAAAGACATCAACGGGAGTCTCAACTATGTGCTCGTTTAAATAACCACCATTTTAAATAGACCCCTGCAGTCGCTCATAATCTGATTAAATCAAAAATAATTTTCATACTGTTTGCTTACCGATGAAAAGTTATGCCATCTTTTTTGTAACTAGATGTCCCACACCACTTCACCGCGCATGAAGGCATTTTGATGCGTTATAATTGCATAAAAAGTTATAAAAATTTATATTAATTTAGCGTGCACACAGGTCTAAAACTTGGACTCTACTAAAATGGTTACTCGTACCGTAGCCTATACATAGGCGACAAAATACTAATAGTTTTCGAGCGTCGGAGCACTGTATGCGCAGTCAAGTGGTTATATTGTCATTGGGTTGATATTATTATTATACCAACATTGCGTGTGGCTCCAACAATGACGTGTACAACTGCCCATAGAACCTCTCAATCTCACTCAAAATCTCAGGTGCCCCGGAAACGATGCTGCCACATTCGGTCTTCAGCTTTGACAGTAGGCTCTTTCTGGCAGACAGATCTCTGGCAAAGACTTTGGAGCCTTGGTCCCGCTCGATTGCTTCTTCAATACGAGCTGTATTCAGTTGCGTAAGTACCGCCGCATGCATTTGGAGATCTGTCTGTTCAGTTGCCTGTATGCTCTCAAATCTGTTGAAGAATGTTAGCTTCTCCCGTCTAACAGCCATGAGATTAAGAGTGTGATCTTCTAGGCACTGAAAACGGTTTTGTAACTCGAGCTGAAAGGTTTTGGGACTTTGGATTAGAGCATGAGGGGGACGGAGCGTTGACTCCATTAGACGAGACCTCTCCAACTGAACGTTTAGTTTCAGTGTGCCTCTAACCATTCGGTGATTGCTGCCGGTTTTCACCCTCGCGATCACTGAGACATCACTGAACAGTTGTCGTCTGGTCGTCATAATGAAGTCTATCTCATTTTTTGTCGAACCGTCGGGGCTCGACCAGGTCCACTTCCTGTGGGACCGCTTCTGGAAGAAAGAGTTCATCATAAAGAGTCCCTCTTTCTCCATGAAGTCGGCCAGCTGCTGGCCCCTTTGGTTCCGTTGCCCTATTCCAAATTTCCCCACTTTCAGCTCACCGTTCTCTCTTGTGCCTAGTTTTGCATTGAAGTCTCCCATTAACACAGTATATTGGGTTTTGGAGGAATGCATGGCTCTAGAGATATCCTCATACATTTCCTCCACCTCCTGATCGGGGTGTGCCGAGGTTGGTGCGTAAACCTGTATGACCTTCAGCGAATACCGTTTGGTGATTCTGAGTATAAGGTACGCAACCCTCGTCGACACACTCTCAATCTTTACAACGTTGTTAACGAGAGACTTGTGGACGGTCGCCCTCCCGGTAATAGAGCAAGTTGCCGGATTCGAGGATTACCGTGTCCTCCCCCTCTCTTCGGACTTCGGATAATCCTATAATATGCCAGCGTAACTTGTCTATCTCTTCTTCCAGCTCCACAATCTTCTCGTCAGTCCTCAGGGTGCGTGCGTTGTATGTTGCCAGGTCGAGTCGTCGTAGGTGGCAATCGAACCTCCACCGGAGATTCTTAGCATCCCCCCCCTGCCCCGCCGGTACCATGGTCGCCACCGTAGCCAGGAATAGCGGGGCCGCCGGGGACTGGGGGCCGTCTTTTCGTAACTTTCATCATGGGGGGTATACTGCCATGGTTGCCACGCTTGGCGAGCGGGTTGGCAACCGCAGTTTTTTATTGTATTTTTGCCGTTACCAGGAAGATGCTGCTGCCCATCTCCTGCCTGTTTCCCTTTGTCGCCTTTTACGACACCCACGGGAAGATATGGGGTAGTGGATATTCTTAACTGCCACTACACATTTCACAGTGCTTTGATATAAATATATCGATGATAACCTTGTGCGGTTTATTTATTTGTATTTTTAAATTTATTCAAAGGCTATAAGTAAAGTTACAACCTATATTCATCCCAATGCTGGACATAGGCATTTTGTGTTTTGTGTTCAGTGTGGCTCAGTGATCAGTGTGTTACTAAGTGGCGATTTCGTAGCACCTTGTTATAAATGCCAACCGGGACTTTGTACATCTTAATTTACTTTTTGTACGTGGTAGAGCCATGCTACAGCTATATTATGGTTGTGTTACGAATTGTCTGTGGATGTGAATTAGCTTTGTCTGTCTAAGTGGACTTATTTTTGAAATGGCTGAACTGATTTTAACGAAATTTAGATGATGAGACTTAAAACGGATATAAAACAATGCCAGGAGTAATTTAGGTTATATTTTATCAAAAAAAGCGAAAAGTTTTTTTTTAAATAAAAAAATAAAACTTGATCAAATAGTATTTGATTATCTTAAATATCGTCACAATAATAAATCCTACCCACGAAAAGCCGAGGCGGGCCTCTAGTATTTATTTAAAACTATTTTCATCTTTTTACAAAATTTATGGATAGTGTTAGGCTTAAAGTATACTTGAAAAAAAGTCCTTCTTACTACAACAGTCCCTTAGCCGAGCCGCCAGTCTTAGCGAGTTTTGACATTTGATCTCATACTCCAAACTCTTCATTTTAGTTCGCATATTTCCGTGAGCCTTCTTTTATGAAATCTAGTTTAAAGCTAAGACTAATCACAAACTGCTTTTATAAGGTCGTTTATATATATATTATATAATATATATATTATAATAAATATATATATATAATATATATATATATAATATATATATATATATATATATATATATATATATATATATATATATATATATATATATATATAACTTTGACAATTGTCTATCGTTCTAGAATATATTCCCATGCACAATTTGCTCCTAAGATTTTCACCAGATAAGGAAGAAGGATGTCGATACCTCTCTGTTAACAAACATCAAACGAGAAAAAAATATAGAATCATAATGATTTCTCATATTTACGCGAACACTACACGTTTAAATAAAACTAATTTTACGGATTTTATCGCGTATATTAACTTATTTTACTTTCCCGACGTTTCAAGCACTTTACAGCACCCATGGTCATACACCTCAGTCCCCCCCGTGACGTTTATTTAAATATATAGAATCATTCAAAAAAAAATATGCAAATTGTATTGCGTTAGGCACGGCCCTACCTACTGCACATTTTTTTTTTATTTAATAAATCAACATAAAAAAAAATCAAACACGGTGTCGCAAAAACCTAACAAGGTTTATCTGTACACCATGCTTCATCGACGGCACTCGGTGCTGCTTAACCTACGTACGGACATTGTCTCTTACATATTACGGTAAATACTTATAACATGCTTTAAAATCGTAGCGCAGATCCACACGCTCACAATACGTATATTGACGGGTAGTAGAAATATGTCATTACTCAGACGCACAAAACCGGCTAGCAAATGAACGTACACAGGCTGTTTACAAGTGATAGATTTTAACTATACTATGGTTGCTAGTTAATCTCCGTTTTGATAATGTAGTATCGAACATCGAACATCGAACGAGCTTAGATCGAATACCGTCTCTATTCTAATACTGATTAATTATTATTTGCATTGCACCATATTATGTAACTTGTAAGCGACAAGTATTATGTATGGAAATTAAAACCAAAACTATTGGGAAATAAGTAGGAATAATAATATCAACTATTGAACGTTTAGTCCTTTTTTTGTAATGAAATATAATAGCTAATCAGCGTTGGAGTTTCAGTGTGTGAGTTTGTAAAAATATTGAGCCATGTCATGTCATACTTGTATATGTATGTGGTAGAGCCACGCAGCAGCTAAATTGTGATTGTAGCACGAATGGGTCAGCTCGAACGGGGTACCACGCTCTCACACAATACCAACGTGTAATAGCAGCTTAATTAGTTTTTTGTGGTAAGTGCAGAGAACCGGAGACCCTTTTTATAGGAACCAAGGCATTTCATCTAAGTCCTCAGTCGTGGCAATGCATCTGAATTGTGATTCTTAATCGAGAATAAATGTAGATATCTATGGGTCATAGCATTCACTAACCATCAGGAAGACTCTGTGCTCATTTGTCACAATTATACTATAAAAATATGTTAACTCACGCTTCTCACGTTTGTCACGCTTATCCTATAAAAAAAATCACCGTTGGACACGCCAAATCAGAATCTTCCACAAAAGAAAGGCATTATTTAATCTTCACAAATCTGAACATAAAGTGGAATGCAAAATTCTCTTTCGGCTACGATCTGAATTTACATAAGCAAATCTTGAAACCGCTCCTCTTCAAGTTATTCAGATTGCTTTCACCACTACTGAGGACGATGATGTGAAATACTTTGCGTACTGTATAATTTTAACACAGTTCCTTTTAAATGTTTATTGAAAAATATTGAAAAGATTCATTCAAGAAAAGATACAACGATTGTAATAAAATGTACAACATTTATCTAGTCAGTAACTCAGAAAAACTAACGAACGAACAAATAGGGCCTACAAACAAACTAATGGACGGACCCACCCACAAACAAACCAAGAAATGAATTGGCCAAACTATACACTTGTCGGTGTGTATAAAATACCGGATGGAGAAAGAGTGAGGGAGAGGTTGCGTCACTCTAGTGGAGCATCATATCGATATGGCGCGGTAGAATTGACGGTAAATCGAGAAACCCCCACTCTTTTGTGAAGTATAAAGTTCAGTTTAGATGCCGATCGTGAAAATTCCGCTGAAGTCATGCCACGAGTGCTAAGATAGTTTCGTGGTTCTGTGCATGGTGGTGTTTCTCCTTGTGCAGGATAGTGTTGCTGAGAAACTGCCTTGTGTTACGTGGGTTTGGATGTAGTGTTGCTGTTTGTTTGCATACTTTAGTGTTATCATGTAATTGCGTCCCTCACGTTACACTGGTGTGTGATTATGGCAGGTACGTGTTATAGTGTGGTGGAACTGCTATCTTATTACTGATAATGAAAAAAATATTGAGTTGCTATCTCTTGATAACAAAAATGTATGCATCATCATTCATCATTCATGTGACGAATGATTATAATAATGCTGACCATGACGTTGACGTTAACGATGATGATGACAATGATGGTGACGTTGACCACGCCGATGACGTTGACGTTTAAGATGACATAAAGACATAAAGACATTTATTTCGACACTTCATATTACAATGACAAATTAATAAACAAAATTAATACGAATAAGACTAAAATAATAAAAAAAAAATTAAAAATTAAAACACAAGAAAATGAAAAAATAAAAAAAAAAGAGGATATAACAACAATTCATGACTTAATAATCGAAACAGATGAAGTGGCGGAAGGGACCGCCTCAGCATATGCCGGGATAGCGACGCTGATTTTCAGTCGGCCCCATACGGTCCTACGGAGACCGTGCCGTAAGTGTCGACATTAAGTGAGTAGTAAATACATATGATAATAACAACTGATGAATGATAATAACAGAAATGGAAAATACGTATTGTATAGTTGTGCCGAATGTAAGTTACTGAACACTACGTGAGACGTGACGGGAACATTAGTAAGTGTTATAATTTAATTTAACAGTGTATATTATAAAATTATAATATAATATATGATTTGTTATATATATATATATATATATATATATACATGTCGATACATACACATACACATAAATACATATACATACACATACACACACACACATATATATAAATACATAGATACATACGTTTAATAGGTTTTTTGTAATAAATAATAATATGTAATAGCATAATAAATATTATGTAAACGGAAAATCAGTAGCTAACGTCTAACCTCTTAACAATACTCCTATTTATTAACAATACCCTTCTGTTCGTTTATTAGGAGATATTTTAATTGTTTTCTAAACGTGCCTAGTGTGTTTAGGTCACGCAGTGGATGAGGTAAATTATTCCAGCAATGGGAGGCTACATACTTATAACAACCTCAAAAGGCCGAAGAAGAATGTCACGGAATACCTATTACCTCGGAGCCTATTATAAGATAAAGCGCGGGTGAGATACTTGCTAAGCTCGCGAGACCAGTCTAACTTACTAAAAAGATACTTTGGATTTTTTGTCTTTATGACGCCAAAAAGTACACAAGCTAAGTGAAGTTTGCGTCTGGCAGCCATTTTAAGAATATCATTGTCGTCAAGAAATGGGCTTACGTGACCTCTTGGTGGTACATCGAAGCAAAACCTAGCACAAGCATTTTGGACCCGTTGAATAAGGTGTGCGGTACGTGACAGTAAACAAGACCCATAAAACGTATCAGCATAATTAAATTTTGATAGTACTAGGGTGTCCGATAGTCGATAGTTTTCGTAATTCTATACTTAAGTGTTCACGCATTCTGTACAGGATTTTTAACCTATAAAAACAGTTCTTAACAATGTTATTGATATAATCTTGAAATCTGAGATCGGGGCTAATTATGATTCCTAAATTACGTGTTTTATCGACTCTTTCTAATACAATGCCTTTTATATACAGTATAGGGACAAATTTACTTATTTTGTGAATCTGTTGCTTCGTTCCGCAAATTAAAAACTTTGTCTTTGATGGATTCAACACTAAACAGTTTCTACAGTATGACTAGGCTTAAAAACTTATAAATCTGTATGTAATCTGCAAATAAGTGATATTTACAATATTGGAAACAGATACTAATGTCTGATGTATATAACGCGAAAAGTATGGGACCCAAAATCGATCCTTGAGGAACACCACGAGTGATCCGCTGCGGAGAAAACACACAGTTTTGACCATTTAATTGATTTGTAATTTGCTGTGAACGTCCTCTAAGGTACGAGTAACTGTGAAACCGATTTATAGTCCTGGGGTCAAATCCGTAAAACGACATTTTGAACAAAAGTAAAGGCGTATTTATGGTGTCAAAAGCCCTAGAATAATCTAATAGGACAAGTATAGTCCCCTGACCTGTATATTGGGCCTCCAATAACCTACTACATCAGATAGGGCAGTAGCAGAACTTCGTCCCTTTCTGAAATCCGATTGAAGATCGGGCA
Organism: Parnassius mnemosyne; assembly: GCA_963668995.1. Classification (NCBI taxonomy): domain Eukaryota; kingdom Metazoa; phylum Arthropoda; class Insecta; order Lepidoptera; family Papilionidae; genus Parnassius; species Parnassius mnemosyne. The sequence continues at coordinate 24,855,332 of CAVLGL010000091.1, forward strand.
GTATAGCATTTATTTCTAGATATGAAATTAATTGTTGATAAACAACTTTTTCTAATATTTTAGATATACAGGGTAGCAAACTTATGGGCCGTAAGTCTGTCACAGTAGCAGGATTGGCATTTTTTGGAAGAGGACGTATTAAGGCTAGTTTCTAGATGTCAGGGAATGAACTTGTAATTATCGATAGGTTAATCAACGCGGTGATAGTTTCCAGACTTTGTGGAAGGGTCATTAATAACATATCTAGGGTAATACCATCAACTCCTAGTGCATTCGATTTTAGTTTTTTAATTATATTCAAAGTTATATCTTGAGATATCGGTTTCAGCAAAAAAGTTTTAGAAGTAAATCTATTAAATTCAAAATATGTAAGATCTGATATAGTACCGTTATAGGAACCTGGTATGTTTGAGAAATGTGAATTAATAATATCAGGATCCGATAAATGTGGCGGTAGGTCGTATTCATTTTTCGGTGGTAATGATTACGCCTTCAAATATGACCATAGCTTCTTTGGATTGCTGATATTATTATTAATGAAAACTTTGTAATATGCTTTTTTCTCATGATATAGCGCGACATTTACTTGATGTTTTAATTGTTTATAATAATTTTTATGACTGGGCGACTGTGAACATCGATATTTGTTATGTATTTCATCGCATAAACTCATAATTAATTTTATGATTTTGGTTATCCTGGGGCAAGGGCGATCTTTAAGTATAACTGTTTTAATAGGTGAATGCAAGTCAAATAAATTTAGGATGTAGCGATTAAATAAGTGCACCATTTCATTGACATTATCGGTACAACTGATCACATACCATGGGATTATCTGGAGGTATCGTTCAAAATAATCAAGTAGGATATCATTTAGGGGGCGATATAATAACGTCCGAGATACTATTTTGTCTATTTTAAAATGTAACTCGCATGTAAGAAAAGTATGATTACGCAAAGTCAGCTATATGATCGTTTGTGACATTTTGTGTTGGCGCATCAGTACAAATAACATCAATTAGAGTTTGGCTAGTTTCGGTAAAATGATTTGGCTTTTCTATTAATTGTTTAATATTAACATAATTTATAAATTACATAAAACGCTTGATCTTCAGATGTTCAGTGTTAATTAAATTAATATTAAAATTTCCCAAAATCAGTACATAATCGTGCGAAAGTGTGCTAAGGCTGTCAGTAATAGCATCAAGAAATAATTCAACGCTATGCCATGGTGGGCGGTAACCGTGCCTATCATAATTTTTTTTGAGTTGATATGCAGGGCTAGCCACATCTTTTCTACACAGTTGTGGTGAGGAGAAGATAATGTTCGGGCGTTGATTTCCTTTTTAACGTCTCTGCCTGACGTCGAAGCCTACACCGCCTCCACGGCCACCGCGCACAGAGTGTGGTCTCGGCACGTGACGTAGGCGGTAACCAGGTACGAGCGGAGCGCGACCACTTTCGCCTTCCTGTAGCCAGGTCTCATTTATCGCCATGAGATCAACATCATGTCGACTCATGGCTACGAGGGATTCCTCGTGTTTCGTACCCAATGAACCCGCATTAAAGAAACCAACTTTTAATTCTTTAAACTTAATCATTGCTAACTGAAATACCAGTAGTGTAGTTGTACCACTTCTAGACCACCTGAGTCAGACGTGGTTCAACGACGTTCGTCGACTCACGATCCTAAAAAAAAAAAAAAAAAAAGGTTTTGGCATGCTCTGATCACGAATCCGCGGTCCATTTTTGTGTAGAATGCACGGTTCCGGAGATGTGTAGATCAATTAGCTAATATCTAATTGATATCCGGTAAGGGCCTCCACCGTCATTAGCGTCCCATTGTTCCTATTTCTATTGTTCTATTGTTCATTAATCACCTTCATTGCAGCGTGTGCGTCGACTATATCAGTGCTATTGTATTATATTTCTTTGTTCCTAATTATACAACGCTAATCTGAATCATCAATAAAACACATTACATAATTTTGTTACAATTTTTATTTATAAAATACAAAATCTTATTAATTATTATCTATAAAATAGGAGCGAAACATCTCATCCACTAAAATATCGTTGTACAATGTGTTCCTTGTAAATATACTCGTAAAACTATGTATTGAACATCCTTGAAACTTATATAGCAAATACATTAAGCAATATTCGCCACAAACTGAAGTCCACTCATTCTGAATCCTATCAACATTCCAGTTCCATCTTTTACAATTCCTTTTTAAAAATTCTAGATGATATCGTACAGGTGATCGTCCATATGAATCAAAATATTGACCGACGTCATTCGTATCGATATATAAAGCTACCCAATGTGACCCTGGTTTATCATCTGTATCCAAATTACATATTATATACGTTGGTACGTGGGTATACATAGGCAGTCTATTAGCTGCATAAACATTATTTTCTAGACTGGGGTGAATCTTTTTCAGATGTTGTTGTACATCTAGTGTATCCATGATATTACTGCTATTAGTAGATTATTACAGTACCAATCTACTCAATGAATAACATAGGAATGGTCAATTATAGTGATTTCTAAATACTAAATTGCATTTTTGTGTTATACAAATCGTACTTGAGTCATTGATCAACAAACAAAACACAATACGAAGAAATGTTGAGATAGGCAACGGCAATGTGGGATAAACTGATATGTTTCTAAATATTAAATTGCATTTTTGTGTTATACAAATCGTACTTGAGTCATTGATCACCAAACAAAACACAATACGAAGAAATGTTGAGATAGGCAACGGAAATGTGAGATAAACTGGTTGACGCATAAAGTAATTATCAACTCATTACGGAAATACTTTAGATTAGAATTTTTACGTACTGGTGGTATATAAGACCAACAGACGCAGTCATCGAGTTAGTGTACGGTCGTTTGGCTACAGTGGATCTATCAATAGTACATTTGTGTTACTTCAATACACCAAAGGCTATGGATGTAAGTGTTTATTCTATTGACTAAATTACTTTTTTTCTGTTATTTTCATGTGTGTGTATTATTTTATTTAAATATTGTGTATGTATATGATTAAGCCGTGGTAACTCAGATGGTTAGCGCTAGCTGTAAATTTCACAGTACGCGACCCGGGTTCGATCCCCGCCAGCACCAATTAAATTGTTAATCGCAATTTTAAGTGCTTATTACCACGTGCTTGGTGGTGAAGGAAAACATCGTGAGGAAACCTGCATGTCTGAGAAAATTTCGAAGGCATGTGAAGTTCGCCAACACACATTGAGGGAGCGCGGCGGACATTTCCTTGCTCTAAAACCCTCTCAGAAATGAGAGGAGGCCTATGTTCAGCAGTGGACTTTAATAGGCTGTAACTTTAACTTTTTTAACTTTTATGATTAAGTGTTAACAAATTGATATTAACATTATAACTGTGTTGTTGCAGAAATCATTGAGCTTCGATGAAGATACCTATAAACAGTATTACTACTCGCCACTCTCCCCTCAAGAAGAGAGTGATAACCTCGTCATTAATAATAACACATGCGATGGTGGAAAAAGAAAATCGCAATCGATTGATCATTTTTTTGAAGCTGAATCGAAAATAAAAAAGAGGAAGGGAAAACTTCAGTGAAGTGTGCACCAGTGCTTTTTTCTCCACAATCATGGAAGAGAATACGGAACTATTCAATAGCGAATTAAATCAGGAGTTGTCTAAAGTTTGTGAAGAAATGGAGAGGGGTCAACTGTTCGATTCGTCATACGATGATGAGTTGTATCATCACTGTGCGATGGTTGAAACACAGTTTAAGTATGTAAAATAAACATTCATTTCGATCATAATTTACATATTGTCTTATACAGTTTTTAATAAATTTAAACATTTTAGCAGTCAACCACTACAACTTGGAAGAGGAACGAAGCGAACGTGCAGCAAAGAATCCAAGATCATCAAAAAACCAACAACGGAAGCAGAAGCGCATACCTCTGCAGGGAACAGTATCAGTAACGATGATCAAGTGGAATGTCCAACGTGCCATATATTTATCAAGAAACGGTATTTAGCTAATCAATTTAAAAGTAATGTTCATAAAAATAATCTTTTAAATTCACATAATTCTTTATCAAACGTTAGTGTTATTGAATCTGCTTTTGGAAATAGGATTTTAACTTATAAAATCAAGAGTAGAGTAGATCGTTCGACATGGGTAAATTTTGAAACTCCTGAACTATTTTTAAATTCTATTAAAGATGATATTTTATTTTTATTACAAGAGTGTATTCATCAACACATAATTTTTAAGGTAAACTTCATATTGCATGCTGATTTTGTTCAACAAACTAAAGATATTCATGATACGTTCGATTTTCAAACGCTTTACTATATTATTTGTCAAGGAGATGACTTAAATATTTTTCTTTCATCTTTAAATGATACAATTACTACTAAAATTAGTGCTTTCGAAAAAAAAGATAGTGGATGGAGTCTAAAAAACATAAAATCTATAGACATGAATGTTAATAAATTTAACCACCTACGCGGTACTTCATACATAGATCTTCCTCGTGACATAAAATTAAAAAAGGCTGTTATAAATGTAAAAAACAAGGATTATTTTTGTTTTAAATGGGCGTTACTCTCGGCGTTATATCCTGTAAACAAACACACCGATCGGTTATCATCGTACGTTAAACATGCAAATAAACTTAAATTTGATGGTATTTCCTTTCCGGTTAAAATTTCTGACATAGCAAAAGTAGAGAAATTAAATGATATTAGTATTAATGTTTTTGGGTTAGAATATAATAAAGAAAAACGATGTAATTCTATAGTAGGTGCATTATTTTTAACAAAGTGTCGTAAAGATAGACATATCAATTTATTATTTTTTTCCAAGGATACAAATATCATTATTGCTATATAAAAAATTTATCGCGGTTAGTTAGTAAACAAATTTCAAAAGACGGTCACATCATGTACATTTGTGAAGCATGTCTACTTCGTTTTCCATCTCAGGAAAGGTTAAATAACCATGAACAATACGATTGTGCCCACATTTGTACAGTATTACCAAACAGTGAAACTTTAAAAAAAAGAATTGGTTTGGTCAACCTATTTCAAATGATAAAATTAAATTTGATAGTTATGAAAAAAAGTTAAAGATACCATTCGTAGTTTATGCTGATTTTGAAGCATTTTTAAAACCAATAGAATCATGTTCTAACGATCCTTCCAAACCTTTCACTCGTAATATTCAGAAACATGAAGTACATAGTTTTGGATATTATATAAAATGTTCATATGATGATAAATTATCAAAATATGTAACATATTGCGGACCCAACTGTGCACAAGTGTTTATGGAAAGTTTATCTAACAATCTAAAAGAAATAAATAGACTTCAAAAATATCCACCACTTCCGCTAACAAATGAAGACAAAAACCAAATTTCAAATGCAACCATTTGTCATATTTGTGAAACTGAGTTGGCAAAACATTTTTATGATTTTGATTGGTACACTAGTAGTTTTATAGGTGTTGTTAATCATGTTGTTCGAAGATCAGAACACCTCGTTATATACCAATATTTTTACACAACCTTAGTCACTATGATGCTCATTTTATTGTTAACGCGTTAAACTTTTGTGATGGTGAAGTCGAAGTTATCCCTCAAAATAAAGAAAAATATATATCCTTTTCCAAAAAATTAAAAGTGAATAACCACGAAATTATATTGAGATTCTTAGATTCATTTAAGTTTTTATCGTGTAAATTAGAAGAATTGGCCAAAAATCTCAGTAATGATCAATTTCAAGAATTACGTAGAAATTACCCTAATGATGAAGATTTCTTTTGTTTAAAACGGCAAGGTGTTTATCCATATGAACTTATGACTAATTATGATAGTTTAAGTCTAACATCGCTCCCTGAACAAAAATGTTTTTATAGTTCACTCACAGATTCACATATTTCAAATGATGATTACAATCATGCTAAAGATGTTTGGGAACATTTTGGGTGTTGTAATATGCTAGATTATTCAAACCTGTATTTAAAAACAGACGTTTTACTTTTATCCGATGTATTTGAAAACTTTAGAAAGTTATGTATTAATACATATGATTTAGACCCTGTCCATTATTACACAGCACCCGGTTTAAGTTGGGATGCAATGTTAAAATATACAAAAATAGAATTAGAACTTTTAACAGATTATGAGAAAATTGCATTTATTAGATCAGGTATCAGAGGTGGTGTATCTCAATGTAGTAATCGTTATGCTAGAGCTAATAACAAATACATGCAGGATTATGATACAGGGAAACCAAATTCATATATCACATATTTTGATGCCAACAATTTATATGGTTGGGCTATGTCTCAATATCTTCCTACTGGTGGATTCGAATGGGTAAATCCAAATGCAGAATTTAATGTGTCTAAGACATCAGACTTCGGTTTTATTTTAGAAGTTGATTTGGAATATCCAGATGAACTTCATGATTTACATTCGGACTTTCCTTTATGTCCAGAAAACATTTGTGTAGGCAATATTAATGAGAATAAACTAGTCCCAAATTTAAATAATAAAGATAAATATGTAATTCATTACAGAAATTTAAAGCAATGCATAGAAATGGGGGTTAAATTAACTAAAATTCATAGAGTTTTAAAATTTAAACAGTCTCCCTGGTTGAAGATGTACATAGATCTAAACACAAAATTAAGAACTTTAGCAAAATCAGATTTCGAAAAAGATTTTTATAAATTAATGAATAATTCAGTCTTCGGTAAGACTATGGAGAATATTGAAAAAAGGGTTAACATAAAATTAGTTACGCACTGGGAGAACCAGGGAAAAGCTTTAGGTGCTCAAGATCTAATCGCTAAACCACAATTTCATAGCCTTTCAATATTTTCGGAAAACCTAGTTGCGGTTCAGTTGCGAAAAACGAAGTTAATATATAACAAACCAATTTATTTAGGGTTTTGCATTTTAGATATTTCAAAAACATTAATGTATGATTTTCATTATAACTATATGATTAAAAAGTTTAGTAAAATCAAATTATTGTATACAGATACGGATAGTTTAATATATCATATATTTACAAATGATTTTTACACTGATATAAAACCTGACCTTTCATCATACTTTGATACCTCAGATTATGATACAAATAATATTTTTGAATATCCAAAATTAAATAAAAAGAAATTAGGTTTTTTTAAAGATGAAAATAATGGTAAAATCATGAAAGAATTTGTGGGTTTACGATCCAAAATGTACGCTTTTAACTTAGAGAATAAGACTATAGCCAAGGCAAAAGGGGTAAATAAATGTATCACTAAAAAGATGACAATGAATAGTTATAAGTCTTCTCTATTTCATAAAAAAGTGCAATATTATAGTATGCTTAGATTTAAATCAATTAAACACACAATTTTCACACAAAAATTAAATAAGATAGGTTTATCATATAATGACACAAAGAGACATATTTTAGATAATAATATTGAAACATTAGCTTGGGGTCATTATAAACTGCGTTAAGTGTTGATAGTTTTTACTTTTATGTCTGCGTTTAAGAAAAATTTATATTGATTGTAAAATTATGATAATACTATAATATGACGTAGTTTATTACATATTTAATCATTGTTTTATTGTAAATAATTTAAGTTAATTGTTGTTTCTATTTATTTGAGGTTGAGTTAATTGTAAAATTATGATGTACTGATTGTGTTAGAAATAGTATACAGATAATTCTGTTTTATATAATTTTTGGAATATATATTAATTGTTTACACCAACACTTTCATTTTTTATTTCACCCCTTTCAACTTTAGACGTGTGTTATGTTTCACTTTATCCATCCGTTCACTGCTATTGTGGCAGGACCAAGTGGGTGTGGGAAGTCAAATTTTGTAACAAATTTCATAAAATCAGTTACAGAAATATGTAATTGTGATTTTAATCAGATCACATGGTGCTTTGATGAAATGCAACCATTATATAATTTACCAAATGTTAACTATCATCAAGGAATTCCAAATCTTAATATGTTTGATGGTGAAAACCCACATCTTGTTATTATTGATGATCTAATGAGAGAGTCCGATGGAAGAATTGTGGATATATTTACAAAAGGTAGTCATCACAGGAATCTTAGTGTATTTTATCTAACACAAAATTTATTTCATCAGGGTAAAGGACAAAGAGACATATCTTTAAACTCAAGTTATATAATATATTTTAAAAACCTTCGAGATAAAACTCAAATAAGATATTTAGCAAGACAAGTATCACCAGATAACCCAAAATTCATTGAAAATGCCTACAGGGATGCAACTCTAGAGGCGCATGGATATTTAATGGTAGATTTAAAACAGAATACCAATGATTTTTGTCGTATCAAGACAAATGTCTTTCCATTTAATGGTTTCTGTACAGTCTACGTCCCCACAAAAGAGTTTAAATACACCAAGAATCAAACAATTGAAATCATTGCTAAATGATGCATCGTCGACTCACAACGTATAAACATTTGCTAACCGCTTTGCATACGCTTAAACCAAAATATCAAAGAGCATTACTTAAAACGTGTGATGAAGAAGAAATTAACTGTATTTGTGAGTGTATTCATAACGTTTTACAAGGAAAAGTACCTCTTAAAGATCAGGATAAACAAAAATTGAATAAACATAAAAACATACTCCGTAAACTAGTACGTAAGTGTAAACATAAACTAAGAAAAAATATAATTATACAAAAAGGAGGGGCTTTCTTACCAACAATATTAGGTGCAATATTGAGTGGATTAGTGAGTGGACTAGCCAGTTAACATGGAAAATGCAAAGAAAATGATACTTATCGAACCTGGATTGATTGAAAAATTAAAACAAGAAAATAAGGTTAATAGTAATTTATCTCGATTAGATATTGAAATGCAAAATATTATGAATAGTAAGACGGAAGACCGAAAGAAATGGATATTATATTTACAAACACTGCAAAGATACCTTCATTTTACCGAAGAGGATCGTCAACCACTCAAATTACCAATTTATTCTGATACATCTAATGAAGATTCAAATGAGTCAAAAATTGGTTTTAAAAATAAAGATAGAGATCTAAAAACTTCAGTTGATATTGAATCTTTGCTGGAGGAGAATCGATCCATTAAAAGTAAAGAAAATAATGAAAATCCACTTTACACACCAGCTTAAATACTCAGTTTAATACCAAAAACTTATCATAAAAAAGGGCAGTTATTATTAAACTTAGTTGAAACAAGTAAAAGTAAAATACATTGGGATAATGAAGGTACAGTCATAATTGATAGTGAAAAAATTCCAGGAAGTAATATTGTTGATTTAATAAATGATTCACTAAGACCCCTAAAAAGAAGTGATCCGGTAGGGTGGGTTAGATTTGTTGAAGCATTAAAAGATATTAAAGTACCACTTACTTATATTGGAAATCCAAGGAGATGTGAGTTTATTAACCAACTTCAAGCAAAAGATCTGAACAAACCCTCTGAGATTGAAGTTCAAGAGTTTTCTACACCGGTCAGTAGAGATAAAAAGTCTACAACTAAAATACGTAAAGGACTTGAGTGGAAAAATGGACCCCGTACTAGAAGAAATTAACAGGATTTATTATGATCCATCTAATCCCGCTGGTTTTGGTAGTATTGATAAATTATCAAAAGCCATGAAGGGTAAAATGAATAAAAAGCAAGTAAAGGAATGGTTAAAATCACAAGAAACATACACATTACATAAACCCATTCGAAAAAAATTCCCGCGTAATAGGTACATTCTATCAAATATTAATGAACTGTGGCAAGCTGATTTAAGTGATATGCGAACTTATTCTCAATATAATGATGGTTTCAAGTATATACTTTGTATTATTGATGTATTTAGTAAATATGCTTTTGCAAGACCAATGAAAAAGAAAAACTCAGAAACAAATAAAGAATGTTTTGAAAGTATATTTACTGAAAGTAATTTAACACCTACTCACATAAAATCCGATAAAGGTACAGAATTTGTTTCAAAAGATGTACAAAAATACTTTAAATCCAAAAAGATTAATTACTATACCACTAACAATCCTGACATTAAGGCTAGTATTGTTGAACGATTTCAAAGAACACTAAAAATGAAAATGTGGCGTTATTTCACTCATAATAATACTTATAGATATATAGATGTTTTACAAGATTTAATATACTCTTATAATCACAGCTTTCACTCTAGTATTAAGATGTGCCCATGTGATGTAAATTCCAACAATATTATGACAGTTTGGACTAATCTTTATGATAGACGGTCAAAAAAACTTTCTTTAGAAAATCCTAAACCAAATTTCAATGTGGGTGATTATGTTCGAATAACTAAATATAAACATGTATTCCAAAAAGGATATGATTCAAATTGGAGTGATGAAATATTTATTATATCTTCAATAATTGATAGATCTCCATGGATTGTTTATACAATAACAGATTTACAAAATGAACCAATAATTGGTACTTTTTATGAAAGAGAATTACAGAAAATCACTTACAACCCCACCTCACAACATAAAATAGATAAAATAATTGACACTCGTTATTCAGGTAACAGAAAAGAAGTATTAGTGAAGTGGAAAGGTTATCCAGATAAATTTAACAGTTGGATTTTAGCTTCTAGTTTAAAAGAAATATGAATAAAGAAAGTTTCTATTTAACTTTGCTCAGCAATAGTTCAATGGAATACTTTCCTGATAACAAGACCACAAATTTTTCAACGAAATTACCAAAAGCTATAAAATTAGAAGGTGAATGGTCGGTTGGAGTTGTCGAGTTTCAATATCCATGTACCATGTTTACTGTTCAAGACCATGAAAATGTTATATACATTACAAAATCTATGTTAATGCCTAATGAAGATAAACCATCCACAGTGTACTACAAAAAACATATTCCAGCTACCAACTATGATAACGTTGAGCATATTTTAAGAGTGTTAAATGGTATCGGAGAGAACTTGAAATTTCGCTATGATGAAATAACAAAATTTGTGTCTGTTTCGGTATTGGATAAAAATATAACATCCGTAACATTATCACCAAAATAAGGTTTACAGCTAGGTTATGAACCAAATAAAAATCTCCTAGAGAGAAATTTTGGAAAGTGTCCTGCTAATTTACACTTAGGGTTACCATCTCAACTATTTCTATAATGCGACATTATCGATCCTCAGATTGTGGGTGATGTTATGACTCCTTTATTAAGAGTCATTTCATTAGATCCTACAAAATACATTTATGGTGCAAATAAAATGCACATTTTCTCTCAACCTGACTACTTACCTGTTATGCGAAGAGAGTTCGATACGTTGGAAATAGTTATAAGATCGAGTACAGGACAAAAAATACCATTCCAGTTTGGAACCGTGTGTATTAAACTACATTTTCGAAAATTATAATAATGAATTCTCTTCGTGATCATCATAAATGTCCATATGAAAATTATTATACACATCAAGCTGGATCAGGAGTTGGAGTAATTTATAAGGGTTCACCATATCAACGCGGTCATGGTATTGGGAGCTTCTTAGGGGGGTTATTCAGATCAGTTTTACCTTTACTTTCAAGTGGTGCTCGAGTGATTGGTAAGGAGGCATTAAGCGCTGGAGTAGGACTTTTATCGGATATAGTTCAAGCCCGTCCTATGGAAGCCTCAATAAAAGATCGTCTAAAGCAAGTTAGTACGAATTTAAAACGAAAGGCTGATGAGAAAATTGATCAATTTAACATGACTGGATCTGGGTATAAAACTAAAAGAAAACGATTGACATCGTTCATTCCACCATTAACTGCTAAAGTGAAAGCTGCGAAAAAACTTTGTCTAAAACCAAAAAATATCAAAGATATATTTTCAAACTAAATATGTCTTTCCTTCATAATCATGCTTGTGAGTGCGTTAAGTCAGAATTGGATTTGTTTGCACTACCGTCTACACAAACTAGCATTGAAAATGGATTGTGGATTCATTATAAACCAATTTCATCTCTTGGTGATGATGGACCTATCGAGTTTCAAGTTCCTGGGACCGGCGATGACTACATAGATTTGTCTCATACATTACTCCCCATAAAGGCAAAAGTATTAAATCAAGATTCAACTAACTTGGTATCTACTACAATAGTAGCACCTGTAAATAATTGGCTGCATTCACTTTTTAGTCAACTTGATGTTTATTTAAACCAAAAACTTGTATCACCACCTAATAATACCTATGCATATCGAGCATACATGGAAACCCTTTTAAACTATGCCCCTGCTGCTAAACAATCTCATCTTACTTGTAGTCTTTGGTATGAGGATACAGCAGGAAAAATGGATTCTACAGATGGTAAAAACATAGGATTTGTTAAAAGACAGGAATTGATTAGTGAAAGTAAGGAAATAGAAATGATTGGTCATCTTCACGGTGACATTTTTAACCAAGATAAATTTTTAATTAATGGTGTTGAAATGAGTGTTAAATTGGTTCGATCAAGAGAGAGTTTTAATTTAATTGTTGGGTCAAACGATGTAAAGTTTAAAGTTTGCATTACGGACGCAACTCTTATTGTTCGACGAGCACGAATTAATCCAAGTGTATTACTCGCACATCAAAAAGTTTTAGCTTCTACCACTGCTAAATATCCTATTACTCGAGCTGAAGTAAAAGTTTTAACAATTCCTTCGGGTGTTCAAGGAAAAACTCTTGATAATATATTTTTAGGACAGGTACCGAAAAGATGTATAATTGGATTTGTGAACAATTCTGCATTTAATGGTTCCCTTACTAAAAATCCATTTAACTTTGAAAACTATGGTATTAATTCTTTCAGCTTATATATTGATGGTCAACAAATACCTTCAAAAGCTTTGCAACCATCTTTTAATAATAGCATATTTACATCAGCATATCATACTCTATTCTCGGGAACTGGTATTCACTTTCTTAATGAAGGAAATGGAATCTCTTGTGAACAGTATGGCAAAGGTTACTGTCTATTAGCATTTGACTTAACTCCTGATTTATCAGCTAACTCATCAACTCATTGGAATCTCATAAAGCATGGTAGTGTAAGAATAGAAGTACGATTTGAATTCTCATTAATACAAACAATTAACTGTATAGTTTATGCTGAGTTTGATAATATTATTGAGATAGATAAAAACAGAAATGTTACTGTAGACTATAGTAGTTAAGGTTATAATATGTGTTGTGTGTTAGATTTTATGTGTTATGTGTAATGCATTTTGTGTGTATGTAACTATGTGAAACGTTATAAAATTAAATAAAACAAATTGTATGCAATATATATTTTTTTATTTCTTTATAAATCTTCTATTTAATCTAATACAAAACACTGTTCGAGTTGAAATTTTACATAAGCACACTGACTAAACCACTGAACATGCTGCTGCCAAGGATCATCATCATCTTCCCAATCTTTTAAACCACCACCACAATGGAAACACTTGGTCCCGTCTGCATGGCCAGTATAAAAGAAACCAGCTTCTGCAAGATCTTCAGGTTTCTGTCGCATAACGAGAGGCCAGTTTTCGAAACTAAGCAAACGGCTAGATTTTGAACTGAAGAATGGATATTCAGCTCTTGAGTACTGCATACTCTTCTCGTTTTCTTCTCCACTCAGTGTTGTAGTTTTGTTATTCAATGATGTGTTTTGTACACGTATGCCACACTCATCTCTTCCTTCCGCTCTTGTCTTCCTGTAATTGAAGTAAACAGAATCACATTCACTAATGATCAGCTAATGACTGTCATTGTTAAAAAAGTATTTTTTAACTTTTTCACTTTCTGCTATTGTCTTTGTTATATTGTATACGAGGGCGTTTGTGTTGTCGTAGATGCTATCCTTATTAGTCTTTACGTAATATTTAATTCTCGTGGAAGCATGTTTCCAATGATCAGTAGTTGGAATCTTGGATAGCTTCTTCATATCGTACATTTCAATTTTGATGAGATGCGTCGCTTGGTCTCCGTCGTCAGAATTAGTAGAAATGTATGATACACCATCTCTAGCGGCTCGTGCTACGGTTGATGATAACAGCTTCCTCTTTTTTATTTTTTATTCAGCTTCAAAAAAATGATCAATCGATTGCGATTTTCTTTTTCCACCATCGCATGTGTTATTATTAATGACGAGGTTATCACTCTCTTCTTGAGGGGAGAGTGGCGAGTAGTAATACTGTTTATAGGTATCTTCATCGAAGCTCAATGATTTCTGCAACAACACAGTTATCATGTTAATATCAATTTGTTAACACTTAATCATAAAAGTTAAAAAAGTTAAAGTTACAGCCTATTAAAGTCCACTGCTGAACATAGGCCTCCTCTCATTTCTGAGAGGGTTTTAGAGCAAGGAAATGTCCGCCGCGCTCCCTCAATGTGTGTTGGCGAACTTCACATGCCTTCGAAATTTTCTCAGACATGCAGGTTTCCTCACGATGTTTTCCTTCACCACCAAGCACGTGGTAATAAGCACTTAAAATTGCGATTAACAATTTAATTGGTGCTGGCGGGGATCGAACCCGGGTCGCGTACTGTGAAATTTACAGCTAGCGCTAACCATCTGAGTTACCACGGCTTAATCATATACATACACAATATTTAAATAAAATAATACACACACATGAAAATAACAGAAAAAAAGTAATTAAGTCAATAGAATAAACACTTACATCCATAGCCTTTGGTGTATTGAAGTAACACAAATGTACTATTGATAGATCCACTGTAGCCAAACGACCGTACACTAACTCGATGACTGCGTCTGTTGGTCTTATATACCACCAGTACGTAAAAATTCTAATCTAAAGTATTTCCGTAATGAGTTGATAATTACTTTATGCGTCAACCAGTTTATCTCACATTTCCGTTGCCTATCTCAACATTTCTTCGTATTGTGTTTTGTTTGGTGATCAATGACTCAAGTACGATTTGTATAACACAAAAATGCAATTTAATATTTAGAAACATATCAGTTTATCCCACATTGCCGTTGCCTATCTCAACATTTCTTCGTATTGTGTTTTGTTTGTTGATCAATGACTCAAGTACGATTTGTATAACACAAAAATGCAATTTAATATTTAGAAATCACTATAATTGACCATTCCTATGTTATTCATTGAGTAGATTGGTACTGTAATAATCTACTAATAGCAGTAATATCATGGATACACTAGATGTACAACAACATCTGAAAAAGATTCACCCCAGTCTAGAAAATAATGTTTATGCAGCTAATAGACTGCCTATGTATACCCACGTACCAACGTATATAATATGTAATTTGGATACAGATGATAAACCAGGGTCACATTGGGTAGCTTTATATATCGATACGAATGACGTCGGTCAATATTTTGATTCATATGGACGATCACCTGTACGATATCATCTAGAATTTTTAAAAAGGAATTGTAAAAGATGGAACTGGAATGTTGATAGGATTCAGAATGAGTGGACTTCAGTTTGTGGCGAATATTGCTTAATGTATTTGCTATATAAGTTTCAAGGATGTTCAATACATAGTTTTACGAGTATATTTACAAGGAACACATTGTACAACGATATTTTAGTGGATGAGATGTTTCGCTCCTATTTTATAGATAATAATTAATAAGATTTTGTATTTTATAAATAAAAATTGTAACAAAATTATGTAATGTGTTTTATTGATGATTCAGATTAGCGTTGTATAATTAGGAACAAAGAAATATAATACAATAGCACTGATATAGTCGACGCACACGCTGCAATGAAGGTGATTAATGAACAATAGAACAATAGAAATAGGAACAATGGGACGCTAATGACGGTGGAGGCCCTTACCGGATATCAATTAGATATTAGCTAATTGATCTACACATCTCCGGAACCGTGCATTCTACACAAAAATGGACCGCGGATTCGTGATCAGAGCATGCCAAAACCTTTTTTTTTTTTTGGGTTCGTGAGTCGACGAACGTCGTTGAACCACGTCTGACTCAGGTGGTCTAGAAGTGGTACAACTACACTACTAATACCACTAACGTTGGCCGAATAAGAAGATTTATCCATTGTTAAAAAATTGATAGTAATGAAGTAATAATGAGTATAAAATACCAAATACAGTTTTTCTAATTGTAACATATATTATATATTGTAAATTTAATCTTATAAATATATAGGATATCTCAGGATTTACATATAATAAATAAATATTATTAAGACATGATGTATGTTTACTTTGTACACTAAACTGACAACACGTTACATATACATTATATAATGACAAGACTTTATACGAGTATATAAATTGAGATAGATTACGTTTATTATTATTGAATATTAAAGTTATTTCTTTCCGAATATTAAAATTATATTCGTTTAAAATAATTTTATACGTGGTAGAGCCATGCTGCAGCTATATTAGTAGTATAGTAGTAGCACGAATGGGTTGGCTCGACCGGGGAAGGACCACGCTCTCACAGAATACCATCGTAAAATAGCAGCTTGACACTGCTGTGTTTCGTATGGTGAGTGTAGAGAACCGGAGACCCTTTTTACTGGAAAAGAGGCATTCCATCTTAGTCCTCACGGGTGACAACGCATCTGCATTTTGATATCATCTGCAGATTGATAAATGTAGATGTCTATGGGCCACGGCAACCACTTACCATCAGGTCGACTGTGTGCTCGTTTGTCACTCTATCCTATAAAAAAAATATGTGTGTTTAAAAATAAACACAAAATTAAAATTGCGTTTGTGTAAGTAGAGTAAAAAACGTAAGGAGCTGTTTGCATGTACCACTAATGACGCAGAAAAATATAGTAAAATAAAATTGCGATTACTCACGGTATAAACACTTTTGTCATACACACAAATACTAACGAGACAATGAAAATTACACTTAAAGATTTCATGTGTAATGAACACGTACACTGATTTACATAAACCAAAAAAGGCTGAATTAAAACTTAACAAACAACCCTTTGAAAAGCAACATATTATATTAAGTTGATGTATATTAATATGAATACACTTACTGTATGTAATTGTTATTATGGAGACTAACTTGTAAAAGAATATAAATATTGTTTTAACAAACTTAATTAAGCTATCTCTAACATAATAGGTAGGCTAATAAAAAAGTAATATTAAAAAAGGTAAATTAATAGCTAACGCGTGATTAACAAAAAACACGCTGGAGGTCTGCTTTGGACCGAATTCGCGTTACAGGCTTTCCATCTCCTTTCTCACGAAAATATGTCCACCCTTCGTCCAAGTATAACGCCATTTTGCTTTTTTCGCTGCTTCGCGAGTCTTATCAAACAACTTCCTATTCAAAGGTGTTAACCGCTCATTCACGTAAAACCGACGCGGCTCCCCGGGTAACCCCAGTGACTCAGTGGTTACTGTCCGCCGAACACACGTGGAACGTAAAAATTCATTTCGCAACACTCGCCGGCTCATCCGCACCATAATTCTACGTGGTCCCAAACGAACTTCGTCTTGTGAAAGTTTTCATTGCGCAAAAAAAATGTCTACGTGCAATATATAATATGGCCCCACATGAATCGTGCAAACCAATATTTATAAATTTAAAAGTGTTAACACTTCCTTGCATATACATCCTTGAAACAGCAAAATTTGTGAAAAATAATTCTGAGCTGTTTACAACTGCTGGAGATATTATCAAGTCCAAACCCTTAAGGAATCCAGATAAATTAGTCATTGATAAAATACCAAAAACAGTAAATTATCATAGAAATTGCTATGCAATGTGCATAAAAGTGTTTAACGCAATACCCAATAATATAAAATTACTACCAAGGAAGCGTTTCGGGAACGAGTTGAAAAAGTGGCTAGTTAATAAATCTTTTTATTCGGTTAGCGAGTTGTTGGAAAAACAATAATTATCTTTATTTTTTTTTAATAATAATATTTTGGTAATTACATATTATAATGTGACATGAAATTATAAATATTAATGATATGATAATGCAAATAGTAGTAAATGTTTTTTTTTTTAATTAGTTCACATTAATTTTTTTGTTTTTGCTATTTATTATGCAATGTACGTATTTTTTTTAATTTTAATTCGTAATTTCATACTTAATGTTTATAAAATTCAATAATTTTGTACACCAGAAATGGTTAATGTGTTGTACTATATTTTCTATAACAACTGTAAAACACACACATTATGCAAAATAAATAAATAAATAAATAAATAAATTGAGAGCTATCAATGTCGTCAATAGATTTGCGTAATATTCCGACACGCTCGGCATGGACAATTTCAAGGTGGTTAATATCAAGGCCTAACTTTCTAGCGCATAGTATGACAGTATTAATGGCTAATTCACCCTTTTGTTCCGGTAGACCTGAGATTTCCAAGTCATTGGCTAACAGGTCCTGATCCCTCTCGCTTAGTTGGATCCTTGATTCAGCTATTGTATTCTCAAGCTCCATGGACTTACATTTGTGCTCACATTCTTCCATTCGGTTCTCCAACTTGGTGACCCTAGAGTCAATTTCTTCCAAATTTATATTACACACGAGCATTGTATCCCTTAACATGGCGAATTTGTCCCTGATCTCCTTCAGCTCATTGCGCATTGCACGAGCATTTACATGAGCTCATTACGAAACAAGCGTATTTCTAGGCCTATGTCAATGTCTTTGTGGACGGGACTACTATCTCCGACATCCTGACATTTTACCGGTGTATTAGAATTGTCCCCAGCACGAGGAACTTTACTCTTACAACCTTTTGAGATAAGTTAAGGCAGCCTCGATGATATGTGGCATCACATTTGCCACAGATAACGCCATCTGTCGCCGAAAGGTAGCGGCCGCATGCTCCACACTTTGCCATATTATTGATATCAGTAAATAATCTTAATCAATGCAACTAGTGGCCACCAGATGGCACAGAAGGGATTGTATCAATTGATATCAATATACTAAAATATAAAACTTAGTTTTTATAAGTAAATTAATAATATTCCAATTCGTTAGATACAGTGATAATTAAATGTTTTTCAAATTATAATAATATATGGAATAAGTTTGTAAGTTCGGACAAATTAATATCTTTGCTACACAAAAACAGGGTACTTTGACATTGATTCTTTCCTTATTTACAATTTTACTATTGATTACTTTTAAATTACACCACACCTATATTCAGTATCTCCAATCTTTGTTATATTAAGCACATATATCACTTTTGTAGCTTTAATACTTAAATAAATTTAATTAAACTCGATTACTTTAAGAGCACAGTCAATTCAACTACTGTATATCCGATGACGATGACGTTGGTGCTGACGATGACAATGACGATGACGTTGACGTTGACGATGACGCTGTCGATGACGGTGCCGATGACGATAATGATGACGTTGACAATGACGATGACAATAACGAGGGCTATGACGATGACGGTGACAATGACAATGTTAATGGCTAAGTACTTTCAGCTAGTGTTCTTGGCACAAAACCACGGGAAGTATGATTAGGGCCGTGTGATTATTTAGGTTTTATATTTAATATTTTCTATTATAGTTAATATATAAAATAATAGTTAATATAGTAATATATACTAACTAATATAGTTTAAATGTCATGTTTTTAAAATAATTTACCAAATTTTTGTTTGTAGTTTGATATAAGATACCAAAAAATTAAAAAAAAAATAATGAAATATAACAAATTTAAAAATATAAATGTATTTACTTATGTTTTGAGCTTTCAAGCCATTGTAACCTCTTACGTCTAACAGTTTACATGGAACACAAAACAACAGCACTGCTCTTTCGAGTACTGTGAAGAGCTCCACTCCATTCTAGCATTCGCTTATTGTTTGAACGTTACATGCGAGCCCGCATTGTATGTTTTTTCTTTTTAATTGGTATATTGCATCGTTTTTATAACAACAAGCTTTTAATAATTATTATAGAACTGAGCTAAAATAATTATCTTTCATTTTAGAAATTAGATTTTTATAAATTACTAGCTGTGCCCCGCGACTTCGCCCGCGTGGAATTTACTACGATTTCATGGATATCATTTTTTTTTCGCGGAACCCTAATTTTGTTTTTGAGTAATGCTACCATAGTATTAATATTGACAAATATTGAGATTAATATTTATACGATACTAACGTCACTCAATTGTTTAGCCTTCCTGGAACCTTTCCACTAACACTTAAACTTTATGGTATGGTATTAAAGTTCAAATTTACTTTAAGTATTATTACGAATCTTTTGTATGGTAATATAGAAAATTGTTGTTTTAAGATATTTTCAGGCAATTTTTTAAAATTTTCTCTCCGTAAGAACCATCTTCGTACTTCAAGAAATATTATGAAAAAAAATTAGCGAAATCGGTGCTCTCGAGATTTGCGCTTAGCAACACATTCAGCGAATCATTTTTATATTATAGACTAGCGACATGCCTAGAATTAGGGTGACAAAGCACACAGTCCACCACACATAATCAATCGACATTAATCCTCAATTTCGAATAAAAATGTAGATGCGTTGTCACCCTTGAGGAGTAAGATGGAATGCCTTGTTTCTAGTAAAAAGGGTATTCGGTTCTCTACTCTCACTATACGAAACACAGCAGCATAAAGTTTTGCTGGTATACTGTGTAAGTATTCCTACCCCGGCTGAGCCCAAACATTCGTGCCATGACCATAATAAAGCAGCAGCGAGACTACCACGTACAAAATTCTGTTAATTCTATTAATAGATGTAACGTAATCAAAATACATTTTCTTTCGTTTTTATAAATATAATATTCAATTTTTTCGGTTAGATATAGCCTAGATCCCTTCTGGCATTACTTTCTACCTTTCGTGAAGTTTTATTAGAGTCGGTTCGGCCTTTCCGAAGATGGGCCTGACAGATAAACAGACAGAAAAACAAAAATTTTAAAAATGGTTATTTCTATCTTAATAACGTCTAATTAACCCACTGAGATTAATAGAAGCCAGTTATAAAAAAATATATGTGTATAAATAAGCAGTAACTACTGCTTGATTGCAGCTCAACTTATTGTTTTACAAGTAGATGTGAATAATTTAAAATTAAAAATTTTGCACAGCCGACTTTAATATAAGTTATTAAGAATAACTCAATAACTATTGGTCTGACCTTGATCAAATTTATATGGGACCACACGAGAAGTAACACCAGTCACCCAGTAAAAAGTTATGAGGTACACATAAAAAAAACATACAGTCGAATTGAGTACCGTCTCCTTTTTGAAAGATGGCAGAAAATAAAGACTCAATCAACCTTGTGGTGTTAAGACGCCTACATTTATCTTTGATTAGAAAAAAAGTATTGCTGCGTAAGACTTTTCGTCCCGTGGGTATCATAAGAGGCGACTGTGGGAAAAACCAGAAAATTTATTTATTTTTTTATCACTTAAACAATATACATTGTGTCGTAAACATGAAAATAGATAATAATAAACTTAAATAAAATTAAAATAACTAGTCAAACGAACATTTTAGTAATTTTCTACTACATGTCAACATATTGAAAATATAATCGAGCTGTCGTTGTATTTAACAATACAACGACAGCTGTATTATCATAGCTGCTTCAAGTAGTAGTGGATACGGAAATAAAATTTTTTTTCATTGTTGTATTTTTTTTTTCAATTTTGAACGCAATGAGCAGTTGGCGCACTGTGCCTTTCAACATTATTAAGTGTTAGTCTTGATTTAAATGCGTTATTTAGGTCTTTGCGTCTGATATTAAAACGAACTTCTGCTTCAATTTCAGATTCATATGCCTCAGCTTTATCCTCAAATCGGATTCGAATCCCGCACGGAACAAGTATTGGTATGACCTTCAAATAATTGTTCCAGGTCTGGATGTTTGTTCTTGTGCAATTTGTGTTTGTAAACTGCCTCCACGATACAGGAGAAAATTCTAGTGTGGGGGTAACCTTTTTTAAGCTATTTAAAAAAAATAACAACTAGAAAATGAAACTGTGTTTGCGGCTGATGTATATTTTTTACGTTACCTTTACCGGTAAGGGATCCTTACAGCCTATCCAAAGTTCATATCTGAAACAGGTCTCTACCAATGATTGCCTTACCGACACATTGGTTTTTAGTTAATTAATTAATTTGTTATACTTAACCTTTTAAATATTAAGTTTAAATATACTTTTCCTAGTGGTTTATTAGGTAGAAATTGCTTTAAAATTCTATAAAGAATTATCAAATTATTTTATCTGTGCCATTGAATTCTGACCTTTACTTAGTTATTTTATCTCTGCCATTGACTGTAGTCGTTTGGCCATACTGTATACGGGAATCATTAAATGTCATTGTTGAAAACTCATTAGTCTGAGACAATGCCTCGAGACGGAGCGAAATATTAAAGCACTTTCGCACTAAGCGCTTTTCAAATTACTTTTAATATTAAGCAATGAATTTATAGAATTTATGAAAAGCTTATAAACAAGATTGTACAAACAGTTGTTAGTTATGGCATATGAATCTGAGACGCGGTCCTTCACTGCTGGCCGTATTTTTATTATTTTTATAGAATTAGGGTGACAACCAAGCACACAGTCCACCTGATGGTAAGTGGTTGCTGTGGCCCATAGACATCTACATCTATCTTCGTTTGCGAATTAAAATGCAGATGCATTGTCAGCCGTAAGGACTAAGATAGAATACCTCTTTTCCAGTAAAATAGGTCTCCGGTTCTCTACACTCACCATACGAAACACAACAGTATTAATCTGCTATTTGACGCTGGTATTCTGTGAGAGCGTGGTCCTTCCTCGGCCGAGCCGACCTATTCGTGCTTCAACTATACTATTAATATAGCTGCAACATGGCTCTACCACGTAAATATGCCGTATGATGGAGTAGCTCAGTGAGCTATGGAGAGAGCTGTGCTGGGATTTTCTCAGCATGTTATACTAAGAAATGAGAAGAACCAGAGTTACTGATATAGCCCAACGGATAGTGAGCTGAAATGACAATGGGCCTGCCATATAGCTCGAATAACTAACCATCTAAGGAGAAAGGTTCTCGAGTGGCAGCCTCGTACCGGTAACCAAAATGTATAGCAGCCCCCCAATAAATGGAGTAACGACCTGGTAATACATGCAGGAAGTCGATGTATGCAGGTGACTCAGAACCGTGCTTTGTGGCATTCCTTGGGGGAGGCCTATGTTGTGAAAACTTGTAAAGGGCTGTAATGAATGAATGGATATAAAATACTGGAGATGAAAAAGCTGGCTGAAGGGATCGTGGCATTTTCTGCCGACTTCCAAAAAGGAGCCGGTACTCAATTCGACTGTATGTTTTTTTTTTTCGTTTTTTTTTTTATGTGTGTTACCTCAGAACTTTTTTCTGGGTGAACCGATTTCGATGATTCTTTTTTTATTTGAAAGCTGGTACTTCTCGTGTGGTCCCATATGAATTTGATCAAGGTCAGACCAATAGTTTTTAAGTTATTCTTAAATAACTTATATTGAAGTCGGCTGTACAAAATTTTTAATTTTAAATTATTTAAAATATTATTTTATTCGCACACAGTTGCATAGTTACACGTATGTAGAAATTACTTTACATTTTTACGGCGATAAAAATTGTTAATATTTTAAAAAAGTCTACGCGAAATATATCAAAATGGAACTCAAACGAAAAACAAGCCCTCAACATACTCGTATGTAGCAAACAAACAATAAATAAGAGCGTTTCCGGGATTGAATTCCTCTCGACTGTACTCGTGAGTGTGGTTGTCGGTTCGGATGTGTTATTTGAACTGGAAGATACTGGTACATAGGTTTATTAATTTAAAACTTTTTTGATAATGTAAGTTTCCAACCCAGCAATATTTAAACAGCTCTCTGTTTTTCGCGAATATTTTTGATGCAATGTGACTTTAGATGCTTAATTCAGTGATTTCATACTTCACTGCCTTGCTAGTAGTGGTAGTGGTTTACAGTAACAGATGTTGCGGAATTTAGAAGAGGAATAAGAATCTTTGGAGGTGAAGCAAAGACAGGTTGGCCGCCAACCGCGGTAATTGAAGAAACTTAAGTATGAAGAGTTTGAGTGAGAACTGTTCAATGGTTCGACAGTAATGCAAATCATCATTAATGGCATTGTGCAAAATGTCTGTCGCACAAACAGATGAAGATCGTCGGGTGGATTAGTACCGATTCATGATTGAGAAATTCGAATCCCATTATAAAAAAGTCTATGATATTATGACTTGACACGATAAAGCGACAGTCAATAGTATGGTGGTTTGAAGATGAGCTATCACCAAAAAATTGCCAAACGCCAAGCAAACTAACGGTGGTAGAGCCTTGAAGCAGCTTTTGCTGTTGCACGTATGGGCCGGCTCGAGCCGGGTTAGTACCACGACCTCACAGAATACCGGCGTGAAGTGGAAGCTCTGCTTCCGCGTTTCGTCTGGTGAGTGTAGGTGACCGGATGCCCAATTCCCCCCCCCCCCCTCCCCCATCAACATGGTAGCGGAATTACGTCATAAACTACCCCAGGAGGGTACCAGTACCCCTGGAGAATCCCTCGCTGAGCATCCACGACCATGCTATTCCACTCCTGAGCGTGGGTGCTCAGGCTGCCCCGCGTATTCTGGGGGGGGGGGGGGGGGCAAAATTCCGCTCAACACAATAACTGCTCGGGGCAAACTGAGCAACAAGACCAAGGCGACCCCTGCCACGCTATCCGTGAATTTCTGCAACATCAGGGGACTTCACTCGAACCTAAACGCCGTCCACTACCATCTTGAGACGGCGAAGCCGGCCTTGCTCTTTCTGACCGAGACGCAGGTGTCCTCTCCGGCTGATAATTCGTATCTCTCCTACCCGGGGTACAAATTGGAGCACTCCTTTGTGCCTCGGGCTGGAGTTTGCGTGTATGTCAGAGAGGACATCTGTTCTCGACGCCTCGGCAGTCTTGAAGGTTCGGACCTGTCCATCCTTTGGCTACGCGTAGACAGCGACGACCATCCGCGCGTCTACGTGTGCCTCTATAGGTCCCATAGCGGTAATGCCGAAACAGACCGACTCATCGACCACGTCCAAATGGCTACAGATTCCTTGCTACAACAGGTCCCATCCGCCATCACCCCCTTGTTCTCCAAAATAATGGAATCCGTTGTAAACTGCCACCTCATGCGGTACCTTGAGGATCACCAGCTGATTAGTGACCGCCAGTACGGTTTTCGTCGGGGTCGATCAGCTGGTGATCTTCTGGTCTACTTAACTCATAGATGGGCGTTGGCAGTAGAGTCCAAGGGGGAGGCATTGGCCGTTAGTTTGGACATTGCGAAGGCCTTCGATCGGGTTTGGCACAAAGCGCTTCTTTCGAAGCTCCCTTCCTATGGGCTTACCGAGAAATTATGCAATTGGATCACCAGCTTTCTTGCAGATCGGAGCATCAAGGTCGTTGTAGACGGTGCATGCTCCGACTACAAGCCTATTAACGCTGGTGTTCCACAAGTCTGCGTGCTATCACCAACGCTGTTTCTTCTGCATATCAATGATATGTTGCAAGCTGGTAGCATTCATTGCTATGCAGATGACAGCACTGGTGATGCTCTATACACCGGCCGTGCCAATATTTCTCGGGAAAACTTCACCGAGTACCGGAACAAACTTGTGTCTGAAGTCGAGTCTTTGCTGGACAAAGTCTCGGATTGGGGGCGACTAAATCTAGTCCAGTTTAATCCTCAGAAGACACAAGTTTGCGCGTTTACCGCTAAAAAGAACCCCTTTGTCGTATCTCCTCAGTTTCAAGGTACTCCCCTTGTTGCCTCAGCCAGTATCGGAATCCTCGGCGTCGACATATCAAATAGCGTGCAGTTTCGTGGTCACTTGTAAGAGAAGGCCAAATTGGCCTCTAAAAAGCTTGGCGTGCTCAGCAGAGCGGGACAGTATTTCATGCCGGCTCAACGCCTGCAACTTTACAAGGCGCAGGTTCGGCCTCACATGGAATACTGTTCCCATCTCTGGGCTGGGGCTCCCCAGTGCCAGCATCTTCCACTTGACCGTATCCAGCGCAGAGCGGCTCGAATCGTCGACGACCGAGTCCTTTCCGATCGGCTCGACTCATTGGCACTGCGAAGAGATGTTGCATCTCTTAGCATTTTCTTTCGCATTTACCATGGGGAGTGCTCTGAGGAATTGTTCGGATTAATCCCAGCCGCCAAATTTCACGAACGCACATCGCGGCAGAACTCCCGATACCATCCACACCATCTGGATGATTGGCGGTCCACCACTGTGCGATTTAGAAGATGTTTTCTTCCTCGCACA
Source organism: Parnassius mnemosyne (assembly GCA_963668995.1). Taxonomy (NCBI): domain Eukaryota; kingdom Metazoa; phylum Arthropoda; class Insecta; order Lepidoptera; family Papilionidae; genus Parnassius; species Parnassius mnemosyne. Next base: position 24,881,713 of record CAVLGL010000091.1, read on the forward strand.
ACTTCCTTGTGGAATAATTTACCACCAGCGATTTTTCCGGACCGATACGACTTAGGGACCTTCAAGAAAAGAGCCTACTCCTTTTTAAAAGGCCGGCAACGCATCTGCAATTCCCCTGGTGTTGCGGTTGTTCATGGGCGGCGGTAGTCTCTTACCATCAGGTGAGCCGCATGCTCGTTTGCCCCCTCTCCTATAAAAAAAAAAAAAAACAGAAGCAACACTCGTTTTTCTGCAAGCAGTGTCAAGTTGCTACTGAGCTATCTATTACAGTACCTAATAGAATAAATATTAACCCAGAGAGACATGTGACAATTTTTGCCTCGATAGTACCGTCAGTTTGAAGTGGCAAGTGACCAAAGTCAGGAGTCCGGCATCATTTATGGCACTACGTAAATAGAGCAACGAACCTACGAAAATAGAGCACCGAAAACTGTTTCCTAGACAGTGCACTTTTTTATTCAAAAAAAAAAATAGACTATTATGCCTTATCAGCCTTTTTGCCCCGACTTAACACCTGTGGTTTTTACCTGTTTTCAAAAGTTAAAATAAAATTAAAATATGAAAAATGTAGATTTTATCGTCTGACTGTTATGAGCCAGTTCTTGACTACCTCACCTGAGCGTAAGTGGTGATGCAGACGAAGATGAAACTGTTAATAAGCTTATCCAAAGACGGAAACTGGTGTGGTTCTGTGCAGCCTTTAGACAGTACTGAAGGATATACAGAGCCAATGTCTTGGCTTTCTTCGTTTGAATTTCGTTATAATGCAGGTGTCCATGGACTGCAGTAGTAATTAAAGTGGACTTAAACGTTTGTTATCAAAATTTATGAAATAGACAGAAGGTTTGAAAGAAAAGAAAACGCACTGGTAACTTATAATTTCAAGATTTTACACAAGACACGTTGCAGTACAAATGGCTCGGCCACGCCGAAAGATCACGCTCTCATATAATACTAGCGTTATATATCATCTTAATGCTGACATGTATAGTGGAAAGTGTAGAGAACCGAAGAACCTTTTAACTGGATCCGAGGTATTTCATTAGCCCTCAGGGGTGACAACGCATCTGCATTTTGATCCACATTATACACTTCACCATCAGGTAAACTGTGTGCTTGTTTCTCACACTTATTCTTTAAAAAAATATATAGAAATTTTTATATTTACGTTTTGTTTGAAAAATAGCGTAGACCAACAAATATCCACTACAGGTTCGTGTTTGAAACACAAATAACTAACATGAATTTGATTGGAGTGGAACTCTTTTGTGTATTTAAAAGTGAATTTTTAGCATTTTAAGTTTTAAGCTACTGAAATGTTATTATAATTGTGTTAGTTGTAAAAATGGTATTATTGGTTAATTCATTTTTAATTGGTCAATCTGCTTCATCGGTTTATTAGTCAAAACCGCGATTACAGATCGCGAGGTCCCGGTTCGAATCCCGGGTCATTCCAAAATCAGTTACTTTTCTGTCAAGAAATTTTCAGTATCACCTTTAGTTCCTGTGTCTAATCTCTCTCCAATTGTATCGGACTACCGACCAATCGGACTATGAGAGAGAGGGAATAAAGAGTACTCCTGTGCTTGTGCATATACTCGGGCACTATAATCCTGTCCTGCGCAGATGGTTAAGTCTACGTTGAGACTGAACAGCCACTGTGAACGAAATTAGGTCTGGAGGACATTAATTGGTCAACAAACTGGTCGTCGTATGTATTGGGTTTTATTATAGAGTGACAGGCTCGCTCTGGCTAAATTGAGTATGACATGCAAGAAGTCGATGGATTTTACGTGGTAGAGCTATTCTGCAGCTATATAAATAGTATAGTTGTGGCACGAATGGGTCGGCTGGACCGGGGAAAGACAAAGCTCTCACAGAAAACCAGCTTAAAATAGCAGCTTAACACTGCTGTTTCGTATGGTGAGTGTAGAGAATCGGAGACCCATTTTACTGGAAAAGAGGCATTCTATCTTAGACCTCACGGCTGACAACGCATTTGCGTTTTAATTCGAAAACGAAGATAGATGTACATGTCTATGGGCCACTGCAACCACTTACCATCAGGTGGACTGTGTGCTCGTTTGTCACCGTTATTCTATTAAAAAAATGCAGATGGTTCAGGACCGTGTTTTCTAACGATTCTTGGGGGAGGTATATGTTGAGCAGCGAACTTGTGAGGGGCTGTAATGATGTTGAAAATATTCATCAAGAGTAAACCAAGGTAAACAATTTATTTTTTCTTATGGACCCTTGTTTCTGGAAACTAAGCATCTTAATCCTCAGAGGTGAAAACAAATCTGTTATTTTAATTCTAAATCGATGAAAGATGTAGTATTCTATGGGCCACCGCTACCAAGTGACATTCATAATGTTACATTCATTACAATAAAAGCTTCTTTGTCGTAAGAAATCTACTTAAAAATGAGCTGCCGGTTTATCAAGACTGTCTTTTGGTAGTTATTAAAGTTTAACATATTCTTGTACTGAAATACTAGCAGCTACACGTCTGGTGGACTTTTTGTAATGGAACATATCGAATAGGGCGTGTGAAACGTCAGATCTCTGAGAGCTTTCTTCTCGATGACCTCTGACACGATTCAGTTGCTTGTATACACTTCTTGATTCTTAAATATGTTTAGTAGCTTGCAGGCACTTAAATATAACCACTGAAGAACTAACAAATATCTTTTGTTTACACAGTACGGCTCCGTGGCGCAGTGGCTTAGCAATCAGTTGCTGCGCTGGGGGTCGCGGGTTCGGATCCCGCACGGAACAAGTATTTGTATGACCTACAAATAATTGTTCCAGGTCTGGATGTTTGTCCTTGTGCAATTTATGTTTGTAAACTGCCTCCACGACACAGGAGAAAAATCCTAGTGTGGGCGTAACGCTTTGAAAAAGAAAGTACTAAATAGTTTGTGTTTTGTTTTATACTAGCGACCCACCCTGGTTTTCTTGAATGTGGTCTACTAACTTAAGTAGATTTAAGATAATCAAAGACCATATATTTTATCAATTTTTTTTTTTTCGGGAAAAAATCTTTAATTTTTATGAATATAATATAGCCAAGATCACTCCTGGCATTGCTTTGTATCTGTTCGTGAAGTTTCATTACTTCCGAAGTTCAGCTATTTCGAAGACACACAGATTGAAACAAAGTTTTTAAAAATGGTTATTTATGTCTTAATGACGTGCAAATGGAGTTATTTGAAGCTCAGCTCAGCTAAATATAAGACAGTGATTTCAATATTACTGACAGACACTTGATATAATTGTAAAAGTGAAAACCCATACATCAGTAGGGGTGTATAGATAAGAAAGCTACAATTGGTGTATGTTGAAAACTTGTAACCGTAGCAGTATCTAATGTCGACAGTATCTCTCATCTTGCATCGCAATTTCTCGCTTAGCTGGAACAAATAGATAGACTTTGCCATGTCTACAAACGCAACATACAGTAATTCATTCATGGATATTGTATACACTTTTACAAGAAAGTTCCAGTTAATATGCATGGTCTGTTATTGCAATGTTTATATTTTTTCTTAAAGAAAGGCTGTTCAAATACAACTCCTTAGAATGAGCTGTTCGCTGCTAAGCTTTTTCTGAAATAGGTCATATTAATAAATGAAGTGTAGTGGTGGTGTGAGAATATCCACTACCTCATATCATCCCGTGGGTGTCGTAAGAGGCGACAGAGGGAAACAAATCTAGAGATGGGCAACAGCATCTTCCTGATAAAAACTCAAATAATAAAAAAAACTGTTGTTGCCAATCCGCCTGCCAAGCGTGCCAAATATGGCAAAATCTTCCCTATGAGGCAATCTATGATACACTACCATGAGTGGGCTATGTTCAGCAGTGGACTTTTATGGGCTGTAGTGGATGGACGGATGGAATTAATGATAGTAAACAATTACAGCCTTTCTACGTCCCACTGCTGAAGACAGGCCACCTTTTATTTCTGAGAGGGGTTTAGGCTGCTCCAATCCGTGGTGACGGATTTTTTTTTATTTCTCACATATGCAGGTTCCTCTCGATGTTTTCTTTCACCGCCCAGCACGTCAATCGGCACTTAAAATTGCAGTTGACAGCTTCATTGGTACCGGCGATGATCGAACCCCGGTCGTTCGTGTACTGCGAAATATAAATCGAGCGCGTATCCCTTAAGCTACCACGGCTCTCATACAAAATGCCATAAATTATAGAATACTAACTCAGACATTTATTACTCTATGTAATATAAATAAAAAAGTTTGAGCAACATCAAATTATAAGTTGACTGCTAAAACTTTGATTTAGTACGAAGGCGTGCAGGAATTGGATTTCATTCTTCTGCTTGTCAGAGCTGTCTAAGTTGTTATGTCAGCGGGAAAGTTGGAATGGATAGCTTGGTAAATTGAGAGAGGCAATCTTTATTATAATTGGTGAGTAAATATTTACAATATAGTACGATATATTTTAAACATCACTTAGTATAGAAATTAAACTTTTAATAAAAAGAAAAAGACTTCTTCAAATAACTTAACAGAATAAAATAGTTTTCACATTATAGCTCCTGAAGTTGGTGCTTAGAAAAATTGTAAAGAAAATTTGGCTTAAAAATATTATGTGAAAATTATTTTATGGCTTTTAGTTCTTTAACATTGGCTTTTGTGTAGTTCTTAAATTCTTAACTTGTAACATCCTTAAATCGATTCTATCTATCTATCGCAAAAACCTAGATATTTAAAAAACACTACAAAGACGAGATCGAGAAATATCAGAGGATGAAAAGCACAAATCTTGAGATAAAATTGAAAGGCAAAGTAAGGAACTTAATGAACAAAACAGATTTTGTAGACGTTGTCTATCACAGCCAAAGGGTGAAGTAGCGAGGGGCAGGATATTTCGCACGCATTTAAGACGAAAGATGGACAAAATCGGTAACAAAGCGGTACGGACCAGTTGAAATACGAGAAGTCGGCTTCAACATTTCAATGAAAGTTAATTTTTGACCTTTTTGAATATCAAGTTCAAGATTACGATCAGAATATCTTGTAAATAGTTAAATGAACATTTTCATTATTATTTTTCTACCCTTACTGGAATTTTTTTATATATAAGAGCGCACTACTGAACTATAAACTATTAAATAACTGAAAAAGATCATTTGAATGGTTTCTTAATTGGCGGAGAAATCGCGTAACAGACATACAAACAAGAACCGTTACCGTTACCGTTACAACCTATTACGAGTAAAGTTCGCTGCTGAATATAAGGCTCCCATCACATAAGATTACCTAATAGGAGGGATATTTGCCGTAGTTGCCACGCACAGTTGGCAACCGCGGTATTTCTTATTTTCAGTCGTTATTAGGAAGACACTGCTGCCCATCTCCTGATTTGTTTCCCTCTGTCGACACCCACGGGATGATATGTGGTGGTGGCTATTCTTACACCGCCACTACACTGTAAACAAAAACATTCAGTTGAATTGAGAACTTTGTCTATTTTTGAAGTCAAGTAAGAATTAAGGCTATTAAATCAGTTAAAACTTTACTTATTAAGCATTCTTTTAAGAATAGCTTCGGTGCTTAACTGAAAATGCAAGAGGAAAATGTCTACAGCATTCTCCTCTTGAAGAGTTTCATAGACTTAACAGTTTGCTTACAAAAGACGCGGCTGTAACTTCCATGCATTTAATAACTGTGTTTGATTTAACTTGAACGTAACTCTTGGCTCTCGGCTACTTGTGCAGTAGACTAAATATAAACTTATGTATGTAGAAATGTTGATACATTATAGAGAATATTTTAAGAAATAAAACCCTTTTTTCTGTTATATTTTATCTAGTTTTTTTTATAGAAGTTTTTTAAATTTTAACGACTATTAAAATTAGATTTTGTTTTACATGGGGAAACGCCTACGCATGTCCGCCTCGTGGGGATAAGGACGGGTTATGTCGGATGCGCACTGGTCGCCCCATGGCAACATCCCCTCAGGGGAGGACTTCTTAGGTAAAGCGCACCAGGAACACAAGGCGTGCCTTCGTCCACGGCCTTTTAATCCACTTGAGCAACGAACCCTCCCGAGTCGCATACACGGAGGCCATGGGGCAAAAACAGCGAGCACCATTTTTTTGACCCTAGTGGCGGATCTGGTCTATGGCTCTACCGTCAACCAGTTTGGGTAGCGGATGGAAGGGAGAGGGGCTTCTCGCAATAGTGACACTTCCCACGTGACCACCTCGGCTGCAGCGGAAGGGGGGAGGACACTACTCTCTCCGCAGCCCACCGATACACAGTCCCTTCCTTAATATATTATGGTAAAGAAAGTTGAGTGTGGCAAAAGAAGCACGAGAGGATAGAATAAATGCTGTAGAAATGCGCTCATTTAGAAGTATGTAAGGACTGAATCTGAATGAAAAAATTGCCTTTGAACGAAAAGTGTAGTCTTGCAGATGATGTTGTGAAAAATAATGGTAGAGGTGGCGAGGGACGCCTTTGTTTTGTTTTACATGGGAAAAAGCCTACGCATACTTGCGGGGGCATGGACGGATTAGGTCGGACTCGCAGCGACACGAGAATGCTCCCGCACACATCCGCGACCCCACCAGCGCTGGCCGCTCCATGGTGGCCACTCCTCGGAAAGGACTAATCCTCCCCATCTCCTTCTCAGGTTTCTCAGGAGAATAGGGAAAGTGGCGCATCGCCATAACAACACTCCTCTTTCTCTATCCCGCCGCAGCCCACCAACACACAACAGAAGTGGACTCGCCAAACCCTCAAAGGCCACCTCGGGTCGGCTTAACACTTCGAGCCAGTCATGTGGGTTCCTCTTAGTTCACCGCGGGAGACCAAGCCACGGTTACTGAGCCCCCTCCCCTCCCGGCCAACAAGTCGGGAACCGGTTGGGGGGGGGGGGTTAAGGGACACCTTAGACGGAAGTTTATCGACTAAGTCGTCGATATATTTAAAGTCGATAGGGGGTAATATTTAAATCCGTGTTGGAGCTTAATCTATAACTGATCTGTGATTTTTTTGTAGTAAAGGTGTGATGAATGAGTACACAGTCCAACTGATGTTAGATGTGTGAGTTATATGCTGGTGATGGTGAGTGAATAGATGATAAGTGAATACTGTGTCTCCTCATAGTTTAACACGTGCATAGATGAAATTAGTTTTTACGGATTTCATCTCGTATAATAATTTATTTTACATTGCCGCCGTTTCGAGTACTTTACAGCACCCATGGTCACAGGCATAGAAAATATACTATATAAGGCATAGATGAGCCACTCTGACAAATTATTACATGACAAAACGAGGGAAGTTTCTTCTACACTCTCATATATGGAGTTGGGTTTAAAAATTACTGAAAAATGCACTAAAGGGCGCTATCTACTAGGTTCAGTATTACATCGTACACATTGTAACGATGAAATGTATTTAATAATCCTTCATTTACCTTGTTTTAAATGACCATGAACTTAAATTTCTTCGTTTATTCTTAAAGAGTTATTTTATTTATATATACCGCAGTGTTTCAAAACTTTGACGGTGTGATTTAGGCTTCGGTAAAATAATAAGTTGCACCATCTTTTTGAAAAAATGTGTAAGCATATTGAGGAAAGTAGTGCTTTTAATGACTGTGATATTTTTTTATAGTATAAGGGTAACAAACGAGCACACAGGCCACCTGATGGTAGGTGGTTGCTGTGGCCCATAGACATCTACATCTATCTTCGTTTACGAATTAAAACCTAGATGCGTTGTCACCCGTGAGGACTAAGATAGAATGCCTCTTTTCCAGTAAAATGGGTCTCCGGTTCTATACACTCACCATATGAAGCACAGCAGCATTAAGCTGCTATTTTACGCTGGTATTCTGTGGCACTAGTATCAACGTAAAAGCAAGCTACTGAGGACTTTCATACCCCTGTGCTCAGGGGTATGAGGTGTTTGACGTCCCAATTTCATAGTAAACATGGCTACCTTCATTTCATAATTATTAATTTTTGATCCGAAAAATGTAATGCTTCTTCTTCATTAAAACAGGTTTCCCGTTTTCAACACTTACCACTCGAATCACAGCAACATAATGGACGGGGCGAGTGGCGCATCACCATACCAACCTCCTCTCTGCTAGGGCGTCCACTTTAGTTGCAGCGGTAGGGGGAAGAGAGGAAAATCCCCTCGCCGCGACCCGCCGACACACATCTACTGTAACCACCCTTCACCACGGGCTAGCCATATGGGTTCCTCTCCCCATGGTTAACTAAACCACGGCTACCGAGCCCCCTCCCCTCCCTGCCACGACAAGACGGGAAGAGAGGAGCATATCAATCCCGCAATCAACTTCAATAATTCTTTGTATTTTTGTTTAAAAACGCATTGTCACATCTGAGGACTAGGATCGAATAGAGCGTATAATTATCTGGCTCTTTAAGCCTTTCAGACCGGAACATAGGAGTGCGTGCACTACTGCTTGGCGGCAGAAATAGCTAAGTGGGTGGTACCCACCCAGACGAACTTCTAGGCGGAAAAGAAGTTCAACAGCTTAGTCTATAGTTTATCACAGCTTCCAATTACTATCAGGTATATCGGCGTAAGAGGTCGACCGCGACGAGACCTGACGCGATGACATCAGATCACGTGATGCGCTCGCTCTGCCGCCACACGACAGAATAAAATAGGCGTGCACTGCGTGCTGCCGGCATCTGCGCCCTCTTTTCATACTGCGCCCTCTTTTCCCAAAAGAGGGTCGCTTCCGATCCGACAAAGCGGCTTAATCGGCCAATTGTCAGTCACGGGCGGTTTTGAGTGGGTATCACTTAGGCTCCCGGTTAGGTTAGATACAGTGAGCCCCACATAACCACGACAGACCGGCTGTCGTGGTATGCATAAAGCATTTACTGCCTCCCCGTGTAATGGGGTAGCCCTTTTTCCAATTGCTTCTGGGCGCAAAAAAGTGCTGCGGGCACTCTCTTGCGCTGATCGAGTTAAATTTGTGTCGCGTAAACGTTGTGAGTGTTCTAGTGAAGTAAAACATAATCAAATACTTAACAATAAACGTGAAGTGATTATATTGTGAATGAACTAATGAACTAATTAATCTATGTACAAATAATTGTGTGAATTGTGTAATTAGGCTGTAAACAAATAATTGTTTAAACATTTTGTGAATTGTGTAATTAAAATTGGTACAAATAAGTGTGTGATCTGTAATAAACTATCAGCATGTAAGGCAATAGTGGTTTTAACGACAACCAATTATAATCTCCTTTAACATCAGAAGAGAGGACGTACCAACGCCAACAATCTTCGGTCATAACAGGCAATACGATGAGGTCAATTTTAGTAAAAACACTCACGGGCCTTCTCAGAAATGTTAAAGATGATGCTACCGGATGATCAGCCTAAAGTTCGTATATCCAACGGGTATTTCCCGTCTTTTGATCCTGATAAATGTATGGAAGTAAAATACTGGTTGGATTTAATATCTAGGACGCAACAAGAATAGAATCTGAAGTACTCTGAAGTAAGACTTAAAGCAGCTGATGTTATTAAAGGTCGAGCACAAACATGGGCTGATGACAACTTACATCGAACCACTACCTGGGCTGAAATGAAAGATGATATGCTCCAGACTTTCAAGCCGGAAATAAGGTACTTTTCTAATGTTTTAAAGTGCGGCGGTACGTAACTGATGATGCTGACAGTGTCTCTGAATACATATCAAATGTTTTGAGGATGTTAAGGAAAATAGTCAAACTAAATCCGACTAAACAAGGTGCTGTCGAATTTTTCAAGGGAAGCATTACTCATGAGACTCACTTCATACCGAGCTCTGAAACAGTAGGTCAAATACCGTACCCGAACTGATTTCTATACCAAAAACTATACGTGAACGTAACGCTTCACCTGCTGAAACAGATGTGCCTAGTAAAAGGATGAAAAGCGATCAAAGCAAAACTTGTTTTGTGTGTGGTCAGACAGGACACAGAGCTCGATGGTGTAACTAAAATGCTTTTGCTGAATCGCATAATGAAAAGAATGAGGCTACTTTAACAGAGGATACAAATAAAAATTAGAAGGGAAAGAATAAGAAACAACGATCTTTTTTCTCCATAACTGACATATGAAACTTTTTTAAGCAGATCAACGCAGGGAAAAATATCAATAATGCAAACAGCCTACACAAAATTCGTGGTACTACATTATGCTAAAAACAGATCTCTGGTAGGCACATTACAAGAACTTCAAGGTATTGTCTTCCCCTTTGGCACACCAAAACGGATTGTAGTTGTTTTTTTTTTTAAAAGTCGATTATGATGATGCTTTCCTATCGCACTATAAAGGGTACTGTCAAGAATATGGGATTGAATTACATCAGTGTGCCGGTTATACAAGTAGAAGAAATGGCCAAGTGGAAAGAGTAATAAGAATAATGAAGAATGGCCCGACAGTCAAAAGAATATTCAGAAGACTTATTGGCAAAAATCATTAAGTACTTTTAAAATAGCCAAAAACTAATCGAAATACTTTGCCGTGTAGTGGCGTTCAAGAATACCACTACCCCATATCCTCCCGTGGGTGTCGTAAAAGGCGACAAAGGGAAAAGGGCAGGAGATGGGCAGCAGCATCTTCCTGATAATAGCCAAAATTACAATAAAAAAACTGCGGTTGCCAACCCGCTCGCCAAGCGTGGCATCTATGGCAAATACCCCCCAATGATTAAAGCAACAAACAGACGGCCCCCAGTCCCCGGCGGCCCCGCTATTCCTGGCTACGGTGGCGACCATGGTAACGGCGGGGCAGGGGGTGCTAAGAATCTCCGGTGGAGGTTCGGTTGCCACCTTAGACGACTCGACCTGGCAACGTACAACGCACGCACCCTGAGGACTGACGAGAAGATCGTGGAGCTGGAAGAAGAGATAGACAAGTTGCGCTGGCATATTATAGGATTATCCGAAGTCCGAAGAGAGGGGGAGGACACGGTAATCCTCGAATCCGGCAACTTGCTCTATCACCGGGAGGGCGACCATCTGTCCCAAGGAGGTGTCGGATTTATCGTCCACAAGTCTCTCGTTAACAACGTTGTAAAGATCGGGAGTGTGTCGACGAGGGCTGCGTACCTTATACTCAGAATCACCAAACGGTATTCGCTGAAGGTCATACAGGTTTACGCACCAACCTCGGCACACCCCGATGGGGAGGTGGAGGAAATGTATGAGGATATCTCTAGAGCCATGCATTCCTCCAAAACCCAATATACGGTGTTAATGGGAGACTTCAATGCAAAACTAGGCACAAGAGAGATCGGTGAGCTGAAAGTAGGGAAATTTGGAATAGGGCAACGGAACCCAAGGGGCCAGCAGCTGGACGAGTTCATGGAGAAAGAGGGACTCTTTATGATGAACTCTTTCTTCCAGAAGCGGCCCCACAGGAAGTGGACCTGGTCGAGCCCCGACGGTTCGACAAAAATGAGATTGACTTCATGATGACGACCAGACGACAACTGTTCAGTGATGTCTCCGTGATCGCGAGGGTGAAAACTGGTAGCGATCACCGAATGGTTAGAGGCACACTGAACCTAAACGTTAAGTTGGAGAGGTCTCGTCTAATGAAGTCAACGCTCCGTCCCCCTCGTGCTCTGTTCCAAAGTCCCGAAACCTTTCAGCTCGAGTTACAAAACCGTTTTCAGTGCCTAGAAAACTGCAATGAAGTGGACGATATGAATGACAAGCTCGTGGAAACTGTGCGTTAGCGGTCGGAGCTAAGTTCTGGAAGACCCGCCGCAGAAGAACACAAAAACTCTCCGATCACACTCTTAATCTCATGGCTGTTAGACGGGAGATGAAGCTACATTCTTCAACAGACTTGACAGCATACAGGCATCTGAACAGACAGATCTCCAAATGCATGCGGCGGGACTTACGCAACTTCAATACAGCTCGTATTGAAGAAGCGATCGAGCGGAACCAAGGCTCCAAAGTCTTTGCCAGAGATCTGTCTGCCAGAAAGAGCCACCTGTCAAAGCTGAAGACAGAATGTGGGACACCTGAGATTTTGAGTGAGATTGAGAGGTTCTATGGGCAGCTGTACACGTCATCGTTGGAGCCACACGCAAGTGTGAGTAACGATCCAAGAGCGAGTCTCATCCGACACTATTCCGAAGATATCCCGGACGTCAGTCTGAGCGAGATTAGAATGGCTCTCCAGCACCTTAAAAACGGTAAGGCCCCAGGCGAGGATGGAATTACAGCGGAGCTTCTGAAAGCAAGTGGAAGACCGGTACTTGGAGTCCTTCAGAAGCTCTTTAATTCCGTCCTCCATGGTGGCATTACACCGGAGGCGTGGAGCAGAAGTGCGGTGGTCTTGTTCTTCAAGAAAGATGACAACGCTCTCTTGAAGAACTACAGACCGATTTCCGTTCTGAGCCGCGTCTACGTGCTGTTTTTGAGAGTCATTACGAATCGTCTCGCGTGCAGACTTGACGACTTCCAGCCTCCCGAACAAGCCGGTTTCCGAAAGGGCTTTAGCACCATAGACCACATACACACCCTTCGGCAAATTGTACAGAAGTCGTACCGGTAGGCGAAGTGTAGGGCGTCCCCCCACGAGATGGAGTGACGACCTGGTAAGACATGCAGGAAGTCGATGGATGCAGGTGGCTCAGGACCGTGCTTTGTGGCATTCTTTGGGGGAGGCCTGTGTTCAGCAGTGGACTTGTGAAGGGCTGTAATGAATCGAAATACTAACTAACAAATAAAAGAGGATGTGTTTCTCCTGAACCATCGCGACTTATTGATGAAGAAAACGAGGCAGGCGCACCGACCCAGAATCACAGAAGAAAGTAGTTTGTGAAAGGATGACCGATCGGGTTGCGAAAGATCAACTTCGGTACGACGCATGGAAGGCTAAAGTGATGAGGTTAAAGAGAAAGTGAATATGTTCTTCTTAAGCAATTTCTACCTCTAGGCACAAAACTAAGCTAATAATTTAAAATTAAAAATTTTGTACAACCAACTTCATAAATTATTAAGAAAAACTCAAAAACTATTGGACAGACCTTGATCAAATTTATATGGGACCACATGTGAAGCAAAAGCTTTTAAAATAAAAAAAGAATCATCAAAATCGGTTCAACCAGTAAAAAGTTATGAGGTAACCCACATAAAAAAAACATACAGTCGAATTGAGTACCGGCTCCTTTTTGAAGTCGGTAGAAAAGTATGATGATCCATATGAAGTGTTACCGCACGACCGTTATGAAGTTCGGCAAATTAATGGAAGAGGACGATCTGGATATATGCAATCAAAACTTAAGGAGGAAATGAGGATGAAATTTGGTATTCAGAGTAATGTAGCCGAATCGGCAATGAATAGGTGTTGAGCTTATGAAATATATTTTTAATGCCTGGTAGAATTCACAAGATGCCTTAGGTATTTTCTGTGATCTTTCCAAGGCTTTCGATTGTGTTCATCATGAGACATTAATCAGGAAACTACAACATTACGGTGTAAAAAATTTGGCGCTTAGACTTATTACTTCATATTTAAGTAACAGAACTCAAAAAGTCGTGATCAATGGTAAAGGTTCCTCCGGATCGGTAGTATCAATGGGCGTTCCTCAGGGCTCGATTATTGGCCCATTCCAGTTTTTAATCTATATTAATGACTTACCTTATCTTGTAGGGGACAATCACGATATAGTATTACTTGCTGACGATACCTCTTTAAGTTTCAAACTCAAACGGCAATTAATTAATTATGACGATGTAAATAATCATCATCATCATTACAGCCCTTCACAAGTCCACTGCTGAACATAGGCCTCCCCCAAAGAATGCCACAAAGCACGGTCCCGAGCCACCTGCATCCATCGACTTCCTGCAAATCTTACCAGGTCGTCACTCCATCTAGTGGGGGGACGCCCTACACTTCGCCTGCCGGTACGAGGCTGCCACTCGAGAACCTTTCTTCCCCATCGGTTGTCGGTTCTTCGAGCTATATGGCCGGCCCATTGCCACTTCAGCTTACTAATCCGTTGGGCTATGTCGGTCACTCTGGTTCTACTGCGGATATCCTCATTTCTGAGTTTATCACGCAGAGAAACTCCGAGCATAGCCCTCTCCATAGCTCGCTGAGCGACCTTGAGCTTCCTCATCCGGCCAGCAGTGAAGGACCACGTCTCAGTTCCGTATGTCATCACTGGCAACACGCACTGGGTGTACAGTCTCGTTTTCAAGTTTTGAGGTATACCTGACGAGAAGATGTGCCGTAATTTCCCGAACGCTGCCCAACCGAGTTGAATCCGTCGATTGACCTCTCGGTCGAAGTTGGACTTACCTAGTCGGACTATTTGTCCCAGGTAAACATACTCGTCAACAACTTCGAGCTTAGTGTTCCCAACAACTACCGGCATAGGTGTGACATGGACATTAAACATGATCTTTGTTTTGTCCATGTTCATCTTAAGACCTATCCGTTGGGAAACACTATTGAGGTCATTGAGCATAGTGCTTAGGTCCTCCAGCGATTCTGCCATAAGGACTATATCGTCGGCAAATCGAAGGTGAGTGATGTACTCGCCATTGATGTTGATACCGTATCCTTTCCAGTCCAGAAGCTTGAAAACATCTTCCAATGCAGCGGTGAAGAGTTTCGGGGATATGACGTCACCCTGTCTTACACCTCTCTGCAATTGGATAGGTTTCGTACTCTGGTTCTGTACTCGGATAGCCATCGTAGCCCTACTGTACAAGCACTTCAACACTTCGATATACCGACAGTCAACTTGGCATCGCTGAAGGGACTGCAGCACCGCCCAAATTTCGACGGAATCAAAGGCTTTCTCATAGTCCACATACGCCAGACATAGTGGCAAATTGTACTCCTCGGACTTCTGTACAGTTTGCCGAAGGGTATGTATGTGGTCTATGGTGCTAAAGCCTTTTCGGAAACCGGCTTGTTCGGGAGGCTGGAAGTCGTCAAGTCTGCGCGCGAGACGATTCGTAATGACTCTCGAAAACAGCACGTAGACGCGGCTCAGAAGGGAAATCGGTCTGTAGTTCTTCAAGAGAGCGTTGTCGCCTTTCTTGAAGAACAAGACCACCGCACTTCTGCTCCACGCCTCCGGTGTAATGCCACCATGGAGGACGGAATTAAAGAGCTTCTGAAGGACTTCAAGTACCGGTTTTCCACCCGCTTTCAAAAGCTCCGCTGTAATTCCATCCTGGCCTGGGGCCTTGCCGTTTTTAAGGTGCTGGAGAGCCATTCTAATCTCGCTCAGACTGACGTCCGGGATATCATCGGAATAATGTCGGATAAGACTCGCTCTTGGATCGTTACTCACACTTGCGTGTGGCTCCAACGATGACGTGTACAGCTGCCCATAGAACCTCTCAATCTCACTCAAAACCTCAGGTGCCCCGGAAACGATGCTGCCACATTCGGTCTTCAGCTTTGACAGTTGGCTCTTTCTGGCAGACAGATCTCTGGCAAAGACTTTGGAGCCTTGGTTCCGCTCGATCGCTTCTTCAATACGAGCTGTATTGAAGTTGCGTAAGTCCCGCCGCATGCATTTGGAGATCTGTCTGTTCAGTTGCCTGTATGCTGTCAAATCTGTTGAAGAATGTAGCTTCATCTCCCGTCTAACAGCCATGAGATTAAGAGTGTGATCGGAGAGTTTTTGTGTTCTTCTGCGGCGGGTCTTGCAGAACTTAGCTCCGACCGCATGGACAGTTTCCACGAGCTTGTCATTCAAATCGTCCACTTCATTGCAGTCTTCTAGGCACTGAAAACGGTTTTGCAACTCGAGCTGAAAGGTTTCGGGACTTTGGATTAGAGCACGAGGGGGACGGAGCGTTGACTTCATTAGACGAGACCTCTCCAACTTAACGTTTAGGTTTAGTGTGCCTCTAACCATTCGGTGATCGCTGCCGGTTTTCACCCTCGCGATCACGGAGACATCACTGAACAGTTGTCGTCTGGTCGTCATAATGAAGTCAATCTCATTTTTTGTCGAACCGTCGGGGCTCGACCAGGTCCACTTCCTGTGGGGCCGCTTCTGGAAGAAAGAGTTCATCATAAAGAGTCCCTCTTTCTCCATGAAGTCGGCCAACTGCTGGCCCCTTGGGTTCCGTTGCCCTATTCCAAATTTCCCCACTTTCAGCTCACCGTTCTCTCTTGTGCCTAGTTTTGCATTGAAGTCTCCCATTAACACCGTATATTGGGTTTTGGAGGAATGCATGGCTCTAGAGATATCCTCATACATTTCCTCCACCTCCTGATCGGGGTGTGCCGAGGTTGGTGCGTAAACCTGTATGACCTTCAGCGAATACCGTTTGGTGATTCTGAGTATAAGGTACGCAACCCTCGTCGACACACTCTCAATCTTTACAACGTTGTTAACGAGAGACTTGTGGACGATAAATCCGACACCTCCTTGGGACAGATGGTCGCCCTCCCGGTGATAGAGCAAGTTGCCGGATTCAAGGATTACCGTGTCCTCCCCCTCTCTTCGGACTTCGGATAATCCTATAATATGCCAGCGTAACTTGTCTATCTCTTCTTCCAGCTCCACAATCTTCTCGTCAGTCCTCAGGGTGCGTGCGTTGTATGTTGCCAGGTCGAGTCGTTGTAGGTGGCAACGGAACCTCCACCGGAGATTCTTAGCACCCCCTGCCCCGCCGTTACCATGGTCGCCACCGTAGCCAGGAATAGCGGGGCCGCCGGGGACTGGGGGCCGTCTCTTCGTAACCTTCATTATGGGGGGTATATTGCCATAGTTGCCACGCTTACAAAAAGGGTTATTATAATATCAAAGAATACATGAATGAAAATAACCCCTGGGAATAAGGTGATCGCCACCATGCTGGTTCTATGAAAAATTATTTAAAAATTGTATAAACGAAACATAGTTTGAAAAAAAAAGTCCCGCTGGGTTTCTTGCTAGTTCTTTCCAGGACAGAGGTATTTACCGAACCAGTGGTAGATAAAAATGACTTTCAATAAGAATTATGTAATAATCGATATTGAATAAAAATTAATTTTATTCTATTCTATTCCATTCTAAAATAATGAAATTGGAAAAAATGAAAGAGATGCTGAGAGAGAGTTACCAGATCCAGATACAGTTCCGGCGCACGAGTAAGCAAAAGTTGAGTAAGATCCTATTTTTATTTTTGTAAACGAGAGCCAAAATGGACGCTGAGGTTCTGAGGCTGAGGCCAAAATTAGCGCTGAGGCTATGAGGTCTAATACTAACTGTCTTTGTAAATGGGAGCCAAAATGAATGCCGAGGTTCTGAGGCTGAGGCCAAAATTAGCGCTGAGGCTATGAGGTCTAATACTAACTTTGTCTTTATAAACGGGAGCCAAAATGAACGCCGAGGTTCTGAGGCTGAGGCCAAAATTAGCGCTGAGGCTATGAGGTCTAATGTGAACTTCGCTAAACGAGTTCTTACGTGATATGTGTCTTACGTGGTATGTGTTATGTGCCTTACGTGATATATGTGTTATGTGTCTGACGTGAATTGTTGAAACTGACACTGTCAAGCCGAGGATGAGAGCTAAATTTCGTTTTATTCCACATAGGGAGACAAGAAATAAGGCGCAGGGACGCGCCTATGTAAGGCAATAGTGGTTTTAACGACAACCAATTATACTCCCCTTTAACAGGTATACTGGACTGTGCGCTCGTTTGTCACCCGTACTCTATATAAAAAATCTGCCAAGCATTAATATAAAGGCAAATGCTCTCTACTATTTGAGGAGCCATGTCCAGAAGTGGATGTTCTATGGCCTTATGGTGAAGAAGAAAAAAATGTTTTTATAGAATTAGAGCGACAAACAAGCACACAGTCGACCTGATGGTAAGTGGTTGCTGTGGCCCATAGACATCTACATCTATCTTTGCTTGCAAATTAAAATGCAGATGTGTTGTCAGCCGTGAGGACTAAGATACGAGTAGAATGCCTCTTTTCCAGTTAATAGGCATTAATGTACTGATTTACTTTAAACTTTTGTTTTTTTTTTAATATTGTATTAGCCACTGGCTTGTCTGCTACGTTAAGATATCCAGTAAAATAAAACGTGATTATACTTACTTTGTATATCCACAAAGTTATGTCTGAAGTCTGAGGGAAAAACGAGGAAATGAAAGTTGAAAATTTGTATGTTTCTAATTTGTTGAACGCTAGCAAACGGTAGGACAAATTTTCTACCTAGAAGTATATCTGGGTAAATACCAACCACTTACCGATTTATTCAGGAAACTCTTGTAACTGTAACTTTAACTTGAGGTGGCTGACAACACCTCAAGTTAAATTTACAGTTACAGCCTATATACGTCACACAGCTGGGCGCAGGCCTTCTTTCATTTCTGAGAGGGTTAAAGAAAGTGTTCGCCGCGCTGCCCCAATGCGTATTAGCGAACTTCTTCTCTCTTCTCTTCGATATTTTTTATATTATTTCTGAGACATGTAGGCTTCCTCACAATATTCTCCTTCACCACAAAGCACGAAGGGAAAAAGCTAAAAATGAAATTTCATAAATTTAAATCACAATTTTATGACAGCACAGGATATCCAATTTCCTAGCCTAGACTAGCCTTGCCGCTCAGATACTACTTACAGGTTCCTTTAAAAAAATCCAGGATTCACTGCTGTGTGTAATACGTACATAAATGTATGCCATTCGCAGTCAATTGCTTAACACGTGCTCCGCGGATCACGTTTCAACCTCATAGCCTCATAACCTCGTCGTGAAATAAGAAATACGAAAAATGTAGTAATATATATATATAATTTTAAATTTGGAAGATTTATATTTTTTTAATTAGAAATGATAATACATTCATTGAAATTGAATTATATATTATAACTTTCAAATAAATTTGTACTATGACTATAACATTCGCGCAAGTGCAAGTACTCGTAATAAGTTGACTCCCGGCGTCTATTTTTCTAGACTCAACAAAATCCTCGTTGTTGCATAAATTTGCTAACAAAACGCTTGATGAACGGTATGGCTGCACATGAAATACTGTTACGGATCGCCGTAACGCCTTTCGAAAAATGAGTGAAACACGTTGGTCTTGCTTACTACTGGAGGCAAGCGGCGGTGAGGAGGAACTTTTTCTTTTCTTGCCGCGCCTTTCTTTATTAGGTAAATTTCTTATAAACTAATGTACAGACTTAAATATTTTACATTCTTACAATTACTTATTAAACTAATACTTATATAACGATTTTTCTACATAGTAAAGGTTAAAACGTTGTTATTCCAGTAATTTTGAGCTGAGGACCCTGCCCCCCGCCTCAGTACTATAAATATAAAACGTCGTGGCGCGGCGCGCGTAGCCTCATTCGCTCCGCGGCCGCGTCACGGTAATATGCCCTGTTTATTATTTATCGTGCCTAAAGGCTTAATACATAAGGAATTAGATTGCACTATACAAAAGAATACATTTTACATATAATACTTATTCTACAATTTGGCATTGATTAATTTCTATATTCTAAATCTATGTTAACTCTCGCCATTTGTTCGGTGCCTTTATTGCGAGAGTTATTACATAGTTACAATATTATTTATTTAACAATAAAAGCTATATTTCTCCATATTATTGCTACGGCTTTTCCCGCGTTGCTGTGGGCAACCACCGCTAGTTGTGGAACCGTGAGCGCGCCCCGACGATCATAACATTCTCATGGCTCCGCCCACCGCCCCTAGGTTGTTCAACTAGCGATGATTACCACAAGCAATCCGTAAGTCATTTCGTTCGAGGTATTACTATGTTTGCGTCGTGCACAAATACGAACAAACAAAACTGAATTTTTATATATTACATATATGCTATTAATATGATAAAAAATTCACAAAGTGGATTTGTAATTTTCACCGCATTACTATCTCGCATTGCGAAAACCACAAATAATAACCACAATGGCTGGAAAATTATACCCACATCCGGAATAGTTAACGCCATTCCCTATTGTTTAGAAGATTATAGAAGTCCAAAATTAAACAATAGAGGGATATTGAACGATAATTCTATTTGAGTTTAAGAAATTTGACGACAGATTACGCGTGCACAATGACATGGAGACTCGCGTGGAATGCGACACCCCCTCTCTCTCCATGTCGCACCCCCCGTCGCACCTTAATTTGTACAGTGAGCGACGAAGGAACATTCTTTAGTCTTGTAAGATTTATTCACGACGTAATGCGCTCAGCTCTTTGCTCTTGAAATCCTTTTGTACATCGATACTGAGGACTAATTAGGGGAGATGGATTGAGTGGAGATGCTCACTATGAGTCTTTTTGGTGACCTTGATATGGTTGGTCACAAGTACAGGTACAGATTAGCTAGCTTGACAGTTTTAGTTTTTTTCTCTCTTTATTTGAAGTCTTAGTCGGCTTTTATTTTTTATTAAGGTTATTTTTGACTCTCTTGAGTGTACTGAGGAATATCACAAGCTCAATTTAACAACTAGAATGTTGTCTAAATAGTTGAATAGTTGCATTAACTACTTCTTTTCTATTTTTTTCACCTTTGCTGGTGTATTTTTTTCACATTTATTTTTATAAAACTACACTCTAAAGTAGTGCGAAAAAGCGCACGTAGAGTTTATATTGTAATTTATCATTTTTTTTTCAATTCTTTTTTGGGACCTACAGGAAAAGAGCTAACTTTTTTTTAAAACGTCGGCAATGCACTTTCAATTTTCCTGGTGTTGCAATTGTACATGGGTGACAGTATTCACTTACTATCTCAGGTGATCTGCATGCTCGTTTGCTCCCCTTATATAAAAAAAAATATATATGGAACCACCTTCATTTTAAAATGAGTTTACCATTTTCCAAGATATCACGTAAAAGAACAACAAAATAAAATGAAAACACGGTCGAATTAAGAGCTACGTCCTTATATAAAGTTGGCTAAAATATCATTCACCTGCAGGGTAACAACACACAGGTCATTTAATATTACGGCCATACTTGAGTACCTATTAAGAGGAAAAATGAACAGGAATGTCGTACCGTGAATGGAACTTGAGAGGCGATTAGCTTAATAACAAAAGTTCTCTCTCGAGGCCACTCTATAAACTCATTGACCTCGTTCTACTCAGTCCCTTTAACGGAGTACGGCACTTTTAATTTTAAAAGGCGAATTAATAATTGTTCTTGTTTATTTTTTAAATTATAGGTCATTTAGGACGTGGTTTGATAATCTTTGTTTTTTCTGCATACAGCGCACCAAAGTTCCAATTTTTCATTAACCCCCGTGAGTCACATAATATGAACATTTCGATTGTTTAACTATTGTGTCTTTTACGGATTAATTTTAGTGGACAGGGAAACTGTTCATAATTGACAACCTTTTTAACGGTAACATTAAGGCATAATGAGCATATATCTCTAATTTTTAAGAGGGTTAGGAGCAGTGAGCCCGTGCGATGCTACAGTGCGTATTAACATATTTCATGATTTTCCGAAATAATTTATTAAATGAAATCGCCTAATTTTCGGCGTTAGAAAATAAACTCACGTTTGTCATACCTCAATTTTTTTTAAATGTATTAACATTTTAAAATGAGGTTTCTCTGTCTGAAATAAAATACGGTGAAATAAACTGTTTTTTTCCATTTGTTTTTATCATAGAGCAACACGGGCCACTGGCGGACCGGAGTAGAGCAGCCGTACGCAGGCGTTCTCCTCTGTCAAAGTATAATTCCACGGGGTTCTATGCGTACAATCAAACTACACAGTTGCAACCGCACTGCTCATTAGACTAAATCCAGTTGCGCGGCTGAATCGACGTCCTAAAATGGTGCCAAATTTTTCAGTTTGTCAAATTTACAAAAAGATTACCTTTAATTATACCTTTTATATAAAAGTAATTTTAAAGAACATTATGGCTACTTACATTTTTTAAACATAAAAAATACAATAATAACGGTCGTTTTGTTTCGGATTTGTTTAACAACAGAGTCGCTCGAATTCATATAATATGTAGATCGGTCGAGCGAGTTATCTGAGTCTGTGTCCGTGTCGTCGCTGTAACCCAGTGATACTGTTATAATGTATTTATGTTATATGTGAAATTATTCGTTTATAATTTTAATTGTTGTGTGAGTTTCGTAGCGGCAGACGAATGATTGTTTTTGTGTGCGCAGATTTCCCTCCGCAAAAATTACAGCTTGGTATCGAGGAAAAACGCTATGACTTCTCCCCTCCCGTCGGCTGGTGGCCCGTATTGCTCTATGCTATTTTTAAGACCAATGATATAACATTATGATACAAAATTTTAAAGGAATATACATAAATATGGCTAATCAAAGCGTAATATAATGTGAAGTTTTACAACAAAAAAAATTAAAGTTAATAAATGTGTTGCACACTTAGCAAACCAGGCCCCACTATCAACCTGTTCACTAGTATGACACATGTGGTAGCTATCGCCTTCCTCTTTTATTTTGCAGACATGCAGGTTTCCTCAGGATATTCCCCTATCACGCGGAACACATGGTACATCAACACTTAAGATTGTTACAATTTTATCTGTGCCATTGAGGATCAAACTTGGAATGCTCGCGTAGGTACTATGAAATTTATGGCTTAGCCTGATTTCTTGTAGGCGCATTACAAGAGCTTCAAGGTATTGTCTTCCCCTTTGGCACACCAAAACGGATTGTAGTTATATTTTTGTTTTTTTTTTTTAAAGTTGATTATGAAGATGCTTTCCGAACGCACTATAAAGGGTACTATCAAGAAAATGGGATTGAATTACATCAGTGTGCCGGTTATACAAGTAGAAGAAATGGCCAAGTGGAAAGAGTAATAAGAA
The DNA here is from genome assembly GCA_963668995.1 of Parnassius mnemosyne. Taxonomy (NCBI): domain Eukaryota; kingdom Metazoa; phylum Arthropoda; class Insecta; order Lepidoptera; family Papilionidae; genus Parnassius; species Parnassius mnemosyne. Next base: position 24,904,557 of record CAVLGL010000091.1, read on the forward strand.
TAATGAAGAATGGCCCGATAGTCAAAAGAATACTCAGAAGACTTATTGGCAAAAATCATTAAGTACTTTTAAAATATCCAAAAACTAATCGAAATGCTAACTAACAAATAAAAGAGGATGTGTATCTCCTGAACCATCGCGAATTATTGATGAAGAAAACGAGGCAGGCGCACCGACCCAGAATCACAGAAGAAAGTAGTTTGTGAAAGGATGACCGATCGGGATGCGAAAGATCAACTTCGGTACAACGCATGGAAGGCTAAAGTGATGAGGTTAAAGAGAAAGTGAATATGTTCTTCTTAAACAATTTCTACCTCTAGGCACAAAACTAAGCTAATAATTTAAAATTAATAATTTTGTACAACCAACTTCATAAATTATTAAGAAAAACTCAAAAACTATTGGTCAGACCTTGATCAAATTTATATGGGACCACATGTGAAGCAAAAGCTTTAAAATAAAAAAAGAATCATCAAAATCGGGTCAACCAATAAAAAGTTATGAGGTAACCCACATAAAAAAAACATACAGTCGAATTGAGTACCGGCTCCTTTTTGAAGTCGGTAGAAAAGTATGATGATCCATATGAAGTGTTACCGCAAGACCGTTATGAAGTTCGACAAATTAATGGAAGAGGACGATCTGGATATATGCAAGCAAAACTTAAAGAGGAAATGAGGATGAAATTTGGTATTCAGAGTAATAAAGCTGTATCGGCAATGAATAATGAAATTGGAAAAAATGAAAGAGATGCCGAGAGTGAGTTACCAGATCCAGATACAGTTTCGGCGCACGAGTAAGCAAAAGTTGAGTAAGATACTATTTTTATTTTTGTAAACGAGAGCCAAAATGAACGCTGAGGTTCTGAGGCTGAGGCCAAAATTAGCGCTGAGGCTATGAGGTCTAATACTAACTTGTTTTTGTAAACGGGAGCCAAAATGAACGCCGAGGTTCTGAGGCTGAGGCAAAAATTAGCGCTGAGGCTATGAGGTCTAATTTGAACTTCGATAAACGAGTTCTTACGTGGTATGTGCCTTACGTGGTATATGTAATGTGTCTTACGTGGTATGTGTTATGTGGCTGACGTGAATTGTTGAAACTGACACTGTTAAGCCGAGGATGAGAGCTAAATTTCGTTTTATTCCACAGAGTGAGACAAGAAATAAGGCACAGGGACGTGCCTATCTAAGGCAATAGTGTTTTTAACGACAACCAATTATACTCTCCTTCAACAGGTATACTGGACTGTGTGCTCGTTTGTCACCCTTACTCTATATAAAAAATCTGCCAAGCATGAATATAAAGGCAAATGCTCTCTACTATTTGAGGAGCCGTGTCCAGAAGTGGATGCTCAGATGTGGCTTATGGTGAAGAAGATATTTTTTGTATAGATTTAGAGCGACAAACGAGCACACAGTCGACCTGATGGTAAGTGGTTGCTGTGGCCCATAGACATCTACATCTATCTTTGCTTGCGAATTAAAATGCAGATGCGTTGTCAGCCGTGAGGACTAAGATAGAATGCCTCTTTTCCAGTAAATAGGCATTAATGTACTGATTTACTTTAAACTTTTTTTTTTAATATTGTATTAGCCACTGGCTTGTCTGCTACGTTAAGATATCGAGTAAAATAAAACGTGATTATACTTACTTTGTATATCCACAACTTATGTCTGAAGTCTGAGGGAAAAACGAGGAAATAAAAGTTGAAAATTTGTATGTTTCTGATTTGTTGAACGCTAGTAAACGGTAGGACAAATTTTCTACCTAGAAGTATATCTGGGTAGATACCAACCACTTACCGATTTATTCAGGATGCTCTTGTACTGGTGAAGAGGCGTTCCATTTTCGTCTAGTGGCTGACAACACCTCAAGTTAAAGTTACAGTTACAGCCTATATACGTCACACTGCTGGGCGCGGGCCTTCTTTCATTTCTGAGAGGGTTAAAGAAATTGTTCGCCGCGCTGCCCCAATGTGTATTAGCGAACTTCACAACTCTTCGATATTTTTTATATTATTTCTGAAACCTGTTGGCTTCCTCACAATATTTTCCTTCACCACAAAGCACGAAGGGAAAAAGCTGAAAATGAAATTTCATAAATTTAAATCACAATTAGCCTTGCCGCTCAGACACTACTTACAGGTTCCTTTAAAAAAATCCAGGATTCACTGCTGTCTGCAATACGTACACAAATGTATGCCACTCGCAGTTAATTGCTTAACACGTGCTCCGCGGATCACGTTTCAAACTCATAGCCCTTTTAAAAATGAAATCAGGCTTGTGCTGAACCAGAAGACGAGCGTAGTCTAATTTACACATTGATAAATTTATATCAAGTACAAAAGCTTTTTCTTTTCGTCAAATTTAAGTACTCGTCCTGAAATAAAAAATACGAAAAGGACATTAATGGAAAGATTCTTAATGCATGTAAGGAGTTCAATAAAACTACAAACATGACGGGATGTCGATATTTTTTTTATATATAAGTGAAAAACGAGCACACAGCCTACCTTATGGTAAGTGTTAACAGTGGTAGAGCCACGCGTCAGCTTCTGCTGTCGCACGGATGGGCCGGCTCGAACCGAGGTGGTACCACGACCTCACAGAATACCAGTGTGAAGTAGAGGTTTACCTCTGCGTTTCGCTTGGTGAGTGCAGGTGGCCCTTTTTACTGGGAATGAGGCATTCCATCTTAGTCCTCACGGGTGACAACGCATCTGCATTTTGATTCGCAAACGAGGATAGATGTAGATGTCTATGGGCTGCAGCAACCACTTATCATCAGGTGGACTGTGTGCTCGTTCTTCACCCTTATCCTATAAAAAAAAGTGTATTCTGGGACCCATCTACATCGATCATCGGTTAAGAGTCAAAATACAGATGCGTTGTCATCCCTTAGGCCTAAGACGACTGCACCGTTTCAAAAAGGGTTCCGGTTCTCTATACTCCACTTTAAGAAATATCTCAGCATTAAGCTACAATTTTACGCTGGTATAATGTAAGAGAGTGGTCATTCCCCGGTCGAGCCAACCCATTCGTGCTACAACGTGGCGTAAAAGGGTTTTTCTTTTTACAAAATTTTACGTTTAGTATTGAGTTCGTGACGATATTATAATATTAAGTAGATTTCGCAGCCTAGCCTAGAACAACTAGCTTAAATAGCCTTTCAATAGCAGCCAAGCCATTACATGGCATGGTCACCCTATTAATTGAATTCAACGTGACGGTCGATGGTCTAGGCTTAATTAGCTATATTATATAAATGAACGCGGCTTTAAGGTGGCTATTGCTCAGCCGTACCTTAACCAGCTTGTGGATTTTGTCCGTTTCAATGGACATATCAACAAAATACTCATAAGCCTACTGTCGCTTATATTACAAGATATGTGCAATATCGTTAAGACGAAACGGTTGAATATCACTCGGGCCACTAGTTGAACATGACCGTTTAATAAAAAGGCTAGGCTGTTAATTGAACTGCTAATTAAACTAGTTGGCTGCGACATAGAAATGCACGCAACCGATAGCGTCCGTCGTTCTTGATTTGTTTTATTGTTTTTCGTTTTTTACGTATTTTCTTTAGCGTGCAGTTTCTACTCGGCCAGTTTGTTTATACAGCATATGTACAGAATAAATTTGCATTCGTAAGCGGTAACAATGAATTTAATGCCATTCATCATTACAACAATTCTTATATTCACAACTTCAATACTAAGCACAGGCCGCCCCTAGGAATGCCACAAAACACGGTTCAGAGTTATGTGCATCCATCGACTTACCGTATGTCTAATCATGTGGTCACCTCATCTAGTAGGGGACCGTCCTACACTGCGGTTACTACACTCAGCTACCACTCTAGGATTTTCCTTCCTCATTTATTATCGGTTCTTCCAGCTACATGTCCGTGTCATTGCCACTTTAGCTTACTGATGCGTTGGGTTATGTCGATTGTTCTGGTTCTACTGCATATATCTTTATGACGTATTCAAATGTGATTAATTTACTTTTTATATCCTTCTATCTAGTACCCAACGCGTTGCTGCCCCAGAAGAAAATACTTTCATATAAATTTGCCGGTACGATACGTGCACCATCTACTGTAAGTTAATAGTACTATGCCTATAACCTTCGCGCAAATGCAAGCAATATGCTGACAAAGTTTTAACGTAATATGATGAAAGGTATGGCAGCGCATAAAATTCGAATAAACAATTTTTTTTTTATTTCACTAGCTGGTACACGGCGCGTAGCCGCCACAGAAAAAAATGTAGTAATATATATATAATTTTAAATTTGGAAGATTTATATTTTTTTTATTAGAAATGATAATACATTCATTGAAATTGAATTATATATTATAACTTTCAAATAAATTTGTACTATGACTATAACATGCAAGCAAGTGCAAGTAATAAGTTGACAAAGTTTTAGCGCAATCTGATGAACGGTATGGCTGCACATGAAATACGAACAAACAAAACTGAATTTTTATACATATACATATATCCTATTAGTATGATAAATAATTCACAAAGTGGATTTTTAATATTCACCGCATTACTATCTCGCATTGCGAAAACCACAAATAATAACCACAATGGCTGGAAAATTATACCCACATCCGGAATAGTCAACGCCATTCCCTATTGTTCAGGGAATTACTTTATTGTTGGAAAATCATTATTCCTAAACAATAGCCAGCAGACAGTGCAGATCGTTAGTTCTTTCACTAAGCGATTCACTACCCACCTCATTATAGAAGTCCAAAATTAAACAATAGCCCTCTATTGTTTAATAGGATATTTAATAGGATATAGAACGATAATTCTATATGAGTTTAAGAAATTTTACGACAGATTACGCGTGCACAATGACATGGAGACTCGCGTGGAATGCGACACCCCCTCCCTCTCCGTGTCGCACCCCCCGTCGCACCCTAATTTGTACAGTGAGCGACGAAGGAATATTCTTAGGCCGGCCACATACATACGGAATTCCGTTTCGAGATTCCGTTTCGATATTCCGATTCGGAATCCCGAACGCAGCAAGTCCATATAAAATCTATGACCCGCCACACATCTACGGTAGTTTTCCGTTCGATATTTTGCGGGCAAAATGGGATTTCGTTTGCGTGTGGCCGACCGTTCGAAATTCCGAAAGGGAATCTCGAAACGGAATTCCGTATGTATGTGACGAGCCTTAAGGCCGGCCACATAATTCCGTTTCGGGATTCCGAACGCAGCAAGTCCATATAAAATCTATGACCCGCCACACACGTGTGATATTTTTCCGTACGGAATTTCTCCGATTCGAGATTCCGTATGACCACCTGTGCGTTCGGAATCCCGAACGGAAAAAAGCCGCTCCGAACGCACGTCTTCCATAGATTTTGTACGAATCGCCACACACATACGTAAATTCCGTACGGAATGCGCTCAGTGTTCGTCGCACGCCCGAAGCGAGTAGGTGTATTTATGTACGTTTTTACATTTAATCTTGTAGGTGTATACCTTTTCGTAACCTTTCATCTTATTTTATTTAATAATTCGTCGAAAGAATTTACATACATAAATATTTAAAAAATATCCCTGGATAAATAGATCTTTTTACATAGTATTGACTATATTGCAAGCTTAGTGTGATAAGGGGATGCACCTAGTAAGAATGATACAGCAACAATGGAATCATAATTACAAAATCATCATTATTATTCGCTGGCAGAATGTCTAGACTCAATGGCTAACGTCTCTCAACTGACCCTTGTTATTCCGACCGGAAAAAAACGTGTGTGTGTGATGTATTCACGAAATCCCGATTCGGGATTCCGAAACGGAATAACGAAACGGAATTCCATATGTATATGACCGGCCTTAAGATTTATTCACGACGTAATGCGCTTAGCTCTTTGCTCTTGAAATCCTTTTGTACATCGATACTGAGAACTAATTAGGGGCGATGGATTGAGTGGAGATGCTTACTATGAGTCTTTTTGGTGACCTTGATATGGTTGAAACCAGTCTTGTTGGTCTCAAGTACAGGTACAGATTAGCTAGCTTGACAGTTCCGTATAGCGTACATTGCGGAACATATTGCGTAAGAATAAAACGATTTCATGGCTCCCTAGCATTTTTTCTTTAAAGTTTGTTGCATAACTCCATCGGGACTTTCAAAGACTATTAGAGTGCTAATGTTATAAAAGAATAAAACGTTTAGTAATAACAAGACTTCAAAGAACGAAAAAGAAAGTAGGTAATTGCTACATAGTAACTTCAGAAGTAGGCGTTAAGATATATTGTCTGTACTTCAGAAGCAATTGTAGGGAAATAGTTTATTAATTTTAGTTTTTTTCTCTCTTTATTTGAAGTCTTAGTCGGCTTTTACTTTTTATTTAGGTTATTTTTGACTCTCTTGAGTGTACTGAGGAATATCACAAGCTCAATTTAAGAACTAGAATGTTTTCTAAATAGTTGAATAGTTGCATTAACTACTTCATTTCTATTTTTTCACCTTTGCTGGTGTATTTTTTTTTCACATTTATTTTTATAAAACTACACTCTAAAGTAGTGCGCAAAAGCACACGTAGTTAATATTGTAATTTATCAATTTATTTTTCAATTCTTTTTTGGGACCTACAAGAAAGGAGCTTACTCTTTTTTAAAACGCCGGCAATGCACTTTCAATTTCCCTGGTGTTGCAATTGTACATGTGCGACTGTATTCACTTACTATCTCAGGTGATCTGCATGCTCGCTTGCTCCCCTTATATAAAAAATAATATATATGGAACCACCTTAACTTTAAAATGAGTTTACCATTTACCAAGATATCACGTAAAATAACAACAAAATAAAATAAAAACACGGTCGAATTAAGAGCTACGTCCTTATATAAAGTTGGCTAAAATATCATTCACCTGCAGGGTAACAACACACAGGTCATTTAATATTACGGCCATACTTGAGTACCTATTAAGAGGAAAAATGAACAGGAATGTCGTACCGTGAATGGAACTTGAGAGGCGATTAGCTTAATAACAAAAGTTCTCTCTCGAGGCCACTCTATAAACTCATTGACCTCGTTCTACTCAGTCCCTTTAACGGAGTACGGCACTTTTAATTTTAAAAGGCGAATTAATAATTGTTCTTGTTTATTTTTTAAATTATAGTCATTTAGGACGTGGTTTGATAATCTTTGTTTTTTCTGCATACAGCGCACCAAAGTTCCAACTTTTCATTAACCCCCGTGAGTCACATAATATGAACATTTCGATTGTTTAACTATTGTGTCTTTTACGGATTTATTTTAGCGGACAGGGAAACTGTTCATAATTTACAACCTTTTTAACGGTAACATTAAGGCATAATGAGCATATATCTCTAACTTTTGAGAGGGTTAGGAGCAGTGAGCCCGTGCGATGCTACAGTGCGTATTAACGTATTTCATGATTTTCCGAAATAATTTATTAAATGAAATCGCCTAATTTTCGGCGGAAGATCGGTCGAGCGAATTATCTGAGTCTGTATCCGTGTCGTCGCTGTTACCGAGTGATATTGTTATAATGTATTTGTGTTATGTGTGAAATTGTTAGTTTATAATTTTAATTATTGTGTGAGTTTCGTAGCGGCAGACGTTTGTTTTTGTGTGCGCAGATTTCCCTCCGCAAAAATTACAGCTATGTATCGAGGAAACACGCTATGGTTACTCCCCTCCCGTCGGCTGGTGGCCCGTATTGCTCTATGCTATTTTTAAGACCAATGATATAAAATTCTGAAACAAAATTTTAAAGGAATATAAATAAATATGGCTAATCAAAGCGTAATGTAATGTGAAGTTTTACAACAAAAAAAAATAAAAGTTAATAAATATGTTTGCACACCTAGCAAACCAGCCCCCACTATCAACCTGTTCACTAGTATGACACATGTGGTAGCTATTGCCTTCCTCTTTTATTTTGCAGACATGCAGGTTTCCTCAGGATATTCCCCTATTACGCGGAACACATGGTACATCAACACTTAAGATTGTTACAATTTTATCTGTGCCATTTAGGATCAAACTTGGAATGCTCGCCTAGGTACTATGAAATTTATGGCTTAGCCTGATTTCTTGTTGCGTATTTATAAAATAAGCCAATACAAAAATATATTTTGTAGTCAATTGTTCTTGTGAACAATATTAAATAGAATTCAATGTATAGCAGATATTAATTCGTCACCTGATTGTAGCACAAAATGACTGACTTAAAAATAAAGTAAAATAAATATCCCAACACCACTACACTAGGCAAGAAAAATCACCGCCCGCTAAGTCTGGTGTGTAGTGGTGGGGTTAGTGGTAACAGGGGTAGTGCACGCAATTGAGGGAGGGCTCATGGTGCTCTTCAAACTACGTAAGACACATCATTTAATTTTTCAACACAGAGCGTAGCTAATTAAATTTTAACACCTTAAACTGATTCTATTAACTGACTAGAGTAGATTTGGGGAAAATAAAGTGGCTGACCCTTTTTCTTCAACATTATTTTATTTAAAGAAAACCGCAGCACATAAATAACGGAACTCTTCCGTATACTGCCCACCGCCTAATACATTCACAATTGGTCCCTAATGAATCTGAACAAGATTAGCACGTGACGTAGTACTGAATTATCCGCAATACAGCACTTCTATCTTTTATTGTGTCAAATTAAATTGTACTCCTTGCATTAGGTTTGTTATTTAATAACGATCTTCAAAATGTTTATGCTTAGTTTTCATCATAAAACACTAGGCAAGCTTCAGATACTAGTAGGTTTACCGTTAAGGTTTCAGCCTATCAAAAGTCCTATGATATTGTTGGCACAATTGGCAGGCATAATTTATAGAATAAGGGTATTATACCAGCAAACAGTTCACCTGTTGGTAACCAACAAGTCCTTAGACATCATCATCTATCCTCTATTAAGAAGCATAATGCAGATACTTTATCGCTTGCGAGGACAGTAAAAAGGGTATCCAGTTCTTCACTCTCACCATACGAAACACAGCGGCATGGAGCTGCTATCCTACGCTTAGAGCGTACTTCTTCCTCAGTCGAGCCAACCCTTTCATGCTACATCCATAATAAAGCTACAGTGTGGCGTTATCACGTTAAAGTTTTTGTCAAAATATAATTATTTATTACTATAAAGCACCTATTAAGTTCTTTAAAAAAGATCATTAAAAAATTGACAAATAAATCTTAAAACGGCTGAACAGATTTTCTTAAAACATAGCTAAGAATAATCTTTGTTCACGCCAAACACTTTCAAGGAACGAACGCGAGAGGGCGTGCGGCTCAGTGTCATACCGGTTTGACATTCGGTCGTGCGTAAAACGCCCAAGGGCAGTCGTCCATAAGCGGTGCTAACGATTGGCACGCTGTATTCTGTTAGGGAACTCGGAATAATCCGGCGCGGCCAGTAAATATACGGTCTATCATTGTGACGCGCATTCCTACTGGAGAGCTTCCCGGGACTTATTGTGTCTGACTCACAACCTGCATAAGTGCATTCGGCAATATTAGATAGTGCGGCCTCTGATATTCTAGAATTAACTATTGCTACGCGAAACGGTAGTGACTTTTGACCCTTTAAACTCCGTGTGCGTTTGTGCGGTAACCATTATACCCAGCGATAGTTAGTGGCTTCTGTAAGTTAGTAAACCGTACGATAGAGTTAATTGACTGTCAACGTGACGAAAGAAGAAAGTGACTGTGGATAACCTCGAAAGGCCCCCTCAAGTTGGAGCGGTGTCGACGCTCGGGCTGCTGCCGACGGCCAAGGTCTAGGTTCAATAACCATCAGTCACACCCAGATACACACCACATCACCATTCTTTCCCTTGCACTACACAACCACATGCGACCTGACCGACTCCGGAGGGACCAGTCGCCTTGGATAGAGGTAAGTAAGCTTCGTCCAAATTCCTTCCGGTCGACTGGCCGTAGTATAACGCTCCCCCATATATTCTAGTGTAATTAGAGAGATTCCACGTGGCCACATTGAGGCCCGACCTACGTTTGCTCGGGAAGTCTTCTGCTCATGGGCCCCAGGGGATTGGATCCTTTAAGGGAGCAACCGTAGGCCGTAACAATCTTGATTAAGACACCTTTGAAACGAAAATATCTTAATCATTTTGATTAAGATTTTTGGTTGCATCATAGCTACTGAACGGTTAATCCGTTCAGTAGCTATGATGAGATGGGACGCCTAAGACGAAGGCTCGTCTGCGGTTCTAAATCATGTGTTGTATTTGTTTTGGGAAAAAGTACGGCGGCGATGTTTAAATGTTAATCTCAAAATATTATTATTTAGCCTCCAAGCAGAGTTCCTGGTCTTAGATGAAATATTGTATTTAGATAGTGTTTTACTTTTTCCTATAGCAGCTTAACGCTGCTGAGTTTCATAATGATGAGTGGAGAGAAGCGGAGCCCCTTTTAACTGGATACGAGGCATTTCATCCTTAGTCCTAAGGTATGACAACGCATCTGCATTTTGATTGTTAATCGAGGATAGATGTAGATCTTGATGGGCCAAATCATCCACATACTATCAGGTGGGCTGTTTACTCGCTTGATAGCCTAATTCAATAAAAAACCGCAGTTTTTTTGTCAATATTAGGAAGATCGCTGATATGGGGTAGTGGATACTCCTATACCGCCTCTACACGGTAAACAGTAAATTAAACGGTGAACGGATAATTAGTTCATAAAATACATTGACTTTAAATAGGTTTGCAACTAAATAAATATTGTAGCATTAACTACTATGTTGTGTGTGACATAAATTAGGCGTTGATTTGTCTAGTCTAGTCTATCATATTATGTAACGAGGATTTACAACTCTTTTTCAATGTCAATAACATTTTATTCCACTGTAAATTATGCGGCCAAATTCAGTCCATTTAATTTTGGCAAACCGCCAACGGTAATGTTAGTTCGATAGTTCATTTTATTTCCGAGAAGTTTTTCAGCGTTATACGACTGGAAACTAAGATTGATAATCTGCATATTTATTGTTAAAATTCATAAAATCAATATTGTTTTATTTTTAAATTTATATTTCTCCTAACCTTGTCTTCTGCAGTATTTGTTGTCACTTTTTCTATACTTGATGTTTTTATTTTAATTGCAATTAAGAATATTTTCTTATATCGTTGGCGTTATCTCTTAAGTCAGTTTTGTGTCAGTCGAAAATTATTTTTTATTTTTCCTCTAGAAACACAATTAACACATACGGCCTACGGTTGAACTACTGACTTGTATTTGACATGATCTTGAGACAACTCCCTCACTTCATTCACATCCATAAAATATTTATGGATACATGCTCGTCGGTCCATCTTTTGGCCCATCTTCAGTATATCACCAATGTGGTCCGTCTCGGGCGACCCTTGCGACTCTGATATTTACTTCTGCAGCATAAATTTGCTATTTAACTATTTCTTTAATCGTTATTTATAAGTGTCTAAACCACCGGAACATTCCTTTCTTAACCCTGGGCACAACATCTTATTGCGAACAACACTTTCCTTTTTTTAAATATTAAAATATATCATATAGATATTAAAACTGCAACTGCAACTGCAGTTACACAGTATACCTTACCCCATATTATCGTTCCGTGTGCTCGTAGCAGTCGACAGAAGGATATTGAAACAGGAGATGGGCAGCAGCATCTTCCTGATAACCTTGGCCATTATGACAAATATCTCTATGAGGAAATCTATGGAGAAGGCCTATGTTCAGCATCGGACCTTCATAGGCTTAATGATGATGATAACTGATGCCTTCCAGCATAATATATAATTAAATTGGTTATGTATTTTTTATGAATGGAATTGATTATAAATCGACAACTTTGCAACTGAATTAATACATCAAATAAAACCGTAAAACACATAAATGTTTTCAAACAATGCGCGTTGTTAATTTAGTTTTAGATTTATTAGGAGCCAATACCGAATATACTGCGTGGCGCTCGTCTGCGGTTCTAATTTATGTGTTGTATTTGTTTTGGGAAAAAGTACGGCGGCGATTTTTACTACATGTAGACGTTTTGCTAATACAGTTATGAGTTTATTAACCGGGATTTTTTAACTGGTATTGATATTGGATTCAAGAGCAAATTCTTTCTCGACGGCTACGGAAGAAGGTTAATGTTTTTTTAAGTGTATGTATGTATGTATGTCTATTTTTTTGGTACGCTGTGAAGCCTCTTTAGACATCATATGGGGTGTCTTTAGATTTGCCAAATTTTTGGAAGTGACATGGGGTAAAAAAAATTCTGTTTTCAGTAAAATTTTTCACGACTGTGGTAGTAATTAAAAAATCCAACTAAAGCTGTTTTTATTACTATTTCAAACATTGGAATTGTGTGCAATATCTTCACCGATATTGGGAACTGATTTTAATGGTTATTATTCCGTACATGATTGCTGAACATTTGCCCAACAAATAGTTTGGAAAATCCAAAAGTGCACGCCTAAGGAGCGTTTTATATTATTTTGATGAAAAAAAAAAATAAATAGTATTCCTGACTTTTAAAATATATTATTTACATATTTTAAATTTAGCGCTCTATTATTTTAACAGATAATGTCATCTACAGGGAAAAAGTAAATAATGTTTACCAAAATAAATCTATTACACAAAGTATAAAATCGAAATAGGCTGTATGGTACATTTGTCATTTGTCTAATCATCATCATCATAACAGCCCATCACAAGTCCACTGCTGAATATTGGCCTCCCCCAAGGAATGCCACAAAGCACGGTCCTGAGCCACCTGCATCCATCGACTTCCTGCATGTCTTGCCAGGTCGTCACTCCATTTAGTGGGAGGACGCCCTACACTTCGTTCGCCGGTACGAGAACCTTTTTTCTCCACGTAAGAGGTGACAACCCACCACCTCCCATGGCTTCACCAACCCTCAGGTCATACGGGCCGAATCTCGGTAGATGCGCTCGGTACTTGCACGTGGCTCTTTCCCGCCCACACTTTCTCTTGACTCCCTACAAATATTTAATCTATTCCTTGTCCCAGTTTATCGTCATTCTACCCCTTCTGGGGTTGACGACACACTGACGCCTATGTCGCCGAACCCTCCTACCAGCCTTCTGTCCTGCCTTGTCCTGTCATCGTGCCACCTATGCGCAAACTCGCGCAACAGTCCGTAGTTCACCAAATCGCTGACGAGATCCGAGTAGTAAACTGGTCCCTGAACCGGACTCTTAGGTTAGGAACTCACACATACAAATTTCACACAGGTCCATGTCACTCAGTCTCTTCCGAAAGCATCCATGTCCAGCGAGAATCCGAGAGGTGACGAACCCGCTCGCCAAGCGTGGCAACTATGGCAATATACCCCCCAATGAATAAAGTCCTTTGTCTACCAAGGGCTAAAAATGCAGCCAAGTGCGATTCGGACTCGCCCATGAAGGGTTCCCTAGCAGCAAGTAACATAATATAAAAGTTCTTGTAGTTCGTTGTAATTTTGATTGATGTTGTAATAATAGTGAATTTTATTTTATTTTTATATTTGAGTTCATTGAATGAAAGGTAAATTGCGGTTTACGATTTATGACGTATTAAAAAAATAGTTACTAGACCTCGTTGAAACCAATTTTCGGTGAATGTTTACATGGTAATATGTACATATATATTTTTTTAGTTTTACCATTCTTTTATTTTAAAACGTACACGGAGGGGGGATACACTTATTTTACCACTTTGGAAGTATCTCTCGCGCAAATTACTCTGTTTAGAAAAAAATGATATTAGAAACCTCAATATCATTTTTGAAGACCTATCTATAGATACCCCACACCTATGGTTTTGATGAAAAAAAATTTTTGAGGTTCAGTTCTAAGTATGGGGAGCCCCCAAAATCTATTGTTTTTTTTTTTCTATTTTTGTGTGAAAATCTTAATGCGGTTCACAGAATACATCAACATACTAAGTTTCAACAGCATCGTTCTTATAGTTTCGGAAAAAAAGTGGCTGTGACATACGGACGGACAGACAGACATGACGAATCCATAAGGGTTCCGTTTTTTGCCATTTGGCTACGGAACCTTAAATAAATATGAAAGCGCCTTTAAATTTTATTATTTTAACTTATAACAGTTGAAAATCATTTTATTAACAAAGACGCATACGAGGCTATTGATATGAAATAAGGAACCAGTTGATGTAATTCTGAAGCTAATATAAAAAAAAAACTCTGTCTCAATAAGTCAATTTTTTCAGGAGTTATCGTGACCACATACAAAATCTACATCGTAAAATTTTTTCAAACCGTTTTTTTTTCAAATTAGTAATAAAAATGATTTTTTAGAAAATACAAGGTGGATTAATTATACTGTTTTCTTAATGATTTCTCATATTTACGCGAACACTACACATTTAAATAAAACAAATTTTACGGATTTTATCGCGTGTATTAACTTATTCACGTGGGACAGAGGTGTTTGACGTCCTGATGTCATAGTTAGCCCGGCTACCTTCAGTATTTTAATATTAATATTTGGTTCGATTTACGCAGAATGAGCTTACAGTATCTAGCAGTGGTATACTTGGGTTTGGATTTAATTTTATTAATTTTGGGATCCCAAGCAGATGGCAGCACCCATCCATCTTCTCTATTAAAATTAGGATGTTTTTTAATTTCAACAGCCTCGCGAATCATCCTTGGTAGGAATCGGTGTTCTTTTGCGAGGATTTGTGGTCTATCAAATCTAAAGTAATGGCGGGGACGATCTTGAACATGTTCACAAACTGCAGACTTCCCAATATGTCGGTGCTTCACGTCAGCTATATGTTCTTATAGATCTTTATATATAGGGTTTTTATAGATCTTTTTGTATGTCCTATGTACGAGAGACCACATGCACAATCCAGCTTGTACACTCCTGCATCTTGTAGAGGGATATGACACTTGACGAATGGTAAAAATTGACCATCTTTCTTATTGGACGTAAGTACATACAAAAAGGTCAAAATAGACCCTACAAATAATACACTTAAAACAACTACTTATTTAATAAAGAAATACTCCGAAAAATCAGATCTCGACGTGAATGCGACAATACCATCATGTGCCAAACCAGGTTGGTTACCGAAAATACACAAACCAAACTCTCCACTACGTCCTATAGTAAGCCAGATCGATTCACCAACTTATAAGTTGGCTCAACACTTGGCAAATATACTGTCACCACTAAGAGGACACACCAGAGCACACACAAAGGATTCATACCATTTTGTTAGTGAGATAAAAGACCTACATCTCGCTGACAATGAAACTATGGTCAGTTTTGATGTTCAGTCACTATTCACATGTCTACCTATTGAAGACTGCATCTCAACTATTACTAGAAAGCTAGTAGATAACAACATGCCCACAGAATATGCAGTATTACTCAAACACTGCCTCACATCTGGCTATTTATTGTGGAAAAAAGAGATCTAGATGCAAGTAGACGGAGTGGCAATAGGTGGCACGATGACAGGACAAGGCAGGACAGAAGGCTGGTTGGAGAGTCCGGCGACGTAGGCGTCAGCGTGTCGTCAGCCCCAGAAGGGGGAGAATGACGTTAAACTGGGACAAGGAATAGATTAAATATTTGTAGGGAGTCACGAAAGTATGCGCGGGAAAGAGCCACGTGCAAGTATCGAGCGCATCTCCCGAGATTCGGCCCGTATGACCTGAGGGTTGGTGAAGCCATGGGAGGTGGTGGGTTGTAACCTCTTACGTGGGGAAAAAAGGTTCTCGAGTAGCCTATTGTGGCGGCGCTGTCGTCGCGCCACAAGCGAAACATATCGTAGCCTAAATCGCAATAACAAAGTTCCGAAGTTAAAGCAGCATATACAGAATAGCTCCGAACTACCAATCGGAGCGTTGGCGGCTCCCCGGGCAGAATACCTTGCCCGGCGGGAGATCTCCCCTTTTCCTTCCACCGGCTACAGTGGTGACCTCGACGTGATATGGACACGCAACCCGCAACCTTCGGAAACTACACCTTACCGAGCAGATATTGTCTGCAGTCTTCACATTCTGCAAGCCATCTAGCTTTATAAAGGATCATCGCAGCACTGGAATAATAATGCTTCCTGTTCCTTCAAGCTACTATCTGCGCTACAGTGTTCGGCACGGCTCTGAGCCTTACTGCTCGCCTCTGCTTCACGGCACTCTCGCAGATTACTTGCCCTCTTCTCGACTCACCACAGACTTACAAGGCAATTCCTTGGCACTTGCAAATTCGTCGACATCTAGACTGCGCTATCGACCTCCGGTCTGAGCAGGGGGGTGATGTGGCGGTGCTATCGTCGCGCCACAAGCGAAACATATCGTAGCCTAAATCGCACTAACAAAGTTCCGAAGTTAAAGCAGGATATATAGAATAGCTCCGAATTACCAATCGGAGCGTTGGCCGCTCCCCGGGCAGAACACCTTGCCTGGCGGGAGATCTCCCCTTTTCCTTTCACCGGCTACAGTGGATACTGCAGTCAGATTGCCGGTGCGTGCTTAATGCCGGTGGGGAATGCATGCTGTGTGTGTAAGGGCAACTGACGCCGGTGCGAACGATATGCCGGTGTATAATGCATGCCGTACTACGCACTTGCAAGTGATGCCGGTGAGAACGATGAGCCGGAGCAGTCTACTAGTCGGAGCGTCGGCCGCCCCCCGGGAAGAATACCTTGCCCGGCGGGAGATCTCCCCTTTTCCTCCTACCCTCCACACTATATTCAGCAGTTGACTTGTAAAGGGCTGTAATGATGATGATGATGAGACAAATGACAAAAGTACCATACAGCCTATTTCGATTTTATTCTTTGTGTAATTGATTTATTTTGGTAAACATTATTAACATCTTCCCTGTAGATGACACTATCTGTTAAAATAATAGAGCGCTAAATTGAAAACACCTAAATAATACATTTTAAAAGTCAGAAATACAATATTTTTTTTATCAAAATTATATGAAACGCTCATAATAATAATAATAATAATAATAAGGAATAAAGGGCGGGATCTTGCGATCAGCCGATGCCGCATCTAAAACCCCGAAAAGGAGCGCTAATGAAAGTGATAATATAATAATAATTCTTTATTTCAGATATCAAAGATCCATAAGTTATTAGTATGACCTATATTAGGTTAGTAATTGAGAACATTAAATAAATTAAATTAAATTAAATCAAAACTAAAATCAAATCTATACCCAAAATTAAATTACAATAAAATCAAAAATAAAAATAAAATAATAATCAAATAATAGTAATGTCAAAATTAAATTACATTAAATACAATCAAACAAAAAATCAAATAAAAATCAATCGAAATCCAATAATGTCTTAATTAAATTAGATTAAATACAATCAAAATAAAATAAAATATCAAAATAAAATCAGATGAGGTCAATTTGAATTTAATTTAAATAACTGTGTTTTAAAATCCTCACAAAGCAGGCCCAAAGCGGAGAAGTATACCTATCTGCCAGGGTTTGCAGAATGCTATTGGGACTGCCTCGCGCTCTAAATATCAGCGATGTGGTTTTTTTGCGAATAATGGCTGCAAAGTCGTCAACTTGGTATTCTGCAAACATCGCTGATGCACTACAGAAACGAGGCAATCCCAACAACATCCTGAACACATTATTATATTGGACTCGTAGGGTGTCCAGCGACTTCTTGGTATAGCTGGTCCACAGATTTCCCGTGTACATGTTTTGGCAATACGCTTTAAAAAGGGTCACTTTTACGTCTTCGCTACAACGATAGAATCTGCGAGCCAACATATTGCCTCTTACTGACAGAGCCCTACGTTCCCTTTCTATGTCAGCGTCGTCTTTAAGGTCGTCAGTAATTATATGTCCCAGATATTTAAATTTTGATACACGTTGTATGTTCACGCCGTTTAGGGTAATGTTATTGACTTTATCGGGACATTTACCAGCGGCCTTAAACACCATGCATTCTGTCTTTTTTACATTGTATATGAGCCCGTGCTCAGCAGAATATTTCTCACAAACCCGTAGCATCTCGTTAAGACCCCCCTCAGTTGGACAGAGCAGTACACTGTCATCAGCGTAATTTATATTGTTGGTGCTTACTCCATCAATACGGCATCCGACACGCATACTGCTCAACCTGACAATGAGATCATTAATATATATGTTGAAGAGTGTGTGAGACGTCAAGCCTCCCTGTCTTACCCCACTCTCCAACACATATTCTTCCGAGAGAGAGTCGGCCCATTTTACACAATTTGTCTGGTTGGCATACCAGAACTTAAATATATTTAGCAATTCAACCGGTAGTCCTCTGTCCTCCAGCTTTGCCCACAATATGTTATAAGACACTAAGTCAAATGCCGTTGACAAGTCTAGGAAACAGCCATACACCTGTGTCCCGCGATTAGTATAGTACTGGACAGTGTGCTTTAAACTTACAATTGCACTCTCAGTAGATAGCCCAGACCGAAACCCAAACTGTGCGTCATGTAGCTTAGCTATTTTTTCAAGGTACGAATTAAGCACACCGTCCAGCACCTTAGCAATCGTCGTTGCCAATGAAATTGGACGATAATTTTTCATGTCCGAGACGTCACCAGTTCTATTCTTCACAATGGGCACCACAATTGTTTTTAACATTTCTTGCGGTAAATAGGAATGTCTGATACACATTGTGAAAAACAGCGCCAAAACCCTCGGAAGGTGAACACCAGCATGCCTAAGATGCTCAACGCTAATGCCATCATGTCCAGGAGACTTGCCACCAGTCATATTTTTAAGTACATTTCGCACTTGTTCAGCTGTAACATGCACTAGTTTATTTTCTCCCTGACACAAAGGCTTGCTAAAAGTAGGAACCGAGGGGCCCAGTGGTGAGTTGACTTTAAAATGAGCCCTAAACATTTCTGCAATATGAGCAGGCTCATTCTCCCCCTCCACACTTGTTGGCAAACCAGACTTAACATCAAGCTTTTTTGTTGCCTTCCAGAAACGATCAAAATTTTTAGCAGATCTATGTTTGGCCAAAACGTCCATTTTAAGTTGGTCTTGATTTTGTTGGCACCATTTTAGTCGACTTTTGAATATTTTACGCGATTCGTACATCTGCTCATAGATTCTACCAGACTTAGGCCGATTATTCAGCAACCAAACTTGATAGTTAAGCCTGGCCTGCTTGTGAGCATCATAAACATGCTTGTTCCACCCACATAAATGCCTGTTATTGCTCTTCCTTCCTCCACGAGTCTTACTCGACTTACTTGCCGCGTCGCTTAGGGCATGTACAATATTCTGATCCAAGCGATCTAGTACTTTTTCGTGCTCACTCAAGCTACACATTCCGCGGCTGCACTCCGTAAACTCAGAAGGAAAATCAATTTCGCGCATACTATTATTACACAGGTCATGGTACTTAGTTATCTGTGCCTCGCCTCGCTCTCCCCATATTACCGTGCTTCGTTGTAGGCTAGGTGATGCCAACTTGGGTCTTACATAGCTTAAATCGCACTTTACAATTAGTGGTAAGTGATCCGACACAAAGACGTCTTCCATTACTTCCACTTCCACTACAGTCTGCCACGCAAGGTCTGTCACACAACAATGGTCTAACCACCTACGGCATCCGTACGCAGCGCTTACGTATGTATAAGTGTTACTTTGCTCACCTAGTTTTTCAACATTGGCGCAGACCCAGCTCTGTTCCGAGCAGAAGGTTATGAGTTCATTATAGAACAGTTCGTGGGGATGCGCGTTAAAATCTCCCAGTATAAATACACTCTCAACATTTTCATTATCAATTATAGCGTTTATTTCGCTCAGCACATCGGTAAATATGGGTAGATTGATTAGTGAGTTAGTTGGCATGTATACGGAAAAAACCAGAATCGCTCGCCGCCCAATACTGGCTTTAATAGCTACAATGCGATCATTCGTGCACTTTATTATAGACACGCCGTCAAAAATTCCCTTTCTCCAAAGTATCGCTACCCCCCCATACGGTCTTCCGATCAGAGGGCCGGTAGACGTGTCCACCGCCGACTTCCCTGTATATTCAAAATCATTTGAGATAGTTCCCAGTACCGGTATATCGTGGGGGAGCAGACAAGTCTCCTGCAGCGCAACCACATCTGATTTTTTACATATACTCTGTAGGTCATTTAAAGATCTAGAAACAAAATAACAATTAAAACTAACAAAATTCAAAGTTGGATTTAGCATTAAATTCATGTAGATATAATATTTTAACTTTAACTATTTAACTATGAAATATTTACATTATTTACTTTCGTTTTATACATAAAACGAACAAAACGTCTGAAAGTTATACCATTTGGCCACAAATTATCATTTAAAAATGTATCTATTTTAAATTTCGAGACATACAGTTTATAGGAGTTATATAATTTTGTTTTTCTCATATTTATCTTTTTTAATGATACAGATTCATTAGTTTTTTCCCTTATATAGTTAATGATATCCTCCTCACTTGTATCTTTACTAACATTCGATATTAAAATTGGTATCTTTATATCTGCAGCTTTAAATTTACCATTCGGAGCAGTAGGAGCACATCCTTTCTGCCCTATTAACTTATATCGTTTAGCAGATTTATTTCTTACAACTTGCCATTCTGAGTCCCCTAGCATTTGCTCATGTTTTTCACCACTATTAACACGGACACCAATAATGCCGCTTCCAAAGTCATGCGTTGGTCTCGATCGATTTCCATTAGTAGGGCCTCCGCTTGTCTCCGTCACGCACACATTGTCAGTCCGTACAGCTAACCGGCCACCGACCGTAGCACGCAAAGGAGATTCCGCGTGTGGCGGTATTAACACTCTCCGCGCCGTCTCGTTTCCTCCTGCACTACCACCTTTTGCCGATATTGTCCGACAACCGCTCCTTTTCATATTGGAAGTACCCGGCGCATTCGCCGTCCTTTTTGCACCTATGCTATTGGTGTTATTGCTACTCGGACTCGGTGTGTTCAATACCGCAGTGCTGGCCTCGGCGAGAGATGTCAACTCTAGTTTCATCTCGTTTACACTTTTACTTTTACTAACGTCGTTTGCCGTACTTGACCGATGATCGCTCCCTTTCGCCTCGAATGCACTCGGCGCACACGCAATAGCCAACCTACTTGCACCTATAACAGCTCCTTCAGCCAGACTTAGTATGTTTGGAACCGCAGTACTGGCCTCCACGTGTTGCAATGATTCCATCGCTTCATCTTGTTTGCTAGCGAGTGAGACAGAATTATCCATGACTATTCCTTTTGAACAAGTATTATGACTCATAGAAGGTCGATTGTTTACCTCGATAACAGCTGATTTCTGTGATTTTATCGAAGTATATTCAGGCACATAAGGCAGTCCGATCGGTCCACTGTCGTAATCGAAACTACTTTGAAAGCACGCGCCTCTCCTTTTATTTACTTTAAAATGGGTTTCGTCAACTAACGATGCATGCCTCATATGAGACACCTCCCGCTTAAGAAGGCTGAACTCCTCGGCATTAACAGCATTTTCTTCCAACACGTTCAATATGTTTTTAAGCGACAACAACTCCTTAATAAATCGGGTGACGTCCACATGATCGTAAGTCACCGGGGGTATCAAATCTAGATTCCGCGCACAGAAAATCGGAAATTTTGTTGGATCAGCACTCTTCATTAACCCAATAATATCGTCCAGGTCCCGTGATTTTCGCTTCTTCCCGTGCTTCTTCCTCATAGGCATTTTCTTAGCATTTGCTACTGACTCAAAAAGAAGGGTTTTAGCCTTTACAATGTCCTCCTCTGAGAATGTTGTGGTACACAGCTGGTGAATACTCTCCTCATCCGTGTAGTCAATAACATGCCTAACAAAAGTCATCATCATCATCATCATTACAGCCCTTCACAAGTCCACTGCTGAACACAGGCCTCCCCCAAAGAATGCCACAAAGCACGGTCCTGAGCCACCTGCATCTATCGACTTCCTGCATGTTTTACCAGGTCGTCACTCCATCTCGTGGGGGGACGCCCTACACTTCGCCTACCGGTACGAGGCTGCCACTCGAGAACCTTTCTTCCCCATCGGTTGTCGGTTCTTCGAGCTATATGGCCGGCCCACTGTCACTTCAGCTTACTAATCCGTTGGGCTATGTAGGTTACTCTGGTTCTACTGCGGATATCCTCATTCCTAAGTTTATCACGCAGAGAAACTCCGAGCATAGCCCTCTCCATAGCTCGCTGAGCGACCTTGAGTTTCCTCATACGGCCAGCAGTGAAGGACCACGTCTCAGTTCCATAAGTCATCACTGGCAACACGCACTGGTTGTACAATTTCGTTTTCAGGTTTTGAGGTATGTCTGACAAAAGTCAGCAGCTCATTAATAACAATATTACAGTTCGGGCACTTCACAATATCTGCACTCGCCATTTCGGACCTCTTTTTTAAAAGGGGTCGGATCGCACCGCACACACAGTCGAGAGCGTGCGTTCTACCGCGCGGGTGGACGACTACTGCAATTTATATTTATATTATCATAAGGCGTGCAAATTTGGATTTTCCAAACTATTTGTTGCTGCAGTGGAGTAACGCTTAAGCAATCATGTACAAATAATAATCATTAAAATCAGGTCAATATTGGCGAAGATACTGCACACAATTACAATGTTTAAAATAGTAATAAAAAATCTTTATTTGGATTTTTTAAATAACAATTCCATATTTATTACTATTTCACAGTCGCAGTTTTCTTTACCCCATGTCACCTCCACAACTTTGACAAATCTAAAAACATATAATGTCTACAGAGGCTTCACAGCGTACCAAAAAAATAGACATATATACATACATACACTTAAAAAAAAACCTTAACCTTCTTCCGTAGCCGTCGGGAAAAATTTGCTCTTGAATCCAATAGCAATACCAGTTATAAAATCACGGTTAATAAACTCATAACTATATTAGCAAAACGTCTACATGTAGTAAACATCGCCGCCGTACTTTTTCCCAAAACAAATACAACACATGAATTAGAACCGCGGACGAGCGCCACGCAGTATATTCGCAATTGGCTCCTAATAAATCTAAAACTAAATTAACAACGCACATTGTTTGAAAACATTTATGTGTTTTACGGTTTTATTTGATGTATTAATTCAGTTGTAAAGTTGTCGATTTATAATCAATTCCATTCATAAAAAATACATAACCAATTTAATTATATATTATGCTGGAAAACATCAGTTATCATCATTAAGCCTATGAAGGTCCGATGCTGAACATAGGCCTTCGCCATAGATTTCCTCATAGCAATATTTGTCATAATGGTCAAGGTTATCAGAAAGTCTCCTAATCTCCTGTTTCAATATCCTTCTATCGACTGCTACGAGCACACGGAACGATAATATGGGGTAGGGGATACTAGATAACTGCAGTTTTTTTTAAATATCTATATGATATATTATAATTATTAAAAAAAGGAAAGTGTTGTTTGCAATAAGATCTTGTGGCCAGGGTTAAGAAAGGAATGTTCCGGTGGTTTAGACACTTATAAATAACGATTAAAGAAAGAGTTAAATAGCAAATTTATGCAGCAGAACTAAATAGCAGAGTCGCAAGGGTCACCCTAGACGAACCACATTGGCGCTATACTGAAGATGGACTAAATCAAGTGTACGCTTGACCAACAAGCATGTATCCATAAATATTTTATGGATGTGAATAAAGCTAGGGATTTGTATCGAGATCATGTCAAATGCAAGTCAGTAGTTCAACTGTAGTCCGTAGTGTTAAGTGTGTTTCTAGAGGAAAAATTAAAAATAATTTTCGACTGAAACAAAACTGACATAAGAGATAACGCCAACGATATAAGAAAATACCCTTAATTGTTATTAAAATGAAAACATCAAGTATAGAAAAAAGACAACAAATACTGCAGAAGACGACATTGGGAGAATTATAAATATAAAAATTAAAACAATATTGATTTTATTAATTTTGACAATAAATATACATTTTATAGATTATCAATCTTAGTTTCCAGTCGTATAACGCTGAAAAAATTCTCGGAATTAAAATGAACTATCGAACTAACATTACCGTTGGCAAAATTAAATAGACTGAATTTGGCCGCGTAATTTACAGTGGAATAAAATGTTATTGATATTGAAAACGTGGTGTAAAACCATGTTACATAATATGATAGACTAGACTAGACAAATCAACACCTAATTTATATCACATTACCAGAACATATAAGTCAATGCCACAACATTTATTTATTTGCAATACTATTTCAAGTGAATGTATTACATTTATGAAATAATTATCCGTTCACCGTTTATTATAATGTTTACTGTGTAGCGGCGGTATAAGAGTATCCACTAGCCCATATCATCCTGTGGGTGTCGTAAGAGGCGACAGAGGGAAACAAATCAGAAGATCAGAATCAGAGGCAACAGCGTCTTCCTTGTTAGGAATATGTCATTATTTTGACAAAAAATAAATAAACTGCGGTTTTTTATAGAATTAGGTTGTCAAGCGAGCAAACAGCTCACCTTAGGGTAAGTGAATGCTTTGACCCATAGACATCTACATCTACCCTCAATAAAGAATCAAAATGCAGATGCGTTGTTATCTCTTAGGACTAAGATGAAATGCCTCGTATCCAGTTAAAAGGGACTCCGCTTCACTACACTCACCACTATGAGACACAGCAGCATTAAGCTAATATTTTACGCTGGTATTCTGTGAGAGCGTGGTCCTTCCTTGGTCAAGCTGTTCCATTCGTGCTACAACCATAACACAGCTGCAGTATGGCTCTACCATGTTAATTGCGATTGCCAACCCACATGCCAAATGTGAAAACTATGTCAAATATCCTATAAGACAAACTATGGAGGATGCACGTGTTCACCATTAGACTTTAATAGGCTATTACGGTAACTGTAAATAATTTTCATTTTATCCATAAATTATCTCAACTATCGGATCCTTCAAGATTTTTGATTTTTTGTAGATTTTTCTTCATCTCGGGAAAGCGAGAAATTATATTTAATATTTCGAGAATTTTTAGAAAATTATATTTAATATTTAGACGCAGCTAAAATTGCATGGAGGTGCTTGAGATAAGCCCCCATTAACCCCCCCCCCCCCCCCGAGGCAACAGCGTCTTCCTTGTTAGGAATATGTCATTATTTTGACAAAAAATAAATAAACTGCGGTTTTTTATAGAATTAGGTTGTCAAGCGAGCAAACAGCTCACCCGAGAGTAAGTGAATGCTTTGACCCATAGACATCTACATCTACCCTCAATAAAGAATCAAAATGCAGATGCGTTGTTATCTCTTAGGACTAAGATGAAATGCCTCGTATCCAGTTAAAAGGGACTCCGCATCACTACACTCACCATTATATACCACATTAATATGATAAATAATTCACAAATTGGATTTTTAATTTTCACCGTATTACTATCTCGCATTGCGAAAACCACAAATAATAACCACAATGACTGAAAAATTATACCCACATCCGGAATAGTCAACGCCATTCCCTATTGTTCGGGGAATTACTTTATTGTTGGAAAATCATTATTCCTAAACAATAGCCAGCAGACAGTGCAGATCGTTAGTTCTCTCACTAAGCAATACACTACCCACCTCATTATAGAAGTCCAAAATTAAACAATAGAGGGATATAAAACGATAATTCTATTTGAGTTTTAGAAACTTGACGACAGATTAGGCGTGCACAATGACATGGAGACTCGCGTGGAATGCGACACCCCCTCTCTCTCCGTGTCGCATCCCCCGTCGCACGCTAATTTGTACTGTGAGCGACGAAGGAACATTCTTTAGTCTTGTAAGATTTATTCACGACGTAATGCGCTCAGCTCTTTGCTCTTGAAATCCTTTTGTACATCGATACTGAGAACTAATTAGGGGCGATGGATTGAGTAGAGATGCTTACTATGAGTCTTTTTGGTGACCTTGATATGATTGAAACCAGTCTTGTTGGTTTCAAGTACAGGTACAGATTAGCTAGCTTGACAGTTTTAGTATTTTTCTCTCTTTATTTGAAGTCTTAGTCAGCTTTTACTTTTTATTTAAGGTTATTTTTGACTCTCTTGAGTGTACTGAGGAATATCACAAGCTCAATTTAACAATTAGAATGTTGTCTAAATAGTTGAATAGTTGCACTAACTACTTAATTTCTATTTTTTCATCTTTGCTGGTGTATTTTTTTTTTCACATTTATTTTTATAAAACTACACTCTAAAGTAGTGCGCAAAAGCGCACCTAATTTATATTGTAATTTATCAATTTTTTTTCAATAAATTTTTGGGACCTACAAGAAAGTAGCTTACTCTTTTTAAAACGCCGGCAATGCACTTTCAACTTCCCTGGTGTTGCAATTGTACATGGGCGACAGTATTCACTTACTATCTCAGGTAATCTGCATGCTCGTTTGCTCCCCTTATATAAAAACAATATATATGGAACCACCTTCACTATAAAATGAGTTTACCATTTACCAAGATATCACGTAAAACAACAACAAAATTAATTAAAAACACGGTAGCATTAAGAGCTACGTCCTTATATAAAGTTGGCTAAAATATCATTCACCTGCAGGGTAACAACACACAGGTCATTTAATATTACGGCCATACTTGAGTACCTATTTAGAGGAAAAATGAACAGGAATGTCGTACCGTGAATGGAACTTGAGAGGCGATTAGCTTAATAACAAAAGTTCTCTCTCGAGGCCACTCTATAAACTCATTGACCTCGTTCTACTCAGTCCCTTTAACGGCGTACGACACTTTTAATTTTAAAAGGCGAATTAATAATTGTTCTTGTTTATTTTTTAAATTATAGGTCATTAAGGACGTGGTTTGATAATCTTTGTTTTTTCTGCATACAGCGCACCAAAGTTCTAACTTTTCATTAATAATTTACAACCTTTTTAACGGTAACATTAAGGCATAATGAGCATATGTCTCTGATTTCTGAGAGGGTTAGGAGCAGTGAGCCCGTGCGATGCTACAGTGCGCATTAGCGTATTTCATGATTTTCCGAAATAATTTATTAAATGAAATCGCCTAATGTTCGGCGTAAGAAAATAAAGTCACGTTTCTCACACCTCAATTTTTTTTAATGTATTAACATTTTAAAATGAGGTTTCTTTGTCTGGAAATAAAAACGGTGAAATAACCTTTTTTTTCCCATTTGTTTTTATCATAGAGCAACACGGGCCAGACTGTAGAGTATAGCAGTAGAGCAGCCATACGCAGGCGTTCTCCTCTGTCAAAGTATAAGTCCACGGGGTTCTATGCGTACAATCAAACTACATAGTTGCAACCGCACTGCCCATTAGACTAAATCCAGTTGCGCGGCTGAATCGACGTCCTAAAAACGTGCCGAATTTTTCAGTTTGTCAAATTTACAAAAAGATTACTTTAATTATACCTTTTATGTAAAAGTAATTTTAAAGAACATTATGACTACTTACATTTCTCAAACATAAAAAATACAATAATAACGGTCGTTTTGTTTCGGATTTGTTTATCAACAGAGGTCGCTCGAATTCATATAATATGTAGATCGGTCGAGCGAGTTATCTGAGTCTGTGTCCGTGTCGTCGCTGTTACCGAGTGATACTGTTATAATGTATTTATGTTATGTATGAAATTATTAGTTTATAATTTTAATTGTTGTGTGAGTTTCGTAGCGGAAGGCGATTGTTCTTGTGTGTGCAGATTTCCCTCCGCAAAAATTACAGCTTTGTATCGAGGAAAAACGCTATGGCTACTCCCCTCCTGTCGGCTGGTGGCCCGTATTGCTCTATGCTATTTTTAAGACCAATGATATAACATTCTGAAACAAAATTTTAAAGGAATATAAATAGATATGGCTAATCAAAGCGTAACATAATGTGAAGTTTTACAACAAAAAAAATAAAAGTTAATAAATGTGTTGCACACCTAGTAAACCAGGCCCCACTATCAACCTGTTCACTAGTATGACACATGTGGTAGCTATCTCCTTCCTCTTTTAATTTGCAGACATGCAGGTTTCCTCAGGATATTCCCCCATTACACGGAACACATGGTACATCAACACTTAAGATTGTTACAATTTTATCTGTGCCATTTAGGATCAAACTTGGAATGCTCGCCTAGGTACTATGAAATTTATGGCTTAGCCTGATTTCTTGTTGCGTATTTATAAAATAAGCCAATACAAAAATATATTTTGTAGTCAATTGTTCTTGTGAACAATATTAAATAGAATTCAATGTATAGCAGATATTAATTCGTCACCAGATTGTAGCACAAAATGATTGACTGAAAAATAAAGTAAATTAAATATCCCAACACCACTACACTAGGCAAGATAAACCACCGCCCGCTAAGTCTGGTGTGTAGTGGTGGGGTTAGTGGTAACAGGGTTAGTGCACGCAATTGAGGGAGGGCTCATGGTGCTCTTCAAACTACGTAAGACACATCATTTAATTTTTCAACACAGAGCTTAGCTAATTAAATTTTAACACTTTTAACTGGTTCTATTAACCGACTAAAGTAGATTTGAGAAAAATAAAGTAGCTGACCCTTTTTCTTCAACATTATTTTATTTAAAGAAATCCGCAGCACATATATAACGGAACTCTTCCGTATACTGCCCACCGCCTAATACATTCACAATTGATCCCTAATAAATCTGAACCAGATTAGCACGTGACGTAGTACTGAATTATCCGCAATAGAGCACTTCTACCTTTTATTATATCAAATTAAATTGTATTCCTTGCCTTAGGTTTGTTATTTAATAACGATCTTCAAAATGTTTATGCTTAGTTTTTATCATAAAACATTAGGCAAGCTTCAGATACTAGTAGGTTTACCGTTACGATTTCAACCTATCAAAAGTCCACTGATTGATGGCACACTTGGCAGGCATAATTTATAGAATAAAGGTAACATACCAGCACACAGTCCACCTGTTTGTAACCGACAAGTCCTTAGACATCAACATCTATCCTCTATTAAGAAGCATAATGCAGATACTTTATCGCCTGCGAGGACAGTAAAAAGGGTATCCAGTTCTTCACTCTCACCATACGAAACACAGCAGCATGGAGCTGCTATCTTACGCTTAGAGCGTAGATCTTCCTCAATCGAGCCGACCCTTTCGTGCTTTATCTATAATAAAGCTACAGTGTGGCGTTATCGAGTAAACATTTTTGTCAAAATATAATTATTTATTACTATAAAGCAACTATTAAGTTATTTGATCTTAAAAAATTGGCAAATAATTACTAAAATTTAAAATTTTAAAAATTCCCGATACATAAAGATGTGATGATCTTCAAACGGCTGAACAGATTTTCTTAAAACATAGCTAAGAATAATCTTGATTAAGACACCTTTGAAACGAAATTATCTTAATCATTTTGATTACGATTTTTGGTTGCATCATAGCTACTGAACGGTTAATCCGTTCAGTAGCTACGATGAGATGGGACGCCCAAGACGAAGGCTTATCGGCCAAATTGGCGATATATTGAAAATGGGCCAGATTAGGAGTACCCTTAACCGACGAGCGTGTATGCGTAAATATATGGATGTAAAGTAGGTAAGAGAGGTGTGTCAGGATCGCGCCAAATGGAAGTCAGTAGTCTCTGCCCACCCCTCGGGGTAACAGGCGTGAGTGTTTATGTATGTATTAAAATGGTTATATATTTTTATGAATGGAATCTGAGGAGACTACTTTGCAACTGAATTGATACTTCTAATAATACCGCATAACACATAAAGGTTTTCAAACAATGTGCGTTGTTAATTTAGTTTTAGATTTATTAGGAGCCAATTGCGAATATACTGCGTGGCGCTCGTCCGCGGTTCTAATTTATGTGTTGTATTTGTTTTGGGAAAAAGTACGGCGGCGATGTTTAAATCTTAATTTCAAAATATTATTGTCCGCATGATAGCGGAGAAGTTTTTGGCTAAAAACCAGAAAGTTTTTTGTGCGTTCTTGGACTTGGAAAAGGCTTATGACAGAGTGGACAGGAACGTGTTATGGCAAACACTGAACTCATTTGGGTTGAGCGCTGGCTTGATACAGGCATTAAGGTCTCTTTATAGGGACTCTAGTGCTTGTGTCAGTATCAACGGGGTCTACTCGGACTGGTTTGGCATCCATAAAGGTGTCAGACAGGGATGTGTGGCTTCCCCGTGGCTGTTTAACCTATTTATGGACAGTTGTTTGCAAACTTTGAAAGTTGAAGAATGTGGGTTGAGAATGGGTGAGTCAACCGTCAAATGCCTTTTGTACGCCGATGATCAAGTCATATTTGCATCGTCGGCGGCCGAGTTGCAAATGATGGTTACTTTAATGAATTGGTCATTGAAAGAAAGGGGTATGAAAGTGAACGCAAGTAAGACGAAAGTGATGGTTTTTGAAAGAGAAGAAAGTAAAACTTTATGTGAAATAAGAATAGAAGGGGAGTTGATTGAGCAAGTGGATGAGTTTGTATATTTGGGATGTTTATTTAGCAGGGATGGTAGATATGATAAGGATATAGAACGACGAGTGAACGCAGGAAATAGAGTGAATGGGGCTCTACACGCTATTGTGAGGAGTCAGAATGTGTCAACTAAGGCTCGTATGGCAATTCATAATGCTGTGTTAGTACCTACTGTAATGTATGGTAGTGAAAGTTGGGTCTGGCAGAAGAAGCATGAGAGTAGAATAAATGCTGTAGAAATGCGTTCCTTAAGGAGTATGCTAGGGCTGAATCTGAATGACAGGGTGAGAAATAGTGTAATAAGAGAAAAGTGTGGTTTGCAAGATGACGTTGTGACAAGGATAAAAAAAGGAATGCTTCGGTGGTTTGGTCACGTAGAAAGAATGAACGAGGAAAGAGTGACAAAGCAAATTTATGTTGCAGAAGTGAACGGCAGGGTCGGGAAGGGACGCCCTAGACGAAGGTTTATCGATCTAATCGGCGATACATTAAAAATGGGCCAGATTAGTAGTACCCTTAACCGACGAGCGTGTATGCGTAGATATATGGATGTTAAAGAGGCGAGAGAGGTGTGTCAGGATCGCGCCAAATGGAAGTCCGTAGTCCCTGCCTACTCCTCTGGGTGACAGGCGTGAGTGTTTATGTATATGTATGTATGTATATTGTCTAGCCTCCAAGCAGAGTTCCTGGTCTTAGATGAAATATTGTATTTAGATAGTGTTTTACTTTTGATGCTGATTTTCATAATGATGAGTGGAGAGAAGCGGAGCCCCTTTTAACTGGATACGAGGCATTTCATCTTAATCCCAAGGGATGACAACGCATCTGCATTTTGATTCTTAATGGAGGATAGATGTAGATGTTGATGGGCCAAATCATCCACATAATATCAGGTGGGCTGTTTGCTCGCTTGATAGCCTAATTCAATAAAAAACCGTAGTTTTTTTGTCATTATTAGGAAGATCGCTGATATGGGGTAGTGGATACTCTTATGCGGCCTCAACACGGTAAACAGTACATTAAAAGGTGAACGGATAATTAGTTCATAAAATACATTGACTTTAAATAGGTTTGCAACTAAATAAATATTGTAGCATTGACTAATATGTTGTGTGTGACATAAATTAGACGTAGATTTGTCTAGTCTAGTCTATCATATTATGTAACGAGGATTTACACCTCTTTTTCAATATCAATAACATTTTATTCCATTGTAAATTACGCGGCCAAATTCAGTCCATTTAATTTTGGCAAACCACCAACGGTAATGTTAGTTCGATAGTTCATTTTATTTCCGAGAAGTTTTTCAACGTTATACGACTGGAAACTAAAATTGATAATCTATAACATGCATTGTTAAAATTCATAAAATCAATATTGTTTTAATTTTTATATTTATAATTTTCCTAATGTCGTCTTCTGTAGTATTTGTTGTCACTTTTCCTATACTTGATATTTTTATTTTTATTGCAATTAAGAGTATTTTCTTATATCGTTGGCGTTATCTCTTAAGTCAGTTTTGTTTAAGTCGAAAATTATTTTTAATTTTTCCTCTAGAAACACAATTAACACATACGGCCTAGGGTTGAACTACTGACTTGTATTTGACATGATCTTGACACAACTCCCTAACTTCATTCACATCCATAAAATATGTATGGATACATGCTCGTTGGTCAAGCGTACACTTGATTTAGTCCATCTTCAGTATATCACCAATGTGGTCCGTCTCGGGCGACCCTTGCGACTCTGCTATTTACTTCTGCAGCATAAATTTGCTATTTAACTCTTTCTTTAATCGTTATTTATAAGTGTCTAAGCCACCGGAACATTCCTTTCTTAACCCTGGGCACAACATCTTATTGCGAACAACACTTTCATAGCTATTACATGGCATGGTCACCCTATTAATTGAATTCAACGTGACGGCCGCTGTTCTGGGCTTAATTAGCTATATTATATAAATGAACGCGGCTTTAAGGTGGCTATTGGTCAGCCGTACCTTAACCAGCTTGTGGATTTTGTCCGTTTCAATGGACATATCAACAAAACACTCATAAGTCTACTGTCGCTTATATTACAAGATATGTGCAATATTGATAAGACGAAACGGTTGAATATCACTCGGGCCACTAGTTGAACAGGACCGTTTAATAAAAAGGCTAGGCTGTTAATTGAACTGCTAATTAAACTAGTTGGCTGCGACATAGAAATGCACGCAACCGATAGCGTCCGTCGTTCTTTATTTGTTTTATTGTTTTTCGTTTTTTACGTATTTTCTTTAGCGTGCAGTTTCTACTCGGCCAATTTGTTTATACAGCATATGTACAAACTAAATTTGCATTCGTAAGCAGTAACAATGCATTTAATGCCATTCATCATTACAACAATTCTTATATTTACAATTTCAATACTAAGCACAGGCCGCCCCTAGGAATGCCACAAAACACGGTTCAGAGTTATCTGCATCCATCGACTTACCGTATGTCTAATCATGTGGTCACCTCATCTAGTAGGGGACCGTCCTACACTGCGGTTACTATACTCAGCTACCACTCTAGGATTTTCCTTCCACATTTATTATCGGTTCTTCCAGCTACAAGTCCGTGTCATTGCCACTTTAGCTTACTGATGCGTTGGGTTATGTCGATTGTTCTGATTCCACTGCATATATCTTTATGACGTATTCAAATGTGATTAATTTACTTTTTATATCCTTCTATCTGGTACCCAACGCGTTGCTGTCCCAGAAGAAAATAGTTTTCATATAAATTATGCCGGTACGATACGTGCACCACCTGCTGTAATTTAATTGTACTATGCCTATAACCTTCGCGCAAATGCAAGCAATTTGCTGACAAAGTTTTAACGTAATATGATGAAAGGTATTACAGCGCATAAATTCGAATAAACAATTTTTTTTTATTTGACTAGCTGGTACACGGCGCATAGCCGCCACAGAAAAAAAATGTAGTAATATTATATAATTTTAAATTTGGAAGATTTATATTTTTTTTATTAGAAATGATAACATTTACATTCATTGAAATTGAATTATATATTATAACTTTGAAATAAATCTGTACTATGACTATAACATTCGCGCAAGTGCAAGTAATAAGTTGACAAAGTTTTAGCGCAATCTGATGAACGGTATGGCTGCACATGAAATACGAACAAACAAAACTGAATTTTTATATATTACATAATATATCCTATTAATATGATAAATAATTCACAAAGTGGATTTTTAATTTTCACCGTATTACTATCTCGCATTGCGAAAACCACAAATAATAACCACAATGGCTGGAAAATTATACCCACATCCGGAATAGTCAACGCCATTCCCTATTGTTCGGGGAATTACTTTATTGTTGGAAAATCATTATTCCTAAACAATAGCCAGCAGACAGGGCAGATCGTTAGTTCTCTCACTAAGCGATTCACTACCCACCTCATTATAGAAGTCCAAAATTAAACAATAGAGGGATATAGAACGATAATTCTATTTGAGTTTAAGAAATTTGACGACAGATTACGCGTGCACAATGACATGGAGACTCGCGTGGAATGCGACACCCCCTCTCTCTCCGTGTCGCACCCCCCGTCGCACCCTAATTTGTACAGTGAGCGACGAAAGAACATTCTTTAGTCTTGTAAGATTTATTCACGACGTAATGCGCTCAGCTCTTTGCTCTTGAAATCCTTTTGTACATCGATACTGAGAACTAATTAGGGGCGATGGATTGAGTGGAGATGTTTACTATGAGTCTTTTTGGTGACCTTGATTGGTTGAAACCAGTCTTGTTGGTCTCAAGTACAGGTACAGATTAGCTAGCTTGACAGTGCCGTATAGCGTACATTGCGGAACATATTGCGTAAGAATAAAACGATTTCATGGCTCCCTAGCATTTTTTGTTTAAAGTTTGTTGCATAACTCCATCGGGACTTTCATAGACTATTAAAGTGCTAATGTTATAAAAGAATAAAACGTTTAGTAATAAGAAGACTTCAAAGAACGAAAAAGAAAGTAGGTAATTGCTACATAGTAACTTCAGAAGTAGGCGTTAAGATATATTGTCTGTACTTCAGAAGCTATTGTGAGGAAATAGTTTATTAATTTTAGTTTTTTTCTCTCTTTATTTGAAGTCTTAGTCGGCTTTTACTTTTTATTTAAGGTTATTTTTGACTCTCTTGAGTGTAATGAGGAATATAACAACTAGAATGGTGTCTAAATAGTTGAATACTTACTACTTCATTTCTACTTTTTCACCTTTGCTAGTGGATTTTTTTTTCACATTTAGTTTTGGAAAACTACACTCTAAAGTAGTGCGCAAAAGCGCACGTAGTTTATATTGTAATTTATAAAAAAAATTTAATTCTTTTTTGGGACCTACAGGAAAGGAGCTTACTCTTTTTTAAAACGCCGGCAATGCACTTTCAATTTCCCTGGTGTTGTATTTGTACACGTGCGACAGTATTCACTTACTATCTCAGGCATAGAGGAATATAACCACTAGAGAGCGTATAGGCCGATTTCTTCTAAAAACAAGACTCACTACTGCGGGCCGGGGGACGATGAAGAATGCGCGGCCGCAATTGGTCAATTTAAGGTATGCCTATCGTAAGGGTTGCTCTACTTCATTAAGGGAAAATAGTGGATATCGATAAAATGGATTT
This sequence comes from Parnassius mnemosyne, assembly GCA_963668995.1. NCBI lineage: Eukaryota > Metazoa > Arthropoda > Insecta > Lepidoptera > Papilionidae > Parnassius > Parnassius mnemosyne. The sequence continues at coordinate 24,939,798 of CAVLGL010000091.1, forward strand.
TAACATTATGAAAAATACTAAATTAAAATCATACTAATAATATTTAATCAAAATCAATCAATTACAATAAAAACATGTATCCCGTTATTATTGATTTTTAAAATGTATTAATTTGGAATATGTTTTTCGAATTAAAGTTTAGGGTCCTGATTGTTCTTCGTAAAAAATGATAAACGCGCGTCTACATATTTCTGAATTATGTATCTTGCTAATTCAATTAAATGATTTGTGGATTCTATTTCAAATTGATGAAAATTAATATCCGGGAACAAATTATACCCAATCAGAGATTTTAAAACCGATCTTATAAAATAATTGGTATTATATTTCGAAGACAGCACTTTCGAACCACTCTCGTTGATCGCCCTCTTAATATAAATTTCACAACGACGACAAATTTCTATTACTGTGGTGGATCCGTACAATAACTTGTCTTTAGTGTCCTTTTGAAATTGTAAGGCGTTTTGGTTTGGTACACCAATCAGCGCCCCAATGCAAGTTTGGCATTTTATTTGCTTTATCAAAGCATGTGCAATGTAGCCGGCCATATATTCTACTACTTTTTCACCGAATTCAGAATTAGGTAACAGGCTTTCAAGGCCTGAAAAATCCAAGCTCTCAGTCTCAAGATCTATGTTTTGGTCTTTGTATCTTGTTATAATATTGATAAGGTTAACTGCAGAAGTGCATTGCAAAATTGAAATTTGACCAAGAGCGCTGCAATTGACACTACCACTATTTTTTATTTGCGCATAGGTCAGGAGCTTCTTGTATATGCTTTCAAATACCCTAGCACTAGGATTGTTGTTTGATCCACCGTGGCATCTTATACTTCCAAACAGGTGTTCCAAGTGGTCATGGCTTATTTTATGTAGAGGAAGATATTTTAAGGCGCACTCTGAGTTCAGGACCAAGTCTTGAATGAGAGCAATGGCACTTTCTATACACACACAAAACCCTATGAATCCGGTATATCGAGGTGACTTAACGAGTCGAACTTCTTGTTTTACAGTTCTTACAATTATGTCTGCGGACATATTTAGTATAGCATCTCTAGCTGTCTTTAATTTAAATATAACATTCGCAGCATTTTCTGCATTGACTGCTCGTCACTCTTACTAAACATTTGGGTTGCTAAGCTTAATTTCATAATTTTCGTTTTAAAAAATATATGAGCAGCCCTTAGTCGATTACCTAGATGAAAATTTTCCGCCGTTTGTAGATTATGTAAGTTAACGAGATATTCCCACGATATAACATTGCCCCGTTCGTCCTTCAAATTCCTATAAAACTCAAATGCATTTCGCACTAACTTGATCATGTGTGCCGGATCTAAAAAGACCGCTATTTTTGAAGTATTGCAGGGATTTTTAAAGGTGGTGTTTATTTGATCAACTTCAAACGAACAGCCTAACTTTTTAGCCATAGTAATATTAGCAGGGCAGCCGTCAAACGTAATGGCTTTGACATTTACACCAGCCTCTTCTACCAAATGGATCGCCTCTGTTAGAAGAGGCTTTTTGTTCTGCATTAATGCCATTTATTAAAAAATATCCTATTGGAATTTTCCAAGATGCATTTATTGGCACCAGCAAGAAAACAAGGGCTTCTTTAGCTTCATCTTGACAGTCCGTTTGTAAACTGGCGCCAAAACTCACGTGGCCATAGTACCTTCTGGCTTGGGGATGATATTCGACACCGCTTTTGATCGCCATTTCGTCGAATATGATAGTGGCGTAAATTTTGTTCTTAGATTCTCTGGCTTTCATTTTGATAGTATCTATTGCCTCCTTTGTAAATCCTGGTTTACCATCAATGGATTGATACCAACTTCTCAGAGTACTTGTAGCAGGTAAACATGTGCTGAAAGTTTGTCTAACGAAATTATACGCTTTTGGGGAATAAAAATGCAATGTTAAAGAGAATGCTCGTAACTCCGGTGAGTATTTGATTTTGGGTATATGTCCTTTTTTGATTTCAATATTTGGCGTTTAACAATTTCTTGGTTTTGTACACCTATGCGACTTAAAATGTCTTGATTTTCTTGAGTGATATAAGATTTTTTTGTCAAAGTATTCAAAATTTCTTTTAGATTTGCATTTTTTTTTACCAATAATCTATTTTTATCTTGAAGCCTCTTAACCTCTTTCTTTTTTTTACTAAGGGAATATATAAGATGGTCTATGTGTCGTTTCATTTTGCGTTTACGTGGAGTCAGGTCTTCAATTACTGGGTGTACTATTTCTTTGTTACTTATTGTTGAACTCTGAAAAATAATAATATATAAATATAATAAATAAGAAAAGAAGAGGTAGGTAAGAAATATTAATATTGAATTTTGTAGAAATATTATTTGAGGAGAATATAAAAATTAAGCTTTGTTACTATCATCAAATGGAAAACAATGCAACGGAGTCTGGGCTTCAGTTGATGTATGAGCTTCAGAATGCACTTGTTTATTTGATAATGAACTCTGTAATTAAACATGTCGGATATCAATAAACGCAGTCACATAAAATTTATCCCATGGACTTATCATCGAAACAAATTAACTTACGAGGGCGATATTGTGACGCGAAGGCCCAGGTACATTACTATAAGAGTCAATCATACTATTTGGTGAATCCTGTAAAGAATGAATATTTCTTATATTCACAATTTCACTTTTCCTAACATTATATCAATAAAAACAAAACTTACCAAAATAGGTAAAAACAACGTTGGTATCGCTGAACTAAATAGACGGCGGCGTTCTTTTAAATATTCAAAACAATCGGGGGTGAAGTGCCTTGAACAAACAGCGCTGTATTTTGTTGGAAACCAATTTTCCCTATTAACCTTATCTATCCACTTTTCTTTTAGTTCTGGAATCTTCGGAAATCTAAAATAAAAACATGTATGTCGAACACACAGACGAAAAAAACCTGTTTACATCACCGTCCTCAAAAATTACATAAAAAAATAATTATTGTGCAAAACAACAAATAGAACATTATCAAATTCATAGTGCGTTATCAAATTCACTATCATTTTATGACAGTCTTCCCCGAAATTGTAGCGAATCCAAGTGAAATTTGTATTAATTTATTGTTATCTGTGGATTCGTAATCTTGGACCGATCGGTTCCGGTCGGGGACAAAGAAATACAAAAAAATCCCGGAACATACATAAAAAAATTGCGACATACTGAGAACCTCCTCCTTTTATGAAGTCGGTTAAAAGTAAATAGGTATTTTATTACACGTGAATTGAATAAAAATTTTATTAATTTTAATTTTCATATTTTCGATATCGACTTTCAGCCATTAAAGGTAACAGCACTAATTTTTACAATAAACTTACAAAGGGAAAGAAAGGGATAGAAGCATTAGAATTGTCTAATGAAAGAACGAGGCTTTTCCAAAAGACATCAACGGGAGTCTCAACTATGTGCTCGTTTAAATAACCACCATTTTAAATAGACCCCTGCAGTCGCTCATAATCTGATTAAATCAAAAATAATTTTCATACTGTTTGCTTACCGATGAAAAGTTATGCCATCTTTTTTGTAACTAGATGTCCCACACCACTTCACCGCGCATGAAGGCATTTTGATGCGTTATAATTGCATAAAAAGTTATAAAAATTTATATTAATTTAGCGTGCACACAGGTCTAAAACTTGGACTCTACTAAAATGGTTACTCGTACCGTAGCCTATACATAGGCGACAAAATACTAATAGTTTTCGAGCGTCGGAGCACTGTATGCGCAGTCAAGTGGTTATATTGTCATTGGGTTGATATTATTATTATACCAACATTGCGTGTGGCTCCAACAATGACGTGTACAACTGCCCATAGAACCTCTCAATCTCACTCAAAATCTCAGGTGCCCCGGAAACGATGCTGCCACATTCGGTCTTCAGCTTTGACAGTAGGCTCTTTCTGGCAGACAGATCTCTGGCAAAGACTTTGGAGCCTTGGTCCCGCTCGATTGCTTCTTCAATACGAGCTGTATTCAGTTGCGTAAGTACCGCCGCATGCATTTGGAGATCTGTCTGTTCAGTTGCCTGTATGCTCTCAAATCTGTTGAAGAATGTTAGCTTCTCCCGTCTAACAGCCATGAGATTAAGAGTGTGATCTTCTAGGCACTGAAAACGGTTTTGTAACTCGAGCTGAAAGGTTTTGGGACTTTGGATTAGAGCATGAGGGGGACGGAGCGTTGACTCCATTAGACGAGACCTCTCCAACTGAACGTTTAGTTTCAGTGTGCCTCTAACCATTCGGTGATTGCTGCCGGTTTTCACCCTCGCGATCACTGAGACATCACTGAACAGTTGTCGTCTGGTCGTCATAATGAAGTCTATCTCATTTTTTGTCGAACCGTCGGGGCTCGACCAGGTCCACTTCCTGTGGGACCGCTTCTGGAAGAAAGAGTTCATCATAAAGAGTCCCTCTTTCTCCATGAAGTCGGCCAGCTGCTGGCCCCTTTGGTTCCGTTGCCCTATTCCAAATTTCCCCACTTTCAGCTCACCGTTCTCTCTTGTGCCTAGTTTTGCATTGAAGTCTCCCATTAACACAGTATATTGGGTTTTGGAGGAATGCATGGCTCTAGAGATATCCTCATACATTTCCTCCACCTCCTGATCGGGGTGTGCCGAGGTTGGTGCGTAAACCTGTATGACCTTCAGCGAATACCGTTTGGTGATTCTGAGTATAAGGTACGCAACCCTCGTCGACACACTCTCAATCTTTACAACGTTGTTAACGAGAGACTTGTGGACGGTCGCCCTCCCGGTAATAGAGCAAGTTGCCGGATTCGAGGATTACCGTGTCCTCCCCCTCTCTTCGGACTTCGGATAATCCTATAATATGCCAGCGTAACTTGTCTATCTCTTCTTCCAGCTCCACAATCTTCTCGTCAGTCCTCAGGGTGCGTGCGTTGTATGTTGCCAGGTCGAGTCGTCGTAGGTGGCAATCGAACCTCCACCGGAGATTCTTAGCATCCCCCCCCTGCCCCGCCGGTACCATGGTCGCCACCGTAGCCAGGAATAGCGGGGCCGCCGGGGACTGGGGGCCGTCTTTTCGTAACTTTCATCATGGGGGGTATACTGCCATGGTTGCCACGCTTGGCGAGCGGGTTGGCAACCGCAGTTTTTTATTGTATTTTTGCCGTTACCAGGAAGATGCTGCTGCCCATCTCCTGCCTGTTTCCCTTTGTCGCCTTTTACGACACCCACGGGAAGATATGGGGTAGTGGATATTCTTAACTGCCACTACACATTTCACAGTGCTTTGATATAAATATATCGATGATAACCTTGTGCGGTTTATTTATTTGTATTTTTAAATTTATTCAAAGGCTATAAGTAAAGTTACAACCTATATTCATCCCAATGCTGGACATAGGCATTTTGTGTTTTGTGTTCAGTGTGGCTCAGTGATCAGTGTGTTACTAAGTGGCGATTTCGTAGCACCTTGTTATAAATGCCAACCGGGACTTTGTACATCTTAATTTACTTTTTGTACGTGGTAGAGCCATGCTACAGCTATATTATGGTTGTGTTACGAATTGTCTGTGGATGTGAATTAGCTTTGTCTGTCTAAGTGGACTTATTTTTGAAATGGCTGAACTGATTTTAACGAAATTTAGATGATGAGACTTAAAACGGATATAAAACAATGCCAGGAGTAATTTAGGTTATATTTTATCAAAAAAAGCGAAAAGTTTTTTTTTAAATAAAAAAATAAAACTTGATCAAATAGTATTTGATTATCTTAAATATCGTCACAATAATAAATCCTACCCACGAAAAGCCGAGGCGGGCCTCTAGTATTTATTTAAAACTATTTTCATCTTTTTACAAAATTTATGGATAGTGTTAGGCTTAAAGTATACTTGAAAAAAAGTCCTTCTTACTACAACAGTCCCTTAGCCGAGCCGCCAGTCTTAGCGAGTTTTGACATTTGATCTCATACTCCAAACTCTTCATTTTAGTTCGCATATTTCCGTGAGCCTTCTTTTATGAAATCTAGTTTAAAGCTAAGACTAATCACAAACTGCTTTTATAAGGTCGTTTATATATATATTATATAATATATATATTATAATAAATATATATATATAATATATATATATATAATATATATATATATATATATATATATATATATATATATATATATATATATATATATATATATATAACTTTGACAATTGTCTATCGTTCTAGAATATATTCCCATGCACAATTTGCTCCTAAGATTTTCACCAGATAAGGAAGAAGGATGTCGATACCTCTCTGTTAACAAACATCAAACGAGAAAAAAATATAGAATCATAATGATTTCTCATATTTACGCGAACACTACACGTTTAAATAAAACTAATTTTACGGATTTTATCGCGTATATTAACTTATTTTACTTTCCCGACGTTTCAAGCACTTTACAGCACCCATGGTCATACACCTCAGTCCCCCCCGTGACGTTTATTTAAATATATAGAATCATTCAAAAAAAAATATGCAAATTGTATTGCGTTAGGCACGGCCCTACCTACTGCACATTTTTTTTTTATTTAATAAATCAACATAAAAAAAAATCAAACACGGTGTCGCAAAAACCTAACAAGGTTTATCTGTACACCATGCTTCATCGACGGCACTCGGTGCTGCTTAACCTACGTACGGACATTGTCTCTTACATATTACGGTAAATACTTATAACATGCTTTAAAATCGTAGCGCAGATCCACACGCTCACAATACGTATATTGACGGGTAGTAGAAATATGTCATTACTCAGACGCACAAAACCGGCTAGCAAATGAACGTACACAGGCTGTTTACAAGTGATAGATTTTAACTATACTATGGTTGCTAGTTAATCTCCGTTTTGATAATGTAGTATCGAACATCGAACATCGAACGAGCTTAGATCGAATACCGTCTCTATTCTAATACTGATTAATTATTATTTGCATTGCACCATATTATGTAACTTGTAAGCGACAAGTATTATGTATGGAAATTAAAACCAAAACTATTGGGAAATAAGTAGGAATAATAATATCAACTATTGAACGTTTAGTCCTTTTTTTGTAATGAAATATAATAGCTAATCAGCGTTGGAGTTTCAGTGTGTGAGTTTGTAAAAATATTGAGCCATGTCATGTCATACTTGTATATGTATGTGGTAGAGCCACGCAGCAGCTAAATTGTGATTGTAGCACGAATGGGTCAGCTCGAACGGGGTACCACGCTCTCACACAATACCAACGTGTAATAGCAGCTTAATTAGTTTTTTGTGGTAAGTGCAGAGAACCGGAGACCCTTTTTATAGGAACCAAGGCATTTCATCTAAGTCCTCAGTCGTGGCAATGCATCTGAATTGTGATTCTTAATCGAGAATAAATGTAGATATCTATGGGTCATAGCATTCACTAACCATCAGGAAGACTCTGTGCTCATTTGTCACAATTATACTATAAAAATATGTTAACTCACGCTTCTCACGTTTGTCACGCTTATCCTATAAAAAAAATCACCGTTGGACACGCCAAATCAGAATCTTCCACAAAAGAAAGGCATTATTTAATCTTCACAAATCTGAACATAAAGTGGAATGCAAAATTCTCTTTCGGCTACGATCTGAATTTACATAAGCAAATCTTGAAACCGCTCCTCTTCAAGTTATTCAGATTGCTTTCACCACTACTGAGGACGATGATGTGAAATACTTTGCGTACTGTATAATTTTAACACAGTTCCTTTTAAATGTTTATTGAAAAATATTGAAAAGATTCATTCAAGAAAAGATACAACGATTGTAATAAAATGTACAACATTTATCTAGTCAGTAACTCAGAAAAACTAACGAACGAACAAATAGGGCCTACAAACAAACTAATGGACGGACCCACCCACAAACAAACCAAGAAATGAATTGGCCAAACTATACACTTGTCGGTGTGTATAAAATACCGGATGGAGAAAGAGTGAGGGAGAGGTTGCGTCACTCTAGTGGAGCATCATATCGATATGGCGCGGTAGAATTGACGGTAAATCGAGAAACCCCCACTCTTTTGTGAAGTATAAAGTTCAGTTTAGATGCCGATCGTGAAAATTCCGCTGAAGTCATGCCACGAGTGCTAAGATAGTTTCGTGGTTCTGTGCATGGTGGTGTTTCTCCTTGTGCAGGATAGTGTTGCTGAGAAACTGCCTTGTGTTACGTGGGTTTGGATGTAGTGTTGCTGTTTGTTTGCATACTTTAGTGTTATCATGTAATTGCGTCCCTCACGTTACACTGGTGTGTGATTATGGCAGGTACGTGTTATAGTGTGGTGGAACTGCTATCTTATTACTGATAATGAAAAAAATATTGAGTTGCTATCTCTTGATAACAAAAATGTATGCATCATCATTCATCATTCATGTGACGAATGATTATAATAATGCTGACCATGACGTTGACGTTAACGATGATGATGACAATGATGGTGACGTTGACCACGCCGATGACGTTGACGTTTAAGATGACATAAAGACATAAAGACATTTATTTCGACACTTCATATTACAATGACAAATTAATAAACAAAATTAATACGAATAAGACTAAAATAATAAAAAAAAAATTAAAAATTAAAACACAAGAAAATGAAAAAATAAAAAAAATAGAGGATATAACAACAATTCATGACTTAATAATCGAAACAGATGAAGTGGCGGAAGGGACCGCCTCAGCATATGCCGGGATAGCGACGCTGATTTTCAGTCGGCCCCATACGGTCCTACGGAGACCGTGCCGTAAGTGTCGACATTAAGTGAGTAGTAAATACATATGATAATAACAACTGATGAATGATAATAACAGAAATGGAAAATACGTATTGTATAGTTGTGCCGAATGTAAGTTACTGAACACTACGTGAGACGTGACGGGAACATTAGTAAGTGTTATAATTTAATTTAACAGTGTATATTATAAAATTATAATATAATATATGATTTGTTATATATATATATATATATATATATATACATGTCGATACATACACATACACATAAATACATATACATACACATACACACACACACATATATATAAATACATAGATACATACGTTTAATAGGTTTTTTGTAATAAATAATAATATGTAATAGCATAATAAATATTATGTAAACGGAAAATCAGTAGCTAACGTCTAACCTCTTAACAATACTCCTATTTATTAACAATACCCTTCTGTTCGTTTATTAGGAGATATTTTAATTGTTTTCTAAACGTGCCTAGTGTGTTTAGGTCACGCAGTGGATGAGGTAAATTATTCCAGCAATGGGAGGCTACATACTTATAACAACCTCAAAAGGCCGAAGAAGAATGTCACGGAATACCTATTACCTCGGAGCCTATTATAAGATAAAGCGCGGGTGAGATACTTGCTAAGCTCGCGAGACCAGTCTAACTTACTAAAAAGATACTTTGGATTTTTTGTCTTTATGACGCCAAAAAGTACACAAGCTAAGTGAAGTTTGCGTCTGGCAGCCATTTTAAGAATATCATTGTCGTCAAGAAATGGGCTTACGTGACCTCTTGGTGGTACATCGAAGCAAAACCTAGCACAAGCATTTTGGACCCGTTGAATAAGGTGTGCGGTACGTGACAGTAAACAAGACCCATAAAACGTATCAGCATAATTAAATTTTGATAGTACTAGGGTGTCCGATAGTCGATAGTTTTCGTAATTCTATACTTAAGTGTTCACGCATTCTGTACAGGATTTTTAACCTATAAAAACAGTTCTTAACAATGTTATTGATATAATCTTGAAATCTGAGATCGGGGCTAATTATGATTCCTAAATTACGTGTTTTATCGACTCTTTCTAATACAATGCCTTTTATATACAGTATAGGGACAAATTTACTTATTTTGTGAATCTGTTGCTTCGTTCCGCAAATTAAAAACTTTGTCTTTGATGGATTCAACACTAAACAGTTTCTACAGTATGACTAGGCTTAAAAACTTATAAATCTGTATGTAATCTGCAAATAAGTGATATTTACAATATTGGAAACAGATACTAATGTCTGATGTATATAACGCGAAAAGTATGGGACCCAAAATCGATCCTTGAGGAACACCACGAGTGATCCGCTGCGGAGAAAACACACAGTTTTGACCATTTAATTGATTTGTAATTTGCTGTGAACGTCCTCTAAGGTACGAGTAACTGTGAAACCGATTTATAGTCCTGGGGTCAAATCCGTAAAACGACATTTTGAACAAAAGTAAAGGCGTATTTATGGTGTCAAAAGCCCTAGAATAATCTAATAGGACAAGTATAGTCCCCTGACCTGTATATTGGGCCTCCAATAACCTACTACATCAGATAGGGCAGTAGCAGAACTTCGTCCCTTTCTGAAATCCGATTGAAGATCGGGCAGTATAGCATTTATTTCTAGATATGAAATTAATTGTTGATAAACAACTTTTTCTAATATTTTAGATATACAGGGTAGCAAACTTATGGGCCGTAAGTCTGTCACAGTAGCAGGATTGGCATTTTTTGGAAGAGGACGTATTAAGGCTAGTTTCTAGATGTCAGGGAATGAACTTGTAATTATCGATAGGTTAATCAACGCGGTGATAGTTTCCAGACTTTGTGGAAGGGTCATTAATAACATATCTAGGGTAATACCATCAACTCCTAGTGCATTCGATTTTAGTTTTTTAATTATATTCAAAGTTATATCTTGAGATATCGGTTTCAGCAAAAAAGTTTTAGAAGTAAATCTATTAAATTCAAAATATGTAAGATCTGATATAGTACCGTTATAGGAACCTGGTATGTTTGAGAAATGTGAATTAATAATATCAGGATCCGATAAATGTGGCGGTAGGTCGTATTCATTTTTCGGTGGTAATGATTACGCCTTCAAATATGACCATAGCTTCTTTGGATTGCTGATATTATTATTAATGAAAACTTTGTAATATGCTTTTTTCTCATGATATAGCGCGACATTTACTTGATGTTTTAATTGTTTATAATAATTTTTATGACTGGGCGACTGTGAACATCGATATTTGTTATGTATTTCATCGCATAAACTCATAATTAATTTTATGATTTTGGTTATCCTGGGGCAAGGGCGATCTTTAAGTATAACTGTTTTAATAGGTGAATGCAAGTCAAATAAATTTAGGATGTAGCGATTAAATAAGTGCACCATTTCATTGACATTATCGGTACAACTGATCACATACCATGGGATTATCTGGAGGTATCGTTCAAAATAATCAAGTAGGATATCATTTAGGGGGCGATATAATAACGTCCGAGATACTATTTTGTCTATTTTAAAATGTAACTCGCATGTAAGAAAAGTATGATTACGCAAAGTCAGCTATATGATCGTTTGTGACATTTTGTGTTGGCGCATCAGTACAAATAACATCAATTAGAGTTTGGCTAGTTTCGGTAAAATGATTTGGCTTTTCTATTAATTGTTTAATATTAACATAATTTATAAATTACATAAAACGCTTGATCTTCAGATGTTCAGTGTTAATTAAATTAATATTAAAATTTCCCAAAATCAGTACATAATCGTGCGAAAGTGTGCTAAGGCTGTCAGTAATAGCATCAAGAAATAATTCAACGCTATGCCATGGTGGGCGGTAACCGTGCCTATCATAATTTTTTTTGAGTTGATATGCAGGGCTAGCCACATCTTTTCTACACAGTTGTGGTGAGGAGAAGATAATGTTCGGGCGTTGATTTCCTTTTTAACGTCTCTGCCTGACGTCGAAGCCTACACCGCCTCCACGGCCACCGCGCACAGAGTGTGGTCTCGGCACGTGACGTAGGCGGTAACCAGGTACGAGCGGAGCGCGACCACTTTCGCCTTCCCGTAGCCAGGTCTCATTTATCGCCATGAGATCAACATCATGTCGACTCATGGCTACGAGGGATTCCTCGTGTTTCGTACCCAATGAACCCGCATTAAAGAAACCAACTTTTAATTCTTTAAACTTAATCATTGCTAACTGAAATACCAGTAGTGTAGTTGTACCACTTCTAGACCACCTGAGTCAGACGTGGTTCAACGACGTTCGTCGACTCACGATCCTAAAAAAAAAAAAAAAAAAAAAGTTTTGGCATGCTCTGATCACGAATCTGCGGTCCATTTTTGTGTAGAATGCACGGTTCCGGAGATGTGTAGATCAATTAGCTAATATCTAATTGATATCCGGTAAGGGCCTCCACCGTCATTAGCGTCCCATTGTTCCTATTTCTATTGTTCTATTGTTCATTAATCACCTTCATTGCAGCGTGTGCGTCGACTATATCAGTGCTATTGTATTATATTTCTTTGTTCCTAATTATACAACGCTAATCTGAATCATCAATAAAACACATTACATAATTTTGTTACAATTTTTATTTATAAAATACAAAATCTTATTAATTATTATCTATAAAATAGGAGCGAAACATCTCATCCACTAAAATATCGTTGTACAATGTGTTCCTTGTAAATATACTCGTAAAACTATGTATTGAACATCCTTGAAACTTATATAGCAAATACATTAAGCAATATTCGCCACAAACTGAAGTCCACTCATTCTGAATCCTATCAACATTCCAGTTCCATCTTTTACAATTCCTTTTTAAAAATTCTAGATGATATCGTACAGGTGATCGTCCATATGAATCAAAATATTGACCGACGTCATTCGTATCGATATATAAAGCTACCCAATGTGACCCTGGTTTATCATCTGTATCCAAATTACATATTATATACGTTGGTACGTGGGTATACATAGGCAGTCTATTAGCTGCATAAACATTATTTTCTAGACTGGGGTGAATCTTTTTCAGATGTTGTTGTACATCTAGTGTATCCATGATATTACTGCTATTAGTAGATTATTACAGTACCAATCTACTCAATGAATAACATAGGAATGGTCAATTATAGTGATTTCTAAATATTAAATTGCATTTTTGTGTTATACAAATCGTACTTGAGTCATTGATCAACAAACAAAACACAATACGAAGAAATGTTGAGATAGGCAACGGCAATGTGGGATAAACTGATATGTTTCTAAATATTAAATTGCATTTTTGTGTTATACAAATCGTACTTGAGTCATTGATCACCAAACAAAACACAATACGAAGAAATGTTGAGATAGGCAACGGAAATGTGAGATAAACTGGTTGACGCATAAAGTAATTATCAACTCATTACGGAAATACTTTAGATTAGAATTTTTACGTACTGGTGGTATATAAGACCAACAGACGCAGTCATCGAGTTAGTGTACGGTCGTTTGGCTACAGTGGATCTATCAATAGTACATTTGTGTTACTTCAATACACCAAAGGCTATGGATGTAAGTGTTTATTCTATTGACTTAATTACTTTTTTTCTGTTATTTTCATGTGTGTGTATTATTTTATTTAAATATTGTGTATGTATATGATTAAGCCGTGGTAACTCAGATGGTTAGCGCTAGCTGTAAATTTCACAGTACGCGACCCGGGTTCGATCCCCGCCAGCACCAATTAAATTGTTAATCGCAATTTTAAGTGCTTATTACCACGTGCTTGGTGGTGAAGGAAAACATCGTGAGGAAACCTGCATGTCTGAGAAAATTTCGAAGGCATGTGAAGTTCGCCAACACACATTGAGGGAGCGCGGCGGACATTTCCTTGCTCTAAAACCCTCTCAGAAATGAGAGGAGGCCTATGTTCAGCAGTGGACTTTAATAGGCTGTAACTTTAACTTTTTTAACTTTTATGATTAAGTGTTAACAAATTGATATTAACATGATAACTGTGTTGTTGCAGAAATCATTGAGCTTCGATGAAGATACCTATAAACAGTATTACTACTCGCCACTCTCCCCTCAAGAAGAGAGTGATAACCTCGTCATTAATAATAACACATGCGATGGTGGAAAAAGAAAATCGCAATCGATTGATCATTTTTTTGAAGCTGAATCGAAAATAAAAAAGAGGAAGGGAAAACTTCAGTGAAGTGTGCACCAGTGCTTTTTTCTCCACAATCATGGAAGAGAATACGGAACTATTCAATAGCGAATTAAATCAGGAGTTGTCTAAAGTTTGTGAAGAAATGGAGAGGGGTCAACTGTTCGATTCGTCATACGATGATGAGTTGTATCATCACTGTGCGATGGTTGAAACACAGTTTAAGTATGTAAAATAAACATTCATTTCGATCATAATTTACATATTGTCTTATACAGTTTTTAATAAATTTAAACATTTTAGCAGTCAACCACTACAACTTGGAAGAGGAACGAAGCGAACGTGCAGCAAAGAATCCAAGATCATCAAAAAACCAACAACGGAAGCAGAAGCGCATACCTCTGCAGGGAACAGTATCAGTAACGATGATCAAGTGGAATGTCCAACGTGCCATATATTTATCAAGAAACGGTATTTAGCTAATCAATTTAAAAGTAATGTTCATAAAAATAATCTTTTAAATTCACATAATTCTTTATCAAACGTTAGTGTTATTGAATCTGCTTTTGGAAATAGGATTTTAACTTATAAAATCAAGAGTAGAGTAGATCGTTCGACATGGGTAAATTTTGAAACTCCTGAACTATTTTTAAATTCTATTAAAGATGATATTTTATTTTTATTACAAGAGTGTATTCATCAACACATAATTTTTAAGGTAAACTTCATATTGCATGCTGATTTTGTTCAACAAACTAAAGATATTCATGATACGTTCGATTTTCAAACGCTTTACTATATTATTTGTCAAGGAGATGACTTAAATATTTTTCTTTCATCTTTAAATGATACAATTACTACTAAAATTAGTGCTTTCGAAAAAAAAGATAGTGGATGGAGTCTAAAAAACATAAAATCTATAGACATGAATGTTAATAAATTTAACCACCTACGCGGTACTTCATACATAGATCTTCCTCGTGACATAAAATTAAAAAAGGCTGTTATAAATGTAAAAAACAAGGATTATTTTTGTTTTAAATGGGCGTTACTCTCGGCGTTATATCCTGTAAACAAACACACCGATCGGTTATCATCGTACGTTAAACATGCAAATAAACTTAAATTTGATGGTATTTCCTTTCCGGTTAAAATTTCTGACATAGCAAAAGTAGAGAAATTAAATGATATTAGTATTAATGTTTTTGGGTTAGAATATAATAAAGAAAAACGATGTAATTCTATAGTAGGTGCATTATTTTTAACAAAGTGTCGTAAAGATAGACATATCAATTTATTATTTTTTTCCAAGGATACAAATATCATTATTGCTATATAAAAAATTTATCGCGGTTAGTTAGTAAACAAATTTCAAAAGACGGTCACATCATGTACATTTGTGAAGCATGTCTACTTCGTTTTCCATCTCAGGAAAGGTTAAATAACCATGAACAATACGATTGTGCCCACATTTGTACAGTATTACCAAACAGTGAAACTTTAAAAAAAAGAATTGGTTTGGTCAACCTATTTCAAATGATAAAATTAAATTTGATAGTTATGAAAAAAAGTTAAAGATACCATTCGTAGTTTATGCTGATTTTGAAGCATTTTTAAAACCAATAGAATCATGTTCTAACGATCCTTCCAAACCTTTCACTCGTAATATTCAGAAACATGAAGTACATAGTTTTGGATATTATATAAAATGTTCATATGATGATAAATTATCAAAATATGTAACATATTGCGGACCCAACTGTGCACAAGTGTTTATGGAAAGTTTATCTAACAATCTAAAAGAAATAAATAGACTTCAAAAATATCCACCACTTCCGCTAACAAATGAAGACAAAAACCAAATTTCAAATGCAACCATTTGTCATATTTGTGAAACTGAGTTGGCAAAACATTTTTATGATTTTGATTGGTACACTAGTAGTTTTATAGGTGTTGCTCATGAATCATGTTGTTCGAAGATCAGAACACCTCGTTATATACCAATATTTTTACACAACCTTAGTCACTATGATGCTCATTTTATTGTTAACGCGTTAAACTTTTGTGATGGTGAAGTCGAAGTTATCCCTCAAAATAAAGAAAAATATATATCCTTTTCCAAAAAATTAAAAGTGAATAACCACGAAATTATATTGAGATTCTTAGATTCATTTAAGTTTTTATCGTGTAAATTAGAAGAATTGGCCAAAAATCTCAGTAATGATCAATTTCAAGAATTACGTAGAAATTACCCTAATGATGAAGATTTCTTTTGTTTAAAACGGCAAGGTGTTTATCCATATGAACTTATGACTAATTATGATAGTTTAAGTCTAACATCGCTCCCTGAACAAAAATGTTTTTATAGTTCACTCACAGATTCACATATTTCAAATGATGATTACAATCATGCTAAAGATGTTTGGGAACATTTTGGGTGTTGTAATATGCTAGATTATTCAAACCTGTATTTAAAAACAGACGTTTTACTTTTATCCGATGTATTTGAAAACTTTAGAAAGTTATGTATTAATACATATGATTTAGACCCTGTCCATTATTACACAGCACCCGGTTTAAGTTGGGATGCAATGTTAAAATATACAAAAATAGAATTAGAACTTTTAACAGATTATGAGAAAATTGCATTTATTAGATCAGGTATCAGAGGTGGTGTATCTCAATGTAGTAATCGTTATGCTAGAGCTAATAACAAATACATGCAGGATTATGATACAGGGAAACCAAATTCATATATCACATATTTTGATGCCAACAATTTATATGGTTGGGCTATGTCTCAATATCTTCCTACTGGTGGATTCGAATGGGTAAATCCAAATGCAGAATTTAATGTGTCTAAGACATCAGACTTCGGTTTTATTTTAGAAGTTGATTTGGAATATCCAGATGAACTTCATGATTTACATTCGGACTTTCCTTTATGTCCAGAAAACATTTGTGTAGGCAATATTAATGAGAATAAACTAGTCCCAAATTTAAATAATAAAGATAAATATGTAATTCATTACAGAAATTTAAAGCAATGCATAGAAATGGGGGTTAAATTAACTAAAATTCATAGAGTTTTAAAATTTAAACAGTCTCCCTGGTTGAAGATGTACATAGATCTAAACACAAAATTAAGAACTTTAGCAAAATCAGATTTCGAAAAAGATTTTTATAAATTAATGAATAATTCAGTCTTCGGTAAGACTATGGAGAATATTGAAAAAAGGGTTAACATAAAATTAGTTACGCACTGGGAGAACCAGGGAAAAGCTTTAGGTGCTCAAGATCTAATCGCTAAACCACAATTTCATAGCCTTTCAATATTTTCGGAAAACCTAGTTGCGGTTCAGTTGCGAAAAACGAAGTTAATATATAACAAACCAATTTATTTAGGGTTTTGCATTTTAGATATTTCAAAAACATTAATGTATGATTTTCATTATAACTATATGATTAAAAAGTTTAGTAAAATCAAATTATTGTATACAGATACGGATAGTTTAATATATCATATATTTACAAATGATTTTTACACTGATATAAAACCTGACCTTTCATCATACTTTGATACCTCAGATTATGATACAAATAATATTTTTGAATATCCAAAATTAAATAAAAAGAAATTAGGTTTTTTTAAAGATGAAAATAATGGTAAAATCATGAAAGAATTTGTGGGTTTACGATCCAAAATGTACGCTTTTAACTTAGAGAATAAGACTATAGCCAAGGCAAAAGGGGTAAATAAATGTATCACTAAAAAGATGACAATGAATAGTTATAAGTCTTCTCTATTTCATAAAAAAGTGCAATATTATAGTATGCTTAGATTTAAATCAATTAAACACACAATTTTCACACAAAAATTAAATAAGATAGGTTTATCATATAATGACACAAAGAGACATATTTTAGATAATAATATTGAAACATTAGCTTGGGGTCATTATAAACTGCGTTAAGTGTTGATAGTTTTTACTTTTATGTCTGCGTTTAAGAAAAATTTATATTGATTGTAAAATTATGATAATACTATAATATGACGTAGTTTATTACATATTTAATCATTGTTTTATTGTAAATAATTTAAGTTAATTGTTGTTTCTATTTATTTGAGGTTGAGTTAATTGTAAAATTATGATGTACTGATTGTGTTAGAAATAGTATACAGATAATTCTGTTTTATATAATTTTTGGAATATATATTAATTGTTTACACCAACACTTTCATTTTTTATTTCACCCCTTTCAACTTTAGACGTGTGTTATGTTTCACTTTATCCATCCGTTCACTGCTATTGTGGCAGGACCAAGTGGGTGTGGGAAGTCAAATTTTGTAACAAATTTCATAAAATCAGTTACAGAAATATGTAATTGTGATTTTAATCAGATCACATGGTGCTTTGATGAAATGCAACCATTATATAATTTACCAAATGTTAACTATCATCAAGGAATTCCAAATCTTAATATGTTTGATGGTGAAAACCCACATCTTGTTATTATTGATGATCTAATGAGAGAGTCCGATGGAAGAATTGTGGATATATTTACAAAAGGTAGTCATCACAGGAATCTTAGTGTATTTTATCTAACACAAAATTTATTTCATCAGGGTAAAGGACAAAGAGACATATCTTTAAACTCAAGTTATATAATATATTTTAAAAACCTTCGAGATAAAACTCAAATAAGATATTTAGCAAGACAAGTATCACCAGATAACCCAAAATTCATTGAAAATGCCTACAGGGATGCAACTCTAGAGGCGCATGGATATTTAATGGTAGATTTAAAACAGAATACCAATGATTTTTGTCGTATCAAGACAAATGTCTTTCCATTTAATGGTTTCTGTACAGTCTACGTCCCCACAAAAGAGTTTAAATACACCAAGAATCAAACAATTGAAATCATTGCTAAATGATGCATCGTCGACTCACAACGTATAAACATTTGCTAACCGCTTTGCATACGCTTAAACCAAAATATCAAAGAGCATTACTTAAAACGTGTGATGAAGAAGAAATTAACTGTATTTGTGAGTGTATTCATAACGTTTTACAAGGAAAAGTACCTCTTAAAGATCAGGATAAACAAAAATTGAATAAACATAAAAACATACTCCGTAAACTAGTACGTAAGTGTAAACATAAACTAAGAAAAAATATAATTATACAAAAAGGAGGGGCTTTCTTACCAACAATATTAGGTGCAATATTGAGTGGATTAGTGAGTGGACTAGCCAGTTAACATGGAAAATGCAAAGAAAATGATACTTATCGAACCTGGATTGATTGAAAAATTAAAACAAGAAAATAAGGTTAATAGTAATTTATCTCGATTAGATATTGAAATGCAAAATATTATGAATAGTAAGACGGAAGACCGAAAGAAATGGATATTATATTTACAAACACTGCAAAGATACCTTCATTTTACCGAAGAGGATCGTCAACCACTCAAATTACCAATTTATTCTGATACATCTAATGAAGATTCAAATGAGTCAAAAATTGGTTTTAAAAATAAAGATAGAGATCTAAAAACTTCAGTTGATATTGAATCTTTGCTGGAGGAGAATCGATCCATTAAAAGTAAAGAAAATAATGAAAATCCACTTTACACACCAGCTTAAATACTCAGTTTAATACCAAAAACTTATCATAAAAAAGGGCAGTTATTATTAAACTTAGTTGAAACAAGTAAAAGTAAAATACATTGGGATAATGAAGGTACAGTCATAATTGATAGTGAAAAAATTCCAGGAAGTAATATTGTTGATTTAATAAATGATTCACTAAGACCCCTAAAAAGAAGTGATCCGGTAGGGTGGGTTAGATTTGTTGAAGCATTAAAAGATATTAAAGTACCACTTACTTATATTGGAAATCCAAGGAGATGTGAGTTTATTAACCAACTTCAAGCAAAAGATCTGAACAAACCCTCTGAGATTGAAGTTCAAGAGTTTTCTACACCGGTCAGTAGAGATAAAAAGTCTACAACTAAAATACGTAAAGGACTTGAGTGGAAAAATGGACCCCGTACTAGAAGAAATTAACAGGATTTATTATGATCCATCTAATCCCGCTGGTTTTGGTAGTATTGATAAATTATCAAAAGCCATGAAGGGTAAAATGAATAAAAAGCAAGTAAAGGAATGGTTAAAATCACAAGAAACATACACATTACATAAACCCATTCGAAAAAAATTCCCGCGTAATAGGTACATTCTATCAAATATTAATGAACTGTGGCAAGCTGATTTAAGTGATATGCGAACTTATTCTCAATATAATGATGGTTTCAAGTATATACTTTGTATTATTGATGTATTTAGTAAATATGCTTTTGCAAGACCAATGAAAAAGAAAAACTCAGAAACAAATAAAGAATGTTTTGAAAGTATATTTACTGAAAGTAATTTAACACCTACTCACATAAAATCCGATAAAGGTACAGAATTTGTTTCAAAAGATGTACAAAAATACTTTAAATCCAAAAAGATTAATTACTATACCACTAACAATCCTGACATTAAGGCTAGTATTGTTGAACGATTTCAAAGAACACTAAAAATGAAAATGTGGCGTTATTTCACTCATAATAATACTTATAGATATATAGATGTTTTACAAGATTTAATATACTCTTATAATCACAGCTTTCACTCTAGTATTAAGATGTGCCCATGTGATGTAAATTCCAACAATATTATGACAGTTTGGACTAATCTTTATGATAGACGGTCAAAAAAACTTTCTTTAGAAAATCCTAAACCAAATTTCAATGTGGGTGATTATGTTCGAATAACTAAATATAAACATGTATTCCAAAAAGGATATGATTCAAATTGGAGTGATGAAATATTTATTATATCTTCAATAATTGATAGATCTCCATGGATTGTTTATACAATAACAGATTTACAAAATGAACCAATAATTGGTACTTTTTATGAAAGAGAATTACAGAAAATCACTTACAACCCCACCTCACAACATAAAATAGATAAAATAATTGACACTCGTTATTCAGGTAACAGAAAAGAAGTATTAGTGAAGTGGAAAGGTTATCCAGATAAATTTAACAGTTGGATTTTAGCTTCTAGTTTAAAAGAAATATGAATAAAGAAAGTTTCTATTTAACTTTGCTCAGCAATAGTTCAATGGAATACTTTCCTGATAACAAGACCACAAATTTTTCAACGAAATTACCAAAAGCTATAAAATTAGAAGGTGAATGGTCGGTTGGAGTTGTCGAGTTTCAATATCCATGTACCATGTTTACTGTTCAAGACCATGAAAATGTTATATACATTACAAAATCTATGTTAATGCCTAATGAAGATAAACCATCCACAGTGTACTACAAAAAACATATTCCAGCTACCAACTATGATAACGTTGAGCATATTTTAAGAGTGTTAAATGGTATCGGAGAGAACTTGAAATTTCGCTATGATGAAATAACAAAATTTGTGTCTGTTTCGGTATTGGATAAAAATATAACATCCGTAACATTATCACCAAAATAAGGTTTACAGCTAGGTTATGAACCAAATAAAAATCTCCTAGAGAGAAATTTTGGAAAGTGTCCTGCTAATTTACACTTAGGGTTACCATCTCAACTATTTCTATAATGCGACATTATCGATCCTCAGATTGTGGGTGATGTTATGACTCCTTTATTAAGAGTCATTTCATTAGATCCTACAAAATACATTTATGGTGCAAATAAAATGCACATTTTCTCTCAACCTGACTACTTACCTGTTATGCGAAGAGAGTTCGATACGTTGGAAATAGTTATAAGATCGAGTACAGGACAAAAAATACCATTCCAGTTTGGAACCGTGTGTATTAAACTACATTTTCGAAAATTATAATAATGAATTCTCTTCGTGATCATCATAAATGTCCATATGAAAATTATTATACACATCAAGCTGGATCAGGAGTTGGAGTAATTTATAAGGGTTCACCATATCAACGCGGTCATGGTATTGGGAGCTTCTTAGGGGGGTTATTCAGATCAGTTTTACCTTTACTTTCAAGTGGTGCTCGAGTGATTGGTAAGGAGGCATTAAGCGCTGGAGTAGGACTTTTATCGGATATAGTTCAAGCCCGTCCTATGGAAGCCTCAATAAAAGATCGTCTAAAGCAAGTTAGTACGAATTTAAAACGAAAGGCTGATGAGAAAATTGATCAATTTAACATGACTGGATCTGGGTATAAAACTAAAAGAAAACGATTGACATCGTTCATTCCACCATTAACTGCTAAAGTGAAAGCTGCGAAAAAACTTTGTCTAAAACCAAAAAATATCAAAGATATATTTTCAAACTAAATATGTCTTTCCTTCATAATCATGCTTGTGAGTGCGTTAAGTCAGAATTGGATTTGTTTGCACTACCGTCTACACAAACTAGCATTGAAAATGGATTGTGGATTCATTATAAACCAATTTCATCTCTTGGTGATGATGGACCTATCGAGTTTCAAGTTCCTGGGACCGGCGATGACTACATAGATTTGTCTCATACATTACTCCCCATAAAGGCAAAAGTATTAAATCAAGATTCAACTAACTTGGTATCTACTACAATAGTAGCACCTGTAAATAATTGGCTGCATTCACTTTTTAGTCAACTTGATGTTTATTTAAACCAAAAACTTGTATCACCACCTAATAATACCTATGCATATCGAGCATACATGGAAACCCTTTTAAACTATGCCCCTGCTGCTAAACAATCTCATCTTACTTGTAGTCTTTGGTATGAGGATACAGCAGGAAAAATGGATTCTACAGATGGTAAAAACATAGGATTTGTTAAAAGACAGGAATTGATTAGTGAAAGTAAGGAAATAGAAATGATTGGTCATCTTCACGGTGACATTTTTAACCAAGATAAATTTTTAATTAATGGTGTTGAAATGAGTGTTAAATTGGTTCGATCAAGAGAGAGTTTTAATTTAATTGTTGGGTCAAACGATGTAAAGTTTAAAGTTTGCATTACGGACGCAACTCTTATTGTTCGACGAGCACGAATTAATCCAAGTGTATTACTCGCACATCAAAAAGTTTTAGCTTCTACCACTGCTAAATATCCTATTACTCGAGCTGAAGTAAAAGTTTTAACAATTCCTTCGGGTGTTCAAGGAAAAACTCTTGATAATATATTTTTAGGACAGGTACCGAAAAGATGTATAATTGGATTTGTGAACAATTCTGCATTTAATGGTTCCCTTACTAAAAATCCATTTAACTTTGAAAACTATGGTATTAATTCTTTCAGCTTATATATTGATGGTCAACAAATACCTTCAAAAGCTTTGCAACCATCTTTTAATAATAGCATATTTACATCAGCATATCATACTCTATTCTCGGGAACTGGTATTCACTTTCTTAATGAAGGAAATGGAATCTCTTGTGAACAGTATGGCAAAGGTTACTGTCTATTAGCATTTGACTTAACTCCTGATTTATCAGCTAACTCATCAACTCATTGGAATCTCATAAAGCATGGTAGTGTAAGAATAGAAGTACGATTTGAATTCTCATTAATACAAACAATTAACTGTATAGTTTATGCTGAGTTTGATAATATTATTGAGATAGATAAAAACAGAAATGTTACTGTAGACTATAGTAGTTAAGGTTATAATATGTGTTGTGTGTTAGATTTTATGTGTTATGTGTAATGCATTTTGTGTGTATGTAACTATGTGAAACGTTATAAAATTAAATAAAACAAATTGTATGCAATATATATTTTTTTATTTCTTTATAAATCTTCTATTTAATCTAATACAAAACACTGTTCGAGTTGAAATTTTACATAAGCACACTGACTAAACCACTGAACATGCTGCTGCCAAGGATCATCATCATCTTCCCAATCTTTTAAACCACCACCACAATGGAAACACTTGGTCCCGTCTGCATGGCCAGTATAAAAGAAACCAGCTTCTGCAAGATCTTCAGGTTTCTGTCGCATAACGAGAGGCCAGTTTTCGAAACTAAGCAAACGGCTAGATTTTGAACTGAAGAATGGATATTCAGCTCTTGAGTACTGCATACTCTTCTCGTTTTCTTCTCCACTCAGTGTTGTAGTTTTGTTATTCAATGATGTGTTTTGTACACGTATGCCACACTCATCTCTTCCTTCCGCTCTTGTCTTCCTGTAATTGAAGTAAACAGAATCACATTCACTAATGATCAGCTAATGACTGTCATTGTTAAAAAAGTATTTTTTAACTTTTTCACTTTCTGCTATTGTCTTTGTTATATTGTATACGAGGGCGTTTGTGTTGTCGTAGATGCTATCCTTATTAGTCTTTACGTAATATTTAATTCTCGTGGAAGCATGTTTCCAATGATCAGTAGTTGGAATCTTGGATAGCTTCTTCATATCGTACATTTCAATTTTGATGAGATGCGTCGCTTGGTCTCCGTCGTCAGAATTAGTAGAAATGTATGATACACCATCTCTAGCGGCTCGTGCTACGGTTGATGATAACAGCTTCCTCTTTTTTATTTTTTATTCAGCTTCAAAAAAATGATCAATCGATTGCGATTTTCTTTTTCCACCATCGCATGTGTTATTATTAATGACGAGGTTATCACTCTCTTCTTGAGGGGAGAGTGGCGAGTAGTAATACTGTTTATAGGTATCTTCATCGAAGCTCAATGATTTCTGCAACAACACAGTTATCATGTTAATATCAATTTGTTAACACTTAATCATAAAAGTTAAAAAAGTTAAAGTTACAGCCTATTAAAGTCCACTGCTGAACATAGGCCTCCTCTCATTTCTGAGAGGGTTTTAGAGCAAGGAAATGTCCGCCGCGCTCCCTCAATGTGTGTTGGCGAACTTCACATGCCTTCGAAATTTTCTCAGACATGCAGGTTTCCTCACGATGTTTTCCTTCACCACCAAGCACGTGGTAATAAGCACTTAAAATTGCGATTAACAATTTAATTGGTGCTGGCGGGGATCGAACCCGGGTCGCGTACTGTGAAATTTACAGCTAGCGCTAACCATCTGAGTTACCACGGCTTAATCATATACATACACAATATTTAAATAAAATAATACACACACACATGAAAATAACAGAAAAAAAGTAATTAAGTCAATAGAATAAACACTTACATCCATAGCCTTTGGTGTATTGAAGTAACACAAATGTACTATTGATAGATCCACTGTAGCCAAACGACCGTACACTAACTCGATGACTGCGTCTGTTGGTCTTATATACCACCAGTACGTAAAAATTCTAATCTAAAGTATTTCCGTAATGAGTTGATAATTACTTTATGCGTCAACCAGTTTATCTCACATTTCCGTTGCCTATCTCAACATTTCTTCGTATTGTGTTTTGTTTGGTGATCAATGACTCAAGTACGATTTGTACAACACAAAAATGCAATTTAATATTTAGAAACATATCAGTTTATCCCACATTGCCGTTGCCTATCTCAACATTTCTTCGTATTGTGTTTTGTTTGTTGATCAATGACTCAAGTACGATTTGTATAACACAAAAATGCAATTTAATATTTAGAAATCACTATAATTGACCATTCCTATGTTATTCATTGAGTAGATTGGTACTGTAATAATCTACTAATAGCAGTAATATCATGGATACACTAGATGTACAACAACATCTGAAAAAGATTCACCCCAGTCTAGAAAATAATGTTTATGCAGCTAATAGACTGCCTATGTATACCCACGTACCAACGTATATAATATGTAATTTGGATACAGATGATAAACCAGGGTCACATTGGGTAGCTTTATATATCGATACGAATGACGTCGGTCAATATTTTGATTCATATGGACGATCACCTGTACGATATCATCTAGAATTTTTAAAAAGGAATTGTAAAAGATGGAACTGGAATGTTGATAGGATTCAGAATGAGTGGACTTCAGTTTGTGGCGAATATTGCTTAATGTATTTGCTATATAAGTTTCAAGGATGTTCAATACATAGTTTTACGAGTATATTTACAAGGAACACATTGTACAACGATATTTTAGTGGATGAGATGTTTCGCTCCTATTTTATAGATAATAATTAATAAGATTTTGTATTTTATAAATAAAAATTGTAACAAAATTATGTAATGTGTTTTATTGATGATTCAGATTAGCGTTGTATAATTAGGAACAAAGAAATATAATACAATAGCACTGATATAGTCGACGCACACGCTGCAATGAAGGTGATTAATGAACAATAGAACAATAGAAATAGGAACAATGGGACGCTAATGACGGTGGAGGCCCTTACCGGATATCAATTAGATATTAGCTAATTGATCTACACATCTCCGGAACCGTGCATTCTACACAAAAATGGACCGCGGATTCGTGATCAGAGCATGCCAAAACCTTTTTTTTTTTTTTTGGGTTCGTGAGTCGACGAACGTCGTTGAACCACGTCTGACTCAGGTGGTCTAGAAGTGGTACAACTACACTACTAATACCACTAACGTTGGCCGAATAAGAAGATTTATCCATTGTTAAAAAATTGATAGTAATGAAGTAATAATGAGTATAAAATACCAAATACAGTTTTTCTAATTGTAACATATATTATATATTGTAAATTTAATCTTATAAATATATAGGATATCTCAGGATTTACATATAATAAATAAATATTATTAAGACATGATGTATGTTTACTTTGTACACTAAACTGACAACACGTTACATATACATTATATAATGACAAGACTTTATACGAGTATATAAATTGAGATAGATTACGTTTATTATTATTGAATATTAAAGTTATTTCTTTCCGAATATTAAAATTATATTCGTTTAAAATAATTTTATACGTGGTAGAGCCATGCTGCAGCTATATTAGTAGTATAGTAGTAGCACGAATGGGTTGGCTCGACCGGGGAAGGACCACGCTCTCACAGAATACCATCGTAAAATAGCAGCTTGACACTGCTGTGTTTCGTATGGTGAGTGTAGAGAACCGGAGACCCTTTTTACTGGAAAAGAGGCATTCCATCTTAGTCCTCACGGGTGACAACGCATCTGCATTTTGATATCATCTGCAGATTGATAAATGTAGATGTCTATGGGCCACGGCAACCACTTACCATCAGGTCGACTGTGTGCTCGTTTGTCACTCTATCCTATAAAAAAAATATGTGTGTTTAAAAATAAACACAAAATTAAAATTGCGTTTGTGTAAGTAGAGTAAAAAACGTAAGGAGCTGTTTGCATGTACCACTAATGACGCAGAAAAATATAGTAAAATAAAATTGCGATTACTCACGGTATAAACACTTTTGTCATACACACAAATACTAACGAGACAATGAAAATTACACTTAAAGATTTCATGTGTAATGAACACGTACACTGATTTACATAAACCAAAAAAGGCTGAATTAAAACTTAACAAACAACCCTTTGAAAAGCAACATATTATATTAAGTTGATGTATATTAATATGAATACACTTACTGTATGTAATTGTTATTATGGAGACTAACTTGTAAAAGAATATAAATATTGTTTTAACAAACTTAATTAAGCTATCTCTAACATAATAGGTAGGCTAATAAAAAAGTAATATTAAAAAAGGTAAATTAATAGCTAACGCGTGATTAACAAAAAACACGCTGGAGGTCTGCTTTGGACCGAATTCGCGTTACAGGCTTTCCATCTCCTTTCTCACGAAAATATGTCCACCCTTCGTCCAAGTATAACGCCATTTTGCTTTTTTCGCTGCTTCGCGAGTCTTATCAAACAACTTCCTATTCAAAGGTGTTAACCGCTCATTCACGTAAAACCGACGCGGCTCCCCGGGTAACCCCAGTGACTCAGTGGTTACTGTCCGCCGAACACACGTGGAACGTAAAAATTCATTTCGCAACACTCGCCGGCTCATCCGCACCATAATTCTACGTGGTCCCAAACGAACTTCTTCTTGAGAGCTATCAATGTCGTCAATAGATTTGCGTAATATTCCGACACGCTCGGCATGGACAATTTCAAGGTGGTTAATATCAAGGCCTAACTTTCTAGCGCATAGTATGACAGTATTAATGGCTAATTCACCCTTTTGTTCCGGTAGACCTGAGATTTCCAAGTCATTGGCTAACAGGTCCTGATCCCTCTCGCTTAGTTGGATCCTTGATTCAGCTATTGTATTCTCAAGCTCCATGGACTTACATTTGTGCTCACATTCTTCCATTCGGTTCTCCAACTTGGTGACCCTAGAGTCAATTTCTTCCAAATTTATATTACACACGAGCATTGTATCCCTTAACATGGCGAATTTGTCCCTGATCTCCTTCAGCTCATTGCGCATTGCACGAGCATTTACATGAGCTCATTACGAAACAAGCGTATTTCTAGGCCTATGTCAATGTCTTTGTGGACGGGACTACTATCTCCGACATCCTGACATTTTACCGGTGTATTAGAATTGTCCCCAGCACGAGGAACTTTACTCTTACAACCTTTTGAGATAAGTTAAGGCAGCCTCGATGATATGTGGCATCACATTTGCCACAGATAACGCCATCTGTCGCCGAAAGGTAGCGGCCGCATGCTCCACACTTTGCCATATTATTGATATCAGTAAATAATCTTAATCAATGCAACTAGTGGCCACCAGATGGCACAGAAGGGATTGTATCAATTGATATCAATATACTAAAATATAAAACTTAGTTTTTATAAGTAAATTAATAATATTCCAATTCGTTAGATACAGTGATAATTAAATGTTTTTCAAATTATAATAATATATGGAATAAGTTTGTAAGTTCGGACAAATTAATATCTTTGCTACACAAAAACAGGGTACTTTGACATTGATTCTTTCCTTATTTACAATTTTACTATTGATTACTTTTAAATTACACCACACCTATATTCAGTATCTCCAATCTTTGTTATATTAAGCACATATATCACTTTTGTAGCTTTAATACTTAAATAAATTTAATTAAACTCGATTACTTTAAGAGCACAGTCAATTCAACTACTGTATATCCGATGACGATGACGTTGGTGCTGACGATGACAATGACGATGACGTTGACGTTGACGATGACGCTGTCGATGACGGTGCCGATGACGATAATGATGACGTTGACAATGACGATGACAATAACGAGGGCTATGACGATGACGGTGACAATGACAATGTTAATGGCTAAGTACTTTCAGCTAGTGTTCTTGGCACAAAACCACGGGAAGTATGATTAGGGCCGTGTGATTATTTAGGTTTTATATTTAATATTTTCTATTATAGTTAATATATAAAATAATAGTTAATATAGTAATATATACTAACTAATATAGTTTAAATGTCATGTTTTTAAAATAATTTACCAAATTTTTGTTTGTAGTTTGATATAAGATACCAAAAAATTAAAAAAAAAATAATGAAATATAACAAATTTAAAAATATAAATGTATTTACTTATGTTTTGAGCTTTCAAGCCATTGTAACCTCTTACGTCTAACAGTTTACATGGAACACAAAACAACAGCACTGCTCTTTCGAGTACTGTGAAGAGCTCCACTCCATTCTAGCATTCGCTTATTGTTTGAACGTTACATGCGAGCCCGCATTGTATGTTTTTTCTTTTTAATTGGTATATTGCATCGTTTTTATAACAACAAGCTTTTAATAATTATTATAGAACTGAGCTAAAATAATTATCTTTCATTTTAGAAATTAGATTTTTATAAATTACTAGCTGTGCCCCGCGACTTCGCCCGCGTGGAATTTACTACGATTTCATGGATATCATTTTTTTTTCGCGGAACCCTAATTTTGTTTTTGAGTAATGCTACCATAGTATTAATATTGACAAATATTGAGATTAATATTTATACGATACTAACGTCACTCAATTGTTTAGCCTTCCTGGAACCTTTCCACTAACACTTAAACTTTATGGTATGGTATTAAAGTTCAAATTTACTTTAAGTATTATTACGAATCTTTTGTATGGTAATATAGAAAATTGTTGTTTTAAGATATTTTCAGGCAATTTTTTAAAATTTTCTCTCCGTAAGAACCATCTTCGTACTTCAAGAAATATTATGAAAAAAAATTAGCGAAATCGGTGCTCTCGAGATTTGCGCTTAGCAACACATTCAGCGAATCATTTTTATATTATAGACTAGCGACATGCCTAGAATTAGGGTGACAAAGCACACAGTCCACCACACATAATCAATCGACATTAATCCTCAATTTCGAATAAAAATGTAGATGCGTTGTCACCCTTGAGGAGTAAGATGGAATGCCTTGTTTCTAGTAAAAAGGGTATTCGGTTCTCTACTCTCACTATACGAAACACAGCAGCATAAAGTTTTGCTGGTATACTGTGTAAGTATTCCTACCCCGGCTGAGCCCAAACATTCGTGCCATGACCATAATAAAGCAGCAGCGAGACTACCACGTACAAAATTCTGTTAATTCTATTAATAGATGTAACGTAATCAAAATACATTTTCTTTCGTTTTTATAAATATAATATTCAATTTTTTCGGTTAGATATAGCCTAGATCCCTTCTGGCATTACTTTCTACCTTTCGTGAAGTTTTATTAGAGTCGGTTCGGCCTTTCCGAAGATGGGCCTGACAGATAAACAGACAGAAAAACAAAAATTTTAAAAATGGTTATTTCTATCTTAATAACGTCTAATTAACCCACTGAGATTAATAGAAGCCAGTTATAAAAAAATATATGTGTATAAATAAGCAGTAACTACTGCTTGATTGCAGCTCAACTTATTGTTTTACAAGTAGATGTGAATAATTTAAAATTAAAAATTTTGCACAGCCGACTTTAATATAAGTTATTAAGAATAACTCAATAACTATTGGTCTGACCTTGATCAAATTTATATGGGACCACACGAGAAGTAACACCAGTCACCCAGTAAAAAGTTATGAGGTACACATAAAAAAAACATACAGTCGAATTGAGTACCGTCTCCTTTTTGAAAGATGGCAGAAAATAAAGACTCAATCAACCTTGTGGTGTTAAGACGCCTACATTTATCTTTGATTAGAAAAAAAGTATTGCTGCGTAAGACTTTTCGTCCCGTGGGTATCATAAGAGGCGACTGTGGGAAAAACCAGAAAATTTATTTATTTTTTTATCACTTAAACAATATACATTGTGTCGTAAACATGAAAATAGATAATAATAAACTTAAATAAAATTAAAATAACTAGTCAAACGAACATTTTAGTAATTTTCTACTACATGTCAACATATTGAAAATATAATCGAGCTGTCGTTGTATTTAACAATACAACGACAGCTGTATTATCATAGCTGCTTCAAGTAGTAGTGGATACGGAAATAAAATTTTTTTTCATTGTTGTATTTTTTTTTTCAATTTTGAACGCAATGAGCAGTTGGCGCACTGTGCCTTTCAACATTATTAAGTGTTAGTCTTGATTTAAATGCGTTATTTAGGTCTTTGCGTCTGATATTAAAACGAACTTCTGCTTCAATTTCAGATTCATATGCCTCAGCTTTATCCTCAAATCGGATTCGAATCCCGCACGGAACAAGTATTGGTATGACCTTCAAATAATTGTTCCAGGTCTGGATGTTTGTTCTTGTGCAATTTGTGTTTGTAAACTGCCTCCACGATACAGGAGAAAATTCTAGTGTGGGGGTAACCTTTTTTAAGCTATTTAAAAAAAATAACAACTAGAAAATGAAACTGTGTTTGCGGCTGATGTATATTTTTTACGTTACCTTTACCGGTAAGGGATCCTTACAGCCTATCCAAAGTTCATATCTGAAACAGGTCTCTACCAATGATTGCCTTACCGACACATTGGTTTTTAGTTAATTAATTAATTTGTTATACTTAACCTTTTAAATATTAAGTTTAAATATACTTTTCCTAGTGGTTTATTAGGTAGAAATTGCTTTAAAATTCTATAAAGAATTATCAAATTATTTTATCTGTGCCATTGAATTCTGACCTTTACTTAGTTATTTTATCTCTGCCATTGACTGTAGTCGTTTGGCCATACTGTATACGGGAATCATTAAATGTCATTGTTGAAAACTCATTAGTCTGAGACAATGCCTCGAGACGGAGCGAAATATTAAAGCACTTTCGCACTAAGCGCTTTTCAAATTACTTTTAATATTAAGCAATGAATTTATAGAATTTATGAAAAGCTTATAAACAAGATTGTACAAACAGTTGTTAGTTATGGCATATGAATCTGAGACGCGGTCCTTCACTGCTGGCCGTATTTTTATTATTTTTATAGAATTAGGGTGACAACCAAGCACACAGTCCACCTGATGGTAAGTGGTTGCTGTGGCCCATAGACATCTACATCTATCTTCGTTTGCGAATTAAAATGCAGATGCATTGTCAGCCGTAAGGACTAAGATAGAATACCTCTTTTCCAGTAAAATAGGTCTCCGGTTCTCTACACTCACCATACGAAACACAACAGTATTAATCTGCTATTTGACGCTGGTATTCTGTGAGAGCGTGGTCCTTCCTCGGCCGAGCCGACCTATTCGTGCTTCAACTATACTATTAATATAGCTGCAACATGGCTCTACCACGTAAATATGCCGTATGATGGAGTAGCTCAGTGAGCTATGGAGAGAGCTGTGCTGGGATTTTCTCAGCATGTTATACTAAGAAATGAGAAGAACCAGAGTTACTGATATAGCCCAACGGATAGTGAGCTGAAATGACAATGGGCCTGCCATAT
Organism: Parnassius mnemosyne; assembly: GCA_963668995.1. Taxonomy (NCBI): domain Eukaryota; kingdom Metazoa; phylum Arthropoda; class Insecta; order Lepidoptera; family Papilionidae; genus Parnassius; species Parnassius mnemosyne. The sequence continues at coordinate 24,972,594 of CAVLGL010000091.1, forward strand.
AGCTCGAATAACTAACCATCTAAGGAGAAAGGTTCTCGAGTGGCAGCCTCGTACCGGTAACCAAAATGTATAGCAGCCCCCCAATAAATGGAGTAACGACCTGGTAATACATGCAGGAAGTCGATGTATGCAGGTGACTCAGAACCGTGCTTTGTGGCATTCCTTGGGGGAGGCCTATGTTGTGAAAACTTGTAAAGGGCTGTAATGAATGAATGGATATAAAATACTGGAGATGAAAAAGCTGGCTGAAGGGATCGTGGCATTTTCTGCCGACTTCCAAAAAGGAGCCGGTACTCAATTCGACTGTATGTTTTTTTTTTTCGTTTTTTTTTTTATGTGTGTTACCTCAGAACTTTTTTCTGGGTGAACCGATTTCGATGATTCTTTTTTTATTTGAAAGCTGGTACTTCTCGTGTGGTCCCATATGAATTTGATCAAGGTCAGACCAATAGTTTTTAAGTTATTCTTAAATAACTTATATTGAAGTCGGCTGTACAAAATTTTTAATTTTAAATTATTTAAAATATTATTTTATTCGCACACAGTTGCATAGTTACACGTATGTAGAAATTACTTTACATTTTTACGGCGATAAAAATTGTTAATATTTTAAAAAAGTCTACGCGAAATATATCAAAATGGAACTCAAACGAAAAACAAGCCCTCAACATACTCGTATGTAGCAAACAAACAATAAATAAGAGCGTTTCCGGGATTGAATTCCTCTCGACTGTACTCGTGAGTGTGGTTGTCGGTTCGGATGTGTTATTTGAACTGGAAGATACTGGTACATAGGTTTATTAATTTAAAACTTTTTTGATAATGTAAGTTTCCAACCCAGCAATATTTAAACAGCTCTCTGTTTTTCGCGAATATTTTTGATGCAATGTGACTTTAGATGCTTAATTCAGTGATTTCATACTTCACTGCCTTGCTAGTAGTGGTAGTGGTTTACAGTAACAGATGTTGCGGAATTTAGAAGAGGAATAAGAATCTTTGGAGGTGAAGCAAAGACAGGTTGGCCGCCAACCGCGGTAATTGAAGAAACTTAAGTATGAAGAGTTTGAGTGAGAACTGTTCAATGGTTCGACAGTAATGCAAATCATCATTAATGGCATTGTGCAAAATGTCTGTCGCACAAACAGATGAAGATCGTCGGGTGGATTAGTACCGATTCATGATTGAGAAATTCGAATCCCATTATAAAAAAGTCTATGATATTATGACTTGACACGATAAAGCGACAGTCAATAGTATGGTGGTTTGAAGATGAGCTATCACCAAAAAATTGCCAAACGCCAAGCAAACTAACGGTGGTAGAGCCTTGAAGCAGCTTTTGCTGTTGCACGTATGGGCCGGCTCGAGCCGGGTTAGTACCACGACCTCACAGAATACCGGCGTGAAGTGGAAGCTCTGCTTCCGCGTTTCGTCTGGTGAGTGTAGGTGACCGGATGCCCAATTCCCCCCCCCCCCTCCCCCATCAACATGGTAGCGGAATTACGTCATAAACTACCCCAGGAGGGTACCAGTACCCCTGGAGAATCCCTCGCTGAGCATCCACGACCATGCTATTCCACTCCTGAGCGTGGGTGCTCAGGCTGCCCCGCGTATTCTGGGGGGGGGGGGGGGGCAAAATTCCGCTCAACACAATAACTGCTCGGGGCAAACTGAGCAACAAGACCAAGGCGACCCCTGCCACGCTATCCGTGAATTTCTGCAACATCAGGGGACTTCACTCGAACCTAAACGCCGTCCACTACCATCTTGAGACGGCGAAGCCGGCCTTGCTCTTTCTGACCGAGACGCAGGTGTCCTCTCCGGCTGATAATTCGTATCTCTCCTACCCGGGGTACAAATTGGAGCACTCCTTTGTGCCTCGGGCTGGAGTTTGCGTGTATGTCAGAGAGGACATCTGTTCTCGACGCCTCGGCAGTCTTGAAGGTTCGGACCTGTCCATCCTTTGGCTACGCGTAGACAGCGACGACCATCCGCGCGTCTACGTGTGCCTCTATAGGTCCCATAGCGGTAATGCCGAAACAGACCGACTCATCGACCACGTCCAAATGGCTACAGATTCCTTGCTACAACAGGTCCCATCCGCAGAGATCGTGATCCTTGGCGATTTTAACGCCCACCACGCCGAATGGCTCGGTTCACGTTTAACCGATCATGCGGGAAGATCTGTTTATGACTTTGCCTTGGTATATGGTCTGACACAACTGGTTACATCGCCTACGCGGATTCCAGATGTTGAGGATCATACACCTTCCCTGTTGGACCTTCTGCTGACCTCTCATCCGGACGGATATCAGGTTTCCGTCGATGCCCCTCTTGGCTCTTCGGACCATTGTCTGATCCGGAGTGTGGTGCCACTCACGCTCCCCTCGCGGTTGCGTTCTGCAGGTTGCCGCCGTGTTTGGCATTACAGGTCGGCGGATTGGGACGGAATGCGGTCTTTCTTTGCTTCCTACCCATGGGGGCGGGTTTGCTTCTCGCCGGATGATCCCAGCGCTGTTGCTGACTCTGTCACTGATGTAGTTGTACAGGGAATGGAACTATTTATTCCATCATCTGTGGTACCCATCGGAGGCAGATCTCAGCCTTGGTTTGGTCGCTCCTGTAAGACTGCATTACGCAGTAAGCAGGAGTGTTATCAAGCCTGGGCTGCGGCTTCGGTGACTCGGGATGTAAACACCAGCACACTCAAAAAGAAGTATAACTTTGCCTCCAGGTCCTTCAAAAGAGTTATTGCCAAGGCAAAGTCAGAGCACATAGGCAGAATTGGCGATAAACTAGTTCGCCTTCCTTCGGGAACCCGTGCATTCTGGTCTCTCGCCAAGGCTGTCCAAGGGAATTTCTGTAAGCCATCACTACCATCTCTGCACAGGGAGGACGACTCACTGGCCCACGACGCAAAAGAGAAGGCCGACCTTTTAGGCTCCCTTTTTGCGTCCAACTCGACTGTTGATGACGGGGGAAACACACCGCCGACCATCCCGCGGTGTGAGTGCTCCATGCCGGATGTGCGATTCTCACAGCGCTCGGTTCGCAGAGCACTCCTCTCCCTTGACATCCACAAGTCGAGTGGGCCTGACGGAATCCCCCCAATTGTGCTGAGGACGTGTGCTCCGGAGTTGGCACCGGTTCTAACGCGTCTTTTCCGGTACTCCTACTCCCTAGGCGTAGTCCCGAAATCATGGAAGACAGCTTTTGTCCACCCGATCCCTAAAAAAGGCGACCGCTCAAATCCGTCCAACTACAGGCCTATCGCCATCACCCCCTTGTTCTCCAAAATAATGGAATCCGTTGTAAACTGCCACCTCATGCGGTACCTTGAGGATCACCAGCTGATTAGTGACCGCCAGTACGGTTTTCGTCGGGGTCGATCAGCTGGTGATCTTCTGGTCTACTTAACTCATAGATGGGCGTTGGCAGTAGAGTCCAAGGGGGAGGCATTGGCCGTTAGTTTGGACATTGCGAAGGCCTTCGATCGGGTTTGGCACAAAGCGCTTCTTTCGAAGCTCCCTTCCTATGGGCTTACCGAGAAATTATGCAATTGGATCACCAGCTTTCTTGCAGATCGGAGCATCAAGGTCGTTGTAGACGGTGCATGCTCCGACTACAAGCCTATTAACGCTGGTGTTCCACAAGTCTGCGTGCTATCACCAACGCTGTTTCTTCTGCATATCAATGATATGTTGCAAGCTGGTAGCATTCATTGCTATGCAGATGACAGCACTGGTGATGCTCTATACACCGGCCGTGCCAATATTTCTCGGGAAAACTTCACCGAGTACCGGAACAAACTTGTGTCTGAAGTCGAGTCTTTGCTGGACAAAGTCTCGGATTGGGGGCGACTAAATCTAGTCCAGTTTAATCCTCAGAAGACACAAGTTTGCGCGTTTACCGCTAAAAAGAACCCCTTTGTCGTATCTCCTCAGTTTCAAGGTACTCCCCTTGTTGCCTCAGCCAGTATCGGAATCCTCGGCGTCGACATATCAAATAGCGTGCAGTTTCGTGGTCACTTGTAAGAGAAGGCCAAATTGGCCTCTAAAAAGCTTGGCGTGCTCAGCAGAGCGGGACAGTATTTCATGCCGGCTCAACGCCTGCAACTTTACAAGGCGCAGGTTCGGCCTCACATGGAATACTGTTCCCATCTCTGGGCTGGGGCTCCCCAGTGCCAGCATCTTCCACTTGACCGTATCCAGCGCAGAGCGGCTCGAATCGTCGACGACCGAGTCCTTTCCGATCGGCTCGACTCATTGGCACTGCGAAGAGATGTTGCATCTCTTAGCATTTTCTTTCGCATTTACCATGGGGAGTGCTCTGAGGAATTGTTCGGATTAATCCCAGCCGCCAAATTTCACGAACGCACATCGCGGCAGAACTCCCGATACCATCCACACCATCTGGATGATTGGCGGTCCACCACTGTGCGATTTAGAAGATGTTTTCTTCCTCGCACAACTTCCTTGTGGAATAATTTACCACCAGCGATTTTTCCGGACCGATACGACTTAGGGACCTTCAAGAAAAGAGCCTACTCCTTTTTAAAAGGCCGGCAACGCATCTGCAATTCCCCTGGTGTTGCGGTTGTTCATGGGCGGCGGTAGTCTCTTACCATCAGGTGAGCCGCATGCTCGTTTGCCCCCTCTCCTATAAAAAAAAAAAAACAGAAGCAACACTCGTTTTTCTGCAAGCAGTGTCAAGTTGCTACTGAGCTATCTATTACAGTACCTAATAGAATAAATATTAACCCAGAGAGACATGTGACAATTTTTGCCTCGATAGTACCGTCAGTTTGAAGTGGCAAGTGACCAAAGTCAGGAGTCCGGCATCATTTATGGCACTACGTAAATAGAGCAACGAACCTACGAAAATAGAGCACCGAAAACTGTTTCCTAGACAGTGCACTTTTTTATTCAAAAAAAAAAATAGACTATTATGCCTTATCAGCCTTTTTGCCCCGACTTAACACCTGTGGTTTTTACCTGTTTTCAAAAGTTAAAATAAAATTAAAATATGAAAAATGTAGATTTTATCGTCTGACTGTTATGAGCCAGTTCTTGACTACCTCACCTGAGCGTAAGTGGTGATGCAGACGAAGATGAAACTGTTAATAAGCTTATCCAAAGACGGAAACTGGTGTGGTTCTGTGCAGCCTTTAGACAGTACTGAAGGATATACAGAGCCAATGTCTTGGCTTTCTTCGTTTGAATTTCGTTATAATGCAGGTGTCCATGGACTGCAGTAGTAATTAAAGTGGACTTAAACGTTTGTTATCAAAATTTATGAAATAGACAGAAGGTTTGAAAGAAAAGAAAACGCACTGGTAACTTATAATTTCAAGATTTTACACAAGACACGTTGCAGTACAAATGGCTCGGCCACGCCGAAAGATCACGCTCTCATATAATACTAGCGTTATATATCATCTTAATGCTGACATGTATAGTGGAAAGTGTAGAGAACCGAAGAACCTTTTAACTGGATCCGAGGTATTTCATTAGCCCTCAGGGGTGACAACGCATCTGCATTTTGATCCACATTATACACTTCACCATCAGGTAAACTGTGTGCTTGTTTCTCACACTTATTCTTTAAAAAAATATATAGAAATTTTTATATTTACGTTTTGTTTGAAAAATAGCGTAGACCAACAAATATCCACTACAGGTTCGTGTTTGAAACACAAATAACTAACATGAATTTGATTGGAGTGGAACTCTTTTGTGTATTTAAAAGTGAATTTTTAGCATTTTAAGTTTTAAGCTACTGAAATGTTATTATAATTGTGTTAGTTGTAAAAATGGTATTATTGGTTAATTCATTTTTAATTGGTCAATCTGCTTCATCGGTTTATTAGTCAAAACCGCGATTACAGATCGCGAGGTCCCGGTTCGAATCCCGGGTCATTCCAAAATCAGTTACTTTTCTGTCAAGAAATTTTCAGTATCACCTTTAGTTCCTGTGTCTAATCTCTCTCCAATTGTATCGGACTACCGACCAATCGGACTATGAGAGAGAGGGAATAAAGAGTACTCCTGTGCTTGTGCATATACTCGGGCACTATAATCCTGTCCTGCGCAGATGGTTAAGTCTACGTTGAGACTGAACAGCCACTGTGAACGAAATTAGGTCTGGAGGACATTAATTGGTCAACAAACTGGTCGTCGTATGTATTGGGTTTTATTATAGAGTGACAGGCTCGCTCTGGCTAAATTGAGTATGACATGCAAGAAGTCGATGGATTTTACGTGGTAGAGCCATTCTGCAGCTATATAAATAGTATAGTTGTGGCACGAATGGGTCGGCTGGACCGGGGAAAGACAAAGCTCTCACAGAAAACCAGCTTAAAATAGCAGCTTAACACTGCTGTTTCGTATGGTGAGTGTAGAGAATCGGAGACCCATTTTACTGGAAAAGAGGCATTCTATCTTAGACCTCACGGCTGACAACGCATTTGCGTTTTAATTCGAAAACGAAGATAGATGTACATGTCTATGGGCCACTGCAACCACTTACCATCAGGTGGACTGTGTGCTCGTTTGTCACCGTTATTCTATTAAAAAAATGCAGATGGTTCAGGACCGTGTTTTCTAACGATTCTTGGGGGAGGTATATGTTGAGCAGCGAACTTGTGAGGGGCTGTAATGATGTTGAAAATATTCATCAAGAGTAAACCAAGGTAAACAATTTATTTTTTCTTATGGACCCTTGTTTCTGGAAACTAAGCATCTTAATCCTCAGAGGTGAAAACAAATCTGTTATTTTAATTCTAAATCGATGAAAGATGTAGTATTCTATGGGCCACCGCTACCAAGTGACATTCATAATGTTACATTCATTACAATAAAAGCTTCTTTGTCGTAAGAAATCTACTTAAAAATGAGCTGCCGGTTTATCAAGACTGTCTTTTGGTAGTTATTAAAGTTTAACATATTCTTGTACTGAAATACTAGCAGCTACACGTCTGGTGGACTTTTTGTAATGGAACATATCGAATAGGGCGTGTGAAACGTCAGATCTCTGAGAGCTTTCTTCTCGATGACCTCTGACACGATTCAGTTGCTTGTATACACTTCTTGATTCTTAAATATGTTTAGTAGCTTGCAGGCACTTAAATATAACCACTGAAGAACTAACAAATATCTTTTGTTTACACAGTACGGCTCCGTGGCGCAGTGGCTTAGCAATCAGTTGCTGCGCTGGGGGTCGCGGGTTCGGATCCCGCACGGAACAAGTATTTGTATGACCTACAAATAATTGTTCCAGGTCTGGATGTTTGTCCTTGTGCAATTTATGTTTGTAAACTGCCTCCACGACACAGGAGAAAAATCCTAGTGTGGGCGTAACGCTTTGAAAAAGAAAGTACTAAATAGTTTGTGTTTTGTTTTATACTAGCGACCCACCCTGGTTTTCTTGAATGTGGTCTACTAACTTAAGTAGATTTAAGATAATCAAAGACCATATATTTTATCAATTTTTTTTTTTTCGGGAAAAAATCTTTAATTTTTATGAATATAATATAGCCAAGATCACTCCTGGCATTGCTTTGTATCTGTTCGTGAAGTTTCATTACTTCCGAAGTTCAGCTATTTCGAAGACACACAGATTGAAACAAAGTTTTTAAAAATGGTTATTTATGTCTTAATGACGTGCAAATGGAGTTATTTGAAGCTCAGCTCAGCTAAATATAAGACAGTGATTTCAATATTACTGACAGACACTTGATATAATTGTAAAAGTGAAAACCCATACATCAGTAGGGGTGTATAGATAAGAAAGCTACAATTGGTGTATGTTGAAAACTTGTAACCGTAGCAGTATCTAATGTCGACAGTATCTCTCATCTTGCATCGCAATTTCTCGCTTAGCTGGAACAAATAGATAGACTTTGCCATGTCTACAAACGCAACATACAGTAATTCATTCATGGATATTGTATACACTTTTACAAGAAAGTTCCAGTTAATATGCATGGTCTGTTATTGCAATGTTTATATTTTTTCTTAAAGAAAGGCTGTTCAAATACAACTCCTTAGAATGAGCTGTTCGCTGCTAAGCTTTTTCTGAAATAGGTCATATTAATAAATGAAGTGTAGTGGTGGTGTGAGAATATCCACTACCTCATATCATCCCGTGGGTGTCGTAAGAGGCGACAGAGGGAAACAAATCTAGAGATGGGCAACAGCATCTTCCTGATAAAAACTCAAATAATAAAAAAAACTGTTGTTGCCAATCCGCCTGCCAAGCGTGCCAAATATGGCAAAATCTTCCCTATGAGGCAATCTATGATACACTACCATGAGTGGGCTATGTTCAGCAGTGGACTTTTATGGGCTGTAGTGGATGGACGGATGGAATTAATGATAGTAAACAATTACAGCCTTTCTACGTCCCACTGCTGAAGACAGGCCACCTTTTATTTCTGAGAGGGGTTTAGGCTGCTCCAATCCGTGGTGACGGATTTTTTTTTATTTCTCACATATGCAGGTTCCTCTCGATGTTTTCTTTCACCGCCCAGCACGTCAATCGGCACTTAAAATTGCAGTTGACAGCTTCATTGGTACCGGCGATGATCGAACCCCGGTCGTTCGTGTACTGCGAAATATAAATCGAGCGCGTATCCCTTAAGCTACCACGGCTCTCATACAAAATGCCATAAATTATAGAATACTAACTCAGACATTTATTACTCTATGTAATATAAATAAAAAAGTTTGAGCAACATCAAATTATAAGTTGACTGCTAAAACTTTGATTTAGTACGAAGGCGTGCAGGAATTGGATTTCATTCTTCTGCTTGTCAGAGCTGTCTAAGTTGTTATGTCAGCGGGAAAGTTGGAATGGATAGCTTGGTAAATTGAGAGAGGCAATCTTTATTATAATTGGTGAGTAAATATTTACAATATAGTACGATATATTTTAAACATCACTTAGTATAGAAATTAAACTTTTAATAAAAAGAAAAAGACTTCTTCAAATAACTTAACAGAATAAAATAGTTTTCACATTATAGCTCCTGAAGTTGGTGCTTAGAAAAATTGTAAAGAAAATTTGGCTTAAAAATATTATGTGAAAATTATTTTATGGCTTTTAGTTCTTTAACATTGGCTTTTGTGTAGTTCTTAAATTCTTAACTTGTAACATCCTTAAATCGATTCTATCTATCTATCGCAAAAACCTAGATATTTAAAAAACACTACAAAGACGAGATCGAGAAATATCAGAGGATGAAAAGCACAAATCTTGAGATAAAATTGAAAGGCAAAGTAAGGAACTTAATGAACAAAACAGATTTTGTAGACGTTGTCTATCACAGCCAAAGGGTGAAGTAGCGAGGGGCAGGATATTTCGCACGCATTTAAGACGAAAGATGGACAAAATCGGTAACAAAGCGGTACGGACCAGTTGAAATACGAGAAGTCGGCTTCAACATTTCAATGAAAGTTAATTTTTGACCTTTTTGAATATCAAGTTCAAGATTACGATCAGAATATCTTGTAAATAGTTAAATGAACATTTTCATTATTATTTTTCTACCCTTACTGGAATTTTTTTTATATATAAGAGCGCACTACTGAACTATAAACTATTAAATAACTGAAAAAGATCATTTGAATGGTTTCTTAATTGGCGGAGAAATCGCGTAACAGACATACAAACAAGAACCGTTACCGTTACCGTTACAACCTATTACGAGTAAAGTTCGCTGCTGAATATAAGGCTCCCATCACATAAGATTACCTAATAGGAGGGATATTTGCCGTAGTTGCCACGCACAGTTGGCAACCGCGGTATTTCTTATTTTCAGTCGTTATTAGGAAGACACTGCTGCCCATCTCCTGATTTGTTTCCCTCTGTCGACACCCACGGGATGATATGTGGTGGTGGCTATTCTTACACCGCCACTACACTGTAAACAAAAACATTCAGTTGAATTGAGAACTTTGTCTATTTTTGAAGTCAAGTAAGAATTAAGGCTATTAAATCAGTTAAAACTTTACTTATTAAGCATTCTTTTAAGAATAGCTTCGGTGCTTAACTGAAAATGCAAGAGGAAAATGTCTACAGCATTCTCCTCTTGAAGAGTTTCATAGACTTAACAGTTTGCTTACAAAAGACGCGGCTGTAACTTCCATGCATTTAATAACTGTGTTTGATTTAACTTGAACGTAACTCTTGGCTCTCGGCTACTTGTGCAGTAGACTAAATATAAACTTATGTATGTAGAAATGTTGATACATTATAGAGAATATTTTAAGAAATAAAACCCTTTTTTCTGTTATATTTTATCTAGTTTTTTTTATAGAAGTTTTTTAAATTTTAACGACTATTAAAATTAGATTTTGTTTTACATGGGGAAACGCCTACGCATGTCCGCCTCGTGGGGATAAGGACGGGTTATGTCGGATGCGCACTGGTCGCCCCATGGCAACATCCCCTCAGGGGAGGACTTCTTAGGTAAAGCGCACCAGGAACACAAGGCGTGCCTTCGTCCACGGCCTTTTAATCCACTTGAGCAACGAACCCTCCCGAGTCGCATACACGGAGGCCATGGGGCAAAAACAGCGAGCACCATTTTTTTGACCCTAGTGGCGGATCTGGTCTATGGCTCTACCGTCAACCAGTTTGGGTAGCGGATGGAAGGGAGAGGGGCTTCTCGCAATAGTGACACTTCCCACGTGACCACCTCGGCTGCAGCGGAAGGGGGGAGGACACTACTCTCTCCGCAGCCCACCGATACACAGTCCCTTCCTTAATATATTATGGTAAAGAAAGTTGAGTGTGGCAAAAGAAGCACGAGAGGATAGAATAAATGCTGTAGAAATGCGCTCATTTAGAAGTATGTAAGGACTGAATCTGAATGAAAAAATTGCCTTTGAACGAAAAGTGTAGTCTTGCAGATGATGTTGTGAAAAATAATGGTAGAGGTGGCGAGGGACGCCTTTGTTTTGTTTTACATGGGAAAAAGCCTACGCATACTTGCGGGGGCATGGACGGATTAGGTCGGACTCGCAGCGACACGAGAATGCTCCCGCACACATCCGCGACCCCACCAGCGCTGGCCGCTCCATGGTGGCCACTCCTCGGAAAGGACTAATCCTCCCCATCTCCTTCTCAGGTTTCTCAGGAGAATAGGGAAAGTGGCGCATCGCCATAACAACACTCCTCTTTCTCTATCCCGCCGCAGCCCACCAACACACAACAGAAGTGGACTCGCCAAACCCTCAAAGGCCACCTCGGGTCGGCTTAACACTTCGAGCCAGTCATGTGGGTTCCTCTTAGTTCACCGCGGGAGACCAAGCCACGGTTACTGAGCCCCCTCCCCTCCCGGCCAACAAGTCGGGAACCGGTTGGGGGGGGGGGGGTTAAGGGACACCTTAGACGGAAGTTTATCGACTAAGTCGTCGATATATTTAAAGTCGATAGGGGGTAATATTTAAATCCGTGTTGGAGCTTAATCTATAACTGATCTGTGATTTTTTTGTAGTAAAGGTGTGATGAATGAGTACACAGTCCAACTGATGTTAGATGTGTGAGTTATATGCTGGTGATGGTGAGTGAATAGATGATAAGTGAATACTGTGTCTCCTCATAGTTTAACACGTGCATAGATGAAATTAGTTTTTACGGATTTCATCTCGTATAATAATTTATTTTACATTGCCGCCGTTTCGAGTACTTTACAGCACCCATGGTCACAGGCATAGAAAATATACTATATAAGGCATAGATGAGCCACTCTGACAAATTATTACATGACAAAACGAGGGAAGTTTCTTCTACACTCTCATATATGGAGTTGGGTTTAAAAATTACTGAAAAATGCACTAAAGGGCGCTATCTACTAGGTTCAGTATTACATCGTACACATTGTAACGATGAAATGTATTTAATAATCCTTCATTTACCTTGTTTTAAATGACCATGAACTTAAATTTCTTCGTTTATTCTTAAAGAGTTATTTTATTTATATATACCGCAGTGTTTCAAAACTTTGACGGTGTGATTTAGGCTTCGGTAAAATAATAAGTTGCACCATCTTTTTGAAAAAATGTGTAAGCATATTGAGGAAAGTAGTGCTTTTAATGACTGTGATATTTTTTTATAGTATAAGGGTAACAAACGAGCACACAGGCCACCTGATGGTAGGTGGTTGCTGTGGCCCATAGACATCTACATCTATCTTCGTTTACGAATTAAAACCTAGATGCGTTGTCACCCGTGAGGACTAAGATAGAATGCCTCTTTTCCAGTAAAATGGGTCTCCGGTTCTATACACTCACCATATGAAGCACAGCAGCATTAAGCTGCTATTTTACGCTGGTATTCTGTGGCACTAGTATCAACGTAAAAGCAAGCTACTGAGGACTTTCATACCCCTGTGCTCAGGGGTATGAGGTGTTTGACGTCCCAATTTCATAGTAAACATGGCTACCTTCATTTCATAATTATTAATTTTTGATCCGAAAAATGTAATGCTTCTTCTTCATTAAAACAGGTTTCCCGTTTTCAACACTTACCACTCGAATCACAGCAACATAATGGACGGGGCGAGTGGCGCATCACCATACCAACCTCCTCTCTGCTAGGGCGTCCACTTTAGTTGCAGCGGTAGGGGGAAGAGAGGAAAATCCCCTCGCCGCGACCCGCCGACACACATCTACTGTAACCACCCTTCACCACGGGCTAGCCATATGGGTTCCTCTCCCCATGGTTAACTAAACCACGGCTACCGAGCCCCCTCCCCTCCCTGCCACGACAAGACGGGAAGAGAGGAGCATATCAATCCCGCAATCAACTTCAATAATTCTTTGTATTTTTGTTTAAAAACGCATTGTCACATCTGAGGACTAGGATCGAATAGAGCGTATAATTATCTGGCTCTTTAAGCCTTTCAGACCGGAACATAGGAGTGCGTGCACTACTGCTTGGCGGCAGAAATAGCTAAGTGGGTGGTACCCACCCAGACGAACTTCTAGGCGGAAAAGAAGTTCAACAGCTTAGTCTATAGTTTATCACAGCTTCCAATTACTATCAGGTATATCGGCGTAAGAGGTCGACCGCGACGAGACCTGACGCGATGACATCAGATCACGTGATGCGCTCGCTCTGCCGCCACACGACAGAATAAAATAGGCGTGCACTGCGTGCTGCCGGCATCTGCGCCCTCTTTTCATACTGCGCCCTCTTTTCCCAAAAGAGGGTCGCTTCCGATCCGACAAAGCGGCTTAATCGGCCAATTGTCAGTCACGGACGATTTTGAGTGGGTATCACTTAGGCTCCCGGTTAGGTTAGATACAGTGAGCCCCACATAACCACGACAGACCGGCTGTCGTGGTATGCATAAAGCATTTACTGCCTCCCCGTGTAATGGGGTAGCCCTTTTTCCAATTGCTTCTGGGCGCAAAAAAGTGCTGCGGGCACTCTCTTGCGCTGATCGAGTTAAATTTGTGTCGCGTAAACGTTGTGAGTGTTCTAGTGAAGTAAAACATAATCAAATACTTAACAATAAACGTGAAGTGATTATATTGTGAATGAACTAATGAACTAATTAATCTATGTACAAATAATTGTGTGAATTGTGTAATTAGGCTGTAAACAAATAATTGTTTAAACATTTTGTGAATTGTGTAATTAAAATTGGTACAAATAAGTGTGTGATCTGTAATAAACTATCAGCATGTAAGGCAATAGTGGTTTTAACGACAACCAATTATAATCTCCTTTAACATCAGAAGAGAGGACGTACCAACGCCAACAATCTTCGGTCATAACAGGCAATACGATGAGGTCAATTTTAGTAAAAACACTCACGGGCCTTCTCAGAAATGTTAAAGATGATGCTACCGGATGATCAGCCTAAAGTTCGTATATCCAACGGGTATTTCCCGTCTTTTGATCCTGATAAATGTATGGAAGTAAAATACTGGTTGGATTTAATATCTAGGACGCAACAAGAATAGAATCTGAAGTACTCTGAAGTAAGACTTAAAGCAGCTGATGTTATTAAAGGTCGAGCACAAACATGGGCTGATGACAACTTACATCGAACCACTACCTGGGCTGAAATGAAAGATGATATGCTCCAGACTTTCAAGCCGGAAATAAGGTACTTTTCTAATGTTTTAAAGTGCGGCGGTACGTAACTGATGATGCTGACAGTGTCTCTGAATACATATCAAATGTTTTGAGGATGTTAAGGAAAATAGTCAAACTAAATCCGACTAAACAAGGTGCTGTCGAATTTTTCAAGGGAAGCATTACTCATGAGACTCACTTCATACCGAGCTCTGAAACAGTAGGTCAAATACCGTACCCGAACTGATTTCTATACCAAAAACTATACGTGAACGTAACGCTTCACCTGCTGAAACAGATGTGCCTAGTAAAAGGATGAAAAGCGATCAAAGCAAAACTTGTTTTGTGTGTGGTCAGACAGGACACAGAGCTCGATGGTGTAACTAAAATGCTTTTGCTGAATCGCATAATGAAAAGAATGAGGCTACTTTAACAGAGGATACAAATAAAAATTAGAAGGGAAAGAATAAGAAACAACGATCTTTTTTCTCCATAACTGACATATGAAACTTTTTTAAGCAGATCAACGCAGGGAAAAATATCAATAATGCAAACAGCCTACACAAAATTCGTGGTACTACATTATGCTAAAAACAGATCTCTGGTAGGCACATTACAAGAACTTCAAGGTATTGTCTTCCCCTTTGGCACACCAAAACGGATTGTAGTTGTTTTTTTTTTTAAAAGTCGATTATGATGATGCTTTCCTATCGCACTATAAAGGGTACTGTCAAGAATATGGGATTGAATTACATCAGTGTGCCGGTTATACAAGTAGAAGAAATGGCCAAGTGGAAAGAGTAATAAGAATAATGAAGAATGGCCCGACAGTCAAAAGAATATTCAGAAGACTTATTGGCAAAAATCATTAAGTACTTTTAAAATAGCCAAAAACTAATCGAAATACTTTGCCGTGTAGTGGCGTTCAAGAATACCACTACCCCATATCCTCCCGTGGGTGTCGTAAAAGGCGACAAAGGGAAAAGGGCAGGAGATGGGCAGCAGCATCTTCCTGATAATAGCCAAAATTACAATAAAAAAACTGCGGTTGCCAACCCGCTCGCCAAGCGTGGCATCTATGGCAAATACCCCCCAATGATTAAAGCAACAAACAGACGGCCCCCAGTCCCCGGCGGCCCCGCTATTCCTGGCTACGGTGGCGACCATGGTAACGGCGGGGCAGGGGGTGCTAAGAATCTCCGGTGGAGGTTCGGTTGCCACCTTAGACGACTCGACCTGGCAACGTACAACGCACGCACCCTGAGGACTGACGAGAAGATCGTGGAGCTGGAAGAAGAGATAGACAAGTTGCGCTGGCATATTATAGGATTATCCGAAGTCCGAAGAGAGGGGGAGGACACGGTAATCCTCGAATCCGGCAACTTGCTCTATCACCGGGAGGGCGACCATCTGTCCCAAGGAGGTGTCGGATTTATCGTCCACAAGTCTCTCGTTAACAACGTTGTAAAGATCGGGAGTGTGTCGACGAGGGCTGCGTACCTTATACTCAGAATCACCAAACGGTATTCGCTGAAGGTCATACAGGTTTACGCACCAACCTCGGCACACCCCGATGGGGAGGTGGAGGCAATGTATGAGGATATCTCTAGAGCCATGCATTCCTCCAAAACCCAATATACGGTGTTAATGGGAGACTTCAATGCAAAACTAGGCACAAGAGAGATCGGTGAGCTGAAAGTAGGGAAATTTGGAATAGGGCAACGGAACCCAAGGGGCCAGCAGCTGGACGAGTTCATGGAGAAAGAGGGACTCTTTATGATGAACTCTTTCTTCCAGAAGCGGCCCCACAGGAAGTGGACCTGGTCGAGCCCCGACGGTTCGACAAAAATGAGATTGACTTCATGATGACGACCAGACGACAACTGTTCAGTGATGTCTCCGTGATCGCGAGGGTGAAAACTGGTAGCGATCACCGAATGGTTAGAGGCACACTGAACCTAAACGTTAAGTTGGAGAGGTCTCGTCTAATGAAGTCAACGCTCCGTCCCCCTCGTGCTCTGTTCCAAAGTCCCGAAACCTTTCAGCTCGAGTTACAAAACCGTTTTCAGTGCCTAGAAAACTGCAATGAAGTGGACGATATGAATGACAAGCTCGTGGAAACTGTGCGTTAGCGGTCGGAGCTAAGTTCTGCAAGACCCGCCGCAGAAGAACACAAAAACTCTCCGATCACACTCTTAATCTCATGGCTGTTAGACGGGAGATGAAGCTACATTCTTCAACAGACTTGACAGCATACAGGCATCTGAACAGACAGATCTCCAAATGCATGCGGCGGGACTTACGCAACTTCAATACAGCTCGTATTGAAGAAGCGATCGAGCGGAACCAAGGCTCCAAAGTCTTTGCCAGAGATCTGTCTGCCAGAAAGAGCCACCTGTCAAAGCTGAAGACAGAATGTGGGACACCTGAGATTTTGAGTGAGATTGAGAGGTTCTATGGGCAGCTGTACACGTCATCGTTGGAGCCACACGCAAGTGTGAGTAACGATCCAAGAGCGAGTCTCATCCGACACTATTCCGAAGATATCCCGGACGTCAGTCTGAGCGAGATTAGAATGGCTCTCCAGCACCTTAAAAACGGTAAGGCCCCAGGCGAGGATGGAATTACAGCGGAGCTTCTGAAAGCAAGTGGAAGACCGGTACTTGGAGTCCTTCAGAAGCTCTTTAATTCCGTCCTCCATGGTGGCATTACACCGGAGGCGTGGAGCAGAAGTGCGGTGGTCTTGTTCTTCAAGAAAGATGACAACGCTCTCTTGAAGAACTACAGACCGATTTCCGTTCTGAGCCGCGTCTACGTGCTGTTTTTGAGAGTCATTACGAATCGTCTCGCGTGCAGACTTGACGACTTCCAGCCTCCCGAACAAGCCGGTTTCCGAAAGGGCTTTAGCACCATAGACCACATACACACCCTTCGGCAAATTGTACAGAAGTCGTACCGGTAGGCGAAGTGTAGGGCGTCCCCCCACGAGATGGAGTGACGACCTGGTAAGACATGCAGGAAGTCGATGGATGCAGGTGGCTCAGGACCGTGCTTTGTGGCATTCTTTGGGGGAGGCCTGTGTTCAGCAGTGGACTTGTGAAGGGCTGTAATGAATCGAAATACTAACTAACAAATAAAAGAGGATGTGTTTCTCCTGAACCATCGCGACTTATTGATGAAGAAAACGAGGCAGGCGCACCGACCCAGAATCACAGAAGAAAGTAGTTTGTGAAAGGATGACCGATCGGGTTGCGAAAGATCAACTTCGGTACGACGCATGGAAGGCTAAAGTGATGAGGTTAAAGAGAAAGTGAATATGTTCTTCTTAAGCAATTTCTACCTCTAGGCACAAAACTAAGCTAATAATTTAAAATTAAAAATTTTGTACAACCAACTTCATAAATTATTAAGAAAAACTCAAAAACTATTGGACAGACCTTGATCAAATTTATATGGGACCACATGTGAAGCAAAAGCTTTTAAAATAAAAAAAGAATCATCAAAATCGGTTCAACCAGTAAAAAGTTATGAGGTAACCCACATAAAAAAAACATACAGTCGAATTGAGTACCGGCTCCTTTTTGAAGTCGGTAGAAAAGTATGATGATCCATATGAAGTGTTACCGCACGACCGTTATGAAGTTCGGCAAATTAATGGAAGAGGACGATCTGGATATATGCAATCAAAACTTAAGGAGGAAATGAGGATGAAATTTGGTATTCAGAGTAATGTAGCCGAATCGGCAATGAATAGGTGTTGAGCTTATGAAATATATTTTTAATGCCTGGTAGAATTCACAAGATGCCTTAGGTATTTTCTGTGATCTTTCCAAGGCTTTCGATTGTGTTCATCATGAGACATTAATCAGGAAACTACAACATTACGGTGTAAAAAATTTGGCGCTTAGACTTATTACTTCATATTTAAGTAACAGAACTCAAAAAGTCGTGATCAATGGTAAAGGTTCCTCCGGATCGGTAGTATCAATGGGCGTTCCTCAGGGCTCGATTATTGGCCCATTCCAGTTTTTAATCTATATCAATGACTTACCTTATCTTGTAGGGGACAATCACGATATAGTATTACTTGCTGACGATACCTCTTTAAGTTTCAAACTCAAACGGCAATTAATTAATTATGACGATGTAAATAATCATCATCATCATTACAGCCCTTCACAAGTCCACTGCTGAACATAGGCCTCCCCCAAAGAATGCCACAAAGCACGGTCCCGAGCCACCTGCATCCATCGACTTCCTGCAAATCTTACCAGGTCGTCACTCCATCTAGTGGGGGGACGCCCTACACTTCGCCTGCCGGTACGAGGCTGCCACTCGAGAACCTTTCTTCCCCATCGGTTGTCGGTTCTTCGAGCTATATGGCCGGCCCATTGCCACTTCAGCTTACTAATCCGTTGGGCTATGTCGGTCACTCTGGTTCTACTGCGGATATCCTCATTTCTGAGTTTATCACGCAGAGAAACTCCGAGCATAGCCCTCTCCATAGCTCGCTGAGCGACCTTGAGCTTCCTCATCCGGCCAGCAGTGAAGGACCACGTCTCAGTTCCGTATGTCATCACTGGCAACACGCACTGGGTGTACAGTCTCGTTTTCAAGTTTTGAGGTATACCTGACGAGAAGATGTGCCGTAATTTCCCGAACGCTGCCCAACCGAGTTGAATCCGTCGATTGACCTCTCGGTCGAAGTTGGACTTACCTAGTCGGACTATTTGTCCCAGGTAAACATACTCGTCAACAACTTCGAGCTTAGTGTTCCCAACAACTACCGGCATAGGTGTGACATGGACATTAAACATGATCTTTGTTTTGTCCATGTTCATCTTAAGACCTATCCGTTGGGAAACACTATTGAGGTCATTGAGCATAGTGCTTAGGTCCTCCAGCGATTCTGCCATAAGGACTATATCGTCGGCAAATCGAAGGTGAGTGATGTACTCGCCATTGATGTTGATACCGTATCCTTTCCAGTCCAGAAGCTTGAAAACATCTTCCAATGCAGCGGTGAAGAGTTTCGGGGATATGACGTCACCCTGTCTTACACCTCTCTGCAATTGGATAGGTTTCGTACTCTGGTTCTGTACTCGGATAGCCATCGTAGCCCTACTGTACAAGCACTTCAACACTTCGATATACCGACAGTCAACTTGGCATCGCTGAAGGGACTGCAGCACCGCCCAAATTTCGACGGAATCAAAGGCTTTCTCATAGTCCACATACGCCAGACATAGTGGCAAATTGTACTCCTCGGACTTCTGTACAGTTTGCCGAAGGGTATGTATGTGGTCTATGGTGCTAAAGCCTTTTCGGAAACCGGCTTGTTCGGGAGGCTGGAAGTCGTCAAGTCTGCGCGCGAGACGATTCGTAATGACTCTCGAAAACAGCACGTAGACGCGGCTCAGAAGGGAAATCGGTCTGTAGTTCTTCAAGAGAGCGTTGTCGCCTTTCTTGAAGAACAAGACCACCGCACTTCTGCTCCACGCCTCCGGTGTAATGCCACCATGGAGGACGGAATTAAAGAGCTTCTGAAGGACTTCAAGTACCGGTTTTCCACCCGCTTTCAAAAGCTCCGCTGTAATTCCATCCTGGCCTGGGGCCTTGCCGTTTTTAAGGTGCTGGAGAGCCATTCTAATCTCGCTCAGACTGACGTCCGGGATATCATCGGAATAATGTCGGATAAGACTCGCTCTTGGATCGTTACTCACACTTGCGTGTGGCTCCAACGATGACGTGTACAGCTGCCCATAGAACCTCTCAATCTCACTCAAAACCTCAGGTGCCCCGGAAACGATGCTGCCACATTCGGTCTTCAGCTTTGACAGTTGGCTCTTTCTGGCAGACAGATCTCTGGCAAAGACTTTGGAGCCTTGGTTCCGCTCGATCGCTTCTTCAATACGAGCTGTATTGAAGTTGCGTAAGTCCCGCCGCATGCATTTGGAGATCTGTCTGTTCAGTTGCCTGTATGCTGTCAAATCTGTTGAAGAATGTAGCTTCATCTCCCGTCTAACAGCCATGAGATTAAGAGTGTGATCGGAGAGTTTTTGTGTTCTTCTGCGGCGGGTCTTGCAGAACTTAGCTCCGACCGCATGGACAGTTTCCACGAGCTTGTCATTCAAATCGTCCACTTCATTGCAGTCTTCTAGGCACTGAAAACGGTTTTGCAACTCGAGCTGAAAGGTTTCGGGACTTTGGATTAGAGCACGAGGGGGACGGAGCGTTGACTTCATTAGACGAGACCTCTCCAACTTAACGTTTAGGTTCAGTGTGCCTCTAACCATTCGGTGATCGCTGCCGGTTTTCACCCTCGCGATCACTGAGACATCACTGAACAGTTGTCGCCTGGTCGTCATAATGAAGTCAATCTCATTTTTTGTCGAACCGTCGGGGCTCGACCAGGTCCACTTCCTGTGGGGCCGCTTCTGGAAGAAAGAGTTCATCATAAAGAGTCCCTCTTTCTCCATGAAGTCGGCCAACTGCTGGCCCCTTGGGTTCCGTTGCCCTATTCCAAATTTCCCCACTTTCAGCTCACCGTTCTCTCTTGTGCCTAGTTTTGCATTGAAGTCTCCCATTAACACCGTATATTGGGTTTTGGAGGAATGCATGGCTCTAGAGATATCCTCATACATTTCCTCCACCTCCTGATCGGGGTGTGCCGAGGTTGGTGCGTAAACCTGTATGACCTTCAGCGAATACCGTTTGGTGATTCTGAGTATAAGGTACGCAACCCTCGTCGACACACTCTCAATCTTTACAACGTTGTTAACGAGAGACTTGTGGACGATAAATCCGACACCTCCTTGGGACAGATGGTCGCCCTCCCGGTGATAGAGCAAGTTGCCGGATTCAAGGATTACCGTGTCCTCCCCCTCTCTTCGGACTTCGGATAATCCTATAATATGCCAGCGTAACTTGTCTATCTCTTCTTCCAGCTCCACAATCTTCTCGTCAGTCCTCAGGGTGCGTGCGTTGTATGTTGCCAGGTCGAGTCGTTGTAGGTGGCAACCGAACCTCCACCGGAGATTCTTAGCACCCCCTGCCCCGCCGTTACCATGGTCGCCACCGTAGCCAGGAATAGCGGGGCCGCCGGGGACTGGGGGCCGTCTCTTCGTAACCTTCATTATGGGGGGTATATTGCCATAGTTGCCACGCTTACAAAAAGGGTTATTATAATATCAAAGAATACATGAATGAAAATAACCCCTGGGAATAAGGTGATCGCCACCATGCTGGTTCTATGAAAAATTATTTAAAAATTGTATAAACGAAACATAGTTTGAAAAAAAAAGTCCCGCTGGGTTTCTTGCTAGTTCTTTCCAGGACAGAGGTATTTACCGAACCAGTGGTAGATAAAAATGACTTTCAATAAGAATTATGTAATAATCGATATTGAATAAAAATTAATTTTATTCTATTCTATTCCATTCTAAAATAATGAAATTGGAAAAAATGAAAGAGATGCTGAGAGAGAGTTACCAGATCCAGATACAGTTCCGGCGCACGAGTAAGCAAAAGTTGAGTAAGATCCTATTTTTATTTTTGTAAACGAGAGCCAAAATGGACGCTGAGGTTCTGAGGCTGAGGCCAAAATTAGCGCTGAGGCTATGAGGTCTAATACTAACTGTCTTTGTAAATGGGAGCCAAAATGAATGCCGAGGTTCTGAGGCTGAGGCCAAAATTAGCGCTGAGGCTATGAGGTCTAATACTAACTTTGTCTTTATAAACGGGAGCCAAAATGAACGCCGAGGTTCTGAGGCTGAGGCCAAAATTAGCGCTGAGGCTATGAGGTCTAATGTGAACTTCGCTAAACGAGTTCTTACGTGATATGTGTCTTACGTGGTATGTGTTATGTGCCTTACGTGATATATGTGTTATGTGTCTGACGTGAATTGTTGAAACTGACACTGTCAAGCCGAGGATGAGAGCTAAATATCGTTTTATTCCACATAGGGAGACAAGAAATAAGGCGCAGGGACGCGCCTATGTAAGGCAATAGTGGTTTTAACGACAACCAATTATACTCCCCTTTAACAGGTATACTGGACTGTGCGCTCGTTTGTCACCCGTACTCTATATAAAAAATCTGCCAAGCATTAATATAAAGGCAAATGCTCTCTACTATTTGAGGAGCCATGTCCAGAAGTGGATGTTCTATGGCCTTATGGTGAAGAAGAAAAAAATGTTTTTATAGAATTAGAGCGACAAACAAGCACACAGTCGACCTGATGGTAAGTGGTTGCTGTGGCCCATAGACATCTACATCTATCTTTGCTTGCAAATTAAAATGCAGATGTGTTGTCAGCCGTGAGGACTAAGATACGAGTAGAATGCCTCTTTTCCAGTTAATAGGCATTAATGTACTGATTTACTTTAAACTTTTGTTTTTTTTTTAATATTGTATTAGCCACTGGCTTGTCTGCTACGTTAAGATATCCAGTAAAATAAAACGTGATTATACTTACTTTGTATATCCACAAAGTTATGTCTGAAGTCTGAGGGAAAAACGAGGAAATGAAAGTTGAAAATTTGTATGTTTCTAATTTGTTGAACGCTAGCAAACGGTAGGACAAATTTTCTACCTAGAAGTATATCTGGGTAAATACCAACCACTTACCGATTTATTCAGGAAACTCTTGTAACTGTAACTTTAACTTGAGGTGGCTGACAACACCTCAAGTTAAATTTACAGTTACAGCCTATATACGTCACACAGCTGGGCGCAGGCCTTCTTTCATTTCTGAGAGGGTTAAAGAAAGTGTTCGCCGCGCTGCCCCAATGCGTATTAGCGAACTTCTTCTCTCTTCTCTTCGATATTTTTTATATTATTTCTGAGACATGTAGGCTTCCTCACAATATTCTCCTTCACCACAAAGCACGAAGGGAAAAAGCTAAAAATGAAATTTCATAAATTTAAATCACAATTTTATGACAGCACAGGATATCCAATTTCCTAGCCTAGACTAGCCTTGCCGCTCAGATACTACTTACAGGTTCCTTTAAAAAAATCCAGGATTCACTGCTGTGTGTAATACGTACATAAATGTATGCCATTCGCAGTCAATTGCTTAACACGTGCTCCGCGGATCACGTTTCAACCTCATAGCCTCATAACCTCGTCGTGAAATAAGAAATACGAAAAATGTAGTAATATATATATATAATTTTAAATTTGGAAGATTTATATTTTTTTAATTAGAAATGATAATACATTCATTGAAATTGAATTATATATTATAACTTTCAAATAAATTTGTACTATGACTATAACATTCGCGCAAGTGCAAGTACTCGTAATAAGTTGACTCCCGGCGTCTATTTTTCTAGACTCAACAAAATCCTCGTCGTTGCATAAATTTGCTAACAAAACGCTTGATGAACGGTATGGCTGCACATGAAATACTGTTACGGATCGCCGTAACGCCTTTCGAAAAATGAGTGAAACACGTTGGTCTTGCTTACTACTGGAGGCAAGCGGCGGTGAGGAGGAACTTTTTCTTTTCTTGCCGCGCCTTTCTTTATTAGGTAAATTTCTTATAAACTAATGTACAGACTTAAATATTTTACATTCTTACAATTACTTATTAAACTAATACTTATATAACGATTTTTCTACATAGTAAAGGTTAAAACGTTGTTATTCCAGTAATTTTGAGCTGAGGACCCTGCCCCCCGCCTCAGTACTATAAATATAAAACGTCGTGGCGCGGCGCGCGTAGCCTCATTCGCTCCGCGGCCGCGTCACGGTAATATGCCCTGTTTATTATTTATCGTGCCTAAAGGCTTAATACATAAGGAATTAGATTGCACTATACAAAAGAATACATTTTACATATAATACTTATTCTACAATTTGGCATTGATTAATTTCTATATTCTAAATCTATGTTAACTCTCGCCATTTGTTCGGTGCCTTTATTGCGAGAGTTATTACATAGTTACAATATTATTTATTTAACAATAAAAGCTATATTTCTCCATATTATTGCTACGGCTTTTCCCGCGTTGCTGTGGGCAACCACCGCTAGTTGTGGAACCGTGAGCGCGCCCCGACGATCATAACATTCTCATGGCTCCGCCCACCGCCCCTAGGTTGTTCAACTAGCGATGATTACCACAAGCAATCCGTAAGTCATTTCGTTCGAGGTATTACTATGTTTGCGTCGTGCACAAATACGAACAAACAAAACTGAATTTTTATATATTACATATATGCTATTAATATGATAAAAAATTCACAAAGTGGATTTGTAATTTTCACCGCATTACTATCTCGCATTGCGAAAACCACAAATAATAACCACAATGGCTGGAAAATTATACCCACATCCGGAATAGTTAACGCCATTCCCTATTGTTTAGAAGATTATAGAAGTCCAAAATTAAACAATAGAGGGATATTGAACGATAATTCTATTTGAGTTTAAGAAATTTGACGACAGATTACGCGTGCACAATGACATGGAGACTCGCGTGGAATGCGACACCCCCTCTCTCTCCATGTCGCACCCCCCGTCGCACCTTAATTTGTACAGTGAGCGACGAAGGAACATTCTTTAGTCTTGTAAGATTTATTCACGACGTAATGCGCTCAGCTCTTTGCTCTTGAAATCCTTTTGTACATCGATACTGAGGACTAATTAGGGGAGATGGATTGAGTGGAGATGCTCACTATGAGTCTTTTTGGTGACCTTGATATGGTTGGTCACAAGTACAGGTACAGATTAGCTAGCTTGACAGTTTTAGTTTTTTTCTCTCTTTATTTGAAGTCTTAGTCGGCTTTTATTTTTTATTAAGGTTATTTTTGACTCTCTTGAGTGTACTGAGGAATATCACAAGCTCAATTTAACAACTAGAATGTTGTCTAAATAGTTGAATAGTTGCATTAACTACTTCTTTTCTATTTTTTTCACCTTTGCTGGTGTATTTTTTTCACATTTATTTTTATAAAACTACACTCTAAAGTAGTGCGAAAAAGCGCACGTAGAGTTTATATTGTAATTTATCATTTTTTTTTTCAATTCTTTTTTGGGACCTACAGGAAAAGAGCTAACTTTTTTTTAAAACGTCGGCAATGCACTTTCAATTTTCCTGGTGTTGCAATTGTACATGGGTGACAGTATTCACTTACTATCTCAGGTGATCTGCATGCTCGTTTGCTCCCCTTATATAAAAAAAAATATATATGGAACCACCTTCATTTTAAAATGAGTTTACCATTTTCCAAGATATCACGTAAAAGAACAACAAAATAAAATGAAAACACGGTCGAATTAAGAGCTACGTCCTTATATAAAGTTGGCTAAAATATCATTCACCTGCAGGGTAACAACACACAGGTCATTTAATATTACGGCCATACTTGAGTACCTATTAAGAGGAAAAATGAACAGGAATGTCGTACCGTGAATGGAACTTGAGAGGCGATTAGCTTAATAACAAAAGTTCTCTCTCGAGGCCACTCTATAAACTCATTGACCTCGTTCTACTCAGTCCCTTTAACGGAGTACGGCACTTTTAATTTTAAAAGGCGAATTAATAATTGTTCTTGTTTATTTTTTAAATTATAGGTCATTTAGGACGTGGTTTGATAATCTTTGTTTTTTCTGCATACAGCGCACCAAAGTTCCAATTTTTCATTAACCCCCGTGAGTCACATAATATGAACATTTCGATTGTTTAACTATTGTGTCTTTTACGGATTAATTTTAGTGGACAGGGAAACTGTTCATAATTGACAACCTTTTTAACGGTAACATTAAGGCATAATGAGCATATATCTCTAATTTTTAAGAGGGTTAGGAGCAGTGAGCCCGTGCGATGCTACAGTGCGTATTAACATATTTCATGATTTTCCGAAATAATTTATTAAATGAAATCGCCTAATTTTCGGCGTTAGAAAATAAACTCACGTTTGTCATACCTCAATTTTTTTTAAATGTATTAACATTTTAAAATGAGGTTTCTCTGTCTGAAATAAAATACGGTGAAATAAACTGTTTTTTTCCATTTGTTTTTATCATAGAGCAACACGGGCCACTGGCGGACCGGAGTAGAGCAGCCGTACGCAGGCGTTCTCCTCTGTCAAAGTATAATTCCACGGGGTTCTATGCGTACAATCAAACTACACAGTTGCAACCGCACTGCTCATTAGACTAAATCCAGTTGCGCGGCTGAATCGACGTCCTAAAATGGTGCCAAATTTTTCAGTTTGTCAAATTTACAAAAAGATTACCTTTAATTATACCTTTTATATAAAAGTAATTTTAAAGAACATTATGGCTACTTACATTTTTTAAACATAAAAAATACAATAATAACGGTCGTTTTGTTTCGGATTTGTTTAACAACAGAGTCGCTCGAATTCATATAATATGTAGATCGGTCGAGCGAGTTATCTGAGTCTGTGTCCGTGTCGTCGCTGTTACCCAGTGATACTGTTATAATGTATTTATGTTATATGTGAAATTATTCGTTTATAATTTTAATTGTTGTGTGAGTTTCGTAGCGGCAGACGAATGATTGTTTTTGTGTGCGCAGATTTCCCTCCGCAAAAATTACAGCTTGGTATCGAGGAAAAACGCTATGACTTCTCCCCTCCCGTCGGCTGGTGGCCCGTATTGCTCTATGCTATTTTTAAGACCAATGATATAACATTATGATACAAAATTTTAAAGGAATATACATAAATATGGCTAATCAAAGCGTAATATAATGTGAAGTTTTACAACAAAAAAAATTAAAGTTAATAAATGTGTTGCACACTTAGCAAACCAGGCCCCACTATCAACCTGTTCACTAGTATGACACATGTGGTAGCTATCGCCTTCCTCTTTTATTTTGCAGACATGCAGGTTTCCTCAGAATATTCCCCTATCACGCGGAACACATGGTACATCAACACTTAAGATTGTTACAATTTTATCTGTGCCATTGAGGATCAAACTTGGAATGCTCGCGTAGGTACTATGAAATTTATGGCTTAGCCTGATTTCTTGTAGGCGCATTACAAGAGCTTCAAGGTATTGTCTTCCCCTTTGGCACACCAAAACGGATTGTAGTTATATTTTTGTTTTTTTTTTTAAAGTTGATTATGAAGATGCTTTCCGAACGCACTATAAAGGGTACTATCAAGAAAATGGGATTGAATTACATCAGTGTGCCGGTTATACAAGTAGAAGAAATGGCCAAGTGGAAAGAGTAATAAGAATAATGAAGAATGGCCCGATAGTCAAAAGAATACTCAGAAGACTTATTGGCAAAAATCATTAAGTACTTTTAAAATATCCAAAAACTAATCGAAATGCTAACTAACAAATAAAAGAGGATGTGTATCTCCTGAACCATCGCGAATTATTGATGAAGAAAACGAGGCAGGCGCACCGACCCAGAATCACAGAAGAAAGTAGTTTGTGAAAGGATGACCGATCGGGATGCGAAAGATCAACTTCGGTACAACGCATGGAAGGCTAAAGTGATGAGGTTAAAGAGAAAGTGAATATGTTCTTCTTAAACAATTTCTACCTCTAGGCACAAAACTAAGCTAATAATTTAAAATTAATAATTTTGTACAACCAACTTCATAAATTATTAAGAAAAACTCAAAAACTATTGGTCAGACCTTGATCAAATTTATATGGGACCACATGTGAAGCAAAAGCTTTAAAATAAAAAAAGAATCATCAAAATCGGGTCAACCAATAAAAAGTTATGAGGTAACCCACATAAAAAAAACATACAGTCGAATTGAGTACCGGCTCCTTTTTGAAGTCGGTAGAAAAGTATGATGATCCATATGAAGTGTTACCGCAAGACCGTTATGAAGTTCGACAAATTAATGGAAGAGGACGATCTGGATATATGCAAGCAAAACTTAAAGAGGAAATGAGGATGAAATTTGGTATTCAGAGTAATAAAGCTGTATCGGCAATGAATAATGAAATTGGAAAAAATGAAAGAGATGCCGAGAGTGAGTTACCAGATCCAGATACAGTTTCGGCGCACGAGTAAGCAAAAGTTGAGTAAGATACTATTTTTATTTTTGTAAACGAGAGCCAAAATGAACGCTGAGGTTCTGAGGCTGAGGCCAAAATTAGCGCTGAGGCTATGAGGTCTAATACTAACTTGTTTTTGTAAACGGGAGCCAAAATGAACGCCGAGGTTCTGAGGCTGAGGCAAAAATTAGCGCTGAGGCTATGAGGTCTAATTTGAACTTCGATAAACGAGTTCTTACGTGGTATGTGCCTTACGTGGTATATGTAATGTGTCTTACGTGGTATGTGTTATGTGGCTGACGTGAATTGTTGAAACTGACACTGTTAAGCCGAGGATGAGAGCTAAATTTCGTTTTATTCCACAGAGTGAGACAAGAAATAAGGCACAGGGACGTGCCTATCTAAGGCAATAGTGTTTTTAACGACAACCAATTATACTCTCCTTCAACAGGTATACTGGACTGTGTGCTCGTTTGTCACCCTTACTCTATATAAAAAATCTGCCAAGCATGAATATAAAGGCAAATGCTCTCTACTATTTGAGGAGCCGTGTCCAGAAGTGGATGCTCAGATGTGGCTTATGGTGAAGAAGATATTTTTTGTATAGATTTAGAGCGACAAACGAGCACACAGTCGACCTGATGGTAAGTGGTTGCTGTGGCCCATAGACATCTACATCTATCTTTGCTTGCGAATTAAAATGCAGATGCGTTGTCAGCCGTGAGGACTAAGATAGAATGCCTCTTTTCCAGTAAATAGGCATTAATGTACTGATTTACTTTAAACTTTTTTTTTTTTAATATTGTATTAGCCACTGGCTTGTCTGCTACGTTAAGATATCGAGTAAAATAAAACGTGATTATACTTACTTTGTATATCCACAACTTATGTCTGAAGTCTGAGGGAAAAACGAGGAAATAAAAGTTGAAAATTTGTATGTTTCTGATTTGTTGAACGCTAGTAAACGGTAGGACAAATTTTCTACCTAGAAGTATATCTGGGTAGATACCAACCACTTACCGATTTATTCAGGATGCTCTTGTACTGGTGAAGAGGCGTTCCATTTTCGTCTAGTGGCTGACAACACCTCAAGTTAAAGTTACAGTTACAGCCTATATACGTCACACTGCTGGGCGCAGGCCTTCTTTCATTTCTGAGAGGGTTAAAGAAATTGTTCGCCGCGCTGCCCCAATGTGTATTAGCGAACTTCACAACTCTTCGATATTTTTTATATTATTTCTGAAACCTGTTGGCTTCCTCACAATATTTTCCTTCACCACAAAGCACGAAGGGAAAAAGCTGAAAATGAAATTTCATAAATTTAAATCACAATTAGCCTTGCCGCTCAGACACTACTTACAGGTTCCTTTAAAAAAATCCAGGATTCACTGCTGTCTGCAATACGTACACAAATGTATGCCACTCGCAGTTAATTGCTTAACACGTGCTCCGCGGATCACGTTTCAAACTCATAGCCCTTTTAAAAATGAAATCAGGCTTGTGCTGAACCAGAAGACGAGCGTAGTCTAATTTACACATTGATAAATTTATATCAAGTACAAAAGCTTTTTCTTTTCGTCAAATTTAAGTACTCGTCCTGAAATAAAAAATACGAAAAGGACATTAATGGAAAGATTCTTAATGCATGTAAGGAGTTCAATAAAACTACAAACATGACGGGATGTCGATATTTTTTTTATATATAAGTGAAAAACGAGCACACAGCCTACCTTATGGTAAGTGTTAACAGTGGTAGAGCCACGCGTCAGCTTCTGCTGTCGCACGGATGGGCCGGCTCGAACCGAGGTGGTACCACGACCTCACAGAATACCAGTGTGAAGTAGAGGTTTACCTCTGCGTTTCGCTTGGTGAGTGCAGGTGGCCCTTTTTACTGGGAATGAGGCATTCCATCTTAGTCCTCACGGGTGACAACGCATCTGCATTTTGATTCGCAAACGAGGATAGATGTAGATGTCTATGGGCTGCAGCAACCACTTATCATCAGGTGGACTGTGTGCTCGTTCTTCACCCTTATCCTATAAAAAAAAGTGTATTCTGGGACCCATCTACATCGATCATCGGTTAAGAGTCAAAATACAGATGCGTTGTCATCCCTTAGGCCTAAGACGACTGCACCGTTTCAAAAAGGGTTCCGGTTCTCTATACTCCACTTTAAGAAATATCTCAGCATTAAGCTACAATTTTACGCTGGTATAATGTAAGAGAGTGGTCATTCCCCGGTCGAGCCAACCCATTCGTGCTACAACGTGGCGTAAAAGGGTTTTTCTTTTTACAAAATTTTACGTTTAGTATTGAGTTCGTGACGATATTATAATATTAAGTAGATTTCGCAGCCTAGCCTAGAACAACTAGCTTAAATAGCCTTTCAATAGCAGCCAAGCCATTACATGGCATGGTCACCCTATTAATTGAATTCCACGTGACGGTCGCTGGTCTGGGCTTACTTAGCTATATTATATAAATGAACGCGGCCTTAAGGTGGCTATTGCTCAGCCGTACCTTAACCAGCTTGTGGATTTTGTCCGTTTCAATGGACATATAATCAATACACTCATAAGCCTACTGTCGCTTATATTACAAGATATGTGCAATATTGATAAGACGAATCGGTTGAATATCACTTGGGCCTCTATTTAAACAGGACCGTTTAATAAAAAGGCCAGGCTGTTAATTGAACTGCTAATTAAAGTAGTTAGCTGCGACATAGAAATGCACGCAACCGATAGCGTCCGTCGTTCTTTATTTGTTTTATTGTTTCTCGTTTTTTACGTATTTTCTTTAGCGTGCAGTTTCTACTCGGCCAGTTTGTTTATACAGCATATGTACAAAATAAATTTGCATTCGTAAGCGGTAACAATGCATTTAATGCCATTCATCATTACAACAATTCTTATATTCACAAGTTCATTACTAAGCACAGGCCGCCCCTAGGAATGCCACAAAACACGGTTCAGAGTTATCTGCATCCATCGACTTACCGTATGTCTAATCATGTGGTCACCTCATCTAGTAGGGGACCGTCCTACACTGCGGTTACTACACTCAGCTACCACTTTTGGATTTTCCTTCCTCATTTATTATCGGTTCTTTCAGCTACATGTCCGTGTCATTGCCACTTTAGCTTACTGATGCGTTGGGTTATGTCGCTTGTTCTGGTTCTACTGCATATATCTTTATGACGTATTCAAATGTGATTAATTTACTTTTTATATCCATCTATCTGGTACCCAACGCGTTGCTGCCCCAGAAGAAAATACTTTCATATAAATTTGCCGGTACGATACGTGCACCATCTATTGTAAGTTAATTGTACTATGCCTATAACCTTCGCGCAAATGCAAGCAATATGCTGACAAAGTTTTAACGTAATATGATGAAAGATATGGCAGCGCATAAAATTCGAATAAACAATTTTTTTTTATTTGACTAGCTGGTACACGGCGCGTAGCCGCCACAGAAAAAAAATGTAGTAATATATATATAATTTTAAATTTGGAAGATTTATATTTTTTTATTAGGAATGATAAAACATACATTGAAATTGAATTATATATTATAACTTTCAAATAAATTTGTACTATGCCTATATACCTTCGCGCAAGTGCAAGCAATAAGTTGACAAAGTTTTAGCGCAATCTGATGATTGGTATGGCTGCTTATGAAATACGAACAAACAAAACTGAATTTTTATATATTACATATTATCCTAATAATATGATAAATAATTCACAAAGTGGATTTTTAATTTTCACCGCATTACTATCTCGCATTGCGAAAACCACAAATAATAACCACAATGGCTGGAAAATTATACCCACATCCGGAATAGTCAACGCCATTCCCTATTGTTCAGGGAATTACTTAATTGTTGGAAAATCATTATTCCTAAACAATAGCCAGCAGACAGGGCAGATCGTTAGTTCTCTCACTAAGCGATTCACTACCCACCTCATTATAGAAGTCCAAAATTAAACAATAGAGGGATATTGAACGATAATTCTATTTGAGTTTAAGAAATTTGACGACAGATTACGCGTGCACAATGACATGGAGACTCGCGTGTAATGCGACACCCCCTCTCTCTCCATGTCGCACCCCCCGCCGGACCCTAATTTGTACAGTGACCGACGAAGGAACATTCTGTAGTCTTGTAAGATTTATTCACGACGTAATGCGCTCAGCTCTTTGCTCTTGAAATCCTTTTGTACATCGATACTGAGAACTAATTAGGGGCGATGGATTGAGTGGAGATGCTTACTATGAGTCTTTTTGGTGACCTTGATATGGTTGAAACCAGTGGTTTTAACAGTGGTAGAGCTAAGCGGTAGCTTTTGCTGTCGTACGGATGGGCCAGCTCGAACCGGAGTGGTACCACGACCTCACAGAATACCAGCGTGAAGTAGAGGTTTAGCTCTGCGTTGTGCTTGGGCCCAATCCCCCCCCCCCCATCAACATGGTAGTGGAATTATTTTCAATTTACCTACTCCACCAATCCTATCATGCAATTACCACCAGCGAATTTTTCGGACCGATACGACTTAGGAACTTTCAAGAGAAGAGCTTACACCTTTCTAAAACAACCCATCTGCAATTCCCCTGGTGTTGCGGTTGTTCATGGGCGGCGGTAGTCACTTACTATCAGGTGAGCCGCATGCTCGTTTGCCCCCTTTTCTATAAAAAAAGTCTTGTTGGTCTCAAGTACAGATACAGATTAGCTAGCTTGACAGTGCCGTATAGCGTACATTGCGGAACATATTGCGTAAGAATAAAAATATTTCATGGCTCCCTAGCATTTTTTGTTTAAAGTTTGTTGCATAACTCCATCGGAACTTTCATAGACTATTAGAGTGCTAATGTTATGAAATAATAAAACGTTTAGTAATAAGAAGACTTCAAAGAACGAAAAAGAAAGTAGGTAATTGCTACATAGTAACTTCAGAAGTAGGCGTTAAGATATATTGTCTGTACTTCAGAAGCAATTGTGAGGAAATAGTTTATTAATTTTAGTTTTTTTCTCTCTTTATTTGAAGTCTTAGTCGGCTTTTACTTTTTATTTAAGGTTATTTTTGACTCTTTTGAGTGTACTGAGGAATATCACAAGCTCAATTTAACAACTAGAATGTTGTCTAAATAGTTGAATAGTTGCATTAACTACTTCATTTCTATTTTTTCACCTTTGCTGGTGTATTTTTTTTTTCACATTAATTTTTATAAAAATACACTCCAAAGTAGTGCGCAAAAGCTCACGTAGTTACTATTGTAATTTATCAATTTTTTTTCAATTCTTTTTTGGGACCTACAAGAAAGGAGCTTACTCTTTTTTAAAACGCCGGCAATGCACTTTCAATATCCCTGGTGTTGCAATTGTACATTGTTTGCTCCCCTTATATAAAAAAAATGGAACCACCTTCACTTTAAAATGAGTTTACCATTTACCAAGATATCACGTAAAATAACAACAAAATAAAATAAAAACACGGTCGAATTAAGAGCTACGTCCTTATATAAAGTTGGCTAAAATATCATTCACCTGCAGGGTAACAACACACAGGTCATTTAATATTACGGCCATACTTGAGTACCTATTTAGAGGAAAAATGAACAGGAATGTCGTACCGTGAATGGAACTTGAGAGGCGATTAGCTTAATAACAAAAGTTCTCTCTCGAGGCCACTCTATAAACTCATTGACCTCGTTCTACTCAGTCCCTTTAATGGAGTACGACACTTTTAATTTTAAAAGGCGAATTAATAATTGTTCTTGTTTATTTTTTAAATTATAGGTCATTTAGGACGTGGTTTGATAATCTTTGTTTTTTCTGCATACAGCGCACCAAAGTTCCAACTTTTCATTAACCCCCGTGAGTCACATAATATGAACATTTCGATTGTTTAACTATTGTGTCTTTTACGGATTTATTTTAGCGGACAGGGAAACTGTTCATAATTTACAACCATTTTAACGGTAACATTAAGGCATAATGAGCATATATCTCTAATTTTTGAGAAGGTTAGGAGCAGTGAGCCCGTGCGATGCTACAGTGCGTATTAACGTATTTCATGATTTTCCGAAATAATTTATTAAATGAAATCGCCTAATTTTCGGCGTAAGAAAATAAACTCACGTTTCTCACACCTCAATTTTTTTTAATGTTAAAATGAGGTTTCTCTGTCTGGCAAAAAAACGGTGAAATAAACTGTTTTTTTCCATTTGTTTTTATCATAGAGCAACACTGGCCACTAGCGGACCGGAGTGGAGCAGCCGTACGCAGGCGTTCTCCTCTGTCAAAGTATAAGTCCACGGGGTTTTATGCGTACAATCAAACTACATAGTTGACACCGCACTGCTCATTAGACTAAATCCAGTCGCGCGGCTGAATCGACGTCCTAAAAACGTGCCGAATTTTTCAGTTTGTCAAATTTACAAAAAGATTACCTTTAATTATACCTTTTATATAAAAGTAATTTTAAAGAAATTTATGGCTACTTACATTTTTTAAACACAAAAAATACAATAATAACGGTAGTTTTGTTTCGGATTTGTTTATCAACAGAGGTCGCTCGAATTCATATAATATGTAGATCGGTCGAGCGAGTTATCTGAGTCTGTATCCGTGTCGTCGCTGTTACCGAGTGATACTGTCATAATGTATTTGTGTTATGTGTGAAATTATTAGTGTATAATGTTAATTGTTGTATGAGTTTTGTAGCGGCAGACGATTGTATTTGTGTGCGCAGATTTCCCACCGTAAAAATTACAGCTTTGTATCGAGGAAAAACGCTATGGCTACTCCCCTCCCGTCGGCTGGTGGCCCGTATTGCTCTATGCTATTTTTAAGACCAATGATATAACATTCTGAAACAAAATTTTAAAGGAATATAAATAAATATGGCTAATCAAAGCGTAATATAATGTGAAGTTTTACAACAAAAAAAAATAAAATTAATAAATGTGTTGCACACCTAGCAAACCAGGCCCCACTATCAACCTGTTCACTAGTATGACACATGTGGTAGCTATCGCCTTCCTCTTTTATTTTGCAGACATGCAGGTTTCCTCAGGATATTCCCTATTACGCGGAACACATGGTACATCAACACTTAAGATTGTTACAATTTTATCTGTGCCATTAAGGATCAAACTTGGAATGCTCGCGTAGGTACTATGAAATTTATGGCTTAGCCTGATTTCTTGTTGCGTATTTATAAAATATACCAATACAAAAATATATTTTGTAGTCAATTCTTCTTGTGAACAATATGAAATAGAATTCAATGTATAGCAGATATTAATACGTCACCTGATTGTAGCACAAAATAACTGACTTAAAAATTAAGTAAAATAAATATCCCAACACCACTACACTAGCCAAGAAAAACCACCGCCCACGAAGTCTGGTGTGTAGTGGTGGGGTTAGTGATAACAGGGGTAGTGCATGCAATTGAGGGAGGGCTTGCTCATCAAACTACGTAAGACAGATCATTTAATTTTTCAACGCAGAGCTTAGCTAATTAAATTTTAACACCTTTAACTGATTCTATTAACTGACTAAAGTAGATTTGGGAAAAATAAAGTAGCTGACCCTTTTTCTTCAACATTATTTTATTTAAAGAAAACCGCAGCACATAAATAACGGAACTCTTCCGTATACTGCCCACCGCCTAATACATTCACAATTGGTCCCTAATAAATCTGAACCAGATTAGCACGTGCCGTAGTACTGAATTATCCGCAATAGAGCACTTGTACCTTTTATTATATCAAATTAAATTGTACTCCTTGCCTTAGGTTTGTTATTTAATAACGATCTTCATAATGTTTATGCTTAGTTTTTATCATAAAACACTAGGCAAGCTTCAGATATTAGTAGGTTTACCGTTACGATTTCAACCTATCAAAAGTCCACTGCTATTGTTGGCACACTTGGCAGGCATAATATATAGAATAAGGGTAACATACCAGCACACAGTCCACCTGTTGGTAACCGACAAGTCCTTAGACATCAACATCTATACGTTATTAAGAAGCATAATGCAGATACTTTATCGCCTGCGAGGACAGTAAAAAGGGTATCCAGTTCTTCCCTCTCGAAACACAGCAGCATGGAGCTGCTATCTTACGCTTAGAGCGTAGTTCTTCCTCAGTCGAGCCGACCCTTTTGTGCTACATCTATAATAAAGCTACAGTGTGGCGTTATCACGTTAAAGTTTTTGTCAAAATATAATTATTTATTACTATAAAGCACCTATTAAGTTATTTGATCTTTAAAAAATTGGCAAATAATAACTAGAAATTTAAAAATTTAAAAATTCCCGATACATAAAGATGTGATGAACTTCAAACGGCTGAACAGATTTTCTTAAAACATAGCTAAGCATAATCTTGATTAAGACACCTTTGAAACGAAAATATCTTAATCATTTAGATTAAGATTTTTGGTTGCATCATAGCTACTGAACGGTTAATCCGGTCAGTAGCTATGATGAGATGGGACGCCCAAGACGAAGGCTTATCGGCCAAATTGGCGATATATTGAAAATGGGCCAGATTAGGAGTACCCTTAACCGATGAGCAATGCGTAGCAATAAGAATGTAAAGTAGGCAAGAGAGGTGTGTCAGGATCGTGCCAAATGGAAGTCAGTAGTCTCTGCCCACCCCTCTGGGTTACAGGCGTGAGTGTTTATGTATGTATTAAACTGGTTATATATTTTTACGAATGGAATCTGAGGAGACTACTTTGCAACTGAATTGATACTTCTAATAATACCGCAAAACACACAAAGGTTTTCAAACAATGTGCGTTGTTAATTTAGTTTTAGATTTATTAGGAGCCAATTGCGAATATACTGCGTGGCGCTCGTCCGCGGTTCTAATTCATGTGTTGTATTTGTTTTGGAAAAAAGTACGGCGGCGATGTTTAAATCTTAATCTCAAAATATTATTATCTAGCCTCCAAGCAGAGTTCCTGGTCTTAGATGAAATATTGTATTTAGATAGTGTTTTACTTTTTCCTATAGCAGCTTAATGATGCTGAGTTTCATAATGATGAGTGGAGAGAAGCGTAGCCCCTTTTAACTGGATACGAGGCATTTCATCTTAGTCCTAAGGGATGACAACGCATCTGCATTTTGATTCTTAATCGAGGATAGATGTAGATGTTAATGGGCCAAATCATCCATTAACTATCAGGGGGGCTGTTTGCTCGCTTGATAGCCTAATTCAATAAAAACCGTAGTTTTTTTGTCATTATTAGGAAGATCGCTTATATGGGGTAGTGGACACTCTTATACCGTCGCTACACGGTAAACAGTACAATAAACGGTGAACGGATAATTATTTCATAAATGTAATACATTCACTTGAAATAGTTTTGCAAATAAATAAATGTTGTGGCTTTGACTTATATGTTGTGGTAATGTGATATAAATTAGGTGTTGATTTGTCTAGTCGAGTCTATCATATTATGTAGCGATCATTTACAACTCTTTTTCAATGTCAATAACATTTTATTCCGCTGTAAATTACGCGGCCAAATTCAGTCCATTTAATTTTGGCAAACCGCCAACGGTAATGTTAGTTCGATAGTTCATTTTATCTCCGAGAAGTTTTTCAGCGTTATACGACTGGAAACTAAGATTGATGATCTATAATATGCATATTTATTGTTAAAATTCATAAAATCAATATTGTTTTAATTTATATATTTATAATTCTCCTAATGTCGTCTTCTGCAGTATTTGTTGTCACTTTTTCTATACTTGATGTTTTTATTTTAATTGCAATTAAGAGTATTTTCTTGCATCGTTGGCGTTATCTCTTATGTCAGTTTTGTTTCAGTCCAAAATTATTTTGAATTTTTCCTCTAAAAACACACTTAACACTACGGACTACAGTTGAACTACTGACTTGCATTTGACATGCTCTCGACACAAATACCTAGCTTCATTCACATCCATAAAATATTTATGGATACATGCTCGTTGGTCAAGCGTACACTTGATTTAGTCCATCTTCAGTATAGCGCCAATGTGGTCCGTCTCGGGCGACACTTGCGACTCTGCTATTTTTTTAATAGGATAAGAGTGACAAACGAGCACACAGTCCACCTGATGGTAAGTGGTTGCTGTGGCCCATAGACATCTACATCTATCCTCGTTTGCGAATCAAAATGCAGATGCGTTGTCACCCGTGAGTACTAAGATGGAATGCCTCATTTCCAGTAAAAAGGGCCTTATTTACTTCTGCAGCATAAATTTGCTATTTAACTCTTTCTTTAATCGTTATTTATAAGTGTCTAAACCACCGGAACATTCCTTTCTTAACCTTGGGCACAACATCTTATTGCGAACAACACTTTCCTTTTTTTAAATATTATAATATATCAAATAGTTATTAAAACTACAACTGCAACTGCAGTTACACAGTATCCTCTACCCCATATTATCGTTCCGCTTACTCGTAGCAGTCGACAGAAGGATATTGAAACAGGAGATGGGCAGCAGCATCTTCCTGATAACCCTGGCCATTATGACAAATATCACTATGAGGAAATCTATGGCGAAGGCCTATGTTCAGCATCGGATCTTCATAGGCTTAATGATGATGATAACTGATGCCTTCCAGCATAATATATAATAAATTGCTTATGTATTTTTTATGAATGGAATTGATTATAAATCGACAACTTTGCAACTGAATTAATACATCAAATAAAACCGTAAAACACATAAATGTTTTCAAACAATGTGCGTTGTTAATTTAGTTTTAGATTTATTAGGAGCCAATTGCGAATATACTGCGTGGCGCTCGTCCGCGGTTCTAATTTATGTGTTGTATTTGTTTAGGAAAAAGTACGGCGGCGATGTTTACTACATGTAGACGTTTTGCTAATACAGTTATGAGTTTATTAACCGTGATTTTATAACTGGTATTGCTATTGAAGTCAAGACTAAATATTTGCCTGACTGCTACGGAAGAACGTTAATATTTTTTTTAAGTGTATGTATGTATGTATGTCTATTTCTTTGATACGATGTGAAGCCTCCGTAGACATCATATGGGGTGTCTTTAGATTTGTCAAAATTGTGGAAGTGACATGGGGTAAAAAAAAAATCTGTTTTCAGTAAAATTTTTCACGACTGTGGTAGTAATTATAAAATCCAACTAAAGCTTTTTTTATTACCATTTCAAACATTGGAATTGTGTGCAATATCTTTACCGATAGTAGGAACTGATTTTAATGGTTATAATTCCGTACATGATTGCTGAACATATACCCCACTGAAGCAACAAATAGTTTGGAAAATCTAAAAGTGCACGCCTCAGGAGCGTTTCAGATTATTTTGATGAAAAAAAAATAGTATTAATACTTTTAAAATATATTATTTACATATTTTAAATATAGCGCTCTATTATTTTGACAGATAATGTCATCTACAGGGAAAAAGTTAATAATGTTTACCAAAATAAATCAATTACACAAAGTATAAAATCGAAATAGGCTGTATGGTACATTTGTCATTTGTCTCATCATCATCATCATTACAGCCCTTTACAAGTTCACTGCTGAAAATAGGCTACTCGAGAACCTTTTTTCCCTACGTAAGAGGTGACAACCCACCTTTGTTGGCTTCACCAACCCTCAGGTCATACGGACCGAATCTCGGGAGATGCGCTCGGTACTTGCACGTGGCTCTTTCCCGCGCGCACTTTCTTGACTCCCTACAAATATTTAATCTATACCTTGTCCCAGTTTAACGTCACTCTCCCCATTCTGGGGCTGACGACACACTGACGCCTACGTCGCCGGACCCTCCTATCAGCCATCTGTCCTGCCTTGTCCTGTCATCGTGCCACCTATGCGCAAACATGCGCAACAGTCCGTAGTTCACCACATCGCTAACGAGATCCGAGTAGTAAACTGGTCCCTGAACCGGACGAACTACTCCATCCATCATTTTCACTCTTAGGTTAGGAACTCACACATACAAATTTCACATAGTTCCATGTCGCTCAGTCTCTTCCGAAAGCATCCATGTCCGGCGAGAATCTGAGAGGTGACCAACCCGCTCGCCAAGCGTGGCAACTATGGCAATATTTGCCCCATGATGTAATAATAAAGTCCTTTGTCTACCAAGGGCTAAAAAAGCAGCCAAGTGCGAGT
This sequence comes from Parnassius mnemosyne, assembly GCA_963668995.1. NCBI lineage: Eukaryota > Metazoa > Arthropoda > Insecta > Lepidoptera > Papilionidae > Parnassius > Parnassius mnemosyne. The sequence goes on from CAVLGL010000091.1 coordinate 25,012,872, forward strand.
CGGACTCGCCCATGAAGGGTTCCCTAGCAGCAAGTAACATAATATAAAAGTTCTTGTAGTTCGTTGTAATTTTGATTGATGTTTTAATAATAGTGAATTATATTTTATTTTTTTATTTGAGTTGATTGAATGAAAGGTAAATTGCGGTTTACGATTTATGACGTATTAAAAAAAAATACTTACTAGATCTCGTTGAAACCGATTTTCGGTGAATGTTTACATGGTAATATGTACATATATATTTTTTTAGTTTTACCATTCTCTTATTTTAAAACGTACACGTAAACGTACACACACTTATTTTACCACTTTGGAAGTATCTCTCGCGCAAATTATTCTGTTTTGAAAAAAGTAATATTAGAAACCTCAATATCATTTTTGAAGACCTATCTATCGATACCCCACACGTATGGCTTTGATGAAAAAAAAAATTTTGAGGTTCAGTTCTAAGTATGGGGAATCCCCAAAGTTTATTGTTTTTTTTCTATTTTTGTGTGAAAATCTTAATGCAGTACACAGAATACATCTACATACTAAGTTTCAACAGCATAGTTCTTATAGTTTCGGAAAGAACGTGGCTGTGACATACGGACGGACAGACAGACATGACGAATCCATAAGGGTTCCGTTTTTTGCCATTTGGCTACGGAACCGTTTAAAAAATATGAAAGAGCCTTTAAATTTTATTATTTTAACTTATAACAGTTGAAAATCATTTTATTAACAAAGACGCATACGAGGCTATTGATATGAAATAAGGAACCAGTTGATGTAATTCTGAAGCTAATAAAAAAAACGATATATATATATATATATATATATATAATATATATTATATATTATATAAGTCAATTTTTTGGGAGTTATAGTGACCACATACAAAATCAACATCGTAAAATTTTTTCAAACCCTTTTTTTTAAATTAGTAATAAAAATGATTTTTTAGAAAATACAAGATGGATTAATTATACTGTTTTCTTAATGGTTTCTCATATTTACGCGAACACTACACATTTAAATAAAACTAATTTTACGGATTTTATCGCGTATATTAACTTATTCACGGGGGACAGAGGTGTTTGACGTCCTGATGTCATTGTATTTTAATATTAATTTTTGGTTCAATTTACGCAGAATGAGCTTACAGTATCTTGAAATATAGCAGTGGTATACTTGGGTTTGGATTTAATTTTATTAATTATGGGATCCCAAGCAGATGGCAGCACCCATCCATCTTCTCTATTGAAATTAGGATGTTTTTTAATTTCAATAGCCTCGCGAATAATCCTTGGTAGGAATCGGTGTTCTTTTGCGAGGATTTGTTGTCTATCAAATCTAATGTAATGGCGGGGACGATCTTGAACATGTTCACAAACTGCAGACTTCCCAATATGTCGGTGCTTCACGTCACCTATATGTTCTTTAACACGGGTTTTTATAGATCTTTTTGTTTCTCCTATGTACGAGAAACCACATTCACAATCCAGATTGTACACTCCTGCATCTTATAGAGGGATATGACACTTGACGGATGGTAAAAATTGACCATCTTTCTTATCGGACGTAAGTACATACAAAAAGGTCAAAATAGACCCTACAACTAATACACTTAAAACAACTACTGATTTAATAAAGAAATACTCCGAAAAATTAGATCTCGACGTGAATTCGACAATACCATCATGTGCCAAACCACCGAGGTTGGTTACCGAAAATACACAAACAAAACTCTCCACTACGTCCTATAGTAAGCCAGATTGATTCACCAACTTATAAGTTGGCTCAACACTTGGCAAAAATACTGTCACCACTAAGAGGACACACCAGAGCACACACAAAGGATTCATACCATTTTGTTAGTGAGATAAAATACCTACATCTCGCTGACAATGAAACTATGATCAGTTTTGATGTTCAGTCACTATTCACATGCCTGCCTATTGAAGACTGCATCTCAATTGTTACTAGAAAGCTAGAAGATAACAACATGCCCACAGAATATGCAGTATTACTCAAACACTGCCTGACATCTGGCTATTTATTGTGGAAAAAAGAGTTCTACATGCAAGTAGACGGAGTGGCAATAGGTGGCACGATGACAGGACAAGGCAGGACAGAAGGCTGGTAGGACGGTCGCGCGACGTAGGCGTCAGTGTGTCGTCAGCCCCAGAAGGGGGAGAGTGACGTTAAACTGGGACTAAGAATAGATTAAATATTTGTAGGGAGTCAAGAAAGTGTGCGCGGGAAAGAGCCACGTGCAAGTACCTAGCGCATCTCCCGAGATTCGGCCCGTATGACCTGAGGGTTGGTGAAGCCATTGGAGGTGGTGGGTTGTCACCTCTTACGTGGGGAAAAAAGGTTATCGAGTAGCCTATATTCAGCAGTGGACTTGTAAAGGGCTGTAATGATGATGATGATGAGACAAATGACAAATGTACCATACAGCCTATTTCGATTTTATACTTTGTGTAATTGATTTATTTTGGTAAACATTATTAACTTTTTCCCTGTAGATGACATTATCTGTTAAAATAATAGAGCGCTAAATTTAAACACCTAAATAATACATTTTAAAAGTCAGAAATACAATATTTTTTTTATCAAAATTATATGAAACGCTCATAAGGCGTGCAATTTTGGATTTTCCAAAATATTTGTTGCTGCAGTGGAGTAAATCTTAAGCAATCATGCACAAATAATAATCATTAAAATCAGGTCAATATTGGCGGAGATACTGCACACAATTCCAATGTTTAAAATAGTAATAAAATAAACTTTATTTGGATTTTTTAAATTACAATTCTACAATTACTATTTCACAGTCACAGTTTACTGCAAACAGATTTTCTTTACCCCATGTCACCTCCACAACTTTGACAAATCTAAAAACATATGACGTCTACAGAGGCTTCACAGCGTACCAAAAAATAGACATACATACCTACATACACTAAAAAAAAAAAAACATTAACCTTCTTCCGTAGGCGTCGAGAAAAAATTTACTCTTGAATCCAATAGCATTACCAGTTATAAAATCATGGTTAATAAACTCATAACTGTATTAGCAAAACGTCTACATGTAGTAAACATCGCTGCCGTACTTTTTCCCAAAACAAATACAACACCTAAATTAGAACCGCGGACGAGCGCCACGCAGTATATTCGCAATTGGCTCCTAATAAATCTAAAACTAAATTAACAATGCACATTGTTTGAAAACATTTATGTGTTTTACGGTTTTATTTGATGTATTAATTCAGTTGCAAAGTTGTCGATTTATAATCAATTCCATTCATAAAATATACATAACCAATTTAATTTTATATTATACTGGAAAGCATCACTAAGCCTATGAAGGTCCGATGCTGAACATTGGCCTTTGCCATAGATTTCCTCATAGAGATATTTGTCATAATGGCCAAGGTTATCAGGAAGATGCTGCTGCCCATCTCCTGTTTCAATATTCTTCTGTCGACTGCTACGAGCACACGGAATGATAATATGGGGTAGGGGATACTGTGTAACTGCAGTTTTTTTTTAATATCTATATGATATATTATAATATTTAAAAAAAGGAAAGTATTGTTCGCAATAAGATGTTGTACCCAGGGTTAAGAAAGGAATGTTCCGGTGGTTTAGACACTTATAAATAACGATTAAAGAAAGAGTTAAATAGCAAATTTATGCTGCAGAAGTAAATAGTAGAGTCGCAAGGGTCACCCTGGATGGACCACATTGGCGCTATACTGAAGATGGACTAAATCAAGTGTACGCTTGACCAACGAGCATGTATCCATAAATATTTTATGGATGTGAATGAAGCTAGGGATTTGTGTCGAGATCATGTCAAATGCAAGTCAGTAGTTCAACTGTAGTCCGTAGTGTTATGTATGTTTCTAGAGGAAAAATTAAAAATAATTTTCGACTGAAACAAAACTGACATAAGAGATAACGCCAACGATATAAGAAAGTACCCTTAATTTTAATTAAAATAAAAGCATCAAGTATAGAAAAAAGACATCAAATACTGCAGAAGACGACATTGAGAGAATTATAAATATAAAAATTAAAATAATAATGATTTGATTAATTTTGACAATAAATATACATTTTATAGATTAGGTATCAATCTTAGTTTCCAGTCGTATAACGCTGAAAAACTTCTCGGAAATAAAATGAACTATCGAACTAACATTACCGTTGGCGGTTTGCCAAAATTAAATAGACTGAATTTGGCTGCGTAATTTACAGTGGAATAAAATGTTATTGACATTGAAAAAGTGGTGTAAAACCATGTTACTTAATATGATAGACTAGACTAGACAAATCAACACCTAATTTATATCACATTACCACAACATATAAGTCAATGCCACAACATTTATTTATTTGCAAAACTATTTCAAGTGAATATATAACATTTATGAAATAATTATCCGTTCACCGTTTATTGTACTGTTTACTGTGTAGCGGCGGTTTAAGAGTATCCGCTACCCCATATCATCCTGTGGGTGTCGTATGAGGCGACAGAGGGAAACAAATCAGAAGATCAGAATCAGAGGCAACAGCATCTTCCTTATTAGGAATTTGTCATTATTATGACAAAAAATAAATAAACTGCGGTTTTTTATAGAATTAGGTTGTCAAGCGAGCAAACAGCTCACTTGAGGGTAAGTGAATGTTTTGACCCATAGACATCTACATCTACCCTCAATAAAGAATCAAAATGCAGATGCGTTGTTATCTCTTAGGACTAAGATGAAATGCCTCGTATCCAGTTAAAAGGGACTCCGCTTCATTACTCTCACCATTATGAGACACAGCATCATTTAGTTTATATTTTAAGCTGGTATTCTGTGAGAGCGTGGTCCTTCCTTGGTCAAGCTGTTCCATTCGTGCTACAACCATAACACAGCTGCAGTATGGCTCTACCATGTTAATTGCGATTGCCAACCCACATGCCAAACGTGGAAACTATGTCAAATATCCTATGAGACAAAGTATGGAGGAGGCATGTGTTCATCATTAGACTTTAATAGGCTATTACGGTAACTGTAAATAATTTTCATTTTATCCATAAATTATCTCAACTATCGGATCCTTCAAGATTTTTGATTTTTTGTAGATTTTTCTTCATCTCGGGAAAGGGCCTGATACACCATTTTCTGAATTTATACATTGTAATTTTGTTAGAGGGCTTATACCTACTGTATCTAGTGTATAGAAATGTATTGGTGTTTATTCAGAATTCCTGAAAACGAAGACAGACGACAGTACCAACTATACCTTTGTTGAGGGGTGGAATATAAAATCATCATTTCACAACGTTTTATTAGCTTCGTTCATTCTCTACCTTGTTAGTACAGCTAAATGAAACGATAATTTCATTAAAAAAATCATGAAAATACTGAAACATAAAACCAGCAGTGGAATTACTGAATTACAATCAGCTGACTAGAGGTCAATGTAAGTGCGAACGCCGAATTCGCGCGGCCCGCAACTAGCGGGCCATACCGCAATACCTAATAATTTACAACACTTGTCTAAGTACCTAACTTATCTTCTTAACCTTCTATTTTGCCACTGTGCTTGTCTCCACGTAGCCACTATAATCCGAATTCACAGGTTAAATAACCCAAATAACTGGTTCGATTCCCCGCTAATGAAAAAATACTTAAATCAAATGTAACCAAGATAAGAGTCATGCGTTTTCATTCATCGTGTAGGTATGTTTGTTATTCTCATGTATTCAGTTATGTAGCTATTCAGATTAGTTCAGAACTAAGTTATTTAAAATAATTGTTATGAAACAGCTTACCTCTCTAAATCCTCGGTCTTATGAGATGCGGCTCAAATTGTGCTCCATTCATTTCAAGGCAGATTTGGGCTCGGTGTTGCGTCTCCTCATGCAGGCGGGGCATCATCGTGTGGTCTTCAACACAGTACGTACGTAGTTTTTCGAAAATATCCACAATTCTTTGGCGCATTTCGTCAGCACTATCACACTCACGATTAAAAACCCTTTCTTTCACATACCCCCACAGAAAGAAGTCTAACGGGGTCAGATCTGAGGGAGGTGGGGTAAGGTTTAGAATCAAGTCGCCTGAATTTGGGGGTAGGGGTGGTGGGGGGAGGGGGAGGAGAGTTGTAGAGTCACCCCCCACTTCCATTTCCTGCCGGACGTGCTTAGTTTTTTCTTTATAAACTTTTAAAAATCTCATTTTGAGGTTATGTTTTCGTAATGTTTTTGACAATATAAACCTGATTTGTGAAGCTGGGTTATAAAAAAATAACCACGAAGGGAATGGAGGGGTCTGTTCGCTCGCTTCGCTCGCTCACTCGATCCCGCCATCCCCTTCTAACCTAACCTGTCCGAGTCGGGGTGCTCCAAGTCCCGAGCTCGCTTCGCTCGCTCTTGCACCAAATAAAACACCAAAGTGTTAACTTCCACCATTTCCAAAAACGTTGTAAAATTGCAAGTAATCGGTCACTAGAGGGGTAGCGCAGTCGTCCAAAAACAGGAGGCAGATAATAACAATAAGGAGTACATTCACGTAAATTCGGAAGCAAAAAAAAGAAGTTTCAGGTATTAATTAGTGATTTAAGAATATTTTTAAAAAATTGTATTTAATATTTCGACAGGGGCGCTTGAGATAAGGCCCCTTGACCCCCCCCCCCCCCCACAGAGACAGAATCCTCAAATTCAGGCGACTTGATTCTAAACCCAACCCACAATGTGGCCAAGCGTGTCTGCCGATCCAGCGATCATCAAATAGCTCATTGAGGCGCTCACGGGCGAACCTCACGACATGTTGCACCATCATGCTGGAACCATGTGCGGCGATATTCAGCCAACGATAGGTCGTCTAAAATGTCAACCATCTGTTCATTTATGAAGTTCAGGTATCGCAGTCCTTTAAGTCGCTCTGGCAGAAACACTGGTTCTAATATGCGATTCTTAAATAAACCTGCCCATACGTTAAACGACCATCGGGTTTGGTGCCCGGTTTGTCGAACAGCGTGCGGGTTAACCTCGGAATACACGTGTGTATTTCTTCGGTTCCACAGGCCGTTTCTGGTAAATGTCGACTCGTCCGTCCAGATGACGTGCTCAATGAAACCAGGCACACGTTGTTGTTGGTCTAATAACCAACGGCAGAAAACTCGCCGGCGGTCGTGATCGCCGGTAACTATCGTTTGCACTTTGTTTGTTTGTTGAAGTTCTGAGAGGAACTTATTACTTCAATGACTCCAAAACTGTTGTCTGAGCCGTTCCAATTGTTGGTAACGGTTAGTTTCGATACTATCTGTAGCAGGATATGGTAACGAAACCAACGATCGCCCGATCATGAAATGATCATGAGTCACTAAATCGACATTAGTGTTATGATATTGTCATAGATGACATTAGTGTTAAAGGACGCGAGTTTAACATTGCTTCTATTTGAGTGAATATTGTAGATAATTCTTCGAAGATTAAATTTGACTGACCTACTATGCATCTTAAGTTATAGTTTGCGGCCTTTACTCCAGATTCCCAAATACAGCAAAGTTGGGAGAATTAGCCGGATTGAATTTAAATTCGATGTCTTCGCTACGTGTGAACTCATTGATAGGCTGCTGAGATAATTGGAGCATTCTTTGTAGTTCACTGTTTGCCCCAACAAAGTTTGTACCGTTATCACAATAAATGATTTTGTTTGCCGCGCCTTCTATAAAATTGTCTGTGCTAAGATCACTTACGACCTCCAAATGTAAGGCTTTATAAAAAAGACACACAAATGTGCATAAGTAGAATTTAGTAAACGAAATGGACGTGATGCTAACGTCCATTTCGGTTTAAAATAGAAAATTGGCAGATTTGTCAATTTCAAGCTCATCGTGTTAACAAAATAAATATTGTAATAAATTATGGACGACATAATACTTGGAAACTGGCCAAATAAAATACAAACACGCGCAAAAAAATAGAATAATGCCTCACAAGTGATATGTGACGACGAACGTGCAATATTTGTGGCGTTCCTTAGGTGAGACATTGTTTATAATGGATTTGTGAAGGGCTGATATGATTTTTTAATAGCAGAGGAAGCAAACGAGTATGCAGCTCACCTGATAGTCAGTATCGACCGCCGCCCATGACCAACTGCAACACCAGGACAATTGCAAGTGTGTAGCCTTCCGGCCTTTTAAAAATGAGTAAGCTCGTTTCCTAAAGGTCGCTAAGTCGTATCGTAACATTGTTTTGTAAACAATTCCACAAATATGTCGTGAGAGTATGTATGTAATGGTAATTTGAGTGATAATGATGGCTGAAAAACTAGCACACATCTCACTAAATAGTAAGTGGATACTGTGGCTCATATGCATCTGCCTGCATTTGTCATCGATTAAAAATCAAAATGCACATGCGTTATCTTGTCACCCCTGATAACCAAAATGAAATGTTTTGGTTACCAGTAAGAAAGGTTTCCTGTCTTCATTCCCAAACATAGGAAGCACGACACCGTTAGCCTGTTATATTAACACTTATCGGATTTTTCTAACAAAAATTCGTGTCTCGGAAAGCACGTAAAGTCGTTTCTGCGCCTGACATCTCTTCGATCCTGTCAGAATACCGTCCCATCTGAATATAAGAGGAAGGCAATAGAGAGTGTCTGTGCATCCTGACCTGTGCAGATGGCTTGTCTCCGTGGAGACTGGTTGACGTGACCGAAATTCGATCTGGAGAACATTAATACAGCTTCAGTTATAGTATTAAAGTAAGGGTAGCCTAATGGTAGTAGTAATGGACTATCGTGAACCACTCCTAGCACTAGCATTTAAAGCTATTGTATTTAACGGAAAGGAGAAGGAGACGTCTCCATACATTTTTGGGCCCAAGTGTTAACAATATGTAAGTAGGACTATTTGAAAGCGTATATAGAAACAATTCATAGCTGAAAATATGGAAAGATTTGTCAATCTAGGACCTGAGTTATTGTAGAATAAATAAAAGTTAGATTATCTATTACCTACACTATAAGAGTGATTTTTCACTGTTATTACATTGTAACAGGCTATTTTCCCTATAATTACTTAAAGATATAAAAGCAGGATCAGTATAAAATCACCAAAAAATCTGTGGTTTATAATGAAACGAAATGATGGAACGATTAACGAAAGTTAAAACAACATCAACTATGTAAAGTTAATATTAGGGATATCGATTTGTGATCGATTCCTAGAATTGTTGTTGTAATTGTTACTTGTTATAATGTTGATATTTTGTATTTTTTTTATTATTTTGTAAATAGCCACGCAATAATTTATCTCCTTAACACAGAAAAATAATCGAAAATAGATATTAAAGTGCTCAATTCAATCGAGAATCGATTATATTGCGCTCGTTTGAAATCGAATAGAAAATCTGTCTTTTTCTTTTAAGTAAATAGTTTGAAGTTTGAACTGTCAATTTTCAAAATAAGAAGTCCTCTGTTGGAAGATAACGTTCAGAAACGAGGATTTCACTAGTGTATTATCTATAGTAATCAATTTATTGTCATAAAGAATACACTACAATCGATTTTCTAACTAATTTTTTATTTTATTGTTTTTTCGAATTCTAGGTCGCAAAAAGAGCTACTTTTTGTATTTTAATTTATGAAAATATGGCAAATTTTTTAAAGTATAAACCAATTAGTTAACTTCAGGCCCAAAAATCCCATTCCCCTTTTAGTAATGTTAATAGCGTTACCAGTATTCTTCTAAAAAGTTAGGCTCAGTTACGAAAGAGAAGTAAAAATAAATTCTGGTTTTATTTTACCGAGCTGAGTAAGCGTGTCCCAAAATATGAAGCATAATATACGATAAGGAAAAGTCCAATATCGTAGCAACGCGTCACATTACAGATGTAAAACTTGTACGAATATAGCAATGATATAAGCAATATCAGTGCCCAAATCGAGGCATTTCCTTCTTAGAGTCAATGCTTTTAATTTCATACGGTATATAATATTTTTATACAAATCTAACCTAATCGTGTAGCGGCGGTGGAAGAATATACGCTGCCCCACATCGTCCAGTGGGTGTTGTAAGAGGCGACGGAGGGAAGTTGAACCAGGAAAAGAGCAGCATTATCTACGTGATAAAAGCTGAAAGAAAATAAAACATTGCGTTTGCCAACCCGCTTACCAAGCGTGGCAACTATGGTAGATATCCCCCTGTTAAATAATCTATGTCAACAGTTAACTTTTGCTGTAAATGATTAATGGATCTAAAATATACATGAAACCGAAAACCCTGAGTTCTGTCTTTATTATACAACAAATTATTTGACTTTTTAATATTGTAAATAATGAAAACAACGAATTCTTAGTTACAATTTCAGGCGTCATGTGTCAGGTTTTCACTTTTCTTTCAAATGGTCAAAAAGGGTATATGGCGACATGCGTCATACATGTGAACAGGTGCTTCTTGTGGAGACCGGTCCATGGCGCAACGGCTCGGCATTGAATTGTAGCTCTGAGCGCTGCGGGTTCAAATCCTGGACGGAGCAAGTATTTTTATGGCCTACAAATAATTGTTCCGGGTCTGGGTAGTTGTTCTAGTGCAACATATACCTATAAACAGCCTCCACGATATAGGAGAAAATCCTAGTGTCGGGTGATTTTTTTTTATAGAATAAGGGTGTCAAACGAGCACACAGTTTACCTGATGGTAAGTGGTTGTTGTGGCCCACAGACATCTACATCTATCTTCGTTTGCGAATTAAAATGCAGATGCATTGTCAGCCGTAAGGACTAAGATAGAATACCTCTTTTCCAGTAAGGTCTCCGGTTCTCTAGTAATATTGCTGCAGCATGGTTCTACCACGTAAATAAACCTCAAATAAAAACACCACGTAAATATATTATTAACAAGACGTTTTTATAAATAAAAAATAAAATAAGACATAACGACACCGGTCTGTTCAGGTTTGCAACACGTTCATTAAATTTAAGACATTTTTTTTATTGTGTAATTTTGTTATGAAAACTGCTTTGTTAGCTATGAGTCTATTTCTTTTTATTTAGGATTAAAAACCTGAAAAGGATACCAGCGAAGTTTCTGTTGCCGTTTATTATCCGAACAGATTAATTTAAATAAAAAACGGTAGTTGATTAAAACATGTTGTTGTTTGAAAACCGAACTTTTAATTTCTTACGTCGAATAATGAAGACCATTAACATTGAATTAATATAATGTTACCGTTAATGAGTCCCCAACATTTATTTTACACTAGTATGTAAATAATAAGTAACAACTATGTACTCGAATATCGACCGTGCAGTGGCGGCGAAACAAAATTCACTACCCTATTATCAACCCGCGGTGGTCATAAGAAGCGATAGAGGGAAATGTAACAGGAGATGGGCTGCAGCATCTGCCTGACAATAACTGAAATGCGTGGCAACTATGGCAAAATACCCCTTACGAGGCAATCTATGGGGGAGATCTACGTCCGCCAGTGGACTTTACATGCTGTAAGGGAATGGATGATTATTACATACATGCTCAGTGGTACCCAAAACTATAATTATTAACACTTGTAATAAAATTAAATGAAAACACATTGAAGTAATATGTACTACGTAGTAGAAGAGACGCCAAGACTACTTTGTTTGCAACATGCTTTTTAGCCTACGCGCTCAAACTAACTTTGTGTCATAAAAAGGTACTCTGTACCTCCTTACACGAGCTCTACACTGCCGCACAGATTTCGTGCGCGGTTTTTGTTCTACTTGGTTGTGTTATGGCTGCAGCACGAATAGGTGTGCTTGATTGGGGAAAAACCACGCTCTCAAATACCAGCGTAAAATAGCTACTTAATGTTTTTCTGTTTTGTGTAGGGTGAGTGTAGAGAACCAGAGACCTATTTTACTAGTTATGAGGCACTCCGTTTTAGCCCTTAGGGGTAACAACGTCTCTGATTTTATTAATAAATAGAAAGAAAGATGTAGATGTCTATATGCCATAGCGTCCACTTACTATCAAGTAAAAAACTTTACTTGATAGTAAGTGCACCCTAAATCTTTACAAAATACTGATATATTCAATATTCATAGACAATTCTGACGCGGTAGATTCACACTAACGATTTAGCTGTAGCACGAATTACATAGACAATACCTGCGTAACAGCAGAATAATGCTGTGTTTTACGGAGATCCGTTTTACTGGTTACGCGGTATGTCACTTCAATCCTCAGTGTGACAACTTATTCCCATTTTAATGCTTAATTAAGGATAGATGTAGCCTCAGCATTAATAACTATCAGGGGTGCTTACTTGTCGTCCTTATTTTATTAAATAATATTAATATTTTTGAACTCTTTTATCAGCGAATCTGACAACCCTGAATGTCGTTTGTATGAAATTTGGCCCCCTTTTCACATATATGTTTTTTGAGAAATCTTTAATTTGTTGCATCATGATTTTTATTTATTTATTTATTTAATCTTTCATGCACAAAGTTGTACAAAGCGCGCAGGCGATATCTAGCTATGTTTTATATTAAAACAAATGAATATAAATATTCCGAAAGACAACAACTTACAAGTCTGCGAACATTTCCACCGTAACAATATCTTGAAACAGCTCCTATAAATTTTAGACTAAATTAACACAAAGCGGCATCGGTAAAGTTAATAGGTTTTTGCGGTTTTCTCATTATCATACTGAGTGCTTATAGGTATTGGCTGGGGAGTGTAAACAAAGGATTTGCCAATTATATTTTCAGTGGACCTACTGGAAGTACCGGTGAGCGACGAAATAACGTAATGAAAAAACTTATTTGAATTTTGGACACAAAATGAAGGTATTCGGAATTTTCTCAAAGTTGGTTGGAAAAAGGATTGCCAAATTTTGACGTGGGTTAAAAATTTTGTTAGCTAATAATGTAAATGACGACAGAGGAGATAAGCAGCAGCCAGTGAATGAAAAGAACATGGAAGCAGGGCTCGGATAACGATTTTTTTTTTTGTTTATGTTCAAACGGAATCATATTAAAAACATTTATGAAGAGAACGAAATTTTAAATCATTCTTGTACAACTAAACGTTTTTAACCATTTTAAACAGCTTTTCCCCATTTTTTGGCCCTGCAATTCTAAACAAAAATACTATTCCTGCGGAATAAACTGTTTTTACGTTTTCACATTACGTTCTAATTTTGTTTTTGTTTCGAACAAAATTTTATGCAAGGAACCGTCCCAAACGTTTTAAAAACGTTATTTTTAATAACGTTTCCGAGCCCTGCATGGAAGTATATCTAACTCAAAAAAAAAACTGCCAGTCGTACGACTACCATCTCAGAAGTGAAACCTTCTTAGCTTCATAATCTTGTAAAATTTATTTTGGCTTGTTAAGAAATATTTATTAGAAAGTATTTTTTTCAAGAGAAAATTTTTTAGAAATTATTTTTGTCAACCTATTAATAAAGTAATAAAATTTTCATTTATTGCGCTGTTTAACATGAAAAATAGTGACTATTATCTACATATATATAATACAAACAAATGTATTAAATACTTAATATCCATTTTATAAAATTTATTCGATTGTATTTTCAACATTACTTTCATCAATTTTATGTATCTGAGCGGTCACGCCGTCAGGCCTCGCGAGTTCAGTGCTTTTTCCCCTATTCCTAAAGTGCCCAACGTGCCTAAAAAAGTTTTCACTTACAAAAGATTTTACTTCAAACCGGACCCAACACAAATCGAGTTTCAGCGTGGCTTATCAATAGTGCGAGTTTAGTTTGAATATCGTTACGTCCCTAGCGACGAGTGATGAGCACAATGGCATCATTTTATAATAAACGTTGTAAGCAACTTATATGATGTATGGCAATTGAAACCAAAAATTATGAGGATATACAAGATACTTTATATCCTCATAATTTTTGGTTTCAATTGCCATACATCATATAAGTTGCTTACAACGTTTATTATAAAATGATGCCATTGTGCTCATCACTCGTCGCTAGGGACGTAACGATATTCAAACTAAACTCGCACTATTGATAAGCCACGCTGAAACTCGATTTGTCGGTAGATTAACACTAACGATTTAGCTGTAGCACGAATTACATAGAGAATACCTGCGTAACAGCAGAATAATGCTGTGTTTTGTGTCGCTTCAATCCTCAGTGTGACAACATATTCTTAATTAAGGATAGATGTAGCCTCAGCATTAACAACTATCAGGGGTGCTTACTTGTCATCCTTATTTTATTAAATAATATTAATATTTTTCAACTCTTTTATCTGCGTATCTGACAACCCCGAATGTCGTTTGTACCAAATTTGGTCCCCTTTTCACATATATGTTTTGTTGAGAAATCTTTAATTTGTTGCATCATGATTTTTATTTATTTATTTATTTAATCTTTCATGCACAAAGTTGTACAAAGCGCGAAGGCGATATCTAGCTATGTCTTATCTTAAAATAAATGAATATAAATATTCCGAAAGACAACAACTTACAAGTCTGCGAACATTTCCACCGTAACAATATCTTGAAACAGCTCCTATAAATTTTAGACTAAATAAACACAAAGCGGCATCGGCATCCCCAACCTCGGCCGTTTGGTCTCCCCTGCCGAGGAAAACCAAACCAAGAATAAATTTGTTTCAATATATTCATACAGCCCAACCAGATGTGAATATTATGTGGATATCCAATAATAATAATTTATTAATTTATAATAAGTTTTAACTTGGGTTGTTAATTTACTTGTCATGCAAAGCAAATTACAAATATAAATAATTGATTGTCTCATAAGTGCGATCCCTATGAGGCAATCTATGGGACGGCTTATGTTTGACGAGCTCTAATGAATAACGAAAAATGACGAATAATTTGAAAGAAAGATTAACTCAGTTCTCTAAACTTTATTAAAATAATTCGCTGCATATGAATAACTACTTAAAAAGGCCAAAAAGTATTTCCCTGAGTCAATTACTTATTACTTTACGTGGTAGAGCCATGCTGCAGCTATATTAGTAGTATAGTTGTAGCACGAATGGGTCGGCCCGACCGGGGGAGGACCACGATCTCACAGAATACCAGCGTAAAATAGCAGCTTAACGCTGCTGTGTTTCGTATGGTGAGTGTAGAGAACCGGAGACTTTTTACTGGAAAAGAAGCATTCCATCTTAGTCCTCAAGGGTGACAACGCATCTACATTTTGATTTGCATACGAGGATAGATGTAGATGTCTATGGGCCACAGCAACCACTTACCATCGGGTGGACTGTGTGTTCGTTTGTCACCCTAACCTATAAAAAAAATTAAGAATATATAACTACAATTAAAATTTTAAGATTTACGTTTAGAAGGAAGTTAGATAAATTTCGTTTTTTCTTCTAAATATAATTCAAACAACACTAACGCTAAGGCGGTTTTTCTTTTTTTAAATGTAATGATTTACAAAGCACAACATTTTCCACAAGGAATGACCGATAACGATCGTAATGTCGCAATTATGTCTGCTATTAAACTCTCATTGCTACGGTTCGATCGACAGTACCTACTGCAATCGCTAAATGAATGGCCTCCTTTAGTTTTGATTACATTTATGCCGGACAGAGTGCATCAAAAATCTATCTAAAATAAATATTTAGATGAAAAAAATAATGTCTCAAGTTGGACTGTAGCCCATACACATTAACATTTCTAGAAATAAAATGCAGATGAGTTGTCATCCGTGAGGGGTAAGATGAAAGGCCTTGTTTTCAAAAAACCGTGTCTCTGGTTCTGTACACTCATCATACGTATTATAGCAGCATTAAGCTGTTATTCTATGAGAGAGCGAGGTATTCCGGTATAACGGCTGAGCCGAGCTATTCGTGCTACAACCATAATATAGCTGCAGCGTGGTTCCACCACGTGAAAAATAATAACAAAAAGGAATGAAGTGCTAACAATGTTACTTGTCCAGCATGTTGTAAAAGAAGACTAATGGTATATTGGTTTAGTGATTGTGTAGGCTATGAGCAGTAAAACGCTATGCTGTTCTCTACTTAGCGTATGAAATACAATAAAATTATGCTGGTATTTTACGCTGGTACTATTGGTTCTGACCCAGTCGAGCTCAATCGTTCTTGATGCAGCTATAATGCAGTTGAAGCGCGACTATACCACGTAAACCCCATCATTTAATTTAAATTTTTGTACTTTGCTTACTATCCTATACTATGTACTATATATCCTATACTACTATATTTACTTAGTGGTAGAGCCACGCGGCGGCTTTTGCTGTCGCACGGATGGGCCGGCTCGAACCGGGGTGCTACCACGATCTCACAGAATACCAGCGTGAAGTAGAGGTTTACCTCTGCGTTTCGCTTGGTGAGTGCAGGTGGCCAGAGACCCTTTTTATTGGAAATGAGGCATTCCATCTTAGTCCTTACGGGTGACAACGCATCTGCATTTTGATTTGTAATAGAGAATAGACGTAGATGACTATGGGCCGCAGCAACCACTTACCATCAGGTGGACTGTGTGCTCGTTTGTCACCCTTAAAAAAATCCAAGATCCAAGAGCCTACGTTTCTGTCATCGTTATCGGTAACATTATTATTCTTTATGCATTAAAAAGTTTCTGAGTGCTTCCGTAATGTATAAAAACGTTTTAAATAATGCTTAATTAAAAATTTATAGCCCTATTTTTTTCAAGGTCACTCAACATTAAAACTTAGTTAATATCTAAGATTTAAGATTCTGTAAAAGCAGTGAAAGGATATCCACTACAACATATCATTCTGTGAATGTCGTACCTAAGGCAGCAGACAGACACAAACCGGGATAGCAAATGCAATATGTAACAAAAACCCTGTGGTTCCCGTTAAGTGCGTTATCAGAATCAGTATTCAAACGTTTATAAATAACTTTACTTCAGAAAACTCGACATAAAAATAATCAAATTAAATTTTAATTACATAATTTTTCTAAACTTTATGTGGCGGCCGTGTCAGTGACCTTACAGCGGCCGTAGATAATATGTCGGCACGTGTCAGTAAGTTCAGAAGAAAATAACATTTTTAGAAATAATAAATTTAGTAAGTTATCTGATTAGAAACTCTAAAACCCCATTTAGAGCAACCAAAAAAAAATTCATACGTCCCTGTCGACTAACGTGTTTTTTGTTACATACTGTATAGTCTGTTTGCTAAGATATTGGTGTCGGTATTTTTTTACTGTGTACCCATGTACAAAGGCAACCGTATCTAAGCGAACAGACTCTACATAATAACGACTAGAAAATTAATAATTGCTGTTGCCTATTCGACTGGCAAGTGAGGCACCTATGACAGATATCCCTTATTAAGCGACTTGTTTGAAGGGCTATGTTTAGCAGTAGACTTTCATAGCTTGCTATGAAAGAATATATGTATATCTAGAATAAATACAAGGTTCCAATAAGGAAACGATACCTTAGACTCATTTAAATAAAATTCTTTTAAAAATAAAAATCAATTCCAAAGTCAAATATTTCTAATCAACATCGGCCTGTATAAAGCACTTTCTGAAAGTCAATATTTCATTGTCAGAAAAAGATGTTAGTGAGTATTTTTTACCACACAAACTAGCAGTACACTTAATGGTACACTGCAGCTAACTTCAAACAAAGAAGGCCACAGACGCGTTGTCACCTCTAACGACAACTAAGGTGGAACGACTCACAGTCTGAAATTATATTGGCTCTCTTTAAGCGTTAAGATTTTCTTCTGTATCGTGAAAACACTAAACATACATAAATTATACATATAGACCACCAACTTATACCGTTACCGCTACAGCCTACAAAAGTCCACTGCTGAGAAAAGACCGCCGGTAAAACGCTAGTTTTTTTTAATCGTATTAGTTGTAGGGTCTGTTTTGAATTTTTTATGTAATTTTCTTCGAAATCCTGATAACACTATTAGTCACACTGTGCATGGAAAAAAGACCTGAATCTCACCACTATCCATCACAGTTAGCTATCGTGGGAAAATCTTTGTTTCAGAGTACAAGGGGCTGTAACAGAAAACATCTAGCCGCCGTGCTTCAAGCACGTCACGCAACTATTGCAAGACAACCAGCTACAGCTCCCACGTGTACGTCACTGTTACTGAGTGAAGGCCGACCACAGTCGAGCCTGTGCCTGCTGTACTACCATATGGCGAAGGAGAGTCACATAAAAAATGGCTACATCATGAAGCAAGCTTCCACTAAAATATACTACAAGCCGCCGAAGAAGATTATTCATTTTTAGCATCCGTTTAATAATATATTAATATTCCTATACAATAAACAAGAGTGTACATGATTGATTGTCTGTGGTCTCTCTTACGTAGGTCAAACAAAAACATCTATAAAAAGCCGCGAAAAATAACATATAGCTCCGGGAAGTCTGCAGTCTGTGAACATGCTCAAGATCGTCCCCGCCGGTTAATCAGATTTGACAGACAACAAACCCTCCTAAAACAACAATGATTTTATACCAAGAATGACTCGCGTGGCTATTAAAAAAAATTCTAATTTCAATAGAGAAGATGGATGAGCGCTACCGTCTGATCCTATAATAATAAAATTAAATCCAAACCTAAGCACATCACTGCAAGACTTTAATATTCAAAAACATTATGACGTCAAATATCTCAATCCCCTCCGTCAACATGATTACTAAAAAGCACCCGAAACGTCGGAAATTAAAAATTAAAAATGAAACGCTATAAAATCCGTATAATTAATTTTATTTAATGTGTAGTATTCGCATTAATATTAAAAATAATTATAAATACACGCTGTGAAGTATTCTTCCTTGGATATTTTGTCGCATATGTAGCCCCTTTTTTGTTTGAATTTGATTGCAAATGGGCTACATGCTGTAAGTTTAATTTGTTGTTTCAGTATTCTTAGAAACAATCATTCCTGATACATGAGTAAAGGTAACGATAGAAGATATTCGAATGGAAGAGAACAATGAGACATATTCAATAATAATGCTGGAATTGCTGTGCAGGGAAATAACTTTCCAATTTTTTTGTTAAATTTCCGATAGTTAAAAATAAAATCGGCCAGACGAAGAAAACCTCTACGAAGGAAATTACAGTAGTTATTGTCTCATAGTTTTCGTAGGAGGCGACAGAGAATAAAAAACCAGGAGATGGACAGAAGCGTCTTCCTAATAACAACTAGAAAAAAAAAACGCCTACCCGCCAGCCTCGCAAGGAAACTTTGGCAGATATCACCCTTTGTGGCAATATATGGGAGAGGCCTACGTACAGCAGTGGACTGTAACGGTAACGCTTAAATGTTTTGACGAATCGATAGGGTAATAGCGCTATCGATCCGTCAAAACATCGATAACGCAGCGAGTAGCCGCTAAGCATCCGGTTGTGACATTGCGGGCCACAATCACGGCTTGGATCAGCGAACGGTTTCAATCAAACCTAAAAAGTTCTAAGTGCTCTTGCTTCATTTATTTTCTTTAAATTTTTTCGAAAGTGGTGTGTATTTAATGAATAACACACACACACACACACACACACACACACACACACAACACACAAACACTCACGCCTGTCACCCAGAGGGGTAGGCAGAGACTACGAACTTCCATTTGGCGCGATCCTAACACACCTCTCTCGCCTCTTTTACATCCATATCTACGCATACACGCTCGTCGGTTAAGGGTACTCCTAATCTGGCCCATTTTAAATGTATCGCCGAGTTGGTCGATAAACCTTCGTCTAGAGCGTTCCTTCTCGACCCTGCCGTTGACTTCTGCAAAATAAATTTGCTTTGTCACCCTTTCCTCGTTCATTATTTCTACATGACCAAACCACCGAAGCAATCCTTTCTTAATCCTTGTCACAACGTCATCGTGCACACCACACTTTTCTCTTATCACACTATTTCTTACCCTGTCATTCAGATTCAGCCCTAGCATACTCCTTAACTATTTACTACTCCTTTCTACAACATTTATTTTACTCTCATCCTTCTTCTGCCAGACCCAACTTTCACTACCATACATTAAAGTAGGGACTAACACAGCATTATGAATTGCCATACGTGCCTTATTTGACTCATTCTGACTCCTCATAATAGCGTGTAGAGCCCCATTCACTCTATTTCCTGCGTTCACTCGTCGTTCTTTATCCTTATCATATCTACCATCCTTTCTAAATAAACATCCCAAAACTCATCCACTTGCTCAATCAACTCCCCTTCTATTCTTATTTCACATAACGTTTTACTTTCTTCTCTTTCAAAATCCATCACTTTCGTCTTACTTTCGTTCACTTTCATACCACTTTCTTTCAATGACCAGTTCATTAAAGTAACAATCATTTGCAACTCGGTCGCCAACGATGCAAATATGACTTGATCATCGGTGTACAAAAGGCATTTGACGGTTACCTCACTCATTCTCAACCCATATTCTTCAACTTTCAAAGTTTGCAAACAACTGTCCATTAATAGATTAAACAACCACGGGGAAGCCACACATCCCTGTCTGACACCTTTATGAATGCCAGAACAGTCCGAGTAGATCCTGTTGATCCTGATACAAGCACTAGAGTCCCTATAAAGAGACCTTAATGCCTGTATCAAGCCAGCGCTCAACTCAAATGAGTTCAGTGTTTGCCATAACACATTCCTGTCCACTCTGTCTTAAGCCTTTTCCAAGTCCATGAACGCACAAAAAACTTTCAGGTTTTTAGCCAAAAACTTCTCCACTATCATTCGCATGGAAAAGACTTGATTCGTACACCCCATCCCCTTTCTAAATCCAGCTTGCACATCCCAAATTTTTCCATCAGTTTCTTCCATAACTCTTTCAATTAACACCTTAGCATACAGTTTACACAGAATGCTAAGCAAGCTGATACCACGGTAGTTTTTACAGTCCTGCTGCGAACCCTTTCCCTTATATATTGGAACTATCACGGCTTTGCACCAGTCTTCCGGTACCCGCTTCAGTTCCCAACATAAATAAAACAAGGTGCACAGCAAGCCTGTAACCACACCCTCTCAAGCCCTTAGCATTTCGAGTGATATTCTATCATATCCGGCTGCCTTACTTGCTTTCATGCTTTTCATTGCTTTCATTATTTCATCTATACTTATCTCCTCAAAGTATTCCTTCCATCTCTTTAAATTCGAAACCTCAGCATCCGTATAGCATTAATTCTAGGCTGTTTGAATTTCCCCCTGGTAGTTCTTACGAGCTTCCAGAACATTTTAATATTTGCCTGGAAGTTATCAGATATTCTTCTATCATTCTTATCTATCATTTTTTGCTTTTTCCTTTCAACAACTTCTTTTACTCTCTTATTTATACGTCTAAATTGTGACTTTTTTCTTTCAATCTCATCATTCATAATGCCAGAATTACCAGTTTTGGAGCAACCATAGATTAGATTTACTAGCAAGTAAATCTAGCCATGCTCTCTTCTTTGCTTCAACTTCCATCCGTACCTCATCATTTCACCACAACGTATTACTTTTCCTTTCATTCGTTCTCTTACTTACACCACTAACTTCGGTGGCTGCATCTACCAAAACTTTCTTAACATTATTCCATACATTCTTCAAGTCTAAATCATTCATACATAATTCATTCAACCCACTTATATTTTCCCTCAGTCTGCATTTATAATTCTCTTTCACACCTTCATCTTGTAACCTCTCTATTCTTATACGCTGTAACGCAGTGGTAGACACAGATGTCCGATGCCGCCAACGCTTGAATAGACCATTAATTCGCCATAAGACCAAGTAATGATCTGTCCCTACGTTGGACCCCCGGTAAACCCTTGTATCTACCACTGCGCTCCTCATTCTTTCATCCACAATTTAGAAATCTTTAATGCTTCATTCATCCCCTCTTTCCCATGTATACATGTGTATCCTCTTATGGCGAAAAAAAGTGTTCGCCACAAAAAGATTCTTCTCCACACATACGGTGAGGAGGTCTTCACTTCCTAATATCCTTTCATAACCAAACCTCTTCACCCCAACGCTTCCAATAAAATCTCCTAACACAATAATATTTTCATTTTCCTTACATTTCATCAACACCAGCCTTACCATGTCCCAAAACTGCTCTCGGATATAAGTGGGCTTAGACATATCTGGGGCATACACCCCTAGCACAAACAACTTCTTTAAGCCCACTGTCATTCGTATCCACAGCACCCTTGGGCTCACACATTCATACTCTTTCACACATTGACCCATTCTTTCTGAAATGATGACACCGACTCCCTGACATGCTCGCTCGGTCTCTTCTACACCAGACCAGTAAGCGGTATACATGCCATGTGCAGTGACATATCTTCCCTTTCGTTTCGTTTCGTTTACACATAACACATCTATTCCTCTATCTTTCATCATTTCGCATACTTCATACATCATATCATTCATTGCTCCACATACATTCAGCGTAGCCATATGGGCCTCCGCAATCCACTTTTCGCCCCTTCGGGAGACAGGACGTGACGAGTGACGAACCTCGTCGCCGGTTTTGCTCCCGGAGATTCTTCTGAATTACACACGTTATTATATATTAACTTTGTATTAAAGAAGAGATTATTTTAACAGAAATTAAGTATGAAGTAAAATGTATGATGTAATTTATGCTTCGATCAACAATACCAACAGATAACAGGTCCGGTACAAAATCATACCTTAATGCTGTCCGCGTGAATATACCATGGCATCTAGTAATAAAGTCACAAATCTTACGATCATTAGTTAAAAAAGGAACACATCAATGCATTATTTCTGTCACTTGGAAATGAAAAGACATGGGTTAAATAACATTTCGTTTGAAATCAACCTTTAGTGATAACAAATTTAAGTACTTTTTCCCGTTATTACCTTGCAAGCTACGTCGTTTTGTTTCGTTTCTGCTTGCTTCTTCGAATTGTGCTACAGGAGGTATAGAGTTGCGTTGAACACTAAAATAATTTATGTTTTGGGCATTTTTCTGTGTTGGTATACGTACTTTCCTCATTAGCCATTAAATAGAATATAGTATGTAGTATAATGGATTTAATTAGATTTTGTATGTATATATTTTGTAGTATAGACCTAAGCACTATGCTCAATGACCTCAATAGTGTCTCCCAACGGATAGGTCTTAAGATGAACATGGACAAAACAAAGATTATGTTTAATGTCCATGTCACACCTATGCCGGTAGTTGTTGGGAGCACTAAGCTCGAAGTTGTTGACGAGTATGTTTACCTGGGACAAATAGTCCGACTAGGTAAGTCCAACTTCGACCGAGAGGTCAATCGACGGATTCAACTCGGCTGGGCAGCGTTCGGGAAGCTACGACACATCTTCTCGTCAGACATACCTCAAAACCTTAAAACTAAATTGTACAACCATTGCGTGTTGCCAGTGATGACTTACGGATCTGAGATATGGTTCTTCACTGCTGGCCGTATGAGGAAGCTCAAGGTCGCTCAGCGAGCTATGGAGAGGGCTATGCTCGGAGTTTCTCTGCGTGATAAACTTAGGAATGAGGATATCCGCAGTAGAACCAGAGTAACCGACATAGTCCAACGGATTAGTAAGCTGAAGTGGCAGTGGGCCGGCCATATAGCTCGAAGAACTGACAACCGATGGGGAAGAAAGGTTCTTGAGTGGCAGCCTCGTACCGGTAGGTGAAGTGTAGGGCGACCCCCCACGAGATGCAGTGACGACGTGGTACGATATGCAGGAAGTCGATGGATGCAGGTGGCTCAGGACCGTGCTTTGTGGCATTCCTTGGGGGAGCCTATGTTCACCAGTGGACTTATGAAAGGCTGTAATGATGATGATGATGATGATGATGATGATATGTATTATATATATATATCATATATATAAATGGGTATATTCTTTTTATTACACCAATTTGCCCTACCCCTGTTATCTTCATGTAATCCTGTCGATTCATTGGTTGTTTCGAAGAAATTGCTGTTAGGAATAAGACCGCCTATTGCGTTCTTGTTTGTGTTGGTATGCAATAAAGAATAATAAATAAATGAAATACTTATTAATTTAAAGGTTTGGTGTATAATATGATAATTTAATTTATCAGTGTGTTTATGTGTCGTAAACAAAAAGTAATAAACTGTAAATTCACATTTTGTTTTTTAAATGTATGTAATGTCAGCGGCTGGCAAAGGTGTCTTGATAGCTGGATGTTACAAACAAAAATATCACAAAATTCCACATATATATATATTTATCTTTAAAATATTTATAATAGAAGTAAAACTATTTTTACGGATTTTATCGCGTTTAATTAACTTATTTTATATTCCCGACGTTTCGGTTGCTTTCCAGCAACCGTGGTCACGGGGGACTGGACTGGTTGCTGGAAAGCAACCGAAAAGCAACCGAAACGTCGGGAATATAAAATAAGTTAATTAAACGCGATAAAATCCGTAAAAATAGTTTAATTCAATGTGTAGTGTTCGCGTAAATATAAGAAATCATTATAATAGAAGTAAACTTCAGTGCAATCAATAAAACAAAAATCAAAATATTTACAACGATTCAACATTAATGATTTTTCCTTATTGCTTATATATGAATTAATTTCCTTTAAATAAGTTGAGATTGTTGTACAA
This sequence comes from Parnassius mnemosyne, assembly GCA_963668995.1. Classification (NCBI taxonomy): domain Eukaryota; kingdom Metazoa; phylum Arthropoda; class Insecta; order Lepidoptera; family Papilionidae; genus Parnassius; species Parnassius mnemosyne. The sequence goes on from CAVLGL010000091.1 coordinate 25,037,515, forward strand.
TTGTCATTTTGATTTATTTTTGATGACACAAGCAGAGACAAAAGTAGCAAGTACCATTATTTAAAATTCTGGTAACAAATTATTAAAAATGATTACAATACAAATCTACTCCATGCATCCACTGTTCTGTTTCACAAATATTTACGCGTGTGTTAACCAATTTTGACAAAACATTTGAAGGGGTGAACATAACTTATTCTACATGTACTTACCGAAAGTAAGACACTGGCCGTTAAATTGCTTTTTCGAGAATTATTCTTGCAACTATTAAATACACACTGCGGCATTGTGACACGTGTTTACATTGGCTGTGTTTCAAGTCAATTAAATGAAATAAAAGCTCACGTCTATAGTGCGCTCTTATTTACTGGGAGGTATTTTTTGCCCTGATCCGACATCTAGTTGGTATTGTTGATCGAAGAACTTATGTGATGATATATACAATAATGTTTGTAATTGAAGCTCGGTAATCTTCGTATCACATCGCTGCGGTTCGGTCCCTCCTCTAGTTGAGCTCCTCTTCCTCTTACAAACCGATGCTATTATATGTTATCTAGGTGTTAACATTGGTCATGCAAGCACTTGTTCCAAGTATAGTTTAAGCCCGCGTTTTTCAATCAACCCTTTGCCTTACTTTTTATTTTTACACTCAGTGTCTAGTGCATACATATAAATATAACCTTCACAAAACAGATCAACACCAGTACACAAATATCTTGTTAGTATTCAAGTCTAACATTAGATGTTGGAGCTGCACATGCTAAGTACATGTCAGAAGTCAGATGCAGATAATATTCGCTTGTTAGTGTGTGGTCTATGTTACGGTGAAGGATATTTAAAATGTGAAATTGAAGACATAAGTTATATTTTATTAAATAACAACCACAACAAAAACTGTAACTTTTCTGCCACTAAGAAGTCCACAGTTGGACGTGAGAATTATAACAATATAACAATAATAATAATAATAACATTAAGTGTTTTTTCGTTTTCGTTTAGTATTTAGTTATTATATCAGATTCTATCAAGACTTGTGCCCATTACTTGGTTTTGTTTCCTCTGTCGCCTCTTTCTACATCTACGAAACGATATTCCTACACCCCAAATTCATAATTGTGCTACTAAGTGGTAGTACTCCATTTCTACCTGGGAGTTCGTCTACCTACTACCATCGTTTTACCTATACTTCACACTACTTCACACGTACTTCACACGTCTTAAAAATATATTTTTATTTCAAAAATATGCAGGTTTCTTTTTTATAGGAGAGGGGGCAAACGAGCATGCGGCTCACCTGATGGTAAGTGACTACCGTCGCCTATGAACAACTGCAACACCAGGGAACCAGGGGAATTGCAGATGCGTTGCCGGCCTTTTAAAAATAATTAGGCTCTTTTCTTGAAGGTCCCTAAGATGTATCGGTGTAATCGATTCCACAAGGAAGTTGTGCGAGGAAAAAAAATATCTTCTAAATCGCACAGTGGTGGACCGCCAATCATCCAGATGGTGTGGATGGTATAGCGAGTTCTGCCGCGATGTGCGTTTGTGAAATTTGGCGGCTGGAATTAATCCGAACAATTCTTCAGAGCACTCTTCGTGGTAAATGCGAAAGAAAATGCAAAGAGATGCAACATCTAAACGCATAAACTTGTGCCTTCTGAGGATTAAACTGGACTAGATTTAGTCACCCAATCCGAGACTTTGTTCAGCAAAGACTCGACTTCAGATACAAGTTTTATTCCGGTACTCAGCGACGTTCTCCTGGGAAATATTGGCACGGCTGGTGTATGGAGCAGCATCACCAGTGCTGTCAATGGCATAGCAATAAATGTTACCAGTTTGCAACATATCATTGATATGCAGAAGAAACAGCGTTGATGATAGCACATATTCTTGTGGAACACCAGCGTTAATGGGCTTGTAGTCGGAGCATGGACCGTCTACAACGACCTAGATGCTCCGATCTGCAAGAAATCTGGTGATCCAGTTGCACAATTTCTCGGGAAGCTCATAGGAAGGGAGCTTCGAAAGAATCGCTTTGTGCCAAACCCGATTGAAGGCCTTCGCAATGTCCAAACTAACGGCCAACGCCTCCCCCTTGGACTCTATTACCTCCGCCCATCAATGAGTCAGGTGGACCAAAAGATTACCAGCTAATCGACCCCGACGAAAACCGTATTGACGTATCAGCTTGTGATCCTTAAGGTACCGCATGAGCTAGCACTTTATAATGGATTCCATTATTTTGGAGAACAAGGAGGTGATGGCGATAGGCCTGTAGTTGGACGGGTCTGAGCGATCGCCTTTTTTAGGGATCGTGTGGACAAAAGCTGTCTTCATGATTTCGGGACTACGCCTAGGGAGTAGGAGTACCGAAAAAGACGCGTTAGAACCGGTGCCAACTTCGGAGTACACGTCCTCAGCACAATTGGGGGGATTCCGTCAGGCCCACTCGACTTGTATATGTCCAGGGAGAGGAGTGCTTTGCGAACCGAGCGCTGTAAGAACCGCACATTCGGCATGGAGCACTCACACCGCGGGATCGTCGGCGGTGTGTTTCCCTTGTCATCAAGAGTCGAGTTGCACGCAAAAAGGGAGCCTAAAAGGTCGGCTTTGTCTTTTGCGTCTTGGGCCAGTGAGTCGTCCTCCCTGTGCAGAGATGGTAGTGATGGCTTACAGAAATTTCCTTGGACAGCCTTGGCGAGAGGCAAGAATGCATAGGTTCACGAAGGAAGGCGAACTAGTTCTTTGCTAATTCTGCCTATATGCTCTGACTTTGCCTTGGCAATAACTTTTTTGAAGGACCTGGAGGCGAAATTATACTTTTTTTCAAGCATGCTGGTGTTTATATCCCGAGTCGCCGAAGCCACAGCTCAGACTAGATAACACTCCTGCTTACTGCGTAATGCAGTCTTACACGTGCGCCCAAACCAAAGCTGAGATCTGCCTCCGATGGGTACCACAGATGATGCAATAAATAGTTCCATTCCCTGTAGCACTACATCAATAACAGAGTCAGCAACAGTGCTGGGATTATTCGGCGAGAAGCACACCCGCCCCCACGATGCCAAGAAAGACCGCATTCCGTCCCAATCCGCCGACCTGTAATGCCAAACACGGCGGCAACATGCAGAACGCAACCGCCTGGGGAGCGTGACTGGCACCACACTCCGGATAATACAATGGCCCGAAGAAACGAGAGGAGAATCGATGGAAACCTGATATCCATCCGGATGAGATGTCAGCAGAAGGTCCAACAGGGAAGGTGTATGATCCTCCATATCTGGACTCCACGTAGGCGAAGTAACCAGTTGTGTCCGACCATATGCCAAGGCAAAGTCATAGGCAGATCTCCCCGCATGATCGGTTAAACGTGAACCGAGCCATTCGGCGTGGTGGGCGTTAAAATTGCCAAGGATCACGATCTCTGCGGATTGAACCTGTTGTAGCATGGAATATTGCCATGAGAAGCCATTTGGACGTGGTCGATGAGTCGGTCTGTTTCGGTATTACCGCTATGGGACCTATAGAGGCACCCGTTGACTCGCGGATGGTCGTCGCTGTCTACGCGTAGCCAAAGGATGGACAGGTTCGAACCTTCAAGTTCTTTCTGACCGACACCTGCGTCTCGGTCAGAAAGAACAAGGCCAGCTTCGCCGTTTCGAGATGGTAGTGGACAGCGTTTAGGTTCGAGAGAAGTCCCCTGATGTTGCAGAAATTCACGGAGCGTAGCAGGAGTCGCCTTGGTATTGTTGCTCAGTTTGCCCCAAGCAGTTATTATTGTGATTGGAATTTTGCCCCCCCCCCCCCTCCCCAGAATACGCGGGGAAGCCTGAGCACCCACGCTCAGGAGTGGAGTAACATGGTCGTGGATGCTCAGCGAGAGATTCTCCAGGGGTGCTGCTACCCTCCTGGGGTAGTCTTTGATGTAATTCCGCTACCATGTTGATGGTGGGGGGAGAAGGGGAACTGAGCCTCCAGCCACCTGCACTATGAGGTCGTGGTACCAACACGGCTCAAGCTGGCCCATACGTGCAACAGCAAAAGCTGCCGCGTGGCTCTCTAAATATTTCATTGATGTCGAGATCGAATCCGTATCGTGTAGTTTAAGGCGAGCGTTAGCCCCCGCTAGCTTTAGAATATATCCTTACATTTGTTCTTGATGAGTTTATGGTAATATAATTTATTTTTGAGCTCGAAATTTTAAACCAGATTCTTCATTTTCATTTGAATTGCCATTATTTCTTGTACGTTGTGATTTTTTACTTGTCAATAATGTCATGTATCTACTACCTAAATTACTATTTCTTTACATTCATATTCGATATATCACATTAACCTGTATTAACGCTTAGGACTGCAAATTAGTTTTTGAACATTTTATTGTATATCTATACAAGCTGAGAAAAATTGCACGCTAGAGAAAATACGTAAAAAAAGAGGAAGAAGAAAAACTAAAAAGGAACGACGAACGCTATAGGTTATATATTTTATTTTATTTTTAAAATTCAAGTAAAGTGAAGTAAACAAAATTACAGTCCATCTGATGGTAAGTGGCTACCGAAGTTAATGGACAACAGCAATCAACATCAAACAAAGAAAAGAGGCTACAGATGCGTTGTCAACAAAGTAAACAATTTGATGGCAACAATCATCGATATATATATGTACTACGTACTACATTGCGCATTCCGAACATACACTTTGTTCAACTGAACTGTACTGCAATCTGTACAGTATGTCATTTAATGTGGTTTCAATCTACTAATTAGTCTGTGGTTTCAATATTCATGCAGTGTGGAGCGGCGCTAGATTTTAAATTAAAGTTTAAGCCTGGTCGTAAATAACAATTCAGTAGTGAAGTAAGTAAAATTATTTGTTGTTCAAGTGAATAAATAGGTAATAATATCGTAATATTACAAAAGAAAAAATCATGAAAAAATATATTTCTTTAACTCAGCGCGTAGGCTCAACGCGCTTAAATCAACTGCGCATGCGCGAACACAAAGAGTAGTGCACATTTTTTGTTTAGAAAGGCTTCTCTAGTACGTAGTACATATAACTCAATGGCAACAATACATTTTTATTTACGTGGTAGAGCCATGCTGAAACTATATTATGGTTGTAGCACGAATAGGTCGGCTCGACCGGGGAAGAACCACGCTCTCACAGGATACCAGCGTGAAAGAACAGCTTAATGCTTCTGTGTGTTTGTTGCCACGATCAGTGAGTGTAGCAAACACAGATTTTTATAATTAAGTTGTTATCAAGAAGACCATGCTACCGATATCCTGTGTCAATTCCCTTTGTGGTCTCTTAAGACATCCCCAAGATAATATGGAATTTCTCTCACCGCCTCTACAGGGCCTTTGATACGTTTACGTCGTGTAATTTAATTCATTGCTTTCCTTTATTTACTTCCGTACTACATCCTGACTTCGTATAACTTGTGAAGCTATTAACATATCAATACACACTAGTGGTCGTGGTCCAAACGTATATACGGAAGCGAAAGAACTTTTATGATCATGTTTAACTAAATAATAAAACCGACTACAAAAATGAAAAATAATAAAATAGATTCCAAGTAATTTAATAGTTAAATTAAAAAAAATTATGAAGTAAAAATAGCTAAAAGAGCACTAAAACAGTTTCTAATCACATAACTATGTGGTTATGTCTATATCCTGTAATATGTTGTATTATTATAGGTTATTAATAATATATTAGATGATAAGACGATTAGTACCAATTAGTATCATTAGTAATTTATAGTTGATAGACCACACCAATTAAACCGTGTGTGGTTTTTGTTGGAGGGCTAAAAATTTTCAATTTTAGCTAACAACAACAGAATAAAGAAATAACAAAAAAGTTTCTGAAGCTGTGAATTTGTGGAAAGTATATTTATGCTTTTTTTTTAAATCTGATTGCACTTTTTTTAAATTCGGTTATTAACTAGATGCTGGGACTCCGTTTAAGATTTCTTCTGGGTTGGTACCACTCTGTTTTCTATTTCTGCTGCAAACAACAACGCATGTACTGCTGTGCTCCAGTGTGAAGCGCAAATGAGAGCCAGTGTAATTACAGGGTGTGAGGCATACCATCTTAGTCCTCAAAGGTGACGACGCTTCTGTAACCTTCTTTGTTTGAAGTTGGTGGCAGGGTTCCATGGTCTGCAGAAGCCACTTACCATCAGGTGAACTGTAAATTTGTTGGTCACATTAACTTTATAAAAAAAAAATTAACACATTTTAGTTGATTAAGTTCTGTCACAAGCTTAAGCTCAAGATCGAGGTAATAACGGCTCCGTGGCACAGTGGCGTAGCAATGAGTTGTTGCGCCGGGGGCCGTGGGTTCGAATCCCGCACGGAACAAGTATTTGTATGGCCTACAAATAATTGTTCCGGGTCTAGATGTTTGTCCTCGTGCAATGTATGATTGTAAACTGCCTCCACGATACAGGAGAAAATCCTAGTGTGGGGGTAACGTTTTTAAAAAAAGATAAAAAAAAGAATAAGTAAAATTTTATTTAATTAGTTACATGAAAACTTAATCCCTTTAGTCCACCCATAGAATTAAAAGAGAGTTAATAAAATGGGTTTACAAGTAAAGGTGATATTTAGTAATAAAAAGACAAAACATACAGTTGATTGAACATTGAACTTCTACCTTTATTAAGTCGTTAATATTGTTGGCATCATAACGAAATGTTGGTTTTAACTGATTGGCCACGGCGATTATTCGTCACTTAGTGATAATAATAATAATCGAGAATTTACCAGTTATTTTTCAAAAGAACAGTGAAGTTATGCGGTGTTAAGGGAATTTCATTTTTATTTCATGAAACATATGATCAAAAAGTTTTCCTTGTTTATTCGTATTTGGTCTTTTTTTTTCCGAATTTTGCACGATGACCTTTGAAGATTCTTTAAATATTCACATTGCTCGAAAGGGCTTCTTCCAATGATTTATTTCACGGAGTTTTTAATAGTAATTTTAATTCTGTATACAAACACTTCGTCACAAATAAATTTCCATTCTTTTGTCACCTCCTGTACAGAACCAAACAGTTATTTATTTAATCTGAAGAAGATTAAACGTAATTACCACGCTTGCTATCACTTAACGCTGAATATCTCCAAAAGTTTGGATATTTTTACATCCTTTTTACTGGAAACGAGGCATTCCACCTTAGCCTTCACGGGTGACAAAGCATCTGCATTTTGATTCGTAATCGAGGATGGATGTAGATGTCCACAGCAACCACTTACCATCAGATGGACTGTGTGCTCGTGTGTCACCCTATCCTATAAAAAATCTAGAATAAATGAGTTATATTTATGCGTGAAAATCTTGAAATTACTATTAAGATATTTGCAGATCACAACTTCGTAGATTATTTTTTTATTGGTCTGTAAAAGTACAGTGCTGAATATGTACTGTTGTAGGTAGTATTACCCTTAATCGTAACGCTTGCGAGAACTGTTGTTTACCAGATGTAACACATGTGACGCTGCTGGTTTTTCCTTAATACTTTACATGTTGTGAAAACGAAGTACTCATACCACCATCTGTTGGAAGCTAAAAGAGTTTTCTGACATTTTCAAACAGTTCAACAAACCTCTTACGACACACACGGCACGAAATAAGGTGATAGAATCTGTTTCACCACCAACTAAATGGTGTGTTGTATTTAAATACAGGTCTGCTGCTTAGTTTCATAACCGGTATCCCACAACAACCAGTAGCGTTTATAATTTTTTTATTATGTATTATGTTTTTGACAGTTCTCTGAATTGGGGGAACAAAATGGGGTGATTCTCTACTGACTCTAGTGATAGGAAGCGTGATAATCCTTTATGTGGTAGAAGCTGTTGCAGCTATATTAACGGTATAGTTGTGAACAGAAATATTAATTTTATTTCGTTTTAAAAAGTACATGCCTTAAAAACTAGTAGATTGGAATCTCCTTTTAAGCAAATAATGCCTGTGTTTGGAGGGTCCGCCCTTCCATTACTATATCCATCTTACAAGGCAGTATGGGTAAACATATTCTATATCCATATAAATGTTATATATAACTTAAATTCTAAAATTAGGATAAGCAATTATTAGGGACCACGCTCTCACAGAATACCAGCGTAAAATAGCAGCTTAACACTGCTGTGTTTCGTATGGTGAGAGTAGAGAACCGAAGACTCTTTCCACTGGAAACGAAGCATTCCATCTTAGTCCTCACCGGCGACAACGCATCTGAATATTGATTCGTAATCGAGGATAGATGTAGATGTCTATGGGCCACAGGAACCACTTACCATCAGGTGGACTGCGTGCTCGTTTGTCACCCTTATCCTACAAAAATGACGTTACCACTAGTTGAATTAAAATTGTATATATGTTAATATGTCGCTCTATTCTTGTAACTTGAACCAAAATGGATATCTGCATCTGATGTCGGAAATGTAGTTAACATACGTGGAAGCAGACTCAAATTTCGCATTCCGATATAAACGCAGTCGACGCGTTAAATTCTGACTTAATGTAAAACAAATTTACAGGAAGATTGTTATCTACGGATTTGATATTTTTGTTAAAACCATTTCTATTATATGTAAACGTAAATAGGCTCATATCAATATAATAAATGAGTAAACTTAAACTATATTAATGAAACTTATACAAACAACCAAATAATTCACATTTTCTTTATATAGAGGAGGCAAACGAGCATACGGCTCACCTGATGATAAGTGACTACTGCCCACCATGAACAACTGCAACAAGAGAAATGCAGGTGATATGCCGGCCTTTTTAAAAGAATAGGCTCTGTCGTCCATACGTCGAATCGGTCCGGAAAATTTTCTCATGAAATGCGATTTTACAAACAAGTTGTGCGAGGAAGAAAACTCCTGGTAAACTGACAGTGGTGGACCGCCAATGATCTAGATGGTATGAATGGTATCGTGAGTTACATTACATTATAAAATAATTAAAAATATTATATTCTAGCTTTACCAGCAGCTCCGTCGTGTTAAAAAAAAACGACGATTTGTTACTGCTTCATTAATTAATAGGCTTTAGCTTGGGATAGACTTAAAGTTTTATATAAAATAACATAATTTAAAATTAAAAAGTTTGTAGAACCGACTTCAATATAAATTATTAAAACTAACCCAAAAACTGTTAGTCAGACCTTGATAAAATTTATATGGGATCATATGTGAAGCAGCACCTACCAAATAAAAAAATAATCATCGAATTTGGTTCACCCAAAAAGAAGTTATGAGGTAACACACATAAAAAAATCAAACAGTCGAATTTAGTATCTCCTCCTGTTTGAAATCGGTAGAAAAATATCTATATCCTATTCTGGTTTGTTATTTATAAAATGTCAAGTTTAATCAAAATCCCAACTATTGTTTATACGTAATTGAGATATAGATCTAAATGTGTATGAGTCTTTTTCTTATAGGATAGGGTGACAAACGAGCACACAGTCCACCTGATGGTAAATGGTTACTGTTTTCTTTTTTTTTATAGGATAAGGGTGACAAACGAGCACACAGTCCACCTGATGGTAAGTGGTTGCTGTTTTTTTTTTATATAGAATAGGGGGCAAACGAGCATGCGGCTCACCTGATGGTAAGTGACCACCGCCGCCCATGAACAACCGCAACACCAGGGGAATTGCAGATGCGTTGCCGGCCTTTTAGAAAGGTGTAAGCTCTTTTCTTGAAGGTTCCTAAGTCGTATCGGTCCGGAAAATTCGCTGGTGGTAATTGATTCCACAAAGAAGTTGTGCGCGGGAGAAAACTTCTTCTAAATCGCACAGTGGTGGACCGCCAATCATCCAGATGGTATGGATGGTAACGCGAGTTTTATCGCGATGTGCGGTGGTGAAATTGAGCGGCTGGAATTAGTCCGAACAATTCCTCAGAGCACTCCCCGTGATAGATGCGATAAAATGCGCAAAGAGATGCAACATCTCTACGCAGTGCCAGTGTATCGTGCCGATGAGAAAGAACTCGGTCGTCGACGATTCGAATCGCTCTGCGCTGGATGCGGTCAAGTGGAAGGAGCTGGCACTGGGGTGCCCCGGCCCAGAGATGAGAACAGTATTCCATGTGGGGCCGAACTTGCGCTTTGTAAAGTTGCAAGCGATGTGCCGGCATGAAATACTGTCTCGCTCTGCTGAGCACGCCAAGCTTTTTAGAGGCCAATTTGGCCTTCCCTTCCAAGTGACCACGAAACTGCACGCTATTCGATATGTCGATGCCAAGGATTCCGATACTGGCTGAGGCAGCAAGGGGAGTGCCTTGAAACTAAGGAGATACGACAAAGGGGTTCTTTTTAGCGGTAAACGCGCAAACTTGTGTCTTCTGGGGATTGAGCTGTGGGCCATATACATCTACATTTATCCTCGATTACGAATCAAAACGGCAGATCCGTTGTCACCCGTAAGGACTAAGATGGAATGCCTCGTTTCAAGTAAAAAGGATCTCCGGTTCTCTACACTCACCATACGAAACATAGCAGCACTAAGCTGCTATTTTACGCTGGTTTTCAGTGAGAGCGTGGTCCTTCCCCGGTCGAGCCGACTCATTCGTGCTACAACTATACTACTAATGTAATATATAAACTGAAACTACCCTATACATGCATCGTTTCGTAGGGGTGTAAGTATATCCACTACCTCTTTTAATTCCGTGGGAGTCGTAAGAGGCCATAGAAGAAAACTGGAACAGGAGATTGGCAGCAGCATCTTCCTGATAACAACTCCATAATAATAAAAACTGCGGTTGTCAACCGGCCGGTGAAGCGTAGCAACTATGATAATATCCCTACGAGCTGACGCTTGAATTTGTGAATTGAAAAGTAAGAAATTGAATTGGCCCTTCTTTCTCATTTGAATATCTCGTCTTCAACTCAGGAATGGTTCTCAACGTATCTTCGATGACGCCAACAGGCCGTGTGCACTGGACATATACTATCTGACTGGTGTGATGTGTCTACTGGCGTCCTTCAAGGCGGTATAGTCTCTCCTCTTCTGTTTTCAATTTTTATCAATCTCATCACATTAAATTTCAATTGCTCTTACCATCTGTATACTGATTACCTGCAGTTATACGTGCAAGTGGAACCCTCAAATGCTATCTCATTATTAAATGATGACTTGAAATACATCTCCGAATGGTCCACTGAGTATGGCATAAACGTGAACTCATCTAAGCGCTAAATAATAATCTAACGGTGCGTATACATTATATAACATAACATGTTATATAACATGTTTCAGTAATATGGAGGCTGAATGTTATAAAACGTGTTAGATAACGTGACACAAATGTTATATAAAACGAACGGCAGAACGACAAACGACGATGTCATACGACAATGTCATATAACATTGTTATATTGTATTGTTATTGGAATGTGTACAGTATTGTTATATGTTGCAATGTTGAAAAACAATGTTACATAATGTGGACGTGTTATAAAACAAAAGTTATACAACATGTTACTTGATCTGGACGCACCTTTAGGTAGCCCACAATTATTATCGAAACTAGACGTTCCCACCCTATCATCAATTATGTTTAAAAATAATGTCATACCATTCTCTACCCATGTAAAGAACCTTGGTCTGTACGTTGATGGTTTCTTAATATGGAACAAACATACTCGTATTCAGGAGGTTAGTCGCTAAAGCTACTGGAATTTTGCGATCTCTATATCGATTAAAAAACTTTCTTCCCACTAATACTAAGATTTTACTTGTCCAGTCACTTATCCTACCGATTATTGATTATTTCGATGTGTGTTGCTCAGACCTGTCTCAACATCTTCTTAATACATTGAATCGTCTACTTAACAACTGTATCAAATACATCTATGGTCTCCGTAAATGCCATGACCATGTATCTTCTTTTCGTGCTCAGCTAAATTGGCTGCCTATCCGTCAGCGCAGATATGTCAGAATGCTCTGCACCATTTTCACAATTCTGAACGATCCATGTGCTCCCGAGTATCTGAAATCCAAATTTCAATACCTGGGAGATTCTCATAATCGCTCTTTCCGTTCATCGGCTAATCTTAAGTTGCTCACTCCTTTACACCGTACTGGTTATTTATCTCACTCTTTCGCCCTCACGGCCATCTGGCTATGGAACAACATCCCTCTTGACATTAAAAAAGCTTCCAACAAGTTTGTTTTTAAAAATCAAGTCCGTAAGCATGTGAAAAAATCGTTGCAAGTTTGAACTAACACAGCTCTTATTTTCATACACATATGTATATTTCATATTTGTTCTGACATAGATAATATTTATACGTATTGTATATATATGTAGTGTATGAATGTATATGTGTATGTTATATTTATATGTATATACAATATTTTTTTAGCCATTTCTATTTTGATTACTGCTGCACCGCCTCTTTTTTGTATATCACTGTTTAGCCTAATGGTTTACTGGGAGAGAATGCCCTATGGTATTAAGTCCGTCATATGCACAACTTTGTGCATGAAAGATTAAATCAAATTTATTAAATAAAAATAATTAATAAAATAATAAAAAAATTGAGGGACGCTTAAATCCAGCATTGGACTTTCGTATGCTGTAATGAATTGATGGATACTATACATCCTATAGCAATGATCATCATGTCACATTATTTCAAACTAGAATAAACATAAAATTTTACGACTAATACTAAATGATTTAGTTAGACATTACATCTTAGTAAAACGAATTTCTTGACACAACTAGCTCTTTTTTATAAAACTGAAGTGATAAACAAACCAGTCCACCTAACGTTAAGTAGCTTACTTCAGGCCAAGAAAACTTGCAGGCAAGTTCAAACAAAAAAGGCTACGCTTTGTTACTTCCGAAAACTAAGATGGAATGTCTCAATGCAGCACGGATGAATTGTTTCGTGTATATACTGTTAGGAATGAGATAAAACAAATAAAAGAAAATATAAAAAAATTGAGGGTAGAACTGTAATCTCCCATTCGTTCTGGCGGCATAAATTATCGCGCTGGTGACTAAGAGAGATCAGTCAGTTATTTTAAGAGTCTGCTAGGGTATGCAAGGACGATTGATTTACTGAGAGGTTGCCCTGTGTTATATTTGAGTTGGGTGGTTTTGCTATTGGTTCACATACTTACTTCTTCACATTACACCAGTGTATGTTTGTGACGGGAAAACGTTACAGTTGGTCGAACTGTATGAATGATCGGTTGATTGGTTTTTGATAGTAAGGATGGTTTGTTACTGATTAGCGTTATTTTATTTAAATAATTTGAGAATAATTTCTAACAATACATACACTAGAAATCGAAAAAAAATTTATTAGGCCTTTTCTACCTACGTATATTTTTATATCTCAGGGGTGACAACACATCTGCACTTTGATTATTAATAAAGGATAAATGTAGGTGTCTATGGGCCATAGCATCCACTTACTATCAGGTGGAATGTGTGCTCGTTTGTGCCACCCTTATTCCATAAAAAGAACTTTACTTTAACTCAGTGATATTATTAGTTTATTATGTTAAACGTTTTATGTTTGTAAGTAAGCATGTGTTACCTTTTATATGTTTTGGAAAATAAATTTGTAAGCTTTCAAAACCTCGCATGTTCTCCTGGCGTTTTAAAAATTACGGCGATAATACGCCATTGTTTTATTTATGTTTTCTTTTATTATCCTCACTTTATGATTTTCTTCTGCACCGTTAAGGCGTTTAACATGCAAACATTTTGCAAGTACAATAATCCAAAATCCGGAACGTAAATAATCGTTCCGGATTTTGGATGATTGTATTCGACATTTGTACCGTGCGGTATTCGATCCCGCGACCCTCAATGCTGCAATTCAATGCTTAGTTGTCTTACTCATTGTGACATCGTGTGGAATGAATAATGTCCTCCAGACCGAATTTCGGCCACGGCTTCCAGTCTTAACGGTGACTAGCCATCTAAGTAGGAAGCGATTATAGTGTCTGAGTGTGTGCGCGAGCTTAGGTGCACTCCTTATTTGCTCACTTTCATATCCCTTATAAATCAATAGGACACGGGGCATACGGGGATGATACACCGCCTCCTTACTCTGAGTTGCTATTGAGAATTTCTTAACGAGAGACCCATTAACTGATTTTGGTCCGTCCCGGGATTCGTACCCAGGACTACATGATTAATCATATTATCATCAGTCGTGCTTATGACATATGTGTAATGAATATTACACATATGCTTATGACGTAACGAGGTGGCGGTAAAGTCTTTCGATGTCGTCGCACTCTTTAATTAATACTGCAGGAAAAACTTAAAAGGGTTAAATAAATAAACTTTAGAAAATAGTGTAACCAACTCCAAAAACAAAAATTCCACATAATTGAAAAGTCTAGGCACTTCAAGACACTATGTCGTCGGACGAACTTCAGAAGCTATAATTTTTTTCTTTTTAACGATTTGTTATAATTTTTGTCCTTTTACTGAAATAACAGTGTAATAAGATTGCTTTTCTTTTATTAAAAAAAACATTAAATTAATTTGGAGCCTACATTTTCAAATACTCAAACTCTTAACATTTCAAATCAGCTTGAAATTAGTAAAGCATTTCACTACAAGAAACCGTAGATTCAATTAATTTCGGTCTCTCAGTTTCAATGGGGCAAATTTCATCGCTTATGAACGTCGCTAGCCGCTTATAACTTGCATTTAATTTACATACTGACGTCTGCATCCAACGTTGGAGATGTATTCAACATATGTAGTTCCAAACTCAAAGTTAAGACGAATATTAATGCTGCTGACGCGTTTAGCGCCAGACCAGACCTGAGACTTGTTGAATAAGCTGTATTCAGGAAATTAGTTTGCTATATTAAGTACCATAACGCGTTTTGTTATGATATGGAAAATTATTCCACTACTTTATATGTTGGAATTAAGTAATGATAATTTTACGTACGAAGTGAGTAAAAATGCTGATTAAGATGAAACATGGACGTATTCTTTACGTGGAAGAGCCAGTAGGTCAGTTCGACCAGGAAATGATCACGCTATCACTGAATACCAATATGCTGAGTGTAGAGATCCCTTTAACTGTAAACGAGGCATTCATCTTAGTCCTCAAGGGTGACAAGGCATGTGTATTTTGTATTTTGTTCGAGGATAGATGTAAATGTCCATGGGCCACATCATCCACTTGCTATCAGGCGGGTTGTGTGCTCGTTTGTCACTCCTATTCTATTTTCCAATACTCATGGATTCGTCGACCTCTGTACTCAATGGAATCAGTTATTTTAAAAAGTGATTTATACGTGGTAGAGCCATGCTGCATCTATATTATGGTTGTAGCACGAATGGGTCGGCTCGACCGGGGAAGGACCACGCTCTCACAGAATACCAGCGTAAAATAGCAGCTTAACGCTGCTGTGTTTCGTATGGTGAGTGTAGAGAACCGGAGACCCTTTTTACTGGAAACGAGGCATTCCATCTTAGTCCTCACGGGTGACAACGCATCTGCATTTTGACTCTTAATCGAAGATAAATGTAGATGTCTATGGGCCACAGCGACCACTTACCATCAGGTGGACTGTGTGCTCGTTTGTCACCCTTATCCTATAAAAAAAAACACATAACAAGTATACAACGAATGACAAATCGATAAGCTTCTTCGGTGAGTTCCTTTATAATCGCAAATGTCGTAGGTCGTCTACTCGTAGTTGCTTCCTGAAGTAGAGTTTACTTTCGCGTTCCCAAAATAATTAATTATCCGAATCTTTTATATGCAATAAGAGGAATGTAGGACACTGTAGATATCCACCCTTATCTTCAAGAACAATCTCGTGCAACGTGATGCGACACGGAACTGTCTATCATAACAATAACGATATAAAGATGACTGATATAGTAGAAGAAAGGTTATCGAGTGGCAGCTTTGTTCTGGTAAGTGCAGTGTTGGGCGACCCCTCACTCGATGGAGAGACAACTTGATGAACCACGCAGGTAGTTGATAGTTGTTGGTAGTTAAAGTTCACATACTTCGCGGCTATAAGGGTGGCCTTTGTAATTATGTAGTGATAGTGTGATAGTAAATCATAATAATACTTTAGTGTCATATTGCACTACTAACACTACTAGCACTACTAGCGCCTAAAAATCAAAATTCCAACGTTTTGTCGCATGAAAACGAATTTAACAATCATATATTGAACATATAATTTATATAAAAAGTACATTTTCAAAAAGATAAATGATTGTTGAAGTTATGTTTTTTTTAAATCGAGCATTTGCTATTTTTACATAATAAACGGTTTAAGTGGCATAAGGTGTAGATTTATTAAGTCCGCATGGCCACCATGCGGACATGCGGGTAAACAGGATAACTTTCGAAAATATCAATTGTTCAACTCAATCTATTTTTTAAACTCTTCATCTACCATGTGGGAAATCATGGAATGTAAATGGCACTTTAATTTTATTTTGTTTTGTAATAATTAATGTTTTTCAGCTGAGAAATAGCGAAATTTTCGGTGTTATGAGCAGCCTTGTATTAATTTACTTTACTATATACACTTAGCCTCACTCCCGGCCGCAGAGTATGCTTTAGAAATACAAAATATTCCAAATACCAAATTTGGTACATACTTGACCTAGGTAAGATATTATTATTATTTTTATAATGACAGATTTTTAATACAATATTTTGTTTCGCGTAAGTGCGCAGGATTTATATATAAATATAATTATACGTCTTGGACTTTATGGAAACTTGAAGGTGTACTTCGATATCTGCTACTGAAACTCCTTGACGAGTAGAACTAGGTGTGCCGAGGCTGTGCTTTTGTTAGTTATGATGAGACCTTACCACGACTTGAAGGTGTACTTCGCTGAATGCTACTGGAGCTCCTAGAAGAGTAGTAATAGTAATAGGAGTGCCGATTTTGGGCTCGTTTTGGTAGTTATGATGAGACCTTACCTGCAGACTTGATAGAGTGACTTGAAGGTGCACTTGGATGACTGCTACTGGAACTCTAACGAATAGAACTACAATTATATTTTTTTCACTATTATATGAGCATTATGAGACGCGTATTTTTGGCTTTTCCAAACTTTATTTAATTTGAATTTTGACATAAATTATCGGAAAATTGGAATTATAGTAATAAGGTTATTAGTGAAAAGTTATTTGTATTTAAAATACTTAAAAAAATTTAGGTACAGTCATGTTATATGTATTTTTAATGCGCTTAAGGCATGCACAATTGGATTTATCAATAGTTTTTTACATATACATAAATATAAAGGACTGACAAATGCAAACTAAACTTTTATTGAGTACTAGCTGGTACTCAGAGCATTGCTGCCGCAGATGAAATATTTGTGGAAATATCGTTTTAAATTTGGAAGGGTTATATTGCTTAATTAGGAATTCGATTTTGCAATAATTATTTATTATTAAGATTTAAAGCTGGAAAAAGCATGTGATAAGCGTATTATACAATTGAAAATTACATTAATAAACTCAAGATCATTTGTAAATCGACAAGTTGCACACAGAATGCTTCAAGTAACTGTTATGTTCACAGAACATAATTACTCTCTACCGAGAGAAGAACGCCAACTTCATGCTAAAAAAAGGAAACACGTGTTTATGAGTGTACACTAAAAACGCCACGGTGGGCGCCCATATAAAACTTTTTGGCGGGAATTTCAAACCTTGTATTCTGAAATAACAGCCTTTTATTGACCTTACGGGCTTATTTGCATGCTATTATGGAATAAATAAACATTTTTTTAAATTTTCATGTGTCTGCCTGTCCGAGTTCTTCGGAATGGCTGAACCGATTGAAAACAAACCTGACGAACAGAAAGAGGGCAATGCCAGGAGTGATCAAGGTTAAATTTTATATAAAAAACTTGTAGATTTTCTGTTAAGCCAGCGAAAAGTTGATAAAATTAATGATCTTTAACCTTAAATATAAATTATGCCACATTAATAGAAGCCTGTGTGTAGAGTTAACTGTCTAGCGGCGGTGTAGACTGAAACAAACCGGGAGTAGGCGTCTTCCTAATAACAAATAAAAAACAAAAACACTGCAAATATTCCCCATATAGGCAATCTATGGGAGGCATGTTCAGCAGTGGATTTTTAATAAAAACGTAATGATGGTCCAGTGTGGTCCAATGTGATGATCCGGCATCTAACAATCGGTTGTAGGTGAGAATTGAAGCTACACCACATTCGCAGCATTTGGGATGCTATTCTCTTTCGTCTTATTGAATCGGAACTATCTATTTCAGCATCTAACTGACTTTTTTGTGATCACCAACCAGATTTATCAAAATACTAGCTGTTCCCCGCAACTTCGCTCGCGTGTAATTTAGGGTTTTAATTATATTGCTTCGAACCCTAATTCTTTTTCTAAAATATAAGTGGCCTAAGTTACTCCATAGAACATCAGATATCTGCCAGTAAAAGTCCCGTCGAAATCGGTCCAGCTGTTTCGGAGATTAGCCGGCACAGACAGACTCACAGCCAGACCGACAGACAGATACACAAAAAATTTTAAAATTGTGTTTTTGTAATAAGTACCGTATATACATTCATATGAATTAAGTAAAAAGCTGTTATTTTAACATTAAAAACAGAGACTACAATTTTATTTATTTGTGTAGATTTGATCAAGTAGGAGCGCTTTGTTTGAAACTATCGAAATTATTTACATGTAAAAACAAACGATTACACAGTCCATCCGGTGGTAAGTAAATGCAGTGGCCCATAGACACCTAAATCTATCCTCGATTATGAAACAAAGTGTACGCTAGAAGAAGGTGCCGGCTTGCTGGCGTCCAGCCAAGGAACGTATATTAAAGTAGGATATATCCTGATCTGTTAGAAGTTGGCTAACGCATTTATATGCTGTTGTAACCCGTGTGTACTAAGGAGGAATTCATGACAGCCGGTAATTATAGTGACTCTTCAGACGGGATCACAGCAGTGCAACCACTGCTATTTGTTGGCGGAATTGAGTAAGAGTGTGGTATCTACCCAGCCGGAGCTCTAGGCATAAAGGAAGAAATGCTATTCAATTGATAAATATGTAAGCGACGCATCAGTAGGCATATTATAATGGCATTGCATAAAATATAATTTTTTTACATTCGATTAGACTATATATTATTGTAATATTCTACTTAATAATTACATCATTGTTGAATATTCTAATATGATTATGATATAAGTAATATACTGAAATAATTTAAATGTGGAAATGTATTAGATATAATTGTTTAGGCTAAATCTTAACATTTAAAACTTGCATTCAAAACGCTCGGCTCGGTCGCTTGACGTGTGGGATAGCAACAGTATTTGACGGCGTGGGCCGGCGGGCAGTTTTTTTTTGCGCGCGGCCGTGTCCTGCAGTAGTCTGTAAATTACCCGCGTGACGACCTTCTTATTGCGTTGTCTTTTTTGTGCGTTAACGTGACAACGAGGCTCTTCTTGAGTTTTTGATTGATTAACTTAACTTCGATTGCCATTAATTGCGTCGACGAGTTGTTTGTGTGGCATTTTAATATCGTACGAAGACATTTTTCCTTTGTCGGTAGAACGCTATAAAATTGTGACCCGAGAGGAGATCGCGTTATAATTTCTGTGATTATAATTTTGTGCTAAGTGACGTTAGACTTGAGTTTACATAAAGGTGAACGTCCTACCAAGTGATCTCACATCTTTGGGAGCAGAGAAGCGCATGTGGGTCTGCTGTCCGATTACATCGGTGACGTCAAGTTACATTTACACACTTTCACACACCACTTACATACCATCAACTTAACCCCTGACTGTCCTTATGGTCTACCCTGCCTCCGGAACTCGGTAAGTTTGTGTTTGCTTATCAGTCATTACATAATAATTATCCATAGGCCATTTGGGCCCGAACCCTCTGGTTGCTCGTGGAGTGGACTACTCATGGGCTCTAGTCCAGTCGACTTCTGTCGGGGCAACTGAGGGCCGAAACAATAATTGTAGCTATAATATTTGTTTACCTACGTGTTGAATGCAGCAAACATCATTATTTTTAAGATATATTCTGTCTTATTACCTGTATTCACAAATAAATAAAATTTGAATTTGAATTTGAATCCTAGACACATAGGAGTCCTATTATCTAGAATGTAGTAAGTAACCATATATATTACCCACTCACCATCAGGTGGGATTGTAGTTTAGCGTCTGTAGTCTGTACGTAATTATTAAGAAGACAGCGATAGTCACGAAGGCATGTGTATAATAAGCTCAAGTCCACCTAGTTCAGTTGTCGATTTGCCTTAGTTAGCTGACTGCTACTTCATCTTGTTAATTCGTTGGACCATGTCACTTTTGTTTTCGAAAAAATGAAAAACCTTTTTAAACATGTATGTTTAATCCGATTTACGCTGATTACACATTATGAGCTTTATGTACGTAATATCAAAGTCACATTTGAATTATCGAACGATTTACAACCTTAAAACTTTAGCGAGTGGGACTATTATACAATGAATGAAGGTGAATATATTTTATTGATTTTTAAAAACGGGTTTCATCTATGTTTCACAGTTACATTTACGTACATCTTTTTTAGTTAGTTGAATAGTATAGTTTCGAACGAAATTTTTGAATATTTTATATTAAAACTGCTATGCAGGTTACACATAACATTGGTATTCTGTGAGAGTGTGGTCCTTCCCCGGTTGATTTAATCCCAACGAGAAAAGCATAATATAGCTGCAGCGTGGCTTTAACACATATACTTCCTAATACTAGTGAAAGGCTTTCTCTTTTCTGAGGTGGATTATGATCTATTTTAAGGTGTTAATTATTGTGTAACGTATTATATACTTACCATCATGTGAACTGTGAGCTCGTTGTCACCCTTATTCTATAAAGAAAAGTGCACTGCCGAGTATGTGTAAAATAGCAGCTCAACACTGCTGTGTTTCGTATGGTGAGTGTAGAGAACCGGCGACCCTTTTTACTGGAAAAGAGGCATTCTATCTTAATCCTTATGGGTGACAACGCATTTGCATTTTGATTCTTGGTTGAGGATAGATGTGGATGTCTATGGGTCACAGCAACCACTTACCACCAGGTGGACTGTGTGCTCGTTTGTAACCCTATCCAATAAAGAAAAGTGTTTCCCTCGTATTGTAGAGATAAATTTAAATTCACACTCGGCGGGCGGATTCGGATGAAATTGTTTCCTTGTGATATTGAAGCTTTTAAAAAGCATAGATGAAACCCGTTCAAATATATATTTTACTGGCCATAAAGAAAAAAAAAACAATAATCTTTTTTAAATAATGAACAAGTACTGAACAGGAAACCTAATCATAGCACGGCAAAAACACGATTTAAATTTGAATGAAAACAATCCAATGCTATTCAATTTAATATTATATAATATAGTGTACGAATTATTATCGAAATGTTGACATTGACTTGTTAATTTAATTATGTTTAATTACTTTTAAGACGTATCGACAATACGTTTTGAACCTTCGATTAGCACTTACCACTAAATGACAAGCTCTAGATTTTGGCAAAAACACACAAAATCAGAAATATTCAACATTTATGACTAGCAAACAAAAACTAACCATTATATTAAAAATAACTTTCAACTTGCTATAAAGAACACGGGATTTATAAAACAGCATTGATATCCTAACACTAATCTTAGACTTCAAAAATCAAGGCATAGACAAACTGACAAACACATTCTGGTAACATGAATATTAGTATTTATTTTCTAATTTTAGTACCTGTCTAGCCAACTTTAGTTTTATAACAACTAAAACTTATCAATATATCTGTCAAATTAATGCAATTGGAACTAAAGTTGATTGTTATAATGAAATAATGTAATGAAATAATCCTGAAGTATGTAAATAATGTCGACAAATTAAGGCCCATATTAATAAACGTTACTCAACGACGAACTCAAGTGCATAATAATTTATATTATCATTACGATATCAGCATCTCAAGATCGTTGCTAATTAATAAACACATAAAATCCGTATCTCAAAACGCTGTACGTAGGAATACTGTTCAGTGACTTGCACTCAAGAACACACATTTGAGAGTCGAGTTTCGTTTATTAATCAGTGTGACACTCAGCTGATATCGTAAACTTAAACCGAATCTTGAGATATGCTTATTAATAAGATCATAACCTCAAGATTGTACTCAAGTGCCTGTACTTAAGCTGAGTAACGTTTATTAATACGGGCCTTAGTAAATAAATTTAATTCAGTCTTTTGAAATGAACTAGCTAAGAAATTTAAAAAAAATTACATTAAAATAAATCTATAAAATGACGTAATGTTTGTTTACTAATGGAACAAAATATGCTTAATCTAAAAAGTTCGTTTCGATTACTTTAATTTATTTTTTGGCGATACATTTAAGTGATATTTTACTCTCAAAATGGCGTAAAAGTATAAGGCACGGTTCAAATACTTCACTAAATTTTTTTGCTTAATATAGAAGGACGTATGACACAGCTACGATGTTACTATCTAATGGTATTTTATGCAAAATAATTGAAATTTTCAACCAACTATTTTGGCACGATAGTGGTTTAAAAAGGAAGAGAATCGGTATAATATAACCTCTTTTAATGATATGTTCTTAATAATTGAATTTCCTATTAGTTTTAAAATTAAAAAAAAAAAGAAAACAAAAAGGCGGAAAATAAAACAAAAAATATATTATTAATCTTTTTATTTAAATTTGATTGAATGTAACAGTAAATATGATCCATCTGTAAATATAAAGTCGTATTTAGTCAGTGGATGGATTCCTTTAAGTTCCAGAAAAATCATTATGTTAGATTTTTAACCTTTTTAAATCAGCCAGTCTGTCAACATAACATGTTTCGATAACTGTTACAAAAAAAAAGACGAAAGAAAATAATTAAAATAATAATTAAAATTGCTTAAGAGTAAAATAAAATTAATAAAACTTTGGTATTTGTATTAAAACCGATTAAATTTTGGAGTAGAAAAGCTATTAATTTATAAGAAAAATTACAATTATTATAATTTATTTACAAAGAAGGTAAGCAGGGAGATAAATTATAATTAATTAAAAATGAAATCTTATTATTATTGTCAGTTCGCGATTTGAGTATTATTTTCGTTCACATTTATTTACAGTAATAGTTGTAGCGAAAATTATTCAAACTTATAGATTTACAGGATTCAAATAGATCTCTTAATAACAAAGGGTACGCGTTATTCAGCTATCAAACCTTTTTTAAACTCAAGTCGTCGTATGAACCGTCAATAATCAACTAAAAACCGTCATTTTTAACTTTTTCGTACTTCAAAATATCTTTTTAAGTATTTAAAACCCTATAAAAATCAAAAAAAGGAGAAGCAAGTGATTAGCTTTTAGAAAGAATGGTTTCATAACTGAATAACGTTTTATAATAATTTTTAATAACAATTAAATGCAATTCAACGCCTTACGTACAATTCTCAAAACTGGGGCAAAAATTCAAAATTTTCCCATAAATTTTGTAAAAGACAATATCCATAACAATATAATTATAGTGATACTTTAAAAAATCTTAATTAACGAAAGAGATCCTTCGTGGGAATCGTTAAATTGAAACATTTTTTTTTATCTTAGCCACCTAACAATAACCATTTAATTACAATTGATTACGGGGCATACCGTAAATGTCTTTTGGACGTTGCAACGTTTACGTAAATTACAATTGTAATATCGGAATCAGTATTACAACCATATGCAGGCTCGAGAACGAGTAATTTCGAGCCTAATTGAAATCACCTCGCATAGTTCTATCTAACCGCGATGGACACTACTTCGCGCACAAGTTCGATCGTTCGTATCACATTGAATGAATTTTTAAATCTATCTAATAATTTTAACTAGTTCGTCACATCCTATTTACAATGTCAGCACTTCACATTTAGAGCTGTTCATTAACTTATTAACTTTAAGTTTATTCACGTCACATATAGTCTTCTGTATTTTAAACTACGTGGGTCTCACTTCTCTTGTTGAATGACTCGTCTATCGTCACATTCTGTTTCTTGTTCTCCTTCCTTATCGTTCCGTACTGAGGTACGTCTGACGTTAAGTTCTGCACCGTTAGAATTTGACTCGAGTTGCTATTTTGTGGTGTGCTCGAAGAAATCGGGCTTCCGTATTGGTTCACGTATTTGTGCCTCGACGGATCCTTGAGAATTGACTGCGGCTGCTTGATCGGTGCTGGTTGTGGCATTTGTGAGTGCTGCAACAAGAACAGTTTAATTAAATTTTCGATGACCGAATTTTGGTCAGGGCGGCACGTCTCAACTGATACTAGCCATTTGCGCAGAACATGATTATAGTGTAAGAGCGTGAAGAAGCACAGGCGTATTCCTTCACTCTCATAGTCCGATGGGATGGTTATATGAGACAACCAGAGAGATGAGGCGCAAGAAGATGAAACATCGCCAACTTACGAAGAATTTCTAGACAGAAAACCCAATAACTGATTTTGGCCCAACCCAGGATTCAAACACACACATTCGGGACCACATGATAAGTAACCGTGCTTACGACCACTGGACCAACGACGCAACCATTCAGGATATATAATAAGTATATTTTAATAATATAATATGTCTGGAACGAATTAAAGTTATATTTTTCAACGTGGTGGTGCCACGCTGCAGCTGTATTATGGTTGTAGAAAGAATGGATCGCCTCGACAGGGGAAATAGCACTCTTTCACAGTATACCAGCGTAAAATAGCAACACAATGCTGCTGTGTTTCGCTTGGTGACTGTAGGGAATCGGAGACCCTGAGGAAACGAGGCATTCTATCTTAGTTCTCAGGGGTGACAACGCATCTGCACTTACATACCTGAAGCTAAGTGGGCGATAGCGTCCACTTAGCTTCGGGTAGACCCAGCGTGCGGTAAAGGGCAGAATTTCTCTGCGGTATCTGGAAGATAATCCGCAGATGAACAAGAGTAATTCGTCACGGATAGTAAATACATGTCCTCGAATGGAAACCTTGAACTGGAAAGCGACGCCCTACGAGATGGTTTGACAACCTGATGAAACAACGATTGACAAACCTAGCCGATAGATGCAGGTGGCTCTGTATCGTAATTTGAGTAATCTGTCCCCCTCCACAAAATTAAGTAACGATCTGGCAAGACATACAAAATTTTGATGGAGCAGGAGCTTTACTTTGTTCAGCAGAAGACTTATGAGAGAACTGTAATAATAATGATGAAAATGAAGATGATGATGGAACAGAAATATTACCTGATTGCAATTGCCCTGATGTAACACTGTGACGTCAGGTGGAGGAACAGCCATCTTGTCGAGCCTCTGTCGTCTTAGCGTCCCGCCTGCTGACTGTCTATCCAAGCCTGAGGCAGAAAAAATTAGGACTACATAAGAAAATGAGTTCAAATTGAATTATAGATTTGTAATATTTAATTTCCAATTTATACATGTTAAGTATTCAATTTACCGTGTAGTGACGATGTAAAAATATCAAAAAATACTCCGTGGATTTTGTAAGAAGCGGCAGAAGAAAACAAATCATGGCAGCAATGTTTTCCTAATAACGACTAAAAATAAAAATAAAAACTTCGGTTGCAAAAAAGTGGCAACTATGGCAAATATCTCCCGGCATATGAGGGAGCCCTATATTCAGCAGTGGACTTTACTAGGCTGATACGGTAATGGTATTATTTCATTCCAGATTGAACGAAATGCTAAATCAAATTTCACATTAACATAACTGCATTTGTCTATTGACTCCGCATAAAGTTCGTAGCGTATAACTGATTAGGCATATTTAACTCCCCATATTAGTTGTTTGTATAATAATGTAGAGTGCTCAAATTTTCATGCATTTATTATTTATACGAGGGTGACACTGAAAATTCTTAGAAAATCCAAAACTTAATAAACTAGCAAATTTAATAAATTATTTTGAAAAGATATAATATAATAAATTAGTTTTATTATATTTTTCAAAATAGTTTCCATTTACATCAATACATCGCTGAATACGATGAAACCACTGAGAAAAGCATTTTGCCCAATCGTCCTTGGGGTCTCTTTGACGGTATTTTGAAACGCAGCCACTGCTT
Source organism: Parnassius mnemosyne (assembly GCA_963668995.1). NCBI lineage: Eukaryota > Metazoa > Arthropoda > Insecta > Lepidoptera > Papilionidae > Parnassius > Parnassius mnemosyne. The sequence goes on from CAVLGL010000091.1 coordinate 25,063,704, forward strand.
CCTTGGCCTCCATAAAACGTTTTCCTCGAAGTTTTTCTTTTATTTTCGGAAATAAATAAAAAGGTGCGAGGTCGGGGCTATAGGGTGGGTGACCCAGTAATTCCACGTTTGACGTCGCCAAGTAGTCGACTGTTTGCTTGGCGGTGTGCTACGAGGCGTTGTCGTGGTGAAGAAGGCTCCTACTGCGAGGTCGTTTCACCAGAACTTTTTTCAAGATAAGTGGCAAGCAATTGTTAGTGTACCACTCTGCAGTTACTGATTTGCATTCCTTTAAAACAATTCTTGCGTAATGACCTGTCCTTCCGAAGAACGAGGCCACCATATATATATTTCCCACGCTTCGACTTCTCTTCACTTTAGTTGGCAACTCCTCGGAAGGAAACACCCAGACAGCAAACTGTATCTTAATTTCAGGACCATAATAATAAATCCAACTTTCGTCACCCGTAAGTATGTCGAACACAGTTTTTTTTATAGGAGAGGGGGCAAACGAGCATGCGGCTCACATGATGGTAAGTGACTACCGCCGCCCATGAACAACCGCAACACCAGGGGAATTGCAGATGCATTGCCGGCCTTTTAAAAAGGAGTAGGCTCTTTTCTTGAAGGTCCCTAAGTCGTATCGGTCCGGAAAAATTTGAGTCACCTCCGTTAAATCTTTGAACCATTTCACGACAACAATCAACACGACGGAGTTTTTGGGCCTCTGTCAAATTATGAGGTATCCACTGGCCACAAAGCTTCCAGACCACTAAATGTTCATGGAGGATTTTGTGCACTTAACTCATACCGATCCCTAAGTTTGTCCGAATATGCTGATAAATCACCCTTTTGTCAGTCTCTATCATACGCCACACAACACTGATATTATCTTCAGTTGTCGCCGTAGAAGGCCGTCTCTCACACAGATCATCGGTGAGATTGGTGCGACCACGTTTAAACTCATTAAACCAGTTGTAAATAGTGGCACGAGATGGGGCTTTATCGTGAAATGCCAATAGAAGTCTATCGTAACTTTCTTGTTGACTTAAATGACATCGAAATTCATAAAAAATCATTGTACGAAAATTTTCTAGCGTTAAATTCATGCTGATGTGATACAAACAATTTTCAATTTGCTGCCAAATCGTAAACAAATGACAAATTGAGATTACATATACACAACAATACTGGCAAAGAGTTCCATTTTCAAAAATTTTACTTATTTATTATTACATTGTTTACAAGTGGCCAGTTGTAAAAACTTTCAGTGTCGCCCTCGTACATAACAATATCTTATAATAATGTTTCACATATACACTCCAAAACTAAAATACAGTTTGCTTGAAATTATTTGTGTTTATAAAATGTGTCCGCGGCATTGGGGTGACCCCAACTCAGTCGCACTTCTACCTACCGTGACAGTTTTTGGCATAAACTCTAAAACTTTTAACAAAATAACTTAAAGTCCCGCTGGGTTTCTTGCTGTTTTTCCCAGGATAAATATTTTTTGGAACCTGAGGTAAAAGTACAAAAGTCACTTTCAAGTATTGCTTTGTAATTTACTTTGAACAAAAATTATTCATTTTTTATTTTACTCTATGACGAGTTTTAATAAAAGTTTCAATAAGTTTTATATTTTACTGTCTTTAACTTACGTTGAAACTGATATGCTTATCAAACAACTATGGTGATTAACAAACATGGGAAAAATCTCTAAGACGAATAAATTGTACCTTAATATTTTAATCTGTACATATAAATTAAAAGTGAAGTCTGTCTCTCTATAATATCGAAATAAATACCTTTTATTGGGCTAAGGATTTCTTTTTGCACTTTCAAAATGTTTGTCTGTCATTCTGTCTGTCCGACCTAATGTTCGGAATGTTTGAACTGATTGTAATGAAACATCACTAAGAGGTAAAGAGCAACGCCAAGAATGATCTGACATATTTTATTCCATATTTTATTCGAAAAACTTAGATTCTTTTTTGAGAAATCGAAAATATGGTAAAATAAATGGTTCTTGATATTTATCTTAAATTTCAATATCGCCAAATTAATAGATCCCCCCAAGCGAAGCCGGAGCGGGTTGCTAATAAGAATATAACTTCGCAAAAAAAATATTTGCCATATTTTCCCCTTTTGGCAAGTGGGTTGGCAACCGCAGTTTTTTTTAAATTTTAGTCGTTATTAAGAATACGCTACAGCGTATCTCCTGATTTGTTTTCCTCTGTCACCTGTTACGACACCCATGGGTTGATATGTGGTAATGGATATTCTTACAGTGCCAATACACGACTTACGAGAACGTTTTATTCTATGCATCCCGTGAGTGTCTAAATAAGCGATTAAAAGATATTGCCCAAATTATCTTGTGGCCTCCGCTAAACAGCGATACTAACAAGTCAATTGCATAACTGATATTAAAAACGTATATTTACGACGAAGAGCATCGACTATGACGCAATACATTAGTCTGGTACTGCGATCGGAGAACCAAAGTCAAATAAAATGGGAATTGACAATGTTATCTTCTGAACTGCTAATGAATTTGTTGAAGATTAAGACGAAGAAGAAGAAAGAGAAAGAAAGGCATATCACATTGAAGATGCTTCTTCTTATTAAGTAGTCTGTAAACGTTTACTGCTAGATTATGGAATAAATCAAAAGTGAAAAAAAAGGTGAATTTGAAGTGGCAGTAGCCTAATAGGATCGCAAACTCAAAAGGTCGTGAGTTCGAATCAGCCATTCGACTACTGTCGTGAAACACTCCTAATACTAGCGTTTAAGCTTACCAAGAGTGGTTATAGAGAATATTAGTAGTAATTAATAGAATATGGCGTTACTTTGCGGAAGTCCATTATATTAAATTTGACAAAAATGTTTAGTCTAGCGGATGTACGCAAAGTAATTTTTGTCAAATTTAATTAGTAGTAATGTTATTGGCATTGCTAGTAATTAAAAAAATGTCGATCGAAGTACCAGAAATTGAGCATTTTTGATGCAGATACCTGTTACCCGTCTGGATATTTGACGTTTGACGTAAAAGAGACAGTTATACTAACCATTGGGAAAACAATAGATCGAAATGGGTTGATTGATACTTTTATCTATGAATTATTATTTTTTTATTTTATAGGATAAGGGTGATAAAAGAGCACACAGTCCACCTGATGCTAAGTAGTTGCTGCGGTCCATAGACATCTACATCTATCTTCTTTTACGAATCGAAATGCAGATGCGTTGTCACCCGTGAGGACTTAGACGGAATGCCTAATTTCCAGTAAAAACGGTCTCCGGTTCTCTACACTCACCATTCGAAACAAAGCAGCGTTAAGCTGCTATTTTACGCTGGTATTCTGTGATAACGTGGTCCTTCCCCGGTCGAGCCGATCCATTCGTGCTACAACTACACCACTAATATAGCTACAGCATGGCTCTACCGCGTATAAAATTAATCAGTTAATACAGTGGAATCTCGATAGCTGGAACCTTCTTATGTTTTAGTTCTCAGTAAAAGGAAAATCAATTGCCATGCCCTTCCATCCAACCACAAAATACGCGGTATCTCGTTATTTTAACTTTGTTACCCGAACTAAATATTAATTCCCTGCGAGCTATTGATCGTATATATTTATAATCTATAATAAAACTCGTATTTTAAAACCCAGACTCCGTAAATCGAAGTTGGTAACATATATTGACGCCTTACTTGGAAATCCCCAAACTCATAGCAATAAAATCCAAAAGGAATGTTTGTTGCTTCTGTTCTATTGTGTGTACTTTGTACGATGAATGAATGAATGAGTACATTCATTAAAGTTTATAAGTAACACATGTGTGTACTTTATGTTTTGGAAAAAATCACTCAATTCTTGTTAAGTCGATAATTCATTAACTGGAAATTTAAACATTTCCCTTACAATTCGAGTTATCGAGATTACACTGTAGTTGCCTCAAATATTCGACAAATTCACTACGTATATTTATAAAATCATATTAAACCAATTATTTCCATGAAATATATAAAATAATATTTATTTACCGTCCAATCCGTAGCTAAGCGGTGGGCTGGTCATGTGTGAAGGAGAACCGCCCGGAACACCTCCATTCATCAAATGTGATTTCGGGAGCGTCTGTGCTCCATACTGTTGCGGTGGTGTTGGAGTCCGACCGGATTGCTACAAAACAGATAAAACGCTATATATAGGTAGATAGATTGACTAATCTTTTACTGTTCTAAGCTAGCCCACTTAACTACAATTTCACCTGATGGTAAGTGGTGATATAGCCTGAGATGGTGACAAGCCTTTTCACTCTTGCCTTGCAGACACCCATATTGTAATCGGATGGAAGAAAAACAAATGCTGGCAACACACACTACACTTTATTGTATTAAATTATATAAAAAAAATATGAACACAAGAGTAGAAAAAGAAAAATAATAAAATGGGCGGTCTTATCGCTAAAAGAAATTTCTTCCAGTCAACCTTTTGATAGACAGGATTGCAACAAAACAAAAAATGTGTGGTAACAATAACATTATTTTTATTATAAACCATAAAATATTAATATGAATAGATAATATAAAATGGTATAAATATATAGATAGAAAAATCATTTGTGATATAATACATTATGCCGGGTTTTTTGCCTATAAGTCATTCTAAATTGCACGCGAGTATAATTGAAAAGGACAGATCCATCCAAAAACAGTCAATCCAAATTTTATGGACTAGGGAAGCTAGTGTATGAGTATGGAGTATGACCCCACAGTTTCAAGTATTTAAATGATATTTAACGATTCAGAAGACTTTTGATTTCTTAAATTGTTAGGTCAGTGAATTAATATACAAGGGTATCAGAAATTGATTGTGAAATTTACTTACTTGCTGTAAATACTCCCCAATTAGCGGCGGGTAGGAGAGGTATCTATCGGACGCCATGTTGTAATAGGAGCCGTCTAATGGCGGCATCGGACTTGGCGCCGCTACGTAATTCTGTTTGCCTGGTAGAGAAAACAGTTTTATGTAATTTTAATGATATGAAAGAACAATTTTACTTATTTTTTAACATTCTTATCAGCTTCGGCATTGTAGACCGGTCAATTGACTTGAAAATTTGCACTCGTATTAAGAACTGATGTCAATACAATAATTTTGTAACTTTATCCTAGTATTGTGATCAGGATCACCAGGATTATGCTCTCTATAATCATCACAGCTCAGTTTACTTATACTCAGCCAATGATTTGGCTTCCTTTACACCTGCTTCTATTGAGCAACAAAATAATTTTACATTTGATTTTCAACCAGTTTCAAGTAATTTAAATTAGATAATAAGACAATAGAGGTAATCTCTAGCAAAGATAATTTAAATAGCTTAGTATACAACTTAACAATACATAATTGTTTAATTTTACAAAATGGCAATAATAAAAACTGTATCAACCTGGTGAATCAAAATATACAAGGTATTAGAAATTGAATTATTTATAAATAGTAACAACATACTTATTTTATGTATTATTGAACATTGTTTGAAAGATTACAATTCCATATTTAATTTCAGTAATCACCAGGTGGTCAGTTTGTTCAATAGGCTCCTTAATATTAGCTAATAAATCCTTATCATGCATGTAAAGAACGTAAAGATATTGTGAACCTCTCTTGAGCGTACTGTAGAAATGGCATGTGTTGAGCTTGAGCACCTTATTGATGCCAGCGCTTACATACCCCCATGTTTAAGTTATGATACCTTTCAAAAAAGTTTTAGTGAAGCATATTAAACAGAATAAATCTCTTGTAGTATGTGATGATCTTAATATCAATCTCCCGGAAACTTCTTCCATAAGTATTAAGTTTTACTCTTTGTTCAAATACTATAATCTTGATATTTTATTCTTTGAAGCTACACGCATTGCAGGGTGTAGTGCAACTTGTATTGATAATATTTTTACAGGTGTTGTACCAGTCAACAAATCAATAATTCAAAAACTTAGTTCAGATCGCTGTGGACAGCTGGTTTCATTACCTTATATGCACAAAAACAGGTAATTGAGAAAATTGTGTTTGTTCCTATTAATGCAAAACACCTGGAAAGATTTAGAAGTAATATGGTAAAAAACCTTCCATCGTTTTCTTCCAAAAACAATGCGGACTCTTTATATGGAAAATTATTTACCCTTAAGGCAAGGCATTTAATGATTGAGCGATAGTAGGAATTCATAAAAGCAGACGAAGGTTATATGACCTTTAACATGAAAGATCATATAATCTTACCGATGCTTTTAAAGAATATGTCAAAAATTATTCTAAAATGGTTAAAAAAGTTTGCTCCACAGCCAAATTAAGACGGTTAAGGATAAAATTAAAATGACGTGGAGTATAACAGCGAAACCGGTAAAGACAAACCTCGTAACTCGTAACATATCAATTCAAAATTAACAATGAATTGACTAAATCAAATCAAGAAGTCGCAAGAGGGTTTGAGAAATATTTCACTGATATTCCTATCTTGACAACAGAGTCATTGAATACTTCTCCAACTGTCGCCGAATCATTACTCACACAGAATGTTAATACCTATTTAAAAGAGTTTAGATTTGAAAAAATACTACCGCAAGATATTGTAAAATACTTCAAAATCATTGATGTAAAGAAAACCGCAGATTTGTGGCAGATTTTCGTTACAGTTATTGCATCCATAATGGATTTAATTGCATCTCATCTCGCTATTATTTTTAATACTTGTATCGATTCTGGTGTATTTCCTGATTTAATGAAATATAGTAAAGTAGTACCTTTATTTAAAACTGGTAATACATAAGACCCCGCTAATTTTATTCCTATTTCTGTACTACCAACTCTTAGTAAAATTTTTGAAAAAATAATTTTGGATCAATTGCAATTTTTTTAATAGAAATAAATTACTTCATAGAAACCAATTTGGTATGACAAGGGGTCGCTCGACGTCTGACGCCGGTGTTGAGTTTATGAAATATATTTTTAATACCTGGGAGAATTCACAAGATGCCTTAGGTATTTTTTGTGCTCTTTCCAAGACTTTCGATGGTGTTCATCATGAGACATTGGGCAGGAAACTACAAGTTTACGGTGTAAAAAATTTGGCACTTAGACTAAAACTTACTCAAAAAGTCGTGATCAATGGTAAAGATTCCTCCGGATCGGTAGTATCAATGGGCGTTCCTCGGGGCTCGATTCTTGGCCCATTACTATTCTTAATCTATATTAATGACTTACAATATCTTGTAGGGGACAATCACGATATAGTATTATTGGCTGATGATCTTCTTTAATTTTATAACTCAAACGGCAGTCAATTAATTATAAAGATGTAAATAATGATCTATCGAAATTAGTACATTGGTTTAACGCCAATAATTTGCTCTTGAATGGCATTAAGACAAAATGTATTAAATTTACAATACATAATGTAAGATATTCGAATACCAATGTGCTCTTAAATGGGGAGGAAGGACAAGTAACTTCTATGGGGTCCCCATATGTCTACATTAGCAACAGACTTAGTTCTGCACCATATGCTGTTAGAAAGATTGGAGGTCTGACAGATGTTGGGACAGCTAGATTAGTGTATTTCGTTACTTTGATAGCGTAATGTCTTATGGAATTTTACTATAGGGTAATGCGACCGACATTGACCCCATATTTTATTGTATACGACAACAGCAACAAAATCCCAGAACATGTTCAAAGTGTGTCATAAAACAATTTTAAAAGTTTTCTTGCTGGTTCTTCTCAGTACAGAGGTATTTACCTAAACAGTGGTAAATAAAAAGTAACTTTCAACAAGTATTATGTAATAATTTATATAGAATATAAAATCATTATTATATTCTATTCTATATTTCTTAGTGGGTGGAAGGTATAAGAGTTATAGTTCAGTTACCAGTGAGTTCAAAACTTATTCGGTTTATTGATTTATACATTTATTAAGCACTAATAAAAATGGATCACCATCTAATTTTTGTCCATCAACATACTGTTACAGTATTTGACTTTAATTCTTACAGACGATGCATTATGTAGTTTCTCATCATCATCATCATCATCATCATCATCATTACAGTCCTTCACAAGTCCACTGCTGAACATAGGCCTCCCCCAAAGAATGCCACAAAGCACGGTCCTGAGCCACCTGCATCCATCGACTTCCTGCATGTCTGACCAGGTCGTCACTCCATCTCGTGGGGGGACGCCCTATACTTCGCCTACTGGTACGAGGCTGCCACTCGAGAACCTTTCTTCCCCATCGGTTGTCGGTTCTTCGACCTATATGGCCGTCCCACTGCCACTTCAGCTTACTAATCCGTTGGGCTATGTCGGTTACTCTGGTTCTACTGCGGATATACTCATTCCTAAGTTTATCACGCAGAGAAACTCCGAGCATAGCCCTCTCCATAGCTCGCTGAGCGACCTTGAGCTTCCTCATACGGCCAGCAGTGAAGGACCATGTAGTTTCTAGGATGTGGTTTTTAGGAATCTCATACAGGGGAAATTTGTCGTAATTGTAACGCTAGGCAGGCGGGTTGGAAACCGCAGTTAATTATTTTTAAGTTGTTATTAGAGAAGGCGCTGCTGTGACGATATGGGGTAGTGAATATTCCTACACCGCTAATACATAGTCATAAAATAATTGCGTTATACATATGTACCGAATTTAGGTAGATTAGAACGCAAAGATACATAGAAACCTAGTAAACGGAAACGTAGCGAGGCAATTAGAAGCAAGTCATAAATGGCTTATTTCTCCGTAATATATCCCTGTTAACATCCATATAAACGTAATGAGACAAAAGGAAACGATATAACTTCTCTACTTTCGTGTAAATACCAGTTTGTTTACACGTGTGTGTGTGTCGAACTTCGTATTAACATTCTGCTTGCATACAACAATAATTAAAGCCTCCCTTGCAAAGAAAAGAATTCTTAGTTTTAAAATTCTATGAAGAAAATAATATTATGTAGCTTCATATTGGAACAAGTTTTAATATTTTACGTGGTAGAGCCATGCTGCAGCTATTTTACTGAAATGTCTTGTAGCACGCATGGGTCGGCTCGACCGGGGAAGGACCACGTAACACGTCTCACAGAATACCAGAGTAAAATAGCAGGTCAACGCTGATGTGTTTCGTATGGTGAGTGTAGAGAACCGGAGACCCATTTTACTGCAAATGAGGCATTCCATGTTAGTGCTCACGGGTGAAAACCCATTTGAGTTTTGATTCGTAATCTGTCGTCCGTAGATGTCTATGGGTTGCTGTGGCCCATAGACATCATCAGGTGGACTGTGTACTCACTTGTCACCTATAAAAAAAAAACGTTCTTATCAAGGGTTCGGAGAGAGAACATGTGGGCTTTGAGGTACTGGAGTATCTTAGTACGTTACGCTAATTATTATAAGATCTATAGATCTAAAGACACAGATACAATGTGCGGTTGTGCATCATCAGCACCATCCATCCAGCACACATAGATCATCTCCGATACCTCTGTGTTCTAGCAATTTAATTGTAGAAAGTTCTAATTAATACATAAGAAAGGTGACACGAAACCGTTGTTAAAGCCTACGTAAAAAATAAGTTCATCTTAGTCCCAACTAGCGACATTTGGTGAGTACCACGCTATTGGTCCCGCGCTCTGTGTTCATGCGCGTGCGAACATAGAATTCTTTGATGCTATTCGTCAAATGAAACAAAAGCCAACGAGCCTGTGCGTCTGAGAGTGCCATTACAGATTAAACAGTTGGTGCTGTGCTGCTATGCTGCTGGTCACGTGAGCCTACTCCGCGTCGTATGCCAAGTAGTATACATAAAAGTCTTTCATTAGATGAAGTGAAATAAAAGCAATGGCGAAGTACCTGTGTGTCCGAGGGTATCGTGCTGTTGATCGCGGGCTCTGTGCGTGTGTGCGTGCTCTGCGTCGCTTACGTAGAATATTTAATGCTATTCGTCATATAAAACAAATGTCAACATACTTGTACGTCCAAGCATGCTGCGCTATAGATCACGTGGTTTATGCTTGTGCGCGTACTCTACGTCGTGTACATAGAATGTTTGATGCTGTTCGTCAAAAAGAAGAAGAGTGTGCCATGCTGCTGGTCGTGCGCTCTATGCGTGTGCGCGTGCTCTACGTCGTGTAAATGGAATGTTTGATGCTGTCCGTCAAATAAAAGCAAAGCCAACATACCGGTACGGCCGAGGGTGCCGTGCTGCTGGTCGCGCGGGCGGTGCGCGTGCGCGTGCGGGTGCGGCAGCGTGCGCGCGTGCTCGGCGTCGAGCGCCGCGTAGTTGGGCGGCGGGTAGTCCAGCGGCGGCGGCAGCAGCCCGCCGTCCTCCACCAGGTACGTCTCCGTCTGATGGACAATAATTGTTTTCTTGTTAAACTAAAGTGAGACATTCGTACCACATACGAAAAGCACCAAGAGATTAATTCGTGAACACCGTTTAAAACAAGAAAAAATTTATAAGAAGTATAAAGTTACAGCCTATGTACGTCCTACTGTTGGACGCAAGCATCCTCTTATTTCTGAGAGGGTTTAGGACAATGTCCACCGCGCTGCCCCAATGCGTGTTGGCGAACTTCACATGTCTTCAATTCTTTTTTATTTCTCAGACATACAAGTTTCTTTTCCTATACTGCCATTTTTTCCTTTGTTGTAAGGTACAATAAAAATAAATAAATAAACAAGTGAGAAACCACATCGAACACAAAACCTCAAAAGCAGTCGAAAAATTGACCACTTGATAGTACGTGAATGTTGTAGGCAATAGACACCTCCTTTTTATAGCATAGAAGTGACAGGTGTATTAACAATCCACCTGGTTTTAAGCGGCTACTGCAGCCCTATAAACATCAGCAAACCTTCAAACATAGAAACGCTGATGCAAGAGCCGCAGATGTGTCAACTCTGAATATAATGATGGAATGGCTCTACACTCTTCAGAAAAAACTCAGCAGTGTACGAACTGCTGCTTATCGACAGAAAAAGGTATCTACCTAAACTAGGAATTATAAAATAATTTTTCTGTTACCAATGTCATAATATTTTTATTCAATTGAAGGTGTTTTAAACTTCGAACTAGCACCGGAGCCCGAGCAGACAGCCATTGGATAATGAAATATGCCTTATGCCGGCTACTATAGATATGAGTTTAGTAAGGTTGTATCTTTTTCGCGACGACCTTGAATTTAAAATTTTGCAATGTAACCCGTCAAGATGTAGAATTCACATAAACAGAAAACACCATTTTTATAATAAGGACAATTTTCAAACCATCACATAAAAGTTATTCGTAGGACAAAATACAACATAAACAAAAAAAAAAACAAAAAAATCTTTTACTTTCTTGTGAGGTTATTTATATAATAAAATTAATAAAATTTCAAATCTCTTCCCACAAACAAAAAACTCCTGTAAAAGAAATGTCTCCAAATGGTTGAAGACGCTGGATTATGGTATGATAGAAAACTTGCTAAGTGTTAATTGCTAATTCTTATAATTGGCGTAGGGTAAACATAACACACACTCACACAAACACACACACACACACACACACACACACACACACACACACACGCGCGCGCGCGCGCGCGCAGACGCAGACACACACACACACACACACCCACACACACACACACACACACACACACACACACACACACACACACACACGTAGCCTTACAGAACTAGACTATGTTTAAGCACTTTACAAAACGTTATTTTCCTTCATATTTTCCAGCCCGTAGAAGTTTACATCTGGATATGGGCCTTTACCAATTTAGAGAAGATTCGCAATAATTGCCATGTTTGCGCATCGCCGGGCTACATATTTTACGTCTGACGTATAAGATATAGCTGTATCATCATCTATATGTTGGCAAATTTATTAATAATAAACTGTTCCTTTGTCGCTAACATATCTCTTTCAGGAATTTCCTATTGTCGCCTTTTACGACACCTTACTTATCTTTAAATTATTACGAAAATTGGATTTTTATAAATTATAAAAATCCAATGTAACCTACAATTATCTTAGACAAAAATGATCAGTATACGATACCTGATTCAACATGTGTCGATTAGCCATCGATGGTACTTCAGGTATTGGTGGTGGTTGCCTGTCATCAACACCTTCATCTTGAGAATACGTTTCGGATTTCTCTGATACAGAACTAAGTGTTTCCCCAGTCATGGTGTCATTGTATGATGACGGTGCGTACATTTCTATAGTTGCCGATTTTGATGATTGTCCAGCTTGTTCTGTATGAAAATTAACGACGTCAGTTTCAAGTACTTAAAGACTTAAATTGTTTCAATAGGAGTCTTTATCTTTATAAGCTATTTTAAAAATCTTATTGTTATCTTCTTTTATTATATAAATATATCTTATTTTTATTTTTAAAAGCTTATCGACAATAAACAAAGACTCCTATTTGATTTTGAAATGAGCCAGATTATAACCAATCTTTTTGTTTCGATTTCCAAGTCTATAATTCGAATTTATGAACTATATACATTTACATAGGTAGGTCAATGTTAACTTAATTTGCCATCCTTAGTAGATATTTGATAGTATTCAGTAATTATATCTGTGGTTGAGATCGGACAGAAGGAGTTTTTAAGACTATCAACATTTTTAGAAGATGACAATTATTATGAACAATTATTTTTTAATTTCTTAAAATGTTAACTTCCTTGAAAAAAAAAACTTAAAAAAATATTTTTCTGTAATTTTCGGTTTTCTTATTATAACACCAATAACGGCTCAAAAAATGTTTTTCGTTTATTCATGAACGTCTTGAACGTTGCGTATATGTGAAACATACAGATTGATCAAAATCAGGCTCATATAATTTAAACATGTATCTTTGAATATAGTGCTAAAGTAAGAAAGAAAAAAAAAACACGTTAAAGACCATAAGACATGCATGATAAAAAAAAATAAGTAAAACAAAACAAAATCTCACCTTTCAATCGCCTCGCACGTCTTTTCAAAACAAAACAAGCAACTAAAGCAGCGTTTATCAAAACCAATACAGCGCCAGTTACACAAACATACAAGGTGACAGATTTCGATATGTCTGACGTCTCTACATACTCTGTTGACACTACGTTTAATTCTCCTACTTCTGATGAAGCTATTACCGGAAAGAAAGGAAACGAAAAAGAAATTAGGAGAATTAACAAAATGGAACATCTAAGAGAAACGTGCAAACTTAACGGGAGTATTTTAATTAAATTGTAACGCAGAGAGAAATGGCCCTAAAATTAGCTAATTATGCCCTTAGAAGAATGCTTCAACAATAAAATTTCCACCCAGGTAACTTTTAAGACCACTATTATTAAATTTGCACGCTTTAATACAATTACAATTAGAATTTTACTAAGCTTAATATCAAACCTCGAATCCTTTTATTTGTCCTCCGATGCAGACAAAATCCAACCAGCAGTACGTTTAGCAAAATGAGCGCTGTACCAACAATTGTGCCCGTGATTATAAAAACCCCGGGCACGTTGTACGAGTTATATTCCTCCGAGCTAGATTGTACTGATGATGGGATTACATCTGATGCGTGGAAATAAGGTTCATTTTAAGAAGATTTTCGTAATTACAGTAACCTAAGAGCGAGCGCTCATTGTTGATTGCTTTTTAACGTAAGACCGAAGTCGTTATTTCCTATTCTTTACGACGTACGTTCAGCTACTGAACGTGAGGTTATTTAAAAATCAGTCAGTAAAACAACATGTATATTTTATTTCGTAACCACAGCCTTTACGAATTTTTAATTTTAAAGATACATATATAATTTATCAAAAGGCTATTATAATTATCATCATTCATTATTATTACAGACTATCAAAATATTTTGCAGAACATAGGCCTCCCACATAGATTGCCTCATAGGTGAGACAGTTGCACACCGTTGCCACGCTTATCATGTTATCCAGTTTCAGTTCCCCCTAATTAAATTACAAAAATTTTTGTCATCAAATTAATTATTAAATTAATAACATATTTATTTATATTATTAATAAACGAAAACATATCATGTAAATATTGAATCCGAATATGTAAATATAAGAAATATGAAATCACTCCAAATATAGGAATCATATTTTACCCGCTATAAATTTGCCCGTTTTTGTAACCCTTTTCTATTATGTTTTCCCTAATGGATATATTTCGCTGTAAGATAGACTCCATTTTCTAAAATTATACGTGAGCACACGCGTTTTGTCTAGCCTTTTTCATGCTGAATCTAGGTTAAAGATGGCACAGAAAAGGCTAGGTCACGTAAAAGCAAGCGAAAGAGATGTTTGTTTTCAGATTTTCATTATGCTTACAAAGACTTTGTTTTTGGGCTTTTGAATAACATTTTATAACTTTGGAGTAATTATTGTCTTAATATGACCCTCTTAGGTTATTTATGTTAACCAATTTTAATAAATGTTATGAAAATCAAGCTTTTAATGTTTTTAAATAAATACCAATTATTAATAATAATTAAACACTTATTAAGAGAGAAGAAAGAAAGGAAATACGTATATATTGTATAAAATAAGCTATTTTTGTAAGCAAATTGCTATAATGTGTTATTTGACAAGCATATATTCTTTCTTTCTTCTGTTTTAATAAGTAGTTATTTGTAAAGATTTAAAGGGATTTCCCCATTTGTAAAGATTATTGATACGAACATAATTAAAACACATGTCATTTTATTTGATACGTATAGCACGATATTTTAGAGTTTGAAGCATTAATAAAAACGAAGCGACAGTAGCGTAATGTTTTAGGGGGCAGACTGCAAACTCATAAAGTCATGGGTTCTAATCTACTATTCGACTACTGTTGTAAACCAGTCTTAAACACTAACATTTTAAGCTTACAATATAAGTTATACTACTTATATTGTAAGCTTAAAATGTTAATACTATTTCCACTATTTTTTAATTTAAAATAAGTAATTCTAAAATAAAAAATGTCTTTGACTACATTCATTATCATCATTACAGTCCAGCAGTCGACTTGATCTAGTGGGGCTGATTTACACTGTTCTTGTTGGTATGAGGATGCTACTCGAGAACTCTTGTCAGCACTTAGTTTTATTATATAACAAGCTGTCACATCCAATTTAATCGTAATTTTCCAAATTTCTTTCTTAATGGGTGTCTACGATGAGAAAGGAGTACATATGCCAAATTTCAAGTCAATAGAGCGTATAATTCTGGAGATCTCGTAATGAGTGAGTGAGTCAGTGGTATTTCCCTTATATTTATATAGGGTTTGAGGTAGTTATTCTGGGTTAATACCTACCTCAAAATCTATATGCATAAGTAAGCATAAACACTAGTTAAAGATCTTATCAATGCTTTCGATTAAAATAAAAAAATAAACCATTGTAAGTTATTACGAAATTGCAGTACTTACTAAGTGTCGTAGCCTTTGTATCGTCAGGTCTATATTTACTTTGACCTATTTTGTTAACAGCCATAACTGAGAAAACATAGTCTGTGTTTCTTTCAAGGCCATTGACGGTGTATGAAGTTGCATTCTTCGGAGAGACATCTTCGTATTTGTAAGTCTCGTCGTATATTTTTCTGTAACATGTTTTAAATAGTGTTTACCCGCGTTTAAAAAAATACTTACTAACATTATAATAGAAAAAATAAGGAAATTTGAAAAAGAAAATGCTTTTGAAAAAATCTTACCGATAACGTATTCTGAACCACGAAGGTAATCCACCGTCAAATCCGGGCACCCAGGACAAAGTCACCGAATTGTGAGTTACATTAGTAACTGTCAATGATGAAACTAAATCTGTAAGAGAGAATCTTGTTGTACTTACAGGAAACAAGCTTATGGTTAAAACTGTAATTTAAAAACCCTGTCTAATAAAGTTACGTGGTAGAGCCATGCTGCAGCTATATTAATAGTATAGTTGTAGCACGAATGGGTCGGCTCGACCGGGGAAGGACCACGCTCTCACAGAATACCAGCGTAAAATAGCAGCATAACACTGCTGTGTTTCGTATGGTAAGTGTAGAGAACCGGAGACCCTTTTTACTGGAAACGAGGCATTCCATCTTAGTCCACACGGGTGACAACGCATCTGCATTTTGATTCTTAATCGAAGATAGATGTAGATGTCTATGGGCCACAGCAACCACTTACCATTAGGTGGACTGTGTGCTCGTTTGTCACCCTTATCCTATAAAAAAAAAGTTTCTGAAAAGAAAACCTTCCCCTACCTTTTTGTATTTGCAGATGTTATATATAAATATTACATAGCCCACGTAACTCCTACAATTAAGTTGAATCTAACACCTCACATGCTAAAATTCACCAAGCCGTTTAGGCTACAGAGCGTACCAAAGAAATAAACATACGTAAATATACTCTCGAAAAACATTACTGTACATCGGGGTCAGTCGGGTAAAAATGATTAAGAATGGAGAGCCTAATGGTTTCTAGGAACTTAATTATTTGGTAACCTCTTAAGTCCATTTAATGTTATTTAAGTGTGTTTTTTGTTGTTTATTTAATTTAAGTTTTTAACCAATAATAATCAATAAACAATATTTCAAAGAATATATATCCACTAAAACGTAACACATTTTTAAATTCTATAAAATATTTAGTAAATAAATAAGGAAAAAAATCGTAAATTTAATAACATTAAAAGAATAAGTTAATACGAGGGTATGCCTAATTTTAAGAAATACTGGAAAAGATATTTTTTGAATAATTAATACTCTCCATATTATTGCAGGACGACTTTATTTGTTATTTATTAATTATTAATTTATTTAAACTTTATTTGCGCACTATGTATAAAAGGCAAATTTAATACCACAAGACATTCTTTACTAGTTTACTTCCAGAAAAAAGGAGATGGGTGCAAAGTACAAATAACTACATAAAAAAACTATCTGCAAATTAAATATATGCATTATAACTATAACTACATATTATACTTGAATATGACATAGAATTTAGAAGCTTTGTTTGAGTTTCTAGTTCTTTGGTAGCCGTTATATAATATATCATAATAAAAACTATTTTCATATTTTAGTTATTTACCTGGAGCACTAGTTATATCTAGTTTCACTGAAGTTGTACTAAATCCCAAATCGTTCCTTGCCCCGCATTCGTAAGATCCGTAGTCAGAAGATGTGACGTCACTGATTAACAATATCGACGTGTAGGTGATGGGATCGGATTTGTGATATTCAGCGAAGTATTTGGTCGAAGTATTCACAGGGAGCTTAGCGCCGTTTTTGGACCACGTGAAATTTGGTGCCGGTGCAGCTTTGGATCTGGAATAAAGATACATATTGGAGAACGTGGAAGAAAATGGAACTTTGCGTCTACGATATCATATGATCGCTATATGTACATCTATATATCAACATTATCATTAAAGCCTATCTAAACATCTACTGCTGAACCTAGGCCTACCCCATAGATTCCCTCATAGAGAAATATAGTTATATTTGCTAAACTTGCCACGTTTGCCAAGCGTGTTGCCAACCGCAGTTTTATTTTTAATCAGCTATTATCAGGAAGATGCTGCCCATCTCCTACTTAATTTTTCCTTTGTCACTTCTTACGACACCCACGTGTTGATATGGGTAGTATTCGATATTCTTACACTTACTTACGCTACCGTGTAGTGGCGGTGTATATAACAATTATGTATATTTATAATCAGGTGAATTGCGTGCGCTCAATAGAAAACCTCTATTGATGTGGTATTTAATACACGAGGTATTATGGTACATACAACATGATGATGAACTATAAAATTCTCCCTACAACATGAGTGGCTAATGTTCAGAACTAAAATTATACGGCGTGATGAATAAAATTAAGAAATTAACATTATATTATTACGATAATTCTCTTCATTTGCTAAAGATGACACCACAGAATATACATAAAAATATGACTGTAATATTGACATTGATTGTGATCCAAACATAGAATTTGGTTTTTATTTTTGTTTATTAAGATAGGTATCTTAATGAACAAAATGTCGATTTAAAATAAAGGTACTCGAGCAGTAGCCTCGTACCGGTAAACGAAGTGTAGAACAGCCCCTTGATAGACGAAGTGATGACCTGATAAGCAGGAAGTCAATGGATACAGGTGGCTTGGGACCGTGTCTTATGGCATTACTTGCAGAAAGCTTGTGTTCAGCAGTGGACTTTTAAAGATTTGTAATGATAATGATGATGTTGAAGATGGGTTAAAAGATATATGGATTACAGTGGAGTATATATTATAAAAAGTAATACTGCTTTAAAAGTGATGACAAATTTACCTCAGCACACTTATTAACTTCGATGATATATTTCTAACTAATGCTTACCGAACGATTATATAAATGCTTAAAAGGACAGTAAGCGAATTGGAACTGAATTTCGAAAGATGAAATTCGACAAGTGACGTTATCTGTTCAATTTAAATTTCACGAAGTCAGCGAAGTTTAGAGAACTTTTAATAATAGTCGACCAAGGTTGCACTCTGTGTTTAAAAAGCTATGGTAGCCTTTAATAATCTAATTATAGCTGTTATATATTTTTTTTATCTAACTTTATCTACGTGAGCTTGTTAGTTTTCTAATTTTAAATTATTTTTAATTCTCAAGGATAAATAAAAAAAATCCACTTTAGACGACGATGGAATTATTATCTAGTTACTATAACCTCTTCTTCTTTTTATTCTTTTCCATCACCAGTCCGCAAGAGTCTACTGATGGACATGGGCCTCTCCCGTAGTGAGGATGTTCCCTAATCGCCACGTTTGGAAAGTGGATTGTCGATCACTGTTCCACATGTCTCGCATCTTGGACGCTGTTTCCAGTAGACAGTCTGGGTACTTTACGTCTAGCGTAAACAAGATCGGATATATCAGAATCCATGAGATATTTTGGCACTATTCCACCTGTTACGACACCCACGGGACGTTTTCTTAAGGTGATAATATTTACGGTATATATAACAAAAAACTCCCACTATGCCATCAAAATCAGGAGCAAAAACTTGTAAAAAAAAATAAAAAAGCAGGTTTTAATTAAGTGGCAAAACTTTATAATACTGAATAATAATTTAAACTCACCTGCACGTTAATCTACCAACTTCACCAACATTTGAAGCAGATTTCATCAAACTAGGCGACGTGTCCATTTCAGGTTTAAATTTGACCACAAGCATCGTATCTTGTCTGATCTCACCGCCTATACCATTATTAACAATACATTGAAACATTCCAACGTCTTCTCTAGTGGCTCGCTCAACAACTAGATAGCTAGTTTGATTCTTCGGATCGAAAGTGACGGTTTTCGGATCGATGTCGTATCCTTTTCGTTCCCAACGGATGTGTTCGGCTGTTAGCGGGTTGCCTAAAATTAGAAGTTCATTTAGAATTCACAATTAATTTGATTAATCTGTTTGTCTACAGCCAAATAGAAACCTATTTTTATTATTACACGATAAAACTGAATGATCTATTATTGCATTCCAAATTTTGTGGAAATTGTCTGCAATAAGAAATAGTCCATAATTTAGTTAGTGAAGTTTTTAAATTGTTCCTATATTCTAAATAGGCGTTAAGTATGTTGTGGGAATCATTTAACTTAATTATTTCTTTCTGATATTTTAAAACTAAAAAGGTGTTTGTCTCAGTGAACAGAAATAAACATAGAAGTATTACTTCAAGAGTATTAAGCTTGCAAAATTTGACACAATCTCACACATTTAAACTTCATCCCTGATTAGCTAATATTTTTGTATTATTTTGTATTATTGTTTTTGGTTTGAATTATCATACATCATATTAGTTGCAACTTGTTTTAAATTAGGCCATTGGGCTCTTTAATCATCGCCAGAGACGTTCTATGTAGTAAGGTGTAATGCAAATTATAACTAGTCAGTATTATGATAGTGACGGTATTAGAACTATATTCGTAACTGATAAGCCACGCCTGCCACAGGTCAATTTTCTTTTTTCGTGTTCACTTTCGTGCTTTATTTGCGTTCACTGGTGTAACTATAGTTTATAGTACGCTAAAAAGCTTCTCTTTCATTCTGAATCCCAGTACCACTGAACATTGTTACAATTTTTCATACTGATTTAAATGTTCTTACTCGAACAGGAAGGATTCATGATGAACTTTGGGAATTTGAAGGGGAATGCAAAAATATTTTAAAGACATGTAAAATTCTTCAATCTAAACTATGTTATAATTTTATAAATAATGAGGATTAAGTTATGACCAATAGAATCTGTGGATGTAGTAGTTAATTATAACTTTAATTCATAATCATTTGACAAAATTTACATCACATAATATTCATAAATACGCACCAGTAGCCGTACATGCCAATAAAGCGTCTTCATTGGGATCTGCTATTCCGATTTGTGATACACTTTTTATATCTGCTGGATCTAGAGCAATAAAAAAGCTGTTATTTTTTCAGTTTGCTATATATTGTTTCTATTAGTAAGAAAATATTTTTGTATATTAACATTAGTTGATGAAAAAAATTGCTGCCAGTTACCTACAGACTGAGATGTTGCATTGTTGTATCCACCATATTAAAATCAAAGTTGTGTATGATACTTTTTACTATCTGTATCATATATAAGTTTATTATGTCCTGTCTTAATTTATTCAAGCATCATCACAATCAGAATTTAAAAATATACGAATGTAACTAAATTCTGAATATAATATAAAAATAGTTCAAAATTTTTAAGAACATGTTAAAGTTAGCATTTAAACTTGATCAAATATTATAGATAATCTGTGGAACCCTACTTTATTTAACTGTATCCCGACATGCTCTTAGCCAATTATCTTTTATGACTTCAAAGGGAAGACGACCATCAGTTCAACTGTATTCACATTTTCTTTTTAGTATATACATGGTATCTCCGAGGTTAGTAAAATGAATTTGCCAACTAATTTGCAGGGAGCCGGATGCAGGTGGCTCAAGTCCGTGTTTTGTGGCATCATTATGGAAGACGTATATTCAGTAGTAGACTTGATAAAAAATTATTAAGTGCACATAAATTTCAATCAGTTTTTATATATCTATTTATTTTTGAATACTGACGAAATCACTTTTATTTTCATCATAATACGATTCTTTTAAATTGAGAAAATTCAAAATATCATTAGATTTTCTAATAACAAAACTTTACATAAGTGAAACTATTCGCTAGCGAGTGTATAACGCTCGGCCACGTTCATAAGCAATTTCACCTAACAGTTTCCAACGAACGGGTTATTAACATTACTCACAATGAACCGAAACGGTTATGTTAACTGTGGCCGCTCCTTGCGAGTTAACTGCCTCGCATGTGTAAACGCCGGCGTCGTGTCGCGACAGGCGCGTCATATTCAACATGCTGCCCTCCGATATTATTCTGTCGTCTAGAATGAAGAAATATTATATTAGTACAACCTGTAATACCCTGTTTCACCCCCTCAGGGGTTACATTTTCCAAAATCCTTTTATAGGGGCTATTTTCGTCGAAAAAGGAGTATGTGCCAAATTACAAGTCAATCAGGTGTATAGTTTGGAGATCTTGTGATGAGTCATATCGAAATAACTGCCTTTTATTGAACTGAGGCACGATATTATGACATAAATAAACATTTTTAAGCTTTTGTTTGTCTGTCTGTCTGTCTATTTAGGCTAATCTTCAAAATGGCTAAACCGATTGAAATTTTACGAACAGAGAATAATAACAGAATGTAGGCTTTATTATTAATAGATCACTAGACAACGCATATAAACAAAATTGAATTGTAAAACTTTAATATTTTTACGTGGTAGGGCCACGCTGCATCTACTCGTATATTACTGGTATAGTTGTAGCACGAATGAGTCAGCTCGACCGGGGCAGGACCACGCTCTCACAGAATACCAGCGTAAAATAGTAGTTTAATGCTGTGTGTGTTTCGTATAGTGAGTGTAAAGAACCGGAGACCCTTTTACTGAAGGTGAGGCATCCCATATTAGTCCTCACGGGTGATAACTCATCTGCTTTTTGATTCGTAATGTAGATGTCTATGGGCCACAGCGACCACTTACCAACAGGTGGACTGTGTGCTCGTTTGTTACTCTTATCATATAAAAAAAAATATGGAAATAAGTGACTTGTATTGAGCTGAGAGACGGTTATCATGCCATTAAGGCCTAATTTATCATTCTTAAAATGTTTGTCTGTTCGGGCTAAACTTTGCAATGGGTGAATCGATTATAATGAAACTTGTCGAACAGATAGAGAGCAATTCCGTGAGCGCGCCTGCTAATTGTGTGGTTAAGTTTCCGACACCCTAAAAATTAATAGGTTATCAAGAAATCTAACAACCCGGAGTCTGCAAGTTTATGGTATTTGATCTTTCTCCCTATTCACATCGATTTGCCATCTCATGGGACTGTGAGAGTAAGGGTGCACCCACGGAGCAAATACAAAGAGGAGGTGTTGTAATTGGGTTTCACTAAGTAAAAACGCGTGTGATTTGCAGGGTGACGGGGTGTTATGCCCCGCCCGCTTAACTATTTCCACCTACCGATAAATAGTAAAACTACTCGCATCGTTCCACATCGATTATGTAATGTAGTTTAACTAACTTGACGATAGATGGCGTCCTGTTCACAAAATGGGTATAAAAACTGTAATCATTTTGTGAACAGGCCGTGATTAAGAATTCTTTAGGACTGAATGCAAAACAAATTTCAGAACCTTCGTATGATTATTTTACCGATACTGAGCTCTACGTACCTTTATATTTTTAGTTCCTATGACATAAAGTGTCGCCATCTAGTGTCGAATATATTTAAATAAATTTGAAAGCCGACGCAGAGATTTTGCTAGAACTATTTTAACAAATTGTGTATAAAACTACTTACAAATGAGTCTATGTGAGTAGTTTTTATACGATAAAATACAACACTTCTGCCTTTTCTTCTTAATGCTACGAAAATAAATCGATTTGCGATTTTCGACACATAAGCGCATAGGACGAATGCTGGCAGAATAATAAGGTTAAAGCCACTCCCACTGTGATGACGTCTGGACCTAGTTAAAATCACAGTGTACAGTTGCTTAGGCCGTCTTCTCTTTGTATTTGCTCCGTGGGTGCACCTGAGTTTGCGCAAACTCGCGTGCACTATTATCCTACCCTGCGCACATTGTTAGTCTTCATTACGACTGGGTGTAGTGAACGAAATAAATTCAGTCCAGAGGACATTATTATCAATATTAATTTTATTATGGAAGCTATCGCACTCTCGAAGCTGTCTAAATTAATCTTATATTAAACAAAATATAAAAATTTAGCCTTAGAAACGTTGGAAAACGACAATTCAACATTCTATTTGAATACACCTCAAAGGAAATTATGTCGTCTGATAAATCGTGTTTGCCGTAGCCCGGAGTTAGATATTCGCTTAAATGAAGTCTGTCATTTAGTTTGTGATTCGAAATCTGGAAAATAATATTTGAGATTAAATGGACATAAATTTAATAAATATTCTGTAATATTGTGTTTTTTCTGCCGACTTTCAAATAGGAGACGGTACTCAATTCGACTGTATGTTTTTTTTATATGTGTTACCTCATAACTTTTTACTGCGTGAACCGATTTGGATGATTCTTTTTTTATTTGAAAGCTGGTACTTCTCGTGTGGTCTCATATGAAGTCAAGGGCAGACCAATAGCTTTTGAGTTATTCTTAATAACTCATATTGAAGTCGGCTGTACAAAATTTTTAATTTTAAATTATAATTCGATATAATACAGAATGTTTGACTCATTTAAATATCGTTTCAAAAGATCGTACGTGTGTTTGTCACTAAACTCCTCGTGTTTACGAGGAGTTTAGTGACAAACACACGTCTAGCCGTTTGGCTAGACCGATTTTGATGATTTTTGTGTGTATTTTAGTGGGTTCCTAGATGGTTTAAATTTGAAATTGGACCCGGTAGGTGGCGCTATTGTTAAAATCCAAAAATAACCCGTGCGAAACCGTGGCAGATCGCTAGTGCTAATATATATTTGTGACAAAACGATGGCAACTGTACGAAATTCGTAAGCTCGGACAAACAATGAAATAAAGACGGAGCGCTGCGGTCATTTCAGATCACGTCAAAATCAAGCCAAAACTATGCTCAACTTATTGCAAGAACACGCTCTAAAGCAAACAGACATATGCAGCGTTCCGTCTATTTTTTTTGTTGGTATGAGCTCATAAGTATAAAACATTTAACATAATAACTGAAAAAAATAACTGATAATTTATGTTGAATTTCATATTACATACCACGTTCTAAAAATTCATTCTTGCTAAAGATAGTACTTTCACAAGTTTAAACTTGCAAACATTTCTTTAAAACTATGGCTTTGTATGGATACTGTGAGGCGGGCACTTACTTGAACTGCTATACGAAGACTGCGTGATAGGCAAGCCGTCTTTAGTCCATGTATATGTGATGCTTCCAGGGTTGCCATCGGCTCGGAGCACAATAACAAGAGGCTCATTTTCCACTCCAACTGTCGAATACAGCGTTGCCTCGTCGAAAATTGGTGCATCTAAATTATAGAAAGATAAAAGAGTTAATAAAAGTGAGAAAAAAATAGAGAATGGTTTAGTCTCACTACTGGGTACAGATCTTCTCTCTATATAAAGAGGATTTTAGGACAAGTAAATGCCCGCGACGGTGCCCTAATGTGGACTTCACATGCCTTTTCAGAGAATAGTCAGAATAGTCAAATATCATCTTAATATTGTATGTATAAGTATATAAGTAGGTATTATTTAAATATATAGTAATATAACACACCTGTTACCTAGGTTTAGTCTCAGTGCATGTGTGTATACGTTATATAATATGTTAGCACTACCTTTTAACTCGCAATTGTTAATAGATAACTATGAACTCGTATATAACTCTTAGTTGGAAGATCACACACCGACTTGTCTGTGAAGTCACAAGGCTCCAACTGAAAACCAGCGCTGTATTTGCAGCATTATGCTGAGTTGGAGACCTATTTGATGTCACATTTTCATATTGATTTTTTTTTTCGGTTTTACCTTTTTGTTTGTTTGTTTTATTATTGTGTATGTACTGCTTCTCAATTGTAAATGCGTAAACAGTGTTAGACTGGTACATGCATTCTTTTCCCCCTTGCTTTTGTTTATAATATTTTTTTAATGAGTGTAAAATGTGTATATCAAATAAATAGTTCTTTCTTTCTTTCCTTTCAAATTCTCAGACATGCAGGTTATATCAGTGCCGTCATCATCATCATCCTCATCATTATTACAGCCCTCTACAAGGTCACTTCTGAATATAGGTGTCCCCCAAGGACTGTCGATCACGTTATAAATCAGTACTAAAAACAGCAATTTACAATTTCATTGATGCCGGCGTAGATCAAACACGGGCCGCTCGAAGAAAAAAAAAGGATTAATTAAAAATAAATTTATTCAGATAAATTTTAACTTATCGCTTTCACTATTTCCACAAAGGAAAGCTTAGAGTTTTTTTAAATCTAATTAAGTGTGAGAAACATACATAAGCACTCCCTGATCAAAAGAGGACGCTTGAATGCTAACATGAGGTGGACATGATGGAAAGAGGGTACTGCGTCTCATAGACTGATGAATGAGCGACTTTGATTACTCGCTACACTCTTGACCTGTTTATTGTGGCTGGGTATCACAGCTCTTAAAGTCATTCTATACTATGTTTCTCGATACAAGATTAAATTATTTTTCTCTTCCGATATTTCATCTCAGTCTCCTTCCTTATTTTCACTTATATTCAATTTTCATAATATTAGGCATATCTTGATAGAACTTGACCCTTAGGTGCTGCCCGCACTGCGATATTTCACCGCGCGACTTTTATTCTGGCGTATTATATTCCGTGATAGGAACTACACCATATGCACTGCGAATAAAATTTCGTACGATTTTTGTCAGTACGATGCAGTTCCCCGCTGAATTGCACGTCTAAAAATGAACAACAGATTTTTTTTAATTTACGTGATAGACGTATCAAAAGACGTCATGAACAATGGATTCACTAATTTAGGGCCTTGAGACCTATGAAAGTATTTTTCTACATACAACATCAATGGCTGCGAAAATACAGTAAAAGTTTTTCGAATATTACAGAATGACTGTAAAATCATTCGATAATTCACTACGACTTGTTGGTTGGGCTATTACCTATCAAGATACGAATTGGACAAAAATAATTATAGCTGGAGAGAGACCCGAAACGCGCGAATTTTATTACGCAGTGTGGACGTAGCGATACTTACTTCATACTGCACAAAATATTCGCGCGGAAATAAATCGCACCGCTTCGCGTTCAATTTGCATCAAATCACAGATTTTTTTCCCGCGCGATTGTTTTACCGCCAGTGCATATACTCCTATATGAATCTATGTGTTACAGAAATTCGAGAAAAAAATCGCGCCGTGAGATATCGCAATGCGGACAGGTCTTTATATCTTTTACGAGATATTAGAATGACCAATTATCATAAAAGATTTCCGATTTATCAATATTTAACCAGGACTCGTTATTGTATATTACTGACCATCACAAATGCTAAGCGTAGAACTGATATTAATTTATATTAAATATTAGGTTAATGACATTGATTTATTTTAACATAACCCTTCCTTGCTCCCCGTTCGCTTGGTAAGAATCTTCATGATGGCCCTATGAAGATTCTTTCGAAGCAAATTATGGAAAGGGTTAAAAGTCAGGGGATTCTCTGCATGACAGAACATGTAACGTAAATATCTGCAATAGAACCAGAGTAACCACCATAACTCAATAGATCACTTATATGAAGTGGCAATGGACTGACGATATAGCTCGAAAAACTGGCAATCGATGGGGAAGAAAGGTTCCTTATCGGTAGCCTCGTGACGATCTGGTAAGTAATGCGGGAAGTTTATGCAAGTAGATGGCTCAGGAACATTTTTTTCAGATTTCCTTGGGGAGATAAATAAACAGCGGTAGAAAAGTTGTTATGATAATGAAGATAATTCTGATTGTATGTATCAACTACATACAAACAAATTATTTGTCGACAGCTTGAGTTTCCTGACTGTACTAAATGACGTTATTTGTGTTTAGACTAATAAAGTCACTGCGAACAGCAAATGATCCAGCCATACTACGTACAATATGTTATTACAAACGTTCATGTCAAAAAGCAACTGTAAAACTTATAATAAAGCCAGTATAAGTTTAAAAGTAGATAAATACATTTTATATTATAATAAACTACTTTAAATGCAAAACAATGTACTTACAAAGAACTTTCAAAGTCAAAGCGTCGTGGACGCTTCTTTGTAAAGCCTCGTTCATCGCTTGACACGTGTAGACCGCTCCATTGAGATCCTTAGTTATGTTTAATTTTAATTCAATTGTTGATACAGTCCCACCGTGGAGACCTTTCTTTAACTGCATGGGAAGACCTAGGAAAAATAGTAAAAAATACTCTATGAAGTTGGAATCTTATAAAATCTAAGAAAATGGTGTCTAGACAGTTTAATTAGTTAGAATTAATCAAATGTTGGAGGTGAAATATAAATCAAGCAAAAGGTTACGACAAACCAATAATGAAAGAGTCTTAATACTCAATTGGTGTCTGACTCAAAGGCAAAGACTAATGAAATGTCAAATTTAAAGTCTCACCTTGGACGGGTATTCCATCTCGCCACCAAGATAACGTTGCGGGCGGATTACTTGATGCAGCGTCACAGAAAAGGGTCGCTTCGATTCCTGGTTTTAATTCTGCTGGTTCAGCTCTTACTTTTACTGCTTCTGGTGCAACTGTTTGAAAAGCATAGAATAAAATATTTAATAAATTAAAACTCTAATAAGAGTGACGTAAAGGTGTTCTCTAGTTTTGAATATTGTACAATCATTGCTGGATCAGTTTCTTCCCAACTGCATTGTATCATTATTACTTTGATGGAACAAAGTCGTAGAGTAACAAATGCTTTTGTTTTTAATCACGACCTTTTGATAAATTTTACTTGAAAATAATTTTGGTGTTATTTGTTCTTGTACTTGTTACAATTTGTTAGAAAGAATTTTGTTCCAATATCATAAATTTATAAAAACATTTTCATCAGTATCACTATAATAAATAATAAGTAACAAGATAATTTAAACATAAGAAGGGTAATTATTATTTTGACGAGAAAATAAAGAAAATATTTTCAAAAGTTAGCTCTAATCTAACCTAAGACAATAGCAAACGGCTTAAAATTTTAATTAAATTCTCTAAGAAGTTGTTAATTCAGATCTGTATTTATGCTTGAGCCAACATCAATTTTCTAAGTTTAAGTTTTAGCTCTTGGTTTCATTGCATTAAAATAGTTGCTTTGTTCCCGAGTTATACAACTTTAGGAAAATTTATAAGACTGCAATTAGGGGCAGACGGGTAGCTTAAGAATTTTAATACTTATAATTTACGATACGAGAGACTTAATAAAAATAAGAAGACTACCAACGACCTGCATTCCTTTGAATAAAAATTTATCACTTTTGAATTATTATTATTAGGCGTAATTATGTGATTTGCTCCGTATGTAATGCGTACATGTATTGGCTTATGTCTTTTTTATATTAAAACTTTTGTTATAATGAAATCTTATTTAAATGTCCTACACGCTGAATTTCCGACACTGCGGCTAATCTCAACGGAGACTAGCCATCTTCGCACGGCAGGACTATAGTGCACAAGTGTGTGCCCAAACACATGTGCATTTTCTATTCCCTTACGGCTTTCAGACATGGCCGGGGAGAGATCATGTGCATGACCAACTTCCTGAGTCCGGACAGCTACTAAGATTTTCGCGATAGAAAAATCCAATTTTTGATTTGGCTGGACTCGGCGTTCAAACCCAATGATGAAACAGTCGCGCTAAGGATCACTATACCAATTAGGCAGTCGATGAAAAAGTGTAACTCAGTTGAGGTGTGATTCCCACCGGAGTTACATGATACCATTGCTCGTCCTGATTTGTTTATTTGCTTACAAATATCATATAAATTTAATTGTATATATTACTTACAGTGAACATTCAAGGTGACAGTTTCGAAGAGAGGAATTTCAGTGGCGCTGTTGGTTGCCTCGCATCTGTACTGAGCTTGATTATCGGTGACGTTCGTTAGTATGGATATCTCGGCTGATACCGCCTTGTCCGTCATTTTCGATGTCGAATGTATCTGTTGAAAATATGTCACATTAATTTTTTTATATAGGATAGGGTGACAAACGAGCACACAGTCCACCTGATGGTAAGTGGTTGCTGTGGCCCATAGACATCTGCATCTATCCTCGTATGTGAATAAAAATGCAGATGCGTTGTCAGCCGTGAGGACTAAGATTGAATGCCTCTTCTCCAGTAAAAATTCTACTCCGGTACGTAATAGTTTACAGATTAATAATAGAATCAGGTTATTTTGCGGAAATCCATTATATTGAAGATGTTTAATGCTAATTAGATCCGCGTAATATTACTACAGCATACTACCAGTAAGAGCAGTCAGCAACTGCAGAGTCTACTACACCTAATTATGCCTCGTTTAGAGGCGAAACACGTGTCGTATATTGATAGTGGTGTGTCTTTCCTAGTGTAGGTGTGGTGCGAGTAATGATTCTGGAACTAGTGTGGAATAGTGGTGACGGGGATAGTGCACGCAATTGAGCGATGGCGGGAGTTGCTCTTATGTCAGGTGTATACGAAATTATTATGCCGCCACAAACAAATCTTTATAGCATTGACACTATTATGTCAGGTGTATACAAAATTATTACGCCGCCACCTATCTGCAGTAAACAAATGTTTATAGCATTGATAAAAAAAAAATGCAAAATAAAAGATAATGATTTAGAGATTTTTTTATAGGATAAGGGTGACAAACGAGCACACAGTCCACCTGATGGTAAGTGGTTGCTGCGGCCCATAGACATCTACATCTATCTATTACAAATCAAAATGTAGATGCGTTGTCACCCGTTAGGACTAAGATGGAATGCCTCATTTCCAGTAAAAAGGGCCTCCGGCCACCTGCACTTACCAAGCGAAACGCAGAGGTAAACCTCTACTTCACGCTGGTTTTCTGTGAGGTCGTGGTACCACCCCGGTTTGAACCGGCCCATCCGTGCGACAGCAAAAGCTGCCGCGTGGCTCTACCACTGTTATAGAAACTATATAGTTATAGAAATGTCGGTACCTGGATTGTATTCAAGAAAATGATTATTGAAAAACAAATAATTGCAGTTAGCTGATAAATTGTAAAGTTTATCAGATTTTTCTTCC
Source organism: Parnassius mnemosyne (assembly GCA_963668995.1). Lineage (NCBI taxonomy): Eukaryota > Metazoa > Arthropoda > Insecta > Lepidoptera > Papilionidae > Parnassius > Parnassius mnemosyne. Next base: position 25,094,111 of record CAVLGL010000091.1, read on the forward strand.
ATTATCTTTTTTTGATAAAAACTTTACCTCCACTATAGGATTTTCTCCTGTATCGTGGCAGTTTACATACATAAACAAAAGGATAGAATGTATTTTAATTAATTGTCATATTATTTTTGGAGCGTCGTATTTTTTTTAATTAATTGCCATATTATTTTTGGCGCGTCGTTTTTAATAAAACTATAAAATTCAAAATCAATCAAGCCGTTATTTTACGAGAGATCATAAAATAATAGACAAACATTTATAAAAACGTATAAACATACAAAAGTTACCCTCAAAGGAAAAGGGAATTTTGGAAATTCTTTGGAATTCTGGAAAGTCAATTTTTGATTTTCCATGCCATAACGAATGTCATCAGTAATTTTTAAAAGTGCTGTAGTCGTACTATGACCAGGGTTGAAACCGGATTGCAAGGGATTAAGGAGGTTATATTTTCATATATAAGAGCTCAGTTGCTTGAACACCAGACGTTCTAACATATTATAAATAAATAAGGTTTCGCCGTGTGACAGCGGTGTAAAGAAATCAATCTCCCTATAATATAAGATTCGCTAAGCTCAAAAGAGGGAAATACCTGAATGTTCTTGTGGACAGATTGCAGCATAACTATCACTATTACAAATGCAAATACCCACATCATCGACGAAGAGCGTGCAAGTTTTGTAAATCCATCCGCTTGTACACTCGTCAATCCACATATGTGGGATTTTTCAGCAGTAGACTTACTATCATCAATATTATATTCATTATTAAAGCCACAAGTCCACTTCTTTAAATAAGACTCTTCCAAGGATTGGCACAAAAGACACCAGGTCCTGAGCCACCTGAATCCATCGACTTTCTGCGTGTCTTTCCAGGTCGTCACCTCAACTCATGGGAGAAAATATTTATAAAAAACGTCACCATGTATTTATTTACCTTCTTATCATTCTTGAACCATGTGATTGTAGCCAACGGATTCCCTCCCGTGGAAGTGCAAGACAACCTCTGTACTGTTCCCGCAGCCAAAGTTGTTCCAGGGACGTAACCAGTGATCATTGGGGGATTTGGTGGATCTAGAAAAGAAGTAATAAAATAAGAATTACATAATGGGGCCGAAATTTTATCTGATGGCAGTGGCATAATAGATAGGATTATTGCGTCTATTTAACATCCTTAAATCTAAGAATATTTTTGCGCCCAGTAGTTTATTTGTCTTGTTTATATTTTCGCTATTTGAATACAATACAAGATAGTGACAAGGAGCATGTCAAGAGTAAGAGAAGCTTACCAAATGGGAGAGGCGTCAGATCCAGCTGAGATGAAATGTGTTCCGAAATATAGTGTAGGTAACCTTAGAAACTATTCACCTAAATTGCCTAGATAAAAACAGTCGCACTATAATCGTACTGGATTTGTTGCCCAGATAAACTAGTACTTGATATAATTCCAAAAAGTAAGCGCTTTGAAAATACCCTCACATTTTAAGCAGTTACCATATAACAAGTTTAAAATTTCATTACGACGATGGCTGGTAGAGAAAACATTTTACACAATAAATGAGTTTTAAATTGCAGTGACTAAGTATTTTTAGATTTCATTTATAATCTAAGCATTAATTAATTAATTTATATCTTTACATTCTTTTTTATAGAATAAGGGTGACAAACGAGAACACAGTCCACCCGATGGTAAGTGGTTGCTGTGGCCCATAGACATCTACATCTATCTTCGTTTGCGGATTAAAATGCAGATGCGTTGTCAGCCGTGAGGACTAAGACAGAATGCCTCTTTTCCAGTAAAAAGGGTCTCCGGTTCTATACACTCACTATATGAAACACAGCAGTGTTAAGCTGCTATTTTACGCTGGTATTCTGTGAGAGCGTGGTCCTTCCCCGGTCGAGCCAACCCATTCGTGCTACAACTATACTATTAATATAGCTGCAGCATGGCTCTATATCTATATTGATATAATTAATTCATTTATAAAGATTGTAAAAGGACGTTTTTAATTATGTGTGTAGAATAAATTTGGTAACCAATATTATTAAAAAAAAAACTTTTAGATATTTGCATGCTGTTGGAAACAGCTAAATAGCTTTTATCAACACATCATTATGATAACAATAAAACAAAATATATTTGTATGTATTAACTAGCAAATAAAGAATTTGAATTCGAATTTGCAAATTATAGAAAAATAGTACATAATATTATAACAATACGGTTCAGTATACTGTTATAATATTATGCTACTTTTAATTTTTATAAAATTAAAGTTTCTGGAAGAGTATGAAATGGTATTACCAATGACTTTATACAAGTTTTCATTTCATTTTCTTTATCACTGAATGTGTGCGAACATAAAGGTGATATAAATAAATAATTTAATAAAACATGAAAAAAGTTAACTCAAATCCACATTAAATAAAAGAAAAAGAACGAAGCGGCATGACATTGTGTGAAATTACCGCCAAATACTGACATCCGGTACACGGACAAAGAAAGCAAAAGGTTAATGGTCCTAATTTTAGTTGAATTTATTCTTTCGATTTTTGTATCACGTTTTTTCCAGGGAAAGGTAATTTCATACAGTAAAAAGATAATGTAGAATTTCGCAATTTTCTCTACTAGATCGTGCTTTGCGAGCGCATAAATAATACACAATTTTCTTTTGTACGTTGTATTTTTTTCATAACGTGAAATTATTGCACATAATATTCCACCGGCATATTGTTTACAAGGTTAGGGATAAAAAAAAATAAACAATTTGTATACAAAAGCTGTGAGTATGGTTCTTCTCACTTTAACAAGAATTTAAATTCAGGTCTCAATAGAAAATAGTAAGTTCATCACCTTTGGAAATGCCCTTTCTTTTATATATATATATATATATATATATTTATAACGGCCATATATATGGCTGTTTCAATCATTCCCTATATAAAGTTATATATGGGGCAGATCTATGTTCAGCAGTGGACTTTTGATAGGCTGTGATGATAACAGATAACGTTCATACCGAATACACGCAAACAAATAGCCCACCTGGTAAGCGAATGCTGTGGTCCATAGACACATACATTGTTAACCTTCACGATTAACATGAAACACCTCGTTACCAGTAAAGTCGGTCGTCAGTTCTCAAAACATAGTTTTAAAAGCGTTATGCTGCTATTTTACCTTGGATAATTCTGTGTGAGTATGGTCCTCTTCTGGTCGAGCTTACTATTATATAAAAACGACGTGGCTTTTCGACGTTTATACATAAGTATTTATATGAAAGAAATTACGTTTAAATAAGAAATAAAAACCAATATATTAAAATACTGGGATTTGTAATATATTTTTTCGCTTAACAGACAATGTATTTATCAAACAAAAATGTCTACGATCGTGTCACGAACAAATTGATCGAAAAGCATGGCCGCCAACAAAAGTTTTTTTTTGTACGAATGTCAATCCATTATTCATTATCAAACTTTCACAAATACCTTTTGAGTTAAATATATCATGTGCGTATCGTCATATATAGTATCATGTGCGTAATTTCCTCATCTTATTTTAGGACAGGAAAGTGAAAATTGAGAAATAAGTAATATTTCTCTCTTATATTTTCCCCTAACGCTTCTGCCTGGTCTTTGTGTTTTTGGTTGAGCGGTTTGAAGATTATTTCATATTTTTATACACATATATACCGACCGACTTTTTACCGTGGAAAAAAAAAAGATGCAATAGGTGAACGAAGTAAAAGGTTATGGACATAGGTATTTTTAAAATTTGTTGAATAAATAATATATAAATATAATAAATAAAATAATGAGTTAAACTTTTACTGTGTGCCCCAAAACAATTAGATATAGGAAAAATTAAAAAGCAAGTTAATTAGAAGGTAACATTTGGCGGCCAGCAATCTCTTCCAGGTAACAATAGGCGTACATACGAGTACATACTTTACAACTAATGCGAAGCTACAACTAAAGCTAGCTTGGTTTTTTAATTTACATTTTCCAAATTTAGGTATCTATCGATAAATACTGATGCAAACTTTTTACCTAACGGCCTGTTCAAGGTCAAGGACGTTTCGAATTAGTTAATACTTGCCACGAGTAAATTACTTACCCTACATTCGTTTCGTTTCGTTCGTATGTTTTCTTCAAAATAGAAATGTTTAATTTAAAAAAAAAATCAACTATTACTATTAAGTTTCTACTTCATACACCTTCTTTGTCGCTCACAATAAAAAAAAATCTGATGGTATATACACACGCCCATGAAACTGCGACACCAGGGGAATAGCAGATGCGTTGCCAGCCTTTTTAAAAATGTGTAAGCTCATTACTTGAAGGTCTCGACGTCGATCGATCGGAAAATGTCATCGGTGGTAAAGAAGTCGTGCGAGGAAGAAAACTCTTAGTAAATCGCACAGTGGTAGACCGTCAAAGGTCCAGATGGTTTGGATAGTATCGTGAGTTTTGTCGCGATAGGCGGTGGTGGAACTAATCCGGACAATTCCCCTCAGCACTCCCCGTGGTAAATACGGTAGAAAATGCAAAAAGAAATTTGGTGTTGGTACAGTGATATGCTTGGTAGAGCTGTCATGGTAACATTCAACCTACGGCCTGTGGTAGCTACGGAACAGAATCCGTCACCCTTATTTTCAACCCGTCTGTGTCTTTAGAGGCGCAGGCGACCATGGGAAATTCCACAGAAATATAAAATAGCTAATATAAATAAGCTGTTTAATATTTCTGTGATATTCCCGGTGAACCCAACGATGGTGAACAGCATCAAAGGTGTGAGACGCCTGGTACTACGAACCGCCCGTTCTGCTTTACGATAAAGGAAAATCCTTCCTACATCGGGAGAATCCCACGTCCAACATTTAATGGGCCGATAAAGCAAGTATACGATAAAGCAAGTATTATAAATAATATAATAAAATAAGCATAGAAATTAAACATAAACACTCGATTAAAAACTGAATGTTCTACGAACCAAATTCGTTATTAAAGATATGTGGTGAAAGCAAAAAATCGTGTGTATTAACAATTACCGATGGAAAGGCACCAATAAGAAAACAGATATGCAATGTAATGACATTAAAACATATTAAAAGGACAATAGCAAATGAGCGGATCCTTATCCGATCTAAAATTGGCCGTGGAATAAATATCGTTTACGAGATCGGACCGTCAGTTAATGACAGTATTCCCGTCACGTACGCTTTAGAATCAGCAGTTGCGGGGCAAAGCTATCGCAAACATTGGCCTAATTTAAGGTGACCGGACCATTTATAGTGTTTATTTTTATAACGCCGTTAAGTTTCCACGTAAGCCAGGAGGTTGACATTGGAAATTAGAACAAATTTCCATTCGCTGCTGTTTTAGGGTCCCGTTTATATACAAAAAAAATCCTTTCGAAATAATCTTTGTCCGTCTAGTTTATGTTAGATTTTAACAGATTACAATAAAAAATTGGGTGAAACTGGCATAATTAGAGTATTAATATAGTGTCTACTTCTCAGTGTGGTGTGGGCATACTTCCAAATAATGCTTGCCAGCTGGCGCATTCTTGGAAAGCCATTGGACTATGAAGAGCAGTTTATCTTGGAGGTAAATTTTTATAGAATAAGAACGACAAACGAGCACACAGTTCACCTGATGTAAGTGGATTCTGTAGCCCATAGACATCTCCATTTATCCTCAATTAAGATTTACACTGACCATACGAAACACAGCATTGAATTGCTATTTCACGCAGGTGTTTTGAAAGCATGGTCCATCCCCGGTCGAGTTGATCCATTTGTGATACAATCATAATATAGATGCAACTTGGCTCTATCACGTAAAAATAAGCTACCGATAAAAATATCGATTTTAGTAGAGTAAGACTTTATCATAATTTAATTTGAAAATCCTTTTGTAGTGTTATGGTTATTGTATACTAATTATCCACCCCGGTTTCACACGGGTTATTGCTAGATCTCGATAATAGCGCCACCTAACGCATCCAAATGTAAATACAAATCATCTAGAGATCTATTCCTATACACACACAAAAGTTTCATCAAATTCGGTGCGGGCGTTTTTGAGTTTTAGAGATACTTACAAACATCAATTGATTTTTATATATAAAGATTATTGTGTTATATAAATATAAATTAAAATTCATTGAAGAAAAATAAATCAGAAACTTCAAAAGAAAAGAGAAAAGGTGGCGAGATAAAGATAAGGATAAAATAAAGACAGCAATGAAAAACATGAAAATAGGTGAGGCAGCTGGGTATAATAAAGTATTATTATAAATGCTGGAGCTGCTAAGAGTTGAAGAGGAAGTGGTAACAAGCCTGTTGATTTTTTCAAAATTATTCTGGGAACTTAATCGAGTACTGGGAAACTGTTTTAATCTCAATGTGTAAGACAAGAGAAAAGGTTAAACACTAAGCAGACTATCGAATTATGTGTGTACATAAACTGTTAAATAAATAAGCAGGATTATTCAAAATACTGCGGAACTAGCCTGATAAGCGTTGTCGGAAAATTTAATTTTAGTAAAATGTTAATTGAAAGAGTAATGAAAGAAGCTGATGGAAACATTTGGGATGTGCAAGTTGGACTTAGAAAGGGAATGGTGTTTACAGATTTATGTGCATTTATCGACCAAATATTATTAAACATGGGCCAAATTCCAGAGTACGTTTAATCGATGCACATGCATGCGTAGAAAAATAAAAGAAGCAAAAGAGCCATACCAAATAGAAGTATCTAATCTCTGCCAACACTTCTGGGTAACAGGCGCAAGATTTTCTGTATGTATGTATTTAAAAACTCGATACCAAGAAAATTACCAAGGAACTATCTTTATTAAGGATAGATCTTTAGTAATATCCTTGGTATTGATTTTATGTAATCAAATTGATTTATTGCTAATAATTTATGCGTGCACTGTTAGTATTAATATTTAATAAGTTACATGAGTACTGGGGCGAGATAAGCTTCACTCCTTAAATACATATCGCGTACATCAAATGCATAAGATAATTTCCTTTGAAAACCGAAGTATACATTGCAAAAACAAAAATAACTATAAGTAAGTAAGTTAACCAATCGCCACATTTTATCCAATAGTCACTATAATAGGACTTGTTTTCGACCTGGAAGAACGTCTAAAAAGGTACCACTCGCTTTATCTGTTTTTGCTTGTATCATCTTTGATCTGTGAAAGCCAGTATAGTTACAGACTGTGGGGCATTCCATCTTAGTTATCAGAGGTGACATTGCATCTTTAGTCTTCTTTATATAAAGTTTGATGCAGATGCACATGGGTTGCAATAGCCACTTCATATTAGGTGGGCTGCTAGGTGGACTATCGGTCTACCCAGCGAAAATAGTCGCATTCATTTTAAGTAATGTTTAGTTACCGCATCCTCGAGAATACTTATTTAAAAAAAAAGTTAAAGTGTAAAATATACGTACAGTCTCCTTGATGCGAGTTAAAAGCGGCTACAACTCATAGGCAACTGCAATCAACTTCCAACAAAGAAGGGTACAGAAAACAGATGCGTTGTCATCTCCGAGGATCAAAATGACACTCTCTGACCGTATACCTATATTAAGCAGTGATAGAATTATAAAGTAATCACACTATATTATTTAACGTGACTTAATATTATGTACTTAATGAATGTTATTTCTGCGACATGTGTTCCTAACGTCAGAGTCGGGAGAAGATCATTTCCGTACCACCAACAAAAACTTAATCCCTATTTGATTCTAGCGTTTTCCAACGGTACTGTGTATATATGATTCCACAATTCCAATAATGCGTTATAACAGTACATACGTCACTTCAGAATTAATAACACATGGCACTGTCATCGAATAAAACCTCCGTAATGACATTCCCGTGGTATGGGCGCTTTTTGCCTTCATAAGTGACAGTAGGACGTACATTCCTGAACAATGTGTAGCTGATCTTACGTATAACATGTTGTTTATATGTTTTGTAATGTTTAAACTAAAGTACCTAGTGTATGCTAAGGACGTGCGTAAAAAAAAAACAGTAAGGCTCTTCGTACACGAGTCGTAAGCGTAGTCGTATCGTAAGCGTATCGTTACGACGCAACGCGTACGAGACCTGCAGTGTACCTCAGTTGAAATCATGGTGTCCACGGTACCAGATGCGTTGGGTAAATTTATAGATTATCTTACTTTCTCTTTAGATGAAGATAATTTTTTATTGTTTGATTATGTAAGATGGTAGAAAGCGATATTTATGACGATATTTCTGCCCAAGCTTTATCCATTTCATCTTTCCCTGAATATTCACTTAATGAATGATTTATAGAAAAGGGAACGCTTCACCCAGTTTCACGAATTTAATCACTTTTTCAGTCCTATTCATACCTATTGAAATTAAAAGTCGGAAGAAGTTAAAAAAAATTAAATTCAGTTAAATTTTTAAAGAAATTAATGAACAGTAAATTTTTTACGCTTGCTCTTTTACGCCAGTGCACTACGACTATCGTAATGACAGCAGACACCTCCTACGATTCGCTGCAGCACCGCTTCGTGTGCCGACTTGTTTGAACATGTCCGCGCTCGTATTGCTCTCGTCCTACGCGCGTATTACGATACGCTTACGATACGACGCCGTGAGCAAAGGGCCTAACTCTGACTCGGTATAAGTCAGAGTTACTGTTTTTTTTAAATGTACTCCAGACCGAAAGTCACTGCGGCCAGTCTCGACGTAGACTAGCCATCTGCGCAGGACAGGATTATGTGTGAGTGTGAGTGTGTGTGTGTGCGTGTGTGCGTGTGCGTGCGCTCGTGTGTGTGCGTGTGCGTGCGCGCGTGTGTGTGTTTGTTTGTGTGGATGTGCGTGTGTGTGTGTGTGTGTGTGTGTGTGTGTGTGTGTGTGTGTGTGTGTACAATATACAGCTACAGGGACACTCTTTATTCCCTCACTCTCATAGTCCGATGGGACGGTAATCCAACTCGACCGGAGAATGATCAGATGCAGCAGCAATAGCTTTACGTGCTTTCCGAGGCACGAGGCACACACCACCAACTTCCTAATTCCGTGCTACTATCAAGAATTTCGTGATAAAAACCCCAATAACTGATTTCTCGACCCGATTCGAACCCGGAACCTCATTAAAAGCAATCTTATTACGACCACTAGATAACGAGGCAGCGTTTTCCAGGTTTTTAGTTGTTAGGATGGTGACAGCATAAGAGAAACCATCACTACATTTTGTACCGTAAGTTAAGCGGCGACAATGGGAAATAAAGCAAGAGATGAATAGCGGTGCGAGTATCTTTTCATCTGTTTTTATAGGATAAGGGTGACAAGCTAGCACATAGTCCACCTGATGGTAAGTGGTTGCTGTGGCCCATAGACATCTACATCTATCCTCGATAACGAATCAAAATGCACATGCATTGTCACCCGTGAGGACTAGGACGGAAAGCCACGTTTCCAGTAAAATGGGTAACCGGTTCTCTACACTCACCATACGAAACACAGGAGCGTTGAGCTGCTATTTTACGGGTATTCTATGAGAGCGTGGTTCTTCCGCGGTCGATTCGACCCTACAACTATACTACTACTATAGCTGCAGCATGGCTCTACCACGTAAAAAAAATCTTCCTGATAACAACAACGCATAATATTATTTTTCTTTAAAAAAAATTTGTGTCCCGCTGGGTTTCTTGCAGGTGCTTCCCAGGATTTTACCGAACCAATGGTAAAATAAACCTAACAGTAACAGTAACTATATAAGTTTTATATATATATATATATATATATATATATATATATATATATATATATATGTATATATATATATATATATATATATATATATAAAAATTCTAATTCTATTTCAAATAATAAAATAACTGCTGCTGCAAACCCCCTTACGAAGCGTGGCAACCATGATAAATATAACCCCATTAGACAACTTACGAGGGAGGCTGGAGGAGGGGCATCAGTGAATTTTGATTGAATGCAAAACCTAAGGGAAATAAATAACTGAAGGATGACAAACAAACACGCTGTCCACTACATTTACGCGTGATTAAGAAACAAAATGTATATACATACGTTTTCACCTCGTAACCAGTAAAAAAGTTCTCCAGTTCTCTTCGTTCACCATACTGATTTCTAATCAGCCTATTTTATTGAAAAAAAAAGTTATACTAATACTAGAAATTTCTATTGTATCGTAACGTAACATTTAAAACCTACATAGTTATTTGTAGGCCATAATTATTACGTGCGGAAATGGAAATTGCGGCCCGCAATGTTGAAACCAAACGTTTAGCGTCACCGAATAGTTGGAGCCAATATTTTGACAGTTGGAGAAAATAAATTACAGGTTTCCGCATACCGTGTGGTGCTGGCATTTGACAATCCATTACCCCATTTCTCCCCATGGGCCATAAGCGACTATGAGTAAAACCAGATATCCTCATGGTATTAATTCGTTCATTACATGTTTTTGGATACTGCATCCAAACAATCAAGCAATGAGGGCTAATAATGTTACGCTCACCTAATGTCGATTTTGACAGTTGGTACCACAAAGCTAACTTATTTGCTGGCCAGATGGTTACACATTGTCATATTTATAGAAAAATTACGATTTAATAACAAGTTGTTCGGTTTCTAGTGGATGTTTCATCATTATTATCATTGCAGCCCTTCACAAGTCCACTATTGAACATAGGCATCCCCCAAGGTATGCCACAAAGCACAGCTCTGAACCACCTGCATCCAATGAATTCCTGCATGTCTTACCAGGTCGTCATTCCATTTAGGAGCCACTTCAAAAAACTTTCTTCCACTTCAGCTTACTAATCCGTTGGGCTATGTCGGTTGCTCTGGTTCTACTCTGGATTCAATTTGGCTGGGCAAAGTTCAGGAGATTACGACACATCTCGTCAGGTACAATTAAATTGGTTTGGATCGAACCCAGGTTGCACGCGCATTGAAATTTATAGCAAGGCCCTGAGCTACCACGGTTCTTTGGATAATTAAAGAAAAATTGTTCTATAAATTTCTTATTTTATGAGATAAGTCTCGTAAACGTGATGAAGCAGCTTACTCCTTTTACGAGCACCTCTACGTGTGGCTCTCACTAACTGTATGAAAAAAAAATAAAGAAATAATATTTGCTCGTAAATTTGTGTAGGTAGTTAATTGGATTGCCTCTTAACTCATATTCATGCTTAAAAATAAAATATTTTATATAAATTTAAATTATATTTTAAGAATACCCTCCAGAAACGCCGTGATATAAGAGATCAAATGTTGTTGTACAAATTGCTTCATAATACCATCGACTCTTCCCTATTTTAAGGCAAAGTAAATCTTGCGTGTCACAGGTTAGGTGCCCGAAATAAACCTCTTTTTGCATTACGTGAAGTTAAAACAAGTTATGCCACAAATAATTTTGTGTCTCGTACATGCAAAAAATTTAACTTAAAATATTTTAAATTAGATATATTTCACCTTGAATATAATAGTTACAAAGAAAATATTGTAAAACTTAATATATAATTGGTAGTACTGCTTAGTTAAAAGTTAGCTTAATTTATGAATAACATTTAGTTTTATTCTTTTATATTTTTTAATTTTTATACAACATAATATTGTGGTGGCAAGCATTTATTATTTATTAGATATCTGTGGAAACTTCATTGGTTTTTAGGATAACTTTTAAATGTTTTATTATGTAATTTATTATTGTACTGTATATTTCCCTTAAAAAGCAAATAAATAAATGAATATCAAAAGTCTTAGGAACTCTTGATATTCTCAGTTACCTTGGAATATTTTCAGAATTTTCAGAATTTCTAGTTAATAAGGCAGAGAGTACACTGCAAGGCTTTCGGGGTTAGAAGTAATCCCGAAAAACCTAATACATTTATATTTTCGTTCTATTTCTTGAGTAAAACTACTTTTACGGATTCTAACGCGTTTAATTATCTTATTTTTTATGAATTCCCGACGTTTCGGGTACTTTACAGCACCAATGGTCACGAGGGACTGAGGTAGTAATAAATCCGTAAAAGTAGTTTTATTCAATAATTTGTTCGCGTAAATATAAAAAATCACTATTTCTTAGTTAATATTTATTTTATACCCTTTGTTGTATGTTAAGCTGGAATATATTCTAAAAAGAAATTTTATGAATTTAATAAGTTATTCTTTTATAATAATATTAAGAAATATTTCCCGAGAGATAGGGACTAAGAAGCAGCACGCTTTCCATAATACACCTGTTCCATTATGTGTTAAGGAAAGGAGGGAGGCTTTTGCCCAGCTGGTGCAGTTTAATTCTTTGTATAAGCATTCTAGGAAACGTATATTAAAGTGGTAAGAAATTGTAGAAAATATGTTATTCTAACAATGAAAAAACATTCCTTCCAATATTATCGTATACGCGTCATTAACAGAAGCACTTCATAAAATTTTCCAACACTCAACGTCAATGCAGAGCTCCAGGGCTGTCACCACAACACTCGCCTACATACAACGTTATAATAGTTGAGCAATTAATTCGCCGTACGTCCGCACACTCATTACTTTAATGAGAGGAACGTGCCGGACCGCGCCAGCCCTGCCTGTTGGGCCAGGTGCACACTGTCTGGCTCGATAATTGGGAATTTAGTCGAGTAATCGACAACGCCTGCGAGCTTCATTGAATTAAAGAAGTGTAATGGGTCCTTCCTTTGTAATATACGAAATGTATTTAAAGGACTAAGTGAGAGTTTAATTTAATTGCTCTGCACATTGCTGTGAAAGATGAAGTAGAGAGAATTGATAACTTTAAAGTAGAAAATCTTTATATATACAATTATTATATACGTGTGTTTGTCACTGAACTCCTAAACGGCTAGAGAAGAATTTATTTTGTGTTTGAGAAAGTCTTTAGAGTGTTTAGATAAACAATTCTCTACCCGGTACGTTCGCTAGTTTTTATATAATCAGTTAATAGACCTGGCTAAGCCCATTGTTTGGCCTTTATACATTATCAAGCTTAATTTTTTTTATTGAAACAAATACTACACATTTTTATTCATTACAAATATCAATGGTTCACTGCTGAACATAAGATTTCCACATAGATTGCCTTATAGGTAAGAAGTGTATGAGCTACAGTAACCACTTGGTGTACACACAAGTGGACAAGTTCGTTTGTTTTATAAAAAAAAAGTAAAATCGTGTTTAACTTATTTTAAATCAATTCCATCGATAAGCCATACTGAACATAGGCCTCACACAGATTGCCTCACAGGGGATTGGCAAACGGATTGTCCATGCTCGGGGAGTCTCTGCGTTACAGAATCCGTAATGAGAATAATCGGAACAGAACTAAAGTAACCGATATAGCACAACGGATCCGTAAACTTAATTGGTCCGGCCATGTGGCTTGACTATGATCCGATGGGCAAGAAAGGTAAGACTACTCGTTATGCCAGGCGGAGCAGACAGTCCCCTACTAGATGGAGTGACGACCTTGTAAGATATGCAGGAAGGAAGTGATTTGATGTATTTCTTTGGAGAGGCCTACGTTTGGTAATAGACTTGTAAATGGCTGTAATGATACTAATAACGTTTCTTCAGCTATTATTGAGCCGAGTTCTCGTCAATTTCACAGTACCTAAGGATTTTGCATTATCAATATTACAAGTCTTTTTGCATTGCTCAACGCATGATCAGCTTGGGGATTAAGGCAAATCTTTCTTATAACGCGAGAGGTATTTTTATCTTGGCGAAATTCTCATGGATACCTTCGGCTGCGGGAACAGCAGAAAGGTTATGCCGTATTCATACCGGAAAACCCCCACGGTGGTCTCCATCAGCGTATACTAGTGATCCAGATATCTCCGTTCGGAAACTAACCAGGGCCCCTCTCAACGCGGGAGGTAGATGTTTAGTAAAGGACTTTTATGGACTGATATAGAAGAAAAAAGTTGAAGAATAACATATGAAAAATGAGTCAATGATTTAAGATATATTTCGATGATACAATCTCACCTGGTGGTAAGTGGTGATGAAACCCGAGATGGTGAATCGCACTGTGCAATCGCTACCGTAACTAAATTCTATTCGTTCTTGCCATGAAGACACCCATATTTTAATCGGGCGAAAAGACAATATTTTAAGGGTACACGACGGTTATTGAGCACGCAGCTAGGACGCGTTTTGCAAAACGACAACTGCACATCAAACGCCCCATTGAGTACACAAGCTTAAACTGTATTGCATTTAACAGTTCATCTAACAATCTGTCTTAGTTGCTCGTTTTAGTTGAGTCCAGCGTGCTTCAACTGTGCAAAGTTATTGTGTACAATGACCTTAATACGATCGAGAATTGGATGGCTCGCAAAGATAATATCGATTGACAAGGGCTGTACTGAAAATTAGTTATACGAGCAACTGCAGGCAACGCGGGCGTAGGCAGACCATTATAGGTTATATAATAATAGTTAGTTAATTGCTTCGTTCAGTGAAGCAGGCAATACCTTAAATATTATCACTTTTAAAACTTTATTTATTACTCTTATACAGGGGACTTAGGAAGCCTCCTTGCAGAGTCATATCAGTGTTATAAATAGTAGCAAAAGCTATTAAACTTATGATATCGCATACCAAATTATTAAGAAGCTCTCATTAAAAAAGAAGCTCTCTAAATCAAAATTCATTATAAAAAATTTATACATCATTATCAATTTTTCATAAATTAATCTCAATTAAAAACACACCTCAACCTCTTTCCACCTTTCACGGTTCTAACCTATGAGGACCAGTCTTCCATGAAGGAGTCCAGTTTATCCCGCCATCGTTTTCTTGGTCTGCCTCGGGGTCGAATGCCATTTACAGGAGTCATCGAGATGTAATTTTGGCCCAAAGTTCTTCTAAAATACGGCAGACATACCGGCCCAGTCCCATTTTAGTTTGGCGGATTTACGGGAGACGTTTAAAAGAATACCTTCAAAGTGAAAGGCGACAATTTATTATTATATGGAGAATAGGCGCCACCACAAATTGTAGCGTAACTTAATGAAATGCATGTCGATTTATTCTTTATAATTTATACATTACAATAATAATATTAGTTTTACCGCATCTAACGAGAATACTGAGAAATTCAAAATTAAAATATCAATAACGCAATAATCTAAAACAAACTAAAAGCAATTTTTTTTTTTATAGGAGAGGGGGCAAACGAGCATGCGGCTCACCTGATGGTCAGTGACTACCGCCGCCCATGAACAACTGCAACACCAGGGGAATCGCAGATGCGTTGCCGGCCTTTTAAAAAGGAGTACGCTCTTTTCTTGAAGGTCCCTAAGTCGTATCGGTCCGGAAAAATCGCTGATGGTAATCGATTCCACAAGGAGGTCGTGCGAGGAAGAAAACATCTTCTAAATCGCACAGTGGTGGACCGCCAATCATCCAGATGGTGTGGATGGTATCGGGAGTTCTGCCGCGATGTGCGTTCGTGAAATTTGGCGGCTGGGATTAATCCGAACAATTCCTCAGAGCACTCCCCATGGTAGATGCGAAAGAAAATGCAAAGGGATGCAACATCTCTTCGCAGTGCCAATGAATCGAGTCGATCGGAAAGGGCTCGGTCGTCGACAATTCGAGCCGCTCTGCGTTGGATGCGGTCAAGTGGAAGGAGCTGGCACTGGGGAGCCCCTGCCCAGAGATGGGAACAGTATTCCATATGAGGCCGAACTTGCGCCTTGTAAAGTTGCAGGCGGTGTGCCGGCATGAAATACTGTCCCGCTCTGCTGAGCACGCCAAGCTTTTTAGAGGCCAATTTGGCCTTCCCTTCCAAGTGACCACGAAACTGCACGTCACTCGATATGTCGACTCCGAGGATACCGATACTGGCTGAGGCAAGAAGGGGAGTGCCTTGAAACTGAGGACATACGACAAAGGGGTTCTTTTTAGCGGTAAACGCGCAAACTTGTGTCTTCTGAGGATTAAACTGGACTAGATTTAGTCGCCCCCAATCCGAGACTTTGCTCAGCAAAGACTCGACTTCAGACACAAGTTTGTTCCGGTACTCAGCGACGTTTTCCCGAGAAATATTGGCACGGCCGGTGTATAGAGCATCACCAGTGCTGTCATCCGCGTAGCAATGAATGTTACCAGTTAGCAACATATCATTGATATGCAGAAGAAACAGCGTTGGTGATAGCACACAGCCTTGTGGAACACCAGCGTTAATAGGCTTGTAGTCAGAGCATGCACCGTCTACAACGACCTTGATACTCCAATCTGCAAGGAAGCTGGTGATCCAATTGCACAATTTCTCGGGAAGCCCATAGGAAGGGAGCTTCGAAAGAAGCGCTTTGTGCCAAACCCGATCGAAGGCCTTCGCAATGTCCAGACTAACGGCCAACGCCTCCCCCTTGGACTCTACTGCCTCCGCCCATCTATGGGTCAGGTAGACCAGAAGATCACCAGCTGATCGACCCCGACGAAAACCGTATTGGCGGTCACTAATCAGCTGGTGACCCTCAAGGTACCGGATGAGCTGGCAGTTAATAATGGATTCCATTATTTTGGAGAACAAGGAGGTGATCGCGATAGGCCTATAGTTGAATGGGTCTGAGCGGTCGCCTTTTTTAGGGATCGGGTGGACAAAAGCTGTCTTCCATGAATTCGGGACTACGCCTTGGGAGTAGGAGTACCGGAAAAGACGCGTTAGGACCGGTGCCAACTCCGGAGCACACGTCCTCAGCACAATTGGGGAGATTCCGTCAGGCCCACTCGACTTCTGGATGTCCAGGGAGAGCAGTGCTTTGCGAACCGAGCGCTGTGAGAACAGCACATCCGGCATGGAGCACTCACACCGCGGGATGGTCGGCGGTGTTTTCCCCCCGTCATCAAGAGTCGAGTTGGACGCAAAAAGGGAGCCTAAAAGGTCGGCTTTGTCTTTTGCGTCATGGGCCAGTGAGTCATCCTCCCTGTGCAGAGATGGTAGTGATGGCTTACAGAAATTCCCTTGGACAGCCTTGGCGAGAGACCAGAATGCACGGGTTCCCGAAGGAAGGCGAACTAGTTTCTCGCCAATTCTGCCTATGTGCTCTGACTTTGCCTTGGCAATAACTCTTTTGAAGGACCTGGAGGCGAAGTTATACTTCTTTTTAAGTGTGCTGGTATTTACATCCCGAGTCGCCGAAGCCGCAGCCCAGGGTTGATAACACTCCTGCTTACTGCGTAATGCAGTCTTACAGGAGCGACCAAACCAAAGCTGAGATCTGCCTCCGATGGGTACCACAGATGATGGAATAAATAGTTCCATTCCCTGTAGCACCACATCAGTGACAGAGTCAGCAACAGCGCTGGGATCATCCGGCGAGAAGCAAACCCATGGGTAGGATGCAAAGAAGGACCGCATTCCGTCCCAATCCGCCGACCTGTAATGCCAAACACGGCGGCAACCTGCAGAACGCAACCGCGAAGGGAGCGTGAGTGGCACCACACTCCGGATCAGACAATGGTCCGAAGAGCCGAGAGGGGCATCGACGGAAACCAGATATCCGTCCGGATGAGAGGTCAGCAGAAGGTCCAACAGGGAAGGTGTATGATCCTCCACATCTGGAATCCGCGTAGGCGAAGTAACCAGTTGTGTCAGACCATATGCCAAGGCAAAGTCATAAACAGATCTCCCCGCATGATCGGTTAGACGTGAACCGAGCCATTCAGCATGGTGGGCGTTAAAATCGCCAAGGATCACGATCTCTGCGGATGGGACCTGTTGTAGCAAGAAATCTGTAGCCATTTGGACGTGGTCGATGAGTCGGTCTGTTTCGACATTACCGCTATGGGACCTATAGAGGCACCCGTAGACGCGCGGATGGTCGTCGCTGTCTACGCGTTACCAAAGGATGGACAGGTCCGAACCTTCAAGACTGCCGAGGCGTCGAGAACAGATGTCCTCTCTGACATACACGCAAACTCCAGCCCGAGGCACAAAGGAATGCTCCAATTTGTACCCCGGGTAGGAGAGATACGAAATATCAGCCGGAGAGGAAACCTGCGTCTCGGTCAGAAAGAGCAAGGCCGGCTTCGCCGTCTCGAGATGGTAGTGGACGGCGTTTAGGTTAGAGTGAAGTCCTCTGATGTTGCAGAAATTCACGGATAGCGTGGCAGGGGTCGCCTTGGTGTTCAGTTTGCCCCTAGCAGTAATGCTTTTGAGCGGAAGTTTGCCCCCCCCCAGAATACGCGGGGCAGCCTGAGCACCCACGCTCAGGATCGGAATAACATGGTCGTGGATGCTCAGCGAGGGATTCTCCAGGGGTGCTGGTACCCTCCTGGGGTAGTTCTTCGTGTAATTCCGCTACCATGTTGATGGGGGGGGGGGGGGGGGGGGAATTGGGCCTCCGGCCACCTGCACTCACCAGACGAGAGAGACGCAGAAGCAAAGCTTCTACTTCACGCCGGTATTCTGTGAGGTCGTGGTACCAACCCGGCTCGAGCCGGCCCATACATGCAACAGCAAAAACTGCTGCGTGGCTCTACCACCGTTAAATTAATTTTTCAATTTAAATGTGTTTATGTAACGTGAGTATCTATTTTTCGATGAAAGCATATTTTTTGTACATTTTTGACCAAAATGCAGATATTATGGCATAGTTAATGACTAAAAACAGTTTAATCCAGTAAACCATCAAGCAAAGATATACGTAGATGGCGATTACAACGTGAATCGGTCAAGAATCTTGATCACATGTAACTAACATGATGTAAGTAGTTTTGTATATCATATATCGTAGTCGATTGTATAAATGCAATTGTAACGAAGATATCTTTCGCCCGGATTTTCTCCCATAAATTATGTTACAGTGTGTAATATCGTGTCAGAAATGTACGCAATATAATTTTAAGTCTATCTGTAATTTTAAATGACTATCTTTTTTCTCTGTGTAGTGGGGGTATATAAGAATTAATTTTACGTGATAGAGCTATGCTGCAGCTATATTAATTGCATAGTTGTAGCACGAATGGGTCAGCTCGATTGGGTAAGGACCACGTTCTCACAGAATACCAGCATAAATTATCAGCTTAATGCGGCTGTGTTTCGTATGGTGAGTGTAGAGATTCGGAGACCCTTTTTACTGGAAAATAGGCGTTCCATCTTAGTCCTCACAGCTGACAACGCATTTCCATTTTGATTCGCAAACGAGGATAGATGTCTACGTCTATGAGCCACAGCAACCACTTACCACACACAGGTAGACTGTGTGCTCGCTTGTCACCCTTATCCTATAAAATATCCACTATCCAATATCATCCCGTGGGTGTCGTAAAAGGTGTCAAAGAGAAACAAATCAAGCGATGGGCAGCAGCGTCTTCCTAATAACGACTAAATATTTAAAAAAAACTGCGTTTACCAATCCGCTTGCCAAGCGTGGCAACTATGGCAAATATCTCCCCTACGAGGCAATCTATGGTGGAGGCCTATGTTCAATAGTGGACTTAAATAGGTTGTAACGTTAACGGTAACGATATTTGTTAATAAATGTATAAACTTTTTCAGAATATATATCCAGTTTTACATTTTATTCATTAAAAACTAGAGTACAAATTATATAGTGTGATTATTGTGCACACAGCAATACAATGGTCGTTCTAACAACGGTACGAAACAAATTACAAGCTTCATGTATATTCAGGAGACGTTAAGGACGTATTTACTTTTTAAAAAGACGAAATTGCTGACCCGCCTCCCTTTTTCGTATAGGAGCGTAATGGTGGCTGCATCCCATTTACACAGTTCGTCCAAGATATTTTTTTATACTTTTTTAGGAACTTTTATCTTGTGTTCGAGCGTTAACAAAAGTTCGAAAATTAAACGTTTGAATTTGGAACTTATCAAAGCAAGATTATAGACAATAGAATAGAGCATTATAATTTTTATTCCATATAATCTATATTGCATAATACTTATAGAAATTAATTTATTTGACTTACCCCTGTTTCGGAAAATATCTCTGTTCTGGGATAAACCACCAAGAAACCCAGTGGTAGTAAGTAATATTTTATTAAATACAATGTATAATTTTACAATAATTTTGTACAATTCTTACATGAATTTTAAAGAAATGAAGTAATTTTTGACATGGGTTTAAATTAATGTTGAAATGAAGAAAGAGTAGAGGAATTAGGTATTTTGTTGACGTTAGTTATTGTTTGATTAATGTTTTAAAACATAAAAGTGCAATTTGTGTGTTAGAAATGTCTGCGTTTCATCGAAATGATGAAACATGTGTACTGATTCTGAATATTAGGATTATGCATAAATGTTTTCTGCTTTATTTATTCCTCATTTTAATAACATGATTTAGTCCTAGTAGCTAATGCCACAATTTATAAAAAAAATATTTTTAAATTGAGATCGATTTATATTTTTAAAATATTTTCTATTTTCATGTTTTTGTATTGTTAATAAATTAAATTCTTTCAGTATTTCGTTACAACTAAAGGCTTTAAACAAGGAAAAGAATATTATTTTTGAATTGAAAATTTTTAACAAAATTCAATTCCAAATGTATTTACTTTTTAAATTTTGAACGTTTTATAGATAAAATATTATATTAGGTAAGTGTCCCGCCCATAGTTGAGGTTTGAAGAAAATTCAACCCGTAACAACTGAATTCCAAGGATACATTCCGGAAAGTAGGAGGCAAGGTGAGCATTTTAGCGGTGAAATGACACTTGTATTTTGGAAACGTTAAATCTCACGAGATTGGCATCGCCCCATTCAGAGACTGCCTGTAGTGTAAGACTGATACGCTCACGCCTCTATTTCTTACTGTATTTGATCCCGACTGGCCCGGGCACTTGGGTTGGTATCTCTCCACAACTGTACTGTCGTCTTTGTTACATAAATGTAAATTTATCGCCACATGCCGCCCTGAATGCTTACGTCTGGTTACAGCATGTGCGATCAAAAGCTTATAAGTGAAGCTGTAGATCAAATGCTTGTCCATTATAGACCTTATCACATTGGCATAAGGTACAGTGCTACACTTTTTGAAATGACAACATAGTAGCAGAGAATACTATAAAAATATAAGAGTTTATTGAACTGAAATAATTTTAAGAAATTATATTGTAGCTGAACACAAGACTTGACTAGTATCAGGCGGTGTAAGGGATACCATTGCCTCTTTTCGACTGGTGAGTGTCGTAAGAAGCGACTGTAGAAGGCACCATTAAATTTTAACGCCTTCCGACAGATAACTTTCCGTTTTTGTTAGACGTAAATACACAGAAAGAAGACGGACAACAGCGCAAAAGTTGCCAGACGTTTTTTTTTTTATAAAATAAGGGTGTCAAACGAGCACACAGACCACCCGAATCCACAGTGCTGCAGCTAATTAATAGTATAGTTGTAGCGCGAATGGGTCGGCTCGACCGGGGAAGGGCAATGCTCTCACAGAATACTAGTGTAAAATAGCAACTTAACGCTGCTGTGTTTCGTATGGTAAGTGTAGAGAACTGGAGACACTTTTTACTAGAAAAGAGGCATTCTATTTTAGTCCTCACGGCTAACAACTAATCTGCATTTTAATTCGCACACGAAGATAGATGTAGATGTCTATAGGTCACAGCAACCACTTACCATCAGGTGGACTGTGTGCTCGTTTGTCACCATTATTCTATACAAAAAAAATATGAAAAATGCGAAACAGGCAAAATACAGGCTGTTTGTATTTATTAAATTTATGCATATAAACTGCCCCTAAGATACAGTAGAAAATTCTAGTGTGGTAACGTTTTTAAAAGAGATACAAACATAGCCGTAACAGCGTATATCGTCAATTGTAAACAACATCAGAAATGGTGGGGCAACTATTTCGTAGGCTCCTTATGTTAATTCAGTACATTTACCCCGAGATGGCGACACGTGACATGTGTGAGAATTCGTTTAACTAGCTCGACGTCGAATATGCAAATCAAGGTTTATGCTGTCGGAAATAAGGGAATTTTGATGTACTGACTTGGGTTGTATGACATGTGAAAATTATATTATGTAGATTATGATTATCTCACTGTATACCCTTATTTATATTTTTTATTTTATTTTTGGAACGAAGTTCCTTATGGGATGGTACGGGTTTGGCGGATGGGAGCTAGGCGACAAAAAGTGTAAGATTTTTTCGTCACTACCCCCTGTGTCATAGTGAATTTTATTTTAAATGACGCTTCATTTTAATAGACGTTAGCAAGACATTTATTTGTATTTGTTAATCAATAATATAATAAGTTTATCAATAATAAGGAACTTCGTTCCAACCGAGTACTCCACGACACTCACGCATGTTTGTCTTTTTATATGAAACTGGACAAACGAGCATGCGGCTTATCTGATGGTAAGTTACTACCGTCGCCCATGAACAACTGCAACACTAGAGGAATTGCAGATGCGTTGCCGGCCTTTTATAATGGAGTAGGCCCTTTTCTTGAAGGTCCCTAAGTTGTATTAATTAGGAAAAATTCGCTGGTTTTAATCGATTCCACAAGGAGGTTATGCGAGGAAGAAAACTTCCTCTAAATCGCACAGTGGTAGATCGCCAATCATCCAGATGGTATGGATGGTATCGCGAATTTTATAAAAATTGAAGTGATAATGGAATTGACAGTATTGCAGATAGTAAGTGTCTAAAATCTTGCAGATAGTCCTGGATAGCTGCAGCCAATTACAAATAAATGTCTACTATAGTCCATGGACTCTTGGAGCCAACTTTAAATAAAGACGGCTACAGCTGTATTATGGCTGTTAGACGAATAGGTCACAGCTCGACCGAGGTAGGAAAACGCTCTCACAGAATACCAAGGTAAAATAGCAGCATGATGCTGCTGTGTTTCCTATAGTGAGTGTAGAGAACCAGATACCTTTTGTACTGAAAACGAGGCGTTCCATCTTAGTCTTCAGGGGTGACAACGCATCTGCATTTTGATTCTTAATTGAGGATAAATGTAGATGTCTTTGAGCCGCAGCATCTACTTACCATCAGGTGCTTTTCGCAAGCGAGATGGTTATATTACCATGATATATAGGAAGCCATTTAAAATTATTTCTATCTACATTATTGTAATTAGATATACTTTAGAACTTTTAAAATTTGTAAAGGTTTTTCGAAATTTTAAACTAAGTTGTAATTTCATCTATTATACTAGATATTGCATTTCAGTTTCACTTCTCCTTTTCCGGTACACAATACTTTTTAACTAACACAAAGAAATGAAATGAAAGAACTCTTAGTTGTCTCTTCGAAATGGGTACTTGATTATTCGTCGTTACTGCAAAAAAAAGGTTTAAAAAAAGATAAAGAGTACAACATCGACGACATTTCATCGTAGTCCCCTGACAAAGCATCAGCTTTTTAATTTTTAATCGGGAATAGATACAGAAACAAAGTACTGTGTACTCAGTCACGGTATTCATTTTCCTTTAATTGGACCGTGTACCAGTTTTTGTTTGTGTGTGAACACGTATGCCTAGATATATGGATGTAAAAGAGGTGTGCCAAATAGAAGTTCGTACTCCGTAGTCTCTGTCTATCCCCTATGGGTGGCAGACATGAGTGTTTTATGATTATGATTATTGTTATGCTAATTTGTCACCTTTACTGGCATAAAAACTTTAACTAAACAGATAAAACTTGAAATAAAGTTGTTTGAAAAGGAAATTAATCTTTAAAGAAATTTATCTTAGAAGTTTCAAAAGGATTTCCCACTGCACCTCATTCATACATATCTAAATTTCGTTTGTTGCTGAATCATCCTAACGTCTGTAGTTCAAGACAAAAGCGGTAGCGATGTAAAAAAATATTTCTTTCTATATTAACGAAATATTTTAAACATACAGTAAAAATTAATATATTATACAAGCTATTCTTTTTTATTTTGGGGATTAAGTTTTTACAAGTAATCGTTGGGTTCTTTATCTGATTAGGAATCCATCTTTATTGTTACAAACATCTTATTTATTTTTAAATTAATAAAAATATAAGAGACAACTGCGTTTTGATTAAGGTGAGACAGCCAACATAATGTCAGGCTACTATACATTTAAGTTTTTAGCCCATTTTTTGTCCAACAGTGGTCCGAAAAGGCTGATGGCATATAAGTGCAAAGCTGGGCTGACTCTCCCGTCGTTTGGAGAATAATCATTACCATTCATGTACAGAAATGGTAATAATTAAAGGTTATTCAAGGTACGTATGGTATTGTTTTAAAATAAATATAAATGATATTCTAAAATGTTATCAAAAATTTAGAAATTTAACAAATTGATCTAATAGTATCTTTTACAAAATATAGTTTGTAGTCTTTATAACGATAGACGTCCCTTAGCCGCAACGAAAGTCTTCGCGAAATTTGACATTCGCTGTCAAGTTCTACGTTAAACATTTTAGTTTGCTTATTTTTCCGGGATTTCTTTCGTGAAACAGATTCCAGTTTAATTGAGACTAATTATAACCTACTTTTTATATTTAGACGGATACTGTTTTATTGGAAATAAATCTTTAATATACATTTTCGCGATGATTTTTCTAAACTAGAGTATATAGAGCCAGTGTAATTACAGCCTTTGAAGTACTCCGCTTTGGTCATGTGACAGTGTTTTTATAGCATTTTTTGTATTGATGTGTCCTTGGAGTGCTGCAACTATTTATCATGAGGTTGACTGTAAGCTTAGTTGTTACTTAAATTAAACGAAAAAAACCTAACTGTAAAATCGTTATTAGTCTACTCCCTAATTTTTATTCTAGTTACTCCGTACTTTCTTATAACTTGGACCAAACCATTTTAGATTGATTAATGGGCACCAGATAACAAGTTTGCGCTTCTACAGTATGCTTAAACGCTGGCTAAAGCATACGCCTCGCTCAAAAGGCTTTGTTGGCCTCAATCATTTATATACTTTTGTAGTTTGAGACCAGTTTTCAGAAGATTATAAGCTATCTTAAGACTTACTATGTACTTAAAAGCTTTGTTAAGTTTTGGCAGCTTAAAATAACCAACAAATTTATTTCATTATATTATCGATCCTCATGAGTAAAAGCTGTGTTTCAAGATGGTGAAAAAAGTAAAGATTTTTTTTTAAGGAAAGGGTGACAAACGAGCACACAGTCCACCTGATGGTAAGTGGTTGCTGTGACCCATAGACTCAAATGAAAGAGACTCAGACTAAAATGCAGATGCGTTGTCACCCGTGAGCACTAAGCTAGAATGCCTCTTTTCCAGTAAAAAGGGTATCCGGTTCTCTACGCTGGTATTCTGTGAGAGCGTGGTCCTTCTCCTTTTGAGCCGACCCATTCGTGCTACAACTATACTACTAGTATAGTTGCAACATGGTTCTACCACGTATAAAATTGCAGCCTATTTACGTTCCACTGTTGGGCACAGGCCTTCTTTCATTTCTGAGAGGGTTTTAGGGCAAGAAAATGTCTGCCACGTTGCCCCAATGCGTATTGGCGAACTTCACATGTATTTGAAATATTTTTTTTCTTATTTCTCAGACATGCAGGTACCCTCGCGATTTTTTCCTTCACCGCCGAGCATATGATAAATCAGCACTTAAAATTGCAATTAACAATTTCATTGGTGCCGGTGGGGATTGAATCTGGGTTGCTCGGGTACTGTGAAGCTTATAGCAAACGCTAACCATACAGCGAGCGCTAATCAAGATAATGAATGATGGTAGGATTATACTTTTTTACATACTAAGATATTTTTAGTTTTCAATTGCATAAAATACTCATCAAGTTTTAGACAACACTGTAGCTTGCTATGCCTTTAATTATGGTAAATTATATAAAACGCTCCACATAGAATATCAGCGTGGAATCTTGTAACAAGCAATGGATACAGTCTTTTACTGACAATGGACCATCTTAGTCCTCATGGGTAATGACGCATCTGCAATTTGATTCTTAATCGAGGATAGGTGTTGATGTCTATGGGCCATAGCATCCACTAAGCATCAGGTGGATTGTGTGCGCGTTTATCACTCTTATTCTATAAAAAAACAGCACAGACAGGACAGCACAGCACAGGCAGATGCCCGATAACAAATCAAAATAATAAAAAACTGCGGTTGCCAACCTGCCTGCCAAGCGTGGCAAATATGGAAAAAATCTCGCTATGAAGTAATCTACGACGAGGCCTGTGTTCAGCAGGGGACTTTTGGTAGTATGTTAATGATGATAATGATGATGAAAATTTCACTAAACTAAAAAATACCGCCCACTAAATGAGAATGTCCATTTATTGTATTCACAATATTGTAAGCACAATGGACTAAAACGCTGAGAAGGACCACGCTCTCACGGAATACCAGCGTAAAATAGCAGCTTAATGTTGCTGCATTTCGTATTGTGAGTGTAACGAACAGGAAACACTTTTATTGGAAACCGGGAATTTCATTTTAGTTTTTAAGGGTGACAACGCATTTGCATTTTGATTCTTCATCGAGGATAGATGTAGATGACTTTGGGCCACAGTAGCAAGTTCCACCTGCCAAGCGTGGCAACTATGGCAATATCCCCCTATGAGGCAATCTATGGGGGAAGCCTATTTTCAGCAGTGGACTTTTATAGACTGTCATAGATGGATATGGGAAGTTCTAAGTTCTGTATTGGAACTTTGATGGATGAATAAATGAGTCGAAACTACTTTTAGATCTAATATTGCACACTTGCATAAACATGTCAGCATTCAAATAGAATCCGCAATCTCTTCATAACAACGCTCTAATTACAGAATCTCTGTGCGCTCGCTGCTACGTCATTACGTTAGCTGTACACGAGAACACGAGCCCGGGACCGACGCCATGATTACGTCGCAAATGCATGACATCTGTTACCATCTATGTATTTATTATCTCAGCTACTAAATAACCTAGTTTTTTTTTAATTTTCAACCACGCATATGCTCGGCTGTCATAACGATAGGGTAAACATTAACTGTTAAAAGGAGCGTGTTATTACATAATGAGACGGTTCTGTGGCGCAGTAGTTTAGCAATGATTTGCGGTACTGAAGGCCGTGGGTTCGAATCTCGTATGGAACGAGCACTTGTATGGCTTGCAAAGAATTGTTCTGGGCTTGGACGTTTGTCCTAAGAAAGTTCCTAGTGTTATAGTGGAGGTATATTTTATTTTGTTTTTTAATAAAAAAAAATTATGTATCTTAAGCTCCGTCTTTTAGTGCCAGTGTATGGAAATCCACAACCCCATATCATCACATGGGTGTCGTATGTGACGACAGAAGAAAACTGTGACAGAAGATGGGCAGCAGCATTTTTCGTATGACAATTCAAAACAACTATTTTTATAGAATAAGGGTGACAAACGAGCACACAGTCGACCTGATGGTAAGTAGTTGCTGTGGCCCATAGACATCTACATCCATCCTTGTTAAAGAATAAAATGACAAATGCGTTGTCACCCATGAGGACTAAGATGTAATGCCCCGTTTCCAGTAAAATGAGTCTCCACTTCTCCACACTCACCATACGAAAGTCAGCAGCATTTAACCGATATTCTGTGAGAGCGTGGTCTTCCCGCGGTCGAGCCGACTCATTCGTGCTACAACCATAATATAGCTGCAGCATGGCACTACCACGTATAATATAAGTTTGCCACTTTAGCTATAAAAACGATACATTATTAAAAAAAAACGATAACTTAAGAACTTGTATACTTTGCAGTGATTTAAGTTTCTCGGGTATGTAAATATTGGAATAAATTTGAGAAATAAATAACTTCTAAACCATAATCTCGAAAAAGGATCATGTAAAGTACTTTCAGGGGTTGCACATATGTAATTTATTACTGTCTATGCATAGTTTTGCATAATTAAAGAGGCTCTCGATGTTAGACACAACCCTTAGACGTGCCTGCACTCTATACCTTCGCCATATGTCGTATAGTCTCTTAAGAGAAATGATTTGCATACACAGTAAACACTGTACTCACATATATAACGTTCAAAATATAATATAAATTTTAAAGAAAAAAATAATAATAAAATAAAAAAAACTTTATAAATCTTACATCAACAAAAGAGAAGGGAGAAGGTTGGTAATTCGATAAACTAAAGAAGAACATTACACAAAGCAAACGACAAACGCGATATAAAAGATAAACACAGAAATACAAACAACGTTGTAAGAGTGTGGCCAAAAGATAAGTCCGGATGTCGACTCAGCACCAATTCCAATCAATACGATATAAAAATAACCGGAAACAGTGTGTCTTTTAAAAGAAATGTCTTAACCAGCTTTAGAATTAAGTCGCGATCAAACACCTTGAATTAATCTGTATTAATTGTGCTTTAAATTCGTGAAACATTTAATGACATATTTGTTAAATATAATATCTATCTAGAATCTTCTAGATGTTTTCTACGTGGTAGAGCCATGCTGCAGCTATATTATGGTTGTAGCACGAATAAGTTGGCTCAACCGGGGCAGGACCACGCTCTCACAGAATACCAGAGTAAAATAGCAGCTTAACACTGCTGTGTATCGTATGGTGAGTGTAGGGAACCGGAGACTCTTTTTACTGGAAACCATTCCATCTTAGTCCTCACGCGTGATAACGCATCTGCCTTTTGATTCGCAAACGAGGATAGATGTAGATATCTATGGGCCACAGCAAGCATTTACCATCAGGTGGACTGTGTGCTCGTTTGTCACTTGATCCTATAAAAAAAATAGAGCCACGCTGCGGCTATATTATGGTTGTACCACGAATAGATCGGCTCAACTGAGGTAGGACGACGCACTTACATACTACTTTTACATATTTCACACCTGGTTTAGTACTCGAAACACTGTTTTTAAGTTGAATTCAAACACAAACGATAGAATTAAAGTATCAACGTATTAACGGACCATTTGCGAAAATCCAAAGCAAAAGCCTCCCCATTGAGTATCGTTTTAAAGCAACGCAAGCGGAAAGGTGCGATAGGAGTGCGATTCCTTTTTTGTGGTTGACTTTATTGCATCTCTAAATCGCCATTTTAGAATCGCTTAAATTCACTTTCCCGATAGTATCCAAGGCGTAATAATGCTTGCACCCGGGTCGACGGTAAACAGGGACAAATGCACGTGAGCGAGGGAGAAGGAGGATCAGGAGGTGCTTAAAAGCGGCTTAAGAGGACTGGTTTATAGCTTAAGGTGGGTGGGAAAAAATGCGGATGTCGTGTAAACTTGGTTTTAGAGGGCTGTTTGACGTTTGCATTTTAACTTTATTTATTAATTTATATCTTTACTCGTTCGACGATATATTTACGCTGGGCTTCGCTTTATACAAATTGTCATAAATGTTATCATTCTTAAACAGGATCGACTTAAATTTAAGTTTTTTTTTTTTAAGAGACAAGGAGTAAAACGACTTACTTGATGATAAGTTAGTAGGGCATATTCTTGAAATTATGAAATTCATATATTAGGATCAGAAAAAACGGATAAAGTACACTTACGGGAATTAATAGGTTGGTGAAATTATGCCATTAATTAGAACATTCCACAACAACCAGTAAATCTGTTTTCAGAGTGTTATTCAAATAAAATAATACTAATAGGCCTTGCTAGTAACAGTTTAAAATATCACCCAAGCCATATCGTACCGCGGGTTTCGTAAGCGGAGACAGAGGGTAACAAACCAGGAGACAGACAGCAGCGTGTTTTTAATAACAACTAAAAATAAAAAAATAAACTGCGATTGCCAACATATAACAAAATTGTTTATCCGTATGCAAATACACTACATATCGAATAGCGTGCAGTTTCGTGGTCACTTGGAAGGGAAGGCCAAATTGGCCTCTAAAAAGCTTGGCGTGCTCAGCAGAGCGAGACAGTATTTCATGCCGGCACATCGCTTGCAACTTTACAAAGCGCAAGTTCGGCCCCACATGGAATACTGTTCTCATCTCTGGGCCGGGGCACCCCAGTGGCAGCTCCTTCCACTTGACCGCATCCAGCGCAGAGCGATTCGAATCGTCGACGACCGAGTTCTTTCCGATCAGCTCGATACACTGGCACTGCGTAGAGATGTTGCATCTCTTTGCGTATTTTATCGCATCTATCACGGGGAGTGCTCTGAGGAATTGTTCGGACTAATTCCAGCCGCTCAATTTCACCATCGCACGTCGCGACAAAACTCGCGTTACCATCCGTACCATCTGGATGATTGGCGGTTCACCACTGTGCGATTTAGAAGAAGTTTTCTCCCTCGCACAACTTCTTTGTGGAATCAATTACCACCAGCGAATTTTCCGAACCGATACGACTTAGGAACCTTCAAGAAAAGAGCTTACACCTTTCTAAAAGGCCGGCAACGCATCTGCAATTCCCCTGGTGTTGCGGTTGTTCATGGGCTGCGGTAGTCACTTACCATCAGGTGAGCCGCAAGCTCGTTTGCCACCTATTCTATAAAAAAAAAACATAATTAAATTTAACAATCCAAATCTGAAAACATCTATAAAAGGATAGTGTCACGAAAATATTCTGTAGTGCAAAGCAAATCTTGTAAATATAACGAAGTTCGTTACATTTATAAGGTTTGCCTACCAAACGTGGCAACTATGGCGAATATCTATGGGGGAGGCTTATGTTCAATAATGGACTTTAATAGGCTGTAACGGCAACGTTAATACCTAAAATAAGGACACAAACAATTAAAAACTTTTAACTGAAGCATTCAACCGCTTAAAGCATTTCATACTGAAATATGTTTGAAGTGTCGAAAAAAATCAAGTCGCCGCCATTATACTGGACCAAGCTTCCGCACCGGAAATATGATAATTCTCGCAACCGGAAGCCTGGTACGGTCCGCTGTGTTTATATACGTTGTTCATAGTTTTACTATTTTGGGTAAAAAAATTGCTGAGTCATATTTTTAGATGGTTGTGAAATAAAATTTATTATAAAGGGCTTGATCTACTAGATCATGTCATCCTCATAGGTTTACAATCAAATACATATAACCAAACAATGATAAATTCTTCTTTAATTAATGTTTTTCTGTGTTTAATAACTAATAATACTATTTTATAAAGTTTTCTAACCTTATCCAACTACGGAAAAGCTAAGGTACCAAAATACAATCCATTACTATTTGCATGCAGTATTTTTATAAACAAGTTTTGTTCTAAGTCGTAGGGTTGGTGGTGCCGTGGGTGCCGTAAGAGAGAACTATAAGAGAACTTATAGCCTCAGATATACGACAGCTTAACTATTTCTTACATTCTACATGTAAACTTAATTTGGGATGTATTAGACTTTTAACATAATATACAATTATTAAAAAAAAACTGTATTAAAACAACTAAAACTAAAATCTTAAATAATTACGCAGTCCTACTCGCCGCGGTGTCGTGCCGAGAACGCTGGCTGAGTTTTCACACTGGCTATACTTAGCCTTTATGCGAGAAAAGAACCAGTCACCATTAGCGATGACCAGTCGCGGATACAGTTCATTTAATTACTTTAGCGCACGTGGACCCTACGGACCGATAGTCTCTACAGTCAATGGAACAAATATGTAGTCATCTCTTAAAGACTCAAATTTGCGCCACTATCTTAGTTCAGATGCATCTGATGTCAACCCGGCTCTAAACGAGGTACCCCTAATATGACAGGCTGCCACTGTCTACACAAGTAGCATCTCACACTAGGGCTTTAGCTCTCTCCCTAAGTACCAAATCCCTACCGTCGTGTCTCTCGCCATCGTCTCTAAATATTCCACAAAGCTCTAAAACCCAGTGAACATTATAAGTACAAGAGTTCGTCCAATGACTTTTAACTGAGATATTTTTTCAATTATAACAATCTAGATAAACAAATAGCATGCGCAAAGGAAGCTGAATACGGTTCATAAAGGAAATATATCTCTAGCATCAAAGGCGTACATAATCAACTTCAATGCTTTATTTAGTTGAAAACGTTACAACCGATCTAGCTGTGTGAAAAATAATTACTGTAAAACCACTCGCAAACCGAAGTGCGGGTCTTTATTCTGTCACTATCGTAGTACACGTTGAAAGCGTCAGCGTTGAAAAAAAGGTGTTATTCAAGCCGAAACATGAAATGTTTTTCACTGTACATTTCACGTATAAAACCAATGCTTTCCAATCACGTATGATCAACCTTTCAAAAACACTGACGGAGTCTATACGGCTCGGTGCTCAGGAAATATTTATACACTGAGGTGCTGAGTCGGGACGAGGGTAGAGGAAGTCATTTTCTACGTGAGTGGGACTGGCTGTAAGTAAACCTTTAGGAAGCTTGTTTGATTGATTTCGATACGAATTTTTTTTGTGCCCCGCCGAAATAATGTGGACGAGGCCAATTCTTTATTTCAATAAGAAAATACTCCATTTGTTTGATTAAAATAATGATCTCTTAGAATTCAGATATTATTACACGTCTTATTGTAGTACTAGCAACCCTTACTGGCATCGCCCGAATGCCGATCTATTAATGTGGCTTTATTTAGACTCAAGATAATCAAGGACTTAAGATAACAAATTTTGATTAATGCAAGAAAAATCATGATATTTTATCGAAATAAATCTATATTTTTTTTAAATTAAAAAATGATTAAATCAATGGTCTTTTATTATCTTAAATATAAATAATGCCACATGAATATATTCTATCCAGGCGAAGCCTGGAAGGGTTGCTAGTATAAAATAAATATCGCGTAACTTCTGAACGATTTAACCGTTTGAGGTCACATTAACTTCGTAAATTTATGAAATAATTTACAACTTTACAATGTCAGTCTGTACACTGTTAAGTATTATAACAAAAATTAAAAAAATTAAACGAGATGCGATTTTAAACCATCTTCTTTTTCCTTTTCTCAGCTTTTAAAAGTCCACTGCTGGATTTGGGCCTATCCAGTTGTAGAAAGGACTTCTGCTTCATCTTATATTCATCATGCTTTGCAGGATGGGCGCTGCAGTTCCAGACGTCCCGCAATTTCGACATCTTGCGATGTTACGCTAAGCAAGTGCGATTTACCATCTTGGGCGTCATCACAACCTAACACCAGGTGGGATTGTGGTCACGCACTGCCTTATAATAAGTAAAAAAAAAAAACTGCTCATCGTCAGTTTGCGTATTTTGTGAGATTTTTCATAGATTCCCCATAGTCGCCTTTTACGATACCTACGGGACGGAAAGGGATAATGGATTTTCTTACGTTCTCACCACACAGAATCGCTCTTTCAAACAGATTTATAAGGTCTTATGTAAGTATTATTTAAGGCTAATATTAAAAAGTGACTGGAAACATGCCTTACATTTATTTAACCAAAAAACCCTAATACAAACATTTTAATCAGAATTTTACAAAACCGTTTCTTCTCTAATATAAATGTTAGCAATTTTTTTTATTGTACTAAGTCAGCGCTTAACTACAATCTCACCTGATGGTAAGTGGTGTTGTAGCCTAACATAGTGAAACGCACTAGCTTAACAAAAGCCCATTCACTCATGCCTTGAAGATACCCACGTTGTAAACGGTTGGAAACACAGATGCTGGCAAATTACTCCACTCTTTTGCTGTACTCATCACAAAGCAAACCGTTTGGTTCGAATGTGGTGTGAGTGGAAACTGGTCGATTGTCTGGTTGTCCGATGGTGGAAGGGAGAGTGAGGAATTAAGTTATGCAATTCCTGCGCACACCCTCCGAAATGCATCCTGTAGAAAACGGAAAGACTGGCTACTTTGCGCCTGTGTTTGAGGCTGGTAAGATTGAATTTAACCAAATTTGGGTCACCAATAAGCCTCTTAGCACACCAATCACACTCAATGGAAAGAGTCCAAAGCTGTTAGGTAGGGCATTTTGTAGCACCAGCTCATATATGGCAGCAATTCTCCATGTACGGCTGGAGTTCACTGTATATAAAGTAAGCAGCTCTCCCGACGTGAAGTAATGCCCCAACTTTGCAAAGACTCCTAGCTTCCTTGCAGCTGCTTTGGCCTTGGACTCAATGAACCACCCGAAGTTCAGATTTGAGGATATCCCAACCCCCAACAACTGAAGGTGCTCGGTGTATCTCAGTGATACATTTCGGAAAGAAAGAGACAAGATTAGCTGGCTCATTTTTGCAGTGAGGAGGTACGCTTGTGTTTTGGTTACTGCTTGTGCGTTGAATTTCACAAAAATGGCAAAAAAATTGTAGTGTGAGATTCACACGCTCTACATTGGCTTCTCTTTAGGACTGGATTTGATTCCGTCTGGCCCGGGGACTTGATATCTCCCCACAACTATGCTATCGTCTGCATACCCATAAGTACCGGGCATAAGCAGATCATTAATATGCAGCAGGAAGAGAGTTGCGAAGAGAACGGACCCCTGAGGTACACCGGCGTCCTAATTTTTATTAATATTTTACATTTTTGCTGTGTTTCGTATGGTGAGTGTAGAGAACCCGAGATCACTTTTACTGGAAAAGAGGCATCCCATCTTAGTCCTCACGAGTGATAACGCATCTGCATTTTGATCCTTTATTGAGGTTATATGTAGATGTAGACTGTGTGCTCGTTTATCACCCTAATTCTGTAAAAAAAACTTAAACGATTTTTCCTCATTTAATTGTTGGCAATGGTGTAAAAGGAGGAAGTTGAGGATTGATGTAAAATAAGTTTTGAATCCGGGAGTGACAGGATAGGAGATTCTATCACCATTTGCTATTTATTAAAAAAATTAGAACGGCATAAATCAATAAGCGAGGAATTCCTGCAGTATAATAGGTTTTAACACATTTACACATAAATTACACATGGAAAAATTAGTAACTAGTCGTTTGGCTGCAATGCTGCGGTTCTTGAGTTCAAATCTCATACAAGTGAAATTTTTGTATTCCAAACGCTGAAAATATACGCACAAGATCACTTAAAACAAAATATATAGAGTAAATTCATTATTCGGAAAAAACCTAATAACTATTTTAATCTGTATTTAAATAATTTAATTCAAGTTATGGTAAGGTAGTACGTGTATTATGATAATACTGTACCAAGTTTAGCAAAAGCAGATTAACAACGATGTTAACACCACCCTAATTAGTTATAGATACGCGTAATCACGAGTGTTCGTTAATCCCTATTGTGACTTGATGAATAATCGGATTATTTATCAAATTTAAACAACAATTTTAATTTTTAACACGCCTTTCACATGCTTCGCGTGTAACTATTATCTGTGTAACGAACTTTTAATGTAATTTTAACCAACTTGTTAAAATTACACAACTTAGTGCCGGTAGACTAGAAAATTTGCAACTCTTAACAAGGACCAATTACAACACAAATATTAATAACTTTATCCTACTATCCTGATCAGGATCACCAGGATAAAATAAAATAATTATTAGGATCAACACAGTTCACATTAAGTTTTTTTTTTGAAACTCTTATAATATATTATTATTTAATAATTCTAGGAAGTCAGAAAAACGGCAGCCATTGGAATAGAATATCAAAGAACAGTAATTGCGGTAACGGCAGGGAAATGGCGTGACACCTGTGATTAGATGAACGGTGCGCAATGTGGCCAGTAACAGAGTTGCTGCCAGATTAATGACGTGCCTTTGGAAAGGTTAACTGTCAGAATTGTAATGCTGCAGGCTGATAACAAATTTAATTTATTAATATAGTTTCAACAAGAAGAATAAAAAAAAACTTGGTTATAAAAGTGTATGGAAATAACAGTAGAGGGAGGCATAGGAAAAAATGGATGGACTGTTATAGGGATGATAATATGCGTAAGAAAGGAGTGAGTGAGTAAATGAGTGGAGAGATAAGGGTTAATAGAGAAGAATGGAAGAGCAAGACGTGTTTTAGTGGTATAGTTGTAGTACGAATAGATCGGCTCGACCGGGGCAGGACCACGCTGTTACAGAATACCAGCGTAAAATAGCAGGTTAACACTATTGTGTTTCGTGTGGTGAGGTAGAGAACTGGAGACCCATTTTACTGGTAAAGAGGCATTCCATCTTAGTCCACACGGGTGACAACGCATCTTCATTTTGATTCTTTATGGAGGATAGATGTAGATGTCTATGGGTCGCGGCATCCACTTACCATCAGGTGGACTGTGTGGTAGTTTGTCACCCTATCCTATAAAAAAACATGTTATGCTGACCCCAAATAACATGAGATAAGGGCAGAACGAAGAAGAGGTATTTAAAAATGATTAAAAGAAAATTAAACTCATGTTACTAAACTTTTAAATGTATTTGAGTGACACATTTGACAATGTTGTATAGATTTATCATTAATTGTATGAAACCTGACACTAGCCTGTATAAAGTTAAAATTAAAATTACAGCTTATATACGACTCACTGCTGGGCACAGGCCTCCTCACATTTCTGAGAAGGTTTTAGTGCAAGCAAATGCCCGCCGCGTTGCCCCAATGCGTGTTGGCGGACTACACATGTCTTCGAAATATTTTTTATTATGTGAGTTTTCTCCCGATGTTTTCTTTCGACGCCGAGCACTTGGTAAATCAGCACTTAAATTGTTATTAACAATTGCATTGGTGCCGGTGGGGATCGAACCCGGGTTGCTCGCGTACCGTGAAACTACAGCGAGCGCTAAGCCCTTGAGCTATCACGATTGCTAGCCTTTATATAAATATTTAATTAAATAAAATGTTTCGTTAAATATAATAATTACTTTAAAAGATGGAGAAAATTATATCAATTACTCAATTTAAAAAAAATATGACAATAATATATGACCTAGTGTCTAGTGACTAAGAATACTTGAGAAATACATTTTATTGATGTAAACGAAAATTTAAAAAAATTATATAATATATCGCTCCACAGTCGAGTACAAGGAACTTAATACACTTCGTATACAAATGTAAAAGAAAAACCATCTCACAGTGCATATTGCATTATTTTAAAGCATTATTTTAAAGCAAGGAATTAAAATATTTGAAAATGAAATTTTCATTTTGTATCTTGCATGACAGCAGAGAAGTAGGGGGGCGAGGTCGCTATGGCCCAGGCGGCAGTGTTTTGGGAAATAAAACAGCCTTGCTAGTCAGCAAATACGAAATATGAAAATATCCGAAATTTAGTACTTACTCAATACTTTCGACTAAAATTATGACGAACTCTCAATGTTCACAAAATACCGATAATCCACACTCACACAAGCGCCAATGTATAAAAACATTTTATTGTTTTATTTATTTACACATAAAAATAAATACTATCCAAAAAATTTTACCGATTATATATATTTAGTATACTTGTAAAATGAGCGTGTGTTTTTCTTTGCATTTTTATAGATTAAAGGTGACATACTAGCACACAGTTCACCCGTTGGTAAGTAGATGCTGTGGTCCATTGACATCCACGTTCCAATCCAAATGAGTTTTTACCGCGCTGAGGATTAAGATGGAATGCCTTCGTTTCCATTAAAAATCTATGTTATGCCACAATGGTACAATATATATTACAATAACAAATATTATGTATTTATTAATTAAATTCTTTAAGCACACACATTAAAAGTAACAGAGTACATAAAAAATGATATTTTTTTTTATAAGATAAGGGTGACAAACGAGCACACAGGCCACCTGATGGTAAGTGGTTGCTGTGGCCCATAGACATCTACATCTATCCTCTATTACAAATCAAAATGTAGATGCGTTGTCACCCGTGAGGACTAAGATGGTATGCCTCATTTCCAGTAAAAAGGCCCTCCGGCCACCTGCACTCACCAAGCGAAACGCAGAGGTAAACCTCTACTTCACGCTGGTTTTCTGTGAGGTCATGGTACCACCCCGGTTCGAGCCGGCCCATCCGTGCGACAGCAAAAGCTGCCGCGTGGTAGAAGAGCCACTGTTAACTTTGATTTGAAAAACTAATATTATGTTGACTTTTTTTTAAATATTTGATTGGTTCCACTTATAATTTAAAGTTTAATTATTTTAACCTTCTCTTGAACTCGGTTACAAATGAAGTTTCGTGCCATCGTTCTAACAAATTTGATCTCACATTTACGTTGATGTTACTTCTTGCTAACGTGCGACCGAGCTAAAGTGCGGCTTTTAGTACCTTTTTTATCGTGGAGAAATCCTCATAGATTCCTTTCGCTATGAGAGCGACGGAAAGTTTATGCTGGAATTCTACTGGCTAAAACAACACGCTGGTCACCGTCAATGTATACGAGGTCCCAGGGTCTCTGTTCGGAACGCAACTGGGGCAATCTCTCGCTTTGCGTGTTGAAAGCACGTCCCATGGTCAGTTTTTGCTGCCCCCAGCGCCCGCAGTGTTATCGTGGTGTTATAATTTCTTGCTAACGTGCAACCGATATTGTAAGTGGATTCTGTGGCCCATAGACATCTACATTTTTCCTCGATCACGAATCAAAATTAAGATACGTTGTCACCCGTGAGGACTAAGATGGAATGCCTCGTTTCCAGTAAAAATAGTCTTCGGTTCTCTACACTCGCCATACGAAACCTCTAATGGAACAAGTAATATATGATTTTTTTGTTTACAGCGAAACATCAAAAATAATCAAAATTTAGATGCGTTGTCACCCCTAAGGACTAAGATGGAATGCCTCGTTTCCAGTTAAAAGGGTCTTCGGTTCTCTGAACTCACCATACGAAACACAGCAGCATTAAGCTGCTATTTCAGGCTGGTATTCTGTGAGGGTGTGGTCCTACCCCGATCGAGCAGTTTGTTCTACAACCATGATAAAGCTGCAGTACCACTATACATTTTCAGTTAATAATAATATGTGAAAATAAAACTACTAAAATTCGTAAACAAAATTAATTTGTCCATAATGATACGAAACAGTTACGCAATAAATCATGCTACGGGCTCTGTTAATCTATATTTCCGCGACTAAGAGACTGATTCAACCGTATGACACATTGACGGATTGATGAAAAAAACTTTATGCCCCTTTGTTTACGTTCGATTTCCCATTTGTTTTGTTATTTCATACAAAACAAAATCCGATATCTTGTACGCTTGAATTATCAAATTACACACGTTCTGATTACATACACATCTGATACTCTATTATGAGAGATACACAGAAGGAAGTGCTACGATTTCTGAGCACGTCCTATAGGGTAACGCGTGGTGTGCACATTGTTAATAGAGTCGGCACTGTTGTTCCACCATCTTGATGGAGTAAAATTTATGAATAATAATATGATTACTAATAAAAATGTACTATGACATTCGGCAAAAATTTTCACGCGTTTTTAATTGGATTCGACTGATATTTTAAATTACTGTTAGATTATTAGATACCTTGACTCTTAATTTTTTTTATATAATTAGGGTGACAAGCGGTTATACAGTCCACCTGATAGTAAGCTGATCTTATGGCTCCTAGACATCTACATTTATCCTTGATTAAGGATTAAAATGCACATGCGTAATCACCTTTAAATATTAAGATCGAACGCCTTGTTTCCAGTACCTATAACTTTTTAAAAAATGGACACTTAACATTTAAAAATATGATAAAGGTATCCAGTACTTAATTCAAATAGCCGATAAGAAGTACTTGTCTAATATGCATGAACGTTGAAACATTTTGTTAAATTATTATTGTTTATGCTTAGAAAGAAATACTCACATAACACGTTGATGGTGTGCGTGGACACGACGTTCTCCGGAAGTTGAGGATTGAGACCGTGGCATACGACGACTACGGATTTTAAGCCGGGCTCCACCACTACGGTGATATTCGAAGTGGTGATCCATCCACCTGTTGAGTACAAAATCAATAAAGAACATTTCGATATATTGAGATGAATGCTCAGTATAATATTTTGTCTTTTATATAAAGGATTAAAAATAATAAATAACAGTTTGTATATTTACAATTTAAGATCTCTCACCTTTATATTCCTACCATACAATAAGAGTACCTACCATACTTATATAGAAGCTCAGAAATATAAATGTTTACGTGATAGAGCCATGCTGCAGCTATATTAGTAGTATAGTTATAGCACGAATGGGTCGGCTATACCGGAGAAGGACCACGATCTCACAGGAAACCAACGTAAAATAGCAGCTTAACGCTGCTGTGTTTCGTATGGTGAGTGTAGAGAACCGCAAACCCTTTTTACTGGCAAAGAGGCATTCCATCTTAGTCCTCACGGGTGACAACGCATCTGCATCTTGATTCTTTATAGAGGATAGATGTAGATGTCTATGGGTCACAGTAACCACTTACCATCAGGTGGAATGAGTGCTCGTTTGTCACCCTATTCTATAAAAAAAAACCGCTATGGTGTAGTGGTGGTGTAATATCCACTACTACATATCGTCCCGTGGGTATCGTAAGAGGTTACTAAGGGAAACAAACCAGGAGATGAGCAGCAGTGTCTTCGTGATAAGAACTCAAAATTATAAAAAACTGCGGTTGAAAATCTGCCTGACAAGCGTGGTAAATATGGCAAAAACCTGTAACGCAATCTATGGGGGAGGGTTATGTTCAGCAGTGGACTTTTACAGGCTGTAATGGATGGATGGATAAAGTATAAATAACCTAGTAAAAGAAAATAGTCGATCAATTAAAGTAGACCAGTTTTCGAGTGAGAACCTCATACTGGTGAGCACAGTGTAGTGATAAAATTTGTAGGTAAGTCGATGGATGCTGGTGGTTTGTCGTTCCTTGGGGAGGCCTGTTTTATGCAATGGATTTATGAGAGGCTTTTGCAGATGATGAAACAAAATTATATGATGATATACATAAATTCGTTAAGTTTGCTTTTTTAAAGCATCGAATTTAAAAAAATCTGTTTGAAAAATTCGTGAATAAAAATTTTATAGTTTGAAAAAATCTCAGTACCTATAACATTGTTAAAAACGTCGAGCGTTGTCACATAAAACGGATGTTACAAATCACAAAATATTGTGACATGGAGTTTTATTGATGAACTCGTCAATTTTGGTTCGTCGTTTTCATAGCAAAAAGGCATGTTAGTTAAATTGTACTGGTTTTTAACTTTTTAATTGCGAATCAAAAACTAAGTAATATTGCTTATGACGAAAGAACTATTAAATCAAAGAAAAAATTAAAGAAAAAAGAATATGCATTTGTTTGTCAGAAATGGCGCACACATATTAAATTTAAGTATAAACAAAATTAACAGACAATAAACTTATAAAGCAGTAATAGGAAAAAAATCTTATCTAAGAAAAAAGAAATAAAATGAATAATATAAAACGATTAAATCAAAAAAATGGAAATTGTAAGCCTTATTACTGAGGTTCACAGCTCAGTAATAAGGTTTACGCCGAATATTAAGCCGAAAATTTGACGCATAATCAATGACGAATGATGCTTTGACAACTATCTCATCATCTTATATAAATACCATAAAAAGCTGTAAATCTATAATAAAGCCACTATTGAACTAGACATCCCCGATAGATTGCGACAAAGCATTAATCACGTTTTCTTGCTCGTACAACTTCCTTGTGGAAATGACTACCACCAGCGATTTTCTTGACAAGTATGACTTAAGAAACTTCAAAAAAAGACTAGTATTTTTTTAAATGCCGCCAGTGCACCTGCACTTCCCCTGGTATTGCAGTTGTTCATGGACAGCGGTAGTCACTTACCATCAGGTGAGCCGCATGCTCGTTTGCCCATCTAATATTAAAAAAAATTCGGAGCCACCTTAGCTGCTTATACTTCTAATTCTATAATGGATATTCTCATTGTGAATTTTATCGTGCAGAAATACGTCTTGTATTTCTTCCCCAAAGTTTACCGAGTGAATTTGATTCTCATCACAGAACCGACAGTTAAGTCCAATAGGCCCTTGTAACTGTATTTTTTCTTCTTCTTCATCGAAAGAAAGTCTACTGCTGGAAATCTTATTTCTTCCGTCATCAAAATCTCTTCCGTTGGTATCCCGGTTGGGAGGATTTGCTTTAATAGTCACGCTTGGCAGACTAAAGATCGCAGTATCAAATTTTTCATACAGTTGACGCTGCTGTCAGTCGCAGGTCTCGCGGTATTTCATATCTGAATTTATTCACCTCAAATTTTGTATGACAAGCATAATTGTAAAATGCAAATACAGGTAAATTAATATAATATACCTTCAGGTGATATAACTGTCCGATTATTGGCTTCCGTATGGTATTTCCCACGCACCATCCACTTGATATCAGCGGCTGGGTTTGATGGTGCAGTGCTGCAAGTAAGAGGTACAGGATCCCCCACTCTAGCCTCCGATGGTCCAGAAATTGTAACGTGCGCTGGTGCAACTATAAGAAAGATTTTTTTATAAGATCATTATTTACATAATGGTTTAAGTAGAATTTGAAATTAATAGAATAAAACTGACGACAACAATCTTAAAAAGTCAGGTACTTTGACAGACTGACCTAGTTCGGTGATCGTTATTATATAATACATACAAATTATACGCTAGCAAAAATATTTGATTACTTGTTAAGAAATGTGTGCTTATAAAACTTTTATATTTGCCTAGGTGCGAGAACTCCTTTCCTACTTGTGTTCGCCTGATGGATACCACCCGGTATAAAGGGTGTAGAGAACTAATATAAATACTGTCTGTGAGGCGTTCTATCTTAGTCCTCAGAGGTGAGAATGCATCCGTTGGCTTCTCTGCTTGACGTAGATTGTAGGTGTTCATGGGCTGCAGTAACCACTTACCATCAGGTAAATTGTGTAATTTGTCACTTCAGTTTATTTAAAAAAAAACTGAAATAATTATCTTCAACAACAATCTCAACAACATTAATTGTCCATGAAACGAATGAATACAGTAATTCAGAAAGTCTTTAAAAAACAAAATCAACATAAAACAATGGCTAAAACACTCGCAGGAAAAAGGGAACTGTTAGAAGCGATCTCGCTGAACAAACTTTTCTTTAAAACATTACTCAGAAGTTCGCTGGCGCTATTGGTAACGGAGGTATTTAAATTTAGCACCGTACTTCGATAAAAGGATATAATTGAAAGGTTTTTTTAAATACAGAAAATATTTTAGATCTTGATAATATTCAATACGCCTGGGTTTGTTTGCGTGTTTGAAAATCTAAACACGTTTTGCATTTAGCATTTTGCACTTTTACAATCGTCTATCCTATATTCATATTATAGTCATGTAACTATTGGGGTTATTTAGTATTTTTTATCTTCGGTGTTATTTTATTATTTTTCAAATATTTTTCATGTCTGTCTGAATATCTGTCTTTTTGAATTTCAACTACGGATTCAATAGAATCCTAATATGTCATAGAAGCCAATTATGAAATGAAATACGACAAGTATAAGTCAATGGACAAGGGATATTTTTCTAAGGCTATAACATCTCAGCGATGCGATAGTAGGTATGTTAAATAAAGTTAAACTTAATATGTAAAAAACAATTTATTATCTGTTTATTGTAATATATATTAATAAACTGTAGGTTTGGTACAATTATAAACGTATGTAGTAAAATATTAGCTAACATCTTATTATAATTTTTTATTAAATATTATTGTTCATAATATTGCATCGTTTTGTAATTTGAACATGTGAACGAAGACGTATGCAAATTTAGCGACAGTTCTAAACGATTTTCATTGTAGGTAAACTTTGAAGAACTTCTTTCCTTAGCAAAATAGCGGGACGTAAATCCATGGTGATATATATTAGCCAAGTTTCCGACCAAAGTTTGGACGTGTCGCTTGAAAAATAGGCGTATTCAAACCAACGAGGTTTCTAGTTTAGAGCCCCAATCCGAATAGGATTTGCCCATTTAGATAGATTTGCTTTTCAAACATTGGCGTC
Organism: Parnassius mnemosyne; assembly: GCA_963668995.1. Taxonomy (NCBI): domain Eukaryota; kingdom Metazoa; phylum Arthropoda; class Insecta; order Lepidoptera; family Papilionidae; genus Parnassius; species Parnassius mnemosyne. The sequence continues at coordinate 25,137,986 of CAVLGL010000091.1, forward strand.
AGGTTTCACTGAAACATATTCTCATTCCCTTATGTCCAAAAGCAAAACTAATATTGGACATTTTAGTGAACAAATATTACTGATAGATTTTACGAATTGTGAACAATAATGGACCTCTTAATCGGATAAACAGTTCGTTTGAAATTAAAATTGCTCTGTAGCTAAACAAATTGGAAACTTAATTCCAAAATAAAAATGTACGCGGATATGAACGATTTTCCGAGTAAAACATTGGACTATTGTTTTGAAGAAAGGATCTTTTAATAACGAATTTAATTTTAAGTTGATGCAAATAAACGTAAAAATAAAATATATCATAAGTTATTATGAAACTAGCGTTCCGCCCTAGCTTTGCCTGGATAGGTTCTATTAATATATTTATTTAGATTAAAGGAAATCATCGCCGACCATTAATTTTATAAAGTTTTATTTTTCTATAAAAAATCGGATAAAATATAGCCTAGATTAATTCTCGAAATGATTTCTATCTTTTCATGAAGTTTCATTACAATCGGTTTTTCCTTTTCGAAGATTAGCCCGGACAGACAGAGAGATATACAAAAAAATTGTGTTAATGACATGCAATATAATACAATATATAATAATAACCACATTCAAAGTTTGGAAACTCACTCGGCAAGCATGGAAATTACGACAACTATAAGGGCATCTATAGATATGATAAACAGTGAAAATTTACAGGCTGTAATTATGATGAAGATGATGATGCACAACTTAACAATATAAGCGCTAACAACTACTGTAAAATTTATTTTCAATAGTGAAATTCTTAACAATACAAAAATAGAATTTGCTGCAAAACTTTTCTTGCAAATAAATCAAAAATTCTATACTAAATGTCAATCATATTACAACTACGATACAAAACTATCGGTAAACTATTGGTTTTGGCAAAGACTTGGACAGGAACGGCTGATTTAAAAGATAAATGACATGGCTAGGGAATCCAACGTTCTTTTGAAGTCACGTAACAGAGGATTAGAATTTCATTTCGAATTCGAATCCACAAACAAAATTTCAAAGTTACCGTATTGGACTTATCTTGCTTTAATATTATCTGTTTGTAATTATCTTGTAGGCTAAAACTCACTCAATTATACGTCATTAGAGAAGCAATTTAATAATGTTAAATTAATTCTTCATGCATCTTTTAATTAAGCTTGGTATTTAAATAACCCTGCTCTTTGACTGAACCCTTGTTTATAGGGTTACTTTATCAAAGGATTTGAAAATTTGTACAAGGCGGGTATTTCTCTCGGAGTTATATGGATATTTGTGTTTGGAGCTTGCGAATGTAGCTTTTCAAAGAGTTGTTGTAAATGTTCTTTTTCATATGAAATGAAATATGTTAATGTTTGTTCAATATAGCGATTGTTGAGTTAATTTTAGAATTTTGTAAATGAAAATTTAAAATATGTATGCGATTTTTGTACAATATTAGTTTATATACAATAAATCAAAATGTGATAAGTCGCTAGATTAATCTATTATAGTATTTCATATCTTTCCAGTGTCAGTCCGGTCCAGTTTCTTTTACTCAATTCTACTGTATTTTTACGTATATTATTACATTTGAACTTTTTTCTTGGTGAACCAATTTTGATGAAACTTTTTTTTATTTAGAAGCTGGTGCTTCTCATGTGGTTCCATATAAATTTGATCAATATCCGAACAGTAGTTTTTGAGCTATCCTTAATAATGCGTATCTAATTGTAATCGACTACATAGACGATGTTCTTATTTTATTTATATTGAAGTGAGGTGTACAAAATTTTTAATTTTACCACTTGCTTTAGAATAAAGTGACAAATAAGCATATAATCCACCTGATGGTAAGTGGATACTGTGACCCATAGAAATCTACATTAAACCTCGATAAAGGATCAAGATGGTGATGCGTTGTCATCCTTGACGACAAAAATGGAATAGTAGTAAGTAGCAGTAAAAAGGGTCTCCAGTTCTCTACACTCACCATACGAAATAAAGCAACATTAAGCTGCTATTTCACGCTGGTATTCTGTGAGAGCGTGGTCCTTCCCCGGTCTAGCCGACCCATTCGTGCTACAACCATAATATTATATCTGCAGCGTGGTGTCTACCATGTAATGTTTAACAGTGGAGTATTGGTATTCCGTTACGGTAAGGTTAACAATAGCCGGTAATATTTTAACCAGTAGAAGTCCGGTGTATTCTTTTCGCTGCTCCAACGGAGGAAAGTATCCATAAGGATTCTCACACGATTAAAAAAGTTTAGAAATGTTGTTACTTACAAAGCACAGTAAGGTCGATTTCAGCTTTGAGTGTGTTGCTGATCATGACGTTCTTTGCTTCGCACGTATAACGCGCTTTGTTGTCCGAGGCGTCAGCTTTGAAAGAGAGCACGTTTTCTGACATCCGTCCACTAGTTCTGAAACAAGAAGAAATAAAAACAAACGTTAGTTTTGGTTTTAATACAAAATGTTGTTACTTATTTTTAATTGCATCCCTATTATAAATAATACAAAGGGTGGGCTTAATGCCATTAGGTATTATTTTCTACTAGTCAATATATGGATTGGTGAGACTTAACTTTTTAACGTGCAGTGGCGGTGTAAATATATATATATATATATATATATATATATATATATATATATATATATATATATATATATATATATATATATATATATTATAGCAACTAGAACATCCTATGAGGAAATTTATGATAGAGATATTAATTCTCAATCGGTGATAAATGTACAACTCTATGGGCAACAGCATCCAGTCACCATCAGGTGGACTGTGCGCTCGTTTGTTTCTCTTATTCAATAAAAAAACAAAACAGAAACTGTTAATTGTGTAACACTAAATATTTTCACCGTAGATAGAGGAACGAGCGTTTAATGGCTTAATATTGAATCGAAGAGTCTTTTTAATGCCGAACCTTCATGGTAGAACGCGCTCGGGGCATATTCGTAATTCACCTAAGCACGCTCCGTTGGGTTTCTCACGGGATTCGGCACTGACGAAAACTTGGGGAAACGCCTCGAGACAGGGCGTCTAAATACTTCGCTGTTTATTGCTTAGAGTTTGTAAGGTGGCATGAGATAATATCCATTAAAGAATGTTTACAATAATTGAAAATAAACTAGATAACACTTAATTTAATTCATTTAACACATAAATAAAATTGAAGTTACACACAGACGTAATATTATAATAAATATCTTCGCTTAAGTTGATCGGGGGTTGTTTACACGCTATTAAGACATAACAATAATTTAAGAAAAATATATGTCTGTCTGTCTACCTATCCGGGATAAATGACTAAACCGATTGCGATGAAACTTTACGAACAGATAAAAAGCAGCAGATAGCGATCTAAGCTATAATTTATCCAAAAACTTGAAGAAGTTTTTTAAAGAATAAACAAAAAAAAAGATAAAATAAATTATCTTAATGATTATCTTAGATCTATACGTCGAAACGAAACCGAGGCGGAGTTGGTTCTTAATAAAGGTAAATTAATAATGGTATAAAACGATTAATGGAAAAGAATCCATTGTTAGTTAAAAATTATTTAAGTAAGTTTCTAGTTTTAAATCATTACGGAATGTTAAAGATACTTGAAACTAAAGTAACGGACAGTTTATTTAATATAATATACTTAATGTACATTATTAACGGTGTAAACAATAAAAAAGCACGTTTCTGGATATAAATTTATTTTTCCAAAAGCGAAAAAGTTAATAAATGTTCTGTGACTATTGTGTTCAATAGTTTTAAAGATTTGCGTATACAATTTCTTTATAACTACTGGATAGAAATATATTTTTTTCAATTAAAGTATTAAATATCGTTGTAGGTGTGGGGGGAAGTTACAACTACTCCAAAAGTCAACTTCATTTGCACGCGGTGTAGCCTGTTAAGTTTTATATCTATCCAAAACATAACTTGTAAAAAAACACCAAGTCTCGCAACTCAGTACTTCTACCGTAAAAAAGTTGTGAGATCCATGTACTACCAAGTCGGTTTATTTATTCAGTCCCTATTTAAGGGTCCTTCTGTCTCAAGGTATTACGTAATTAGCTAACCTAACAACGTCTTATAATGACCATACCAATATTAAAATATTTTGTTTTAAATTAATAGATTGACTTAGCCATCACATTAAAAACACAATTTATCTCACAAGTAATACATATTATATTATATTACATTATTTTAGTGTGATTACATTCTAAAGAAGGTATAATGATTAAATAGTTTAGAATTTTTCTCACTTTGTAGTGAATTTTAATCCTTTCAAATTTAAACGCAAAAAGATTTTATAACAGTCTCTCGAGCGCACGCACTCCAATTTCTTACTTGTAAAGCGCTTAACCCCTTTGCGCTTTATATTTTTTAAAGCCGCTCAAAAGCTCACTGATGTTGTGGCATTTAAAAAGTATTCAGCCGCAGCCAATCCTCTTATGCAGAAAATAGTTTTTGAATCGGGCTAACGTAGTAAGCCGTCTGTCGGTGTTTATGCAAATTGTTTACAAGGCTTAAACGTCAAAGATGTTTTAAATAAGTAAACATTTAAGTTTCAGGCTTAATTTTGTTATTCAATTTAACTGAGATTTAAATACTTAATATTGTAATATTCTTTTTATTTGAAAGAAGAATACGTAATATAATATTACAATTACCTATGCAGCCAATCACACGAAGGCATACACATAGACCTCCCCAAAGATTGCCTCACAGGGAGGGTTTATGTCATAGTTGCTACACTCGACGGGTGGGTAGGCAACCGCAGTTTTTATTGAATGAATGAATGAATGAAATGAATGAATGAATGAAATATACTTTATTTTACACCAAAAAATACATACGAGAGAGAAAAAAAACATAATTTATTTAAAGGTACAATTGGCGGCCTTATCGCTTAGGAGCGATCTCTACCAGGCAATCATTGCAGAGGAAAAAATGAGCTGTGAGAAAGGGTAAGGGTGTACGTAGGTTGTTGGAAAATACACACGAGATACATATAATTATATAATCAATAAATATATACATACTATAATAAATAAATACATTTTAAATACAAATTTTTATTAAACTGGTTTCAGGAAAACGCTGCTGCCCAACTCCTTGTTCAATTTTCCTCTGTTGCCTTTTACGACACCCATGGGATCATATGCGATAGCTAATTCTCTTACGTCGCCGCTGCACGATTAAATATAGCATTGCGTATAAATAAATGAACCGCGGTATTAATATTTTTCTATCTCTGTAGATATAAATCCAGTTTCAATCATTTAAAGAATACATCGTATACTGGTAAATAAGATTGACTGAGTTCTTTTTCGTACGAAAGCAAAGAAGTTTACAAGTGTGCTTACGTAGGTGGCAACTTATAATACTCGTATGTAATGAAATCCTTCATAACATTTAAATTTATCTTGATCGACATCAACGTCATTCAAAGCGTATTGTACATCCTCGTACTCAGCAAGTCTGTGGTTCCAATATTCGAAAAGGGTTGACGACAAAAATTGCAACGAAAAATTAAGAGGCTTATGCAGATGTCTCAGTTCTGTACTGTGTCGGTTGCGTTTACAATGGCGCATGCAGATGGCTTTGATGTGATCTGGCGCAAGAAAATAGCAACGCTATCAAATAGAATCCATCAGAGCAGCAACAGAATGCTGCGCGTGGTAGCAGGGAAGATGGGATGGTCTTCAGATGGTAAAGATCATACAAAAGACTAAATCCCTATTAGTGTTTAGGTAGTTACGTATTAATTCAGTTTTATATGGATACTTACGTATCATATATATACGAATAATCTCTACATAGTATAAAACAAAGTCGCATTCCGCCGTCTATACGCTTAGGTCTTTTAAACTACACAACGAATTTTGATGCAATTGTCATTAATAGATATAATAATTTAAACGAAAAAATTTTATGTATAACAAATACTCCATCAAATAAAACTAATTTCACTAGGTGCTAATACAAATAAATTAAAATTTAACAAAATTATACATGTCAACATTTTTCTAAAATAAACAATTTAATTAATTTTCGTGTACAAAACAATACTAGACCTAATTACCACAAAACACTGCAGATTCCCAGCAACAAACCGAGTTATATACAAATTATTTGTCACTGATGTGCCATTCCGAATCGCCGAGGCAATTAATCAACAAACGCTTTGACGAAATCTATGCGTTAGGAATACTAATGGCCCCGACAAAATTACAAATAAGATTCGATTTACATAGCTTTGTTTTCAAAATGAAAATCATGTTTATTAAGCACACAATAACGTTTTGATATTTTCCAAAGTGGAAATACGAAATAACTTTTTAAAGTTAAAAATAATACAGCATCTAAAGAAAACAATTGAGATGGTAATATGAAACAATCAAAATGGACCTGGTGACCTAAGATTCCGGGCTTACCCAGTTTAGACACCAGTTTTTCACCTATTAATAGTATTATTTCAGATGTGAGCGCATATTCTTTGTGATGAACAAAGAATAATTTTAATGTATATTGTTGGTGCAAATAAATAAATAAAAATAAAGAAATAAATAAGAGACCTTCTAAGTAAGTAACTTAAAGTAAGAAACCTGCAATCAACATTTATTACAGAGGAAAGACACATTTTCACTCTGAGGTCGAATGAAATGTCTTGCAGCTAATTTATTCTGACTTATCAGTTTAAATGGAACACGGCAGTGTTATATGTCGGTAGAAATAGTTAAGGCGGCTATTAGCTACAAAATTAGTCCGCCTTGATAGCAGGACTTATGACATAGTTCGCTTGCTATCTTCATGTTTAAAAAAAAGATAATTTTTTATGATGTGAGTTTTAAGACGTTTTCACTGTTTGTGTATTGTAAGTGCCTATAACACGAAGGTTACTTATGTTAAAACATTTTTTATATAAATTAAAATGTCCCCACAGTCTCCACATCAAGCTCCCATGGGCACAGTAACTCTGATAGTATCGTTTGGTTGCTAATGCAACGCCTCGCTCAACTGCCATTCTCCATCCTCCTTATTCACTCTCAACGCTTAATATGTACATTAAAAAGATAAATAGTGTTAAACAGCACTTGCACGTCCTATCACTAAAAGTGCACCTCACTAGTATTCGAGGATTGACACTCTAATCTCAGCGCAGTCTATCACTATTTTGAGACTGAGAAGCCGCACCTACTACGCATGTGATGCCTTTCTCTTTAGTTAAATACTCAATTCCGATGATTTTGTTTACGTTCCTTTTATTATTTATTGAACTTTTTTCTTCAAATATTTTTTTTCTTCTACACCATCAGCCCCTTAAAACTCCACTGCTGCACATCGGCATTCCTAGTTATAAGGAAGGTTTGCCTAAATTATCAAGCTCGGTAGGCATCTCGCATCTTTGACGATGCTACCATGCTGCCCGTCACTGGCCATAGTTTACGCTTGAAGTAAACGAAATGGTTATACAATACAATACAATATTATATCTTTATTTCAGACATCAAGGACTTAAAAATTAAGAACACTGGCCATTAGCAAAATATACCTTAGCCTAAACATCATCAACTGAACTCATTTTTTTATAGGATAAAGGTGAAAAACAAGCACTCGTTCCACCTGATGGTAAGTGGTTGCTGTGACCCATAGACATCTAAATCTATCCCCGATTACGAATCAAAATGCAGATGCATTGTCACCCATGAGGACTAAGATGGAATGCCTCGTTTCCAGTAAAAAGGGTCTCTCCGGTTCTCTACTCTTACCATACGAAACACAGCAGCATTAAGCTGCTATTTTACGCTGGTATTCTGTGAGAGCGAGGCGACCCATTCGTGCTACAACTATACCAGAAATATAGCTGTAGTATGGCTATAGCACGTAAAAAATCTTTACTTATACCATCCATCAGAAGCCACTAGATTATTCTGGAATTTTCCATAGTCACCTCTTACGACACTTATAGTACGAAATTGGCTGATGAATTCTCTTACATCATCCACACAGCAAAGTTGTGTAATATTTTTAAAACATTAAAATATTTAAGCTTTGAATAATGTAAGTATTATATCAAATTTTGAATTAGTATTAGATTCCTCGCGTGCTGCAATAATTGGTGTTTAGCGTAGTGTTCACTTTCAAAGACAAGAGGAGTGAACCACAAGTGGGGCTAATTACTCGAACGCTTCTGCAATCACGTTCCGCATTCGGATGACTAATTAGTGTTCGGTATCAGTGTTGGAGGTAGCGTTCAGCGTATAGATATCTATTGTAGTTTAAATGGTTGATCATATTACACACAGATTTACAACAAAAGTGACAAAATAATTATGCAATATCTCTTGTAATCATTTTTTTATAAAGGGCAAAAAGCAACACATTTGTACAGTACCGGTGCTAGTGGCTTCGTAAGAAAATCCCACTACCACATATCCCGTGGGTGCTGTAAGAGGCGATAGAGATTTATGAAATAGAAGATGTAAAGTAGCAGCTTTCCGATGACAGAATAGAATAGAATAGAATGAAATTTTTATTCAATATGGATTATTACATAATACATATTGAAAGTCATTATTTTATTTACCACTTTTATTTACGACAACAAGTCAAGTGTGGCTAGTACGACTAATATTAAATTTTCAGACATTTTTATGATTGCGCTAATTTTACAAATACCCACAAAAAAATGTTCACAACGAATGACATCAATCACCGCACGTTTTTTTACAATATTTTTTTTATGTTAATTACTATTTTTCCTATTTTAAACTTATTGAAAATTATTTTCTACTGTTTTGTTCAGTTACCTAAGATAACGTGTTTTTTTTTTAGTTTTTTCATACCATTATTTATTTTGTATTTTTTAGTGCAGCTAACTACAAAAGCGTATTTTTTGGAACGAGTTCTTTTACGCGGCTTAGAGTAGATTGAACTGGTAGAAATCGCAGTTGTTTTATGAATTATTCGCAAATCCTGAGGATCATTGCAAGAATAATGGGACAAAATATTTAAATTATTGCATTGTCATCGGTCCTTGATAAGTGTGCGAAGTTTCAAATCAATCCGAAGTTTAGAAGAGGATGAAAATCACATTCGAAAATTCTGTTACATAGATACATACCAAGCTAAAAAAAAAACATTTTAGAATGTTGAATAAGATGTAATATTTCAGAAAAAAAAATTAAAGTCCTTTCTCGGCTTCTTAGAAGATATTCGTTAATAACATAACAATCTCATTTACTTTCAAACCTGTTTACTAACCTTTACCGAATTCTTCAGAAACATTACAATTATAATTAAAAATTACAAAGGAAGTTGAAGGTGCCTGATCAAAAAGGTGCAAGACTTACACCGATAACCATCTTCCCACGAAGGAAAATTAGGGTCAAATAGAAAGTACGTCAAGCGGAAATTTTTAATATATATTCACTCATTTCGAGCGTCTTAGGAATGAGAACCGCATTCTGATTACTAGTTGGGTTGGCTTTTAAGGTCTCCAACATTTTAAGATATTTCTTACAGTAAAAATCTAAAAACTAGAATTATTACAGCCCCCTCCACTTTGCGGTATTGTAACAAAAACGCTGGCTGCGTTTCTTCACTAAATGATTTCAGACGAGAAAACGAGCAGCTCTTTTATCACCAGCGGCGTCAACCTTTTACGGATACAGTTTCTTTGGAAACTCCTTATATATTTCAGCACCATTTGATCACTTTACAGACTAATAAGACGAGGTAATATTTATAGAACAAGCAACAGTCGGATAACGTTATTTAAAAGTAGGTATAGTTGCTATTTTAAGTTCTAAATTTTTTACTTGAGTTCTACTGTATTGAAACATTTTTCATTCTTTATCAGCCCGTAAAAGTTGTTTGCTGGTTAAGGACTTCTAGGGCATAGAAAGGAGGTTTTGACGAATTTTTATTGATTTAGCCTAGGAGAATAATAATAGTACTAATGTCCTCCAGAACAAATTTCGGTCACAGTGGCCAGTCTTAACGGAGACTAGGCCACCTGTAAAGGACAATATTAAAATTCACGAGTATATGTGCAAGACCTGTTCTTGCACTCTCTATCCCCTCACTCTCATAGTCCGATGGGGCGGCAAACCGACACGACCGGAGAGAGATAAGGTGCAGAACCAACGGCTTTACGCGCTTTCCCGGGCACGGGGGTCAAACACCGGCAACTATCAGAATTGTATTGTACCTGACTGCAGGCTGCTACTGAAAATTTCTTGTCAGAAAACTTGAATAACTTACTTTTTTCGATCCGACCAGGTATTCGAACCTAAGACCTTATGTCAGTAGTCACGTTTACAATCACTTGACCAACGAGGCAGTCAACGGTGTTATTAAGCTGCTATTAGAAACGATATCGTCTCCAATAGCAGCATAATTACAAAGTACCAGATATAACGCACTTTTGGCGCCGCTTCCGTTAGTCGTTCTAAGTATTAGATAATAACGATATAATATATTTAGTCGCTAATATAAATATAAAGTAACATAACACAAAATATTAAAGGCACTAAAATGGCGTCTACTCAGCACAAATTTTATAAAAACCACATAGTGGTTATATATGGCTGGTAGAGAATGCAATAGGGCATTAAGTCTGCCCTTTGTAACCCCTAGTAGATGTGTTACGACAAAGGATGAATAAATAAATAAATAAATATATAGTTATATACTATAAGGCTAATTTTTAGTAATAGTTTAGGTGTAATTAACGAAACTATTTCACAGCAGATTAAGTTTTTTTTCTGGTTTTTCCAATAGTAACTTAATCATCACGGAGCGATATAGAATAAGGGAATAAGGATGACAAGCGAGCACACATTCCACCTGATGATACGCGGATACTGCGGCCCACAGACATCTATATCTATCCGCGATTAAGAATCAAAATCCAGATGCGTTGTCCCAACACTAAGAAATGAATGCTTTGTTACCACTAAAAAGGGTCTCCGGTTTTCTACACTCACCATAAGAAACACAGCAGCATTAAACTGCTTTTTTACGATTCTATGAGAGCGTGGTCCTTGCAAGCTCGAGCCGACCCATTCGTGCTGCATACATAATAAAGCAAAAGCATGACTTTACAGCGACGTAAAAAAAATTAAATTTTTTGATAAAATTTCATGTATAAAAATCTAAATTCTACAAAATACCCCGAATATAAGTTATACGGTTGTCGGTCGGCGCTTCTTGTTAAAATTCCTATTTCCGCCCACAAAACGTTTTCCTCGGCAAGATCCAATCTCTGGACCTTTACAAAAAAAGTTGCTTTCGTTACGACACGTGTCGACCGCTCCGACCTACATTTTCAATAAGTGACGTATATTGCTATATAAGTTTCGCGATTTCTGATGACCTGTCAATTTAAGTCGATTGAAGTTATCCATAACTCTCCGGCAATGTCCACCTAATATAGTCAATATTTAGTCCACGGTCTTCAATCTTAATTTTAAAGTTAATTGAAAAATAAATAGAAATGTTCAGTAGTTGATATGCCGTGAAAGGAATCAAAAACGCTGAATCATTGCATTTCATAGGTGTAAAATAAAATCTTAATCTTAACCAGCTTTAATAATCAGAAGAATGAAAGTAAACAAAGGGAATGAGGTGATCGCCACCATGCTGGTTCTATTAAATTACATTTAAAAAATTCTACAAAATTATTGTAGTGATATATACACACACGCTCACACAAACACACACACACACACACACACACACACACACACATACACACACACACACACACTCACACTCACACACACACGTACACGCACAGACACACTCACACGCACACGAACATGCACACGCTCACGTACACGCACACGCACACGCACACGCACACGCACACGGGCACGCACACGCACACGCACACGCATACGCACCCACGCACGCACGTACTCACGCACACAAGCATACACAAACACACACACACACACACACACTCACACAAACACATACACACACAAACACACACAAACACACACAAACACAAACACACACAAACACACACGCACACGCGCGCGCACACAAACACACACACACACACACACACACACATACACACAAACACTCACGCCTGTAGTATTATATTTAAAAAAATAATCTCGCAGGGTTTTTGCTTGTTCTTTCCAGGACAGAGGTATTTTATAAACCAGTGGTAAATAAAAAAAATACTTTCAATAAGTATTATGTAATTATCTTTAATGAATAAAAATTATTCTATTCTGTTCTATTTAAACAAAGATTTTAATGATTTTTAATTTTGATATAATACAGAATTACTAGGTACCTTTTTACTAGAATTACCTTAATATAAAGCAAAAATGTCCAACGTAGCAAGCTGGTTTCTAAAGAATCCACGTATTCTCTGGAAACAGGTTTACAACGGATCAAATAGAACTTTGACGCCAGAACAAAATGAAAGTTATTTATTTAGTTCAAGGATTTACTAGGATTTACCTAGTTCGTTTGACTAGAAGGTGAATAAATTAGTTAATAAAGGTAACTTTATTTATAGACGCTTACAGTTAGCACAAATTTACGAGAAGCTAAGATCATTATCATCATCATCAGCCCATAAGTCCGCTGCTGGACAAGAGCCACACTAGTTGTGGGAGCATTGACTTTAATTGACAAGCTTGGCAGGCGGAATGGCAATTATAGATTCAAACGTCTCGTACCTTTTTCGTCATCGTCATTCTGAGTATTCTACGTCTGGTATGATGATTATGAAATTATTATACTGTCATTTATCGGAAGCCATTAGATATTTGTGGTCGTCTTACGACATCCTCAAAATGAAATGGGGTGAAAGATTCTCCCAACCATGCTGGCTTTTGTGCATTTCCTAAAAATTAGTGGGAGATACGTAGTAGAGCTAAGCTGCAGCTATTTTGTGGTTGTAGCACGAATAAGTCGGCTCAATCGGGGTGGGACCATGCTCTCACAGAATGTCAGCGTAAAATAGACTAAAATTATAATTTCTCGTAACGTTTTCTAATAAAGGTATTTAATTATTTTTACCATTTCGTAAACTTCTTAAAAAACAAATGGTACTTATTATTTGGACGTTAATTTCTTCTCTATATAAATAAAATGATACAGGTTTGCAGTTGTGTGCGCATCATAGAAAGACTACTGGATAGATTATATATATAAATAAAAATAAAAAGCCTTTTATTTCTTACAAACAAATAAAACTACTAATAGTGAATAGACTTATTACTACTACTACTATAATTTAATGTTTATTATATAACCTATGATTATATCTATTTTGTGTGTTTATCTATCTATGATTGTAGTAACTAATTTTTATCTAGAAAAATTTGGTTTGCAAGAACCCCTCTTCGGGTGAAGGATTCCTTCAAAAAATCCCAATGGTCTCTGTCTTTGTCTTTGTAATTGTAATTTGTAACCAATTTGCGCCCACTGTCTTTGTGATGTCGTTTTGCCATCTCGCGTGGGGTCTTCTTCTGTAGCGTTTCCCTGTTGGGCCATTCCATGAAGTAATTTTTTTGGTCCATCTTCCATCTTGCAATCGTGCTACATGCCCCGCCCATTTCCATTTTAGTCTTTGAGCATGAACTAGGGCGTTTGTAGCTTTTGAAATATTTCGTATTTTTGTGTGTCTAATTTTTTATTAGATTATATATAAGTTTTGTTTATTAGACACTCGGCCAATATCTAAAAAAATATTCTTCTTCAGTTAAAATATAATTACAAAAGTTTTAAGAAACAACGATTTTTATAAGAGTGTTCAGTCATGTGTGTATTATTGATATATTAAGCAACGCGGACGAAGTTCGCGGGTATGAGCTAGTCAGAAATAATTTAGTAATCTACTGACTTGATCTGTCTGGCTACGTTCATACTTTTATCTCGCCGTCATTATTAACCGAGGTTGTAACATATTATATCAAAAGGAAGAGCGCAGGGTGCACTGAATGCTGCGTAGTTGGTTTAAGTTAAAAGATAATATAGCAAGTGCTTATCTTATATTGATTGTTATGCCCGTGGTTTTACTGGTGGTTGTAAACACGGCCGCAGATCGTGAGGACTCGGGTTCGAAACCCGGGTCGGGCTGAAATGAGTTATGGGTTTTCTGTCAAGAAATTTTCAGTAGCAGCCCAGAGACAGTAAGTTGGCTGTGTTTCATCCACGTGGTAGAGACATGCTGCAGCTATATTAGTAGTATAGGGGAAGGACCAAGCTCTCACAGAATACCAGCGTAAAATAGAAGTTTAACACTGCTGTGTTTCGTATGGTGAGTGTAGAGAAACGGCGACCATTTTTACTGGAAAAGAGGCATTCCAACTTAGTCATCACGGGTGACAATGCATCTGCATTTTGATTCGTAAACGAGGATGAATGTAGATGTCTATGGGCCACAGCAACCACTTACCATCAGTTGGACTGTGTGCTCGTTTGTCATCCTGTCTTATAAAAAAAACGTGCCTTGGAAAACAGATAAAGCCTTTGGTCCTGGACCTTATCTCTCTCCGTTCGTGTTGGGTTATCGTCCCGTCGGAATATGAGAATGAGGGAATAGAGATTACACTTGTGCTTGCGCAAACACTTGGGCACTATAACCCTGTCCTGCGCAGATGACTAGTCGACGTTGAGAGATGCCACTGCGACCGAAATTATTTTTTAATAAGATAGGGTGACAAACGAGCACACAGTCCACCTGATGGTAAGTGGTTACTGTGACCCATAGACATCTACATCTATTCTCAATAAAGACTCAAGATGCAGATGCGTTGTCACCCGTGAGGACTAAGATGGAATGCCTTTTTGCCAGTAAAAAGGGTCTCCGGTTCTCTACACTCACCATACGAAACACAGCAGCGTTAAGCTGCTATATTACGCTGGTTTTCTGTGAGAGCGTGGTCCTTCACCGGTCGAGCCGACCCATTCGTGCTCCAACTATACTATTAATATAGCTGCAGCATGGCTCTACCACGTAAAAAAAATATCAGTTTTGTGGATATTATTATTATTAATGACAAAATCTTCTGAAGAACCGAAGCATTTATTATTCAAAATAGATTATTAAATAATACTTAATAAAGGCCTATTTTATACCACTAACTCGGAATATACCTCTGTCTTAAGAACAACTAGCAATAAACCCAGCGGATTTTTTTTTATACATAGTTTTCCGTGTTTGCTAGATGTGAAGTGGCTACGATTTGTATACAAATGACTCGTAGTTACGCAATTGTTGCTTTTCAGTTCTGGTTGCGTTGTAAGTGTCTTCATATCTCAATAACTGAATAATAACCTACCCCTGACTTTTAGCTCCGGTTGAAACCGGTATGAGCCGCAGTGTTAGCGCTTACACTTGTGGTACTGTACTATCAAATCCGTTACAGCCTATTAAAGTCCACTGCTGAACATAGGCCTCCACTCTATATATCCCTTGACTCATAGGGGGATTACTTGCCGTAGTGGCTACGCTTGGCAAGCGGGTTGGCAACCGTAGTTTATTTTTTATTTTTAGTCGTTATTAGGAAGAAACTGCTGCCCATTTCCTGATTGGTTTTCCTCTGTCGCCTCTTACAACACCCACGGGATGATATGGGGTAGTATATATTCTTACATCGCACTACTCTCTCTACTCCAATCTGTACAAAATTACTTGGATGTTGATATCGTAAGCCAAATCAAACAGACGAGATATCATGTGATATATGATTTGACAGATTTTATATAATATTGCAGGGGTGGAAAACAAACCATTAGATTGTCTCGTCATTATTATTGTTCTTTCGAATAATATAATTTTTCATAATATTATTTGCTTCTAAGCTCATATTTTATAGTGAAAACTTGTAAATGGCCTTTTAGCCGTCATTACTTTTTTAAACTATGTAGTTTTAACTGCAGTAGTAAGCTGAAGAGGTGAAGAAATAGCCTTGATATTTTTCAATTCAAAGATTATCTCTATTTTTTTTTAATATTGTCAAGCTCTCGAAACTATATGTACTTGGACGGCACTATTAATCAAAGCCTAAATCACGCTATGAACGTATTCGTACCATTCTAAATACGTCACAAGCTACACAGGCTGTTGTCAAGTTAGAAAGAAAGTGTATGTAGCGTTTCCTTCTTATCGTGTTAATTCTCTCCACGAATTTTGCTTCTTAAATTTATACATTAATTAAAGAACAACGCGCATAATAACTTAGTATCCTAATGTATCATTCATAAACTCTGATACTTATGAGTCTCTCGTAATAACGTCGTCATTTAAACTTTTAATGGCACCTGAGGCGAGGAATCTAAACCGCTGCCGCTCATGACTCAAACCACACAATTATAAATTTCTCTCTAAATTTTCTGAGGCGTTATTTATTACTTAATCTCGTAGCTCGGCGAATGTTTTTAGGAGTAAACTTCTCTTAAGATATAATGCCGTGAAGAATGAGTTGGAACTCGGAATCATCTATTTACAGAGATATTAACATTGTAGAAAATTAATATTGATAGTTCTCAATCATTAAAGAGTAGGAAACCGTGTAAGATTTATGTTTTAGATGTCAAGAAGTAACGTGAATCATTTAAATAAACTTTTTAGTTTTTCATTGGTGTCACAGGGATCGAACCAGGGTCGCTCGCGTACTGTTAAATTTACAGCGAGCGCTTAGCTCCTGAGTTAAGACGGCTCTTCTGAGCTACCACGGCTCTATCTACGTGAACCTTTTGTTTTTACCAAATGCTTTTTTTACTTGCTACTACAGTACATGAGAAATTAAATCACGTATGTGTAAATTGTTTTATTTTTATTGTTTTTTGTTACCCATTAGTTTAAGTCCGTATGAATAAAGTGAAGAGAGTAAAAAGTGTTTAAAATTTTTCAAAGTATGCGCAGATACACCATATTTACCAATTTCTACTGTACCAATATTCTAGCTATTCACTTATTTCTAGTTATGAAACAGTTGATACGGATTAGTGGATTCACTTACACCGAGACTATACGGCACCAGAAAGATACGAAACAGGGGATGGTCAAAATTATATTCCTCACTAGCTGTTCCCCGCGACTTCGCCCGCGTCGAATTTATTACGATTGGATTTCAAGGGTTTCAACTTTTTTGCACGTAACCCTGATTATTTTTCTAAAATGAAAGTAGCCAAAGTTACTCCATATAATATCAGCTATCTGCCAGTAAAAATTTCGTCAAAATTGATTTAGCAATTTTGGAGTTTGGCCAAAACAAACAGAAAGACAGACAAAAATTTTACAATTTTTTTTATAAGTACCGTATATACTTTCATAATATGCATTTAGAAAAAGCAGTTATTATGACATTACAAACAGACATTTCAATTTTATTTATTGTATAGATGACAACTAAAAGTAATAAAAGTTGTGTTGTCGACTGGCCAGGCAAGCATGGCAACTATGGCAAACAACAATGCCTTTGTTATGTTAAGAAGTGGAATTTTTATATGTTGTAATGAATGAAAAATAATTAAAAGTAAAAATAATAGTCACAGCCTATGTTCACTCTTCTGGAAGGTGTAGACTTCACATTTCCTCGAATTATTTCATTCTTAAGACATGTATTTGATACATAAGTCTCTCCACGATGTTTTCCTTCAACGTCAAAGTTCGTAGTAAATTGTTGTTTAAAATTACAATTAACAATTTCATAATTGCCAGAGAAGCTCAAAATTAGGTTGCCCGCGTATTACGAAATTTACAGCGATTTCTTATCCCTTAAGCCTAAATAAATTATATAATTAGTTCATTTTCGAATTATTTTAACTGCCTCATATGCAGTGCAGTGGTCATAAATACGACTGCTGTCAATTGTTCTTGGGTTCGAATTCCGAATTGGGCTAAAATATTTAAAAGAAATATTAGAAGCTTTCAATATTTTTTATAGTCTAAGATACCCTCGAATAATAATCAAAATGCAGATGCGTTGTCACCCTTGAGGACTAAGATGAAATGCCTTGTTTCCAGTGAAATGGGTCTCCGGTTCTCTACTCGCACCACAAAAAACACAGTAGGAGCATCAAGCTGCTATTTTACGTTGATTTCGAGCGTGATCCTTCCCCGGTCGAGCTGACACATTCGTGCCACAACTAAAATTTAGCTGCAGCACGGTCCTTCTACGAAAAACTGTCTCTTACACTTGTACTTTTCCTTCATAAATTTCTCAAAAGCAGTCAGTCAGTCAGGAAGTTGGCGATGTTTCATACCCGTGCCGTGCCGTGCTTTGAAAATTACTTATTGCGGTTGGTCCTATGCCTTATCTCTTCGATCGCGTCTAGTTGCAGTACTCAGAGGTGACAACACATCTGTGGCATTCTTTGTTTGAAGTTGGTCGCAAGTATATATACGTGGTAGAGCCATGCTACAGCTATATTAGTAGTATAGTTGTAGCACGAATGGGTCGGCTCGACCGGGGAAGGACCAAGCTCTCACAGAATACCAGGGTAAAATAGCAGATTAACACTGCTGTGTTTCGTATGGTGAGTGTAGAGAACCGGAGACCCTTTTTATTGGAAAAGAGGCATTCCATTTTAGTCCTCATGGGTGACAACGCATATGCATTTTGATTCGCAAACGAGGATAGATATAGATGTCTATGGGCCACAGCATGCATTCACTATCAGGTGGACTGTGTGCTCGTTTGTCACCCTATTCTATAAAAAAAGTATTCCTAGGTTGCAGTGGCCACTTTCATCAGGTGAACAGTAAGTTCGTTTCTTACTTCTGTTTTGTAGAAAATAAAAATATTTAGAAAATGACCAGCCACATTCAAAGTAGGTTAAGCACATAATAGATGTAACCTTACTTAAAGAAACTTTATCTTGGCAAACGCTTAAGACAGTTTTGATTCTTCAACGCGTACCGATATAACCTTGTAACGACGTATAAAAAAATTCAAAGGCTAAGAAGATTGATTAATGAATGGACTGAAAACGCCACTGCGATAAACTTGACGTGGCCTCGTCGAAAGCTTCCAAAGTTTTTTTTTTAACAAATGAATAAAATTTATGGAGAAAATGTTTGGAAATTTTTAATATCTTTAGAGAAAAAAAAATGTTTTACCTAATTTTAAGATAAGATATTACAATAAGATATTTATCAGGTAAACTTTTACTGTACTTTCTTTGATAAAATCGCTATCCATACTGTGTAAATTACTTATATGTTTTAGATAATACCAACATGGCCGAAAGGATTAGAGAGCAGGTCAATCAGCAGGATGTACCGTATAAAGATATGAAAAATATTGCTATGTTTTTTTAAATACTTTCAATGAACTATTGTATAATTATGTCTTTAGCTTTCTGTCGCTAATCATTGTCTTATATTCTCTTTACAACCAACAATCATTCGATTTCAAAGAAATAAAACAGACTATAAAAGTTTCCCGACTCCTACATAGCTTATTCAAGTATAATTTCACTCAATTTTGCCTCGGTATAGTATTACAAAGGAAATATTTTTCCCTTTACCTTATATCCTGTTACGGTATGGAGTAATTCACAAAAGTCAAGCGGAATTTCATTTATTAATTAGTTTTGCATTCATCACAAGATTGAATAAAACTTCAGTAGATTAATCAACAACACAAGTCTCTACGTTTGTTTTCCTGTCATATATATATATATATATATATATATATATATATATATAATATAAATTACTACATTTTTTGTATAGGATAATGGTGACAAAGGAGCGCAGTCCACATGATGGTAAGTGGCTATTGTGGCCCATAGACATCTACATTTATCTTCGATTACGAATTAAAATGCAGATGCGTTGTCACCCGTGAGGACTAAGACGGAATGCATCGTTTCCAGTAAAAAGTGTCTCCGTTTCTCTATGCTCACCAACCGAAACACAGAAGCGTTGAGCTGCTATTACACGCTGGTATTCTGTGATACATGTTTGATAATAACCCCTGCGAATGAGGTGGTCGTATCCAAGCTGTTTCTTTAATAAACTTTGCAAGTAGTTTATACTACTGTGTTTTATTGTATAATTTACTTAGAAAAAAAGTTTAGCTTTCTTGCTGGTTCTTTCCAGAACAGCGATTTATTCCGAACCAATGGAAAAATAAAAAAGAACTTTCAATAAGAGTTATTATTTTTTTTTTCTATTCTGTGCTTTAGATCTTCAGGCAACTCGACTGAAAACACATGATTTTTCTAATTAATTAAAACATTAAATCATAACAAAATTACTAAAAATTTTGTAGTGTATGTACTCGTAGTATTAAAAGGGAAAATACTATATTCTACTGATTAAGAAAAATGGCTCTGGCGGTCGATTGATGGCAAAAATCAATGAAAAAAGCTCTTATCGTCAATGTCAAACACTGGCAATGGGCAGCAGCATTAATATTGCGAGGAATTCGTCACGATGCCAACCCGCCAATTCTTACTCGTAGTTGTGAATACGAGTAACTGTCAACTCGAAACTAAGGTAGGCATCCAACAGTGACAACATAGCAAATGAAAAATTGAATATTTTTGTGTTAACCATTGTTTAATAAGGGTATTATTATTTTAAATTTAACGTACTCCTCTATGTACTAAAGCAATTTGTTCAGATATTCCGTATTCAAGACGTAATAGATACATAAAATTCTCGGTTACATAGCTTTAGGGAATTGATCTCGTGTTAAATACATTTCTGTCATGTTTTATTTTTACAATTTGTTATGCTTAACAATTTTTGGGCTAAATTTTTACGGATTATAAGTTCCCTTCTTTTTATAAAACTGCTTTGTACTGTTTATGCTGTTTCCAATGGACCAGGTGTCTGGACTAGACCTTAACCATATATTTTTTTTAATTTTACTCATTCGTCACCTCCTATCGTTTAAGCCAAGCAACCTTTTACGTTTGTCATCCTTAGGGTCGATTGTTCTATATTATTTAGTTTAATACAATATGATATCTCCGTTTATTGCAGGACGAATAACAGGAATATTTATAAATATTGCCTCTATATAGACTTTCAGTTGATTTAACGGTTATCCTTTATGATCAATTATTGGATAAACTAGTTAACTATATTATACGTAGAATTAGGAATTGTATGTAGCAATAACGTGTTTTTTGACACACGGGAGGGTAAAACACTACCAACTTCCTGACACCGGTTTGCTAATGAAAATGTCTTAATATAAACCTAACAAATTTTGTCACGACCCGGGATTCGAAATTAATACCACTTGATCAGCAGTCGCGTTCACAACCAGACTAACTAGCCGTAGTACCTGTTTAGACCGTAAGTTTATTTTTATTTTTTTAAAAAGGGGGTACCTGGCAGTGATTAACTTATGTGTGGCCCCCATAAAATGTTATTTAGGTCAGATGATAACTTAAACTTAGTTTATATCTAAGCAAATCATCTAAAATGTGAATGTACATTTCGTTGCTCACGAAGTTTCATTTTCTTACAAAAACGAAAAGAAACCGGACACTATCAGATAAGAAGAAAAAGATCCACAATGGATAATAGAGACGTTGTCAGTTCGCGAAATTCGGAAGGCTTAACCCCGGAATCGAACTTTGACCCGGAAATCTCCGCCCTCCTAATCCTACGCCGTCATTTATCATTCTGTCTGCGGCTTTTTGTGACTATTTAAAGAGACACGTGCGGATGTATCTCAAGTTTTTTGATTGTCGTTGTGAAAACTCTTTAACAAAAATACCTTAGATAACACTGCGTGTAATGGGAAATATGCCAACTTTTCCAAATGCCAAATTCATTTGCATCCTTAGAAAGATCTGTGTCCAGCTACGTAATGATTCTGTTGATGAATTTATACATTATAAAAGAAAATACCTTCTTCGCTAGTAAACACTACAAAGGAAATAAGGAAAGAAATAGTATTAATTAATTTACGTGTTTTTAGAGGGTAGAATAAAATAATTAACACAAAAAGGAACTACGGTCGAAATGATATAGTAGTTGACGGCTCCATGGTGCAGTGCCTTGACATTGAGTTACTGCGCTGAGGGCCGCGGGTTCAAATCCCACGTGGAACAAGTATCTGTTATAATTGTTCCGGGTCTGGATGTTTGTCCTTGTGCGTAACATTTTTTTTTTCAAAAAATAGATAAAAGAAAAAAAAGAGTAGATATTAGTACACGAGATGTGTCACCCGTGAGGACTAAGATGGAATGCTATTTTTCCAGTAAAAAGGATCTGCGGTTCTCTAAACTCACCATACGAAACACAGCAGTGTTAAGCTGCTATTTTACGCTGGTATTCTGTGAGAGCGTGGTCTTCCCCGGTCGAGCCGACACATTCGTGTTACAACTATATTACTAATATAGCTGCAGCATGGCTCTACAAAATTTCTAAAAAATCTGAAATTAGTATCTCAATCGTATATCTTTGTCATAAAATGCCTCGTTGGTCTAGTAGTTGTAAGCACGACTGCTAATCATGAGGTTCCAGGTTCGAATCTCAGATAGTTTCAAAGTATGTTATTAGGTTATTTAGTCAAGAAATTCTCAGTAGCTGCCAGGAGCCAGGAAGTTGGCGGTGTTTTACCCCCGTGCCTCGGAAAACACGTAAAGACTTTCGGGACCAGTAAATTAGACATTGGTAAAACAACAATGCATTAACATGGTAGTACACCACCACGTGGTAGAACCACGCTGCAGCTTTGGGCACGAATGGGTCGGCTCGAACGGGGAAAGGACCACGTTCTCACAGAATACCAACGTGAAATAGCAGATTAATGCTGCTGTGTTTCGTCCTTAGTGGTGACAATGAGTCAGCATTTTGACTTTTAATTGACGATAGATATAAACTTCAATGAACCATAGCATCAGGTAGATTGCGTGCTCATTTGCGTGTTTTTAAAAAAAAAAACTATTTATTTTGTATTTTTGGAAATACATGTTTGAAATTCAAGACCATCGACTGGATAAAGTATTTTGAGCACAAAAATACAAAATAGAAAATACGGTATTACTATAAAGAAACGTATAACGTTATTCAACAATAAATAATAACGTCAAAGAGGAACAAAACAAAATATACAAACATGAGCGAAACAGCTTTGTCTGAAAATGCATTTCAAATGCAGAAAAACACACTTAGTTTTTAATGTCTCAATACGCTTTTTGTTTTGCGGTTTCGAGTTGTCAGCACCATAAAAATACTGTTTCACGTCCCGTTACGTGGCAAGACACTATTTTGGCTTTGGGCCAGTAGCGAAATTATTCTTTGATAATAGAAATTAAGCATCACTTATTCAGATCTCCGCTGAGTTTTTATTCATTTCCTTTGAAATGTTAAGATATTTTGTCTCTCTGAAATTGCGTTTAGATGGCTGCCGTTGAAAGAATACGAAGAATGATTATTATCTTTTATTTTGCCAGGCAGTGGCCTACTAACTGTTTACTGGCTACATTTTCCTCAGTCGGATTCTGTGTGATCTTTGTTATCGTTATGCACAAGCATAACTATAACAAAGATCACTAACTCTAACAATAGAGAAATCAACTGCAGTAGTATGAACGTCTTGCACCTATCACATTGCTTTTCTGAATCTATCTTAATTTAATATTGGCATTGTACCACTTGAGATATACAGGGTTATTTTACAATAACCGGACAAATTTACAGAGAAGGTTCAGAATAAGTTATATAGGCAAATGGTGAAACTTAATTAAAAAAAAACCGCATACATTCTGTGGTAATGCATTATTTTAACTAATTTTTTCCACATTCGTAACGGTCGATCGGTAGGCAAAAACGTTGTTGCCCATAAATCACATTCAATTTGGGATAATTTCAAATAAAAGTTGTAACCTTATTTATTCGTATTTTCAAAAACTGCAATAACGGCATATCATTATTTATATATTTTAACTTAATATATTTTTAATATACTTTATATGTCCTCGTCAAAGCATAGGTAGTCATTTGTTATCTCCCGTGGCAGGAGTGATTTTCCATATGCGGCATTCTTAACTTTATGCTGATTCATTTTTGTGCATTCTATTACGGCGTCGATTTTGGATAATAATTTAATATATGTAAGGACATAAGTTATTTTAGTATTTCCCTTAAGTAAATTCTTATCTACCTATTACCTACCTATCTAAGAGAGGAGTAAGAGGTGATTTGATGAATTTTGTACAAACGACTTCAATATAAGTAAAATGAAAACATCATCTATGTATTCGAAGTCAATTAAATACGCATTATTAACGATAACTCAAAAACTACTGGTCAAATTTATATGGGACCACATGAGAAGCACCAGCTTTCAAATAAAATATAATCATCAAAACTCGGTTTACTTAGAAAAAAATCTCTGAAGTAACACACATAAAAAAAAACATCGAATTGAGACCCTTTTTCCTTTTTTGAAGTCGGTTGAAAACGTTGTGTAAAAGCGACAATAATAAAAAGGTAATTCTCATTATGAACAAGATATATCTGTATAGTTTATTGGCGGCTTAATGGAGATAAAACTTTTTACATTTCTTATAAAATAAAAATAAAAACAAAAAAAAAGCCCCATGCTACGCTTCAATTCTTACATATTTTAACCACATTAAAACAAGTAATAATACAAAGGTATTTTTTAAAATATCAAATTTTACTAAGCGCGCGATATAAAATCATTTCTTTGGAAAGTGTTTTTAAAGTGTGTAAATTAGAAAACAAATAATTAAAAAAAAAACAGTAATAAAACATTAAATAGTTTCTGCATAATGTTCATTCCATTTTTTTCCACCTCAATTAAAATTATAACATTTCAATATATATATATATATATATATATATATATATATATATATATATATATATATATATATATATATATATATATATATATATATATATATATATGGTGATGGGTTCACCTGTGTTCACCGGTAACGGGTTAAGACACCATCATATAGCGGGTTATATAATTAACTTCGCCATTTACTGCTTTATATCATGTTGTAGGTACCTATTTTTATTTTGTAGTATTACCGGGTTCCTAGGAATATTTTTTAGTCGCCGCTTATTTAATTTTAATTAGTAATTTCAATTTTATTGACACTGACAGTCTAGTACTGAACAAAAGCAAAAAAAACATTTTATCGCATCCATTTTAACTTATTTAACTCGTTTTTAATGAGGGCTAATAATGTTCTGCTCACCAGATGTCGCTAGTTGACACTGAGGTAACATTTTTTTGAGTAGTTATTCTCATTTAATTGAGTAGTTAGTCTTTAATAAAAGTTTATCAGTTTCTAGAGTATTATATTAATACACAAAACAATGCCTCAGTGCTCTATAATTTTTGCACATTTTTAACTTTTTCTTAATTTTTCTACTTTTTTATACATGTGGTTTGGTTCATTTATTTTTAATATTATAAAATAGAGATAATAGTACAGAAAGAAACAATAACCTTAACATTTTCCGAACAAATTAATTTCCCCGCTATGTAATCTGTCAAATATTATACCTCAATATTAAGTGGCGCCGGCCTGGTGGCAGAAAAAGTCGTGGATGCTCTCATTCATTAAAGCACCCATGGTCACGGGGGGAGGTGGGGAGGCTCACTCCGTGTCCGATAAAACACGTTCAAAAATAAGAAATCATCACTCCCGTGCCATGAATAACACCCACCCGCGGTAACTGAGTCACCAAGAAACTAATTGAATGATATGAAACTAGCTAAATGTTATCCAATAAAGCCTGTATTAGATCAAGTTGTAGGAAGTAGTCGAACCCCACAAATTAGATAATTATATTACATGATAAATGCGTCGCCAGCGAATGCCTCCAAGTTGGCCCGAGTCCAGGCATTGTGTTTTTTTTTTTTTGACAATATTGACGTTATCTAGAAAAATGGCCCACCAACATATTCATGCTCGCGCACAATAATTTTCATTGGCAGAGCTTCTTGTCAATTTTCAGTGTTCGGTACCGTGGTGGCTTGCAAGTCTTTTGTATTGTATTTTCAAAAGAATATTCAAGGTAAACTGCAATGCTACGGTATGAACATGACGGCTACAGAAGTTCTATACACAAGAATATGGCGTAAGTTTCGCAATATTCATTGCTCACTACGTGCTTAACGGTAAAAAATTAATTAAGGTAACTAGCATATCTGAGAAAATATTTGAAAAATTATAAGTCGATCAAATTGTAGCTTATAAATGGAAGGCACAGAAAGAGCTGTTGGCGTTCCAACTAATATATTTTTTGTTGGCCTCTGGCAACATTGTTAGTTTATGCTTTGTCATACTCTCGTCTGTGGGATCTTAGACGTTGTGCTTATGTTTATTGTAAATAACTGTATTTGACAGTAATATTTTTGGGATATTTCTTTTTATTAAATTATCCGGTTTAACGAAGATGATTCCAACAGACGCCTTCACACCGCAAGAGTCTTACGGGAATCCTTATATGTCAAGTGCACCACGCAGTCTGCAAATTTCAAATTCTTCCAAATAGCTAACGAATCGAAGTCATTTTACACAGAGGTTACAGCCTATATACGAGTACTGCGCGTATTCGATTTCCACTTGTATGTACCGTCGTTTTCAGATGATGGAAGAGTAGTCCTCTCCCAAGAAAGGACCACCAAGAGCCAGACGGCGCATCACAGCCGGGCATCGGATCAGTGCGAAAGCGTTCCCGTGGCCATGTCAATATGCAACGAAGGTGAAACGCCATAGGGTTTAGTTCAATATAACCCATCCTTACGACCGCATGGCAGGTATGCCTAGCCATTTACCCATATAAAAAAGGTTCCCGTTACTTTAACGTTTTAGAAAAAGGGACACAAATACAATACATTCATTAGAAAAGAAACTATAAAAATAAAGTAATTTTACAGCCTATATTATTACTACTCCTGAGCCTACGCCTCCCCTAATTTCTCAGAGGGTTTTAGGGCAAGGAAATTTCCACCACGTTGCCCCAATGCGCGTGGGTGAACATCACATGTCTTCGAAATTTTTCTTCTTATTTCGTATGTAAGTTTTCTCACGATGTTTTCTTTACGAGTAGGTGGTAAATCAGCTCTTGAAATTGCAATTAACCATTTCATTGGTGCCGGCGGCAATCGAACTCGGGTTGCTCGCGTACTGTGAAATTTACAGCAAGCGCTAACCATCTGAACTACCACGGCTCTTGAGCTAACACGGCAAAAGTAACTACAGTAAATATATATTACTATAAATTGCAAATCGTACAGAATAAAATTTAATTTAAATTATACTATTTTCAACATTCAATGCTCACCTCGATCCTTAACAATAAAGAATATTACCTTTTGTTACTAAACTCTACTTTACTTTGTTATTCTTGTCATTTTATTAATTGTGGATTAAAAGGAAATTCTCAAAAAAAAAAATAACTGAATTTCGTTAACATCTTGTAAAGAATAAAGATTTGTACAAACTGTTGAAAAAAGATTTTAATGGGTTGTGTAAAATCTAGTTTTATTTAAATGTGTTGTGTTTATATTTAATGTTTTTTGTTTTTATTTAAATGTGTGTAACATAAGAAATCAATAAAGATTTCAGTAATGAATTTCAATGGAGATCGTCCAAAGGATAAGTGAAAACTTTCGGTAGGTAAGCTAAGTTGATTAATTACTTCATTCGTGTTAACACAGGCCTTCGAATGGATTCGTAATTTTAATAATATAATAGTTTTTTTCTACAATTCATTCTATTAATTTATACATTGCACTTTTAAAATTTAGAAAAAAATACAAAATAATTAAAAAAAATATTACAGCAATTAAAAAAGCCATCTACTCATCATAATGCTACAGTAACAGAGTTATCGCAGCGTTGATATTCTGTGGGAGCCACATAAGTCGACTCGCGAGCAATCCGTGGACATAATTTATTGCCTATTTTATAACATGTACTAATTGAATACTAAAAAATAGAATTTCTTTTTTATATGAACCTCCCATTTAAAAATATATCTATTTAGTTATATCAATGATAGATTAGATCATAAAAGAGGACATCACGTTAAGGCGGCTTGTGGACAACAGTAAAGCACACCTTACGCTTTCATGAATTCTATCAAAGTACGATTTAATTAATGCTTATTTTAAGCATTTTTTTTTCATTTTCATACATGATTTTGTACAACGAATGCTTGTGATATTTGCTACAAACGAATAGTTACGGTATTGTAGACCCCTGTAAACAAAGCAAATGAAGATCTAAGGCTAAGGTCTCAAAGTAAATATTGACCACAGACATTAACTATGCTCGTATTTATAAAGAAAGAAAACACTTGTATTCCCGTTGAAATATACAGCACAAAGTAGAAAAAAGTGATAATAGGAAAAAGACAAAAACTTTAACCGAAGTACTTACTACATCATAAATGGAAAAATATATTATATTTAAAAAAAAAAAACTGCGCTACAGTACGAAACTGCGAATTGGACCAGTCTCAGTGATATCACTGGTATTCAGTATGGCCCATACCCAGAGGTAACTCCAGCGGTTGTGTGCACGCTCCCTTTTAACATGTCCGAAAATAAAAATAGAATATCTATACTATATGATCAGCAGATTTAATCTTCGATTTTTTATGTAGTACTGGCTGGTACCGGGCGCATTGCTGCCTCAGAAGAAATAATTGTGAGAATATCGTTTTAAATTTGGAAGAGTTAAATAGTTACGATACACGCGCCACATGCTGTAAGTTAATTGTACTATGCCTTTAATCTTCGCACAAGTGCAAGCAATAATTGGACAAAATTTTAGCGCGATCTGTTGAACAGTTTGGTAGCGAATAAAATACGAACATACAAACATTAATTATTGTATATTACACTAGCTGGTACCCGGTGCGTTGTATAATAATTAATTGTGGATTGTTTCAAATTTGGAAGACGTATATTGTTTAATTAAGAATAATAATACATTCATTAGAGTTGAATGATAAACTTTCAAACGAATTTGTCCGTATGATACGCACGCCACCTATTGTAAGTTAATTGTACTATGCCTATGACCTTTGCGCAAGTGCAAGCAATAAGTTCACAAGAAACGCATAAAATACGAACAAACAAACATCAATTTTTATATATTAGACTAACTGTTCCTCGCGACTTCTCCCGCGCGTAATTTTATTATATTACGATTGGATTTCATGGGTTTTACTTTTTTGCGCGGAACCCTAATTCTTTTTCTAAAATAAAAGTAGCCTAAGTTACTTCTTATAACATCAGCTATTTTGGAGATTAGCCGGAACAAACAGATAGACAGACAGACAAAAATGTTAAAAATCATGTTTTTGTTATAAGTACCATATATACTTTCATATGTTTATAGTAAAAAGTTGTTACAGACACTTCAATTTTATTTATTTGTATAGATTGTACAAATACCTAGTCCCTTTATATGATCAAGATTCTTCATTCTTTGTTAAAGAAATAAACTTTTATTTTATTTTTAATGTTTTTTATTCATTTACGAAAGTGATTTCAAATCCTGTAAAGGATCCTACATTAATATGAATAATATAAGAATAAAAAGGATGATACCAATTTGTTTGTGAAAGTTTGTTAATTTGTGACCAGCAACGAGCTAATATGAATATGGCGTTTAAACTTAATTAAATACTTGTGCAAACCACATTTTAAAAAATCTGTGAAAATATAGAGTGCTTTCCAACATACATCATTGGTGATGTGTAACGCGTAATAATCTTTATCTATAGTCGATATCGACATAACGTATACACGTGACAATAGGGCGTTGACATCTTTACGACCGCGCTCGCCTGAGAAATACTTTAATGTATTATGTTTTAATGAAAATATCTGGAATTTTCTCGGAATTTCTTTGTTAAATTTTATTAGAAGTTTTTTCTATCGACAAGTTACTAATCAAGTAAAAAAGATGACTAATGTAAATAGCTATCTAATAGTTAAAATAATAATATGTAATTTTTGATTTCATAAAACAAAATGTTATATACATATGTATAAATACTTTTAAAGTAACCTTTCAAACATAAAACTAAATTTTGTGGTTAACTTTTCGGTGTAGTTACTCAATTCAAAACAATAATATATTGATAGATCTAAACCCTTCTACGAAAATAATTACCGCGTTAGAATTATCAACGATTTCCAGTCAGCTAATTGAAATATAAACTCATTCCTATGTAACCTCCCCCCCCCCCCCCCTTCATTGTTGTCCTTGTTTTCGTCATAAGGTTACGCAATTCAAAAAAGCTTTTTTATTTAACCATCGATATCTCTCAGTTCGTAGAGTAAACGTCTAAGAAAGATTTGTGCCTTTACTTCGGCGGTTTGGCTCCGAATAAATTTCTATTGGGCATTCTCATTTCCTTTACGAGGGCTATTCTGTAATGTAACTGGGAACGCTTGCACATGAAAAGTAATATTTTTGCTGCTTGTATTATCCATTCATGTATTCCAGAGATTTAAGCTTGGAAATTGCTATGAAAGAATATGTTGGATTTATTCCCTGCCCGTTCTGTTTAAACTGTTATTAATGAGAACTTTACAAAAGAAAATGGGAATGTGGATGAATAAAACATACAAGACTTCTCTCGTATACCAGTGGTTTAGGCAAGCTGAGTTTTTTTGTTGAAACATTGCCTACTTTTGTTCTAAGTAGTTTTGTTGTATAACGTTTATTTTAAAGTTTGTTTTATACAGAGTTGTGTATTACACATAATATATTAAGTAGCCATGTTTATTTTCTATATTAATATAGCTACAAGGAGTTTATAATTGTGTAGTTTGCGTATCGACATTCGGATTATATATCCAACACTTTCACAAATATTTCCTACACCGATCAGGGTGATGATCATATAAGTAGTGTCTTCTTACTTTTATAATTCAATCATCAGGAATATTAATGATAAAAAATAATGAATAAAATGAATTATAACGTCGTAATATATTATTTTACCCCATCAACAGCAAATATTATCCATTACGGCTAAGTGTCAAATATTGACAATCTGTAGCTACCATCCATCGGGGTGGTCAATTCCCGCCATTTTCCGCCAAATTAATAGAAACTACACGTTTAGCACGAATGTTATAATCTATAATACTCTACACAAATAAATAAAATTGAAGTGTCTGTTTATAATGTCAAAATAACAATTTTCTACTAAATGCGTATGAAAGTATATACAATAGTTATAACAAAAATACAATTGAATAAAATTACTTTTACTGTTTCTATCGCGTAATTTTTTATTGATTCCCGACGTTTCGGGTACTTTTACAGTACATTTTATAAAATTTTTGTCTGTTTTTGCAAAACTCTGAAACGGCTGGACCAATTTTGACGAGACTTTCACTGGCAGATAGCTGATGTTGTAAGGAGTAACTTGGGATATTTTTATTTTAGAAATAAATTTGGGTTCCGCGCAAGAAAATTAAAACCCATGAAATCCAATTGTAATAAATTCCACGCGGGTGAAGTCGCAGGGAACGCCTAGTAGTATATAAATTTATATGAAAAAAAAACATTTTTATTATATTTTATTGAATAAACCGTAACATTATATCTATAAGTATATATTCAAAGAAAACACGGATTAAGTAATTTTTTTCTC
Source organism: Parnassius mnemosyne (assembly GCA_963668995.1). NCBI lineage: Eukaryota > Metazoa > Arthropoda > Insecta > Lepidoptera > Papilionidae > Parnassius > Parnassius mnemosyne. The sequence goes on from CAVLGL010000091.1 coordinate 25,169,643, forward strand.
TAATATATATATAAAACTTTAAAGTTACAGCTTGTATACTTCACACTGCTTGGCACAGGCCTCCTCATTTCTTAGAGGGTCTTAGGGCAAGGCAGTGTTCGCCACGCTGCCCTAATGCGTGTTGGCGAACTTCACATGCTTTCGAAATATTTTTTTATCTTATTTCTTAGACATGCAGGTTTGTTCACGATGTTTTCCTTCACCGCCGAGCACGTGATAAATGTATAGATATTTATATTATAATGTTGTGGGGTTATGATTATCTGAACTGTCATTGGATAGTCAACAAGGCACGAGATGAAAGTAAACTACTGAGAGTTGGAATAGAGGTAACAATAGTTACAAAAATATTTCTTTATTATCAAGCAGGCTAATTAATATTATCGGAAGTTACTTTGCGAAAATCCATTATAATAAGTATGTTAAAATTGATTAGCTCTAATCTTGTGTTTTACTTACTTTGAAGAAAACCTCCTTCAACCAATTTTAATGCGGATCTTAATTAATTAATGTTAATAACTTCAATCAAGCAGGCTGTGATCGTATACTAACAAAAGCGGCCAAAAAATCACAGAATAAAGGTTGTGTATCTTTTGATTAATTTACTCACTTAGTCGCCTATTCTATACGTCCACGAGTCTATAATACAAAGACTTTTGTTATTGACAATGTTTCTTAAATTTATTTTGAAGTTTTTGACATATAAATTCTCCTTATTATAAGTTATATATATATATATATATATATATATATATATATATATATATATATATATATATTAATATTTAAATATATGTTATAAGAGAACAAAGTCTATCAGATGATAAGTGGCTATTGCAGCCAATGGAACCTGCAACCTACTTTAAAAACATTAAAACTAGCTGTTATTTAAATATGGAACAGAAAAGTAAATGAGTTTTTCCATCCAGACAGACCTAGGCAGAAAAAGAACCAAACCTATTGAAATACAATATAAGTAATTATAATGTTAGATCATAGACTTAGATTCTAAGTCTATGTATTAGATAGCTTTCACCAAAACACACGTATTCACTAATTGCAACAACGCGCAACAACAAAACACAAAATGTGCATCACTAAACAACGCGTGACGTCACCCACAGTCGCATACTATTGTACGGAGTAGTAATTTACCCGCAAAATGTAGGAAACTCGAGAATTGCTACCAAGTTCGTATCTTAGCGACGCAGTAATTAAGATTAAATCACATGCCGCTTCGCGAATAAGTGTGCTGCATTCATAGAAATAATTTAAAACTTCCTTTAACTACGCTTTACAACTTACCACAGGAATTAAAGCTTCATACAACTGGTTAGTTGCTTAGTTGGGAAATATAAAATGTAAAATAGAAGGACCCAGTGTATTCGTTTCATATATTTTCAATTTTGAATAAAAAACAGAAAAATAATATTTTTCTATGTTGAAGCTAATGAGACAATTTTATTGGATACAATTTATATTTACGGAATTCATCGTAGGTAATTTACTTATTTTACATTTCGAGCGCTTGTACAAAGTCATATATGCCATAAAAATGTTCGTGAGAACTGTCCCCGCTATTAGATAGACCATAAACCCTTGTTAAAGAAAAATACAGAACAAAATATAATATATTACATAGAGGAATTATAAGGATTTATAGAAGACTTTGTTAACTACGTAACGCGACGCAGTGACGCAAAATGAGATCGCCGACTAGATGCGGCACACCCAAGTACACTCGTTTCACCTCATCACGATCACTTCATTATTTTGAGATGGACTAACCAAAGAAATCGGTGAACTTTTATCTCGCCAATAATGTTCGCTGTCAGTTCTTCAATATCCTTATTTTTTCTCTGTCTCCACGCTCCGTTCTCCCTCTTTACTGACCCCAGGATCTTTCTCAAAAGCATAGAAGACTTTTGCCTGCGCTGGGCTAAGCTGCGTGAGACAGAGTCCCCACTGTGGCGGATAAGGGAATGGCCGGTAGTGCAGCCTACGTTCAGTGGGCTCGCTGACCGAAGAACGATGTGGTCATCCAGTATTTCGCGGTTTGTGCGGGGGACTCACATCAACATATAATAAAGATTTAATTTGTGTACGAACTGATTAAACTTCTTGTTAGTCCTCAAAAATCGGTTTGCCCTTTTTATTTCACTTTGGTATTTATTTAATCCCACATATGATCAGTAAAATACAATAAACTAAGTAATAATTAATTTGTGCAACTACATAACAGCAATGAATACATTTATATAGTTGTATAAGAAGATCCAGGTGGGATTAATATAAGAGAAATGATCGAAGCCGTAATGCCATTGAAGAATTTATTCTTACATATTTTTATATTTTATAAATAAATCTCTGCTTAACCTGCAAAGAATACCAAAATGATAAAGTATCAAAGTACAAAAGAATAAAGTCAAAAAACAGATGTATACATTTCGTCAGAAAACACGAAGATAATATTCAAACTGTTCAGATCCACTCCTGTAATCCTGATATCTATTCCAGAAAACGGCTGACTGACAGACTGCCATGTGGGAGGGGTAATAGCGTGACAGGTTAAGACACGCCCGGGGATCAATCGATAAGCTACCGAAAGAAAAAAAATCTCCAGGTAAGAGTTACAAAAGAAAATAATAAAATATTATTTCGGAAGTTTTCTACTGAAAAGTGCCGTACCAGATTGATTATCGATAAAATTGAGGAAGCTTGAACGAGAATGAAATTGAATTGTTATTGTTAGGAGCAATTTGTTCGTATGCGTCAAAGCATTGAATAGAACAGGGTTTAAACGATATCTTTGTTGAGCGAAAGTTTGCTGTGTCATTGTATCTTTTAGGATAAATGGAGTGAATTGATTTGCTTCAAGTTTTACAAGTATATCACTTTTTCTTAGATGTATCAAATAATATTAATAGAAACATACAATTTCATCTTTGTGTAATTCATTAATTGAAACCTAAAAAAGAAAAAAAATTTATTGGGTAAATCATATATATTATTTAATAATAAGGGTGACAAGTGAGCACACAACCCACCTGATGGTAAGTGGATGCTGTGACCAATAACATCTACACTGATTCTCGATTTAGAATCAAAATACAGATGCCTTTTCACCCCTAGGACTAAGGTGGTATCCTTTGTTCTATACTCACCAGACTAAACACACTCTAGGTTGATATTTTACGCAAGCATTCCTTTTTATATTATAGGATAAGGATGACAAACGAGCACACAGGCCACCTGATGATGGTAAGTGGTTGCTGTGGCCCAAGGACATCTAAATCTATCTTCAATTGCTAATTTAAATGCAGATGCGTTGTCACCCGTGAGGACTATGATGAAATGCCTCGTTTCCAGTAAAAAGGGTCCCCGGTTCTCTACACTCACCATACGAAACACGGCAGTGTTAAGCTGCAATTTTATGCTGGTAGTCTATGAGAGCGTGGTCCTTCCATGGTTAAGCTGACCCATTCGTGCTACAATTATATTATAGCTACAGCATGGATCTACCATGAATATCAAGATAATATGTTAACCTATACATTTAATGTAATAAAGGGTTTAAAAAGCGTATAAATTTCCCATCACTACATCGTACTTATACGTTTTATAGGTACCGGGTGCAGTGATGTGTCCCATAAATCAGTTTCCGTCGGCGTTAGGCATTTCTTAATACAATTTTATAAGTGAAGTGCTTATTTGTCAACAACTATGTTATCGATAAAAATGGGTTGAAAATATTTAGCACCAGAATTTAGTGTAACTATTTTAGTAAGTATCAAGAGACGTACTTCAATAATTTTATTTAATAGAAAATATTTTCTATTGATGATATTTATTTTATACACAATTTAAAAAAAGAACAAAGTTTTTTTAATTATTAATTACGTTAATTAAAAATATAAATATCGACAATTAATACATAAATTGTGGAGCATTATTGAACTACATAAATCATGGAGACATACGCCCCATCTGTTGCCGGGATAATACGATCCCCTGAAACGTCTGGAGGGGTGTGTTGTAGCATGGGGAGGAGGACAAGGGAGGTCGTTTTTTTACAATCTCCGCGTAAGCAAAAAGCCGACTTCGCGGACGTGATATTGTTATGTATTTTCTGGAAGTTTTGATAGGATATTGCTTCCTACGCCGCCATCTTCATATCTTATATTTGAATATTTTTCTTGTCAAATTATATTAATTTGATTAGGAATTTCTTTTGAATTGGAATAAAATTGCTGTGGTTTTATTCGTTCTTTCGGATGTAAATATGACTTTTTCTTTTGGACAAAGATATTTCTTTGCATATTTATTTTTTTAGAATAAGGATGACAAGCGAGAACACAGTCCACCTGATGATACGTGGATATTGTACCCCATAGTCATCGACATCTATCCGCGATTAAGAATCAATATTCAGATGCATTTTCAATGTCACCCTAGTGGTCTAAGTTGGAATTACCAGTAACAATTTTGAGTATTTTTTTAATATAACATGTTATTAAAACGAACTATAATGTATGAAAACTCCTTTTGTTTTAATTAGTCTTACTTTTTTTATAGGACAGGGTGACAAACGAACACACAGTCCACATGATGGTAAGTAGTTGCTGTGACACATAGACATCTACATCTATCCTCATTAGAGAATCAAAATGCAGATGCGTTGTCAGCCGTGAGGACTAAGATGAAATGCGTCTTTTCCAGTAACATACGAGTATTCCGGGTACATATTACGTTTAGAATCAAAAAGTATCCCGATCATCGGGAAGTTAGTTTAAAATCAAGTACTAAATTCGGCCCGAACACAGACGCGAAATCGTGTTAATAAAGACGTGGTAAAGAGGGTCTCTTTTCCACGCTTTTTCTACACGTATTATACTAAACACAGCAGCAATATTTTGCTGTTTCACGCTTGTATTCTGTGAGGAATGGAAAGAATATCCTAATTTGTGGCGCTTCTTTTAAAAATGAACATTTAAAAAATCAAAAATATGAAGTAGTTTTATTCCGAAGAAATCAATTATCGCTTTACTTCGTATACAGATGCAGATTCATTGGATGATAGTTTACATGTATAGAAAAAACCAGAATTCTAAATCCGATATAAATATGTTCCTCAAGCCTAAACAGATTATTTTACTTTCTTACATAGCTTTTATGTTATTTTCCCACAAGAAAACTATATTTTTTGCAAATATGGCTTTGAGAGTAATTTTTCATAATTTCGAAACTAAGACAAAGTTTAAAGAAAAAGTAAATAATTAATATTTTTTTTATTATTATTAACTTGGGCCTATCAATTAATTTTCAAATATTAAAAATAAGTACAATCTAAAATATAAGTAGTAGTTTAATATATATACCGATCTAACTCGATGAAACCAAAAAGCGACATTTAAGAGAGAGGCAAACGTATACATTTCTAGCATTTACCTTGCGGGACAATGAGATAGAATACAATACACAGTATCCCCAGTATTATCTCGGCCTCCTTTTTTGAATGTCTCACCTCTACCGCGTGTGAATTGCACACAAGTTTTTTTTTAAAAGTTGAATTAAGCAAGGCTGTTAAAGATCCAAGCAGAATTGCCTCACCGCCTATAATTGTACTGGCTCTCTATGCCTTTTCGACCAAAAATTTATTTATATATATCTAATATATAAAAATAGATTTTTGTTTGCTCGTATTGTATGTGCTGCCATACCGTTCATCAGGTTACGGTAAAACTTTGTCAACTTATTGTTTGCACTTGCGCGAAGGTTATCAGCATAGTATAATTAACTTACGGTAGGTGGCAGACGTGTCGTACCGACAAAATTATTGAAAGTTATTTATCACTTAACTTCAATTACTGTATTAACATTCCTAATTAAACAATATAACTCTTCCAAATTTATAACGATATTTCCACTATTATTTCTTCTCCGTCAGCAACGCGCCGGGTACCAGCTATTATTTATATAAATATTAATATTATAATGAGAATGCAAAATAGGCAGATATATGAAAATCATGATCAATTTGTATAAGTCTAAGTTGAAACGACAAGTTATCCTGAAACTCAAACTCAAACTCATAGTCTGAAACTAAGAAGCCGTAACCGTCGCATAACTTATATCTACTCTACATCAACTTTATCTGTATGTTCTCCATTCTGCAAGTGTCAATTCGAAAAGCATGTTGTTGTTATAGTTATAATAGAATTTAATGTACATAAAGTAACCTGTAACTTGTTAAATAATATGACGGTTTATTTTATTTTATTTTGTGAATACTATTTTTTTCTTATTGTATTTATTTAAATAAAACTAATTTTACGGATTTTATCGCGTATATTTACTTATTTTATATTCCCGACGTTTTGGGTGCTTTCCAGCACCCGTGGTCACGGAGGACTGAGGTGCTGTCAAACAATTAATTAATTTTATTTAAATGTGAAGTGTTCGCGTAAATATAAGAAATTATTGTATTTATTTTATTTCTAAAATAGCTGCCAGTACTAAACAAAACCAAAATGTAAAAGAAAAAACCTATATTGCAATAGTGTGAAAAAAAAATTAAGTTAGTAAAAAGTACCTTGCCCCTATCATAATAAAATAAAATGATGTGTCTAATCTTGTTTGAAGAACATAAGTGGTAGAGCCATGCTGCAGCTATATTAGTAGTATAGTTTAAGCACGAATGGATCGGCTCGACTGGGAAAGGAACACGCTCTCACAATATACCAGCGTAAAATAGCAGCTTAACACTGCTGTGTTTCGTATGGTGAGTGTAGAGAACCGCAGACCCTTTTTACTGGAAAAGAGGCATTCCATCTTAGTCCTCACGGGTGACAACGCATCTGTATTTGATTCTTTATTGAGGATAGATATAGATGTCTATGGGTCACAGCAACTAATTACCATCAGGTGAACTAGTGTGTTCTTTTGTCACCCTATCCTATAGGATGGGAGGTGCTCTTTTTTTATAAAAAAAGAGCACCTCCTATTCTCCTTCATTTGTGTGCACTATTTCCTTCACTACTAATCCCAGCAACACTACTCCCAACACCACTACACTAGGAAAGACACACCACGACACGTGTTTCACCTCTGCGGTGACTCTGGTACTTGGACAAGACAATTTTTACTAACTTTAATGTAATGGATTTCCGCAAAGAAACGCTTGATTCTATTAATTATGCAAAAAAAGTTACAATTATATTGTTACAATTTTATCTCTCTCCTTCGTAGGAGTTATTCAGCATGTTGTGAAGCTCATTGATCATGAACTCATTAAAATATGATTGTTAAATAAATGCTATTGAGATTCCTAATTTAAAAAAAAAATCTTACCTGTAAGCCATACGAATCTGCTCGCCGTTCTTGTACCAAATAAGTTGGGCAGGTGGATTCCCTCCGCGACTGCGGCAAACGAGCTCCAAGCTTTGTCCACGCCTCACCGTTTCACCTTCCGCATAGCCCTCGATGTACGGCGCACCAGGTGGATCTACGAACGAAATATATAATGTATGTTAGTGATACCATCACATGATATTTATATAACTTTTCTGAATTACATGATAATTTTTAATTAAATATTCCCTGTAGCCACCACGTACACCACTACCATCATGTAAATACAACACTGAAGCTGTATTATAACTGAAACATAAATAGGTCGATTCGGCTGCCTGTTCTAATGTAGCACAGAATAAACTTTGAGACTGTTTTTACGGATTAAATAAAAATTTTGGGTTATACAGTTTTTCGATATCAGAAAGTATTGGACAAAGGTTACATATTCTTTTTAATGTATTTCAAATGAAAATTGAAAAATAGCCCTTGCTGTATTCTTTTATTCATAACCATATTGAAATTGTAGTATAGCTATTAGAAAATATTACAGATAAAAGTTACGAGTTTTCTACGCACTTGGTCAATATTAATTCCTTACTTTCATGCTCAGTGAGCAAATTCACTTATAAAGCTTTCTTAATTCCCGTTTCTTTTTAGGTTAATGAACTTTTCAGCAATTTGCTAAGGCTGTCGCTTAGTACGTGTAACGTTCTCTTTGTATTTAATCTTATGACTTTTATTCCTTTGAATCTCGCAAGCCCTAAAAATTGACGGCTCAATTTAAAAATTAAAGCTCCTCCTTTAAGGTATTTATAGAGATGCTCCTTTGAGCGAGTCGCGAAAAAAGATTTGTTTAACTTTTGTGCTTGAGTGTCTTTGAATTTTTTCTTTTCATTTTCCAGTCGTGTCTACGGTTGTATTTTTTAAGTTTCTTCATTTTTCTGCTCATCGCGATGGCCGCTTTGCTGTGAAATTTTTCGCATAAATAATTAAAGAAACAAAGCATTGGTGTCGAAACTTTTCTGACGTAGTTGTGAGTTAAGATACTTTATTTATAAATATAAATATAAATGTTAGTGAGATATCTCCGTAGGTAAGATTGACTCATTTCGGAGAATAGGCCTGTGTTTATCTGATTTTTTTTAATGTTTTTTATTAATCTTTAACTTCATGTTTGCCATATTGCCTCAATACATATTGGCCGAATTTAGTTGAACTTTGCATAACATTACTGTACTTTTTTTATACAACGGGGATGACAAACGAGTAGACAGTCCACCTGACGGTAAGTGGATGCTGGGACCCAGAGACATCTACGAGTACATTTATCCTCGATTAAGAATCAAAATACAGATACCTTTTGACCCCTAAGGACTAAGATGGAATGTCTCGTATCCAGTAAAAAGGGTCTCCAGTTCTCTATACTCACTATGCGGAACAAAGCAGTATTGAGCTGCTATTTACCCTGGTATTTAATTCGTGCTACAACAGTCACATACCAGCGTAAAATAGCAGCTTAATGCTGCTGTGTTTCGTATGATGAGTGTAGAGAACCGGAGACTCTTTTTACTGGAAAGGAGGCATTCTACTCGTATCTTAGTCCTCACGGCTGACAATACATCTGCATTTTAATTCGCAAAGGAAGATTGATTCTTTATTGGGGATAAATGTAGATGTCTATGGGCCACGGCAACCACTTACCATCAGGTGGACTGCGTGCTCATTTGTCACCCTTATTGAATAAAAATAAACCATAATAAGAATATCTAGTTTGCAGATACTCATATTAGTTTGTAGAATGTTTTTAGACCTTTCTCTCTGGTTTTTAATAGATAACTTTACTGCATGTATTTTAAAGAAAAAAATGTTTAACTTAAAAATCTCTTTCTTTAGTTTTTGCATTCTGATATTTCAATTGTATTAAGACATATGTTATCACAACATTATAGCACTTGTAAAGAAATTGTCACAAGAAACATATCCACTTCTCAATAGTTGCTTTTTTCGTTGTTCCCTATTATTCCTGTTTATTCCAAATTTCTTTATTCCGTTATCCTCATCCCCAACGTCTTTCGTGTTAAGTGTCGTATTAGCGCCATTTTTTACTATATTTCGTGCAAAATATATTTGTATTATTGTTTGATTTAGTACATTTGTAATTAACATACACCAGACAAAATATTATAATTATGTACATAATAATAAAATGTCAAATGGGTTAACAGTCCACCTAATAAACAATAAATAAGTTTAAATATTAAATAAAGTAAAAAATAAGTAGCTATTGCATTCAATAGACAATTTTCATCATCATCATCATCATCACTACAGTAAAAGTCCATTGTTGAAGTTATGCTTCCTCCAAGTAATACCATAAATCATTGTCCTTAGCCACCTGCGTCCACCGACTTTCGGTATCTCTTAATAAGTCGTCAATCCATCTAGTGGGGGCCGCCCTTCATATACCGATATGGGGCTGGTTTTTGAGAACCTTTCTTCAAGATAGATTGTCGGTTTTTCTAGCTACAAACCATTGTCACTTGAGCTTACAGATACGTTGGACTGTGTTAGTTATTTTGGTTCTACTGCAGATATCCTCATTATAAAGTCGGTCATACGGAGAAACTTCGAGTATAGTCCTCTCTATAACTCGCTGAGCGACATTGGGCTTCCTCATACGATCGGCAGTACAACCATGTCTCATACCCATATAAAATTTTAGTCCAATTCATATACATAACAAAACATAACATAAACACCCAAATCTATCACACAAAGGGGTAGGCAGTAACTATGGACTTAAATTCAGCACGATCTTGACACACTTCTGTCGCCACCTCCAAATCCATATATCAAATTCAAATAAAGTAAACAACAGTTGCATTATCACCTGTGAATATATGATAAAAGGTCAATACCTCGTTACCAGTAAAAAGAGTCTCCGGTTTTCGTCACTCGACATACGAAATACAGCATCGTTATGCTGCTATTTTACGCTGGTATTTGTGAGCGCGTTGTCCTTTCCCGGTTGAGCCGACCCTTTTATGCAGCAGCCATTGTACAGGAGCAGCTTAGATCTTTTCATTCATTACAGCATATCAAAGTCTACTACAGAACAAAAACTTCCCCATAGACTGTCAAACACAGTATATTTGCACAGTTGCCACAGTTAGCAGTTAGCAGGTTGGCAACCGCAGTTTCTTTATATTCTATTTGTTATTAGTACGACGATGGTGATTAATTCCTTGCTGCAGCTATATTAATAGTATGGTTGTAGCACGAATGGGTAGACTCGACCGGGGAAGGACCACGCTCTCACAGAATACCAGCGTAAAATAGCAGCTTAATATTGCTGTGTTTCGTATGGTGAGTGTAGAGAACCGGAGGCCGTTTTACTGGAAAAGAGGCATTCCATCTTAGTCCTCACGGCTGACAACGCATCTGCACTTTAATTCGCAAACGAAGATAGATGTAGATGTCCATGGGCCACAGCAACCACTTACCATCAGGTGGAATGTGTGCTCGTTTGTCACCCTTAAACTATTAAAAAAATCCCTCTGTTACCTCTTACGACAACCACGGTACGATAAGAGGTAGACATTCTTACACCGCCACTACATGGTCAGTATAGCATAGATCTACCATGTATGATATATATAACAGCGTTGCTGTATTAATTCGTTATAATAATAGTTCATTTAGCTATAGACGCAGCGCCGTGGTAGATCATCTAAACGATCGTGAATAACATAGTACTTGAGTAATCCGGGTTCTATTCCCGCTGGCACTAATGAAATTGTAAATCGCAATTTTCAGTCATTAAAAGTCAGAGGCAGTCAGATTTATCATGTGCTTGGCGGTGAAGGTACACTTCGTAAGGAAATCTTAATATCTGAAGAAGAAATTATATGGAGGACATGTGTATCTAAAAAAAAGTAATGTAAAGTTGCAGCCTATTTACGTTCCACTGCTGGGCACAGGCCTCCTCTAATTTCTGAGAGGGTTTTAGGGCAAGGAAATGTCCGCCGCGTTGCCCCAATGCGTGTTGGCGAACTTCACATGTCTTCAAAATTATTTTTTTTCTTATTTCTCAGACATGCAAGTTTCCGCACGATGTTTTCCTTCACCGCCGAGCAAGTGATAAATCAGCACTTAAAAGTGCAATTAACAATTTCAATGGTGCCGGCGGGGATCGAACCCGGGTTGCTCGAGTACTGTGAAGTTTACAGCGAACGCTAATCATCTGAGCTACCACGGCTCGTATGTGTATCTAATTGCTTCATAACCCTTTCAGTGGGACGTTAATAACCTGTATCTTCACTTTACTTTTACATTTAGATACAAGCTACATAAAAATATAATTAGGTATTAATGTACTAATAATTACTACGTAAATACAAGGTTATAATTTAAAATAAACTTTATATATTACGTCATTATAAGTTACGTTCTATTAACGTTAATGAATAGATACTCGCAATAGAAAATTTTAATAAGCTATGAAATACATCGTCGTAGTCGTAGTTTCGGGAATACAATATCTTTTAAATAAGCTTAATTTTGATTAAAGATCTAATTTAAGTTTTATGATTTTACCAAACTTTTAAATTCCAATTTATCAAAGAAATATTTAAATGTAAGCATAAAGACATTTATTCTCACACACATCTACACACATGATACATTACAATTAAAACCGGCGACCATTTTTACTGGAAACTAGGCATTCCATCTTAGTACTCACGGGTAATAACGCATCTGCATTTTTATTCTTAATCGAGAACGAGGATAGATGTAGATGTCTATGGGCTACAGCATCTACTTACCATCAGGTAAACTGTGTGCTCATTTTCCGTCATCACACTTTAAAAAAAAGCTTGATAGGCTACTGTTGATAATGATATTGGTGTTAGCATCTTCTTGAGTACTTTGATACGATATTGTTCGCGTGTTCAATACATTAACATAAAAGATAGTTGTAAATTCGTGGTAAAACTGTACTTTTAAAAGGCAACATTATTGTTATGTTATTATCCATTATTGCTACTGGCATCATTATATACTTTGTATGAAGCAAGACTCTCATTCGCTTTTTTGTATTGTTACTGTGTGCGCTCACATTATCATTTAAATATATACATATATATTGCTTTATCAAGTATCTAGCTTTTCATTTGCAAAACAAGTAAATTTTGTTACAATTAAAGATTCACGCGTGATTTGTGTAAAATAAGTTGTTTGCTCTGCGGTTGCGTGTGGAGGTTAGGAGGAGTTGTTCATCGATTGTTATAAATTACTTTGTAATTTGTAGTTAATTGTAGTTAATTCTTATAGATGAGCGACAATTAAATTTAGCATTTTCATTATATTTATTAATTATTTTAATGAATATAAAAAGCGGAGTGAATACCTTATGACATTCTCTACCAGTCAGTTCTGCATGTTTTGAAAAACTGTGGGATAAAGTATATAAGAGATAACAAAAACTTTGTACATAGAAAATTGTAAAATTACGTACATAATACGATGAAGTAAGGTGTCAATAATACATATTATGTAAACGGAAACTCATACACAAAATACTTAAATTAAATAAAAGCTCTATTCCCCACCAAGAATAATAATAATATCGTCCATACTAAATTTTGATCGCAACAGCATCTGTGCAGGGCAAGATCGTATTCCACGAGTGTGGCGCAAACATAGGTAATTATTACCTCTTTATTCCCTCACTCTCATGGCAATTTTCCGCTCGCATTTTGAGCTTTTTCGCAACATAGCCAACTTCCTACTCCATCTACGGAGGTTTTCTTTACAGTAAACCCTAATTAATATTGACCCGACCCAAGAATTGAAAATGGGACCTCATAATCACCAGGCGCGCTTAAAACCGCTATACCAACGATTATTGGAATGAAGTTCCTTATAGCACAGTAGGAATTTGGCGGATGGGCATTTGGCCAGAAAAAGTGTAAGATATTTCCGTCACGACCCTTTTTTATAGTGCGAGCGAGATGGAATAATATCCATCTCCCTTGCACTTTTTCTTATCTTACCATTAAAGAAATATTAATTTGAATGACGCTTCATTTTAATAGACGCTAGTAATTAATTTATTTGTATTTGTTAATCAATAATATAATACAATTATCAATTATAATATACTACGAAAAGAACTTCATCCCAACCGAGCGCTCCACGACACTCACGTATGTTTTTATTTTGAATATTTATTTCGTGTCATTTATATTACAAAATTTTTTATCTTAATACTGAATGGAATTTGTACAGATAACAATAACCGTATGCTTGCGCAACCTGGTGCCATCTACTTATAATATGCAAAATTTTAAAATGCAAATTTTAAGGACTTGTCTCGTACACAGACAGCGTTAGGTTACTAAAAGACTGCAAAGTCAGTCAGTTTTATATAAAATAATTTATTATAATATATACTTTTATTTACCTGCCTACATGTTATAGTATGTAGTTACTGTAGCCCATGGACAAGCAAAAGCTCTTATGAGGCAACCTAAAGGGGAGGTCTTTGTTCAACAGTGGACTTTGATTCCGTCGAAATTTGAACAGTGCTACAGTCCCTTTAGCGGTGCCAAGTTATTTATCGGTATAATGAAGTGCTGAAGTCCTTGTACAGTAGAGCTACGATGGATATCCGAGTACAGAACCAGAGTACGAAACCTATCCAACGGCAGAGAGGTGTAAGACAGGGTGATGTTATATCCCCGAAACTCTTCACCGCTGCATTAGAAGAACACTTCGTAAGGAACGTTAACGATAATAAAATAATATGAGGAATTTCATCTTAGTTCATACGGATGACAACGCATCTGTGTCGTTATTTTGCTTGAAGTTGATTGCAGGTATCCATAGATTGTAATAGTGCTTGTCTGCCACCTTTACTTGTATAAAGGAACTACTTTAATTAAAACCCTCCTTTGACTTTTCCGCAGTTAAGTAAAACAGAACAAAATTCTTTTCAAATGCTAATGAATATTTAATTAGGTTTGTCACCACCTAGAGGCTATTTTTCTTTTTCTGTTCGCTGTCTCTTTCCTTCCTTAAAACCTTCCAGTAAAATTTCGTTTGCGAATGTAAACGTTTTTGTTTAAAATTCTGCAGAGTTTCTACACCCAAAGTGTTGACACGAACATACTTCATACGGTGTCGATAGATTATATCATTCTCTCTTTTATCACGACTTTTGGCAGTGAAATTTATTATTATATTCACTTGAAATACGGCGTCAAGATGTTTTCGACTGAAAATGCATTATTTTAACAGATATATTTCTTTGCAGTTTTTCTATTCGCCATTAGTTTTAAAATATATTTACGTAAAATATTTGTCCAAAAAATAAAAATCCTTTTAAGTAGTTTTTAATTAATAATAATGGATAAAAAATAAATCTAGATGATCACTTTCTAGTTCGTAAGCAAGTATGAGTTCTTTGCTCATAATGTATACTTAAGACAGTAGACAGGGGCAGAATACATGACATCGTATTATTATTGTAATATTATTTAACTAATATTATTACTATTAAGGTACTGTTTTTTTGGTTTGAAGAGTTGTTTGCGTTCATACTCTTTACGGAGTGACTTTTTAGTTTCAACTGAACTTATTGGGATTTTGCACTATGATTTTAGCTATTTAATTCTATCATTCTTTCTTTCATTCTTTGTTCATTCATTTTACTTTTAATTCTACGAGGATATTATATTTATATGTAAATGTTCTAATAATAATAATATTTTTCGAAACCAATTTCAGTCACGGCGGAGAGTTTTTCTTAAAGGGGACTAGCCATAGCCATCTGCGTATAGAACAAAATATAATATTTTTAACCATATTGACTATGAAGAGTACTTATTGCAATATTTTTTATAATCTTACCACTGCTTTGGAAAAAAAACATCTGTCCTTGGAAGAATTAGAAAGAAACCCAGCGCGAATATTACAAGACTACACTGCACGACATGATCAAAGTACACAAGGATAGGCGCACTCTGTATTTCCTCACTCTTATAGCTTTACGTGCTTTCCTAGGAACGGAATAGAAGCTTCGCTAATATCTTGACTCTGAGCTGTGAATTTACTAACACAAAACCCAAAAAAAAAAACGATTTTTAACCACTTTAATATCAAATGAAGTAGAACTGTAATATTCTTTTATAATTTTATTTTCTTACACAATTTTGTTTTTGTATTGTAGTTTTTTATAGAATAAGGGTGACAAGCGAGCACTCAGTCCACCTGAAGTTGATGATGTGGCTCATAGACATCTACATCTATCCTCAATTAAGAATAAAAAAGCAGATGTGTTCACACCCTTGACCACTAAGATGGAATTCCTCGTTTCCAGTGAAAAGAGTCTCCGGATCTCTACACTCACCATACGAAATACATAAGCATAAGCCTGCTATATTACACTGTTATTCTATGTGTGCGTTATTCCTACCAAAAGATAACTGTAGCAAGCCTCTACCACGTAAAAATCAATGAAATTATGAACTGCCTTTTGTAACAGTAGTTATTAATTGAAAAAAAAAAAACTAATACACACCGCAATAATTTATCATTTCTTATAAAACGTAACTAACTCACTAGAATTATATCATGGATGCAGTTTACACGTTACACAAGGAAAAACATAGAGATTGCGAACAATTACTTATAGGCCATACAAATACTTGTTCCGTGAGAAATTCGAGTCCACGGTTCTCAGTGCTGGAACTCACTGGTAAGCCACTGCGCTACGGAGCCTATCCCGTCAATAATTATTCAGAGTCTGAATGCTTGTCCTTGTAAAATTTATATATGTAGACTGCCCCTACGATACAGGAGAAAATCTCAGTGTGGAGTTAATGTTTAAAAATAAACTTGCTCAATAATATTATTGATAGAAATAATTAAAGAATGGTAAAATAAAAAATAAAATAACCATATAAATCAACTGTTAATATCGATATCGACAAAGCAACTGTAAGCACTACATGTGCTTGGTAAACTGAGTATAGGGGTAAAGAAAACAGAGCACGCAGCGTAATTATACAGGCTGATGGAATTTGGCGCCCACCCTCATCATTGTACCCTAAATTAACGTAAATATTAATAATATATTATGTATTTGCAAGTTGACAAGGTATTTATGAGCTTTGCTGGTGTCTGCATTAATTATGATGATAGTAAACATTTATTATACCTAGTTAATTTAATTAAAACTGTATAATTGCATGCTTGCATACATGTTTGACCACCGCATGATTTAAACGTGGTAGAGTCACGCCACAGTTATACTAATGTATTTTATGTAATTATATGTCCGGTATCTGACCACGTTCTCAGGGAATACCAGCATGAAATATCAGCTTAATGCTGGTGTAAGTAGAGAACCGGAGACCATTTTTACTAGAAACGAGGTATTCCATCTTAGTCCTCTGGGGTGATATATCACCTGCATTTTGATTCTTAATTTAGGATAGGATAGGATTAGGATCAGGCGGACTGTGTTTGTCAACCTAATTCTATATAAAAAATGTCTTTTTATCAGGATATTTGGACTGCGTAGTTCCTGAGTTCCGATTCCAGCCGGTACCAATTTTTTTTGCAAAAGTGTCCACTGCTGATAATAGGCCTCTATTATAAAGACGACTAAGACGCTGCTGTCTATCTGTTTTTATTCCCTCTGTCGTCTCTTCACCCATGGAAACGACATGGGGTATGTAGTGGATATTTTACACAGCCACCATTTTAACTTATGCATACATTTTTCTTGCCTTTTAAATTTATACCTACCACACAGTATTGAACTTTTATGAAACTGACTAAGTAAGTTTGAGCCCACGCGTGTTTCAAATAATCAAGTCACGACAGCTCTTCTAGTACGTACCTTTACTTCAATGTTATATTATTGTTTTTATGGATCTAGTTGGGATTGGTTTGTCTCAGTGTCTCTATAGTGTCCAAGCTTAACTCTGATCTTCTATTGAATAAAACTACTACTAACGTGACCACGGTTGCTGGAAAGCAACCGAAACGTCGGGAATATAAAATAACTTAATTAAACGCGATAAAATCCGTAAAAGTAGTTTTATTCAATGTGTAGTATTCGCGTAAATATAAGAAATCATTCTGATCTTCTATATTTTGTGTTTTATTAAATCCGATACAGGGTTATTGCTTAGCGCTGCAGGGTCGTGGGTTTGAATACACTAGGATCAAGTAATTGTGTATAGCGTATAATTTTTTCCAGATCTGTTTGTTCGTACGCAATTTTTGTTCGTAGAACTTTCCCACCATATAGAAGAAAATTCATGTACAAGTCTTGTTTCAAGTCAAAGTCGAAAAATAAGTTGCGGCATTATATAACCATATCCGTGCATTTCATAACATTCGATAGGTGTAGATATGTGTTGATAGTCGACATTTACCAATAAATTTGTTAAAAAAATAGTAATGTAGTATAAATATAAATGATAATTTTATGGAGTTGACAACACTGTAGGTACTATCCATTAAGGCTCCATTTTCTGTCATTGAGTACATCTGGATTAAAATGTAATGAAATTATATTTATTTGCAGAAACATAGCAGGCAATTAACTGTTAATTATCTTAAATATTCACACATTCTTTCGGCAGAAGTGCGACATATTAATTAAAAACTAAATAGGACATTAACGAAATTGTAATTATATAACAATATATTTATAATCTAACTAATTTGGAGACACCTCTTCGCTTTCTTACCTGTTACTGCTTAGTAACAGTCGAAGTCAAGACCAAATAAGAGATAATATGACTTTCAAAATGCTTTAATTAAGCACTTTTTGTAAGTCAAAAGCCATCGCTTTAGCCAATTTATACGTGGTAAAGTCAAGCTGCAGCTATATTAGTAGTATAGTTGTAGTACGAATGGGTCGGCTTGACCGGGGAAGTACCACGCTTTCACAGAATACAAGCGTAAATTGCAGCTTATTGCTGCTGTATTTCGTATGGTGAGTGTAGAGAACCGGAGACCCTTTTTACTGGAAACGAGACATTCCATCTTAGTCCTCATAGGTGACTAAATATACTTAAATATATACATCCTCCTTACTTTTAGTATATATTACTATTATTTATTATGTGCTTTTAAATATTGTAATACAAAAACCCTGCATGTAATAATATTACAGAAATTTGAAATGGTCACTAATGTTTTTATTCGACATACTTACTGCTGTAATTTCTAACAAGATAAATTTATTTCTAATATCAAACTAACTTTATCCTGGGAGAGACATTAGTTGCGGAGTCCGGAATATCAAACAGTCGGCACATAGCACGTTCGATGCAATTAATAATTCATTTTAGAAGAGCTTTGAGAGTGTACTTCGTTGCAACGAGACGGTTTTCACAGATTTAAAACAGAAGCTTGCTTTGACATGGCTATACTTAAATACAGGTATTGTGATATGTTCGAAGAATTTGAGCGAGCAATGTACTTTATTAGAATTTACTATTAATTAAAATGTCTCAATAGTAATTTTGAAATGAAATCTTTCGTACATAAATTGCAGGAGCAATTCGTGCAAGAGTATCATTTCATAAGAAAAAAAAAATTACAAAAATACCTTGTCACTTTTGTCAACCCCACATCAAAATTATTACGTCATTGGCCGGTAATCAAGCTTCTGTTTTAAGAAATCTTTATCCGGTATGGTTTTATGTTGTAAAAATATTATATTGAATTAAATATTTAAGCTAAAATTATGAATAGAGTATAATAGCCCTTAAACTTCCTCGAAATGCGAAGAGGGCAGTGCCCAGCAGTAGGGCTTATATAGGCTATAACTTTACTTTACTAGCATATAAATATTTAAGTTTATTTCTGTACAAGTTAAAACGACACTATAAATAAGTGTAGTTTTAACTTATAACACTGTGCGCATACTTGTTTTAACTAAAACTAAAAACAGATAAAGATCGCAATAAAGCGGAACATTAGTGCGTTGCTATTGTGAGAGATTAGTATGTTTCTTGCATTATATTCTTCATAATTTAACTGCAAAGTTTATTGTAAAAGTATTTTTTTATAGAATAAAGGTGACAAACGAGCACACAGTCCACCTGATGGTAAATGGATGCTGTTAACCATAAACATTTACATTTATCCTCGATTAAGAATCAAAATTCAGATGCGTTGTCCTCCCTGAGGACTAAGATGAAATTCCTCATTTCCATTAAAAAACGTCTCCAGTTCTCTACAATCATTATACGTAACATAGCTGTATTAAGCTGCTATTTCACGCTGTTATTCTGAACTTACCTTCCCTGGTTGAAACGACCCATTTGTGTTACAAACAGTAAAACGGCTGCAGCGTGTCGCTACCACGTATAATGAGTGTATATCAGCAATATTGAAAATAAGACCGTCATCAGTGTGCTGCCCCGGTCTCATAATCCAAATATCATACGCTTAAACGGATCAAATAACAAAAAGTTAATTACAATATAGTTTTAAACTTTAACTTAGCCCTTTATTTTCCGATAAAACCCGTACTACACTATTCTAACCCTATCAATGTTGAATGTACACTACGCAACTACCGCCAAAAAAAAAAAACTCCGATAGAGGATTAATTCGGTCCCAGTGTAACGTACACAGCCGCGCATTTAAATTGGCAGCCATCGAATAGCGATAAAGTCAATAGGTGGGCCATAGGAGCTGAGTAAACACTGACGTTGGAAGCGTTTAAATGGGAAATTAATAATTCATGCTATCCGGCGACTGCGACGGTTGCGCGCTCGTGTCCCTGCGTTTGAAGTGCGATGGATAATGAACAGAGGGCCCCTTGGACCCGGCGCGGGTAATTGAGGCTTGAGTTTTTTTAGAATTTATTGCCTTTTTAATGTGTAGTGATTGATTTTGTTCGCAATATTCAGTAACTTGTTAAGAAATTATATTAGTGGATTTTGGTACGGAATTTCTTGTTTTTGTCGAGTACGAAATTTCTTAATTTTTTTTCATACATGTTATAAATAGTCTAAAAAATCAAATCCACTTAGGGTTGAATGGCTCCACAGGAATGGAAGAATGTATGAAAGGTATTGAGAGTTTTTCACACATGTCCTTGAAATATTATACTGATCATAATATGTGCAATCTTCAACTGTCAAACTTCTACTTAGTATTTTATAAAAAGGTGTGAAAAACTAGCACACAGTCCACCTGATGGTAAGTGGATATATAACACCCACCACCCATAGAAATCTGCATACATTCTCAATTAAGAATCTAAGTGGTGCAGCCGACCCATTCAAGCTACAATCACAACATAATTCAGCATGTGTCTTCCACGTTGGAGCTAATAACGCATCTGTAACCTTCTTTATTTGAAATAGGCTGCAGAACAGATCTCCATGAACTGCAGTACCTATCGTATGATATTGTACAAAAAATTATAGTCTTTAGAATTATCACAAAAGCATGGTTTAATAAACTTTTAAATTTCTTTTAATTTTTTTTAATTACACAAATTAACTACACAACAAATTAGAAATAGCTTGGTAGCGATTACCTCATTTCCAGGGGTTATTATAATCTATAAATTCATTAATATTATAATAACCCTTTTTATACAAACTTAGTATAATAAAGTTTTTGAACTTTGAGCAGGTCAAATTTTGAATATACCTTATCTTATAGTTACAATAAAGTTCAGATGTGTGAAAGGCGTGAACAGCCACTTACCATGAGATGTACTAAGTTCGTTTGTTTATTTTATTTTTTTATTTTATTTATTAAGATATACAAACAAATGTACAAAGGTATTTATATAAGCATTATCAAAAAAGAGTATAATATATGTACATTCAACACCATATACCAAATATTAGTATAAACAATAAGTAATAAGTAACGAGTTGAAAAGAAAAAAATATTTAAGTATTAAAAAGTATAAGTGAATTTTGCACAAATAAAATTTTAAATTTGTAATACCTGTAATTTATTCTTAATATATTTTTTAAAGCACATATTTGAGGCAGTAAAAATATCAATATCGCTAAAGTAATCATTATATGATTGCACTATGCGTCTTAATGGGGAACGAAGACCAGCGTTAGTACGACAGATTTTTGTCGTAAATAGTTTATGACAAACGTCAGTTTAATTGTTACGTCAGTTTAATTTAAAAAAAAATAGTTTTACCCCTATTTATTTGTTATACTCTTATCACATAGCAGCCATTAAAATAACAATATATCTCGAATGTAAGCCCAATCGTTATAAAAGCAAACAATCAATCAAACACGCGCTCTGCGTCACTTACGCTATTGATTTTATCTCACTGCTCGCAGATGGCTTGTTGCAACGCCGGCGACTGTGAATTGCTTTTAAAATGTCACAAATTTAAAGATTAAAACGAATCATTCGACTAATGATCACGTTTCTTGTGTGTTATGTTCATAACGATACGTGTCTGAGACGTTCCTTTTAGAAGAAGTAAATGCTTTTATTTTTTAACGACAAAATGGTGCTAAGACAGTGAGGACATCAACGATATTTTTGCCACCAGGGTGGCAAAAATGTCGCAAATATTTGACAGATTTCATATCAGGGGAAAGTAATTTGTTAGAAATAGTAAAGTTTAATATTTATTTCTGTAATATTAGTTATTTTCATACTGATTAGATAAGAAATTATTCAACCAAACTACGGATATTTCTAAAAGTAGAAAATTTGAAAAATAAAAGAAGTTCAAAAAGTTTTTTTTTTTTAAATAGGATAAGGGTAATAAGCGAGCACAGTCCACCTAATGGTAAGTGGTTGCTGCGGCCCATAGACATCTACATCTATCCTCTATTATAAATCAAAATGCAGATGCGTTGTCACCCGTGAGGACTAAGCTGGAATGTAATACGAAACACAACAGCACTAAACTGCTATTTTACGCTGGTATTCTGTGAGAGCGTGGTCCTACCCCGGTCGAGCCGACCCATTCGAGCTACAACTATACTACTAATATAGCTGCAGCATGGCTCTACCACGTACAAATAGTGCAAAAACTTAAAGAGCTTACCACTGAGGCATTGTTTTGTGTATTAATATTATTATACTCTTAAAACTGATAGATTTTTATTTAAAAATAACTTCTCAATTAAATCACATGAAACGTGATCGAGTCATGCTGCAGCTATATTAATTGTATAATTGTAGCACAAATGGGTCGGCTCGAGCGGGGAAGGATCACGCTCTCACAGAATACCAGCGTAAAAAGCAGCTTAATGCTGCTGTGAGTATAGAGGACCGGAAACCCATTTTACTGCAAAAGAGGCATTTCTTAGTCCTCACGGCTGACAACGCATCTACATTTTGATTCGCAAACGAAGATAGATGTAGATGTCTATGGGCCACAGCAACCACTTACCATCAGGTGCACTGTGTCTGCGCTTGTCACCCTTATCCTATAAGAAAACATCGTGTGGCAAAATACTTCACCTCACTCTCAACTAGCGACATCTGGTAAACGGAATATTATTATCTTTCATTTGTATCAAATAATGCCCCGACTTCAGAAGCTACTTGTATTATGTGAATTTTTTTTCGGGTGGTCTAAGAAATATAACAATTTCAAGTTAAACAACGAGAACGTCGTCAAAATAGTAATATTAAAATTTACATACCCTATTTTCCCAACCTCAAACATGAAATTGATTCTTTAAATTTATATGTGATCAACCCTATAAAAAAGAATAATTTGAATTGGTTCAGCCGCTTCCGACCAATCTATAGAGAACTTCCTAATTTTTTGAACTCGGTTTAAAATAGATTCTTTACATATAGTTTATTTCCATTTGATCCGCGTTGGCACCCATAAAATTGCTACCTAATTATTAACTACAGAAAAAAATGTTTAGGAAACCGGCATGTTACAGTTAGTAACGTCATAACCTATATATAGGTAATAAAATGTACCAAAACTGGCCACAGATCTAATTTATAAAAGCTTTTCAAGGCAACAAAGTATTCGCCGTTCTATCCCAATGCGTATTGTAAGACTTCACATAGTGGCGTCAAGTTTTTGATGTGAACAGCATTAAAAATAAAAATAAACTTTACGGCTACTTGTGACGTATCACCGCCGGGGCTGCATGAATATATTATTACTTAATCTACTTAT
The DNA here is from genome assembly GCA_963668995.1 of Parnassius mnemosyne. Lineage (NCBI taxonomy): Eukaryota > Metazoa > Arthropoda > Insecta > Lepidoptera > Papilionidae > Parnassius > Parnassius mnemosyne. The sequence goes on from CAVLGL010000091.1 coordinate 25,193,182, forward strand.
GTAAAATATAAAATAAAAGAAGAATGATACCTCGTAAAGAAGTTTCAATTCATACGTGTGTACACAATTATACGCATTTTTTTTCTCTAAAACCCTCTCAGAATTGCTGAGATGTTGTATATATTTTGATGATATCAGTAGAACATTTAGTGTTTACATTACTTTAATTTTTAACATCAACTCTTCTCTGCTCTCACTTATTTTAATCAATACCACTTGTTAAAAGAAAACTCAATTAACTTTATGACTCCAGGGCGCGAAAATTTAATTATAGCTTGTTATTTTCTCCGAAACGAGTTCTTAGAGCACCCATTAATGACTGTAATGTTAGTTTTAGCTTATATTTCTTTAAAAAAAATATTTTGTTCTAGTTTCTTTTTCTTGTCTCATTAATCTAATTTTTGTAGTAGACTATTTATCTATTTATAATTATAATTATGTTTATTTCAAAATTAATATCTATACATTTAAATAAAAGTGAAGTGTCAGTCTGTAATATAAAAATAAGTGCATTTTGTCAAGATTAGGGGGTTGTTTGCATGATTTACAAATTTTTGTGTTTAATTTGGCCTGTATGGGCTAACCTTGGAATGGCTGAACCGATAGCGATAAAACTTTTATACCTGATAGAGCCACGCTGCAGCTGTATTATGGTTGTAGCATGAATGGGTCGGCTCGACCGAGGACTGTTGTGTTAGAGCGCACGCTCTAACAGAATAACAGCGTAAAATAATGCAATGCTTCTGTGTTTCATATGGTGAGTGTAGAGAACCGGAGACTTTTACTGGAAACGAGGCATTCCATCTTAGACCTCAGGGGTGACAATGCATCTGCATTTTGATTCTTAATCGAATATGAGAATAAATGTAGATGTCTATGGCCACAGCATCCACCTACCATCAGATGGACAGTATAGTCCGGGGCAAGTGTGACAGTAGGTCAAGTGTAACAAATGCAAGTTATGCGGCATAAACACCTTTTTTTAGTTAAATTCCATCTATTGAACAACGCAGGAAATGTTACGCTATTGACTATACCGTCAGTGAAGTACATAGCTTCATCTATTTTAACGACAGAAGACATTTATAAAAACTACTCAGAAAACTTGCCCCATGAGGAGAAAAACTCATTGTTAGACAAAATGAACGTTTAAATCGTTTATACATACTTTATAGATCTAAAAATATTTTGACATTAGTGTCATCTTTTCAATTTTGTCGAAAACCACAGATAATAATAAAGTAACTACAAAAAGAAGCACACTGTCACACTTGCATCATTGATGGGGTAAGTGTTACAGTCTTCCATCTCAATTAGTTTTAATTACCTTAAATTACAAAATGGTACTTGTAGATACTAAAATGCTTGATCAAACAAACAACTACTTAATAATTATTGTTATAAAACTGAATTCTCTATGTATTTAAATGTAAATTATAGTTTTAATAAATTTATGTCACACGTGCCTCGGGTGACCATATATATATAGTTAAAGATGCTTTGAAATCCAATAATAAGTCTCCCGTGTTGTTTATTTTCGGTAGTACCATCGAATTGGGCCGCGCCCACACACTGAGCGTACAAACGGTTTTGGTTATATGGTTTCTGTAACAATTGACTGCAATAAATTATCATGATTTTTATTTGTTCAATAATGTGACGATAAAACAATTGTTCTGGCACTTTGTCCATTGGCTTCTATCATAAATGGCAATTTAGGTGAGGGCTAAGCAAGAAATATGTAGCAACAATCTACTTGTTAACCGTGTAGTGTAACCTGTAACGGTAACGGCATTGTAAATGTAAATAAAATAATGTGTTTTTTACGGCACACATTTTTTATCATTTTTTTTAAAGCCGTGCTAGCTCAAATGGTAAGCCCTCGTTGTGAATTTCACAGTACGTGCGCAACCCGGGTTCGATGTCCGCCGGCACCATGCAATTGTTACTTGCAATTTTACGTGCTCATTTACCACGTGTTAGGCGGTGAAGGAAAACATAGTGAGAATCTGCATGTCTGAGAAAAAAAAACTTCAAAGACATATGAAGTTCGCCAACACGCATTGGGGCAGCGCGGCGGACATTTATTTGCCCTAAAACCCTTTCAGAAATAAGGGAAGGCCTGTGCTCAGCAGTTGGATGTATATTAGGTGCAACTTTAACTTTAAAGTATTTTTTATTTTTTTTTTATTCTATAGAATAAAGATGACAAACGAGCACATAGTCCACCTGATGTTTAGTGCATGCTGAGGCCCATCTAAGAGATATATATACATTTATTCTCACATTCGATCAGGAATATAAATGCAGATGCATTGTCACCCCTGAGAACTAAGACGGAATGCTTCGTTTCCAGTAAAAAGGGTCTTCGGTTCTCCATACTCACCATACGAAACATAGCAGCATTGCTGCTATTTTACGCTGTTATTCTATTAGAGCGTGCTCTTTCCCCGTTCGAGCCGACCCATTCATGCTACAACCATAATACACCTGCAGCGTGGCTCTACCACGTAAAAATTACGTTATGGATTTAGCAGAAATGGGTCAGCTTTTTAACAGGGAAAGGCCACGTTTTTTTTTATAGAATAAAGGTGATAAATGAGCACACAGTCGACTTGATGGCAAGTGGATGCTGCGGCCCATAGAAAGCTACATTTAAAAATATTATGAATTTTTAGATTATTTTATATTTTGCACTGGCACTTATTCCTCACTTTTTTTCTTTTCCTTTTAACATATATTCCAGAGCATGTCCACTTGAGTCATTATAATTGTTCCCGCCAGTCAGATTTTGCGACAAACCTTCTGTGGTCTTTATTGGTATATACAACAAGCAGAGCGAGGAAATTGTATGAGAATGCACGCACCAACCTCAGGGAAAGAAGGGATCAAAGATATGTATCGATTATTTTATACTAATAATAACAAGCTATAAGACAGTTATAGGTTTCCATGGGATGCAGTAGCAACTTATCATCACGCTGACTGCGGTTTTGTTTGTCACTTAGATTTTATAAAATATTTTCGCTAAAGCACAGATATAAAATATTACTGTATTCCAATGCAGGCTTATAACTCATAGCCGTGCCACGGTTCACGTCGCTTTGCAATTTCTGACAGCGAACGTTTGCGCAAATTCGTACAATTTATTTACGGTGCAATGCAAATTGGTCCAATTAATTTTTGAAGTGCGACAACCCTAGAATAATAGTCATTATCAGAAAACTGAAGCATTTGGTATATCGTTATTATTTCTGTTCTATACATAAATATAAACAACTATCACTACTAGGCGGTACTATATATTTGTACTAAAAATAATTTACTATCTGGTAGAACGCCTTTTCTGCCTACTTTCTATCGCCAAACAGTAAGTGCATGTACTGCAGTGTTCCGGGTCTGCAGGATACACAGAGCCAATGTAATTAAAGGCTGAGTGTTGCTTATTTTCATTCTTTCATTACAGCCTATTATAAGTACACTGTTGAACATACGCCTCGTCGAAGCTTCGTAGGGTGAACTTTTTTTTTATAGGATAGGGTGACAAACGAGCACACAGTCCACCTCATGCTAAGTGGTTGCTGTGGCTCATAGACATCTACATTTATCCTCAATAAATAATCAAAATGCAGATGCGTCGTCACCCGTGAGGACTAAGATGGAATGTCTCTTTTTCAGTAAAATGGGTCTCCGCTTCTTTACACTCACCATACGAAACACAGCAGTGTCAAGCTGCCATTTAACGCTGGTATTCTGTGAGAGCGTGGACCTTCCCCAGTCGAGCCGAGCCATTCGTGCCACAACTATACTACTAATATAGCTTCAGCATGGCTCTACCACGTAATAAATATGCAAGTAAAAGGATCACCCACGGAATCCTAAGAAGTCCTAATTACTATACATAATTTTAAGTTGTATTCAAATTGTTTTATAAATAACTTACCGATATTTCTAAATTCCTTTTAAATATTTTTATATAGCATTTATAAATGAATTGCGCTAGTAGATTAAACTGAAACGATACATTTAGAGTCGCTTCCTTCTCCGTGTCCGTTCGAGGGAAAATTGCCAGAGGGAGTTAATTAATAAAATTACTTGCATACTGAAAGCACTCACTAGTAGTGCTGTTCAACGTGCAACGATATTGGGAACAAAGCGTATATATGAATCAAATAGATACATCTTCAACGTGGTAGAGCCATGCTGCAGCTATATTAGTAGTATAGTTGTAGCACGAATGGGTCGGCTCGTCCGGGGAAGGACCACGCTCTCACAGAATACCAGCGTAAAATAGCAGCTTAACGCTGCTGTGTTTCATATGGTGAGTGTAGAGAACCGGAGACCCTTTTTACTGGACAAGAGGCATTCCATCTTAGTCTTCACGGGTGACAACGCATCTACATTTTGAGTCTTTATTGAGGATAGATATAGATGTCTATGGGTCACAGTAACCACTTACCATCAGGTGGACTGTGTGCGCGTTTGTCACTCTATCCTATAAAAAAAAAATATTGCAAAATAGAGTAACGTGGCTGGACGAAGATATGAAGACAGTTTCTAGTGGTGACAAGAAACCATCATCTTTCTTGCTGATACGTTAGAGTAATTAGCCCCACTTATGGTTTACACCTATCTTCAAAAATATACACACGAAGTACCAACCTCTGCAGAACGCGTGGAATTTGATGTAATTACAAAATTAAATGTTATATTTTACTTTTTTTCAACCGACTTCAAAAAACGGAGGAGATTCTCAATTCGACAGTATTTTTTTATGTGTTACCTCATTACTTTTTTCTAAGTGAACCGATACTGAAGATTATTTTTTTATTTGAAAGCTGGTGCTTCTCGTATGGTCTCATATAAATGATCAAGATCCGACCAGTAGTTTGTGAGTTATCCTTCATAATGCGTATTTTATTGACTTCGGCTACATTAATAATGTTCTCCTTTTAATGTTTATGTTTATGGATTGATTTAATTTATATTTAAGTCAGTTATAAAAAAAAATATTAAATACTTGTTAAAACCGCTGTTACATAACTTCGTAAGAGAATCCACATCCCATTTCATCCCGTGGGTGTCGTAAGAGGCGACTATGGGAAATAACAAAAAAATCTTATGACTTGCGATAGATGGCGGTATAAACATCCCGTTTATGCCAGTCGTAAAAAGTCCAGATGATGGTGAGAAAAATGAGTGCCCTAATCCATCGACTACTTTTTTTATAGAACAAGGTTGACAAACGGGCACACAGTCCAGCTGATGGTAAGTGAATACTTTGGTCTATAGACATCTACATCTATCCCCGATTAAAAATCATAATGCAAATGCGTTGTCACCCCTGAGGACTAAGGTACAATTAAAAGGGTCTCTGGTTCTCTACACCATACGAAACATGCTGTGAGAACATGGTCCTCCCCTGATCAAGCCGATGCATTCGTGCTGCAACTAATAAAGCTGCAGCGTGGCTCTACCTGAAAACTTACTACATACTGTTCGACTGCTTACCGTCTTGAGCAACTTCTAACACAAACATTTTTAGCCAAGTTAAATGTAACGAGAGAATTAGGAATATTGATAATATTACTAGTATTAACAATATTAATAATAATTAAAAAAGAAGTGAATAAGAAATACTCACAAAGCACGCTGAGCTGTACAGTGCTCCTCATAGGCACATCCCTCTGCAGAGCTTCGTGCCTGGCTTCACATGTGAAATCTGCGTAGTCGTCGTCAGCTGATGCCTTGAAGTGAACCCTGTTGAGATAGAAATTAGGTTGAGATGTCTGGAATAAGCTTGCACTTGACACGAACGAGTTCTGCGTGTGACGTCAGCATTATAGAGTGGTATATGAGGCAATTTCGACGTTATCGTAAATTAGTTTAAATACTTTGCTATAACTCTCATTTAATTTATCGATTAAAAATTGCCTTTAAACATTGTCTGATATTGCTTACTTGCTGGCTCGGCAGAAGTTGTTCGTCTCTTTCCGATTGGTGGCGGGATTAGTCTAATTTGAATATAAAATTTATTAATTAACGTAGTGGCAACTGTCGGCTCCATATTTTGTGATGTTCTAATTTGCTCCAAAACAAACTTATCATTACCATTTTGGTCCAAAAATATAGAATTAATAAATAACTTAACTACAGTTCCACTTATCGGATCCTTGTAAAGCTATGAAAAACAATACTTTCGACAATAGGAATATATTACTCGTAAAATGTATGAATATGACGTCAATCGGGTAAGTTGTTCAGGTATAATGGCTGTGAAATATTTTTAAGATGGGATTGCAAGAATTGTACTTTTCATTTTCTTTTTACGGCCGTATATCTAAGAAGATAACAGTATTTAAATTTTACAAAAAAAATAGATAGCACCATTTTTTAATTACTAAATCTAATTTTATTCATTAACAAAATCTTTTTAACAAAATGGGGGTCATTGTAGAAGCGTGCTCGTCGCGACCCCTGCCAGCCCTTTTCAGGGCTGCAATTCTACTAGCTGCGCACCCATGCCAACGAGGGTTAGGGCGTCCCCCCAAGGCGACGCACACCAGCTCGTCCCCGTTGGTGTGGAATGCAGCGTGCAAAGCGGCGATGGGGACCACCACCCGTCACGCACAGCCCGACACGGCGGAAGGTGGAGGACAGAGTGCAGAGTTGGCACGTGGAATGTTAGAGGAGGCATGAGAGATAAGACGAATGAGTTGATCGAAATAATGAAAGAAAGAGAATTAGATGTCGTGTGTATGTCGGAGACCAAACGGAAGGGCAGTGGTGCTGAAGAGCTCCCTGGCGGGGCGTTAGCTCTATGGTCAGGAGTCCCGGAGAGCGAGAACGCCTGCCAGGGAGTGGGGGTGCTGCTGTCTTCTCGATTGGTCGATGTTATGACTGAATATAAGGTTGTGAACTCAAGACTTCTCTGGGTTCGCTTTAAATTGGGACTGACGAAGTTATTCCTTTTGGCTGTTTATGCGCCGGTAGCTTCGTCGTCCAGGGCTGAGCTGGAGGAGTTTTGGGAGAATGTAAGAGAAGTTCTAGATTTGGCTAGGGGAAACGAAAGAATTGTTGTATGTGGTGATTTGAATGGATGGGTTGGTACCGCTCGACCAGGGTACGAGTCGGTACTTGGCAAGTTTGGCGATAAAAGGGTTAATGATGCTGGCAAGCTTATATTGGCGGTGTGCAAGGAAAAGGGTCTTCTTGTGACAAACACTATGTTTAATCACAAGAAAATCCATATGTATACTAGAGAACGAAAGAATGAGAGAAGTATGATTGATTTGTTCCTGGTGGATGACCGACTGCGAAAACAGGTGATGGATACGCGAGTGTTCAGGGGTGCTGACCTGGGAACGGATCACTATCTAGTGATTACTAGATTTAGGGGTCTGTTCGCGGGTTGGCGCTACCGGACGGCAGTAACAGAACCACAGTCGGTCTGTCGCATCCGAAGCTGGAAGCTTCAGGAAGCGGATACTAAGGACAAATATCATGCGAGGGTAGCCGAAAAGCTTGACACCATCGATGGCAGAAAAGAATGTGTAGAAAGAACTTGGCAGAACCTTAGGGATGGAATGGTCAGTGCAGCGGAAGAAGTGTGTGGAACAATAAAAAGAGGCAGTAGTAAAAGAAGAGATGCGTGGTGGAATGATGAAGTGAAAGAAGCTGTAAAAAAAGAAGAAGAAAGCATGGTTAGACTACTTGGCCTCTAGTAATGATAAGGATATGAGAGAGAAGATGAAAGAAAGATATAGGCTGCAGAAAGTTCACACGAAAGCATTGATTGAGGAAGTGCGTGAAAGGTGTAGAATGGAAGCGGACGAAAGGTTGTCGCACAACTTTAAGGAGAACTCCAAACTCTTCTGGAAAGAGGTTGGAAGGACCCGGAGTGGTGCGACAGCCTTAAGAATGAACAAAGTACTTTCGAGAACTAATGACGTCCTCTCAAAAAAATCGGACGTCATGCAGCGATGGAGCGAATTTTATAGAGAAATGTATGCGTATGATGATCTTAGTGAGGGATCCGGGGATGACGCCGTGACTGGTACGCCAGACCCGGACCTCGATGACACTGAGGTCATCAGTATGAAAGAGATTGAACGTGCGATTCGAAGTTTGAAATGTGGTAAGGCTGCGGGACTAGACAGAGTTACTGCTGAAATGGTCAAGTATGGTGGGCCTCGCGTCTGGGACAGCTTTCATCTGCTGTGCAATTTGTGCTGGCGGACGGGGGATGTCCCGGATGATTGGCGATCCGCAGTCATTGTGCCTTTATATAAAGGTAAAGGTTCACATTTTGACTGCGGATGCTATCGGGCGATCAGCTTGACCAGTTTAGCAAGTAAAGTTTACTCGAAGGTTTTGACACGTAGGATGCAAGAGAAATCGGAAAGATTTCTATGGGAGGCACAATGCGGATTTAGACCTGGAAGAGGATGCACGGATCAAATGTTTTCTCTCCGCATGATCACGGAAAAGCTTCTGGCTGCTAACCAGAAGATTTTCTGTGCTTTTGTGGATCTTGAGAAAGCATTTGATAAGGTTGTAAGGAAGAAAATGTGGGAACTGTTGCCGGGGTATGGTGTGGATGGTCGATTGCTAAGGGCTGTGCAGTCTCTTTACTGTGACTGTAAAGCCTGTGTGCGGGTAGGGCATGACCTGTTACCCATGTTTGACGTCCAAACGGGCGTAAAGCAGGGTTGTGTCATGTCTTCCTGGCTGTTCATACTGTATCTCGACAGCTGTTTACAGAAGCTGAAAGATAGTTGTTTGGGTGTGAAATTGGGTGACATTAAAGTAAATTGTCTGCTGTATGCTGATGATGCAGTGCTTATTGCACCATCAGAGGCAGAACTGCAGGCATTAGTCACGTGTATGAAAGAGGAATGTGAAATTAAAGGTCTCCGTTTGAATGCTAATAAAACTAAGGTTCTGGTATTTGAAAGGGACGAAGAGAGAACGAAGTGTGAAATATGGGTAAATCAGGAATGTCTAGAACAGGTAAATGAAATTGTATACTTGGGGAGTGCTTTTAGCCGGGATGGAAGATGTGATTTAGATGTGGACAGGCGTGTCGCTGCCGGGAACAAAGTCAATGGTGCCCTGACTGCGTTAGTCAAAAGGCAAGGCGTAGCGAAGAGTGCACGCCTTGCAATACATAACGCAGTGTTGGTACCGACTTTGTTATATGGCAGCGAAACCTGGGTATGCCAGAAGAAGCATAAAAGTAAGTTGAATGCAGTGGAGATGCGATCTCTTCGTAAAATGTGCGGCGTTACCATGGTCGACCGAAAGCGAAACGAAGAGATTCGCAATATGGCAGGTTTGAAAGATGACCTTATCACAAAAATTGATAAGGGCGTGCTTCGGTGGTTTGGGCACGTTGAGCGAATGAGTGAAGACCGAATGGTGAAGAAAATATATAGCGCGAAAGTTAATATTAAAAGGTGTCGAGGTAGACCGAGACTAACTTTCGAAGACCATGTGAGCAAATTGCTCGAAGAGGGTAGGGTCAAAAGTACTCGGATACCTAGACGTGCATGCATGAAGAAGATAATGAATCTGAAAGAAGCGAAAGAGGTATGTAAGGATCGTGACACTTGGCGATCTGTTCTCTCTGGCTACCCCGTCAGGGATTGTGCGTGAAGATAAGTAAAAGTAAAGTAAAGTAACAAAATCTTTGCTGAGATTTAACGAGTAGATGTAAATTGTAGTTTTGCTTTTAACCCACTAAAGAAAGCGTCACCCAACAAATGCATCGGGCCAATGTGCCCGCGTTAATTGGATTAAATCTGAAGACGGTACTGAAATTTCTATATCACATTACTGTCGCCATCTTTGCAGGCTATTAGTAGAAATTCCTAGACGTGAATACGTCCAGTGCTTAGTGTTCGCAGTTGAAAATTTTGCGTCGTATGCTTTCAGGGAATGAAGACAATGTGAAAGTAGAGAAGTGCGTCTATACTGTATTATGTTGTCGACTATCGATATTTTTGGATTGCAGTACACACCAATCCAGAGTTAACGTTGTTTATTGTTACGTTAGAATATGTTTATTTATTTATATATATAGAATATTAAAAAATGTGATAAGAAAATTTATATTTATAAAAATGTGTTACGACAATTTGATGATGAGAAATTGTGTGATAAAAGAAAACTGTAGTTTGCAAGATGATGTTGTGACCGAGATCAAGAAAAAAATGCGAAAGAGTGACAATGAAAATTTATGTAGTGGTAGTGAGCGGTAGAGTCGGCAAGGGACGCACTAGACGGAATATTGAAGATGAGCCAAATTAAGACGACTGTTGAAGTGGCGCTAAGAGGCGCGAGTAGTTATTTTCAAAAATACTATCTGTTTCTGTTTCATACCGCTCGCTCTGCCTCCTCTATTGTGGAGGTAATTACCTACATTTCTTTTTGAAATATTGTTTTGTGCGATAACGCTTTCACCGACAATTTTCAGTCTCATTAGATTCAGTGCACCTTAATCTAGGTCTATACGTTTTTAGTTATTCACCTTAGTTTAATAATTAAAAAAAAAACGTTGGTGGAAGATTCTTAGTTAAAAATATAGATATTTAGATGCTAGTAACTCATATCGTACGCAATATTTCTTTAAAATAAAAACGTACGGGGGACCTAGGTTTTTATTACATTTTACAACATTTTCTGTTTACAGGGGGAAAAACTTTATCGTTTTTTGTATGAATATTTACAGCTTCACAATCCTATTAAGAGTACCTCTAATCGCCGGGAAGGTATATGTATGTAAAGGAGGCGAGAAAGGTGTGTCAGAATCGTGCCAAATGGCAGTCCGTAGTCCTTGCCTACCCCTCTGGATGACAGACGTTATTATTTATGTATGTATGTTATGTAAAATTTATATCATGCATGAATTTAATTATATAATTTATTTAATTTGCCTCTCTACATTTATTTACTCCGTGTAAAGTTAAAATGAAAAATTAATTGCTTTATTTTGTCTTTAATGACCCTACTAGCCGTATTTAATTCGTAATACAAGCTGGCCGGTAATCCTCCCCTTTGTCACGGCAGGCTTAATCCAGCTAAATCTTTAATAATATCCCATTTATTATTCCACTGTCGACATTCGGCTGCCAGAAATGGTAATCAAAAAGGGGGTTCTGTTATCAAATTTTATATGGGTTATTTGGTTCGTCTTTTGTTCAGTTTTTGTTTGTAACATTTAATTACTTGTAAATTAAAAAAAAAACTTGACCGTGATTTGTTGCATTCCTCGAGGAAGGCCTATGTTCAGCAGTGGACTTATGAAGGGCTGTAATGATGATGATGAAATTAAAAAAACATGATTGTTGCTGCTTGACGATTCAAGCGAAAGCGAAAAAAAAGTAAAAGCGTAAAAGGTATATTGCATGATTTATCGATACGTATGAATAAAATTGAAGTGTCTGTACTGGCTTCTATATATTATAAATATGTATAGTTCTTACTTTTTTAACAACGTTACCTCCATTCTAAGATTTTCTTCTGTTTATTGGAGGCAGTTTACATACATAAATTTCACAAGGACCAACATTCAGACGCGTAACAATTATTTTTAGGCCATACAAATACTTGTTCCGTGCGGAACTCGAACCCGCGACACTTAGCGCTGCAACTCATTGATAAGCCACTGCGCCACGGTGGTGGTTATTTGCATGCTTTAAAAATACCTATTTATATGCTATATAAATAAGTATTTTTAAAATTTTGTCAGTCTATTTGTCTGTGCTGTCCGGGCTAGTATTTGGAATGACTGAAACGATGGTGATGAAACTTTACGAACAGGTAGAGAGCAGTTCCAGAGGTTATAATTTATCCGGAAATATTGTAGTTTTTTTTATTAACAATGTATATAATAAGCATCGATATATATGTACTACGTACTAGATTGCGCATTCCGAACATACACTATGTTCAACTGAACTGTACTGCAACCCGTACAGTGTGTAATTTAATGTGGTTTTAATCTACTAGTTAGTCTGTGGTTTCAATATTCACGCAGTGTGAAGCGGCACTAATAATACAAAAATTCAAATTAAAGTTTAAACCTGGACGTAAATAACAATTAAGTAGTCAAGTAAGTAAAATTATTTGTTGTTCAAGTGAACAAATAGGTTAATATTACAAAAGAAAAAATCATGAAAAAATATATTTCTTTATATAAACTGATCGCGCAGGCGCAACGCACTTAAGTCAACTGCGCATGCGCCACTTTACTATCTCCCGCGCATGCGCGAAGACATAGAGTAGTACACATTTTTTGTTTAGAAAGCCTTCTCTAGTACGTAGTACATATAACTCAATGATAATAAGTAGTTTTTGATTATCATTAATCTATGTAACGTCACATTATTAGATCCCATCCAGGCGAAGGCAGGGCGGGTAGGTAGTTTTAAATATTTACGATGAGGGTAGAAAATGCATTATCAAAACACGAAGAATATTGAACGTAATATCATCATTATTCATACATTTATTACAGTCCATTAAAAGTCTACTGCTGAACATAGGCCTCCAACTTAGATTGCCCTATAGGGGGTTTTACTTTAATTGGTTGCAATTTGCAGTATTTTAACCGCCCTCAAAAAGGAGGAGGTTCTCAATTCGAGTGTATGTTTTTTTGTAGGTATGTTACTCGATATCTTCGGGAATTGTGAACCAATTTTGATGATTCTTTTTTTTTTATTAAATAGGTTACACTTCAAGGTTGGACACATATTAATTAAAAGAAACAATTTCAGCCCTAAGGGTAGCAAATAAATAACTTCTGTTTTCAGAATTTGAAGTCTGTTTTTACTTTTTGGTAAATATTATAATTATTCAGTTTCCCTTTAGCGCCTCTTTCGACACAGGATAATAGGGTGTAGTGAATTATCTAAAGTCGCCGTAATATGGTATGAAATAAAATCAATTGCATTTTAAATAATAATGGCGTTTATGGCCATATAAATAATTGGCGGCTCCGTGGCGCAGTGACTTAGCAATCAGTTGTTTCGCTGGGGGCCGCGGGTTCGAATCCCGCACGGAACAAGTATTTGTATGGCCTACAAATAATTGTTCCGGGTATGGATATTTGTCCTTGTGCAATTTATGTTTGTAAACTGCCTCCACGACACAGGAGAAAATCCTAGTGTGGGGGTAACGCCTTTAAATATATATATATATATATATATATATATATATACATATATATATATATATATATATATATAATGAAATCTATTTTTATTATCAAATCTATTTATAAGCTTAGTTTTAAATTAGTGTAAAAAAAAACTAAAGTTATATCCTTCACAATAAAACAAACCTCACGGAAATTTACTGCTAGTTTCAATAAAGACTAAATGTCATTTTATATATATATCATCAGATGAAAATGTTCCGAACTTTTCGCATCGCACTTCACGTGTGGAGAGGCGTCAAAATTAATTTCAGTTCAATGTACAAAGTTAATTGAAACGGGAACTTGGCTTTGTTTTTATTTCACCTTGTTTAAAGTTAGATTTGATGAGGGCGTTGTCTGGCTGATTTTGATCATACCATTACTTCAGAAGCCCAATGAAATATTTTCCACATAATTGCTTCTGAAGTTGATGACTTCGACAGCTACTACGTGATTTTGTTATAGTCTTGAACTCGGCTTGCACTTACTTATTATAAAAGTTAACAGTAAACTTACAGCCTATATACATCCCACTGCTGGGCACGGGCCTCCTCTCAGTTCTGAGAGAGTTTTGGAGGCAAGGAAATGTCCGCCGTGTTGCCCAAATGCGTGTTGACAAACTTCACATGACGATATATTTTTTTCTTTTTTCTCAAACATGTAGGTTTGCTCACGATGTTTTCCATCACCGAACAGCACGTGGTAAATCAGCAAGTTAAGATTGCAACTAACGTTTTTATTGGTGCCGGCGAGGTTTGAATGCGGGTTGATCGCTTACTGTGAAATTTTCAGCAAGTACTTAGTCCTTGAGCTACCACGGCTTTTTAATAAAAGGGTAAATATTTAACACTTTTGAGTGGTCTAAAGAATATCATAAGTTTAAGGTAACAAACAGAATGTCATCTAAATGGTTATTATAAAAAAGTGTAGCGTCAGTAGCCTAATGGCAGGGCGCTGACCGCGAACTCGAAAGTCGTGGGTTCGAATCCGCCATTCGACTACTGTCGTGAACCACTTCTAACACAAGCATTTTGAGCTTACCAGAAGTAATTTAAGGGAATATTAGTAATGTTTAATAGCATTACTAGTATTTTTTTAATAAAAAAAATAAAAAAAGAAATGGTATATATAAAAATCTTTGTCGCCTGATTTTTCCACCCTTAGGGTTGGATGTAGATGTGGATGTAGAACATACATAGAATACGCGGAATATACGCATCCAATATATTACCTCCTTTTTGAAGTCAGTTAACCTGCCTGAAGAGCTTTAAAATTTCATATTACCCAAGCATCCAAGATTCGACTCTCGCAGGCCGCAAAAAATAAATTTATTTCTGTTATAGAAATAAATTTATTTTTTGCGGCCTGCGAGAGTCGAAGGTGCTAAATTAATAGTTAGTGCTAAAGTAACAGAAGCCATATTATTATGTTTTTTTTTAGAATAAGGGTGACAAATGAACAAACTTTCCACTTCATGCATAGTGGATGCTGTGGCCCATAGATATATTCGATTAAAAATGAAAATGCAGATACATTGTCACCCCTGAGGACTAAAATGGAATGCCTCGTTTCCAGTAAAAGGTTCTCCGGTTCTATACACTCACCATACGCAACACAGCAGCATTAAACTGTTATTTTGCGCTGGTATTCTGTGAGAGCGTGGTCTTACCCAGATCGAGCCGACCTATTTGTGCTACAACCGTAATATAGCTACAGCGTGGCTCTACCACCTAAGAAAGTTGGTCAAGAAAACATAGTCCTGTGGCTGTAGTAATAGAGGTCACTTTTATGTTATCCTTTATTACAAGATGATTTGACTGTTACAGTACAAGTTCAGAGAATTCTTGCATGTGCGCTGACTGATGTCATTGCATCGGATTCTCTTCAATTATATTCTTGCTACATTTATATAGTTTCATCGTCCTAAAAAATGTTACAGACATTATTTAGTTAGATATTGGTAAAACCGTGATAGCACAGGACTTAAGCGATTTCTGTAAATACCACGGTACGCGATTGACCCAAATTCAATCCTCACCGGCACCAATGAAAGTGTTAGTTGCAAGTTTAAGTGTTGATTTACCACGTGCTTGTTGGTGTTCTAAAATTCTAATATACATTTATTTATATAACATAATATTTAATACTTTATTATAAAAATGATTAAAATACTATAACAAAAAAAACTAAAACAAATAACTTAAATATCATACAGTCCTACTCCCCGTGGTATCGTGCCAATAACACTGGCTGAGTCACATGTCCCTTAAATAAAATATTAAAAGGATATGTGAAGTCCGCTAACACGCACTAGCAGTGCGGCGGTCTAAAGTGTTCCATAACAGCCCCTCACAAATAATAGAAACTCTGTATCCAGCAAAAGGACTTGTAGAGACTATGTAACTTTTTTAGCCGAGCGTGGACACTGCTGTGCGTGTTAAGTTGAGGCGTGAGCCGGACTGAAAACTGACAAAGGCGCTTTAATTTTCGAAAAAACCCATGTTTTTGAAGCACTCTGCTTTTTCACGTGGTAGAGGCACTCTGCAGCTATATTATTGTTGTAGCACGAATGTGCTCTCACAGGATACCAGCGTAAAATAGCGGCTTAATGCTGCTGTGTTTCGCATAGTGAGTGTAGAGAACCGGACACCGTTTTACTGAAAACGAGGCACTTCATCTTAGTCCTCAGGGGTGATAACGAATCTGCATGTCGATTCTTAATCGAGGTTAAATTTAGATGTCTATGAGCCACATCATTCACTGTGTGTTCCTTTATCACCCTGATTTTATTAAAAAAGCTCAGTCACTCACCAAGCTGAGAGATATTTTTGGAAAATCCCCCAACATCAATGGGAAAAAGATACTGTAAAACCTGGCAACTTTGCCATTTTTGGAAGAAATTAAAAGTTTAACACTGTTATCACTGAATTGCAGATGCGTTGCCGGCCTTTTAGAAAGGTGTAAGCTCTTTTCTTGAAGGTTCCTAAATCGTATCGGTCCGAAAATTCCCTGGCGGTAATTGATTCCACAAGGAAGTTGTGCGAGGGAGAAAACTTCTTCTAAATCGCACAGTGGTGGACCGCCAATCATCCAGATGGTATGGATGGTAACGCGAGTTTTGTCGCGATGTGCGATGGTGAAATTGAGCGGCTGGAATTAGTCCGAACAATTGCTCAGAGCACTCCCCGTGATAGATGCGATAAAATACGCAAAGAGATGCAACATCTCTACGCAGTGCCAGTGTATCGAGTCGATCAGAAAGAACTCGGTCGTCGACAATTCGAACCGCTCTGCGCTCGATGCGGTCAAGTGGAAGGAGCTGGCACTGGGGTGCCCCGGCCCAGAGATCAGAACAGTATTCCATGTGGGGCCGAACTTGCGCTTGCCTTATAGAAAGCAATGCTGCCAATAAATTATTATATTTTCATCCAAAACATGGCTTATCTCGGAAAACGTTACGTTTTCTGTGTTAATCGTAAATTTGTATCAGTACACCCCTGATGGAATAGTTAACATCCATTGGTGAAGTTGCCAGACCTGATCGTAGCATATTTTATCAGTCAAATGGGACATAAAAGTCCCAGACCAACATGGAATCGAGCTTATACAAATTTGCAAGTGTGTTAAAAAGTAAAATAAATTACACTAAATCATTAATACCGCTATCGTCACCATCATTATCGTTATTAGTCACCTAAATGAGTCAAGGAGATAGAATTTTCGCTATCAGATAACCCTGTCAGCCGATACACGTAAAGACGTCTGCTATTTATAATATGCCTTCATAAATCTTGATATTTTGAGCGCATAAAATAATATATTTCGCTGGGGCTCAGAAAATTGTATACATAGAGTAATATTTGCATTACTTACACGCTTGATCAACTGAGAAAACAAAAACCTTACATTCAGAACAAATACATAGGCTATGTCTTCGCTGTCAAATTATGCGCCTCAATGACTATTTTGAATCGCAATTTCCAATTTGTTTTGCAACATATTTGTTAGATTTTGAATGGACGATGGTGCGTTAGGCTGGGGAATCGAAGAGAGCTTTTTAGTTGGTTGGTGTAGATAATTCATGAAAATATTGTGACAAGGTAAAAATAAATTTAAAATAGATGACCAGAAATGTACATTATACCGTGCTCCGTATTTAATAGTAACGGAAATTAAAAACTGTTAAAGATACCCAAACCGATGATAATGAGCGATTTGAGCTAGTTGATGAAGGTGTGAGAGAGGAGGAAGTGAAATCGTCAAGCCACCTGCCATATTTGACGATTAGGTAAAGCAAATTCTTCCTACAATGGAAGAAGCCCATTACCAACGAGTGGACCTCTGAGTGGACTGTCGAGAGCAGATAAAGAAGAAAGAACATGGTTTTGGCTATCTAAGGAAAAGAGAAAATTTTCCGCCAGGAAAATTGTTCAGTCCGGAGAATGGATAACAGCTTAACATGTTGTCCAGAGTTTCTAAGCACATACTAGCGCCAACTGTAAACCTAAATGGGGCAGGCAGAGTCCAAAGAGCAGAGAGTTATTCGGACCGTGTTTGCACAATCGGACAAATGGAAAATTGTGAAAGAAGTCGGTAGGTGGCTAGCCCTTCGCCTATACAATCACAAGCCTAGCATAGGTATTTTTTTATTTAAATCCCACATAAACATGGGACTAATAAGTCCGCGGCAAAAAGTGTCTATAAGTCTGTAGTGATGGGTAGTGGGACAGTTTCTAAATACAGGTTGACTTTTCTATCGTGAAGAAAAAAGTGTATAAAAGTTAAGGAATATTTGAACGAAGTAGAAACTGATAAAGATATTTTTCGATTTTATTATTTCAAAAGTAAACTTTTCAATAAAAAAAAAAGCACTTAAATATTGTAATTCTAATCACACCCAATGTGCACCCTACTTTTCGAGTAGCAAGTATCAATGAATTTGTGGGGCGCTTGACCTTAAACCCTTCGCTAGTTATAAAGGTTATGTTAGGTCGAATAAGTACTAAGTAGTATATATGGATTGAAAAATTTGATAAAATGCCCCTGAGAAATAAATAAATTTGAAAATATCTATTCTATACTATTATACCACAATTTTGTTTTCAGAATAAAAAAGTAAACTGGTTTAAAGCAGAATCATTCTGAACTTATAAAAATAAAAAAATATGCCTTTTTTATAAAATTTAGCCTGTTATCCTCTCGTTCTACCATTCTCTCGGTTGGTATTTGCGAAGTTTAATTACAATCGGTTTAACCATTCCGAAGATTAGCCTAGACAGACAGACACAAATTAAAAACAAATTATGATTTAAATGGCATTCTATCTATATATGGCTCAGCACAATGTAAGGCAGTGATGTCGGTGTTACAGGCACTTCAATTTTATTTACACGTGTATACATGTATAAATGTAGGTAAAAAGGCTGAACAAAATGAATTTCCAAAACAACTGTTTCGAATGGCAATAAAATTTCACAAGGGGCATTAAAAAGTATTATTTATACCAACAATACAAATGTCTATTTGTACAATTCTATTAACGAAATATTATTCACTCAACGAAACGTGAAAAAAAAAACAAACGGAAATTTGTAAATAAATTTTCCTCGTATAATGGAGACGAGGATGATTTAATATTTTTCGTAAATTATAGTAAATTCATAAGATATCATATTTATTAGTACCATCTAACAACACTAATATGAAGAGTATTTTGAAAAAAATTGCTTTAGGTATAAGTATCGTTTGGTAGTCAATATGAAAAGTAACAAATACTGAGGTTATGTTGAATTTGAAATCTGTTACAGTAAGTTTTTTTTTTTTTTTTTTTTTATAGGAGAGGGGGCAAACGAGCATGCGGCTCACCTGATGGTAAGTGACTACCGCCGCCCATGAACAACCGCAACACCAGGAGAATTGCAGATGCGTTGCCGGCCTTTTAAAAAGGAGTAGGCTCTTTTCTTGAAGGTCCCTAAGTCGTATCGGTCCGGAAAAATCGCTGGTGGTAAACAATTCCACAAGGAAGTTGTGCGAGGAAGAAAACATCTTCTAAATCGCACAGTGGTGGACCGCCAATCATCCAGATGGTGTGGATGGTATCGGGAGTTCTGCCGCGATGTGCGTTCGTGAAATTTGGCGGCTGGGATTAATCCGAACAATTCCTCAGAGCACTCCCCATGGTAAATGCGAAAGAAAATGCTAAGAGATGCAATATCTCTTCGCAGTGCCAATGAGTCGAGCCGATCGGAAAGGACTCGGTCGTCGACGATTCGAGCCGCTCTGCGCTGGATGCGGTCAAGTGGAAGAAGCTGGCACTGGGGAGCCCCAGCCCAGAGATGGGAACAGTATTCCATGTGAGGCCGAACCTGCGCCTTGTAAAGTTGCAGGCGTTGAGCCGGCATGAAATACTGTCCCGCTCTGCTGAGCACGCCAAGCTTTTTAGAGGCCAATTTGGCCTTCTCTTCCAAGTGACCACGAAACTGCACGCTACTCGATATGTCGACGCCAAGGATTCCGATACTGGCTGAGGCAACAAGGGGAGTACCTTGAAACTGAGGAGATACGACAAAGGGGTTCTTTTTAGCGGTAAACGCGCAAACTTGTGTCTTCTGAGGATTAAACTGGACTAGATTTAGTCGCCCCCAATCCGAGACTTTGTCCAGCAAAGACTCGGAAAGAGAAGACTCGGAAGAGAAAGAAAGAAGAGAGAGAAGTAAACAAATAGTTCTATTATGTGTGTACTTGAACAAATAGTAACTGGTAGTAAGGTAGGTAATGATCGAAATAAACATAAAAAATACAATGAAAGGTAATAAGTAAAAATTCCAGGTAATAGTGCCAAGCATGGTAACTTCCGCAAATGTCTCAATTATGAGTCAATCTATGTTAAACAGTGGAATTTTAATAGGCTTTAGATAGCGATTTTGTATGCTGCAGCTCTATTATGGTCATATCACGAAAGTGTCGGGTTGACCGGGAAGGACCACGCTCTCACAAAATACTGAGGTAAATAGAAGCATAATGCTACAGTATTTTGTATGGTGAGTGCAGACAACCGGAGACCGATTTTACTGAAAACGAAGCATTTCATCTGAATGCACCCCCGATAACGCATCTGCATTTTGATTCGTAATCAAGGATATATTTAAATATCTATTGGCCACAGCATCCTCTTACCATCAGGTGGACTGTGTGCTCGTTTGTCACCTATGTTGGCGCCGTTACAACACCGACGGTGTTCGCGGGGAGTATGTGAAGTGCGGGGGGGTTTCTCACCACCGCGCCTAAGACCGGCACTCGCCGATAGCTCGCGACACGATCGCCACCAAATAATTTTGTATTTTTATCATTTAAATATACAATTTTGCCTATCGTGTGAGTCGCCTTTTTTATTCATGTTCCCTAATGAACAACCCATATTATATAAAAAAAATATAACAGCCAACCAAATAGTTGTCTCGCTTAGTAGGTCGTTTGGCAGCCGCAGTTTTTTTTTTTTTCATTTCTTCGGAGTAGTTATCAGGAAGATGGTGTTGCTCATATACTGTTTCATTTATCTCTGTCATTTTCTTGACACCCACGGAAGGTTGGAGAATTTTCTTACTTCGTCGCTACATGGCACGGAGCGGGTCACATATAATCAACAATACTAAGAGAAACCTAACGCCGGTAAACTACTACGTTAGTAATACTATATACGGCACAGAACAGTTCCTATTAAACTTCCAAAGAACGTTAGCAAGTTATCGATAGAGTTTGAAGTGCATTACATATCCGTTTCCCGTTCCCGACTAAAGGCGTTTGTTTTCAGAGGAGCTAAACTAAGCCGTTCCAGGGGAATATCGAAACGGATTTGGAGCTACGCTAATGACGCGAGTTTCAACTCGAACGAACGACCTAGCTATCCAGATAAAAGCGGTTTGATCCGTTTTAACTAAAATGGTTTCGTGCAAAATTATACTCAGTTTAGTCATTATTATATATTACTAGCTGGTACCCGGAGTATTTATGCCGCAGAAGAAATATATTATGTGGAAATATCGTTTAAAATTTGGACGAGTTATAATATTTAATTAGGAATGATAATAATATATTAATTGAAATGGAATGATGTTTTTTTTTTTATAGGATGAGTGTGATAAACGAGCACACAGTTCACCTGATGGTAAGTGGTTGCTGTGGCCCATAGACATCTGCATCTATCCTCGATTACGAATCAAAATGCAAATGCGTGGTCACCCGTGAGGACAAAGATGTAATGCCTCGTTTCCAGTAAAACGGGTCTCCGGTTCTCTACACTCACCATACGAAATACAGCAGCGTTAAGCCGCTATTTTACGATGGTATTCTGTGAGAGCGTGGTCCTTCCTCGGTCGAGCCAACCCATTCGTGCTACAACTAATACCAGAGATATAGCTGCAGCATGGCTCTACCAAGTAAAAAAAAATAATTAAGTAACTTTCAAATAAATTAATGGGTATGGTATGCGCGCCATGTACTTTAAGTTAATTGTACTATGTCTATATAACCTTCGCGCAAGTGCAAGCAATGCAAATTTTTATACGTAGTTGAGCCATGCTCTAGCTATATTATTAGTATAGTTGTAGCACGAATGGGTGGGCTCGACCGGGGAAGGACCACACTCTCACAGAATACCAGCGTAAAATAGCAGCTTAACTATGATGTGTTTCATGTGGTGAGAAACCGGAGACTCTTTTTTACAGGAAAAGAGGCATTCTTATTCTTATTAGTCCTCAAGGCTGACAACGCATCTGTTGACTGTGTGTTCGTTTGTCACCCTTATACTATAAAAAACAAAAGAGTTGACAAAGTTTTACCACAATCTGATGAATATCAATCTGGTATAGCGGCGCATAAAATATGAACCAACAAATATAAACTTTTATATATTAGATGGTTACCACTACAACCAATAACAGTCCACTACTGAATATAGGCCTCCTCCATAAAAGACCTCATATTTTTCCATAGTCGCCAAGCTTGGAATGTCGCCACTTACCACACCCACTGAACGATATGGGGCAGTGGATATTCTAACACTGCCATACATATATTAGCAGATCTCTACAAATTGTGCCGGGTGGAAGGAAAATGGGAGATCTCCCGCCGGGCATGGTGTTCTGCCCGTGGAGCGGCCAATGCTCCGAGTGGTAGTTCGGAGCTATTCTATATAATATACTGCTTCAACTTCGGAACTTTGTTAGCGCGATTTAGGCTTCGATATGTTACGCTTGTGGCGCGACGACAGCGCCGCCACAAAATTATTATTAAATTATGATTATTGAAGTGGAATCATATATAAAATAATATGTTTATTGTATATGATATAATCATTATAAATTATAAAGTCTCACGTTCGTCACCCAGTGGGATAGGTTAGGTTAGGAGACTACTGACTCTCATTTAACATGATCCTGACTCAGCTCTATGGCTTATTTAATATCCATATTTATTTGATATATATATTATTTCACCATGAAGAATATTATGTTGAGATTTCGTAAAGCAGGTTCAATATTATTTATTCGTAAAGTAACGTTAAAGAAAAGACGAAACATTAAAGAAAGGACTGAAGGATGCATTCTTATGAAAAGTACAACCTACTACCTATAATAAGTATTAATTAAAGATAGAGATATTTATTATGATAAAAATACTTAAGATAAGTATGTATATAACATAAAATACATATTAATGTATAACAAAAGAGCGCCATTATTGCCAACAAACTGTTGCACAGTTTGGCGATGTTTATTATTATTTTAAATGCGTATATTTTATATAAATAATTAAAAAAACATATGGTATGACGTGACTTAATACCAATTATCTAAAGAATTCATGCTCTATTCATGCTCCCTATCTTGGTTTGATAATATTATATATTTTTACAAATAAGTAATTGACATCCGAATTGCTATTATAAATTCTTTCATTTGACCATGCTTTATTTTTTTAATCTTTTAAAAAACGTAATTCCCACACAAGGATTTTCTCCTGTATCGTGGAGGCAGTTTACAAACATACATAGCACGAGGACAAACATCTAGACCCGGAATAAATTATTTGTAGGCCATACAAATACTTGTTCCGTGCAGGATTCGAACCCGCGGCCCCCAGTGCAACAACTCATTGCTAAGCCACTGCGCCACGGAGCCGTCATTATTATTTTATTATTCATTTATAGATCATACTTTTCGTTATAAATTGCAACTTGTGAATGATTGCAACGAGGATATTCACTGCAACCTTTCACAAGTCCAACGCTGCACATAGGCCTCCATTAAGTAATGACACAAAGTACATCGTTGAACAATCTGCACCAATTGACTTCCAGTAAGGTGCGCCTTACACTTGGTTTACCGGTACGAGGTTGCCACTCGAGTTCCTTCATTGACCAATGGTTGTTGGTGCTTTGACTAATAATGGTCGACCCATTGCCAATACTTAGACATAAATTGTACATAAGGTAGCAAGACTTAAAGTAAATTTTGTTTTTTATTATATAGCCAAAAGCATAACGAATGTTTGAGATTATTGCCCTTATTGCGTAAATAAAAAAGAATTACTAGAGAAGATGAACATTTCTTATGTTTACACGACACTACACATCAATTAAATACTAACTGCATATAACAACTACAAAAAATAAATTATGTAATAATAATTATTATTTTAAGAAATGAATTTCAAAGAAGTTATATTATACATATCACAGGATACCAGCGTAAAATAGCAGCTTAACACTGTTGTGTTTCGTATGGTGAGTGTAGAGAACCGGAGACGCTTTTCACTGGCAAAAAGGCATTCCATCTTAGTCCTCACACCTGACAACGCATCTGCATTTTAATTCGCAAACGAGGATAGATGTAGATGTCTATGGGCCACAGTAACCACTTACCATCAGATGGACTGTGTCGCTTGTTACCCATATTCTATAACAAAAAATATACGCAATAAAATCCGTAAAACTTAGTCTCATAGAAAAGATGAATACTAAATTGATAAAATATGTGACAGGAATTGTAACAAATATATTAATAATCGCTTTGATGTTAATTAACATCGTTTATTGTTCACAATGACTTAATGTTTAATATAGTCCAAAGTATGATTAAAGGATTGTGATGAACATCATACTCCCTCGGGCATGACTTAACATAATTCAATTAAGTTAGGAGCTGTCCGTTCGTATCGAAATATAAAATCGTTCCTTTATAAAATATTCAATTTAATATAATTTAAAACGTATTGCGCCGTTACAAAAATATATATTCTCATTAATATTCATACTTTTATTAATATGACTATATTTATAACATGAACTAACTTAAATTCATGCCTATATGCTTTATCAAACTTACTTCAAACTGTTTAATAGTAATTGTGTAATAGAAAGTATGCGTATGATCATATAGAACGAAGAACTTGCAGGAAAACCTTCTTGCTGATACATATATACCGTGTTATTTTGCAATAACCGGCCAAATTTGCAGAGAAGGTTCAGAATAAGTAATATAGGCAAATAGTAAAGAAAAATTAATTCCTTTTATCTTTTAAATTCAAAATGCGTGGTAATGCATTATTTTAACTGATTTTACTGCGCTAACACACATTTAGTAAGGGCCATAAATCACATTCAATTTGGGATAATTTCAAATAAAAGTAGGAGCCCTATTTACTCGTATTTTCAAAAACTGCAACAACGGTATATCATTAATTATATATATGAACTTAAGCTTAAAATTTGGCTACTCTTTGGAAAATAACCCGGTATATCTATGATGATATATTATACAACCAATCAAGTGGTCGCCACGACAATACAGTTTTAATAAGTTACCTGCATATTTAATAAGTCACGTCTACAAAACAAATAATACCTTAATGTCTTGATAAATTCAGAGAGGGAATGTAAAATGAAATAAGCCGTCGCTTCACTAAATAAATAAATCGTAGGGGCCTTCCATTTGTCGCTCACTCGAATTCGAAACTTTCTAAAAAGTTTTATGCTTTATTCTGTGTGTGTTTTAACACAGATATAAATTATATAGAACAGACATTAAATTATTCGTATTATGTTTTGGAATGATATAAAGTACTAATACATCTTAAAATTAAAACTCATTTCGTCTTTTGGGAACTAAACTTTTAATAATGAATACGACATAAAATACAGTTTATTTCATAGATTATTTCAAAATGACCACCCTGCAGCTGTATTATTAATGCAGCACAAATAGCTCGACTACGCTAGCAAAGTCGATGCTCACACAGAAAGCCAACATGAAAATTCAAAATAATTCTACTGTGTTCCAGTTTTCATCACTCACTACACGAAGTAGTGAGTGATGAAAACTGGAACCGTTTTGTCGGTAATGAGTTATTTCAACTTAGTCCTTAGGGATGCCAAAGCATTTGCATTTCAATTCTTAATTGAGAACCACAGACGGATTGACGGCTCCGTGGCGCAGTGGCTTAGCAGCGAGTTGCAGCGCTGGGGGCTGCGGGTTCTAATTCCGCACGGAAAAAGTATTTATATGGCCTACTAATAATTGTTCCGGGTCTAGATGTTTGTTCTTGTGCTATTTATGTTTGTAAAATGCACAAGAGAAAATCCTAATGTAAACTTTAAAAAAAACATAAAACAAAAACAGGATTTCTCACTGATTCCCTTATAATAACCTTAAACTGACTTTAGTCCGATTTTTGATACGCGTTCGCCAATATGCCTGTCAATAAAAACCACTTAAATATAATATTAAATATTATATTAGGTAGGGTCAAGAGTACTCGGATACCTAGACGTGCATGTATGAAGAAGATAATGAATCTGAAAGAAGCGAAAGAGATATGTAAGGATCGTGACACTTGGTGATCTGTTCTCTCTGGCTACCCCGTCAGGGATTGTGCGTGAAGATAAGTATATTTAATAAAAAGACACTTCCAGTTAATTATTGTTTATGGTATTTGCACCCGAGCGTGTCAAGCTGTGACATTTTACAAAGAGTAATTTATGTTTTGTCTGTTTGTTTATTGTTGAACTCCAGACATGGTTTTACGCAAAACGATGTGAAGGAAATAACATGCGAAACAGTTCGAACATTTTCTCACATTTTAACTCGTATAAAGATGTTTTAAACACGCTATTGTCGCCTGGTTTCTGTGATATTTCGCTATTTGTTATTCTTGTAAACATTTTTTAAATATTTTAAGTTATAAGTTAATTGCAAATCTATTGCACCCTTTTGTGCGGCAACTGGTGTAATTTTTATATTATGTCATCTTTAACTATTGTACACCTTAATATAATAGATAAATTACTATTATTATTACGGATTTATATAAAATAGTTTTATGTTTTTTTTTTAAATTGTAGCAGTTATGCACCTAATTATGCGTTAAGACTTGGTAACTTTTTGCTTCTTTACGTGGTAGGGCCATGCTGCAGCTATATTAGTAGTATAGTTGTAGAACGAATGGGTCGGCTCGACCGGGGAAGGACCACGCGCTCAGAATACCAGCGTAAAACGGCAGCTCAACGCTGTTGTGTTTCGTAAGGTGAGTGTATAGAACAGGTGTTGCCCATCTCCTGTTGTTTTCAAAATTTTAATTGCAATTTTGCCAATGAAACTAAGGAAATTTTTAATATCAATTTTTAATATTAATTTTAAGCGAATCTGACTAGGAGCGGCGATCTGTTAACCTCATTCTGGGTCTTTGTGGTAACGGTATAGACAGACAAATTTAGGCTCCACGGACTTGCCATGCGTTTACCTTACATGAAAGTCCGTGGAGCCCAACCCAACTGCCCACATGTATTTTTTTTTTAATTTATTATCATTAATATTGTAATTTTTTTTTATTTCGTGATTATTTACAAAACATAAATTACAATTTGCGCTTTGACTGGCTGTTTGTATAAAGGATTATAGAAAATTCTGTTGAGCGCAAACCTATTTAATTCTCAGAATTGATTGCAGATATCTTTCTTTTCGCAAGGTCTTTAATATCGAGAACAAATCTTCAGCGAAACCTTCCGACATAAAAAATGCATGCTCGTAGCTCCACCGGTACATTTCTGATACCTTCCGTAAAATACGTTTACATTTAAGAAAATGGAATTATTATTTAAATTTATTCAATACCGACGAACAGAAATAAGTACATTTTACTAACGAGTAAATAAACTTTGAATTATTTATGTTACTTATATTTATTAAAATAAAATACCTAATTTTTTTTTTGGAAACGGTATTCTTTCAAATCATTTGAGTTTTGTATGCATATTTGAAGTAATGTTCTAACTTATAGGTTTATCTAAATATGTAGGTGTTATCAATGACACAATTTTAATATTTTTGTAACGCTGAACAAAACTTCCTCGTTCAAGTAAAGTTGTAGCCTATTTACGTCCCACTGCTGGGCACAGGCCTCCTCTCAATTCTGAGAGGGTTTTAGGGCAAGGAAATGTCCGCCGCGCTGTCCATTATGTCCCTCGTTGAACTAATCTTATCAATTTGGAAAATTAATTAACATTACCTGTCGTTTTGTCCTTAGTAGTGAATGTTTCTTTAATTATTTATGTGTTAATACAAGTACTTATAAGTAACTTATATTGTTATTAAGGATTGTGAAACGATAAACTGTAGCGTTGCCGACAAACTGGCTTACAGTTTGGCAAAATTTAAAATGTAAATAATGTAACACTATTTCTAAGAATAAATAAAAAAAAATATTATCAAACCACTCATGTAACATCATCTACTTTCATAATATATAACTATCTATCAAATAAACTTGGTCCTTCCCGGTCTGACTAACACAACTGTGAAACAGACATCGTAAATACCAGCCGACAACATTACCATATTTTCGGTAATAAAAAAATGAATATTTTCACGTTGGCGCTTCAAAAGAGAATTCACTACCTCATATCGTCTAGTAGGTGTCGTAGCAGAATCTAACTGGTAACAGCTCAAAATTATTAGAAAAATTCGCTTGCCAAGACGCCTGCCAAGCATGACTATAAGGCAATCCATGGGGGTGGCCAATGTTCAGAAGTGGACTTTTGGTAGTCTATATTCTATAATGGATGAAAGAATGAAAAACGAATACCATTTTATATATTTTAGTCAAACATGCACGAAATCAATGATGTATATAACATAATATAGTTGTGGTAACTCAGGGGTTTAGCGATCGCTGTTAATTTCACAGTACAGTTTCGATTCCAGCCAGCACCACTGAAATTGTTAATTGCAATTTTAATTCGATTTACCACGTACTCGGTGATGAAGGAATACATCGTGAGAAAACATGCATGTCTTAGAAATAAGAAAAAATATTTCGAAGATATGCGAAGTTCACCAAACTGCATTAGGGCAGCGCAGGGGCCATTTCTTGCCCTAAAACCCTCTCAAAAATGAGAGGAGGTCGGTGCCCAGCTGTGGGACGTATATAGGCTTTTACATTTAGGTACTTTACTTTATAATAATTAATAATAATATGTAGTGCAGAACAAAACGACAGCTAAATAAGATCTTAGAGGTGTCACAATGGCACACAGTTATAATGTAATTGTCTCGGTGCAATATTAGATACGTACATTACGACTGCTGAAAGAATGTGATCCTGACAGTTCACGGTTGGATGGCCGACGTAACTTTGAAGTAGTGAACAATTTTTTAATTATTATAAGCCATTGATGGTAAATCGTACTTTCTTAGCGTAACAAAAGCGTAATTTACGATAAAATTATCTGAATTTTTTAAATATTTATGCTACTTCCCTTATATATTGCCTTTTATTGAATATAAGAACAATACGTCTGGGAAATACTCGTAAGCACTAAAACTTATAAAAAGTAGAAAAAAGTTCTTGGGTAAGTTGTATTTACGTAGTGTCAGCCCATCACTAATCATGTCCAACTGACAGCTGTCAGGAACGCATTCTCCCGACGGCCGTAAACTTCCGTTGTTTGAAAGGAAACTAAAAAGAATAACATATATTTTATTCACTTTTTTCACCACAAGTGGTGACATTAAAAAATTGTAGAACCGACTTCAATATGAATAAAATGAGAACATCATGAATGTAGTCGAGTCACAATTAAATTCGCGTTATTAAGGTTAACTCGGAAGCTACTGGTGGGATCTGATCAAATTTATATTTACTACATGAGAAGCACCAGCTTTCAAATTACACAAAAGTTAGGAGGTATAAATACAGTCGGATTGAGTACCTCCTCCCTTTTGAAGTCGGTTGAAAATAAAATTACGAACTTCTTTATAAGAATGTAATATGTCGTTTTTTAAAGAAGACATATTTTGACTATGACACACAAAACCTGAAGTTACTTAAATTCTAAGGGTTCTCCTTTTCTACGAATTTTTCTGGCGACACTTAGGAAAGAGTTATGTATTATGAAATATTTGACAGATTTTGTAGCGGGGTAAGTTACTTTGTTAGAAAAGTAAAGAAATTAATGTTTCATTCTGAAACTTCAGTTATATTTTTGTATGAAATAGATTAGAAATGGATAAACCAAATCCTATCCAATATTCCTAAAAGCCGAAAAATGAAAACAAGTTAGAAATGTTTGAATAATACTAGTTTTTACGGATTTTATCTCGTATAATGTATTATTTTATGTTTCCGACATCTCGACTGAGATGTTTGATGTCCCAATGTCTAAATAAATGAAATATATAAATAAAATGAAGATCTTTTGCATGTGAGACATGCCTCAAAGAGAGGAAGGGGGATTGACGCTTGATAGGTGGGTTGGCGAAAACATTTTTTATTTTTTCGCCAACCATTTTTTTTATTAGGTTTTGTTGTTATTAGGAAGGTGCTGTTGCTCAAGATCAGTTCTAAGAGCAGTTCTAAATACGTCTGTATAATTTGACATTATTCAGACATCTGGAAGTGGGTAAAAACTAACTTACGAAAATTCCATTATATTCATATATTATACACAAATACATTAAAGTTAAACTAATTTATAGCGTGTAAAGAAACTTACGGGCTTATCATCCAAAATAATCAAATTTAGAAGTGCGTGAAACCCTTCTCGCGCTTCCGATCCGTAAGCTAAAATCAGGTCAAGCTAATATAATTGAAGACAAAACACAACCCTATAATATTTTATTGGGACGCACAATAAGTATGGTTTACTTCCTACCCACATCAACGTTTGACGGAAATTGTCATATGCGAAATTAGTTTTTTGAATGGCAAACTTTAAAAGTATTATTAAATTAGATATTATATTGACATTGATAGTGATAATTTCGTTTTAATAGTTTTTTTTTGTATGTCCCATTATCTCACTCGTAAGGACTTGTGAGGCATTTAGTCCGTCATTTGTGAACTCTAGTGACGATATTTGCTATATAAGATTAATAAATAAATAAATTAATATATAATTAGTCAATAACAAAAAACGAACTATGTAGGCCTTTCCATAGATTGCTTCATATGGTTTTAGTACGAATGTAGTAATAAGGTTTTTTTCTTTTACGAACGGGTCGGCTCGACCGGTATGTAAAATACCAGATTTTTGCAGAATACAAGCGTAAAATAGCAGCGTTTACACTGCTGTGTTTCGGATGGTGAGTATCGTTTTAATGGTAACCAGGCATTCCATTTTAATTCTAAGTGGTGACTGCGCATCTGAATTTTGATTCTTAACTGAAAATAGTGTAGATGTCTATAACCAAAGTATTCACTTACCATCAGGTGGGCTGTGTACACGTTTGTCTTTTTTTATATGATAATGTGACAAATGAGCACACAGTCCACCTGATGGTAAGTGGTTGTTGTCGCCCGTAGACATCTACATTTATCCTCGTTTGCAAATCAAAATGCAGATGCGTTGTCATCCATGAGGACTAAGATGGAATATCTCTTTTCCAGTAAAAAGGGTCTCCGGTTCTCTACACTCACCATATGAAATACAGCAGTGTTAAGCTGCTATTTTACACTGGTATTCTGTGAGAGCGTGGTCCTTCCCCGGTTGAGCCGACCCATTCGTGCTACAACTATACTACTAATATAGTTGCAGCATGGCTCTACCACGTTTTAAATTGTCACCACTATTCAATAAAAAAGGTCGAAAATTTACCATAGAGGCTAAGCTTGAGAGGCGGCTCGGCACCCGTAAATATTATTTTGAATTATTATTGGGAAAATGCTTGCCCATCGTCTGTTTCAATTTCCTTTGTTGCCTCCTACGACGATGATATGGGATAGTGGAGCCTCCTACGCCTAATTTTTTTTCTCAATGTTAACTGGATTATGTTTTTTTTTTTAATTTACTCTTAGAAAGAGTGTTACATTACTTACATTTTAAATTCTGTCGGAAATATGAAAATATAAAAAGAAAAAGTTAAAAAACACGCATGAATTTGTTTGCGTTTAATGACAGGAAGGTAAGTTGTTAGACATCCAATATATGGGAACATCCTTATAACTAATTCATGGGATTTTTATAGCCTATATAAAAACGGCTCACTTCTATCTCCAAGTTCCTTTCATGAATGCCTAACAATGCTCTTGAACGATTGTGTCACATGAAACGTGGATTAAGTTAGATAGGTAAAAGAGAATCGGGTTTGTAATTCTTTGCAGATATAAAAGAAAATAGACGTTGTAAATATTTGTAACTAACTTTTACCTGCGTCTTTGCCCGATTTAAACTTAAACAAAGAAGTGCGTATCTACATTAATTGAAAAATCACTTTAAACTCCGTTTTTTGGTGATTACCTCGAAAACTATTTGCGATATGGTGAAATGTTTAAAATTAAAAATCTTATTTATTACACATAAGAAACGTCTTATCAAATTAACCTTTAAAAATTATAGGTTTTTTTTTAAAATATATTACAAGAAAAAAATGTTACAATCGATTTTGTATTAAAACTAAGATTGAAGATAAAGGGTCATTTTTGGGTTATAATGCTAAGAAAGCTTTGTTCGCCACTTTTTCCCCGACTGGGCGACGCAAAAGTGGGTAATGTGTTTATCGACCTATGTAAATATGTTTGTTTCTTTGTAGCGCACTAGAGGCCAAACGCGTTGGCCGATTTTGATGATGAGTTCAATCAATTTGTCTCAATCTTGTTAGTGTCATTAAAGACATGGCAGTAATGAAAACTCAATATAGCAAAAACCAGACGCCATATATTATGAGAAACAAAAAAATTTAAGTCGGCGAACTATGTCAAGTCGGGGTATCTTTAAATAGGTCTTAGAAAGTCATCTTTAGGTTACTCTAATCGTTTTTCATTTTGAATGACCTATTAGGGTCTATCTAAATCTCTATCTAGGTCTATAACCATTTAAAGTTGGTTAGCAACCATTCTGACTTAAATTTTCAAAACTTATAATCTTATTAACTTCTTATTAAACTGTTTTACACAGTAGAATTTTATAAATTAATGTTTTAAACATTAAGGTTGCTTATAATATCTCCTATAGTTTATAACATATGTGCAATTTATTTATGTATATCACCGTGTAGTGGATTTAGAGAATCCGTAAGGAAATTCGTAACAGATGACAAAGGGAAACTAAAAACGAGATGGATAGCAGAATCTTCCTGAACACAACTCTTAAAATAATAATAATCTGCGGTTACCAAAATGCTTGAAAACTGAGGCAGCTATTGCAAATTTTCACCGCAGAAGCAAGGTAAGACAGCGTTGAATATT
Organism: Parnassius mnemosyne; assembly: GCA_963668995.1. Classification (NCBI taxonomy): domain Eukaryota; kingdom Metazoa; phylum Arthropoda; class Insecta; order Lepidoptera; family Papilionidae; genus Parnassius; species Parnassius mnemosyne. The sequence continues at coordinate 25,226,120 of CAVLGL010000091.1, forward strand.
TCAGTATTGCTGCTACTAGGAACCTAGTGTATGTTAAGCACGTCCGCCCTTTGTTGTTCTTTTGTTTTCAAGAATGCAATAAAGAATAAATAAATAAATAACAAAAATACTGTTTGGCCATTTTCGTTAAGCAACGACGAAAACAAATGGGTGTTATATATTTGTAGAGTGTATTTGTATACATGTGCGTGTGTGCGCGCGCGCGTTTGTGTGTGTGTGTGTGTGTGCGTGTGTGTGTGTGTGAGTGTTTCTGTGTATCTGTGTGTCTTTCTGTGGCATTATAGCTCCGGAACGGATCTTCGGATTTTGATTAAGTTTTTTTCCTTTGAATGGTGTCTTAGTTGAGAGTTTTCTTAGCAAATATTTCAAGAAAATCTGTTCAGCCATTTGAATACCATCAGTTCTTTTTGATTCGGGGTTTTTTAAAGTTTTTAATATCAGTTATATCTTAATGAAAACCATATTGACCTACCTCGAAATTGTAGTGTACCGTGTTAACTTCGGGTTCCCATTCGGACTCTCGACTTCTTTTACTTCTTCACCGGATACTGTAAGAAAAGGAACAATATAAATTATTAAACTTTACACATCAAGTAGAGTAATCTTATCGTTACCGTTACAGCCTATTGAAGTCCACTGCTGAACACAGACCTTCCCATCTCGACACTCGTGACAGATATTTGCCATAGTTACCATGCTTCACAACGGGTTGGCCGCAGTTTTTTTTTTAATTTTATTTTCAGTCGTTATTAGGAAGATGCTGCTGCCCATCTCCTGATTTATTTCCCTCTGTCGCCTTTTACTACACCCACGGGATTATATGGTTGAGTGGAAATTCTCACACTGTCACTACACCGTAAGGGTAATGTTAATGTTGAGAAAATTTGAGATGTCTAAAATACTTGAGGAAATACCAGAAATTAAGCAAACATAAATTGCAAAATTATTAACTTTAAAAGTAAAAGCGGACTTCAAAAACCTAAAAATAATATTAAATAATCTTTTATTGCTAAATAAAATGGATATGATAAATATGATAGTTCAAGTAAATAAAATTGTAAATAAATGAACACTGATTAATTCGTCCATACGACAGTAATGTAGACTTTTATAATTCACTCAAGAAACTTGCAAAGTTTGGAATGAACAAATTGGATAAAGGGCCCATATTAGTGAAACGACTACAACTCCGACTAAACTGGCACGCTTCATTGCTCCAACGGATCGTATGAAAAGATAGAATCCGTTCGGCAAAGTTTTCAGCCGTTAAAAATCTCTTTCAATCTGTCGCGGCACTAAAGGGATTTTCTCAGAATCCTCAACCCTGATCCCCGTATCAAGGCCGATAAAATGCACTCATCTCCAGCTCTCACATTCGTTAGTTAACCCTATAATGCCCGGGAGGCGGATTCGAGTTAATTTCAGCAATTTTGCCTTCGGTATTCCGTCGAGACTAGATATGACAGCGACGCTCCATGAGAATGTAATTCAGACGTTTCGAGTCGCTTTCTAAGGGTATTTCATAACACTTTCTTTGATATGATACTATTACTTTAATGGTTGTAATAATTTCTGTAGGTACGTATACATTTAATGTTGTATATAGTCTAAATTGTTAACATTATCGACAGTACAACTAGTATAGGGATGTTACCTATCTTTATTGAAGTACTTAATACGATCGGATGACCGAGTATTTCTAACAGAGTACTGAAAATAGAATTGTATGATAAGAACATAACAAATGGCTTAGTGTGTGTTATTTTTTCCAGGAAAATTTGTTCAAATTACTTAATATTACTATATTCATCTTAATTTGTAAATTGAGCGCAGCTTTGAGCTGCCACGGCTTAAGTTTTGGGGTATACCGCGCGCAAATGTCGCTCCGCCATAAAGTCAATAATAAAATCAAAGTTATATAATTAATAAAATTTGACAATGATAAATTAAAAAAAATATATTTTGTGGGGAAAAGTTACGCTTTGTATCAGGACTGCAGCAGAATATGTGTCGGGGCGACAGGTCAAGCACCGCGCTTGTATTTGCACAAGCATTTGCTATATCTTGCTTTTATCGTGTGGAATAAAATTACCTTTTGATAAAAGTAAGAGCACTCTTCAAGGAACTAAAAAAATAATAATTTCACATTCTGAAGTCGATGCTAAAACATAATTAATAGACGATTTAAAACGATTTAAAACACCCGACTTTAAAAAAGGAGGGACCTCATACCGCTGAAGAGTAGTACACTAATGGAACAACTCGACCTGAGAATGACAACGCAGAATACTAACATAAAATAGCAGATAATGTTGATGTACTTCTTACAGTGAGTGACGGGAACCAACTGATTTTTAATCGAGAATAGATTATACTTACCATCAAGTGAACTGCTTGTTCTTTTGTTATCTATTCTTCTATAAACAGTGATTATAAATAAATTATTAGTATAATATAACTTCAAAAAGTCCACATCGAAATTATCCGGCCGTATTTCCCAACTTTTTCTATTTGATCACTGGAAATCTTCCCATCTCTGATATTGACGTGTCAATAAAAAGATTGGGTAACTTCTCGAAATTTTCATTCGAGAACGAAATTACGAACTGTCGTTTACAAAATGGCAGCAATTAATTACGTTCCAAGAAATATGAAGTGCAGGAAGGCGGAAAATATTTTTAATAAATCTGTAATCATCAAAACTTTTTGGATTTGCTTACTCATTTCGATAAAAGGGATTAATTTTAACTTCATTCCGTCAGAGTACAAAAAGTTATCTATAATTAATACTACTTTACTACGTGGTAGAGCCATGCTGCAGCTATATTATGGTTGTAGCACGAATGGGTCGGCTCGACCGGGGAAGGACCACGCTCTCACAGAAAACCAGCGTAAAATAGCATAGAACCGGAGACCCTTTTTACTGGCAAAGAGGCATTCCATCTTAGTCCTCACGGGTGACAACGCATCTGAATCTTGAGTCTTTATTGAGGATAGATGTAGATGTCTATGGGTCACAGTAACCACTTACCATCAGGTGGACTGTGTGCTCGATTGTCACCCGAACCTATAAAAAAAATAATACGTACTGAAAATCACTCTTGTTTAACTTACAATTAGTTCGAAAAAAAAAACCTCTGTCTTGAGAAGTATCAGCACGAAGCCCAGCAGGACTTCTTTTTTTGAAATAAAAATTACTATTAACATTCATATAATATTTTACACAAATAATCTCCATATATTTCTTAATATTATGATAACCCTATTTATACAAGCTATGCTTAATAAAGTTTTTGAAGAAGGTAAAATTTTGTATATTTTCTGGGATTTTGTTGGAAAAGCGTATACATCGCCCTAAGAATGAATTACTGATTCAGTGGAGTCAACTATATGGTACTACTAACTTATATTTGTTCCCATTATTTACAGAATGAATATCACTTTTTTTTAAACTACTTTTATTTTTGTGTACATACATTACATTTTCAAAAATGTATTGAGATGCCAAAGTTAATATATTAATTTCCTTAAATTTTTGTTTAAATTAAATTGTTGACTCTTTAGGTTTTAAATCACAGATGACTCTTTTGTAAAACAACTATAATTTCTATGTCAATCGCGTGTCTCCATAACAAAATACCATACGGTATCACACTATGGACACAGCTTAAGTATACTAGTTTAGCTGTAAGATCACTAATCTACACTGGTAAGATTTCTAATCTTTTTACAGCAAATCCTGTAGAACTAAGTCTACTTACAACTTTTGATATATGGTAGGGACCTACTGAAGCTTCGCGTCTAGTGTGATTCCAAGAAAAATTGACAGCTCGAAGACCCCAATTAAAAATTATATTGGCATTTAAAGGTTTGACATTTCGAGTCATAAATTTCATACATTTAGTTTAAGTGCCATTTAAATGCAAATGATTAACGTTAAACCCATTTACTAATTTAGATAAAGCGTTATTTACTTCGTTATATATAAGTAATAGTCGTTTTGATTTAAAAATTAGTGAAGTATCACCTATATCTATATTTATGTTCAGCAGTGAAGTGTGACGAAGGCTGTAACTGTATGCAATAACATCCAATTTTGTTGTGCGAAATAACACGTGGTACAGAATAAGCGACTGCGGTTGTGATTTTAAAATTAATACAAGCTCCACAGAGACCGATAGAAAACAATTGGTTAATACATAACACCAACATTGTTAAATATGAATTGAATTTTCAATGCGCTGAAATAACATTTGAAAATCAAGAACTTGTTAAACGTATTAATTTATATTACGGCAATAATAAATAATGGAAAAAAAGATTGAATGTCCACTGTCATTATTTTATCGTCTTACTTAAGACTACAGCTTATCGTGTAGTGATGGTGTAAGAATATCCACTGCTCCATATCATTCCTTGTGTATCGTAAGACGTGACAGAAGAAAACAAATTAGAGATGGCCAGCAGCGTCTTCTTAATAACGACTAAAAATAAAAATAAACTGCGAATGCCAACCCGCTTGCCAAGCGTAGCCACTATGGCAAATATCCCCCCTACGAAGGCAATCTATAGGGGAGACCTATGTTCAACAGTGCACTTTAATACGATGTAACGGTATAAGAACACAGCTAGGTATATGTATCTTTACTAAGAATATGCTATAACCTTTTTTTTATAGGATAAGGTTGACAAACGAGCACACAGTCCACCTGATGGTAAGTAGTTGCTGTAACCCATAGACATCCACATCTATCCTCAATTAAAGAATCAAAATGCAGATGCGTTGTCACCCGTGAGGACGAACTATTAAGTAATTACTCATTCTTCTTGACGCTTCTCTCCGTCTCCTATTAGATTATTTTACCATTAACATAGTATCCTATCGGTTGTCGGTTCTTCGAGCTATATGGCTGGCCCATTGCCACTTTAGCTTACTAATCCGTTGGTCTATGTCGGTCACTCTGGTTCTACTGCGGATATCTCCATTTCTAAGTTTATCACGCAGAGAAACTCCGAGTATAGCCCTCTCCATAGCTCGCTGAGTGACCTTGAGCTTCCTCATCCTCATCCTCATCATGAGTCGATGGATGCAGGTGGCTCAGGACCGTGCTTTGTGGCCCTCCTTGGGGGAGGCCTATGTTCAGCAGTGGACTTGTGAATGGCTGTAATGATGATGACGATAATAGCTTATAAAAGTATACTGCTGAATATAGGCCTCCCACACAGGTTTCCCCATAGAGAGATAGAGATATTAATCGTAGTTGCCACAATTGACAAGCGAGTAGGTAATCGCAGTTTATTTTATTTTAATAGGCTGGTATCAGGAAGATTCTGTAGTCAATCTCCTGGTTCATTTTCACCGACGACCGACGACACACACGGGATGATATGAGGTATTGGACATTACACCGTCACTATACGTTTAACTACAAGATGAAGGTTCGGGAATACTTAACTAATAAATTGGCAGATTCATCATAGTAATAGTTTATATATATTTTATATATAAATATATATATTTTATTTGATTATGTCTATAATTGTATATCTTCATGAGTTTACATACATCTGACGTTTTAATATGTACGAGTACTTAAGTAATATACATTTTTATTATCTTATTATTTTTATCATAATTTATTTTATAAGTATATATATATATATTTTATATATTATATATATATTATATTTTTTATTACCATTTATATCTTATGTATTTTATTTCGATGTGCTACAATTTTTTTTTGTTATTTTAGTTTAGTATTAACATATTACCTTTTTATTACTCCTACTTCATTATATCTCTGCATCATACCAAGGTAGACTGGTAGAGAATGCCTTAGGCATTAAGTCCGCCTATATACCACATGTGTATATGAAGTTTTAAATAAAATAAATAAAATAAAATAAACTACACTTTATTTTACGTCTTACGTATAAGCGTCGGTTATTCCACAATTATCAGAGGTCACCAGATATTTATGGCTGTCCCATAGCTTTTACGACATTCACGCAACTACATTTAGTAAAAAAAAGGGTGAAAGATTCCTTACGCCGAACTGCAAGGCAACAAGCCAATAACTCACCAAAATAAACTAAATAGTCGTCTTCACAAAAAGAGTCAACGCACGCTTACCACGCACGCTTACCACGCATTCATGCCAAACGGTTCGCTACGTCGTTTATCATGCGTACAGCAAAGGAGTGGAATAATTTGCCGGCATCTGTCTTTCCATTCGATTACGGTGTGGGTGTCTTCAAGGCAAAAGTGAATAGGCTTTTGTTAAGTCAGTGCGCTTCACCGTCTTAGGCTACATCACCACATACCATTAGGTGGGATCGTAGATAAGCACTTGATTAGTAGAATATATAAAAGCCAATGTAGCCAAAGAAGATTTTTTTATAGAATAATGGTGACAAACGAGCAAACAGTCCCCGACGGTAAATGAATGCTTTGGTTCATAGGCATTTAAATCTATCCTCTCTTAAGAATAAAATTTAGAAGTGTTGTCACCCCTGAGGAATAAAAAAGAATGAGTTTCCAGTGCAAAGGGTCTCCGGAACTCTACATTCACTATACGAAAGACAACAGTAAGCTGTTATTTCACACTGATATTTTGGGATAGCGTGTACGTGGTAGAGCCATGCTGTAGCTATATTAGTAGTATAGTTGTAGCACGAATGGGTCGGATCGACCGGGGCAGGACCACGCTTTCACAGATTACCAGCGTAAAATAGCAGCTTAACGCTGCTGTGTATTGTATAAGTGAGTGAGTGTAGAGAACCAGAGACCCTTTTTACTAGAAAAGAGGCACTTCATCTTAGTGACAACGCATCTGCATTTTGATACGCAAGCGAGGGTAGATGTAGATGTCTATGGGCCACAGCAACCACTTACCATCAGGTGGACTGTGTGCTCGTTTGTCACCCTATCCTATAAAAAAATCCTTCCCCGGTCGTGCTGAACTATTTGCACTACAATCATGATATAGCTGCAGCATAGCTCTACCACGTATATGAATTGAAATTAATTATTTTATATATCAAATATCTCTTTCAATTTATGTACCTCGTGAACTACTCCAACTGATGAATACAAAAATTAAAACACGAATTCAATTTGAAGGAAAATATTTTTGAAATTGCGTAGATAAGTCCTCTAGTCAGAAAAATATCCGCTTTGAAGTGAAACAGAATAAAACGATTCGGAGTGGATTAAAGAGAGGACGGGTTCACTATACTAGTTTTTCATGCTTCAATAACTTTTCGTCTGTATTGTGAATGTTTCCGCTTGGCCGGCACTGCATCTAAACTGTCTTCAAATCTGATATCTTTACATTATTCTTCATCATTATCAACACGTTATACATTGCTGAAGATGGTCCTCTCGAGTATTGCCTTTATCGTTACGCTTGTTGGGCGGATTTACTATCGCATTATCAAAAGTCACGCATCTATATAATATTTTAAAGAGAGTTTATATTTATGGTTATGGTTTAGTTTAGTTATAGTTTGCTACGCTAATAGTAGTAGGCTTTATATGTTTTCAAAATATTTAATTCCTTAGACGTGCATTTTACGTGGTAGAGTCATGATGAAGCTAAATTATGGTTGTAGCACGAATGGTTCGGCTCGACCGGGGAAGGAGAACCGAGGAAACGAGGCATTCCATCTCAGTCCTTCAGGGGTGACAACGCATCTGCATTTTGATTCTTAAAGAGGATTAATGTAGATGGCTATAGGTTAAGGCATCCTCGTACCATCAGAAAGACTAGCTTTTTCGAGTTTGTCAACGTTATTATATGAAAAATTTATAAAATATGCAGATGTCCTTATGATGGTTTCCTTAACCATAGACCATGTGGTAAATCAACATCTAAAATAACAAATAATTTAAATGTCACTGGTGGGGATTGAATTCGGTTTTTCCATATAAATGTTAAATTTATAACGTGCGCTTAACATTATATTATAAATATGGCATGGTTTAGCTATATAATTATTAATAATAAAAAGTCCTTACTCATAGTTTGCCCCACTAACGTACACAAAACGACGACTAAGTATACAATAAAAGTTCAGTAGATTTATATCCCTTGGTAACCATTCAATTTTATTGATATTTTCTCTTGTTACCAAACAACTTAAATGTTTATCTCCTACATTTTTAATACTGAAAAGGAACCCTGAAACTAGGAGGGTTATTCTATAAACAACGGAGCGTGTACAAGTGCCCTCTCTAAAAATAGGAGTTGAGAATTATTTCAACTCCGACGATAACTGGCTGGAAAAATGTATAATATTGTCGTTTTCGGTACCGCCGGTAAAAAAAGAAAAATACTGAGTTTAGGTACTTTTAGGATTATTATTATCACCTGTGGTTGATATTTGACCAACTGAGTGGGAAAAAGTGCTAGGTATTTATGGATTATAATAACCCGTAGGAATGAGGTATTTCTAACAAGCTATTTCAAATTTTTTTTTATAGGATAAGGTTGACAAACGTGCACACAGTCCACCTGATAGTAAGTGGTTGCTGCGGCCCATAGACATCTACATCTATCCTCTATTACCAATCAAAATGAAGATGTGTTGTCACCCGAGAGGACTAAGATGGAATGCCTCATTTCCTGTAAATAGGGTCTCCGGTTCTCTACACTCACCATACGAAACACAGCAGCGATAAGCAGCTATTTTACACTGGTATTTTGTGAGAGCGTAGTCCTTCCCCAGTCGAGCCGACCCATTCGTGCCACAACTATACCACTAATATAGCTTCAGCATGGCGCTACCACGTAAAAAAAAGTATTTCTTATCGTTTTGGTGTTGTTGACTATTGTGTAACTTTAATGATTGTAAACTGGTCTTTTTTTTTCAAAATGACTCCCGCTGGATATCTTGCTGGTTCTTCCCCGGACAGAGGTATTTTATGAACCAGTGGTAAATACAACATAAAAATGACTTTCAATAAATATTATTTTTACTTTTAATATTTATATGAATAAAAAGGTTTCTGTTTATTTTTCTCGTATTTTTACACTTTTCTTCATATATTCCAGGATAAACAGACGGGTACGCAACCGTAGTTTATTTTTATTTTCAATTGTTATAAGGAAGTTGGTGCTGTTCATCTACTGTTTCTGTTTCTGTCCTCTATTTACCTATTAATATTTTTACATGTGCTGTGAAAAAGAGTATGCTTCGCGTCAAATTCCATTATTTTACGTTAATGGTATATATCTTTAGTGACATAAATGGATTAATCCTTTAATATTGTGATTTAGAAATATTTGAGTATTATTTCAATTTGACATCTCTACCCGTCTCTGACAAAAAGGGACAGAAAGTCAGACGAGCAACAAAGTGATACTATAATGGTTTTTATGAAGGCTAACGCAGAATTAAAATTATAAGTCTTTTTAATAATAATACTTCATCCCCGAGCTAATATTTCATCATTCTACCTTTGAATCTATTCCAATTTATAACTTACATCGATAACGATTAAAAAGAGTTTGCGTAGACTTACCACTTTATAAAGTTCTACGCCAAGCTACGTGCGCTACGGAGCTACGGGCGTCTACGTGATCACAAGCAATTATATTATTATGCCTACGAAATCCTGTTTCTAAATATTTTTGATAATATTTCCTTAAAGAATCGCTACCGTTATCTGGATGATTAAAAAAAAATGTAGTGAACGATTCGTCTTTGGGAATTTCATATGTATCTTTACACAATAAATTGGAATACATACATTTGTAAGTTAATAAAATTAAGTGCATCATCTGTTATATTTCGGCTTTAATGGTATGAAGTAAATGTATAATTAAATATATATATATATATATATATATATATATATATATATATATTATTATTATTTGGAAATGTCAACGCACGTCGTACACTACTTAATATTATTTTAAAAAGATTACAATACTTTTAATTTTGTTTGCAACTACAAGTATGTTTAGGGTATCTTTTCTGGCCAAAGAAGTCCTTCTGTTACTCGTAGTTCTCCTATTCTTGCTTGTTTTTTTGGACACTACAATCTACCAGCATAGTCATTCAGGGAGCCAGTGTATTTTTAAGTAATTTTCATAACAGACCACCTTATGATAAGTGGATGTTACGGCCTATAGACATATATATTTATTCGCGATGATGAAGAATTAAAATTAAGACGAATTGTAACCCCTGAGGGTAAAGATCAAATGTCTCATATAAATTAAAACAGTCGCCAGTTTTCGTCACGTGAGCGTGATCCTTCCCCGGTCAAGTCGATCCATTCATGCTTTTTACAGCGTTACCACGTGCAAAAGTAATAAAATTAATAAAAATTAAAATAATTTTAGTCCTCAAAATGACAGCAACGAACATTACCCGTTACTATTAACGTTACCGTTACAGCCTATCAAGTGTTCACTGCTAAATATTGGCCTAAATTACATCACGGACAGGATATTTCCTATCGCTACCTCGCTTGGTTGGTCGATATGTTCCCTCAGAATATTTCTCTTTACTGCTTATAACGTGGTAAATCAGAAATTAAATTTGCAAATCACCATTTAATTGATCCTGGCGAGGGTCGAACCCGGATTGCTCGTATACTACAACCCCGAATTAGACCCCGAGTTCAGGCCTTCTGTTAGTCCCATAATCTAACAACATCATGTGGTAAAGATTAATAATAAATGCTCCTAATTAACATTTGATACGGCCTCACTAAAAGATATAAATAATTAAAGCGAAAATCAAATAAAAATTTCTTTCGCAATCTCGCCGAATGACAAGCCGATAAAGCGCGAGGGATCCGGGAATTTTCTCCGAATAACCAAAATCTCAAACGATAGGGTCGCGTCAACGTCACTCAGCTTTATTGAAGCCGAACCGAGCCGGACGAGACCGCACAGTGGAGAAATAATCCTAAACTGGATGTGTTATACTATATAAAAACATACGAACTGATAACATGATGTTTTTTTTTTTACTTTATTTATTTACGTAACATTCAAATATATATAATACTAGTTGAACCCGGCCGGCAAGACGTTGTCTTGCCAGTTAATATCATAGCTTGTGTTTAGCAAGGTTTTTATATTTTAGCGCCTGCAATTTAATTTATTAATTGCCGCGCTTGATTGAAACAAAAGTAAATTTTGTTCATTTCTAATTCTTTTTTAGATTTTTTTTAGTTTGTAATATAAACCTTCTCATTTGAAAAATACACACACACATATATATATATATATATATATATATATATATATACCAATTTTCATGGAAATTTCAATGATCGATCAAACAGATTTTGATTCTATTATATTTTGATACAAACATCTTCTTTAATATATGTTTAGATTATATATATGTGTATACTCATATATATGCGTTTTGCATCTTTCACTTATCATCAGGCGGAATGTAAGTTCGCATATCACTTCAATTGTATTTAAAAAAACCACAGCTTTATTATTTATTGGACCTCATCTATTAAATTTATATACGAATAACATTTAGCTCTCGGATCTAAGATAACAATTTGTCGGCAAACGCACCGGTAGAGAATATCGGGCTTAAGCCATGCGTGTGGAAATGGGAAGTGCAACGCTTTGTGAGACACGCGATGTCAACAGTGTATGGATCGAAACGCTCCGTTTGCCGATGATGAATGGAATAAGGGAATTGGGGCGAATAATTCAAGCACTCGCTCTCTGAAATGCAGTTTATATATTTATAAAACAACGACGTGTTACAATATACTATCAAGCTTCGTATCTGTTGTTTATGAGATTTCGATAAATATTATAGATCTCCGTTTTAATTTTGTGAGTTTTAAATTTAAAGTGTCATTCGTAACACAATTGGCACATTCTTTTTGTTATAAGTCCTACATAAACATGGGACCTAAAAGTCCCAGACTGACACGGGACCACGTTGCTCTTTGAACTGTGTCTAACCCTCGCGAATAACAGGCGTGGCATATATTTATATGTATGTAAATATTTTAAAGAAATTTAAGGAGTTATAACGAAATTTTATTTTATTTTTCTACAAAATTGTAATATTAAAACAATGAGTACTAGGGTCGCATAAATTCAACTACTCTCCGTTAAATAACTAATGTATTTACCAGTAGTCCTTTTGAATGCATACATGTTACACTATATTTTGAATGTCCTAAATATTTTAACGCTCATTAAAATGTTACAAAATTAAGTCACAATTTTTTTTTAAATCGTATCCATGAATCTTTTTGTCCTACACTAGAACAATACGTTGTTCGATCGTATCTAAATCCGAGTAAAGTATAGAGGTTAGTGATGCAAGTAATAAATATCGTCAGTTAATATCGTGCTGTCGTGATTTTCGTTTTAGAGTGTATTGATGCAAAATACGTCGAATATTGACTAATTTATCATACCCTTTCATGTTGGGAACATTAATATTTTTTATCAGAAAGGGATCTGTGTTTCATTTCTCATATATAATGTCGTTACTGTAGCGAAATTTTTGTGTGATAGGAGCAGGAGAGTATAATGAATGCTGTAGAAATGCGGTCGTTTGGAAATTTGTTACTTGTGACTCTGAATGATAAGGTGAGAAATTACGTGATGGGAAAAAATTGTGGTATGCAAGAAGATATTGTGACACGGATTGAGAAAGGAATGCTTCGGTGGTTTGGACGCGTAAAAAGAATGAATGAAGAAAAGAGCGACAAAAAAAAAGCTTTTGCTTCAAAAGTAAGTTGCAGTGTTAGTAAGCCCTGGACGAAAGTTTATTAACCAAATTGGTGATATATTGAAGATGGACCAAATTAAGAGAACTCTTAACTAACAAGCGTATACGGAGGCCTATGGGTATAAAAAGTGAGAGAAGAGAAGTATCAGAAATGTGCCAAATAGTAGCCCATAGTCTCTGCCTACCCCTTTTTATGACAGGCGTAAGAGTTCACGTATGTATTTGCATATGTACTTTCAAATAACCAATAAAGGTAAATAACTCAAAAATAAGTAAAAGGGCAAAAGCAAAAAAAAGACTCATATGGACTAGTCACATAATGAGGACTAACAGAGAAAATGGACGGAAGACGTAAAGGAGTGATATCCTAGAAACGGAAAAAGAGAAAAAGGACTTAAATCAATAGATGTAAAGATGGAAATAATAGAAAAGATTAGCTCGTGACAGGAGAAAGAAGCTAGGGGAGGCCTATATCGAAGAACAAGCTGACAAACGAGCTGGTTGCTGAAGAATGTATTCATATTTACCTAACCGTAATAAGTTTTCTTTTTCTTCTTAATCTTGTTTTAAAATAACATTTATATAAGTTAAACCTGAACTGCATATTGATCAGCGATTATTTTGTATATCTGATAAATCTGATAAAATATCTATTTCTTCATCTTTTGAGTTGCTTTAAATTCAAAACCAATAATTAGTTTTTGATTTATCGTAGCTTGTTACACGTAGCGTTTCGTTTTTTTTTTTATTTTTATTTTTATCGTTTTACGTTCTGAAAAAGCAACAGTATATAAATCATAGTTAATGACTAATATAGTAAGAGTGCGCCAAAAGAAAACCTTCAAAAATTATATAAGAAATAATAATTTAAAAAAGAACACGTAGCGTGTATTAAACAGGCAACGGGTAATTTTGCTTCATTCATTTTGCGTGCCGCGTTGCATACACATCTGAGTTTTCATAATACGTGTCGTGAGTTAAGAAAAGAAAATCTCGGGAGAATTCCAAAGCGCTCGTTCTTGCAATATAATTTAGTCATAAATTATGTTGTTATTATTTAATGAGAACAGATTTAATAAGTGAACTAAAATCTAAAAAGTTCATCGCTTACTACAGTCTATAATAATAATAAACGGTTCACATTGGTGAAAACAAAGGATCTTACGTAAAATGTCTAATGTATATTTATATTTTTTAAGTAAAAGACGACTTCTAAGAATTAGAATGAATAAAATAATTTCCACTGAATTTAAAAGTTTCATCAAAGAGTTTGTACTCTGTTTTTTAAAGTCAGTTTTTATTTTTTCACAGCTAAGTGTATTTTACATAAAATTTTCATCTCCCAATTTTCTACCCTTAGAAATAGAATATTTTCTAGAATTTCAATTTGTTAGCTGCGGTGTCAGTCACTTTGTACGGAGTGTTTAATACAAAGAAATGACTGACGGCAGAGTAAGTGTTAATGGGACTACCATTTTTTTTAACAGGATAAGGGTGACAAACGAGTACACCGTCCACCTGATGGTAAGTGGTTGCTGTGACCCATCGATACCTACATCTATCCTCGATTAAGAATCAAAATTCAGATGCGTTGTCACCCGTAAGGACTAAGATGAGAGAATGCCTCGATTCCAGTAAAATAGTTCTCCGATTCTATACAATAATGAGTTTTCTCTGATTTTCTTCATTTGCGTTTGTTGTCTATATAATCGTATATAGAAGCGAAATACTACTGACTCACCAACTCATCGCAAGATCTCCAAGACTAAACGCCCGGTTGACTTGATAGGCAAATATAATCTATTGTTGCAATAGAGTGTTAGAGCTTGCATTTTATAAGATTAAAGTATAACTGTCGGGAGGATATACTATTTGTACTCGTATTTTTCTTGTTACTTCTTCTTACACGGTATCCTACAGCAGGGACTTGCTGAAGTGCTTTATAAAGGTCAATTATTAATAAAATAATTGTCGCGACAGTCAAATTTTGAATTGATTACATGCGTGAAGAATAGTCTTACAAAATCAGCTTTTTAAGTATTGATACTTGAAATTATATCAATGTGTATATATCGTTAGGAAAACATATCAATTGTTTACTAATTGAAATCGAAAACTTGTCTAATTAATAATTGAGCGCGACGAGACAGTCATTTGATTCGTCAACGTGCTGCCAATTAGAGATGTGGTAGCCAATTAACGGTATTGAAATACAACTTAATGAACAAATTATCGAATTTCGCCAAGAGGGAAACTTTGAAAAACATAATACTGCGTAATTGATGCAAATAAACAACATGAAGTAACAAAAAAAATAAAAGAAATAATCTCCTTTCTGAAATAATTTTTGTATTATAATTTTTTTTTGAATTATAAAATTACTTTTATTAAACATATTGTTTTACACTTTACTTACAAAAAGTAATAAATGAGCCCAAAAATATTTTTTCCTTTTATTTTTGCCTTATTCAAAACCACAAAATAATACAAAGCAATAAAATACATATTTCTGGATAGATATAAAGATGACTATGCGCCAAATCCGTTTATCAGACAACTCATCAGAGCCACCTGACTGTGTGCTCGATAGTGACACTTAAAACAACAGAAATATATAATCTTATTAATATGTTTTTAAATCAATTTCTTCTGAAATTATAACTTAAGCAGCGTCTGCTTCTTAATTTTTTTTCTATAGAAGAGCCTTTGTAATTCCATTTGAATCAAGACGATGTTAGAAGTTGACAAGAGTATTGGCTCTTCGCTCATCAAATCGCCTGCCTCATGTGGTACCTTCCACATGAGGCAAGTGCTAAGTGAATGCTAGTAGTTAGTACATTCTTTGAATGATCAGCGGTGAATTATACAACTTGAATATTGATATTATTTTAGTTGAAATTATTTTGTTAAATCAGACATTAAAAATACTTTTCATTTTTATAGAATTAGAGTGATAAACGAGCATACAGTTCACCTGATCGTAAGTGGATGCTCTGGCCCATAGACATCTACATTTATTCTAGATAAAAATAAAAATGGATGGAAAGCGTCGTGTCCAGTAAAAAGGGTCTCCGGTTCTTTACAATCACTACACGGGTAACAGCAGCATTCAACTGCTATTTTACGCTGGTATTCTGTGAGAGCGTGGTCTGAGCGTGAGACCCCGTTCGAGCTGACCCATTCGTGCTACAACCATAATATGGCCGTAGCTTGGCACTACCACTTAAACAGTTTCTTCTCAGAGGTCTTATTTTTTTGAACCGGTGTAGGGTCACGTTCATAATAGCTTTAAGCAAGACTAAATTGAATTAAAAAATTGAATTTGACTTTAAAGTGCGGAAAATTTTATACAGTTTCAAGTATAAAACGCCAGTAGGAGAATGACTGTAAAAAACCCATAGAAGCAGACAATGCATATTCGTAACGAATATTAAAATTGGCTGAAATTGAACTCCAGAATATAAATATGCGAACAATAGCAACAAGTAGTAAGGCATTATTACACACAATTAAATGAGGTATGTTTATATCAGAGGTGTAAATTATGGGTTATATTCTACAAATCACACCACTGATAGCTACAGTTCCTTTTTAAAATGCAAGAGAACCAAAGCAAAATGAAATATTAATGTCTCGTATGAAATTTATCAGCAACAGTTAGAGCAATTTAAGACCGCTAGGTCCTTGGACGGAAACACTTCCGCCTCGTTAGAGGTACTATTGAAGGAATCGTGGAATGGTTCTTATATTAAACTTTTTATTTTACGATCTTAGTTGACAGTAATGACTTATTTAATTTGATATTGTTTAAATATATATCTTGAAGTATTCGGAACGATATTAATGAATAAAACTATGGAATTTTATCATCACCACCTCCATGTATTCTGAATGGCAGGTATTCGATAGATGCATGCACCTCAGAACTTTGAGATCGTGCCAGTTTTTAGGGTAGAGTCTAGGTTCAGCAGTTGACTTGATTAGCTTTAATAATGGTATCGATAATTAAACGAATTTCAAAATAAGTTTGTATTATATGTAAAGACAAAAAATAAGTTATAAACAAAAAAGACTAGTGTTAGTGAAGCTTAAAGAACAGTGAACAGTTAGACCTATAGTCTAAGATGGAAAGTCAGTCAACTTTTATAACTGAAATAAATATATGACAAAGATAAAGCCTAAGGCATTCAGAGACAATCAAAAGTATAAATACAACCTTGAAAACGTTTAAATATGTGTAAGATAATATGGCCTAGACTCAAACAATTCAGCACTCCCGTCCGAATTCACTGTTACATTTACGTTATATTTAGCATAATTTAAAACATAATACAACAACAGAAATGTCAAAGATATCATAATAGTAATATATTTTACGTTATAAGACCTATCTTCAAGAATAATAAAAATATTTTATCATTGGAGTTCTCTTTACTTAACGTTTTCAAATAGACATAAAAAAATACAATCTAGATTAAAACTGGAACGCTGCCAGCGCTGATCGCTGAACCGAACTGGAACTAGATCGGACTGAAATCATAATTGAAACCGAAATTTGGAGAAACGGAATTGACTTAGAAATAATTTGCGATAAAAATATTAACGCAATGGAACCGGAAGTAATCTTCAAATTGGATGGAACATTTTCACGACTAATAATCCATACTTGAGTGAACAAAGTTCCAACCTAAAATTGTAGCGTGATTGAGGCCTAAGCAAATCTCGTTGATGCCGTAATGTGTAACTATGTAAAATACTGAATGGGAATTAATCTCAAAGGTACTATAAGTCTGATTTTTTGGTCCACTGAATTATCAGTGCCGTAGCTAGCTTTTACAGACTGGTGGATAACTAATAATATGAATAATAATACAAGAAAAATCAAAATATCAAATATCTTATATTTTTTAATTATTCATAATATGTATGATTCAAAACAATATAAATTAAATTAAGAAATTTTCCAGAATATTTTTAAAAGAAAATATTGCAATATTTAGTTAAAGTTACAGACTTAATACGTTCCACTGCTGAGCAAGGGCCTCCTTTTATTTCTGAGAGGGTTTTTAGGGCAAGGAAATGTCCGTCGTGCTACCCCAATGCGTGGTAGCGAGCCTCTTATTTTATATCTTCAACATTTTTCTTATTTCTCAGACATGCAAGTTTCCTCACGATGTTTTCCTTCACCCTCAGCGGTGAAGGTGGTAAATCACGTGGTAAATCAGCACTTAAAATTTGCTTGCAATGATTACTGTTTGTAAGTTTTTTATTTAAGTGCTTTGGGGTTATTACGAAAATGGGGGAATGATTGTTTGATTTTATGACAGATAATCGTTTTTAAAGCTTTATTTTATAGGTTAGGATGAGCCAGCTATTGTTTTTGTGTTTTTTTCGGAAATACCTCACAGGGTTAATTACGAATTATTGGACTATCGAACTATTTTCCATTGTAGTTTCCAGTGGCTGTCAATCTTTCGTCAGCATAAATTGTTATTTTGGATAAGTTTAACACTTTCGCGAATTTAACCAACGGCAGTGGGCAAGGCGTACTTACCGCAATGCCAAATATTTAGACATAGTCCAGAAGGAATAGGCGCATGAGTACCGAAAACTATTCCACATCAATTTTTTTATACGATTCCCTTCAAATTGTCCTACTGATCATATAAATGCATGTTGCCATAGGGCAACTCGGTGCCGTAGGTATTGTTTAAACTTGAATTGTTATTTTCAAACGGGACAATTTTATTATATTCTTTGATAAAATACTAATAAAAAAGTCCCGTGATTTTTTACGATAAAGTTAATATCTTCTATGAATTGTTAAGGCTTGAAAAATCCCAATTTTGAATACTTTTGACCCATTAGAAATGCATAAAGAAAAATAATAAAGTATGAACAATATTTTTTTTACATTTCTTGGCAAAATATAAATACAAAAGGTCCTATGACGTTTTACAATAAAGTTAATATTTTCGCAGTTATGAGCTTTTAAATGTTTGAAAAATCCCGAATGCGGATACTTTGACTCTTTAAAAATATATAAAGAAATTTATAAAAAAAAAATTATTGTCGCTTACCTGTTATAAAAGTTTAAAGAAACCTCTTTAGCTAGCCTAATAAATGTCCAACCAGGGAAACACTTAAATGTTTAGAACCACTGGACTTGTACTTGTGTTTATGTGGGGTAATTCCGAAAATTCAAGTGAGCAAAATATAGTTGTACTAGAATAATAAAGTATGTATCATTTCTTTTTGTAGAGGGGTATAGACGAACGAAAATTAAATCTAAACCTTCTGTCAAAAGTCAAAAAGGACCACTTTTACGAATTTTCGGTATTACCCCGCGTTATATCGGAATTATTGTTTTGTCCATGTTCATCTTAAGACCTATCCGTTGGGAAACACTATTGAGGTCATTGAGCATAGTGCTTAGGTCCTCCAGCGATTCTGCCATAAGGACTATATCGTCGGCAAATCGAAGGTGAGTGATGTACTCGCCATTGATGTTGATACCGTACCCTTTCCAGTCCAGAAGCTTAAAAACGTCTTCCAATGCAGCGGTGAAGAGTTTCGGGGATATGACGTCACCCTGTCTTACACCTCTCTGCAATTGGATAGGTTTCGTATTCTGGTTCTGTACTCGGATAGCCATCGTAGCCCTACTGTACAAGCACTTCAACACTTCGATATACCGACAGTCAACTTGGCACCGCTGAAGGGACTGCAGCACCGCCCAAATTTCGACGGAATCAAAGGCTTTCTCATAGTCCACATACGCCAGACATAGTGGCAAATTGTACTCTTCGGACTTCTGTACAACTTGCCGAAGGGTATGTATGTGGTCTATGGTGCTAAAGCCCTTTCGGAAACCGGCTTGTTCGGGAGGCTGGAAGTCGTCAAGTCTGCGCGCGAGACGATTCGTAATGACTCTCGAAAACAGCACGTAGACGCGGCTCAGAAGGGAAATCGGTCTGTAGTTCTTCAAGAGAGCGTTGTCACCTTTCTTGAAGAACAAGACCACCGCACTTCTGCTCTACGCCTCCGGTGTAATGCCACCATGGAGGACAGAATTAAAGAGCTTCTGAAGGACTTCAAGTACCGGTCTTCCACCCGCTTTCAGAAGCTCCGCTGTAATTCCATCCTCGCCTGGGGCCTTACCGTTTTTAAGGTGCTGGAGAGCCATACTAATCTCGCTCAGACTGACATCCGGGATATCTTCGGAATAGTGTCGGATGAGACTCGCTCTTGGATCGTTACTCACACTTGCGTGTGGCTCCAACGATGATGTGTACAGCTGCCCATAGAACCTCTCAATCTCACTCAAAATCTCAGGTGTCCCGGAAACGATGCTGCCACATTCTGTCTTCAGCTTTGACAGTTGGCTCTTTCTGGCAGACAGATCTCTGGCAAAGACTTTGGAGCCTTGGTTCCGCTCGATCGCTTCTTCAATACGAGCTGTATTGAAGTTGGGACACCTACACCTCCTTGGGACAGATGGTCGCCCTCCCGGTGATAGAGCAAGTTGCCGGATTCGAGGATTACCGTGTCCTCCCCCTCTCTTCGGACTTCGGATAATCCTATAATATGCCAGCGCAACTTGTCTATCTCTTCTTCCAGCTCCACGATCTTCTCGTCAGTCCTCAGGGTGCGTGCGTTGTACGTTGCCAGGTCGAGTCGTCTAAGGTGGCAACCGAACCTCCACCGGAGATTCTTAGCACCCCCTGCCCCGCCGTTACCATGGTCGCCACCGTAGCCAGGAATAGCGGGGCCGTCGGGGACTGGGGGCCGTTTCTTTGTTACTGTCATTCATAGGGGGGTATTTGCCATAGTTGCCACGCTTGGCAAGCGGGTTGGCAACCGCAGTTTTTTTATTGTAATGTGGGTATTATCAGGAAGATGCTGCTGCCCATCTCCTGCCTGTTTCCCTTTGTCGCCTTTTACGACACCCACGGGAGGATATGGGGTAGTGGATATTCTTGACCGCCACTACACGGCATCATCAAGATCATGTTTAATGTCCATGTCACACCTATGCCGGTAGTTGTTGGGAGCACTAAGCTCGAAGTTGTTGACGAGTATGTTTACCTGGGACAAATAGTCCGACTAGGTAAGTCCAACTTCGACCGAGAGGTCAATCCACGGATTCAACTCGGCTGGGCAGCGTTCGGGAAGCTACGACACATCTTCTCGTCAGACATACCTCAAAACCTTAAAACGAAATTGTACAACCAGTGCGTGTTGCCAGTGATGACTTACGGAACTGAGACGTGGTCCTTCACTGCTGGCCGTATGAGGAAGCTCAAGGTCGCTCAGCGAGCTATGGAGAGGGCTATGCTCGGAGTTTCTCTGCGTGATAAACTTAGGAATGAGGATATCCGCAGTAGAACCAGAGTGACCGACATAGCCCAACAGATTAGTAAGCTGAAGTGGCAGTGGGCCGGCCATATAGCTCGAAGAACCGACAACCGATGGGGAAGAAAGGTTCTCGAGTGGCAGCCTCGTACCGGTAGGCGAAGTGTAGGGCGTCCCCCCACGAGATGGAGTGACGACCTGGTAAGACATGCAGGAAGTCGATGGATGCAGGTGGCTCAGGACCGTGCTTTGTGGCATTCTTTGGGGGAGGCCTATGTTCAGCAGTGGACTTGTGAAGGGCTGTAATGATGATGAATGATGATGATGATATCGGAATTATACCTTATCCACAAGAAAAATATGTAAAATTTTAAATGATAGTATTTACGCAACGCAAAGACATTTTATTAAGATGAATAACAAAATAATTAGAATATGCATTTCAATAAATAAAAGTCACAGGAGTTGGTTGTAAACTTCGATAGATTTTTTTTTAAATAAATTTAAATATGGATCGTAGCAACTAATCAGAAAATATGTCGGATTTACCCCAGAGCACCTCAGATTCTTCAGAATACATATCGATGTATCGACAAGCTACTTATTTGTAAGTGACACTACAGAATTAACGCGAGAGTATAAAGTATTGTTATTGTAAGAAGAATTATTTTTAGGATTATATCTTCTCATCAGCCATTTTAATTTGAAATTTACCTTTCCTAATGCCTCGCTAATAAACCTGACAAGTTAGTTCGAATATTAGTAATACTAAAGTCCTACACTCGAAGTCCAAGCAAATAACATTGACGAGCATTCTATGTTAAACAGGCATCAGAAACATCATCACCTTTTAGAACAATCTGGTGATAAATTACTAGTTATATTGTTCACAGATTTACGCTTTTTGGATTGGATGCATTTATTACAGATAGCTGATAGAAAATTGACAGACTTTTAGACAGATAGAATCACGTCTCGAAATAAAAAAAAACAACTTTTTTCGCAATTTTAAAACATCAAATTGTTAAAAATTATACTGACCTCTGTCACCCCTTATTTCCACATTTCCTCGATACCACACGATCCTCGCCGCTGGTTTAGCATTCTTAACTTGACATTCAAGTGTTACGTCTTCACCTTCCTTCACTTCTAGCTTGGAGTTAGGCGGGTGATTAATTATTTCTACAGCGTTTGGAGGTGCTGTGAACAAAAGAAACAAATAAAAATTACAAGTTTTATTCTTATAAAGTTAACAACCATTGAGGACTGTATTTAATATTTTTTACAGTGGTAGCAACAAGTTTTCCTAAATAAAAAGTGTGTCGAACGACTATTAAAACTAAGATTACTACTTTAAGTAATATTTATATGATACAGCAGATACTTATAACCAAATGCAAAACTATTTATGAAACGACATCATATCGCTGCGAGGGTTTTGTTGGAATGATTTTTTTTTGTCACACAGTCCTCATGCTTCAAATGAAATATTATTTCATCGTCATCATCATTACAGTCCTTTGTAAGTCCACAGCTGAACATAGGCCTGACCTAAGGAATAACAAAGGGAATATTATCTTCCCAAGTCGTCACACCATCTATTTGCGAATATGTTTTATATATTATTTAAATATTAAGAAATAATAATATAGCAGTGTAATGTTACAATCATAATTTTCTCACTAATGTTGTATCTGTTTTGTGGCCGATATTTTCAATACCCTAATTTGATACATATTTACGTTATTATTATAGGTAAACAATACTTTGTTAGTCCGTCGCCCGAGATGATTTAGCTCTAAGGCAGGGGAACATTAAAAAATTAATAAATTGGCATTAAAGTAATTCAGTGTTGCCATTTATAATAATCCTCTCGCGGTAATTTTTCGCAGTATTAAAACAACATTTAAGCCGACGTTTCCCTTGTCAAAAAGTGTTTAATTTATCGTTTTTCGTATTAATATTGCTTACCTAGCAACCATTGAAATAACCCAAGTAACGAATTCAGCATTATTATTTTTGAATTAAGGGCAATGGGGAAAAATGATAAAAAAGCAACTCATATTTTATTCAATAGCTAATTGAATTGATAAATAATGGTTTTGAGTAATCTAGGTTTTTAATTTACTAATCGACTTACAAATAAAGTGAGTTTTATAAGTGCTGTTTGCACATTGGACGCGTTCTAAATAATGATAGTGGGATAAGAATTTTTCCTCATCAGTCTACAAACATTCGATAACTCGACATGGGACTTTTCCATAGAAGGAAGAATATGCCACATACATGATGGCTTTGGCAAGCAACCCGGGTTTGATCCTCGCCGGCACCAATGAAATTGTTAATTACAATTTTAAGTGCTGATTTACCACGTACTCGGCGGTGAAGGAAAACATCGTAAGGAAACCTGCATATCTGAGAAATGAAAAGTAAATTTCGAAGACGTCTGAAGTTGGCCAACTCTCATTGTTGCAGCGCGGCGACATTTCTTTGCCCTAAAACCCTCCCAGAAATGAGGGGAGGCCTGTGCCCAGCAGTGGAACGTATACAGGATGTAAATTACTTTTTTATGCTGGTTTTGTGACCACTAATCTGCAAACAGTAAATTTTTTGCAGGCTGATATTTCATTAAATTAAATTACATAAAAGAATGTTAATACTTAACTGCATTTAAACGTTTTGCAGAGAAATAAATAATACAAATATTACTTCTACATACACATATACAAAAAAGTAATTAGTATAAACATCTAGTACATACGTATTATAATAAATCAAAAGAATAATCCATAATATATTTTGTTTATATAACTGAAAAAACCTTTAATAGGCCTTACATTTAAGGTGTATACTTTAAGTCCTTAAAATTGTTAAATCGCTGTTGGTTTCTTAAGTAAATACAAAAATGGCCAATTCACTGAAATCATTAGCATCATATCTAATGTATGCTATAAAAATATTTTAGTTATGATTCTTATTAAGCATGTCGTGGCTGTTTTAAATTAGTTTTACATTTAAAATTAAGTCTATCTATATTTGTGAACATGTATTGTAATTATCTCTGGCTGTCCTTAAATAAATAAATAAATCATCGTTATTACAGCCTATTAAAGTTCACTACTAAACATAGGTAGACTTTGTCATAGTTCCCACGCTTGGCAAGATGCTTTTTCATATTTTGAGGAAGGAAGGTGCTGCAGCCAATCTGCTTTTGGTTTCCTTCTTTTGCTTCTAACGACACCCACACATGCAAATGGGGTACCTAGTGGATAACTTTACGCTACAACTACGTTACACAAATAGCAATTGTTAAAACAAAAATAGAATATATATTATATGAGTTTCCTTAATATGGCACATTTATGTTAAATGGTGGTCGCCTAATAATAAAATAATTAAAAAACTGTAGACGCCACCCCGCCCCCCAACCATGGCAACTTGTGTGTGTGGACTGTGTGTACACTACAGCTTACAAAACTGTACCATTACCTTCATAAAACTTTTAAGTTTGTTTGATTTGCTAGCTGTATAATACACTTTCAATTGCACTTTAATATATAAATACAGGTACGATACGATTGCTCGCGAGTCGACTTATGTGGCTCCCACAGAATACCAGCGCTGCTGTAACTCTGTTACTGTAGCATTATACTGAGTCGGTGGCCTTTTTGTTGCTGCTATCAATTTTTTTTAAATATCTAGTTCATTTTGTTGTTATTAAAATTGATATTCTGCGAGTTCTAGCAACATTATTTTATTTTATATTTTATTTATTGGATCTACCAGCATATACTACACAGGTTACATATACATTTCTTAAAGTATTTATATTACATGAACAGGTTATGTAAAATCATTTAAAGGTAAACACTACATGCTACTGTTGCTAGTATTGTTGCGATTGAGAAATATGTTTTTTCTTTCTTTCTTTCAAGATATTCAATATACAAAATATAAAATAAACGTTTTGGTGCCTTAACATACACTCTACAGACTATTTCATTTATCAACCTTTTCAATCAATTTAGTAATTCTTGAAAGAGCATGTCTCATTTGCTGATGATTGACAAATATGTGCGATTTACTAGAAGTTATCTTCCTAACATAACTTCCTTGTGGAGTCGACTACTACCAGTGATTTTTGGACCTATACGACTTAGGGATCTTCAAGAAAAGAACCTAAACTTTTTTAAAAGGCCGGCAACGCATTAGCTCTCCTGGCGTTGCAGTTGTTCATTGACGGAGGTAGTCACCATCAAGTGGGTCGCATGCTCGTTTGCCCAATTTAAAATCCAATTTTATTAACATTTAAAACAGCATACAATCACTGCAAACAAATTTATTGATGTCACAGCTTCAATGTCACGCAGATGCAGTGCCCCAGTTCTGTATCTCTGCCTGTGACAGTTACGTCGACAATGGAGCGTCGCCGTGATAAATTCAAATAGTGCAGCGGGTAGTTGAATAGGGACTTCGGAGCCACACAACATTTTAAAAATACTAGGCATCGTAATATTCTTTACATGGTATAAAATTGCGCCATTTTGGTATATTAAAAAAACTGTAAATTTGTTTTTAGTTGATTTAAAAAAAGAAGAGGTTCTCAATTCGAATGATAAACTGATTGAAATGATTATTTTTTTATTAAATAGGTAAAATAAATATAAGAAATTTTTAATGTAACTATTTAGACGACATTCTAGGTATGACTTTTAGATTGTGATATTGATTAGTCCACTCAAAAGGGTCAAATAATAAAACTTAAGAAAGTAAAAACCAACTACTAAAAATCCGCCATTTTGTTTATTTTTTTTTCAAATGGCTGAAAAATCTGATAATAATTGGGGCCTTAAGACGAATATAACGATATCTTAACTGTCGAAATCTATTCCGCGGTTTGGAAGATACGAGGTAATAAAGAAATTTACAAACACAAGATACGCGCAAAAATCATAACCCTTCCTTGGCAGTCGAGTGAAAACAAAAAAGCAACAGAAAAATTATTTCGAAGAACAAAATTCTGGTCTTTACTTTTCTTTTTAGGTTCAGAATTAATAAAAATATATCTTAATTGTATCTTAAATATTACATATTTTATCAACTGTCGTAAATGGCCGTGCTTTTTTTAAAGGATAGGGTGACAAACGAGCACACAGTCCACCTGATGGTAAGTGGTTGCTGTGGCCCATAAACATCTACATCTATCCTCTTTTGCGAATCAAAATGCTGATGCGTTGTAAAAGCAGTTGTGAAAGCAGTGTATGAGAATCCATCATCCCAATTCGTACCGTGGGTACCGTAAGCCCACGATAGATGGCGGTATAACCATCACGTACATCATCATCGTCATCGTCATTATATTTATCACCATCATCATTACAGTCCTGGATAAATCCATAGATGAACAAAGATTTAACCCAAAGAATGCCACAAAACATCACCTACTACCTGCATCGTCTTCTTAACTATCTAGTGACACTCGAGAAACCTTACTTCCCATTGGTTTTCATTTCTTCATGCTATATGGCCGGCCTATTTTGCTTGCATTTTGCACCCAGCTTGCTAATCTGATAGGCTATGTCAGTTACTATAGTTGTATATGATAAATCTAATTCTTCGATAGGCGATTCACCTAGTAATTAAAGCAAATACTTTTCTACTATGGCCGGAGTTCATACTGACTTTTGGGGACTGATAAAGAATCATTACAATATTGTCACCAAGTTTATGTGCCATAAGCCAAACATGAGAAGGATAGTCTAAACTTCTCATGTCTGGCTTATGGCCATATAATCAAACGCTACTCAAGTTTAAGATGCCGTTAAGTGTCGTGGTGTCACAGTCATTTCGACTTAAAGTGATAAAGACTGCACGAGGCTTAACGGCATCTTAAAATTAAAGAGCGTTTAAGTATTTGGGCATTAATCCTAAACGAATATCGGAGATTGGCTCCAATACAGTATCAACGAACTACGATCTACTACATCATATCCAGACAGCAACGCCCCCAGTTTTGTATATTGTAACATAGGAACCGCGATACCGTAATCAAGTATTCTAGTTACTAAGCAGAGTGATTGAATTATATACTATTGAATAATCGATCACAGAACATAAAGGCCCATTAGATTTCATAAAATATTCCCAAACGTCGTCCATTGTCTTTATTAGCTGGTTGCTCAATTATTCCCACACAAAGGCCCTTATACTGTCCCATTGTTTACTCAAAGGCGACTATTCACTATCAACACTGTTGGGTGTTCCTGTTAAAGTTTAGTAGTTCCTTACACAACAAGAGTCAAGTTTTCAGATAAAGTATAAACTACCACTATAGACCACATGGGGTAAAGTCTGAAATATTATCGAAGCCAAAATCCGAGGATAGCAAGTACTGAGTTGATTTAGTTCACTTTGAAAATGAATCCGTTGGCCTAATAGTATAAGCGGAAGCGGTTAAAGGATGGTGTCGTTGATTATAATTGCCTGTTTGGTAAAAGGACTAGGAAAGTATGCCAATACCAATTAAAAACCACTTTGAAAGATCAAGCTGTGCCGAACGCATATATAGTTTGATTGGACACTCGAAATACAAAATTGGGAAGTAGGTTAATTTTCAGTTGAGATTGAAAATTCGACATCGAATCAGAGAAATGAATAAAACCACATATATCGAAGGATTCATAATAAAATATGGTAAATAAAATAAGGGAATAAATTTGTAGGTAGCGCGGTATTATAAAGAAATCCCAGTTTCCTACCGGTGTAGAGGCCAAAAATAAATATGATTATTCAGATCAGCCATTTCGAGTCCAAAAATGTGTGTTTTATAGTGAGAAAACATACATATTAGAGAAAAAAATCAAAACCATTTGATTTTTTGAGTTTATTTTATTGGTAGCCGTTTTATTTAGTATTGGCTGCAGATATCTATCTCTTTCAGAGTCATTCAGTTGTTCAGCAGTGGACTCTTAACGGGCTATAATGAATGAATAAAAGTTATCTTAAAGTAGAAATATTAACATATTAAAATAACAAATAGTGTTTGAAGAATCAAAATTGAGACACACAATAAAGAAATACATTCAATTCTATTGTAAAAATATTATGAATAATGTATCTAAAAATAATAGGTAATATTCCTTAAAAGTACTTTCTTGTAACATGCATTATTATTTTGTTTTAGGAAATTTGAATGAGTTACTTTTACTTTTAATTTTATTAGCAGTCACCAATCACTATGTCACCGTGGATGAGCTTAATAAGTATTAATATTACCTATATGTATTACTTGCTTGCACATTGTTTAGATTGTAAGATTTGCACTCTTAACATAATATTGTATTTTCTCTGTTAGTGATTTTTTGTAATATTATAAGAAAAGTCGGGAAGGGACGCCCTACGCGAAAGTTAATCGACCAAATTGGCGATATATTGAAAATGGGCCAAATCAAGAGTACCTTTAACCGAAGAGCGTGTATGCGTAGGTATATGGATGTGGAGGAAGCGAGAGAGGTGTGTCAGGATCGTACTAAATGGAAGTCCATAGTCTCTGCCTACCCCTCTTGGTGACAGGCTCACGCTGTTTATGTTATGTTATGTCATAAGAAAATAAAAGTCTTTAATATTAAATAGCAGTTTGTTAATCCGAGATTCGATTAAATGATTTAATTAAATGTCAACCCGCCCTCTCCTGTCAATTGTAACCAACGTAACAGGATATTGCTGTCTAGCGACCGACAGTTACGCTCCCCTGGCGTTACACAAAGGTGGGAACAAGGCTTTGTCGTGGTCAGTGGTCAACAGCGTTCGGTAGCTCATTTGTTTTTCTTTATTTTTCATCTCTTTGTTATTGTTTCGTAAACAAATGACCCAATACAAAACCTTGATTAACAGTTTTTACGTCAAGTAAACATTTATTTATAAAATATATTGTAGCATTGAAAAAAAAGAAACTTAAAACAAGCAAGGTAATGCAACAATAGTCAAATGATCTTTATCATTATCATCATCATTACTGCCCGTAACAACTGAACAAAAGCCCTCCAAGGAATGCTACAAAGTACGCTCCTGAGCCACCTGGATCCTTCGAATTCTTGCATCTTTTACATGTATCGCTCCATCTAGTGGGGGTAGCCCTACAGTCCAACACCTCACTTTCTCACTATCATACCATCTCAGTTCCTTATAGCCGCCAAAGCTGACTACTTTACGTCAGAAGGGGTCCTCACGGAAAAATTTTATACTTTTTCTCGCCTAGCCCCTATCCGCCAAATTCGTACCGTCCGATAAGGAACTTCGTCTCAATAAAAACTTTCATTTTTAAATACGCTTTTGTTATAGTGACCTTTATTACATGGAAATTTATTATTCAGTTTTTCACCAATTCCGCGTTTATGAAAAATCAACAACTACAATGAAAAAAGTGGTTTTCTTTGCACGCATCGCTGCAATATCTATGTATTTAGGTGGAATTTATACTTGCTCGTCGATAAAGTCTATTATAATGTATCGTTTGTTACTAAAACTTTATATTATAATTTATGATGTAAATATTATATAAACTGGGTTATCATAATATTTAGGAATACATAGATGATAATTACTCATGGGAATAAGGAAATCGCTGCCAAGCTGTATCTTATTTGATATTTATTCTTAGTTAATTGTATAACAATACTCTTTTAAAGTCCCACTGGGTTTCTTGCTGTTTTTTATATAATAAGGGTGACAAACGAGCACAAAGTCCACCTGATGGTACGTGCTTGCTGTGGCATTTAAACTTCTACGTCTATCGTCGGTTAAGTGAATCACCTTAATACAGACTATATTATAGTCTAGCAAGGAAAACAGAACGTCACCCCCAACTAGTGTCTTTAAGTGTAAGATTTTTGAAGTGAAAAGTTCTTTCGGCACGTTGAGAACTTTTAGATGGGGAAAAAGCACCGAACTCGAGTGACCATCACACTCAGATACATATATACACTCAGATATATATCGGATACCTTTATATATCTAATGTGTGTGTGTGTGTGTGTGTGTGTGTGTGTGTGTGTGTGTGTGTGTGTGTGTGTGTGTGTGTGTGTGTGTGTGTGTGTGTATGTGTGTGTGCGCGTACATGCGTGCGTGCGTGCGTGCGTGCGTGCGTGCGTGTCGGTGTGTGTGTGTGTGTACATCATATATTATGTTTGTGAAGCTAAAAAGTTCACTTCTGACGTGCAGTTCTACGAGCCTACGACTGACAGTTTTCTTTCTGTATGTACTACAAGTATAAAGTTAACCCTGAGAATACAAATGTGTTGTTAACCCTGAGAACTAAGATGTTTCTAGTAAAACGTCTCCAGTTATCTAAACTTACTATACGAAACACAGCAGCCTTACGCTGCTCGTTCACGCATATGGTATTCACGTATATGGTATACTGTGAGTGCGTGATCGTACCTCAGTTACAGGGACCCTTTGCGATACAACCATAATAAAGCTGTAAGCATAGCTATACAACGTAGAATGAAGATCTTTCCGGAAGAAAAATACTTTCCGAAACAGTGGTAAATTAAACTTAAAATGACATTCTATAATTATTATTTATAATTTCTTTTGAATAAAACATTCTATATTCATTTCTGTAGAATAATAAGACGATCTTCTTGATTTATCTAATCTTAAGTTACTTCCTTCGAGTAATTACGTTTGAGTGATTTATCTAGAAACGGGAAGTCAATAGACGTAGATTGCTTTATTTGCTGTGTGGGGGGCCTATGTGAAGAAGTATACGATCATAATAATTTCTTATATTTACGCGAATACTACTCATTGATTATAAAAGTATTTTTAATGATTTTATTGTCTTTAATTTTCTAATTTTTAATTCCCGACGGGACGATGGGGTGGGGGGGGGACTGAGATATTTGACGTCCCGTTATTATAGTTTGCCCGGCTGGGTTTAGTTTTTGAGTATTAATTTTTGGTGCGATCTACGCAAAACGAGCTTACAGTCTCTAGTTTTGTCTTGGTTTGGATTTAATTATAGGATCCCAAGCAGAATGAGAGCACCCATCCATCTTCTATATTGAAATTAGGGTGCTTTTAATTTAAATAACCTTTCGTTGGATGGTTTGTGCTCTATCAAATCTGATGTAATATGGCGATCTTGAGCTGTTCACAGGCTATAGTAAGTATACGAGTTATGACTCGCTTTTCACTACAAAACCTACGATGTTGAAACAATTATGATCGGTTTGTAACTTTTGTACCGTTATTTGACTGGTGGTGGGTCTACATTTCTACCTAGGAATCTGGGTAGGTACCACCATCTTTCCTATTTCTACGTATATCTACGTGTGTACGTGGTTCCAAAAGATACAGAGAGCCAGCGTAATTACAGATATGCAATAGAATCATCGATCACTAATAAAAAAACTAGATACACAATCAGTGACAAAAAATGTCCTTACGGAATGAGCGCCCAGTCGAACATTTGGGTGCGATTTTAATTTTTACGTAGCTTTGTGAATACAACTTTAGTCCATGCATTTAAGGTTGAATTTACAATAATGTATATTTATTTCAATTAGAATTACATCAAAAAAATTGGCAACAGTTTTTAGAAAACTTTTGCATGGGATTATTTATCTCAAAAACTAGATTAGTGATCGATGGATAGAATACGCAAATAGATGCAACATCTCTTCGCAGCGACACTGAGTCAAGCCAATAAGGAAGAGCTCGAATAAAGAGTTTTTATTATTGACAGCATTAAAGCAAGTACTAAGAGTAGTTTAGTTACCCTATAAATATTAAATATAAAACGTTATTAGTAAGGGAATGTTTCTTCTACTTCATAAATTGCGTGAGACTAGAAACTTGATTATTATAGCAATCGATAGAGCTGTCTTCCGCAGAAAAAGCAATCCGAAACGCTGCGCCATCAGAAGATTATGTCTTCCTGTTCCCGACGAATTTATAAAATAGCTACATTTAAGAGATCTTACTATTGCTATTGAAGATTAATGAGATTTTGTGTAGTAAGTTTTCACATTAAGAAAAAACTAGTTGTCCTATATAAACAGTTTAAAAGATATCATACAAAAGCAATTTTTTATACAACTTAGCATATAATACCACAGTTCACCAGACCGTAATTGGGTATATCCACGATCAGTCATCATCGTCATCATCATAATTATAGCTCATCACAAGTACATGACTTAAATACTCATTCCTGTCACCCAGAGGTAGGCGAAGACTGCGAATGCGGACTTCTATTTAGCATGATCCTGACACACCCCTTTTGCCTCCTTTACATCCTTTCACGTACGCATACATGCTCGATATACTGCTGAACAGAGGCCTCCCCCATGAAATGCCATAAAGCACGGGTCTAAGCCACTTGCATCTAACGACTTCCTACATATCGTATCACGTCGTCAGTCCATCCATTAGGGAGACGCCTTATATTTCGCTTACGAGGCCGGTACAAAGGCTTTCTTCGCCATCGGCTGTCGGTTCTTCAAGCTATAAGGCCGGCCGATTGCTACTTCAGTTTACTGATCTATTGGGCTACTTTATCAAATACTCTGGTTTTATTTTTTAATAGAACAGACTCGTTGTCAACATAAAACTGTGATAGTAAAGCTGTTTCGTATTATTATTGAAACCATGGCAGCTTAAACATTAAATAAACCAGTATACTTACCTTACTTACGAAACCATGAGTGCCATAGGTTTGCAACATCTTTTAAAATATTATCTACATCATAAAATATTAACAAAACAACTTACTCATATATACGATGTACAGTTAATCACAGACATGTATTTGGGCAGTATCAAATATATGATGAAGTCATATCAGTTTTAGCACCAATGTTTCCAACTCGCATTTGCCCAACATCTGTTGTTTTCTGGCTCTCAATTAATTATCAGATGTTTCAGCAATAAGCTATGAAATTCAACCCTCAAACGAAAACAAATGTCTTTTGTTTGCGTCGCGGACTCGAACAATGTGCCCGGGTCTTATCGACCGCACGGGTCTCAAGGACCCCACGAGTTACTTAATCAAACACTGCTCTTTGTATGTAAAGATATCAAGACATTATGTAGAGTGTAATAAATCCGCCTCGGGTCTGTTTTGCGACACTTCGTTGTCATAAAATGTAATTTTATTTTGACTGATAATTTTGAGAGTATGAGATGTAGTTATAGTTAATGATAAGGGAAAATTATAGGGGGTTATTCGTGTTTTCTGCCGACTTCCAAAAAGGAGACGGTACTCAATTCGAGTGTATGTTTTTTTTTATGTGTGTTACCTCATAACTTTGTACTGGGGGAACCGATTTCGATGATTCTTTTTTTGTATGAAAGCTGATAGTTTTCGCGTGGTCCCATATGAATTTGATCAAGGTCAGACCAATGGTTATTGAGTTAATCTTAAATAACTTATATTGAAGTCGCATATATTGAAGTCGGCTGTACAAAATTTTTAATTTTTAATTATTCTATTTATAGCACAGTTAGTTATAGGTCTAAATTTATTGATAGTATCATAACTACCGTTACCGTTACAGCCTATTAGAACCCACTGCTGAACATAAGCCTCTGATACTGCTGCCCACGTCCTGGTTCAGTTTCCCTTGGTCGCCTCTTACGATACCCACAGGATTCTTACATCGTCACTACGCGGTTAGCATGAGAACTTAAAATAATATAATGAATGATCATAATTATGAGAATTTAGCTGGTTGATACACGTGATTAGAGGATTACCCCACCTCTTCCTGCGGATATTACAGCTAATTTACGCAGATAAGTTATTGAGAATTTTTTATTTTAAGACATACGTGATAATTGAATGAATAAAGAGATTAAGTGACATTTATTTTGCGCTGCAAAATCGCTGTGGGACTGATTAAACCCAATAGTCATTAATGAACAAAAGCAAGTAATTAATATTGAAAAGCGAAACTAACAAAATGATTTTCAAAGATTCTTTGATAGCCATTCTCGGAATTATTTATTCCGCACAAACACCTTCTGAGTAAAGTTCTCAATTGCGAAAAGAAAAAGAAAGGAGAAAGGAATGAAAAAACTTAATGAAAGCGTGTATATACCCGGCCTAAGTTTATCCGGGTTTTGTCTTAAAGTTTCGTATTGGATCTTGAGACTTGTGGAAAAAGGAACCACGTAAAATCGTTGATCGAGTTTGAACTAAAGTAGCGAAACTGATGGAAATATCGGTAAAGAACTAAATTGTCAGGTTAATCAAGCGATACGTTTTTGATAATTTTGAGCAGTAGGCCGGATTGAAATATGGTGGTGTTTGAGGTGTGTGTGATCCAATGATTCCAAATTATTAGCTCGAATTTTATGAAATTCGAACTACGCAGGCCTTTAGTAGTTCCTTAGTTTGAACAATCCTTAGTTATTATGTTTACAGACTGCATACTTGTTAGAATGTGAACATACTCTACGTGGTAGAGCCACGCTACAGCTATATTATAGTTGTAGCACAAATGGATCGGCTCGACCGTGGTAGGATCGCGCTCTTACAGAATACCAGCATAAAATAGCTGGTTAATTCTGCTGTGTTTGGTATAGTGAGTGTAGAGAACCGGAGACCCTATTTACCGGAAACGAGGCATTCCATTTTAGCCCTCAGGAGTAGCAACGCATCTGCATTTTGATTTATGGGTAATAGCATCCACTTAGCATCAGGCGGACTGTGTGCTCGTTTGTCACTCTATGTTATAAAAAAAGTCAAATTAGACTTTGATCGGTATTAGAAGACCAGTGCAGTGCAAAGCGTTATATTGCCGCGCTGATGTATATAGCATATAATATCGCATACAAATAATGGTTTGAGTTCTAAATATTTGCTCATATCAATTTTATAAAATGTAAAACGCCTTCAAGATACATGAAAAATTCCTTATGGTGTGAGGTAACTATTTTGAATGTCATAAGTACAACAATGAAAAAAGTTTTAAAGATGAAATATTTCTTGTATTGTTATATAAATGTGCAACTTAGATTTGAATTAAATCTAACACAGATTAATTTTGTAAATAGTTTTTTGTTTCTTATTAAATTGAGATATTTTGATTTTATTTCTAATATACGGAATTTATTTATTAAATACTTTAACTGCCATATAGAATGGGATGCAATTTGGAATTTATATTCTGGATAAAGGCAAGAAAAGTTTTTTTTTAATGTATATATCATATGTAAAATATAACTGGATATTAAAGTTAGCAGATATTTCACACATAGATACTTATCTTTCCGTGGATATAAAACTTGTCTGAGCCCCACATGTTTAAGTGTCAATGCGAGCTGTGAGGGAGTTTTGAATAGGAACACTGTCAAAAAGGGGATCTATTTTCTACTTGCTGTGGCTTTGAGCAGACTTGTCTCGCCACTACCTAGCCAATTTAGAGAGATCTATGATGGTACTTAAAAACATCGTTCTTATGTTTTGAGTATCTACTATTTGAAAGACATGTTAAAATACAGTAGGAAGAATGGGAGACTGTGAAATAGTTAACTTATTATATCAAGTTCAAAAAGCGACACTAGCATATGGCAGGGTGCGGACCGCAAACTCAAAGGATCGTGAGTTCGAATCCGCCATTCGACTAATGTCGTGAACTACTCCTGACACAACCATTTTAAGTTCACCAAGAGTGGTTAAAGGGAATATTGGTAACGTTAATAGTATTGTTAGTATTTTTTTTTATAAAAAATGGTCTAAGTTAAATCCTATAAAAGATGTAAAACAAATTTCATTTTCCCATATTTTGTTAATATTTATGTTATTTTTGGCGTACAATAAAGTGTTATCTATCTATCTATCTATCTAAAACTCACAAGATATTCCTTATCATAGGACACTTTTTTGTATTTGTATTCTCAGAGGTAACAATGCATCTATAGACGTCTATTTTCGTAAGTAGTTGTAAGTGTCATTGCGCTGTAATATTCATTTAAATAAAATAAAATGTTACACACTGCCAATTAGTTGAGCATTTAAAAACGTTTTTAATTTTGTTAATCAGTCTTTGGAGTAATATTTCGATACGCTTTTGTAGCTTTTATAGTACCGCTACTATTCTCAAACGCCCCTTAATGAAGCCAGCACTCAGTCTTACTTCTAATTACATTAGTGGTCTGGCAAAAATCGCATTTTCCGATGCTCTTTCGCTTTTTCACGGGTAACGTTCGATTCCTTCATTTTTAAAAATTTTATTCCATTTATATTCGTTTTAAACCTTCTTGGTTGCTTTACTATTTCTAGGTTAGGTTCTATGTTAACTGTAATAAATAAGTTTTTTTTAAAAATAATTTTTATTGAGGATATTTTCCCTTCAAAACATAAATCAATCAACATTTTGAGATTTTATATAATGAACGAAACATTTATTAGTTTTTATAGAATAAGGGTAACAAACGAGTACACAGTCCACCTGACGATAAAAAAAAAACTGTGACACATAGATATCTTCATTTATCCTCGATTAATAAACAAAATGCAAATGAAATGCAACCCTGAAAAATAAGATAGAATGGCTCATATCCAGTAAAAAAAAGTCTAGGGATCTCTACACTCATCCTACAAAACACAGCAACATAAAGCTGCTAGTACGCTGGTTTTCTGTGAGAGCGTAATCCTTCCTCGGTAGAGCCGACCCATTCGTGCTATAAACATAACATAGCTACAGCATTCGTCTACTACGTATACTTGAAATTATATTTGTATGTAGCTGATGTAACGATTGAATTTCATTTAAATATATACAGTGGAGATATTTCAAATAAAACGTGGCCATGTATAGCAGACGAATTAAATGTTATTTTCACTGACTAACACTGTTTACTCACTGTTTGAACGAGTACTGTAGACGAGAGTCTATTGTTTTTACGAGTTTAAAGCGGTCGGGAAATACTTCGGTTTGTTTTTTTTTAACGTCAAGTGAGAATGTACGGCCATTTTTAAAACGCGTCTGTGTAATTTGAATTCCTTAGCCCAAAAACTTGGATCAAAACTTTCATTTTTCATTTCACATTTAATATTTCTTATAACTCCATCATTTGAAACGTTAGAAGAAAAAATATATTCTCTTTTTTTATGTGTTTCGTGCCAAAAATAGAAAAACCTTAATACTTATGGAATCATTATTCAAATTAAAATCAGTGTCTGTCTATTATAGAACATATTCTTAAAGACCATTTTGATACATTGACCAAATTTCGGTCTGGGCCGACAGTCTCAACGGAGATTGGCCATCTGTGCAAAACAGGATTATAGGGCACGATTTTGTGTGTGCAACACGTGCACTCTCTAATCTCTCACACTGATATTGCGATGGGATGACCATCAAATACAACCGGGGAGAGATGAGGCGCACGAACAACGGCTTTATGTGCTTTGCGAGACACGAGAATACGAAACGCTGCTACTGAGAGTTTCTTGATAGAAAAACTTAACAACTGACTTTGGCCCGACCCTATATTCGAACCCGCAATCTTATAGTAAGCAGTCGCTTAATAATAATAAAACAAATATAAATACATCGGCGTGGTTCATTTCGTATAAGGTCGCACATAATATTTACCTTTGCCACCGGGTCTTATTTGTAGAGGTCCCCTATTGTGTTGCCTGATTGTGAGCTCAAATGTGCCTCGTGCTCTCTGTTTTAGCTAAAGGTGGAATGTTACGAAAATCTAATAAACCTTAATATTTAAGGCCTACGTGAATTAAATGCCAACTCAGAAACGTTAAGCTAATTTAGCTATATATATATATATATATATATATATATATATATATATATATATATATATA
Source organism: Parnassius mnemosyne (assembly GCA_963668995.1). Taxonomy (NCBI): domain Eukaryota; kingdom Metazoa; phylum Arthropoda; class Insecta; order Lepidoptera; family Papilionidae; genus Parnassius; species Parnassius mnemosyne. Next base: position 25,264,059 of record CAVLGL010000091.1, read on the forward strand.
TATATATATATATATATAACATATTGTATACCAGTTTGGGGTGGCACTACGAAAACGAAACTCCTACAACTGGAACGTGGTCAACGATCATTAACAAAGGTCATGTACAATAAATGACATAGATTCCCTACAGAAGAACTTTACTCAGTTAGTGGTTTACTAAGTGTTAGAAAGTTATACATTTTAAATTTGTTGTTAATAAAACATAAAACAACTTTCTAGGACTGCCAAAGTAGTAATAGACGAGGAAAAGTTTTTGCATTAACTCTAGTCAAGACAAATTTTGCTAGTCACCAATTTAAAAGACGGGCTGGTTATTTATACAATGTAGTCAACAAAAAACTAAATATTTATTGACTGAACTCTAATGAGTTCAAATAGACAGTTACAGAATGGCTCCTGAAACTTAAGTATAATGAAGTCGAGGCATTACTAAAAGTTATTAAATACATTTTACACACACAGACAAACACACACATGTGTACATATACACACGCAAACACACACACACACACACACACACACACACACACACACACACACAATCGCGCGAGTGCGCGCGCACACCCATAAACTCACATAAACTCGCACACATATACAAAACCATCATTATATAAATATGAGCTTAGTTTCTTGTATTTCTTTTATTAATTTATTTTGTGTTTATTTAATTCTTGCTATAGAAGAGCGGGGCATCCTGCCACAAGCATATATTTACTTAAAAGGATGTTCCACTTACTCCCATACCTATATAATGTATGATCTTTTTAAAGAAATAAACAATTTTTCATTTTTCATTTTCATATACATATATTGTCTTATAATCCTATAGATATAATATTTGGACGAAATAACAGACGTTCTACCAGTTATTCTGTTTAAAAAAATTTGGGTTCTTATTAGGAAGATGCTACTGCCAATCTCCTGTTTTAGTTTCACTCTGAGGTGTGGTGGGATATGGGGTGGTGGATATTCTTACACCACCACTAGTACACGGTTACAAAACTTTATTAGTAAAAAAAATACCTTGCTATTTCCTAAAACTCGTCGACTACGACTCCTTGTGCAAATTAACATCGTCGAAACACTTAATCGTGTTAAGAACAATTTTATTTCCTCACAATAGAGCTTTTTTATCTTCCTAATGTTGCCAGCACGTACGGACAGTTTCACATCAAGTTAACCAACCTACGTCAAATAAGAAGTGGGAAGTAAAGAACCACGTTTTAATTAGGACGTCTTATCTACTTTCGACAGGCCTCCAGGGCGCAAAGGATGGGGGAGTTGAAAAAGTCAATAATTACCTTTTTCTTATGGCCAGCGGCAGGTTTAACTGAGCGGGCGCGATTGCAAGCGGCTTGCGGAGTTGTAACTGTAGTTTTTATTTCTGAGTGTGTTTATAAACTGTTAAAACGGACTAACTAAATAATATTTGAAGTTTCAAGTTAGATTATCTGTTTCTACATTGGGGTATCATTTTTTTTTTGTATTTAAAAATAGTTACGTTCACACTAGAATTTCCTCCTGTATCGTGAAGGCAGTTCACATACATAAATTTAACAAAGACAAACATCCATACCCGGAAAATCTACCTATTTATAGGCCACACAAATACTTGTTCTGTGCGAGATTCGAACACGCAGCCCTCAGCCCTGCAACTCATTGCTAAACCACTGCACAACGGAGTCGTGTAATCGAATGTCGTAATTAAGTCTATAATTTTTAGAGCAGTAAATTTGGGCCATTTCTGAAGCTCCTACTCCTCAAGAATTCATTTTGTTTGGTGCTTATATATTATATAATAATATCGCTTAATTCCATGGATCATTTATTGCGATAGGTGAGAGTTATCGAAAAAATGTATCCCAGAGTTAGGAATTTGGCGCAGTTTCTCCCACGTGGCCTTTGGCCCTGCGCTTGATCTCTGGCTGGTTATGTCAGATTGCCATTCCATCCGACTATAAGACTGCGCACACACTCATATGTCTAATCTCAGTTGAGACTGGTTGCTGTGACCATAATTTGGCCTGGAGAACATTATAGGTAAATACTGAGCGTTAGAACTTTCTTATACTACAGATTTCAAAACATCTTTCCATATATATGTATATGTACTTTCAAATTATTTGGAAATCTATATAAGCGAACAAATATTAAGTTCCCCTCTGTCACCTATTAGGACACCGACGCGAGGATTGCGATAGTGAAATCTTAATTAAGGATAAATGTAACCTATACGTCATAGCATCCACTTACCATCAAGTGAACTGTGTGGTCGTATGTCCAAATCACTTATTACTATTTCATTTTAATTTTATTTCTTACGTAGATGTAAGCTTCATACTAAAAAAAAAATGATAAATTTATTCTTATCACTAGCAGTCAACCCCGGCTTCGCACGGATGATTTCTTGCCTCGACAACAGCGCCACCTACCGGATCCAATTGTGAATCGTTTAGATGATTCAGGGACCCACTCAACCACACATAAAAATTCATCTAAATCGTACAGCCGTTTTTGACTTTTAGCGAGACTAAAGGAACTATAGATTAAAAGTTTAATTTTTAAACGCCCCCGCACCGCCTTTTGTGGGTGGAATTTCGTTAAATGCATTCTTGTTAATTTTAACATACCAAATAGAATATTCTCTTCTCTTGCTCTAATATATATATATATATATATATATACAGATTTATAATATATATACACATAGATTTATAATGTAAGCGTCAACTTAAGTATTTCTAAAAATCCTTACTGGAGTCCATTCGTCCATCCATTACAGCATATAAAAGTCCACTGCTGAATATTGGGCTTCCTCATAGATTGCCTCATGGTGGGTTTTCGCGATAGTTGTGCACCACCACTATTTATTATTTAAATATATTTAGAACAAAAAAGTAATATCTTTAAGGTGATCATCAACCCTTATCTAAGATATTATCAAAGGACAATAAATACGCTTACAATTACGCAAAGCTTCTTTTCATAACGATTATTAGATTTTGTAAAGAAGACTTAAATACGTTGTTACGTCTAAAGCAAAATTAGTTTTCCTTATACATCTCGGGATGGACACCTACGTTATCTTATTTAACAAAAGTTATTTTGAAGCCAAAATGGTCATATTGGATTTCTTTAATCAAATACTTTTAATATACAATTTTCTCAATTTAGTTACTAACTTAAAGTATAATTAAGGTAATATAAGTAAACCTAAATATAACTAGAATAATTAATAGAGGTCTAGGTTTTCTTGAATTACTTCAATTATTTAAGGCAAACCGGGATTAATCTTTTCTATTAAACCGACTCCAAAATGGATAAGGTTTACATTTCATCGGAATCTTTGTTTTTTTTTATGTATGTTCACCGATTACTCGAAGACGCCTGAAGTGATTTGGAAAATTCTTTTTTTGTTTCAGAGGGTATACTTTTCAGGTGGTGTCATTAAAATTTTATCAGAAACGGTCTTTTAAAAAATCTTCAATAAATTATTTATTTTATCACTTGTTATGGTAAGAGAAAGTTTAACGATTCATTATATTTATGGGAATACTACCCATGAAATAATTAATTAAAAAAAGTTGAAATTAACCCTGTAGTTGCAGTGTAAGAATATCCACCACCCCATATCATCCCGAGGGTGTCGTAAGAGACGACAGAAGGAAAATGAAACAGAAGATGGGCACCAGCATCGTTCTGACGATAACAACTCAAAATAATAAAAAGAAAAATGCGGTTACCAAGCATGGCAATGGCAAAATCCTCCCCAAGAGGCGATCCATGTAAGAAACCTATATTCAGCATTAGACTTTTATAGGCTGTAATGAATTGATATTTACACAAACACTGCTCATTGAAAAAAAAACAAATTGACGGATTTTATCGCGTTTAATTAAATTATTCTTTTACTAATTTTGATCTCTCGATGTTTCTGGTTCTTTATAGCGTCCGTGGTCATGGCGAAATACATCAGATTAATGTTGTTATTTACGCTGGTATTCAGTGAGAGTGTAGTAGTAGTGTAGTGAGTGTAGTCCTCCTACCATCAATCCAACGCATTCATAACATAAAACACTCACGCCTCTCACCCAGACGGGTAGGCAGACACTATGGACTTCCATTTGACACGATTCTGACACACCTCTCACGCTTCCTTCACATCCATATACCTACGCATACACCGACGAGCGTGTAAAAGTGTGTGTTAAAGTTACTCTTGATTTAGCCCATTTTATTTACGTGGTAGAGCCATGCTGCAGCTATATTAATAGTATAGTTGTAGCACGAGTGGGTCGGCTCGACCGGGGAAGGACCACGCTCTCACAGAATACCAGAGTGAAATAACAGCTTAATGTTGCTGTGTTTCGTATGGTGAGTGAAGAGAACCGGAGACTTATTTTCCTGGAAAAGAGGCATTCTATCTTAGTCCTCACGGCTGATAACGCATCTGCATTTTAATTCGCAAGCAAAGATAAATGTAGATGTCTATGGGCCACAGCAACCACTTACCATCAGGTGGACGGCGTGCTCGTTTATCACTCTAATTCTATAAAAAAAATATCGCCAATTTGGTCGATCAACTTTCGCCGAGGATGTTCCTTCCCGACTCTGCCGTTCACCTCATTGAATTCTTTATTCAGCCATAATGCAGCGTGGTCCCGCGAAGTAAAAAAAAAAACCTCAAGTAGCCGTAATTTTATGGTCTCCTTTTTACGCGCTAGAGTTACACTGCAGCTTCACCATGTTTGTAGCACAGATGGTCTGTTTCTTGCGTTTATTATAGAGAACCAGAGACCCTTTTCATTGTAAACGAGGAATTTAATCTTAGCCTTCTGAATGAACGCATCTGCACTATGATTCTTAATCGAGGATGGATATAGATGTCTTTGTTCCACAGTATCTACTTACCATCAGGTGGACTAGTTGCTCGTTTTTTACCCTTGTTTATTAAAAAATCTAAGGACCAATGTTTGCAATATACGCTGCACGCCCCGCCATGTTACACGCTCGAGCATTTGGGCACTCAGGAACCGTACTCTTCTTTATAGCTTCAACATGGTTTCATTAATATAATTCAGTAACAAAATAAATAAAAAGTACGTGAATATTTGTTTTTAGTACAAATATTTAATTTTATTAGAATTGTGAAAAGCAGTATATAGTTCTGTAATGGCCCGTATAGAAGAGTTGGGTATGTTTGTACTTAGTTTCAAAACTAATTTCCGCGAAATGGAAAGGCCCCGTTTTAATACCAGTTCGTTTCAAAACATGGCTTAAACGTTTCTGCATAAATTATGAGTATTCGTATATTTTAAATTTATTATAATAATTAAACTTAATTATTTAAGCAGAATAGAATAGAATAGAATGATTTTTATTCAATATTGATTATACATAATACTTATTGAGCCATTTTTTTATTTACCACTGGTTCAGAAAATACCTCTTCCCTGGGAACCAGCAAGAAACCCAGCGGGACTTTTTTTTAAATATAATTTCACATAACAATAATTTTGTTTATACAATTTTGAATGAATTTTCATAGAACCAGCATGGTGCGATCACCTTATTCCCAGGGGTTATTTTCATTCATGTATTCCTTGATATTATAATAACCCTTTGTGTACAGTTTTTCTTTAATAGAACTTTTAAGCTTGTTTATGGACAAACTTTGAACATATTCTGGGATTTTGTTATAAAAGCGTATACATTGCCCCATAAATGAATTACTAATTCTATGGAGTATGGATTAAATAGATTGGGTTGCCAATAGGTTCGATAACCTATTGGTGGTTTCTACATTAGACGTCACGTGAAATATTAAATTTTTAAAATAATACCTTTATTTTAAGTATTTTATGGATATTGTTAAAGTTTAAATTATTAATTGAGACAAAAATATAAATTAACTTTACTGAAGTTCTGTAGTTACACGTATAACCCTAATGCTTTGCTTTCTCACTTTTTAGTTAATTTCACCTAGTGTACACCTTGTACAAATCTTTGCACAAATACACAATTCATCATCATCATCATCGTCATTACAAGTCTATTTCACAAGTCCACTGCTGAACATAGGCCTCTCCCATGGAATGCCTCAAAGCACGTTTCTAAGCGGTTAAAATAAACTATTATTAAAAGGAAATTCCAGTCTACGATTTTTATATATACGCTTTGAAACAAAAAAAAAACATTAATTTCAACTTGAAATGATATTATTGAGTATCGTCTCCAGTCTGTTTACGAAATTGTAGTATGTGACTTAAAATTATACGCATGTACCTAACTGAAGCGTTATTAGATCATGACGCGAATGAATGACGTAATTGCAACTAAGTAATATAACTTACCTATTACCTTAGTAATTTGATAATTGCAATTAGCTGTTATTTTGGGTTTCAGTAAATGGATCTGAACGAGTAAAGTATGTTTCAATCTCTACACCAACGATTGTAAAATCAATACTTATTTTTCAGAATCAGAATCATATTTTTCTTTAAATTATTTCCTCATTTTTAATATTATCAAATCTCGCAAATATGTATCAAAGACTAGAACAGTACAGGCATGAAAAGAAAAAGAAACACTTGATAAAAAATAAATAAAACGCAACCAACAAAGTTACAAAACAGGCCCGCTACTGCATTAACTCGGAGGACAGTTGTACCATTATTGCCAAGTTCTCAAATTGGTCCAATATGTCGTAAAACGGCGAAATTGTTTTGTTCGCATGGCTGTCTCAGTATAGCTCATAAACGTTTAACAGACTGGCGGGCGTTGTTTTTAACGAGTTTCCGGAGTTTTTACTTCCGCATGTGATAGTTTTTTTTTTCGGTTGCATCAATTGAGACTGTGTCATTTTTAACCAACTAAAAAGAAAGCTGTGAATTCGACTTCGACTTAATTCGATTATACGAGTATATTCTTTTTTTAGTATGTTACGTGATATACACACCAAATGTGAACTGGTTTTAATGATAATTTTTAATTAAATAGGTTATATCTTAGGGGTGTCCCATACAAATTTTGGGAGAAATCCAACGCCTAAAGTTGGAAAATGAGAGGCGAAGTTTTTAAGCTATTTAGATGACATTCAAGTTATTATCTTATGAGCTTGTGATATAATCTACTAAAAATTAAACTACTAAAAATAAATATATCTACTAAAAATTAAAAAAAAACACTCATACTAAAATTGAAAAGTCTGAAAATGTTCATCTCCACTCCTCACGTATTTGTTGAAATGTATATATGAACGCCTAAAGATTGATTTCAATGTGAATTTATATAATAGGTGTAACAAAAGGACACGCAGTCCGCTTGAAGGCGAGTGGATGCTGTGATCTACAGAAACCTACATCTATTTCAATTAAGAATCAAGACGTAGTTGCGTTGTCACCTTAGCGGATTAAGACGAAATGCGTCGTCACTAGTAAAAAGGATCGCCGCTTTTTTATACTCAATATACGAAACACAGCTGTATATTATACTTCTATTTTACGCTGGTAGTCTGTGAGAGCGTGGTCCTTCCCCGGTCTAGCGAACCTGTGTAAATGATGTGAGCATTAAGTATACGGTTTTTACCTATTATTAAATGCGCACTTAGTATATTAGTATTTTAGAATTCATTATAAGTAGCATTTGTTAGTGAAACAACAAAAACTTAGCGTGACTCTTCTTCGTTAATTTTTTTTTATAGAATAGGATAACAAACTAGCAAACAGTCCACCTGATGGTAAGTGGTTGCTGTGGCCCATAGACATCTACATCTATCCTCGTTTGGGAATCAAAATGCAGATGCGTTGTCACCCGTGAGGACTAAGATGGAATGTCGCTTTTCCAGTAAAATGGGTCTCCGGTTCTCTACACTCACCATACGAAACACAGCAGTGTAAGCTGCTATTTTACGCTGTTATTCTGTGAGAGCGTGGTCTTTCCCCGGTCGAGCCGACCCATTCGTGCTACGACTATACTACTAATATAGCTGCAGCATGGCTCTTCCACGTAAAAAAAGTTCTAAATTATGAGTAAGATCACAGCAGATTAAAGACGCAATACGTTAAATGCATCTTCGTAATCATGATCTTTAGTTTCTTAGTTCACAAAATTCATACTTATATTTGATTGTTGTTTTTACACGTTTTGGATAGTAATGAAAATAACAACGCTCTAATCTGTATACAGAACAAATGGAAGTAGCTTGTTCTAAAATCCATCTTGGCAAGCTTACAATTGCTAAACGAAGCCAAAACGTTGGCGCATGACCTCACAATTGTCGAGAACGTATTTTTTATGCCCAAGTCGCCTCCGCAGTTGCAACGACACAAAAGGCACCAACGTACTCTTCACGGGTGGGCTAGCGCAGTGCTCTCGTCAGAGAACTTGGTGCCAAGAGAGGCAGATATGCATCAAACGTAATAGCGCGGACTTGGCACTACGCCGCAATGTATTGTTTAATTTTTAGTTTTACTGTTCCGCTGTAGATTTGGCTTCGCTTAGGGACAATCGATCTTAGGATATCTCGGATTCACTCGTTTGTTTGCAAGTAGATGTTTGTTGATATTAAAGTGCATGTAAAGCTAATTTTCAAATGAAACACGCAGTATTTTAATAACATTTACCATTTAAACGTGTTAGAGCTACGCTGCAGCTATATTATAGTTGTAACACGAATGGCTCGACTCGACCGGGGTAGGACCATGCTTTCACAAAGTACCTGTTTTGACTGGCCTGTTGGTCTAGTGGTTAGTGACCCTGACTGCTACGCCGGAGGTCGTGGGTTCGATTCCCACCCAGGACAAATGTTTGCGTGATGAGCACGATCATTTGTTCTGTGTCTGGGTGTAATTTATCTATAATATTTATGTATTTAGAAATATATAAGTATGTTTATCAGTTGTCTAGTGCCCATAACACAAGCTCTGCTTAGCTTGGGACTAGATTTTTTTTTTTTTTTTTTTATAAGATAAGGGTGACAAACGAGCACACAGTCCACCTGATGGTAAGTGGTTGCTGCGGCCCATAGACATCTACATCTATCCTCGTTTGCGAATCAAAATGCAGATACGTTGTCACCCGTGAGGACTAAGATGGAATGCCTCATTTCCAGTAAAAAGGGCCTCCGGCCACCTGCACTCACCAAGCGAAACGCAGAGGTAAACCTCTACTTCACGTTGGTATTCTGTGAGGTCGTGGTACCACCCCGGTTCGAGCCGGCCCATCCATGCGACGTGCCGCGTGGCTCTATCTACAGATGGCGTTGTTTGATAGTTGTGGAATATTATTATATTATATTATTATATTACCAGCGTGAAATAGCAGCATAATGCTCCTGTGTTTCGTGTGGTATATATAGAGAACTGAAAACCCTTTGAATTAGAAAGGAATCATTCCATATTTGCCCTTAGGGGTGAGAGCACATCTGCACTTTGATACTTAATCGAGGATAGATGTAGGTGATTATCAAAATGAATTCCAATTATATCCACTTAATAACTGGATAAAGATAACATTTTAGTGTATGGATGATGTAACAGTGATAACAACGATGGTTTTTAATAACACAATGTAAGCTTGAAGGCTTAACGACCTATCATTATTCGACGACATTTACGCACTAATAAATGCGGAGATTTATGTACATGTGTGGCATTATAAAATATCGGGGATCACATAAAATACGACGGACGCGTTTTGTCCGTTATTCGTTTTCACATTTTAGTATCTTTCCGCTTCTCTATTCTATTCGTAAACGTAAGCAGAGTTTGACTTTAATTGAAATAAAAGCTTAGAAAAAGGAGTGGAATAATTTGCCGGCGTCTGTCATTCCGTCCGATTACAATCTGAGCGTCTTCATAGCAAGAGTGAATAATCTTTTGTTACGCCTACACAATGAAATTTACAATCTAAGGTTTCATCAACATTTACTACGAGGTGGAATTGTATTCACTAGCTTATAATAAGTAAAAAGAAATTATAATTACGACCAGCAAGAAGCATTGAATGATTATTTTATTAGTTATATTTTTATTTATTAAAAATTATCAATAATGTTCACACAACAAAAAAAAAACTACATATATATCGAACACATAGTCCATCTGTCCATCGCCTATAGACGTCTACATCTATCCTCAATTATGAATCGAAATTCAGTTGAGTTGTCACCCGTAAGGACTGATAGGACTGCCTTGTTACCAGTAAAAGTCCAATTCTCTACGCTGACCATACGAAACACAGAAGCATTATTTTTCTGTTTCATGGTAGTATTCTGTGAAAGTGTGGTTTTACCTCGATCGAGCTGACCCATGCGTACTTTAGCCATACTATAGCTGCAACATGGCTTTACCTCGTCAAACGTCACGGAAAGCTATTAGATATGGTTGTCGCTAAGTCATAATAAAAATTTATAATGCTTGACGGCGCGTCTATAAAATTAATCGCGTCTATAGATCAAGAATGATCGAGAGTTTGTGTCACTCTAGCGGAGTGTCATACCGATGGTGGCGGTGTAGAATTTAGGGTAGATCGGGAAACCCCAATCGCGCAGTATAAAGTTGTCTAAGTCACTATACGAGTACTACGACTCTCGAAATGACAGTATCGCGGTGCTGTCCGTTGCAGTAATTCTTTTAGTGCAGGCAAAGATCGTGCTACAATGAGATGGGTAGTGTTGTTGGTTGGTATACTTTGGTGATATCATGTAATTACGTCCCTCACGTTACGCTACTGTGTGATTGTGACGGGGACATATTACGGTATGATGGAACTGTGATTGCTCTATACAGAATGTATAGTGCACTACACTATTGTTTTGCTGATTTTAATTAATTACGTAAGCAAGAGGGCAAGTTGAACATACGCTCTTACACTATTATTAATTTTAACAATCAATGTACTGATGTATTTCCGATATGTGAGTTCAGTAGTTGTTTGAGTAAAATGATAAATAAACAAAATAATTTATGGACAAATAAAAAGCCTGTAGAAATATATATCTTTTGTCATTATTATATAGAGTAAGATCAACACACAATCACAGAATTACCAGTGTTCTTTTATTTTTTATTATCGCAATAAAATATAATTTCATCAACGAAAAGAGAGGATTTCGTCGTCTGAAAATAGAGGAAGTTACGACGGAATTCGCCGGGGACAAGTGTTCTCGTTAGTATTGATTTTTTTCTTTTTTTCTAAGGTTGAAAAATATTTACTTTCATTGTTTTTTCACGACGCGATTGTTTTGTGTTAGTGGTGATGTAAGAATATCTACTATCCCATATCATCCTGTGAGTGTAGTAAGAGGCGGCACAAGGAAACTGAAACTGGCGATAAGCAGCAACATCTTTCTGATAACAAATCAAAATAATAAAAAAAACACTGCGATCTCCAATAACTACGCCAACAAGCCTGTAAAGTGTGGCAACTATGGCAAAATTCCCTCTGGAACAATCAAATTAATATATTTTAATGAGCTACTACTTCTCGGTACGCGAGCATCAATGAAAAACAAAGTAAAAATTACTTTGCCTATATTCACTTAATGATATAAAATGATGTGTCTTACTTAATTTAAAGTGCATCTCCCGCCCTAACTCAATTTTTTATAGGATAGGGTGACAAACGAGCAAACAGTTCACCTGATGGTAAGTGGTTGCTGTGACCCATAGACATCTACATCTATCCTCTATAAAGAATAAAAATGCAGTTGCGTTGTCACCCGTGAGGGCTAAGATGGAATGCTTCTTGTCCAGTAAAAAGGGTCTCCGGTTCTCTACACTCACCATCCGAAACACAACAGCGTTAAGCTGTTATTTTACGCTGGTATTCTGTGAGAGTGTGGTCCGACCCATTCGAACTACAACTATACTATGAATATAGCTGCAGCATGGCTCTACCACGTAAAAATGCGTGCACTATACCCGTTACCACTAAGTACCACTACACTAAGAAAGACACATCACCGTCGCTAATACCGCTAATCGCACCCACCGCACAGTCTACTTCACCTGAGGATGCCTCGTATAGAGGGGTAATACGTGTCGTATTATCTACGGTTGTGTGCTTTTTCCTAGTGAAGTGGTGTTGGGGTTAGTCTGGCTGGGATTGGTGGTGATGAGGACAGTGCACGCAATTGAGGGAGGGCGGGAGGGAGATAAGACACATCTTTTTATTTAACTAAGCAGATATAGGCAAAGTTATTTTTACCAACTTTAATATACGTTTTAATCGCAACAAGAACATATTTTCTGTAGATCCATAATTAGACTAGTAAATAATGCCGAAACCAATCTATCAATTTTATACGTGGTAGAGCCATGCTATAGGTATATTAATAGTATAGTTGTAGCACGAATGGGTTGGCTCGACTGGGGAAGGACCACGCTTTCACAGAATACCAGCGTAAAATGGCGAAACATAGCGGTTTCGCTTGGTGAGTGGAGAGAACCGGATACCCTTTTTACTGGAAAAGAGGTATTCCATCTTAGTCCTCATGAGTGACAACGCATCTGCATTTTATTCGCAAACGAGGATAGATGTAGATGTCTTGAGCACACAGTCCACCATCAGGTGGACTGTGTGCTCGTTCGTCACCCTTATCCTATTAAAAAAAAACTAGCATTAAGTTCGTCCTTTGTTACCGTGGCCCTCCTATTGGCTGGCTGACATTCACGCGTCATTTACGAATAAGATCCACGGGCAATGACGTGATTCACATTGGTGGTAGCTAAATAAGTACTATTTAGGATGTCATTTAAAGTAAAAAAAATGGTTTTACAACTCATATAAACACTTGTTGATTGCTTTAGAATAAAATTTAGTCGATACCAGTCATGTGATTTCAAACTCAAACTACATGGAAAATATGTCTTTTTTCATTCAATATTGCTTTAGCTCTCTGTATCACAATGATTGTAGATAAAGTACGCTCTATTTGTAGATGGCATTTTTCCATTTGACACAACACGTGCAACATTTGCTCGGCCCCTATCTCCCCTGGGCATCGTTGGATACAACTCAATCCAGTGTGAAAACCGGCTATAAATAATAAGTTGATTTTAGCGTTAAATAATTTAGTATATATGGCAATGTTATTTTTTTTTTCACTTGTAACACATTCTTTTTTTGTGCGTGCCCCTTGAGACTTTTGATAGACTGTAACGGTAACGGTTAACGCCAAGTAGATGGCGATATCTGAACCAATCGAAAATATTGTTATTTCCATAAACACCCAAGAGGACATCGTATCTGTACTTAAACAAGTTTAAGGAATTCGATTTAATTAATGCAACCTGCAGTGGTGGCGTTAAAGGCTCGCCTCACTTCTCCCCGTAGGTGTAGAAAGTAGTAAGATGTTTGTACATCGTTTTGATTCTTTTTTCCTTAATTAAAGTTAATGCTCGACTACAATCCCGCCTGAGGATAAGTGGTAATGAAATCTTGGTAAGTAAATCCTAGTGGCTTAGTGCACTATCTTTTTTATACCTTATTTCTTCGTATTAAGCGATAACTTAAGTTAAGCGATCTATATACTATAATATTGATTTTATTGGACTACATTGGAGTAACAATTTTACTATGTAGAGCACACGAGCCATTATCGCACGGAACGAATTGTAACGTGCAATAGTTGAGAAGTTCATTTCTTTAATGGAGAACTAGTTGATTGACCCACTGAGAATATACTTTTTAAATGGTTTACTACTCTTTCTTACAATGCCAAAATAAAACGATCATTATTAATTGCTCCCTTTATATATGCAAGCATTATATAATCTTCCAAAAGCCATATAAATCACGTAGTCCACAGCTACTGAAATTCATAATATATTTGGTACTCGATTTTCGAGATGTTAGTGCTGTTAGCCTATGCGGTTCTTACAGCCTTCATTTGTCACAGGGCTCGCGGCCTGAAAGTAGATCGGATCTCGTATGAAAGAGATTATTTTTGATTATAATAAAATTGCAAGAATTTTACGTCCGTAATAAAAAATAACTACTAATCACTAATAGCTACTGTTTCATGTATATGGATATGTGTATGTATGTATACATGTATAGATAGATCTGTATATGTGTATGTTTATCTTCGCATATCTTATATGCCATGATTTCTCCCCCACTCACTTCACTTAATGTTTTTTTAATTAATTTTTAGCTCTATGTTATGTATGTACCCCATAAATTCAATATGGGTTCTATTTTGAAATCAGCGCTGCTGTCGTTTAGGTAGTACAATAAGCAGTTGGCGGAATTAGGGATGTAATTTGATTTCACGCAAATACTATGGTATTTTTTTAATCTAGTGTTATTTATTTTTTATTTGTGATATCAAATAAAGTTTTATTTCTTTCTTTCGTTTACGCGTATCTACTAATGTGCTCTTCTAAAGACTAAGATAGTGTAAACCGGCGATAAGAGAGATAGAGAGAGATAAGATCTATCTGCTGACACCATTTCAAATATCAGAAAGATCACATGATCATCATGAACTGCGATGGCGAAGCAGCGTCTAGATCGATGGAACTGAAATTTTGTATACACGTAAATTTCGGATGACAATGCATGGTTAGCTGTGTGACGTCATTCTAAATCCAACATGGCGGAACACCCAAGATGGCGGATTTGCTATTTTTAATGCACTCCTACAATATGACATAAACTTTTACTAAGCTTGGTGAAAGGTAAATCCTTCCCACAATAATTTGTCAGCATCCCTTTCCGATCGATTAGAATTTTTGAAGAATAATTGTGACAAACCAGCACATAGTCCACTTAATTTTAAGTGGATGCTGTGGCTCATAGATATCTACGTCTATATTCGGTTAGGAAACAAAATGTAGATGCAGGGTCACCCCTGAGGACTAAGATGGAATGCTTCATTTCCAGTAGAAAGGGTATCCGGTTTCTATACTAACTTACTAACTTGAGCTACTGTTTTAAGCTGATATTCTATAGGAGCGTAGTTCTTCACCGGTCAAGCCGACTCTTTCGTGCTACAACAATTATTTAGCTTCAGTATGCTCTACAACGTAAATAATGTGGTTTGTGTGCCTTTAAGGCAAGAGTGAATAGGTTTCGTTGCACTATGATAGTCCGATTGGCTATCTAGGGCTTCAACACTTACCATGCGATTGCAATTAAGCACTTAAAATAAGTTAATCAAAATAATGAGACAGGCCGAAGACGCGATATAGACTATCACGCATAAAAAAGAATTATAGTAAACCAAATTAAGTTAGTACAAAAAATTTCAAAACAAAACGATACAAGAAAACTTCAGTTAATGGACCACATTCATCAAATAAAAGCATTATAAAATTTAAAAGTAAAATGCAAAATATGTTATAAATTAAACAGCTCTCTCAAAGAACATGAGATTTTACTTCGTGAGCTATGAAGAACGCTACCGGACGCGACTGTAAAACTCGGTTTTATCTTAGTTGCATTACCCTTTAGGAATGGAAGCATATTTTATCTTGAACCGGCAGTCGCCTGCGATTTTTCTACTCATTTAAGCATAGAAATACTATGAAAAATACAGTGTATCTCTTTACTTCATACTCTTATCGTTATGGTCGCAAATAAATAAAAAGTCATCATCATTATTGCAGCCCTTCACAAGTCCACTGCTGAACATAGGCCTCCCACAAGGAATGCCACAAATATTGGTCCTGAGCCACCTGCATCCATGGACTTCCTGCATATCTTAACAGGTTATCACTCTATAATCTAGTGACAGCTCGCCCTACACTAGGTTTACAGGTAAAAGACTGCCACTCCAAAAACTTTTTTCCCCATCGGTTGTCGGTTCTTCGAGTTATAGGCCGGCCCGTTGCCACTTCAGCTTACTAATCCATTGGGCTATGTGGGTTATTCTGATTTTATTGCGAATATCCTAATTTCTAAGTCTATCAAGCAAAGAAACCCCGAGACGAAGATAAGATGTGTCGTAATGTCCCGAACGTGAAAAGTTAACGGCATAGTCAAAAAAATTTTTTCAGAAATTTAGGTTTTATTTAATACTATTATAAACGTCAAAATATACGCTAGTATGCCATGCCAGAATTGATGTTGCACATCAAAATTCATATAAAAACGTACAATAACAGCCTCCACGTCCGGCTGCTGATCGGAAGCTTCTATTCATTTCTGAGAGAGTTATGGAAAAAGAAAGATTGCACGACGCTGTCCCAGAAATAGATTTGTTTTTAAATTTTCGAGTTATGTTTTTAATTAAATTTGAAACGAAGTACAAATGTGAATCGATGTATAAAATATTAAAATAATATTTTTTATTTGTTTTGACCACTTTAATAATTCCACAAACAAGAAAATCAGAAACATTTACTTAATACCGATATATTTTTGAATAAATAACGAAACTCCAGTTCCGAAACATCAGTTATCGGTTTTGAGTGGTAATGACAATCGATTAAACGTCATCGCCGCAAATTATCAGACTCGATTATCGAGCATGTAAACGTAATATCTGGTACGGGAAACCATTGAGGTTACATGAAGATAATTATGTTCTTTCTATTATATATTATATGAATTAAAGCAAAGAAACAAAAGTCAATCAAAATAGATAATTACATATCTTAGCCCTTAAGGTGACAGAATTATATTACTTAGCTTAAAATAGAATAAAATTTACGAAAATGTTCGTACAAATTACGCGATTTTGTAGGAGAATCTATCCGCTTACAACTGACAGGACAGTTTCAACTTGGAAATATTAAATTGTGCAGCCATTAATTTTGAAGAAACTTGCTAATGAAATTTGTAAAAATGGCTTATAATCTATAAGATAGGATTTCGCCAGTCGCCTTTTATTCCCCTTCTATATTCCTTTGGCTTGACTCCAGGAATCCGCGTAACGAACGCATTGTGACTGCATTTGTATATGGTAAAAGTAGTATCCGTACACATAGGAAAACGCTTTTTACATAATGGATTAATTTACTTTAATCTGCTATGCGATACATTTTAAAAATGACTATAGAAATGTTAATTTGCTGCGGAGACTAATATATTTATTTAGAATTCATAATTAAGGGTGAAAAACAAGTATAGAGTCAACCAATATCTGTCTATGATCAAGCATCATAATATTTTTTTAAATATTTTTTTTAATTGTGAAATGACGTAGGACACTGGTGATATTATGCTCTTTTTTATTACTGTGTTTAATTTAAAAACGGAACGTGATATATTTTAAAACAACAAATTTGTCACGGTAATGCTCAAACAACAAGTATTTTATGTATTATAAACATATTTAAAAACTGGGTAAAACGATCATGCAATACAACATTTTATAACGATGTTTGTTGATGAAAAACAACATTTAATATAAATAACATAAAAATATTTTTAGTTAATATACGTTTATTATTTTCATAGCTTGGTTGAAAAATAAAATAATTACTGCCCCGTGCAGGAATAATATAAATTACCATCATCCAACGTCCAACGTATGCCAAAATTACATGAGTAAATCTTAACACATGTTCGTAACTATGCAAATGACAAATGCTTGGTAATGTATCGTACACATGGTGTCAGATATTGAACGCCAGTTGAATCGATCTCGGCATGTGTTGTAGTAGCCAACATTATTATTATTATTATCATATATTTTCAAAGAAATGTACAAATGATAATTAAATTCGTTGACATCTCCTGTGTGTTTATATATTATGTAGTCATGCATTGACGGACCGAATCACGCGAATTTTAACCTTCCAGGGGGTAAATAAATTTTTTACAGGTATCCCTAACCTATATCAGCTCCTACTGGCAACACTATACATCTCATGTCATTTTCAATTTTTAATTAGCTAAGATCCTAATAAAATGTTGCTAATACTAATCGGTGTAAGAACTAATCAGCTGGTGCTCCACATGCGGTAACTTGATGAGCACCAACTGATTAGTGTCCAGCAGTACGGTTTCCAACGCTTCAAAGTTTCCTTCCTATGGGCTTACGAAGAAATTGTGCAATTGGATCACCAGTTTTCTGGCTGATCGGAGCATCAAGGTCGTAGTGGACCGTTAATGCTCCGATTATAAGGCTATTAACGCTGGTGTTCGACAAGGCTGTGTGCTATTTCCAACGCTGTTTCTTCTGCATATCAATGATATGTTGCAAACCGATAATATTCATTGCTATGCGGATGACAGCACTGGTGATGCTCCATATACTGGCCGTGCCAATATTTCTTGGGAAAACGTCGCCGAGTACCGGAACATACTTGTGTCTGAAGTCGAGTCTTTGCTGAACAAAGTCTCGGATTGGGGGCGACTAAATGTAGTCCAGTATAATCCTCAGAAGACACAAGTTTTTCAAGCGCGTTTACCGCTAAAAGGAACCTCTTTGTCGTATCTCCTCAGTTTCTAGGCACTCTCCCTTGTTGCCTTAACCAGTATCGGAATCCTCAGTGTCAACATATCAAGTGACGTGCAGTTTAGTGGTCACTTGGAAGAGAAGGTCAAATTAGCCACTAAAAAGATTGGCGTGCTCAGCAAAGCGGCAGAGTAATTTATGCCGGCACACCGCCTGCAACTTTACAAGGTGCAGTTTCGATGGAATGCTGTTCCCAAATCTAGGCTGTGGCTCTTTCCACTTAACCGCAGCCAGCGCAGAGCGGTTCGAATCGTTGACGAAAGAGTCCTTTCCAATCGGCTCGTTTCACTGGCGCTGCGAAGAGATATTGCATCTCTTTGCGTATTTTATCGCATCAACCACGGGGAGTGCTTTGAGGAATTGTTCGGATTAATTCCAGCCGCTCAATTTCACCGTCGAATATCGCGACAAATCTATCCATACCATCTGGATGATTGGCTATCCACCACTGTGCGATTTAAAAGAAGTTTTCTTCTTCGCAAACTTTCTTGTGGAATCGATTGCCAATAGGGAATTTTCCGGGCCAATACGACTTAAAAACCTTCAATAAAAGAGCCTACTCTTTTTAAAAGTCCGGCAACGCACCTGAAACTCCCCTGGTGTTGCAGTTGTTCATGGGCGGCGGTAGTCACTTACCATCAGGTGAGCCGCATGCTCGTTAGCCCCCTCTCCTATAAAACAAAAAGTAAATAAAAAAATGTTGGTTCTAACCTTGGGTAAAGAGCACTTCCAGCTCTCCTTTAGTTTCGTGCACTACCTCCGTCCGAAAGGTCAATCAACGTATTCAACTCGGCTGGGCAGCGTTCGTGAAATTACGACACCTTTTCTAGTCAGATATACCTCAAAACTTGAAAACGAGACTGTACAACTAGTGCGTGTTGCCAGTGATGACTTATGGAACTGATACATGGTCCTGCACTGCTGGCCGTATGAGGAAGCTCAAGGTTTCTAAAAGATTCAAGGTTTTTAAAAAGGGTCTCCGGTTCTCTACATTCATCATACGAAACACAGCAGCAATAAATCGCTATTTTACGCTGTTATACTGTGAGAGCGTGGTCTTGCGCCAGTTGATCTGATCCATTCGTATTACATAATAAAATTAATATAGCTGCAGCATGGCTCTACCACGTACAAAAACTACGTCTAGCAATACGTGACTGCCACTCTAGAACCTTTCTTCTCCATCGGTCGTCGGTTCATCGAGTTATATGGCCGGTACATTGTCACTTCAGCTTACTAATCCGTAGCTCAATATTATCCGTAATTACGTGTTAGCTTGTGTTTAAGCATAGTGAATTCATACACTCATTGCCCATATTAATAAAAATATATTTTTTAAATCTGTAGCGACTTTCAAATTCATAGACACCGTAATAATCAAAAAGCTTATGGAAGTCACATATCACTTTAATTATATTGATCGTTCTTTATAAGTTTATTTTCTCGAGGATATATTATATCGTAATTTTTGAAACAAAGCAAGTTTTATAAAAATATAACAAGAATCCACGTTTCCATCGTAATTTTTGAAACAAAACAAGTTTTATAAAAATATAACAAGAATCCACGAAACAAATATTTAAAAAAAAAACAATACTTGATACTTGTCGATTTGCTTATCGCAGCGTAAAGTAGCTATAATGCACCTATAGTGTCATTCGTTCCTCAAGTGTTATCTAAACCGTCCACGCCGCGCGAGTGTATCTCGCCCCACCTGTCGGCGCATTAAATTGTCACTTTTTTTACGACCGCGCGAGACTCTCTCACCATAAAACGGTTACTACTGAAAAATTACTATAGCTACATTCATATAAAAATATTCTCAAAAAGTTCAAAGAATTAAAAATTTAATATTGTTAAAAGAAAATTAGTCTTATTAAAATTAAAGGATGAAAATAAAGGTTAAAAATGGGAATATCAAAAAATAAATATTCGTATTTATTTTTTATTTGGAGTTTTAGAAGAAAATTATAATAGTAACTGGAGACAATTATTTTATATTAAAATAGTACATGATCATTGTTTTTAAAATGACACCATTATCAATAATATGCACTTTCTCTAATTTCTTAGTGTATTATTAACAGCTGTCTTTAACGCTGTACACGTTTAAACGGAACGACGTCGTTTGGTGACTAGTCACCATGGACAGGTAAGGCAAGAATTTTTGTGGGAACTATAGACACCGTGGATGGTTGAGTTGTTATGATTAAGTTTTCTGTACTCTGTGCGTTCGAGGGAACTGTGAGATCACATAGTAATGTTTGTGTCTTGTTGTTGTTAAGTTACCTCGCAGCTATATTTTATTAATAAGAAAGGAATTTTTCATAATGCCATGGAAATTTATTAATATTATCAACATTATCTTTAAAGGCTATAAAAAGTCCGCTGCTGAAAATAGGACTAAAGAAATTAATCTCCTAAATGGTTAGTTGCCATGGTCGCCATTTTTTATTATTCAATTGTTATCAGGAAATTGATGTTGCGATTTGCTGTGTTAATTTCTCTCTGTCGCCTCTAACGGCACCCACATTATGACTTTGCATAGTGGATTCTCCAACACTACCATTACATGTCATAGAAATTTATCTAGCAGATTTAAATCAATTGTATATTAATTTAATATAAATTATTTGTTTATTTTAGTAGAGTGTTTTAAGTGCGTCTTGATAAACAAAAAAAAATTGTTTTTTACGAATTAGCAAATACTTCTGAATCAACTTCAGATACAAATTGGAATAAATTAATAACATTTTTCTACGTAAATGAGCTTTAACAATTCGTAAGAGTCTTCTTGATGAAAGAAAAATATAAGGAAACAACCAGTCAATTAGCGATGAGTGGGAATACTTTAAAGCATTGAATATTTTAGAAAGTGCCGCCTAAATATTAATGTACGAATCGAACGGAAAACACTTACCGGAATTTTCCTATGTATATTTTTTTGTGAAGTTGGTTTCAGGTGTCCATGGACTGCATGGGCCACTTACAATCAGATGGACATTTATTACTTTAGTTTCATACAAAAACAATGGTGGACAGTGTGCTCGTTGGCCACCCATCTCTGGTATAAAATAATGTCTCTTTTCGCTGTCTGTACGCTTAGATATTTTAAACTACGTAAAGAATTTTAATGATGTTTTCTCTAGTAGACAGAATATATTAAGAGAAAGATTTAAATCTATAATATTATATAATTCTTCTGTCCGTGTGAACTCCTCCTAAACGGCTGAACCGATTTTGATGAAATTTTGTGTATGTGATAAGTTGATTATACAATGGTTTAGATTTACAATTGGACCCAGTAGGTGGCGTTGTTGTCGAGATCCAGAAATCAAGCATAGAAAGCTGGGACGGATCGCTAGTAGTTCTATAAGAATGTATTTTAATAAAGCTTTAATTTTTTTATATAGAATAAGGGTGATATACAAGCACACAGTCCACCTGATGGTAAGTCGATGCTGAGACCCATAGACATCTACATCTATCCTCGATTAAGAATCAAAATGCAAATGCCTTGTCACCTCTGAGGACTCAGATGGAATGCCTTACTTCCAGTAAAAAGAGTCTGTGGTTCTCTACACTCACCATACGAAACACAGCAGCATTGAGCTGCTATTTTACGCTGGTATTTTGTGACAGCTTATACTTGATATAGAGTTTAGGAAACGAATTTTTTTAAAAAAGAAACAAATTAGATGCTTGCTTCTGCTCGTTATAAATGAATACACTTGACATACTTTTCGCTGATTTTCATTATTGGTGCTAACAAAATGCTAGTCGTTTCGATACATAAGATGGTTGTTGACCTACTTTAACAAAAAAAAAACAATTTAAGTATATTTCAGATATACTTAACTAGAATTATGGTTGAATATGCACGACTGCTCCGAGTTATTGAAGTTAGTGATCAAAATATTATACAAAAGATAGGTATTTATGTGATCTCAATGTCTAGACATTGCAGATGACTTTCTTTAGTCCTTTAAGTCCAAATCCAATATTAAATTATTTCTCGAAGATTGTTTACAAGCTTGTTAAAATCTAAAGGATGAAAGTATTACAATGCATTAAATGGTATTAGAGACTCTTCTAGTAACTTCTTTTGATTTGATATATTTAGAAATGTTGTCTAGAACATGATATATTAAATTATTATTGGCTGAAAGGTTTTTAAGGTTATCTAACTACTAATTTTACTGTCGTTTCAAGGTCAAGGAATCTTTCGTAATTCTATCTGCTACCTACTTATCTACCTACCTACTTTATCATAAGTTGTAATTCTGGCCACAGGCCTCCTCTAATTTCTGGGAGAGTTTTCAGAGTAGAGAAGCCGTTGTCGTAATTCGTGTTAGGAGAATTCACCTGCCCTAAAAATATTCCTTTTTAATTTCTAGCAAAGTGGTGTGGCGGTGTTGAAAAGTACACTACTCCAAGACAAGCAAGGTATCTTATGGCAAATATATAGCTTCCTGTAAGGCAATCTATGTATATATATACGTAGTTGAGTCATGCTGCAGCTATATTAATAGTATAGTTGTAGCACGAATGGGTCGGCTCGACCAGTGAAGGAACACGCTCTTACAGAATACCAGCGCAAAATAAAATTGTGCTGAGGACGTGTGCTCCGGAGTTGGCACCGGTCCTAACGCGTCTTTTCCGGTACTTCTACTCCCAAGTCGTGGTCCCGAATTCATGAAAGACAGCTTTTGTCCACCCGATCCCTAAAAAAGGCGACCGCTCAGACCCGTCCAACTATAGGCCTATCGCCATCACCTCCTTGTTCTCCAAAATAATGGAATCCATTATTACCTGCCAGCTCATGCGGTACCTTGAGGATCACCAGCTGATTAGTGACCACCAATACGGTTTTCGGCGGGTCGATCAGCTGGTAATCTTCTGGTCTACCTGACCCACAGATGGGCGGAGGCAGTAGAGTCCAAGGGGGAAGCGTTGGCCGTTAGTTTGGACATTGCGAAGGCCTTCGATCGAGTTTGGCACAAAGCGCTTCTCTCGTAGCTCCCTTCCTATGGACTTCCCGAGAAATTGTGCAATTGGATCACCAGCTTCCTTGCAGATCTGAGCGTCAAAGTCGTTGTGGACGGTGCATGCTCCGACTTTAAGCCTATTAACGCTGTTGTTCCACAAGGCTGTGTGCTTTCACCAACGCTGTTTCTTCTGCATATCAATGATGTGTTGTTAACTGGTAACATTCATTGCTATGCCGGTGACAGCACTAGTGATGCTTTTTACACTGGCCGTGCCACTATTTCTCGGGAAAACGTCGCTGAGTACCGGAACAAACTTGTATCTGAAGTCGAGTCTTTGCTTAACAAAGTCTCGGATTGAGGGCGACTAAATTTAGTCCAGTTTAATCCTCAGAAGACACAAGTTTGCGCGTTTACCGCTAAAAAGAACTTCTTTGTCGTATCTCCTCAGTTTCAAGGCACTCCCCTTCTTGCCTCAGCCAGTATCGGAATCCTTGGAGTCGACATATCGAGTGACGTGCAGTTTCGTGGTCACTTGGAAGAGAAGGCCAAATTGGCCTCTATAAAGCTTGGCGTGCTCAGCAGAGCGGGACAGTATTTCATGCCGGCACACCGCCTGCAACTTTAGAAGGAGCAGGTTCGGCCTCACATGGAATACTGTTCCCATCTCTGGGCAGGGGCTCCCCAGTGCCAGCTCCTTCCACTTGACCGCATCCAGCGCAGAGCGGCTCGAAACATCGCCAACCGAATCCTTTTCGATCGGCTCGATTCATTGGCACTGCGAAGAGATGATGCATCCCTTTGCATTTTCTTTCGCATCTAGCACGGGGAGTGCTCTGAGGAATTGTTCGGATTAATGCCAGACGCCAAATTTCACGAAGGCACATCGCTGTAGAACTCCCAATACCATCCACACCATCTGGATGATTGGCGGTCCACACTGTGCGATTTAGAAGATGTTTTCTTCCTTGCACGACTTTCTTGTGGAATCGATTACCATCAGTGATTTTTCCGGACCGATACGACTTAGGCACCTTCAAGAAAAGAGCCTACTCCTTTTTAAAAGGCCGGCAACGCATCTGCAATTCTCCTGGTGTTGCGGTTGTTCATGGGCGACGGTAGTCACTTACCATCAGGTGAGCCGCATGCTCGTTTGCCCCCTCTCCTATAAAAAAATAGCAGCTTAATGCTACTGTATTTCGTATGGTGAGTGTAGAGAACCGGAGACCCTCTTTACTGGAAAAGAGGTATTCTATCTTAGTCGTCACGGCTGACAACGCATCTGCATTTTAATTCGCAAACGAAGATAGATGTAGATGTCTATGGGCCGCAGCAACCACTTACCATCAGGTGGACTGTGTGCTCGCTTGTGACCATTATTCTATATAATATATATATATATATATATATATATATATATATATATATATATATATATCTTGTCTATTAATTAATTTAAATCTTACTAGATCCAGATATCGAAACTTTGATACAGTTAAGGTAAACAGACAAAATGAATTTTAAGGGTTCCTTGTATGACAGAGAAAACCTATTTTTTATTATAGAATAAAGGTCATAAACGAGCTACCAGATTATCCCTGAGGACCAAGATAGAATGCCTCATTTCCGGTAAAAAGGATATCCGGTTCTCTACCCTCACCATACTATCTTGTCTATTAATTAATTTAAATCTTACTAGATCCAGATATCGAAACTTTGATACAGTTAAGGTAAACAGACAAAATGAATTTTAAGGGTTCCTTGTATGACAGAGAAAACCTATTTTTTATTATAGAATAAAGGTCATAAACGAGCCACCAGATTATCCCTGAGGACCAAGATAGAATGCCTCATTTCCGGTAAAAAGGATATCCGGTTCTCTACCCTCACCATACGAAACACAGCAGCTTTATGCTGCTTGCTTACGCTGGCATTCTGTGAGAGCGTGATCATACCCCGGTTGACCTATTCGTGCTACAACCATAATATAGCTGCAGCGTGGCCCTACCACGTATAATAGGAAAAAAAAATTAATTATGTAAAGTGAAAACATTTAGAAAACAATAATGAATTGTTTCAACATCAAACTTCGATGACAATAAAATTCAAATAGGCGTCCCACGCCGCCCCAATAATTAAAAAGCCGGCGCATTAAGCAATTAAAAATAAAAAAGAGATGGAATAAAGGCAGCCGCACACCGAGCAATTAGCGAGAGCGTGCCAAATGTCGCGTCACTGAATGGACCTCGTTTGTGGTGCAGGTGACGAGAATTATTGCAAATAAGAAAAGAAAAAGACAAAGTTTATGAAATCTAGATCATAGTATTCATGAAGTTTGTTTAATATAAGATAACGGGATGTTTTATGGAAATTTTAAATAAAATGGTTATTGAAAATCAATATCGGAATAAGGTTTATTGTGGAAAGCACAAAAATCCAAAGAGACTTCTATTATGGAAATAACATGTTTTTATACAAATTTAGCATACTGACAATGGTTTCAGGGCAAAGGCTTACATACGCTCATTATTTTATTTTATTTTATTAGGGATAACAACAGCCTTCATCTGTGATACATTATCCTTATATAATATGTCTTTACATAGGGCCAATAATAGTCATCGACTTTTTACAATTTAGCAGGAATCAGAGGTATAGAAAAAAAAACGTAACAACACTCATTACTGTACTAAAACAATACTTATTTGAATTAATTTGTCATGGCTGACCTAGGAAAACATTTATGCTTCAATAAAATAATATATATATATATATATATATATATATATATATATATATATATATATATATATATATATATATATATATATATATCGATGGATGCGGGTGGCTCAGGACCTTGCTTTGTGGCATTCCTTGGGGGAGGCCTATGTTCAGCAGTGGACTTGAAGGGCTGTAATGATAATATATATATATATATATAGTCAATATAAGATATCAGCGAAATACCACAATCCACAACTGACTGCCTCGTTACGAGATCTCTAAAACTACACACGCGATTGACTTGAAATTTAATATAGTTATTCACTTTTCAATGTAGACGCTCACTAAGAACGGATTTTATGATAGTTCCATGAAAATAAATTTAATAGGTTCCGCAATAAAATATTATCGAATCTATCGGATTTATAAAACTACAAATGCTACCAATATAAACAGTAGAGCTTAAATATTATAATTTAAAACTTCCATGATATTGTAAAACTAATTACTAAGTGATATATCGTTATCGGTATTGCTGATGAAACATAGGCCTCCCACTTAGATTGCCTCATAGGGGGGGATATTTGCCATAATTGCGTGGCAAGCGGGTTGGCAAACGCAGTTTTATTTTTATTTTAGTCGTTATTAGGAAGAAGCTGCTCCTCAATAAAGAATTAAAATGCAGATGTGTCGTGAGGACTTAGATGGAATGCCTTTTTTCCAGTGAAATGGGCCTCCGACTCTACACTCATCATACGAAACACAGCAGCGTTAAATTGCAATTTTACGCTTTTATTCTGTGAGAGCGTGGTCCTTCCCCGGTCGAGCCGACCTATTCGTGCTACTATACTACTAATATAGCTGCGGCATGGCTCTACCACGTATGTTTCCCCCTGTCGTTTCTTACGACACCTACATCGGATGATATGGGGTATTAGATATTCTTACTTCGTTTTATTGGTGTAATAATATCAAAATTTTATGTAGCCGTCCTTTTTTAAACAATTGCCCGGTATTATAATTATTTCATTCTTTTGCATTGTTGCTGCATCTAAGGCATGCACATGACATTATATACCATTTTTTTTTCACAATAAGACTATTTATTTTATAGCTTTTATTTCATATTCGGTCTTCATAGTCGATATCCAACTATAAATAGGTTTAAAGATGGAGTTCGAACGCAATGGCTAACTTTTTTTTTTATTATCAACCGTGATGTTCTCGTACATTATATAATATAATCCAATAGTATATATATATATATATATATATATATATATATATATATATATATATATATATATATATATCTTACGTAAGGACCGTTACGAAACCTATCTCATTTATCTATACAAATAAATAAAATTCAAGTGTCTGTTTGTAATGTCAAAATAACAGCTTTTTACTAATTGCATATGAAATTATATACGGTACACAAGTAAACAAAAACGCAATTTTTAACATTTTTGTCTGTCTGTCTGTCTATCTGTCCAGCTACTCTCCAAAATGGCTGGACCAATTTTCACTGGTAGATATCTCATGTTATAAGGAGGAACTTAGGCTACTTATATTTTAGAAAAATATTATGGGTTCCGCGCAACAAAATTAAAACCCTAAATTACACGCGGGCGACGTCGCGGGGAACAGCTAGTAATCACATAAGTTTTTTTAATAGATGATTTTTTTATTAGATTTTTAATAGATGACATATGATCACATCCATAGACATCCACATCTATCTTCGATTACGAATTAAAATGCAGTTGCGTTGTCACCCGTGAGTGCTAAGATGGAAGGCTTCATTTCCAGTGAAAAAGGGTCTCCGATTCTCTACACTCGCCATATGAAACATAGCGGTGTTCAGATGCTATTTTACGCTGGTATTCTGTGAGAGCGTGGTCCTTCTCCGGTCGAGCCGACTCATTCGTATTACAACTATACTACTAATATAGCTACGACATGGCTCTATCACGTAAAAAAATCACATAAGTGGTCACAATAGTATAAAAATACTTTAAAATAATACAATAAAAATACTCGTATATAGTACGTTGTAACTTATAGAACAATTCATCCCTTTAAAATTATACCATACACCAATTTGAGGGTGCGATGAACTTGCCAAATCAATGACGCGCACACTTCCGTTCTTATAACGGGGCAATATGGGCCATATTCGTTTAGCAAGGTGACGGGTATTGTGTTTTTTGCCAAGGGATGTCAGACGCAATTACCATTTGGCCGGACTGGCTCTAAATCGTTGTGTTCAGCGTGTAACATTGATTTCATTAGAAGTGACGTTGACTGCTTGTAGTTCGCCTTGTGTTCTTTTTTCATTAGAATCAAAATTATAACTCATACTCAATCCGCCTTATTCCAAAACACGGACTTAATATAGTACTGGAGTTAGTAATATATTTAAACCATAAACTAAGAAAAACGTTATTACAAAACGAAGATTATCTCTGGTTCAAGGATTATCTATGGTATTAAAGTTAATCTTTCGAGACCCCTAGTTTAGCTATGGTACTAACCTTTCTATATAGTTTGTGGTACTCTATACTAACCTCAATTTCGGTACTTCTTAATTTGAGGTGAGCGTTGTTTTCATTTGGTGTTATTAAAATCGTTAAAAATGGATATTAACATGATTGACTTGATGGATTTAGAAGATTTGGACATGCTAGACACCACTCGGCGACCTGATAGACATTGACATCGTGTGAATCCGTTTGAATTGAGTGACGAAGATTTTAGGTATAAGTATAGGTTCTCAAAACGTTTCGGAGAAAAAATAGTGGGTATCTTACGTGAGGATTTAGTGCACGACCCTCGAGGATGCCCATTGAGTCCTGAAATTCAAGTGGTTTGTGCATTACGCAACTGGGCTCGCCATGAAGTAAGTGCTGTTTATAATCTTGGTGGGGTCAATGTAGCTAACATTACGCTAGATAAAAAGCCAAATAATACATATTATTGTTTTATTCGTAGATTCAAGACGATACAGCTGATTTACATGGTGTGTCTCAACCAGTAGTAAGTAGGACATGTAAAAAAGTAGCGGAAATTTTGTCACGGAAGTCCCGAGAATTTATTAAAATGCCTACTACTTTAAATGAACAGCAGGAAACCATTAGGAAATTTCGCAGTATTGCTAATTTTCCTACAGTAATTGGCGCAATTGACTGTACTCACATACGAGTAAAGAAAGTGAATGCTGATGGGGGTCAGTTATATATTAATAGAAAAGGATTTTCTTCAATTAATGTACAGGTAATATACAAATATTTTAAATAGCTGTGATTGTCTCTTAATAATTTTACTTTATCATAATAGAAAATAATTTGTTTGACTATCTTATGGTAATAAATATATATTAAAATAAACCAGAAAAACATAAAGTACTAATGAGCTCTTATTTTACAGGTGGTTTGTGACGCTGACCTGAAAATCATGGACATTGTTACCAGGTGGCGTGGTAGTGTACATGACTCCAGAATATTCCGAGAATGTAGACTAAAACAGAGGTTTGAGGCTGGTGCATTCTCTGGAATATTACTTGGTGACAGTGGCTATCCTTGTACCCCTTACCTATTTACACCGCTGCTGAACCCCACAACACCACAAGAAGAAAGATATAATAGGAGCCATATCCATACCAGGAACACAGTGGAAAGATGTTTTGGTTTGTGGAAGCAACGGTTTCGTTGCCTATTAAGAGGTATGTTTAGAGATATTGAAACAGCAAAAAAAACAATTGTTGCATGTGCTGTACTACACAATATGGCCATCGACATGAGAGAAGATGTGTTTTCTGGTGAGAGAGATAGCATTGAACAATATTCATCTGAACCTATAGTACAAAGATATATTGCACCATCAATAAGGGGAAATATTAGAAGAAGACAGTTTATTGAAACTCATTTTCAGTAGGTAAACATTTTTTTTTACATATTTATATAGCTATTTATAATTAAAATTAATAATTATATTTATAAAATTGTCAATTTTTTTTCAATTGTCTAAAGCTATGTATATATAATTTATTTTATTTTGTTATTCAGAGGCCAATTTTGGCTATAAAATTACATTAAGGATCAATAAATGTATAAGACAATTATAATAATATTTCTTTTTGATTTCAGAGATAATACCCATTTATAAAGGAAAATATTTCTGCAGAGCCGTTGTCAGCTGTCAAAGAATAACGACTACATATTCACCAATATGAAATAAATTCAGGGGAGTATTGTGATAATATTTCATTTATTGAGCAAAATGCTTTTATTTAGGCTATAAATGATTGTGTTTCAGGGAAAGATGCGGGGTACAGCACATTCCACATCAATATGAAGCTATGTTATATAAAGATTTAAGTGCTTTAGAGATATGTTTAGATTTTTTAATAAATATCGTCCCTCCTCTACATTCACAGCCGGATTTCCTTTCCAGAGGTGCACGGGTCCACGGGGAGTAGGACTGTATGATGACTAAGTAATTAGGTTTAGTTTTTTTTATTATAGTTTTTTACTATTGTATATTATATTTCATTGTTATGTAAATAAAATGCATATTAATTATAATTATTTATTTTAATTATTAATAAAAGATGTACAAATATTTGCAGCAATTTAGTACCTGAAAATAATTGTTTCATATATGAGGATATTTACAAACATGTATCTGATATAGTCTCAAATATTTAGTTTTTTTTATAGGATAATGGTGATAAACACAGTGTACCACACACACACATACACACACACAGTCCATCTGATGTTAAGTAACTGCTGTGGTGCATAGACGTCCACATCTATCCTCGACTACAAATCAAAATGCAGATGCGTTGTCACCCGTGTGGAGTAAGATGGAATGCCTCGTTTCCTGTAAAAGAGGTCTCTCTCATACAAAATTTGTACAAAAATTTATCCAAAATTTGTCAATAAACAAGTTTAAATGTTTTATTAAAGAAACATTTTATAAAAAGGTTATTATAATATCAAAGAATACATAAATGAGAATATTGGAAATACTGGAATTGAGGTGATCGCCACCATGGTGGTTCTATTAAAATTCATTTAAAAATTGTACAAATAAAATTATTGTTAAGAGAAATATGTTTATAAAAAAGTCCCGCTGGGTTTCTTACTAGTTCTTCCCAGGACTGAGGTATTTTCCGAACCAGTGGTAAATAAAAAATGTCTTTCAATAAGTATTCTGTAATAATCTATATTTAATAAAAATCATT
This sequence comes from Parnassius mnemosyne, assembly GCA_963668995.1. Classification (NCBI taxonomy): domain Eukaryota; kingdom Metazoa; phylum Arthropoda; class Insecta; order Lepidoptera; family Papilionidae; genus Parnassius; species Parnassius mnemosyne. The sequence goes on from CAVLGL010000091.1 coordinate 25,295,443, forward strand.
CTATTCTATTCTCATTCTATAAACTCACCATAATAAACACAGCAGCATTAAGCTGCTATTTAACTTGTGTTTTTCTGACTTTCTAATAAAAATATTTGTAACTCTAATTTTCTAATTTTTAGGTTAGCTATTTTAATATTGTATTTATGTTCCTCTTCCATCATTTCCAGTTGTCTTTTTTTAAAATCTGTGTTACTTTTTACAATTGTTTGGTGTACATCTTCTCTTCTGTAAAATGAAATGGAATACTTAATGTAAGTTTTGTAGTTATTTTAGAAATTTACAATGTATTCTAGAGTAATAAAAGTGCACTTAACCTTGTACACCAATTAAAGAAATATTTTTTAATTATTTTTAAATCAATTCATATTAAACTTTGCTTTTAATATTTGAAAACATGAAACAATTTTCAGTGTTTAAATACTAATTTTCACATTTTAAAAAGTATGTAATGTATCAGACTATGTAATTTTTTCAACATACCTATTTTGCAAGCTATTTTTCCTGTTTTTAATTTTTGTTATACCCCTAGTAAAAATATCTTTATTGTTGGTTATTTTCACCATTTTGGCACTTTCTTCTGTATCTGTAGTTGGATCTATCTCTAAAAATTAATATAAATATAACAGTTTTAGAAAATTAACATTTATAATATTTACAAACTTGTATGCATATGATTGTAACTATAATAATAATATATTTTGCTTTTTAATAAATATTCAATCAGTATTATTTACCTTGCACATATACAACATTGGGTTCTGGATTTTCTACATTTTTAACTATAGCTGTGTCTGTTTTTTCAAAATTAAGGCGAGGCTTAGGGTCAGCAACTTCTTTTGATGTTGTAGCCACAGTCACTGGATCCTAAAATAAATCATTAAAACATTTATTAACATGTTTTCCTGTCACCTGTCATCTCTATTTTGCCCTTTATTGAATCAGGTATTTTCTATGTTGTAGAAATATTATTATGATCCAAGACAAAAGGTAATTTAATAAATTATTAATTATAATACCTAATAGACAAAAATAGAAAATTATAATCGGACTGTGTAGATAATCTAGTAAAATGTGTGTTATGATATTATATAGACCACTATATATGAATTTGTGACATTTCAATTTTGAATATAATTAATTATAAAGAAATTTATGTTAAATTGTTACTAAGTATATTAAATTTTGAATATTCGGAAAATAATTTTGGATTGTAAATTGTATGCTTTAAGAGTAGATTTCAGAGCACTACCTAGGTACTAAAGTAATGGAAAATAAAGTTCTTTAATTTTAATTAAATTTGTAAGACATGTAAGTAATTTTATTTACCACTGCATCACTATCATAATTATTAACTTCAACGATAAAGTCGTGAGGGGCAATGGACATTATTTCCAAGTCCTCAAGAGAAGGTGATGGAGGTTTTCCGCCACCCCCGGTCTTTGATTGTTCCCTCCTATATGTGTATAAGTTTGATTTAGCACACAACTTCATTCTTTTCCAAGATAATTTCAATTCACCATCTGATCGGCGTTTACCTGTTATCTCATTAAATCTAAAAAAAAAATATACGAAATCACGTAAACAATACCGTACCTATTTGTACATATAACAAATGCGATAAGTACTTACTTATTAGTTGTATTCTTCCACTCTTTTATTTTTTGAATATTTACCGATGTTTTTGTCGACTTATTCTCTATTATATGTGCTGATTGTGAAATAAGTGTACGTAATATTTCCTATAATAATAAGAACATTCCTTTTAGTTGAAATAAGGATAATAGGAGGATAAGAGTATTGCTACGTACTGACAAATAAATTTCGATATTTCACTAACTTTTTCTTCAGAACTCCAATTTTCACCCCGTTTTTTCTTTTGTTCCATTATTATATAAATATAATTGTAATAGCAAGTACTTAATTAATTATTAATAATTTAATTTACTTATTATAAGGCTGCAATATAAACTATTTTGAACGTCTCGAATCCCGCGCTCGCGTTACCTCTGTAATTCACTACATTTCACGCTAGAGTTGTTAAACTGAAAACAACTTGATATAATCAAAAGCGCGTCAAAAGTATATGTCGTGCTTGTTCAATAGATTTTAACGTAAACAAATAACAATGTATGATATGTTTTTGTATTGATGGATAATTATTTAAGCATAATTAAATGTGAAAATAATATTAATATTTTATGAAACCGAACGTTGCATTGAATGAAACCTGTATGAACGAATGATAGAGTGTCATTTTTTGTTTTTTATCTGTGAATGATATTTAATATAATACTAACGTTGGTATTAACTGGTCCTCGGGTAGTCTGCGTTTTGTAATAAGCACACGTTTTAGTGCTGGTATTAACTAGAATATTGTAACAAACCTGGACTTCTTACTCCTAAACTTAACCCAGTACTAAAACATTTTTTTGGAATAAGACTGAATAAGTTTTATCCGAGAATATTGTGTAAAGTAAAATTTAAAGTAACTGATATTTTATTTTATTTTATTTTATTTTTATTTGCTTGGAAAACTTACAGCTAATTTACAAAAATAATATAATTATAACAAAAATGAAGGCCATTTACAAGTTTTCACTTATATAATACTTTATATGACAAGAGTGTGTCAGAAGAGATATAGTAACAGTATACTTAAATATAAATTACATTATCAAAAAGAAAAGAAGTTGTTAGAAAGTAAACGCCTAAGTTGGATAACGCTGGAATGAAATAAATCAATATCCACATTGTGAGTATGTGCTATAGCATTAAAAGATCTGCATGATCGAATAATAAAAGAGTTTTTCCTGTAATTACTTTTCACGCATGGTACATATAAAAGTGTAGGTTTCCGCAAACCAGATGATGAGGTGTGTAAACCTATTTTACTTAATAGTTCAGGACAATCAATATTACCATTCATAATTTTAAAGAGGAAGGAGAGATCTGCAATATTTCTACGCTCATATAAAGGTAATATGTGATTTTTTTTACATCGAAGAGTATAGCTGGGTATAAACTTTTTTGATTTAAATTGAAGAAAACGCAAAAATCTTTTTTGTATGCGCTCTATCCTATCCACATATTCATTATATTTTGGATTCCAAATTTCAGAACCATATTCCAAATGGCTGCGTACAAAAGCGCAATATAGAATTTTGAAGGTTTTTATGCTTTTAAAATCTGCCGATAACCTTAATATGAAACCCAGCGCTTTGTTAGCCTTTGTAACGATGTTATCAACGTGATTGTCAAACAGCAATTTAGAGTCAAAAGTAACACCGAGATCTTTGATAGTGCTGGTTCTATTTATAGAAATATGGTTTAATTTATAATTATAAATTATAGGATTAGGTTTACGAGTAAATGAGCAGATAAAACATTTGGAAACATTCAGATCGAGTTTATTGTTAGAACAGTATGCTTCTAAATTGAAGAGATCCTTTTGAAGGCTAGAACAACTTTCCAAACTTGTAATAGGACATAAGATTTTCATATCGTCAGCGTAAAGAATAATCTTGGAATTTTTAAAACACGTGTCGATATCATTGATAAAAATTAAGAAGAGCAAGGGCCCCAATAGGGATCCTTGTGGTACGCCAGACGATATATGGATTGCAGACGAACGATATCCACCAAGGACGACAGATTGACTTCGATTTCTGATGTATGACGTAAACCATCGGAATAAGTCCCCCCTGATACCCATTGCAAGGAGTTTACGTAAAAGAATTAAATGATCGATTCTGTCGAATGCTTTGCAGTAGTCTGTATAGACTACATCTACTTGTGCTGGTTTAGACATAAAGCTAGTTAGATAGTCGGAACAAATAACAAGGTTTGACACGGTAGATCTGTTTTTTAAGAAACCATGTTGATTTTCACTAAATGAGTGGCGAAGGGAAGAGTACACCTGGTTGTAAATTATTTTTTCAAATACTTTAGCGAATAAACAGAGCTTGGAAATGGGACGATAGTTTTGTACCTCATCCTTAGGTCCTTTTTTGTAAATTGGAGTAATAAACGCACTTTTCCAAATATTTGGAAAAATGCCTTCCTTTAAGGAACGGCGGTACAGAATACTCAGAGGCAAAGTAAGAGAGTCCGCACACCGTATGATTAAGATAGCCGGGATACCATCTGGTCCAGCAGACTTGTACAGGTCTATAGCCTTTAAAAGTCTGGATACCTCTGCTTCTTGCACCTCGATGGAACTGATATCAATAGAAGATTGATCAATTTGCGAGTCAATAATATTAAAATTAATTGTGTCGGAATCGTTAAGAAAATTAGATTTAAAAAACTGATTGAAAAAATCACAAATTACTTCACCTTTGCCTGACGAATACTGTCTGAATTTCATAATAGAAGGATATGAACTTGGAGATTTTTTACTCTTAACAAAGTTCCAGAAGGCTTTCGGTGATTTGCTTATATTATTTTCTATATCACGAATGTAAGCTTCGTACATACTTTTTTCAAGAACCTTCCCACGTTCTCGTAATAAAACAAAAGAATCAAGGTCGGAAGTATTTCCATATTTTTTATACTTTGAGTGATACTTAAATTTTTCTTTTAAGATTTTAATCAAGGGTGTTTTATACCAGGGAGGAAATCTGGAAGATGATTTTACAGTTTTGCAAGGGACATGTTTGTTAATTAGCATTTGTAACTTATCATACAGTAAGGATACAGCCTCCTCTAAAGAACCCATTCTGAGGCAACTGGACCAGTCCGTATTATCAAGTTGTTGACATATTTTAGTGTAATCTGCAAAATTATACAGGAATTTTGTTCTGGTTTGCGGTGAAAGCGTATTTTGGTGGATGAAGTCAACAGATATACATAGTGCTATGTGATGAGGATCTTCCGAAACTAAAGGGTCTATACATTTATGAACATTTATAAAATTGTTGCAGAAAATTAGATCCAGAATTCTGTTGTTACAGTTTAGTTGACTGTTATATTGAGATAAGGAACATAAATTAAGAGTATCAAAAAAATCCGATTGAATGGGACCTTGAATATTAAAAGGGCATTGAGATTGCCCATCGTCAGCTGGCTGCCATATTATATTCGGCAAATTAAAATCGCCTAAAAGTAAAAAACCATCTGCCAAGTTATTTAACACAATATCATTTAATTTAGTGGAAAAACATTGTAATTGCTGTATTAAGGAATTACCTAAGTTTTGACAGCATATATAAACAAGACAAATATTTAATTTGTAACACAAATTAGGCGATGTACGTTTTAGGGTCAGAGTAATCCATATGTCCTCAGCTGATGAACGCCATTCACTGCGTTCAAAAACTATAAGCTCTCGTCGAACAGCTATGAGGACACCACCCCCCATGCTTTGACCTGTATCAGAATAATTCCTATCACGCCTCCAAACTAGATATCGGTCGTCAAATAATTCTGTGTCATTGAAGTCCTCATTAAGCCAAGTTTCCGTTAAGCATATTAAGTCGTAATTATTCATTACGATATTCCTATATATAGTTGCTACTTTAGTCCGTAAGCCCCGGACGTTTTGGTAGTATATATTATATTTTTTTATGTGAGTGTTTTCTTAACAGGATAAGCACTAAAATAACGCGGTAGGTAATAGTAGCAACTACAAATAACTTACGTTGAGGTATATTAGAAAATAATCTACTATTCATTAGGAGAATGCATAAATATTTCGCGATATGAGCATACAAATAATACACATAAGTATAAGCAACGACCCGCGAGCAATGAAGTAAAAGTTTTAGTGGAGTAATAATAGTTAATCTCTTACACTCTGAAACTGATGCTAAGATATGACATATATGAAATTTATAGTAAATGTATATTGTGTACCCTAAACGGCAGAGCAAATGATTACCTGTTACAGTTACCACGGTGCAAGAGTTACTGCAGGTTAATATAAGTATTATTAACTTAGTGAATAATATACAAAGCACACAAAAATAATTCATATATGCGTATACATAATAATAAACAATTATTCGTAATCTATAAAACAAATAACATAGCACAAATATAACATGCGAAATGAAATAAAATGCGGAATGCAAAAATCTAGGATATGCGAAAGAAAAATTAAAAAAGGGTATTATGGAAACTAAGCAAGTGAGATACAATATGCAAAACGTTACGTTAAGTACAACAGCATAATGAGCATAATAGAAATAAAAATAACAAACACAGGTAGCAAGAACATGTCCTTTCGTTACGCCAATAATAGCGAGGTGCGAGTACATCATTAATGAATAGACGATACCAACGCTTCTCAAACTTTGCGTTTGCACAGCAAGTAAACTTAACAGTAACTTGTGAATCCTTAAACTATTTTTCTTAAATCCGACTCCGTTTTTATTATAAGAACAGGTGATGTTGTGCTTTTCCGTACTAGGATTTTGCAGTTCTTTACCCAAACGTACGAAAAATCCCGCTCCTTGGCCAAAGACTTTGTTTTGTTTAATAACATTTTGTTTTCAAGCGTTAAATGGTCGTTGATAAAGATTCTGTTACTACCATTAAGACCTATATCCAACGGCGTTAGGGATTTACATTTTCTCGCTGCTGCAACAAAGTTGTCTCTGAGATATCGATTGTGCATAGACACAATTATGTTTTTGTTATTTTTATTATTACGAGAAGGAACCCTAGCAATGTAATTAATGTTGTTATCACTAATATTGATATCGATTTTGGTTGCTATTTTTGATATAATAGTAAAGAGATTTTCCGTGTTAGTTATAGGAACTCCTTTGATTTCAATGTTGTTCAACCGTGATCGCTGCTCCCCATCATTAAAAACAGCTTCCAATTTTTGCAAACGCTGTTCTAGACGGGACACATCTTCCTTGGTCTTCTGAAGGGTTTGAATTTCACGATCCACCTCGGCTATCCTAGCTATAAGTTTGTCAACTGAAGCGTGAACGTAGTCTAGCGAATCTTTCACAACCGACAACTCACATTTAATCGTTTTAAGATCAGCCAAATCAGCTTGAATATTTTTTACCGAATCCAGTAACTTAGGCATTGATGACATTTGTTCAGACAGTCCACGTAATTCACCACGAATACCATCGAGATCACTAGAAGCGCAGGAAGTGGAACGGCCAGGAGCTGGACTACCGGAGCTAGCATTCTTACAAGCGTTACATTTCCACGTTGCTTTCCTATCACCAAGTTTTCGAAAACCAATCTCGGTTATTCCAGCACACGGAAAGTCGTATTGTTTCAAACACAGGGAACACTGAACACCATCTCTAGCTTCAATCTTACAACGGTGGCAAGTGAACATTTTATTAAAAGGAAAGGTTTGAGAACTGTAGACAATTGCAGCTTGCAACAGCGCGAGACAATATTGAACGTAACGTGCGTACTGTTTACGATCTGACAACGTACTATATAACTGACATAGACCAACAGATCAATAAGCTGAAGTGGAAATGATCTGGCAATATAGCCCGAAGAACACAGTTGAACGTTTGTCATGATTCACTCTAAACGTAAACGCAAAAATTTTGAGCTTGGCATTTTTTTCTACCGACTTCGAAAAGGAGACGGTACTCAATTTTCGACTAAATGGTATTTTTATGTGTTACCTCATAACTTTTTACTAGGTGAACCGATTTCGATGATTCTTTTATTTGAAAGCTGGTGCTTCACGTGTGAAAATAAATAATAATATATGGTCATATAAATTTGATTAAGTTAAAAATAATATATGGTCATATAAATTTGATTAAGTTCTGACCAATAGTTTTTGAGTTATTCTTAATAATTTATATTGAGGTCGGTTGTACAAAATTTTTAATTTTTAATTATTATAAGATAAGGGTGACAAACGAGAACACACTCCACCTGATGGTCATCTACATCTATATTCGATTACGAAATGAAATGCCGATGCGTTGTCACCCGTGAGGACTAAGATAGGATGCTTCATTTCCAGTAAAAAGAGTATCCGTTTCTCTACACTCACCATACAGAACACAGCGACGTTCACCTGCTATTTTACGCTAGTATTCTGTGAGAGTGTGGTCCTTACCGGATCGAGCCGGCCCATTCGTGCTACAACTATACCACTAACATAACTGCAGCATGGCTCTACCACGTAAAATATCTGTAACAACATTACTACTAATATGCATTACTTTAAAAAAAGAAATACATTTCTATATACTAATAAAAAAAAATCACAAATCGTTCACGAGCGCTGCTGGGAGAGAGTAATGAAGCAACATCCAACAGGCCCGCGCTACCCGCTTCCACCCTATCAGTTACGAATACTGTCTCTACGTTGCCTCAATTCAGAGCTATACATGTGTATACGACGAAACGGTACGTTCGTACAATGCTGGGGGCCTATCTTTCTGCGTAATTTCACAGTCCCCCTACGCTAATACGTGCAATTTGCGTTTATATTTGACGTTAAGGTAACGTTAATTTATTTGAAATATTCCAGCTGAACTAATGCTTGACTTAAGAAGAAATTATAATATTCTGTATGTATTTGAATAAAAAAGACATGTTGTACTTATTTTATACAATCTTATAATATTTTTTATGAAATAAGGGTGACAAACGAGCACACAGTCCACCTGATGGTAAGTGGATGCTATGGCCCACAGGCATCCACTTTATCATTCCTTATCTAAAAGTCAAAATGCAGATGCGTTGTTACCCATGAGGACTGCGATGGAATGCCTTATTTTCGGTAAAAAGGGTCTCCAGTTCATTCAATTTAAAGCTCCTGACTACAGAAGTTGCTATGTAGACTTTTTATTTTATTGGTTTTCGGAGTCAGTTTTTACTTTTTATTAAAAGTTTATTATCTACACTTTTCAATATTCTTAGGAATATAACAAGTTCAGGCTAACAAGGTTCAAGTTAAAAAAACCGTAAGCCCCTATTTTTCCTCGTTATAGGAATTTATAATATATAAAAAAAATCGGTGAACATACATCAAAATACGTGTTGAATATTTAACCTTCTGGTTATTTGATCTCGGTTAAAAAAAAACTAACGAATCCAGTGAAATTTTCAATGAATGAAATTAAAAAATAACACTATGCAAATACAAAATGTTCTCTGTAAATATGCTCCACACAGTAGTGCGGACTCACATATCTCTCGGATCAACGGCAGCTCTCTTAGTAGCACAAAGGAATGCAATTATTTGTCTACAGTCTCTCCATTAATCTCAGAAGGCATTCAAAGAGACTGTAAGAAGCGTGAGTATGGAAACACTTATACGCAGATATGCTGATATATTGATATATAAAATGTATTTAAGGTACATGTTATATTTATTCACGTAGCGTTTGACTTATTAAAATTATTAAGATCGTCCGCCACTGCCTTCGAGCGCGTTGGCGAAATCCACATTCTTTTGAAATCTTATTTTTTCATTTTTCAGTCATACAGATTTTCTTTATGATGTTTCAGTGCACGCATGTGGTAGATCTTTACTTTTCTTTTGAAATACTAGCAATGTTATTAACATTACTAATATTCCTTTTAACCACTTCCGATAAGCTTAAAATGCTTGTGTTAGGAGTGGCTGATTCAAACCCACGACCTTTTGAGTTCACGGTTAGCACCCAGCCATTAAGCTGCTGTCGCTTAAACTTAAAATTGAACTGAAAATTGGAATTAGAAATTTCATTAGTGTCGCCGGGATCACACACCGTTTGCTTGTGTACTGTGAAATTTACAGCGAGGACTTAGCACCTGAGCTACCATAAGTCACTAATTCTAAATTAATTATATTTCCAGAAAGTACAAGTTTTTATTTCGAAAAAACTTATAGTTACAATCATATACGCGGTAGAGGCATGCTGCAGCTATATAATCAACCTCGACCGGGGAAGGACGAAGCTCTCACAAAATACCAGCGTAAAATAGCAGCTTACTGCTGCTGCTTTTCTGATGAGCATAGAGAACTGGTGACCCTTTTTTTAATCAAAAATTGAGATACAATCTTAGTCCTCATGGGTGATAACGAATTTGCATTTTGATTTTTAATCGAGATTAAATGACTGATATGATCTACAGCATCCACTTACCATAGGTTTGAATGTGTGCTCGTTTGTTACCCTTATTCTATAAAAGGAATAAGAATATTATCTGGTTTTAAGAACCACTTTGTATTTTATAGAAATGCGAGAACCTTTAGTCAATAGCAGCGTTATGATTATTATTATAAGTGTATATATCGGTTGAAGAGAGTGTAGTTTTTGCACATTTTTTTAAATTAAAAAAAATTCTTACCGAAACTGAAGTTATGTTCAACTTACCTGAAATTAGAAAAAGATAAATCGTTAGCATTTATTTGAAATATGCACACTTACTCATTGACCCTAATAACATAATATTATACTTTACTTGACTAATGTGTATGTAAGAACACTTTGTAAGAATATCCACTACCCGATATCATCCCGTATCGTGAGAGGTGACTGAGGGAAACATATCAGGAGATGGGCGACAGATTCTTTCTAATAATGACTAAAAATAAAAATTGTGGTTGCCAACCCACACAATTTTAGACGCAATCTATGGGGGAGGTCTATGTTGAGCAGTGAAATTAGGACATAGGGTGTAACGGTAATTGGTAACGGATCTTCATCAATAATAGCTTATTGTATAGAGGAATTTTGTAGTACTAATTTGCTATAATAAGGGGTACAGTTGGCAGGCAAATTAGACATCACAGTGTGATACGTTTAGCTCCTTTAAAGCTACACCACGTCGAAGGTTTGTGTATTTTACATAGATCACATCATCATCATCATTAGAGCCTTTCACAAGTCCACTGCTCAACAGGAGCCTGTCCCAAGCAATGCCACAGAGCATGGTCCTGAGCATCCATCGACTTCCTGCATTTCAAACCAGGTCGCGCTCCATCTACGAGGCTGCCAGTCGAGAACCTTACTCGGTTTACTGTATTACGGTGAAACGTCAGTTAAAAGTCAAAATACAAGACTCTAAGACATTTCTATAAACATCAAAGCAGTTGATGTTTAATCAAACTAAATCCAGCTAGTAAATAGGATCACTCCAGTTTACTTACGCAGAATTAATTAACGCTTTCAATTAACTTGTATTCAAAACTCGGATCCCAAGGGCTTTTTCTGATTACCTAATTTCATGAGCCATTGAATGTTACGAGATAATTTTATTCATTTAAATTAAGACGCAGCTACAGTTTATGGTATAAATAGACTCGATGGTGCTTAAATATCTACCCACAAAAATCCTGCGAAACGGTCCAGTCGAGGACTGTCAATAAGATTGAAAATCAAAAACACAAAGCTTTATTAAACATTATTGAAATTCAATTTTAATTAATTTAAATTATACAACAAGGAAGTCAAACAGCTCTACTGTTCCCATGGCAATGGCTCTAAAGCATCCGAAACGTCGAGAGTTAGAAGAGTTAAACAGTTATTTAAGTATAAGAAATCATTAATACAGATTACCCTTAAGTACGAAAAAAAAACACAGTAGAATAAATAACAGTAGCTTCTTTGATTTCTTATTTATTATTTAAAAATTTACTATTATTAAAATCTAACTTTAAATCTAGCGGACGGTAAGTGATTATAATCATAGACAAGATTAGTTTCTCCAAAAATGATCATAAGTCGTTTGGAATCCCTGCGGACTGAGATGGAATGTTACATAATAACACAAGTACTCTCTTGTATGGCAGGAATGCGTAAGAGAGTGGTACTGAGTCAGACTTGTACCTCGACAAAAGTGAAACCCTACAATCTGGAATCACTGTATGTTGACAAATCTTCTTTTTTACTTCTATAATTATAAAAATAAAACGAAATGGAAAAAAAAGGGAAAATACAAGAAACACTATAAATTCCATATACCATATAACATAACGTAATAGCATAGAAGACAAAACAAAAAAAAATCATGAACTGTGACTTCAGTAGTGACGTCAACTGGTTCTATTTTTATCCGCAAACAAAATGACAAAAAAGGGTCTTTAAAAGTGTTTCGCCAAAATACTATGGCCGATCAATTTCACTTAAGTATCCCTAAGACGGTCTTTTTTAGGATAAAACGGGACTGTATCTGAGAATATCGCTATAAAGGTACACGAGAGGCAGCGGGAAAGTACGGAATTGTCGAATTGATGAAGGAAACCAGAGGAAAACAAACCCCCGTGACAGTAACAGGGAATTTTACTCTCTTTCCTAACATTTCTTCTAAAATAATGTAACGAATCCTTATAATCGGCCAAGGTTATAGCGACGGCTTGAGCGTTTATCCTGCGATTTTTTTCTACCATTAATTTGTATTTCCAAACTTTTTTTTGCTTATACGAGTACTAAAATTAAAGCTCTTCATAGACATTCATCGTTTTTTTAAATTATTCTAAGCCAGTGTTAACAATCATACCCCATTTGATACTATGAAGCATTGGGTTTTTTTACAGAATGCGGGTAAAAAAAGGAGCGCACAGTTCACCTGATGGTCAGTGGATGTTGTGTCATATACACATCTACATATATCCTGGATTAAGAATCAAAGTGCAGATGCGTTGTCACCCCTGGTACTAAGATGAAATGCCCCGTTTCCAGTAAAAATGGTCTCCGTTAGGGTATGAAACCCTCACCATACAAAACACAGTAGCATTGAGCTGCTAATTTACGCCGGTATTCTGTGAGAGTGTGTTTCTTTCCCGGTCGAGAATTGACCCATCTGCATACATTTGGATTCTTAACCGAGGATGGATGTACTTGTAGATCCTTAATATATATTAAAAAAATCCTTCCTTCTTTGGCAGTCGGGTTGTAAGGTATTAAATTCCGTACGAGCAATAATCGGTACCTTATAGAAGTAACAAATGGCATATAAAAACATTCGCTTCTCGCTCTGCTCATCAATAAGTCTAGACAGTCCTTACCCTGTTTCTTGGCAACATAATAATTCGTCATATTTATCTACGCGGTCGACCTAACTTTGCGTGCTTATTATTGCACTATATTTTTATATACGTCAGTTATTACGAAGCCGCATTCGGAATATTTTTGGAGAAGTCAGGCAACGTATATTGGACTAATAACAAAATATTTGTGTACGGCAACATATAAGGGAATCTAGAAATACTGTTTTTATGCATGAGTTTCTTTGATTTCATATTACGCTTGCGATATATAAACTTGGTTATAACAATATTTTCTTTGTAAACTGAAGACATGGTTCTAGAGGCATTTCCACTGGATATTACCACAGATTATCTGTATATTTTTGAGGTAGGTATATTTTTATTACCGCCTATCATTAGTTCACTGTTGAACAAAATGCCCTTCCAAAGTTTGCCACAAATCTCAGACTTGACCTTTGGCCACTTTATTAATGTCTTAAATGTAGAAACTAATCGTTGAACGTGTACTGAACGGACTAGAGCGTTTGGCATGAATGAAAAGTTGCAGCTCGCCTCAGGACACTGTAATAGATGAACATGGGGGAAGCCGTGTGATGGTGATGTAACCGAATTCATCGTCTCATTTATTTATTGCGGGTGTCATAAGGTGACTATGAATTTTTTAGATAAACAAGCACACAGTTCACCTGATGGTAAGCGGATGCTGTGACCCTACATCTCGACATCTACATTTATCCTCGATTAAGAATATACCTATAAATACAGATGCGTTATCACCCTGAAGACTAAATGGAATGCCTCGTTTTTAGTTAAAAGTGTCTCCGGTTCTCTATTCTCTATTAAATGCAACGTCTTGTTTATTCCAATGTTCGAATCTTGGCATTTATGGGACGATAGGGGACGAAATCACTTACACTATTGTTACCCGACCAATGTTGTGAAAATATCATGTTCCAATCAAGCGTATTGAATTCTGAAGACATTTTTGTCCCTGATTTGATATATTATATGGCCTTTTTCGTTTGCGTGATGTCAAAAAGCATCATACACATAATTGATTATAGATTACTAGGGTTCCGCCCCGGCTTCTCCACAACAACGCCACCTACCGGGTCCAACTGTGAATTTAAACCATTCTCTAATGATCTTAATTAGACACACACAACATTTCATCAAAATCGGTCCAGCCGTTTCGATCCGATCACGCCGAGTTCGATCACATACACACGGACAGAAGAATTATATAATATATAATATGCATGTATTATATATATATATAAAATTTCTTGAATCACTTTATCCGTTTATAAAAACCGCATTAAAATATGTTAGTTAGTAATTAGTAATTTAAAAAGATCTGAGCGTACAGAAGGCGGGAAGCGACTTTGTTTTATACTATACTGTAATAGTTTTATCGTAATTCTATATATTATATAGATGTCTGTGATCATTTACTTATGATAATATAATAGCGGCCTAAGTAATAAATAAGTCGTGTGTAATGCGACTAACAGGTTTTTATTTTATACATACATCCAACTACCTTCCATAAATCATGATAATACTAACCATATCGATAATTGTAAATCATTTAATCGTTTCACGCAAACGTTAAGTACCTCCGTGTACATCATTATCTGAACGCTAACATGGCGTCAAATTCAGCCTGACCTAATTGCTTCTAGATCTGACTGATTAATTTATAATATACAAAACGATATATAACTAAACGATGGATAATCTCAAATGATCCGAGATGTACTTAGTAATAATTTAAAAGTGTATTATGATTACATTTATCGTAGATTGGTGGTATTTAGAAATATTTAGATCCGAATATTCATTGCAACGAAGATATTATATACTTGCATGGTGAAATACACAATACACCATTAAAATTACATATTTAGTAAATAGAGATTTATGAGCTCTCGGAACGCCGTACCAAAATTTCCAAACTGGTGAAGGGAAACAGCGTTACTAGTCTAAAGGTATCCGCATCATCAATTCATATTCTCAGGATGGTATAGGCATATAGGTATACAGGTGATATATCTATATATAGACGATTCTTTAAATATGCCAGCCTCAAGTAATATACTATTCTATGAGCCTGCGTGCTGTCTTAATTTGAGAAAGGTTTATGTCTCTGTAGACTTAATATGCTGACAACTAGAATTATCAGTCTGAAAAGTTACACTGAGATCACAATGAAAGCGAGCCCGCCATAAAATTCGCAGTATGCTCGAAACCCGTGTTCAATCTCCTGTGGCGTTATTCAATGTGGCATTTCATACGTGATAGAACCATACATCTGGTATAGTTGTAGCACGAATGGGTCGGCTCGACCGGGGATGGCTCTTACAGAATACCAGCGTATTATAGCAGCTTAACACTGCTGTGTTTCGTATGGTGAGTGTAGAGAACCAGGGACCCTTTTTACTGGAAACGCGGCATTCCATCTTAGACCTCACGGGTGACAATGCATTTTCATTTTGATTTGACACGCACACACGTCGTACAAACTTCACGTAACGTATTTAGTGTGCTCCAGCTTTAAGTCAGTAAAAGCAAATACTTTGACAAATTCTGACGTCATCACTTGCATGCCATACTCGTAAACATCCTTTCTTCTTATCGCCCCGTACACAGTTATCTGCTAGACCGGGATCTATCTTATAGCAGGAATTTTTTTCTATCACCCTGCTTGACAAGTCTATAAATAAAACAAATATAAGTTCGACTTCATTGGTCTTTGAATTATTGTTTAAATTTCTTAGATGTACAGAACTAAAAATATTATATGAAAAGTTCGAATAAGTTCCCGGTGACTTTTAAACATTAGAATTAACTGCATTACTACAAACTGTATGTGTTCAAACTAGCCGCAATTAAAAATAAAACGCATGTCGTGTGCCGTTTTCCATTACAAATGCTGCTATAATGCATACGTCACGCCATACGCATTTGATGTGCTCCGGCCTTATTCACTACACATGCTTAAATGTACACGCACACACGTACATATACTTATAATTTATGGCTAATGTATACTACTGCAAACAGTTAGTTCTGTGAGTAGATATGCAAAATAATTAATTTTACTGAATACGTTTTCAATCGGAAATGTTGGCACTGTATTATAAAATTTTATTATAATATAATTATGCATAATTCACTGGCTTTTATTCACTTACACATACTTAAACACGCACACGCGGACATCGACGTATGATTAAAAGATAATTGATACAACTAAATAATTAATTTTTAGCCGAATATGTTTTCAATGTGAAATGTTGTAATTATATTATTAAACTAGCTGTTACCCGCGACTTCATCCTCATGGAATTATTACAATTGTATTTTGTGGATTGTAATGTTTTTCTGCGGAAGCGTAGTTATTTTCTAAAATAAAAGTAGGCAAAGTTACTCCTCATAACATCAGCTATTAAAGTCCTGTCAAAATCCGTCCAGCCATTTTGAAGATTAACCGAAATAAACAGATACATAGACAGACAAAAAAATGTATTTTTGTTATAAGTGCCGTATATTCGTTCATATAATGCATTTAGTAAAAAGCTGTTATTTGATTTTACAAACGGACACTTCAATTTAATTTATTTGTATAGATTTTAATATATAATTATGCATAATTCACTGGCTTTGTTATTGAGTATTGTAATAATTTATCAGTGCGTTTGTGACGCAATGGAGTGTACAAAACTATTTCAACTAATTAATGAGTGTTAGTTTAGCGAATGTTTGTTTGTTTTAACCGGTAGCTATGCTCAATGAATTCACTGCTAAAATTATTAATTAGTTTTGAGACTCATATATATTAGAAAAGTACTTCTCATACAATAAATTATAATATTAATAAAATAATTAATAAATGTTTGTGTTTAGAAATAAAAATTATATTTCCGCACAAAAATATAACAAAAATTATAAATCATATATTTAAAATTATCATTTGTTTTTATAGTTGAAAATTAAACATTGGCCTTGTAAATCTATATACTAATATAATAAAACGGAAGATTTTTTTGTTTTTTTCTTTGTTTAAACGCGCTAATCTCTGGAACTACCAGTCCGATTTGAAAAATTCTTTTTGTATGTTATAGCCTAATTCAAGTGAAATAGTATAGACTATCTAGAATTAAGCTATATCACTCAGCTAGTCTTAAATAAAGATGTTAAGCAAGTCAGTAGAAAAAGCACTCCCGAAATGATTTATCTGCGTACGCTGGTGTTATCGTTAGGGATACGTATATACAATGTTCTAGAAAAATATAGATCTTTACTCCGTCTAAAAAAAATTCGGGATACCATATGTCTATTTCTTATACATAAGCCATAATTAGGTATTTTGTGACAAAAAAATATTAAAAATTTTAAAGTGATTTTTGAGCGTTATTATTAGGCATGGCCTATTTATCCTTACGAACGAAAGTTACTTCATCATCAAGACAATTTTATGACGATAAACTTTGTTTATACTATGTTATTTGGACGCATAGTTCAAGAGATAATGTAAAATTAAAATAATTCAATACTTGGCTGGGCGCGCGAACGACACATAAGCCGCCCGGTGAGAACTGCGAGAACTGCTCAACCGGGAGGGGGAGGAAAAGTGGATAAAACTTAACTTCGCTCTACATCATACATGATATGCCGACAGATAAAAGTACTCCATTAATTATGCCAATTTTTCCATCTATTGCTATCAAATAAAATATTTAATTGCAATTATAAAATGCTTGAACTAGGTCATGTCGCGCACCTCCGACACGTGATGACGCGGGTGAAAACGCGGAGCGCAGCTAGTCAAAAATAAGCATGAGAATGGTACTTGGTATTATGGTTAGTGGTATTAAATGCTCTGCTATTGGCTGACTGAAATAGCTAAGTGCTCAAGCTCTCACGCTCTTAGACAGAAAAGTATATCTTACTCCGATTTAAAATCAGATGCATTAACATTCCTGCTTCGTTTAATAAAACTGATTATGTTAGCTTTCCATACGGATCACAGCAGAACTAAGTTAATATTTACGCTTGTTTTCGATGAGAGCGTGTCATTCCTGTGGCCATAATAGAGCTGTAGCGTGGCTAGTACGAAATGGTCATATTAGGTTATCAATTGAACTCGTGATTTTATGATCGAATATCACCATAGTCATTATCATTACAGCCTGTAAAAGTCCACTGCTCAATATAGGCTTTCCCAATGATTGTCTCAGTATTCAATATTTGCCATAGCGGCTATGCGTGGCAAGTGTATTGGCAAACGAAGTTTTTTTTAAAATTTCTAGTTGTTATGAAAAAAACACTGGTGTCCATCTCCAGGAACAATTCCTTCTGTCACCACTAACGACACCAACGGGACCACACGGGGCAGTGAGCATACACTACTTTTACATGGTCAGGTGATCGTGTATTGTATATTAACATAAAATAGAGTATACAAAAACAGTTAGTAATATAAAAATTATATAAAAATATCTATAAACAGAGGCGATTTTTCCGAAGAATATCCGAGGATATAGAAAAATAGAATAGGCACTTCGGCTATCTAGGATCAATTCATGCTTCAAATACATCGTTGGCCCCGATGATAAGGCAAAATTGTTTTGGATAACTTTGATAAGTCCACGTTGCGAAGGGTCTTGTGCTATTATTACATCTAAGTTTTTCTCTGAATTGTATTAACGTACTATATTTTAGAATTCACTTTAAGCGTACATATATACATTAGTTTACTGCTTTAAAGGGTTTAAGCCGCCATAAGTGAGGGGGGATGGATTTTTCAGTATTCATTGCATTCATTCCATGAATAAGATTAATATATTAAATGTTATTTTTATAGTATAAGGTTCACAAAAGAACAAACAGTCCACTTGATTTTAAGTGAATACTGTGGCCCATAGACATCTACATCTATTTTTAATTAATAATCAAAGCGCAGACGCCTGAGTACTAAGATGAAATGCCTCATTTCCAATAAAAAGGGTCATCATTTCTCTGCACTGACCATACGAAAAACAGCAGCCATAAACTGCTAGTTTTCGCTGGTATTCTGTGAGAGCGTGGTCCTTCTCCGGTCGCGCCGACCCATTCGTGCTACAACTATACTACTGATGTAGCTGCAGCATGGCTCTACCAAGTTTATAAACATGACATGCCAGAAAGATCAAATAACTTCCGTTAGATGGCGGTAAAACCAGAGCCAAAGGTGCGACACGACGGAAACATCTGCTATAGCCAATCCACCTGCCAAGGGTGGTGATTAATATGGAAGATTTAATAAACTTTGTTAATATTAACCAATTTTAATGAATCGTTACGAATGAATGTATTCACAAATATACATTCTTATCCGGCTCGTATGGGACTCGTATGGATTCATTACAGCCAAACAAGCTCCCCGTTCAACATCTCAGAGATGGGTCTTATAGGGGAGGTGTTTGCCATAGTTTCCGAATAGTAGACGGGTTTGCAAACGCAGCTTTTTTTTTTAAATCCATCCATCCATTACAGCCAATAATAATCTACTGCTGAACCTAGACCTCGCCCCCATATTATCATAGGGGTATTTTGCCTTTGCATACTTGGCATGTGAATTGGCAACCGCAGTTTTTTTATAATTTCGAGTTCTTATCAGAAGCGTGCTGCATGTTCAGTTTCCCTCTGTCACCTCTTTACCACATCCGTGAGACGATATGTGGTAGTGAATATTCTTACACCGTCACTACACGGATAATGTTTAATATTATTTACTTGTTATTTGGTATTACGAAGTGTAGGGCGTCCCCCCCCCCCCACACTAGATGGAGTGACGACCTGGTAAGACATGCAAGGAAGTCGATGGATGCAGGTGGCTCAGGACCGTGCTTTGTGGCATTCCTTGTGAAGGGCTGTAATGATGATGATAAGTGGAAGATACTGTTGCCCATCTTCTGTTTGAGTTTCCCACTGTCGCCACATACGACACGCACAGGATCACTTGGGATAGTAGATTCTAAGTTAACGGTTCCACAACACTACACTTTCGAAATATAAAATCACGAATTTTATCAAACTGAACGTTAAAGACGGTCAATATTAAAATAAACTGTCACAGCTAATATCATCTAAAATTTTACTCGTAAATTGAATAACGCATGATTTTCCTCTTTTCGATAATAAAAACAGTTATATTTCTCTCTCTATATCTTATAAAATTATTTAATATTAGAGTTAGAATTTATGGGATGCGCCCAGTCACTGCCAGATGTTACTTGAATTTACTTTGAGCTCTATATTCTTGCAATATGGGGCAGATGACAATTATTCATCATAAAGTTAAGCGAAAAACGTTACCCATTCTTTTGCGTCTATTTGAGCTTATTAATTAAAAAAAAATGAAAATAAGGATGCGAATACATTGAAAAGTCCTCCAGTTCTTGTCACTCACTCACTCACTCACAGCGCAGCGTATGCTGCTTTTTTAGCTGGTATTCTGGTCAAATTTCAAGTCTTGTCTGTGAAACACAGCAGTAATAAAGACAGTGCGTGCGTGCGTGCGTGTGTGTATGTGTGTGTGTGTGTGTGTGTGTGTGTGTGTGTGTGCGCGTGTGTGTGTGGGTGCGTGCGTGTGTGTGTGTGTGTGTGTGTGTGTGTGTGTGTTGGTCATATATATTTGTGGCTTACAGGGACTAATATCAATGAAAATATTAAGACAAAAGTTATTTTTAAACCTTCTAGCAAAATAATATTTTATGATTTTTATTAGTTCATATAACTATAAAAATTTAAGCGCTTTCCAATGTTATTATTATACGAAATGGAACTCTATAAAATTGAACTGAAGTGAGAATGACAAACAAGAAACTTTTCTTGACAGGCCTGTTGGTCTAGTGGTTAGTGACCCTGACTGCTATGCCGGAGGTCGTGGGTTCGATTCCCACCCAGGACAAATGTTTGTGTGATGAGCACGATCATTTGTTCTGTGTCTGGGTGTAATTTATCTATAATATTTATGTATTTAGAAATATATAAGTATGTTTATCAGTTGTCTAGTACCCATAACACAAGCTCTGCTTAGCTTGGGACTAGATGGCGTTGTGTGATAGTTGTGGAATATTATTATTATTATTCTTTTTCAGTTACTTCAATCACATTAAACATAAATGTATTGAAATACTATTTTTTTTAATTAAGTAAGATTGTAAAATATTTAAATATTGTTATATTATTAATAGGACTGTGTGATAAATAATATAATAAACGATAATTATAGTTTTCACTTGTAGTTTTTTTTATTATTGTAATTAATAATGTCATATTAATGTACATATTATAATAAGTTAATACAAATACGTTAAGCCAGGTGATCATTATAATTTTCCCTTTTCTCTTTTTTGTAACGCTAATTTTATAACACTATGATTTTTTCCTGTATCGTGAAGGCAGTTTACATACATACATTTTACAAGGAGAAAAATAATTGTGACAAAGACGAAGAAACTGAAGAAGAAATACAATGCTAATTGGAACATTTTTCATTATTCATTTTGAACCAATCAGGCGTTGATACGTTACGATTGTTCCACGGAGTGCCAAAACTATTAAATTAAGGTATTAAATTAAATATTCTTTCCACGTTTGGCATTAACGGGAAACCATCCAAATTTTGGCCTCGTTAAATTATTACTGACATCCATTCCGATCATTTAATGAAATTTATTCGGCCAATAAATTATGCAGATAATATTTAAGTGTTAAATTTTACAATAAATAAATCTCGGAAAATTTACAAATGAGGCGGTTGTATGAATTTGAATGATAAGTTTGAATTTTGTACAACATGGTTGAATAGAAATAAAATCAAGTGAGAAATTATTCCTATTCTTCCTCTCTAATTTCAAAGACAAAAGGCATGCGTTACTTAAAATTTCACAAACTTTTCTTAAATCTGAGAAGGTTATATGGTCAGCGTTGTTTGGCAAAGCTCAAAGATTAACTCAAAACAATTTCATTCACCTTACGCACATTGTAAATTTGAAAATAAAATTGGCAGTAGGTTCGAACTGGATGTAAGAAATTTAACGCGAGCGTCCAGGCTCTACCCACAGCTAATTTGGTCAGTTAAATAAATATACATAATTGCCACTTAAATATATAGATACATATTTGAAACAAGAAAAGTACTAACAAAGCAAATGCATGTTGTAGAAGTGAATGGCAGAGTTGGCAAGGGTCACATTAGACAGAAGTTTATTGACGAAATTGGCGATATATTAAAGATGGGCCTCCTAATGTGTATTAACCTAGTAGGTATACGGACTCGAACGAGCCGAGAAAAGTGTGTCAGGATCGTGCCAAATGGAAATTCGCAGATAGTCTCTACCTACCCTTTTGGGTAACAAGCATGAAAGAGTGTTTATTTTATGTTATAAACGAAACATTGATTATTCCAAGGTCCAGTGACAAGACTAGCTATTAAACTTTATCTAGCTCCGTTATTTTTGTCTGTGACACTAGTAAATTCTATCATTAATGTTATCTCTAAGATATAAGACAAAGTTAGATTTGAGTGTTATCTACTGTGTTTAATCTTTAGATTTAGAAAGTACTAATGTATCACAAACAGGCAGGTAACCAGTAACTGCAACGTACGGAAAATGCAACTTCAATCGAGCGAGGAATTAAGATAATATAAATACGTCATCACATTCAGACTAAGGTGTAATTCATAGTTGGTAGTGTAAGGTCTACGTTTGTGTAGAAAAGATAAAGCAAAACGCTTTCACGTCAAATAGATACGGGTAAGATCCCAACGTCTTGTTATTTGATAGTCACATGGAAACGGAAGAATTTGTATATAGTTAAGGTACAGGACATCATGTACAATAAATATAATGTGGGCATTGTATTTAAATAAGGAATATATTTTACGTGGTAGGGCCATGCTGCAGCTATGTTATGGTTGTAGCACGAATGTATCGGCTCGACCAGCTTAACGTTGCTGTGTTTCAGTATGGTCAGTTTAGAACCGGCGACCCTTTTTACAGGATCTTGAAGCGTTCCATCTTAGCCCTCAGGAGTCAGTACACACCACATAACGTCCACTTACAATCTGATGTATTGTGTGCTCATTTAACACCCTTATTCTACCAAAAAAAAAAAATTTTTATGATATTCAATAAATTCAACGAATGGTATAATTTTAAGTTCGAAGCTTTATTATTGATTCACAGAAAATTTCCAAAGTATAATGGCAGAACGATCCGAAAGGCTTGAGCCTAATTTGAGAGGCAGACGGTTTTATTTATCTAGATTAAGGCCTGGCTCGTAACGAAGGGGAAATTTATTAATTTCATTAGGAACCCAACCGCGGGTGAATGCTGCCCGATTGTGACGCGCAACCACTTACTTAATATGATAAACGCGGCAAAATTCTCCATTTTCTCTGTGGCCGGATTCGGTTTGATTCATTCGTTTCCCAGATACAAACAGTTAAATGGGTTAGTATTTCTGAGATATTGAAATATCAACCTCGTAAAAGGTAATTTTTAACGCCCTTTTTATCCTTTTCATAAATGTTTTCTTTTACAGAAGTAAAAGAGACAAACAAGCATAATGTCCATATGATTGTAAGTTTTTTTTTAATAGAATAAGTGTGACAAACCAGCACACAATCTAACTGATGGTAAGTGGATGCTGTGGCCCATAAACATCTACATTTATCCTCAATTAAGAATTAATTTTCAGATGCGTTGTAAGCCCTGAGGACTGAGATGGAATGCCTCGTTTCCAGTGAAAAAGCGTCTCCGGTTCTTTACACTCAACATAAGAAACACAGCAGTGTTTAGCTGCTATTTTACGCTGGTATTCAAGTGGATGCTGTAGTCCAAAGACACCTAATTCTATCCTTAATTTAAGTTTAATTATAATATCAAACATTTGTAAGCTGACAAAGTTGTCAACACACTATGTTTGTTGAAAAAATTTTATCCAAATAGAGCCACGACAAAACATTTGCTTATTCAAACAATTAAACAACCTTTACACAATTTAGTTTCGGGAGAGGGAAACTCTAATTGGTAAAGGGATTCAAACAAAGGATGTTTCGTGTAAATAGGAAAAACAAAAACAAGTTAATCAGCACACCTCGTGTAAACATTAAGCGGCAAAAGAAAAAGTCCGGGAATTTCAAACAGGGGCAGAGAGAAATGATTTATTATTAGCCCCAAGGGTTTCTCGAGTGAAATCTCTGAGATAAAAGAACTGTGTTAAGTTGAGGGTGGACTTTGCAGGAGAGATTTAACTCCTCATAATGAAGATGGCAATTGCCGAGTCAACGAATATAATAATTTAAGTATTGTACAACTTTTAGCTAGATTTAAATGTGATAAATGTATAAAAGACCACTGTTTTAATTTTGTTGAATAAGGTAAAGAAATTTCCTTCACTACTTGCACAGTTAAAGAATATTGTCCTTCTATTAGATCTTTGGCACGGATTTTTTGACTTACTATAAGTGAGTGCTTAATTAAATTAAAAAGTTAAAGCTAAAGTTACAGCCTATATACGTCCCACTGCTGGGCACAGGCCACCCGTCATCTGTGAGAGGGTTTTAGGGCAAGGAAATGTTCGCCACGCTGCCCCAATGTGTGTTGGCGAACTTCACTTGTCTTTGATTTTTTTCTTATTTCTCAGACATTCAGGTTACTTCACGATTTTTTCCTTCACAGCTGAGCACGTGGTAAGTCAGCACTTCAAAATTGCAATTAACAATTTCATTGGTATCGGCGGGGATCGAAATCGGGTAGCTCGCGTAATGTAAAATTTATAGCGAGCGCTAACCGTATGAGCTACCATGGCTCTGGTTTACAATCATTTAGGTTACACAAGTAACAACATAAAACAAATTAGAAATAATTTATGTTATTTTTTCTTGAGGAAATTCATCATATATAAAAAAAGTTTTATCCTTTTATTAACCTAAATAAGTGATTTTTAATGATTTATTTTGCACGCGTTTTTCTTCACTTCACTGTTTCCTATTTTTAATTTAAACTAGGTAAAATTATTGAATGTCGAACAAGTCTCAATAATAACATAAATTAAAAAAATAGTAAATAAAAATTAAAAATAAAAAACTGTTTTAAACCGAAATCTATAATATAAAAATGAATCGCTGAATGTGTTGCTAAGCGCAAATCTCGAGAGTAGCTGAACCGATTTCGCTAATTCTTTTTTTATAATATTCCTTGAAGTACGAAGATGGTTCTTACGTATAGAAAAATTAAAAAAATTGCCTGAAAAAGTTTAAAATAAACACTTTTCTATATTTCCATACAAAAGATTCGTAATAATAAAAGTCAATTTGAACTTTAACACCATACCATAAAGTTTAAGTGTTAGTGGAGGGGTTCCGGGAAAGCAAAACAATTGAGTGACGTAAGTATCGTAAAAATATTAATGTCAATATTTATAAGAAGATGGTAACATTACTCAAAAACAAAATTAGGTTTCCGCGCAAAAAAAAATTGATATCCATGAAATTGTAGTAAATTTCACGCGGGCGAAGTCGCGGGGCACAGTTAATTCCATAATAATTTTCTGCCGTCAAAGGCTCTATCAGCAGGCTGCTCCATTTACAGATGAGGTAATATTTGGGAAAAAAACGTTGACATGTTATTCGAACTTCGAAATTCGAAATTCGTACTACGTATAATACGCAGTATACCAGTCTTCATGGTTTATTTAAAAGGAAACTCCTGCGTTATATTTTTGACAGGCTCTAACAGGAAAAAATAAAAAAAAAAACATATTAAAATATCTACGCAATATTGGCAAAGCGTATTCGAAAAAGCGTTCCGCCTCGCTTGGCTTAATCAGATACAAAATTCAAGTCTCAGTGGCCAGCGATAGGATCGTACATAATGGACAAAGTTGTGTACTTTGTATCAACTTTGCAGCTAACAGTAATAACTTTTGCGCGTAATTTTTACGAGGATACACAGGATTTATGTTTCGATTTTCAATTTTATCGCCATTTTTAAACGTTCTAAAAAGTTGCATTTTTACGGAACACCATTAAATTTTATTTTTCCTGCGGAATATATTAAAATTTGTGAAACTACTTACATTTTGAATTATATTATATTCTTATGTTCATTTAATACAAGTAAGAGTGAAAACCAAAAACTAAGTCCACTTGATGGTAAACGGATGCTGTGGCCCATATCTCCAATAACACACGTAAATTCAGTGACTAAACTGAGTACAAAGTAACATATTACGATAAAATAATTTACAAAAACTTACAATATAAATGTACATGTGTGTTGACTGGATTCTGGATCTGGATTAAAGTCAAAATGCAGATGCGTAGTCACTCTTCAGGACTAAGATAGAATGAATCGTGACCATTAAAAAGGATTTTCGGGTTTAATCACTCACTGAACAAGTTGTTGGAATGTATGACACGGACTGTGTTCTAGCAGGCTCCGTGGCGCAGTAGCTTAGCAATGCGTTGCAGCGCTTCAAATTCGGTATGGAACAAGTTTATGCCTACAGATAATTTTTCCGGATCTGGACGATTGTCTTTATTAAATTTATGTATGTAAACTACCTCCATGCTATAGGAGACATTCCTAAAGTGAATATAGCGTTTTATAAAGAATAAAACAAAGGTGAAATTTGAGAAATTATACAAGATTTGTCAAAGGTGTGAAAGTTCTTTGGTACTGCAATCGTCAATTTCCCTACTAGTTTGACCATTCATGCAAATTCTCTCTATAATGGGACAGGCCCATTTCCAGTAGTGGAAATTTAGGGGCTGATATAGGAGAACATGAAGAAGTTATACATAATACCTATTAAGTCAATATATATAGGTGTAAAGGCAAAAATAGGTTCTTACAGAATACAAGCGTAAAATATCAGCTTAATGATGCTATGTTTCGTAAGTTGACTTTAGAGACAGGAGACCGTTTTTGTTGGTTACGAGGTATACCATCTTAATCCTCATCCTTGATTTTTAGTCGAAGGGAAATGTAGATGTCTATAGGCCACAGTATCTACTTACCATTAGGTGGACTGCCTGTTAGTTTGTCACTCTCATCCTACACAAAAAAAAAAAAACACTTAAGATATCCATACCAGTAACAGGCCTGATGCTGCGGTTGTAAATCTACCCGTCATCAGAAGAGGCAAAATATTGCACGTCTCACGAATACCAGCGTAAAATAGCAACTTAATGGAGACCATTTAGACTAGAAACGAGGCATTCTACCTTAGTTCTCAATGGTGACAACGCATCTACGTTTTGATTCCCAATTGAAGATGGACCCTGTTTATCACCACATTCTATTCCATAAACTAAATAATAAAAAACATCCATCAATCCTGAATGCCGTGTTGGTGACAGATTTAATAAAGCTTTTAATGTGTCTTACTCGTATATAAATGTTCGTGCGAACCTTTACAGGACAGCTGGACATAAGCTTAGAGATATCCAACATATGAAAGGCTGAAAAAACTTTTCATTACATCGAAATGTATAAAATTCCTCGCACAGCACCTTAACAATAATAAAACGATCTTTTTATCTTGACCCTCCCCTAAAAAACCCGAGGTCTTCCCCCTTAACAAATATTCCCAAGACGTCCCAGAGTTATTTGGCCAGGTATTTTGCCTACTTTAATATTGGATCCTCGTTTTGAATTTCAATTTGGTATCGAATGGGACGTCTTTCGATTCCTCATGCGTCGTAAGGATGCGATAATTTTTATTTTGTCATTTATTACGTGATATTCCATGTAATTGAATTTTCTCATGTAAAAGTAGGTCGAGTTGTATTTTTTATAGACACGTACAATGAATTAGCTGATTCAAACTTAAGATAACGTGGCATAACGTCAGTATTTACCCAATATGCTACGCAAGTTATATATGATGTCAGTGAGATTTATTATATAGACATTACAGGAGCATATTAGGACATTATAGAAAATAATTAAGTATTTATTTAAATTTATGTATTTAAATGCACAACTTTTATTATTACATTTTTTTTCTTAGGATAGGTTGATTAACCAGCACACAATCCACCTGATTGTAAGTGGTTACTGTGACCCATAGACATTTACATCAACCCTCAATAAAAATTCAAAATGTCGATGCGTTGTCACCTGTGAGTACTAAGATGGAATGCTTCCAGTTAAAAAGATCTCCGGTTCTCTACACTCACCATACGAAACACAGCAGCGTTAATCTGCTATTTTACGCTGGTATTCTGTGAGAGCGTGGTCCTTCCCCGGTCAAGCTTACCGATTCGTGGTACAACTATACTACTAATATAGCTGCAGTATGGCTCTACTACGTATATATACATTTTAACACGTACTATACTCTATGCAAGCAATTCTTGTAAATATGTATATTCCCCCGTGTATGGGCACAGTAAGAGAATCTACTAAACAAATACCATGCCGTGGTGAAGCAAAGACGGAAACCGAACCACGAGATGTGAAACAACATCTTTCTGAGAATTTAATAATAATATAAACTGCGGTTACAAACCCACTTAACAAGCCTGGTAAAAACAATACAAATATCCCACCTATGAGGTAATCTATGGAATAGACCTACGTTCAGCAATGGGGTTTTAATAAGCATATAACTTGACGGCTCCGTGGCGCAGTGGCTTAGCAATGAGTTGCTGCGCTGGGGACCTCGGGTTCGAATCCCGCACGGAACAAGTATTTGTATGGCCTACAAATAATTGTTCCGAGTCTGGATGTTTGTCCTAGTACAAATTGTGTTTGTACACTGCCTCCACGATACAGAAGAAAATCCTAGTGTGAGGGTAACGTTTTAAAAAAAAATAACAAAAAAATTATGAATGAGATCCTATTGCTGTAGACATCCAACCGGAAAGTAAAGAAAGTAAAGAACATAATAAACTATAACAATATATAAACTGCGCAAGAGACGTTCCCGTGTCCTTTGCTCGAAGGCTATGGGGCCAGGAAAAACAAGCACTCGTAAGCACTAGCTCTTCTGACCCACGCGGCGGGTCTGGTCTACGTCTCCGCCGCCAACCAAGATTAGACTGCGGCGGGTAGGGAGAGCGGTACCTCGCAATACTGCAATACTATCACTCTTCTCCCCCCGCAGCCCTGCCTCCGCTTCCTTCATAACTTCACCTTGGCTGCAGTAGTAAGGGAGACCCCTCTCGTCGCAGTCCAATAACAGTAGTCCAACAACACACATCTGAAGTGGGTTCGCCAGGTCCACTTGGTGTGACCACTTCGGGCCAGCCCTTCACTTCGTGCCAGCCATGTGGGTTCATCTTAGTTCACCGCGAGTAACCAAGCCACAGTTACTAAGCCTCTTTGCCATGACAATGTGCGAAGTCGTTCGAGGGGGAGTCTTAGAACACCTACATCCCAATCATAAGTACGAAAATGAAAGCAAAATTACGTCGCAATGCAGCGTAAAGGATCCAGACCTAGTTAATGCAGAACACGATCTAGATTTCACTCACACTGGAACATTTTCAAGACCGAGCTACACTATTTCGATGCCGCAGAGTTATTATCTTATTATTCGTCTCCCACCCCTTATATATTCACCGATCGACTATAAATCAGCGGGGTAATGCATTGCCGCGATAATGGGACCATGCCGGGCCTCTTCGTTCCGATTTATTAGATTTACATACCCTGGAAATCTCTTTTATTACTTTTGCCATCTCTCCGTTCAATTATTTCTGCTGTAATTATAGGCCGTTTTAAATTGTTAGATGGAATGTTTGAAACGTTTGAAAAACATACTGGTTTTCCTTGTTCGTTTCAGGTTAAGTTTTTCTGTTCCGTATTATTTTCGGAACACTTTTTCCATAATTACCCGTTTAATCACTATTGTGCAGTTTTTTTTTTACAAAAACTTCATAAATAAAATCATAAACATATCTTAAGTTTTACTTAATTAAATTATGTAGGTTTACTAAATTATAATAGAAAGAGGGGCTTAAGCGTCAGTAGCGTAATGGCAGGGCGCGGACCGCGAACTCGATAGGTCGTGGGTTCGAATCCACCATTCGACTACTGTCGTGAACCATTTCTAACACAAGCATTTTCAAGCTTACAAGAAGTGGATAAAGGGAATATTAGTAATGTTTAACTTCATTACTAGTATTTTTTATAAAAAAAGTAAAAAAAAGAGGGGCTTAGATATTATTAATATTTAAGTTAAGCAAGAGATGATCAAAGTTTATGAGTAAGATCGGTAGTGTTTAAAAAAACGAATTCAGAGCCGTTTCAGCTTAAATTACGTAATTTTATAAATGTCAAAATTATGAGAAAATACTATGTAGATAAAACTTCAGCGTATTTCAAAATAATTTGCGATCAGGAAATAGTCGAAAAATACTTCCAGATACCCTCTCATTGGACTCGGAATGACAATCCTACTCCACTCCAAACTAAAGATGCAAAACTTCCCGCTCCCGAAGCAAAATGTTCGACGAGACGGTTGAAGTCCTGGGATATATTCCAAAACTTGACGGTGAATTTATCTTCGTGAAAAGTTGAATTAGGCACTTTATAGATGGGGCCCCGATTTAAATTGGCGGGTTCGTGACGATTCGAGTTATCGGGAGGCGAATAATTACTATTGGAAGTTCTTTGTAAGTGGAACGATTCGGAGTCTTCCTTCGACGTTTGAGAATTGAGATCTAGTTAAAGAATTTATGAAGCATTTAAAGGAAGGTATAGGCAAATAGCTGTTTGAGAATTCAATTTTTTTTTTCATGCACTTCAGCAAGTTAAGTTATGTTTGTAATTATATTGACTGCTCCAAAGTCAAGAAAATAGGAAAATAGAAATGAGGAAAATCAGTGACTAATTACAGAACAAAAGGCAAACACCATGGGGTTTTAGTCAGTGCGATCCCGATATAACCCAACCTTGCCCTCGCGAAGCGGGTATGCGTAAGCATTAACCCATATAAAAATGTGTTGGAAGACTAGTTATTTAGCCCGTAATACTCCTGGACTTAGGTCTCATTCAAGTAAAGAGGGTTTGCCATAATCGCCACGTTTTGTTCCCGGAATGGCAATAGCAATCCTAGATATTTCATAGCTACAGTCTTTTTTTTGAATGATGTGTGGCCGTTGGCAGTCAGTGTATTTTACACCTGGTATATACGAGATAGGTATACGTCATTGATCGGAAGTGAAAAAGTATCTTTTTGGCGTTTTTCATGATCGCCTCTAACGGCACCAATCAGACATTTGAGACCAATAAAATCTACACATTTAAAAAACCTAATTCACCAATTTGCCTACTTTTTTTTTTGGATTTTCTTTACCAAAGCTACCTGGCCTGACAAAATTAAATTTATTTTTCTATCGTCAATGTTTGCTCGGTTTCTCAGGAATTTTTATAACAATTATACATTACAGATAGAAACAAATTGGTACATTGAAAGGCAAAAAAAATTTACGGGACCCTAAATTCTTAAGCACAAAGTACCTTGTTTCCTAAGCGTGATATATGACGTTGCACGAAGATACGCGAGAAATGTATATCTTTGTTCTGAAATAAAAACAACAGGAACGCGAAGGCCTTATTAATGACAACGTAGAAATACAGCGGAGCGTGTTCGTTGTGATTACGTTGTTTTGTTTAGGAAACGGGGAAAAATGGGGTTTATTGAAGCCACTCGCAACGAAAAATGTGCAGTGAAATCTGATGCTTTATTACAATAGAACGTAAGAGGTTCACTTCAGACTTTGGTGGTTCTTATTCAAGTGTTTGTTGTATATCTAGCATTGATTGAATTTACTATGCGTACGTTCTTTATTAGAAGAGTGTACAATCAGTGCATGTTAAAAGTTAAAGTTACAGCCTATATACGGCCCATTGCTGGGCACAGGCCTCCTCTCATTTCTGAGAGGGTTTTAGGGCAAGGAAATGTCCGCCGCGCTGCCCGAGCGCGTGTTGGCGGACTTCACATGTATTCGAAATATTTTTTTTCTTATTTTTTAAACATACAGGTTTCCTCACGATATTTTCCTTCACGGCTAAGCACGTGGTAAATCAGGACTTAAAATGGCATTTAACGATTTCATTGGTGCTGGCGGGGATCGAACACGGGTTGGCCGTGGTAGCTCAGATGGTTAACGCTCGCTATAAATTTTACAGTACGCGAGCAACCCGGGTTCGATCCCCGCCAGCAGTGCGTGTTGCCAGGTATAAAGTATGGATCAGAGATTTGGTCTTTCAGCGTTGGCCGTATAAGAAAGCTCATGGTCGCTTAGCGAGTATGGAGAGAATTATGCTTGACATTCCTAGTAGTATTGGGATTAGTGGTGACGGTAATAGTGCCCGCAAAAGATGGCGAAAGTGTCGATATCACCTTCATTATGAGACCATAGTCTTTGGGATTTTAAGGAAGTGACGTATTTGCTACGCTTAATAAGAACTAACATAACTGAAAACATCATAAGGGAACTTCCATGTATAGGAAATTAAATATTTCAAGGATATGTCATTCCATGTCCCAACATTATTCATACCATAATCGTATAAATATAAAATACTAATTCGTCCAATATTTTTTAAATTAAAAAGTTCAATTATGTCAATATTATATTAATAATTTACTGTTAAAGATTATATCATTATAATGTACGCGGCTTTAGGGTAGCTCAAAGACCACCACGGCCGCACCTTAACCTACCGTCACTTATTAAATTTTTGTAAAATTATTAAAAATACTTTATTATATTATAAATATAAAATATTTATTTTTATTATAAAATACCCGCCGAATAAAAATAAATAAATCATACAATAATCGTATAAATAAACAAACCGTTCGTTTACCGTATGAATAAACACTTCTTTAATACATTTTGATTTTAGGCATAGCTCTCATCGAGACTAATAAGGGTATTGTTTAGTTCATAAATTAATCGGTCAGGTCTAGAAGCAATTAGGTCAGGATAAATTTGACGTGTCCAGGTAATGATATTCACAGAGTATTACTTGATAGTTAGGTATTTAGAGTTTCAAATAGAGTACGATAATATTATCTAACTTGATTTTAGTCAACAATGATTTAATCATAAAAATACTTTTGTTTTCTAAAGTCTACCCTGTATTTGCGTACAAATTTGCACATTTTAAACATTAAAAATAACTGACCGAATATAACTACGTTTATTTTTAAACTCATCAACAAACAAAAGCGCTCCAATTTCACAGTAGCAGGCTAATAAACTAAAACACTAACTTTATTACCGTATGAGGCCATCATCCATTTCCCCACAGCAGTGTTTGTGTACTGTAACGTCTCAATTTGGCTTGAGCCGCGCAATTAATATAATGGAATGTGCGGGGCTGACTTAATGGCTGGCGTAAGTGTCAACGTATGGTGAGAATACTCGTGTGTGTACTAGCGACAGTCATATCGTAACTTGAATATAACGTGAATTATCCATATATTCACTTAAATCGATATAAAGAAGAATTGCACGAGAGATCTGTAGAAGATAAGAGACACAACCAGCTTGCTGGCTAGCCGGGCTTCCCCGGACTGGTTGCAATCCGGATGGATAGATTGCAAGAGGGGCACAAAGCAAGACAGCTGCATAAAGACCAACAAAAAATTGAAAAAAAAACTAATGATATGTCCAGTAAGGTACCATAGTACAACCCAAAGCCCTGTATGAAAGGGACATAGTTTTGCCCCGGCTTAATGTTTCGGTTTCTCTGAAGGCGCTAGAGCACTTTAATATCTCTATGAAGACTCTTCTTGACTCTAAATTTTGTATAAATAATTTTGGCGAATATATCAGCGTATTTTATACCAGTCTACTTTGATTTATCAAAGAACTTAAACACAATACCCCCCTACCAGTTTTCAACAAATATATACGCTACCCGTTTTATATAATGGTTATTTTTTATTACACCTGATAAAATATTTAACTAAAATAAATAAATTATTTACATTAAAATTTTATTTAATCATCTCTTTGTTAAAGTTTAATATACATAATATATAGTTTGAAACGGCTGACCTAATTAACGCCTGTTTTAACAAAAGGCCTCGAGGCAAGTAATCAGTATGAAGAAAGAAATGTTTGACTAAGTTTACTGTTATGTACGCTTCTGTATAAAGCTTTGAAGCTGGTGATGTCGTAAACCCGTTGAGAATTTAATGTGGTGATATATGTGGTCCTGCTTTTCCATCTTTTACTTTAAGATATTTTGACCTATTAATATTGAGTGTCGTGTTCAAGTGCAAAAGAATCAATTGAGAATCAGTGAATTTCTTAGGAAGTATAATTTTGAAAATTATTTTTGAGAATTCAAAATCTTAAAAAGTCTCCGAAATAGACGCATTGAAATTTTTATTCAAGGAAACCTTAAAACGTTCCACTTTGCCTAATGTTACTGCCCTTTGTCCATTTCAGCTTATTAAGTAAGTTCATTCTTAATAAATTAAATAACGGGTTAACAAAGTGAAATGCTTACGTGGTAGGTAGAGCCACGCTGAAACGTAATGGTAGCATAAATGGGTCGACGGGGTAGAACCACGCTCTCACAGAATACGATTCTGAAATAACAGTTTAATGCTGCTGTGTTTCGTATGGTGAGTGTAGAGAATTGGAGACACCTTTACTGGAAACGAGGCAATCCGTCTTAGTACTCAGGGGTAAAAACACGTTTGTATTATGATTCTTAATTGAGGATGGGTGTAGGTGTCTACCTACCTTCTTTCTAACCACGAGGAAGACCATATACTTAAGGTTTATTTCAATTATATCTTGATTTGACATCATGGTTATTGTTTGTTTGATAATCACTGATGAACATAGGACTCCCCAAAGGAATACCACAAAGCACAGTCCTGAGCCACCTGCATCCATCGACTTCTTGCATGTCTTACCAGGTCGTCACTCCATTTAGTGGGCGTAATTCGTATTATGCTTAATACTTTTACTTAATTAAACAAAATGGAAACTTTAATTCATATTAACTAAATCATGGCAATTCTTCAAATGTCTTCAACTAGACAGCAAAGTATACATTATCCAAGAATCAGACGTTTATCTTTAATTAACTTTTTGTTTGTTTATAAACGGTCTTTTGAAAGATAACAAGGAGATGCCTGCGAAGGAGAGAGCTCTGTTAAGGTGAAAGATTTCGCTGAAATGTAAACAGTGAAAATTTCTCATCAACATAATTTTTAGCAAAATGGTTTGCGATTAAGGGATTTAATTTGCAATTATTTTTAAGTAAACTCTTCACCAAAACTGTGTAAATCTGTTGACACTTATTTTTTTATATAAATCTGATATTACAAACGAAATTACACGTCTATCTGATGGTAAGTGACTAATACAGGTCTCTCCTCCTGCAACTAACTTCGGATAATGAAGGTTACAAATACGTTGTCACGTCTGAGGACTAAGATGGAAAGTCTCCAAACATGTAATTATACTAGCTGTCTATGCCTAATAAGATTTTCCTCAAAGATGGAGTAATAATAAAAAAATAATAATAAACCTATCTGGATAAATTCGAAAATTTTACTAGAATTGCTCATTTAAATTTTAGAATATTAATACAGATTCAAAACTATTTGAGTATTTCACTTTCAACATTTTTAACGCGTAAAGATATTTATAAAGTAAAATAACTTAGTATTTTATATACAAAAAAAAATAATAATAACGCTACACCATAAATATATGATTTTGACACATAGTATAATGTATATCATATAAAACGTTGTGCTAAGCGGTGGTAACTTTGAGTGCTAAGTTTAAAATACTATAGAATGTTAAAATACTATAGAATGTTAGCAACTTTTGTCTTTTAAAAAATATACCCTCACACTAGGATTTTCTTCTGTATCGTTAGGACAGTTTACATACATAAATTTCACAAAGACAGACCTGGAACAATTATTTGTAGGCCATACAAATACTCACGGGTGACAACGCATCTGCATCTTGAGTCTTTCTTGAGGATAGATGTAGATGTCTATGGGTCACAGTAACCACTTACCATCAGGTGGACTGTGTGCTCGTTTGTCACCCGATCCTACAAAAAAAAACTTGTTCCGTGCGAGATTCGAACCTGCGGTCCTTATTGTAACTCATTGCTAAGCCACTGTACCACGGAGTCGTTAACTTAAATTCGGTCGGGATTTTAATTTAAATCGGGCTAGGCATTAAGCTTGCGCCGCAAGAAATCCTATGTATGTCTGATAAATTAAAAAACAACAAGATCCTCATTACTAAGCCCTGGGTACTTTTAAAATTCACATCTGCCTGCTTACAGTAAAACGTGCAGTATTTTACTGTTTTACAATTTTTTATTAACAAGCGATCCACCCCGACTTCGCACGAGTGATTTCTGGGTAACAGCGCCACAACTTATGTATGTTTAGTGCCAAAAAAGAAAATTACAAAATCATGCGAACGTATCAGGTAAAGATTTTCTTATTTCTTTAATATGACCCAATTAATCAATTTTATATTTACACTGTAAGCCGACCGGGCTGAATTCGGAAACTTATACCCGAAAGGAAGGCCAACCAGTTATTAGATAAAGCATAGCTGAACAATAATTATAACACTAATTCCTTTCCCAAATTCCATTATCTAACGTATTTTAGAAACTAAACCTTTTAAGCGCTACTTTAACTATCAAAGCAAGTAGGATAACACTTTGTTAGGTATTCAGTTAATGCTGAGAATTTGCATGGCTTTTATGGTGAGACAACAAAGACTCGTGTAAATTTCTCTGCGGGGACCAACTTTACAGTACAGACAGCTGCATTGAAACGAACACTAGGATCGTCACGTATAGTGTTCTGTTTATGTAAAACAAATTGTTTTAAAAGTCGATTGTGTGGTGTGTTTTAGCACTGATAACATTTTTATAAAAGAAGAATGATAACACAGAATTCACTTACCATAACGTGGTTTGTTTTATTGTTTATCACCCTTATTCTATAAAAAAAATCGAGGATACTGCCAACCTGGTTGCAAATGGATGCTGTGGCCTATAGATATTTAAGCTGTCTTCGATTAGGAATCAAAATGTAGACGCGTTATACCCCAGGAGGACTAAGACAGCCACCGTAGAGTCTACATCACTTGGGGATGCCTCGTGTAGAGGGGAAACACGTGTCGTATTGTCGTCAGTGGTGTGTCTTTCCTAGTGTAGTTGTGTTGAAAATAGTAGTGCTGGGTTTAGTGGTGACGGGGATATTGCATGCAATTGAGGGAGGGCGGGAGGTGCTCTTCATACGAAGTAAGACACATAATTTTATTTTATAGAGCGGATATTTGCGAAATAACTTTTTAAAACCTTTTGACTAAGACAGAATTCTTCGAGATCAGTAAAGATGGTTATCGGTTCTCTAAATTTACCATAAGACCTTAATTCGCATTAAGCCGCTATTTTACACTGGTATTCCATGAGATCGTGATTCTCTCTCAGTCGAGTCAGAGAAATATTCGTGCTGAAACTATAATGAAACCGCAGCGTGGTTCTAATAACTTTAAAAATTACTTTGAAATTTTCCGATAAAGAAAAGTCAACTACATATGATACATATAATATAGAAGCACGATGATAACTATTGAAACAACCAACTTAAATTGGTAAGTAGCGTACAAAACGCTAAAGCTAACTAACATACATAAGGGGTCCTACAATTAATCAAATTAAATCCAAACCTAAACATATCACTGCAAAACTTCACGACACGGTAAGATTGTTCTGCAAAAGATTGCTGCATTAAGATTGTTCTAAAAATTTATTTTCAAAAGCTGAAAGAAGCCCGGACTAACTATGAAATTAAAAGGTCAAACACCTCGGTCCCTACCCTGACCTTTAAAATAAGTAAAAATAAAAATGTGTTAAATAAAACGCGATTATATCCGTAAAATTTGTTTCATTTCATGTTAAGTATTCATGTACCTAAATATAATAAGTCATTAAACTTTCGGTTATCTAAAAATATATATTTTTATTGGCTAGGTACATAATTACAAAAAACTAATATCGAATATTTTTATTATATAATTTAGGGTAGTGGAAACTTTTACATCGTCACTACATGGCCGAAAGAAATGACAAAAGGAAAAAATAAACAAACCTCCTTTATTGCGCTATAAATTTAAAAGCATGAAATTAATGCATCAGAATCACACAAATGCTGTTGTAACACTAGCACTAGCCTCAGCGTAACGCTGCACTGATGAACCACAATCCTGATATAGTATTGTACCAGTGCCCTTATAAAAATAACAATAAAAATATCAAAAAATTTTACCATATAAAAGGACAGCATATTGACTGAAGAAATAATTTCTGGAAAATTTATCACAAAATACATAGATTTAATGACAAATACAGATATTATTATAATTAAGTAATATGATGTCTCCAAAGGCACACAAATTCTCCTCGTAGTAAAATTAGATTAACGATCAAACAGTTCCCTCGAGGAGAATCGCTGTTAGTTTTAGACCAACTAATAAAACAAGGTCTGACTTCACAATCGTTGTCAAAGACCAAAATAATTGTGTAGACAAAATTTTGTATTTACATCAAAATTAGATAATGCTCTGGTTTCAAACAAAACTATCAGTATAACTATAAAATAAGTGTTTGGTTTGGCGGGGGATTACTTTTAATGTAGCATCTTTTCTCGATGTGCTTCGAAGGGAGCTTGCCTGAGAGTGTCAGAACCCTATTTATAACTGTCGTATCCTGAGAAGATTGCGACTTTTCTATTGTAGATTTGTTCATTCTGAAACTTTATTGATATGTATACAAGCTCAGAATAAATTGGAATTCAATCTTGTCGGCATTGCGCAGAGGCGTTGTGTGTAGCCAGCATTTTGGTATTCTATAAAATAAACGTTCCGTAGAGTGCGCAGTAATAAAATGATTTAATTCCTTGCCTCCCTTCTTTCTTCCTTACAGCATCGGATAACCAGACGGTCGGCGGGTATCCACTGATTTGTCAGTGATATCCTACATATTTTTTGTAGGTACTGCATACATCAAAGGAGTAAAAGCCCATGTCTGTCTTTCCGTTCGATCAGAATCTGAGTGTCTTCAAAGCAAGAGAGAATTGAATTTTGTTACGCTAACAGTACAATTTGCATTTAGTCATTGACTGACTTATAATAGATAATTTAAAATTAAAAATTTTGTACAACCGACTTCAATATAAATTATTAAGAATAACTCAAAAACTATTGATCAGACCTTGATCTAATTTATATGGGACCACATGAGAAGTAACAGCTTTCAAATAAAAGAAAAATCATCGAAATCGCTTCACCCAGAAAAAAGTTGAGGTAACACACATAAAAAAACATACAGTCGAATTGAGTACCGTCTCCTTTTTGACGTCGGTAGATAAAAAAATATATTAATGTGAGGCATATTTACATAGCGATCTATCAGTTGCCAAAATAGTGCTATCCAGCATGAATGGCACTATTTTACCCTAAAAACCTGAATGATTATTTACCAAAATTCACACTTGTATAACAATGTCAAAATTGGAAGCTAAAATCGAGTTCATTACTCGTAGTAACGATACATTTGATTTTATTCTCACTTGAAAAAAGTTTTAGTTAAAAAAAAAAACAACAGACGTTTTCCAGTTGATTCTACTTAGTATTCCATCTCCACTTCAACTTGGTGTAAAGTTTTAGCGTCGCGAAATTTATCGCGTTTCACATAAATCAGGAATATAAAACATATAACCTCACCCGACCCGAGAATGAGACGAGCGGATGAGTTTTATCACTTTAGTTCGTTCCGACTGGGCAATTATTAAAACTATGCAAGTTACCGCATTTGTTCTGGAACTACTGCATAACCGGAATGCCTAGCGTATAATACACTCTGTTAGAACTAACTTTTTGTCGTTTCCGTACTCTAAGTTGCCGCGAACATTGTGTTTTGTGCTCAGTGGATTATTTCTCATCAAAGTCACTTAAATGTTTAGAGAGAGCTGCTTACAGAATAGCTGGTGTCAAAATATTTAGATTTTTTTAAGAATAGAGGGTGACAAAAGAAGCACACTAATCAGTAATGGTAAGTGGACGATGTGGTTATAAACACCTACATCTATAAACAATTTAGAATCATAAAGCAAATGCGTTGTCACTACTATTGAAAACGGTCTCCGGTTCTCTACATTCAACTTACGAGACACAGCAGTATTATGCTAATCTTTTACGGTGGTATTCTGTGCTAGTATTCTGTGAGAGCATTGTCCTTAACCACCCGACCTGTTCATGTCGCAACCCTGATACAGCAGCTATATAACTATACCAACAATTAAATTAGATGATCACTACAATTTTATCATTTATATGAACTGTAAGTTTTGCGTAAAAATTAATATATATGCAAAATAATGTATTTGAATTCTGAAACAGACTTTCGAGTAAGTTTATCAAAGTTTTTGTTTTAAAAATTCTACGAGTATATCAAGACGCGAATATTATGATTAAGTGAACTGGAAAGTATTGAGTCGCTTCGTAGAGTACGTCATTTCAGTACAGTTAATTACATTGTTAGAATTTGAATAAATAATTTCAGTCACTTCTTTTTCAGTTGTTTCCGAAAGTATAATTAACTTTACGTCAAGAACTTCGCCGATTTTACTTTTTCTCTCGAAATTCAAAGGCAAATCAATAAACAATATTCAGCACTTGCCGTTCCCGGGATATGGGCTTTGAGAGGCCAAAAAACTTTTCTAAACAAACACCCGAGAGTTTGGAAGATTGATGACTTAACCTTCCGTACAACACGAATAGAATGCCCATGCGGAATATACGGATTTGAAGGATGGTTAGCAAATACGTATGTTAGCTTTCATGAGCCTAGGTTCGATACGAAACGGCACGTACGAAATTGCAGTTTGAAATGCTGATTTAACATGTATTACATTAAGGGAAAATTTCACGCTGGGCCACCAGGATAAACGATCTTCTGGAGTAAGCACCATCTATCGGAAGTATTTAGGAATGATTTCATGGATTTCCGTACGCCGCCACTACACGGCACAATTTCGTATTGTCAAGTATCAATTCATCCATACATCCATTACAGCCTATTAAAGTTTACTGCTGAACATAGGCCTCCTCCATATACTGCCTC
The DNA here is from genome assembly GCA_963668995.1 of Parnassius mnemosyne. Classification (NCBI taxonomy): domain Eukaryota; kingdom Metazoa; phylum Arthropoda; class Insecta; order Lepidoptera; family Papilionidae; genus Parnassius; species Parnassius mnemosyne. The sequence goes on from CAVLGL010000091.1 coordinate 25,336,588, forward strand.
ACAGGCAGGTGCATTGACATTCGCATTTTTTTATAACTTATAAGGAAGATATTGTCGAAAATCTCCTGCTTTAGTTTCACTCTATCGCCTTTTACGACATCCACTGGACGGTATGGGGTAGTGGATATTCTTATGTCACCAACAAGTATCAATTATTCTAATTATCATTAAAGCCACTCAAAAATCTACAACTGGACATAGGCTCGACTTACTGCATCTCTTACTAGGTCGTCACTCCATCAGGTAGGGGGCGCCGTACACGGCGCTTACTAGCTTCTTCCCTATCGGTTGCTGGTTCTTCGAGCTATATGGCCGACCCATTGCTACTTCAATATTAATTGGAATATTATAATTATGTATAAGTCCTTGTTTTCGCTCGTCATATTTTAAAACCGTGTGTATAATGTTGAATATACCCGGTAAACAAAGATTTGGAATAAAGCTCCCCAACGAACTACTTTGTAACAAGAAAGAAATACCGATCTATCAATCAATACCCGGCTTAGCCCAACTTTGTAATAATGCTTGCCAAAACTTTGTATTGCTTGTTTGCACAAGAATAGATACGCTTTGTGTGTAAACATAGGTAGGAATAGGTAACAGGTTTATTGATGTAAATGCCGCAACATTATCAATACATCTATATAAAATTGAAGTATCTGTCTGTAATATTGAATTAACTGGCTCCTATTAAGCTCAGGTGGTTATTTGCATGCGGGGGTATGTACATGAACATATAAGTGAAGTGAGCACCATTTTACATGTTATTTTTAGGGACTGTAGAATCTATACATGTAAATAAAATTAATGTATTCGTATAATAATGTAATATTGAAATAACTGTCTTCTTTTAAGTTCAGGTGGTTATGTGCATGCATGAAAACCAATTTAAAAAAAATTGTCTGTACATCTGGACTAATCTTTGGAATGGTTTTTTGTTTTATAGGATAAGGGTGACAAACGAGCACACAGTCCACCTGATGGTAAGTGGTTGCTGCGACCCATAGACATCTACTTCTATCCTCTGTTACAAATCAAAATGTAGATGCGTTGTCACCTGTGAGGACTAAGATGGAATGCCTCATTTCCAGTAAAAAGGGCCTCCGGCCACTTGCACTCACCAAGCGAAACGCAGAGGTAAACCTCTACTTCACGCTGGTTTTCTGTGAGGTCGTGGTACTACCCCGGTTCGAGCCGGCCCATCCGTGCGACAGCAAAAGCTGCCGCTTGGCTCTACCACTGTTAATAGAACTACCGCTGTTAATGGTAGCACCGATATTAATGAAAATAGGGAGCAATGCCAGGAATGATCTAGGGAACTAGGTTATATTTTATCCGGGAATCTTGCATATTTTTTTAGAAATCTTAATAAAATCTTTAACATAATAAAGTCTTTGATTATCTTACATCTATGTAACGCCACATGAATAGATCCCACCCAGGGTGGGTCGCTAAGTAAGAGCTCCAGTTACCGTCTTTTGTCATAGTTGCCACGTTTTGGTGAGTGGATTTGAGCATAAGCCTCCAAAAAGAATGTGACATAGCACAGTGCCGAGTCACCTTCATTCATCGGTTATGTGTTTTGTTGTGTTTTCGCTCGAGATTTTTTCTGAATGCTGATTTTAAGTCAAAACGCGGCAGACCACAGTAAGGACATGTTATTTATTTCATTATCACATTACAGCCCTTCACAAGACCACTGCTAAACAGAGGCCTACCCAAGAAATATCACAAAGCACGGTCCTGAGCCACCTGCATCCATCGACTTCCTGCATGTCTTACCAGGTAGTCACTCCATCTAGTAGTGGGTCGCCCTACATTTCGCCTACCGGTACGAGGTTGCCCCTCGATAACCTTTTTGCCCCTTCCGTTGTCGGTTCTACGAGCTATATGGCCGGACCATTGCCACTTCAGCCTACTAATCTGTTGGACTATGTCCTCATTTCTGTATAGTACTGAGCATTAACATACAACTGACTCTCTATGCCTTTCAGACTAAAACCTACGGTGCCTACCCAGACAAACTCTTACGTAGAAAAAAGGTCCCACTATTTATGATGATGAGATAAATATATCTTTTTATTTACAAGTGTTATTGACGTGGTAGAGCCATGCTGCAGTTATATTAGTAGTATAGTTGTAGCACGAATGGGTCGGCTCGACCGGGGAAGGACCACGCTCTCACAGAATACCAGCGTAAAATAGCAGCCTAACGCTGCTGTGTTTCGTATGGTGAGTGTAGAGAACCGGAGACCCTTTTTAGTGGAAATGAGGTATTCCATCTTAGTCCTCAAGGGTGACAACGAATCTGCATTTTGATTTGTAATAGAGGATAGATGTAGATATCTATGGGCCACAGCAAACACTTACTATCAGGTGGACTGTGTGCTCCTTTGTCACCCTTATCCTAATAAAAAAATGTATACATTTTAAGCGGCTAGACTCAACAAGATAACTGCTGACCAAAATCTCTCCTTACTTACTACACTCCGACGTTTCTAAGATAAATATATTTTTAAATTGCTTAGTCTCAGTTCCGTGTATGATCCTATTTTACTGAAGCTGGAAATGCGAACGTCTTAAATGTATGTTTCTCGGGTTCACTTTTAGAAAATAGGATATATTCAGTTAGCGCAGACATTATTACATAATCCAAGAGCAAAGGCTTGTTGCAATATCTAAGAATAAGTACTTTAATTTATGTGGTAGAGCCATTCTGCAGTTATATTATGGTTGTAGCACGTATGGCTCGATTCGAACTGGGAAGGACCAAGCTCTAAGTTTACAAGCTTATTGCTGCTGTGGTTCATATGGTTGAGTGTAGAGAACCGGAAAACCTTTTTACTGGAAACGAGGCTTCTATCTGAGTTCTCTGGGGTGACATGAACGGTATGGTGTGCTCGTTAGTCACTCTAATTCATCGCATCCAACGTACGTAGTACGTAATGTAGAGCCATGCTGCAGCTATATTATGGTTTTAGCACGAATGGTTTGGCTCGAACGGGTTATGACCATGCTCTTACAGAATACCAGCGTAAAATAGCAGCTTAATGCTGCTGTGTTTCGTATGGTGAATTGAAATTTTGGTTTGGTTATAATTGGTGAAAAGAATCGGAGACCCGTTTTACTGGAAATGAGGCATTTCACCTCTTGGTCCTCAGGGGTGAAAGCACATCTATATTTTGATTCTTAATCGAGGATAAATATAGATTTCTATGGGTCTTAGCACCCACTTATCATCAGGTGGAATGTGTGCTCGTTTATCACCCATATTCTTTAAAAAAACAATAATATTATTTAATATTATATTAAAAATAATGTGTTAGAACGAGAATAGGTACATAATGACTACAGTACGAATGGGAGAAGAGCTATGCAAATGCTCTTATGTCCTATTTAGGTGATAACAAACACTTGAAGTGTATATAAAATAACATACTGTGAAACTTACAACGAGCGTTTACCTTCTGAGTTACCACAACTCAACCAAAGATCATTTAACTTCTAAAGACCAGTTAAGTAGTTGTAATAAGATTTAACTGATATTTAGTACATTTAACTGAATAAATACTCACGCGTACAGTTGAGCTCATAAATCAGTCTGTGACGACGTCACAACGACACGTCTTGTCACATGTCATGCCAAGATAATGACACTAGTGATGTCACATCATTATTTATGACGTGACTCGAGTTTCGCTTCGGCGTATTAATTATTTTAATAAATGACTTCATTACGGAAAAATAACATTACATACGAGTATATGAAAGTTTATGAAGATGTATGAATGTTCGTTACTCAATTACGTATAAGCGGCTAAAGGATTTGCTTTGGGCTTGCTGGCAAAAGTTCACATAATAATTTAAGAGTTGATTGTAAGAACTACGGTTACTGTTAAATAAATATACAGTTTTTTATTTGATTTAAATAAATAGAGCATGTGCTGGGTTAACGCATGCAATAATTTTAACCACTTCAGTAGAATTTACGCTGCGTTGCGTTCTTATTAAGTGGCGAAGCTTGCGAAGTCACTTATTGATTTCACGATGTCTGTCCGTCTGTCCGTCTGTCCGTCTGTCCGTCTGTCCGTCTATCCGTCTATCCGTCTGTCCGTCTGTCCCACGATTATCTCGAGAACGGTTTTGAATTTTCAAATTCTGTTTTCAGCAATCGATTACTGATCACCCAGGCATCTGAACCTCCTATTTTGAAACTGATTGCTAACGACAACCGTTAGAAACCGCTACAAAGCTGATTGCTTCGCTTTATTCTTCTTGAAGCGAATTTAGATAGGGTAATTTATAAGAAATGTGAATAATTTATGTAGATTATGATATCGAAATTAAGGGATCGCGCATTATTTGAAAACAAAGATATAGTGTTTTTGCGTTAACAAGAAGTATACAAAACATATAAAATCTCTGGTAAAATCAACAACATTTCTATAACAAATGTAAGGATTCACCAAACGTACAAATTATGATTCATCGGTGTTTCGTTAGCGGCACAATTTTTTTATACGCCTATAGAGTTTCGGAAACCTAACAAAACGTTATCAGGAATTTAATTTGGCTCGATTGGATCAGATTGCGGTGCTTTATTGGATTTGAACCTGGATCACTACACGAGTAAAATCCAATCGGGTATTTCAATGTATTCACATAAAAAAAAACTTTTAAACGAGTTTACAAGCAATATTGTGACGATAATCAATATTAATTTCAGAAAATGAAGGATAAAACAACTTTTTTTTTTTATAGGAAAAGGATGACAAATGAGCACACAGTCCACCTGATGGTAAGTGGTTGCTGCGGCCCATAGACATCTACATCTATCCTCTGTTACAAATCAAAATGTAGATGCGTTGTCACCCGTGAGGACTAAGATGGAATGCCTCATTTCCAGTAAAAAGGGCCTCCGGCCACCTGCACTCACCAAGCGAAACGCAGAGGTAAACCTCTACTTCACGCTGGTTTTCTGTGAGGTCGTGGTACTACCCCGGTTCGAGCCGGCCCATTCGTGCAACAGCAAAAGCTGCCGCGTGGCTCTACCACTGTTAGAACTACCATTTTTATGTTTCGTTATCGAAATACATGCAGCTACTTTATAAAAATGTCGATGATTATGATGATAGTGATGAAAACATGATGAATCTAATATACTAGGTTTTTTTATAGAATAAGGGTGATTTACGAGCATACAGTACACCTGATGGTGAGTGGATGCTGCGGCTTATCTAGTAAAATATGGTATCTACATCTATCTTCGATTAAGAATCAATATACAGATGCGTTGTTATGGGCTTATATGGAATGCCCCATTACCAGTAAAAAGAGTCTCCGGTTTTCTACACTCACCATACGAAAAACAGCAGCATGGAACTGCTATTTGACGCTGGTATTTTGTGAGAGTGTGGTACTACCCCGGCCGATCCATTTGTGCTGTAGCCAAAGTATAGCAGTATCATCGCTCTACCTAATATTTATATATAGAAATAAATAAACATAGAACGGAAAATCGACCAATTTTGGAGATAAAACGTAGCAAATATTTATTTAATTGTAATGTATAAATATAGCAATGACGTTGTGTACTACCAAGTTCATATGCTTGCACTAATCCGGCTTGTAAATATCAATATTTTGCTTAACATTTTCATTCATGCATATGTTTTTATTAAATTAGACTTCGCATTAACTTCACTCTTACCTAACTAATTGACATTCTTACCGATGTGGCAGTATTTACTTACCTGAAATAACGAAAAAAAAATATTATTAGTATTTACAGATATCACATAATTATTCCTTACTTTACTATTTAGGTGATAAAAATTTGTTTTAACAATGTTTACTTTAATGTAGCGTGAAATAACCATGAACAAAATTACTTATATTTCACTAGTGATAAATTCTACTATTTTTTTTAAAGTATAGGATGACAAACGAGCACACAGTCCACCTGATGTTAAGTGGTGGCTTGGCCCATAGACATCTACATTTATCCTCGTTTGCGAATCGAAATGCAGATGCGTTGCCACCCGTGAAGACTAAGATCGATTGCCTCGTTTCCAGTAAAAAGGGTATCCGGTTCTCTACACTCACCATACGAAACACAGCTGCGTTAAGCTGCTATTTTACGCTGGTATTCTGTGAGAGCGTGGTCCTTCCCCAATCGAGCTCACCCATTCGTGCTGCAACTATACTATAATATACCTGCAGCATGGCTCTATCACGTGGATGAAGATGAAGCAGTGATAATTGGTTAAAAAATTGCACGTCATTTATTAAGATACACAAACAAATGTACAAAGATATTTATAAAAATATTATAAACAAATAGTACAGTTTATTTGCATGGAACACGCTATATAAAATATTACTTTAAAGAATAAGTAACGAGTTGAAGAAAACAGAATTGCTATCACAGCAAACATATTGAATAATATAAAAAAGTGTATTTATCTGTGATTCAAAAACGTCTTCTTACTTAATTTTTTTAAACTAACAGACCATCTGGTGGCAAGTGACTATTGCAGTCTATGAACACTAGCAACCAAGTTCAAACAAAGAAGGCTTCCAGTACTACTTCTCAACTATGAGTCTGTTATTGCAAACACGGGGTCTTACCCATCATTCCAGAATAAAACATACATTGTACTGCCGACAGATATGGTTAAGGTGATGGAATCTTGACGGAATCTCAACGAGGAAAGAATAACCTTGTAAATATGATTAAATGAATCACAAGATGAGAAAACCAACAAATCACATCAAATAATTTAAAATTAAGAATTTTAAACAGCCGACTTCAACATAAGTTATTAAGAATAACTCAAAAACTATTGGTCTGACCTTGATCAAATTCATATGGGACCACACGAGAAGTACCAGCTTTAAAATAAAGAAAGAATCATCCACATTGGTTCACCCAGTAAAAAGTTATGATGTAACACACATAAAAAAAAACATACAGTCGAATTGAGTACCGTCTCCTTTTTGGAAGTCGGCAGAAAAGTAAAACAAAACAAAACTATTTAGTTATCATAATGATAATATATCAAATATTATCATTATTTTTCATATTTGTCTTCTACAGACGAAATTTCCAGATATTTAAAAAAAATATTCAACGCCCACAGATCAAGTAATGTAAAAGTGTGATTATTTTTTTCTTCAAACCTGAAAGTTCTTCAACTTTGAGAGTATTTCTTAAGTAAAAGTCTAAAAATCTTAAATATTTTAAAAAGATTCCGACGTGGCAAAAGGTTATAATAACCGAACTTAGCGGACTGAACTCGAAGGATTTTTTTATAAAAAAAAAAAAAACTTTATATAGGTAACATTTTTTCAGAAACTTTGTAAGTACTTTTTGATTGCTTTTTCGTGGATATTCTATCTTTGCTTTAGTTTTACTGCGAAGAGAATTCCGATAGGAACTTTGGAGATGTTTTTAAAGACTTCACATGGCACTTGAATAAATCAAATCATGTTGTTTTTAAAATCAATTTAGAAAATTAAAAACAATTAATTAATTTGATTTTGTGATGGCCTAGATGAATATATCAAAACTATTTGTTTATGACTACAATATTTCGTCATTGTAATAACTAATCTGGCAAAAGGAAACTAGATTAACCAAACATAAGGTAAATAATTAAATTCAAAAAATTATATTTAAATTCAATAAATTCAAAATGGCGACCATTTTCTTCCCCGTTTCCAGTTCTGAGCTAAACTTAAAGTTACAAATTTCTAGCTTATAGGGAAGATAGTTTGAAAAGTATTGGAAATTTATTACCAAACAAAGAAACAGAGAAGAAAGTAAGTTAATAATAACGTGGTAAAATTAACTTGTGCCCTGTCGTAAAACTGTAAACATATTTTCAACTAGATCAGAGTTTCATGGGAATCAAGTAAGGGATTTGTCAAAAATATTGAAGGCGACGACAGATAGCCGAAACAACACAAAAAATTTAAAATATTTAAATTAATATTTCCATAGCAATGGAAGATTGCAGCGCCTTCGCTAATGATAACTCTTGTAAGACCAATCCGCTTACAGGTGACGATATTAAGGTAAATCATACCAACTACAAATTGAAACCAAAAAGGCTAATAATTTACATATAATATAAACTTTGTGCCCTTTTTAATTTGGCATAGTTAAAGTTCATATGGGAAAAAGTGCACAAAATTTGTAGTACACTTCTTCAAATTTCTTTTTTCAAAATTTTTAAGTGCTAAAATTTATATATATATATATATATATATATATATATATATATATATATATATATATATATATTAAGTTAAATTAAATTAATCATACAATGTTAACCTCTATACTGCCAATGTCAAACACAATAGTCTGTTGTTGAATTTGTGTGATTTTAAATGTTCCTTTTACAACAGTTATTGGAGTTGGTTTATCAAGTCAAAAAAACATTTATTTTATATTTTGTCCATGTATGTATAAAATACTTTTATCATATATATTAATGTGCAGTGAAAAGTGATACAGCCTGTTTACTGTAAAAAAAAATATTATGAATTACGGTCGAATTTCGATCACTAGGTGACCACTAATAATAATAAAGGAGTTATAAATCTGGCTTTACATCCCAAAACATTCATAAAACCACCAGTTTAATCCATAGTTCATAAAGCCTACCACAATGGAGTAGAATGTTCACCCTTCTACTCAACTACAACGTGAGTATGCGAGATTATTTAGACGTTGTGAGGAAAAGGGAAATCTCCCGCCAGGCAAGGTGTTCAGCCCGGGGTGCGGCCAACGCTCCATGTGGTAGTTCGGATCTCTTCCATATATTTGCCGTTGCAATTATATAAATTATTGTTATCACTACTTACCTTCAGCTGGGTTAGAAGTTAAGAACTGGTTTGGAGTTGTTAAAAACGAAAACAAAATCTAATACATATATCAAATGTCAAACGCGCCCAAAGAGGCATACAGAAGTCATAAATAATATAAAAAAGAATAAGATATGAATGTGAACAGGAACACCAAGCAACGTGAGACGGCATCTCTCCGGAGATAATGCGTTTATATTAGCAACGAATTTCGCAAAAAAAATCTTTAGAAAAAAGTGGAGAAAAATGAGGATAAGTCAACGTCATATCTTATCTGACGCGATAAAGAGCAGACGCGATGTGGCGAAAAAAACACTGTAAGACGGCCTTAGATTTTTTAGCAAAAATTAACTGGCTCTTCGAGAATTATGTTTATTGTATCAAATACTAATAAAAATATATTTATTTGAAACAATATTGCAGAAAATAAATGCACATAACTCCGGATCATTTGAAATTTTTTCATAATATCTTTTGATGTCTTTCAAGGGAGAGTGTTTCACCAGCGATTTCTAATTATCTTTATAGCATTTCTTAGGTACACATTTTGCATACAAAATTGTAGATTAATGAAACAAAATGACTATTTAATTAGCTTTTAGTCTATACCGGTTTAGTGAATGCCGGTTGTTGCTGACGCGTATGTTTTACCAACGCTCGAAATTGTTGACGAGTATGTTTGACTACGACAAATTGTCCGACTAGGTAAGCATAGCTGGCATGTTTTACATTCCGTACATGGTCGAATGTGAAAATTAATTTAATTAAAGATGCTTATTATCTAATTCGTATAGCTCTGTGAGTTTCGTAAGCGGTAATAGAGGGCAATAATACATAAATTGTCCGACTAGGTAAGCATAGCTGGCATGTTTTACATTCCGTACATGGTCGAATGTGAAAATTAATTTAATTAAAGATGCTTATTATCTAATTCGTATAGCTCTGTGAGTTTCGTAAGCGGTAATAGAGGGCAATAATACAGGAGATGGGCAGCTGCACAAGGCTAATAAATGAATAAATGATAAATAGCAAATTCTAAACCTGAAACTATATCATTTTGAAGTTATACTTCGTTTGGGGCGTTTGGGAAAAATAGTGAATTTTTACGATGCGCGCGCACACCGGCATCTAAAAACGCCACCATGAAGCTGTTACGACACCTAAATGCGACAACCTCAGTGGGTAATTATCTCTCAAGTTTTCGTGAGCACTAATAACTATATTTAAGGTTATTCAAATATATGTGACCCTACAACACGTATTTTATTTATATTATTAGTTATTTTTGTTTCTTTACGCTAAAGAAGTACACACACATGTTTTTATTTTAATTTTATTCAGATTTCCTTTTAAAGAGTAGGGTGATATACGAGCACATAGTCCACCTGATGGTAAGTGGATGCTGTGGTCCATAGACATCTAAATTTATCCTCAATTAAGAATAAAAATGCAGATGCGTTGTCACTCCTGAGGGTGAAGATGGAATGCCTCGTTTCCAGTAAAAAGGGTATTCGGTTCTCTACACTCACCACACGAAAAACAGCAGCATTTAGATGCTAATTTACGCAGGTATTCTATTAGAGCGTGGTCCTACCCCGGTCGAGCCAACCCATTCGTGCTACAACCATAGCTACAGGTTGGCTCTACCACGTATATGTTCTAATAACAAACGTACAAGAGATTTGAAAAATTATTACATATTTTACGCAGAACATTGCGTAGCTGTACTGTATCAGATGTGACCATAATTAAGAAAAAAAATTATTTTTCGCACTTAACGTGATAAAATCCGTAAAGTTAATTTTATTTATTTTCAGGTATTCCTGTAAATATAAGAAATCATTATGATGACTTAGATACAAGTATATCTTGGAGTTTACACTTTTCATTAAAATTTAGCTCTCTAGTGCTATTCACTACATCTCAGTATTTCGAAAACATTCCTTTACAAGTAGTAAACTCAAAAATTTTGTACAACCAACTTCAATGCAAATAAAATGAGAACATCGTCAATGTAGTCGAAGTCAATTAAATACGTATAATTAAGGATGACTAAAAAACTGCTGGTCAGATCTTGATTAAATATAATATGATTTGATGAGAAGCACCCGATTTCAAATAAAAAAAGAATCATTTAAATACGGTTCACCTAGAAAAAGGACTGAGGTAACGCACATAAAAAATAAAGTCGAATTGACTGCCTCATCCTTTTTTTGAAGTTGGTTTCTGCCTCATCCTTTTTTTGAAGTTGGTTTACGATAAAATTCTGTTGATATTAAAGTGATTATCCTCTTTATGTTATTGTTGTTATATCCAATATTTACCTCCTCCATTATCCAGTGTATTGTGCGATTCTATTATGAAAGTTTTGTATCGAGTCCATTCAATTCTATTTCCAATATTTCTTAGAATATGTTCGCTTACGGTATACGCCCTGTATATCACAAAAAGAAACGGTAACAAACAAAGCTGACAATAACCAAAAGCTGTGCTTTTTGTACTTTACATAAGCTTTTGTAATTGAGCTTCATTTTGCTATTGAATATATTAAAATTATTATCAATAACAAACGCGTAACGGTGTAAGGATATCTACTAAACCATATCATCCCGTGGGTGTCGTAAGAGGCGACACAGGGAAACTCAATCAGCAGCATATTTGTGAAAAAAACTTAAAATAATAAAAAAACTGCGGTTGCTAATCCGCCTGCCAATCATAAATCTATGGGGGATGCCTATATTCATCAGTGGAATCCAATAGGCAGTAGTGGATGGATGGAATGGATTGAATGAATCTTTGACTACATGATTAAACCCGTGTTCGTGCTTCACAATTAAAATATCCATTACCTAAACCTAACCTATACGTGGTAGAGCCACGCTGCAGCTATATTAGTAGTATAGTTGTAGCACGAATGGGTCGGCTCGACCGGGAGGCCCACGCTCTCACAGAACACGAGCGCAAAATAGCAGCTTAACACTGCTGTGTTTTGTACGGTGAGTGTAGAGAATTATTTAATTATTTTTACTGGAAAAGAGGCATTCCATCTTAGCCCTTACGGGGGACAACGCATCTGCATTTTGATTCGCAAACGAGAATAGATGTAGATGTCTATGCGCCATAGCAACTACTTAACATCAGGGGGACTATGTGCTCGGTTTTCACCCTATCCTATAAAAAAAAACCTCCAATAATGCCATGGATGTCGTTAGAGACGACAAAAGAAATTAAAACAGGAAATGGGTAGCAGCTTTTTCCTGACAAGTCAAAGTAATAAAAAAACTGCGGTTGCCCTATTGGCTAGTAATATTTAAATATATTGTTACAAATTCACCATATTGATAATTATTGCCCACGAATTGTCTACTTCTGAACATAATATGTAGGCTTCTGAACATAGATTGTATCATTATTATCATCATTATCACATCTCGTCACAAGTCCACTGCTGGAATGCCACAAAGCACGGGCCTGAGTCATCTGCATGTAACGACTCCTGCGTGTCTTACCAGGTCATCACTCCATCTAGAACGGGGTCGCCCCATACTTCGTCTACTCATACGTTGCCCTCGAATAATTATGGATTGCCTCAAAAGGTTTATTTTGCTATAGTTACCACGCTTGGCAAAAGAACACGACGGTTGTCAACTCACTTAGTTGACAACCATCGTTTTTTTTATTCGCGGTTGTTATCAGGAAAATGCTGATGCCCATTAGACTTACTGTTTTCATAGGCTGTGATGAACAAAAGAATTTTACTTTTAACTAATTACATTTAATTTAATTTTATAAGATAGAAATATCATATTGTTTGCATCAATATGTGTATTAATTACGAAATATTCTATACTTGTGCTTTAGTATCACGAGTATGTTTTTATTCGTATTTATCGGAATAATGTACGAATTTGACCAGGAGGGCTTCTGTTACAAAAGATACAAGTAGATTATCCACATAATAAGAAGAACACTAAGGCTTGTAACTTGGAAAGTGGCCTCCTCGACCGACAAACGCGATTACGTTTCCGAAAACTATTTCGATAGATTATTGGCATTCGCGGAAATGTCAGGAAAAATGATCCAATAACTATGATATCGGTCACCCTACTAGTGAGGAAATGTTTCGCGGTTATATTCACTTTCGTATAGATGGGTTTGTTGTTTCGTCATAATAAATTTTGGGTGCCAAAAGTGAAAGATTTCTCTTCCTTGTACTATTTTTGATTGCCTCTCTGGTCTAGTGGTCGTAATCTTGAGGTCCAAGGTTTAAATCCAGGGTCAGACCAAAATCAGTTATGGGGTGTTACTGACAAGAAATTCTCATTACCAGCCCTGAGTCAGAAAATTGCCGGTGTTACTAGCTAGCTTCGTAAATCACGTAGAGCCGTTGGTCCCGCGCCTGATCTCTCTACGGTCGTGTCACATTCCCGTCCCATTGGGAAATGATAGTGAGCGAATAGGGAGTGCACTTGTGCTTTCGAATATACTCAAGAGCTAAAATCCTATCCTGCGCACATGCCTAATCTCCATTTAGACTAGACACCCATTAATCGTGGTGGTTGCGAGGACAGCGTTGCGTGCACCTCCGAAATCCTGTCACTGGCGGTAATATGTAACTTGATATAGGACATAAGAATCTTAAAAAATACCTCAGAGAATTTACTTTACTACCGGTAAAGAAAATCACGGTAACCCAATAAAAAACTTTATAACGTCAAAGAAAATACAAGAAACTATTTTTTTGGCACAAAGTTATTGATATAATTTAAATATTTTACCAAATAAAAATTTATTGGGTTTTAATTATACGCGAGCGGAGCCGCTCGTAAGCGCTATTTTCATACTATGCGCTTAGCAGTTAGTTTATCAATCGTATTACCCAACGTATACCTTTGAAGCCACTCTCCGCTGTTAGGGTTCATAAAAAGCAAAATGCTTAGAACTTGGAGCCTCTATTCGGCAATGATCTTTTACAATATAAAAAATGTGGTGAAAATATAGATGAGCTGTACAGTACACGTAGGGTATTGAAGAGATAAAGTTATGGCGGACTCGAATTATTAACTAAGTTGCCATCTCGGTTTTGCGGCAAGAAGTTTCTGTGTTCAGACCGAAGAAATTAGAAACTATTAACTGTGGGTTCTCCCAGTTAATCTATAGCCAGTATAAAACGGACAACTTGGGGATTTAGCATTGGTTTAACGTACAAATTATTTTTAGTAATTACTTTCTTTTGGCAATCATTTTTTGTTTTCTTTTTAATAACGTTACTCCCACCCTAGAATTTCCTCCTGTATCGTGGAGGCAATTTACATATATAAATAGCATAAGGACAAACATCCAGATCCCGAACAATTACTGGTAGGCCATACAAATACTTGTTCCGTGCAGGATTCAAACCCGCGGCACCGTAAGTCATTGATTAAGAAAGATGACGATGATATAACAGTGGTAGAGCCACGCGGCAGCTTTTGCTGTCGCACGGATGGGCCGGCTCGAACCGGGGTAGTACCACGACCTCACAGAAAACCAGCGTGAAGTAGAGGTTTACCTCTGCGTTTCGCTTGGTGAGTGCAGGTGGCCGGAGGCCTTTTTTTACTGGAAATGAGGCATTCCATCTTAGTCCTCACGGGTGACAACGCATCTACATTTTGATTTGTAACAGATAGATGTAGATGTCTATGGGCCGCAGCAACCACTTACCATCAGGTGGACTGTGTGCTCCTTTGTCACCCTTATCCTATAAAAAAAATATAAATGAAATATTATGTCTTTTAGTTAACATGTACGCTCTTTTAAAGGACTAAACAAAATAATCTTCTTAAATATGAAAATTTATGTTTGTTGGTTCGTATCTTATGCGCTGCCATACCGTTCATAAGATTGCGGTAAAACTTTGTCGACTTATTGCTTGTACTTGCACGAAGGTTATAGGTATAGTACAATGAACTCACAGTAGGTGGCGCGCGTATCGTACCGACTAATTCAATTTCATTGAATGTATTATCATTCCTATTTAAACAATATATCTCTTCCAAATTTAAAACGATATTTCCATAATTACTTCTTCTGCGGCAGCAACGTGCCGAGTACCAGTTAGTCACATATAAACGCAAACCAAATAACACAGATCAAAATCTTCTTTATTTAGTACACTTCCCCGTTTCTGAGATAAATATCATTTTAAATTGCTTAGTCTTAGCTCCGTGTATGATCCTATTTTACTGAAGCTGGAAACGGCGACGTCTTATATTGCTGTATCGAGTTAACTGCTAGAAAATGGGATTTACTCTGTTTGCGAAGACATTATTACAAAATCCACGGAGATAAAGTATGTAGCAGTATCAAAGAAACAGTAGGTTAGTTTTATGTCAAAACAAGGATAGATTTTTATGTCTGCAGTACGAAAAACCGGGGAAGGAGCACGAAATTAACATAACGCAAATGTAAAATATATAATTAATATATATAACATAAAGTTGCTAAGTTTTGTATGATCAGTGACAAGAAATAAGCGACAGTAGTTTGATGCGACAGTCCTATGACAGGGTGCGGACGGCAAACTCAAAAGGTCAGGGGTTCGAATCCGCCATTCACCTATTGTCGTGAACCACTCCTAACACTAGCATTTTAAGCTTATCAGGAGTAGTTAAAGGGGATTATTAATTTTAATAGCATTGCTAGTATTTAAAGTAAACTCCAACTGTTTCACGAAGCACGCCATCTTAGTTTTCAGGGTGACAACGCATTTTGATCTTTGATAGAGAATAACGCAAGTCTACGGGCCGCAAATTGGAAACTAACCTAAACGTCTTTAACCTAAACTTTTTGGACCCAGTGCAGAAACTGCTGTTTTGTGATAAAATTGGGTAAGAAGATAGTACTGTCCTAGATGGACTCTTATAAGCCAGACAGATTACTGGCAGTGCTGCATAAAAATTAATAGTATTTGGTTTGGTTGCTACAAAGAGTATGGTGGGTTAACTATATTTAATATCACTTTCAATAATCACTTGATGTTACTAAATATTGGGGGGCTCTATTTACCTAATAACCCTTCTAGTTTGGTACCACACTTTTATACCACCAAGCAGCATTGCATCCTATCCATTGTAATTAAGTAATTTCGTATTACTTAAGATCTTTTGCACACCTCATAACGCGGAGCGTTATAGGTGTATTTTATTCTCGACGCATCAAGGTCAAGCAATTTTGTGTTATTTAAATACCTCTATCGTAACCATATTGCATTTATACGATAATATGAGTAGCCGTATATCAAGAAAACACTAATTATTCCATCTTATATTTTCTAAAAAATCATTTTATATTGCTACTTTGAAAAAAAAACCGTTTGAAAAAATATTTACGTGGACTTACTTGAAATTTTACGTTACTCACGGACAATGTTGATTTTGTATGTAATCACGTTAACTCCCGGAAAAATTGACGTATCGAGATCGGGTTTTTTTATTAGCTTCAGAATTACATCGACTGGTTTCCCATTTCATATCACTAGCCTAGAACTCGTAGTTTGTTAATAAAATTATTTTCAACTTTTATAAGTTTTTTTGCTATTACAAAGGCGCTGTTATATGTAACCCTTTTTACTGGAAAAGAGGTATTCCATCTTAGTCCTCACGCCTGAAAACGCATCTGCATTTTGATTTGTGAACGAGGATAGATATGGATGTCTATGGGCCACAACAACCACTTACTATCCGGTGAACTCTGTGCTCGCTATTATTTTATAAAAATATATATTTTTAGCATTTGATAGACAAAGGACAAATGAACCATAAAGCCTATATCAATTTTATACTTTGTGTAATTGATTTATTTTGGTAAATATTATTAATTTTTTCCCTGTAGATGACCTTACCTGTTAAAATAATAGTTGTGTTAAATTAATACATAATTTATTTTTTTCATCAAAATTAAACGAAACGCTCATGAGGCGTGCACTTTTGGATTTTCCAAACTATTTTTACTCTATATTCCCTGCATACAATCGATATTCGCTTGTCATAAATAGTCAATTAATTTACTTGGTACAGAGGTATTAGGCGAATACCACAATTTATTAACTACATGGCCTTTCAACTTAATGGCCTTTTTCTGACATTGTAAATTATATAGCAATTGAATACGTATGTCACTTATCGAAATTTTTCTTTTTTTTTTAAATTAAACAATAAAAAGATTCTATAAGAAAAAGAAAGACTGGTATAAAATAGTTATATACTATAGTACATTATGCGCAGTTACTCCCTTATGAAATACGGAACACTAAATTTAACCAAACCAAAGTAATAAAATTATCAATCGAAATAACTTTAAAACAATTTATTTCAATATATACCATGTTTTTGAAAAAAATACTTTTTTATATTCTTATATTGTCATCTGATTCTAAGCTATGTTCAAGATTTCAAGTCCCTAGCTCATAAGGAAGTTAGTTTAAAATCATAGTATAGACACACGAAAGCGAGTTAAAAAAATTTAGTAAAAATTACAAATTCTTCCACTCTACATAATACATGACAAACAAGTTTAAAAACAACAGCTAGGAACATCGCAACAAAAACAAAGTACGTTCGTACTGTAATTGGAAGGGCAGAACGTGGAAGGGGGTATAACAAAACCACCCTAACCGCCAGCCTCACCTGCCTCCGGCGCATCCTAATAATTAACAAGCGGGGCTCAGACGACCGACAGATGATAAGTAAACATAGCCAGACATAAATTACAAAGAGCTCGTGACGGACAGTGACGTCACTTCACTTGCTTGAAATATTTCAACGTACCCGTATTCCTGGTATATATTGCCAGCTTAAGCTCGAAGATCCATCCATTCATTTATTACTGTACTCAAAATTCAATGCTGAATTTTAGTATAGTTGCCACGCTCGGTTGGCCACCTCAACCAAAGATTTTTTTATAATTTTGAGTTGATATCAGGAAGTTGCTGTTGCCAATCTATTTATTTATACCTTATTGAATCTTACACAATGTATAGAAACAAAAGGTAGACTTAATGCTAACAGCATTCTCTGCCAGTCAACTTTACTCCTGTTTTAATCCCCTCTATCGTCTCTAATGACACCCACGGAATGATATGGAGTAGTGAATAGTAATTAACTTGATAACTTAATCCTTTTGTACTAATACGCACTCATCTATTAAAGTCTCACTTCTGGCAAACCCTTAGTTTTCACTACTGTATTTCGATTTAAGAGGAAAAACACCACAGACTGTTTAGTTTTGGGTAGCTATGGGCTGTATTAGTCACTTATCATAAGTTCAACTGTTAGCTCACTTGCCAATCTAATATGATAAACAATGTTTGTCCAAATCAAAAAACTACTAATAACTTTATTATTAAGAAACTCGTTGATTCTGATTCACTCAGGCAAAACTATCGACTGAAAATTAAAGCTTAGACCGAGATCAATGCCAATTTTAACATCTTTTTCATAATGGTCAAACTACAAAAGGTACTGCACATGGCCAGATTCACCTTTAAAGTGTTTTATGATAAATTTGAAAACTTCTTGGAATAAAACTAATTTTTCAGATTTTGACGCGTTTCATTTTAACTTATTTTTAATTCCCGAAGTTGTGGTGCTTTACAGCACAACAGAGGGAGACTAAGGTGTTTAGCGCCCCAATGTCATAAGTTAGCCCAGGCTAAATCCAGCCTTTGAATATAAATTTTAGATTTTTGACGCAGAGAACTTCCTTGAAAACTTTCTTAGGGATAACGCTGATGAGTAGGAAAATATTAAAAATATCAAGTTTCAAATTACCCTTACATCAAATGTTATACAATTACATTATATATAGAAAATAACTGGTAGCTATAGGATGTAATAAATTGCGACTTCCAATGCAGCAATCGGAAACAAAGTCACAAAGAGCAAAAAAAGTAAGGCGCACAAAAAACTCCGCGATAAAATACCTCGAGAACAGACGTTCCGTCTCGCAATACACAATTAATTACTTCCAACACAGATCAATACGAAGATACATTGTAAAATGTTACATTTTATATCTGAAAACGAAATCATCGGATGTTAAATTAAAAAATGTGATTGACTGCCGGAAAACAAATGCTGCTGGTAAATCCGTTTATGACATAATATTAAATCCAGTCATTGTCACTAGGAATTAAAAGATTAAGTTGAAACAAAAAAGGGATTCTGTGGAAATTTACTCGCGCGTACGGCGTTGTTTCTGTTTCGAAATTTTAAATACCATTTTTTGTAATTGCAAATTTTATTCTCTTTTATTCTCCCTTATTTATTTTACTCTCCTGGTCCTTAAATTGATCGGTTTATCAATTAATTTTAAAAGTGGAGATTTTTTGAGAACTGAAGAATGAGTTAACCGTGTAGTAGTGCCACTTTTATCCCCTGTTGACAACACTGTCACTGTTGATTACACAGTGGCAGTGTAAGAATATCCGATACCCCATATCATACCTTGGGTGTCGTATGAGGCGACACAAGGATGCTGAACTATAAAATGGGCAGCAGCATCTTTCTGATAACAACTGAACAAAAATAAATAAAAAGCCGGCCAAGTGCGAGTCGCATGATGGATTCCGTACCATCGTAAAACACGTTTCCAATAGGGGAGTTTTTATTTTTACTATTTGTTGTTATAGCGGCAACAGAAATACAAATTCTGTGAAATTTTCATCTGTATACCTATTAAGTAACATGAGGATACAGTACTGACGGACAGCGGATGCTTAGTAACGCGCTGGTTACCCTTTGGGTACGGAACCCGAAAGATTGCGTTACCAACCCGCTTGTCAATCGTGGCAAATATGGCAAAACCCTCCCAATCAAACAATCTATTGGAGACGCCTATATTTAGCAGTGGGGTTTTAGTTTTGTTTAATGAATTAATGATGCGAATACCAGTATTATCTTAATTAAATACCTACAGTTGTTATAGAAATTGCCGTGTAATTTGAGTTAAAGCGAACGACAAAATTCAGGTAATCTCCCGACAGCTAAAATTGTTCCTACTGCTTTATCTACTTTGTCGTGCGCCTAATAAAAGAGTTGTTACAGCGCTTCTGCCCGTTTAAAAACGCTTTGCGAGCTCCAACGATCCCGTGTGTCTAATTTGTTGACGACAATTTATGTGAAGTCACGTGTTCCTGGGCATGTTATAACGCAGCTATAGCTCTGCTATAAATTCGAACAGTCAATTTAGCTTACAAACTACGAGTGCAAAACTTTTAACTGGATTCATGCTGAAGTTTGTTCAAGAACAATCATACTATTAGTGTGCGGCGGCTGGTTTACGACATTTTTTGTATAAAATTAGAGTGACAACGAGCACACAGTCCAGCTGATGGTAATTGGATATTGTGACCCATAGACATCTATATTTATTCTCGACTATGAATCAATATGCATATGTGTTACCCCTGAAGACTAAGATGGAATGCCTCGTATTCAGTAAAAAAGATCTTCGGTTCTATACGCTCACCATACGATACACAGCAGATTTATGCAGTTATTTTACGCTGGTTTTCTGTGAGAGCGTGGTACTTCCCCGGTCGAGCCGACCCATTCGTCCTACAACTGCAATATAGCTGTAGTATGGCATTGCCACGTTTTAAATCATTGTTTTGTAACGTTGCTTAACACATTAGTTAAGTCTTTTCCGGGGACAGAGAAGTTGTTTTTGATCAAAATTTTAATTAACGGATTATATCGTCAAACTTTAATTCTTACTAATACTTAAACGAATACTACGATTCGTTAAAGCATATCTGTTGCGTAACACGCTGTGGGGACTCTGTAGTGACAGCTTTTTTAAATTACATTTTCATACCAAAGCAATGCTCATAACACGCCCCAGCCGCAACTTTAGAGTATCTTTCCTTTTATTTTTCCAAACAAACCGAGTGGAGAGGTATGAAAGGCGAGATTGGCCGTTCGATCCATTGTACTAAAATGACTGAGCCACCTATCAATAGTAGATTACTTTGTTAAGGATAGAGAATTTTCATTATAACAAAATAATATTTGAACAACAACAATATATTATGTCAATGTCACTTTCTCAAACAATAGGCGAAAGCTAACGCACTATGTTAACACTACTCCAACTTAAATAGACTTTCAATTACAAAAACATAATATTTATAACTAAAAGCAATGATTAGAAATATACGGGACTTATCTATTAAAAATTTCTAAATTTTATTAAGCAGAAATTGTTTAGTAAGGGTTATTTAACATAATGCTAAAGAGTAAATGATTGATAATAACCCTTAGTAATGAGGTGATATCTAACATGCTTTTTCTAAATGTTACTTAATTTGATAAAATATTACATTGTAAGTTAATTTAAAATCTCACATGAATTTCACAGAATACCAGCTTAATGTTACTGTGTTTCTTATACTGAGTGTAGAGAATCGGTGGACCTTTTTACTGGAAACGAGCCATTCCATCTTAGTCCTTAAGGGTGGCAATGCATCTGTATTTTGATTCTTAATCTAGGATAAATTCCTATGAGCCACAGCATCCTCTTACCATTACGTGGACTGTGTGCTCGTTCTTATGCTATAAAAACTATCGAAATGTTCATATATGTCTCACAGAACAGTGAAATGTCAAATAATGCGTAAAGCAAAAGTTTGAAATAATTTGCAAGCATCTGTCTTTCCATCCGATTACAAAGTCTTCAAGGCAAGAGTGAATAGACTATTGTTAATCTGTGTCAGTGCACTTTACCATCTATGGCTGCATCACCAGTTACCATCAGGTGGGATTGCAGTCAAGTATTGACTAAAATAGTTAAATAAAGGTAATAACAAATACACTTTTATAATAAACTATGTCAAATTACACTTAATTAGCGTGGTACTCAGCTCCCGTACGTTTTACAATTGAATGAAAACCACTGATTTGGATTAAATACATTTTTACTTATTCTTGTTCTATAAGAAATAGGTTGACAAACGAGTACAAAGTACACCAGGTAAGTTGATGCTAAGGCCCATAGGCATTTACATCTATCCTCGATTAAGAATCAAAATTTAGATGCGTGGGTGACCCCTGAGGACTAAGATATAATGCTTTGTTACCATTAAAAAAGTTTCTGGCTCTCTACATTCACCGTACGACAAACAACAGTATATGCTGCTAATTCACGCTGGTAAGTATGATCCTACCCCGGTCGAGCTGACTCATTAGTGTAACAATCTAAAAAAAAACTAAAGCATGACTGAAAGTGTTTATAAAGAAAAATCAATAATCAGAAAAACTTACAGGGATTACCCTAGTATGGACACCAGTCTCTCACAAAGGTTACAAATTCTCTGCAATCGTATTATTTACCTAAGTAATAATGTGAAATTTTATACCTTTGTGAAGAGGAAATAAAAATGATTTATTATTATTATTATTAATAGTATAACTATTACTTTACTTAATAATTTCTTATATTTAAGCGAACACTACACATTGAATAAAACTACTTTTACGGATTTTATCGCATTTAATTAACTTATTTTATATTCCCAAAGTTTCGGGTGCTGTCCAGCACCCATGGTCACGGGAGACTGAGATGATTGACGACCCGATGTCAGAGTTGACCCAGAGTACCTTCAGCTTTTTTAATTATTAATTTGGGTCCGATCTACACAAAACTTCAAGACACAGAAAGTTCACAGTAAGTTAATTAAACGCGATAAAATCCGTAAAAGTAGTTTTATTCAATATTACGTTATTTGCATTAAACCGCACATGATTAAAAAGACAGATAACGAAATTCATATTTTCATTAAAATAAATCATAAGCACCAATCCGCACGCGCTCACAACTAGAATCGGTTATACAACGATCCAATTACGCCTCGTTGCATTCGACACGAAGATAAAATTGAAATTCAAGCGCAGAGAATTCATTTAAAACGCCTTACAGATTAATGATCTAACAGACACTGTTGCTATACCAATTCGGGGATACGGCACACGTATATGGCTACTATAACAAAATATAGTGGAACGGAAACAGTGCAAATGGCTTAATATAATTTGTTTCATAAATATAGAGTTATATTACACAAAGCTTAAAAGAAATTCCGTGAATACGGCTTATATTATTAATGATCACAGTATTTCTATATTTAAGTATATTCCAAAAATTTAATATTCGAATGCATTTTGCTAACTTATTTTTTTCACTTTTTTATAGGGTAAGGGTGACAAACGTGCACACAGTCCACCTAATGGTAAATGGTTGTTGTGGCCCAAAGACATCTACATTCTATCCTCAATTAAAAATCAAAATACCAATACGTTGTCTCCCCTGTGGACTAAGATGGAATGCCTCGTTTCCAATAACACGGGTCTCCGGTTCCGGTTCCCTACACTCAGCACACGAAACACAGCAGAATTATGCTATTCTGTGAGAGCGTGGTCCATTCGTGCTTCAACTATACCAGTAATATAGCTGCAGCATGGCTTAACTACGTCAACTAAACACAGTACAGACAATGCTTTTTATGCTACAGTTTTCTATCTGAAGTTCTACTCAATGACAATTTGAACAGATCGTCAAGGACATACTGGGAAAGGGGACGAGCGTTATTCAGTCTGGAGGACATTATTAATCATTATGAATTACTTCAGGTCGAAGAATTTGCATGAATTTTTATTTTGACGTGTTTCAGTGAAACTGCAGGAATTCATCAGAACAAAATACAAAGGGTGAACTGGAGCAAAAGAGGACCTATTGTTCTTCTTGCATTTAACTACAGTGAGTCGCTCTAAACGGACGCTTGATTCCATAGTCCGTACACCCCTTACCAAATTTATTTTATATCTAAACTATTTTCTAAACTATTTTGTGACTGTAAGATCTTTATGCATACATACATATATTACAGCCTTAATGAATCCACTGCTAAACAAAGGTCTCCCCAATAGATTGTCGGATAAATGAGATTTAGGCATAGTTACTACGCTTGGGCAGCGGGTCCGCATATTTCTATTCTTTGAGTTGTAATCAGGAAGATGCTACTGCCCATCTCCTGTTTAAGTTCCCTCAGTTGTCTTTACGACACCTACAGGACAATATGGGGTAGTGGATATTGTTACATTGGCAGTATAGAGTTTAAGATCTTTATGATATTTGTTAAAATAATATGCACCTATATGTATGTAACAATATGTATGTATATTTTTTTTATCACAATGACTTGCCCTGCCCTTGACATTCTTCCTGCGATCCCGTCCATTCATTGCTTTTCTGGAAGAAATTGCTGTCAGCAATAACACCGCCAATTGCATATTTCTTTTTTATAAATAATTTCTGTATGTTTTGTATGGTGTGCAATAAAGAAGAGTAAATAAATAAATACTCAAACGCTGCCTAATTTAAGATGTCGTGAAGTCTCGTACTGTCACAGTCACATTGAATTAAAGTGATAGAGACAGTACAAGACTTAACGGCGCATAAAAATTGTGCAGAGTTTGAGTATTTGGGAAATACTGAATTAAAACATAATACTAGTTTCTAAATTTGAAATTTAAAAAAATCTATCCAACCAAACGCGTCCAATAGTTAAATAAAATAAAATTAAAAGTGAAAACTCACGATTCATTCACCACGTGCGATATGCCCACTTAGACGACAAACGGAGCGTAAAATTGCAGATCATATCGTAGTATTATCCGATTGTTGAACGCGTTTGATGTGATAGATAGTGTTGGCGTGCAATGGTGTGACTGCTAACAATTATATTTAATTTAGTGCTAGCAGAATCAGACGGCGGGTATCAGATTTTTATTTGTCGATTTTTGAGTTTTCTAAAATCTGTTAGGGCGGGTAAGATCTTTAAAGTTCTATGAAACTAATTTTCATAAACCGTTATCGTTACAGCCTATTAAAGTTCAATGATGAACATAGTCCTCCCCCATAAATTGTCTCATAGGGGGAAGGGGGGGTCTGCAATAGTTTGAAGATCACCAGCTCATTTAGTTTCGGGGGGTTTCTAAAATTTTTAATTTTAATTATTATTGTATACGCGTGTATCAAGTAGAAGTGAAACAACCTTAGTCAAGGAAATGGTTACGATTCTAACGAATTGATCGCTTAAATACATAATATGAAAACACACATTACAAGGAAGATGTCAGTGATGAGATATTGAATTCAAGATCTTTAATCCATTTAGCATCATTTATCTATACGTATAAATAAAATTGAAGAGTCTATCTGTAGTATCTAAATTAATGCCTTTTATTGAGGAGTGGGTTTGTAGGGTTTTTGTCTTTGGAGTTTTGTCTGTGCATGTCGTTTACCTATCTGTCTATCCGGACTAATCTTAGGAAAGGCTGAACCGATTGTAATAAAACTTGACTAAATAGAGAACAATGTCAGGAGTGATTCTAGGCTATATTTTATTCGAAAAATTTGGATTATATTCATTTGACAAATCGTTAGAATTTATAAAATAAATGGTTTTTTAAGGATAATCCTAAATCGAAATTGTATATCAACCATAGATCCAGGCGAAGACGGGCAGAGTCGCTAGCAACATATAATATACTACCAATACTATTGATAGCGCCAATACGTTCTAGCTCTAAAAAATAATGTAACAATAAACTTAAAATAAAAAATTAATAAACCCCCGAAACAAAAAGAGCTGATAATCTTCAAACAACTGAATAGGTTTTCTTTAATCATAGCTATGAACACTCTCGAATAAGACACTTTTCAAACGAAAAAAATTTAATTGAAATTGGTTTACCTATTTAGGAGCTATGGATCCACAGATAGATACACATTACAAACTTATAACACCCCTCTGATTTCGTCGGAGGCTAAATAGAGGAGATCTTTCTGACGTTGAACAGTAGGACGTTATGTAGGCTGCACAGCCGCAAGTTGGCAGATAATGTGCAATTAAGAATCAGGTGAAATTCAATTACTTTATTATTTATCATTACTACACTTAAAGATGGTCCTCATTGAGAGTCACTAGTTAAAACTGTTCTCTGTTCTGAGAATTTGCATTCATGGAAGAGCCTGCCCGTTATATACGAGGCACGAGTAAAGCTCTGTTAAGGTTAGTGTTGCATACGGGTAGTGCGAAATAATACAATTTTATATCGCAGCATACAGAAAAAAAGCATGAATAACGTCATAACTGCAATATATAGGCTCGAATATTTTCTATTCCATTCCATATATTGCAGTTATGGTCACTGTCTGAACATTGTGTACATATTTTTTAACTTTTTATAAGCCAGTGCTTACATTCCTACCTGGTGGTTAAAGGTCTTGGAGCCTTAAATGGTAAATTGCACTGTCTTAGGTCAATAAAAGAATATTCATTCACATTGTACTTGGACGGAAAGACACACTCAAATTGCAAAAATGAAGCGAACCGTTCTTCAATAAAGGGGAAGACGAGCCAAGCACATCTTGTATAGGTATATCCCAAGATTTCAATTCAACATTGCGACTAGAATATTACTTAAAAACATATTAGAACAATGAAATTTATTTTTTTAGTTATATACTTTTTTGATTAAAATTATTGCATTAACTTCTTTGAGCAGCACCTTCCTCCCTCTTACAATGCGTGTTCTATCATCCACATCACTGAGCTAGATCCTCAGCTAAAACATACACCGCTGAGGCGATGAGGCACCATTAGGAGAAATATACCCTAATAATAACCTAATCACTAACAAACACTAAACACATATTAACAGTGGTAGAGACACGCGGCAGCTTTTGCTGTCGCACGGATGGGCCGGCTCGAACCGGGGTGGTACTACGACCTCACAGAATACCAGCGTGAAGTAGAGGTCTACTTCTGCGTTTCGCTTGGTGAATGCAGGTGGCCGGAGGCCCTTTTTACTGGAAATGAGGCATTACATCTTAGTCCTCACGGGTGACAACGCATCTGCATTTTGATTTGTAATAGAGGATAGATGTACATGTCTATGGGCCGCAGCAACCACTTACCATCAGGTGGACTGTGTGCTCGTTTGTCACCCTTATCCTATATAAAAAAAATAGTTCAAAATATAGACAATAGTATCACATCACATCATATCTTAAAATCAAAATTAATCTTTGTATCTGTGTATAAAGATATAATGTTGTATATATATAATAAAAACGCACATCACAGCATTCAATGGTGCGATGTAAGGGAAGTACTCAATTCTTTTCATTAAAATCGTAAATTTCAGCTAGGGGCAATGTTTATAAATACTGCCCGCTGACAATTAGTGAAATATGTACTCTAAAATATCAAATACCTAAGTACAAGTAAAATATCAAATACACAACATAATGCGTTGAATGTGTAGTACTACGATCGCAAGTGTACCTGCTATTCATGACAGTATTCCATTACGTGTAACTCGATAAAGGCGAAACGAGTTGAAAAACTGTTTAAGAGTTTACATTGATATGACAACAACTCAAAATAATAAAAAAAAACTGCGGTTGCCAACTCGCTTGCCAATCGTAGCCACTATGGTAAAATACCTCATGAGGCCCATCTATGATGGAGACCTATGTTCAGCTGTGGACTTTACTGGTTGTAATGGATGGAGGGAAAGGATGATTATCGTACTATACTTTACTGGAATAATATATAACTATAATTGCTACGTCACTGATACAGCGAAATGAGCGAGAAATTTTATTTTACGACCGTTGTGGAATAAATTTAATTCAAATCACGATTTTCAGTTGCCAAGTGTAATTAAAATGTCAGTTGCTCCAGTTCGATATCTCCACCTACTGAATTTTTATGGTCCTGTATTTCAGTGTTTCGTATTTAAATTAGCATCAATATATGAGCGTTTGCTTTTTTATTTATTATAAAGATTGTTCTCTTTTGTTATTGGTTATTTATTATTTTATTTAATAAGGGCTTTATTTGAAAAAAGTCAAATCTTTTTTATAGGATAGGGTGACAGTAGAGCACACAGTCCACCTGATGTTAAGTGGTTGTTGTGACCCATAGACATCTAAATTTATTCTCAATAATGAATCAAAATGCAGATGCGTCGTCACCCGGAGTATTAAGATAGAATGCCTCTTTTCCAGTAAAATGAGTCTCTAATTGACAACACTCACCATACGAAACATAGCAGTGAGAAGCTGCCATTTTACGCTGGTATTCTGTAAGTGCGTGGTCCTTCCCCGGGCGGGCCAATCCATACGTGCTACAACTATACTACTAATATAGCTGCAGCATGACTCTACCACGTATAAAATTATATTAATCAAATACCTTACTAGTGATATTAACACTTTCACTGTCCGGTTTCCAGACACAATAGTAAGACAATAGCAGTGCCCTATATGTAGTGCACGGGACAGCGAAAGGGTTAAAAATATTATGTCCCATATTCTATAAAAATACTTTCTTACTGCTGGGCTAAAGTTTTTTTAGCATTAGTCAACAGTAATTGTTAACATCAGTCTGTAAACATTCCGACAACAGTCACTCGTCAAGGTCAGTTCCATTAATACCCAGGCATATTGTGAATAGGGTTATAATAGGAAACACAATCGCTGAAGTGCCATAATCTCATAGAAACTGAAAATCACAGCAAGCTACTGGTCCAGTTATTGTAAACGAAACATCCAAGTCCTCGGGGATTACAATGGGCTTATTGCTTTAGTTATCTAAGGGCTTTGTGGCTATTTGGTATCTGTTAGGCCGTGTTCACATTTGTGACGTCTACTAATCTCTGTTATCACAATCATCTTCCGATTAAACCAAACACGAGTTGGATAAAAATGTAATATCGATTACACAATCGAATGAAAAATGCTAACTTACACGTACACTTTGTACATTTACCGAATCTTAGAATAATAGACCTTATTTCTGTACTTTTAAAAATCTACCCTCTGTATATGTGTGATATACGAGCTACGCTAATCAGTTTAATTATCTGTTTTATAATATTGTATTATCTGTAAGTTATTGTTTGTAATCATTTAAGAAACTAAATGTTTTTAACCGTAACCGTAAACGCCGGTAAAATTCAAGATAAGATATTCTCAGAAACTACAATTTATATTCCGTAGTTAAAATAATACAGTATAAAAAACATTCAAATTTACAATTTGGTTCGAAATTCTCATTAAAAGAACTTTTTATTTTGAAAAATTATTTATTATTATCATGAAGACCATAAAACTGCACGGCTATATTAAATAAATTTAAACTGCGCTGAGGATTATACAGCTTAACATGAAAGATGGTCCGTTCCGAAGTTTTAAACATAAAACATTTTCTTATTTTATAAAAAAAACTTAACTCCTCCCCCCCTCCAATGAGGTTTTTCTTCTGTATCGCGGAGGTAGTTTACATAAATAAGTTGCACGAAAACAAACAACCCGACGTCTAAGATGTAGGGTCTGGTTATAAGGCAATATCAACCAACTTTAATGACCATAACTTTTTGCTAAGCTCGTGAGCCAAAGAGTTCTTAATATCAACGGGTGTATAATCGATTATATTAACGATGATGATCATCGTGTAAGACGTAGGGTGTGGGTATAAAGCAATATAAACCAACTTTAAGGAAGCCTCTGCCTTTTCTACCGACGGAGGAAGTACTCAATTCGGCTGTGTGTTCTTTTTTTTTACATGTGTTACCTCATAACTTTTTTCTGGCTGAACCGATTTCGACGATTCTTTTTTTTATTTAAAAACTGATACTTTTCACGTGGAATCATATGAATTTGATCAAGATCTGACCAATAGTTTTTGAATCATTCTTAATAATTTATATTGAATTCGGTTATACAACATTTTTAATTTAAAATTATTACTTATGTTACTTTACAGATGTATTTTCCAAGTCAGTGATAAATAACAAAAATTAATTTCGATATATATTATTCATAATCTATATTGAATAATTTTACTTTATTTTTTTCGCTGCTTAATGACTGACGGTTCGATTGTTTCCATTGTCATGATAAGTTGATTTCTACTAGAAACCATGTACTAGTAGGAGCAGGTTGTCATTGCGTAAACCACAAAATAGTGGGTTTCAATCCTTGTGGAACACACCATACTGTATCTGATCTTTACATCAATATTTACTTACTGATTTTACAGGGAAAGGTGCAAACAAGCTTGAGGCTCATCTGATATTATGTGACCAAGTCGCCCATGAAAAACTGCAACATCGGGGGAATTGCCGGTTGACGGTGTTTTATAAAGGAGTAGGTTTATTTTATGGAAGACCGCTAAGTCGTATCGGTTCGAAAAAATCTCAGGCGGTAACAGATTCCACAAAGAAGTCGTACGAGTAAGACAAATTCCAAAGAAATATATAGGATTACAGTGAGTGTTCAATTGATGATAGGTGGTAGGTGCTGGACGAATGGTATTACCAGCGATCAGTAATATCTATCATAATATGAACGTGGTAGGACTACTTTTCTACGAGTCCGTTTGGGTGGGTACCACTATATTATCTACACGTGGTAGAGCCATGCAGCAGCTATTAGTAGTATAGTTGTAGCACGAATGGGTCTGCTCGACCGGGGAAGAACCACGCTCTTACAGAATATCAGCGTAAAATAGCAGCTTAACACTGTTGTGTTTCGTATGGTGAATGTAGAGAACCGGAGACCCTTTTTGCTGGAAAGGAGTCATTCCATTTTAGTCCTCATGGGTGACAACGCATCTGCATTTTGATTCTTTATTGAGGATAGATGTAGATGTCTATGGGTCGCAGCAGCCACTTACCATCAGGTGGACTGTGTGCTCGTTTGTCACCCTGCTGCTGTGTTCAGGTCTAAGGGGTATAGGAAACCAGTATAACTATAGTCTGTGAGATATTTCATTTTAGTCCCCACAGTGACAATGTATTATGGACCTTATTTGCAGTTGGTTGCAGTATTCCATGTGTGGTAGTAGACGTTTATCATCAAGTAAACTTTATGATCGTTTGTCATTACAATTTAATCATTACGACGATCGTATTTACGTCGTTATTGCCCGTGAAATAAGGTCTTAGTATCCCATATAATTAGAAGCCTGTTTTTAATTTAAATAAACTTTTGCCATAAGCGCTGAATACTACAGTTTTTTTTTTCATATAACGCATTTGGAACCAGATTAATCTCGAGTATATTTGAAAGTACACTGACGTCCATAAAGCTTATTTACTAATTAAAACAAAACAAGTCACCTCCGTACCTCCCAAAACAAACAGAGCTGAGCGAGAAAGGTGAATTTTTATTGAAAAGTTGAAAAGAGACGCAAAGAAGGTGAGGCTCAAATTGTCGCATCGCAATATCCGAGATTAAAAGTAACGCTTCAGTTGGCAGCGTATTTCCGTTGTACAGTCGGGAAAAAAAGAAGTTTTCTTTTTGCCTTTTTTCACGTCGCTACCTGGTAGTGTCCATTTTCATCTTTTTTGTGTTCATAATGGGATGCTTTAAAACTTAACGAGTTTAGTAGCGAGCCTACGGGATACAGGTGTTTATGTAAAGTTTTCGATTCGATTGTACTTTTATTGTGAAACGGTTTGTACTTTCCGTCAGCATCACAATTCATGTTGTTGTTTATTTATAAATTATTTAGCTAACGTTATGTCTGGAATCATTGTTTTTTTTTATAATAGTTTATAATTTTTGTATATTGATATTAATAACAGTTTGAATATTCATTTTGATTTTTTTATTCATCATCATCGTCATAATCATTACATACCTTCACAAGTCCACTGCTGAACAAATGCCTCACCCAAGGAATGTCACAAAGCACGGTCCTGTGCCACCTGCATCCATCGTTTTCCTGAACCAGGTAATCAAACCATCTATAGGAGGAACACCCTACACTTCGCCTGCCGGTACGAGGCTGCCACTCGAGAACCTTTCTTCCCCATTGGTGGTCGAGTCTTTGACCTATATGGTTTTTATTATTATTATTTTATTATTTATAACTTCTTTTGCTGTATAGATCAGACCAAAATATAATATTCAAAAGCTTAACTCAGTCGGATGTTAAACTTCTCGATCCCTTAGTGACCATGGGTGCTGTAAAGCACCCAAAACGTCAAGAATGAAAATAAATAAAAATAAGATAAACTAAACGTGATAAAGTATCTTTATGCCTCACTTAATAATATAGAGAGTTTCTTGCTTGTATAGTATAGTTTCTTGACAGTTTTTAACTGAGGTCTTGTTTTCCCAACCGGTGTAGATTTTCATGTCAATAAAAGCTCATAAACAATACTAAATTGAATTAATATATATTATATGTCAGTTTGATGTTGAATATTTCGTGTCTTAATATTTCGAGGGCAGGAGCCTTCTGTTCTTATTAATTTTCCAACAAACTCAGCTCGGAAATCCTCATTATCACTTACAAAGTACGTATATTATCAACGATATTCTTTGCAGGTATCAATATATGGATATTATATCTTATCTATATATAGATGTAGAACCACAATATTTTCATTTACTTTTACTATGTAGTTGGACTCATTTCTATTTAGGATTCCGTCTGGTAGGAGGCAAACTATTTACCTATTCCTGTCGCTAAATAGCAGTGCTTGCAGTGCCGTATTCCGGTCTAGGGTTAAGTACCCACAGTGAAGCATTTAGTCCTTAGTGGTAGGTAACAATACATCTGTACTCTGTTTTACCCACTTCATTTTCACTGCAACAGCCACTTACCTACAGTTGAACTGTAAATTCGCTTTTTACTTTAGTTTCAGAAAAAAAGTATCTAGCGATCCGCACCGACTTCGCAAGATTAAATTCTGTATCTCGACAACAACGCCACCTACCAGGTTCATTTGTGAATCTAAACCATTCTCTAATCAACTTAATCACACACACAACATTTCATCAAAATCGGTCCAGCCGTTTAGGAGTTCCACACGGACTGATGAATTATATAATATGAATGTATTGTACATATGAACCTTTTTCTTTAATCATTCTGTCTATTGATGGAAACTGCATCAAAATCCGTTGCGTAGTTTAAAAGATCTAAGCGTACAGATGGTAGAAAGCGACTTTGTTTTATACTATCTAAGGACTATCTAAGAACAACTAAATAGCTTAAATTAAATCAACGATGTACATATATTGTTTAATGTATATAACTTTTATCGACCGCTAGCTAGCTTTAAGATATTCCGTTAAGTATGTCTCATACGAGAAGCTATCACACATAAAATTGATGATTTGAATAGAAACGGATATACAACTTCGGAAGCATAATAATCGTTTTAACTTGTCCCCGAGGGATGATCCCGAAATTTTCGATAAGTTCACGTTATTGTGATTTTATCAGCGGAATTGGGCAGCTGAAATAGCCCGACCCCAACCATAAATTTACGGTCTTTAAGGTCAAATGAATACTTCATTCTGCTAGCGTATAAAATATACATGGCGTAACAAGTCTCAAGTCGTTTGCAAGCGACGCACGTAGCGAGTTTAGAAGAGAAGAGAGTTGATGGTAACGCGTTTCGACGATCGATACAAAATAACTGCGGTGGCTTTGATGAAATGCCTCTTAGTTCTTGGTTATGTTGATGGGGTGGCCATAAAATCTGGAGAAGTTTGATTTAGTTTGGAATAAAAAAAAACTTTTCTCGTTCAGTGTCTAAAACTGCTGGAAGTGTATAATTTCGCAGATGAATAGAGTGTTAAATAAAATTAATCTTACGGATTTTGTCGCGATTTAATTTTAAGTTAGTTTTAATTCCCGACGTTTTGCACGACGACTTAATCAGTTCACAAACTGCAAACACACAGCAAAGTTTCACGCAATACTGTAATGTTCAATATATGTATAAAACGAAATAAATAAACATATCGTTGCCAATGCCATATTTTAACCGACTTCAAAAAAAGGAGGAGGTACGCAGTTCGACTATATTTTTTATGTGTTCTATCTCAGATTTCTTTTCCAGGTGAACCAATTTTGATGATTATTTAAAAGCTGGTGCTTGTCATGTGCCCCTATATAAATTTGATCAAGATCTGACTAGTCGTTTTTGAGTTCTCTTTATTAACGCGTATTTAATTGACTTCGACTACATCGACGATTTTGTCATTTTATTTACATTTAAGTTGTTTGTACAATATTTATTATTTTAACATTTGTCTTTCCTTATGTTTAAAGTTACAGCCTAATATGTTCCACTGCTGGGCAAAGGCCTCCTCTATTTTCTGAGAGGGTTTAAATGTAGTTTAAATGAATGGAAATAAATAGTTTTTACTAGGCGACAGTACTCTTTTGCTGTTCAGAATTCAATTGAGGTTGATACCGCCCCCTTAGTTTTTTGTTACCAAACAGCATTACTTGAAATGGTGTGTTTCTATCTCAAGTAAGGCACTCCATTCTAACTCAAAGCCTTGTCAATAAGCAGTGTACGCCGTGAGCAGGAGAGGATGGTACTTGGGGAAAAAGGCATATTAGCCTTTACAACACTTCTCTAATTACACGAAGTTTTTATATAAAATTGTAGTGAGAACCGAATTTGCAGTTAAACCTACGGTACGTGGCCCATGGAACAAACAAAAAGAATATTAACACAAGGATGGAGCCTCGTTACTAGTGAGTGGTGATTGTCAAGAACCAGAGACCATTTTTACTGGGCCAAGGCATCCACTTACAAACAGTTGGGCTATGTGTTCAGTTGTCACTGTTAATTTTATATAAACATAACGCTAATAATGTCCTCTAGACTGAATATCGGTCAGGTAGGCTAGTCTCAACGGTAACGGTTTTGCCTGAGTATGTAAGCAAAAGTGCACTCTTTATTCCTTTGCTCTCATAGTAAAATTGGACGGTAGTCCGACAATAGCGTTAAGAGATCAGCTGCAAAACCAACGGCTTTAAGTGTTTTTCGAAGCACAGGAGTGGAACGCCGCCATCCTCCTGATACTAGGCTGCTACCAAGAACTTTTTGACAAAATAACCCGAAAATGACCCGATATTACGGCACGACCCATGCTCCGAACGCGAGACCTCATCTTCAGCAGTTGTTTACTATCATTAGACCAACGAGGCAGTCACAGGACAACGCTAATCGTATAAGCAGTACACTGATTTGCGTATAAGCGAATTACCGAAACGAAAAACTAACATTAAGGCATAATCAACATCCTCATAAACATCATCATCATCATCATCATCATTATACCCATTTATAGCTCACGGACTTTTAGGCTGCAAGCCCTGAGTCCGATGAAACTGTAAAAGCAACTAGCTAAAAGCACCATCAAAGAAAATAGCAAATAACTCATCGAAATCTCTCAGCTAAGGATAAACCTGTGTTCGGACTATTTAAAAATAATAAAATGAATCGTCTTGTATACGTATTCTCAACTCAACCCACACGTCACTAAGTTAGAGTAGCATACCAACACAACAAATACCCGCCCAACGTATCGGATTCCGCACACATAATAGAATTTCGCAGACGTCTTTCGTTTTTCCATCGCACACGTTCTTTCGCTAGTACGATATTTCGTGATTTTCTTTCGCGAATAAATTCTATTCTGCGCAAACCATATTGTCCACTTTGCGAACGAGGCACGTGGTAAAGCGATCTCTGTTTATTTATTAAGGAGGTTGCTTACGTTCAGCTTTTTACTGCCGACGTTGACAAGAATAAAAACTGTAGTGTTTTCTCACTTGCGCTCAATACAAAGGCCTTGTGTAAAAATCACGATTATATAATATGTTTATAACTGTATTTACAGACTTTTGAAGATCCTGTGGTAATTTATGGCATACCCAACTATTGAGTTACTAGGGAACAACAAGAACTACAAATTTATACAATAAAACTAAAAAAGGCTTTAGGTTTTCGTATTGCTCCGTCTGTATGGGAAAAAATACTGCTTCAAACTTAGGCGAGTTAGACAAATATATGTGTGTGGTACTGCACTACGAAATTGCTTCTAATTCATCGTCAAAGATAGACTTTTTCTCGAAATTTATTAAAAAAAGCTAATTAAAGGTTTTGGGCTTTTGTATTGTTGCTGCTATATGTGCAATAAATACTGCTTTTAAATGCCAAATACTCGAATGCTACTCAATTTTAAGATGTCGTTAAGTCTCGTGGTTTCGCAGTTACGTCGACATACACACCGATAGGATAGCACGTGACTTAACGGCATTGAAAATTGAATATTGTGTGGCGGCGCTGTCGTCGCGCCGTAAGCGAAGCACACCGAAGACTAAATCGCGCTATAAAAATTCTTAACTTAACGCGCTATATATAGAAATAACACACGGGGCGTTAGCCGCTCCTAGGAACAGAATACCTTGCCCGGCGGTAGATCTCCCCTTTTCTTTGCCACGGCCAAAGTGGTGACCAACCGACGTGATTTAAATATGCAACCAACGACCTTGGGAAAGTAAAACTTCGAGCTTTCGTCATCGTCCTCAATTACCCCATTCATTTGCTGCCGAGAATATATTCTACAGTCTTTATTATCTAGCTTTACAAAGGTCCATCGCAGCACTGGAATAATAATGATTCAATAATTGATGGAATAAAATACATCGAAGCCTAAATCGCGCTAACAAAGTTTCAAAGTAAAAGCAGTATCTATAGAATAGCTTCGAACTAACACCTGCGACGTTGGCCGCTCCCCGGGCTTAACACCATTGCACGACGGGAGATCTCGCCTTTCCTTTCAACAAGCCAAAAATGTTTGAGTATTTGGGCACTAGCCTGTCAAAATAGGGCTACGTCAGAGAAATAATATGCGTGTGATACTGTACCACGATATTACTTGTAATATATCGTCATCCATTTACATTTTTGAAATAGGCCTTCGGTAAACAAATATTGTATGTATATGAAGAAGTACCTAATTAGTCATTTGTTTTATATGCAAATTTTAAAATGCAGAATATTTAGCCTAGTTTACAGTTCTTAGAATAAAAGCTTTTAAATAGAACAAAACCAATTATAAATAATAAATATATAAGAAAAAACACCACAGCCTGGAAAACCGAATACATTTTCAACTTAATTCATCCACCCACGCAAAGGTTCAGTAAATTACCGGAAATCGCCGGCACTCTGTGAAATTGTACCGGAAAATTTGCGAAACCGTGATAATTACTCTTAAATCGGTCTTTGTTTCATATTTTAATAACTGGTTCGAATTTTCTTCTTAATAACAGCGGAAAATTTAGCATACAAAAAAGTTCTAGTGGATATTTTGAGGTTGGAGTTTTAGGGGTTGGCTATAATTATTTTGGGTTCAAAAATAAACATACTTAATACGTTATATGCCGTAGTGAAGCTAACATGCAGCAATTAATGACTGCAGCACGAATGAGTTAGCTCAACCAAGGCCGAGCCACGTTTGCACGGAATACCACAAATTTATAATAGACAAAGGGTGCCTTTGACACCGTTGATCAAATGTCTTTGAATATAGCAACCGAAATACCAATCTATCAACAATCAACTGTTCTTCAGTATTCTATCCATGTTTCTAACAACGTATGAAACAAGAGTACATTGTTGTCTTGACGAGGTTTTACCATAAAGATTTTTTTTAAACTATTACAAACGGTGACATTGAGGCGCGACATCAGGACTATGTTATCGGTTATTCTTGGTAATTATTTAAATATAGAAGCTATCGTTGGGTGTGCTGAAACCTGAGTCCGTCGAAAGCTCGAAGAATAACGAAATACCGTTGCGTGAAATACAGGAACTCAATTTGTGGCTCCTATTGATATAATAATAACTGTGTCTAAGAATGTTTATCTTAATATTTTATTCTTAATTAGTGTTAACCTGTGCTTAACCTGTTTTTTACAATGTAAAAAAATTGTATTTTTATTGAATTATTTTCTTAATATTTACGTTTTTTTTAATGTGTACTCCACTCGAGGAATGTTTAGTTACAGTATAACTGCAAAATGAGTTTAGTTATCTAGGGCTAATAATGCGTATTTCATTGACTTCAACTATATGGGCGATGTTCTCATTTTATTTATATTGAAGTCCCTGGTACATATTTTTTTATTTTATCACTTGATTTTTTTTAATTTAAAAACATTACCTCCACACTAGGATTTTCTCCTGTATCGTGGGGGCAGTTAACATAGATAAATTTCACAAGTACCAGCATCCCGACCCGGAACAATTATTTGTAAACACTACAAATACTGATTCCGTGCGGGATTCGAACTTTGCGCTGCAACTCATTGCTAAGCCCTGCGTCACGTAGCCGTCATCTTTCTGACAACAACGCGAAGTATTAAAAAATCGCAGTTGCAACCTATGGTAAAATTAAATGTACATATTACGTTAGGTACCGTATTTATGAGTATAATCTTTGGGGGAGGCCTTTGTTCAGCAGTGAACTTTTAAAGGATGGATAGATGGATGGGTAAAATTAGAAAGGAACATATTCAACGATTTCACAAACATTTGGTAATACGAGG
Organism: Parnassius mnemosyne; assembly: GCA_963668995.1. Lineage (NCBI taxonomy): Eukaryota > Metazoa > Arthropoda > Insecta > Lepidoptera > Papilionidae > Parnassius > Parnassius mnemosyne. The sequence goes on from CAVLGL010000091.1 coordinate 25,374,950, forward strand.
TAGAACTTATAACTTATTGTCAAACTGCGAAAACTGAAAGTAACTTTCTAAAATACGCATTTTACTCACAAAACCTTAAACGCCTCGATTTAAACTGTATGCTCCAAAACAAGCAAACACTAATTTTAAATAAAGAACGGGCCTGCCCCGTCGCTAGGGCCGAATTCAGCACCGTTCTATATCTCGGGAACGCCCGTGCAGGCAAATTTATACCGGTATACCTTCGTTGTAACCGCGCCGATAACCATTTCAACCGTTCCCGAGCCCTGACAAATGTCTCGCATTACGCCGTAACATACTGTGCCACAAATTTTCTTAGGCTCTACAAATATAATTAATTCCTTATTGCGTTTTCTCTCGTGTTCCCTTTTTGAAATCTTTAGCAGGGCTACCCGTAAGGTTGGTAACATAATATTTATATATATAATATATATATATGTTCTGAAAATTTTGTACGATTGTCATAGGCCTACAAAAGTATGCAGCTGAACAGAATTCTCCCATACATCGCCTTATATGGAGACATATCCCTTGGCGTTTTTAATATTATTTAAATTTTATCAGGAAAATGCTGCTGCCTATCTCCTGTTTTGTATCCCTCTATCACCTGTTACTTAAGCCGCCATCTACCACTTGGTAACTTGCCAACTACGGTAAATACGCTTCTGTGAGGCCATACATGAGGGAGGCCTTTGTTTAGCAGTAGACTTTTTACGGGTTGCAACAACTGTCTTTGGACAACTTATGAATAATACCTCAGCAACTCAGAGAAAACGCCTTTTAAAGAAAAATCTTTAAAATTAACAAAACAGTTTAAATTTGTAACCGACATTATCTGCGACTTTTCGTCGCCGCTGGTGAAAAGAGGAGTTTGAGCGAGTAAATGCAGCCAGTATATTTTGTTACTTGTAGGATTTTTTTAATATGACAAATGTATTTTATTATGAAGCTAATAAAATAAAATAAAATCAAAGTAAATAATTGTCACCGCCATATAATAAGTGTCACCACCATGCAATTATAGTCCCACCAACTTATCTGTGAACTGACAGCTGCGGCAAAATTGTGAACTACAGCCGCCATTTAATCAAATGTTACTCGATACGTCATTGTTTTGAGAGTTTATAGAAAAATAAAAAATGCCGAAAACCATTAAAAGTGATGCCCGAAACATTATTTTATAAGTATTAAACTTTTGTGAGCAAGAAGCTCGAGGGTAAGCACCGATAATGCCTTTCAATCAGGTCTATAAAAAAGTATCAGCTGCTACAGGTCAGTATTGCTATGTTTTGTTCCTTCCTTTTGTATTTCCGATAAATGGATTGGTTAATGCAATTCATTTTTTTTTTCAGATGTTAGTCAAAGATTCATTTCCAAAATAGTTAAAGAACCGGAAACCGCATAAACTTTTACAACGCCTGGTAAAAAAGGCATAAAGGCATATTATTTAATTAAAGTTTAAATTGTTCAATTATGATATTTTTGTTTCTTCTTGTTCTTGGACATATATCTGTTAAATTTGTGTTCTAGTCTTTTTATTCCGTGACTAATTTATTACCCTAGTATGTGGACCCTATGTAGGAATATAAGACCCTTAGATGGGAATATTCCCGAACTGGCAACACTTCAGTGCAGAAGCGCCAAGTTGTCAGTTCACAGATAAGTTGGTGGCACTATATAAATATTATGTTATTTAAATTTGCTAAAAGCAGATTTAATTCATAAAAGTACTTCAATGTATTTATAGCCTGCATTGTTAGAAGTTGGTTGCAGGTGTCCATGGATTGCAGTAGCACCTTAGGTAAATTTCAAATTAATGTATCATTTCAGTTTCGTAAAAAAAATACAACATTTAATCTCTTTGAAATGTGAATCAAAAATCATATTATATATTAAGTGAGTGCAAAATAGCTCTGAATAAACCGATTTAAAATAGGTGCAATAAAATATTTCTCAAGTAGAAAATTGTAAGCGAAACACAGCACAGATGCCTCTGACATCAATTCGGAAAGCTCTAGAGCATTTTACGAGTAGAAAAATTTGAATCTTCACCGTACACCTCCAGTGGCACATATCAAACCTAAACTGCCATTTTTAATATCGCTACGACCAAATTTCAAATTTTATATCTCGTATAATTTCATAAATGCGTTCCGGCGACAATAAAGGTATAAAATATTATACTTGTAGATGTCGTTTTTCTTTTTATTCGCAATAAAAAATAACCCTGTCTCTGTAAGATTTTGTGACACGTGAGAATTTTTCGGGACACATAATTTTTTGCGATATTTCTCAAGGAGCTCGCGTCTCTTCGCGCTCAATGCTCTTGATGGATGGGCCAGGGTTTTGGGCGTTAAGACGATTTTGCATGCAGGATATAAGGGCGGGGATTTCCCATTTGAGGGAGATAATGTTAGCAATAATACGTAACAATTCGTCAACGTACACTACACTCGAATAGCAGACGTTGAGCAATAACTTTCAAGGGTTTCTTATAAATGGTTTCAATGAAATGTAATTTTGCCAGGCAATTCACATAGTTATTACATGAGTATTATAGTTAATACGTGAGTTTGTGTATTTAGGGTGTGTGTAGTGGAGACGGTAGACATAACATGGATATAAAACGACGAGTGTTGGTGGTTTTCTAAACGCTATCCACTGAAACCTTTCTCTTGTGGCAAGGCTTAATTTGCCCTATTTATATCTATGATGAAGTTTCATCAATAGTATTTTTGAATATGACTGCGGGAATAGTGTATATCCACTACCCCATATCGTTCCGTGGGTGTCGCAAGAAGTGACAGAGGAAAACAAACCAGGAGATGGGCAGTGGGGTCTTCCTAATAAAATAATTAAAAAAAATTGCGGTCGCTCACTCACCTTTCAAGCATAGAAACTGTAGCAAATAACAACATATTTAAGTATGTTGTTTGATTCCCAAGCTCCAGAGTTAGAAACTGTGTTTAGCTATTATGTGTGTGTTAATTACCATAATATAAAAAAAAAATTAGCGTGATCATATTACTAAGTGTAAATCTTATCTGACCTTTCAAAAGATTGGACAGATTACAAATTTTGAATTTATCATAATGTCAACATTTCGGCAGGGTAATAAAAGCTGCTCAAGTAGACCCGGAAGGCAATTGACTTAATACTTTAAAAACCTTTCAACAAAGTAAATTTGAAACTTGAGGTTTCGCGTCCTCTATTATAACTGAGGTGTTCTTTAAATTTGTTTAAAAATAATTTTTACAGAATTTGTTCTTTACTCTTGCTTTTCTCTGTATATGTATCCACCTATATAATAATTGACGGCTCCTTGGCGCAGTAGCTTAACAACGGTTTGCAGCGCTAAGGGCCGCGGGTTCGAATTCCGCACGGATCAAATATTTGTACGACTTTATTTTAAATTGAAAACGAGATTGTACAACCAGTGCGTGCTACCAGCGATGACCTATGGAACTGAGACGTGGTCCTTCACTGCTGGCTGTATGAGGACGCTCAAGGTCACTCAGCGAGCTATGGAGATGGCTGTGCTTGGGGCTTCTCTGCGTGATAAACTTAGAAATGAGAATATCTGCAGTAGAACCAGAGTGACCGACATAGCTCAACGGATTAGTAAGCTGAAGTGGCAATGGACCGGCCATATAGCTCGAAAAACCGACAACCGATGGGGAAAAAAGGTTCTCGAGTGGCAGCATCGTACCGGTAGGCGAAGTGTAGGGCGAACTAGAAGTAGTGACGACCTGGTAAGACATGCTGGAAGTTTATGGACGCAGTTGGCTCAGGACCGTGCTTTGTGGCATTCCTTACGGGAGACCTATGTTCAGCAGTGGACTTGTTAAGGGGTGTAATGATGATAATGACATCATCATTATCATCATCAGCATCATGAAGCATTTTTTGTGAAATTCATTCATCCATTACAGCCTATCACAAACCACCGTTAAACTTAGCCCCCCCCCCCCCCCTCCCCCCAACTTTGATTAATAGAGAATATCTTTTGAAGCGAAGGTAGGCTAATGGCAGGATGCGGACCGCAAACTAAAAAGGTCGTGAGTTCGAATCCAGTATAGCTTACTACGTGGTAGAGCCATGCTGCAGCTATATTAGTAGTATAGTTGTAGCACGAATGGGTCGGCTCGACCTGGGAAGGACCACGCTCTCACAGAATATCAGCGTAAAATTGCAGCTTAATGCTGCTGTGTTTCGTATGGTGAGTGTAGAAAACCGGAGACCCTTTTACTGGAAATGAGGCATTCCATCTTAGTCCTTCCGGGTGACAACGCATCTGCATTTTGTTTGATGTCGATGTCTATGGGCCACAGCAGCCACTTGCCATCGGGTGGACTGTGTGCTCGTTTGTCACCCTTATCCTATAAAAAAAAAGTATTTGAATATTGTCGTGAACTGCTCCTAACAAAGGCATTTTAGGCTTACCAGGAGTGGTTATAGAGATTATTAGCAACGTTTTTGAAAGGAGAAAGTAACGTTTTAACTACACTACAACTACAGCATTGATAGTACAATTTTTTTTACATCCCAATGCGTCAATTCCGCGGCCTTTGTAATTCATTCTATATGATCTATAAAAATACAGATAACAAATGCAATACGATCAAAATCAAACATGAAAATGCATATTTGCATTTTTACACACTCGCCTTTTTATTCAACTACTTAATAACACTCGCTGAATACATACTTGGCATCTGTAAAATCCTCTCTGTTTTACAGCGAATGTGGAAACGACCTTTTATCTTACACATGTCTGTCGACACTACTTTTGTGCTGCAGTTCTATGTAGTGTGCCAAGTGCAGACGTATCTTCTCCACAGCTTTTGTTGTTTGCCGTTTCGCTATCCAAACATGTGTAGTTATAACGTTATTTTCTCCTTTAAAAATCGTTACCCACATTAGAATTTACTAGAGTGTCATGGGCATATACATACACGACATGCACAAGGACAAACATTCAGACCAAGAACAATTATTTGTATGGCCATACAAATACTTGTTCCGAGTGGGATTCGAATCCGCGGCCCTTAGAGCACTTAAAATACGCCACGGATCCGTGAAGTAGTTGGTGAAGTTGTTTATCAGATGCATATTGATAACAAAACTTCAGACAATTTAATGGAAGATTTTACATGTTATAAGTAAATTAACGAGAAAATCCTAGTGGACTTCAGAACTATTTACTTTCATTACTATATCAATAAATTATTATGTCAATAAGTTTTAAGAAATAGAAGATAAAATGACAAATGTTCGTAATGTGAAAATGAAACGAACAGAGTGTCATTCGTAATGTTCCTATAATTATATACATTCTCCCAACCAAGGTTTAAACAGTATTTTAAAAAATCCGATTACGTTAAAAAGTTTACTGAAAAAATCTTCCCCTCTCTTTTTTTCTGTTTGAAGATGCAATATATGAATATTATATGTCATTTCCACAACTATGACAAAACTAACAACACCTCATAACTATTAAATCCATGGAGCCGTTTAGGTTACAGAGCACGCCAATGAAATAAACTACCGCCAGCGATTTTTTCGGACTGATATAATTTAGGGAGCTTCAAGAAAAGAGCCTACTCTTAAAAGGCCGGTAACGCATCTGCCAATACATTGGTGTTGCAGTTGTTTATGGGCGGCGGTAGTCACTAGATGGGCCGCATGCCAGTTGGCCCTGTCTTATTTATAAAAAAAGACATACATACATAATCTTGAAAAAAATTACCCTCCTTCTGGTGCAGTCGGGTAAAAAAAAACCTAATACTGATATTAAAAAGGTGTCCCGACACTTATACCCGTAATTAATTTCGTATAAAGAAAGTCGTATTATTTCGACAAAGGTAATCCGGCCGACAATAAGGGTGAACCTAATGTTATATTTCATTTTTCCCCTCCCGAGTGGGAAAATGACAGCGCCATTTCCGTCGAGTCACTTTTACGAAGTTGAAAATTAAAAATATTCTTTAGCGCGTGCCTTTTTAAAATTAACCGCGGAGAATCCAATTTTTAATGGACGTCAAGAAACGGGAATGTTCCTAATTTGTAAGGTGTTCCTTTTTCTTGTCTCCGATGTCTGAGTTGTTTCCCGTAACATTTATTATTAAAAGAAAAAAAGACAGGGACGATGTTTTATGTTAACAAAAAGGAAAGAGGGTTAAAGATTAAGGCTCGTTTGTATATTTAATTATATTTATTTGCACATATTTTTTATAGAATAAGGGTGACAAATGAACACACAATCTACATGATGGTAAGTGGATGCTAGTGTCTCATAGGCATCTACATCTATCCTCGATTGAGAATCAAAATACAGATGCGTTTTCAACCCATTAGGACTAAGATGAAATGCCTCATTACCAGAAAAAAGGGTCTCCAGTTATCTATACTCACTAATCGAAACACAGCAGCATTTGCTATTTTACACTGGAATTTTGTAAGAGCGTGGTATTTCCCCGTTCGAGCCGACCCATTCGTTCTGCAGCCATTATATAGCAGCAACGTGGCTCTACCTCGTCCTTACAGGACTTAAATAGTATGCCAGTAAAAATAATCTCCGGTTCTTTATCTCGATTTACGAAATACAGCATAATTAATCTGCAATTTTACGCTGGTATTCCATGAGAGCGAGGTCCTTCCCCGGTCGAGCCAATCAGTTCGAGCTACAATTATATGGCTGCAGCATGGTTCTACCACGTTTTTTCTCATGTGTTTTAATAGACATTTATAGCAGTCATATTTAATTTCGTCAGCAGAAATACCAATAACGTAAAAAGAATATCAACCATGGGAGTAATGAAATAATATGATTTTTCTTAACTGAACTGAATAATATGAGCTCCTTATTAGCTCTATTATCAAAGACGCAACAAAGTCAAAGGCCGGCGTAGCTTACCAATAACCTTTTCTCTCTTGCCTAAAAAACACTCACATTCTCATCGGATGGAGTGATAGACGCTTACAAATCATTTTTCATCATTCTGGTACACGCATTACGAATTTCGAAAAATGTTATCATATATACGTACCTGTTTGAGCCTTAGTTAAATATTTTTCTATTAAAACCTTTCCAGATCTTATTACCCGGATGTTACTCCTCGTATCCGATCTAGGTAATTTAATATTCTTAATAATATGATGTGGCATTCCTTGGGGGAGGCCTATATTTAGCAGTGGACTTGTGAAGGGCTGTAATGATGAAGATAATGATGATAATGAACACTCTCGAAAAAGATACTTTTCAAACGAAAAAAAAATTAATTGAAATTGGTTGATCTATTTAGGAGCACAGATAGATACACATTACATATATATGGTTATACCAACACCATTCTCTTGCTGAAAATATCCTTTCAACGTTACGTTTATATTTTTACAAAATTCGCAGTTTAAATAGTCTAAAATATAACATTATTGTAAGATTCAATGTACGAGAAAAAGTTTTTGGAGTTCCTTGAACCATTAATACTAAAATATTTTGAATGATATAAAAGCAACAGAATGATTTCTTATATTTTATGCGAACATTATACATTAAATAAAACTATTTAACGGACTTGATCGTGTATTGGCGATTATTGTGTTCGCGTAAGTATAAGAAATCATCGTGTACAATTGTGATAAATAATATAATGAAATAATTTAAATGTGAAAATGTAATAGATATAATTGTAGCTATAATATTTGTATACCTAAGAGTTGAATGCAGCGACCATCATTTTTTAAAGATCTATTCAGTCTCATTACCTGTATTCACAAATAAATAAAATTAGAATTTGTACTTGACTTTGTAAACCAGAACCAGGTCTGGAAATAGCAAAAAAAAATGCGACAAAATCCGTGAAAATTGTATTCAATAAATGCAACATAGAAATTCAAAATCAGTAAACTGACAAGTTAAAATTTAACACATTTTTAAAGAAAATATAAATGAATCAAAAAGAACATTTGGACTTACAAAAGCATTAAGGCAACTTCGCAATCAAAAGGACAATGTAACTTATAACTTTCATTATAAAAAGCGGACAGCAAACGAAGGAGTCTTCGTAATAAAAGTCAACGGTCAAGCTGAGAGAGCATCCGATGAACAAATAGTTCGCAGGGCCTTTGAAAGCAAACTTTGTCTTACGTACCAGTGCGTTATTATTCACGCGCCGTTCAGAAACAGTATCCGAAGGCGAGACCGAGGGGAATTTACAAAAGTTGTGAATTTTCTCGTAGCTTTAGTTCAACAAAATTTATTTAAACATGCAACAAAGATTAAAGGGTATGTACAGCTTTTTGTTACGAACTACGAGTCTTGTTCCAGCTGTTTTCTTAATTTATTGAAATAAATAAATTTGAACAATTTAATATTATTTCTTTTATTTACACGACCATGGCGAATTGAATAAAAATGATTTAGGTGAATTCTTTCAACTATCTATCTTTAAGATTTCGATGTATCGATTCATGTTTTCTCTTTTATAAAGATCCAATTCCCTATAGAAATAAATAGTTTAATGCACTTCATAGAAAAACCGTGTGGTGCTTACCTCTAACTAATTTTTTTTTTATAGGATAAGGGTGACAAACGAGCACACAGTCCACCTGATGGTAAGTCGTTGCTGTGGCCCATAAGCATCTGCATCTATCCTCGATTACGAATCAAAATGCAGATGAGTTGTCACCCGAGAAGACTAAGATGGAATGCCTCATTTCCATTTAAAAGGGTCTCCGGTTCTCTACACTCACCATACGAAACACAGCAGCATTAAGCTGCTATTTTACGCTGGTATTCTGTGAGAGCGTGGTCCTTCCCCGGTCGAGCCGACCCATTCGTGCTACAACTATACTATTAATATAGCTGCAGCATGACTTTACCACGTATAAATTGAAAATAGATGGAGAATAATAATTGAAGTGTTTCCATTCAACCAATAGTTGGTTAGCGCTGATGTTACCAGAAAGGAAATACTGTCTAGAACACTGAGATATTTTGGTTACATTTTTCATAATATTTGTATTTATAAAAGCTGCCAAACATATATACAAAAACTCTCACGATCACAGCTGACACAGCTTAATCGCTTCTTTTAGATCCATTTATCTATCTCGTCGCTTATGGGTACTTTTTATTTGGCCCATATTCAGTATATAGCCAATTTGGTTGATAACTTCCATCTAAGGCATACTCTGCCGACTGTCATTTTTTATATCCATCTTCTCTCATTCAATTTCAAAAAACACATTATAACATACTTGAGGAATATTTAAAAAAATGAATAACTTGTATTTAATAAACATTCTGGTAAACAGTCAGGCTCAAATTTTGTCACTTTAAAAGAAGACAAAAAACGAAGAACAAATCACTCAAAACTAACAGACATAGATTATCATCATCATCAAGTAAATAAAGATAATCCACAAAACAACTGTATTAGTGTGGTAAAAATTAAAACCGATACGAAAGAGCAGCAATAATTCCTACCGCAGATCCGAGTTACACTCGGCTAAGTAAAGCTATGATTGTTCAATTTGAGAAGACTCCCCCCACCCGAGGGATTTGCTGGGTGGGGGGGGGGGGGGCACTCAGGAACATTAGGTTTATCTTGGCGGTCGTGTCGCCTTGGAGTGAAAAAGATTCGTGTTTCTTATTTAGTCTAAGCTGAGAACGGTTACAATTCTGACTGCCTGTTGTATGGATAACGCAAACCATGATTTAGAAATAGCCAAAATAAACAACATAGAGGATTTATTCTACAATAAATCTGTTAAATGTTTAAATAGTACGACTTTTGTAATGTTTTATTAGTAAACAAATACTCTGTAAGAAACTGAGGATTATAATGACTTCATCTCTATATATAATATATAATATAAAATAAAGTCACTTAAATCTTTTAAACTTTGCAACGGATTTTGATGCGATTTTCATCAGTAGACAGAATGATTCAAGAGAAAAGTTTGCGTATTATATACTATAACTGTTCTGCCCGTTTATACGTGACTGAACTCGTCCTGAACGGCTGGACCGATTTTGATAAAACTGTATGTGTGTGATTAAGTTGATTAGAGAATGGCTTAGATTCACAATTGAACCTGGTAGGTGGTGTTGTTGTCGAGATACAGAATTCAACCGTGCAAAGCCGGTGCGGATCGCTATTCATAGATATATTTATAGAAGTGTCTTAAAATGTAACATTATCATAATCATTACAGCCTTTCACAAATCCACTGATGAAAATAGGAATTTGTTAGGTTCTGAGTCTTCTGCATCTATCGAATTGCTGCCTCTTGTACCAGTTAGTAGAATTCATATTTTTATATATACATATGTTAAAGTGATATAAAAAGAAACAATAGTATACGCAAACAATGCTTTATAAATTAGAAATTATTATCATATATAAATTTAATGTAAGTGGTAAGAACCGCTATAATATTTAAATTTTCCTCCAAAACTTGAAAGCCGACATTAAATTTTCCGTTATCATCGCTAAAGGAACGTAAAGTTATGCCTTCGTTGGTTTTGATAAAAGTGCTCCAACTATCTGTACTGCAATTTGTAGCTGTTATGTTGCAATATTGGATAATAAATTATCTTTATGGTTGCCTAAATTGTTTTACGCAGTATCTAGAGATGGCAGGGTTACAATTCAAAAATAACTTATTATATTACATTGTGATACTTTTGTGAAATGTGTATTACACTTTAATTACATTTTTTTTAAAATAATAAAGGTGGTTTAAAGCAGCTGATATAGACTTGTGGTCTATAGTTCGTTTTATGTAAATTATAAGGACTAAATTGTCAGTTCAAAAGTTCAAAATCGAACATAATATTTATTCGCTTATTTGAAAGGATTTCAAAGTTTTCTTTTTAATCTGCTGTATTTAGTCGTATTACCTGAGCTCTTCACTAAAAGAAATATGATTTGTAAGATGAGATTTGTTAATGTTAAAAGTGGCCTAATAATTTTTCTTTGCGAATCCATATTTTTATTAACCCTATTATGATTTAATATGTCGGCTCCTGGTAATTGTTGCTAATATTGAGTGGTAAGATATAAAAGCGTCGCATGATTTTGGTTCTTAAAACAATGTCAAATCTTACACTAACTATTTCATACATTTAAAATTTACCTCTAATGCCGTTGCAATATATATATAAGTTTAAAAGCTTATGTAAAACCAAAATATTGAATTTTTAGGGCATTTGTGAATTATTCAATGGTAAGAGGAAATAAAATATATTAGCGCTATACAACGGTATAAAAAGTTAAAAAATCAAGGATAAACTATGATTATGTAAGTTATTTAGTTACATAAATATAATTACGTATGAATAAAAGAGTTAATGGTAAAACATATTTAAATCAACATACATCTAAGTGCAATAACTTAACAGTTAGAATACGTGGTTACTGTCTAACGGACGTCATGGGAGAATACAAGACAATATAAGAGATCTCATTCATAGCGATCTCTGTGGGACTCGAGTTTCTAATATCTGTATCAGTAATAATTTAACGTCATTCTTTAAATGGTTTTACTTTTCAAGTACCTGTATTCTGTATTCTCTTGTGTCGACTTCAAAACTAAAACTCGTAGTGTTAATATACAAATAATGTCGCCCGAAAGAGTGTTACGCCGGGAATAATCATGCGTAAACTATTTTACCAGTACGTGGAAAGTTTAAAATATTTCTCTAAATTAAAACAATTAATCAGTATTAAATGAAATCTGTCTATTTTACATAAAAATTTCTTTAAATAAGAACATTCCATATTCTACTATTGTATAATTGATTCTTGTGATTACAATCATTCGTCGTCATCAGTCATTTTCATTTTTGTGATTTTAATTGAAACGTTATTTGCTTCATTAATATTTATATTTATTTACTAAAAAATATCAGTTTCACCTCATGGCATCATCCGTCATTCGTCAGCAACCATAATGAAATTGGTCTGTTTTTGTAGTTAGTAAATTAAAATAAATAGAAGAGAAATGTGTGTCAATCAAGTTTACAAAAAGCGAAATATAAATATTAAATTTATCATTTTGAAACTTATGTTGAATTTGTGTGGCGTGTAGCAAAAATTCAATGAGATATATCAGAACATTTAATAATATAAAAATAAATTTACTTGACTTGTTTAACAGGCTATTGTCCATCAGAGGATTTGTGAAGAACTGTAGTGATAAAAATGGTGATAATGAAGTACATGAGGTTAGGTAAACAAAAAATAATTTGAGGAGATAGATTTGAGGATGTTGCTTCGTGTAGAGGCGAAATACACGTCGTGTTATCGAGAGTGATGTGTCGTTGCTAGTGTGATGGTTTTGGGAGTGGTGCTGGGGTAGGTGATGAAGTGTATAGTGCACGCAATTAAGACAAGGTGGAAGGTTCCCTTTAAATTTGAATTTGTTTGTATGTTTTGCGGTATCTTAATTGCTACATTGCTAGTGTTAAAATCGAAATAGACAAAAATTAGTAACTTGTGCTATATATAACATAAAGTCCCAGATTATATTAAAACAATTTTTCTTATATAGAACAAGGATGACAAACGAGCACATAGTCCACCTGATGGTAAATAGATACTGTGCCCCATAGAAATCTACATTTTTCCTCTATTAAGAATCAAAATGCAGATGCGTTGTCACAACTGAGAAATAAGGTGAAGAGAATAGAATAGAGAGAAGAGAATGCCTCGATCACAGTAAAAGGGATGTCCAGTTCTCTAACTCACCATACAAAACACAGCAGCATTAAGCTGCTATTTTACGATACTTCCCCGGTCGAGCCGAAACATTCGTTCTACAACCATAATATAGCTGCAACGTGGCTCTACCACTTAAAACTGTAATTCTTCAAAAGAAATAATCCGCAAAGCCGAGGAAGTTGTAATCTTTAAAATATACAATATAAAATTCAAAACCAATTCCAAAGGCGAAACAAGAAAACGTTAATATAAAACAGAACAAAGACGCTTTTCTTACAAATAGGAATTTTTAATACAAATGTCCAGCTATGCTTTAAGAGTTAAATTTTGAAACGCGTTGGAAAATACGAACTAGGATGCATTAAGTTGTCTCTGCCAGATTTCCCAGTAGGTTCTCCTGACACCGTACTAGACAATGTCTTACTCTGGAATAGGAAACGGAGTAAGTCCAATTGGCGCTTTATTTGTTTTTCTTCCTCCAACCAAAGTAGAAACTGTGCGCTCATTTATCAATGCTGGAACACTATTAGTGTCTGAAATCTCGACTCTTTTTATCCGTGTTCCCGTTCTTATGGCGACCTTTAGAATATTAAATGATTTAGTTATTTATTTTCTTTAACCTTTTATGCAAAAGCTTATATTATATACCGCTTATTTCATAACATAGATAATGCCTGTTTTTCCTTAAAGAGAATAAAATGCGAAAATTACAAAATATATAAAATATCTCTGTGCATATAATCACCCTCGTGCTAGTTTTTTTTTTTATTGTGAACAAGCAACATTGCTTCTACCTTTCAAACTAAAAGACATTCCAGATCAAAAGTTGTGGAAAATCAGTAAAATTATAGGACTGTAAGTCATTCTATCTAAGTCTTTAAGGGTGATTAGGATCTGTTTTCCTTCTTTATTCATTTTTAATGTTCATTTCTGATTCCATGGACTGCAATAGTCACTTAACACCATAGTGTAACATTAGTAAAATGTGAAAACAAAGTAAAAAAATAGATTAAATATTTTATTACTTGAAAACTAAACCTTAAACACAACATTAAAAAAATCACCACTATCATATGTCGCATACAGTAGAAGCCAAATAAATTCTGTAGTTACTAAGAAGTTTGAAAATTATTCATTTTTAGACTATATAAATAACAGGTTAGGAATAAATAACATTAATGCTATATAATTATGCTTTTAGCCAATCGTATTAAATTTTAAGCTAAAATGTTTTAGGCTAAGCAAATCTTATTTTACACCAAAAAATATAAGGGAATTTTAGATTCGTATCATCTTCAAGAGCAGGTATAGGCCCCATTTCATCATAAATTTATAGTGTACTCGAAATAAGATACGTTTGATATGACGTGCGAATGTGCGCTATTTTCTTTCGTAAGCCTTTGAAATACCTCAGAACAATCTGGTTCAAGCGAAACATTACAAAATATGACATCAAAGTGAACGTTTTTTTGGAAAGACTGATGTCTTCGTAACGTTTGTGAGAAAGTTTTTATCTCCATCCGTGTCAGCGGATTATCTTGCGCGACAGCGTAGTCTACAACCGTATCGATTTTTACAGATTATTTTGATGTCTGAAAATTAATTTTGTCAGAAGAATTGGATGCAATATGTAAATTATTAACCTAAGATTCGCGCGAAAAACAAAATTATGTGTCGTATAATAAAGGTACGAAGTATAAGCCTGGGAGCTTGAGAACCCACGCTCAGGTAGAGTAGGATAGCTTAAGCGTGGATGCTCAGTGAGGGATTCTCCATAACCAAGGGGTGCTGGTACCTTCACGCGTAGCTTCACCGTCTGCATTTATTAAAAATAGGCCTGCTGGTTAGTCAATGTTGTCTGAATGTCAAATTCTGCCGCCAGTTTTAGGACTATAACCTCATGAGAAAAGAAATAATTATTCACTCATAAATAGTTCAATGTTTTTTTTTTATAAAAAAAAAATACTAGTAATGCTATTAAACATTACTAATATTCCTTTTAACCACTTCTGGTAAGCTTAAAATGCTTGTGTTAGAAGTGGTTCACGACAGTAGTCGAATGGCGGGTTCGAACCCACGATCTTTCAAGTTCGCGGTCCGTGCCCTGCCATTAGGCTACTGACGCTTCAATGTTTGAACATGAACATGCCTTATGGTAAGTTGCGTTACTCTCCAAGATAATATGTAAGTAAAGCTGAAGAGAAGGCATGTTAGCTCATGCCTTGAAGAGAATTGGGATAGCTCTTAAAGGTCGTTTATTTTCTATGTTACTAATATCACACTTAACTTATTTTTTTTAAATTAAAATGACAAACGAACTAAATCTCCAAAATCCATCTGATAGTAAGTGGATATTGTAGTCCATGGATACCTGCTTGTACACTTTAAACAAATAATTCTACAGATCCGTTCATTTATGAGATATAAGATGGAATGAACGATCATAATATAGCAGTGCTACCACAGGTTTTTGGAATCTTTATCGAAAGGCACGAATTTGACAGATGGGGCTAGGCGAAAAAAAGGGTAAGATTTTTCAGTCACAACCCCCTTTCTTTAATACGAGCGAGATGGAAAAATATCCATCTTACTCGCACTTTTTCTTATCTTGCCATGAAAGAAATATTATCTGGCGACTTCCAAAAAGAGATGGCACTCAATTCGACTGTATGTTATTTTATATGTGTTTCCTCATAACTTTTTACTGGGTGAACCGATTTCGATGATTTTTTTTTATTTGAAAGCTGGTAGGTACTTCTCGTGTGGTCCCATAGGAATTTAATCAAGGTCAGACCAATAGTTTTTGAGTTATTCTTAATGACTTATATTGAAGTCGGCTCTACAAAATTTTTAATTTTTAATTATTTTAAATGACGCTTCATTTTAATAGATGCTAGTAGGTAATTGATTTATTTGTATTTATAAATCAATAATATAATACGTTTATCAATAATAATATACTACGAAAGGAACTTCGTTCCAACCGAGTGTTACACGACACTCACGCATGTTTTTTGTTAAATATAGTATACGGTGACAAACGAGCGCACAGTCCACCTGATGGTAAGTGGTTGCTGTAATTCATAGACATCTATATCTATCCTTAATAAAGAATCAAAATGCAGATGCGTTGTCACCCGTGCGGACTTAGATAGAATACCTCTTTTCTAGTAAAAAGGGCTTCTTTTTGAGCTAAGCTAAATATAAGCATTCCTTCGAGTAATTATCGTGATACTACGAGTATATATTATGGTATGGGACTTAGCGTTGTCAACAATTCGACGCTGCCTCTTTATACTCAAAGCTGGAATCCAAGAACGCGGGTGCACCCGAGGGAACACCCGGATACAGCTCGTATCTTCGAAAACATTAATCATGCTCGTTTTGACGCGCTATGAGACGTTTTATACCAAGTTTTGAATAAACATTTTGTTGATATTACAGTTTAACACAAACGTAGGTTAATTCATTTATTACAGACTATTAAAAGTCCACTGCTGAACTAAGGTCTCCCAATAATTACATTTGACAGGAAGTGTATCATTATATTCAGTTGTTATAAAGAAGATAACGGCGGACAACCAAGCGGTCGGCGGTATTCTTACACTACACCGTTACTAACAGTGGTAGAGCCACTCGGCAGCTTTTTCTGACGCACGGATGGGCCGGCTCGAACCGGGGTGGTACCACGACATCACAGAAAACCAGCGTGAAGTAGAGGTTTACCTCTGCGTTTCGCTTGGTGAGTGCAGGTGGCCAGAGGCCCTTTTTACTGGAAATGAGGCATTCCATCTTAGTCCTCACGGATGACAACGCATCTACATTTTCAGTTGTAATAGAAGATAGATGTAGATGTCTATGGGCCGCAGTAACCACTTACCATCAGGTGGACTGTGTGCTCGTTTGTCACCCTTATCCTATAAAAAAAAACATGTCTTCGATATAATATATGTAAGTCCATAAAAATGCATCTGCGTACTCGTATACGTCGAGTACATACAACACAATTATATTCCGTGCACAACATCTCGAAGAATAAATATCTCTAATAACATCTACACTCGATTCTCATAAACATACAAATCTCTTCCGTACCATTATTATTATTTTTATTATTCTGATAGAGCAATGTATTACCCGAAAATACTGGTTAGTTGGAGTCTAAACAGCAACCGCAATAGGCCAATAAATTTGTGGAACGACCCACCGTATCTCGTTGACTTGAGGCGGAGATGTAACAATATGAGGCCTGTATCGTGGACTGTATACGTCATAGATCTCCATTCTGTACTAACACGCACGCTACATTTGGTGAAATTTAGTGCGTTGTTTTCATCATTACTCGGTCTCGGTGCTGATTTGTTTGTTTATACTGTTTTCCTCGGCTTCTCGGTGTCTTTTGTTTCTTGATTATATTGTTGTGAAAAATTTAGTTCGTTATATGTATATAAATAGGTTAACAATTAACCATTTTTTTTATTTGTACAAGCAGCTATGTGTGTCTTAGATACAGTTTCTAAATAATGAAGTAACCTTATATTGAGCTGAAGGGGTTATTTGCATGCCATTTAAACATAAATATATACATTAATATATTTTTTACGTGGTAGAGCCATTCTGCAGCTATATTAACTGTATAGTTGTAGCACGAATGGGTCGGCTCGAACGGGGAATGACCACGCTCTCACAGAATACCAGCGTAAAATTAACGTTGTTGTGTTTCGTATGGTGAGTTTAGAGAACCGGAGACCCTTTTTACTGGAAAAGAGGCATTCTATCATAGTCCTCACCGCTGACAACGTATCTGCATTTTAATTCGCAAACAAGGATAGATGGAGATGTCTATGGACCACAGCAGCCACTTGCCATCAGATGGACTATGTGCTCGCTTGTCACCCTTATCATATAAAAATAAATAAATAACCACTTAATAAATTTTAGTTTGTCTGTCTTTGTATCTGTTTGAGCTAATCTTCTGAATTGCTGAGCCGATTATAATGAAACTTTATAAACAGATAGAGAGCAGTGCCAGAAGTGATCCAAGACTAATTTTATCCGAAAGGCTAGTATATTTTTTAATAGCGAAAATTTTATTTAAAAAAAATCTTTGACTGTCTTAAATATAAATGTCAACACATTAGTAGACACTACTCAGGCCAAGCTGGGGCAGAACGCTAGTCATTACTTTAATTTACTAGAAAATTATAAGGATTAACAAACTTGGCTACAAAAACACTTATTGTCAAATTAATATTAAGTTGTTGAATACCGATCTACGCAATTAATTAAACTTCCAATGCCTCAAAGTTATAAACTTCTACTATTCCCATAATTAAAAACAAACTATAACCAATTAATTCTCAGTTTAAACTGGGAACTACTTAAGAGGTGAGGGAAAGGTTAGTTCGAAGTTAAATAATTTGTTATTTCTCTCACCTCCCACCATTTCTTTAAACTTTGATGAAAATTATAATTTTTTTTCTTCATTAATAATACTAGCAATATTATTAATATTACTAATGTATATGGAGCGTGAACCGCTCAGCTTTTTTCAGGTTTCAGTAACTGAATGGCGGGTTCGAACACTCGACTTGTTGAGTTTTGCGGTCCGCATCTTACCATTAGGACACTGTCACTTATAGTACTGTTCATTATCCATAACACACTGTAAAAGTCTCCACGAAACCTTAAACATCCTCCATAGATTGCTTCATAGGGGTGATTTTGCCATAGTTGTCACGCTTGGCTGACGTGTTAGCAACCGCAGTTTTTTTTTAAATATTTTAATGTCTTATCAGGAAAACAGTGCTACTGCTTATCGACCGCTTCACTTTCACTCTGTCGCCTCTTACGACACCCACGGGTCGATATGGTATAGAGGATATTCTTTTTTTTTTTTTTTATAGGAGAGGGGGCAAACGAGCATGCGGCTCACCTGATGGTAAGTGACTACCGCCGCCCATGAACAACTGCAACACCAGGGGTATCGCAAATGCGTTGCCGGCCTTTTAAAAAGGAGTACGCTCTTTTCTTGAAGGTCCCTAAGTCGTATCGGTCCGCCACTACACGATGATAGTACTGTAGTAAAGGGTATAAAAATCTATGAAAATCCACACAAAATATTGTTTATATTTAGTTCTATTATGAAGACTATATCAAAAATAAGCTACTTATTAGGTCCCTAAACCAGACTTGAATTATATTTGTAATATATATTCATAACATTTAAACGTTAAATTTCTGTTTACACCTAAAATCTAAAGGTAAGCTCATGTAATAAAAATGGAATTTACCGCAATTGAAAATCCGAGCGTCGCTTCGTAACCTACGTCCAAGTTAAATTCATTTAATCCAAAGCACTAATACACGACTCTTATTACTGGTATGTTATACCAACCGAGAAGTTGGCACGTCGGGTTTGTAATTGAAATAGTTGCGCAAGTAGTTCCCCGAATCAAAGGAGCTCGGACAGGAACACAAGTGGGAGTTCATTTACGTGTTTTAATCGAGTATAATGTAATTTTCAAGTGTTTTTGTTGTAATTAGTGACCCGAGTCAAATTAAGTAAAAGGTAAAAACACATTGAACCTCATCGGTGTGAGTGTGTCACAGATAATATGTGTTAGCGTAAATTATTAATTTCATTAAATGCGTACAACCACATACAGATTTTTTTTGTAGTATAAGGGTGACAAGCGAGCACACAGCCCACCTGATGATAAGTGGATGCTGTGGCCAATATATATCTACATCTACACTATAGACTACATCTATAGTCACCGCTGAGAACTTAGATATAATGCCTCGTATCCAGTAAAAAGAGTCTCCGGTTCTCTACATTCACCACACGAAAAACAGCAGCATTGAGCTGCTATTTTAAAATAGTATTTTGAGAGCGTGGTCTTTCCCCAGTGGAGCCGACCCATTCGTGCTACAACCACAATACAACAGCAACATGTCTCTACCACGTATAATAAGCTGCAACATAGCTCTACCATGTATAAATGATAAAGAAGTTAGGATATTTTTTTTTCTAGAAATTCATATATTATTAATCTTAATTCCTCCGCAGCGTGCTTTTACGATAACTTATTTTTTATTTGTACAATAAATTAAAATTTAATTTATATTTATTGATATTTTATAATTTTATTTTCTAATTCTTATGTTGTCAATGATTAGTTAATTAGCGTGGATGATTAGTTAATTCTGTGTAGTGTTCGTGTGAACATAAGAAATCAATTGGCGACTGGAATTAAACCGCACTCAACTCTTCAAAGCACTCCCCGTGGTTGTTTCGTCAAAACAAATATTTTGAATTTTTTATGCGTGAAAACGTTTTATTGAGTACTTCGTTTTCAATCAAAAAAGGCTTTCTCGACAAACAAAACATTGTCACAAACGCAACCGTTTTGTCTTCACATTTAACACCATCCTATTGTTCGGGAGTTCTATGCCCATCAATGGAGTAATAAATTGTTTGACAAACTCGCTAATACTACCTAGTACAGTGAGAACATTTTTTTACACTTGTATACAAAGTGGTTCTCATTTACACTTAACACGCGAAGTGATCCCAGTTTTCACTTAACGATCTCTTTAAATAGGATTGGCTTTTACAGCTTAATAAAGAAATATTATGCTAACGGAAAAATTTAGGCAGGTGGAAACAGAGTACATTATAGTCACTGGAAGTGGTACTTTGAGATACTTTTACATCACTAACATATTTTTAGCATTTTTTAATGTTTCAAACCAATACACAGTCCACTTCATGATAAGTGAATGCTGCGCTCATAGACATTAATATCTTTTCTCAGTTAATACAGAAAATGCAGATGTTCTGCCACCCCTGAAGACTAAGATGGAATGCCCTTTTTACTGGAAATGAGGCATTCCATCTTAGTCCTCACGGGTGACAACGCATCTGCATTTTGATTCGCCAACGAAGGTATATGTATGGGCCACAGCAACCACTTACCATCAGGTGGACTGTGTGCTCGTTTGTCACCCTTATCGTATAAAAAAAATGCCTCGTTTCTAATAAAAAGGTACAAAACTTTTAACAACATCAACAGAGATATACTGCAAACCAATCTCACAGTCGAGCTTTGTTATACTAAATAAATTAGATTCTGGCGATGATTATTGAGATGGTGGACTCAACATTAATTGGACGGCAATCATGCTGTCCACCGGATAATAAATTGAATCAGAATTTCCGTTTGAATATTCATATAATTATGATAATGTCCTCCAGATATTCGATCACCGTGGCCAGGACAAGATTATAGACCCGAGTGGATGCACGAGCACAGCTGCACTCTCTATTCCGACACGTCCGAAGAGAGGTTACGCACAGGACCAACGGCTTTTCGTGCTCAAAGAATAATCTCATACGATACCTACGTGATATACACGTGACAAATAAATAATGGTGACGGATTTTATTACGTCGCTATCACTTGGCGCTTTTTAACTATTATCTTGTTCTCATATTGTCTCAAAATGTTATAGGTGAGTTATTATGAATGAATGAACGAAGCTTTCAAGTACGTTTTCATACTTTTTGTAGTATGTTCCCTAAAATCAATAACATAAATATGCTTTTTTCTACTTTTATCTATTTTTTAATAGATCTAAAATTTACTTTAGATTTAAATCTTGCTCAATTATTTTATTGAATTTAGGTGTCTCTTACCAATACTAGTGATCAGTCGCTAGTAACTGATATACCTGGCTTCGCACGGATGGTTTCTGGAACTCTACAACAGCCCCACCTACCGTGTTTAACTATAGTTAAGGACCATCCAGATAACCTCATTAGTAACCCCATAAAAAATTCATCAGTAAACCGTTAAGGGGGAGAAAAGTTACGAACACACGCATACCGGAATTTTATATATATAGATATAACTTTATTGTCTTTCAATAAATTTATTATGGCAATAAAAAAACATATTTGAGTCAAGAGTAATAAGCAAATAGCGTTTCACTAAAATATAAAACAAAATAGGGCTCTTGAGGAAAAGCTAAATATAATACAAAACAAAACGTATAATATTTACTCTTCCAGTAAGACTTTACATCCGTGTTTTATAGCAACTCTTTTAAGCTTCTTCCTTCGGAAGTTTTGCAACGAGGATGGGTACATTTTGTTAAAGTTTTAGCTTTAAAAAGGAAACACGGCTTTTATGTGTCTACGGTGAGCGTAAAAAAGTTTGCCGAGGCAGTTAAAAATTAACCTTTAGGGCAAATGTTGACAGAGAAATTGTGTAAGTCGGCTAAGATTTTAAAGACAATTTAAAAGGCGAGAAAGGTGAGCCTATGTTAGATAACGTTAAAATTAAAGGTTTTTTTTTACATGTTAATTTGTGACGGTAATTTATAAAGCTTTTTAGTCAAAAACCTACTAAGAAAATTTTGCACTAGTTTTTTTTAAGATGTAGTTTGCGACAATAAGTTTAAAGTAAAATAAAAATAATATTTTACATAGTTCAGTTTATTTAAAAGGCTGGCAAAAGCGATAGCAATCCGCCTGATGATAAGTTAATGATGTACTCGTAGCTATAAATATGTTATTTCGCGAAATAACATATTATATACTTCTAATATGTCTTCAATCACATCGCCACTACACGGTGTTAGAATATCCACTTCCCCATATAGTCCCATAGACGTCGTAAACGGCGACAAACGAAGACTGAAACAGAGCATGGGCAACACCATCTTCTAACAACTCAAATAATAAAAAATGTGGTAGTCAAACCGCCTGCCAAACGATCGCCTAGCGACCATTACAAAATCCTCCCAATGAGGCTCTATAGTGGTGGCCTATGTTCAGCAGTGGACTTTTAAAAGCTAATGATTGAATGGAAAAATAATTAATGACCTCAATCGGTCGTCCATCAGTTACAAGATCTCTATGAGACGCACTAACGATTATATATATATATATATATATATATATATATATATATATATATATATATATATATATATATATATATATATATATATATATAAAGATAAAGTATGAATTATCCATGCTATTCTACTTTAATGCGTCGAAACATTAGTTACACTCCAATTTAAGGCAATGTAACTTTGAACTTATTACTCAGTAACAACAATTTCAAACTGCAACAAAACCGGAGCGCGAAATATGCACAGGTGCTATAAAAGTAACTACTTAACAAGTCATATAAAATCACGAAACTCTGTTGTGTGGTCCGCAACAAAAAGTTGCCTCGATGTAACATACGAGAGCACGCAATGCGGTACAGTGTATGGCATACGTAAGTCGACAATTGTATTTGCATAAACGCTATGTATTGGGACATGATTACTTCGTTGAACTAGTCGTCGTAGCCGCAATTTCTGATCATTAGATCCCAGGTTCAAATCCCAGGTCGGGAAAAAATCAGTTGTTGGATTTTTCTGTCGAGAAATTCACAGTAGCAGCGCGAAGTCAGGAAGTTGGCGGCATTACACTCACGTGCTTCGAATAGCACGTAAATCCGTATAGTTTAGCGCCTTATCTCTTTCCAGTGGTGTCGAATTGCCGTTCCATCGGAATATGAGAATGAGGGAGTAGAGACTGTATGTACCTGCTTTTGCACGTACACGGTCACTATAATCATGTCGGATGGCTGGTCTAAGTTTAGACTGGCCGCAGTGACCGAAATTCGGTCTGTAGGACATTATTATGTATTAGAAATGTTAGTACACCCAACGAAACAGTTAACTGATATAGCAATGGGCAAGCCATATATAGCTTGAAGAACCGACAATCAATGGGGAAGAAAGGTTCTAGAGTGGCACCATCGTACCGATAAGTGTGTAGGCTGGTACCCCACTAGATGGAATAACGACCTGGTAAGACCTGCAGGAAGCCGATGGATGCAGGTGACTCAAGATAATGGTTTGTGAAATCCTAAAGGTTATAAATGATGATCTTTGAGGACTTTATTGTTTCTTGACTATCGTTTAAAAATATTTTAATGTCAACACTAGGTCATACGTGGTAGAGCCATGCTACAGCTATATTAATAGTAGGTATAGTTGTAGCACGAATGGGTCGGCTCGACGGGGGAAGGGCCACGCTCTCACGGAATACGATGTAAAATAGCAGTTTAACCCTGCTGTGTTTCGTATGGTGAGTGTAGAGAACCGGAGACCCTTTTTACTAGCAAAGAGGCATTGCATCTTAGTCTTCACGGCTGACAACTCATCTGTATTTTATTAATTATATATAGTTCTCTTTTTAATTTCACAATTACTGTACATTCAATACTAAAGTCACAAAAAAGCTAATATAAAGGAGTGAAAACTAAAATTGCAGATCAATAACATAATATGCTAATATAGTGATCGATCCGAGAATCCTTAAGTACCAATTCCACTTGAATGCACATTAAACTCAAAGATTTATAGCATTTAATGACAACTCTCTTATTCCTTTTTCCGCACTAACAAAGGAGATTGCCAGATTCTCCTTAGAACTTTGCTCCACCCAAAAGTGTAGGTACACAAATGTCGCATGAAACATTTTTTCTACTTTATTAATTCGTCCAAATCATATAATTTGAAGTCTCTAGAACTTAAACTGGACTTTAATAATTACATTTACCTTATTTTTTAGAACAGAATTTGTTTTAGTTCATCGTAATTTCAGAATATAAATTGACAGGCACTAATGATATATATATATAAATAAGAATTTAAGGAGCATAATAATATAATGATCAGTAACATTGGAAAAAGGATCTGAAAGGTCCTTACACAATATAAGACTAGAACGACCTGTTTTTCCATAAAATCTAAGTCCTAGTCATGTAAACAAGTTATATTATTTACAAAATTATTTTTCAAGATACTTACTTACTTATCTTCATGCACAATCCCTGACGGGGTAGCCAGAGAGAACAGATCGCCAAGTGTCACGATCCTTACAAACCTCTTTCGCTTCTTTCAGATTCATTATCTTCTTCATGCATGCACGTCTAGGTATCCGAGTACTCTTGACCCTACCCTCTTCGAGCAATTTGCTCACATGGTCTTCGAAAGTTAGTCTCGGTTTACCTCGACACCTTTTAATATTAACTTTCGCGCTATATATTTTCTTCACCATTCGGTCTTCACTCATTCGCTCAACGTGCCTAAACCACCGAAGCACGCCCTTATCAATTTTTGTGATAAGGTCATCTTTCAAACCTGCCATATTGCGAATCTCTTCGTTTCGCTTTCGGTCGGCCATAGTAACGCCGCACATTTTACGAAGAGATCGTATCTCGTCTGCATTCAACTTACTTTTATGCTTCTTCTGGCATACCCAGGTTTCGCTGTCATATAACAAAGTCGGTACCAACACTGCGTTATGTGTAGCAAGGCGTGCACTCTTCGCTACGCCTTGCCTTTTGACTAACGCAGATTCAATATACCTATAATTATAACATGTGTCTGAAGAAGGTGTAAATATTTCCTTATAATTCAAGTAAGCAACAAAGATATTCGCTTCTTAAAAGTGACATCCAACAAAGTTTTATTTATACTCGCACTACAAATTGTTATTACTATGTTTATCTTATTATTGTTCTCATGTAAGTGGCGACTGTCTTATTGAGAAAAAATATCTTTAAACCGAACTAGCAGCCCGCCCTGGTTTTGCCCGGGTTGAACAATTATCTATGTAGGTATAATATATTTCAGATTTAGCTTAATAAATACAATTTATTCTAAAACTTCTTTGTATAACACATTTATGTTTCATTTTTCTGCGGCTTTAATATAAATTGATTCTCCGCATTTCCTGGCCAAGAGAGGCCAGTATATAATTGTCCGTGAGTAAAACAATCTTCCTTTAAGTCAAGTCCAATATTTGTATGTTTGGCAATTTTTTTTTATTGGAAACTGTAATCACTTAAATTGGAAAGCTAAACCTGTAGGGATCGTGGGAATGCGGAAAATATGAGCCAACTGAACTGCCGCTGGCCCTGTTTGAATGATACTCTCAATCACATTATTACGTAGCGATTTTACTTGAAGTCTAGTTCCTTTGTAAAGTTACGGGGGATTCAGGTTTCGCAATAAAGTTATTGGAATAACGACTTTTTTTTTTAAATATGAGGAAGTCCTGTAGGGTTGAGGGGATTAAGGAATTCCTGTGGGTAATGCACAGCGTCCTCTGTATCTAATACGGTATCAATCAAAAATAATTTTTTGGCGAAACTATTGCCCTCTCGCATATCCATGTGTAATCTTTTAGAGAAATATTTTTTATAGTATAGGGTGACAAACGAGCATACAGTCCACCTGATAGTAAGTCTTTCCTGTGACCTCAATAAAGAATCAAAATTCAGATGCGTTGTCACCCGTGAGGACTAAGATGGAATGGCCTCTTTTCCAGTAAAAGGGGTCTCGGGTTCTCTACACTCACCATGCGAAATAGAGCAGTGTCAAGCTGCTATTTTACGCTGGTATTCTGTGAGAGCGTGGTCCTTCCCCGGTCGAGTCTACCTATTCGTGCTACAAATATACTACTAATATAGATGCAGTGTGGCTCTACGACGCAGAAAATTCTTAAGTTCAAAAGTGCTCAATTGCTGGGTAAACATTTAGAATCAAATCATTAAGACTTGAGATACACTTTTCTAACTCATCTTTTATAATAAGGCCATCTTCTTCAGGTATTTTCCTATCAACGAATCGTAATAAAAAACTTGCAAGTTGCGTATTACCATCTCCTAAATGGATTCTCATGTTTGTCTTAAGGTGATTGTAACAAGCATTTAAGCAGGCTTGTTCCTTGCGGGTTCGCATCCCGCTCGGAACAAGTATTTGTATGGCCTACAAATAATTGTTCAGGGTCTGGATGTTTGTCCTTGTGCAATTTGTGTTTGTAACCTGCCTCCACGATACAGGAGAAATTCCTAGGGTGGGGGTAACGTTTTTTAGGGTTCCGTACCTCAAAAGTAAAAAACGTAACCCTTATAGGATCACTTGATTGTCCGACTCTCTATCTGTCAAGACCCTTTTTCTCTGGAACGCGTGGAGGTATCAAGCTGAAATTCTACGTCTACTGTCCCTTAGAGCTGTGAAAAAATCAAACTTCTAAGCCAACGCAATCAAAAGATACAGCCGTTTATGCCGCAAATTTTCGACATTCGCAAGGGAATCAAAATCTACATGGTGACTCCGTGAACTCAGAATCTTAAAATTTAATAAGAAGCAACGTATTATAGCACAGATAAAGGAAAAATTGCGAAAAGCATACATTTTTAGTTACATCATATAATAAAAATATTTTTAATAATTTTAAACTTATATACCTACGGATTTGTTCAGAACCCTCGGTGCGCGAGTCCGACTCGCACTTGGCCGGTTTTTATTTTTAATATAAAATATAAAAATTAAAGCTTATCGATGTAAGAAATTTAAAAAAAAACTCATTTGTCAAACGTCGGCGTGTTTTTAATCTATTGCCGTTTCAAAATGAGGTTTTTATATCCTGAGAAGATGCGACGAAAGAAACTTCAGGATACTCCAATTTTTCCATTTTTTATGAGCTAATTGTGCAATATTCTAAATAATAAATTGAAAATTTTAAAAACCACCGAAACAAAAAGAGCTGAACCGATTTTGACAAAACATGTCGAACCACCGCTTTTAAACCAAAAAAACCGAACCCAAATCGGTTCATCCGTTTAAGAGCTAGAGCAGACAGACACAGAAATACAGACACACATAGCGGGCAAACTTATAACACCCCTAATTTTGTGTTGAGGGTTAATGAAAAGGAGCAAAGACACATAAATTATTAATTATTGACAAATTCCGTCCAACTAAAATACAAACTATTGTGCCCCGGTACAAAATAAAGATATTTTTTCAGACAACGTACTAAGTCAATTAATTTTTTTTTTAATTTTGTGCCTGCAAGGGAAGCCTCAGACGTAATTTTATCAACAAAATTGGCGATATATTGAAGATAGGCCAAATAAAGAGCGATTTCGTCGTGTCAAGATCGTGCCAAATGGAAGTCTGTAATCTCTGCCTACCCCTCTGGGTGACGAGCGTAAGTGTTTACATATTATGTGTGTATGTATGTACATATATAAATGTTAAAGAAATACTAAATTACTAAATGATAATTTAATAACTAATTTTTATCATATTTTTGTTTTTTTTTTTAATGTCATTTCTTTTGTCTCACTCACCTATAATTTGAGTATATAATTATATGTTATTCCTTAGACAAAATATAGCTGAAATGTTTCATATGCAATTTATTGGTTTGTCAAACAAATAACTAAAATTAGAGGACAAATTAATACTTGTACTATATTATAAGCTACAAGTTAACACTTGACTGAATATTTTAAATAAAGACTTATCCCGGACTTAAATTCTATTTATATTTTTACACTGAAATCGCTGGGGAACTCGTTCTATCAATATTTTAGAAGGGTTTAGACGAAAACATAACTTTTCTCATACCATTTGCAAATTTTATATCGGGTGAGATTACGCTGCGTCGTGTACGAGTGAGAGAAGTGGTAAAGTGCGACAGAGAGCGGCAATGCAGAAGCTGTTAAAGTTCATTGTTATTGGGTAATCCAGAATTAAGACCATAATACTGGCGCATTGAAAACACGTGACCTAGTAACGGAGTCAACAATTAGGGTATGTACACATTAAGCTAATATGCACATTAATTAATGTGGCATGTCTTAATGTTTATTATCTTTAAAATAGCAGGTAAAGACCCTAAACTCATATAATTTTTATACAGAATAAAGCCATGCTGCAGCTATATTATGCTCGGCCGGCCGGGGAAGGATTATGCTCACACAGACTACCAGCGTAAAATAGCAGCTGTTGGTTTTCGTAAGGCGAGTATTTGGAACTTCTTTCACTAAAAAGGAGGCATTCTATTTTAGTTCTCAGGGGTATCTTTTAAACTAACGTATATCCTTCTATTCTAATACACTGATTTTTGGCTTTTTAATAATGTGCAGTCTGGTATGTATGACTTGAAAATTTGGCTATGCTACCGGGATAAGCGAGTTGGCAAGCGTAGGCCCCGTACCAGATCCCACATGGAGGACCTTGAATTAAAATTCCGTAATAATATTAATGTCCTCCAGAATAGAATTCGGTCATAGTGGCCTGTTTCAACGGGGACTGGGTATTTGCGCAGATCATGAGTACAGTACTCGTGCACTTTAATCATAGGGATAGAAGACAGCATAGCGATACCTCTCGTATCACTATGATGTCTTCTTGACTAATTTTCAAAGAGAGTAATACTCGTCTCACCCGTGTCAAATTTACTTAACACCTGTGCAATAAAATTTAATGTAGGTTAAAACGTTGTCTAAGATACATGGGGATGTCCCCAAAATACAACCGTACTAGAACCAGACCAGACCAGAACCAGAAAAAGCAACCATTTAGGTTTTAGCTAATTATATGTTGTGTTTTCCGGAATTCAAACCTGTATAGCAACGTAAATAGGTATTATTAACGAGGAAACGTGGTTTTAATACATCAAATGTATCGCTCTCAAAAGAATAATACTGCACATTAAATATCCAAAATTGAGAATCATTCACGACAAAGCCGTTGTGAGTGATGACGTTTTGAGCAATACAAGCTGTTTTTATTTCGAATTTCAGATTGTAAATTTGCAAGAAAATTTATTTATAACATTTCGATAAATGTAATATTTCGTAGTAAGACTTTCAAACGAAATTTTTATTTGCTAAAGTGTAGCGCGTATAAGAATAATTATTTTTACTATTTAGAACTCCTTTCAAATGCTTTAATTGACATTAAATATTATACTAAAATACGCGAACATCATAAATTTAATGAGGTGCCTTTATTAGAGTTCATTTCTTAAATGGGGAGGGATGAAAAAACGCACTGTGTCATAGATGTGTAAAAACAGAAATGTAGTTGTGTATGTTGTAGTTATAAGGGTAAAATAAAGACATACCTGTGGTTTCTCCATACAAAGTGCTCTAACAAATTAAATTTAAGCACTTTGATCACGTTCATGTCTGTATGAGTTAAGATTTATTTTCCAATTGTGCACAAGAATATATTACAAAATAAAATACACTAATGGTCTAATTAAGACCACAGACGATCCTAGTTATATTATAAAAACTCAGTCAACAATAAACTTCTACATCCAGTGAAGAACTACCCTTATTCTAAGAAACAACTCGCGTCTGGCAAGCAAGTCTACTAAGAAGATTATCTTGTTATAAATGATTATCCTGTTGTATTGCCTTATGATTTCAAATCCCTGAGATAAGGATAATAGTAATAGTGATATTTCCTTAAAGAAAGAGCTTAAGTAACGTTGATTAAGCAGTAGCGTATAGTAGCCGTAACTATGGTATGTGCGAGAAACAATATCTTTCTGATTTCTGATCCATGGCTGTGTATAACTATTACGTTTACTTTTTTAAATAAAATTGAAGTATCTGTCTATAATCTCAAAATTTATATTGAGCTGAGGGGGTTATTTGCATGATTTTTAAAATTTTTGTCTGTCTGTTCGAGATAACCTTCGTAATGGCTGAACCGATTATAATGAAACTTCACGAACAGATAGAAAGCAATGCCAAGAAATAGGTTATGCTTTATCTATATAAAATATATTCTATCCAAACGAAGCCATGCTGGGTCGCTAGTAAGCAATAATGTATGTATGTATGGTTACGTGCGTGCGTGCACGCGCGCACGTGTGTGTGTGTGTGTGTGTGTGTGTGTCGCGCGCTTGCGTGCGTATGTGAATGCGTGAATGCGTGCGTATGTGCATGCATGAATGCGTGCGTGCATGCGGGTTATTTTACTTCCTCCGTCCACCTAGCTGTATTATTATTAATATTTTGTGTTTTTTCTAATATCTCTGATATGGATCTCATTTGTTATCCGAAATAAAGATTTGTTATTATTATTATTAATAATATTAATAATAAAAATAATAAGCTCATCACTTTTTAATACAGGCAACTAAGATATACCAATCACAATTCATATGAAGTCTTGAAGTCATCTAACGTTTGTTAATTTCACAACACAAAAGTTTACCCGAACTCGCGGACCAAGAACCGTAACAGAGCATCGAAACAAAAGTGTTGGTGGAACTTTTGAATATTTGTGTTTCCATTTTCGTATGCGAGTCCGATCTTAACAGTTGTACCGGGCATTGTTTCTCGACTTTTGTTGGAGAAGATGGCGTTGGGAGTTCCTTTATTTTTAAAATATTTGGCATACTTTCGTCGACACTTGTGAAACGCTTTTTGAGATCGTTACACGGACCAAATTCTGTTTTCATTTTATATTACGTTGTTTGAATCTGACTCAAAGGATAAAGGAACGAGTTGATTTTCTATACCTAACAGAATTTGCGTCGCTTTACTAGAGACTAGATACCGTAAATTTGTTACAGTATTATCGATTCTTCAAAATCTATTTAATTGTGTAGATTTTTATTTACAGGTGATAAGACATCGACTTTATAAATAAAACGCAGGTTTTTGCAGAAGATATTTTGTTTTGTTAGAATGAACTTCATGCTAATATCAGAGAGATTTGACAACTGGATGATGTTAAATTAAGGGTAAATTATTAAAATTATTGTCAAATTTCAACATGTCAAATCAAAATGATTGCCATTTTGTAAATTAGTAATATCCGAGCAAATTTGAGATTTTAGAACTAATGCAGCAATTATTGTTAATGGAAATTTAGTGTGCTAAGTCCAAGATTGAAGTGCCAAGCCGCACTATAGCAGCACATCGCAATCTTTTCTACTCTATTATCCTAGGAGAAGTGTGGGAAAAGTTGCACAATACAGTTCGGTTCTGAGATAATTTTGTTGCAACATTGAACTTAACACTTTGGAGTTTCTATATAAGGAACGCTCTTAAACAAATTTAAAGTATAAGCAAACAAAACCATTGGGGTTGAGAATTCCTTTTATGGATAAAATTAGCATGTTCTCTGGGTACGTACAGGTAATTTCATCGAAGAAAATTGGCGAATTTACTTATTTGCGCATTTTTCCAGCATTATCATTTAGGATACGATTATATCATGTTCGGTTGATAATTTGCTATATCAACCCTGCAGGGCATCCATGGAGCTTCCCGCTTAGTTTAGAGCGCAACGTTCAAAAATTATTCAAATTTTTTAATTTTATTTTTATTTTTTGAAAATCTTTCAAACTGGTCGACCAACCGACTTAAAAATCTAATCCTCGAAGTCTCAATGAACACTTTCGAACGCCTTATCGTCCATCACCATCGGTTGATTCGTTCTAAAGATATCATGCGTCAAATTTTATTTACGTAAATATATACATACATACACACACACACACACACACACACGCACGCATGCACGTACGCACGCTCGCACGCACGCGCGCACGCACGCACGCGCACACGCGCACACACACGCAAACGCGCGCGCGCACACACACGCGCACACACGCACACGCCCGCACACACACGCGCACACACGCGCTCGCATACACACAAGGCGTCCTAGGACCTCAAAACGTGGAGATCTGATAAAAAATTAAACTAAAAATCGGACCAAAATCTATAACTTTTTCAAAGCAGAAAGTTAAAAATAGGTCAGAGGAACCACATCATTACCGCATTTTTAATATTATAAGCCAGTGATTGACTATTCTAGCTGGTAGTAAGGGTGATGATGACGTGGATGGTAAACACTGTCGTTGTGTAACAAAAGCCGATTCCTTACCACTTCGAACCCAGTTGTAGTTGAACGGAAATTTAAACGACTGCAAATTATTTCAATTATCTGCTGTACGCATTACTAAAGACGAAGCAAACCGTTTAGTTCGAATACAACCAACAAAGCTCTTCACGATGCAGTCGCAGGTGAGGTGTATATACTTTGTTTAACTCTCCGTGTTCTTGAGTACGATTGTGAGACAAAGTAGCTGCAAAAGAATAGATAAATGTTTATAACATTCCACTTTAGTCTATTCACTGCTAAGGGTCGTTAACTCGCTTCTTCCGTTCTTCAATTTTTATACCCCATCTCGACCGGTGCTGACTCATTGCCTTAAGATATCTAGTCTGGCTAGTGTCTTCGCAAACTTTTTGTTTTCTTGTGCCAGTAATGTCTTAGTCTTATTTTTTTAAAATTAATAGGTTAGTAATAATACAAATTTTTATTGACAGGAAAATTTAATTAAAATATTAACACCTATTCTCTATTCATATTAAAATGTCTCAAGAGACATACACTGACTTCTGACGAAAGACAAAAAAAGACATGGACTTGAGAAGGGATGTAATGAGGATAATAATTATGATAATGATAATGACGATGATGATAATATTGATGATGATTATTATAACTATAGTGATGATTGTGATAATAAATTTTATATCTTGTCTACTAAATTATTCGAACCGCTTTGTCTACAATGACATCTACCTCACACTGATATAACCATAACTTTTGTTTTACGACTAAAATTTGCTTGGACAGTATAAAAGATAATTTGAACATGACATATTCATTTTATTATAAAAATATATTAAGGTCAAAATGCAAAGGTAACCTTTTATTCGACAAATAAAAAGGCGATACTTATGAAGGCTCAAGTCAGGGTAAACGTTCTAAGGGGTTACAATATATATCGAGACCCCAAACGCAATGCATGTAAGGGTTCAAGAAATATAGGGGCCCCTATTGCTTATTGGACTCGGAACTAGCGAATTTGAATAAAAGGCTGTCGTAAAATAGTCGCCGTCGTATTATTGTAACTGTGGAGTAGGGTTGGAGCAGTTGTTGGAATTATATCGATATTTGTTGTAAATAATAAATTTTTATTTTGATTTTGTTCTTCAGTGTCTCATAAATCTCAATTTCTCTACAAGCTGTTGCAGGTTTCATTTTATTACGTCATTTCTGAAGTAATATCATTTGACATCATTTCCTTATCGTTTCCGTTACAGCCTTTTAAAGTCCACTGCTGAAGATAGGCCTAGACTATAGATTGTCTCATAAGGGTTAGGCAACCGCAGTTTCTTTTTAATTATTTAGCTGTTATCAGGAAGATGCTGCTGATTATCTTCTGCTTCAGTTTCCCTCTGTCGCCTCTTACGACATCCTCGGGACATTAGGGGGTCCACCTCTACTATACGGTTTCTGTTATAAATAATGAATTTTTACTTTTATTTTTCTCTGAAGTTTCTTAAAAGTCATAATTTCTCCACAAACTGGTGCAGTTTTCGTTTAGTTATGTCACTTGAGGAGTAAGCACCAGACATAATTATCTACCCTCATATATTAAGTTCATTTGTCTCTACAATGCATAATAATTTGCATGCTAATTGATGAACTTAAAAGCAAACTTATGAAGCAAAATTTTGACAATGAAACACCGCTATTATATAAAATTAACATTATCACATGCATGAACGAGAATCCTAATATAATTTCAGTTTAAATAAAATTCATTGTGTCGATAACTAGCAACCCTATCGCAGTGGAAACCTATCATCTCAAACCCTTCAACTGCGCTATAAACCGGGGTCTCAGGCGACCGACCATATCTGACCCGTCGCCTCGATTCAACCCGGGTTAAGCTTTTCATATAAAGAAAATCTTTACGCCTTTTTCTCATTTCCAAACTACACGACTTTGCGCTTACAGCGAGTTGTGTAATGAATGTAAGAAAATGTTTCCTTTTTATAGATCACTCTGTTTTTGTTTTAAAACTAATTTTATTATGGATTATACTATACATAACACCACTGACAATTTAATCAGTGTATGCTATTCTCAATTTTTTTATAGTACATGGGTGACAAACGAGAACACCGTCTAGTGGTAAGTGGATGCTTTTTCCCATAGACATCTAAATCTATTCCCGATTAAGAATGATAATGCAGATGTGTTGTCACCCCTGAGAACTAAGGTAAAGTAAAAAGAATCTCCAGTTCTCTACACTCACCATACAAAACACATCAACATTAGGCTGCTATTTTACGCGGGTATTCTGGGTGAGCGTGGTACTTCCCCGGTCGAGCCGATCCATTCGTACTACAACCACAATATAGCTTTAGCACGGCTCTATCAAGTATACGAGGGCTGCACTAAAAGTATCGGGAATAGAATATTTCCACTGTTCCTGTAATATTAAAATCTTTTTAATTGAAAACTCCTTGGTTTTAAAAATCGAATACCATTTATTTAAAAAAAAAAGATTCTCGATCTTGCCACAAGGTTTTATCAAACTTGTTTAGTCGTTGAGAAAATGGAATTGACTCGAGAAAATTCAAGAGCGATGATTTATTATGACTTTCGAAGTGGTTTAACACAAAATAGTGTGTTGACCGGATGATTTCTGCATTTGGTGATGAAGTTACATCCAAAACCACAATTTATCGCTGGTTTGCTGAATTTCAACGTGGACGTGTCAAGCTCAGTGATGATCCCCGTTAAGGTCGTCCAAAAACTGCAGTCACCCAAGAAAACGTTGATGCTGTGCGTAAGCTGATTGAGGAAGATCGACATGTGACATACCGCGAAATTCAAGCAACTTTAGACATTGGCATGAGTCAAATACAAATAATCTTGCATAAACCATTAGGTGTAAAAAAGTTGTTTTCCCGATGGATAGCGCATTCGCTCTGTGAAGAGCAAAAAGCGGCTCGCGTTACTTGGTGCGTCAGAACTCTCGAAAGATTCCACGCAGGATCCTCAAATGCTGTATACTACATCGTTATAGGTGACGAATCCTGGATATACGCGTACGAAACCGAAACAAAAAACCAGTCACGAGTTTGGGTGCTCGAAAATGAGTTAAAGCCAACAAAAATTGTTCGTTCACGTTGCAAAAAAAAATGGTGGCCACGTTTGTCTCCAAAACCGGCCATGCTACGACTATTCCTCTTGAGGTACAAAGAACGGTTAATGCAGAATGGTATGCTAGCATTTGTTTGCCACAGGTCGTTTCTGAACTCCGTAAAGAGAACTACAACCGCCGCATCATCCTCCATCACGACAATGCGAGTTCTCATACTGCACACAGAACAAAAGAGTTTTTAGAG
This sequence comes from Parnassius mnemosyne, assembly GCA_963668995.1. Lineage (NCBI taxonomy): Eukaryota > Metazoa > Arthropoda > Insecta > Lepidoptera > Papilionidae > Parnassius > Parnassius mnemosyne. The sequence goes on from CAVLGL010000091.1 coordinate 25,410,801, forward strand.
CAAGAAAATATAGAATTATTAGACCATCCGCCGTACAGCCCCGACCTAAGCCCTAACGATTTCTATACTTTCCCTAAAATAAAGAATAAATTGCGTGGACGGAGATTTTCATCACCTGAAGAAGCTGTGGACACCTACAAAACGGCCATTTTGGAGACCCCAACTTCCGAATGGAATGGTTGCTTCAATGATTGGTTCCATCGTATGGAAAAATGTGTTAAATTTCGCGTAGAATACTTCGAAAAGCAATAAATACATTTTTAAATAGTAATGTTGTGTCACTTCCTTGATTCCCGAAATTTTCAGTGCCGCCCTCGTAAAGTAAAAGAAGTATATTTAATTCTCAAACTAGCTGCTATAGTACTTCTCGTAATGAGACTATAAGAGAGTAATAAGAGATTTAATTTTTTAACTTGTTAATAAGCTTAGTCTTCGTCGAGACCGCCGTGATCGAAATTTGGTCTGGAGGACATTATATAATTGGCCAGTGCTTAACTATAATCACATATAATAGTAAGACATCAAGTAGTTCTTCAAGGTAAAGTGATATCGTTTTAAAATGACACTTCCCTCATATTCTACTCGTATCTATTCCATCTCTCGCTTTACACATAAAATAAAGAATTATTTTTGGTGTCATGTTTTATAAGTTCGACAGTAAAGTATACATTTCCAATTTTATATGCGTTTTGAATGATAAAATATATGTGTACGAATGAGTCGTGCCATAATAAAGTAAAATTATGATTTATATATTAAAATTTAATTATATATTTTTTTGGTTTTTCATTATTAGTTTTTAATGGTTCTGCTCTATGTAGTAGGATGCACCTCCGAGTTTCGAGTTTCACTCAGGTATTTTACAGTGAGAAAATAAAATATAAAATAGCTCGACCATAGACGCTCACTATTGGGTCATTTTGTTATTTTCTATTTTGGCACTAAAGTATCATCATCATAACAGCCCTTCACAACTCCACTTCTGAACAAAGACCTTCTCAAGGAATGCCACAAAGCACGGTCCCGAGCCACCTGCATCCATCGACTTCCTGCGTCTTACCAGGTCGTCACTCCATCTAGTGGGGAGACTCTTTAAACTTCACCTACCGGTACGAGGCTGCCACTCGAGAACCTTTTTCCCCATGGTTATCGATTTTTCGACCTATATGGCCGGTCCATTGGCAGTTTAGTTCACTAATCCGTTGGGCTATATCGGTCACACTGGTTTTACTGCGGCTATCCTCATTTCTAAGGTTATCACGCAGAGACACTCCGAACATAGATCTCTCCATTGCTCGCTGAGCGACCTTGAGCTTCCTCATACGGCCAGCATTGAAGAACTACGTCTCAGATCCATAAATATTAATAAAGTATAGAATTTGTTAATAGCTTGACGACAGCGCCACCTATTGGATCCTAGCACAGCTACGAACCATCGTCTTGACGAAACAAATAAATTATATAAATATGTTATCAATCGATGAAATCGTTCTGATAAATATAAATCTTGTCATATTTCCCATATATTAGTTCACTGTGACACATTAATAATGTTTTCTTTAAGTAGGGTGCCATTATTAAATTTACGAGTCAAATGGGAACTATAATCTTTGCAACGGCATATCTGCGGACGGGCAATAATATTTCTCTTTAAGAAAAAAATCTCGTAAAACGCGATGTTACGGAGATCGTGGAGAAGGGAGATTGACGTTAATAATGTTTTTCTGAATTTATATCTTTATGCGCCTCACTCCCGACACAGTTAATACGGTTTTATCGTTTTAGTGAAATACGGAGCGAGCATTTCATTTGGCTACGTAACTTTATGGCCGTGCGCGGTTCAAATTTCATGATTGAAAAGGCTGCGATGCTGTTTCAGATAAGTAACTCTAACGTCTGGCGTCAATATGCTCTAGTCACGATGGAATAGGGTATTTATATATTAATACGTGAGGGAAAAAGTTTATTCCCCTCTTTTAAACATACTGCGCAACACGGAAGGGTGTGAGTTTTACCATAGTTAAAGTTTATATGAAAAAAGAATACAGACAGCTAAAATAAAATTAACTTACATTGTTTACGTTCACACTGCCTGAAAAACTTATGTCGTACTGTAAATATCTAAGAGCATTATATGTGTATTATTGTTCATAGGCCAATGTCAAACACTTAATAGTCTGTGGTCAAACAGTCGCACAGAGTAGATATTGTTGCCAAAGGATTTTAAAATGTTGCCAAAAAAAATTACTATAATATAATATTAATAATATTGTTTGGTTTCTGATGTTCCATTTTCGATAGTCTCAAGGCACAAAATTACGGTTGAATGTCAACCACTGATCGACCACTAATTTCGACAAATATGAATATAGGTAGAGTTTTCTTAGGATAGTATCAAAGATAAAGGGAAATGTGATGGAAGCCACGCTAGGCAGGTGGGTTGGTAATCGAAGTTTTTTTATTCTTTTGTATCGTTATTAGGAAGGCGCTGCTGCACACCTCCTGTTTACCATTTCCCTCTGTAGACTCTTACGATATCCACGAGATATGATATGGTTTATGTTCTTGCAACTCCGCTACATGCTAAATCAAACACTACACGATTTAATAAAATACAGAAGCTTTAAAAGCCAGTGGTATTAAGCTATATTGGCGAGCGACCACAAATAGTAAATCACGGTAATACTTTAACTGTCAATTAGTTTTAATAATTATTGCAGATAGTGTTAGTTGTGATTTAGAAACGTATTGGAAAATTAATAGGTTAATTTAAAACGTGAAGCGTGTAGTGGCCACATAGTGTGCCAAAGAAATAGACATACATACTCTTGAAAAACCGGCTGTCGGTTAAAAACTATATAAGATTCCTTTTCATTAAAAAGTTTATACGACATGGATGATCCCATGTAAATTTAAAGAAATAATAACCGGCCAATTGCGAGTTGGACTCGCCGGAATCCTAAAAAAGTATGTCCTTAGGCGTGATAAAAAGGCCTCAGCAGTATTGACATTATTGTTAAATTATTCCTTACTTATGTCTATATTTTGATTTGTAATTTATCTTAGCTTTAGTGATTCTTAACCTCATGTCACGACCTAAATCCAAGATTTTTTTAATAGGATAATGGTGACAAACGAGCACGCAGTTCACCTGATGGTAAGTGGTTGCTGTGGTCCATAGACATCTACATTTATCCTCGATTACGATTCAAAATGCAGATGCGTTGTCACCTGTGAGGACTAAGATGTAATGCCTCGTTTCCAGTAAAAAGGGTCTCCGGTTCTCTACACTCATCATACGAAACACAGCAGCATTAAGCTGGTATTCTGTGAGAGCGTGGTCCTTCTCCGGTCGAGCCGACCCATTCGTGCTACAACTATACAATCAATATAGCTGCATCATGGTGCAGCTACATTAATAGAATAGAGCCATGGCTCTACCACATAAAGAGGTTGAAATGTTAGAGTTAGCTGTGACCAAAAATCTAATCCAAACATTAATATTGTGACAATAATATCAAGGAGTTCCCTGCTCTTTCAAAATTCTTCTTATAAAATACGTATCATAATACATTTCAGAAAATTCGTTTTGCCGCAAAAATGTCTATGCCGACAAAAAATTTATTTGAAGAACCATTCAAAACAAAGAAAAGAGGCAACGTATAAAAGTCGCGTATTTGATTTCATCAAAAATGTCTTTGAGAGAAGCCACTTTTATAAGAATAATTAAATTGTATAGGAGACGAGGTGAATTTATAAACTCGGCATATATTGATCCCAGGAATATTGTGAAAGTTTAAATATGGCTTCCCAATCTTCTCATATATAAGTCGGTTGAAATTTTGATAAATTGCAAAAATCATTAAGAAAAAAAAGCACATAAAACATACCTGTGACTTAACTATTCCAAGTAATGAATACCTACCTACCTATAAGGGTGACAAGCGAGCACACAGTCCACCTGATGATAACAGATTGCTGTAGTACATAGACATCTACATCTATCCTTGTTTGCGAATCAAAATGCAGATGCCTTGTGAGCCGTGAGGGCTAAGATGGAATGCCTCTTTTCGAGTAAAACGGTTATCCGGTTCTCTACACTCACCATACGAAACACAGCAGCATTAAGTTGCTATTTGACGCTGTTATTCTGTGAGAGTGTGGTCCTTCCTTCCCCGGTCGAACCGAACCATTAGTGCTACAACTATACCACTAATATAGTGCTATACTACGTTTAAAATTGGCGATGGCGTTAAGAAAACTTCTCAAACTGATAATGCTGTTACCCGTGTCTGATATATCAAATAGACATACTGCCATTTCTTTTAGGAAACTTAACTGCTTTTCTTTCAGTTTCACCGAAGTGTTATACACTTTAATGTACATAGTATTATAGGTGTGACAGATTTTTTTTATATTTTCTTGAAACTTTAGCTGCTATAAAAGGACAAAAATTAGATAAAAAGAATTCCTGTCAAGATTTAAAAATCAAACGGTCGATAAGCAATGAAAAAATAAACAAAAAGAATTAATATTATATTGTAATTTTACAGTAGTTTATTACATAAGCGAGTGTTGTTTCACATACAAGATATATATTACGAGACAAAATGTAAGAGAAATGTACTCACATATAACGTTCAGCGAAGCGTTGGCCCTTATGACCTTATGCATCTGAGCAGGTCCAACTTGACACTGGTACTCCGCGTCATCCTCCAGCGTGGCATTGACTATCCGAAGGTTGTAAACGCCATGCCGCCTGTCACCGAACATCGTGTAGCGAGGGTATCCAGGTATGACTGATGAGAAACCTGTTGAGAAAATAAACATTATAATCGTATTTTTAATAAGAGCGCAAATAAACAAGCACACGGTCCTTTAATGGTAAGTAGATGCTATGTATCATAGACATCTATATATCTTCAACTAAGAATTAAAAGGCAGATGCATTGTCACCATTGAGGACTAAGGCGGAATATCTCTTTTCCAGTAATAAGAGTTTATACTCGTATATCCAATAACTTTATTTTATTCCAAACATGTCGGAAACATAGATAAACATTAATAAGGAAAGATTATTATGTAATATTTTGTCTACAAATTACAGTATGAAAGATTATTATGTAATATTTTGTCTACAAATTACAGTATGAAAGATTATTATGTAATACGAGTATTTTGTCTACAAATTACAGTATGAAAGATTATTATGTAATATTTTGTCTACAAATTACAGTATGAAAGTTACAGTTCGCAGAATTCACCGTTTGATTAAATAAAATTAAAAGAAACCTCAAAATGATAGGTGTACCAAAAAACGAAAATATGTTTATGAGTTTTATTTTAGTTGTAAGTAAACTATATCATGTTAACTATTCATTTTTGAAATTATCATGACCAAAGGAATGAGGTAATATTGCGTGTAGCATGCCATCAACTTAGCGTTCATCTTGAACATGTATATCAGAAAATAATTACATCGAAAGTTCTGACAAACGTTACACGACATGTAATATGGTTTATGTCTTGCATAACAGTTACATAAACTTAGTACTGATTCGTGTAAAATAAATTAACAATAAATGATCAATCATATTTTTATATTACTTATTCATTTTTCAGAACTAATTTGGGCATTATTCCTGTAGGACAGCTCTGTGGCTTAGCAATGAGTTGCAGCGATAAGTGCCGCGGGTTGAAATCTCGCATGGAACAAGTATCTGTATGGCCTACAAATTATTATTCTGGGTCTGGATGTTTATCCTTGTAAAATGTATGTATGTAAACAATCCTCACGATACAGGAGAAAATCCTAGAGCGGAAGTAACGTTTTTCTTTTTAAATATAAAGGATTTAGGTCTGTGAGTTTTGAATATAATATTGTATTAAGATAAGGATTTTTATTTACAAAAAGTAAGTTACAGCCTATATACGTCCTACAACTGGACACACGTTTCCTATTACTTACTTAGCCTTCAGGGGCGTAAAAGATACTTAAAATAGTATTTGTTTTATGTTTATATTACAATATACATTATGTTTTGCGAATTCATATTCATTCAGTTACTCGTGTAATTAAATTAAGTAAATTAATCAATGCTCAAATTTAATTGTACAGGATCATAAATTTCATCGCATTTAAAATTAACAATGAGTATTTTTGTATTGTTCCTCGTCCCTACGTTTATGCGTAATAAATTTTGATCGTTGGTAAATAATGTAATCAATTGGTGTGTTATAGTTTTGGAATGCTATTATTGGCGCTTACCGGTTTATCTACAGGCGTTAAATAGGCCCACTGCTTTTTAATATATTCGCAAAACCGATGCATTTTCCTGGTATACATTTATCGTTAATAAAGTTCTCTAATACATTACTAACCATCAATACTAGTGTATTTCATAATTTCCAAAGTTATAGGACCTAATAAGTGGTGACTACTTATAGAAGTTTCCAAAAAGCCATAGGTAATAAAATAAGATGAATTTTAATCTTAAAATAATCCTTTGTTACCATGTCTTACTTTAAAAAACTCTTCATTTAAAGATTTCATCATCATCATCATCATTACAGCCCTTCACAAGTCCGGTGCTGAAAATTGGCCTCCTCTAAGGAATACCACCACGCACGGTCCTAAGCCACCTGGATCTATCGACTTCCTGCGTGTCTTACCAGGTCGTCACTCCATCTAGTGGAGAAAGAGTGATCGCGAGGGAAGTGTAGGGCGAACCCTCACTAGGTCGCCCGACACTTCCCCTACCGGTACGAGGATGCTACTCGAGAACCTTTTTTCCCCATCGGTTGTCGTTTCTTCGAGCTATATGGCCGGCACATGGTCACTTTAGCTAACTAACCAGCGAGTACTGAGATCTGTAGCGTCTTTCAATAAGTCAAACTAATATATAAAGATCGCATCGCACGTCACTCATCCAATCTCACCACTAATCACTAATAAAAAACTAGATACACAATCCCATGCAAAAGGTCTCTAAAACTGTCGCCAATTGTTTTGACGTAATTCTAGTTGAAATAAATCTTTATTAATGTAAATTCAGCCTTAAATGCATTGACTAAAGTTGTATTCACAAAGCTGCGTACAAATTAAAAGCGCACCTAAATGTTCGAGTGGGCGCTCATTCGGTAAGGACATTTTTTGTCACTGATAGTGTATCTAGTTTTTTTATTAGTTAACGATGTGCAAAACCAATAGTAATTCAAAGAAAATCTATTGAATTAGTCAGATAATAATAATAGATGTCTAGACAGATATGTGGTCTTTGACAGAAATGATATAATTATGTTGACTGTTGGTATGGAAGTTTGGAGTGTTACCACACCAATCGATAGATCTTCGATCGATATCATTGACAATATTCATCGATGTCGATCGAATGGTGTGGTAGTTTTAGCCGATCGATAGGTATTGGTTGTTGTAACGTTGTTCAATCATCGATCGACGTCTAACGATAATTATTCGATGTGGTTGTGGGCTCGTAATCAGTGTCTTTAAAAATGTATGCAGAAGGGGACGCATTATTGTTGGCTATTTATTATTATTACAGAGACTCAAATGCAGAGAAATCTGGATACGATCGGTTTTTAAAGTCCAAGATAGCCTATTTCATTTAGACGACATTTTACATAGCGGTCAGTGGAGGGGGGCCGGTTACTGAATAATCAAGCAGCTCGATCGACGTCGACTGATACATTCTACCAACGAACCATGCAATCGATCGACGATTGATCGACTGGTGTGGTATCACCTTTAGGTGACTTCCAATCATTCTGTGTTACAATATGGCGTGACTTCGCGGTATAGAACTTAATTATTTAACCATTCCATCAACGATTTCGTGGCGTATCCACCGCGAAACAATTACACGTCAGCTCGTGAACTGGCGATATCATAAAAAAATTAATCTCCTGGTAATATTTTTATTAAAAGGAACCTATAGATTTTATAGTCGTTAAGACAACTCTAAATGTATTTTCGCTTAGTTTAATTGGCAATTGTGTCGATGTCCATGCAGTTATTAATATTTTAGAAATATAATTCAGTCTACACTCTACATAATAATTATACAAAATGTATAATTCAAGCATTTTTTTTTACTTTAATTAAAATGGTAAAACTAAATACATTAATTAAAGAACACAATATATTCATAAGCAAGGCAGTTAATACTGTAAGTAAGTACCGAATAATAGTATAACTAAAGTAAATCCATGCTTACAAGGGGGTAAAAATCACAACTCAATTTACACACAAGAGCGTAATATTTGACCTAATAATGATGGCGACGGTAACTTTATGATACCATTTGATAAGGGCGGAGAGTATAGAAGGTTTATATTATGTTAATGTAATTATCGGAATTTTCCATTTAGTTTTAATTATAAATAAAAAAATCTTATATTTAAGTAGTTTGCACACCGGAAGGTAGAATATGGCTGTATTTTGTTAAATTATTAAGACCTATTGTAACCCATATATCGCAAATGAATAAAATAAATTTGAATTTAAATTTTTATTAAAAAAAACATCATAAATATTATATTATAATGATGTATTTAAATAGAATTTAATATTTCTTCTTATTAAATCTATGCTATATCAATGCCATACTTACATTTGTGTTCTGGTTTGAAGATTAAAAAAAAGTTAGTTTTAGTACTTTAAAAGTTATTTTTTAACTTACCGCGGCATTAAAAGATGTGTTGTACCAACTTAGAATCCTAATAAGAAAAGCAGCAGATTACACAAATTTATTAAATTTACTGTATTGATTAAGATATCTATTTCCATTTCCTTAAATAAATATTAAGCCCAGGTAATTCAAGTCAATTACTAAATAAAAACAAATCCAATCCAATTAACGACCCTAATTAATGATAATTAAATGGGATTGTGAGAATGGCCCTAATTTGTAACAGACAGTATTTTTTAATGGTATTTATTGAATCTGTCAATATAAATCTTTGATTAACTCACTTAGCGGTTAGCCACCGTGGAGTCTATTTGTTCTGATGGTTTCTAGTTTAGAGGCGAAACACATGTCATTTTAAGGATGACGGTATTTTTCTAGTGTAGTGGTTAGAGTGGTGCTGTGTGCCCTTGTTTTGTAAAAAAAAAATAACTTTAACAATTCATATCATTTCTACTTCCATTTAGAATTACCAAATAAAATGTGATGACTTAAAAGAAAAATCCGCGGTTGTCAACCCCCTTGGCAAGCGTGGCTACTATAGCAAATATCTTCCCTATGAAGCAACGTATGTGGGAGGCCTATGTTCAGCAGTGTACTAATAGACTGTAATGGTAACGGTATTATTTAAATCACCACGTAATAATGCAACGTAATTCTCTCTTTTGTACTTTGGCATGCCAAATGAAAATAAAGTGAGCAATTTTCCAATTTTCTCAAGTGATATTATCAAATGTAGCGTAGTAGAGCATGCCACAATGCATACTGCGACTCCATCTACGGGCTGTTCTACCGATGCAATGGCTTCAGTGAACTACGGCAGTCTATTTGTGTAAGATATATTTCCATTATGTTCAGTTGACCCAGTTGGCGCGTTTGCATGTCCTTGCATCGTATACTTTTAACAGATAAAAGAAAATGAATATTTTAAGAAAAAAATTATTTCGAGAAAATACTTTTAGATTTTAAGAAATTACTACCTAAGATTAAAAGCACTCCGTATTATGTATACTTAAAAGTATTTTTTTACTTTAACTTGAGTACCATGGATTTGAAATCAACGTCAGTAAAAGATGGATTTTCAGTGCTAAAGACAGTATATACTCAATTTCTTTTTAGTGACCAAAAACATGCAAGAAGTTACGGCCCACCTGATGGTAAGTGGCTATTACAACTCAGTATCTCAAGGAACCAACTTCAATTAAAGAGAGATATAGATGCGTTGTCACCTGCGGTGGCCAAGTTGTAATTTTACTGGCTCCTATATATCTTTCGGACCAGAATGGTTTTTTTTATTGCTTTGCATTTTTAACTTTAATCCCCATCACAAAACGTTTCATTTCTATTACAATTAAGATAGTTTTAGGACCTTTTGAACAGTATTTGTGATTCGAAAACCGAGTTTATTCTTAAGTTATAAAATTTCACATTTGTATGAATTGTAATAATTTGAAATTTTTCCTTCGATCACGATCATAAATCATAAATGGTTAGTTTCAATAATAACGGTATAAAAAGATTTTCTTGCTAACAATAGTACATAGCATGCAAATATATAAAAAAAAGTGTAATAATAATAAAAGAAGTTATCTAATGACTTCAAAAAGAAGGAGGTACTCAGTTCAACTGTAAGTTATTTTTTATGTGTGTTACCTCATAATTTTTTTTCTGGGTAAACGGATTTCGATTATTCTTTTTTTATTTAAACGCTGGTGGTTCTTATGTTACTCCCCTTGTTGCCTCAGCCAGTATCGGAATCCTCGGCGTCGACATATCGAGTAGCGTGCAGTTTCGTGGTCACTTGGAAGAGAAGGCCAAATTGGCCTCTAAAAAGCTTGGCGTGCTCAGCAGAGCGGGACAGTATTTCATGCCGGCTCAACGCCTGCAACTTTACAAGGCGCAGGTTCGGCCTCACATGGAATACTGTTCCCATCTCTGGGCTGGGGCTCCCCAGTGCCAGCTTCTTCCACTTGACCGCATCCAGCGCAGAGCGGCTCGAATCGTCGACGACCGAGTCCTTTCCGATCGGCTCGACTCATTGGCACTGCGAAAAGATGTTGCATCTCTTAGCATTTTCTTTCGCATTTACCATGGGGAGTGCTCTGAGGAATTGTTCGGATTAATCCCAGCCGCCAAATTTCACGAACGCACATCGCGGCAGAACTCCCGATACCATCCACACCATCTGGATGATTGGCGGTCCACCACTGTGCGATTTAGAAGATGTTTTCTTCCTCGCACAACTTCCTTGTGGAATAGTTTACCACCAGCGATTTTTCCGGACCGATACGACTTAGGGACCTTCAAGAAAAGAGCCTACTCCTTTTTAAAAGGCCGGCAACGCATCTGCAATTCCCCTGGTGTTGCGGTTGTTCATGGGCGGCGGTAGTCACTTACCATCAGGTGAGCCGCATGCTCGTTTGCCCCCTCTCCTATAAAAAAAAAAATATAATCCCATATAAATTTGATTAAGGTCTGACCAATAGTTTTTGAGCTATTCGTAATAATTTAAATTGAAGTTATTGTAAAAAAAAATGATTTTTAAATAATGTTCATCTTTTTTTCCGAAATCTAAGCAACCAATTGAAAACAATATCCGGAGTGGCCGCCTTTGACTTTAATACAGGTATTTTATCTCTCTGGCCACGAATCTATGGATTTGAATTCACATGCAATCTTAGGATTTTTGGTCACAGCTAACTCTAACATTTCAACCTGTTATCTCCGGTTGTACACCAACCGCCAATTTATGATTGACGCTAGATGATGACCATTTTGAAGTTTTTCAACAAGTTGCTTCTTTGGAATTAATGAGCTTACACTTTATAATTTTGTTCATTGTAGTTCTTTTCAAAAGTAATTTTTTTTTTCTCTGGCCTTAAATTCCTTTGGGGATATTATATAAAGCCATAAGAAATATTGGTTGTACGAGTATTATGTGGTCTGAAAGAAGATGTAGTGACAAAAATTGAGAAAGGTATGCTGAGATGGTTTGGCCATGTCGAGAGAATGAATGAAGAACGATTGACGAAAAAAGTGTATAAGGCGAGTGTGAATGAAAGTGTTGGAAGGGGTAGACCTAGGCGGACATTTCTAGACCAAATCAGGGACGTCTTGAAAAAAGGACAGGTCAAGAGTATCCTAAACCGTAGAGCATGTATGAAGGGAATAATGAAAGTGGACGAAGCGAAACAAGTATGTAAGGATCGTAGCAAGTGGAAAGAAGTGGTCTCTGCCTACCCCTACGGGAAAGAGGCGTGATTATATGATGATGATGATGAGTATTATGTAACACCACCCTGATACAGGAGAATTCCTAGTGCAGTAGAGATAAGGAATCACTTTTAATAAACTGTCCTCATTCCAATCATATTCTAAACGTAGCGAAGTGTTCGAGAGTTCTGTGATTAGCTGGCGAATTTATTTTCAAATATTATAATGTTCCTTTGGAATAAAAAATGAAGCTCCTACGCTGTTATTACGTTATTTGCAATAAGTTATATTAAAACATAAAAGTTTGTAACGACATTTAACGGTATTTATATTATATGTTTAAGAAGCAAAAACGTAAATATGAACATACCTTTAAATTAAATGCGTATTATACTCCGGTGTTAAAGAAATTACCGACGCACCGACGCTGTAATTTATCTCGCAAAGTTATTTCGCGATGTTCCATCTGACGACTCGAGGGACCAATATGATTCGGGCTGGAGGAGCAGCGAGAAATAATTTGATATCTTCGCGTTGTTTGGGATATAATGTTTGCGTAATTCTCGTATAAAAGAACGAAATTTTGTTTTATGCGTGCAAATTTCGACGTCGTGGGTAAATTTCACACAACGCGAATGTTTAATAGTACAGTTTAACGGTTTTATAGATATTATTTTTGACAAGCGTTAGGCTTTATATTATCGTGTGTTTTGCTCCCAAATGATTTTCCTTATTCATACAGAATTTCTTTGTTTCTAATAGCATCTGGCTCTTTCCCTGAGCTAGTTGGCATGAGTGCCTTTATTATTGTGCTCAGATTTTACCATAGCTATGTGTTTGGAAATAAATATGAAGTTCATTTCTTAAAAATAATATGGATCGAAAGTTATTTTGGCAGCAGGTAGCTCAAGACCCCAAAGTCTGGCAAGTAATAGTAATCCTATACTTCAATCTAAACACATAAATCAAATTTAAGTATTATCTATAATATTGAAAAAACTGGTTTCTATTAAAGTGAGGGGATTATTTGCATGCTACATGTATAACGCAACATATTAGCAACCATATTCAAAGTGTTTGACTGTCTATCTGTTTGTCTGGACTTATCTTTGAAATAGCTAAACGGTAAAAAAAACTCAATAAAAACTGCAGTTGCAGTGCAACCCGACTGCTAAGCGAAGCGACTATGGTAAGCACCTTATGAAGCAATCTATGGGAAGGTCACTGTTCAGGAGCCTATCAAAGGCTTGTATATATATACAGTAAAACTTGGTTGAGTGGGGCCTGAAATAAGTGAGAAACCCCCATAGCTGGAACTCATGCTTAGGTCCCGATACTTCAGCACTGAATTACCTCTGTTAGTGGGACAAAACAAACCTCTAAATCTGTGATTAGTTTTTTCGATTTTTTCGTTATAATTACCTCTATAATTGAGACAGTGAGTGTATTGTACCTCTTTTACTGAGACTATATTTTGTGTACCGTTTTGTTTACTAATTCTTATTCTACCTGCAAATTCCCAATGCTACAAAAAAATCCCCAAAATTCCAAAATTGGATAAATGTGTAAAAGTGACCTCCAGTTTTAGTTTGGTTATGCTATCGTCCAGATGTTTATGTATTATGTCTTACAAAATACGTTATTTTATTTAATAATCGCACATATATAACTGAAATAACCTCTATTCTCACCTCTATTAACGGAACCCTCTGTAAATGAGACAGATATTTATTTATACCTGGATATCTGAGACACTGGGTAAGTGGAAAACCTCTTTAAATTTACAGGTTCCTTAAGGTCCCAGTTATCCAGGTTTCACTGTGTAAACATTACACCTTACTAGGATTTATAACAAGCACAAAAAGTACCTAACTTTGTAAAAAGGTGGAATACTGAATGCAGTATAATTAAAAAAAAAGCTCACCTAGTGCAAATCCATCCTTTGCCCATTGCACCTGACCCGCTAAGTTAGCAACAGCGCATTCGAGCACCGCTTCAGCTCCTTCTTGTACTCGAAGACTTCTTGGCACTACTCTAAAGTACTGTTGCTGGAAGGCGCAAGCACTTGCTAACACTGAAACAAAAGAATAATATACTGTTAGTAGGCAGGTAAATATTATATAAATATTATTAATTTTCACGTGGTAGAGTCATGCTGCAGCTATATTAATAGCATAGTTGTAGCACGAATGGGTCGTCTCGACCGGGGAAGGACCACGATCTCACAGAATACCATCGTAAAATAGCAGCTTAATGTTGCTGGTTTCGTATGGTGAGTCTAGAAAACCGAATACCTATATTACTGGAAAAGAGGCATTCTATCTTTGTCCTCACGGCTGACAACGCATCTGCATTTTAATTCGAAAATGAAGATAGATGTAGATGTCTATGGGCCGCAGCAACCACTTACCATCAGGTGGACTGTATGCTCGTTTGTCACCCTAATTCTATACAAAAAACTTTTTACTGTTGTAATGACTATTGAACCCTGCTAGATCTTCTTAAATTGCACAGCATTCGCTTAAATCGTCGACAGTGTATACACTGCCACTTGGTGGTAGAGTACAAGTGTCGTACTTATTCAAATGGAGGAAGTGGAAATAACGGGGCCCCTAAATAGGAGGGCCAAAAGCAGAAAGAGTCCAACGTTCGAGAGGAGTTTTTAAATACAAATTGCAACCGCCAAAGCATCCCTCGATTTTCACTTACACAACACATTTTTAGAATAAGTCGAATTTTATGTATGAAGAGCCAAAAGCACCATTTATAAGTCATATGGAACTGTACGTTCTTTCAAAATTTTTTATAAAAATGTCCATGATCAAAGCTACATTGAATTAGGTTAAGATTTCAAGATAGATTAATAAAAATCTACATCGCCATAAAATATGTGTCCAAAATAAAACGAATCCCTAGATGGAAGATTTAGTACTATTACAATTATTAAAATATTTAAATAATATAAAAATTTCTAAATTACAATGACAATAAAATATATCAATTGGCTATTGTCATAGAAAAATCAAATTGTGTTACGATGATTGTGAGAAAGGAAAATTATAAGAACAATTTGATGTATGTTACTACCTACACTTTCGCAAAACATGAGACAAAGGATCCTTCTGGTTCATCGGAGGCTAATATGATAGCGGAGGCAAGTGGGTGACAAGTGGCGATACTTATAAGGCGGCGCGACGTACTCTCCAAAGGTGAACGCTCCAGGGTATGGTTTGGTACAAGTACGACCAAATGGTTACGAAAAAAAATCTTGAAGGAATTTTTACTTGTATTTTTATTTTCCTTAGGGATATGTTGATGATGTTAGAATTTTGTAAAAGTTTTTAGTCTGACAAATATTTTGCACTAAATATACTAAATTATTCACTGGCAGGTGATTTATCTTAATATAGTTGAATAAAATTTTAGCATTTTCTTATAATTTTGTAAAAGTTTTTAGTCTGACAAATATTTTATACAAAATATATTAAATTACTCTCTGAAAGGTGATTCCTTAATATAATTGATTAAAATATTAGTGTTATCTTATATTCGACTAAAGAACATTTTAATGTAAAATGTAATTGTACGATAGTTTTTTATGTGTGTGAATCGGATTGTTCTATGTACTGTATTTTCGTCTGCTTTTAACTAACCAAGTATAAGACAAATATATTGACCTAATTATGTAAACTGTGAGAAAGATTATTGTGATTGATTTGAATTAAAAGATAAACGAAGCTCTTTTAATTTCAAGTCATAATTTAGCTTTTTTCATATTAAAATATCTTAAAACAAAGTAACAAGGGAAACAGCCAGAATTAGAATTATATTTCAATATGGGTATAAAACTGATACTTATATATATAGGATTTTAGAATAATAGAAGAAGATTGTCTAAATGTAAAAAATACTGATGAAAAGATAGAACTGTCACTAAATGAAAACGATAGGGTTTCCATGATAAGATAGTTGTTGGAAAGTTAAACTTTTATTTGGAATAAGTTCATCATAAGAAACGTTCTTGTGGTAAAGTCATTCCTAATAAACTCAAACAATGAAATAAAAAATAAATTAAACTAAGAAAGAGAAAACTTTAAGTAGAAATCCGGCGCATAAAAATCAAAATTTATGGTGAAACGGTTAAAAAGTTGGTGTATATATGACAAGTGCACAACTCGTTAATTTAAAACAAGAATAAATTGATTGATTTGATTCAAAAAAATCGTGCAGTGTAATGGCTACGCAAATTCTTAGAGGCGATATAGGGGAAACTGAAACAGAATATGAGCAGGGCAGCAGAATCTTTCTAGTAACAGGTCAATATAAGACTGGAGTTGCCAACCGCCAGCCAAGCGTGAATTCTATGGAAAATAAACCCTCCTTTGACACATTATATGTGGGAGACATAAATCCAATAGTAGACTATTGACAGGTTGTAAGTAATGACTAAATAAATGTAAAAAAATACATAACTACCCTCAAAAAATTTCTATGTATATTTCATTTCGTTTCGTTTTAATGTGTATTAGTGTACAATAAAGAATATTAATGAATTGATTGATTAAAATATTTTTTATCGTTAATACAGGTTAAAATATTTGATACGCTTCACGCTTATAATATGTGTCCCAATGTAAGGCGTAGTTTACACTAGTAATCTTAAGCAGACTCCACACATGTGACAAGCGCGCTTAAATTAACTAGCGCTTGTTTGTTATTCCAATTGTCACCACCGCACTATGTACTACGTTTTGTCTACAGGTTTCCGTGCGTGCTACTCCGGTTTGACGTGCTTTTGTGTTATAGTTCCGTCTAACTCTGGATATATGCGTCTACTTAGAATTACAATTCTGCTTCTAAATAAGTGAAAAGGTATAATTTTGTGAGAAGGAAACGCTTTATATGTTAACTTACACTAGTTACCTACTAATAATAGGAGTTAATGTGACAAAAAAACGAGCACCAGTCACCTGATGGTAAGTAGATGCTGCAGTCCAAAGTCACCTGTATTTATTCTTTATTAAGAAACTTAGTGCAGACTATGCTGTCCTTGGTGACAAAAATGTAATGCCTCGTCACCAGAAAAAAGGATCTCAAACAAACAACATTTTGCTCGGAAGGCTGACTTGAATATCAAATGTTAACGTTTGACTTATATGTGTCGCAATTGTTAACAGATGTTTTCAAAAATACCCTCAAAATGGCGGCTACTGCAGCCATCTTGGGGACACATAAAATCTGTGTGTCTATGTCTGCGATGGGTTGGTGTTTTATATGTCTAAATTAATCTGATCCAGTTACTCTCTTAATTTTGGGGTTTGAAGTGTCTGTATTCATTCATTCATTACAGCCTATCAAGAGTCCACTGCTGAACGTAGGCCTCTCTCATAGATTACCTCATATGGGAAATTTTTGCGATAGTTGCCATATTTGGCATGCGGATTGACAATAGTTGTTTTAATTTAACCGAAAGTAGAAAAATTCTGCTCTTCTTTTTTAGTTTACCTTTGTCACCTCTTACGACAACCATGAAGTGACAATATAGGGTAGTAGACTATCTTACCCCACCACTACACTACATCGAAGAAATTTATCAATCATAATTATTCATTGTGGGCTTAGTAAATATGTCCCACATCTTAATAGAAGTAATAAATTTTGAAAAAAATATTTTCCTTTGAACAATTTTACGTTTCTCGAAACGGCAATATTAAACCGGTAATTAAGTGACTTGATACAGAGTCTCACGCACCTGCATTCACGCAAGCGTTATTATACCTTGACAATTATTGTTAATAAAGTGAATTCTAAAAAACACCAACACAAATGCATATAACATAAAAACTAATAAATAGAAATCTTAATTCAATTGAAATAAAGTACAAAAAGGAACGAAGTGGGGCATTCCGATGTTTAGTGGTGCGAACGCAACGTCGATAGTTACAAACGGGATCGGGATAACCGCTTATTGCTTTTGAATTTAGAACGCTTAGTTGCGGTCGAAGCGTCGTTCGAAGTTAAATAGAAAGTTATTAGAAATTTTATTAGCGGCCAGTGTTGGGATTTCGACGACATTATATTGTTTTTATTTTCATTTGGCTTCTTCGTTCTGATTCGTGTTATACAAAATAAAAGTAATACTAAATGTTTAAAGACAAAAAGACTGAGGTAAGGTAAGTAAAGAGTCTTTTATGAAAGTTAATCGCAAATTCGATTTTAATAAAAACTATCCGAAATACAATATCAAAAAGCTATAATAAAATAACTAAAAATAAAATTGAAATTATCATAGAGTCCTACTCCCCGTGGTATCGTGCCAAGAACGCTAGCTACGTTACCTCGCTAAATCTATACTTAGCCTTTGAGCGAGAAAAGAACTAGCCTTCTTATCACCGCAGCGATGACCAGTCGCTCTAGGAACAGTTCCTTTAGGAACATCACAACACGAGCACCTCACAGACTGGTAGTCTCTTCACATAAACGCACAAAATATGTAATCATCTCTCACTGACTTATGACAGTACGACTTAGTTTAGCTGTCTCTGATGCCGCCCCGGTTTTAAGCGAAGTACCCCTGAGATGAGAAGCTGCCAAAGTCTATGCAAGTAGTACACTAAGGCTCTCCTAAGGGACCAAAGTCATACCGTCGTCTCTAAATTTCTACAAGATAAACTATTCCTCTAGATTACAAAATCGAGGAAACATTAATATGATATCGTCTAAATTTTTTTATAGTATAAGGTGACAAACGAGCTCACAGTCCACCTGATGGTAAGTGGCTGCTGTGGCCCATAGACATCTACATTTATCCTCGTTTGCGAATCAAAATGCAGATGCGTTGCCACCCGTGAGGACTAAGACTGAATGCCTCATTTCCAGTAAAAAGGGTCTCCGATTCTCTACACTCACCATACGAAACAGAGCAGTGTTAAGCTGCTATTTGACGCTGGTATTCTGCGAGAGTGTAGTCTTTCCCCGGTCGAGCCGACCCATTCGTGTTACAACTATACTACCAATATAGCTGCAACATGGCTCTACCACGTATAAAGAACCGTGACGGGAAAATTTACCAGCACTTTTCTTATATGAAAGTCAAAATAAAATTACTGATCATCGGGCGTTATATAGTTCATATAATTACATTAAATATTTTCTTGTCAAAAGTATTTTTATAAAATCTAAGACTTAAAAAGTATAAAAGTTTTAAAGTTAATTATGACAAACTGCCTCGTTTTCCGACATAAAGCAACGTTCTCAAATTTCGATAAAACGCCCAAAATACTTTTAACAAAGGAAACTCGAAATAGTGGAAAACAGACCGAAAAGTTTACGGGATGCTGACAAAAAGAAAAGTCAGCATAGCATCTAAGAAAGTTAGGAATATTCGAAACGACGTGAACTTTTTTGAGTATTTAGTACTGAGAAAAGTTTAATTTGATTCATTAATTTTAATAAATCTACCTTCAGTTTTTTTTTACTTATTATATATTATTATATATAAGCCATTGCTCGGCCATAATCCCACCTGGTGGAAAGTAGTGATGAAGCCCTAGATGGTAAATCGCACTGTCTGAGCGTAACACAATCCTATTCACTATTACCTTGAAGACGCCCAGATTGTTTTCGGACGGAAAGACAGACCTGTACTTAAATCAGTTCATTTAGCCCACATCCAAAGCAGCTGCACGGAAGTAAGGTGTTCTCGTAAAGGTGCGGTGTTACATAAATTCAAGGCAGCTGCTTACTCCAATATAAAGCGCAAGTCCGGTCGTGCAATTAGAATTGGGAATATGGATTGGTGCAGCAAAATGCCAACTAGCAGATTTAGAGTCAATAGAAAGACGGGCTAAGAGGTTTACTGGTGACCTAAATCTGGTCAAAGCCAATCTTACCAGTCTCGGGCACAAAGTAGCCAGCCCCATTTTTCCACTAGTAGGCTGGGGGTTACCGTGTAATTACCGTGTAAGAATATCCACTACGCCCATACCATGTCGTGCGTGTTGTACGAAGTGACAGAGGGAAACAAATCAGAAGATGGGCAGCAACGTCTTCCTAATAACGACTTAAAATAAAATACTGCGGTTGCCAACCCGCTTGCCAAGCTTGGCAACTGCAAATATGCTTTCTATGAGACAATCTATGGGGAGGCCATGTTCCAGTAGACTGTAACGGTAAGGTTGGGGATGATATTGATGCTAGCCCGACGCGAACCACCGTAGAGGCACATCTTTTACGCATTATAGCTTCGAAGCCAGTAACATGTGCCTATGCAAGCATGCTTGAGGCGTTATAATACCGGGGAAAATTAAGCACAGCAAAGATAGGTAAAACATGATATCATTAACTAAACATTTTGTATGGCCCTATCTACGAGAAACCTTGTTACATAATAATAGTAATAATAACGATACGACATGAGACATTGGAACATCTATTAGGGATCGAACTACAGATAATTTCCCTAACAAGGCCTCAATTTAATACGCAGTCTATTGCGAGCCCAACAGGATCAGATTAGTACCTAGATTAAAATGTCTGGGCTGCCTATTTTATGTGACTACTTCGAATTACCTTGGGACTTTCGACGGGAGTAATACAAATGGATATTTCTTTTATAGCGTTTTTTAAATAGAATTAGAGTGATAATAATGTAGGTTAATAATAGTTTAATAGCGTGAAATATATAAAGGAAAATTGTTTTTTTGTTTTATTAATACGTCTTTAAAGTTATATAAAGTTATAACTTTATATTCTTATACAGAAAATGAATTTTTGACTAGGCTTCCTTTAAGAGGTCGAACTGGTTCCGATTGCACAGTTATACTAGCTCAAAGGCCAGGGAATCAATACATTTATTTATAAAGTTGAGTTTTTTTCAGTATATTTTATATTGTAAGTTGCACTTATCCATCCATCAAAATATAAAATTACAATTTCCTTTCAAATAAAAATCACTTAAAGCGATATGACCACCGTTTGTAGTTCGTAAATTTTCCGTTATTGTAACAATTTTAGATTTAAATTCAATAAAGAGTTATCTATCTTTCTATCTATAACTCTTTTCTTTAATATCTTTACGTACCAGTACGTGGTAGAGTCACGCTGCAGCCGGTGTTAAGATATAGTGTATCGAATAATTCAAGCCCCGACTTTAGAAGCTATTATGTGTAAATAATTTGCTTTCATTTGAAGTCTCTTTTTTGCACTTGCATTATTTTTTTAATCATTTGTCGTCTGAATAGTTTCAATAAAATCTTGTTCCCCTATTTTGCAACCCATATGAATGAAGCTATATCGTCAAATTTAATTGGCATCAACCCTGAATTAAGTATATTCTTTATTTGAATATGATTTAAATCGGTTAAACGAATATAGCACCTTCCCATTTTTTTAACTCGATTAATAAAATTATTTAAAACACTTTGACAGCTCTAAAAGATTAACCGAAATTCATTTAATCCATTTTTTTAATGTTAACATCCACAGTTATAAATTCAATAAATATTCTAAAGAAGGTCCATTAATAATAATTCCACCCATTCATATTAAACCTAACCCTGAATGAAGAATTGTATTCCCTTAATATTCCCCGGGCCCTTATTAAACTGGGAAAATGAGACTATTAATAATAACAGGAAAAATGATGCCATCAATTAGGGTTGACAGTGGAGTGACAGATAGTTGACTCTACCACGAGTTACTGGTAAACAAATACTCGCATAGGAATTAGCGGTGAAATATTGTCGAGTAATTGCAAAGCCTTTCTCAAATAATGTTTCTTGTCGGTTTAAAGTCACATAATTATCAGAACATATTACTTTCTTTTAGACATACATACCTCAAAACCTCAAAACTAGATTGTACAACCAGTGCGTGTTGCCAGTAATGACCTATGGATCTAAGACGTGGTCCTTCACTGCTGGCCATATGAGGAAGCTCAAAGATGTTCAGCGAGCTATGGAGAGGGCTAAACTGGGCGTTTCTCTGCGTGATAGACTTAAAAACGAGGAAATCCGCAGTAGAACCAGCGTAACCCACATAGTTCAAAGAGTTAGTATGCTGGAGTGGCAATGGGACGGTCATATAGCTCGAAGAACCGACAACCGATGGGGAAGAAAGATTCTCTAGTGGCAGCCTTGTACCGGTAGGCGAGGTGTAGGGCATCCCCCTACTAGATGGAGTGACGACCTGGTAAGACATGCAGAAAGTCGATGGATGCAGGTAGTTCAAGACCGTGTTTTGTGGCATTCCTTGAGGGAAGCCTATGTTTAGCAGTGGACTTGTGAAGGGCTGTAATGATGATGAATGATGATCACTTTCTTGGGATGTATGGGGTAATCGTCAACATTTTCATAGACAAATGATAGTTAATACGGTTATATCGAAAACCATTAACAAAGCGATAATAAAACGGATATTATCTCTGTGCACACTATTCTGAATTCCCATCAGATGTGATCAATCTAAAGAATGATTGCCGCCAACGTATTTTAGAAAAGCCTCCGATCTGCAATAGACTTAAAAGGTCCAATGATGATAATGACCTACATAATATAATTTCAGTTTAGCATTTTCTTCGCCTTTTCATGTCACTTTTTAAATCAAATGCGTAAATAAATCTGTACTTTTATTATCATTATATTTTAATTATATTATATGGAAGTAAATTTTATAGTTTGATCTTGTAACAAATTAAAGTTTTTATCAATCTCAGGCTGCAATACTTGTTATAACAAAAGCAAACTCCTTATTATTTACCCTAATTATTAATATATATTTAAAAAAATATTCTGTTTCAATAACACATAAAACAAAAAAGAAATCTACACTAAACAATAGCAGATACATAATTTTACAAATCGATTGCATGTCACGAAGAAAAATAACAATACCGCGTGAGAAACAATAGTAGGGGTTACAGATCGCTCATTGTTCTCGTAAGAGAATATAACACATTAATACGAATTAAGCGCTAGTGATAGATAAGCTTCATGCGAATCCGGTGTTTGTTCTGAGCATGATTGAACACTACAAAGATACATCATGCTGAAAATTGTATCGAGCGGATCCGGTGATGATTTCGTGGATATGTCACGGGCTGATTGAAGATATAGTATGAAATCTAAATGCTTTGTGCATTTAAAAGAGTCAATGTATTTCATCAGATTATAGACTTCATACGAAGATCGCGGTAAGTGCAGAGCCCACCCGCGGTAATTGAAACTACAACCTATACCAAATGGTTGGTAACAAAATAATAAAATTACGAAATGCAGGAGACGATTTATTCATCCGTGTCCAACCATCTTTCCATCCATTACAGCATATAAAAGTGCACTGCTGAACATAGGCCTCTCGCCTAGATTGTCTTATTTTTTTTTATAGACATCTGATGGCAAATGGATGATGTGAAACACAGACATCTATCCTCTATTAAGAATCAAAATGCAGATGTGTTGTCACTTTCGAGGAATATGTGCCTTTAACTATGTTACTCATGTCTAGCAGTAAAAGGCTGGTGGCGAAGAAGACAATATTATGAAGTACTGCGGCTTGGTGACCTATGATTACGTACTCAAACAGATAAAAACGAATTAGGCTTAGGACCGTTATTTGTAGCAATCTATGGGGAGGCCTGTGTTCAGCAGTGAATTTGTATTGGATGTAGTGAATAAGCGAGTGAGTGCGTGAGTGAGCTATTTCATTATTTAACTGTTTTAGCCCACGCCTCCCATTTCCGAGAGGGTTCTTGAGCAATTCTGCCCGCTTGTGGGTTTCTGATATCAATTTTTTCAATACTTATGTCCTTGAATATATTTTTTTAATTTCTTAGACATGGTTATATCGTCATGGCGTTTTCCTTTGCCGCCAAGTAGGTGGTAAAAAAGTATCAGAAATTACAATTAACAATATCATTGTTGCCGGCAGATAATCGAACTCTAATTTCCTGAGTACTTTAAAATTGTGGGAGAGCGAATAACGCTTAAATTAAACGGCTCCCATATTATGCTTTTCATTGCTTTTGTTTTATAAAAAAAAACCCCGCTCAAGAACATGGACAAACATGCAGACTCAGAAAAAGACATTTTTAGGCGTCACAAATAAATTTCTAGTGCAGGATTCGAACTCGCGGCTCCAAACTCTTAGCCACTGTGTTACCGAGTCGTTACCATTAGAAATAATACATTACAAGTGACTCGTACATAAATAAATCATCAACTTTTACAATTCGTTATTTCCACGTCAGAAAACATACGACAAGTCGGCTACAAAGCATAACGACGCGAATCTAGTCCGTGTTTTTCTTTTAAACCTCATCTCAGATAGAGGCGGCTGTCGACATTTTCTCAGCCTCCTTTGTGCAACGGCTTTTACGTTAGCTCTTAAGGCGCAACAAACTGGCTGCCTGACTTACGGTGTCTCACGGTTTGCTACTTCATAAACGATGTTAAGGGGAAAATCATGTAGAGAATTCGTTTTAATTTATCGCCTTCTTACAGGTTGATAAACGAGAGAAAAACAATGATAAAGACTATTATATTAGGTATAAATCATGTCTTTCTTTACTTAATATAATTCGATGATTGGCGGTCCACTGTGGACCGCTGATCATCCGTACAGCTTCCTTGTGGAATCGATGTGGACCGATGCGACTTAGAGACCTTCAAGAAAAGAGCCTACTCCTTTTAAAAAGGCCGGCAACGCATCTGCAATTACCTTGGTGTTGCAGTTGTTCATGGGCGGCGGTACTCACTTACTATCAGGTGAGCCGCATGCTCGTTTGCCGCCATAAAAAAAGTCAAAAAAATCCAGTGCTTGATCACAATGGATAGATAGATAGTTAGAAAATTAATTTGATTAAAAGCGTGGTGCATAATATTTTCAATTACATGGAAGTAACATGTTTTGCCGTGGTATGCAAAAATTAAATCAAATACAATTATATGAATCCAAAATTACAGTTCAAAGTTATTTAGATCTAATATAGCCATGCTGCAGCTATATTAGTGGTATAATTGTAACACGAATGGGTCGGCTCGGCCGGGGAAGCACCACGCTCTCACAGTATATGTATGTAACGATGCTGTGTTTCGAGATGAACGAGATGGATATTATTCCATCTCGTTCGCACTATAGAAACTGTAGTGGCGGAAAATTCTTACACTTTTTTCGCCTAGCCGCCATGCGTCAAATTCGTACCGTGCGATATCGAACTACGTTCCAAAATCGCACTGTCTTAGTATTAAGAGCCTGTTTACTCTTACCTTGAAGACACATAAGTTGAATATACTTATGAGAAAACTGACCTTGGCTAACTATTCAAAACCATTTTTGTACGTATTACGAACCATGAAAAAAACCATTTAGTTCGAACGCTTGGAATGTTGACATTGGCACAGGCTTAACATCAAAGGTCCGCCGAGTGTCATCCAATAGTTAAAGGAAGAGGTATGAATTATCTACCGTCAACGTTAAAATAATCATCTCCTGTGCAATCTTCAAATCATATTCACAAAGAGTCGACTAAGGCAATTCCTATAAAAGGCCACTTACAGCTAGGTTTTATCCTGGATAAATCTAAAAATTTTCTATACAACTAAAATGACAAACGAAATTACAATCTACCTCATGGTAAGTAGCTACTGAAGTCCATGAACACCTGCAATACACTACAAAAAGAAGGCTACGGATGCGTTAGCATCCCTGTGGACTCAGACGGAATGCCTCACATCCATTAATTGTACTGGCTCTGTATACTGACACCATGTCCCCTATAGAGTTAAATACAGCTATGCAAGCACTGCTATTTGGCGACAGAAATAGGCAAAAGGGTGCTACCTATTTAGAGAAACTCCCAGGCAGAAAATGAGTCCTAGCATCTAGGAAGAGTGCTTACCACCTTGAGATATTAATCATTACATTATGAACAAATCAAGATATACAATAGCAACAAATCAATAACACAAACACACAGAAATACCAGCGTAAAATAGCAGTTTATTGCTGCTGTTTTGTAATCTGTGTGGACTCCTTTCACTGGAAACGAGGCATCTAATCTTAGTTCTGAGGGATGACAACGCCTCTGCATTTTGATTCTTAATCGAGGATAAATGTAGATTTCTATGAGTCAGTCCACCTACCATCAGGCGGACTGTGTGCTCGCTTGTTACTGCTCAATTCTAAGATGCCGTTAAGTCTCGTGCTGTCTCTATCACTTCAAATCAAAGTGACTGTGACACCACGAGACTTACCGACATCTTAAAATTGAGTAGCGTAAGTATTTGACGATTATCTTATTTAAAAAAAAAATAGCTAATTTTGCTAGGTACTCCATTGAACCACGCGTCTGAAAAACAGCCTTACCCAAACTCAATGTCCAATACAGTTAAACCTTCACACGGTCGGATGGTGTCAAGTACAAAGAGCAAATTCCTATAAATAAGACTTGCCAAATTCGAGTTTTATTAGTAGAAATAGGATCAACGAATTAAGTCTTGTAATTAAAACTGGCCAACCCGACCTGAGTTAGGAGGGAATTATTGGACGCCCCTCTCTATTGTAACGGAATTTCAACTTTTCACTCGTTAAAATATTAAATTAATTCCTAGAACGAGAGGCCGAAATGATCCTTCAACGATTCTGTGGGATTACAACGGATGTTCGATACGCTTCGCTAATCTTTTGTTTATAGGAAATTGTATTTGGTTTTGTTTGAAATTGATCGTTCTAATTGTTACGGAGAACGATTTTTAATTTTCTATTTTGTTAATTTATTTATTGGAGAAAACTGATTGCAAAAAAATGTTACAGATAGGAATAAGATCTTATCTCCTAAGATTATTATATATTCTTATTTTTATACGTGGTAGAGCCGTGCTGCGGCTTATATTAGTAGTATAGTTGTAGCACGAATGGGTCGGCTCAACTGGGGAAGTACCACGCTCTCGTAGAATACCAGCGTAAAACAGCAGCTTAACACTGTTGTATTTCGTATAGTGAGTGTAGAGAACCGGAGACCCTTTTTACTGGGAAGGAGGCATTCAGTCTTAGTCCTCACGGGTGACTACGCATTTTCATTTTGATTATTTATTGAGGATACGTGTAGATGTCTATGGGTCATAGCAACAACTTACCATCAGGTGGCCTGTGTGCTCGTTTTTCTATTCTCAATTTTTTTTATAGAATAGGGTCATCCTATCCTATAAAAAGATTGAAGAGAGAGAAGAGATAACTACAACGAAAATTTACATAAGATCAACGGTTAAAAAATTAATACGGAAAAGAGATTTTTTTATATCCTATGTCACTTCCACAACTAAGAACAATCCAACGACACCCCATAATATGTTGAAATCCATCTAACCGTTTAGTTTACAAAGTGCTCCAAAGAAATAGACATACACACGTAAGTATGTAAAAACATTAATTCCTTCTGGGCCAGTCGGGTACTAACAAATAACTTCAATTAGCTAACTTGGGAGACAGATTGACAATCGTGGTAACAGACGTCTCGAAACTTTCTATCTGTCGCCACTCTGTGTATTATTTACGTCTGGTGTAAACGCGATGGTAATACCATCCATAGAAACCCAAAATACTTTTTTCCCATAGTACCATAGTCGTCTCTTACCACACCCAGAATGGTATAGGGTATTGGATTAATGTACGCTGCCGCAGCTTAGTCAAAAGACACTCTTTTAAACTGTGGCTATAGTACAATTGATTAGTTGCTTAAAGCCACTGAAATTGTTAGCTGCGTAAAAGCGTAACGCGCGTAATGCATAAAACGCGTTGCGTTAGCTGCGTAATTTTAATTTAAATTTTCAATTTCATTTTCCACTTTGATTCTAATTGTAGTTCTAGTTTTTTTTTTATTAAGCACTTATGATTACCCTAAAAGATGGTAAAAGTTATGAAAAAATATCTGTCAATATTATTGTTTAATTTAAATACATGTAGTATATCTATATAGAAAAATAACTGTTTAAATAAATAAACAATCACGAGTGTTCTTTCATACAAGAAATAAACATGTTTTACTTTCCGATACAATGCTTGATATTGTTAACCGGACAATAGTTGAATGCTTTGAGGAAGAAATATAATGCATTATCTTTTGTCCGGTTTGATCCTTTTTGTCTGAGATTATTCAACGGAAAAGGTTAAGCATAGAGACGTATCGTTTATATGCTTTACTATAAACGATATGTCTCTTACAAATATTGTGAAAAAATAAAGCGTCTATATTCTAGGTAGAGATGCTCTAAGGACAATCATCTAGTTTAGACAAAGGCATATTATATCTATACAAATAAATAAAATTGAAGTGTCTGTTTGTAATGTCAAAATTACAGCTTTTTACTAATTGCATATGAATGTATATACGGTACTTATAACAAAAACACAATTTTTAAAATTTTTGTCTGTCTGTCTGTCTGTCTGTCTGTTTGTTCCGGCTAATTTCCGAAACGGCTAGACCGATTTTGACGGGACTTTCACTGGCAGATAGCTGATTTCATAAGGAGTAACTTAGGCTACTTTTATTTTAGAAAAAGAATTAGGGTTTCGCGCAAAAATATAAAAACCCTAACACGCGAGCGAAGTCGCGGGGAACAGCTAGTATTATAAAAAAGTGTTAACGAGTATATCAGGGGCTAAGGTCCTACTGTAAACTAACTGTTCCTACTGTAACAGATCGCGAGCAACCTGGGTTCATTCCTCGCCTGAATCAATGATATTGATAATCGTAGCTTAAAGTGCTAATTTAGCACTTGCTCGATAGTGAAGGAACACATCATAAGTAAACCTGTATTTATTTATTTATTCTTTCTTACAATCCTCATAACATAATTAAAAATTGTGTACAGCCGACTTCAATATAAGTTATTAAGAATAACTCTAAAAACTATTGGTCTGACCTTGATCAAATTCATATAGGACCACACGACAAGTACCAGCTTTCAAATAAAAAAGAATCATCGAAATCGGTTCACCCAGTAAAAAGTTATAAGGTGACACACATTAAAAAAACATACAGTCGAATTGAGTACCGTCTCCTTTTTGGAAGTCGGCAGAAAAGAATACAAAGGGCGGACTTAACCCCTTGAGGAATTCTCTACCAGTCAACCCATGGAATGGTGGGAATTTGACGTAGGTGAAGCCATATAGAATAAAAAAACAAAACAAAAATGATAGTTAACTACGTAATATATATATGTTACGGCTAAAAGCCGAAGTGCGGTCACACCTAGTTCTAGTCGGCTAGAACATGGTGCGGCCAGCAGTAGTTGGTTAAATTTAGGTGTACTGTTTAATTTGTAAAAACACAGATATATGTATCAAGTAATATCAGCGACAGTAGGTTGAGGCGCGATAAATGCGATGAAACACCTAAGTCTAACCAACCGCAATAGGCTGTACTTAATAGTGGCCAGCTACAACTAGGTGTAAACGCATTTCGGCTATTAGTCGTAACATATACATTTTACTAATAAACGCATTTCTGAGTTATAAAATATATCGAAGGTATGTGAAGTCCACCAAGCACCGGAGTAGGACGAACTAATCAATCTACAACCCTCTCAGAAATGAGAACAGCCACTCATTTAACTGGTAAAGAAATAAAACGAACATTTTTCTCTCCGCTTAAGAAAAAAAAAAGTAAAAACAAAGTGGTGAAAATTCGTTAAGCAAAGACAAAACGTGTTGTTGGCTCTTTAATTATTTTGTAATTTTTTTTTTAAACTAACCACACTAATATTTCACAAAGTTAAACATCCATTCATTCATATCAGCCTATGAAACGTAAACTATTGAACGTGACAACACCATCGATTGATTCATAGGAATGATATTTTGCTATAGTTGTCACATTTAGCAGGCGATTAGGCAACCACAGTCATATTTTGTTATTATTGAGTCGTTAACAAGAAGATGTTACTGACCATCGCCATTTTCAATTTTCCTCTCATATGCCTAAAAATATAATCCCTCTTGGTTTCTTGCAGGTTCGTCCCAGGATAGAGGTATTTTGCGGACCAGCAGCAGTGGTAAATAAAAAAAAAATTACCTTCAATAAGTATTATGTAATAATCTATATTTATTAATTATTTATTGCTTATTAAGAATGGAAAAAATGTCATATTTCATAGCGAGCTATTCATCTGTTTAAAAATATTATATTCAATTCTATTCTCTATATCTCTAGGGATGATTGGGATAGTGAATTCTCTTACGCTGCAACTTCACGTTTTGGAAGATATATGGGCTGAAGTATTTGCGCCGATTTAAAAATAATGGTACAATATTGCAATAAGATCACGAGTGGAAAAAGGAAAACGAAGGTCCTTGCCTTGCAGTGAGACACATTAATTGGGTGATAAAAACATTATATCATTAGCTTGTAGTTAGTGTAGTTGGTTAGGTATTGTAAAACAAAAAAAAAACCCTTATTTTGACTTATGAGGATAAGTTAAGTTAATATTATAACAACTACCATTGTTGTTATTTAATTTCAAATGTCATTTGTTTAAAGTAACATTCAAATTTAAAGAATAAATTCAAAGTACACTCAGCGAAATAAAAAAGTGCACGCTACTTCAAAGTCTACTCGAGGCAACGAAAGTATTGTTTTAATTAAACTTAAATCAGCACACTAATAAATATTGCCCCTTCGGTACGAGCGCCCTTTGTTATTTCAAAATATTTTCCAATTGTACTAAATCGGCGTTGAAATGTATTTGTTTTTGTACACAAAACGGGCCCGGTGTTTATTGACTTTATTAGCAGAAACCTATTTAGCTACCAAAAGAAATATGGAAATGGTATTTGTGTTTTTTTTTTTGTAAGCATAAGGATGGAGAGTTTGTTTTGTTTCTGCGGACATTGTGTTGACCAGCACATGAGGTCAGCGCGAGATTCTTATCTGATAATTAAGTACGTTTATAAATATTTGCGATTCGAGTTTTGAATTTTTTAATATTAAAGTATATCAAAATATTATGAGTATGCAAACTTTTAGTGGTTACACCTGCAAGGACTTATTTAAAGACGGTATGATACAATAATACAATACAATACTCTTTATTGTACACCAAGAAAAGATAACAACATCAAAAATAAAAAATAACAACTATTGAGGGAAATACAAAGGTTGGTCTTATTGCTACATAGCAATCTCTTCCAGACAACCCAGAAGAAGAAATAAATACAAAATAAGAAAAAGAACAATGGGTAGGGTGCACTAAAATAAAAAATAAAAATAATAAAGACAAATAAAAATAAAATAAAAATACAAACTTATGCATTAAAAAGATAACATTCTTCAGGCAGATCAATGACCATAATTAAGCGGAGGAAGTGAGAGAAGTTAGAGAGACAAATAGTATTCTTTAATCTGTTTCTGGAATACATTTAAGGATTGAGCACTTCTAATTGACTGGGGTAAGGGTATGTTATACATAATTATATATATTTGCGGTAAATTATTGCTATTACATATCCGTAGGATAAATTACAAATCCAATAAAAACCCTGTTCTATAAAAGAAAAACTGCCCATTCTCATGTTTCAGTTTCCCTCTGTCGCCTCTTAGGAAATCCACGGGACAATACGAGGATATTACTTTTTTTGTCAAATTAGAATAGAATAATTTTTATTCAATATAGATTATAATTCTTATTAAATTGTAATTTCTTTAATTTTACTACTGGTTCGGAAGAAAACCTCTGTCATCGAAACGAGTTTTTTTTTTCCAAGATCACTTTATACAATAAATAATAGACAGTACATTTTCTTACAAAACTCATTTATGAAACGGCTTGAAAGCGATAATTTCATTCCCAGGGGTTATTATTAAACACTTATTTACTTATATATATTTTTTATAGAGTTAGGATGACAAACGAGCACACAGTCTACCTGATGGTAAGTGGTCGTTGCGGCCCATAGACATTTACATCTATCCTCTATTACAAATGAAAATGCAGATGCGTTCTCACCCGTGAGGACTAAGATGGAATGCCTCATTTCCAGTAAAAAGGGTCTCCGGTCCTTTACATTCACCAGACGAAACACAGCAGCGTTAAGCTTCTATTTTACGCTGGTATTCTTTGAGGGCGTGGTCCTTCCCCGGTCGAACCGACCCATTCGTGTTACAACTATAGTACTAATATAGGTGCAGCATGGCTCTTCCACGTAAAGAAAATATATAAGAAATTATATTAAATAACCATTTTTCAAAAGTCTATGTTTAATAAAAAAAATTAACTTGTCAGTGTCTGAGAGAACTTGTACTTTATCCTAAAAGCATATACTTTGCCCATGGATTGAATTCCCGACTCTACAGAGTCGAGTAACTGGTACTTTGCTTGTGTTTGCTCCTGGTGTTTACAAAGTGTGTCTCTTTGTATATCCCTTACAAGGCAGAGTTTGCTACGTAGTACTAGTTAAGTGCGGTTACGAGGCACTATTTCCAATTAACAAACATGCAAACATCTTCAAATGAATTATAATATACGCATGGCTATTCTCTACTCAAATTAATTTACGTATAGTCCAAAAAAAATCACTCCGAAATACTTACAACTCCGAAAATATTTACTTTATGGTAAAAAGTCATAATATCGTTTTCATTTGTATTTTATCGAAAAATATAAAAAAAAAAACAAGGAATATATAAAATATCTTTTATATTTTATTGTTTTTCTTTATGTATTTTTAATGGGTCAAAAGTATTCGAAAAGTGGTCGAAGTATATTTCAAACCTTTAAAAATTCATAACTCCACAAATATTATTGTTATCGTAAAAATTCATAGGATATTTTTTTTCGCATTTTATCAAAGACTAGCAGTAGGAATATTGAAAACAGAATCGCATTAAAAAAATTGAGGTGGAATAGTTTTCTGTACTCATACGGCGATTACTTCTGGACTAGTATTACATTTGTTTGTTATGTAAAAAATATGATTAAAACTTACCACATATTGTGAAGAATAACTTTGATACTTTGGCACACATCGTGATGACTTAGGATCGCACTGCACATAGTTCATCGAACACCACTGTTTTTAATCACCTCCACATTATGTCACTAACACCGAGTCTCACTTTGCACATCACTGTCAGTTAGTTACGACTTTTTTGCGGTTAACTTTACTTTAGAAAAAACAATCACTAATTTAAATAATTAAAAAATTACCAAGTTCTGTTCACGTTGTCCGGAGCATCTGAAAAGAAAAAAATATAGATTACTATATTGACAAAAGTCGACATAGGAAACGAAATAACAAATAAAAATGTCTTTTTGTGGATTGTTAAAAAAATTACAATTATATTAATATCGTATTTTTCTTATAAGTCCATGCAATTTCTCCTAAAGATAGAGTAACATGCGTGCACCGTGAATTACACACTTATTAATATTATCATTGAACGCGTGAAGGAAATTCGACACACGCGGTATGCGAGCCGAACGTTCGCAACTGAATCTCACGCCTAACAAACCTATCATCTTCTGCAAAACAATAACAACGTTGACGGCTCCATAGTGCAGTGGCATTGAGTTGCAGCTCTTGAGGGCTGTGGGTCCCGCACAAAAGAAGGCCTACAGATTTTTTTTCGTTTCTAGATTTTTGTAGGTACTTGTGCTATTTATGCATGTAAACTAAATACCTTCACGATACAGGAGAAAATCCTTGTAATTTTTTAAATGATTCAGTATTCACACTAGATGGCGATTTACAAACAACTCCCATTTACTATGATAACATTACAAACAAGAACAAAAAAACAGTTGCAGGGTACGATGAATAAGCGACGGTACGTAGAAAACGATTTTAAAATTCCCACCGCGCTATAGACCTGCTACCATACAGCCTGTTAGACCAGTAGGACCCGTTCAATGAATGCCTTATTGCTATAATAACTCAACAATGGTCTTAATTAATTCATAAGATACATAAATTTTTACCATGTCTTCAAACATTTTATCGTTATTAATGAGAAATTGATATAGTTTGGTGTAATCGAGTAAAAAGGATTCATCCTACGTTTGGATAAAAATATATTTGCCAAAATAGTCCTTAGAAACTAACCTTTTATTATAATTAAGAAAAATTTCAGCAAAATTTCGCATTTATGATGCAAACTTTTACACAAATAGAAGCATGTATATACTCGTTTATTTTTTATTTCTTACTTTTTTTCTGTTTGATTAGTCAGTTTTTATTTTAAGCCAGTGTTAAAATAAATTATGTATGCTAACGCTCATGAATTTTTGCTACCTTGGCTATTAAACTAATAATGCTGCATCGGTCACTCGTTCATTGCTAGTAGCTTGTCGATTATACAATTTTCCCTTGTTTTCTTCTTTATTCTTTACTTATTAGACAACAAATGTCAATTACTAAAAATTACGTCAATTATTCTCCCAATGCTTTGTGCGGACTGCGAGTTGAATCCTTCTTACTCAACTATGTCCAATTATTGTTTTCTTTATTTTATGGTCTTCTATTTTAAATTATGGTAAACATTTTGTATAAATCCCTCGATTTGTAATTCTAGTCTTAAATATATATTAAAACAAGTTTCGATTTACAGCCACTAATAGAACCAGTCTGGACGTTCCTTTCCTTAAAAAATATTAACAAGTCATAAATCAATTACATTCCTAAACCAAATCATGAATATTTTACACAACATATTAGTTTTAAGCCTCAGCTTTAAGTTTGAAATGATAATGTGCGAGTATAACCACACTATTAAATTGGAGATGAGGCTTTTTTACCTTATTTACAATTTTTTATCTAATCAACAGTGGTAAATCAAAAAGACTAATATGAATGATAAGTAAGATAACTGCCATAGTAGCTCGGGGCTCATATCAGGCTTCGTTGTAAATTTCACAGTACCTACATCAGCAATTTCGATTAAATCTCCGTCGGCACCAATGAGATTGCACCAATGAGAACCGCTCGACCGGGGAAGAACCACGGTCCAACATAATACCAGCGTAAACTAGCAGCTTAACGCTGCTGTGTTTCGGAGGCATTCTATCTCAGTCCTTACGGGTGGCGTAGCGGTGGTGTCCTGCGGACCTGCTGTAGACTGTTACGGTCTAACATAAAAGAAGATAAATAAAATAATTTGTAACATTTTTTTTATAGAACAGGGGTGACAAACGAGCACACAGTCCACCTGATGGTAAGTGGGTGCTGTGGCCCATAGACATCTACATTTATCCTCAACTAAGAATCAAAATGCAGACACGTTATCACCCCTGAGGACTAAGATGGAAGGAACCATTTTCAGTAAAAAGGGTATCGGGTTCTCTACATTCACCATACGAAACACGGCAGCATTAAGCTGCTATATTACGTTGGTATTCTGTGAGAGCGTGATCTTACCCCGGTCGAGCCGACCCATACGTGCTACACCTGTGCAATAATATAGCTGCAGCGAGATTCTCCTACGTAAAGAAATATGTAATAGATACGTTAAATTCAAGAAAATGTACTGCCGAAAAATGTAATTTAGTATTCAAACAATCAAAAATTCCCAAGTCCTACCGAAAACGACAAAGGAGCAATAAAAAAATAAAAACGAGTCAGCTTGTTAAGATAAATAAACTGGAATAAAACTTGATCTAGTAGAAATAAACAAAAAAGGTCCGTCAAAAAAGGTTTTTTTTTCTGTGAGAGAAACTGGCGCCGTAAAATTATAACGACATATTAAATTCGTTGATAAAAAAAAAGTTACGGTCCACGGTGTTGTAAAATTGACGCATTATTCCCCGGTCCCACTGGAGTCGTGAATGCGATCGAAAAATGAATAAAAATTTAGTAACTCGCTTTTAATGATTCTTAAAGATGCGAATGTTTTAAGAGGTTCCGACTAGATAACTAGTCTATATATATATATACAAACAAATAAAATTGAAGTGTCTGTTTGTAATGACAAAATAACTACTTCTTATTAAATGAATATGAAAGTAAATATGGTATTTATAGCAAAAACATCGTGAGGAAGAAGAAGGAACATGTCTGATGATCAGATATAAAATAACCAAACCAGCGACGGATATGTCCCGCTGGGTTACTTGCTGGTTTTACCAGGACAGAGATATAATTCAAACCAGTTGTAAATTAAATATACAACCAACTTATATTATATTTTAAATTTAAAAATAATTCTATTTCTATTATAGGTATAGTGATACCGTGTTGTGGCGGTGTAAGAATATCCACTACCCCATAGCGTCCCGTGGGTGTCGTAAGGTGCGATAGAAGGAGACAAACCAGAAAATGAGCAGCAGCGTCTTCCTAATAAAAAAACTGTGGTTGCTCACCCGCCTGTTAAACGTGGCAACTATGGCAAATACATGAGGCAATTTATGGGGACGCTTTCAGCATTCGACTTTTGATATAATGTAACGATAACGTTAACGGTATAGTGTTACCTAAGTTATCGCCTAGACACATTAGTAATAATGTTATATTATGCCTAATTATTGTAATAATTACAAATAAAACTAAAACTGGTGTACAAGAAAAAAACTTATCTATATTACTCTATTAAGTTTCGACACAACCAAAATAAAAATATAATTTAAAATTAAAAATTTTGTACAGCCGACTTCAATATAAGTTATTTAAGAATAACTTAAAAACTATTGGTCTGACCTTGATCAAATTCATATGGGACCACACGAGAAGTACCAGCTTTCAAATTAAAAAAGAATCATCGAAATCGGTTCACCCAGAAAAAAGTTCTGAGGTAACACACATAAAAAAAAAAAAAAAAAACGAAAAAAAAAAAAACACAGTCGAATTGAGTACCGGCTCCTTTTTGGAAGTCGGCAGAAAAAATGTTATTAAAAAGATCAAAACTTTGTCACATCATTATCCAAACCTGATTGCTACCAACTGGATTTAACAAATACGAAGTTTTAAGTGGACGGAATTGTTAATTAGAATATAAACGACCACGCCATTAAGTCTAGGTCCTAAATTAAAAAAGTAACGTCTTGTCAGACATCACCTGCATGAATGACCTCATAGTAGACAAGCCCACTCAGTGAGAAATCATTAAGTATTTCTTAAAAACTTGAATAGAGATTGCTACATACTATCTTTTTAACCCACGCTAAGCCTATTTTGGTGAAGTGTATGGTACAAGTTAAAAGAAATTATTCACATGATGAAGGCTGATTTTGATTCTGATTTGGTCGATTTGAGCTGATTGGCTTAGCAATGAGCTGCAGCGCTGAGGTCCGCGGGTTTGATTTTCATATAAAGAGATTATATATAACAAATATACTAAATAACATATAAATTATTAATGACTTCAAGTATGATGAAATATTGCAGCAGATATAGCATGTAATTACTATAATTTAGGTGCTTGAAATTAACTCAAACAATTTCATTTATTATTACTAAAATTTTATGCACTGATTTTTTTCCAATATCAAATAATCTTATTCACACTTCATTTACGATTGTGATTTATTCCCAATTTATTTTACTCTGTTCTATATTTAAAAAAAAATATGTTGCCCCACTCATGTATTTCTCTATTTCTTAATTTGTTTTTTAATAAGCTTTACTCCACACTAGGAATATTTCTAACGTGAAATTTGCAGTCATACAAGAATTCTAAATAAACGCATTTTAGTCCCGGAAAAAACAATTTTGTATGCCATACAGTAGTCCCGTGCGCCATTCGTACCTACAATCCGCAGCGACACAGCCAAACGTTCAGTAAATGCGCTGCCAAATCGTCAATTTGATTTGATTGAAATCTTATCTATATTACTCTATAAACATGACATGGGATAAATTCATGTTTTAGAAAGCTTACTATGACTTAATTGGATTAGCCTTCTGAATGTATCGCGTAGGCTATTTATTAATAGACATCCTACGCAATACACTACTCTATTGAGTAGGTACAACATTATTCCATTGTATAATAAACCAGTGATCCACCCCGGTTTCGCACGGGTGATTTCTGGATCTCGACAATAACGCCACCTGCTGGGTTCAATTGTGAATCTAAACTATTTTCGAATCAACTTATTCACTCACACAAAATTTCATCACAATTGGTAGAGCCGTTTAGGAGGAGTTCAGTCACATACCCACACGCGGAGAAAATAATTTCTCTACTATAATTTGCATGTATTACACATAATATAAACCTTTCTCTTAAATAAAAAAATTCTGTGCGTTGATGAAAATCGCATCAAAATTTGTTGAGTAGTTTAAAAGATCAAGCATACCAACGGCGGGAAGCGACTTTGTTTTATACTATGTAAGAGATAAGAGAAGATATTTTCCCAATTTAGTCTTCGATCTTGATACTCATTAAAAGATGATAGAGATTATATTCATTCTGTAAATACTAGGAACAGACACAAGCTAGTAGTACCAGTTACTCGACTCCATCGAGTCAGTAATTCATTCTTGGGGCGATGCATACTCTTTTACAACAAAATTCCAGAAAATATACAAAGTTTGACCTGCTCAAAGTTCAAAAACTTTATTAAACTAAGTTTGTATAAAAAGGGTTATTATAATATTAAGGAATTTATGGATGATAATAACCCCTGGAAATGAGGTGATCGCTACCAAGCTATTTCTAATTTGTTGTGTTGTTAATTTGTGTAACATCATGATTGTAAGCTGTTATTTAAAAAAAAAAGTCCCGCTGGGTTTCTTGCTGGTTCTTCCCAGGACAGAGGTTTTTTCCGAACCAGTGGTAATCAAACAAAAGAGTGACTTTCAATAAGTATTATTTATAATCTATGTTGAATAAAAAAGTTTCTGTTTCTGTTTCTGTTTCTGATGTCTTTTTTAGAACTCTAATTTTTTTAAAACATTAACCAATTTCATGCAACTAATATTGTAATAACAAAACAACTCATTTCAACACATTTTATCACAGAGTTTTTCGCTGTTGTACAAACGCTTATAATTTTGGATATACGCAAGAAAACGCTAGAGGCTGTAACTTGGTCCGTTTCAATAAAGCAATATGTAGGCGGAGCGACGTTTGTGTGAGGCAATTATTTTGTCTCTCCGTTTGTCTGTGCATTTGTTCAAGCCTTTTGTTTTCTCTGTGAAAACATTGAATTTGTTTTTTATGTTTGTAGAAATTGTTAGGGCAATTTTGTCAGCACTTTTGCTTAGATTAAATTATGCTGACGGAATGAGATTCCGTGGATTTTTTGTTCTCGTATTGTGCGCGTGTGGGGGGAATCGCTTAAGCTAAATATTGTCACAGAAATATTACATTTTCTTTTTATCATTGAAGAAATTGTATGTAACATGTGCACTACCGAGTTCAGGAGTCAGCTTCTTTAATTTGTGATAAGTTACGTAGCGGGAAAGTGTCGGTGAGGATGCTCGAGTACGAATTGGCATGTAAACTTTCTATTTTATCCAAATATTTCTCACATAATATTCTGGTTTTCTTATGATGTTAAGACAAACAAGCACACAATTCACCTCATGGTAAGTTGATACTGAGACCTATAGTCATCTTTATGATGACCATTTTGTTTCTAAAGCGAGTACAGATGAAGATGAGAAACAAAATAATGTAGATGCGGTTCTCTACACTCACCCTAAAAACTCAGCAGCGTTAATCTGCTGTCTCACGCTTGTATGCTGGCAGAGCGTGATAGGTTAGGACACCCAAGCCGAGCTAACTTATTCTTACTGCAGCCATAATAACTGCAGCGTGGTACTACCCAAACCTTTTAGGCATTTTTAACTGATAAATGTACAGAACATTTAAGCCATCACATCAATGTTTTATATAATACTTACTAGCTGACCAGGCAGGCGTCGTTCTGCCCTTTCCTAAAAAAAACTCCTGAAATTAGCAATAAAATAATTGAAGGTCACTAATCGGGATAAAAACTATCCTATCTCTCAAGTTGGACCAAACTGCACACAATGTGCAAAATTTCATTGAAATCAGTTCAGTAGTTTAGGAGTTCATCGCGGACAAACAATGTGACACGTAATTATTATATATAAAGATATGCCGTATAAATCAATGAAATCACTGACCAAGTTTAAACAATAAACATAGAATATATCTATACATATACATATAAATAAATAAAATTGAAGTCACTGTATGTAATATCAAAATAACAGCTTTTTACTAAATACATATGAAAGTGTATACGGTACTTATAATATAAATACAATTCATAAAATTTTTGTCTGTCTGTCTGTCTGTTTGTTCCGAATAATCTCCGAAATGGCTGGATCGATTTTAACGGGACGAATTTTTTCAGATAGCTGATGATATAAGGCGTAACATAGGCTACTTTTGTTTTAGATAAAGAATTACGGTTCCGCGCAAAAAAAAAATTAAAACCCTAAATTGAACGCTAGTATGCTGTATAAATCGATGAAATCACTGACTAACGTTAAACAACAATCATAGAATACATATAAAATAAGCGTCTTTGTGTTTAATAATTATTATAACGACATACTAAAACGGTATCATAATAATTTTATATGTTAATAAACTTAGTATATTGCCCTGTAAAAATGTCACGCGTCCATCATTTAATTTACGGCAAAATAATGTCTAGTTTTATTTGATGCAAGAGAGGTATGATGCTGCAGTAACGGTGATTTTGGTTTCATTATATTTAGCTGTAGGTGGGTAGTATGCTCACAACTCAAAAGAGTTGTTTGAACTTAAACGTCACTCTACAAATTTGCCATTATATAAATATCGTGTAGGAAGTAACTAACTAGCAGTGGAGAAGAATGTACCACGCAATTTTATTTCATGTTTTTTTTTAAATTATCTAACGAGCACACAGTCTATGGTGGTAAGTGGATGTTGTGGCCCATAGACATCTTCATCAACATTCAATTAAGAATCATAATGCAGATGCGTTGTCTGCGTGGAAGAGTAAATGTCGCTGCATACGTAACCAGTTTTATTCCGGAAGGAGATTTAAGTCAAATTTTTGAAATATCGTTTCATAGAAGGTGTACGTGAAAATGCATACATTAGGGATGCACGGACGGTACGGGGACGTGGCATGAACGGGACGGGAAAATATCGTCGGCGACGACGTATACCCCGTCCCGCCACGCGCGTACGACGTCCCGTCAGTGATACAGCTGCGTATGCTCAGTCGCTCCGTTAAATTCTTCAAATAAAAAATCCATCTTTCACGACACTAGCACGTCAGTTTCGAGTCACTGTCACGGTGCGTATGCATTAAGCTCCCGTCCGTATTGACATAGAACTACGTTCTGTCTCCGTACCGTGCACGTGCTGACACCGTCCTGTATGCAGCAACCTTAATATGGAACTCATTTCTAGCTAAAACGGCCCCCGGTTCTTTTCACTTACCATACGAAACACAGATGCATTTTGTTTTTATTTTACGCTTGTATTATATTAGAGATGTGTTCTTGGTTGTGCCGACCATTGCGTGCTAAAACCATATTACAGCGGATCTACCACATATCAAATTCACGTATCATAATGGAAAGGTCCTAATCTGTGACACGACTATTTTTTTACATGTAATGCAGGAAATGGCCATTGAAAGTGAACATACATAATTTTTTTTCGATACAAAACCTTTTTACTAATTAAATATTTAAATTTCGACCAGGCGCGATACTTGTATCTATAAAAATAACCTCTAGATGGTATAAAAGTGGTGTATAGAAGTACTGCGTTGTGCTTTTTTTCGATTGACACTAACAGGCTGGTGACAAAGCCATTTAAAAAATCTAAATTCAACCACCGCCGCGGATCCAACATAAATAAATAAAGTCCAACACATTCGCAATAATCGAGTTGTACATATGCTGCAGTCATCGTGGGAAACAAACTCCATGTGTGCGACGGATGTCGCTGGGTTAGGTTGTCTCTACTATTTTTTTGCGTTTTCAATGCCGTTCGCTGACCGGTTGACGTGCTTTGATAGGCGATTGTTTTGGATTTATTAACGCGTAGTGACTGCGGGGTAGATGTATATTTTCAAAGTTTCAGATTCGATTCCAATTGACGCTAATTAAAGGGTTGTCCTAAATAATATTTTGACAGATATGAGAATTGAGTATGTTAGTGATGACCGTACCTATTGTTTGTTGGATTTTAGATCATGTGTTCTAATGTTGGGTAACTTGAGATTAGTGTTTGACTAATAATGTTGCATAATCCAAATCATCTAAAAAGACATCATTATCATTATACCATCACACATAAATACATACATATGTACGTTCATGCATACGTTCCTAGACGGATAGGTAGAGACTTCTGAGTACGAACAACCATTTGACACAATCTTAACATACGTCTCGCTTTTATCACATACATACGCTATACGCTACAGGTTCGCTATACGCACGCTCGTTGGATAAAGGTACTTTTAATTTAATCATCATTATCATTTACAACAAAAGGGTGTAACAATTGTCGTTATCGAAGTTGAATGGAGATCGGAATGCCGACGTTTTTTGTTTGGCTATAATATATCCATTTCTAAATTCGAAATATAAATGCTTCAAAATGTCGACCTTGCACTCTCTAATGAAATAAATAAGATTAAATAAAGAACAGTTAGGTGCCTGCCTTATCATGGATATTATACGCTTATGATGGGTTATATTTAGCAACGGGCTTACTCCTTTTTAATAAACTGGCAACGCACCTGCAACTACCCCTAGTGTTGCAGTTGTTCTTGGGCGGCGGTCAACACTTACCATCAGGTGAGCGCCATGCTCGTTTGCCCGCACTTCTATAAAAAAAATGATGATATCAAAAGTAGGTATTTATTAAAACAATAAGTAAATATATTGAATTATTAAATATTAAAAAAACATCTTATATTATATAAAAATATTATCGTAGGCACCTTCTCCCTACACAATGTTCTTGTTCTTTTTTGGCGATGGACTCTTACTGTTGTAATTTTTCCAGTGTCGAGTAATAAGAACTTATCCCAACAATTTGTTTAAAACCTTTTTCATATTAAGTTGATACGCAATATTAAATAATTTTTTGGAGATACTGATAGCAGCTCGAGCCAGCAGATAGTCGAAGACGATAGTATCTCCCTATAATAAATAATATCTTCCTAAGCAAGCCCACTCAAATTTCACATTACCATCGCAGCACTTGTTTCGTCGTTTGCACTAATAGTTCACATGCGCAGATATTAAATACACAAATCGCACAAGTTTTACATATCAAAAACACTTCATTGTTCAAGCTATTGTTTAAAAAGTGCCGACAAAAAAGTTCCCGCCAAAACTCTACTACCATTTTCCGAAATGCACACCATGCTTTTTTTTTTAATAAACCACCTGGTTATAAAAACAATTAACGGCCAGTTTCATCACACATATCTTAATAATGTTTTTTTTTTAGTTATTATCTACAGACTTATCAAGTATGATAAATGCCAGTCGACAAGGCAATAAACGGAATGAGATATATAGATTAAACACTCCCGCGCGATTTGGTCTTTAGAGGAAATTAAAACGCTAATTTAGTTACTTGTAATGTCGTATGTTCGGTATTTGAAACTAAACATTAACATTAACTGGCCGGACGTCGGACGACGTTGACACAGGACGCATAAATATTTATAATTAAAAAAAAAGAAAACGAGAGGTGTCGACTTTTGCTTTTAATTTAGTTAATGATGCTCTTTAATGCCAGTATAATCAATAAATTCAGTCTATCCGTAAAAAAAAATTCTTAATAAAATCCACTTAAAATTGAAAGTAACTCTTTCATTCGATTTGATTCGTTTATTTTGATTAATTTATTAGGTGAAAGGACTGTCATTTTCTGCCTAGGAGTCCGTCTGTGTAGCTACCACACTCTTACTTCTTTTTGCCGCATAATAGCAGGTAATTACACTGTCTATTTTGAAGAGTAGAGCGAGTATGTATAAATACAATTTATGAGGCAAACAATCTTACTCCTCAGCGGTCACAACGCACCTGTAGCCATCTCTGTTTGAGGTTGACTGCAGGTGTTCATAGATGGCAGTAACTATTTACCATCAGGTGGAATGTAAGTTTCTTTTTCACTTACAAAATAGGGTTATAAACTTTACACCTTCAACACACAGCAAGGTGATGAGAATACTTGACTACAAGTCATTATTTACTATGTCTAAGGAACATCATCATACCTTTCTTCCCATTCAACGTAAGTCCTCATGAGTAGATTCTTTAGTAGGTAAGTCAAAACCAAACTCATCCTCAAATATTTGCCTATCAATCTAGTTTTATAGTCTGTGCACGGGGATTTTCAACGAAATGCACTCTACCTAATTTGAATTCTTCGAGCGCACATGCGTTTCCAAGTAGAATCTGAACTATTATTAATGATATTGCCACCAGATCGATATCAAAACGATTTAGTAATGGACATTTATATGCAACAAAACGTTAAGCTAACTGATCAGAATACGTGACGACCAATGTCGAGTTTCTGTATTTAAAAACGTTACTTTTCTTTTACGGGACGTTTTGCAAGTAGATATAATGCATGAAAATCCCTTTTTAAAACAAAATATTAGGTCTTTTATTGTCGTTGCCATGTCGTAGAGTCATTCTAAGTTGCTGAATGTTAAGTTTGTAATATAAACTGTTTTTACATGCAGTACGTATGTAATAAAACGGATCGTTACGGAGAACCAAACATTTCTAGAATATAGGAATCGGGCATAAGTCTCGCGACTTAAAGAAAAATGTAAAAATATAAAGTACACTGGTAAAATAAAAAATGTTGTACAACCGAAATGAGAACATCATCAATGTAGTCGAAGTCAATTAAATACACATTATTAAGGATAACTTTAAAACTACTGGTCAGATACTGATCAAATTTATATGGAATTACACGAATAACATCAGCTTTTAAAAAATAATTATCAAAATTAGTTCACCTAGAAAAAAGTTCTGAGGTAACACACAAAAAAAATAGTCGATTTGAGAACCTCTTCCTTTTTTTGAAGTCGGTT
This sequence comes from Parnassius mnemosyne, assembly GCA_963668995.1. NCBI lineage: Eukaryota > Metazoa > Arthropoda > Insecta > Lepidoptera > Papilionidae > Parnassius > Parnassius mnemosyne. The sequence continues at coordinate 25,455,760 of CAVLGL010000091.1, forward strand.
AGAATACAAAACATACTATAAATGTAGTGTTATGGTCACAGACAGTTGTGGCCTCTTATTTTTGAGAAGGTTAGCTAGCAAGAAAAATTTAATCTCTTTGCGCGGAAAGCTTATTCATTTTCTTAAATATAATTTAAAATTATAAATTTTGTAAAACCGACTTCAATATAAGTTATTAAGAATAACTCAAAAATTAATGGTCGGACCTTAAACAAATTCATATGGGACCACAGGAGAAGTACCAGCTTTCAAATAAAAAAATAATCATCGACATCGGTTCACCCAGTAAAAAGTTATGAGGTAACACACATAAAAAAACATACAGTCAAATTGAGTACCGTCTCCTTTTTGAAAGTTGACAGAAAAGTATCCTAAGTTACTGATATCAGCTATATGTCAATAAAAGTACCGTTAAAATCGGTCCAGCTGTTTCAGAGATTAGCCGGAACAGACAGACAGATACAAATTTTAAAAATTGTTTTGTTATTATAAGTACCGTATACACTTTCACATGCATTTAGTAAAAAGCTGTTATTTCGACATTACAAACAGACACTTCAATTTGATTTATTTGTAAGATATTGTGACCTTGTAGCTTAACTTTTAAGTTTAATTTCAGGCGGCGCTACTGATATTTGTAATTGTAAATTTTAGCGCTAATTTATCGCGTAATTTACCGCGTGCTCGGTGAACGAAAATACTGTAAAATTAAACATATTTCAGAGATATGTAAAGGCTGTGAAGCGGACTCACACTGGAGCAAGGCACTGAAATAACTACCTCACAACCTCTATGCATAGTAGTGACTTTCTGTATTCAATTTCACATTTGAAGTTAATAAAATAATATTATATCAATAACTAGCTGGTGTCCGGCGCATTACTGCCGCAGAAGAAAAACAGTTATATTGTTTAATTAATGATAATACATTCATTGAAATTGAATGATATATAATTTAACTAAATACATTTTTGGTACGATACGCACACCACCTACTGTAATTATTAATTGTACTGTGCCTATAACCTTCGCGCAAGTGCCAGCAAAAAGTTTCTTTTTTAAAATAGTATATAGTGAAAAACGAGCACACAGTCCACCTAATGGTAAGTGGTAACAAGTAAGTAACATTTATCCTCAGTAAAGAATCAAAATGCAGATGCGTCGTCACCCGTGAGGACTAAGATGCAATGCCTTTTTTCCAGTGAAATGGGTCTCCAGTTCTCTACAGTCACCATACGAAACACAGCAGTGTCAAGCTGCCATTTTACGCTAGTATTCTGTGAGAGCGTGGTCCTTCCTCGATCGAGCCGACCCATTCGTGCTACAAATATACTACTAATATAGCTGCAGCATGGCTCTACAACGTGTAAAATATAGTAATATAGTTGATAAAGTTTTAACGCAATCTGATGAACGGTATGGCAGCGCATAAAATACTAACAAACAAATAATTTTTATGTATTAGATTATTAAAGAATCCTAATGGAAAGTGGTGCCTGAAATGTATCAATTTGTATTTATAATTTTAAATGAAGTTTATTTATTTTTTAGTTATTTACTTAAGTAGAAACATTATATACCACTCATAAATCAATTACAATGTATCTTATTGCAACTCATATTAGAAACCCTACGTTATGTACTGATTTTATAAAAAAAGCCTTATCACATATATATTGGGTTTTTAAATTCACTGATATTCCCTAATTTGTATCTTAATATTATTCGTTAAATACTATATTTATAACCTTTCCATTTAATAGTCGTTTACAAAAATTTAAAATATACAAATTTATAATAAATAAAAACTAAAACTTTAAATTATCATACTAGGCAAGACACACCTAAGTAGTTCTTAGCGGTTAGCCACTGTAGAGTCTATATCACCTGAGGATGCCTCCTGTAGAGGCAAAACACGTGTCGTATTGTCGTCAGTGGTGTGTCTTGCCTAGTATAGTGGTGTTGGGAGTAGTGGTTCTGGGATTAGTGGTGACGGGGATAGTGCACGCAATTGAGGGAGGGCGGGAGGTGCTCTTCATACTAGGTAAGATGCATCATTTTATTTTATAACGCGGATATTTGCGAAGTAAATTTTTCTAAAAGCTTTTAACCTCACATAATTTATTCTATATTGAGATGTTCTAGTGGTATTAATATAATACATAACACAAACATTTGACAGCTACGTGGCGCAGTAGATTGAGTTGTGGCACTGAGAGCCGCGGGTTTGTATCTCGCACGGAACAAGTACCCATTTGTATGGCCTAATATAATTGTTCCGGGTATGGATGTTTGTTCTTGTGAATTTTATGTTTGTAAACTGCCTTCACGATGCAGGAGAAAATCCTAGTGTAGGAGTAGCGTTAATAAAAAACCATACGAAAACGCAATTGAAATATTATATTTATTTTGAAAAACTGCTAATTTTTTTGAATTTTATTCTAAAATTGAATTTTTACAGTCACTTGTTATCGCAGCTACACTACTAATCTTTATTAGTCACAGCGTGTACCGTTGTCAAACCCGATGTTAAAATGATTTTATCGTTTTTATCTAGTATATTTTTAAACGTCACTGTCTAATGCCAGACTGCAGCTTTATATTCATGTTGAATTTAAAACAAAATATTTTATTCAAATATGGAACGCCACTGGATAACTTTTTTTTCAGGTTAGTTGAAAATACTGGACGGTAACACAAAATATCACACAAAAACACGTAGTTTTTTAACTGTATTTTTTTTCACTTAGTTAATCAACAATTGAAATATTAAATTCAATAACAAAATAATAAAAGTAACCTAATACAGCATATTTGTATATTCGCCACATGTGCCTGCTAAATATGGAAGGTACATTGCCTCCACGCGGGAGTCTTTGTGGCGGTTATACAGGGGGGTCGGAATTATTTATTTTTATACAGTTTTTATTCCACTTTATGCAAACGAAATGAAGTGAAAGTACATTATAATATGGAATAAAAAATAACGTATTAGGTTAAAGACGTTTCTAAATTGTAAATATTTCGTAAGGAAGCCCATTATTATGACCCAATATTATTGCACGTTTATTTTCATAACCTTAAAAAAGAATAGTCTACCGTAAGTCTAAAATAAATACGAACTCATGGCTCAGTAGCGTATTGGTAAATTGGTAAGTAGACTTGTTTGTCTACATGAGTTCGAACTCTTACTCCATGCATGTGGGTATGTGAATTAACACTGTAGTATTTTGTTCTAATTATAGGTATATATTAAGTAAATGTGTTCAAAACGCCTCGGAAATATCTTTCATGTCAGTAACTCTTTCAAGTTTTGAGTATCTTTAAAACAAGTTATAAAACTGTTACATTTCTTCCTCAAACATCCTTAAACTAAACTAAATTGATATTTCATATTCTACCTAATATTTTTGTCATTCCTAATGAAAGCAATAAAATAATAGCATATCACTTTCCATTACTGGTCACCTTGCTCTGATTTTTATGACGGTAACGAAACAGTGAAAATTAAATTAGTAATAAAAACATTAAAAGTAAATTTTTTTTATAAAAGTTTAACTGTTGAATTGACTAATGAATATCAAAAATTCGAAGTGACAACGGTTTTCTTTTCTTTTTCTTTTTAATAACGATACAAGGATTTTCTCCTATATCGTAGAGCAAATAGTTCTGTATGTTGTTTATATAGTTACTTTGAAAACTTTATTCTATATTTTCAACCATTAGAGGTAGAACTTTATTTCCAAATATATATGGGGCCACCTTTAAAGTATAAACAGTTTAACATTTAAAGTTAATTAACAACCTTTATATACCCCATTCCTGGACACAGGCGTCGAGAATAAATTAGAACGCCTTGCTGCTCCAATGTGTCATGGGAGTCCACTTGGACTTAGGTTCTTTTACCACCTTACTAGTTCTAAATAATAATGCAATAATATCAACGAAAGGCTAACATGTATTGTCATCGACATCAAGATGGACAACAAAATCAGAGCTAAAAGCAAAGGATTTGTATTTGATACATATACGATACTCGTATTCTTGTACATTGAACTGTATTAAAACCCGCAAGTTACAGTGTTGTCACAGCTGTCTACAATACTATAGTTGATTGAATATAATATAATTAAAAATTAAAAAAATTGTACAACCGACTTCAATATAAATTATTAAGAATAACTAAAAAACTAGTGGTCAGAACTTGATCAAATTTATATGGGACCACATGTGAAGCACCAGCTTTCAAGGAAAAAGTAATGAGGTAACACACAAAAAGCATACAGTCGAAATAAGTACCTCCTCCTGTTTGAAGTTGGTAGAAAAAGTAAATTAAAGTAAAACAGTATTGGTGGACCTTGACATGCATGTGTTTTTGTCGAGTAGTGTCTGCGTAAGAATACCCACTAGGCTATATCATTCCGTGGGTGTTGTAAGAGGCGACACAGGAAAATGAAACAGTGGATGGGCATCAGCGATATACTGATACTAACTCAAAATAAGTAAAACTGCAGTTGTCAACCCGAGTAAATATATTATCCTATGAGACAACCTGTGGTGAGGCCTATGCTCAGCCAGTGGACTTTTGTTAGGCTGTAATAACTGTATAAACATATCTTCGAAATGTTTTTATTCCTCAGACACACAGGTAGTACGTGATGTTTTAATTCATCGCCATGCATTATTTTAAAAGTAGTAGAGCCACGCTGCAGCTGTATTATGGTTGTAGCACGAATAGGAACGGCTCGGACGGGGTAGGACCGCGCTCTCACAGAATACCAGCGTAAAATAACAGCTTGGTGCTGCTGTGTTTCGTATGATGAGTGTAAAGAACCAGAGACCCTTTTTACTGAAAACGAAGCATTCCATCTTAGTCCTCAGGGGTGACAACACATCTGTATTTTCATTATTAATCGAAGATAAATGCAGATATCTTAGGGCAACAGCATCCACTTACCACCATGTGGACTGTGTGTTCGTTTGTCACCTTTATTCTATAAAAAGCAACTGGTAAATAGAAGCTCTTAAAATTTTATTGGTACCGGCTGTTATCGAACCTAGGGTGCTTGCCTACTGTCAAATTTATGGCGGGAGCCTCTAAGCTACTATTACTCATCGCAATATAAAATTTTGACAAAAATTAATTTAACTAAGAATTATTAAGAAGTCATTATTAAGTGCTGGAAACGTAAATAATTTTATATTAAGTTCTAAAAATAAGTCTTATCTCACGCACATCGCTCGGGAACTTGGCAACTGCACTTAATTCAAAAAACGTAATCTCAATAAGATCTCAACTTGGGCAACGGCAAAGTCGACCTACTTTACAACACCCCATATTAAAAGTCTATGTGACACGCAATATTAAAAATATTGTTAGATCAGACCAACGGACTCGTACTCAAATAAATGAGCACACGCGACATAATTAGAATTCGCAGTATGTGATAAATGAAAAAATAGTAATATTATTTGCAGATAGGTACTTAATTTCATATTTATGTCAAGTATAAAAATTTTACTACTCGCAAATATCAAGACTTACTTAATACCTACTACTTACATACTTTTTTTATTTATTTAAATAAAAATAAATTGCCGTACCGTGCCGTGTAAATTGCAAAAACTCGAAAATGGCTTGACCTATTTTGATGAAAATTGTTGTGTTTGAGTGAATGTTTTAGATTCACAATTCAAACCAGTAGATGGCGCTGGGGTAAAGATCCAGAAATCACCCGTGCGAAGCTGTATGAGAACACTACTTAATAACACAAGGTTTTTTCTAATTACTTGTTATAAAAAAGTTGTTTATTGACTGCCAGTCGTATTGAATTACGATCCTCTTTAGGGTCCAGTACGCATAATTCATAATGTCACTTACTTGGCATGTTTTATTTTAATAAATATCAGACTGACCTACAAACTGTCAATTCTGACGGTAAGAGAATAGCTTGTTATCTTAACGTGTAATTTCTATTATATTCTATTACAGCCTATAAAAGTCCACTGCCGAACACAGGCCTCCCCCATAGATTACCTCATAGGGGAGATTCTGCCATAGGGGCCACCATTCGCAGGCAGTCAGGAACCGCAGTTTTTTTTATTCAGCTTTTGTCAGCAAGATGCTGTTGCCTATTAGTCCTAGTAGTTTAGCAGTTCTAGTAGTTTTGGTTTCTAAATGATATAATTTGGATAATTAAAATGTCAAGTTAATTTCAATTAGTGTAATTCAAAAAATAAGTTAAGTAACCTTATGCGAGTAATTTTGGTATATAGTCACTAAATAATAACGTAGTAATAAGAGATGAAGAATTTTCTTAATATCATTCAAAACAAATTATAAAAAAAATTATATTTTTGCATTTGTACGTCCATTGTAAGCCTCTTATTTCGTGAAACTCGTTTCCGGGTGGAGGGTTTCCTACAAAATAAAACAGTTACAAAATCTAAAAAGCCTTCTTCTTCGCGACGGAAAACCGCGTTGAAATTTATGTGCATAGCAATTTTGATTTATGTACCTTAAATATAAAATAATATATAATATTATGCAGAGACGTGCAGACACGAAGGAAAAATATACATTTTGTGTATTTTTTTTTATCATCATGTAGTGGCTGTGTAAGAATATCTACAACTCCATTTAGAAAATAACAAAAAACTGCCGTTTCCATTCCGCAATCCAGCTAAAATGGGGAGGTATTTAGTTAATAATTAAAAAAAGTAATTTATTTACAGGAGAGGCCTATGTTCAGCTGTGGACTTTTAATCTATACAAATAAATAAAATTGAAGTGTCTGTTTGTAATGTCATAACTACAGCTTTTTACTCAATGCATATGAAAGTATATACGGTACTTATAATAAAAATACAATTAAAAAAAAATTGTCAGTCTGTCTGTCTGTCTGTTCCAGCTAATCTCCGAAACGGCTGGACCGATTTTGACGGGACTTTCACTAGTTGATAGCCGATATCATAAGAAGTAACTTAGGCTTAACTTTTATTTTAGAAAAAGAACTAGGGTTTCTCGTAAAAAAATTAAAACCCTAAATTACACGCGGGCGAAGTCGCGGGGAACAGCCAGTATGCAATAAAGGTAAGGTAAGGTTTTTTGATTCCTTTAAAAAAATCGAAAAGCATCAGCAGCGATTTTACTTATAACATAAAATCATTAAGTTATCGCAATAACTTAAACAATAAAATTATTTATTGAATAAAATCTTATCGAAACAACAAACACCCAAACTATGTGTGTGTCGCGATTACTTCATATACCATCATAAGCCATCTTGAATTGTGACTTTGTAGTCACAATTCAAGATGGCCGATTGCTAATTATAGAAATAAAAAAAAGTTTTAAAGTCTATTAATTATAAATAAAAGATTATAAATTATTTATAATATTATATTGATGCACAATATCATTGTAATCGTTTTATTTGTAAGTAATGTTTAAAGATACAAAAAAAAAGTTAAGTCAATTCAAATCTATGACACAAACAGCCGCCGTCTTCGATAACTTTGCGGTCATCTTTATGTCCGAGGCGAGCCATCGCCGGATGTGCATGTCCTGTAAGGCTTCACTCGTAACCGGTTTCAATAGGTTTTTTATATTATACCAAGTGAATCGTGTACGTAATAGAAACTTTGATTCCCACGAAATCAGGTATTTGATTGTGAGTTTTAATTTAGAAGAAGTTAACATTATTTGACTTTTGGTCAGGTTATGCACGGTATTGGCAATTTAAATTTATAATTAGAATGTCGAAATCGAAAAAAAGCTGGCTGACATGTTTTTTGTAGAATGAGTTTGATAAACGAGCACACAGTCCACCTGATGGTAAGTGGATTAGTGTAGCCCATAGACATCCATATATATATATATATATATATATATATATATATATATATATATATATATATATATATATATATACAAGTTTCTCAATTAAGAATCCAATTGTGTTTTCACTCTGAGAACAAAGATGGAATGCCTCCTTTCCAGTAAAAAGGGTCTCCGTTTCTCTGCACTCACCATACGAAACACACCAGCATTGAGCTGCTATTTTACGCTGGTATTCTGTGAGAGCGTGGTACTTCCTCGGTCAAGCCGACTCATTTGTGCTACATACATATTATAGTTACTGCCGGGCTCTACCAAGAACACCTAACAATGTAAGAATAAAAAATAATTTTAACAATTTAGCTTTAATAACGTTATCTGTTAATTAAAAAAATATGTTAAATAACCAATGTTTATTATTAAAGTATATTTTAAAACGTTAAGTAAAAGTCTATTTGTCTTTTAGCTGGGCAAAGAAAAATTATTATTAGATGTAGCGTCACTTAAATTTTAAGCCGATTTAGGAGCTATATTCCGTTTGACTTAAATCCAACTTCAAAGTCTTCAAGCCAAATATCAAGTTGATAAAGCCTACGTTCAACATGGAACGAAATTTTCAATTTGTTTTTTATCTCAAGCTTAGTGTATAAGTTGCAATGTGGTGGGGGCGTCAAACTCCACCACCCTGTATCGTTATGTGTGAGTGTGTGTGTGTGTGTATGTGTGTGTGTATCTACTACCTCATAATATCGTACCATGAATATCGTAAAAGGCGACAAGGGAAACAAACAGAAGATGTGTAGCACCAACTTCCCGCTTGCCAACTATGATAAAATCCCCTTAATGAGCCAATCTATGGGAGAGGTCAACGTTCAGAAGTGGAACTTTATAGGCTCTATTGAATAAATGGATGAAATCGGTATCCAGCTGGAAGTTTAAAGTTATAATTTAAAATTAAAAAATTTTGTACAACCGACTTCAATATAAATTATTCAGAATAACTCAAAAATATTGGTCAGACCTTGATAAAATTTATATGGGACCACATGAGAAGCACCAGCTTTCAAATAAAAAAAAGAATCATCGAATTCGATTCACTGAGAAAAAAGTTATGAGGTAACACACATAAAAAAAGAAAGAGAAAATACAGTCGAATTGAGTATGGTCTCCTTTTTGAAGTCGGTAGAAAATACCCAGAAAGCTCTAATGCCATTCAAAAGATGGCAGTATTAACAAAACAAAAAATATACATGGCAGTGACGGGAAGCACTAGAAATAGAAACTTTTTAATTATTTATAACATTATATTTATTTATAATATAAACTAGTGATCCAGCCCGGCTTCGCACAGGTGATTTCTGGATCTCGACAACAACGCCACCTACCAGATTCAAATGTGAATCTAAACCGCCCACTCAAACGCACACAAAAAATTTCATGAAATTTTGATTTGAATTGAAAGTCACTCACATGTTTCATTTACCAATTTCGAAGGTAATATAAATAGACTTAAGTAAAGGTTTTGCTAAATCCTCCCGATAGAAGGCTCCTATCAAGTAGTGAACTACGAAATGATAAAGGAGAATAAATTCGTTAAAAAATAGTTTCATTCAAAAATTTGGAAAGTTTCAGCTGTAAACAATTTTTAAAATCAATGCATGGAAACAATGTATACAAAGTCAAAAACTCACGTTATTGAATGTACTAAAGATAAATCATTTGGTCATAGTGGGCGGTTACCGCTATCAAAACCAGAACTGGACTTTGTCATGTTCACTTTGATTAACTTCAATGATCAAATTTCATATGAATGAAATAAAAAACAAATACAATGAAAATTCATCTTAAGGAATTAAAATTTGTATTGTCAAACAATTTTTTTTAATATACTTCTTTCGTCTATCTGGCAAAGGAATCGTTACCGATACAGTCTATTAAAGTCCACTGCTGAACATAGGCCTACCAAAATAGATTACCTCATAGAAGGATATTTGCTATAGTTGACACGTTTGGCAGGCGGGTTGGCAACCGCATTTTTAATTTTTAGTCGTTATTAGGAAGACGCTGCTGCCCATCTCCTGATTTGTTTCCCGCTGTCTCTTACCGACACCCACGGGATGATATGAGGTAGTGGATATTCGTACATCGCTACTACAGAACACTACACCTGTGTGTGGACCTTATAACTATTTAAACGACACAGATTTCTCAGTCCACTCAATTGGCAAAAAATCACTTTCAATAAAAATTGTGTACACACATAAGAAGTGAAACTTCTTTACAAAATATAATTTTTATTTTATTTTATTACTCATTCAGCACCGGCGGTGAAACGTTACAAGAAACGTGACTACTACATCGATAAAGAAGTTTCACATCAAAAAGTAAAAGTCGACTTTACAGATATAAACTTCGAAGAACTTATATGAGTAAAATAATCGAACAGCTTCTTGCTTTATATAGCTGCAGCGTAGCTCTACCAGTAAAGCTCGTAAGAAACTATCACTTGAAAATGTATGTAGTAAAATTACTTCGAGTGATTGTAGCTCGTGCTGGCGAACCGAGTTGGATCTCCGCAGGCAGTAACGAAAAATTGTTATTTTCGATAATAAGTGCCGATCTACCACATTCTCGACAGTGAATGAAAACATCGTATAGAAATCTGTATTGTCTGAGTTATTAACAATCTTTCGAGGAATTTTGATGACAACCAATGGGCAAAGCTTTTCTGACGTAAACGTACCATGAAATTTGTTCATATACGTCCCACTGCTGGGCACAGGCATCTTCTCATTTCTGAAACGGTTTTAGCGCAGGGAAGTGTTTACTTACTTCACATCGCTTCGAAATATGTGGGCAGCTTACTTTTTTTAATTTAAATTTTCCATCATACTACATACGCTCGGTAACAGGGATTATCATTTATGCATATCGCGCATAACGCTCGCTTAACACGATTCGAATAAAAAAATACACGCAATGAAAACGTTTGGTGATAGTCCATAGTGACTCTGTCTGCGAAAAGTTAGTTTGACACTCAATGGGGGTAAATACATGGTTTTAGGTGTCTATGTGTATGGGAGTGCATATTCTATTTTAATGATTTTAAATAAAAAAAATTGTACAACCGACTTCAATATAAATTATTAAGAACTAGCTGTTCCCCGCGACTCTGCTCACATGTTGGGGTTTTTATGTTTTTACGCGGAATCCTAATTATTTTTTTAAAATAAAAGTAGCCTAAGTTACTCCTTATGAAATCATATATCTGCCAGTGAAAGTCCCGTCAAAATCGGTTCATCCGTTTCGGAGATTAGCCGGAACAAACAGACAGACAGAGAAAAATTTTAAAAACTGTATTTTAGTTATAAGTACCGTATTTACTTTCATATGCATTTAGTAAAAAACCGTAATTTTGACATTACAAACAGACACTTAAATATTATTTATTTGTATTGATAACTCAAAAGCTATTGGTCAGACCTTGATCAAATTTATATGGATCCACATTTGAAGCACCAGCTTTTAAATAAAAAACAGAATCATCGAAATCGGTTCACCCAGAAAAAAGTTATAAGGTAACACACATAAAAAAAAAATACAGTCGAAATGAGTACCTCTTCCTTATTGAAGTCGGTAGAAAACTAAGCATAGCTTATGCGTGATTCAAAATGTATGTAGTGCTGTCTTTCTTTGTTGTTCTGACTAAAGAAGAGATTGGAGACTATTTAAGGCTACTTAATAGTGGAAAGAGAATGGAGATTATTTAAGGTTACTTTGTAGTGAGAAGTTATTGAATGCTACTTAAGGATACTTTGTAGTTGAGAAGCGACTGGAAACTATTTAAGGCTACTTTGTAGTTAAGAAGTAACTGAAGACTATTTAAGACTACTTTGTATTGAGGAGATATTGGAGGCTATTTAAGGCTACTTTGTAGTGAACACGTAATCAAATCCATCAATTATACATCATCATTTTATATGATATCGTATACTACTATCATTTCACATTATTGCATAATATCCTTTACATTTCTAACAGCATTAAACCAGAATAATAAATTTATATCTTTTTCACCAGCCCGCCAAAAGTCCACGTTTTGACGTTTATCTCCTATTGTATGTTGAAATTCGTGTTGAGAAAGATGTGTCCCAACTGGATACCTTCACATTCAAATAGTATAATATATTATGTAATGTTTGTAATTTGTGTAAGCGTGACGATATTATTATATTCTAAATATTTATATACTACTTCATTGACCTTTTCCCTTTTAAGTTTTTTGCTGTAAGCTTTATTGTTTATGTTTTGTTAGTACATACTAGCAATCGATTCTTTTTCGATTCGATTTTTGAATTCGAATTGATTTCTGCATCTCGACAACAACCACCTACCGAATATAAATATGAATTTAAAACATCTAAGGACTCACTAAAACACACACAAAAAATTTCATCAAAATCGGCACAGCAATTTTGTATTTTAGCGAGACTAACAGACAGCCATTGTTTTTTAAATAAAGAGATATGGAATATAGATGATAAAAATCTATTAGCTAATCCACGTAATAAATAAAATATCTAATTTTTAACATCTTTAATGTGATTAATTTCCGCAAATTAATATCTGACAAACGAGCACACAGTTCACCTGATAGTAAGTGGATGTTGTGGCCCATAGACATATATATTTATCCTCAATTAAGAATGAAAATTCAGATACGTTGTCAGCCCTGAGGACTAAGATGGAATCTAAGAAATTTAAAACTTTCCAGTAAAAACCGTCACTGGTTCACTACTCACCATACGAAACACAGCAGCACTGAGCTGCTTTTTCACGCTGGTATTCTGTGAGAGTGTTTTTTTTTTTTTTTTTTTTATAGGAGAGGGGGCAAACGAGCATGCGGCTCACCTGATGGTAAGTGACTACCGCCGCCCATGAACAACCGCAACACCAGGGGAATAGCAGATGCGTTGCCGGCCTTTAAGCTTTAAGTGTGGTCCTATCCCGGTCGAACCGACCCAATCATGCTACAACCATAATATAGCTGCAGCCTGGATATTCCACGCATCATTTATGATACTAAATAGCCAGTCCGACGACGGAAAGTAGAGTCGAAGATGCAAAACATCTAGTGTTACGATCGTCAATGCATGCATGTCAAAATTTGTCATTTTATGACATAAGGATTAAGGAAACCCATGCCTCGTAGTGAAATTTCACCGGCTGATAAAGAAGAAGATTGGAAGAGGGGTGACTGCTACAGTTTATACGTCTCCTAACTCTTAGATGGCTTAACAATAGCTCGAGGACAAAATTATTTCAGAAAGTTTTCACTGCTTTAAAAAAAGCGTTGGCTACGACACTCTCACTGCATAGCGGCAGTTGTCAATAATTTACCGAATAAATTCTATAATTTGGATGTAAGCTCTTATATAAAAGGAATAAATCCTAGCCATTTTACTCGTACAAAACTCGCGGAACACATAATTTGGTATAAAACTTATCTATAATTTAAAACACCCTCTGAAATTTGATACAGCATCTCACAACGTATAATAATTGACTCATTTTGACTAAAATGATTCTTATACTAAATTTAAATTGGTCGTTGCGAATTCTGAATTTCTGGACTTCCGGATTCATATTGCCGCCGCACGCCTGAATTTGATCAATCGTGCGTTTAAAATTACAAACATTTCATAGTGCACTAAATTGAAATAAAAAAGATTAAGTATTATTATCGTAACATGTAATTGACTGGTTGAGAATGATCTAAGACACTATATCTGTAACACAAAATAAAAAAAATTGTATTTGATGTTTATAAGCAACATGAAGTTCTTTTATTTTGCTTTTCCATTTTTGCAATTACATGTAAAAGACGTGCTATCCATTAAATAATACACTTATCCAGTTCATATTATTTGGATCTCTAAAATGTTTGAAGCCGTGAAGCTCCTAAAGGAACTCCATCCGCGGCTGGTCTTTGCTGCTGGTGATAAGAGAACTGGTTATTTTCTCGCTCAAAGGCTCAAAGGCATTCGCCATTCAGCAGGGAAATATGTACAGCCTGCGTTCTTAGCACGATACCGCGGGGAGTAGGACTGTATGATAAGTAAGTTACTAGTTTTAGTTTTTTTTTATTATAATTTTTAATATTGTATATAATAAAATATTGTATATTATGTTATGTAAATAAATGATTTTCGTTTTCAATCTGTAAATGAATTTAAAACAATCAATATCCATTACAAACTTTATACATGTTTGAAATAATAAAATGTTTTGTAATTTATGCTTAGGCTGAATAGTTTTAGAAATACGGTATTATATTTTTTTTTTTATCTTCACGCACAATCCCTGACGGGGTAGCTAGAGAGAACAGATCGCCAAGTGTCACGATCCTTACAAACCTCTTTCGCTTCTTTCAGATTCATTATCTTCTTCATGCATGCACGTCTAGGTATCCGAGTACTTTTGACCCTACCCTCTTCGAGCAATTTGCTCACATGGTCTTCGAAAGTTAGTCTCGGTCTACCTCGACACCTTTTAATATTAACTTTCGCGCTATATATTTTCTTCACCATTCGGTCTTCACTCATTCGCTCAACGTGCCCAAACCACCGAAGCACGCCCTTATCAATTTTTGTGATAAGGTCATCTTTCAAACCTGCCATATTGCGAATCTCTTCGTTTCGCTTTCGGTCGGCCATAGTAACGCCGCACATTTTACGAAGAGATCGCATCTCCACTGCATTCAACTTACTTTTATGCTTCTTCTGGCATACCCAGGTTTCGCTGCCATATAACAAAGTCGGTACCAACACTGCGTTATGTATTGCAAGGCGTGCACTCTTTGCTACGCCTTGCCTTTTGACTAACGCAGTCAGGGCACCATTGACTTTGTTCCCGGCAGCGACACGCCTGTCCACATCTAAATCACATCTTCCATCCCGGCTAAAAGCACTCCCCAAGTATACAATTTCATTTACCTGTTCTAGACATTTCATTATATTTTGTTATTTCAAGAATTACAAATATAAAGATTTCTTATATTTACGCGAACACTACACATTTAAATATAGTTTTATTTAAATATAATTTTACGGATTTTATCGCGTATATTAACTTATTTTACATTCCCGACGTTTCAAGCACTTTACAGCACCCATGGCTACCTCCAGATTAAAAATAATAATAATTATTATTAATCTGGAGGTAGTCGTGGTTAACTATGACATTGGGACGTCATACACCTCAGTCCCCCCCGTGACCATGGGTGCTGTAAAGTGCTTGAAACGTCGGGAATGTAAAATAAGTTAATATACGCGATAAAATCCGTAAAATTAGTATTATTTAAATACAAATATAAATTTGAGAATACTGAATAATATTTAAAACGTATACTGGCAATGTAAGAATATTCACTCATATGGTCCAGTGGTGAGAAATTAAAACAGAAGATAGGCAGCAGCATCTTCCTGCTATTAACTTAGTATATATAAAAAAAACTGCGGTTGCCAACCCGTCCGCCAAGCGTGAGAACTATGGCGAATCCTCCCTAAGAGATAACATATGGAGCAGGCCTAAGTTCAGCAGAGGACCTTCATAGGACTATGTAATGGAAATTATATTTTAAAATGTCTTCTCCTACTTTTAAATTATGGCTTCTCTTGATAGAATTCTGCCAGTGTCAAGTCAGTATACGTTTTAAAATGTTAAATTATACTTTTCTCGAGCTTTCAAGTCCCTGCCTAACATTTAAAAATGTGTTTCTGCATCTCTATTATTAGCCCACAAAAGTCCAACGTAAGACATGGGCCTCGCTCATTGAGGACTTATCGCTACGCATGGTAAGAGGATTGATGAACACAGTAACAAACGTCTCGCTATGTAAGTATTTTACATCTGGCGTAAGCGGGAATGTCATATATAATTCATACATAAACACTCACGCCTGTTACTCGGAAGGGTGGGCAGAGACGGTCTTCCAATTAGCACGATTCTGACGCACAACTCTCGCTTCTTTCACGTCCTTATAACTACGCCTACATACGTGTTCGTTTAAGTGTTGAGTATATTTTAGTTTGAAATAATATATTAATAATTTTATATTACAACATCAAATTCATTAAATTTAAATATAAACATTATACATAAATTGTATATAATATATTCATGTATAATTTTATGTGTGTGAACGCTGAACTAGTTTAGAGCTTAAGATTAAAAACACGTTTCCAATAAGTAGGTTCAATGTTCTTCATTCATCGTTCATTCAAGTCGAATCTGTTTTGATTTTAAAATCAAGTAAGCCTTAAATTGGACATTTGCGTCAAATTACCCTTTTGATTGAATGAATAGGTTCTTAAAGATTCAATTTGAATCTAAATTACAAAACCGCTGATATATACAATCCGAAAATATTTACCGAAATTTAATTTAAATATAAATTTATAAGAAATAAAAAGTTATTAAATAGTTTCAAAATAGATGTACGTATAATGTTTGTACGTAAAACGAAGTGTAGTGTGGCCCCCCACTAGATGAAGTGACGACATGGTAAGACGTGCAGGCAGTCGATGGTACCTTGGGGGAGGTCTATGTTCAGCTGTGGACTTTTATATATTGTTATAATAATGTTTGAAACGTGTACTGGCGGTGTAAGCATATCCAATTTTTTTTATAGGATAAGGGTGACAAACGAGCACACAGTCCACCTGATGGTAAGTGGTTGCTGTGGCCCATAGACATCTACATATATCCTCGATTACGAATCAAAATGCAGATGCGTTGTCACCCATGAGGACTAAGATGGAATGCCTCGTTTCCAGTAAAAAGGGTCTCCGGTTCTCTACACTCACCATACGAAACACAGTAGCATTAAGCAGCTATTTTACGTTGGTATTCTGTGAGAGCGTGGTCCTTCCCCGGTCGAGCCGACCCATTCGTGTTTGAACTATACCAGAAATATAGCTGCAGCATGGCTCTACCACGTATAAAATAAAAACTTTCCCATGTCGTCCTGTGGGTGTCGTAAGAAGCGACAGAGGGAAACTGAAAGAGATGGGCAGCAGCATCTGCCTGATAACAATTCGAAATTATAAAACACTGCGGTTGCCAACCTGCCTGCCAAGCGTGGCAACTATGACAAAATCTACCCTATAAGACAATCTATGCGGGAGGCCTATGTTTAATAGTGGACTTATCTGCAGACTTCCAAAAAGGAGACGGTACTCAATTCGACTGTATGTTTTTTTTATGTGTGTTACCTCATAACTTTTTACTCGCTGAACCGATTTTGATGATTCTTTTTTTATTTGAAAGCTGGTACTTCTCTTGTGGCCCAGTCTCAGTGATCAAGATCAGACTAATAGTTTTTGTGTTATTTTTAATAACTTATATTGAAGTCGGTTATTTTAAATTATAAAGGCTTTTAATGTAAGGCAACTTTAAATTTTCAAAAATACGAAAAATATCTTAACTTTTAAACTATCTTGGATAATATCTCCATTTTTCGAACATAAATTTTATTAACTCCGGTCATACTTTGCTATAAAAACTTTTTTATTCAAAGTTAATGTTATACGTTGTAGAGCCATGCTGCATATTATGTACTAGCTGATCCCCGCGACTTCGCCCGCGTATAGCTGTCTGCCAGTGAAAGTCCTGCCGAAATCGGGCCAGCCGTTTCGGAGATTAGCCGGAACAAACACAGACAGACAGACCGACAGACAGTGAGACAAAAATTTTAAAAATTGTGTTTTTGTTATAAGTACCGTATATACATTCACATGCATTTAGTAAAAAGCCGTTATTTTAACATTACAAACAGACACTTCAATTTTATTTATTTGTTTAGATTTATAGATATTATGACTGTAGCACGAATGTGTCAGCTCGACTGGGGAAGGACCACGCTCTCACATAATACCAGCACTTTATCACTCTTATTTTATAAAAATACCCTGACGGTAGGTGATTACTTTCTCGATAGAATGCCTCTATTCCAGTGAAAAGGCTCTCCGGTTCTGTGTACTCACCATCCGAAACACTGAAGCATTAAGCTGCTATTTTACGCTGGTATTCTGTGAGAGCGTGATCTTTCTCCGGTTAAACTGACCCATTCATGCTGCAACTATAATAAAGCTGTAGCGTGGCTCTACCACGTAAAAATAATGAGATGTAAGTTAGCCAAATTATATTTATGTTAAGATCTAAAAATGCAGCTGGTAACTTATTGTTAGGGTGAATAATATACAGTAAGCAAATAAAAATTATTAGTCTCAATACTGCGTGCAGATCTTTATAGGAGGTAGGTGGAGTAGTGGTGGCTGCGGGACTGCCCCCTTGCGTGTTAATGATCTTACTGATGTATGTTCTCGAAATCTCTTATTTCTCAACATACATGTTTCCTTACGATGTTTTCCTATACCGCTGAACACGTGGTTAATCAACAATAATATATACATAACTAAGCGACAGAAGCCTAATGGCCTACCATTAGTGGGGACCTCGAACTCAAAAGGTCGTGGGTTCGAATCAGCCATTCGACTACTGTCGTGAACCACTTACCAGGAGTGGTTAACGCTATTAATTAGTAAAATTAATAGCATTCTTAGTGTTTTTTCTTTAAGAAAAATTACAATTTTATTGGCGCTGGTAGTGATAGAGCTCAAGTTGCTCATGTATTATATAAAACCTTATACGATATTATTTGATTATTCATAGACGTTTCCATAGATTGCTTCATAGTGGGGATACTTGCCATAGTTGCCACATTTGGCTCACTGCTCGGCAACTGCAGTTTTTTATTATTATAGATTGTTATCGGGAAGATGCTGCTATCTATCTCCTATTTCATTTAATTCGATTACATTTTATGACACTTATAAGATGAATATGGGGTTGCGGATTTTCCTACGTAGGCACTACACGATGTAAAGCATTGACATATAGTAAATTATATATATAAAAAAATTATAAACATACAATAGTAATGATTTCTTATATTTACGTGATAAGCACACATTAAATAAAACTAATTTTTATAGATCTGGTAGCGATTAATTGAACTTATTTTTTATTCCTGACATTTCGGGTACTTCACACGGTCACGGTCCCCCCGTAAAAAATGTTTTAATCAACATAATATTATTTATATCTTAATATTTATACTTTCAATACATAAACATTCACATTTTTATTATGCGTATATAAAAAAAATACGCACGCGTATTTGTGTAAAAAATACCGCTAAAACAATAACACTATTAAAATTATTATTAAGCACAAGAAAAAAGTAAAAATAAAAAATAGCACTTCTAATTCATAAAATAATTTGGCGGCCATAAATAAAAAATAGTTGTTACTAAGTAATTAAATATTGAGACGTTATTATTTATATAAAGTCATATAATAAATAATAAAAATATATAAAATAAATACATAAAATTATAATTATATCTCAATCGAAGAATGAAAAAGAAAAGTGCGCGAAAGCAAAAAATTTCAAAGAATTTAGAAACAAATAGGTATTTATGTAATGTATGTTTTGAAAGTATGATATAGATACGGTTCATTAATTTTTCATGAAGGTATCATCAACACAACTCTGAAAGGTGTCGACGTTTTATAATTTCGAGCGAGGGTAGATTTTTTCTATAATTAAATCTCGAGAGCATTTCCTTTGGGTTTCAAGTACAACCTGCTTTATGAAAAAGGGTTCGATATACCTTAACCTAATTTTTACGAGATAAATTAGAAATCATTATATAACATATACGTGTGTACTTATGTTAAATAAACAATCCAGAATTGATTGAAAGATGTTAATTAAAGGAACGTAATTGAAATTGATAGGCTTCAGTATTTATAGTTAATTAATAAAAGTTACGAACGCCATTAACGGTGTCTTGATAAAACAAAATAGGCTGTATAAATCAAACTCCCACGGCAAACCCGTATGAGCGGAAATCGGCAATTTCATCCGTCCAGACTGGTCCATAGCCATCCGGTCCGAAACCGGTCCAAAAGCTCCATTCATAAAAATATTGAAAACACTAACCACTGCACTGTTACACTGTAATCCTGGGCACAAAAACAAAAATCGGAATCGAACTCGCGGACTCTGTAGACAGAGACGCCTTCCGTCTCTTTCGTTGTACCGAACGCCACAGGTGTGCGCGTGAAAACGACGTACACGCGTCCGAACCGGGCGAGTGCTGGAAGCGATCTGGCTTGGTTTGTGTTGTGGGGGTGGGCGGAGGCTGCGCGGGGTTAGAGGGGAGGATACTGATCAGTACCAGGTCCCGGGCATCAGAGCCTGCGTGATGCTTGCGACGCGTAGTGCGTTGCTACGCAATGACACAACATGTAAATGTTGACAGTGCACTTTTTATAAATATAAAGTTTGTTTGTGTTTTAACTATCATACATATGTAACTTCCACAATAAGGTCTTAGCAGGTGTAAAGGACTCGTACGATTATACTATAGCCTATTTCATAATAGGAAATTCTCCTTTAAAATTATATTTAATTCATAAAAATCCTGACAATATTATGTTCATGCACTATATTGCGGAATTTTTGGGAAATTTTGATGACAACTTAAGCCAACAGTAAATCGATGACGACAGTATTCATTTTCAAGTTCTTATGGCGCCTTAGCCGACAAAATGACTTAAGGTGTATACCAACATTAGAGCACTTGTTTCGTCATTTCCACTAATAGTTCACTTACGCAGACACTTAATACACAAAGTTGAATCAATTTTACTTATAAAAATAATAATTAAAATATTATTTATACGATAGAACAGGAGCAACATTTAGACAGCGGTCAAATTCCCGCCAAAACGCCACGAATTTTAATTAATTTTTGTAGTTTTTTTTTTCTAGAACCTGTTTCTTTCGTGCCAGTATTTAAAAGATAGTTTTAATCATAATATATATTTTTTAAACAACCTACATAATTTGTTATGCTTAATATTTCAACGTTATTATGTTCACGTAACCAAGAGAAGTTAGTACTTCTTAGTAGTTTGTTATCAAGTGCCCGTTTGGAATTCTACGACATATCGTAGCGCAGACCTTATCCAATCTACAAAGCTATTGTCAAACCTGTATGAATTTCATACATTGAAGAATAAACGTTTATAATATAATATGCATAAGAATGTATATCCTATAAGTTCAGAAATTAAACAAAAACATTTTTACAACTGACTTCAATATACTTAAATAATTTATTGTTAATTTTTTTTTAAAACCGTTCGACCGATGTGTTGAAATTTAATTGAGACCACCTGAAAAGTGTACCCTTTGAAACAAAAATAGAATTTTCCAAATCGTTTTAGGCATTTTCGAGTAATCGGTGAACATACATAAAAAAAAGATTCCGACAAATTGAGAACCTCCCCCTTTTCTGAAGTCGGTTGAAAAAAGAAAATACGCAACAATATGATACTTTCTCAGCGAAACCTATTATAATCCTTATATCGTTGTATGATGATTGATACCTTGATGCGAATTCAATAAACATAATGTACTCATCTACAAAATTTGCATATTTATATATTTTGAAAATAGTTTAAATACCTGATTGTCTTATTACCGGATTGACCGGTAAAAGATTTCCGAAAGCAACTCTTAGCTTCAGACTTCTCAAAATAGTTTATATATAGTTTGATCCATCAGGACGAAGGCTGAACGTAAAGCTATATTAGTAGTATAGTTGTAGCACGAATGGGTCGGCTCGACCGGGGAAGGACCACGCTCTCACAGAATACCAGCGTAAAATAGCAGCTTAAAACTGCTGTGTTTCGTATGGTGAGTGTAGAGAACCGGAGGCCCTATCCTATAAAAAAAAATAAAAAAAAACGAACCACAGCATTATGATGCTGTAAATTTACGTGCTGGAGGCGTTACACTAGACCTTGGCTTTCCACGTTCCAGAGTAATTAAGCATTCTAACTATCTACCAAGGCTTTGACCTTGTAATCTTATCCAAAATGTATTAAAAAACTTCAATTACTTACTCTACATATAAAAAAGAAACAAAAGCTTCACTACAAACAAGAATATTTGCCCCGATCAATAGCCAATAGTATTAAAAGGCGTCCTGTGGTCTTTGACAAAGGAAGCGGTTACCGACGACATTCTTAATGCTCCCTCCTCGTTTGAAGGGGATGTGTTGATGCAAGGGGCGTTGGTAGCTTTTTTATCCCTTATTTGACTTCTGAATAAGGTCGCTTGAGTTACTCGTCGAATAACATTTAGTTTCCTTACAAAATTGATTAATGTGATGTTGACAGTTCGATTGTTCAACTTTTTTTTTAAAACGAAATGTAAATGTAAGTGGCCAGTATTAAAAGACCGTTTTTTTTATATTCTTTAAGCCAGCGCTTATCTACGATCCCACCTGATGGTAAGTGGTGATGTAGCAAAAGATGGTGAAGCGCACCTGCCTTGAAGACACCCACACTTTAATCGGATGGAAAGACAGATGCTGACAACTTATTCCACTCCTTTGCTGTGCGCATGATGAACAATGTAGCGAACCGTTTGATTCTAATGCGTGGTAAGTCAACAACGAAAAGGTGGAGACTGGCCGAACGTCCCGTTGTCCGATGGTGGAAGGGAGAGGGAGGAATTAAATTATGCAATTCTTGCGCACACTCTCCGAAATGCATCCTGTAAAAAACCAAATACCTGGCTTCTTTGTTACAGCCTACTAAATTCCGCTGTTGAACACAGGCTTCCCCCATAGATTGACTCATAGGGTGATACTTGCCATAGTTGCCAAGCTTGGCAGGCGGGTTGTCAACCGCAGTTTTTTATATATATTAGCCTTTATTAGGAAGACGCTACTGCATATCTGATTTGCTTCTCTGTCGCCTCTTACGACACCCACGGGATGATATGGGTTAGTGGATATTCTTATACCGCACCTAAACTGTAAAGAGGAACTTTATGAATATATTTTAAACAAATACGTACACACTTTCATGTGATGAAACAACAATTTATTTTATTTATTTTTATAGAAGAGGGGCAAACGAGCATGTAACTCAACTGATGGTAAGTGCCGTCTGCCGCCCATCACCCAGCAACACCAGGGGAATTGCAGATGAAAAAAAAGTAAAACTAAAAAACTATAAATTATAAAACTGAAGTGACAAACGAACGGCTACAGCAGCCCATGGACACTATCTCTCTCTCTCTCTCTCTCTCTCTCTCTATCTCAGGACTTAGTTGAGTAACAGTGGCAGCACTGCTATTTGGAGGTGGAAACCGTTTAGAGGGTGGTACATACCAGACAGACTTCTAAGCAGAAAAGAAATCTACCTAGTAAAGCTGCTGGAGTAAAAAAAAAATGAAAGCGTTTTATCTTATTAAAACAATTCTAATTTTGGATCCCACTGTTTTGGGTGCTACATTACGAAAACCGATGGGGAAGAAAGGTTCTCGAGTGGCAACCGACTACGTGTAAAATAAGTATAGGGCGGCCCCCTACTGATTGGTGTGGTGTTCTGGTACGAGATGTTGGAAGTCGATGGATGCAGGTAGTCAGGACCGCGTTTTGTGGTATTCGTAATGGAACCCCATAGAGCAACAATCGACTCGATAAGAGTTATTATGATGGTGGTGATATGTCAATCATCTAAATAAAAAAAAGTGTATAAATGGAACGTCGGTAACAGACAGACAGACATCGTGCTACAAACGAAAAGCCTTTTTGATCAAATTCCTTTAAAACACATAAAGCATATTTAATTTTAAACTTTGACACTTTCGTATACTTCAAATAACTTATCTTTATGAGACCGACGTAATATCGCAGGGCTTTGGAACAAGCCTGAATAACCTTCGACCTTTTGCCTCTCCTGCGGGGACAAAATAAACGACAATAAATGTACGCGAATTTCCAACGTCGCTTTTAATTTACAAGTTTTAAAAATGGATGCGCGCAACTGTGTAAACTCAGATATTAATTAAGAATTGAAAGCGATACTAATTTATTACTACATACTGTTCTCATGAAATTAAAATATTAATTACGCGCGCTATATTCCCATTTTTAATTGTACATAATTATTGAGAACTTGTAAAACAAAACATCAGAATTCATTTTAATTAAAACTCAATTAAGTATTTATGTACACACGTTACAACTCGCTGAAGAACACGCGCAATTAGATATTGATAATAACATTTTCTGCCGACTTTTAAATTGTGAAAATTATGTTAAAATTTGCAAATATAAAAATCGAACATGAGATGACTACATATTTGTGCCATTTGCCGTGGAGACTATCGGTCCGTGGGGTCCATGTCCGTGAACTCCATCCGCGGCTGGTCGTTTGCTGCTGGTGATAAGAGGGCTGGTTCTTTCCTCGCTCAAAGGCTAAGTATAGCCATTCAGCGGGAAAACGCAGCCAGCGTTCTTGGCACGATACCGCGGGGAGTAGGACTATATGATAATTAAGTTTCTAGTTTTAGTTTTTTTTTTTTAATTATTATTATAGTTTTTAATATTGTAGATAGAAATAAGTATATGTAATCGTTTAAAAAAAGATAATCAAGATGAAATGAAACAGGACGGCATCAGCATTTTCCTAATACTGTTATTGTTACAGCCTATTTAAACTCCCTACTGAAGTTCGCCATAGATTGCCTCATGGGCTGGGGGGGGGGGGGGATATTACCGTTTAGTAGCGGTGTAACATTTAACAGTGGTAGAGCCACGCGGCAGCTTTTGCTGTCGCACGGATGGGCCGGCTCGAACCGGGGTGGTACCACGACCTCACAGAAAACCAGCGTGAAGTAGAGGTTTACCTCTGCGTTTCGCTTGGTGAGTGCAGGTGGCCGGAGGCCCTTTTTACTGGAAATGAGGCATTCCATCTTAGTCCTCACGGGTGACAACGCATCTACATTTTGATTTGTAATAGAGGATAGATGTAGATGTCTATGGACCGCAGCAACCACTTACCATCATGTGGACTTTGTGCTCGTTTGTCACCCTTATCCTACAAAAAAGAAAACTACCCCATATTATCTCGTGGGTGTCGTAAGAGCCGATAGAGGGAAACAAGGGATCAAAATTACACAACCACAGTAGCCTAATGGCAGGGTGCGGACCGCGAACTCAAAATACTTTCATGAACCAGTCCTAACACAAACATTTTTAGCATATCAGGAGTATTTAAATGGAATATCAGTAAAGTTACCATAGATACTATTTTATTAAAAAAATCATACATGTATTCCTTTATATCATAATAACCATTTTTGTACAATATTTGTTTCATCATCATCATCATCATAACAATTACAGGCCTTCACAAATCCCCTGCTGAACAAATGCCTCCCCCAAGGAATGCCACAAAGCGTGATCTTGATCCACCTGCAATCATCGAGTTCCTGCATATTTTATCAGGTCTTACCTCCATCTAGTGAGAGGCCACTTTACCCTTCCCTCCCCGTTAGACCGCCACTCACAAACATTTTCCTCATCGTTTATCGACTCTTATATGGCCGGTATATTGGCACTGCAGCTTACTGATCCGACTGGCTATGTCGGTACTCTGCGGACATCCACATTTCGAAATCTAACACACATTTTTTTACTAGAGCCATGCTGCAGCTATATTAATAGTATAGTTGTAGCACGAATGGGTCGGCTCGACCGGACAACGCTCTCACAGAATACCAGCGTAAATTAGCAGCTAAATGCTGCTGTGTTTCGAATGGTGTGTGTACAGAACCGGAGACCCTTTTTACTGGAAAAGAGGCATTCCATCTTAGTCCTCACGGCTGACAACGCATCTGCATTTTAATTGCCAAACGAAGTTAGATGTAGATGTCTATGGGCCACAGCAACCACTTACCATCAGGTGGACTGTGTGCTCGTTTGTCACACTAATTCTATAAAAAAACGCAGATAAATTCTGATCATAGATCTGTCATTATATTCATTCAATGGTAATAAATAAATGAATTAACTTTGCCCTCTCAGTATATTTACGAAAATTTAATGTACACAAGAACAAAGGCATTAATTAGTTTTACTAAAAAATAGTTATGTACACTCAGTAAGTATTAGGAACAATCATAAGCTAGAAATATCAGTTACTCAGCTTTAAAGAGTCAGTAATTCTTTTACCAGGCCCTTTACCTTGCCTTTTACAACAAATTCCCTGAAAATATGTAGGACCTATCTTTATTATAATTTTAATTAAGCATATCTTATTTATTAAGGCCTAATAAAATATTGAAAAATACACATGATTGATATTTACCCCTGGGAATGAGGAGATCGCTACGTTCTGTTTCTAAATATTTGCATATTTAATTGTGCGACATATAAATAATATAAACTATTATTTAAAAAAAAAAAACAATTCCACTGGATTTCTTGTTACCAGGACATCGGTTTTATTCTTACCCTGTAGTAAAAGCATAAATGATTTTTAATTAGTATTCTGGTAATCTACATTGAATGAAAATTATTCAATTCCTTTCGATTTTTTCTGCCTTCACTATCAAAGTCCCATTTGATATCTAATTGTAGGGTTATCTTTGACAAATTACAGAATTGGAATTAATGTAAACTAAATTTAAAAAAAGTTAAGGTTGACAAATGAGTACAGAGTCCTCCATTTAACTTCGATTAAGAATCAAAATGCAAATGCATTGTCACCTCTGGGAACTAAGATGAAATACCTACCTCGTTACCAGTAACAAGGGACTCCGGTTCTCTACGCTCATACGAAACAGGTATTTGTATGGAGTTACGCGTCGTAAAAAATGGTTTTAAGTAGATATCAATAATTTATTCTTTAACTTCAACGCACACATACATACTGAGACATAATTTTATTAAAAGATTAAAAATGAACTCTAAGGGTCTCAAGACGTAGAGATATATTATTTTTTCTCAATAGCCCGCATGAGAAGCAGATAGCTCATCGTAATACCAGTCTCTGACAGTTCATAAAAATATGTTAGACAGTTTAAATGCATTAATTTCACAAGAACACATCCATTTTTCTGTGCTAGATTCGAACCCGCGGCCTTCAGTGCTGCAACTCAATTCTAAGTCACTGGGATAAAGAGCCATTTTAAAATGTAGACTTCCTAAAATCAAGCCTTCTATACTTACTTGGTAATAGGAAGTTAAAAATATATCATGCAGGCAAAAGGCTGCCATTATGTGATGCGCATTATGAACGCGCTGGAGTTGAGCTTGCAGCCGGTTGTTATCTTTATATATAAAAATTACGTGTCACATTGTTTGTCCGCGATGAAATCCTAAAATACTGAACTGATTTTAAAGAAATTTGCACACGCTGTGCAATTTGGACCAACTTGCGAGATAGGATAGTTTTATCCTGATAAGTGACACTCAATATTTTTTGTATTACGAATTTAAACATTTTTTAAACGAAGGGTCGTCGAAAAGGGCAGAACAACGTCTGCCTGGTCAGCTTATTATATTATAATTTTTACTTTGTAGTCTTTACTGCTTAGGAGCTAGTCTGTACAGGTATCACTAGCCTATCACAGCATTGCATGCTATATTTGTTTATAAAAATTTAAGTGACGTACAAAGTTTCAACCCACCTGATGGTGGCTTCTACAACTTCAAATACAGTTGGCTACAGTTGTGTTGACTCTGTGGACTAAAACATCATTCCATCTAAGTCCACAGGTGATACCGAATCTCTAGACATCTTTATTTGAAGTTTTTTTTTTTATAGAATAAGGGTGACAAACGGCACAGTCCACCTGATCATAAGTGGTTGCTGTGGCCCATAGACATGTACATTTATATTCGTTTGCGAATTAAAATGCAGATGCATTGTCAGCCGTGAGGACTAAGATAGAATTCCTCTTTTCCAGTAAAAAGGGTCTCCGGTTCTCTACACTCACCATACGACAGTGTACACGGCAGTGTTAAACTGCTATTTTACGCTGATATTCTGTGAGAGCGTGGTCTTTCCCTAGTCGAGCCGACCCATTCGTGCTATAATTATACTATTAATATAGCTGCAGCATGGTTTTACCACGTATAAAGTAAGTTGCTTGCATGTGGCCACTTCAGGTTAACTGTATCTTCGTTATAACTTCTTATGTTTATGCAAACATTACACATTTAAATGAAGTTTCATGCTACGGATTTTATCGCGTATAATACCTTACATTATATTCCCGACGTTTCGAGTACATTACGGCACCCATGGTCAATAGAGAAAATGGCTGGGTGCTACCATCTGCTTGGGATTCTATAATTAAAATTAAATCCCAATCCAAGCATACAACTGCAAAACTTCAAGATACTATAAGGTCATTATGCGTGGAATGGACTAAAACTTAATAATTATAAACCGAAGGTAACCATGGTTGTGACAATGGGACTTCAACATCTCAGTCCTCTCGTGGCCATAGGTGCTTTAAAGTACTCGAAACGTCGGGAATATAAAATCAGTTAATATACGCGATATAACAATATAATAGTAAAAACGTAAATAACTAGTTTCATTTAAATATATCTTCATTTGTCATAAGCTTTGTAAATAAATCTAATTTTTCAGAGTTATATGCTAGTGGAACGGGATATTTGCCATAAACGCAGTAATACGTGGTAGAGAAAACTGTAGCTAGATTATGTT
Source organism: Parnassius mnemosyne (assembly GCA_963668995.1). NCBI lineage: Eukaryota > Metazoa > Arthropoda > Insecta > Lepidoptera > Papilionidae > Parnassius > Parnassius mnemosyne. The sequence goes on from CAVLGL010000091.1 coordinate 25,484,279, forward strand.
TGAAGCACCCACGTTCAACCACGCTCCCATAGAATACAAGCGTAAAATAGCAGCTTAATGCTGCTAGCTTCTTATGTTAAGTGTAGAGAACCGTAGAGCCTTTAACTGAAAGTGAGGCATTCCATCTTATTCCTACATTTTTGGATATCAATGGACCTTAGCAACCACTTACCATCAAGTAGACTATAAAAAAATATAATTTTGCACAGTACCTTCACCTTAATCCTGTGGTAATAAAGGAGGAAAGAATTTAGTCTTGCAGTAGTAAATGCTCCAAGCTCCAAGTCTTTGTTTACAAGACAGTTGCATTGATAATTGAGACAAAACTGTCAAGGCAAGTGATTAAAAGTACTGAGAGGACCCTTTCAGGGGCGAAGAAGAAAGATTTTCACGCTCCATAAAAGAACAAAGGTAAATAACGTACGGAGAGTGTATTCGGGAACGCTTCCTTGCGCTCGATTAAAACGGTTTAAAGGTACACGAACAAGGCAATATCTGTCGGCGGGTTAAACTGTGTACGTACGTGTTTATAATACTTGACATTTTAATATTATATAGGAAATATATACATGATATAAAGAGCCGTGGTAGATCAGCGGCTAAATGCATGCTATAAATTTGGGTACGTGAGCAACCCGGGTTCGATCCCGGCCGGCACCGATGTTATTATTAATTGCAATTTTAAGTGCTGATTTACCTCGTGCTTGGAGGTGAAGGAAAACTTTACTACTTTATTACTATTGCGGATATTTCCTTGTCCTAAAACTCTTTCAGAAATGAGAATAGGCCTGTGCTCTACAGTGAGAAGTTTGTAAGCTGTAATTTTCAATTTTTGATTTGAGTAGAATCAGGCGTAACTTTGCAGAAATCCATTATGTTAACGATGTACAAAACCAATTAACTAAGATCGGAGTAACAAAATAAATTGAAACGCCTCCCACCCTCCCTTAATTTCGTGCACTATCCCCATCACCACTAATCCCAGCACCACTACTCCTATAACCACTACACTAGGAAAGACACAACACATTCGATAAAACGACACGCGTTACGCCTCTAGACGAGGCATCCTCAGGTGAAGTAGACTGCGATAGCTGATCGATCTTAGCTAGTTGATTTTTTATATCGTTAAATTAATATATATTATATTTTTTCCATTGACTAACTGCGAAAAGGTATTGGATAGATTTCCTGATGTTACGTCATCCCGTGGGAAGATGGAGCGTGTACGCTACATGGTCACTGAGCAAGGTGTCGTGTTTATCGATGTACAAGATACTCCGAACTTTGCATCAGTATAAATCTTCAACATGCTTCATGAATAAATAATATAACCTCTTATAAAAGTTAAAGTAAAAGTTACAGCCTATATATGTCCCACTGCTGGGCACAGGCCTCCTCTCACTTTTGAGAGGGTTTTAGAGTAATGCAGTATTCGCTGCGCTGCCCCAATGCGGTTTGGCGGAAAATAAATATCTTCGCAAATTATTTTTTGAAAACTTACAGGTTTCCTTACGATGTTTTCCTTCACAACAATTTCATTGGTAGCGGCGGGAATCGAACACGGGTTGCCCGTGCACTGTGAAAGAACAAGGGCAGAAAAATAGTTGACAAAAATTATTGCGTCTAGAAATGGGTTATATATAAAATAAGTTTTATTATTTTTTTATGATTTTCAAATAAAAATGTATTTTAATTAATGTAACAGAAAAAAACAAACATTTTTGGGAATATCAAATGACTTGAATCATTTTACTCTATTCAAGTGTTGCACATTTACTATATTCATACTATTTTCGTAACTTTGTAAGACTACCAACACAACACACAAACACAAAATATTTTTGTATTAAAATACTATCAGTTATAATAAAAATAAACGTAATATGGTTGAAAATAAGTCTCTTACAAAGAAATTCCTATAATAGTACATTATCTCAATCATAGTACTATGTAACAATTTCATTTAATGTTATAGCAACACTAGCTAAAACAAAACGTCACTGTTTTTTTACTGGCTTTACGGCTCATGGGTTCTAGCCTTTCTGAGAATGTCACTGTATAACACAAAGGCCCTGGAGCCATGCCAGAAATATACATGTATAGAATGCAAATATATAATATAGATAGAATAATCTAAACTTTCAATTATGTAGGTAGTTACATTATGTTCAGAATGTATTAAGCTAACATCAAACAACCACAGGACGCACGACTTTTTCCAAGTGACATAAGACATAACCTAAAACAGTTCAAATAAAAATATCTTTTTTGACACCTTCTCAGGACAAAATTCTTTGACAGAGTTATTAAGAGACTGACGTTTAACATTTTAAGATACTTTTTGGTATATAGACGCTACAATTCCTTCTCAACTAATTTTATGTATGAAAGTCTGCCATTATTCTTTATAGCGAGCGTTAAGCCCCTGAGCTGCCACGGTTCTTAATGTCTTATAATTGCAGCTTAAATAAATTTGTACTATAGTGTGCAAGTTTTCGAGAGGCAGTGTGTCCCCGTAAGCAAAGTTAAGGGTTGTCCTCCATTATCCTCCTCCTTGATCCGTGGCGCAGTGGCTTAGCAACGAGTTGCACACATCCTTCTAAAACCACACCACACAGCACCCGACTCTAGAGAGCTTGAAACGTTTAAACGTTGTTGAGCCAAGCTGCAGCTATACTAGCAGTGTAGCTGTAGCACCAATGATCGGCTCGATCGGGGAAGGACCACGCTCTCACAGAACACCAGCGTAAAATAGCAGCATAACGCTGCTGTGTTTCGTATGGTGAGTGTAGATAACCGGCGACCCTTTTTTACTGGAAACGAGGCATTCCATCTTAGTCTTCACGAGTGACAACGCATCTGCATTTTGATCCGTAATCGAAGACAGATGATTCGTGGCATTCCATGAGGGAGACTTATCAGCAGTAGACTTGCGATGGGATATAATGATGATGATACATGGGCATTCGCACTAAAGTTGTGATGAAGACGTAAGAGAATGCATTACACAAACTTATCCCAGGGCTTATTAAAAAATCAATAGATGACGATACGACTATCTCAAAGATGTATAATAAATGTATAGTAAAGCAGACAGGCAACAAGGGGTAATGTGAAACTGCGAAACATCAAAATGTCACGTTTGTTTATTTTTGTGCTTTTCCACACCTACGTGAAATTTGTTTTAACAATTACTGGCAAAAATTGACTTTCTAAACATGGTACAGCGAAACTGCAGTGATACTGCAAGCTACATTATAGCTGTTGCACGAGGAAGGAACACGCTCTCACAGAATACCAGCGTAAAATAGCAGAGTACTACTGTTGTGGTTCGTATTAAGTGTAGGGAATCGGATGCTCTTTTTAATGGTAAGGAGGTATTCTATCTTAGTCTTCTGGGAAAACAGATATAAATGTATATGTGCCACATCATCCATGAATCGTCAGTGGACTGTGTTCTCGTTTGTCACACTTATTCTTTAAAAATAAAAAAATGCAATAAAAGAAAGATGATGAATAATTTGCGTAAGAATTTCGTATAGAATTCTTTAAACAGAAAAGACGCGGTAGAGCCACACTACAGCTAGTTTATAGTTGTAGCACGAAGGGGTCGGCTTGACCGAGGTTGGACCACGCTCTCACAGAATACCAGCGTTAACTAGTAGTTTTATTTCGTATGTACAGTGGTGCAGAGAACAGAATACCCTTTTTTATATGATCGGGTGACAAACGAGCACACAGTTCACCTGATGGTAAGTGGTTACTGTGACCCATAGACATCTACATCTATCCTCAATAAAGACTCAAGATGCAGATGCGTTGTCACCCGTGAGGACTAACATGGAATGCCTCTTTGCTAGTAAAAAGGGTCTCCGGTTCTCTACATTCACCATACTAAACACAGCAGCGTTAAGGTGCTATTTTACGCTGGTTTTCTGTGAGAGCGTGGTCCTTTCCCGGTCGATCCGACCCATTCGTGCTACAACCATAATATAGCTGCAGCATGGCTCTACCACGTAGAAAACTTCCACGTAGAAAACTTTTTACTGGAAAAAAGGCATTCCAACTTAGTCTTCAGGGGTGACGACGCATCTACATTTTGATTCCTAACTGAGGATAGATGTAGATGTCTATATCCCACCTAAACTGGAAGTTAATAATATTTTAATTCACCATTTGGCGATTTAACATCCAACCCTGACTGCCAAGCGTGGCAATTATGGCAAATTTCCTCTGAGGAAATCTATGGTAATTTATTTATTAGTCGAGATATATCAATATAATATAACGGAAACCAGCCCGACTCAATCAATCATATATTAATATATAATATCTCGACTACGTTCAGCAATTGATTTTGATAAACTATAATGATGAATATGAATATTATGCCGTGTAGTTATGACGTAAGAAAATCTATTACCGTATATCGTACCGTGGGTTTCATAGGAGGCGATATAGGGAAACAAAGCAGGATATAGACAGTAGTGATATACGTGGTAGAGCAACGCTGCAGCTGTTATAGTTGTAGCAGGAGTGAGTCGACTGGACAGGGGAAGGACCACGCTGTCACAGAATACCATAGAAAAATAGCGACTTATTACCGCCATGTTTCGTATGGTGAGTGTAGAAAACCGGAGACACTTACTACTGACAATGCGGCATTCTATCTAAGTTCTCAAGTGTAACAATGCATCTGTATTTTGATTCTTAATTGAAGTAGATGTAGATGTCTATGGGCCATAGATTTATTTACAATTAAGTGGACTTTGTGCAGTTTTATCACCTATATTCTATAAAAAGTGTCTTTCTAATAACTACTACTTTGCTTGCTTCTTGATAACAGTTTAAAATAATAAAAAAATACGATTGCCAACCTGCCTACCTATGATACACCCGCTATGAGACAATCTATGGGGGAGGCCTATGTTCATCAGTAGACATTTGATAGGCTGTATTAAATGATTTTAGTTTGTAAAATTATGAATAATGATGAATAATATTCTAATTAACATTGGATCACAAATGTTCCATTCACAAATCGACGCTACACCCACTTTTGGTTTACCAAGTCACATTCCGCGGGAGCATCCAGAATCCGGTCGCTTGAACCGGTCGTTCGAAATTTAAACTTTAAAAATTCCATTAAAAGATTTAAACCGCCACTGAAACGATTAAACAGAGACCAGACACAAAACACCTGTGCATCAACATCAGTATTGAAAACGAAAAAAATATATCCCAAAACAAAACCAACTACTTGAAATCAGATGGGCTGTCGACAAATTTACATTTGCCGTCCGTAACTCTAAAAGCAAGCAATTTTAAACCTTAACACCTATGTGATAAGATCTTTACTAATTTGCATTGACTCAAAGAGCAGGCCTTTCTTTAAAAAAAAAGGCCAATGTCGAAAAAATGGAACGGGTTGGCTGTGAGAACAAAAAGTTTGGGCACGATGCTACCTCCTTTTTTATTCGTTCATAACGTTGTAATTTATCTGTAGTCCGGTTGCGTAAACATTGTTTTAGGGTTTTGGTATTTATTGGCCTGAATTTTTCTTTTACGAATGATTAATCTCTTACGGTCTGTTTTATTGATTATGGATAAAAAAAAACTGAAGAGAAAGGTTTTCCCTTCCCTTTTTACTTGAAAGTAAAAACAAAGTAGCCTACTAAATTCTATAGAACAGTTTTTTATTTTTTATGAAACGCTGTTTATATTAAACATCTTTAAGAATAACACTTTATTTTAAATCCTATACCACGAATGCGTCACTCCAAAATTAATAAAATAGTTTTAACAGGCTCAGGTAGGAACATTGATATTTTCGATAGAAATATAAATAAACTTCGCACTAGACCGTTTCACTACTTAAAGTCAAGTCTACATAATTTTTTACTATCTCTAATTATATCTAAATCTAATATATAAAAATGTATGCTTGTTTGTTCATATTTTATGCGGGACCATACTGTTCATCAGATTGCGCTAAAACTTTATCAATTTTTATTGCGCGAAAGTTATAGGTTTAGGTATAGTACCATTAACTTACAGTAGATGACGCGCGTATCGTAACGGCAAATTTATTTGAAAGTCACAAGTTATACACGTGGTAGAGCCACGCTGCAGGTATATTATGTTTGTAGCACGAATGGGTCGGCTCGACCGGGGAAAGACCACGTTCTCACAGAATACCAGCGTAAAATAGCAGTTTAACGCTGCTATGTTTCGTATGGAGAGTGTAGAGAACCGGAGACCCTTTTTACTGGAAACGATGCATTCCATCTTATTCCTCACGGGTGACAACGCATCTGTATTTTGATTCGTAATCGAAGATAGATGGAGATGTCTATGGGCCACAGCAACCACTTACCATCGGTGAACTGTGTGCTCGTTTGTCACCCTTATCCTATAAAAAAAAGTCATGTACCTATCATTCAATTTCAATGAATGTAATTCATAATTCATTTATTGCATGTCACAAAGTACGATCCTAGCATATTAAGACGGAGTGTAAATGTTAATTAATATAGAATTAAATTAAATTACAACATTTACAGTATATAATCTTTACATTATTGTTAATTAATTTATAAAATGTCAAGCAAAATAATAGACACACATTTATTTTAAAATTAAGTGTCAATAAATATTTTATCTCAACTATTTGTCAGTTTTCATTCATGTAAATAAGATTTTAAATTTTAATGAAAATATTAACAATGTCAAATAAGTAAATCAAATAATAAATTTTGTCAAAATATTTAAAATTGATTTATAATTTATCATCAAAATATATATGATTTTTACAATAAGCATTTTCTTAAGTACTATTTCAAATTTACTACACTGGAGGGCTTTTATTGTATTAGGTAAATGGTTGTAAACACTTATAGCCGTATAGTAGGGACTATTTTTAAATATTGTAAGATGTGTGGGAGTAGCAAACAGACTATATCCACGGTGACGTGCGCTGTATCGACTGGGTCTATCTCCAATTCGTTGAAAATTATGAGGATTTTTCCTAACAAAGCGGCATAATTCAAAAATGTATATGCACATTACAGTTAATAAGTTGTATCTAGGGAACAACCTTCGACATGAATCTCTTGGAGCTACGAATCTGATGATTCTAAGGCAACGTTTTTGGAGCACGGATACCGCGTGTACCCCGGTAGAATTGCCCCAGAATATTATGATACCGTATTTTATCCAGGCAGCGGCGTGGCTGTGGTACGCAGTAAGCGCGCACGGCTCGTTTGTATTCCTACGTAGCTCCCACAGGGCATAGCAAAAGCTTCTCAACTTACTTACTACGCTCTCTATACGATCTTCCATGAAAAAGTTGAGTCTATTATCACCCCGATGAGTGAAAATGTGCGAACTTCCTCAATATTTATACCCAGGTAAGATATAGCGAGTGGAACTTCTGATCTCTGATATGGGCGAAACTGCGTTATTTTGGTCTTTTCAATATTTAATAGTAATCCTACTAACTCCATTTCATCCACAATTTTGCTAAGGCACTGAGCAATTTTTTTTCTGCAGACTATATAAATTATTTTGTTCACAAGTAATTATAAGTGTCGCGTCATCTGCAAACAAAACGACTCTATGTGATATTACTAAAGGGAGTTCGTTGATATAAGTAGAGAACAACAAGCATCCTAAGACGCCACCCTGCGGTATAGACTAGATAGTGGTGGCAGTGGACGAATATATTTCATTTATCACTCTTCTATTTTCATTTAAATTGGATACCTGTACGTACTGTTTTCTATTCGCAAGATAAGAAGTGAGCCATTCGTTCGATTTCCCTTGTATTCCTAGCAAACATAGCTTTTCTAGCAAGTGAACATGCAAAACGCGGTCGTATGCTTTGGTCATGCCCGTAAAATAGCTACAGCACGTCTTTCCCCATTTAGAGCATTGAGAATTTGTAAGATGCAGTCAAATGACAGCGGATGTGGGAGAATGATCTTTTCGGAAGCCATGCTGATATCTATTAAAAATGGTGTATTTTTCAAAAAAAAAAAATATTGTACTACAAATTATTCTCTCAAAAATTTTTGAAATTACAGACAGTAATGCGATGGGACTTGGAGGGTGCGAATTACTTCGCGTACATCCACTCGATAAAATAAAATGATGTGTCTTACCTAGTTTGAAGAGCACCTCCCACTACTACCCACCCCCACACTAGGATTTTCTCCTGTATCGTGGAGGCAGTTTACAAACATACATTGCACGAGGACAAAAATCCAGACCCGGAACAATTATTTGTAGGCCATACAAATACTTGATCCGTGCGGGATTCGAACCCATGGCCCCCAGCGCAACAACTCATTGCTAAGCCACTGCGCCACGGAGCCGTCAATCATTAATCGTAGCCCACATAGTTTTATATTTATTACGTGACGTTTGTACTCCTTTTAATGTAAGACTTTCTTTTTTCTGTGGCTATAATTCTTTTATAATCATTCCTTTCTTCTTCATTCATTTTATTCTTGTATTATGATTCCTAATAAAACAATATAACCCTTCCAAATTTAAAATGCCATTTTCACTATTATTTCTTCTGCGGCTGCAACGTGACGGGTACCAGATAGCAAAAAAAAAAAACTTATCGTAAAATTGTTAAACTATTTTTTTTTTCACAGAGGTATTTACGTTTAATGCACGTTACAATTACTGTTTTATTTTTTATAGGATAAGGGTGACAAACGAGCACACAGTCCACCTGATGGTAAGTGGTTGCTGCGGCCCATACACATCTACATCTATCCTCTATTACAAATCAAAATGCAGATGCGTTGTCACCCGTGAGGACTAAGATGGAATGCCTCATTTCCAGTAAAAAGGGCCTCCGGCCACCTGCACTGACCAAGCGAAACGCAGAGGTAAACCTCTACTTCACGCTGGTATTCTGTGAGGTCGTGGTACTACCCCGGTTCGAGCCGGCCCATCCGTGCGACAGTAAAAGCTGCCGCGTGGCTCTACCACTGTATGTACGCGTCTTAGGTATGTATGTTAGTTAATATTTTGTATATAATATGAGGTTATATTTATGTATAAGTGAATATAAACGGTTGTGTATATCTAATCTAAACTATATATATATATATATATATATATATATATATATATATATATAAAATAATTGCTGAACGGTAGTCTCGCATAACTAAAAAACGGCTTGACCGATTTTGATTGAATTTTGTGTGTGTGTTTGAATGTGTCCCTGGATGTAGATTCACATTTGGACCCAGTAAGCGGCACTATTGTCGTGATTCCGAAATCATCCCTGCAAAGTCGTGGCGAAACGCTAGTAAATAAGTAAAAATAGAGGAGGTTTCAATTTTAAGGAGAGTTAAGAATTTTGTGAAAGCAGCCTTGAGTTGCATATTTTAATCAGTCTACACTTGCACAACTACCGGCATAGGTGTGACATGGACATTAAACATGATCTTTGTTTTGTCCATGTTCATCTTAAGACCTATCCGTTGGGAAACACTATTAAGGTCATTGAGCATAGTGCTTAAGTCCTCCAGCGATTCTGCCATAAGGACTATATCGTCGGCAAATCGAAGGTGAGTGATGTACTCGCCATTGATGTTGATACCGTATCCTTTCCAGTCCAGAAGCTTGAAAACATCTTCCAATGCAGCGGTAAAGAGTTTCGGGGATATGACGTCACCCTGTCTTACACCTCTCTGCAATTGGATAGGTTTCGTACTCTGGTTCTGTACTCGGATAGCCATCGTAGCCCTACTGTACAAGCACTTCAACACTTCGATATACCGACAGTCAACTTGGCATCGCTGAAGGGACTGCAGCACCGCCCAAATTTCGACGGATGTCCATGTCACACCTATGCCGGTAGTTGTTGGGAACACTAAGCTCGAAGTTGTTGACGAGTATGTTTACCTGGGACAAATAGTCAGACTAGGTAAGTCCAACTTCGACCGAGAGGTCAATCGACGGATTCAACTCGGTTGGGCAGCGTTCGGGAAATTACGGCACATCTTCTCGTCAGGTATACCTCAAAACTTGAAAACGAGACTGTACACCCAGTGCGTGTTGCCAGTGATGACATACGGAACTGAGACGTGGTCCTTCACTGCTGGCCGGATGAGGAAGCTCAAGATCGCTCAGCGAGCTATGGAGAGGGCTATGCTCGGAGTTTCTCTGCGTGATAAACTCAGAAATGAGGATATCCGCAGTAGAACTAGAGTGACCGACATAGCCCAACGGATTAGTAAGCTGAAGTGGCAATGGGCCGGCCATATAGCTCGAAGAACCGACAACCGATGGGGAAGAAAGGTTCTCGAGTGGCAGCCTCGTACCGGCAGGCGAAGTGTAGGGCGTCCCCCCACTAGATGGAGTGACGACCTGGTAAGATATGCAGGAAGTCGATGGATGCAGGTGGCTCAGGACCGTGCTTTGTGGCATTCTTTGGGGGAGGCCTATGTTCAGCAGTGGACTTGTGAAGGGCTGTAATGATGATGATGATGACACTTGCACTACTGGAAATGAGGCTCATTTCCATAGAATCCCATTTTAGTTAAGATTTGCCTTAATGGTAAGTTTTTTATTGGAAAGGGGGTAAAGTAGCATACGTCTCACCGGATGGTAAGTGAATACCGTCGGCATCATGCCCGGCAGGCGGAATTACGATCGCTGTACCAAACGTATCGCAACTTTGATTCTTCTCCTTATTCTCCCAGCCTATACCGCTATTCTAGCCCATGGACACAGGGAAGGCTACATACGTTGTCACCTCTGAAAACTGTGATGGATTAGAATAGAATAGAATAGAATGATTTTTTATCAATATTCATTATTACATGATACTTATTGAAAGTCATTTTATATCATTATTTTTTTACATCATTATACCTATATCACTGGTTCGGAAAATACCTCTGTCCTGGGAAGAACCAGCAAGAAAACCAGCGGGATTTTTTTTAAAAACATAATTCCACTTAAGAATAATTTGGTTTATACAATTTTAAATGAATTTTCATAGAACCAGCATGGTTGCGGTCACCTCACAGCCTGTAGTTATACAAGGTCTCTATTCTATTCTGACCGTAATGCAGATATTTGGCGTCAGAAATAGGTAATAGGGTAAATTAACCTACCCAGATCAACTTCCACGTATCTACGGAGGGAGGTGCAGAATCCAAATTGTATTTAAAAATTACTTTGTTGTAATTTTTATACGTCGCAGAGCTACTCTGCAGCTATATTATAATTTGGGCATGAATGATGAAGCGTCAGTATCCTAATGGCGCGGACCGCGAACTCGATAGGTCGTGGGCTCGAATCCTCCATTCAACTACTGTCGTGAACCACTTCTAACACAAGCATTTTAAGCTTACCAGAAGTGGTTAAAGGGAATATTAGTAATGTTTAATAGCATTACTAGTATTAAAAAAAAATGAGTTGGCTCGACCGAAATATTAACACGCTATCACATAATACCAACGTAAAACAGCAGCTTAATGTTGCTGTGCTTCGTATGGTGAGTGTAGAGAGAACTGAAGACCCTTATTACAGGAAAAGAGGCATTCTATTTTAGTCCTTAGGGTTGATGACGCATCTTCATTTTGATTCTTAACTGCGGATAGATGTAGATGTCTATGGCCCACAGAAAACTCTTACCATTATGTGGACTGTGTGCTCATATACCCATATTATATATAAAAAACTAACTACGTCAAGCAATTGATTTTTTTGGTTGTGGTTTATTTTCTATAGAATTAAGGTGATAAACGAGCACACAAACCACCTTATGATAAGTGTATGCTTTGTCACTACTGAGGACTGAGATGGTATGCCTCGTTTTTAGTAGAAAATAGTCTTGGGTTACAGGGCAATGTTGATTACAAATATATTTTTCTGACCTTACGAACTAATAATAACCTACTTCAATAACAAGGCTTTTAAAGAATAAGTGAAAAGCAAACTTACTATAACAAGCAAACATGGCAGATTGAATGGAGGCCTTTCAGTTACAACAATATTCTATTTGCCAAGAAAACTATATTTTTATAGTTTTATTTTTGTTTATTAGCTCATAGCAGTCCACTCTTGGACAAAGGTTGCTCCACTCGTAGAATGTTATTTAATATTAATTAATACTAACGACCCGCACCGGTTTTGCCTGTGCCTATTTTTCTGATAAAATATAGTTTATATAACTTTTTTGTTTGCCGTGTAGTGGCGGTTAAGAATATCCACTACCCCATATCTTCCTGTGGGTGTCGTAAAACGCGACAAAGGGAAACAGGCAGGAGATGGGCAGCAGCATCTTCCTGATAACAGCAAAAATACTATAAAAAAACTGCGGTTGCCAACCCGCTCGCCAAGCGTGGCAACTATGGCAAATGGCTAAAGTTACTAAGAGACGGCCCCCAGTCCCCGTCGGCCCCACTATTACTGGCTACAGTGGCGACCATGGTAACGGCGGGGCAGGGGGTGCTAAGAATCTCCGGTGGAGGTTCGGTTGCCATCTACGACGACTCAACCTGGCAACATACAATGGACGCGCCCTGAGGACTGACAAGAAGATTGTGGAGCTGGAAGAAGAGATAGACAAGTTACGCTGGCATACTATAGGATTATCCGAAGTCCGAAGTGAGGGGGAGGACACGGTAATCCTCGAATCCGGCAACTTGCTCTATTACCGGGAGGGTGACCATCTGTCCCAAGGAGGTGTCGGATTTATCGTGCACAAGTCTCTCGTTAACAACGTTGTAAAGATTGAGAGTGTGTCGACGAGGGTTGCGTACCTTTTACTCTGAATCACCAAACAGTATTCAATGAAGGTCATACAGGTTTACGCACCAACCTCGCCACACCCCGAAGAGGAGGTGGAGGAAATGTATGAGGATATCTCTAGCGCCATGCATTCCTCCAAAACCCAATATACGGTGTTAATGGGAGACTTCAATGCAAAACTAGGCACAAGAGAGAACGGTGAGCTGAAAGTAGGATAATTTGGAATAGGGCAACGGAACCCAAGGGGCCAGCAGCCGGCCGACCTCATGGAGAAAGAGGGACTCTTTATGATGAACTCTTTCTTCCAGAAGCGGCCCCACAGGAAGTGGACCTGGTCGAGCCCCGACGGTTCGACAAAAAATGAGATTGACTTCATTATGACGACCAGACGACAACTGTTCAGTGATGTCTCAGTGATTGCGAGGGTAAAAACCGGCAGCGATCACCGAATGGTTAGAGACACACTGAACCTTAACGTTAAGTTGGAGAGATCTCGTCTAATGAAGTCAACGCTCCGTCCCCCTCGTGCCCTAATCCAAAGTCCCGAAACCTTTCAGCTCGAGTTACAAAACCATTTTCAGTGCCCAGAAGACCGCAATGAAGTGGACGATGTGAATGACAAGCTCGTGGAAACTGTCCATACGGTCGGAGCTAAGTTCTGCAAGACCCGCCGCAGAAAAACACAAAAACTCTCCGATCACACTCTTAATCTCATGGCTGTTAGACGGGAGATGAAGCTACATTCTTCAACAGATTTGACAGCATACAGGCAACTGAGCAGACATATCTCCAAATGCATGCGGCGGGACTTACGCAACTTAAATACTGCTCGTATTGAAGAAGCGATCGAGCGGAACCAAGGCTCCAAAGTCTTTGCCAGAGATCTGTCTGCCAGAAAGAGCCAACTGTCAAAACTGAAGACAGAATGTGGCAGCATCGTTTCCGGGGCACCTGAGATTTTAAATGAGATTGAGAGGTTCTACGTCATCGTTAGAGTCACTGATCACACGCGAGTGTGAGTAACGATCCAAGAGCGAGTCTTATCCGACATTATTCCGATGATATCCCGGACGTCAGTCTGAGCGAGATTAGAATGGCTCTCTAGCACCATAGAAACGGCAAGGCCCCAGGCGAGGATGGAATTACAGCGAAGCTTCTGAAAGCGGGTGGAAAACCGGTATTTGAAGTCCTTCAAAAGCTCTTTAATTCCGTCCTCCATGGTGGCATTACACCGGAGGCGTGGAGCAGAAGTGCGGTGGTCTTGTTCTTCAAGAAAGGCGACAACGCTCTCTTGAAGAAGTACAGACCGATTTCCCTTCTGAGCGGCGTCTATGTGCTGTTTTCGAGAGTCATTACGAATCGTCTCGCGTGCAGACTTGACGACTTCCAGCCTCCCGAACAAGCCGGTTTCCGAAAAGGCTTCAGCACCATAGACCACATACGTACCCTTTGGCAAATTGTACAAAAGTCCGAAGAGTACAATTTTCCACTATGTCTGGCGTATGTGGACTATGAGGAAGCTCTTGATTCCGTCGAAATTTGGGCGGTGCTACAGTCCCTTCAGCGGTGTAAAGTTGACTGTCGGTATAACTAAGTACTGAAGTGTGTGTACAGTAGGGCTACGATGGCTATCAGAGTACAGAACCAGAGTACGAAACATATCTAACTGCAGAGAGGTGTAAGATAGGGTGATGTTATATCCCCGAAACTCTTCACCACTGCATTGGAAGACGTTTTCAAGCTTCTGGACTGGAAAGGATACGGTATTAACATCATTGGCGAGTACATCACTCACCTTCGATTTGCCGACGATATAGTCCTTATGGCAGAATGGTTGGAGGATCGAAGCACTATGCCAATGACCTCAATAATGCCTCTCAACGGATTGGTCTAAAGATGAACTTGGACAAAAAAAAAGATCATGTGTAATGTCGATGTCATACCTATACCGGTAGTTGTTGTGAGAGTGAAGACGTGAGACGAGACGAGAAGATGTGCCGTAATTTACCGAACACTGCCCAGCCGAGTTGAATCCGTTAATTGACCGATTGGTCAAAGTTGGATTTATCTAGTCAGAATATTTGTCCCAGGTAAACATATTCATCAACAACTTCGAGCTTAGTGCTCCCAACAACTACCGGCATAGGTGTGATATAGACGTTAAATATGATATTTTGTTTTAGGTGGAAATTAGGAATAACCGAAATTAAATGTGATAAAATTTATTAAAAAAATGTTTTTTTTTTCAATGTGTAGTCTTCGCATAAATTTAATATGTTTATGGCAAAAAACATTCATATAAAATTGCCCATCTATGGGCATCATATTCGGGGCAATGTTTAAACCGCCGGCCGCTTAACGTTTCGCCGCTGAGCGTAGCAGTTTACTGACGTATAAACGTTGTAAATTTTATTTTAGAGATTATGAATAACTAGGTGACTTGGCTTCGCTTGGATTAAAATCTGGTAAAAGCAAAGTTATTCCAATTACTTTTTCACTTAAATATTACGAAGAGAAAAAGACCAACGAAGAACGCTCGGTTTAAACTAAGCATTTATTTTTTTATTTTAAAAGACCTAAGTGCCTTTGTAATACATACTAACGTACGCCTCATAAAGCAACGAGTCGGCTCATTTTATCGCCACTCCTTTTTTACAAATATACTAACTGATTCCATCATCATCACCATCATCATTACATCCCTACAAAAGCAAACTGCTGAACAAAAGTTCCCTCATGACCTTGGCGCAAGTGCAAGCAATAAGCTGATAAAGTTTTACCACAATCTGATGACCAGTACGGCAGCGCATGAAATTCGAACAAACAAAAATTAAGTTTTCTATATTAGATTTAATTTTATAATAAGTTTTTTAGCGGTACGATCTCTATAAGCATTTCAAACGTCTATTTGTTGCCATTATTAAAATAAAGCAAAAATTTTCATGCTATCAATACATAAATAAGCATTTTTAATTTTTTTTCTATCTGTCAGTCTATCAGGTCTAATCTTCGTACCGGCTGAACCCATTGTAATAAAATTTGACGAACAGACGAGTAAATAGAGATCAATGCCAGAAGTGAAATGAGCTATATTTTATACGAAAAATAAGTGCTACCAGGCAAAGCCGATACGGGTCGCTAGTATATAGCTCGAAGAACCGACAACCGAAGAAAGGTTCTCAATTGGAAGTGTAAGACGTCCTCCTACTAGATGGAGTGACGACCTGGTAAGCAAAGCGATCGATGCAGTCGATGGATGCAGTTGTCTCAGTGCCGTGCTTTGTGGCATTTCTTGGGGGTGGGCCTATGTTCACAGTAGACTTGTGAAGAGCTGTAATGATGACGATGATGATGTTTAAAAGTAGACCATTATGTGCTCATAAACAAAAATGAAAATATAAAAATATAGTTTTCTTGGCAAATAGAATATTCTAGTATTTGTAAGACCTCCATTCAATCCGCAGTATTTGCTTGTTATGGTAAGTTTTCTTTTTAGTTATTCTTTAAAGACCTTGTTATTGAAGTAGATTATTATAAGTTCGTAAGGTCAGAACACAAATACACAAATAAAACATTTGTAAGTAATTGAAAATTATAGTTGTAATCAAAATACTCCGGGCTGAGCTTCAGAACGGCTGAACCGATCATAATGAAACTTTACTTACAAATAAACAGCAATGCCAGAAGGGATATAGGCTATATTTTAACCAAAAATCTTGAAGATAGTTTTTAAAGAAACAAGTAGTTGTTAAATTAAATGTTATTTTTATAGGATAAGGGTAACAAACGAGCACACAGTCCACCTGATGGTAAGTGGTTGCTGTGGTCCATAGAAATCTGCATCTATCCTCGATTACGAATCAAAATGCAGATACGTTGTCACCCGTGATGAATAAGATGGATAGCCTCGTTTCTAGTAAAAAGGGTATCCGGTTCTCTACACTCACCATACGAAACACAGCAGCGTTAAGCTGCTATTTTACGCTGGTATTCTGTGAGAGCGTGGTCCTTCCCCGGTCGAACCGACCCATTCGTGCTACAACTATACTACTAATATAGCTACAGCATGGCTCTATCACGTACAAAAGTCAAGGTCTTTTGTTTTGGTGTTTTTTTTAAATTAGTGAAACTTCAACAACTTATCAATAGAAAACGATAGTGGAAATAATTTAAAATTAAAAATTTTGTACAGCCGACTTCAATATAAGTTATTTAAGAATAACTTAAAAACTATTGGTCTGACCTTGATCAAATTCATATGGGACCACACGAGAAGTACCAGCTTTCAAATAAAAAAAGAATCATCGAAATCGGTTCACCCAGAAAAAAGTTCTGAGGTAACACACATAAAAAAAAAACGAAAAAAAAAAACACATACAGTCGAATTGAGTACCGGCTCCTTTTTGGAAGTCGGCAGAAAAAAGGACAGTTGACGAAGAAATACATATACTTTTTTAACAGCTTTACTATCAAATAACGTTGCGCTACACTGATAACTAATTAGGCTGTCACACGAGAATTTTATTTCCTCAACAGCAGTTTGTTAAATATATTGATAAAAAGAAGAAGTAGTCTTGCTGGCATGGCGACTGTACAATAACAACTTTCTAATTATACTTTTTTCATTTCAGTTTCTTTTTTACTGTACTTTCTTCTACATTTTGTTCTTATAGGCTAATCGTTGTCTGAGATAGAACGTTTTTAACCTCTGACTAAAAAGAGGGGTGTTGTATGTTTAACCTGTGTATCTGTGTGTCTATCTGTGGCATCGTAACTTGAACGAAAATGTTCTTAGCTATGATTCAAGAAAATCTTTTCGGTCGTTTGAAGAATTTCAGCTCTTTTTGTTCCGGCATTTTTTTTTAATTTTCAATTAAATTTTATTTAGAATTAAATCAGCCATTGGTATAATTCATGCATATATAATAAATTAGTATTTACTTATAAATATATTAAAACGTATTTACTTATATACTTAAATTCAAATTAAATTATAAGCTTTACAAATATGATCTTTCTCACCCCTAGAGTTGTTAAAACTCGTGTATTTTAAATGAAGCCGAGATATATTTCAAAAGAAAATACGATTGTTAGCAGTAACGAGGCTTTTGTAGTTTGTCTTGTGAATAATACTTACAGTCGCAATACTAGGAGATTGAACATACCCTAACAGATTATGTTTTCCTGGTACTATCCTTAGCTATTGGTAGTGTCACACACATAGTTGATTGCGTTGTATACGAACTTAATGAATTGATTTGTATATGAATGAACTTAGATTTACATCTAACAGATCAATTTATAGGTTACGATCATTTTGAAGACTGTCATAAATCCTTTGTTGAACATATCATAGCAATGATGTTATTATATTTAATTAATAAATGTTTTATACGGCCTGTATTTAATTAAAAGCCAGGGCTTGAAAACAATCCCACCTGGTGGTTGGTGATTAAGCCCTAGATGGTAAATCGCACTGTCTTAGCGTAACAAAAGCCTATTTACTCTTGCCTTGAAGACGCCCAGATTGTGTTCGGACGGAAAAACATACGCTGGCAAATTATTCCACTCCTTTGCAGTAGGTACGCATTATAAAAGGCGACGCTAACCGTTTGGTTCTAATGCGCGGAATATCGACAACAAAGTGGTGAAAACCCGCCGACCGTCTGGTTGTCCAATGGTGGAAACTTGTGATTGGCTAGTAGACAAAAATAAGGCGCGGCCATTGGCCATTGTTACTTTGAATTTCAAGCTATTCTCGTTTCTGTCACTATTATTAAATATTAGTTAATTTGTCAACAGGAAGAAATTTTTGGTGCTGTTTATTATTAAGCGAAAAATGTATGAAAGCTGAAGAATGCCATTTCAGTGATTCACATCAACAATACTGGTAACAGATCTTTTCAGTGCCACTGTTTAGTGAGTCTATAAGAGGATAAACTACCCCATATCACCTCATGAGTATATGACACTTTCCTACCTAATCAAAAAAAACATTCATATGACTTCCGCTGCTGCATCTAGACATAAAGACGTTAATTCTAACACGTACAGAACTTACTGCGTATGGAAATTCACTTCTCCATATCATCGTGAGGGTTTCGGAAGAGGCAGGAAGAGAAAATGAAACAGAATTAGACAGCAACGTTTTCCTGATTTCGACTCAAGATAATAAAAAACTGTAGTTGCTAACTCGTCTGCAAATCCCAGCAACTATAGCAAATATCTGCCTTATGAGGCAATCTGTGGGGGCACAGTGCACATTCAGCAGTGAACATTTATTTATAGTATAAGGTGACAAACGAGCACACACTGCACCTGTTCTACAACTACCCTCAGTAAAGGTCTAAACGCAGATGCGTTGTCACCCTTGAGGGCTAAGATGGAATGACTTTTTTACAGTAAAAAGGGTCTATGGGTCCCTACTACTACTATGGTGAGTACCATTCGAAACACAGCAGCATTAAGTTGCTATTTTCCGCTGGTACTCCTTTTGGTATTAATATAAGCGTATGGTATTATTTTTGATAGGTTGTTAAGAATAAATGAATAAATTACCTTTGCAACACAGAGGCGATAAGTTATTTCACAATCTGCGTGCCACCTCAATGGTAATAGTGATCCAGTGGCGTCAGACACCAATGATTTACCGTGCCTTACGAAGCACAAAGACAATAGCAACGGCAGTTGAGAAAACAGTCACCTTTTTGTATATACCGTGAAACATTGAACTCTTTTATTATTAACGCCACTATAGCTGTATTTAGCTTTTCGGACAGATAAAATGCTGTATTATACATTATAATTAAAGAAATGTATACTTTAACTGTCATGCTTTTCTCCCAGGGAGGTACAGGTATAGGCAGAGATGAACGACTTCCATTTGGCAAGTTCCATATATCTTCGCATACATACTCGTCGCTAAATTTGTTCCGTTTTCTATATAGTTATATTACAATTTGTTGAGCAAAGTCGGCTGGATGCTGCCCTGCCTTCTTTGCCATTCACTTGCGCAGTTACTTTGTCATTTTTTTCTCATTCATCCTTTATGTGACCAAGCAACTACATACATCATGCACTTACATATACACATACTTGGCAGTCTACCACTGTGCGATTTACGCACGACTTCTTTGGGACCACTTAGGGACCTGCAAGAAAGAAAGAAAGAAATAAGTTTATTTGGCACATAAATTATAACAAACAAAAATAAATCAAACAAAACATTTTTTTTAACTTAACAAAAATATAAAAAAGGAATAAAAAAAATGTAATATGCACCAAAATGATCTCCACTCAGCTTTAAGTCACGAATTGAAGATATACATACATTAATTCGTAACGCCGGTAGAAACCAGCTTAGTCCTTTTTAAAAAGCTGGCAACTTACCTGCAATTTTCCTGCTGTTGCAGTTGTTAGTAGGCGACGTTCAACACTTACCAACAGGTGAGCCGCATGCTCCTTTGCACCCGTTTCTATAAAATAAAAACGAAAAAACATTATATTATTCACACTTTTCCAATATCACACAATTTCTCACTCTATTATTCTTAGTTACGTCTAATATATTTTTTAATTACTGCATTTATACCGCGTTAATTTTATAAGAATGGCATCTATAAATATTAATATTTAAATTACGGTCAACTACGAACCAGTAGCAGGTTTGTTTCCCACACAAAATCCCTTCTAATCACGACAAAAGTGTAATAATTCACTTCTGATCTTTCGCGCGAAGGACATACTAACATTTGCTATAATGTCATCGATCTGGAGTAATCTAAGCCGCGTGTAACCGCCGACCACTTAACGAATGTAAATTAACGTCAAATGCAAATAGCTTTTGATATAATTTTATGAATCGGTGGAAGCATGCGATGTTTGCTAGAAAAGAGTTTGTAAATAGAAATTTCCACAAAATACATATGTACCGCGAAGTGGCTGTGTCAGAATATCCACTACCATATATCGTCCATATCGTTGGGTGTCGTAAGAGACGACAGATGGAAATTGAAACAAGTGATGGGATGAAATAACAAAAGAACTGCTGTTACCATCCAGCCTGCCATGAGTGACAACTATGGCTATATCCCCCCTATGAGGCAATCTAGGGGGGAGGCATTTTTTATATATGATAGGATGATAAACGAGCACACAGTCCACCTGATGGTAAGTGGTTGCTGTGGCCCATAGACATCTACATTTATCCTCGTTTGCGAATCAAAATGCAGATGCGTTTTCACCCGTGAGGACTAAGATGGGATGCCCCTTTTCCAGTAAAAAGGGTCTCCGGTTCTCTACACTCACCATACGAAACACAGCAGGGTTAAGCTGCTATTTTACGCTGGTATTCTGTGAGAGCGTGGTCCTTCCCCGGTCGAGCCGACCCATTCGTGCCACAACTATACTACTAATATAGCACGTATAAAACCTATGTTCAGCAATAGACTTAAATGGGCTATAATGGTTATAAGTCAAATAAACGCTATCTCAATTTAATTGTACCCAGCTCATATAGGTAGACGTTATACTTACCTTTTACCTTTATACTTTCACCTACCTTAATAATTTGGTGTTACTAAGCTGACTGCTCGAACTTAATGTCAGATGTTCCCATAATTATGTCATGTTGATTGATGTACAGGATACAGGTAGAGGACTTTATCCTGTTCGTATAATAAGGTGATTTTATAAAAGATAAAAACTAATGAAGTATCAAGACTTGTTGATAAGTTACTGGCTGACAATAAAAACACAAGTGATTTGTTGACAGGGATGCTTTAGCAGTTTTTATTATTTTATAAATTTGAAAGTTGCCATTCTTAAGTGATACCCTACATGAATTATGTCAAGGTTTGCAAAAAATATGTTGTAGTATGATTTATACTTTGGTTCATAATTTTTAACCGACTTCAAAAAGGAGGTGGTTCTCAACTCGAGTGTATGTTTTTTTTTATGTAAGTTACGCGATATCTTCGCAGATTGTGAACCAATTTTGATGACTCTTTTTTATTAAATACTTTAAGGGTGGTCCTATATAAATTTGGAGATAAAATTCTACACCTATGTTCATTGTTTTTACTTCTGGTTATAAAATTTGTATATATATATATATATAAAATTACGTATCACATTGTTTGCCCGCAATGAACTCTTAAACTACTGAACTGATTACATTGAAATTTTGTACACTGTACACTGTGCAGTTTGGTCCAACTTGAGAGATAGGATATTTCTTAACCCGTTAAGTGACCATCAATATTTTATTGGTACAGTAATAGTTTACCATCAGCGATTTTCCCGGACCGATACGACTTAGGGACCTTCAAGAAAAGAGCGTACTCCTTTTTAAAAGATAGTACAATGGGCGTGTCATCAATGTCTGTGCTCGTGACACGCCAGGAGTGTCGTGAAATATTTGTTCGCCGCCACAGCTAAAAGTTGTCGAAAATCGATGCCGCAACGAATCGGTTAAATACTTACTGTTTTAGATTTAATTATTTTATATGATTGTATGAACATTTTGTGATTTTTATTTAAATACATAATAGTTAAACAAGTGACTGTCTGTTATATCGAAATAACTGCTTTTTATTAAGCTGTGTGGATTATTTGCACTTTAAAAATTTAAAAAAAGTTATTCATGTCTCAACATGAATAACTTTTTTTAAATTTTTAAAGTTACTAAATACTTCTTTTGGGGCGTTTGGGAAAAATTATGAAAGTGAATTTTTTTCTATGCGCGCGCACACCGACAGCTAAAAACGACACCATGAATATTACAATAATAACAAAACTGAATGACACATGTCTAATACATACTACGATGTTTCACATCAAAAGGATGGTCTAAATAACGCCACTTTAACCCAGGCAAAGCTGAGGCAAGTCGTTGGTAATTCATAAAATTGTTACAATATAACACAATAAATAATACATAAAATACTTACCTAGAATTGAAATTGATCTTGTATTTCTTAGGAATTTAATTAAAATGTAAATTTTGAGTCTGTATATTTATAGTTTTCGGTTAATGTAGATTTTATTGCGATTTTAGCTTTAAATAACCAAGTGCGAGTCGGATTCGCGCATGAAGGGTTCCGTACCATCGTAAAACACGTTTTTAATAGGGGAGCTCCCTTCAATTTTTAATAAATTTTAATTTTCATTATATATTGTTACAGCGGCAACCGAAATACACATTCTGTGAAAATTTCAACTGTATGCCTATTACGAATCATGAGATACATCCCGCTGAAAGACGACGGACGGACAGCGGAGGCTTTGTCTGTCAATTGATGGCCACAACTAATTTAAATGGATTGAAAGGGAAAAAATAAAAAATTATCAAGTAAAAATGTTAAAAAGTCGAATAATTAAAATTTTAAATTGCTTTTAGACTTCATTTAAAAATATATTGGCGATATAATGTATATTAGTTTTTAATCGCGTTCTCGATAACTGCTTTAAAGATTTCGACGAAATTTACAATATGACGGTTAACGGTGGCTAAAAATCGATATAGCTATATATCGATATATTTCGCCTAAATACAGGTTACTAAGTTACCTAGCTAGGAGACTCAGGATCCTACCCATTTCAAATTAATCCTCTTGATGTATTGCTATATTTGTAAAAAGTATGTAAACTATAAAAATGTCTAAAAAGTTATTATTATTATTATTATTATAGCTTAGTCTCATTTCTGGGGAATTTCGTTTTCTTCGCGTTTTCACACACAAACCAACAAACTGCATTATGATTGGTAATTTCACAATAAATCTCTTTCTTATCAATGGCCCAAAGGTCTATTACGCTTTACGCCCGAGTATAAGAGGAAATCCCACAATAGCAACATCTGATTTTTATAACTAGGCTAAAATAAATTAATAGAGACGAAACTGATACAAGAGATGGGCAGCAGCGCCTTCCTGATAAAACTTAAAATAATAAAAAACTGCGGTTACTTATAAACCTACTAAGCTGACCGGTTTTTTTTAATTTCTTTTATTTGGAAGTTATTGGAGTTTATAAGGAAGATGCTGCTGCCCATCTCCTGGCTTGTTTCCCTCTGTCCTCCCTTACGACACCCCTGGATAATATTGGGAAGTGGCTATTCTTACACCACCACAACATAGTCAAGAATTTAAAAAAAACCACTATAATTGTAGTAATCCTTTTGCGGGCCTCCCATTCATGTTATAGCCAGTTATCGCACACTTTTAAACATCACTATAGGTTCACAATGAACGTATTAAACCTGTTCTGCTTCCGATGTTCTCTATAATAAGACGCACGCGAACGACGTACAACTTCACCTTTAATTCAGACCTCAAAAGCCCCACGGTGTTTTTTTTTCAAATCCGGTGCGCGAGTGAGACACGTGCATATGATTGTTGTTGTCTCTACTCTCCCCTCCGTTTAACTGCAGTCTGGAAACACAAGTACTTGTGCCTGTTTTTTCTTTATGTGTTTCGTATTAACATAAAAATATTTATATTAATTAGCTTACGGTTAATGTTGTGATAATATTAGTTTGGTTATTGTAATATTGTTTAGTATAATTACATTTCAAAAGTATCTTTAAATACAATATAGTTTTTTTTTAAAGTTTTATTATAGGATTAGAGTCAAAAAAAATTCTTGTAGTGTAGCGGTGAAATAAGAATATCCACTATACCATCACGTTCCGTGTGTGTTATAAGAAGCGACGGCGGGAAAATAAAGCAAGAGATAGGCAGCAACATCTTTCCAATTACAATACTAAATTATAGCATACTGTCATTGTCAACCAGCCTGTCACGTTTGGCAACTATGGCAAGTATTCATGAAGCAATCTGTGGAGAGTACTATGTTCAACAGTGAAGTTTGATAGGCTGCCAGTCCAACTGACGGTAAACAGCTACTTGATCTGTTCAATTTCACTTATGGTTCCCATAGCCTGATTCAAATAATGTTCCTGTTTTAACTACCTACTTTCATTTTTCCTTGTGAACTCTTGCAATGCAAAAGTGCATAAAATAATCATAAAACAAGATACTGCACTTGATTTTCTAAATACGAAATACGAAACTAGACACTTTAACATGTACCTAGTAAAACGGATTGTAACAGAGAAGCGTTCCTTGAATATAAAAACCGGGCATAGTCTGTAGCTGCGAAAGTTTGAACAAACCCTAAACTTACAATTATCTCTCCGGTAATTTACTGAATTACTATTTATTGGACTTTCGTAAACTCTTTACTTTCTTCTCTTTTCAATCTTTAATTTACCATCTACAGAAACAAGACAAGTATCTGCGACTCACTTTGTCAGTTAGCTATAGTAGTGATAGAGAATCGTTCAACAATCCAACTTCAAAAGATATTTTTGAACGTGGTAGAGTTATGCTGCAGCTATATAAGTAGTATAGTTGTAGTACGAATGGGTTGGCTCGACCGGGGAAGGACCACGCTTTCACAGAATACCAGCGTAAAATAGCAGCTTAACGCTGCTGTGTCTCGTATGGTAAGTGTAGAGAACCGGAGACCATTTACTGGAAATGAGGCATTTCATCTTGGTCATCACGGGAGACAGCGCATAGCTGTAGATGTCTATGGGCCGCAGCAACCACTTACCATCAGATGGAGTGTGGGCTCGTTTGTCACCCTTATCCTAGAAAAAAAAAAGTTAATACATACATATTTTATCACATTTATTTTTAACAATGGTCAGACTAGATTCGTCATTTTCGTAAAACTGAGAAGGTGGACTATGTTGTTTTATAGAATAAGGGTGGCAAGCGAGCACACTCCACTAGATGGTAAGTGGATGCCGTGGCCCATAGACATTTACATTTATCCCTGGTTACGAATCAAAATACAGAAGTGTTGTCAACCTTGAGAACTACGATGAAATGCCTCGTTAAAAGAATCTTCGGTTCTCTACACTCGCCATACGCAACACAACAGCATTAAGCTGCTATTTGACGCTGGTATCCTGTGAGAGCGCATTATTACCCTCGTCAAGCCGACCAATTCGTGCTACAGCCATAATATAGTTGTAGGGTACCATCTATTCACTATCTCTTATATCTATACTATCTGAAATAAAGTTAATTATTGAGGCTATATGTACTACGTACCTACTAATAGGTACATTAGACTTCAATGGTCAATTACCCATAGATGGGCGGAGGCAGTAGAGTCCAAGGGGGAGGCGTTGGCCGTTAGTCTGGACATTGCGAAGGCCTTCGATCGGGTTTGGCACAAAGCGCTTCTTTCGAAGCTCCCTTCCTATGGGCTTCCCGAGAAATTGTGCAATTGGATCACCAGCTTCCTTGTAGATCGGAGCATCAAGGTCGTTGTAGACGGTGCATGCTCTGACTACAAGCCTATTAACGCTGGTGTTCCACAAGGCTGTGTGCTATCACCAACGCTGTTTCTTCTGCATATCAATGATATGTTGCTAACTGGTAACATTCATTGCTATGCGGATGACAGCACTGGTGATGCTCTATACACCGGCCGTGCCAATATTTCTCGGGAAAACGTCGCTGAGTACCGGAACAAACTTGTGTCTGAAGTCGAGTCTTTGCTGAACAAAGTCTCGGATTGGGGGCGACTAAATCTAGTCCAATTTAATCCTCAGAAGACACAAGTTTGCGCGTTTACCGCTAAAAAGAACCCCTTTGTCGTATCTCCTCAGTTTCAAGGCACTCCCCTTCTTGCCTCAGCCAGTATCGGTATCCTCGGAGTCGACATATCGAGTGACGTGCAGTTTCGTGGTCACTTGGAAGGGAAGGCCAAATTGGCCTCTAAAAAGCTTGGCGTGCTCAGCAGAGCGGGACAGTATTTCATGCCGGCACACCGCCTGCAACTTTACAAGGCGCAGGTTCGGCCTCACATGGAATACTGTTCCCATCTCTGGGCAGGGGCTCCGAGTGCCAGCTCCTTCCACTTGACCGCATCCAGCGCAGAGCGGCTCGAATCGTCGACGACCGAGCCCTTTCCGATCGGCTCGATTCATTGGCACTGCGAAGAGATGTTGCATCCCTTTGCATTTTCTTTCGCATCTACCATGGGGAGTGCTCTGAGGAATTGTTCGGATTAATCCCAGCCGCCAAATTTCACGAACGCACATCGCAGCAGAACTCCCGATACCATCCACACCATCTGGATGATTGGCGGTCCACCACTGTGCGATTTAGAAGATGTTTTCTTCCTCGCACGACCTCCTTGTGGAATCGATTACCATCAGCGATTTTTCCGGACCGATACGACTTAGGGACCTTCAAGAAAAGAGCGTACTCCTTTTTAAAAGGCCGGCAACGCATCTGCGATTCCCCTGGTGTTGCAGTTGTTCATGGGCGGCGGTAGTCACTTACCATCAGGTGAGCCGCATGCTCGTTTGCCCCCTCTCCTATAAATAAAAAAAAATTATTAATGGTGATAAGAGGGCTGGTTCTTTTCTCGCTCAAAGGCTAAGTATAGCCATTCAGCGGGGAAACGAGGCCAGCGTTCTTGGCACGATACCGCGGGGAGTAGGACTATATGATAATTAAGTTTCTAGTTTTAGTTTTTTTTTATTATTATTAATTCATATTAACCAGCTAATTGTTAATTGTAACGTAACGTTAATATAGTCTACAATAACAGTCACTTGAACTAGGATAGACCTGTATCTCAGGTGTATGTGCTAATAGATAGGTTAACAAATATTTTCTGTAATTATTTCTTATATTTACACGAACATTGAACAAAACTACTTTTACGGATTCTATCGCGTTTAATTAACTTGCTTTTTTTATTGATTCCCGACGTTTAGGGTACTTTGCAGCACCCATGGTCACGGGGGACTATCTACTTATCTAAATACTTAATTTCATTAGAGAGGGAGGACCACTGCAAGACTTCAAGACACATTAAGTTCATTCTGCGTAGATCAGACCAAATTATTAATTAAAAAGCTGAAGGTACTCCTAACGTTAACGTAAATCACCTCAGTCCCCCGTGACCATGGTTGCTGTAAAGTACCCGAAACGTCGGGAATCAATAAAAAACAAGTTAATTAAGTGCGATAGGATCCGTAAAAGTAGTTTTATTCAAATACTTTCTGTTTCTTATATAACATGAATAACATATCAACTAATTAGGGATGGTAGATGTTCAACGTACAGATAGTTACTTTGAGAATCTTAATTATTTTTATTCCAATATACTTACACTTCTTGTTCTTACAATATATTTTTTATAGAAGAGGGGCCAAACGAGCATGGGGCTCACCTGATGGTAAGTGTTGACCGCTGCCCACAAACAACTGCAACACTAGGGGAATCGCAGGTGCGTTGCCGATCTTTTAAATACCGGCCAAGGCGAATTCCGTACCATCATAAAACACATTTCTAGTAGTGGAGCCCCTTTTAATTTTAATTTATTTTTATTTTTATTATTTGTTGTTGTAGCGGCAACGGGTATACACATTCTTTGAAAATTTCAACTGTCTAGCTATTACGGTTCATTAGATACAGTCCGCTGACAAACAGACGAACGGACGGCGGAGGCTTAATATAATAAGGTCCCGTTGGTTACCCTTTGTTTACGGAACCCTAAAAGAATAGCCCTGTTCTTGAAGGTCCAAGAAGGAAGGAAGGAAGTCGAATATCTAGAAGTTTGCCCCAATTTGAGCATAATCGTTTGAATAAAAGACTGAGCCTCCACATAAACGACATAAAAAACAAAAAACCTGATACAGCATTGAATGTAATTAAATTATCGAAACAAAACAGTCTGACGTATTATAGGCCTTTCCGTTAATTTTAGCAAACTCAGTTTACCGCCACCCGCCACTCCAACGTGAGCGACCTACCAACCAAACTCCAACCCCATTGATTGTTTGAAGGTTAGTTGGAACGTTGGACGATTCGTGTAGACTCAACATTAAATTGAAAACCAAGACATTCGATCGTCAAACATCTGACAAACGTATACAGATAGCTACTTCGTTGTCACCGTTCTTTTACGATGGAACGGATGCATGATACGATCATAAGAGGGTTCCAATTCGATGTAGAGCAAACTGAGTTTGTAAAAATACAAAACGAATCGGCATTTGTTGTGTTATATGTTTGTGAAAAATAATTATTGAAGTCTTTATTAATACGCGAAGTTTAGATTATAATAGGATAGAATAGAATAGAATAATTTTTATTCATTATAGATTATTATATAATATTTATTGTAAGTCATGTTTTATTTACTAGTGTTTCGGAAAATACCTCTGTCCTGAGAAGAACCAACAAGAATCCCAGCGGGATTAGATTTTTTTAAACATATCATTTTGTACAATTATTCACATGGATTATAATAGAAGCAGCATGGTAGCGATCAGCTCATTCCTAGGTTTTATTTTCATTCATGTATTCTTTCATATTATAATTACACTTTTTGTACAATTCTTCTTTAACAACACCATTAAATTTGTTGATTGACAAACTATGAACCTTTTCTGGGATTTTTTTTATAACAGCCTAACAGCATAGTATACGTTGTCCCATAAATGAATTTTAAAAGATTATACTGCCAATTATTAACCTAATATTCTATATTTATTCTTTATTCAATAATTAACCTAATAAGTCATTTTTGCCCTATAGAATATTTGCCATAGACGCCACGCTTGGCAATTAGCACCTACAATAACGTTTTTTTCAATCCAACCATGGTCGACTGGAATTCAATGCCACAATACAATCAAGTTCGCCAATTGTTGCCTTAAATTAAGGTGCTTAAAAAAAGAATTAATAAATATATGATAATAATAACCTCCTCACCGAATTTCGGTCATGGCAGCCAGTTTCTGTAGTGACCAAATGTATTTTTTTATAGGATAGGGTGACAAATGAGCATACAGTGCACCTGATGGTAAGTGGTTACTGTGACCCATAGACATCTACATCTATCCTCAATAAAGACTCAAAATGTAGATGCGTTGTCACCCGTGAGGACTAAGATAGAATGCCTCTTGTCCAGTAAAAAGGGTCTCCGGTTCTCTACACTTACCATACGAAACACAGCAGCGTTAAGCTGCTATTTTACGCTGGTATTCTGTGAGAGCGTGGTCCTTACCCGGTCGAGCCGACCCATTCGTGCTACAACTATACTACTAATATAGCTGCAGCATGGCTTTACCATGTGGTATGCGTAAGTACAGGTGAACACTTTCTATTTCGTCACTTTTAAAGTCTGATGGGATGGTTTTCCGACATGATCGGAGAGAGATTAGGCGCAGGACCAACGGCTTTACATGCTTTCGGTGGTATGGGGGTGAAACAACGCCAACTTTCTGGTTCCGGTCTGCTAATGAAAATTTCTTGATAGAAATTTTACGTGGTAGAGCCATGCTGCAGCTATATTAGTAGTATAGCTGTAGCAAGAATGGGTCGGCTCGTTCGGGGACGGGCCAGGCTCTCACAGAATACCAGCATAAAATAGCAGCTTAACACTTCTGTGTTCCGTATGGTGAGTGTAAAGAACCGGAGACCCTTTTTACTGAAAATGAAGCATTCCACCTTAGTCCTCACGGGTGAGAACGCATCTGCATTTTAATTCGTAATCGAAGATAGATGGAGATGTCTATGGGCCACATTAACCATTTAACATCAGGTGGACTGTGTATTCGATATCGTATTTACCTTTATTCTATAAAAATAAAAAAAATAAACTTCCGAACGACTTGGTTGATTGAGGCCATTCCACACATTTTTTTCCCTCTAGACGATGGTTAATAGCTATGCTAGGATCCGATAAGTGGAGCTGTAGTCAAGTTAGGTATATAGAAATTTTATATTTATAGTTGGTTTTATGTCAAAAAAGATCACAATACTTTGATCCTATAATTGGCGCTGTAGTCAATTTATTTACAAATTCTATATATATAGACTACAATAATTCAATTCCACAGTACAATAATGTTTGTTTAGTATCAAAAAAGATCACAATATCTGCCCGATTGATCCGGACCTTGTGTACGAGGTATTAATAAATTTTATATTAACTCTGCAAAAGTCTGAAGTACATTCGCAGTGAAATATATTGGGTCACCTACCGGAAGGGCAGAACAATGACTGCTGAGCATGCTAGAAAGTATACAAAATGCTCAAAACGTGACAAAAAGTAATTGCATACAAAATGGAGAGTAACTGAGAGAGAGTATCGAGTTACGTTGTAAGAATATCCACTACCACATATCGTTCCGTGGGTGCTGTAAGAGGCGACAAATGGAAACATATCAGGAGATGGGCAGCAGCGTGTTCCAAAAATGACTTAAAATAAAAAATAGAAGTCTAGTTGCCAACCGTAACTATACCCCTATGAGGCAATCTTTGGGGGATGCCTATGCTCAGCAGTGGACTTTAATAGGTTGTAACGGATACAAAGTGGAAACCGCCCTTAAGTGAACACAGTGCAGAACTCCTGGCTAGATATAGCAATAATCGTTGGAGCGGCTGGCAGCAACTGGATGCGTGAAGCCAATGATCGGGCTTAGCTAAGTGTAAAAATATTTCAAAGGAATGTTACAAACATTATTTTATCCAATCCTCATTCCGATGAAACAAAATTATTGGCTAAATTATATAACATAATATTTTCCTCAGATCACTCAATTAGATAGTACTTGTTTTCATTTTTGTTTGATTGTCAAATTGAATGTTACTTAGTTCTAAATGATCTCAAATAGAGCTACATAATCGCATTTTTAATAAGCTCTTAAATAAAGATTTTAAAAAAATGATCGGGCTTAGTGACACGCCTTGGGAAAAACTTATGTCCAGACGTGGACTTCCGCATACTGATGATGATTTTACAATTAACTTGTCCGGACCTGTGTTTTTGTTTCTGTGCAAATTATATACGTACAACGTCTCTAGAAAACCCTAATGTAAGGATAATCTTTTTTATTTTTTATAAAGATGTTTAGTTCTAAGACAGCCCTGGAAACGCGATAGCCTATAATAATGGCAATGATTCCAGGCATCATTAACACGTACTTACATACCAATGTTTCCATAATACTTACCTTGAAGTTATACTGTAAAACCAGATTAAACAAAGCCTATTATTGAAAGTGAACACCGATAAAAATAGAAGCAATTTGTCTTATAATTAGCTTTAGTATCACAAAACAAACATCTCGATTCTAGTCGAACGAGAAAACGATAAAAATAAAGAAGCAGTGGGAATTAAAAAAAAAACTACGATGCCTTGTACTTGGAAAGCAGAATACAGATAATTAACTCTAAAAAAACGTCAATGGATCCGTTCAATGTGCATCGGACTGTTATACAAGCTTATAGCGGAGACTTTTTTTTTAAATTATTATAAGGACCTTTTTTTACTTCATCCAGGTACTGTTTATTATATAAGTAGTTAGTAGTATTTATTTATTATTATTTACATAATAATATGTATATTGCCTATTTATTCACTAGCTGGTATCCGTCGTGTTGCTGCCGCGGAAGAAATAATTGTGGTAATATCTAGTAAGGCTTATTATAATACTAAAGAGTATATGACTGATAATAACCCCTGGGAATGAGGTGATCGCTAACATGCTGTTTCAAAATGTTTTAATAACAATTGTATAAAATATTATATTGCAAATTGTGCTTTTTTTTAAAAAAAAATGGTCCCGCTGGGTTTCTTGCTCTGTAAAAGTATAAAATGACTTTCAATAAGTATTATGTATTGTAATCTATATTGAATAAAAATGCTTCTATTCTATTCTGTTCTGTTCTATTCATTAAAGCCTACAAAAGTCCACTATTAAACATTTAAAATATCTAGACCATTGACGTTGAACAGCGTCAAAGATACGAGACGGCAAAAGAAAATACACACACAAACACACACATACACATACACAAACGCGCGCGCGCGCGCGCGCACGTACACACGCACGTAACGCCCACAAAACACAAACACAGAGAGAAAGAGACAAAGAGAGAGAGAGAGAGAGAGAGGGAGAGAGAGAGAGAGAGAGAGAGAGACTTATAAAAAACAAAGTCAAGACATAAGTCAATACAAATTATTTTTTTAGTTTTATTTTTAAGTTATTTTGAAATCTCAATGTAAAAAATTGTGTACACATTGTGCTTTCTATTTCAACGTCCTTGACCTTCAGACTACGCAGAAAAAGTTAAGTGAACTTTGGTTTAATGGAAAAATAAATGATTTATATCTAACAACTTTATATTACATATTCAAAGAAAGTAAAAACTAAAACCTAACGTGGAAAAATTGTCAAATAAAAAGGTTAAACAAGTTTACGATACCGGTTTTTTATTATGTTTGTCAAACAATTAAGAAATTACTATAGTTCATAAACATTTTATACATATAAAGCCACAGACACACTAAAAATTAGGTATGACTACGATCTTATGAATATTATAATTTCGTCATGTACTTTTAATGTACACGATTACATATCGTGTTTGATATCAATATTCCATTTGATATCAAACACGATATTTATATTTTCTTTATAACATTTCATGTCAGCAATAAGTCGTCATGTTGGATTTTATATGACATCATATACATAAAATCCGCGGAAAAGAACGACGCTTCCGACAATACATCATTAATTTGTACAAATATAACGAGTAGTTCAAGAGATCTGAGAGTAAAGAAAAATGAAAATGAAAAAATTTATTATTATCAGAAAAAAAAAAACAGGTAATATCTGTTGCTTGCCTCAATAGGCAAGCCTGTATCGAGGAAACCTGAGACCAAAGTTCATGAAGCGTTATTTTATACACATTTTTAGACATATTGTATTGATATATACACAAAACAGCAATATCAGAACTGCTTTTTACTTTAAATCTTTGAACATAAAAACAGAGAAAATTCTTCAATTCTTCTGTTTCGTCATATAATAGGGTGTCCAACCATTTCAGTATAATTAATTTCGCAGATATGTATTACTAATATTACAATGTTTTACGACCTTATTATAAATTTGTGTTTTGATAAAGCCACCAAAACGTTGTGCAAATTTACTATTGACAGATGGTAAGAATAGTTTGTATACCCTGCGATTAGTTAGTAGTTTGTGATCATGGGAAGATAATAAGACTTTATGTACTGTTAAGGACGTATTTAGTACAAAATGTGAGCATGCTAAATTCTATACTTCCTTTGTCTGCCGTAGTCAGGTAAAAATACAATTTAAACCACTATCGTAAAGGTCTAATTTAAAGGTAGATATAACAACAAATCTTAATGCCGTAGAAGTCCGTTGGTAGCGCACTACCGGCCACAACGTGTACACAGGAAACAATGTACCTAGACGGCTCTCACTGTCCAAATAGACAGACACGATTTAATTACTCCAAAGTTCACAATCGAGCACTCTTGGACCACGAACATTAATTTTAACCTAACCACTATTATTGGAGATCAAGGTACAAGACCTATTTATATTTCGCCATGAATTAAATTATAGAGGTGAAATTAAATTAGGCCCGCGTCAAAAATAAAATTGTGTGTATTGCCTAGTTTGAGAGTCCCTCTCTCTCCTACAATTACGTAAATAATCCCTACCCCCGCTGAACACAATACCACTAAATTAGGAAAAAACTGATAGTTAACCGGTTTCAATGGTTATGATTTTTTTCGCTAAATGTAGTTACTTCAAACTCAAGACTCTTTAGTTTCGTTGTTCTTACCTTTAAGCATTGCGCTACTGTCGCATAATATAATAATTTCACATAATGGTGCATTCAGTAAGTTTGAATTCAGTTGACGGCAAAATTTGCGCAAACCCTAATGATTATTGGTTATCTAGACTGGTTCTTTATTATTTGTAATACAATCAACATCACGTGGTAGAGCCATGCTGCAGCTATATAATGGTTGTAGCACGAATGAGAAAGACCACGCTCTTACAGAATACCAGCGTAAAATAGCAACTTAATTCTGCTGAATTTTGTATTGTTAAGTGTAGATAACCAGCTACGCAAATTGTAAATTTTGATTTTTAAGCGAAGACTGATGTAGATGGCTATGGGCCACAGCATCCACTTACCATCAGGTGGACTGTGTGCTCGTTTATAACTCTTATTCTATAAAATAAACTACAATTACTTTAAACGTTATAACATACAATAATTAACTATAGTCTAGCTTAGAAATTATATGTATTTTAAAATGAAGGAACTTTTAATATCACTACTTAATATTAAAGGATTTATAGATGATAATAACCCCTGGAAATAAGGTGATCGCTACCAAGCTCTTTCAAATTTGTTGTGTTGTTAATTTGTGTAACATACATGATTGTAAGCTGTTATTTTAAAAAAAGTCCCGCTGGATTTCTTGCTGGTTCTACCCAGGACAGAGATTTTTTTTCGAACCAGTGGTAATTAAACAAAAGAGTGACTTTCAATAAGTATTATTTATAATCTATATTCAATAAAAACGTTTCTGTTTCTGTTTCTGCCAAAAATAATTATGATCTTGTTTCGGAAGTTATAAATGAATAAATAAATAAGCTCGCTTGTTCCATTATAAGCGGCTACTGCAGTAAATAGATACTTGTAATCAAACCACAGACAAACTCAACTAAGAAGGCAACAGGTGGCTTGAGTGGAGATGAAGGGCCGGCTGTGATTATACTATCTGTCTAATAATACAAACGCAAATAAATATATCACGTAGTACTTAATTAAACTCCAACGCCCGTCACAGAGAGAGGTATGCAGAAATGACGAACTGCCATTCTACTTGATCCAGACACATCTCTCTGGTTTCTTTTATATCCATATATCTATTATGTACACGCTATACTAGGGTACTCTGAATTCGGCCCATCATCAATATGCTTCCTTTCTTAACCCTTGTCACAATATCTGCAAGAAACTTGAATATAGCTTGCAACTTGTCAAACTACCGTAGCCTAATAGCAGAGTGCTGTCCGCACACTCAAAAGGTTGTGGGTTTGCATCCCCATAAGGCTGTCGTGAACCACTCCGTACACAGGCATTTTAATTATTTTCATAATTAGTAAATTAATTAAAGCTATGTTATTAATTTCAGCTATCCAGGAGTAGTTAAAGGGAATATTAGAATAGAATAGAATGATTTTTTATTCAATATTGATTATTACATAATACTTATTGAAAGTCATTTTTTATTTACCACTGGTTCGGAAAATACCTCTGTCCTGGGAAGAACCAGTAAGAAACCAAGCGGGACCTTTTTTTAAACATATTTCACTTAACAATAATTTTGTTTATACAATTTTTAAATGATTTTTCATAGAACCAGCATGGTGGCGATCAACAATATCAACGAATACATGAATGATGGTTATTTTTATTCATGTATTCGCTGATATTATAATAATCATTTTTGTACAGTTTTTCTTTAATAAAACTTTTAGACTTGTTTATTGACAAACTTTTAATATGTTCTGGGATTTTGTTGTAAAAGCGTATACATTGCCCCATAAATGAATTACGGATTCTGTGGAGTCTAGTAACTGGCATTACAAGCTTATGTTTGTTCCTAGTGCTTAAAGTATGAACATCCTTATTCTTATTAAAGCTATTTATGTTTTTATGCACATAAATTACATTCTCATTAATATATTGCGATGCCAAAGTTAATATGTTTATTTCTTTAAATTTATCTCTTAGGGACTCTTTACAATCTAGGTTATAAATCGCCCGTACGGCTCTCTTTTGCAAAACAAATATAGCTTCAATATCAGTCGGAATTACCCCATAGCAAAATTCCATAAGACATTACGCTATGAAAGTAACTAAAGTACACTAATCTAGCTGTCTCAATAGTAATGTTAATAGTATAGTAAGTAGTATAGTAATTATTAGTATTTAAAAATAAATAAAATTGGTGCACCGTCATGAGAACGCATACATAGGTGTTGTTGTAGTGAATCGTACTAAGAAGCGGCAAAATTCAAAGGTGCGAAACGTTCATCAATACGCCTGCTAAGAGTGTTAAATGAAAATTAGACATTTAAAAAGTAAAAGCTGACTACAAAGAACTAAAAATTAAATAATTTCTGTATAAAAGCTTTAGTCGGGGCTTTTATACTTATATATGTTACAGTCAAAACTCATAACCGGTCAAAACCACTTTTGACTGTAAAAAATCAGACAAAAGTAATTTTGACTAAGCAAATTGGTCAATACCACTTTTAACTGATTTTTGCAGTCAAAAGTAGTTTTGACTAAGGAAATTGATTAGCGTTAAATAGCAGCTTAACACTGCTGTGTTTCGTATGGTGAGTGTAGAGAACCGGAGACCCTTTTTACTGGAAAAGAGGCATTCCATCTTAGTCCTCAGGGGTGACAACGCATCTGCATTTTGATTCGCAAACGAGGATAAATGTAGATGTCTATGGGCCACAGCAACCACTTACCATCAGGTAGACTGTGTGCTCGTTTGTCACCCTATCCTATAAAAAAAACATTTTTAACTGAAAAAATATTGGATACTAGTGATTTGGACCAAACTACATCGGCTAAAAATGGTTTAGACCAAGAATGATAGTCAAAACTACTTTTAACTTATACTCGTACTTTTTGAATTTCTGAAATTAAAAAGTAAAATTTCTTCAATTAATTATA
Organism: Parnassius mnemosyne; assembly: GCA_963668995.1. Classification (NCBI taxonomy): domain Eukaryota; kingdom Metazoa; phylum Arthropoda; class Insecta; order Lepidoptera; family Papilionidae; genus Parnassius; species Parnassius mnemosyne. Next base: position 25,521,712 of record CAVLGL010000091.1, read on the forward strand.
TTTTATATTATCATAATATACGCGACTTTAGGGTGGCCCAAGGGCCACCCCAGCCGCACCTTAATCTACTGTCACTGATATAACGAGTTTTGACCGATAGTCTGAACTTTAAACTAGGCAAAATTACTGTTGACTTAGAAAGTTGGTCAGAACCTCTTTTGACTACAAAAATCAGTCAAAACCGTTTTTTAGTAAGAGCACAGGTAAAACCATTTTTACCTCATTTTTGCAGTCAAAAGTAACTTTAACCGGTTATGAGTTTTGACTGTGACACATGTCGTAGCACCGACTTTTGAAGCTTTTATGCGAAAATATTTTATTCTTCTCAATTGTTTGAAATCAACTTTTATTTTTTCTTGAAAGTATATTTTTTTACCCTTATATATGGACTAAGAAATATTAAAGCTCGATAATCTTCTAGTTACTTTAAAAACTTCATTCCCTATTTTTTCCCTCTTTGGGGTGGAATTTTTTCTCCAAATTTATATGGAAACACTCCTGAAGTATGACCTATTTATTAAAAAATTGATGAGTCGTGGCGGGTCGCTAGTAGATATATTTCGTATATTTTATGTACGTGTATTCTTTAGTACCAATGAATAAAGTTTCTTTCTTTTTTTCTAGATTTTTGATGGATGATGAAGATGGAGTGATAGTCTAAATCATCAAAAATGATTAACAATGGTTCAGCTATTACTCGTATAATGATTGATATTAGTACATAATCAAAATGCTTCTTGACGTTAATCTGCGTACACAATAGCGAACCTAAAAATCTTTCATTTGACGAATCTAAGTAAAATCAAAGTAAAATGACAGGCCAACATTCTACGAGTACTCGCTGAATGATTCGAATTATAATTTGAATCACCGCTGAATACAAGCATTGAATACAACGTAAACGACCGACGTTTTTGAATTCCAGTCCATATTTCCATAATACTAAATCACAAAATGCAATAAATCAGTAGGTACTTGCTTTACGACAATTGTACATCTCAAAACAAACCCCAGTGGGGGAAGTGTCTAAACAAAAGAACATAAAAAGAGAATCCCACGGCTCAATACAGGCGTTGACCCGCCTGAGTCACGTCATGGATCAGAGAGCAAGTTAACTTGTGCGTACATACAGGTAGCTTTGACCGACACACTGGTACCAAAATCATCAAAGGTTATAGTCATAGAAGAAAATAAAATGATGTCATGTGTTTCGTTTATATGTGGTAGAGTCATACTACAGTGCAAATAGGTCAACTCTTCTGGGATAGCACTACGCTTACGTAAAATACCAGTATCAAATAACATCATCATTATCATTACAGCCTTTCATAAATCCAGTGCTGAACATAAATCCATCGACTTCCTGCTCCTGCATCCATCTACTTGATGCACCTCTTACCAGGTCGTCCCTCCATCTATTGGGGGGGGGCCGCCCTACACTTCGCCTACCGGTACGAGGCTGCCACTCGAGGACCTTTCTTGCCCATCGGTTGTAGCTTCTTCGAGTTGTATGGCCGAAACCATTGCCACTTCAGCTAACTAACCCGTTGGGCTATGTAAGTTACTCTGGTACATTATGACATAATACAACTGCTGTATTTCGTAAGGTGAATGATAAGACCCAGATATATATTTTTTACAGGTAAGGAGACGTTACATCTTAGTTCTCAATGGTGACATTAATCAAATATAGATTAAGGGATCTATGTGACACAGTTCTATGTGACCGTGTAGTGGCGGTGTGATAATACCTATATCATCCCGTGGTGACAAAGTGAAACAAACCAGTTTAAAGGCAACATTGTCTTCAATATAAAACAAAAAATCAAAAAAACTGCAGTCGCCGACCCACCAGAGTCATAGGGGATCCCTATGAGTGTCTATGGGTAGGCCTGTGTTCAACAGTTTGGATAGACTGGAAAGAATAATTAATAAATATAACATAGCATGCACTTAGCGTCATGTGTGCTCTTTCGTCATACATACCTCTTTAAAATAAGTAGTAATCTTATATTTAAAAGTATTCGATTCAGAAAGCAGGCGAGTCTAAAATTTTGAATTGCAATTTCATGTGTTTTTTGATTTTTTACTTGTTTTTTTCTATATCAATATTATAATCTCAACCACAAATAACAGATAGCAGTCAGTAATGGTACTTTAAATATACATTTTGGAAAGTAGGTGTTAGGGTGAACGATCCACTTTTTGCAAAGAAAAGACATGATTGTGGAGGCTAGAAGCTTACAAGATTAGCTCAGTCATGATTTCTCTTTCGGACAAGATTTGATCCTGACTGGCCCAAGCATTCGACTGAACTGTACTGGACCACCAAGACATGAACAGCAGTGTTTTCCTAATATTAACTAGAAAATAAAAAAACGGGTTGATAACCCGCCTACTATGAGTATAGGATCTATCTTTGATTACGAATCAAAATGCAGATGCGTTGTCACCCGTGAGGACTAAGATGGAATGCCTTTTTTCCAGTAAAAAGGGTCTCCGGTTCTCTACACTCACCATACGAAACACAGCAGCATTAAGCTGCTATTTTACATTGGTAATCTGTGAGAGCGTGGTCCTTCCCCGGTCGAGCCGACCATCCAATAGCTCTCTTGGAGTATACGGAGATCCTATAATGTCTAGGCAATAGACATGTATTCGTAAACCAAAACCAGATAAAGAAAACTACATAATTATGCCGTGATGATACCCGTGAATACTAAGGTGGAATACGGACATGTGAAAAACAGCTTATATAATCAGATAAAATAATAATTGTAGCAAGGTGTGCCATCGATTACTTTTGTATGTGGCGTATGACACACGAGCCGTGTCTTTTTAAAAATCGTTATAACTCGCTCAAATTGCATTTTTGGAAAATTTATCCAGAACAAAATCTTCATTATTTTGCAAGTAGTTCATGCCTGCGGCTTCGTTTCTGGATATTTTGAAAATTTGAATGAAAATGAATTTTTATGGGTTGACAACCTTTTTTTAACTTGTGCATAGTACTCTTTTTACTTTGTGGGTTTTAAATTATGTTGTGGAAAAAATAGTCTAATAAGTAACAAATAATAGCACTAATTGCGATCGGTCACAAACTCAAGTTGTAAACAAATTTCTGGAAAACAAGTCTCCTGTTAAAAAAAAAAACAATGCGTTTGTCTTATTGTTTAATTTTGCTTAAAATGGTTGAACTGCCGTCTTATTACTATCATATGGCCGAATAGACCTACGAAGTACCAGGTGCCCTTGTGATATGGTATAAGGGTTATTTCTGCAGGGTGATTTAGCTGTACCTACTTATGTAAATTATTTTTTTTATAAAACAAAAAATGGTACTAATCTCTCTGCATCTAATCTCTGCATAAAAAAGTCACTCTCAATTTCAAAGAAAACACGTAGAAAAACACGTAGTTACCCACTAAAAACAAGTATCCTTCCGTTTGTAACTGATGTTTGATGTCAGCTAAACTTAATTATGTCTAAACAAGTGAAAAAAGCATAAAAAAGAACATTACTTTTACACATGGCTGATGGCACAACAGGCGTGTCATCAACTTCTGTGGCGCTTGACACGCTAGGCATGTCATGAAATATTTGTTCGCCGCCACAGCTAAAAGTTGTCGAAAATCGGTGCCGCAACGAATCGGTTATCTGACGAACATATATGCGTATGTGAATGTGAAAGAATCGATAGAGGTGTATAAGGATCGTGTCAAGTGGAATTCTGCAGTCTCTGCCTACCCCTCTGAGAGACTCTAAGAGTTTATCTTTTCCAATGTAATAAAATAATCAAAGTGTAAGCTACCAAAGTCAATGTCATACAAAAAAACAGCTAATAAATACGGATTTTCTGTTCGGAAGTTAGTTACAGACGTGACGTTAGTCCCACTGCAGTGAACAGGCCTCCTCTCACTTCTGAGAGGATTTAGTGCAGTGAAGTGTCCACAAGCTGCCCCAATGCGTATTGGCGGACTTCAGACGTCTTCGAAATATTTTTTAATTCTCAGACATGCAGGTTCCATCTCAATGTTTTCCTTCACCGCTAAACACGTGGTAAATCATCACTTAAAATTGCAATTAACAATTTCATTGGTGCCGGCAGAGTTCAAACCCGGACTGGTTGCGTACTGTGAAATTTACAGCGAGCGCTAAGCCCCTAAACTATCACGGCTCTTGATGAAAACAAATGAATATATATTTTTTACTTCAATATTCATCATAGGGTGGGACTGAACGTGGCTCGCATGTAATTAAAAATATGTTCCCGCGTTTATAAAATCATTATTCTGGTGTTAAGCCAATGAGACGTTCAAGAAAAATGTGGAATGCATAGTGATTACGCAAAATTTTCTCACACATAAATTGACGGCCTAATGAACCTTGCAACACTGCCATTTAAACGGTCGTCTAGTAAATAAAAATAAATAATGAATATTTAAATATGGAATCCGATATCGTAAATGATGTGAAACAAGTGTTTAACAGAAAAATATGCTCTATAAAAAGTTGTTATTCTAAAGATTGTTTTTAATTTCTAATGGAAAAAAAAAGCAAAATGTTAAATAGTTTCATATACGTCACGCATGATGTACCTGAGAAGGTAGGCAGAGTCCAAAGAGCGCCACCAAACCAACGTTTAGTCAAAAAATAATATGGGAATAGATGGTTAAAATTGTAAAAAAAGTGGTAGGTGACTAATCCGTTGCCTACATAATTACAAACCTAATATCCCATTAGACGCCTTTCATATGCTAGGCAAGTAACACAGTTAGCACATACTGTTTTGTTATACCTACATGAAACCTACAAATCCCAAGCCCATTGTTTTGGGATTTATAGGTTTGGTTTATTTGGACTGGGAAATGGGAAACCCTTGGGATGGAAATTTTATACGTATTAGAGCCATGCTGCAGCTGTATTAGTAGTATAGTTGTAACACGAATGGGTTGGCTCGACCGGAGAAGGACCACGCTCTCACAGAATAACAGCGTAAAATGGCAGCTTGACACTGCTGTGTTTCGTATTGTGAGTGTAGAGAACCGGAGACCCATTTTACTGGAAAGGAGGCATTCCAACTCAGTCCTCACGGTTGACGACGCATCTGCATTTAGATTCTTTACTGAGGATAAATGTAGATGTCTTTGGGTCACAGTAGCCACTTACCATCAGGTGGACTGTGTGCTCGTTTGTCAACCTATCCTATAAAAAAAATTAAAAAAAATTGTAAAACCCTATGATAAAAAATTATGTCCTCAACCATGTGGCATTCCATTTTAGTCCTTAGGGGTGACAACGCATCTGTATTTTGATTCTTAGTTGAAAATAAATGTAGACATCTATGGGCCACAGTATCCATTTACTATCAGATTCACTGTGTTTTCGTTTGTAACCATATTCTATAATAAATTAAAAGTAAAAAAAGTTTTTTTTTTAAACGCGCATTTATTTAAATGCGCTAAAAAGAATAAAATAAACTTTTCCTTGAAAATTTTTACTATCAACTTACAGCGTAATTACACAATTTATATGATATAAAAGCTTGTCGCGAGATTTAAGTTTCTACTCATTTCTACTTACTCGTGTTTACTTAGTTTGAATTATAAAAATAAAAATCAATTAGATCCTGTTGAAACATTGCAAGTTAAATAAAAGCTTGTAAAAAAAGTCAACTTTCTGCTTATTTTGTCAGGACGTTACTCCATCTCGTGTTGGGTATCGTATTGGGTATTATGGTATAGCCATTTCGGCCAAGTGTAACGATTATAGTAATTTTACGGAAAGAGCCGTATTGCAGTTATATTAATTGTATAGTTGTAGCAAGAAAGGGTCGGTTTGACCGGGGAAGGACCACGCTCTCACAGAATACCAGCGCAAAATAACAGTTTAACGGTGCTGTGTTTCGTATGGTGAATGTAGAGAACTGAAAACTTTTTTTTAACAGAAAATGACGAATTCCATCTTAGTCCTCACTGGTGTCAACGCATCTGCATTTTGTTTCGTAATCGAGGATAGATGTAGATGTGTATGGGCCACAGGAACCACTTACCATCACGTGGACTGTGTGTTCGTTTTTCAACATTATCGTATAAAAATTAAATGCACAATGAGAGAGGCCTTCGTTCTGTAGTTGACTTTTCAGGATGATAAATATAACTACTTCTTATAAATATTCGTGTTTCCCACAAATATCGTGTCCCATTATCCTTAATCATTTCATAATTAATGGTTATATGAAAATAGCTCTAATACGTAGCGAAATAACATTGCAGCAGTACTCGGAACATGCAGGAACTTTTTATATCGCAGAAAACGTAAACGCCCACAGGAACTTTATAATTGATAGTTTTGAAAAATGGCCGATTGTAACTTAACTATTGTGACCTTTAATTGTACAGAAATTCATTCCGCATGTTTCAAGCAAATAAAAGCTGGAGTAACCGTTAAATTATAGACCATGTTTCCGCAATAGACCAGCGTATTGGCAGACTTGCAATAAATAATAACTCTATTCCAATTATAGAATAAAGGCCTGTGTGAAAAAAGAGAAATATTTATGCAAGACTTCTAAAATTTTGTCGAACGATATCTTTAGAACGAATCAACCGATAGGGCGGCATTCGAAAGTGTTCATTGAGATTTCGAGGTGATTAGATTTTCAAGTCAATTTTTCAAAAATTATCAAAAATTAAATAGATTTTCGAGTGTTGCGCTCGAAAGTAAGCGGGAAGTTCCAAGGATGGCGCCTGCACACCCAACCGCTTTTCACATTTTTCTTTTTAACTTTATTTTAAAAACTGCCAGTTCATTAATTAAGCAGCTCAATATTTGCGAAGTCATGCTTTCGTATTTTGATTTATTTATCCTACATTTTTTTGTAAAAAACGTTACCTCTACACTAGGATTTTGTCCTGTATCGTGGGGGCAGTTTATATACATAAATTTCGCAAGGACTAACATCCAGACCCGGAACAATTATTTGTAGGCCATACAAATAGTAGCCCTTGGTGCTGCAACTTATTGCTAAGCCACTGCGCCACGAAGCCGTCAATTGTATCAGAACGTAAAGATTTACTGCAATCACCACGATTGTCAGAGGAATTCTTAATGTCTATTCCAGATAGCTCAGGTATTTGATACTGCTTCCTGTCGTTACTAGGTGATCCAAAATATGGGGGGATATTTCTCCATAGTGGGATCTATGGGAAAATATGTCGCCTATGAGGTGATCTTTGAGGGTAGACCTCTGTTCAGTATTGGACTACTGATAGGCTCTCACGGTAACAAGATGACCCAAACTCTACTCTACTATTAAGACACTCTCTGAATTAAATTAGTTGGTAGATTATTTTACACGTACGTCACTATTACATGACTTGTACGTGGAAAGACCACTTTCTCACAAAATGCAAAAATGAAATAGCATCTGAAATAGCATAAAACCGGATACCTATTTTAAGGTAACTAAGCATTTCATCCTAGTCTGTAAAAGTGACAACGCATCTTTATTTTGGTTTTTTATTTAGAGTAAACGTACCAGGTGTCTATGGGCCTTAGTATTCACTTAACACCAGGTGAATTTCGTGCTAGTATATTGCCCCTACTTTTATAAAAAGCGCTTAGGCCATAAATGTTTAAATAGTGTTTTGACTGACAAACTAAAGATTATCCAATTAGCATGAATCTTCGGCGAAAGTTATACGTTTGCCTGCCCAAACTTATGGGAGGGAAGTAGCATGAAGATAAATAAAGATTGTAGTGGTAAATAGACGGACTCCTTCATCCAAAACCAAAGATCGGGCGCCCCGTGGGAGGGTCGCACAGAGCGCCGCGGAGTGTGACGGCGAGCGTAGGGTTACCTCAGAGATAACGTCTATATAGGATGCTCCATTTTAAAAAAATATTGTTTTCGGTTATTATTCTTTATTCATTCATTCATCACTTATATGATCACTGGTTGTAGTTTATAAGTTTTACTTTTAGGTTTGAAAGCAATCAAAAGTTGTCTTTCTATCTATTTATCTATCTAGAACCTATAAAAGCATCCACTACCGAACATAGGTCTCTGCCATAATAGATGATCAAAGAGGAAAATTTTTCATAGTTTCCACGCTTGGTTCCACGCAGAAAGAGACCCAACGTAATCACATTCTTAAGATGATTCATCTTAGTACACATAGGTACTAAACCGTGCAGTGGCGGTGTAAGAATATTCAATACCCCATATCGTCCCGTGGGTGTCGTAAGAAGTGTCAGAAAGAAATAAACCAGTAGAAATGGGCAGCAGCGTTTTCGTATTATTATCAAGAAAATATAAAGCTGTGATTGCCAGGTGTGGCAACTATGGCAAAAATCTCCAGAATGAGACAATGTATTGGAGAGAACTATGTCTAGCAGGAGGACTATATCGACTTGTGATAGGCTATAATTATAATAATGATGATGACTCATGGATACAACGCATCTATGTAGAATTTTCTTTCTATTAAGTTGATAACACATGTCCATAGGCTGTGTAAGCCATACAACACTAGGTAGACTATTATGTCATTAGTCACGCCAATATTTAACAACTGCTCCGTGGCGCAGTGGCTTAGCAATTGAGTTGCAGCGCTAAGGGCCGCGGGTTCGAATCCCGCACGGAACAAGTATTTGTATGGCCTACAAATAATTGTTCCGAGTCTGGATGTTGCCCCCAGGATACAGGAGAAAATCCTAGTGTGGAGGTTACGTTTTTTTAAAAAAGAATAAAACTAATAAAAAAAGAATATATAATTAAAAATAAGCAAATAACCTAAAAAATATTTTTTTGACAAGAACCGGTAGAAATAATTTTGCTCTTTGTCCTTGCCGCACGCAGTCATCTTCATGATTGAGAGGTTTACATTATTAATACAATTAAGAACACGCTGTATATAAATGCAAGTCAAGACGCCATCTAAGCCGTCCGTTAACAACCGCACTGATTTGAACCTATGAATAAATCCATTCATGAACCGTGGGAGAGTTATAATTACCCCATAGTATGTAGTTTTATATTGCAGAACCTTTTAACGAATGCTCTAATTCAACACCGACGGGGCAGCCAAATTAATCGTTATTAACAATGTAAATTTTGTTAGCCGTTTATTACGCATGAGATAGAACTTCTAAATTTTTATTCGTAGGAGTGCATGAAAGATCTGACAATGGGTGCTCTTGATAAATTTTATTAAATGCAAGCAACCAGAACTCGACATGCCTTGAAGTGACGTGTGGTGGTAGTGTAAAAGAATCTGTGACCATATTTCGTTTCGTATATTTTGTGAGAAATGGCAAAGAGAAATTTCAGAAAAATGTTATGCCTTTCCATAGATATGCGCTATAACCACCACGTTTATGTAAGACGTACCTAAAGTTCATATCAGTGACAGAACACATCGTGCAGGGTGCGAAACATACTTTTCTATAAAATAAGGAAAACAAATGAGCAAACAGCCCACGTGATAGTAAGTGGATGACGTGGCCCATAGACATCTACATATTATATCCTCGATTAAGAATCAAAATACAGATGCGATGTCATCCTTAGGACTAAGATGGAATCCCTCGTTACCAGTTTTAAAATATCTTCTGTTCTCGTCACTAATCAATCGAAACACAGCAGCATCACGACTCGATAGCACAATAGCTAAGCATTCGGTTATGGTCCTGCAAGTCGCGGGTTTGATTACCCCACAAAACATGAATTTGCATGGTTTGTACATGTTCAATTTTTGTACGCTATAATTTGAAAAGTTCCAAAGTGGAAGTCGAATATAGTGGTATAGAAAAGTAAATAGATAGGAAACTAGAGAGAACCAAAGAAATTACATAACGTAGAAAGGAATTTAACTATAATGCAAAAGGTAAAATTAAAATATTAGTAGAACTGACTTCAATACTGATATAATTTATTATTGCTGTTTTTTATAAACCGCTAAATTTAAATGGGATCGTCTGTCTTGGAATCCCTTTGAAATCCCTTTGAAACAAAACAGTTGAGTATTTTCCAAATTGCTTCAGGCGAGTTACATATTATGCCTACCGGAACCTTATATGGCATCAGGAAGTCACCTACAATACAGTCTGTTAAAGCAAATAACAGCATGACGTGACTGAATTCACTTACATGATTTAAGATATTAAACATAGTGCCATCAGGAAGTCACCTGCCTTACAGCTCCATCCGCTAAGTAAATAATAGCACGTCTTTTATGTGACTAAGGAATATTCAATATATTGAATATATTATAAAACCCAGTGTCTAATTGTTAATACAGCCCAGTAGTAGTTAAGTTAGTTTGTAAGTAATTTTAGTCTAGTATTCCTGTGTACTCACATTGTCTTATTTATTCTACTAAGCCAGCGCTTATCTGCGATCCCAGAAGATACCCACACTGTTTTCGGGTGGAAAGACAAATGCTGGCAACTTATTCCACTCCTTTGCTTTACGCATGATGAACGACGTGGCGAACCGTTTGGTTCGAATGCGTTGTAAGTCAACAACGAAAGGGTGGAGACTGGCCGAACGTCTACTTGTCCGATGGTGGAAGGGAAAGGGAGGAATTAAATTATGCAATTCCTGCGCACACTCCGAAATGCATCCTGTAGAAAACCGAAAGGCTGGCTACTATGCGTCTGTGTTCGAGGCTGGTAAGATTGGATTTAACCAAATTCGGGTCACCAATAAGCCTCTTAGCACGCCTTTCCATTGAGTCCAAAGCTGCTAGGTGGCATTTTGCAGCACCAGCCCATATATTGCAGCAATACTCCATGCACAACCGGACTCGAGCTTTATATAAAATAATTTAGTTAGATAAGTTAGAAAGTTAAGTTAAGTTAGTGGCGGTTAAGAATATCCACTACCCCATATCTTCCCGTGGGTGTCGTAAAAGGCGACAAAGGGAAACAGGCAGGAGATGGGCAGCAGCATCTTCCTGGTAACGGCATAAATACAATAAAAAACTGCGGTTGCCAACCCGCTCGCCAAGCGTGGCAACTATGGCAATATACCCCCCATAATGAAAGTTACGAAGAGACGGCCCCCAGTCCCCGGCGGCCCCGCTATTCCTGGCTACGGTGGCGACCATGGTAACGGCGGGGCAGGGGGTGCTAAGAATCTCCGGTGGAGATTCGGTTGCCACCTACAACGACTCGACCTGGCAACATACAACGCACGCACCCTGAGGACTGACGAGAAGATTGTGGAGCTGGAAGAAGAGATAGACAAGTTACGCTGGCATATTATAGGATTATCCGAAGTCCGAAGAGAGGGGGAGGACACGGTAATCCTCGAATCCGGCAACTTGCTCTATTACCGGGAGGGCGACCATCTGTCCCAAGGAGGTGTCGGATTTATCGTCCACAAGTCTCTCGTTAACAACATTGTAAAGATTGAGAGTGTGTCGACGAGGGTTGCGTACCTTATACTCAGAATCACCAAACGGTATTCGCTGAAGGTCATACAGGTTTACGCACCAACCTCGGCACACCCCGATCAGGAGGTGGAGGAAATGTATGAGGATATCTCTAGAGCCATGCATTCCTCCAAAACCCAATATACGGTGTTAATGGGAGACTTCAATGCAAAACTAGGCACAAGAGAGAACGGTGAGCTGAAAGTAGGGAAATTTGGAATAGGGCAACGGAACCCAAGGGGCCAGCAGTTGGCCGACTTCATGGAGAAAGAGGGACTCTTTATGATGAACTCTTTCTTCCAGAAGCGGCCCCACAGAAAGTGGACCTGGTCGAGCCCCGACGGTTCGACAAAAAATGAGATTGACTTCATTATGACGACCAGACGACAACTGTTCAGTGATGTCTCAGTGATCGCGAGGGTGAAAACCGGCAGCGATCACCGAATGGTTAGAGGCACACTGAACCTAAACGTTAAGTTGGAGAGGTCTCGTCTAATGAAGTCAACGCTCCGTCCCCCTCGTGCTCTAATCCAAAGTCCCGAAACCTTTCAGCTCGAGTTGCAAAACCGTTTTCAGTGCCTAGAAGACTGCAATGAAGTGGACGATTTGAATGACAAGCTCGTGGAAACTGTCCATGCGGTCGGAGCTAAGTTCTGCAAGACCCGCTGCAGAAGAACACAAAAACTCTCCGATCACACTCTTAATCTCATGGCTGTTAGACGGGAGATGAAGCTACATTCTTCAACAGATTTGACAGCATACAGGCAACTGAACAGACAGATCTCCAAATGCGGGACTTACGCAACTTTAATACAGCTCGTATTGAAGAAGCGATCGAGCGGAACCAAGGCTCCAAAGTCTTTGCCAGAGATCTGTCTGCCAGAAAGAGCCAACTGTCAAAGCTGAAGACAGAATGCGGCAGCATCGTTTCCGGGACACCTGAGATTTTGAGTGAGATTGAGAGGTTCTATGGGCAGCTGTACACGTCATCGTTGGAGCCACACGCAAGTGTGAGTAACGATCCAAGAGCGAGTCTTATCCGACATTATTCCGATGATATCCCGGACGTCAGTCTGAGCGAGATTAGAATGGCTCTCCAGCACCTTAAAAACGGCAAGGCCCCAGGCGAGGATGGAATTACAGCGGAGCTTCTGAAAGCGGGTGGAAAACCGGTACTTGAAGTCCTTCAGAAGCTCTTTAATTCCGTCCTCCATGGTGGCATTACACCGGAGGCGTGGAGCAGAAGTGCGGTGGTCTTGTTCTTCAAGAAAGGCGACAACGCTCTCTTGAAGAACTACAGACCGATTTCCCTTCTGAGCCGCGTCTACGTGCTGTTTTCGAGAGTCATTACGAATCGTCTCGCGCGCAGACTTGACGACTTCCAGCCTCCCGAACAAGCCGGTTTCCGAAAAGGCTTTAGCACCATAGACCACATACATACCCTTCGGCAAATTGTACAGAAGTCCGAGGAGTACAATTTGCCACTATGTCTGGCGTATGTGGACTATGAGAAAGCCTTTGATTCCGTCGAAATTTGGGCAGTGCTGCAGTCCCTTCAGCGATGCCAAGTTGACTGTCAGTATATCGAAGTGTTGAAGTGCTTGTACAGTAGGGCTACGATGGCTATCCGAGTACAGAACCAGAGTACGAAACCTATCCAATTGCAGAGAGGTGTAAGACAGGGTGACGTCATATCCCCGAAACTCTTCACCGCTGCGTTGGAAGACGTTTTCAAGCTTCTGGACTGGAAAGGATACGGTATCTACATCAATGGCGAGTACATCACTCACCTTCGATTTGCCGACGATATAGTCCTTATGGCAGAATCGCTGGAGGACCTAAGCACTATGCTCAATGACCTCAATAGTGTTTCCCAACGGATAGGTCTTAAGATGAACATGGACAAAACAAAGATCATGTTTAATGTCCATGTCACACCTATGCCGGTAGTTGTTGGGAACACTAAGCTCGAAGTTGTTGACGAGTATGTTTACCTGGGACAAATAGTCCGACTAGGTAAGTCCAACTTCGACCGAGAGGTCAATCGACGGATTCAACTCGGTTGGGCAGCGTTCGGGAAATTACGGCACATCTTCTCGTCAGGTATACCTCAAAACTTGAAAACGAGACTGTACACCCAGTGCGTGTTGCCAGTGATGACATACGGAACTGAGACGTGGTCCTTCACTGCTGGCCGGATGAGGAAGCTCAAAGTCGCTCAGCGAGCTATGGAGAGGGCTATGCTCGGAGTTTCTTTGAGTGATAAACTCAGAAATGAGGATATCCGCAGTAGAACCAGAGTGATCGACATAGCCCAACGGATTAGTAAGCTGAAGTGGCAATGGGCCGGCCATATAGCTCGAAGAACCGACAACCGATGGGGAAGAAAGGTTCTCGAGTGGCAGCCTCGTACCGGCAGGCGAAGTGTAGGGCGTCCCCCCACTAGATGGAGTGACGACCTGGTAAGATGTGCAGGAAGTCGATGGATGCAGGTGGCTCAAGACCGTGCTTTGTGGCATTCTTTGGGGGAGGCCTATGTTCAGCAGTGGACTTGTGAAGGGCTGTAATGATGATGATGATGAAGTTAGAAAATAAACGTAATATAGGAAAAATTCTTCATCACCTTCCACTTTAACCTTCCCTCAGCTGCCATATCTTTAACGCGACGACGCGTCTTCGACTAATCGGTGTATATACATAAAAGAAAAGATTCCGACGAATTATACACCTCTCCACCTTTTTGAAGTCAATTGAAAACAAGTTCTAGATAATAGAGGGTCAATATAATTACAGACTGTAAAGCATCCCATCTTCAGAGGTGACAATACATTTCAAGCTATTTTTTGAAGTTGGCTGCAGATGTTCATGGACTGCAGAAGCCACTTACCATAATAAATGAGGCACTAATCCATTTAGCAATAAGCGGTGTAACTACGGTTCAAGCTACTTAAAACTAAAAAAGATAAATAGGTACGATATCAAGATTAAAGATAAAATTAAGGTGCTATTTCAACTACATATTTATCTTCTTTTGCCCTGGCAAATTTAGTTATAGACCTCTCCCTTTATAAGGAGTATTTATCATATCGTCACATTTGGTAAGATTGACGATGAGTACTAGATGTCCTGCACTAAAGTCTTTGGTTTATATCACGCACACTTAGAAACACACCATGTTGCTATTTAATACTGACAGTAACATAATGCTAGTCCGTTTTCTGCTTTTTTAGTGTATTGAGAAGAGTTAAGTTTTAAAATAGTTAATAATCATCATCATTATAATTCTTCATAAGTCCACTACGGAATATAGGCCTCCCGCAAGGAACCCCACAATACACGGTCCCGAGCTACCTGCATTCCTGCACGTCCTACCAGATCATCACTGAATCTAGTGGGACGAGGGGGGGGACCCACACTTCGCCTGCCAGTACGAGGCTGCCACTCGGGAAACTTTCTACTTTAAGCTTATAATAGAATAAGGCTATGGAAGAGTGTGGTCTTCTAGCACAAGTGTTTTAAATACTTAAAAGGGGGTAACAACAATAAGACTGTACCAATTTACAATTTCCTTATTACCCAATAAATATTAATTATCGGTTGTCGGTTCTTCGAGCTATATGGCCGGCCTATTGACACTTCAGATTACTGATCGGTTGGGATATGTCAGTTACTCTGGTTCTACTTCGGATATCCTCGTTTAGGTAGTTAAATAAATTTGGAGTGTCACAGAATGGTAGTTTCTCACTAGCACTGAGATTTACACTAATAATATGCGGATGGTAGAGGAAGTAACTAACGCCCTTGAGTGATAATAGCCTTTACTGGTAGCAGCCTAGATGATGTGGGCCGTGGTGCGTGGCACGGCTGTTCAAGTCCGGCCGCCTAGGAGGTAGGGTGGCCGGCGTCGGCTCTTCGCTACATTGCCAAGGCCTAAAAGATATCTGGCAGACGACCTCTGGTAGTAGAAGAAAACCAAGTTAGAGATAACATTACTAAATATGAACGCTTGTATCAAAGCTAAAGGAATGACAGGGCGTTCTGGTTTTTGTAACTATGACCACAGACTAGCGTCAGCTTACCGATTGCATGAGATATAATAGATTAAATTAGTTAATGTCGTGCCACATTAAAGATGAGCCATGACGAGTATTCGATGGATCCAAATAAGTTGATAATTTTAAAATCTTTATTTATGAATTGTAGTTAACGAAATCATATATTTTTATTAAACTATAATAGCGTACAACGCTACAGGTGTCTCGTAGTTTGTGAGAGCGAATTTCTTTCGCGATTGACCTGACCCATTGATGCAGCAGCCTTAATAAAGCTGCAGCATGGCTACCACATACGCTGTTGAATCCGTCCATCTATTTACTACAGGCTATAAATGTCTACTACTGATTAAAATACCTCATATATTGCATCTTTTTTTTATATAGAATAAGGGTGAGAAACGAGCACACAGGCCACCTCATGGTAAGTGGATGCCGTGGCCCATAGACATCTACATTTATCCTCAATTAAGAATCAAAATGCAGATGCGCCGCCACCCCTGAGGACTATAGATGGAATGCCTCGTTTCCAGTAAAAATGGTCTCCGGTTCTCTACACTCACCATACGAAACACAGCAGCATTGAGCTGCTATTTTTATCTGGTATTCTGTAAGAGCGTGGTCCTAAACCGATCGAGCCGACCCATTCGTGCTGAAACCACAACAAATCAATGGGATTTTGTCATAGTTGCCACGCATTGCCGGCGGGCTGGTAACCGCAGTTTTCATTATTTTGTTTAGTTATTTGGAAGATGCTGCTGTCCATGTCCTGATTCAGTTTACCTCTGTCGCCTATTACTACACTGCGAATTTAAATAATTAAACTTTAACCAAATACAGTATAATATTTAAGCATATAATATAATCCTAAAACGGGCGTTGCGTTGGGCGTAAATTACCCACAGCCTACAAAAAATAATATGAAAATCCTCAACACCAAAATTTATACTCAAGGTTTTTGATTAGCAGAAGTAATAGCCTTTAAGGTACAGTCCATAACAGAACACTTTAAAATGACAGATGGCTTATTTAATTCCGTAGGCGGGATACAAAGGACATTAAAGCGCACTTAAAATGACGTATATCAAATTTAGAAACAAATCCCCACTTTGCAGTCTAATGCGGTATTCATTTTGTTAAGGAGTTTAAGGTCTTAGTGACCACGTAATGTAGTGAATACATTAGGGTACAGTCGCAGTGTAACGGTTTAATACAAAATGCACGTCTTGTGTTGAATACACGAGCCTCCGGTAAAACAGGTGTTGAGTACACTGCGGGACAAAATATCGGTTGTGTTTAGTTTATTTAGAGAAATATGAGGGAAAACAACATTTAAAATAATGACAACCTTTCGTTTCTTATTTGTTGGTTAATTTGTATTTTGAAGGAATATTACACGGCGATTTATTATGAAGGAAAGAAAAATTATTTACAAAGCAATTTTTTAATACAAGTAAGATATTTTTTGCTTAACCATTGTTAACGGTTATACGAAAACACGGATTTTTCGTTCGAAAACTTGAAAACGACATTGTACAACAAGTGCGTATTGCCAGTGATGACCAATGAAACTGAGAAGTAGTCCTTCACTGCTGGCCGGATAAGTAAGCTCAAGGTCGCTCAGCGAGCTATGGAAAGGGCTATGTTCGGAGTATATCTGCGTGATAAACTTAGAAGGATATCTGCAGTAGTACCAGAGTGACCGACATAGCCCAACGGATTATTAAGCTGAAGTGGCAATGTTCGAAAAACTAACAACCGATGGTGAAAAAAGGTTCTCGAGTGGCGGCCTCGTACCGGCGGACGAAGTGTAGGGCATCCCCCCACTAGATGGAGTGACGACCTAGTAAGACATGCAGGAAGTCGTTGGATGCAGATGGCTCAGGACCGTGCTTTGTGGCATTCCTTGGGGGAGGCCTATTTTCATCAGTTGACTTGTGAAGGGCTGTAATGATGATGATGGTGATACGAAAAATAAAAAAATAATTGTTTGAATGCCCACAATTATGTTTATTGCATTATGTTTATTACTTTAAACATAAAATTAAATTTTAAGTACACAATTAAAGAACCATTTAAGGCACAAAATATGAAATAAAGTTTTCAATAGTAAGATTTACTAATAATAGACACTTAATTATCTTATCTAGCAATTTACATGTAGCATGGAAATGAGGAATTGTTCGGATTAATCCCAGCCGCCAAATTTCACGAACGCACATCGCGACAGAACTCCCGATACCATCCACACCATCTGGATGATTGGCGGTCCACCACTGTGCGATTTAGAAGATGTTTTCTTCCTCTCACGACTTCCTTGTGGAATCGATTACCATCAGCGATTTTTCCGGACCGATACGACTTAGGGACCTTCAAGAAAAGAGCGTACTCCTTTTTAAAAGGCCGGCAACGCATCTGCAATTCCCTCCCTGGTGTTGCAGTTGTTATGGGCGGCGGTAGTCATTTACCATCAGGTGAGCCGCATGTTCGTTTGCCCCCTCTCCTATAAAAAAAAGCATTTAAAATTTATTTTGTTAATAATATGTGTTCATTTATTATTTTTATTATTTAAATTTTAATCTAACAAATATTGTTGTATTGCATTTATGCATAATATGATATTTATTACTCGTAATAATATGCACATTATATACGTGTATTTTTAACTACTAATTACAGCTAGTTATTAATATATTTTTTTTATCATTTAAGTAACTATTAATGGCATAATAACGTTAAGAATTTTTTAAGCGTTTTATCTGTGCATTAAAGTATTTTTATTGATGTGTCATTATTATAAGCTTTAAAAGTGATTGTATCTTTACCATATAGTTTAGCAACATATTGCTATCTATTAACACGTCTTTTCATTTTGTGTAAAATTCAGGGTATTTACGTACAAACTTACACATCTCCAGTATATAGATGCATGGAAGTACATAAAGAGACCCTATACTATAAAAAAAGTATTTTATATTTTCGAAAATGAGGCCTAAAACTATCAGTTCGTTTGATATTAATAATTATCCGTATTTTTTTTAATGTTTGACATTTTCGCAACACCTGCCCAAAGGAACACATAGTAACTAAATATAGAAAATGCATTTCAATAATTATATAAAATCTATTGGAGAGCACAGTTTGGAATTTGGTCGTTTTTTTCTACTAATATGAGAATTTCTATTTAAGAGGAACTATTTGAAAGCGTTAACTTTCTTTCAATAGTGCAATTTTCCATACCTATTGTATAAACTTTCACACTTACGCGATAACGAAATATTTTATAATGAAATTATAATTTTCGGACACGTTTTTTTTTGCTTCAAGTGTACGGAGCTCACGTCACCGCCGCCTATTGTCGGCACCTGCGATGCCGGCTGTTCACTTAACCCTCAAACCGTCGCCGTCTTGTTTCCATAAGCACTCTCCCAGACGTTGTATCTGTTAGGGCTTTTGTATGCTTGTTTACTTCGGGGTGATTCGGTTTGTGAAAGAGAAATTTTATGAGTAAATATGAAGTCCCTTTGACGTGTAAAATGGTATTTTTATATACTTAAATTAATCAAGTACATTTTTACCGTAAACTTTTTTCGTCCTTTTCTTTGTATGAAGCTTGGTATTTACCGTATTTTCTGTAGGTATCACCGTAGCAAGGAATACCGACCGGCATAGCCCAACGGATTAGTAAGCTGAAGTGGCAATGGGCCGACCATATAGCTCGAAGAACCGACAACCGATAAGCAAGAAAGGTTCTTGAGCGGCAGCCTCGTACCAGTTGACGAAGTGTAGGATAACCCCCCTCCCCCTCCCTCCCGCTAGATGGAGTAATGACCCGGTAAGACATGTAGAAAGTCGATAGATGCAGGTGGCTCATGACCATGCTTTGTGACATTCCTTAGGGGAGGCTTAGGTTCAGCAATGAACTTGTGAAGGGCTGTAATCATGATGATGATGTTACCGAATTATATTAGTTTGGATTATATACTCCACACACTTGTGGGCGTATTGTAATTTATATCTGAGTCGCGATACTTCTCTGCAATAAAATAAAAAAATAACTACTAAAAATGTAATACTTTTATAGAATGCTGAAGGTAGGTGGATGATGTGGCTCTTAGACATCTACATCTATACATACTTAAGAATCAAAATTCAGATGCGTTGTCACCCCCAAGAACTAAGATGAAACGCCTCGTTTCCAGTGGAAAGGATCTTTGGTTCTCTACACTCACTATATGAAACACAGCATCATTTTACGCTTGTATTCTGTGAGACTCATTCATGCTACAACCATAATATAGCTGCAGCGTGCTCTACCACGTGTACTGTAATCTAACGTTCTCACTAGCATCGTCACAGCTCATTCATGTAGTGTTTAAGTTTTCTTAGAATATAATCTTTTATAATCTTTATAAATAAAATACCATTACATTGACATTAAGTCCGACCTTTGCATTCTTTTGTAATAGAGAGTACATTGTTAAATTTTGCATTGCAAAACTCAAGTTAACATCCACATCACCAGGACTCTTAGCGATCCGCTACTGTACGATTTACAAGGAGTTTTTTCCTCCCACGAATTCTTTGTGAAATTATTTACCATTGATAATGTTTCAGGACCAATAAGACTTAGAAATCTTCAAGATATGAGCTTACTCCTCCATTCTGAGCACATTTGCTGATAAGACAATATTTACGGCTCCGTGGAGCAGTAGCTTTGCAATTAGTTGTAGCGCTAAGAGCAGCTGATTTGAATCCTGCACGGAACAAGGTATTTGTATGGTCTACATATAGTTGTTCCCGGATTGAATGATTCTCCTTGTGAAACTTATGTTCAAAAGCTTTTAAAAAATTTACTTTGCAAACATCCGCGCTATACCTAGTATGAAACTTATGTTTTTAAACTGTCGCTACGATACAGGAGAAAATCCTTTTTTTATAGTATAAGGGTGACAAACGAGCACACAGTCCACCTGGTGGTAAGTGCCCATAGACATCTACATCTATCCTCGTTTGCGAATAAAAATGAAGATGCGTTGTCACCCGTGAGGACTAAGATTGAATGCCTCAATTCCAGTAAAAAGGGCCTCCGGCCACCTGCAATCCTAGTGTAGAGGTTTAAAAAATTTACTTAAACTTTTTTTTAGTTTGCTTTATTGACATAAATTTGTATGAAATATATTTTAATATAAATCATCATCATTAAAACACTTTTGAACATAGACTTTTTCCAAGGAAAACCACAAAACAGGATCCTGAGCCACCTGCATCTATCGTCTTATTGCATACACTTCGCTTTCCGATACGAGGTTGCAACTTCTATAGTTTACCTTTCTTCTCCATTCGTTGTCGGTTCTTCAAGCTATATTGCCGGACATTGTCACTTCAGCATAGTCTATCACAGAAAAACTTTGAGCATAGCCCTCTGCACTCTGCATTACTTGCTAAGTGACCTTAAGTTTCTCATCTGACCAGTTATAAGGAACTACATACGTCTCAGATATATATGTCATTACTGATACCACGCACTAATTATATACTATTGCTTTCAAGTTTTGAGAAATTCTTGATGATAGAAGATTTGTTCCTATCTACCCTACCGTACGCTGTATCGAATATATATAAATGTCCACTGCTGTACGCCTCGATAGGCCTCCCCAATAGTTTTGCTCATAGGGGGGAGTTTGCTATAGTTGCCACGCTTGGTAAATAGACTGACAACCGCAGTTTTTTATTATTTTGAGACGTTACCACGAAGATGCTGCCCATTTTTTTTATAGGAAAGGGGGCAAACGAGCATGCGGCTCACCTAATGCTAAGTGACTACCGCCGCCCATGAACAACTGCAACACCAGGGGAATGGCATATGCGTTGCGGGCCCTTTAAAAATAAGTAGGCTCTTTTCTTGAAGATCCCTAAGTCATATCAGACCAGAAAAATCGATGGTGGTAATCCATTCCACAAGGAAGTTGTGCTAGGAAGAAAATTTCTTCTACATCGCACAGTGGTGGACCGCCAATCATCCAGATGGTATGGATGGTATTGCGAGTTTTTTTGCGATGCGTGATGGTGAAATTGAGCTGCTGGAATTAGTCCGAACAATTCCTTAGAGAACTCCCTGTGTTAGATGCGATAAAATACGCAAAGAGATGCAACATCTTTACGCAGTGCCAATGAGCCAAGCCGATCGAAAAGAACTCGGTCGTTGACGATTCGAAACGCTCTGCGCTGGATGCGGTCTACTGGAAGGAGACACTGGGGAGCCGATGTCCAGAGACGGGAAAAATATTCCGAGTGAGGTCGAACCAGCGACTTGTAAAGTTGCAAGCGGTGTGCCGGCGTGAAATACTGTCCCGCTCTGCTGCTTTTACCACTAATTTTCGATATACTCTGTACGCTGTGCAGGAGAAATTAAAATTCATTTTGTTCTACACTCGTGATATAATTTCTAAGTAATGAAAAATATTATTCGTTCGCCTTCTTCTCTCTCACATATTTTTTTATAAAATAGCGTGACAAACGAGCACACAGTTCACCTAACAGTAAATGTATCATGTAGCCCATAGACACCTACATTTATCCTCGATTAAGAATCAAAATGCAAATGTTTTGTCACCTCTGAAGACTAAGAATGCCTCGTTTTCAATAAAAAGGATCTCTGGTTCTCTACACTCAATATACTAAAAGCAGCATTAAACTGCTATTTTATGCTGGTATTCTGTGAGAGCGTGGTCCTGCTGGTATTCTGTGAGAGCGTGGTAATAATTTAACAACAAATCTTGCAAGTATATATACCATTTTGGAATCCTTGTTAAATGCGCCAACTTGTATAGTTATTTGTTAAACTCGTGTTGTGTTGTGCATTTTTTTTTTCAGTACAGTCATTTAAAACTGGACAAAGTATTCATTTTGAATACTTGGCGGGGATAAAAAATTACATTTCTTTATGGACTGCAGCAGCAGTTGTTGCAGCAGTCGCAGAAGCATCATTCAGGATTACATAATAAAAATAAAATTAAAAAAATATAGCAACAGGAGTTAAAAGACCGTCACAGGGATGTAGATCATCTCG
The DNA here is from genome assembly GCA_963668995.1 of Parnassius mnemosyne. Classification (NCBI taxonomy): domain Eukaryota; kingdom Metazoa; phylum Arthropoda; class Insecta; order Lepidoptera; family Papilionidae; genus Parnassius; species Parnassius mnemosyne. The sequence goes on from CAVLGL010000091.1 coordinate 25,544,277, forward strand.
AGTTTTTTTTTTATAAATGCCTGTAATTTTAAAATACTTAGCAAAGATTTTTTTTATATTTTTCAGTTAACTATTATGACTTGACCTTTAATTTTATTTAAAATAACGATGTATATTCTGTAATACTTAAATAAAAACAAGCACAAGCTACTTATGCCAGTTACGGGACCCCACAGAGTCAGTAACTCTTTAATGGGGCAATGTATACGGTTTACGACAAAGTCCCAAGAACTATCTATTAAAAAATTTATAATATTTTTAAGCAAAAATTGTTTGATAAGAGTTGTTACACAACTAAAGAGATGCGTGATTCATAATAACCATTGGGGTTGAGGTGATCGCTAACTGCTGTTTCAAAATATTTTCGTACTTAATTGTATAAAATATTATAGTGTTAATTAATGTTAAAAAAGTCCCGCTGGCTTTCTCGCCGGTTCTTCCCAGGACAGCTGTTTTTTTTCCTAACCAGTCGTATAGCTTAAATGATTTTCAATAAGTATTTTTTAATAGAACAACGAGAAATAGACAAACGAGCACACAGAGGCTCGACCGGGGAAGAACCACGCTCTTACAGAATACTAGCGTAAATAAGCAGTTTAACGGTGCTGTATTTCGTATGATAAATGTAGAGAACTGAAAACTTTTTTTTACTATGGGCCACAGCCACACAGCAAGCACTTACCATCAGGTTTCCACCTGATGGTAAGTGCTTGCTGTGGCCCATAGACATCTACATCTATCCTCGATTACGAATCAAAATGCAGATGCGTTATCACCCGTGTGGACTAAGATGGAATGCCTCTTTTACATTAAAAAGGGTCTCCGGTTCTCTACACTCACCATACGAAACAAAACAGTGTTAAGCTGCTATTTAACGCTGGTATTCTTTTAATCTGTAATAAATAAAATTATTCTATTCTGTTATACTTATAGTAGATATGAGAGGACCATAGATACGTTACAAGAAAATTAACCTCAAAGTAAAGGTTGCGAGTCCACGTTGGGGGTGACCAATTTGTCCGTGGATTGAAAAGGGGAGATCTCCCGGGCAAGATGTTTAACCTGAGAAGTGGCCAACGCTCCTTGGGGTAGTACGGATCTCGTTCTATATGTTATACATTTGATTGCCTTGTATGTCTAGAGGTATTTAACATGCTTGTTGATCATAAGATCCTGGGTTTGAATCCATTATAGGGGCAAAAAATCAGTTATTGAGTTTTGTTGTTAAGAAATTCCCAGTGGCAGCCCGGAGTCAGTAGGTTGGCAGTGTCTCACCTCCGTGCCTCAGAAAACACGTAAATTCATTGGTCGTGCGCCTGATCTCTCCGATCATATCACATTATTGTTCCATCTAACTATGAGAGTTAAAGAATAGAGAGTGCATCTGTGCTTGCTCATAAACTGAGACACTACAACCCTGTCCTGCGCCATCTCCGCCACTTTCCGTAGAGAGTAGCCGCAGTGACTAAAATTCTGTCTGGAGGACATATAAAAATTAATAGCAATGACATATGATCTTAAAGTTAAGTTTATCTAAAACATCGCCATCTTTAAGATAAGCTCCATGTCTAGGGAGGGCTAATAATGGAATAAAACTAATTTTACGGGTTTTTTTATTCGGGTAAATATAAGAAATCATTATGAGGGCTACTAATCTTACGCTCACCAGATGTCGCTAGTAGCGACTGAATCAACATAAATAAATAAATAAAATAAGTAAATAAATTCTCTTTATTTCAGGCACATTTCACCCATATTACATATTAACAAAAAAGGCAATACAGTACCAAATTACTAAAAAAGATAATAGTAATTTATAATAATAATATCTAATTCCAAAAGGAAGGAACCATCACGATAATAACCATAACTGTTAAGCAAATGGACACACAGTGTCATCATTATTGAATAGTAGCGAATTTTTTTTCGGATTCTAGTCTATCTTTATACACAAAACAATGCCTCAGTACTGTGTGTGTTATTTAATTTTTTACACATTTAAAAAAAAATTTAACTTTTAAATTTTTAGAACTATCGGTCATTTAGTATATTATCCATTTCTAATCGTATAAATATAAAACAAAATAAATATTTTAAAAAGAAACATGAGTCTCTATTCTCTACACTTTTCTTACAAATAAACTTAGCCCGTCATGAAATCTATAAAATATTTCTCCTCATTTCTAAACGCCGCCGCCCTGGTAGAAGAAAAAGTCGTGAAATGAGAGCAAATTGTAAACGTTTGCAGGTTAATTAAGAAGTATGTATCTTACGTATCATTTAAAAAAAATCTAGAAAGAAAGTTATCACTAGAAAATATTATACATTCCAAAAAGAAACGAAAAATTATTACGGAAATGATTCGACATGAATAAGTTTACGCTTTTAAGAAGCAATTTAATATCGTAACCATTTTGTACACAGAAATAAAACATGCTACCTAGTAAGCAACATATTGCATTCCACTTTCGACCTTGCTTGCTACCTACAAATCATTCGTATAAAATATTTTACATTGAGGCGCGCATCGTAGGAATTCTTTGATTCTGCAATATTTTAATGAACGAGACCTCATATAATCTCAGGGGTACCTCGTTTAGAGCCGGGGTGGCATCATAGGCAGCTGAACTGAGTAAGTGTAGCAAATATGTGTCTCTGAGAGGTGACTACATATTTGTGCCATTTGTAGAGACAATCGGTCCGTGGGGTCAACGTGCGGAGAAGTTCCTAAAGGAACTCCGTCCGGGGCTGGTCGTTGCTGCTGGTAATAAGAGGGCTGGTTCTTTTCTCGCTGCAAGGCTAAGTATAGCCACTGAGCGGGGAAACGCATCCAGCGTTCTTGGCACGATACCCCAGGGAGTAGGACTGTATGATAATTGACTTACGAATCTTAGTTTTTTTTTGTTAAAGTTTTTAATCTATACTTAATATAATTAATAGAAATAACCGCTAAGTCTTAGCGGTTACCAACAGTAGAGTCTATATCACCTGAGGATGCCTCGTGTAGAGGCGTGTCGTATTATCATCAGTGGTGTGTCTTTCCTAGTGTAGTGGTGCTGGGATTAGTGGTGACGGGGATAGTGCACGCAATTGAGAGAGGGCGGGGGGTGCTCTTCATACTAGGTAAGACACATCATTTTATTTTATAACGCGGATATTTGCGAAGTAAATTTTTCTAAAAGCTTTTATATACTTAATAATATAAAGCGGAAGAGTTTTTTTGTTTGTTTAAACGCTCTAATCTCTGGAACTATCTGTCCAATTTGAAAAATTAATTTTGTATATTATATCTCAATTTATGTGGAATAGTATAGGCTATCTAGCATTAAGCTTTATCACTCGTAGCCTTAAATATGGAAAGTCAGAACAAAAAGCACTCCCGAAATGATTTATCCGTGTACGCTGGTGTTATCATTAAGGATATGTAATTTTTTTTTTAATAGGAGAGGGGGCAAACGAGCATGCGGCTCACCTGATGGTAAGTGACTACCGCCGCCCATGAACAACTGCAACACCAGGGGAATCGCAGATGCGTTGCCGGCCTTTTAAAAAGGAGTACGCTCTTTTCTTGAAGGTCCCTAAGTCGTATCGGTCCGGAAAAATCGCTGATGGTAATCGATTCCACAAGGAGGTCGTGCGAGGAAGAAAACATCTTCTAAATCGCACAGTGGTGGACCGCCAATCATCCAGATGGTGTGGATGGTATCGGGAGTTCTGCCGCGATGTGCGTTCGTGAAATTTGGCGGCTGGGATTAATCCGAACAATTCCTCAGAGCACTCCCCATGGTAGATGCGAAATGTTCTAGAAAAATATAGATCTTTACTCCGTCTAAAAAAAGTCCGCGATATCATATGTCTATTTCTTATACATAAGCCATAATTAGGTATTTTTTGACAAAAAAATATTGAAAATTTAAAAGTGATATATGAGCGTTATTATTAGGCATGGCCTATTTATCCTTACGAAAGAAAGTTACTTCATCATCAAGACAATTTTATGAGGATAAACTTTGTTCCTTATACCATGTTATTTGGACGCATAGTTTAAGAGATAATGTAAAATTAAAATAATTCAATACTTGGCTGGGCGCGCGAACGACGCATAAACCCTAGCCGCCCGGTGGGAAGTGAGAACTGAGAGAAGCCAGTATAGAAAGCCTCTAAGAGCGAGGTTAGTTCAATCATTATAGCTAAAATAAATTAAAAATTAATTGAGTACGTTTGTGACAATGATTAGTTACATCTTTATTTTTGAACTCTTTCATTTCACGTTGCTATGGTATTTTAGAAATTTAATTGATAAATAAGTATAAGAGTTTGATAGCTCAACAATTATTTCATGCCTACACATTTTTCATGTATCGTGTACGGTTTTCTTTCAAACTGGAAAAAAACCGCGCTTCGGAACAATTTCTGTGACGTGGGTGAAAGTGGATGAAAACTTAACTTCGCTCTACATCATACATAATATGCCGACAGATAAAAGTACGCGTATCTTTAGCCGTTATCTGTTCACATCAATCGATTTCTGGATATCGACCTACCTTATTGTAGGAAGTATTTGCAGTAGTTGCAATGTTAAGCTGGATGGTCACAGTACCAGATGTCTCACACCTTTGACAATAGAAAGAAAGAACATATTCATTCTTTGCTAAAAACAAATAAGTGTAAAGAAAAACCTTTAATAACATTTTTATATTTACAAGAATACTAGAAATCTTCATCGAAATACTTTAAGCTACTTCTGCGTAGATCTGAACAAAACATAATATATAAAAGCTGAAATTAGTCCAGGTTAACTATGACGTCAGAATGTAGAACACCTCAATCTATTAAACCGGTGCCATGGGTCTCTTTACAAGATGCTTTACAATTATTTAAAATATGGGTGAATATACAAAAGTTGGGTAACTCGATGTCATCAGTCAATACTCGTAGATACGAGATTTTATTACATTTTCTTATTATTTCAATTTTATTGTAAAACAATTAAAACCTGTTTATTCATCATCATCATCATTACAGCCCTTCACAAGTCCACTGCTGAACATAGGCCTCCCCCAAAGAATGCCACAAAGCACGGTCCTGAGCCACCTGCATCCATCGACTTCCTGCATGTCTTACCAGGTCGTCACTCCATCTCGTGGGGGGACGCCCTACACTTCGCCTACCGGTACGAGGCTGCCACTCGAGAACCTTTCTTCCCCATCGGTTGTCGGTTCTTCGAGCTATATGGCCGGCCCACTGCCACTTCAGCTTACTAATTCGTTGGGCTATGTCGGTTATTCTGGTTCTACTGCGGATATCTTCATTCCTAAGTTTATCACGCAGAGAAATTCCGAGCATAGCCCTCTCCATAGCTCGCTGAGCGACCTTGAGCTTCCTCATACGGCCAGCAGTGAAGGACCACGTCTCAGTTCCGTAAGTCATCACTGGCAACACGCACTGGTTGTACAATTTCGTTTTAAGGTTTTGAGGTATGTCTGACGAGAAGATGTGTCGTAGCTTCCCGAACGCTGCCCAGCCGAGTTGAATCCGTCGATTTACCTCTCGGTCGAAGTTGGACTTACCTAGTCGGACTATTTGTCCCAGGTAAACATACTCGTCAACAACTTCGAGCTTAGTACTCCCAACAACTACCGGCATAGGTGTGACATGGACATTAAACATAATCTTTGTTTTGTCCATGTTCATCTTAAGACCTATCCGTTGGGAAACACTATTGAGGTCATTGAGCATAGTGCTTAGGCCCTCCAGCGATTCTGCCATAAGGACTATATCGTCGGCAAATCGAAGGTGAGTGATGTACTCGCCATTGATGTTGATACCGTACCCTTTCCAGTCCAGAAGCTTGAAAACGTCTTCCAATGCAGCGGTGAAGAGTTTCGGGGATATGACGTCACCCTGTCTTACACCTCTCTGCAATTGGATAGGTTTCGTACTCTGGTTCTGTACTCGGATAGCCATCGTAGCCCTACTGTACAAGCACTTAAACACTTCGATATACCGACAGTCAACTTGGCACCGCTGAAGGGACTGCAGCACCGCCCAAATTTCGACGGAATCAAAGGCTTTCTCATAGTCCACATACGCCAGACATAGTGGCAAATTGTACTCTTCGGACTTCTGTACAATTTGCCGAAGGGTATGTATGTGGTCTATGGTGCTAAAGCCCTTTCGGAAACCGGCTTGTTCGGGAGGCTGGAAGTCGTCAAGTCTGCGCGCGAGACGATTCGTAATGACTCTCGAAAACAGCACGTAGACGCGGCTCAGAAGGGAAATCGGTCTGTAGTTCTTCAAGAGAGCGTTGTCACCTTTCTTGAAGAACAAGACCACCGCACTTCTGCTCCACGTCTCCGGTGTAATGCCACCATAGAGGACGGAATTAAAGAGCTTCTGAAGGACTTCAAGTACCGGTCTTCCACCCGCTTTCAGAAGCTCCGCTGTAATTCCATCCTCGCCTGGGGCCTTACCGTTTTTAAGGTGCTGGAGAGCCATTCTAATCTCGCTCAGACTGACGTCCGGGATATCTTCGGAATAGTGTCGGATGAGACTCGCTCTTGGATCGTTACTCACACTTGCGTGTGGCTCCAACGATGACGTGTACAGCTGCCCATAGAACCTCTCAATCTCACTCATAATCTCAGGTGTCCCGGAAACGATGCTGCCACACTCTGTCTTCAGCTTTGACAGTTGGCTCTTTCTGGCAGACAGATCTCTGGCAAAGACTTTGGAGCCTTGGTTCCGCTCGATCGCTTCTTCAATACGAGCTGTATTGAAGTTGCGTAAGTCCCGCCGCATGCATTTTGAGATCTGTCTGTTCAGATGCCTGTATGCTGTCAAGTCTGTTGAAGAATGTAGCTTCATCTCCCGTCTAACAGCCATGAGATTAAGAGTGTGATGGGATAGTTTTTGTGTTCTTCTGCGGCGGGTCTTGCAGAACTTAGCTCCGACCGCATGGACAGTTTCCACGAGCTTGTCATTCATATCGTCCACTTCATTGCAGTCTTCTAGGCACTGAAAACGGTTTTGTAACTCGAGCTGAAAGGTTTCGGGACTTTGGAACAAAGCACGAGGGGGACGGAGCGTTGACTTCATTAGACGAGACCTCTCCAACCTAACGTTTAGGTTCAGTGTGCCTCTAACCATTCGGTGATCGCTACCAGTTTTCACCCTTGCGATCACGGAGACATCACTGAACAGTTGTCGTCTGGTCGTCATAATGAAGTCAATCTCATTTTTTGTCAAACCGTCGGGGCTCGACCAGGTCCACTTCCTGTGGGGCCGCTTCTGGAAGAAAGAGTTCATCATAAAGAGTCCCTCTTTCTCCATGAAGTCGGCCAGCTGCTGGCCCCTTGGGTTCCGTTGCCCTATTCCAAATTTCCCTAGTTTCAGCTCACCGTTCTCTCTTGTGCCTAGTTTTGCATTGAAGTCTCCCATTAACACTGTATAGTGGGTTTTGGAGGAATGCATGGCTCTAGAGATATCCTCATACATTTCCTCCACCTCCTGATCGGGGTGTGCCGAGGTTGGTGCGTAAACCTGTATGACCTTCAGCGAATACCGTTTGGTGATTCTGAGTATAAGGTACGCAACCCTCGTCGATACACTCCCGATCTTTACAACGTTGTTAACGAGAGACTTGTGGACGATAAATCCGACACCTCCTTGGGACAGATGGTCGCCCTCCCGGTGATAGAGCAAGTTGTCGGATTCGAGGATTACCGTGTCCTCCCCCTCTCTTCTGACTTCTGATAATCCTATAATATGCCAGCGCAACTTGTCTATCTCTTCTTCCAGCTCCACGATCTTCTCGTCAGTCCTCAGGGTGCGTGCGTTGTACGTTGCCAGGTCGAGTTGTCTAAGGTGGCAACCGAACCTCCACCGGAGATTCTTAGCACCCCCTGCCCCGCCGTTACCATGGTCGCCACCGTAGCCAGGAATAGCGGGGCCGCCGGGGACTGGGGGCCGTCTGTTTGTTGCTTTAGTCATTGAGGGGTATTTGCCATAGTTGCCACGCTTGGCGAGCGGGTTGGCAACCGCAGTTTTTTTATTAAAAATTTGGCTATTATCAGGAAGATGCTGCTGCCCATCTTCTGCCTGTTTCCCTTTGTCGCCTTTTACGACACCCACGGGAGGATATGGGGTAGTGGATATTCTTGACCGCCACTACACGGCAATTAAAACCTGTTTATTAGGTCACCCAATTTCAGGTATTTATTTTAAGAACAAGTTTGTGAAACAACACGAGACAACCTCGAATCGTCAGTACGTTGGCTTAACACAAGCCCAAAAACACGCAATCAAGTGGCTGTATATTATATACCACCATTAATTTAGGAATACTTAATATTTCACTACAATCTGTAATTTACTTAATAATATCTCACACAACTTTTATCATGTAATGCTGTAAGTGTTATTTTTTGTAAATTAAGATTCTTTGTGTTCAGTTTTATTCGTCAGTCCGTTGTGCGTTGTTCAAATTTGAAATCCTCGCAAAATAACGCCGACTCAAGATCCAATCCTTGTTAAATTTGGAATGTTAGTAGTGAAATTACCTGTAGACCCCACCATTTGACGGCCGCTGTGCCAGAGTTAAAGTGGTGGTTATCGCGTGTACATGTGCCGAACCAGTCAACATTTCAGTACTGTCGCAAGTCGTTATTCCCTTGTATACCTGTGCTTTATTTCGATTCATACATAGCTAACTATGATTTCTTAAAATGTTGTTTGTAAATATTCGAGAATACCAAAAGAAACATTAGTTCCTTTTGTAAACTCAAATTTATATCCTTTTCATCAGTACTTTGGCGTCAGTCCCGTGTCTTTTATTGCATCAAAGGACTGACGTGTTTCCAGGGTACTGATTTTTATATTATTTTAGATCACATTTATCTCAAGTTTTACTGTGTATAAGCATTTATTTTACTTATTGCAGTCCAAAAACATCATGTTGCCCTCCAAAAAACAAAATTTGTCTAGGGGAGATAAATTAGAAAACAAAAGAGAAGTCGAAGTAAAGAAAATATACCACGGTAGCAAAGAACCAAAAAAGGGAAAGATTATTCATCAAAATCATCATCATCATCATCATCATCATTACAGCCCTTCACAAGTTCACTGCTGAACGTAGTTCTCCCCCTCCCCCCCAGGAAAGCCACAGGTCCCTAAGTCGTATCGGTCCGGAAAAATCGCTGATGGTAATCGATTCCACAAGGAAGTCGTGCGAGAAAGAAAACATTTTCTAAATCGCACAGTGGTGGACAGCCAATCATCCAGATAGTGTGGATGGTATTGGGAGTTCTGTCGCGATGTGCGTTCGTGAAAGGAGATGCATGAAATTGGGTTATTGACATCGTTCGAAACAGTTATACAAAAATATGTAGGTAATATAACGATAAATTATAAGCATAAATAAATGGTTTTTATTTCTGTAGTCCTTGGGACAATCATAAAAACATTTTTTTAAAACTGAAATAGAAAGCGTTTTAAACATCTTTCTGTTCTGTCTATGGCAATAGATAATGAAGGCTATTTTTACAATAAAATAACCTTCCTTACCAAAAAAAATCATAATATTGAAACATTAACGCGAATCTGTAGTTATTAATATTGAATAAAATAATATATTTATAAAACGATTGAATAGGCTATGTCATTAAATCAAAAAACATTTGAATATTATCCTACACGATTGAATAGGCTGTATGGTTATTGATCATTGCATATTCCGAACGAGACTTGACTTGGTAACTTCAACTCAACTATGTGGCATGCGCATTTGGCATTGTAGCTATTTTTTTGGATAGATTTCGTGTTTTTACTTTCGTGGATTTATTTAACTTGACTCTTGGATTTTCTCTCGGATCACAGGACAGTAGTGTGTTGAACCCAAATAATGAAAATAATGTGATACTTAAGTCTTGAGAGAAATAGAACAGACAATGTACAGCCTCCGGCTGTTTTTTTAGATTACATTTTATTGATAATTGCAGAAAATAGTTAAACAATTAAAAAAGGTTGAGTTTTATTTTACTTTATATAATAATAACTACAAAACTGCATTCTTTTGTGTTTTTTTCAATTTATTCAAACAACCTACCACAAGAACGAGTGATTTTACTACATAACCTACAAATCATAAAACAAAATAAAAACAAAAAACCCCAGGCCCGGCAAAAATATGATTTTTGGATATAAGTAGCAAATATTTAAATCTTCAAACTAACACATATTTTAGGATAAAACTATTTTTACGGATTTTATCGCGTTTAATTAACTTATTTACATTCCCGACGTTTCGGTTGCTTTCCAGCAACATGAATGAACAGCAGAATGAACTAACTGTGTCTTGAAGTCTTGCAGTGGTATGCTTGGGTTTAGTTTTAATTTTATGAATTACAGGATCCCAAGCAGGTGGTAGTACCCAGCCTCCCTCTCTATTGAAATTAGGATGTTTTTTAATTTCAATAGCCTCACTTATCATCCTTGGCAGGAATCGATGTTCTTTCGCGAGGACTTGTGGTTTATCAAATCTAATGTAATGGCGGGGGCCGTCTAGGATATGATCACAAACTGCAGACTTCCCGGAACGTTGGTGCTTCACGTCAGCTATGTGTTCTTTTACGCGGGTTTTCCCCCGGGATATCCCCCGTGACCACGGTTGCTGGAAAGCAACCGAAACGTCGGGAATGTAAATAAGTTAATTAAACGCGATAAAATCCGTAAAAATAGTTTTATTCAATGTGTAGTGTTCGCGTAAATATAAGAAATCATTACATATTTTAGGTTTGTTCACGCCGGGCCCAAGCTTGTATGTAATTTAGTTCATCTCCTTTGGCGGCTGGGATTAATCCAAACAATTCCTCAGAGCACTCCCCGTGGTAGATGCAAAAGAAAATGCAAAGGGATGCAACATCTCTTCGCAGTGTCAATGAATCGAGTCGATCGGAAAGGACTCGGTCGTCGACGATTCAAGCCGCTCTGCGTTGGATGCGGTCAAGTAGAAGCTGGTACTGTGGAGCCCCTGCCCAGAGATGGGAACAGTATTCCACGTGAGGCCGAACCTGCGCCTTATAAAGTTGCAGGCGGGTGCCGGCATGAAATACTGTCCCGATCTGCTGAGAACGCCATGCTTTTTAGAGGCCAATTTGGCCTTCTCTTCCAAGTGATCACGAAACTGCACATCACTCGATATGTCGACTCCGAGGATTCCGATACTGACTGAGGCAAGAAGGGGAGTGCCTTGAAACTGAGGAGATACGACAAAGGGGTTCTTTTTAGCGGTAGACGCGCAAACTTGTGTCTTCTGAGGATTAAACTGGACTAAATTTAGTCGCCCCCAATCCGAGACTTTGTTCAGCAAAGACTCGACTTCATACACAAGTTTGTTCCGGTACTCAGCGACGTTTTCCCGAGAAATATTGGCACGGCCGGTGTATAAAGCATCATCTGTCATCCCCATAGCAATGAATGTTACCAGTTAGCAACATATAATTGATATGCAGAAGAAACAGCGTTGGTGATAGCACACAGCCTTGTGGAACACCAGCGTTAATAGGCTTGTAGTCGGAGCATGCACCGTCTACAACGACCTTGATGCTCCGATCTGCAAGGAAGCTGGTGATCCAATTGCACAATTTCTCGGGAAGCCCATAGGAAGGGAGCTTCGAAACAAGCGCTTAGTGCCAAACCCGATCGAAGGCCTGCGCAATGTCCAAACTAACGGCCAACGCCTCCCCCTTGGACTCTACTGCCTCCGCCCATCTATGGGTCAGGTAGACCAGAAGATCACCAGCTGATCGACCCCGACGAAAACCGTATTGGCAGTCACTAATCAGCTAGTGCTCCTCAAGGTACCACATGAGCTGGCAGTTAATAATGGATTCCATTATTTTGGAGAACAAGGAGGTGATGGCGATAGGCCTATAGTTGGACGGGTCTGAGCAGTCGCCTTTTTTAGGGATAGGGTGGACAAAAGCTGTCTTATATGAATTCGGGACTACGCCTTGGGAGTAGGAGTACCGCAAAAGACGCGTTAGGACCGGTGCCAACTCCGGAGCACACGTCCTCAGCACAATTGGGGGAATTCTGTCCGGCCCACTCGACTTCTGGATGTCCAGGGAGAGGAGTGCTTTGCGAACCGAGCGCTGTGAGAATAGTACATCCAGCATGGAGCACTCACACCGCGGGATGGTCGGCGGTATTTTCCCCCCGTCATCAAGAGTCGAGTTGGATGCAAAAAGTGATCCTAAAAGGTCGGCTTTGTCTTTTGCGTCTTGGGCCAGTGAGTCGTCCTCCCTGTGCAGAGATGGTAGTGATGGATTATAGAAATTCCCTTGGACAGCCTTGGCGAGAGACCAGAATGCACGGGTTCCCGAAGGAAGGCGAACTATTTTCTCGTCAGTTCTGCCTATGTGCTCTGACTTTGCCTTGGCAATAACTCTTTTTAAGGACCTGGAGGCGAAGTTATACTTCTTCTTAAGTGTGCTGGTGTTTAAATCCCGAGTCGTTGAAGCCGCAGCCCAGGCTTGATAACACTCCTGCTTACTGCGTAATGCAGTCTTACAGGAGCGACCAAACCAAGGCTGAGATCTGCCTCCGATGGGTACCACAGATGATGGAATAAATAGTTCCATTCCCTGTAGCACCACGTCAGTGACAGAGTCAGCAACAGCGCTGGGATCATCCGGCGAGAAGCAAACCTGCCCCTATGGGAAGGATGCAAAGAAAGACAGCATTCCGTCCTAATCCGTGGACCTGTAATGCCAAACACGGCGGCAACCTGCAAAACGCAACCGCGAGGGGAGCGTGAGTGGCACCACACTCCGGATCAGACAATGGTCCGAAGAGCCGAGAGGGCCATCGACGGAAACCTGATATCCGTCCGGATGAGAGGTCAGCAGAAGCTCCAACAGGGAAGGTCTATGATCCTCCACATCTGGAATCCGCGTAGGCAAAGTAGCCAGTTGTGTCAGGCCAAGGCAAAGTCATAAACAGATCTCCCCGCATGATCGGTTAAACGTGAACCGAGCCATTCGACATGGTGGGCGTTAAAATCGCCAAGGATCACGATCTCTGCGGATGGGACCTGTTGTAGCAAGGAATCTAGCCATTTGGACGTGGTCGATGAGTCGGTCTGTTTCGGCATTACCGCTATGGGACCTATAGAGGCACCCGTAGACGCGCGGATGGTCGTCGCTGTCTACGCGTAGCCAAAGGATGGACAGGTCCGAAACTTCAAGACTGCCGAGGCGTCGAGAGCAGATGTCCTCTCTGACGTATACGCAAACTCCAGCCCGAGGCGAAAAGGAGTGCTCCAATTTGTACCCCGGGTAGGAGAGATACGAAGTATCAGCCCGAGAGGACATCTGCGTCTCGGTCAGAAAGAGCAAGGCCGGCTTCGCCGTCTCAAGGCCGGCGTTTAGGTTCGAGTGAAGTCCCCTGATGTTGCAGAAATTCACGGATAATGTGGCAGGGGTCGCCTTGGTATTGTTGCTCAGTTGGCCCCGAGCAGTTATGTTTTTGAGCGGAATTTTGCCCCTCCCCCCCCAGAATACGCGGGGCAATCTGAACACCCACGCTCAGGAGTGGAATAACATGGTCGTAGATGCTCAGCGAGGGATTCTCCAGGAGTGCTGGTACCCTCCTGGGATAGTCTTTCGTATAATTCCGCTACCATTTTGTTGGGGGGGGGGGGAAGTGGGCCTCCGGTCACCTGCACTCACTAGACGAAACGCAGAAGCAGAGCTTCTACTTCACGCCGGTATTCTGTGAGGTCGTGGTACCAACCCGGCTCGAGCCGGCCCATACGTGCAACAGCAAAAACTGCCGTGTGGCTCTACCACCGTTAAATGTACGATGTACTCGCCGTTGATGTTAATACCATATCTTTTCCAGTCCAGTAGCTTGAAAACGTATTCTAATGCAGCGGTGAAGAGTTTCGAGGATATAACGTCACCCTGTCTTACACTTCTCTGCAGTTGGATAGTCATCGTAGCCCTACTGTACAAACACTTCAACACTCATGGCTGTCCGTATATTCATATAACATAGTTCATCAAAATACATGCGAAAGAATAACAATAAAATGCAGCTATAATAGTTCTTGACCAAAACAGACATATTCGAAGACCGAAGGTACAGAAATAAGCAATAAAAAAGGTGGAAGCTGTAATTTCAAAATTTATTACTAAACTAAATATTCAGTACCAAAAATATAACGGAGCAAATGGGTGAAGATATACCTAAAAATAAGGAATAACTAAAGAAGGTCTTTTCGGCGAAATTATCAAAATACAATTACAAGAAAACTAAACTAAAATAAAGACTTATGAAGAAAAAAAATTAAACAAGCTATATCTGGACACCGAAAAATACAGACGTCATTACGATATGTATCTGTAGCAGACAAATACGAACCATGGATATTTAAATGAATAGTTATTGTCAATAGTTACTTATGTATTTTAATATTTAAAAGATTTTGCCGTTATTATGTTACTATGCGTGCCATTATTATATTCAAAGAAATTGGCTCACAGTGTTAATAAATTTCGTATATTTTCTATGAAATTGTGTATTTAATCAGTACTATGAAACCCTCGTCAGTCCCCTGGCAGTCAAATTCACAAAAATCGAAAAATCTCATAATATACTTAAAAAGTGACTGGCCCGATTGGCGTTGATTTTTTTCAACTGTGGGGTGGAAAAGTAGGTTTATTAGGTTGATTTTTTTTACCTCTATTTACAAATATGTCAAATTGTTAACATCCTCCTTTTTCGAAGACGGCTAATAATTTGTAGTTACTTTAATTTTATTCACCTTAAACTTGAAACAAAGGACTCTATAATAATTGCTGAACCTGTGTGCGAGCAAATATTGACAATATATTACTGGCAGGATGCGACCACACGAAGAAATTTAACGACGAAATGTATTCCTATTTGCCTGAATACGATATTTGTTCTTTAATTTACGTTTAAGCGAAATTTTGGCAATTCTACAGTCCCTTCAGCGGTGCCATGTTGATTGTTGGTATATCGAAGTGCTGAAGTGTTTGAACAGTAGGGCTACGATGGCTGTCTCAGTACAGAACCAGAGTACAAAACCTATCCAACTGCAGAAAGGTGTAAGACAGGGTGACGTTATATCCCCGAAACTCTACAGCGATTACTGGACTGGAAAGGATACGGTATTAACATCAATTGCGAGTACATCACTCACCTTCGATTTGTCGACGATATAGTCCTTATGGCAGAATCGCTGGAAGACCTAAGCACTATGCTCATTGACCTGAATAGTGTCTCCCAACGGATAGGTTTTAAGATGAAAATGGACAAAACAAAGATCATGTGTAATTTCCATATCACACCTATGCCAGTGGTTGTCGAGAGCACTAAGCTCGAAGTTGTTGACGAGTATGTTTACCTGGGACAAATAGTCCGACTAGGTAAATACAACTTCGACCGAGAGATCAATCGACGGATTTAACTCAGCTGGGCAGCTTTCGGGAAATTACGACACATTTTCTCGTCAGGTATACCTCAAAATCTGAAAACCAAATTGTACAACCAGTGCGTGTTGCCAGTGATTTCTGGTGATGACTTACGGATTTGAGACGTGGTCCTTCACTGCTGGCCGGTTGAGGACGCTCAAGGTTGCTCAGCTAGCTATGGAGAGGTGTACCCTAGGGGTTCATTTGCGTGATAAACTTAGAAATGAGGATTTCCGCATTAAAACCAGAGTGATCGACATAGCTCAACGGATTAGTAAACTGAAGTGGCAATGAGCCGGCCATATAGCTCGAAGAACCGACAACCGATGGGGACAAAAGGTTCTCGAGTGGCAGCCTCGTACCGGTAGGCGAAGTGAGGGCGACCCCCCACTAGATGGAGTGACGACCTGGTAAGACATGCAGGCAGGCTATGGATGCAGGTGACTCAGGCCCTTGCTTTGTGGCATAACTTGGGGGAGGACTATGTTTAGCAGTGGACTTGTGAAAGGCTGTAATTATGATGTTGATAATGATGTGGTACTACATCGGTCGAGTCGACCCATTCGTGCCACAACCATAATATAGCTGCAGCGTGCCTGTACCACCTACACTTTGGCCTAGTATTCTTACTAACATCATCAAAGATCATGATTATTGCGTGTTATCTAAGTATTCTTAACTTCTTATTCTTTATAAATAAAATTCCAGTGTGCCTATGTTCGTAATTGTTCTCCACCTAAACGGCTTGACCATTTAGATAAATAATTAATGAAGTACTTATGAGGTCACGTTAATGGCTATTAGTTACAGTTGTACCCGGTAGGTGGCGCTATTGTCGAGATCCAGAAATCACTTGTGCGAAGCCGGAGCAGGTCACTAGTATTGTTATAAAATTATACGTATAACTAAAGTAATAGTGCCTTTGGTATGAACGTTAACCTTAAGGCATTTAATCTCAATAAAAAGCTTGTATAAAATGGAGTTGGGAATAATTAAATGTTAATTCATTTACGGTGTCACAGAGACGCGCTAAATTACAAGGTAATTAGATCATAAGTTTTTGTTTATTTGCATTATATCGATAATGCAAATAATTTGTCCTCGTAACCTGCTCCTTGGCGCAGTGGCTTAGTAATGAGTTGCGGATCTGACGGCCGCGGCTTCGAATCCCACACGGAAGATGTATTTGTACGACCTACTAATAATTGTTCTGGGTATGGATGTTCGTCTGTGTATGTAAATTGCCTCCTAGATATAGGAGAAAATCCTAGTGTTGGGGTTACGTTATTTATAAAAAAAGGAAGGAAAAAGAAAAACTGTTTGTCGTGTCCAAAAATACCAATGCCTTCGAGATGCTTTTGTGGCTGGCTGGATTTTGTGGTGCATTATGGATAGGCGCTGAGGAGACTACATTTACACCATTAGATACCAAAGAGCATCTCTCTCAAATGAGCAGAGTTTGAAGTCACAACAGCATTCTGAGAACATTTGCTATTGAGACGGTGTTTGCAAAAATACAGTATTACGAAATATTGGTTTCCGAGATAATTTGTTTGAAATATTTTCTTACACAATCATTATTAGTAGGTACAATCACTTCTCAACATAGACCTTTTCCAAGGAACATCTACTCTCCAAAACATGGTTCTACGTCACCTGCAGCTATTGACTTCTTGCATGTGCTACATAAATCATCCCATATAGCTGGAGGCCATCCTATACTTCGCTTACCGATACGAGGCTTCCACTCGAGAACATTTCTTACCTGCCGGTTTTCGGTTCTTCGAGCTATACGACCGATGCACTGTCACTTCAGCTTACTAATCCGTTGGGCTATATCGGTTTCTCTGGTCCTGCCGCAGACATCTTCATTTCTGTCTATTATATAGAAAAACATTGAACAAAGTCCTCTGCACTCTGAATAGCTCGCTTAGCAACCTTAAGATTCTCATCTGACCTGCTGTAAAGAACTGCGTATCGAATATCTATGTCATCACTGACACCAGTCACTGGTTTCAGTGATGACATATATATCCGCTGACTCTAGGTTTCAAGTTTTGAGAAATGAGAGATGAGAAAAATTCTCTCTATCTACCTTATCGTACGCTGTCTTATATCAATTATAATTCTGATAAAAATAATTGTTTATTTATCTATACAAATATTACAGCCTACAAAAATCCACTGCTGGACTTATGGCTCCCTCATAGATTTCTTCATATGGGAGACTTTGTTATAGTTTCCACGCTTGGCTGGCGGGTTGACAACCAGAGTTTTTTTCATCTCAGTTTCCCCCTGTCGCCTCTTACGACACCCACGGGATGATATGGGGTAGTGGATATTCTGACACAGTAATATTTATTTTTGAATTTTAACACGTCCAAAATGATATGAAGCAAATTAATAATTATTAATTTAATATAATCTAATATGGTTTAATAAAATTGTAGTTCATAATTCAATTAAGCCTTGCTTCCGTACAAATTGTTTTGACAGTTTTAACACCGTGCTTCGTTATTCATAATTTTACCATTAATATACGATAAACTCGGTGCGCTGTGCAGGGGAAATTAATATGCATTTTGTTCCACGCTCCTGATGTAATTTCTAATATATTAAAAAAGAAAAATGTTATTCTTTCTCCTTCTTCTCTCTCGTGTTTTTTTATAGAGTAAGAGTGACAAACAAGCACGCAGTCAATTGTAAATACACGCTGTAGCCTATAGATCTCCTCGATTAAGAAATAAAATGCAAAAATGTGTTGTCACATTTGAAGACTAAGAACGTCTCGTTTCCAATAAAAAAGATCTCTGGTTCTCTACATTCTGTAACGTGATGTATATTCTGTAAATACTAGGAACAAGCACAAGGTAGTTATACTGGTTACTGGACCTCACAGAGTCAGTTGTTCTTTAATGGGGCAATGTATATATACGTTTTACAACAAAGCCCCGGGATATATGCAGGAACTATCTATAAAAAAGAATTTACAGAATACTTACTCACAGAATACTAGCGTAAAATAGCAGCTTAATGCTGCTGTGTTTCGTATGGTGAGTGTAGAGAACCAGAGACCCTTTTACTGGACAAGAGGCATTCTATCTTAGTCCTCACGGCTGACAACGCATCTGCATTTTAATTCGCAAACGAAGATAGATGCATATGTCTATGGGTCATAGCTACCACTTACCATCAGGTGGACCGTGTGCTCGTTTGTTATCCTAATTCTATAAAAGAAAAATATTAAGCAAAAATTGTATAATTCGGGTTATTATACTACTAAAGAGTACATGATTGATAATAACCCCTGGGATTGAGGTGATCGCTACCTTGCTGCTTCATAATGTTTTCGAACCTAATTGTATAAAATATTATATTGTAAATTAATGTTAAAATAAAAACCCCGCTAGGTTTCTTGAAGGCTCTTCCCAGGAAAGAGGTTTTTTTTCCAAACCAGTAGTATAGCTTTAATGATTTTCAATGAGAATTACCAATTATTACTCTTAAAATCCATATCAAATAAATTTATTCTTTTCTATTCTATTTATGATCGATGTAAGAGTACCATAGTCGCTTCACAAGAAAATGAACCTTAAATTGATGGTTGCGTGTCCACGTAGGGGTGAACAACTTGTCCGTGGTAGGAAAAGAGGGATCTCAGGCCAGGCAAGATGGTTTGATGATGATCATAAGGTCCTGGGTTTGAATCTCGGGTCAGGCCAAAAAATCAGTACTTGAGTTTATCTGTTAGCCTGGAGCCCGGAGTTTGGCGGTGTTTAACCCCCGTGCTTCAGAACACACGTAAATCCTTTGGTACTGCGCTCATTTGTCTGGTCGTGTCAGATTATTTTCCTATGTGATTATGAGTTTCTAAACGTGTTAGAGCCACTTTGCAGCTGTATTATGGTTGTAGCTCGACCTCGGTGAACACAATTGTCACGCAAATGGTCACACATTGTCACCACTAGTGAAAAGCCGAGTTTTAAATAAAAGGTTTTCGGTACACAAAACAATGCCTCGGTGCTGTGTTCCTTAATTATTTACACGTTCAAAAAAATTAATTGTTTTAGGAATATAAGTAATTTGGTTTATCCATTTCACGTGTACAAAATATAGAAAAAACAAATATTTTTGAAAGAAACATTAATCTCTACACTTTTATAACAAATTTACTTCCACCGCTATGAAATCTATCAAATATTTCACCTCATTTCTAAACTGCCCTGGTGGCAGAAAAAGTCGTGAAATGAGAGCAATTGTGGACGGTTATGGGTTGATTAAGAAGTACGTATCTTACGTATCATGTAAAAAAATCTATAAAGTAAACTATCACTATAAAATATTTTACATGATATTATTATTATTATACATGAATAAGTTACGATTTTAAGAAGCAATTTAATATCGTACCCATTTTGTACACAAAAATAAAACACGCTACCCTGTAAGCAACATAATGCATTTCAGCTTCCGCCTTGCTACCTACAAATCATTCGTATCAAATACTTTACATTGAGGTGCGAATGCATCGTGGGAATTCATCGATTCTGCAATATTTTAATAAACGAGTGAATTCTGTTAAAAATCTAAGCTCAACAAAAGTTTATGGAAATTTTCCAATGAAATGCACGGTGCGTAATTATTTAAAACCCAAACAGGAATACATTTTAAAAGAAAATTTTCTATATAAATCTGTAATGTAAATTATTACAGATATTTTACTGATAAATAATTTTTTATTTTTCTTTTACATAATCCAAAATATATGTTTATGCATCTTTTAAATAGTATATTTATTAATTATACGTGGTAGAGCCACACTTCACTCATACAATGGTACCAGTAAGAATGGATCGGCTCGATCAGCTACCATAAAATACCAGCATAAAATAACAGCTTAATGCTGCTGTGTTGCGTATGGTGAGTGTAGAGAACCGGAGACCCCTTTTTACTGGAATCGAGACGTTCCATCTTAGTCCTCAATGGTGACAACGCACCTGCATTTTGATTCTTAATCGAGGACTAATGTAGATATCTGTAGGCAACAGCATCCACCTACCATACATTGGAATGTGTGCTTATTTGTCACCCTTATTCTATAAAAAAATGCAGTTCATCACAAGTCCACTGCTGAACATAGGAGTCATCAAAGGAAAGCCACAAAGCACGGTCCTGAGCCAACTGCAGTCAACGACTTCTTGCACCTCTTACCAGTTTGTGGAGTGTGGTTGAGGACCACCCTACACTTCGCTTTCTACATGCTTGATAACCTTTCTTCCATGGACCGGCCATATAGTTCGAAGTACTGACAACCGATGGCGGTTGTCAGTACTTCGAACTATATGGCCGGTCCATTGCCACTTCTTTTACCGATCCGTTACAATATGTCAGTTACCCTTGCTCTATTGCAAATGCTCCATTAAAATAATATAATGATATTACTCTTATAATGTCCGGGTGACAAATAGGCAAAAGCTAATGGTAAGTGAATACATTTTTATTTATTTATTCCAGCCTATCAAAAGTCCACTGGTGAAGATAATCTCGACTTATAGACCTTCAAGAAACGAGCTTACTCCTTTTTAAAAAGCCGGCAACGCACCTCCAATTCCCATGATGTTACAGTTGTTCGTGAGCAACGGTAAACAGTTTCCACTTTTTAATCTATATAAGGAGCTCTTCCTACTACTAATTACTTTAAAACCAACATTTCAAAGCTATATTTCCAAACGTTGAAACTACGTTGAGAATCAGCGTTGATGGTGTTGAACTGCACTGGTGAGCGATCTATTTCAAAAATGAATATTATTAAAAATAGACTTGGAACTACAATGACACTAAACAGCCAATCAAAGTTATCCCTACTGAGTATTGAAAAAGATTTACGCCGAGAACTGGTTTTCAATGAAATTATTAATGATATGTCGACGAAAAAAAATTCGGCGAAGTTCCATTCTCTTAACATTTATCTTGTTTTATTCTGTATATTATTACTATTTACATATTAATGAAAACTGGAAATATTATATATAATATATAATAATAATTATTATGAAATCACTTATAGAGCATGTTCCGTCGTTGGGGTGTGAGGCTACATTTTAAATCGCGAAATGCTCTCGTGGCTGGGTATAAACCTCACTACTGCTGCCTACCTGCTGTTATCTGTTCACGTCAGTCGATTTCTGGAAATAGACGTGTTTGCAAGTATTTGCAGCATTTGCAATTTTCAGCTGGATGATCACGATACGAGATACACCTTTGACTATATAGAGAGAGAAAACATATTCATTTGTGGCCACAACCCCTTATTAGAAGAAACCTTAATATCATAATGATTTCTAATGTTTACACGAATACTAGAAATCTTCATCGAAATATTTTAAGCTACTTCTGCGTAGATCTTAACGAAAATTATTATTTAAAAGCTTATGGTAGTGCAGGTTAAATACAACGTCAGGATGTCAAACATCTCAGTTTCACACCGGGGGCCATCTTACATGCTTTACAAGATGATTTACAATTAATTAAAATGAATCAAATAGCTTATTTGCCGTGTATTGTTGGTGTAAGAATATTCACCACACCATATCGTCTCGCGGATGTCGTAAGAGGGGACAGAGGGAAATTGAAACAGGTTATGGGCAGCAGCACCTTCCTGATGACAACTCAATATAATAAAATACTGAGGTTGATAACCCGCTCGGCAGGCATGTCAACTAACGCAAAATCCCCCGTATGAGGCAATCTGTGAGGGAGGCCTATGTCCAGCAGTGGACGTTTATAGTTTTAGTATGGATTGATGGACGAATACAGGTTAAATTAAACGCGATAAAATCTGAAATATTAGTTTTATTCAACCTTCATAAGAATTTATTACAATTATTAAGGAAAGCTCTGATTAACGTCACTGTACTGTTCCGAGGCACCTACGGTTAAACCACCATAATTAATGCTGAACCTGTATGCGAGTAAATATTGACAATATATTACTGTCAGGATGCGAAGAAATTGAACGACGAAATGTATTCCTATTTGCCTCAATACGATATTTGTCCTTTAATTTACTTGGCTTGTCAGGTTTCTACAGTGCTTTATTTGAATTTATTCTATACAATGTATAGAACAAATTTCATAAACTTATTATATAGAATCATCATCACCATTATCATTACAGCATCACAAATGTATTGTTAAACATAGGCCTCCCTCAAGGAATGCCAATAAAAAACTACGGTTGCCAACCAGATTCCCGCTTGGAAACTATGGCAATCATAGAAATAGGACAAGCCAAATACATTGAACTTAAATTTACCTTGACGTAACCTTTAAATAATACGAGTACATATACTTTCGTTGAGAGCCGTGGTAGCTCAGTAAATTTCACAGTACGCTAGCTACCCGGGGTCGACTCCGCCAACACCAATTAAATTGTTAATTGTCGTTTTAAGGGCTGATTTACCACATGCTCGGTGGTGAAGGAAAACAAACAAAACCTGCATGTGTTAAAATAAAAAATAGAAAAATATTTCGAAGACGTGTAAACTTCGCCAATACGCATTTAGATAGCGCGGCGGACACTTCCTTGCCTTGAAACCCTCTCAGAAATGAGAGGAAGTCTGTGCCCATCAGTGGGACGTATATAGGCTGTAACTTTACTTTTATAATTTTTTTGATTGGGGTTCAAGACAATTAAAAAACTGGCGATTGAATTACCAAAATTGACACTTTAATTACAGAACACTAATTACAACTTAAACCCACACTAATAATAAAACACAATTGTACTACTGATCACTTTAGTTCGCAGTTGTATCGCTTCGTAGTATTCGCTTGTATCGCCAATTCAATACTGCCTAGGTCGCTATTCTTTTTTTTTGCGCCCATAGCAAGGCTACTTTCCGGAAGCGGGGGAAGCAGTTGGTGAATACTCATAGCATACCACGTAGCCGGCTGCGTGGTTATGTGGGACTTACTTTGAAGAAATACCTACCCTCTAAACACCACCTGTAAGACTGGCATTGGCTTGTGTAGCCTTTCTGCCGAATCGGATGCGACCCTCTTTAGGGAAAAGGTCTATACTGGCGTTATACATATTGGTTAATTTAAGGTAACGTTAAATTAATTTTGATTTGTAGAAGTAGTGGTGTATCGACGGCTGCTCGTAGGCTTGTTAGTGGCGCCGACAGAATAACAGCGCTGCAGCAGTAATGCTGAGTCGGTAGCCTTTTCTCCCCCCCCCCCCCCCCCCAACCATTTCGGCGCTTGGCCTCAGTGGTAGATCTGTTCTATGGTCTAGGCAATAGTGGCGTCTCGCCACACCAACACTCGTCTTTCCTCGCGATGTTAACCAGCACATATCCAGACTGAGCTCGCTAAATCCACTTGGAGCGGTCTCCCCGGACCGGATGTGTTCAAATCAAAAGCGAAAAGGCTTTTATTATAAGTTAGTACACTTTACCATCTTTGGCTCATCACCACTTACCATCAGGTGGGATATTAGTCAAGCACTGGCTAATAATATGTATAATTAAAGCATCTGGTAGCGGTAATTTATATCTTAAAATTTTAATTGAAATAATTTCTAAGCAAAGAGCAATACTTTTCGAAATTAATATATCTTGCGCAGTTACTAAATTACGAGTATTAATTTTATAAAGCTAAAAAGGCTAAAAAGCTGTTAATAGCCTCATTAATTAACGACTCGTTTCGGGGATTTCCCCTAAAACTAAGAAAGAGAGGGACAGTGAATTTAAATTTCTTTCAAATAAATTCATATTTTATAGCAAATAAAGAAAAAAATGGTTTTCAGTTGGAAGGTTCTACTGCCACATTAGTTGTTTTTTATTGCGCCAAAGAAATGACGACGCATCTGAAGCCTTTTTTATAGGACAATAAGGGTGACAAACGAGCAACCATTCCTATTTAATAGTAAGTAGTTATTGTGTTGTAAAAATTTAGAATTAAGAATCAAATCCAATTAAGAATCAAAACGGACAGAAAGAATACCTCGTTTCCAGTGAGAAAGGTCTCGGTTCTCTACAGTCATCATACGAAACACAACAAAAGTATTCTGCCAGCTTAATATTTAGCCATATTTGTTAGATGTTGGTCACAAATGTTTAACGTTAACACTGGCAGACGCGTTGACGACGGCAGTTCCTTTAGTTGTTATTAGGAAGACGCCGCTGTCCATTTCGTGTTTTCTTTCCCTCCATCTCCTTTTACGACACCCAAGGAACGATATGGGGGTAGTATAAAATATTCTAAAACAACCACTACTTAGTAATTACGATTATCACTTAATTTTTTTAAATAATTATAATATCCTCCAGACCAAATTTCTGTCACGGCGGGCAGCCTCAAAGGAGACCAGCCCTCGGTGCAGGACAGGATTATAGTGGCCTAGTTTATACGTAAGCATAGGTGTACTCTCTATATCCTCACTCTCATAGTCCGATGGGACAGTAAACTGACACGACCGGAGAAAGATCAGGCGCAGGACCAACAGCTTAACGGGCTTTGTGAGCCACGGGGTTGAGACATCGCCAACTTCCTGACTCCGGGCAACTACTGAGAGTTTCTTGACGGAAAAACTCAATAACTGATATTTTTATGACCCGACCCGGGATTCAAACCCGGGACCTCATGATCAGCAGTCACGTTTACAACCACTAGACCAACTTGACAGTCACTTTATTATTATTATGTGGTATCTATAAAGTTTTCTCATCTGGTTGAGCAATATAAATATATAATTGTAAATAATTGATTATTATGCATACTACTTTGTTTTAGGGTAGCCACACACAAATTTTGAAAAGCAGGATTTGAAGGTGAATACTAGTATATTTCGGTTTTAAAACAAGTCGTAGGTAAAAGATACGACTTGGTGGTAGAACTCTTTTTATTCAAAGTGACCACGATAACCAGGCCTATTGATGGGTTTAAAGCCTGTATCTGTAATGCTGTTTTGCAATTTCATCTATGAATTTTGGGTTCCGATTTTGTCAGTCTGTCGCAAGGGTGTCCTCGGTCAATCAGCAGTGTACAGCGGGCAGGTGAGGTACGATCGTTGAGGAAGTCGAGGACGTGGTCAGATTGAATATTTTTAAAACATGAGGCGTGATCAGGATGAATCTTTTAGAAAAATATGACGGTGAATGACAGCCGACGCTACGAGGAGTCTGCAGTATATCAACATGTTCAGGATGTATAGCCATAAGACCTATATCCAGCTGTGGATTTTTTCATTTATCATAGCATATCAAAAGTTCACTGCTGAACATTTGCCCCCTACGTAAATTGACTCATAAGGGGGATATTTGCCATAATTTCCACGCTTGGCAGGCGTGTTGTCAACTGCAAATTTGTATTATTTTGAGTTTTATCAGACAGATTCTACCTTAATTGGACGTAGTTATGCAAAAAGGATCTGTTACGGCCCGCAGCTACCCTAGAAAAGGTTCAATATCCGGGGCCCATGAGCGGAAGGTTCAACGAGCAGCCTGCAGGTTCGAGCCCGAGTGGATATATGGAAAAATTTCCTATAATACTAAGCTATATGGGAGAATGCTAGAAACACATATTACGTACCAGTATCAGAAGCTAACTTCGCACCAAGGCTCGGTCAGGCCGTGAGTGGGTGTAAGGTGAATGGCAAGTAGTGTTCAGTGATGTGTAAATGTCTGAGATCTTGACCAACTTAGAGGACCAGCAGCGGCCGAGTTCCAGGATGCCCCACAATGCTGCATCGCTCCAGCAGGCTCCACCGCTGGACCATTTCTATTTTCATTGTCACTATTTCAGTCTATTAGCTTCATTGTACATTTAACTAACTTAAACTCGCCTAATTCCACCTTCATCGTAGAATCGAACACGTGATACCCGACACAGTAAGGACAGCAGTTCGAAATTCGACATTCAATGTCCCGGATTCACTTATCACAAAATTATAAATAGGGAACTAAAGCGGTCTCTTAATGAGTTATACGGTTTAGCGTTAAACATAAGTAAGTTTCTTCATTCGACACCAAACACCACGTCGCGAAAAGAATTCAAAATACGCCTCGTTGACACGTAAACTTACGAACCAATCAACACACACACTTAACGCGACGGCACAATTATCATGATTTCCATACAATCAACCGGGAGACGCTCTCGACCAAGGAATGCGTGGTTCGAATCCTAGGCCGTATATCTACTCGGCGCGTGCGTGCACAATTCCGCATCACCCGAACAAGTTAAATATTGCAAATTCACATATCAACGTAGTGGAGTACACGCCTAAATCTAACTATCTGGACCCTACACGGTCGCGTGCCTTCAGCCGCGATGACCTAAATACACGGCTTCACCGCCTCGCTGCCAGCGAATAACTCTCACCTCTTCGCCCACGCGTCGAGCCACTGCAAGCCGCACACGGCCGCCCCACCTCAGCGTTTGCCTCACCTACATACCATTGGGTGAGGCGCCAGCTCGAACGCAATTGGATGGCGTTCAAAAATGACACAACAGGATCCAACCCGCGATAAGTTAATTTGAGTTTATGATATTTGAAGTATCCATACTTCAAATATCATAAACTCAAATTGTCGGTGTGGTTTCTGTCTGTTTGTAATTTTTCTTCTTATTTATGTTGCGTTTGCTAAAATTGTTACATCACATAAGAGTATAGACCACAAACATTATTTTTCAAGTCAACATTTTTGAAACAAACTCGGGTTGGATCCTTTTTGCATAACCACGTCCAATTATCCTCTGTATTACTTTTTTAATGATGACGATAATGATAATGCTATCGATTGTGGGTATGATAACTGTATCTAATAGAAATATCAAAGTTAAATCGTCTACTTAACAGCCTTTAAGAAAAACACACAGAAAAAGACACAGACTGACACCGAGGCGATTACATAAGTGTTTCATAAGCTATAAATTAATATTAATATTTTTCTTATGAAATAAAGGAAGTCTAAAATATTTTTTTTAATATCAAATGAAATACATTGATATTATAAACTTGTTTAAGAGCTTCTAACAACGAATTACACGTGTAACATTGACACGGTTATAAGCTTATGAATGAATATGTGATCCGATTATATATTCCGCCAGACTCATATTTAATTTGAATATAATTTGTTTTAAGCTTGACAGTGACTGTTTGCTGTTTGCCTAGTAGCGTGGTTGATAAATATTTAATATTGGTTTTTCGGCTTAATACAGTTTATTAGTAGTAAAGGTGAAAATCAAATCCAAATGGTAAATAGATACCAATAGACACATAAATCGTTTCTCGATTAAGAATCAAAATACAGACGCGTTGTCATCCCTGTGGACTAAGATGTGATTTTAACTTCCCGCTTTGAAAATTAATAATTTTCAAAAGTAGGAAGTGATACTCGTAGATTTCGAGTACGCGAGTTTTCATCAGATGACCACGTTTTGAGGTCCTGGGAAGCCGTTCCATGGAGCCAGATAAACATGTGTGTGTGTGTGTGTGTATGTGTGTGTTTTGCATGTATGTATTTTTGTATGTATGTAAATAAAATTTTGTCGTGCGATATCTTTAGAACGAATCAACCGATCGAGATGGGCGAAACGACGTGTGAAAGTGTTCATTGAGACTTCGAGCTGATTAGATTTTCAAGTCAATTAGTCGAGCCGTTTCAAAGATTTTCAATAAATATAATCCAAAAAAAAAATAATAGTTTTTCGAAAATAAGTGGAAAGTTCTAGTTATGGCCTGCAGGGTCGACCGTTTTTCAGATTTTTTTATAGAATAAGGGTGACAAACGAGCACACAGTTAACCAGGTGTGTCACGTGTATCAGCATCGTGCTAAATGTAAATCCGTAGTCTCTGCCTACCCTTCTCGGTGACAGGCGTGAGTGTTTACGTTAATGTTATATTTATTTGCCATAGTTGCATTATTTGGCAAGCAGGTTGCCAACCGCAGTTCTTAAAGTTGTTATTAGAAAGATGCTGCTGCCTTGTTTGCTGATTTGTTTTCCCTGTCGTCTCTTACGACACCCACGGGATGCTATAGGATAGTGGATATTCTTACGCCGCCACTACACGTTAATTTTATTGCCAAGCGTGACGATTACGGCATATTCTCCGGGAAGGGCCCAAATTCAGCTGTGCAATTTAAGGATCTGATGAAGTTAGAATTAAAAAAAAATAAACGATTTAATGTGCCTATCGGGAACACAGTAAGCCTGATGAAAACTGTATGAATAACGTCGCCGAGTAGCGGGACAAACTTGTGTCTAAAGTCGAGTCTTTGCTTAACAAAGTCTCGGATTGGCGCCGACTAAATCTAGTCCAGTTCAATCCCCAGAAGACACAAGTTTGCGCGTTTATCGCTAAAAAGAAACCCTTTGTCGTATCTCCTCAGTTTCAAGGCACTCCCCTTGCTGCCTCAGCTAGCATCGGAATCCTTGGCGTCGACATATCGAATAGTGCAGTTTCGTGGTCACTTGGAAGGGAAGGCCAAATTGGCCTCTAAAAAGCTTGGCGTGCTCAGCAGAGCAAGACAGTATTTCATGCTGGCACATCGCTTGCAACTTTACAAAGCGCAAGTT
This sequence comes from Parnassius mnemosyne, assembly GCA_963668995.1. Classification (NCBI taxonomy): domain Eukaryota; kingdom Metazoa; phylum Arthropoda; class Insecta; order Lepidoptera; family Papilionidae; genus Parnassius; species Parnassius mnemosyne. Next base: position 25,573,368 of record CAVLGL010000091.1, read on the forward strand.
CAGCCCCACATGGAATACTGTTCTCATCTCTGGGCCGGGGCACCCCAGTGCCAGCTCCTTCTACTTGACTGCATCCAGCGCAGAGCGGTTCGAATCGACGACGACCAAGTTCTTTCTGATCGGCTTGATACACTGGCAATGCGTACAGATGTTGCATCTCTTTGCGTATTTTATCGCATCTATCACGGGGAGTGCTCTGAGAAATTGTTCGGACTAATTCCAGCCGCTCAATTTTACCATCACACATCGCAACAAAACTCGCGTAACCATCCATACCATCTGGATGATTGGCGGTCCACCACTGTGCGATTTAGAAGAAGTTTTCACCCTCGCACAACTTCCTTGTGGAATGAATTACCACCAGCGAATTTTCCGGACCGATACGACTTAGGAACCTTCAAGAAAAGAGCTTACACCTTTCTAAAAGGCCGGCAACGCATCTGCAATTCCCCTGGTGTTGCGGTTGTTCATGGGCGGCGGTAGTCACTTACAATCAGGTAAGCCGCATGCTCGTTTGCTCCCTCTTCTATAAAAAAAAAGGATAACGATAACGAAATTTGACTTCCACACATGTTTAAAAACATTATTCAAAATATTGTACAAAAAAGGTATATATACAAAATAGATAATATTATAATATTATCAAGTAATTTATGTATGCTAATACCCCTTGGGAATGAGGTGATCGCTTCTTTTGTGTGGTTAATTGTGTAACATAATATATCATGGCAAACTGTGCTTTTAAAGAAATGTTCCGCTGGGTTTCTTGCTGGTTCTTCTTAGGATAGAGGTTTTTTCCTAACCAGTAGTAAATTAAACATAACTTTTAAGAAGTATATTTTATAACTTAAATTGCATAAAAACTTTCTATTTTATACACATCTAAATCACCCTTCATCCGTTCTTCTGTCAACAATTGTTTTATTGGCTACCTGTTATGAACCTGTGATGAGGTTTGCAAGATTATAATGGGGCTTAAGGATGATTGTGCTGTTATGCAAACCTCATCTTCAATAAGTAGCAGACAGAAAAAAGAGTTGACAGAAGAAAAGGATGAAGAATGGTTTCTTTATTACACATATGTAAGTAATATAAGAATCAGTGCAGAATCCAGCACAAAAGCTGCATGGATTTCAGGTATATACAAACATATTCTTAAATTTTCTATTGCCATTTGTTTCCCATCTCTAACTTTTAGCTAAACTGAAAATCAGCCTTCTTGTAGTTAAGGCCCCAGGAGCGGGTAAAATGCCTAAATTTTTGGTTATTTAAGTAAAAAAATCACATTAATAAATATTTTTATTAGAATAAAAGTGTATTGTCAAACCCTTATTAGAAAAAAATCCCCAAAAATTACCTATTTTGTCATATTTGCAATATTTCTCCAAAACGGCACAAGCTCTTTAAATAGTTTTTACACTAAAAGAAAAAGATCTTAAAAATATTTATATAAACACTACACTTAAAAATATAATTAATATTTTAAGTGAGAGTTTTATATTTATTCACCGTTTTACTTGAGAAAATCTAATTTTTCCCCGAAATGGAATATATTCTCTCGAGCGTGCCTGCTCCGTCGCCCTGTAATCCCCCGCGAGCTCTTTTTTCCATTTCCGAGAGTCCGTTTTAGGACATCGTCGAGGGTGGACCGTGTGTTGGTGTTGGAGCTACTTCTTCAAACATAATTTCGTTTGTTAAGAGCTTAAACTCCTTTATGATTAGTAATTCTTAATTTAGTTAATATCTGTACATTGGTAACTGTAAGAAGAATAAATTTTCGCGGTGACGTTGATTAGTGAAATTTATTTAGATTTGTAATATTAAATTATCCTTTAAGAAATCGTTTATTTTTTATGACAGAAAGTATAGCAATAAGCCTGTAATTTTCATAATTTTATGGTATCGTTGTTTATAAATTTGGGTGTAATTTATCTATAATATTTATGTATTTAGAAATATATGTTTATCAGTTGTCTAGTACCCATAACACAAGCTCTGCTTAGCTTGGGACTAGATGGCGTTGTGTGATAGTTGTGGAATATTATTATTATTATATTATTATTATTATACTATAAATAGGTCGAATTTTGCCTTTTTATGTCTATATGGATAAATATCTTTTTCTACACATAAATTGATAAAACAAGCGATTACAGGACTAATTTGATCTTTGACATATTTTAAATCTTGGACTCTTATTCCATCAACACCAAGAGCTTTTTCACACGACAATTCATTAATAATTTTTTCAATTTGGCATGGAGTCGTTTTTCTATATTATCTTATACTTACCAAGCTTTCATTAACATATTTACTTCTATCCAAAAAATTCATATTACATTTATGCTTAATTGTATCTACTTCTCGTGTAAATGTTTTAGAAAAGCCTGTACAAATCGAAATTATGTATATCACTATTACTAATAAAAAAAATTAATACAAAATCATCCACATTTACTTTTTTTTACCTATCCATTGTTTGATATACAAGCATTTTTTTCTCAGATCATTTCCGCACTTATAATTAACTCTTTTTTATAATTAATAATTCATTTATTGCATGTCACAAGGTATAAAGTAGTTATAATTTATATTATAGGGCATGTGACAACCCTGTACGGGCGCAGCTTATTAAGATGGATTTATAATTGTTAATTAATATAAAATCAAATTAAATTACAATTTATAACGTACATAATCTATACATTATTATTAAATAATTTATTCAATATCAAACTAAATAATACAAACATTTATTTTAAAATGAAATGTCAATAAACATTTCATATCAACTATTGGTAACTTTTTCGTTCATGTAAATAAGATTTAAAATTTTGATGAAAATATTAATAATGTCATGTAAATAGAAATAATAAATTTTGTCAAAATAATTTACATTTATAATTTATAGTTAGCTTTGTTTGTATTTATTGTGAGATGTACGGTAGGAGCAACCAAGTTATAACCACGTGACGTGCGCCGTATCGACTGGGTCTATCCCCAATTCGTTGAAAATAATAAGGATTTTTCCTAACAAAGCAGCATAATTCAAAAATATAAATAATGCACGTAACAGTTAATAAATTGTATTTAGGGAACAACTTTCGACATGAATCTTTACACTTAAAATATATAGTTATTCTTAGCTAGGTTAATACGTTTATTTAATTTATTTCTATATCTTGTATATTCTAACCGACTTGATAGCTCATGTTGCCTACTGAGCAAAGCTACAGTAGCACACCGTGCAATGTAATTACAGATGCTTAACACCGCGCCCGTGACATGACTCTCAATGACGCGCAAGCATAATAGTCATCATCATCATTACAGCCCTTCACAAGTCCACTGCTGATCATAGGCCTCCCCCAAGAAATACCACAAAGCACGGTCCTGAGTCACCTGCATACATCGACTTCCTGCATATCTTACCAGGTCGTCACTCCATCTAGTGGGGGGACGCCCTACACTTTGTCCGCCGGTACGAGGCCGCCACTCGATAACCTTTTTTCAGCATAATAGTATATCACTTATATTCTTGTCACCTCTGCAGTCTATTAATCTATGCACTTTTCTATGTAATACAGAAAGTAGTTGACGTGGGCTAAACCTCTGCGGTCGTCGTTTTGTCAAATTCATTCAGGCTTCTTAAAGCCTTAAATTGTTGTCTTACTTCAGTTCGTGACTTAAAGCTGAGTCTAGAATGAGGCTAAACATTTGACTATTTCGTTAACGCGACTGCTGATCATGAAGTCCTGGATTGGAATCACGGATCACTTATAGAGTTCTTCTGTTGAGAAATCCTCAGTAACTGTCCGAAGGCAGAAATTTGGCGGTGTTTCACCCCCGTGCCTCGGAAAGCTCGTAAAGCCGTTGGGCCTGTGCCCGATCTCTCTATGGTCGAGTCAGTTTTCCGTCCCATGGGACTATGAGAATTAGGGAATAGAGAGTGCACCTGTGCTTGCGCTTACACTTGGACCTTAGATTATAACAATGTCCAGATGCCTTATTCAATACAAAGCACAACATTTATCGTGAAGCCAATTTTTATATTTGTGTGAGTGAATGCCACGCTCTCGAGTATATTACGTATCGCATTTGCGTTTGTGTGCAATATGAGTGAAATACCAGTGGCACAGAATTACCTCAAATATGTGGGAGATTTTAAATATTTTAAGTTTAGTGTAAAGGATAATTTTAATTATTACAGTTGCTAATTTTTAACGTTATCTGCTTTCATTTTCTGAAATGTAATTTTTATACGATTTCACAGCACTGTAATTTTTTCAAAATCAAACCACCGACTTTTGATGTGTTTAAGCGGGGAGCGTTCCTTGGCGTGTGGCGCGGGGATCGAACGAAGTAGTCAGTATTGACTACTTGTATTTGGCTTCAATTCACGTTGGCCAGCTAGGAATCTGGACATTTTATATAATCTAAGACTTGCACACTATAATTAAGTCCTGAGCAGATGGCTAGTCTCGATAGCCGGCTGTCGCGACTGAAATTCGGTGTGGAGGACATTATTAAATCTATTAAAAGGTGAAGATCAATAGCATGCTTTTCTCTTATTTTGTTATTGTTTTGTTTTATTGTTTATAACTTATAAACGTATTTTCTGCTCTTTCTTTTTCTTTCTCAATTTAATATTAGGGCCTTACATATGAAATAAGCGTTTTGTCGTACTGACCACCTTGATCTGAAATATCTCCTCTTTGGTTAAGAATTCCAAATTCAAATTTATAAATTCATTTAGCTGGTACATTTGGGTTTTGAAAACAGTCATTCATTTGTTTTTTCTTCATCATTGTTTTCTTTGGTGTCGCTTATTACCGCACAATGGAAAACATGAAATATCGGTATATTTACGAGTACGAGTTCTACCGTGGCACCAGCGGCGCTATCTACGGCGCTGGTACGGTTCTGAAAATTTCAACCTTTAGATCCAACCCCGTGGACGGCCGGAGACCAAAGTGGAAAATGAAGAATTAAAGACTATTGTGGAAGCGGATCCATCACAAAGCACTTCAGAGATATCTGCAGGCTTCGTAGTAAGTGATAAAACTGTATTAATCCACTTGAAGTAAATCGGGAAAGTAAAAAAAAAAACTTGAACGATGGGTACCTCATAAATTGAGTGAATTGAACTTGGAAACACGCGTCGACTGCTGTTACTTTGCTCAACCGACACAATAATGAAGGGATTTTAAATTGAATCATTATTTGTGATGAAAAGTGGATACTGGACGATAATCGGAAGCTGTCGTCACGATGGCTGTACCCTGGAGTCCCAGCCAAATTCTGCCCTAAACGAAAATTGACTCAGAAAAATTTACTTGTTAGTGTTTGGTGGACTAGCGCCGGTGTCGTTCACTACAGCTTTCTAAAATCTGGCCAAACGATTACGGCAGATATCTGTTATCAGCAACTGCACACCATGAAAGAAAAACTAGCTGCTAAACAACTCTAGGCCACTGCTGCTTCACGATAACGCAAGACCACACACTGCACAACAAACAATCACTAAGTTAGATGAGCTACAATTGGAATGTCTGCGACATCCACCGTACTCTCCGGACCTTGCTCCAATAGATTACCATTTTTTCCGGAATTTAGACAACTTCTTACAAGGAAAAAAAATCAACTCCAATGCAGCAGTCCTAACCACCTTTAAAGAGTTTATTGATTCTCGCCCCCATGGTTTTTTTCAGTAAAGGGATCAATGAGAAGGAACCCATGAGATGGCAAAAATGCATAGATAACAACGGTGCATACTTTGATTAATTAAATATATTTTACAAAAAAAAAATTGACTTTATATATCTCCCGTACAAAACGCCAATTTCATATGTAAGGACCTAATATTTAGAAACCTTACTTACACATCCGCATGTGTAGCTTAGGTTTGTAACATAATGCTGTCATTATGTTTTGATATTACAACAGAGAGTGCACGCAAAATACGCCCTCAAACGTGAATTTTCGGAAACTAGCCTATGTGACACTAACACTACGTAACGGAGAATTTTTTATATTCACCGAATATTTTTCAACCGCTATCCAGTTTGAAAGTTAACAGAACCTGTTCAATTTCAATCTATCTGAAGTATAATCTTAGCCATGGTCTGTGGTACGCTATTGGTGGGATAAGGCACGCGTCATTCTCACACTATTAAAATATATTTCAAATATGTAATTAAATATTTTTTTCAGTTCCATTTTTTTATATTAACATGTTAATTTACATTATTTAGTGTACCAGACGAATGTGTCTTGTGTGGCACAATCTTTTTATGTTTTTTCTATAAGATAGGGTAACATACGAGCACACAGCCCACCTGATGGTAAGTAGATGCTGTGACCCATAGACATCTACATTTATCTTCAATGAAGAATCAAAATGCAGATGCGTCGTCACCCGTGAGAACTAAGATGGAATGCCTCTTTTCCAGTAAAATGGGTTTCCGATTCTCTACACTCACCATAGGAAACACAGCAGTGTCAAGCTGCCATTTTACGCTGGTACTCTGTGAGAGCGTGGTCCTTTCCCGGTCGAGCCTACCCATTCGTGCTACAACTATACTACTAATATAGCTGCAGCATGGCTCTATCAAGTAAATCTTACGTACTTACGACTTAAACCAACCACATCTACATATATCCTCGATGAAGAATAAAAAATGCTAATGCAATATCACCGCTGAGGACTAAGACAGAACGTATTTGGCCGTGAATGGCAGAATGGGGAGATTCCCGCAGGCCCAGCCGGTTGAGCGACCAACGCTCCGTGTGGCAGTAAAGAGCTATTTTAAATCGCAGTCGCAGTACTTGGAAACTTTGATAGCATGATTTAGACCTCGTTGCGTTTCGCTCGTAGATTCTCCAGTTCTCTACACTCACCATATAGAAGACAGCAGTTAAGCTGCTATTTTACGTTGGTATTCTGTGAAAACGTAGTTCTTATCCGATTGAGGCAACCTATCGTGCTACAACCATAATATAACTGCAGTGTGGCTCTACCACGTGTAAAATTTAGTTGCAGCAGCGCACGTTATAAAGAAGGAAGCAAATTCTGATTAACTGTATATAACCGAAGCTGATATGTACCTAAAATTATCCAAAACATCATCGAGACGCCACATCCATAAAATATACAACTCGGTCCACAAACGCACACAGCATCGATCCGCGATTAATCATCGCGTAGTGTGTTATCGCCCTAATTTAAGGTTAAACCGGAAACGATTAAAGCCAGTTTCTAAATTAATAGCTATAGAATCAGCTTCAAGACAAGAGAATGCGCTGACGGAAATGTTAATAAGATAACTTAAATTTTATCGCTTCATTTGACGTGTGCAACACTTCTCGAGAGGTTTTTACTAATTAACATTAACTGCATGTTAAACCATAGCAGCTCAGTTCAGTTCAGTTCAACACAATGAAAGTATTACAATGACGCAGTATATGTGGTTTATTTTATAGATTAAGTTGCAATTGATTACAGAGTCTACTTCAAGGTAAGTGGATACTGAGGTCCATAAACATCTACATCGCCCACGCAACGCCCCTTCTTTAAGTTTATTTAATTTTTTCTACGTGATAAAGTCACTGCAGCTATGCTGTCACTGCAGCTATGCTGTGATTTGGCTCAACTGAGGAATTGTTTCGTATAGTGAGTGTAGAGAACCGGAGACCTTTTTTAACTGAGACGTGGCATTTCAACTTAGTATTCATGGATGACAATGTATCTGCATATCGATTCGCAATCGATGGTAGATGTAGATGTCTATAGGCCACAACATCCACATATATATTATGTATGACGTATTACAAGTGTTATGAACGCTGTTTGGGTGGCTAATATCTTATGAGTGGGCGTCACCAATGCTATAATAGGAGTATATATTTATATAAGTATTACGCATTGTGCTTGCTTTTATTTCGTAGTTTTAAGTTTTCACTTCTGTGGGCAGACCACTAACACTGAATTTTTTTCACACATGCATGTTTATTCATCATGTTTTCCTTATTTAAAATTGTAATTAATAGTTTGTGCTTTTTGAATCGAACCCGGTTTGATCGCTTACTTTGAAATTTACAGCGTACACTTAGCACATAAGCTACCACGACTACTTAATACAGTAACATATATCTCTATATACGTAACAAGGACACATTAAGCTATTAATTGTAATTACGTAAACTGAAGTTCTGAATCCCCAAAGTCTTAACATAATCATGAATAATGCGATTAGGCCCTTCTAATGACTTTCCCATGAACGTATTCAATATAGTAAGAGACGCAGGAACTAGAATCGAGTTTGAGTTAAAGCACTCTACTGGCAATAAGACTCCATTTTACTGGTGTTGGGATCCATTTTCCTAGGTTCGAATGACGGAATACGTCTAGGTAGAGGTTTTACTTATTTCTGACGCCTAATAGCAGTGCCGGCACGGTTATGTTTTGTTCTTTTTTTATAGTATAAGGGTGACAAACGAGCGTACAGTCCACCTGATGGTAAGTGGTTGCTGTGGTCCATAGACATCTACATCTATCCTCGATTACGAATCAAAATACGGATGCGTAGTCACCCGTGAGGAATAAGATGGAATGCCTCGTTTCCACTAAAAGGGGTCTTTTACGCTGGTATTATGTAAGAGCGTGGTCCTTCCAGGTCGAGCCGACTCATTCTTGCTACAACTATACCAGTAATATAGCTGCAGCATGGCTCTACCACGCACAAAAAGGTTCTGTACTGTGTATATTCTCAGTTGCATCTGTTTAGAGAGGAAGTGTGATTCCAGGCTGCGAGGCATTCTATCTTAGTTCTCAAAGGTGACAACGCATCTGTAGCTTTCTTTGCTTGAAGTTGGCTGCAGATGTCTATGCAATGCAGTAGCTGCTGGTTACAATCGAGTATACAGTCCAACTGATGTTAACTGGATTCTGTGGCCTATAGACATCTACATTTGTCAGCGATTAAGAATCAAAATGCAGATGCGTTGTGACCCATGACGCCGAGGATTAAATGCCTCGTTTCCAGTAAAGGGGTGTCCGGTTCTCTACATTTAAGATATAAAACACAGCAGCATTAAGTTTCTATTTTACGATGGTATTTTGTGAGAGCGTGTTTCTACCCCAATCGAGCCGACCCACTCGTGATACAACCATAATGTAACTGCATCGTGGCTCTACTACCTTTATTGTACATTTGTCACTTCAGTTTATTAAAAATAAACTATTTTTGTGAGTTGGATACACACTTGTACTGTAGGTACACTTAATTTATTTAATAAAATATATACAATATTAAAAAAACTACAATAAAGAAAAACTAAAACTAAAACCTTAATTATCATATAGTCCTACTCCCCGCGGTATCGTGGCAAGAATGTTGATTGCGTTTCCTCGCTGAATGCCTATACAAAACATTTGAGCGAGAAAAGAACCAGTCTTTTTATTACCAGTAGCGATGACCAGTTACGGATACAGTTTCTTTAGGATCTTGTACGCACATGTACCCCATGGACCGATAGTCTCTACAGCAAATGGTACAGATATGTAGTCATCTCTAAGAGACTAATTTTTGCGCCACTAATTTATTTCAGCTGCTTCTGATGCCGCTCGGATCTAAACGAGGTACTCCTTTGAGAGTAGGCTACCAAAGTATCTATACGCAGGTAACATCCCACACTAGGGCTTTATCTCCATCCCAAAGAACAAAGTCATACCGTCTCTTGCCATCGTCTCTACATGTCCCACAAGGCTCAAAAACCGAGGGAACATTAATAGAGACCAGAGCGCTTCAGATGACATAGTTCAAGGAACCGTGACGGGAAAACCTACCTGCACTTCTATTACGAAAGTCCGCGAAGCCCAAATTTGCCGACGCGTATACTATACTAGTTTCACAATATCTATTTTAAGTCAAGGTATAAAAGATTATAATATATTATACCCCGATGATGCTGTGAGGTGAAACCAGTCAAATTAAAGTTAGTTTATTAATAATTTAAAATAAAAATATGGTTAAAAATCAAACTTAAGTGTTCCAAATCACAAAAATAAAAAAGCTTTTACAAAAATTTACTTCGCAAATATCCACGTTATAAAATAAAATGATGTGTCTTACCTAGTATGAAGAAGCACCTCCCGCCCTCCCTCAATTGCGTGCACTATCCCCGTCACCACTATTCCCAGGAAGTAGCGGTGCTGGGATTAGTGGTGACGGGGATAGTGCACGCAATTGAGGGAGGGCGGGAGGTGCTTCTTCATACTAGGTAAGACACATCATTTTATTTTATAACGCGGATATTTGCGAAGTAAATTTTTGTAAAAGCTTTTATATAATGGATTTCCGCAAAGTAACGCCTGATTCTATTAATTACACAAAAATAAAGCCAAACCACTATAATAAAGCTGGAGTTTCCCAAGTGACAACAATCCTAAGAACATTTATTTATTTATTTATTTATTATGATTTTAAGAGAACTTACAGCTATATGTATGAACACTAAAAGATAAATGTGCTGAAGGCCAATTAGAAGTTCCCACTTATAAATAAAGTACAGAGAAAAATTGCATAAGTAACGTAGACGAAGATTTAATTACACAATAAAAGGTGATTTAAGAAGTAAAATGAAATAAATAACAATGCATGGTATATGAATACACATCAGTAAACGAAAAACTTATTACTCAGTAGACGCTTAAGTTGCCTGCTGCTGTTAAATAAGTCTACAAGAATATATAAGAATATATTAAAAAAAAAAACTTATATAGAAAAATTAAGTATTATTGAATAGAAAAACAACTTACACATATACATTTCATAGGTACACTGTTACACATTCTGGCGTGTAGTGGCGTTGTTATAATATCTTCTACCCCATATCTCGCTGTGGGTGTCGTAAGAGGCGACTGAGATAAACTGAAACAGGTGATGGGTAGCAGCATCTTTCAGATTACAACTCAAAACACTAAAAACACTGCAGTTCACAACCCGCTCGCCAGGCGTGTCAACTATGGCAATATCCTCCCTATGAGCAATCTATAGGGGAGGCCTATGTTCAGCAATGGACCTTTATAGTCTGCAAGGGATAGATGGACTGTCAAACATTGGCCTCTACCGTTGTAGGAACTGCAGTACTAGACGTTTCACACCTTTAACGTTGCTTCCCGTCGTTGAGTATTGTTAAGTATTGCCAGAATATGCTACGTAGGCTGCCCAAAATATTATAATTTTGACAAGGAATAGCAATTAATGTTTTTATTGATATCATGATATATATTACTAAAATCTTCTGTTTACCTAACACAGAACAAAATTAGGTAAACGAGCCCCAATAAATAGGTTAATGCAAACGTACCTATAACGACATAATCACCAACGGCGATGTCGACATGTTCCATACGGATTACGTGTCAGAATTTGCAAATTACTTGTAAATTTATTAATAATATTGGCCTAGTTAAGTAAAAAAATTAAAAATTTTGTACAGCCGACTTCAATATAAGTTATTAAGAATAACTCAAAAATTATTGGCTTGACCTTGATCAAATTCATATGGGACCACACGAGAACTACTAGCTTTCAAATAAAAAAAGAATTATCAAAGTCGGTCCACCCAGTAAAAAGTTATGGGGTAACACACATAAAAAAAAATACAGTCGAATTGAGTACCGTCTCCTTTTTGGAAGTCGGCAGAAAATTATCTTATTGTAGCTGCACTATTTTTGCGAATGTTGTATATACCTTTAAAGGCAAATCATTTTGAACAAAACCAATTGTGTTATATTTAATAATGTTTAGTGATTAGCCAATGGTGTATCTGTTAAAATAAATAAATAAATAAATATTAACTCATGCCAGTTCCGTGGTCCAGCTTTTGTATTAATGCGACTGCTCATCATTAGGTCCGGGATTCGAATCCCCACAAAATATCAGTTATTGAGTTTTTCCGTTAAGAAATTCTCAGTAGTTGCCCGGAGTCGGGAAGTCGGGAGTTGGCGGTGTCTCGCCCCGTGCCTGAGAAAGCACGTAAAGCCGTTGGTCCTGCGCCTGATCTCTCTCCGGCTGTGTCGGTATACCGTCACATATGAGAGTGAGGGAATAGAGAGTCCACAATTGCTTGCTCATACACTTGGGCACTATAATTCTGTCCTGTGCCGATGACAAGTTTCCGTTGAGGCTGGTAGCCGTGACCAAAATTCGGTCTGGAAGACCTTATTATATGTTCACTCCTGTGTAAACATCTATCAGTTATTTCTAAATTATATCTACATCGAAAATATATGAATGTGAGATATAAATATGAAATCAATAATTAAAATATTAAGTGCTAATTTACCACATGCTCGTGGGTGAAAGAAAACATTCGCGAGGAAACCGGTACGTAAAAATATAAAAATTCAAATGACAGACTGAGTAAATTAGCACAATTTAGACTTTTGAAGGATGTTCACGATCATAAAAAAAAAAGAAATCGTTAAAAATTAAAAACAAAAACATTTATTTATTTGTAAATAGTGCTATTATTATTATTTTTTATATTTTTTTAAACGTTACCCCCACACTAGGATTTTCTCCTGTATCGTGTAGGCAGTTTAAAAACATAAATTGCACGAGGACAAACTTCCAGACCCGGAACAATTATTTGTAGTTCATACAAATACTTGTTCCGTGCGAGATTCAAACCCGCGGCCCCCAGTGCAACAACTCATTGCTAAGCCACTGCGCCATGGAGCCGTCAGTGTGCAAATTTATTGCGAATACAATGGTAGTAAGTATTATTTTTTTGACTTTAAATTTCAATGTAACTAGTAGAGCCATGCCGCGGATGTATTATGACGGCAACGCAAATGAGTTGAGTCGACCGGAGTAGACCTTCAACCACATTATCACAAAATACCAGCGCTAAAATAGCAGCTTAATGCCTCTGTGTTTTGTATTTTGAGCGTAAAAAACCGCAAAAACATTTTTACTTGGTAAAACGATGCATTCAATCTTAGTCTTACCCCCGAGGTGACAACTCATTTGAATTTTGATTCTTAATCAGTGATATATGTAGCTGTTACGCCAACTTCTAAAAAGAAATAAGACATACCCGGAAATACTTTGGACTGTCAAGCACACGTGTAAGTGACTGAAACCGAGAAAATATTTCCTTTAAAATGTTGGTCCTGAAATGATTTCTACACACAGTAATCTACTTAACGTCGTGGTCTCATACGAGCGGAAATTATGACTTGCTACGTATTGTGGTATAGGTATAAAACGAACAGCGAATTTTAAAATTAAAAATTATTTTAATTAGAGTTATCTTTGTCATCTGGACGGCAAATATCTCAGTCCCCCATGACCATGAGTGCTGCAAAGCACCCGAAACGTCTGGAATTAGAATTAAACGCGTAAAGTTAAACGCGATAAAATCCGTAAAATTAATTTTATTTACTGTGTTATGTTCCAATGCATGAGAGAATTCACAGGATCCTTTGGATATATTCTGTGACCTGTCCAAAACCTTCGATTGTGTTCGCCATGCAACATTAATCAGGAAACTAGAACACTACGGTGTAAGAAGTACTGCTCTTAAATTAATCATTTCATATTTAAGTAACAGAACGCAAAAAGTTGTCATTAATAGTATGAGCGCTTTTGGGTCGATAGTACAAATGGGCGTTCCTCAAGGCTCAATTCTCGGCCTCTTTATGTTTCTTGTATATATTAATGACTTATCTTATATAGTAGGGGATAACCATAATATATAATCATTTGCTGATGACACTTCATTAATTTTAAAATTAAAACGACAATTATTAAAATATGACAAAGTATATATTGCTATATATACTTCGTCATATTTTGTAATATTAAATGGGGAGTAAATGAATCTGGTGAATAACACTAGACGCGAGGCTTCAATGGACCCCCATATATCAAAATTAGCAAGCAGACTTAGTTCTACAGCATATTCTGTAAACAAGATTAGAAATTTTACTAGTGTGGAAACGACTACACTTGTCTACTTTAGCTATTTCCATAGCATAATGTCATATGGCCTCTCAATACATTTATAAAAATGTAATGTACGTACACAAAAATAAAAGAAGTTATACAAAAATAAGTGATATTCCATCTGTAAATGTGTGGCGGCGCTGTCCTCGCGCCACAAGTAAAACACATCGAAGCTTAAATCGCGCTAACGAAGTACCGAAATTAAAGCAGTTTATATAGAATAGCTCCGAACTACCACTCGGAGTGTTGTCCGCTCCCCGGTCAGAGCACCTTGCCCGGTGGGAGATCTTCCCTTTTCCTTCCACCCACCACAGTGGTGACCCCGACGTGATCTGAACATGCAACCAACAACAACCTTCGGAAACTACAACTTCAACCTTCGTCATCGTCCTCAAGTACCCCACTCATTCGCTCCCGAGCAGAATTTGTCTGCAGTCTCACATTCTGCAAGCCATCTAGCTTTATAAAACAGACACAGGCTGGCAGTACTCGACTCCACCGAGTCAGTAATTCATTCTTGGGGCGATGTGCCTATATATAATTATATATAATAATATTACAACAAATCCCAGAAAATATACAAAATTGATCAAAGTTCAAAAACTTTATTAAACAAAGTTTGCATAAAAAGCGTTATTATAATATTAAGGAACTTATGGATGATAATAACCCCTGGGAATTAGGTGATCGCTACCAAGCTATTTCTAATTTATTTTGTGTGGTTAATTGTGTAGCACGAATGGGTCGGCTCTACCGGGAAAGTACCACGCTCTCACAGAATACCAGCGTAATAGCAACTTAACTTACTGTGTTTCATATGGTGAATGTAGAGGAACCGGAGACCATTTTTACTGGAAACAAAAGCATTCTATATTAGTCCTCACAGGTGACAATGCATCTGCATAGTTGTAGATGTCTATGAGCTGAAGCAACCACTCACCATCAGGTGGACTGTGTGTTCGTTTGTCACCCTTATCCTATAAAAAACATATATGATTGTATGCTGTTATTTAAAAGAAAGTCCCGCTGGGTTTCTTGCTGTTTCTTCCCAAGACAGAGTTTTTTTTCGAACCAGTGGTAATTAAACAAAAGAGTGACTTTCAATACGTATTACATATAATCAATATTAAATAAAAAAAATCCGTTTCTCTTACTGTTTCAGTCCTATTCCCCGAGGTATCGTGCCAAGAACGCTGACTGCGTTTACTCGCTGCTAAGGCCTTTTATCACCAGCAGCAATGACCAGGCGCGGATAAAGTTACTTTCGGAACTGCAGCGCTGTTTTAGTTATATTCGCTATCAGCTTTTAAATTAGAGTGATGATCTTTACTTCTAAGTTGACGCATGTAAGTGACATGCAACGTGTTGCAAACTGGATATAAAAAGAATTATTTATTTTTCTCATGTTACAAGCTTACCTTTCCGACTTCTAAATAAATAATGGGGAAATAATCATAGCTTCCTTTTATATCTATTTAAACTTCTATTGGTACAACTGTAACGAAGATTTTCGGTTATTGAAAATAAAATTGATAAGGAAATTTAGAATAAAATAACTACTGTAGGGAATTGAACCTAAAATACTTTTTTTCTCTCTGTTTGGTCTACAAATGGGGATATAACAAAGGAAGGAACAAAGTAACCGACATTGCCCAACGGATTTGTGAGCAGAAGTGTCAAAATCTCGGCCATATAGCTAAAAGAACAAACTACTAATGGGGAAGAAAGGTTCTCGAGTGGCAGCCTCGTACCGATTGGCGAAGTATAGGGCAGCTCCCCACTCCATGGAGTGACCACCTGGCAAGAGATGCAGGAAGTGGATGGATGCGGTAGGTTCAGGACTGAGCTTTGTTGCATTCCTTGGGG
This sequence comes from Parnassius mnemosyne, assembly GCA_963668995.1. Lineage (NCBI taxonomy): Eukaryota > Metazoa > Arthropoda > Insecta > Lepidoptera > Papilionidae > Parnassius > Parnassius mnemosyne. The sequence continues at coordinate 25,589,252 of CAVLGL010000091.1, forward strand.
GATGCCGATATTCAGCAGTGGACTTGTGAAGGGCTGTGACGATGACGATTTTTTCAATTAAATTATTGGTCTACAAACTGAACACTCATGATACGAAAATTGCTGTGCTATTTTACGCTTATATATCCATTATCTTAGAGCGCGTGCAATCCTCAATATCTCGTTCTACTAGTCGCCTTTAGAATTAGTAAAGAAAATTTGATAAAAACTAACTTTGCATACATCCGCTAGATAAAATAAAATGGAGTCATTGGCCGTTAGTTTGGCACAAAGCGCTTCTTTCGAAGTTGCGTTCCTATGGGCTTCACGAGAAATTGTGCAATTGGATTACCAGTTTACTTGAAAATCGGAGCATCAACAAGGCTTCGTGCTATAACCAACGCTGTTTTCTTAAGAAAACTTCTTCTAAATCGCACAGTGGTGAACCGCCAATCATTCAGTTGGTATGAATGGTATCGCGAGTTTTGTCGCGATGTGCGATGGTGAAATTGAGCGACTGGAATTAATCCGAACAATTCTTCAGGGCCCTCCCCGTGATAGATGCGATAAAATACGCAAAGAGACGCAACATCTCTACTCAGTGCCAGTGGTATTGCAGAAATTCACGGAAAGTGTGGCATGGGTTGCCTTTGTCTTATCGCTCCGCTTGCCCTGAGCAGGATTCGCCTTGAGCGGAATTCCCACCCTCCCTCCAGAATACGCGGGGGAGCCTGAGCACCCAGACTCAGAAAAAGTAGGGTGGCTTCGGTGTGGATGCTCAGCGAGGGATTCTCCAGGGATGCTGGTACCCACCTGGGGTAGTCTTTCATTTAATTCCACTACCATGTTTGTGAGGGGAGGGGGGAGATATTGGGCCTGCGGCCACCTGCACTCACCAGGCAAAATGCAGAAGTAAAAACGTACTTGAGCACACCGCCCATCCGTGTGACAGTAAAAGCTGCCGCGTGGCTCTACCACTGTCTCTTCTCCTCTTTTCAATCTTCATTAGTTCAATCACGCTCCAATTATCTTCTCGCTACCACCTGTATGCAGATGATCTCCAAGTATATGTGCATGCCAAATTAATGGATTTACCCAATACTATTAGACTTATTAAACAAAGATCTTGACTTAATTGTGGATTGGAGTAATTCATACGTTCCTTAAAGTAAATCCATCAAAAACAAAAGCACTTATTATAGGCAGTCAAAAATTGATTAATCTTATAGATTTTTTCCCTACCTGGTATTGTTTTTGATGGGACATCTTTGCCATATAGTGACACCGTTAAAAATCTAGGTGTTACTTTTGACAAATTTTTATCTTGGGCTCCTCAGGTAAGCGAGGTAAGTAGGAGGTTGTTTGCGCCGGTCGGTTTTCTCCATAGATTAAGCAATTTTCTACCCATACCTACCAAAATTGCGCTTGCACAATCACTTCTCTTACCGATTTTCGATTATGCTGACACGTGTTATCTCAATTTAAATGAGGAGTTGCTTTATAAACTTCTCTCTCAGAATATTTGCATATAGTTCATATTTGGACTTCGAAAATATGACAATGTCTCCTAACATCGCGAAAAATTCAAGTGGCATCCGATCATAATATATTTCACAACTTGAGCTTTGTAAACCATTACATAAAACTAAAATCATAATAAAACTTAACAAATTAAGTACACAATAATAATATCGGTCACGACGGCTAGTCTCAACGGAGGCTAGGCATCTGCACAGAACAGTATTATTGTGCCCAAGTGTATCCGACACAACCGGAGAGAGATCAGGCGCATGACCAAAGCCTTTACGTGCTTTTAGGCACGGGGGTGAAACACCGCCAACTTCCTCCAAAAAAACAAATAACTGATTTTGACCTAACCTGGGAATCGAAAACGGAACCTCAGGAACAGCAATCGCGTTTATGATCACTAGGCCAGCGAGGCACATGTATAAGGTCCTATATTTTAAATAATAATTCTTATGCTTTATATCTTATAAGTTGTTGAGGATCATACACCTTCCCTGTTAGACCTTCTGCTGACGTCTCATCCGGACGAATATCTGGTTTCCGTCGATGCCCCTCTTGGCTCTTCGGACCATTGTCTGATCCGGAGTGTGGCACCACTCACGCTCCCCTCGCGGTTACGTTCTGCAGGTTGCCACCGTGTTTGGCATTACAGGTCGGCGAATTGGGACGGAATGCGGTCTTTCTTTGCTTCCTACCCATGGGGACGGGTTTTCTTCTCGCCGGATGATCCCAGCGCTGACTCAGTCACTGATGTGGTGCTACAGGGAATGGAACTATTTATTCCATCATATGTGGTACCTATCGGAGGTAGATCTCAGCCTTGGTTTGGTCGCTCCTGTAAGACTGCATTACGCAGTAAGCAGGAGTGTTATCAAGCCTAGGCTGCGGCTTCGGTGACTCGGGATGTAAACACCAGCATACTTAAAAAGAAGTATAACTTCGCCTCCAGGTCCTTCAAAAGAGTTATTGCCAAGGCAAAGTCAGAGCACATAGGCAGAATTGCCGAGAAATTAGTTCGCCTTCCTTCGGGAACCCGTGCATTATGGTATCTTGCCAAGGCTGTCCAAGAGAATTTCTGTAAGCCATCACTACCATCTCTACACAGGGAGGGCGACTCACTCGCCCACGACGCAAAAGAGAAAGCCGACCTTTTAGGCTCCCTTTTTGCGTCCAAATCGACTGTTGATGACGGGAGGAACACACCGCCGACCATCCCGCGGTGTGAGTGCTCCATGCCGGATTTGCGGTTCTCACAGCGCTCGGTTCGCAGAGCGCTCCTCTCCCTTGACATCCACAAGTCGAGTGGGCCTGACAAAATCCCCCCAATTGTGCTGAGGACGTGTGCTCCGGAGTTGGCACCGGTTCTAACGCATCTTTTCCGGTATTGCTACTCCCTAGGCGTAGTCCCAAATTCATGGAAGACAGCTTTTGTCTACCCGATCCCTAAAAAATGCGACCGCTCAGACCCGTCCAACTACAGGCCTATCGCCATCACCCCCTTGTTCTCCAAAATAATGGAATCCGTTATAAACTGCCACCTTATGGTACCGAACTTGACGATCACCAGCTGATTAGTGACCGCCAGTACGGTTTTCGTCGGGGTCGATCAGCTGGTGATTTTCTGGTCTACTTAACTCATAGATGGGCGGAGGCAGTAGTGTCCAAGGGGGAGGCATTGGCGGTTAGTTTGGACATTGCGAAGGCCTTCGATCGGGTTTGGCACAAAGCGCTTCTTTCGAAGCTCCCTTCCTATGGGCTTCCCGAGAAATCCGACTACAAGCCTATTAATGCTGGTGTTCCACAAGGCTGCGCGCTATCACCTGCTGATATGGTGCAAGCCGGTAGCGTTCATTGCGATGCGGATGACAGCACTGGTGATGCTCTATACACCGGCCGTGCCAATAGTTCTCGGGAAAACGTCACCGAGTACCGGAACAAACTTGTGTCTGAAGTCGAGTCCTTGCTGGACAAAGTCTCGGATTGGGGGCGACTAAATCTAGTCCAGTTTAATCCTCAGAAGACACAAGTTTGCGCGTTTTCAACCGAGTCCTTTCCGATCGGCTCAACTCATTGGCGCTGCGAAGAGATGTTGCATCTCTTTGCATTTTCTGTTGCATTTACCACGGGTAGTGCTCTGAGGAACTGTTCGGATTAATCCCAGCCGCCAAATTTCACAAAAGCACATTGCGGCAGAACTCGCGATACCATCCACACCATCTGGATGATTGGCAGTCCACCACTGTGCGATTTAGAAGATGTTTTCTTCCTCGCACAACTTCCTTGTGGAATAGTTTACCACCAGCGATTTTTCCGGACCGATACGACTTAGGGACCTTCAAGAAAAGAGCCTACTCCTTTTCAAAAGGCCGGCAACGCATCTGCAATTCCCCTGGAGTTGCGGTTGTTCATGGGCGGCGGTAGTCACTTACCATCAGGTGAGCCGCATGCTCGTTTGCCCCCTATCCTATAAAAAAAAGTATTTATCTTACATTGCCATTTATTTTTATTATATTTTTATTAATTTCCTTATTACCTAACTAATTACATTATCAATACATTATCTTACTACTATTATACTATTATCGGCTGTCCCGTACACGCCCTCATAAAACCTAATATTATCATAATTCTGCTTGTTTAGTATGGTAGGAGACGAGAAATCTGTTTACTGGTAACGACTTATTCCATATTAGTCGCCAAGGATTACAACGCCATTATAAGCTATCATCATAGATTGCCTCATAGGGACGATAATATATTTTTTATATGTCACCCTAACCGCTCGTTAAGGTAAGTAGGAGAAGTGGGATTGAATAAAATAAAATATTAAAAGAGAAATAATGTGAGTAATCCTGCGAAGACGGATCGGAAGCCACTTGAATTTTTCGCGATGTTAGGAGACATTGTCATATTTTCGAAGTCCAAATATGAACTATATGCAAATATTCTGAATGAGCTCAAGTTTAAAAAGCAACTCCTCATTTAAATTGAGATAACACGTGTCAGCATAATCGAAAATCGGTAAGAAAAGTGATTGTGCAAGCGCAATTTTGGTAGGTATGGGTAGAAAATTGCTTAATCTATGGAGAAAACCGACCGACGCAAACAACCTCCAACTTACCTCGCTTACCTGAGGAGCCCAAGATAAAAATTTGTCAAAAGTAACACCTAGATTTTTAACGGTGTCACTATATGGCAAAGATGTCCCATCAAAAACAATACCAGGTAGGGAAAAAATCTATAAGATTAATCAATTTTTGATTGCCTATAATAAGTGCTTTTGTTTTTGATGGATTTACTTTAAGGAACGTATGAATTACTCCAATCCACAATTAAGTCAAGATCTTTGTTTAATAAGTCTATAGTATTGGGTAAATCCATTAATTTGGCATGCACATATACTTGGAGATCATCTGCATACAGGTGGTAGCGAGAAGATAATTGGAGCGTGATCAAACTAATGAAGATTGAAAAGAGGAGAAGAGACAGTGGTAGAGCCACGCGGCAGCTTTTACTGTTACATGGATGGGCGGTGTGCTCAAGTACGTTTTTACTTCTGCATTTCGCCTGGTGAGTGTCTTCCCCCCCCCCCCCCCACAAACATGGTAGTGGAATTAAATAAAAGACTACCCCCGGAGGGTACCAGCATCCCTGGAGAATCCCTCGCTGAGCATCCACACCCAAGCCACCCTACTTTTTCTGAGCCTGGGGGTTCAGGCTCCCCCGCGTATTCTGGAGGGAGGGTGGGAATTCCGCTCAAGACGAATCCTGTTCAGGGCAAGCGGAGCGATAAGACAAAGGCAACCCATGCCACGCTTTCCGTGAATTTCTGCAATACCACTGGCACTGAGTAGAGATGTTGCGTCTCTTTGCGTATTTTATCGCATCTATCACGGGGAGTGCCCTGAAGAATTGTTCGGATTAATTCCAGTCGCTCAATTTAAATTTCTTTTTCGGTGGAGCCGACCCGTGCTACAACTATACTACTAATATAGCTGCAGCATGGCTCTACTACGTAAAAAATATCTGCCACTTCTGCCGAGCTAGCTAGTCGGGTTGGCAACCGCCGTTTTTTTTTTTAATTTCTTGATTGTATTATAACGACCCTTCTGCCCATCTCCTAGTTTCTTCCTAGTATGCGTGTAGTAAGAATATCAAGAAACAAAACTGCCTACGAGATAATTTATAAAAAAAAAACAGGAAGCTCTCAGAAGTTGTTTACGACTTATATCTCGATTGATGAAAAAGTATTAAGTCATTGCGTCGGCTCTCAAAGGCGAAGTCGTAATCTGCAAAGAACTTTTTATAAATATATCGTTTTATACAATGTTTTAGTACTGTTATTTAAAAAAAGTACTTCGAGATATAAGTCGTAAACAACTTCTGAGAGCTTCCTGTTTTTTTTTTAAATTATCTCGTAGGCAGTTTTGTTTCTTGATATCTGATGATAGACCGAGGAAGGACCACGCTGTCACAGAATACTGGTGGTACTGTGCGATTTAGAAGATGTTTTCTTCCTCACTTCCTTGTGGAATCGATTACCTTCGGCGGACCTTCAAGAAAAAAGCCTACTCCTTTTAGAAAGGCCGGCAACGCATCTGCAATTTCCCTGGTGTTGCGGTTGTACATGGGCGGCGGTAGTCACTTACCATCAGGTAAGCCGCATGCTCGTTATATAAATACGTTTTTCAACATCACCATCCCTACCGCCAAGATATAATATAACTCTATTAATCGCAGGACTCCTTTTTTCCAGTCCGTCTGGGTCCTCCGTCACTATGGGTGCTGAAACGCACCTGAAACGTCAGGGATTAATAAAAATAAGAAAAATAAGTTAATTAAACGCGATAAAAAAATTTATAGAATAAGGGCGACAAACGAGCACACAGTCCATCTGATGGTAAGTGGTTGCTGTGGCCCATAGACATCTACATCTATCTTCGATTAAGAATTAAAATGCAGATGCGTTGTCACCCGTGAGGACTAAGATGTAATGATTCGTTTCCAGTAAAAAGAGTCTCTGGTCCTCTACACTCATAATACAAAACACAGCAGCGTTAAGCTGCTATTTTGCGCTAGTATTATGTGACAGCGTGGTCCCTACCCGGTCGAGCCGACCCATTCGTGCTACTACCATAATTTGGCTGCAGCATGGCTCTACCACGTAAAATCCGTAAAAGTAGTTTTATTCAATGTGTAGCGTTCGCGTAAATATAAAAAATCATTAGAGTTCGGGAAATTAATCATCACGTAATCATCTTCTGGTCAGGTATATCTCAAACTTGAAAACTAGACTGTACAACCAGTGCGTGTTGCCAGTGATGACCTATGGAAGTGAGACTTGGTCCATCACTGCGAGCCGTACGAGGAAGCTCACGGTCGCTCAGTCAGCTATGGAGAGGGCTATGTCCGGGGTTTCTCTGCGTGATAAACTTAGAAATGAGGATATCCGCAGTAGAACCAGAGTGACCGACATAGCCCAACGGATTAGTAAGCTGAAGTGGCGAGGGAACGGCCATATAGCTAGAAGAACTGATAACCAATGGAGAAAAAAGGTTCTCGAGTGGTGGCCTCGTACCGGCGGACGAAGTTTAGGGCGTCCGCCCACTAAATTGAGTGACGACTTGGCAAGACATGCAGGAAGTCGATGCATGCAGGTGGCTCAGGACCGTGCTTTGTGGCATTCCTTGGGGGAGGCCTATGTTCAGCAGTGGACTTGAAAAAAGGCTGTAATGATAATGATGATGATGACAAAATATCTGCATTTTGATTCTCAATCGTAATTTGATGTAGACGACGATGATGACAATATTTCTATAAAATTAAAATAAAAGATAAGACAAAAGAAAGTATTTTACAAGACACACAAATTTGTTTTCACGTGGTTTTCTGTTCTCATTTTAAGACTGGCGTAACATAATATCAGCTAGTATGAATGCGTCAGCTTGACCGGGGAAGAACCACGCTCTCACAGAATACCAACATAAAATGCAGCTTATCGCTGTTGTGTTTTGTATGGTGGGTGTAGAGAACCGTAGACACTTTTCACTGGAAAGGAGACATTTCAAATTAGTTTTCACGAGTGACAACGCATTTTCATTTTGATTCGTAATCGAGGATAGATTTAGATGTCTATGGATTACAGCAACTACTTCCCATCGGATGGACTGTGTGCTCGTTTGTCACCCTTATCCTATTAAAAAATAAAATAAAGCATAGATTTGCTTTGTCACTCTTCTCGCATTCATTTTTCTACGTGTTAAAACAACAAAAGCATTCCTTTCTTAATCTTGCTTACATCTTCTTACAGACCACACTTTTCCCTTATCACACAAGTTCTCACCCAATCATTTAAAGTCACTGTAATACACTTCCTAACGACCACAATTAAAAAAAAATAATTTAACCCCTACCAAACGCAACTTTTACCATCATGCATTAAGGTAGAGACTAACACAGCATTGTAAATTGCAACACGTGCTTTTTTCGACACGCGCTGACTTTCCACAATAGAATGAAGCGCCACATTCTTTCTTTTTCCTGCATTAACGCTACGTTACAAATGTTGTGTCTACTGTATGTATTGTACTTATGTACCATATTTATATTTATAAATAAGGGTGACAAATGAACACACAGTTCAGTTAATGGTAATTGGATGCTGTCGCTCATTGACGTCTATCCTCGATTAAGAATCAGAATGTAAATACGGTGTCACACCTGAAACTAAGATATAACGCCTCGTTTCCAGTGAAAATGATCTCCGGTTCTTTCTACACTGACCATACAAAATATAGCAGCACTACTATTTTACGCTGATATTTTTAAGAGAGTGCTTCTCCCCCTTTCTCGCCGCATATTAATTATTTTTACATTTATACGCGTATATTAAATATTCTTAACGAAAACATACACCTACCTATCTCTGCAAAGATATTTTATCTACCACAAATTAGATTACCAATGTGAAACGTAAATAACAAACTTGGAAAGTCTTAACGACTTTAATCAGTACGATTAAAACCACCAAGGGACGAAATAAATCAGTGTTGAACAAGTTGCCTGTTACGTTCCACCGCAAACAAATTCCCGGTCAAGTTTCCAAATGACCGACTTCGGCGATAGACCGCAGCATGTACATAGAGGTGAGGCGCATCTATCCAGTTGTACGTATCGAGCATGCACCTGCGGGTATCGACCTGTTACTGTCGCTTTTTATGGAGATAAAACTGGTTCGTGTGACTTTTGGGAAAGGTTTATGCGATAAGTGTCTAGTAAAGTTAAAAATAATAATACAAGTTTGGTTAATTTCCCTTTTTAGACTAGTTATCGGTGATGAGAAGCAGGATTTTGATTCGGCGAGACAGTTTTTCTTTGCAGCCGTTATCTACCCCGACTTCCAAGAATTACACTTACAGAAATAATATATATTCATTCAAAAAAACAAATCATTATTTATATGGGAGATGAATGTATCCAGGATTGTTTATTAGCTGACCTCTAACGAACAGGAAGAAAATATTTACTTTATATTTTGTTAAATCTTAGTATATTTCTTTCCTTTACACAAGGAAAAAAAATTAAATAAAATTAATTTTATAATTAGTAAATGTTAACTGTACCACAAAGATTACCAATAACACGTTTATTTGTTAAAACTAATTTCAGTCCTTTGCAATAAATAATGGAAAAAATAAATTCATTGAAATATTTATATGAACAAGTAACTTAAAAATAATTTTAACTACAGTACCTAAGTAACAGAGTTATTGCATACATCTTGTAAAACGCCATCCACACGTTTTATCCAAGTCATCGGTGATACTGGCCGGACGTGAGTCAGTTTTTTTTTTACGTTTTGTGAAATCACATCGCCTTGTGTCTAATTTGTTATCATCTATGATAGTTGATCCATTATTATTGATTTAGATGACTACCTTGTTATATTATTTCCGGGTTAGCCTTACAAATATCATAACAAAATAGGTACACTTCTTAATATCCGATATCTATATATCGGATGACAGTCTATGTATTAGATACCGCTGCAGTACAGCGTCACATCACAGAACATCTAAAATATAAGAAAAAAATAATAATAACGTAAAATAATAGGCCTTTATATATGACATTGCCGTTCTGCAGTACTGGCCATTTCAAATCAATATAACTTTTCTTTGGTTGATTATTCTAATTCCAAATTAATTTTATTTCAGAATCATGTAATTCTTCTTTTTTGACATTGTAACAGAATTACAGAATTACGTAGATTTTAACTGATATTTAGATATTTAAATATATAAATTCAAAATCAGATATTAAATTCAATACATAGATATTATTCCATATAGAGCAAGAGTGATATTAACCATGCCTATTTTAAATTCGATAACATCCTAACCTTAAAGTATCGGAATCAGAGCGATAGGTATTTAGACTGTTTTGAACACTGTATTCTCGAATATGATCGCTAATAAAAAACGTGTAGAAGAGGCCGTTCTATATACCTATAACGTTGATAAATTATTATTAACCGGTGGTAATCTAATATATAAAAATAAATTTTTGTTTGTTTATATTTTATACTCTAAAAAAGCTCTGGTACCGCTCCTAGGCAAACCTAGTTTGGGATACTCCCTAACTAGAGTCTGTCAAATGTCTGAGTCTGAAAAATGTTTCTATAGGTCTAGGAATTCTAACTATCTCTTACTTATTTGTCTTTCTTATTTTTTTTTACTTATTACCCAGCTACTTAAGCCAATGTTTGACCACACTGGTGGTAAGTGGTGATGCAGCTTTAGATGGTAAATCGCACTGTCTTAGCGTAACAACAGCTTATTCACTCTTGCCTTGAAGACGCCCAGAATGTATTCAGACGGAAAGATAGACGCCGGAAAATTATTCCACTCCTTTGCTGTACGCATTACAAAAAACCAAGTTTGGTTCTATTTCGTAGAATATCGACAACAAAGGGGTAAACAGCCATCGACTGCCCGGTTGTCTGACGGTGGAAAAAGAGGGAGGAATTAAAGCGTGTTATTCCTGCGCACACTCATCGAAATATATCCTATAGAATACCGAAAGACTGGCTACTCTGTGCCTTTGCTCGAGGCTGACAAGATTGGTTTCAATTAAATCAAGGTCAACAATGCGCTTATCACGTCTCTCCACTTAATCCAACGCTGCCATGTGGCATTTTGCAGCACCAACCCATATGTGACAGCAGTACTCCATGCACGACCGGACTTGCGCTTTATATAAGTTAAGAAGCTGTCCCGGCGTGAAGTACCGCCGCACCCTTACAAGGTCACGAAGTTTCCATGCGACTGATTTGGTTCTGGACTCAATAAACCGCCCATAGTTGAGGTTCGGAGAAAATTCAACCCCTAACAACTGAAGGCGGTTAGTATACTCCAAGGATACATTCCGGAAAGGAGGAGCCAGGGTGAGCGGGCTCCTTGTAACGGTGAAAAGACACCGCCAACGATGCCAACCTCTATTTCCGCTATCGAATTGAGAGGGCCCCTCAGGGCTGGAGTTTCTCAGGGCTCCGTCCTCTCCTCCCTCTTCTTCTCCTCGTCACTCTACACGAGTGACATCTCGAAAGACGCATAATATGTAAATATCTTTTCGTCGATGACTCGGCAGTTTTAGTTTCCCATTATCACAATAGATTTTGTACGTGGTAGAGCCAAACTGCAGCTCTATTTAAAATATAGTTGTAGCACGAATGGGTCGGCTCGACCGGGGAAGGACCACGCTCTCACAGAATACCAGCGTAAAATAGCAGCTTACTACTGCTGTGTTTCGTATGGTGAGTGTAGAGAACCGGAGACCTTTTTTACTGGAAAAGAGGCATTCCATCTTAGTCCTCAAGGCTGACAACGCATTTGCATTTTGACTCGTAAACGAGGATAGGTGTAGATGTCTATGGGCCACAGCAACCACTTACTATCAGGTGGACTGTGTGCTCGTTTGTCAGTTTTGTACTATAAAAAAAAAGAAAAAATAAGAAGATTCTTCACAAAGAAGCTCCAAGGCGCCGCCAATTTCTTTGGTTTCGCTTAAGAAGAACCGAAGTAAATCCTGAAATAAGTGTAGTGTATATACTTTTAAAGGAGCCCCTCTCTTTTAATCGTCGGAACCTAAAACCGAACCAATCCTTAGGTACGAATACCCTATTCGACCGCGAGATTTAATTTTAATTAACGGCCAAATACCTAGGGGTTACACTCAACCACGCCATAACCTTCGCGAAACACTTTTGCAATGTCCGCAACCGTGCCAAACTCGTTAATAGCCGCCTCCACCCTTTAGAGTCAGCTAGAGCAAACTGACCCTAAGACACAAGCTCCATCTTTACAAATTTTGTAGTAGGCAAGTGTATTTTTCGCACACGCGGCCCGTCGTAATTTGTAGAACCTCCAAGTCTTCCAAATTATATTCATTCGCATTGCCAACGGATCCCGATGGTATCAGCGGAACTCCGACTACGATCTCTGAATATTTCAAGGAAATGTGATAAACGCAGCCACCTATGCTCCGACCCCAAATATTACAGAAAGTCTCCGGAGGCCCCACAACGTATTAATTAAACCCCCATTTCAGCTAGATTCCGACAATCCCTAAGTGTCACCGGGCCGTCACACACCAACACAACACAATCACCTAGTATCACAAGCACCGTTAGGATAACGGATGGGATGCAGCGAGCCCGCAGATGGGCGAGCCACACACTCCTCTACACAGTGTATACACCGTACACCCGCGTCCCTTGAGCGGTTTTCGCCGCCCAAAACATCGAACGATACGAGTTAGTCGTCAGAGCCGGGGTCCGCCACCCCCTGTTCGAATGGCCGTCAGATAACTCATTTTCGTGCACTTTAAACTGTTGTAGTGAATATCGTTACGTGAGTAACGTAGGGAATAATATGAAATCATCATTTGATGCTCCTAAAAGCCGCGAGCCCTGAGACCTATGAGCTGTAAGAGATAAAAGGCTAACAGCACTAACATCATCAGGTACCAAACGTGGTATCAGCATGCCAATGGTGATTTTATTATGATTGCAGCACGGATGGGTTGGTCCAAACAAGGTAGGATCACACTATCACAGAATATCACCGTGAAATAGCAGCTTAATGCTTCTGTGTTTCGTATGATTAGTGTAGAGAACCGGAGACCTTTTTTACTGGAAACAAGGCACTCCATCTTAGGTCTCAGGCTTAATATTACATCTGTATTTGGAATATTAATCAAAAATTGATATCTATGGGTGTCAATATCCACTTATTATCTGGTGGACTGTGTCACTATTATTTTATGTAAAAACCTGCATCTGCATAATCCACTCAATCTAGTAGTGGTTAGTAATGCAGTGTGCTTGCCTGCGAGTATGTATCCAGAAAATCCTCTCCTATTTTATTGTCTGTAATTGGAATTTTTACATGTTCCAAAGTACATAACAAAGAGCTGTAACAAACTATCATCGGACTAGTTCAATGGCGTTTTTATTAGAAAAGGAAGAGCCCGCAGTATTTATTAGCCCGCGATACTTAGGATTCCGTTGCGGAGTTATTACTTCTGTTTCCTTGCTGTGTGTAACAAAGCTGAAACCTATACGCGAAATACATGTGCGAGACAAAATTTTAAATTCAAATTCTAAACGTATTTATACAATTGGTGCTTGATGAATGCAATAATCTACACTGGTTCGTGAAAACGAGACCTCAGAGAATAACCGGCAAGAACTTGTAGTTTTTTCCCATTTTAGTATAAATTTATTTGTATAAAATTAATTAGTTATGTAATAAAAATAAATGAAAAAGCGCAGCGGCTTAGCAACGAGTTGCAGCGCTGAGGGCCGCGGGTTTGAATCCCGAACGGAACAAGTATTTGCATGGCAAACAAACAATTGTTCCGGGTTCTAATGAAATTATTAATAAATTAACATTGGTCTAAAGTTCTTGGCCCTGAGGGTCGTAAGAGGTGAAGAAGAGAAATGAATCTCGAGATGGCCGGCATTATCTTCCACATAGCAACTTAATAGGAATAACAAAATTAGGGCTGCCTACCCGTCTATGAAGCACGGCAACTTTAGCGAAAATTCCTCTATGAGGCAATATAAGGGAAGGCTTAAGTTCAGCAACTGCTGCTGATTTTTTAGTCTGTAATGAATGAATAATGTCAAACCAGTAAGTGATGTTTAAAAAAAAACCTTCAGTCGTAAAACGGTGCGTTTCATTTCAGCGTATGCTGAATATTTTTATGATGTATTACACAGAGATGTAAAAAATACGGAATAGGGCCGTCTCATTACTTTAATATAAGGCATAGTGCCTCTTCTTTTGCAGACTCATGTAGATAGTGGATTCTTTAACTAGTAACCCTTTATTAAAAGACCCTTACTCCGTCCCTTGTAGTTAATATATAAGATAAAATGTGAAAGCTTGCCACTGTTAGCTTAAACTTGACACCTTATTTGTAATTCAAGCTAATGATTAACACAAAAATTAAGGTAGTTTTAGTAAAAAAGTGATATAAATTCTGTAAATACTAGGAATAAACACAAGCTAGTGTTACCAGTTTCTTGACTCCACAGAGTCAGTAATTCATTCTTGGGGCAATGTATACCCTATTACAACAAGGTCCCGGAAAGTGTACAGGCTCTCTCTATTACAAAGTTTAAATGTTTTGTTAAGTTGAAACTGTATAAAAAGGGTTATTATAGTATAAATGAATACATGGTTGATATTAACCCCAGGGAATGAGGTGGTCGCTTCCAAGCTGTTTCTAAAATAAATTTTGTACTTATATAGTTTGTACAACCATTAGTGTAAAACTTGCTATTAAAAAAAAGTCCCGCTGGCTTTCTTGCTGGTTCTTCCCAGTAAAGTAAAAAATGACTTTCAATAAGAATTACACATGTGATCTATATTGAATAAAAATTATTCTATTCTGTTCTATTCTATTATTTTTTATAAGATTTTATGTTATGTTGTTTATTATAAAGTACGTGGTAGACCCACACTAAATTTATATGGTTCTTGCTAAAATTGACGAATTCCTGCCACGACCTTAATTATTGCTGTAAAAATGATTAGATATCTCACTAGTGTCGAGCCTGCTAGATTAGTTTATTTCAGTTATTTCCATAGCATATTATGGGATTTTGCTATGGGGAGATGCGGCTGATTTAGAAACTATTTTTGTGTTGCAGAAGAGGGCCATAATAGTTATTTACAACCTTAAACCGAGAGAGTCTCTTAGAGAAAAAATTAAAGAAATAAATTTATTAACTTTGGCCTCCCAGTATAGTTACGAAAATTTTATGTATGTTCACAAAAACAAAGATAGTTTTATAAAAGTGATATACATTCTCTAAGCACTAGGAACCAACACAAGCTAATGATACCAGTCTCTCGATTCCACAGAGTAAGTAATTCATTCTTGGGGCAATGTATACGCTATTACAACAGTCCCAGAAAATATACAAGGTCTCTCTATTACCAAGTTTAAATATTTAATTATACAAAAACTGTATAAAAAGGGTTATTATAATATAAATGAATACGTGGTTGATAATAACCCTAAAATAATAAATTTTGTAAATAGTTTGTAATTATTTATATAGTAAAATTTATTTACAAAAATAGTCCCGCTGGAAATCTTGCTGGTTCTTCCCAGGAGAGAGGATTTTTTTCGAACTAGTGGTAATGTAAAAAAATGACTTTCAGTAAGAATTACTTGTAATCAATATTAAATATAAAATTATTCTATTCTATTCAATAATGTACTAGCGTGAAATAGCAGCTTAATACATCTATGATTCGTATTAGAGGGCAGAGAACCGGAGACCCTATTTACTTGAAAAGAGGCATGCTATCTTAGTCCTCACAGGGGTGGCAACACATCTGCATTGTGATTCTTACTAGACGATAGGTGAATCTATGGGCCACAACAATAATTGGGCAGCGTGCTCAATTGTCACCCACTATTAAAAAATGTACTTTCTTATATATACATATGATAAATCTACATGATTTTTTATAATTAAAAATATTAAAAACGATATTTACATTCCAACACAGGTTAACAACCTTTACTTTTAAGATAAAATGTTATCGTTAAGAATTTTTCAGGGTAGTAGTTTGTAAGTCTTATTCAGTTCACTCAGAAAAGAGAAATCTCAATTGCGTGCACTGTCCCAACTACTCCCAACATAACTACACTAGGAAAGACACACCACCGTCGATAAAACAATTAAACTTTTAAGGAACGGTACAAGTCGACTTCACACCTACAAAAAATATAATAATTTCCACATAATCGCTTCAGATGTCGGGACTTTACTTGTTCGACACAGTATGTCTTAAGCCGCGTCTCCACCAAAGTTTTGTTGCCAACACAACAGTTGCCAACACGTGTTGCCAACAAATGTTTCTGTAATCACCTAGTGTTGGCAACAAAACTTGAAGTATTTAAATGAAACTAATTTTACGGATTTTATCGCGTATATTAACTTATTTACTTTTTAATCTGGAGGTAGCCGTGGTTAACTATGACATTGGGACGTCATACACCTCAGTCCCCCCCGTGACCATGGGTGCTGTAAAGTGCTTGAAACTTCGGGAATGTAAAATAAGTATACGCGATAAAATCCGTAAAATTAGTTTCATTTAAATGTGTAGTGTTCGCGTAAATATAAGAAATCATTATGAAAACTTGAAGTAATGTCGGGAATCGTGTTTCCATTTTCGGCGGCAACATCAAAGGAATACGCTTGTTGCCAACATTTGTTCCCTCGGTGGAGACGCTTGTTGGAAACATTTGTCGGCTACATATCTGTCAAGTGGACTAACGAGTTAATCGACACTTTAATAAATTTATATCATTAACAAAATATATTATGGGATGTATGTAATCAAAATTATATTATTATTTATAAGTAGATCTAGATAATTAGTGTAAGTAGACCTCCTAGTACTAGTGACTGCCCACTAATGCAAGATCAGCATACTCTGGTTAATGTTTAATACTTCTCCTTGGTACTCTTTCATATTAATAATGAAGTCGCGTATCGCATGTTTATAAGTAACAAAAAATGTGAAACAGACAAGTGACGGCTCCGTGGCGCAGTGGTTTAGTAATGAGTTGCAGCGCTAAGAGCCGCGGGTTCGAATCCCAGACGAAACAAGTATTTGTATGGCCCTAGGTCTGTTCTATGTATGTAAACTGTCCCTGCGATATAGGAGAAAATCCTAGTGTGGAAGTAACGTTTTATAAAAAGAAAGGAAGAGAGACAACTAATGAAATTAAAAATTTTGCCTAGAACCGACTTCAATATTTTCATTACAGCCCTTCACAAGTCCACTGCTGAACATAGGCCTCCCCCAAAGAATGCCACAAAGCACGGTCCTGAGCCACCTGCATCCATGGACTTCCTGCATATCTTACCAGGTCGTCACTCCATCTAGTGGGGGGACGCCCTACACTTCGCCTGCCGGTACGAGGCTGCCACTCGAGAACCTTTCTTCCCCATCGGTTGTCGGTTCTTCGAGCTATATGGCCGGCCCATTGCCACTTCAGCTTACTAATCCGTTGGGCTATGTCGGTCACTCTAGTTCTACTGCGGATATCCTCATTTCTGAGTTTATCACGCAGAGAAACTCCGAGCATAGCCCTCTCCATAGCTCGCTGAGCGACCTTGAGCTTCCTCATCCGGCCAGCAGTGAAGGACCACGTCTCAGTTCCGTATGTCATCACTGGCAACACGCACTGGTTGTACAATTTCGTTTTAAGGTTTTGAGGTATGTCTGACGAGAAGATGTGTCGTAGCTTCCCGAACGCTGCCCAGCCGAGTTGAATCCGTCGATTGACCTCTCGGTCGAAGTTGGACTTACCTAGTCGGACTATTTGTCCCAGGTAAACATACTCGTCAACAACTTCGAGCTTAGTGTTCCCAACAACTACCGGCATAGGTGTGACATGGACATTAAACATGATCTTTGTTTTGTCCATGTTCATCTTAAGACCTATCCGTTGGGAAACACTATTGAGGTCATTGAGCATAGTGCTTAGGTCCTCCAGCGATTCTGCCATAAGGACTATATCGTCGGCAAATCGAAGGTGAGTGATGTACTCGCCATTGATGTTGATACCGTATCCTTTCCAGTCCAGAAGCTTGAAAACATCTTCCAATGCAGCGGTAAAGAGTTTCGGGGATATGACGTCACCCTGTCTTACACCTCTCTGCAATTGGATAGGTTTCGTACTCTGGTTCTGTACTCGGATAGCCATCGTAGCCCTACTGTACAAGCACTTCAACACTTCGATATACCGACAGTCAACTTGGCATCGCTGAAGGGACTGCAGCACCGCCCAAATTTCGACGGAATCAAAGGCTTTCTCATAGTCCACATACGCCAGACATAGTGGCAAATTGTACTCCTCGGACTTCTGCACAATTTGCCGAAGGGTATGTATGTGGTCTATGGTGCTAAAGCCTTTTCGGAAACCGGCTTGTTCGGGAGGCTGGAAGTCGTCAAGTCTGCGCGCGAGACGATTCGTAATGACTCTCGAAAACAGCACGTAGACGCGGCTCAGAAGGGAAATCGGTCTGTAGTTCTTCAAGAGAGCGTTGTCGCCTTTCTTGAAGAACAAGACCACCGCACTTCTGCTCCACGCCTCCGGTGTAATGCCACCATGGAGGACGGAATTAAAGAGCTTCTGAAGGACTTCAAGTACCGGTCTTCCACCCGCTTTCAGAAGCTCCGCTGTAATTCCATCCTCGCCTGGGGCCTTGCCGTTTTTAAGGTGCTGGAGAGCCATTCTAATCTCGCTCAGACTGACGTCCGAGATATCATCGGAATAATGTCGGATAAGACTCGCTCTTGGATCGTTACTCACACTTTCGTGCGGCTCCAACGATGACGTGTACAGCTGCCCATAGAACCTCTCAATCTCACTCAAAATCTCAGGTGCCCCGGAAACGATGCTGCCACATTCTGTCTTCAGCTTTGACAGTTGGCGCTTTCTGGCAGACAGATCTCTGGCAAAGACTTTGGAGCCTCGGTTCCGCTCGATCGCTTCTTCAATACGAGCTGTATTGAATTTGCGTAAGTCCCGCCGCATGCATTTGGAGATCTGTCTGTTCAGTTGCCTGTATGCTGTTAAATCTGTTGAAGAATGTAGCTTCATCTCCCGTCTAACAGCCATGAGATTAAGAGTGTGATCGGAGAGTTTTTTGTGTTCTTCTGCGGCGGGTCTTGCAGAACTTAGCTCCGACCGCATGGACAGTTTCCACGAGCTTGTCATTCAAATCGTCCACTTCAATATTAATACGCATTATTAAGGATAACTCCAAAACTACTGGTGTTTTTTTTTCTTGCATAAAACTATAAATACTGCGTCTGCCTGCATAATATTGTCACTTGAAGAGATATTGTTGCCAACAAAACTTTGGTGGAGACAGTAAGTTGTCAACAAAAATATTTCAAAATGTTGTCGGAAACATCAGATACAAATGTTGGTAACTTTTGTTGAGTTGTAAACAGTTGGAAACATAAATGTTGTCAACATTTTTGGTGGATACGCAGCTTTAGGTCACACTTCGATATATCTTGGTCTAAGTAAGCACTTACCGTTACAGCCTATAAAGTCCACTGCTGAACATAAGCCGTGCTCTGTTCCAAAGTCCCGAAACCTTTCAGCTCGAGTTACAAAACCGTTTTCAGTGCCTAGAAGACTGCAATGAAGTGGACGATATGAATGACAAGCTCGTGGAAACTGTCCATGCAGTCGGAGCTAAGTTCTGCAAGACCCGCCGCAGAGGAAAACACAAAAACTCTCCGATCACACTCTTAATCTCATGGCTGTTAGACGGGAGATGAAGCTATATTCTTCAACAGACTTGACAGCATACAGGCATCTGAACAGACAGATCTCCAAATGCATGCGGCGGGACTTACGCAACTTCAATACAGCTCGTATTGAAGAAGCGATCGAGCGGAACCAAGGCTCCAAAGTCTTTGCCAGAGATCTGTCTTCCAGAAAGAGCCAACTGTCAAAGCTGAAGATAGAATGTGGCAGCATCGTTTCCGGGACACCTGAGATTTTGAGTGAGATTGAGAGGTTCTATGGGCAGCTGTACACGTCATCGTGGGAGCCACACGCAAGTGTGAGTAACGATCCAAGAGCGAGTCTCATCCGACACTATTCCGAAGATATCCCGGACGTCAGTCTGAGCGAGATTAGAATGGCTCTCCAGCACCTTAAAAACGGTAAGGCCCCAGGCGAGGATGGAATTACAGCGGAGCTTCTGAAAGCGGGTGGAAGACCGGTACTTGAAGTCCTTCAGAAGCTCTTTAATTCCGTCCTCCATTGTGGCATTACACCGGAGGCGTGGAGCAGAAGTGCGGTGGTCTTGTTCTTCAAGAAAGGCGACAACGCTCTCTTGAAGAACTACAGACCGATTTCCCTTCTGAGCCGCGTCTACGTGCTGTTTTCGAGAGTCATTACGAATCGTCTCGCGCGCAGACTTGACGACTTCCAGCCTCCCGAACAAGCCGGTTTCCGAAAGGGCTTTAGCACCATAGACCACATACATACCCTTCGGCAAATTGTACAGAAGTCCGAAGAGTACAATTTGCCACTATGTCTGGCGTATGTGGACTATGAGAAAGCCTTTGATTCCGTCGAAATTTGGGCGGTGCTGCAGTCCCTTCAGCGGTGCCAAGTTGACTGTGGGTATATCGAAGTGTTGAAGTGCTTGTACAGTAGGGCTACGATGGCTATCCGAGTACAGAACCAGAGTACGAAACCTATCCAATTGCAGAGAGGTGTAAGACAGGGTGACGTCATATCCCCGAAACTCTTCACCGCTGCATTGGAAGACGTTTTCAAGCTTCTGGACTGGAAAGGATACGGTATCAACATCAATGGCGAGTACATCACTCACCTTCGATTTGCCGACGATATAGTCCTTATGGCAGAATCGCTGGAAGACCTAAGCACTATGCTCAATGACCTCGATAGTGTTTCCCAACGGATAGGTCTTAAGATGAACATGGACAAAACAAAGATCATGTTCAATGTCCATGTCACACCTATGCCGGTAGTTGTTGGGAGCACTAAGCTCGAAGTTGTTGACGAGTATGTTTACCTTGGACAAATAGTCCGACTAGGTAAGTCCAACTTCGACCGAGAGGTCAATCGACGGATTCAACTCGGCTGGGCAGCGTTCGGGAAGCTACGACACATCTTCTCGTCAGACATACCTCAAAACCTGAAAACGAAATTGTACAACCAGTGCATGTTGCCAGTGATGACTTATGGAACTGAGACGTGGTCCTTCACTGCTGGCCGTATGAGGAAGCTCAAGGTCGCTCAGCGAGCTATGGAGAGGGCTATGCTCGGAGTTTCTCTGCGTGATAAACTTAGGAATGAGGATATCCGCAGTAGAACCAGAGTAACCGACATAGCCCAACGGATTAGTAAGCTGAAGTGGCAGTGGGCCGGCCATATAGCTCGAAGAACCGACAACCGATGGGGAAGAAAGGTACTCGAGTGGCAGCCTCGTACCGGTAGGCGAAGTGTAGGGCGTCCCCCCACGAGATGGAGTGACGACCTGGTAAGACATGCAGGAAGTCGATGGATGCAGGTGGCTCAGGACCGTGCTTTGTGGCATTCTTTGGGGTAGGCCTATGTTCAGCAGTGGACTTGTGAAGGGCTGTAATGATGATGATGATGATGATGATGAACATAAGCCTACCCCATAGACTGCTCTATAAGGAGGATATTTGCCATAGTTGCCTCGCTTGGCTAGCGAGTTGGCAGCCGAAGTTTTTTTTATTTTTAATCTTTATTACAAAGATGCTGTTACCCATTTCCTGATTTGCTTCTCTGTCGCCTCTTACGTTACCCACGGGATTATATGGGGTAGTGGATATTCTTACACCGCCACTACACGTTCTTAGAACTTACTTCCGAATATTGTTAACACGTATTATTATCTTAGATTTTTTTTGTAGTTTTAAGTCAGGTTTTACTTTTTGAAAGTTTAATTATAAATTTGTCAGGTTTGAGTCACCATTTTCAATTTTTAGCTGGGGATATTTCGCAAAAGTACTCAATGTTCGGTTTGCTCGCAACGTTGTGTATATCAATTAACTGTCCTGTCAGCCAGTAGCACTTGTGGATGAGTGAGTGTTTTCGTGTTTGCACAGGCGAAGCGGACGGGTTCGGTTTTGATTTTAGGAATATGCAAGTTTATTTCAATCTTTGTTTTTAGACGGCTTCGAATAAGAGACGGGTTTTTAATTTGACCTTATGTTCTTTTTTTACGCGATATCTTCGTTAAACATGAACCGATTTTAATGATTCTTTTTTATTATTTAATAGGTGTGTTTAGGGTGACCTAAGCAAAAAGTTTGATTAGTTTTACTCCAATGATGTTCCGACATTAAATTAGTAAAAAAATCCATGATGAATGTTTTAATGTAACTATTCTGACGATATTTTAGTTATTAACTTGAGTTTACTTCCTAACCTACTTAAAAAAACTAAATATAAAGAATAAAGAACTAAAAAAATATGACTTTTATTTAACAACTTTGAAGCCGGGTCTTCAATTCATTCTATTCAATATTCTCAGTGTAGTCACTATTCATTAGTCTTAGTAGCTTCTAAAGCTGAGCTGATAATTAGAAATTTTCTTTTTCTTTTTTGTTCTTTGAAATCTGTTTTTCGTTTTAATTATAAGTTTAATTAATTTGATTGGAAGCATGCGGTAATCTTTAAAACAATCCGAAGTCCGCCAACAGGCATGGGGGCAGTGCAGCGGACAATCCTTTGCCTTAAAACCCTTTTAGAAATGTGAGGAGGCCTGTGCCCAGAAGTGGGACTTATATAGGCAGCAACTTTAACACGAATACTACACATTTAATAAAAATACTTTTTTCGATTTTGAAAATGCGAGTTTTCATCAGATCTCCACGTTTTGAGGACGTAGGGAGCCGGTCCCGACTATTCCCGGCTGGAAATGCGCGCGCCCGTGTTTGTGTTTGTATGCGTGTGTGTGTGCGTGCGCACGTGTGTGCCCGAGCGTGCGTGTGTGTGCGCGTGAGTGCGTGTGTGTGCGTGCGTGCATGTGTGCGTGATTGTTTGTGTATGTCTGTTTATAAAATTTTGTCGTAAGATATCTTTAGAACGAATCAACCGATCGAGATAGGCGATACGGCGTTCTGTTCATTGAAACTTCGAGCGGATTAGAGTTTCATGTCAATCGGTCGAGCCATTTCAAAGATATTAAAAAAAAACCAAAAGAAAAAAAAACAAAAATTAAGTAGATTTTCGAGCGTTGCGCTTGAAAATAAGCGGGAATTTCCAGGGATGGCCTGCAGAGTCAACTGATTTTCAAATTTTTTATTTTCAAATCAGCGTAAACACAATTTTAGTGATTGTTTTATTTAAATTTTGCAGTTGCAGTAATTTAGACATAATATTTGTATAATAATTTCACTGTGGCCCCACACTAAGCACGCATTACTCATGGGTTCCATCAACAAGGCTTACTAGTTAATAAGTTTGAAGCTCCGTAGCGCAGTGGCTATACGTTTGATCACCGCAGAGCCGCAGATTCGAGACCCGCACGGAACAAGAGTTTTGTTTTTGTTCTAAATTATTGTTGAAAGAACAGTATAAGCTTAGTTAATTAAGTTTTATTTATGATAAAGTACATGATCTCATTATAAATTGTTATGTCTGTAATTTATATTGTGTATGTTAATATGTAATTATCGGTGATTTTTTTTATTGTTTAATTTTATTTTATTTTGTAGTTTTAGTATAGATATAAGCGATTTGGTTATATATACTGTAAGCTTATATTTTATCAATAAATGAATATGAATTATTATTATTATTAACATTTATACTAGACACTGAATAAAATTATGTTTTGTGGAGAGGTTTGAGAGGTGCCTTGAGATGATGATGCCTCTCTCCCATGGGACCAAAGTTGTATTTTCGGGTCTCCTGCCGTCATCTCTTAATATTTCATTAGGCTAAAACCGAGTAAACATTAATAGAATCACGAGCCCTCTGAATTATATCGTTATGAGAACCGTTACGGAATAGGACAACTTACAATATTGTTACATGAAAGTCCGTGGATGCTTGTCGACGCCGTTACCACAAGGGCAAAATTAAAGAATACTCAATAATTAAAAGTAAAACAATTAAAACAATCTTAACATCAGTGATAATAACAATTGTGTTTGATATTAAACAGAGATTTCATTGTACATCCGTAGACAACATGTTGAGGCAATAAGCGATCCAGTTGCAACAAAAACATTAGCTACCGGTGAGAAACTGGTTCTACGGACATAGGATGTTGGGCTCTGATTAGAGTCCGGACTGCATTTAAGGGGCTATAATGTTTTACTCAACTGGTTCAAAACAAAAGGTAGGTTTTGTAAAATCATATAGTACTGACTTTAAACACAAACACTCCGAAAATTCTTCTGCCAGTATAGTCATTGACTTTATCTTTTTAGACAACATATCCTCGCGTAGGTACACTGATACTTACCAATGATGATTTTTGCGGCTGATGAAATCAGGTTAGATCTCTTAATTTCAATAGAGTAAGTATGTGGGGGATGCTAGATGCAGCAAACTCAAGCATACCATTGCAAACCTTCAACATACAGTAAGATCATAATGCGTAGAGTGCCCCTACTATTACCCCTTATCATTGGTGCTGCAAAGTATGTTATTAAGTGCTCGAAACACCGAACGTTTTTTTTTTTTAGGAATAGGGAGAAACGAGCATACGGCTTACCTGATGGTAAATGATTACCACCGCACATGAACAACTGCAACACAGAATTGCAGATGCGTTGCCGGCCGTACGCTCTTTTCTTGAAGGTCCTTAGGCCATACCGGAAAAACCTCTGGTGGTAGTCGATTACACAAAGAAGTTGTGCGAGGAAGATACCTTCTTTTAAATCGCACAATGGTGGATCGCCAGTTATCCAGATGGTATGGATGGTATAGTGAGTTTTGTCGCGATGTGCGATAGTGAACTTTGCGGCTGGAATTAGTTCGAACAATTCCTCAGAGCGCTCCCCGTGGTAAATGCTATAAAATACGCAAACATTCGAACAGCTCTACGATAGATGCGAGCAAATGGAAGGAGATGGCACTATGGAGCCCCAGTCCAGAGATGAGAACAGTATTCCATGTGCGGTCGAACCTGTGCCTTGTAAAGTTGCAGGCGGTGTGCCGGCTTGAAATACTGTCCCACTCTGCTGAGCACGCCAATCTTTTTAGAGGCCAAATTGACCTTCTCTTCTAAGTGACCACGAAACTGCACGTCACTCGATATCTCGACGCCGAGGATGCCGATACTGGCTGAAGCATCGGCATCCTCGGCGTCCAAGTACCTTAAAACGGAGGAGATACGACGAAGGGTTTCTTTTTAGTGGCAAACGCGCAAACTTGTGTCTTCTGGGGATTGAACTGGACTATATGTGTTGATTAACCACGTGGTCTGCGGATAAAAGAAAATACCGTAAAGTAAGCTAAATGTCTGAAGAATAAAATATATAAAAGACTAATTTTTAACAAAAACTGAGATTTGAAGTCCGCTAAAACGCACTGGTGCAGCGCGGTAGACTAATAGAATCCTCTAAAGATTATCCGTGGAAGAACCTAGCTGCAGCTATGTTATGTATGTATCATAAATGGGTCGGCTCGACCGGCTCCACAGAATAACCACATTCTCACAGAATACCTGCGTAAAATAGCACATTAATACTGCTAGGTCGATAGTGCAGTCTAGATGTCGATGAATATGCAGTTCTTATCCACTCAACACAGACTACAAGGCAAATTACTTGTAGTCTGCGTTGAGTCGAGAAGAAGGCAAGTAATCTGCGAGAGTGCCGTGAAGCAGAGGTGAGCAGTAAGGTTCAGAGCCGTGCCGAAGACCTTAGCGCAGAGAGTAGCTTGAAGGAACAGGAAGCATTATTATTCCAGTGCTGTGATGAACCTTTGTAAAGCTAGATGGCTTGCAGAATGTGAAGACTGCAGGCAATATCTGCTCGGGAGCGAATGAATGGAGTACTTGAGGACGATGACGAAGGTTTGAAGTTGGAAGGAAGGAAGAAGGAAGGAAGGAACTTTGATAGAACGATTAAGGCGTCGATGTACAGCGCTGCCACATATGTTATTATACTTTAAAAGAGATGTTAGAAAAAAGTATATTTAAAAAGAAGATTGGGACTTCACTATGAATAAGCTTCGTAAATCTCGTTAGAGAATTTCTGTTTGAATTCAATAGCACGTTCTTCATCAAGGCCTTGTATGTAATACAGATAATAAATAATACAGAATAAGTTGTAACGTTTTTTTTAATGTCCTCTAATGACGACTTTCCTTTACAAAGTGCATCTTTCAGTGTTCTTTCTTATCCTGTACAATAGTATACATATTTACCGTTACTGTTACCGTTACAGCCTGCTGTCATGCTGAATATATACCTCTACCATAGATTACCTTCATATAAAGGATATTTACCATAGTTGCCACGATTAGGAAGAGGGCTGGCAACAGCAGATCTTTTATTTTTAATCGTGTTCAAGAAGACACTGCTGCCCATCAACTGATTTGTTTCCCTCTGTCGCCTTTTACGTCACTCACGGGATGATTACTTACACTGATGTGTTCCAGCCTGAATGGTATAGAGAGCCAGTGTATTTATACACTAACAGGCATTCCTACTTACCTCACAGAGGTGTAAAAGCAGCGCAGCGCGCGTAATCAACGCGTTCTTCATTTAAAGTTGGCCGTTGGTATGTGGACAAGCCGGCAGCCACGTGAGCAACGCGAGTTCTGTGGCCTATATACACCTGTGCCTCGTTTTCAGTAAAAAGGGTATGCGGTTGTCTACAATTATAATACGAAACACAGAAGTACTAAGCTGCTATTTTACGCTGGTGAGAGCGTGATTCTTCCCCGTTCGTTTTTTTTATAGGAGAGGGGGCAAACGAGCATGCGGTTCACCTGACGGTAAGTGACTACCGCCACCCATGAATAACTGCAACATCAGCCTTTTAAAAAGGAGTAAGCTCTTTCCTTGAAGGTCCCTAAATCATATCGGTTCGGAAAAATCGCTGGTAGTAATCGATTCCACAAGGAAGTTGTGCGAGGAAGAAAACTTTTTCTAAATCGCACAGTGGTGGACTGCCAACCATCCAGTGCCGACTTATTCGTGCTACAACCATAATATGGTTGCAGCATGGCTCTACCACGTATAAAAATAGATTTTCACTTCATTTGTAAATAAAAATAAAAATAAAAATATTTTCGTAAGAGGCGACTTTCAATTCCATAAAATTTATACCATGTTTTATTTAATTTTAAGTTATTAATTTTAATTAAGAACCATGCTAAGGGCCCTTGCCCTCGCTTAAGCCCTCACCGTCAATTCCGTAGTACTCGGGCAACCCTACTTAAAATTTCTGATAACAATTATATAGGTACCAGCAGAGATCAAACTTGATTTGCTTATGGACCTTAATTTAAGGCAGATCTCCCTTCCCCCTTTATGCTTCCTAAGCTCTATTATACAAAAACTTTTTACGTGGTAAGTACGTGGTAGAGCCATGCTGAAATTGGTGTATAGTTGTAGCACGAATGAGTCGTCTCTTTCTGGTTAGGCCCACGCTCTCACAGAATGAATGTAGAGAATCCGACACTATCTTACTGGTAACGAGGCATTTCATCTTAGTCCTCGCAGGAGACGACGCATCTGTATTGTGATTCTTAATCGAAGATGGTGTATCTACACCATATATATAGACATCTGTCTATGGGCCCAAAGCATTCACATCAGGTGGACTGTGAACTCAATTGTCCGCCTTATGTTATTAAATAATACGGTTCTGAGCTACCATTTTTTATCGATTTCTGCATATCTTACCAGGTCATCACTCCATCCCACGGGTGGCCGCCCTATACTTTTTATGCCTGTTATAAGCTGCCACTTGAGACCCTTCCTACCCGATCGGTTGTCGATTCTCCGAGCTATATGTCCAATACATTGCCACTTCAATCTTTCTAACCTGTTGGGCATGTTCGTTTTGAATAGTAGAAAATATTTGTTCCGTATTTGCCTTTTTACTTAACAAAATGCAATTCCTAATAATCTTATTAACCTTAAGAAAATGAAAAAAGAAAATGATCTCGCAAATTTATTTCTCTTATTTAACGCTGAACATTTTCAACACTTTACCATTGTCAAAATATGACTGTCAACGGAAGCGGAAGTCGTGCGTTTCCCGCCAAAATGCGAGTAATACTTTTCTCTGGCGCTCAAGCCGTTATGACTGGCTATCCGGTTGGATTTCCGCTGTGACGTCACGTGTCGAGCGTGTGACATCAAATTTGCTTATATTTATACCAAGTTTATTATAAATGTTTCTGAACTGATTCAATTACGGTGATTTAATTTCGTTCGCAATGTTTTCTGACTAAATCTAAAAGAGTATTAAATATAAAAATATTGTTGTATCGAGTATTGTGACATTCCTTGCCTTGCCATGTTCCGCAGTTAACATGTAAAGGGCTGTAATGATAATAATGATGATTATGATGATTGTTGCATAGTACTTCATAGTGGAAATAGTGACCAACCCAGGCTTCGCACTGTTTTTTTTTTAATACTAGTAATGCTATTTATATTTTTAATATTCCGTTAAGTCACTCCTGGTAAGCTTAAAAAGCGGATTCTACTTTTTATTAAATTTATTATTAAATTTATTTTTTTAATTGCTCAGCTATCACCGGCAATGTTTCATTGAACTTGATTGGTGGGAAACCCGTAGAGTAATTTTTGGACTCGTTTTGTTACATATGATGAGATCTTACCTCCAGACTTGATAGAGTGTCCTGAAGGTGTACACCTTAACTCCGGACTTGATGGATTGACTTGAAGGTGTACTTCGGTGAATACTACTGGAACTCTTTGAAGAGTAGAACTAGGTGTACCGAGTTTGACCTGGTTTTGTTAGTTATGATGAGACCTTACCTCTGGATTTGTTGGATTGACTTGAAAGTGTACTATGATGAATGCTACTGGTACTCTTCGACGAGTAGAGCTACGTTTACCGAGTTTGGCCTCGTTTTGTTAGTTATGATTGGACATTACCTCCGTAATTGATTGAGTGACCTGAAGGTGTACTTCAATGAATGCTACTGTAACTCCTCGAAGAGTAAAACTAGTTGTGCTGAGTTTGACCTTGCTTTGTTAGTTATGGTGAGACCTTACCTCCGGACTTGATAGATTGACCTGAACGTGTACTTTGGTGAATACTCCTGGAACTCCTCGAAGAGTAAAACTAGGTGTGCCAAAATTGGCCTCGTTTTTTAGCTATGACGAGACTTGTACCTCCGGACTTGATAGAGTGACCTAAGAGTGTATTTCGGTGAATACTACTGGAACTCTTAGATGAGTATATGACCTACGAGTACCATGATAATGGCTACCATGATGGTTCTATTAAAACACATATTAAATAATTATACCAAATTATTGTAAAGTTAACCATTAAAATTAACATGTACTTAAAAGGTTTCTTGCTAAATCTTCCCAGTACGAAAGTTTTTTCGAACAAATGGTAAAAAAATAACTTTGAATAAACAACTTTGAATACTGCTCTTGTATTATTGTTTAAAATAATGGTTTGAAGTGGTTTTTATATTTAAATGTGGTGCAATTTTGTGTATTAAATGTCTGCGCATGGGAACTATTAGTGGAAACGGTGAAAGAAGTGCTCCGATGGTGATGTCATATAAGGTGCCTAAGCAGATAGACACTTCATGATAAGGTGTGTCTGCTTAGGCGCCTTGAGATACTATCGCCAACTGTCTGCTGGCTCAAGTTGCTGTAAAAATCTCCCAAAAACTAAGACTGCATCTCAATTGTAACTAGAAGGCTGGAGAAAAACAACATGTCCGTAGTAAACAGTTTTAATCAGACACTATCATACATCTGGCTACCTATTGTGGAAGGAAGAATTCTACCAGCAAGTAGATGGTGTGGCGATAGGCTCACCTGTATCTCCCATTGTCGCCGATATATTCATGGAAGACTGATGAGAAAGCCCTGCTTACTTATCGGCTAAATCTAAGATTCTACAAGCGGTAGTTGACGACACTTTCACAATTCTACCTTTAGATAAATTAACTGCATTTTGAGACCATCTTAACTCCTTAAATTCTAAAATTCAGTTCACAATGGAGTTAGAGGCAAACAATTCTTTAGCTTTTCTAGACATGTTAGTGATTCGGAATCCTGATAACACCTTGAGCCACACTGTGTATAGAAAAAAAACCATACATAGATAGATATTTATACGATGATTCTTATCACCATCCTTCACAGTTAGCTACCCTGGGTAAATCTTTGTTTCAGAGAGCACAAGGGATCTGTGACAGAAAACACCGGGCCGCCGAGCTCCAACACGTCAATCAAATTTTGCACGACAACAAGCTTCGGGTCCCGCGCCTACGTCACAGTGAACGAGTGAAGCCAGTCACAGTCAAGCGAGTACCTGCTGTACTGTCATATGTCAGAGGAGTCACTGAAAATATTGGCTACATCTAGAAGCGTGCTTCCATTAAAATATACTTCAAGCCGCCGAAGAAGATAAGTCAGTTTTTACCATCAGTCAAGTGTAATGTCCCTCTGCAAGATGCAGGAGTGTACAAGCATGACTGTGAAGTGGTCTCTCTTAGATAGGACAAACTAAAAGATCAATAAAAACCCACATTAAAGAACACATAGCTGATGTGAAGAATTGTTGCTCCGGGAAGTCTGCAGTCTGTGAATACGTACAGTCATCCCCGTCACAACATTAGATTTGATAGACCACAAATCCTCGCTAAAGGACACCGATTCCTTCCAAGGATGATTCGCGAGGCTATTGAAATCAAAAAACATCCTAATTCAAATAGAGAAGATGGCTGGGTGCTACCATCTGCTGGGGATCCTATAATTAATAAAATTAAATCCCAACGCAAGCATACAACTGCAAGACTTCAAGATACTGTAAGTTTATACTGCGTAGATCGGAACAAAAATTAATAATGTTAATTTGGAGGTAGCCGTGGTTAACTATGACATTTGGACGTCAAACACCTCAGCCCCCCCCCCCCCCCCCCCCGCCTCTGGCCATGGGTGCTGTAAAGTACTCGAAACGTCGGGAATATAAAATAAGTTAATATACGCAATAAAATCCATAAAACTAGTTTTATTTAAATGTGTATTGGTCGCGTAAATATATCTCATTAAGGACTACCTCTCAGGATATAATATAGGCTAACTTCCCTTTTTTTTAAAACGTCCATTCAATAAAGAAATACAAATATAATTTAGATATTTTAGGGTAGTTGCCTACAATCAGGATGTATTGGATGTATTGGCCATGTGTTGCAGTAGCCACTTACCGTCAGGTGGACTATGAGTTTCTTTGTAAATTCAACTTTATGATGAAGAGAACAAAGGTTTTTTTTTATTTTCATTGAAGTGTATTGAAGATAATGGTGATTATCATCATCATCATCATCATCATCATACAAGTCAACTGCTGAACAAATGCTAAGGAATGCCACAAAGCTCTGGGCCACACTTGAGCCACCTGCATCCTCAAGCATCTTGCAAGTTCCAGGTGAATGGTGAATATATTGATTGAATATTAAGGAATTTAACTGAAAATGGTTATTGGCCGTTTTAGTATCAAAATGTCTTATTATTTATTTCAATGCAAGTTGTGTTCGCGCATCTGTTACAAGACAATCTACAATTTCTGCAGGTTCCAAAATCTGATTTTACAAAATTGTAAAATTCTCCATTTCCAATTTAGATTTGCAACGTTCCGCTACAAGTATTTCTCAGATATTGACCGCCAACATTGAAACGTGGATGGGAATTCTAAAAATTTCAATTTCAAAAGTTTTTCGTGTATTGTGTCGTATCGGTGGAGCTATGAAAAATGAAACAAAGTTCAATAAAATGTAAAGACCATATTTATATCATACTTCATATTCTTATTCCAATATTCCTTTTCCGTAATTGTTGGCCTTCATCATCATCATCATTACTGATTTTGCAAGTTTACGACTGAACATAGGCCTCACCCAAGGAGTGCAACGAAGTTGGACTGAGCATAGCTTGACTTGGGGCTCTCCAATTGTAGTAAGCTGTTGCTATAATGTAAGAGGCAATTGGTTGAGTGAATTCAGGATCAGATATCTCGCAACTTTGTCGGTGGTTCCTGTCACGTGAACTGTGTAATGTACATGTGTCATATATAATATGGTATACCACCAACTACAAGTGACCTCAAGGTCTTTCTGGTCTTTTCTATTGTCACCATTTACGACACACACGGGACTAACTAAGGTGATGAAGTATTCCTATTTTTTCCTATCTAACTCTCTAACAGCGCTACACTGCTCTTACTAAAATGCTACCACACTACGCTGTAGCTATATTATGGATGCAGCACCCAAAGCATACCAGCGTAAAAAAGCAGCTTAATGCTGCTGTGTTTCATATGGTGGGTGTAGATAACTGGAGATTCTTTTTTACTGCTAACGATGCATTCTTAATCAATCACCTGTGTCCTCATGGGTGACAACGCATCTACATTTTGATTTTTAATCAATGATAGATTTTGGTCACTATGGGCCATAGCATCCACTTTCGATGAAGTGGACTATGTGCTCCTTTGTCACCCTTATTCTGTATAAAACATAGGAAATAATAATGTTTACATATAATATTCATTAAAAATAATATGCAATAATCTAGTGTCATTTTTGTTACAGGTCGAATATAAAATCGGATAACGCACAGAATATAAAATTTTAACGCACAGAATTTAACATTTATTTACATGACATAATGTACAAAATTTTGATATTTTTACGTGATAGAGTAATGCTGCAGCTATGTTGTGGTTGCAGCACGAATGGGTCGACTTGTTTGGGGTAGGACCACGTTCTCACAGAATACCAGCGTAAAATAACAGCTTAACACTGCTGTGTTTCGTATGGTGAGTGTAGAGAACCGGAGACCCTTTTTACTGGAAACGGGGAATTCCATCTTAGTCCTCAGGAGTGACAACGCATCTGCATTTTGATTTTTAATTGAGGATAAATGTAGATGTGATGGGCCACAGCAACCACTTATCATCAGGTGGAGTGTGTGCTCGTTTGTAACGTTACAACTTATTCTATAAAAAAATACAATGTTAAAAACAATATTAAAAAAAACTAAAACTACTAACTTATTTATGATACAGTCCTTCTCCACGCGGTATCGTGCTAAAAACTCTGGCAGCGTTTCCCTGCTATACTTAGAACGGCTATACTACTATTTAGCCTTTGAGCAAGAAAATAACCAGCCCTATTATCACCAGCAGCAACGACCAGCAGCCGATGGAGTTCCTTTAGGAACACGGACCGATAGTCCTATTTTTTAAGACCATATTTGCGCCACTTACTCAGTTCAGCTGCCTCTGATGCCGCCCCGACTCTAAACGAGGTACCGCTAATATGAGAGGCCGCCAAAATGTCTACGCAAGTAGCATCCCACACTAGGGCTTTACCTCTCTCCCAAGTAACCAATGTCATAATGCAATAACTAATGCCAATATTTTGTACACGACAAATCACCCAGCCGCTTAGCCAAATCTTATTACATTATACAGACTTTGTACTCATGTTATGATGTGTCACTGTCTACCAGTCAATACACGGCAATAATATAAGAGTTTAAAAAACATAAGCAACACGCATTGATTATTAGCTGTGATGATCCTGATGATTGTTTTATTTTTGCCTGGTGATCCTGATCA
This sequence comes from Parnassius mnemosyne, assembly GCA_963668995.1. Lineage (NCBI taxonomy): Eukaryota > Metazoa > Arthropoda > Insecta > Lepidoptera > Papilionidae > Parnassius > Parnassius mnemosyne. Next base: position 25,622,689 of record CAVLGL010000091.1, read on the forward strand.
GAAAACTAGGATAAAATATTAAATTACAGTATTGTCATCGGTCGTTGATACGAGTGCAAGTTTTCAAGTCAATCGGCCGTCTATACGTTGGTCAAAATTACATTAAAAGATTCTATATATATGTGATTATAAAGATATGTAAAAAGATACACGCAAAACTAATAAAAGCGTTTTAAAAAACTACTGATCGCTTATAAATTATGCAATAATTCTGAGCTTCTCAATGAATGGTGTGCAAAAAAAAAGTAAAAATAGAACAAATATTTTGTGAAGGTTTTCCGCAGCTCATCGTCTACAATCCTTCGCATAGTCCATTCCCAACTACATCGCTTGTGCATAGTTTTAAATTTCTCGTACAATCGGGTACGGCGCGACGTCCGGATTGTCCGGATCGTCCGCTCGAAATAGGAATGTGAACCGATTTTCTATGAAGGGGTTGGTTGTAGTCATTGTGATTATTTTATAGTATTCCTTTGTGCGAGTGAATAATGCTTCTATAAGAATGTTTTTTACAAGAGCGTTATTAATTCTTAACTAGTTGTCAGGGAGGAAGTGGGAGGTTCTTTGAGGGCATATATCAAATTTTTCTTTATACGTCAACTTCTCTTGCCACGCTCTCACAAATTAGCAGCGTAAAATAGCAGCACAATGCTGCTGTGTTTCGTATGGTGAGTGTAGAAAACCGAAGACCCTTTTTAGTAGAAACGGGGCACACCACCTTAGTCCTCACGGCTAAAAACACATCTGCATTTTAATTCTTAATCAAGAATAAATGTATATGTCCATGGGTCACAGAATAATTTATTATTCAATATAGATTATAGCATATTACTTGTTCAAAGTTATTTTTTACCATTGGTTCGAAAAAACCTTCGTCCTGGATAGATGCAGCAAGAAACCTTTTTTAGTTAACGTTGACTTTAAAGGTTAACTTTACAATATATTCGTACAATTTAATTTAATATGAATTATAATACAACCATCAAGGTAGCGATTACTTCATTCCCCATGGAATATTTTCATATATATATATATATAGGTTCTCCATTCCACTGTTTTTTTTTTTAATTTGTTTCGTTTTTGATGATTTTTTTTATTTGAAAGCTGGTGCTTTTCATGTGGTCCCATGTACATCTGATCAAGAACTGACCAGTATTTTTTTGGTAATTTACTACGTGGTAGAGCCCTGCTGCAGCTACATTATGGTTATAGCACAAATGGACCGGCTCGACTGGGGTGGGACCACCCTCTCACAAAATACCAGCGTAGAATAGCAGCTTAGTGCTGATGTGTTTCGTATGATGAGTGTAGAGAACGGGAGACCCTTTTTACTGGAAACGGGGCACTCCATATTAGTCCTTAGGGGTGACAACGCATCTGTATTTTGATTCTTAATCGAAGATAAATGTAGATGTCTATTTGCCTTAGGATCTACTTACCATTAAGTGTACTGTGTGCTGGTTTGCCTTATAAAAAACAGTAAATTTATAAAAAAAAGGAAAAGTTTATATCCAGTAGTGGACTTCAAAACTTAACAAAGATGTACTCACACGTTTAAATATAAAAAAAAATAGGGCGTTATTACCTTAAAAAAGCAGAACGTAAATTAAACAGAACACAAAGCGGAGTTATTTTGTTGATTGCTTACTTTTGTCGGTCTTTTAAAAATATTTCTTACAGAATTTCAACTTTCGTGACTGGCTTATAAATGTTTCTCCAAAGCCATTGTCTCCTCACCCCTTTCAAAAGAACAATATCACTAATTTCCGACACGGGTCATTGAACCCTGTCGTATTCAGGATTCGATATGCCTCAAATCTTTGTTTTGTATATTCTGGGGAATACTGTTTTCATTATAAGAGTATATTATATAATCTGAGTGACGAGCGGGCAGTGGGACGGGGCGTTCGGCGCGCATGTCAAACAAACGATCTTGATTGCCTTTGCCTATATACGGCCTATTGACATCTACATTTAAACTCGATTAAGTATCTAAATGCAGTTGCGTTATCACCCCTGAGGACTAAGACGGAATGCCAATCGGCGATTAAACGTCACCACATTTACACCTCTCTGAAGTTGGATAGGTTCCGTACTCTAATTCTGTACTCGGATAGCCATCGTAGCTTTACTGTACAAACACTTCAGCACTTCGATATACCGACAGTTAACTTGGCATCGCTGGAGGGACTGAAGCACCGCCCAAATTTCGACGGAATCAAAGGCTTTCCCATAGTCCACTTATGCGAGCCAAAGTGGCAGATTGTATTCTTCTGTCTTCTTACAATTTGCCGAAGGGTATGTATGTGGTCTATGGTGCTAAAGCCTTTTCGGAAAGCTGTTTGTTTGGGAGGCTAGAGTTCGTTGAGTCTGCGTGCGAGACGATTCGTAATGAGTCTCAAAAACAGCATGTAAACGCGGCTCGGAAGGAAATAGGTCCGTAGTACTTCAAGAGAGCGTTATCGAATTTCTTGAAAAACAAGACCACCGCACTTCTGCCCCACGCCTTCAAGCAGTCCCACCATAGACGATGGAACTAAAGAGGTTCTGAAGGATTTCAAGTACTGGTTTTCCACCCGCGTTCAGAAGCTCCGCTTTTTTCTTTTTTTTTTCTTCTTTCTGGAGCCTTGCCGTTATTAAGGTGCTGGAGATTCATTGTAATCTCGCATAAGCTGATGTCCGGGATATCATCGGAATTAATAAAACTTGCTCTTGGCTCACGTGCGTATGACTCCAACGATAATGTGTACAGCTGCCCATAGAACCTCTGAATCTCACTCAAAATCTCGGTTGTCCCGGAAATGATGCTGCCATACTTGGTCTTCACTTTTAACAGTTGGCTCTTTCTGGCAGACAGATCTCTGGTAAAGACTTTGGAGCCTTAGTTCCGCTCGAACGCTTCTTCAATACGGGCTGTAATATAAATTTGTTAGTACGATACGCGCACCACCTAATATATGTTAATTAAACCATGCTTAAAACCTTCACACAAGTGCAAGCAATAAGTTGACAAAGTTTTGCCGCAATCTGATGACCGGTATGGCAGCGCATAAAATACGAACAAACAAAAATAAATTTTTATATATCACATTTTGACAGCTCCGTTGTGCAGTGGCTTAGCAATAAGTTGTAATAAGGGCCGTGGGTTCGAATTCCGCAGGGAACAAGTATCTGTACAGCTTTGGTCCGGTTAAAAATTAAAAATATTTAAATGTTTCAATTTTTAATTTTTAAATATGTTTCGGAGTCACTTAAAATATCATAGTTAGAATATTTTGAACCGACTCAATAAAAAGGAGGAGGTTCTCAATTCGACTCCATTTTTTGTATGTTACCTCAGAACCGTTTTCAAGGTGAACCGATTTTGAAGATTCTTTTATATTTGAAAGCTGGATCAAGATCTGACTAGTAGTTTTTAGGTTATCCTTCATAATGCGTATTTAATTGACTCGAATGATTTATTCTCGTTTTATTTATATTGAAGTCGGTTGTACAATTTTTTTTACTACTTGTTTTAGTTATATTTAAATTTATAATATATTATAATATTATAACACACACACTCGCGCGCGCGCGTGCACACACACGCACGCATATATATATATATGTGTGTGTGTGTGTGTGTGTGTGTGTGTATGTGTGATTTAACATAGCTCTTTTGAAAACTAAGTAGAGAACATATATGTTTAATAATAATACTGTATTAAGTGTACCGTGTCGAAATGAATATTTGAATAGACACTAGACTATTCTACATGGAATCTGTCTACGTTGGTAATCATCCCTTACCTAGAAGTTTTGGCGGGAACTTGACCGTCCGCGGATTGTTGCTCCTGTTTCATCGTTTATTTAATGGTCTAAAGTAAATGTGATACACAAAGTGATGCAATGTGTAATTAAGTGTCTGCGCATGTGAACTATTAGTAACAAAACAAGTGCTCCGATTTTGATATAAAGCTCAATTTATTTTGCTCGCTTAATCGATGATGACAGTTTATAAAGGTACGAACTGTCATCATCGACTATCTGTTTGGTTTAGCTGTCGTCAAAATCTCCAAAAATGTTTCAATGTGACGCATCGGTATACTGTAAAGAAGATTTTTAAATCCCGAATGAAATGAAGACATGGCTTAAAGGACAAGCATCCAAGCCAAAAATCCTAAAATAATAAATAAATAAAAAATATTAACCCATTACCTACTTCTTCCGCTAAGCGGACCTCCTTCCAGTTAGGCATTTCATTTCTTAACACGGGTGTAAGGATATAACTAACCGTCATCATCATCATCATCATTACAGCCCTTCACAAGTCCACTGCTGAACATAAGCCTCCCCCAAAGAATGCCACAAAGCACGCTCCTGAGCCACCTGCATCCATCGTGCATAACCGTGGTACTCTTCAAATACGCTTGAGCTTCGTTGGGCACTTACTCTAATATCATTTAAAATATAAACAAGATTTGTTTAACTAAAACACATTAATGCATTTATAACATGTCTGAGTGTTATTGGCACTTGAACTATGGCTATAGACGTTCGATCTAAGCAGGTGGGCTCGCACCTTGCTAGCAGGTGGGTCATTGGAAAAAATATAATGACTCCGTTTTGTATCGTGCACACCTGTATGCCCTTGGTATTACTGCCACAAATGTTTCTGTTTCTAAATACGTATAAATAATTAGCGTTACTCCGTTAATACTTTGAAAGTAAAAGGTCACATAACTAAGTTTTTAAAATACAAGAGTTACAGCCAATATGGTTGAATTAATAGTCGTAGCGAATATATGAATATTATTACATTGCAAAACTGTAGTTTACTTTCTACTAATAAATTAATAATAATAATGTTCTCCAGACCGAATTTCGGCGGCGTCTAGTTTCAACCGAGTGTAACCATCTGTGCGGATTATAGTGCCCGAGTATTCGCAAACACAAGTGCACTTTCTATTCCCTAGCTCTCATAGTCCGATGGTACGACACTCCGACATGACCGGAGAGAGATTAGACGCAGTTCCAACTGCTTTGCGTGCTTTCTGATATACGATGGTGAAACACCGCAATCTTCCTGACTCTACTGAGAAATTGTTTTCATGGAAACCCAACAACAGATATTGGCTCAAACTGGGATTCGAACCCGAGACCTCAAGATCAGACCACTTACAGACAGATTACGACCACTAGACCAACGGGGCTGCAGCACTACGAATTGCGCATTCAATTCCCTCACGTATGAAGTATAGGTTTTAGTCTACAAAATATACAGAAGTACTTTTATTGTACAGGAGAAATAATTATAAACATTTATTATAGTGTGTTTAATGTAACGTGTGCATTTAAAACATCTCATGAAAAGAGGCTATGTACATTTTTATATTACTGGAGAGACAAACAAGTTACTAATCATTTTAACACGTAGTACGTAGGTAGTAGGGATACATTGCAGTTATGACTGCGCAACGAATGATGGCCTATCTCTTATAGAATACCAGCGTATTCAGCTGTAATTTGTTGGTGAGTGTAGAGAAACGTAGATCCTTTTTACTGGTAGTAGTAAGGCATTCCATCTTAGTCCAGAGGTGTGACAAACATCTGCATTTTAGTTTTTAACCGAGGAATATGTAGGTATTTATTGGCTACATTATTCAGGTGGTTTCTGTGCCCGTATGATACCGTTGTGTGTTGCCAGTGATGACTTATAGATCTGAGACGTGGTCGTCCACTGCTGGTCGTATGAGGACAGTCAAAATCGCTCAGCGTGCTATGGAGAGGGCTTGAGGTCTCTTTGCGTGATTAAGTTAGAAATGAGGATATCACATATTAGATCCATCGCAGTAGATCCAGTGTGACCGACATACGACATAAACCCAACGGATTAATAAGCTGAAGTGACAATGGACCGGCCAAATAGCTCGAAAAACCGACAACCGATGACGAAAAAAATTTCTCGAGTGGCAGCCTCGTACCGGTAGCCGAAGTCTAGGGCGACCCCCCACTAGGTGGAGTGACGATCTGGTAAGACATGCAGGAAGTTGATGGATGCAAGTGGCTCAAGACCGTGCTTCTTGGCATTCCTTGAGGGAGGCCTATGTTCAGCAAATAACTTATGAAGGGCTGTAATGATGATGATGATTATGACACCTTTAATTCTATAAAAACATCTACCTGATGATACGTGTCATCGCAGCCCATAGGAACCTGCAATAATCTTTATAAAGAAGAAACTGAATAGGCTTTAGTATTGCTGAATACGTGCGCTTTAGCATGTGCAACCACATCACTTACCATCAGATAGGACAGTAGTCAAATTTGACTTACAATATTTTAAAAAAAAATCCATGTGTGCAGTTCACACGCGGTAGAAGTGAAAACTTCAGAAAATGAGAACGAGATAATAGGAAACACTGTATACTGTATTCTATGTCATCTATTGCAGGCGAAGTCCTATAGACGTTTGTCTCTTTTTAGTGCCACGATTTCTTTTCATCGAGTTCCAAATCACAGCGATTCTAAAGAAGTTTTAATTTGAAACATTAATAGGATCAGGCGTTTTTTTGAGGCAATGTATTATATTAATTATTATATATATTGAAATAAAGAAGCTAAGTTCCGGGTAATATTATAAAATAAAATGAAGTGTGTTTATGATACCTAGTTACACATTTTTTTTGAAACCTCATTTTATTAGTTATCTCGGATCTTAGCTAATTAATTTTAACATCTTAAATAGTTAAAATACAGCTCAAAGGCGCATGCTACACGCTCGATAATTATCACGATATTTAACGTGATTTTTATCTTGCAATATTTTGGATCGAATCTACATACTACACACTTAGGATCAGGCGTTTTTTGAGGCAATGTATTATATTAATTATTATATATATTGAAATAAAGAAGCTAAGTTCCGGGTAATATTATAAAATAAAATGATGTGTGTTTATGATACCTAGTTCCACATTTTTTGAAATCTCATTTTATTAGTTAACTCGGATCTTAGCTAATTAATTTTAACATCTTTAATAGTTAAAATACGTAGCACGAGAAGCGTCGGAATGCTTTACAGCTCAAAGGCGCATGCTACACACTCGATAATTATCACGATATTTAACGTGATTTTTATCTTGCAATGTTTTGGATCGAATCTACATACTACACACTCGATACTAATCGCGTCAGTACAACGGTAGATTTCATTCACTAAAGACGTATACGTTAAATAATCCGAAGCCAGTAACGTAATGAGTGACTATAAAAGTAAAGCTTGCGTTGCTATTATAATAGCGATAGCATTAAAAAGACGTGTAAAGAGAAAAAAATGGATGAAACATTGGCTCCATACATTTTTTTTCTATTTACACGTCTCTCTCACGTGAATTCTTTGAAGTTTTTTTGGTCATTCGTTTGAGGTACGGCTGACGCCGCCATCGCATAAATAAGCGCGTCCTCCTCCATCGCTGACAATGAATACTGACACGATAAATATCGACCAGAGACTAGACACTCGATATTTATCGACGATACTTGATACAGATCGTTGGATTTCTGGATTTTTAGAAAACCAGCGATCCGTATCACGATCAGTGATATGCTATACTACACACTCGATAAATATCGTAATCCTAGATTATGATCCAAATATCGTGATAATTATCGAGTGTGTAGCATGCGCCAAACAATTATATTAGCTCCTATGCAGTAGGTGTATACATGTTAGACGACAGAAATATGTAAGAAGATGTTTTCAACCTAAAGGGCTCCTATAGTGTAATTTACAGTAAAAGTAGAGAGTATATATATAGAGAGAGTATTATTGTAAAAGTAGTAAGCTTATTTACACCTCAATTTGGGTACATAGGTATGTCTTATTTCTAGGAGAGTTATCGATCAATTAATCCGCTATATTACTCCAGTGTGTGTTGGTTTCCTTTCGATGTTTTTCAATAAACTCCTAAACAAGTCAATAAAAAATACAATTAACATTTAATCCAGTGTCAGCGAAGATCAAACCTGGAATGCTCGCCTTCTGTAAAATTCGAAGCGCTTAGCGCTTGAGTTACCATTGTACAGCAGAAACCATTTATCAAGAAGTTTATTGACGTATGAAACATTATACCATTAAATAGTAAGAAATAATAATAATTAAAAAGGCAACTATATTTTCAGTTCTGAGCGATTCTTAAAGTTTTAAGTCTTGCTCCATCATCAATCTCCTCAGAAAGTTAACGGACAACCAAAGAAAAAACGCATTAATAAAAATTTGGCACCAAATTATAAAATTGGTTATGTAGTAGCGAATAGTCCCCCATATCATCCCGTGCGTGTTACACAGGTAGCTGACAAATGCAGGCGGCCCAAGACCGTACTTTAAGGCAATCTATGAAGGAGGCCTACGGTCAACAGTGGACTTGTGATAAGCTGTTGTGATAGTTATTGTGAAACTGTGATTTGCGTAAATATAGCAAATTATTAATTATAACGTTACCATTACAGCTTCTTAAAGTCCGCTGCTGAATATATGGGGAGGCCCCCCATATATTTTCTCATAGAGGATATAGTTCCCATAGTTACCACGCTTGGCAAGTGGATCGGCAAGCGCAGTTATAGTTCGGCCGTTCAGAGAATGCGTTCCTGACACGTCGCGATTGAACTGACGACGTAACTTTGTAATGGCGTTGCAGTTACGATATAAATATTTTTGCTGGTTGTTTACCGTTTTAACAATTGATGAGTATTAAAACAACATTATTATATCAATAATCAATGAATGTTATAATTTTGTGCCAAACTGAGTGTCAAATAACTTGGTAAACAATATTTTTCTAAATCTATACTGCGCTATTACAAGTTTATGTCAGCGCTTTATATTTGTAGTGCTGTGCTAACAATAACAGGCAATAACAGTATCGTAATCTGTTCTTATAAAGTTATACTTTATAAAATAATACGTTTTGTTTTTCTTTTTAAGAATTTGAAAATAATGGACTATAAGATAACTTTTATTAAATATAAAAATAAAACTACGACCAAACCGAACGCGCAAAAGAAAGTAGAATTTTTATATTTAGTTTGATAATGGTAACCCCAAATGGCGTTATGGGCCGTCATTTTGTGACGCTAAAACAGTCGTCTGTTGTCGTTTCGTGCCCATAGACCACGTTCTTCAAGTGTTTTCGATCTGTTTTATTTGATTACCCGGCTTTCGTTTAATGGACTGTTTCTGCTTTTCAAACTGACATCGGCGCTAAATCGGATTTCGATTGTGTTTTGTATTGCGTTCTTTTTACTTTTGGCGCATAATAATGCCTAAACGTGGACAAAAATTAAAAAGTGGAGCCCGTGAGTTAATCATCAAGCTGCAAGATTACTTTGAGCGGGAGCGGCAAAATGGCGGACCCCTGTTACCTGTCGAACAAGTACAAGAACGCGTCTCTCAGGCGCTTGGAGTTAGCAAACGAACGATAACAAATATTAATAAAGATAAGTTCGGCTCTACTGGCACGGAAGATAATATTTTACGTACTCCGAAGAAGAAACGTAGAACTAAACCCGTGACAGATATTGACACCTTTGACGCCGATGCAATCAGAAATCATATATATGGTTACTATTGCAGAAATGAATATCTCAACAGGAAGAAGCTTTTGGCATCGTTAAGAGAAGCTGGACTGTTTAGCGGGGATAAAACTGCTTTAACCAAAATCTTAAAAGATATTGGTTTTTCGTATAAAAAAACAGACAAGAGAAAAATTTTATTAGAACGATACGACATAATTTTAAAACGGATAAGTTTTTTGAGAGAAGCAAAAAAATATTGATAACTGGGATAATGTCGTGTTCATTGATGAGACATGGCTAAATGCCAATCACACGGTTTCCCGTTCCTGGATAGATGATACACAAGCGTCGACGTCGAAAGTACCAATGGGTAAGGGGGCCCGTCTGATTATATGCCACGCAGGTTCTGAAAAATACGGCTTTGTGGAGAACGCGTTACTGGCATTTCAATCAAAAACCACAAATGACTACCACGAGGAAATGAATGCCACTACATTTAAAGAGTGGTTCCAGAAGGTGCTTTTGCCCAGCCTACCAGAGCCTTCTGTAATATTCATGGATAATGCCTCCTATCACTCGGTTCAAATACAGAAACCACCTACCCAAGCTAATAAAAAAGAAGAAATGGTGGCTTGGTTACAAGCAAAAGGCATTGACGCAAATATGCAGATGCTAAAACCAGAGCTAATTAAATTAGTTAAAGAAAATAAAGCGGCAAATGTGCGATACGAAATCGATGAACTGACTCTGGAGTACGGTCATCTCGTTCTAAGAATTCCACCGTATCATTGCCAATATAACGCGATTGAGCTAATCTGGGCTCAAATAAAAGGTTACGCCGCCCGCCACAATACTTCCCCGCCATTCAGCACGAAAAAGATGATGACCCTATTAAAAGAAGCCTGCGGGGAAGTCACAAGAGATGACTGGGCAGTTGAGAAGACTAAAAACCTGATTGTGGAACATTTTGACCGAGATATCAGGATTGATTCTGTTATTGATAATAATATAATTATACATGTAGGCGAAGATGATGATGAAGACACCACCTCCTTAAGCGAATCGGAGTCTGATTAACATTCTGTACGCACATCCAATTCAATGTACTTTATTGCATAGAAATACGGATTGTAACTTTGTAACAAAGAATAAATAAAACAATTTTATTATATTAATATTACCTTTTTTGCTTTCCACTTAAATTAATAAAATATAGATTTTAAATGATTCCGCCAATTTAAAACGAAAATAATCTTAAAAATAACGCGGCGGTTCATTTTGGAGGAACGGTAACGAACTCAGTGTTATGTTGTACCCATCACTTGTCGTGACTAACTGATAGGTGTCAGGAACGCATTCTCTGAACGGCCGATCTATATATATTTTTAATAGTAATTAAGAAGGCGCTGGTGCCCATCTCCTGATTTGTTTCCCTCTGTCGCCTCTTACGACACTACTAACACTACACTTCGTAACGGATATTCTTACATCGCCACAATTCGGTAAATTATAACACATAAAAAAACAATATTTTTTATTGTTAATACAGTAGCTTATATTTTAAATAGAGCTTGAGACTAACCTATTATTTAAACTTATGCCAGTTGGCCTCACTCTTCCTTACTGTAATATATTTTTAATTATGTTTATATAGCTATGGTTATATTAGCTATGTTAAACTTCGGTCATTCTGTATAAAACCATATCAAGCGCATCAAAATCTCGTGAGATAACCTCAACAGATTAATTAATAATTCATCAAGGAGAATATGAGGAAACTTGAACCGCACTAAAGTTTAGCTTTCAGACACCATGCTCTTCTAAAATAACTTGCAGATTTCACTTATGAATGCTATGAAATCCTAAGGGTACATTCAGACCACACGGAACGCGTTTTAAAATAAAAGGAATGGAATTGAAGGATCAAAAATTTTGTCAGAGTCAAATCGGGACTTTTAATACAAGAGAAGACTTACTTGGCATATGTGACAAACGCAGGTCTAATATTAACTGAATAAATTATTTGTATGGTAGTTAAAATTTGATGTGGACGAAGAAGAATGAGAATAAAATTAATGCTGTAAAAAGGCGGTCATTACTGATAAGAGAAAAGTGTGTTTTTTTTTATGATGTGTCCAGTATCAAAAAAGGAAAGCTTCAGTGGTTTAAACACGTAGAAATAATAAGAAAAGAGTGACAAAAAATATTCTAGCTGCAAAAGTGAATGGCAGTCGTCAAGGGATGCCCTAGACTGATGTTTACGAACAGACAGGCCATACTCGTATATTGAAGATTCGTCAAGTTAAAAGTGTCCTCAACCGATGGAAATATACGCGTAGAGATATGAATGTGAAAGAAATGAAATTGATATGTCAGAATAATGCCAAATTAAAGTCCGTAATCTTCGCCTACCGTACCGAGTTACCGAGTTTACAGTGTTTGTCAATTGAAAATTAAAATTTCGTTGCAATAAACTGTATTTGTCTTTGTCGCCACCTTTGTCGCACCTTACTCTTTTTTAAAAGGCCGACAATGTATCTGCAATTCCTGTGGTGTTGCATGTGTTCATGTAATTACTTACCATCAGGTGAGCCACATGCTCTTATGCCCCATCTTATATAAAACACAAAAAAAATCTGCTTTGCGTGACTTCTTTGTCTCCAACCCTAAACCAGTATTCCTTCCATATTTGTTATTTATTGCTTGTTAAATTAAGATATATTAAACAATGTTCCATTGATCAATTGTAAAGTTTTCACTTTACTTGCATAAAAGGAACAAAAATTGTTTGGATTATTTTATTCTCAAGATAGATAACGATTGTTACACTACATCTATATTTGTTTAAAATTTTACGATTATAGATCAATGTATGATATTCCTGAGGCTGTCTAATGTGGGTAAATCAAATAAATGTACTACCATTAAAACAAAAATAAACTATGAAAATGTTTTGTTTAGTTTAATAAATAGTAAAAAAAAACAATTTAGTATCGATGAATAACAAAACTACTTTAATTGAACTATTAATAAGTACACTAAAAATTGTCTCGTAGAGAATACTATATCTACGTGGTAGAGCCATGCTGCAGCTATATTATGGTTGTAGCACGAATGGGTCGGCTCGACCGGGAAAGAACCACGCTCTCACAGAAAACCAGCGTAAAATAGCAGCTTAACGCTACTGTGTTTCGTATGGTGAGTGTAGAGAACCGGAGACCCTTTTTACTGGCAAAGAGGCATTCCATCTTAGTCCTCACGGGTGACAACGCATCTGCATCTTGAGTCTTTATTGAAGATAGATGTAGATGTCTATGGGTCACAGTAACCACTTACCATCAGGTGGACTGTGTGCACGTTTGTCACCCGATCCTATAAAAAAAAAAACTGTAAGAGCAATAATCACATGTAATAATCGCCAAAAAAACCTTAGGTGACGTAAGGCATATTTCGGTGTATCAGAAATAGGAACGACATGTAACGAAATGATCCGGAAAACGATATTTTAAAAATAACATTCAGAAGATATCGTAATTATTGTAATAACTTAATAAAAAAAGCTTAAACGTAAGCATGAGAAGGAACAGCTTGCTAAGAGTAAGAGATCCTAAAGCACTTTGAAAACAACAATATAACACAGTGAAATAAAAATAAGACAGAAAACATAAAAGTTTACCTTTAGAGACAAAATCACCTGCCCAAGAATAGACGAATTACGAATGAACCACTATTTTGTAAATATTGGTAAAATGCTAGCTGAAAACATCACTTTGAAATACTCACAACAGCATAATATTAGTGTACCACTTAACTCAAGTCTCATCGTTCGTACCTTTACAAACAGACTCAAAAGAGATAGGTGCTTTATTGATGAACCTTAAATCTGAGAGTGCCGCTGAGTAGGATGACATATCAACACGATTCTTGAAACTCGCTAAGAAACATATAGCTCCTGTGATAGCTCATTTGGCAAATCTTTCCTTTAGTCAGGGCATTTTCCCAACAGTCCTAAAGCGAGCAATAATAATACCAGTATATAAGTCTGGTGCCATGGAAGATACATCAAACTTTAGACCTATCTCAAAAGTCCTAGAAAAACTTTTAAATAATCGGTTAAAATCCTACTTGAATACTGACGACCAAAATTCGGGTTTTGAAAAGGGATTTCCACTGAAGATGCTGTTACTGTACTGACTTCTCTTATCGTATATAATGTGGACAAAGGTATCAAATGCCTAACTGTATTTTTAGACTTGAAAAAAGCCTTCGATACTGTGTCAGTACCTACCTTAGTGCGAAGACTCGAGGTCATAGGTATAAGGGGAATCCCTTTAAAACATTTTGTTTTTACGTGTTAGAGCCATGCTGCAGCTATATTACTGGTATAGTTGTAGCACGTATGGGTCGAGTCGACCGGAGAAGGACCACGCTCTCAGAGAATACCAGCGTAAAATAGCAGCTTAACGCTGCTGTATTTTGAATGGTGAGTGTAGAGAACCGGAGACCCTTTTTACTGGAAACGAGGCATTCCCTCTTAGTCCTCACGGGTGGCAACGCATCTGAATTTTGATTTGTAATCTAGTATAGATGTAGATGTCTTTGAGCCACAGCAACCACTTAACATCAGGTGGACTGTGTGTTAGATTGTTACCCTTACCATATAAAAAAAACTATCTCACTGGGCGTGAATAATGCGTCAAAATTGGACCCTATATGAGTGAGCGTTCCCCAGGGTAGTGTACTTGGTCCAACGCTTTTCCTAATATATATTAACAATATATTTTGTATGAAAATCAGAGGTGGACAATTATTTTCTTACGCGGATGACATGGCTGTTGTTTATAAGGGGCGTAACTGGGAGGATGTTCGTTCAATAGCAGAGAGAGTTCTCACCGAGAGAGCCAGTTGGTTAAATTTTAATCTCTTATCTCTCAATTCCATCAAAAATAATAATATAGCTTTTTCAAATTATAATAACTCACGACCGGAAACCAAATTTGAAATCAAAATTCACACATGTCCTTAATTCTCAAACCCTGACTGTATTTGAAACAAAATATCAAAATTAATATATGACTAGCTAGTATCCTGGCATACACATCTGGATTTGATTCTGACTAGGATACGTAAACCCATATGGATTTTGAAAACACTTAGACATGTATAGATAAGAACTTACTGAGCCAAATATATGTTGCATTAGCTAAATCCATCTTGACGTACTGTATCCCTGTTTCGAGAGGGACTACTAAAATGAAGTTTCTGGAACTGGTAAGAGTACGGATATTATTTTTATAGGTGGTGCACTTTAAGCCCTAAAGATTCCCTACTAACGATCCGTACTCTCTGATTGACTACCTTTCGGTCAGGAGGCTGTATATCCTTAAATCTGTTTTAAGATTGACATGCTGTAGCCCCAGTAGTTCCAATGAAATGAGATTTGCCAGAAGGAAATTTAAAAGTCAGTCTGCTCATCTCAATAACTACGTTACAGTGTGGTTAAAGACGATAGAGTATGAAATTGAAAATTTATTAAAATAAATAGATCAATGTACACGTACACACACACACACACACACACGCGCACACACACACACACACACACACACACACACACACACACACACAGAGAGAGAGAGAGAGAGAGAGAGAGAGAGAGAGAGAGAGAGAGACACACACCCATACACACACACGCATTGCCAACACATACTCACCACACACATCCACGCGCATATATACGCACACACGTTTAATTTTTATATATGCGATCTTAAAAGTATCAAAAAATTGTTATGGCAGAGCGGGGTCCCCTAACACAGGTATTGATATACTTAAAAGGAGACCCCAGCCTAGTTAATGTATTTAAATTTAAGATACTGAATAAAGAATTTTGAATTTGAATTATTTTCGTTAAACTGAATTATGTAGAAATAAACACTTTTGCAAAAAAAAAAAAACGGTCGCCTAAGCAAAGCATCGATTTTATTGTTACTATTACATTATTTCATAATTTTAGGTAGTCTTATACTCAGAATTTTGTAATTTAATTATCGAGAAATAATTGTCGTCAGTTTTATCATATAATTTTGATTAAATTAATAAGATATAATGTTAAATTTCAAAGCGCTAGTAGTTTACCCGCTCGCTAAGTAAAAATAAAACTCGTATTTTCGTTTTCGTCTTTACTAAAGTAAAAGCAGATAAAAGTTTATCATAGAGTATGACCCCCTCTTTCTGAAAATAAAGCTTGCATTCGTTTGGTCATTCTAACGAGTATATCTCATATGTTTTCTTGTGAGATATGTTTCCACTCCGCGGTAATCACTGATCTCACTCGTCGCTTCTCACTTCGAGCTGGTAAATCCAAAAATTAATAAAATTTGGTACGTACTAAAACTTAGGAACGACTTTAAATTATAAAATCCTTTTTCGTATTGTATTTTTAGATAGGAAAAAAAAATCAAAACCGCAAAAGAGTGTATATACGAGTAATGTAAATCGTAATTTATAAAAATTATAAATTGTAACTTTTATTAGATAAATGTCCTGACGTTGAAATTATTACAATAGGATCGTTAAAGTGATAATAATTTTGCTACAAAAGTTTTAATACACGTTTGTATTTTACTATTAAAATGACAAAGAGTACAGGTACCTGTCGTTTGTTACGTGATGTTTCTTTTGCTGCTGCTTCTCCGGTAAAGAAACCCTGACATAAATAGTGATATTTTAATTCTAATTCCTTACGTTGAAAATAATAATTTTCGTAATTGCACAAACACAAATATAGACCTTCTAAGCCCGATCTTTCTATAACAATCACGAAGTACTTTTAACTATTACTTCTATCACTTCTTTGAAGAAGACAACTTGTTAGCGAAGTGACTAAGCGTTTTGCTGTGGCGCTGTGGGCTGCAGGTTTGAACACAACACGGTACAGGAAGCGAGCAATTCTATTATATTCATTCCACTGTTGAACGTAGGCCACCCCCAAGAAATGCCATAAATCACGGTCCTAAGCCACCTGCATGTATCGACTTCCCGCATGTCTTACCAGATCTTCACTCCATCTAGTGGGGGCCGCTCTACACTTCGCTAACAGGTGCGAGGCGGCCATTCGAGAACCCTTCTTCCCCATCGGTTGTCGGTCCGTCGAGCTATATTGCCGGCCTATTGCTACTTTAGCTTACTAATCCATGTTTGTGTGGCCTTTGTTCCTAGAAAATATTGTTGATGTATGTCCATGTAAGATTTATGTACGTCAAACACCTCCACTTTGAAAGAAACATATCTAAAATTTTAATTTTAAAAAATATTTTTATAACACAATGTAAAAGCGACACAGAAGGTTGCGTCAACGTATAATTGTATTCACTTTAACAGCCTAATCGATTATTTCCATTGCAGTTTATTAAAGTCCATAGGAGAGATTTTGCAGTTACCAAGCTTGGTAGGTGGATTGGGAAACACAGTTTTTTGTTATTTTGAGTGTTACCAGGAAGATTGTGCTGCCCCATCACCTGTTTCAGTTTCCATATGTCACCTCTTACGACCCACGAGGAGATATTGCGTAGTGGATGTTCTTACGCCGCCACTACAATGTTATAACACCCACCACTTACCATCAGGTGGGATTGTAGTTTAGTGCTGGCTTAGTATAATATTAAAAACAAAAAAAAAAACAAAAGCACGCTAGTATTGTAGGTACGCAACTTATCTTTAAAATACACTGTAAACACTTTACAAAAAAAATCCTGGGTACATTTTACATCAGAGTACCATTCGTATATAATGATTATAGCTATCATTGGATAATATCGCATTTCCTATAAACTTCTAGGAAACATGGTTCGACTTAAACGATGGCACGCGTCTTGCACCTGTCGAGTCGGCGCGTGCTGGACGCTGCATCTCTATTCAGTATAGGTTATTGTGTGGCTTAAGTTATACGCGTAGAGCATTTTGTATTTGTAATGATAGTTTGAGTTTATATCTAAATAGGCTTAGGTTTGGTTTACATGGTCAAATAGTTTTATTAACACATGTCAATGAAAAAACAATTTATCGTGGAAGTAAGTGAAAACGTCAATAAGAACCGGGGTATTTTAAAGGGAAAAATGTAACATACTCCTATATAAATATAACATGAATTAACGAACTACAAGGTCAGAGTAGTACGACAAGATGGAGGTATTTTTCCAGTGTATCCACATGCAATGTATGTCTATTTCTTTGACACACAGAGTAACGTAAACAGCTAGATGGATTTTAACATTTGCGGAAGTGACATAGGGTATATTTTTTTTTCTTTATTTCAGGAACCTGTTTTACACAGTCGCTTTTTTTGACTTTTTGTTATCGGACAATTTTATTGGACTATTTTACCGTTGCGCTTGTTTAAACGAACATAATTACTGTAAGTTATCACCGAAGTCAATGAACATCTACAATACCAGGGGAATTGCATGTGCGTACTGGCCTTTAAGAAAAATTATATCGATGAGGAAATTTAACAGTTCATTAGTTCTAAATTACCAAATTCAAATTCCATCACCAATGTAATGGCAATTTTTTATAAGAAATGCGTCATTTAAAGACTATATACATTTGAGGAATATATACGTTGGAAGAATATATACTTTTAAAGACTATATACATATGATGACTATATACAACAACAGCTTGGTCCATAGCAAACTTGAATATAC
The DNA here is from genome assembly GCA_963668995.1 of Parnassius mnemosyne. Lineage (NCBI taxonomy): Eukaryota > Metazoa > Arthropoda > Insecta > Lepidoptera > Papilionidae > Parnassius > Parnassius mnemosyne. The sequence goes on from CAVLGL010000091.1 coordinate 25,640,952, forward strand.
CTCGGAGACCTCCTCGCAACCCGTGTCCTTTCTTTAAGACTAATGTCATTCGAACAAAACTTGGACAGAATTCTCCAATAACACGTATCTCACTTTTTATGAAAAAAAAAACGACAGTTTAGAAAATAAAATATTCACTAACTTTATGCTAAACTTAACTTTTATTTACGTTACAAAAACTATTATCTATCTTTTGTTCGTTAAACTTATTTTTGTTCCAGCTACCATTAAAATAGGATTTGCCTATTTATATTAGCTCAGATGGTTAGCGTTCGCTGTAAGCTTAGCAGTACTCGAGCAACCCGGGTTCGATCCCCGCCGGCACCAATGAAATTGTTAATTGCAATTTTAAGTGCTGATTGGTGCTGAAGGAGAACATCGTGAGGAAACCTGCATGTCTGAGAAATAAAAAAAAAAATTCGATGACATGTGAAGTTCGCCAACACGTATTGGGGCAGCGCAGTAGACATTTCCTTGCCCTAAAACCCTCTCAGAAATGAGAGGAGGCCTGTGCCCAGCAGTGGGATGTAAATAGGCTGCAACTTTACTTTACTATTATATATATTTAATTAAAATAGGCAAATCATAAACACTGCTATTGTTTTAGAATTATGTGTTCTCCTATAAATGGTATTACATAATAATTTGTAGATGTAAGGCATGTGTAATTTAATATGTTCAACTGTTCGAGATCCATACAAATTAATAAATACATTTGACAACTATATACATCGGCAAAAATGGTAGAATTACGGTCCTGTATCGAAGTTGCAGCTTGATCAGGGAAGTACCCTGCCGTCAAAAATCTGTAGGTAGGAAAAAATTCTTGCTGTGGTTTGTATGGTGAGTGACAATAATCGCTCACCCATTTTACTGCTTAAAAGGCATATTGGCCCTCCGAAGTGACAAAACATTTTTATTGTTATTCAAGTATAGACGAAGGATATATTATGTAGGGCCACCATTTAGGTGGACGGCGTGTTCTTCTGTTACCCTTATATAGAAATAAATAAATATTATAACTTAATAGAAATAAATAAAATTTTAATAGGATATTTCCCTAGACGTTGATTTCAAGAATAGCAAATGCACTTAAACTTGGACCAAACACAATTGACAAGTAACATCTTGCGCGCCGTGGGGACGACAAAAACTTAATTAGTTCTTGAGATGTCACCTGCGTATTTCGCATTTAATGTCCGATAAATGTATACACACATTTCTTAACGTGTTAGAGCCACGCTGCAGCTTTGTTATAGTTGTAGCACGAATGGGTCGGCTCGAATGGTGTAGGACCACGCTCTCACAGAATACCAGCGTAAAATAGCAGCTTAGTGGTGCTGCGTGTGGCATGAGGTATTCTATCTTAGTGCGGGTGGACGGCGCATTTGCATTTTAGTTCTTAATCGAAGATAAATATAGATGTATATGGGCCACAACATCCACTTGCCATCGGGTGGTCTGTGTGCTCGTTTGTCACCCTTATTCTATTAATAAAAAGCCTTCCTTCAAACCATTATTAGAACGTGTCACCTCACGCAGACTTTCCACGAACTGTTAATAGAACACGTCATCTGTTCGTTAGTTTTTAACGAGCTGTTGCTAGTTAGGAAGCATATTTGTATTGCGCGATTCTTGCCACCTTAATTAGTTTCATCGCAATGTAGTTTCGTGTGCATTTATTCATAGGAATGTATGACATTTTGCGTGACCCGTGAGAATATGTGAAATTATTCAGCGAGAGTAATACTGAAAAACACACGAGAATATTTTACAATTACTTATTATGTTTAAAAAATATATCATTACCAGTCCTTTTAGTCCACTTTTCCATAAATATTGACAATAATCATTCACATTACGTAGTACGCTGCAGCTATATTATGGTCGTAGCACTAATAAGTTCGACCGGGGAAGGACCACGCTCTCACAGAATAAAAGCCTGAAATAGCAGCTTAATGCTGCTATGTTTCGTATGTTGAGTGTAGGGAACTGGAGACTCTTTTTACTGCAAACGCCAAAGGCATTCTATCTCAGTCCTCATGGGTGGCACGGCATTTGTAATTTGATTCTATTACTCCGTGGTAGAGCCATGCTGCAGCTATATTAATAGTATAGTTGTAGCACGAATGGGGCGGCTCGACTGGGGAACGACCACGCTCCCACAGAATACCAGTGTAAAATAGCAGCTTAATGCTGCTGTGTTTCGTATGGTAGAACCGGAGACCATTTTTACTGGAAAAGAGGCATTCTATCTTAGTCCTCACGGCTGACAACGCATCTGAATTTTAATTCGCAAACGAAGATAGATGTAGATGTCTATGGGCCACAGCAAACACTTACCATCAGGCGGACTATGTGCTCGTTTGTCACCCTTATTCTATAAAAAATCTAAATCGAGGATAGATAAAAATGTATATAGGCCACAGCATCCACTTACCAATCGGTTGACTGTGTGCTCGTTTGTCACTCCTATACTATAAAAAGTAATCATCCCATCATCATCATCACAGCCTATTAAAAGTCCACTGCTGAACATAGGCCACCCCCAGAGATTGCCTCATAAGGAAGATATTTGGTATAGCTGCCCCGCTTGGCAGGTTGGCTAGTAAACACAGTTTTTTATTGTTTCATATATTAACTGGATGATGCTGCTACCCACATTCTATTTAATTTATCTCTGTCGTGTCTTACGATACCCACGGGATAATATACCCCATACTTGGACACAGGAACGAAATAATCAAAAATCCGACGGAAAATTGCATAACTAAAATCGTCATTTACAATTTTAAGTACTGATTGACCACGTTTGCTTTAGTGACGGTAACATTGTGAGGAAATCTGAATGGCTAAGAAATTAAAAAGATTTCTACGACTTGTGAAGCTTACAAGCAACATGCATCAAAGCAGCGCTTTGGTCAGCCTCCTCCGAAACCCTCATCGAAATATGAAAGACCATTGCTTAGCTGTAGTATGTTTAAAAGATGTATTTTGATGCTAGGCAGGTTGGAACCAGCTGTTCTTGAAGCTGTGATTGACAAAGCGTTTGGAAAACACTGGGTAGCTATCGCATTTCAAGTTAAAGATATATAAATTTATCAATCATAAATCGCATAGAAGGTTAAATCAGTCATCAAGCAAACATTTTGATTGACAGACGTGGGCCCTATCTGATAATAGTTACATTATACATTTGTAAACAAAATTTTCATTTTTTTTATATCTACTCGTATTTCTGTTCAATATAATTTGAAAATTACAAAGTTTTTATGGAGCAAAATTTTACAGAATTGTGTAATTGTAACTACAATTTATCAACAATGGTTTTAATTTGACTGGCAAGATTTACAAAATTGTCAGAAAAAAAAAATTACTAAACGCAGAATTGCAGCTGCAGTTTATTTTTTTTTAATATTAGTTATGCTATTAAACATTACTAATATTCCCTTTAACCACTTCTGGTAAGCTTAAAATGTTTGTGTTAGAAGTGGTTCACGACAGTAGTCGAATGGCGGATTCGAACCCACGACCTTTCGAGTTCGCGGTGCGAGTTCTGCCATTAGGCTACTGACGCTTCAAATTATTATACGTTATTATGTGTAGGCGAAGTGTAGGGCGACGCCCCACGAGATCATACGACCTGGTAAGACTTGCAGGAAATTGTTGGAAGCAGATGCGTTTGGACCGTGCTTTGCGGCATTCCTTTGGGTAGGCCTAAGTTCAGCAGTGGCTATAACGGTAACGATGATGGATTGGAAACTAGGGCAATGGCGGTATAAGTATATATTTACTGAAAATAAATTCAGACGATTTTGCCGCTTTCAGTGTAATTCCAGCGAATCGTCAACATAAAAGTAGAACAAATAGACGACGGCACGTCTCGTATCGGGAATCCTAATTAAAGTGCCAGTCAAAAGGACTGAACTGAATAACGGTGATAGAATCCAATTAATCTGTGAAAGCTTACGTATCGCAGCTGAGTGCGAAACAACAAATGAATTTCTATCACGCATTTTCGATACCATCCTTTTTTAAATATAGAATGACAAAGACAGAAGAATTATAATACGTTAAATCTAATTATATGGGACCACATGAGAAATACCAGCTTTCAAAAAAAAAAGAATCTTTAAAATCGGTTCACCAAGAAAAAAGGTCTGAGGTAACACATAAAAAAAACAGTCGAGTGAAAAACAGCTTTTTTTTCGATATCGGTTAAAAATAGCAGCTTAATGCTGCCGACTTTAGTATGATGAGTGTAGAAAACCGTAGACCTTTTTTACAGGAAATGAGGCATTCTATCTTAGTGCTGAGGGGTGACAACGCATCCAAGTGATTATATTCTCTTTGAACGCATCTTTGCATTTTTGTTCTTAATCGACGACAGATGTTGATATCTATCGGCCACAGGATACACTTACCGTCAGCCGAACTTTATGCTCGTATGTCACCCTTATATTTATAAAATGAAACCTAGGTTTGAGCATCAGCATCGTGAGTTACAAAGTAAGCGCTAATTTTTTAAAACATTTGATACGTATATAAAAAGGAAAACCTTCAGTCATTTTATATATAACCTTATGAATTTGAGAATAAAGCATAAATTAAAATGTCCGTGTCCACGCTTTACGCATCCGTATTATTTCAAGCGTTGCATGTAGTCCTCGTAACAAAAAATATGAAACTAAAACAGAACACAGCGCTGAAAGGCAAGTTACAAACAAAAGCTACTTTTTATATTTGAAATACTCATGTTAACAATATTTCAATGCAATATCTCCCTTTATAACTCTTTAAAAATTACACCTATATTGTTAACACAGGTCATCATCATATAAATATTTTTACTCAAATTGCTACAACGACACAGTTGCGCAGTTGCATTTGGCAGCGACACTGTGGGCCGCATGGTCGAATCCCAAATGGAACAAGTATTTGTAGGACCTATAATTGTTCAGAGTTTGGATATTTGTGAATATTTAATATATATAAGTAGTATTCCACCACGATACAGGAATAAATCCGAGGATAACTTTATTTTATAAAAAGGTCATATTATAGCAATCATATAATCTGTGGCAGGTGGAAGGAAAAGGGGAGATCTCCCGCTGGGCAAGGTGTTCTGCCCGGGGAGCGGCCAACGCTCCGAGTTGTAGTTCGGAGCTATTCTATATATACTGTTTTAACTTCGTAACTTTGTTAGTGCGATTTAGACTTCGACGTATTTCGCTTGTGGCACGACGACAGCGCCGCCACATCACCCCCCTGCTCAGACTGGAGGTCGATAGTACAGTCCGATTGCCGGTGGGGAATGCATGCTGTGTGCGTAAGGGCAAGTGACACCGGTGCGAATGATATGCCGGTGTGTAATGCATGCCATACTACGCACTTGCAAGTGATGCCGGTGAGTACGATGAGCCGGAACAAAAGCCAGGGATTGCCTTGTAGTCTGCGGTGAGTCGAGAAGAAGGCAAGTAATCTGCGAGAGTGTCGTGAAGCAGAGGCGAACAGTAAGGGTCAGAGCAGTGTCGAACACTGTAGCGCAGAGAATAGCTTGAAGGAACAGGAAGCATTATTATTCCAGTGCTGCGATGAACCTTTGTAAAGCTAGATGGCTTGCATAATGTGAAGACTGCAGACAATATCTGCTCGGGAGCGAATAAATGGGGTACTTGAGGACGATGAAGGTTTGAAGGTGTAGTTTCTTAAGCTTTGTTGGTTGCGTGTTCATATCACGTCGGGGTCACCACTGTGGCGGGTGGAAGGAAAAGGGGAGATCTCACGCCGGGCAAGGTGTTCTGCCCGGGGGGCGGCCAACGCAAACAAGTTGTAGTTCGGAGCTATTCTATATATACTGATTTAACTTCGGAACTTTGTTAGCGCGATTTAGACTTTGACGTGTTTCGCTTGTGGCGCGACGACAGCGCCGCCACAAATCATAATGAAAACGAAAGTAATAATCCTTTAGTGTAACCCAAAAATGATTCCCGACCTGATGCCCTGTACTAATTAATAAGGTATTTAGATTAAAAAAATTAAGGTAAATAAACGCCCTCTTACCTATTTCTGCCGCCAAATAACATTAAGTACACTGCTGTGTTCCGGTCCGAGGGTATAGAAAGTCAGTGTAATTATAGGCCCTGAGGCATTCCATCTTTGTCCTCAAAGGTGACAACGCTTTTGTAGCCTTCTTTGTTTGAAATTGGTTGCAAGTGCCCATGGGCTGCTGTTATTTTGTTATTTCGTTTTTATAAAAAATAATTCTTTAGCCGCGTTGAGTTGATTTGCGTCACCGATGACCTCGACATGCTAGTGGCAAGCGCAAGACGTCACGAGAATGTCTACGCGTCGCTAGATATTCTCGTAACGTATTGTACTGTATTGTATTGTACTAGTATAGAATACCATAATACACAATAGAATGGCTGTCAACCTTGTTTTGTACGTGAACCGGTGTTGCCGGGAGTATACATATGTACAAGCGATTCCATCGTATTATCACAACCCAGAAACCCAGGTTGCTCATTAGTCATACAAAATTTCAATAAATAAATGTTACAAACGCATTTAATCTATACAAATAAATAAAACTGAAGTGTCTGTTTGTAATATCAAAATTACAGCTTTTTTCTAAATGGATACGAAAGTATATACGGTAATAATAACAAAAATACAATTTTTAAAGTTTTTGTCTGTCTGCCTGTCTGTCCGTTTGTCTGTCTGTTTGTTCCAGCTAATCTCTGAAACGGCTGGACCGATTTTGATGGGGTTTTCACTGGCATATATCTGATGTCACAAGAAGTAACTAAGGCTACTTTTATTTTAGAAAAGAATTAGTGTTCCGCGCAAAAAACTTAAAACCCCAAATAACACGCGAGCGAAGTCGCGGGGAACGGCTATTACATTACATAAAGTCAGACTTTATTCTAAGTAAATAAGTAACAACGGTTTTACAAATAATCTTTACAGACCGTCAGAAAAAAATGGAGGAATAACTGTGTCGACTAATAAAATTTGCACACAGACTTTTTTTTGATGTTTACAATCATTATTAAAATAGAAATCTCTTAAATTTTAATATTAATAATAATTTATATATATATATATATATATACAGCCCCATCAAAGGAGAAAACTGTATAGATACCCCACAAGAATATTAATAATAATAATCTTTATTTCTCACGAAAATCGACCGCGACTGCAGCGCATAACCCTACTAAGCAAGCGGAATTAAAATGTCGTGACGGCCCGAAACCCATTGCTGGCAACCTTTTTGGATATCAGCCGAGACCTTTGTGATACAGACTCAATACTCTTTGGCACCGCTTTGTCAGTTTGCCGCAATGTTGGTGCCAACTTCCCACGTCTGGACGTGCTAGTAGGCAAAGTAGCGCTATCCCAGCCTGGAGAAGAAGGATTGAGGACCGTATCGCAAAGGCAAGGACCCTCATCGATAGACTGATAAGCTTCAGGTCGGGCAATAATAGGCCCAGAATTGTACCTACCGTCAGGATGGCGTTTGCTGGGACAAATATCAGTTTGTCCCAGTCGGATATAACGCAAAAATTAACGGAGTGCATAGACGACCTGAAGCAGAGATTCGCTGCTTGGGGAAAGCGGAATCGGCGAAATACCGAGAGGTCGACATGTGAAATGGTACGTGGAATGGACCCAGCACTGAACCAGGCCAACACTGTCGCATTCTGACGTGGTCTGTAGTCAGAGACCGTAAACCACAGCGACGCCGAATGACGTATGACTCGACGGACTGCATCACCACTGGCTGAAGGGGTTCGGGGTGTGTCACGCTGTGCTTGCCCGACAGTTTCAAGAGGCTCTCGACAAAAATTCACTCCCGAGCCTCTTCACTACTGGGTTCACTCATTTGGTTCCTAAAGAGCGGTATTCTATAGACCCGAGTAAATACCGCCCCATTACGTGTCTAACCACCATATAGACACTGACATACATTTTCAGTACGCGAATCATTCATCACCTGGATTTAAATGAGGTGATGTCGCGTACTCGAAATGAATGTGGAGGCGTTTTTCGTGAAACCAAGGAACCACTCCTCATTGACGCGGCCACAGGCAAGGTGGTTAAACGCAACCTTCGGAACCTTTCCGCCGCCTGGATAGACTACAAAAAGGCATTCGACTCCTGGCCTCATACATGGCTGAAGAGGGTCCTCGAGCTGCACAAGGTTGACTGTACAGTTCGAGACTTCCTCGGATAGTGTATGGGGTAGTGCATTACGATCCTTTGTCGTCTAGGCGAGCGGATGACGGCTGCGGAGAACCACATAAGGATAAGAAGGGGTATCTTCCAGGGCAATTTTTTCAGTCCAATCTGGTTCTGGCTTTCTCTGAACCCTCTCAGTGCCTTACTGGAGGGTTTCTGGAGGGGATTTTCGGAAAGGAGGTCCAAAACCTTTTCTTTATGGATGATCTCAAGTTATTCGCCTCCAGTCGCTCCCATCTTATGGAATTGCTAAACATCACTTGTGACTTTAGCAATTCTATTAGACTGGGGACGGATAAGTGTGCGGTCCTCCGACAAAAAACAGACAGACAGACAAGAAAGTGAGATTTTATTAAAATTTAATTCAATTAGAGCTATGTATATTCAAAATTTTAAGTCTCAAGCTCATCGAGAAGTTAATTTGCTAAATTTATACCGAACAAATAAACAAACAGTAAGTAAAGTAAAGTAAATTTGCAGCCTATATACACGTCCTACTGCTGGGCACAGGCCTCCTTGCATTCCTGAGAGGATTTTAGGACAAATAAATGTCCACCGCGCTGCCCCAATGCGTATTGGCGAACTTCACATGTCTTCGAAATTTTTTTTGTTATTTCTCAGACATACACGTTTCCTCACGATGTTTTCCTTCATTGCTGAGCACGTGGTAAGTCAGCACTTGAAATTGCAATTAACAATTTCATTGCTGCTGACGGGAATCGAGCCCGGGTGGCTTGCTCACTGTGAAACTTACAGCGCGAAAACAGAACTTAGTTTAAAATCAAATACAATATTTGTTCACAACAGACAAGAAAGCGAGTTAATATAAACGTGGTTAAATATGTACATACATCTGTTAGTAATATTTGGAAACTTTCCTTAACATATTATCGAATTTCTTTGAAAATTCCAATGTAATGTATAAAATTAATCTTCTTTATTTGCAAAAATCCTTCATTACCCCACAGGGCTATGTGGGGATCCAATTAATTCCGTTGGATGAGCGGCCGACGCAAATTTCCCGACTTTCTTTTATGAGAGTTCTGTGGCTCTCAGTGAAAAGTGCCGTTTTGCTACATCGATTTATAATTAATTCGAATCTTATTATTAATACATTTTATTAATTTTATTCATTACTAGCTGTGCCCCGCGGTTTCACTCGCGTATATCACTCGTCTACGCCTTGCGATATGCGAACTTCGAGAGAGACATCACGACGGACGGTTGCTGAATTAACAAAGATTTAAAAAGTGAAATATGTTACTAAAATTACATGGTCAACGTAATTGGTGGTTATGCATGGTACAGGCACTGATAAGAATAATGTGGCCTAGTTTGTACCGGCGTTACTATTTCATATTTGAACATGAAAAAGTAGTTATTGTGACATAACTGTAATAGTTAAACATATGGTATCGCAGGCTTTTTTGTAGATATTGATATCCTCTATGAAACTGAAGTACATTACTTTGCTCTATTATCAATAGTTTCCGCAGCGTACTTGATATAAGGATTCTTTTTGGTATTTTTTTCACACCTTGGGTTACATTAACGAAGTTTTCATACGGATCCCTAACGTTTTTGAAAATATTATATAGCGTATGTTCATCAGGGATAATGTAGGATTCTAATGGTGAAAGAATTTTTCAAATCGGTGCAGTAGTTTCGGAGCCTGTTCAATTCAAACAAACAAATCTTTCCTCTTTATAATATTATTAATTAATTAATTAATAGTCTAGATTTGTGCAACACCACCATCTATCGATGAAATAGGTTAACTATTATATTTTTTTTAGAATATTTATTACGTTCTTAATGTAATACTTTTGTTTACTGTGTTTTAGATATAATTATATCATTATAGATCATTATTTTACACCATTTAATTATGATTTATAATATGATATTAGTTTAAAATTTACTTGATGATTCACCGAACGCCACCATTGAACAAATTCGTACCTATACTTCGTAGCCATACTTCAGAATATTTATCACAACTTTTGATGGAATAAACTAATTTTAATGAAATAAAGACTAAATGTAACGTGAAGATACATTTTATAATTTCTTTAATGATTCTTATGATATAAATTGGTACTTTATACGTAATACGTTAACAAACAAACAGACAGACAGACAGACGGACAGATAGACAGACAGAAAATTCTAAAAATGGTAGAAATGCATTTAATTACTTATTGTTAGTACCTCTCAATCACTTTTATTATATAAATCTAAAATGTACAGACATCGGCTATTTACATTTTTATTATATGTATAGATAGATATCCTATATAAGTCAACTTCTGACTGCTCTTTGTCGCCTCTTACGACACCCTCCGGAAGATATGAGGTAATGGATATTCTTTATTATTTATACAAACAGTTATATGTAATTATTATATAATTCTGTTATTGGACGTAAGAATATATAGTTTTAGAAAGAGAGAGCAGGTTAATAACGACAAGTTTTGGCTTTGTAGAGTGTCATCCTTGTCGCAAGACGTACTAACAATCCCATATCTCTTAAGCAGTGAAGAATCACTACCCGATATTAATTTGACTTAAACAATAACAGACAAGTCAAGGGTTAACGTAAAATGGGTATAAATATCAGATTTTGACTACCTCGTTGTGCATGAGGTCTCGGATTCGAATCCCGGTTCGGGATGAAATCAGTTATTGGGTTTTCTGTCAAGAATGTTCAATAGCAGCCTGGAGTTAGCAGGTTGGTAGTTGACCATAATCTCATACAAACAATATTTTACGAAGCAAAAGTAGAAAAAACGACCTAATTAAGAAACAAAATTACACAATCAAGTCTAAGTTTTTAATGTAAAATTTCTTTTATCCACTTAATCACACCTGATGGTAAGAAGTGATGTTACCGGAAATGGTAAAACGCACTATACTCGTATTATTATAACAAAATGATTTTTACTCTTTACTTGAAAACACACATAGTAATTCGTCGTAGTTAAGCCGTACGTTAGTGTATAAGAGTCATGAAATCAAAGAATTTAAAATGCTTAAAAAAACCTTTGACGTTCGAGTTTCGAACAATTAAAACTCGTCCAAGTGGAATAACTGTCGCCTGAAATGCTTTACGTATTCGGCTTTCATGTGCTTTTTGTAGTTTTTGTCAAATAGGACACCACAAAAGAGATTTATTAATTTTTAAAATATTTAATACACTTGTTGGTAGGACAGTTCTTTAGCATAGTTGTTTTTTCATGGAATAAGGATAACAAACAAGCATACAGTCCACCTGATGGTAAGTAGATAATGTGGCCTATAGCTATATACATTTATCCTCCATTAAAATTCAAAAAACAGATGCGTTGTCTCCCTAGAGGACTTAGATGGAATGCCTCGTATTCAGTAAAAAGTGTCGAAACACAGCAGTAGAGCTGAAAAATAGCAGTATTCTGTGAGAAGGTAGTCCTTCTACTGTTAAAACAAGTGAAACCTGCGGAAAATTGCGAGTAAAATTGCTTTGTAATAGTGCCATTACTTAGTTCTATAGATAAAGTCATTTTATCAAACGAAAATTTATTGATTCTCACGGTGGTAAGTAAAATCGCCGCTAGACGGCTTAAACACGAATAATTTAACATAAATCAGTAAGTTACAAAATCGTGTATTTTTTAGAATATATTGGATATGATAATTTTATTAATTAAGGTTAATTTTATTAATTTAATAACTTTGTTAGGAATCAGTGTTCTTTTGCAAGGATTTGTGGTTTATCAAATCTGATGTAATGGCAGGGACGATCTTGAACATGTTTACAGACTGCAGACTTCCCAGAGCGTCGGTGCTTCACGTCAGCTATATGTTCTTTCATGCGGGTGTAATGGATCTTTTTGTTTGTCCTATGTAAGAAAGACCACATTCGCAATCAAGCTTGTACACTCCTGCATCTTGTATTATACTTGACGGATGGTAAAAATTGACTTATCTTCTTCGGCGGCTTGAAGTATCTTTTAATAGAAGCTCGCTTCAAAATGTAGCCAACCTTGTCTGTGACTACTCTGACATAGGGTAGTACAGCAGGCACACGCTCGACTGTGGTCGGCTTCACTCGGTCACTGTGACGTAGGTGCGGGACCCGAAGCTTGTTGTCTTGCAATACTTGCTCGACATGATGAAGCTCGGTGGCCAGATGTTTTCTGTCACAGATCCCTCTTGCCCTCTGAAACAAAGATTTTCCCAAGGTAGGTAAGTGTGATGGATGATGGTGCGATTCACCATTTAAATATCGGTTGGTATGGATCTTTTTCCTACACACAGTGTGACCAATAGTGTTATCAGGATTTCAGATGACTAAAACATCTAAGAAAGCTAAAGAATTGTTTGCCGAATGAGCTGGCAGTTAAAAATTGATTCCATTATTTTGGAGAACAAGGAGGTGATCGCGATAAGCCTATAGTTGGACGGGTCTGAGCGGTCGCCTTTTTTAGGGATCGGGTGGACAAAAGCTGTCTTCCATGAATTCGGGACTACGCCTTGGGAGTAGGAGTACTAGAAAAGACGCGTTAGGACCGGTGCCAACTCCGGAGCACACGTCCTCAGCACAATTGAGGGGATTCCGTCAGGCCCACTCCACTTCTGGATATCCAGGGAGATGAGTGCTTTGCGAACCGAGCGCTGTGAGAACAGCACATCCGGCATGGAGCACTTACACCGCGGGATGGTCGGCGGTGTTTTCCCCCTGTCATCAAGAGTTGAGTTGGACGTAAAAAGGGAGCCTAAAAGGTCGGCTTTGTCTTTTGCGTCTCGGGCCAGTGAGTCGTCCTCCCTGTGCAGAGATGATAGTGATGGCTTACAGAAATTCCCTTGGACAGCCTTGGCAAGAGACCATAATGCACGGGTTCCCGAAGGAAGGCGAACTAGTTTCTCGCCAATTCTGCCTATGTGCTCTGACTTTGCCTTGGCAATAACTCTTTTGAAGGACCTGGAGGCAAAGTTATACTTCTTTTTAAGTGTGCTGGTGTTGGTGCCCGAGTCGCCGAAGCCGCAGCCCAGCCTTGATAACACTCCTGCTTACTGCGTAATGCAGTCTTACAGGAACGACCAAACCAAGGCTGAGATCTGCCTCCGATGGGTACCACAGATGATGGAATAAATAGTTCCATTCCCTGATTTAAAATAAATAAACCAAAAATGACAAAAACTAATTTATTCTATTTTTCTAACCAAACAATTAAAAAAGTACAAAAGTATGTGTGCACGTATGCAAGTGTGTGTGTGTGTGTGTGTGTGTGTGTGTGTGTGTGTGTGTGTGTGTGTGTGTGTGTGTGTGTGTGTGTGTGTGTGTGTGTGTTTGTTTGTGTGTTTGTGTGTATGTATGTGTGTGCACGTGCGTGTGAATGTGTCTGTGTGTGTAGAGAAAGTATTATTATGTTATATATCGTAAAGAACAGTGAATTATGAATTGCGTTCGATTAGAAATTCAGTTTCGTCAAATTTTTTCGACTGCACCCATTTTAGTATAAGGTTTTTACACTCATTGTACGTTTTGTCATATATGTTTAATTCTCTATTTATTAAATTATATAGGAATGTAGAACGGAAGCTAAATTGCCTACTAGCAAACACTGTTTTGGAACCAGAAGACACAGCCACAACATCTTTTCGCCGCAAAGGGCACGGATTTGTGTGCTTTGAGCGTTGTCATAGTAACGTATAATTGTCTAACTGAGAGTAGACCACTTATTTGATACAGTTTTTCAGTGGAAAAACATCTTTTTTTTAAATACATGACCTTAAGAAGGATTCGCTGAGCTCTTTCCAAGTTAAGAAATTGGGTCTTTGTAGCTCCAGCCCACACCGGAATGCAATAAGTTGTCATAGATTGTGCAAGGGGTATGTATATTTGGTTTAGAAGATATCTGGGAGGGTCCGACTGTTTACTATTATCTGGTTTTACGTGTCTTAGGGTTTTGAATATCCAAATCAATTTTCGAGTCCTACTGATGACATGCTCCAGGTGTGGGTACCACGATAGCCTCTGATCTACAATGACGCCGAGATATTTAGTGTAAGAAACTTTTTAATTGATGGGCAGTCACAAGCTTTGTTTTTAGCATGCTCATTACATGCATGAATTTTAAGGCAAAAGTCAGTCTGTGGTTGCGAGTTGTTAGTAATGCTAAAGCAAATAAAATTTGTCTTAGCTGTATTTAGAGTGAGAAGATTTTGTTGCAACCATAGAGCGACTCTAGCTAGACCACTTTCAGCACTAGTCTTGACAACCTCCCAAGATTCACCAGCAAAAACCACAGCCGATTTGATCGTTAATTTTTGGTATTTTTCTATTTGTTAATTTTTGCGTTAAATATATTTAGATTTTTCACGTTTTCCTAAAGTTTCGATGCAATTATTAAAATCAAATGTCGTTAAAACTGTCTTTAACTCACTAGAAAAATTGTCTATGGTATTATTTATTAATTGTAGATCGAACCGTTTTTGCTGAATCCCCGTTCGTAACAACTTTTTACTTGCCTGATTTAAGATCTTAGCGCTTCTTCGAATGTCCTTTTTGGTTGATATTTTGACACACGTAGGAATGAGATTATGGTGTCTGCATCTCTTCAAGAAATTTAAAGATGTTATATATCTTGCGCGCTTTGTTTTAAGATCTTCTAATCGGCCAATTTTATTTGCTATTACTAGTCCGTACTGGTTTACTTAATGATTTCTTATATTTACGCTAACACTACGCATTGAATGAAACTATTTTTAACGGATTTTATCGCGTTTAATTTACTATTTTAATTCCCGGCGTTTCGGGTGCTTAACAGCAACCCAAGGTCACGGGGGCGACTGAGATGTTTGACGTCCCGATGTCACAGTTAGCCCGGTTACTTTCAGTTTTTTTCTCAGTAACCGCGACCATGGGTTGCTGTAAAGCACCCGAAACGTCGACAATTAAAATAATAAATTAAACGGGATAAAATCGGTAAAACATAGTTTTATTCAAAGTAATATTTAAAGTTATATTAAACATATTTAAAGCACCACACAAAGAGGAGACCGCGATAATAGTCGATACATTGTATACTGTATTCTATCTCGTTCTCTCGCAAGCTAAATCCTATAGATACGATTCTTAAGAACTATTAACTTCAAAAACTTGTCTTAATTTCTCTTCTACTTCTTTAATATTATCACTACTAAATCGGAAAAACATATCTTTAATTTAACTAAATTATACGCTACTAAATTAATGTTATTAAATTATATTACACTGATTTCTTAGTCCTGGGGGTGACAACCTTTCCGCATTCGAGGACAAATGTATATTTCTATGGGCCACGGTATTCAATTACCATCAGGTAGATTGTGTCCTTGATTGTCACACTCATTTTATAAAAAAGACCTTACAAACATTAGTTGCGTGTATTGTACGAATCATTGACCAGATCATTTCCTTGAAACGTAGGTTTGACTTCTTTCAATATAATGAGCATAGCGTGTCAATTCAAATGCCTCATAACATACGAAGCATAAAGTTGGAATGCTTTGATTGACATCACATTATCTAAATACATTCCATCTATATAATGACGGGCTATTTTCTTACTTCCGATACTTGAAGCGTGTAATTTTTGTATGGACTCGTATATAATATGTAATTAGGTAATTTGTTGCTCTCTTTCTAATTAGGTAACTGGAAACGGCTCTAAAAATTTAGATACAGTTTTGTATTTAGATAGTGTTTTACTTTCTCAGAATATACGAGGGTGCGTTTTAAGTTCGCGAAATGGGGAGGGGGGGGGGGGTAAGGAATGGAAATAAAAATCCAAATTTATTTTTCCTTTTCAATATGTTTTTTTTTTATAGGATAAAGGTGACAAACGAGCACACAGTCCACCTGATGGTAAGTGGTTGCTGCGGCCAATAGACATCTACATCTATCCTCTGTTACAAATCAAAATATAGATGCGTTGTCACCCGTGAGGACTAAGATGGAATGCCTCATTTCCAGTAAAAAGGGCCTCCGGCCACCTGCACTCACCAAGCGAAACGCAGAGGTAAACCTCTACTTCACGCTGGTTTTCTGTGAGGTCGTGGTACAACCCCGGTTCGAGCCGGCCCATTCATGCGACAGCAAAAGCTGCCGCGTGGCTCTACCACTGTTCACCTGCTACCCTAACACATTTCTCGGATCTTTAAATTTACTTATTTATACCCTCAAAAAAAATGATTTGTCTTTGTCTAAAAATATGTTGAAGCTGCTTCCTTCACTTCTTCATCACTTAAAAACTTTTCCCACGAAGTCCTTTTTCTAAGTTTGCAAATAGATAATAATCACTGAGGGCCATGTCAGGACTATAAGGAGGGTGTGGCGAAATTTCGAAGCCCATCTTCTGCAGGGCAGCCGCATCGCAACATGGCACTTGTGAACAGGCGCGTTGTCGTGCAGAAGAAAGATTTCTTTGGTCTATTTTCCCTTTTCCTCTTTTTTTAATTGTTCTAGTATTGGAGCGTAGTAATTTTCAGTATGAAGACACCTTTATCTTTATTATTAATCAATTTTTCCTTCTTTGTAATTAATCAACGATTCCTTCTGAGTTCCAAAAGACTGTCACCATGATTTTCCCAGGAGATTGTGCCACCTTAAATTACTTGCTCTCAGACTCAGCTTCATGACGGTGAACCCAAGTTTCGTCACCATTAACAATTCGAGCCAACACTCCATCTTTGTCTTCCATACAGAGGTCCGAAAATGTACGAGAACACTCCACGCGCTGTTGCTTTTGAGGTGGCCTGAGCATTCTAAGCATCTATCTTGCGCTGACTTTAGTCATGCCAAGATGGTCATGAAGAATTTTGAAATTGGTTGTATCTGGTACTCTAACCATTTCTGTGAGCTGTTTTTTCTTTAGGTGGGCATCTTCTAATATTAATTTGTCGACTTTTTGAATAATTTCCGAAGTGGTCACCTCGATCGGCCTTCCTGGCTGTGGGTCGTCTTCAAGTGACTCTCTGCCTTGTGTAAAAAGTGTATGCCACTTGTAAACCATAGATTTAGTTAGACAAGAGTCTCCGTAAACGGATAACATCTCTTTCAGTATACTCTGAACTGATTTTCCGCGCTTGGTAAGGAAATTTATAACGGCACGGCACTCGATTTTCTCCATATTTCACAATTTCTTCCAGATTGACTTGTTTGGTTGTTGATAACTCAAAGACTAATGATCTAATTACAATAAAACCCGGAATTTATACTAATAATGAGTTGCTCAATTAGCACGTAATTCAGCGACGTCCTCACTTACCTACCTTTTCAGCGAACTTAAAAACGCACCGTCGTACCTGTCTAGATAGGTATCATTTTTTACCCTGAGAAAATTATTTTTAGTTAACGCCTAGTGAAGCTTGGTCGACGGATAGTATTGAAATAGGTGGTCGTATATTAAACTGGTAATTGAACGAAATATATTATCGAAATTTTTATTGCAATATTTCGATTAATATAAGACATGAAGTAGTAGACATGTTCATAATATTATGTTCTCACAGTGAATTTACAAAGACATTATTATTTATAATATGTTACAATAATTAAAATGTTTACACTAGTGCATTAGGTCACTAGAGTCTGTAATGTTACTGATAAATTTGGCTGAATAAATAAATAAATTAAAAATATAAGCAACAAACGATTTATAATTTCTCAAAATTATACTTCGTGATATTTATAAAATAATAAAATATACTTTAGTTAATTTCGATTATGTCACTCTGGTGGCTTTCGCGGTCATGAATCTGTAAAGTATTATCCGTAGTTGGCTTAGTTATTTAAAACGTAGTGAATATGATATTACTTTAAATCTTAAGTCGAATTGTGTCTATCATTATTTGATTGTAATTGTTTAATTGTTTTATTCGGTGTGTGTTTTAAATAATATCTTATTTCGGTTACAAACTATCATTATAAAACAATGAATTTGCGGAGTCCATTTTGGCGGCAAAATGATTCCAATTAAAACTACAGAATCGCATTGCTCGTTGATATACGAGTATAATGTTTACAACACTTTCCTAATGTTTATTTTTAAGGCCCTAAGTACGGGTGCAGTGCTTAAATTCTTGGATATTTAAATTAAAAAAAAATCACAATAACTGTCCATTTAACCCGCAAAGAAGAAATACAGGGTGACAGAAAAGGATTTAAATAAAGGTTTTTAATTGAACAAAACTGTAATTTGGCAACCCCTTATAAGAAAAAAATCCCCAAAGAGTACCTATCTTTGTCATATTTTGCAAAATTTCTCCAAAACGGCACAAGCTCTTCAATGCTTTTTATATTAAAAAGAGATCTTAAAAATACTAATATTTTTAATTTAAAGTTTTATTTTTATTCTCCACTTTACTCGAGAAAATATCATTTTTCCGCGAAATTGAATATATTCGCAGGAGTGTGCCTGCTCCGTTGCCCTGTCATCACCCGCGAGACCTGTGGCACTCGCACCTCGCAGTCCGTTTTCGGACATCATCGAGGGTGGACCGCACGTCGGTGGTGGAGCGACGTCGTTCAAATATATTTTAGTTTTTTAAGAGTTTATACTCAATTGTAAATATTTTTATGAATAGAAATACTTAATTTAATAAATATCTGTACATTGGTAACTCCAAATATTGTTTTATAAATAAATAAATTTTTAAAGTGTCCAAAGAAGAAGAAATTTTCGCGGCGATGTTGATTACATAAATTGAGAAAAGCAATTTTATATAATTAAGACGTGGAACGACCAACATGCACTCGTTACTTAGATTTCGATAGTTTTTAATAGCTATGTAATTTTATTGTTGTATAGTTTTATTAATTAGGTGATACGGAATTATTTAATTATGTATTACAATAAAACGCTGTTTTATGCGTATAACTTTAATAGAACATTAATGGGGAGGGAAATCTAGATTCATATACTTATATTTAGGTAAACTATTATAAAATTAAATCAAACAATTTAAATTAAATAAAAGTGTTGCTTCCCTAAATGCATAAAGAAAAAATATAGAAATTCTTGTGATTATGTTTTCTTTAAATGTTAGGCAAACCATCATCTGAAAAATATAATTTTTTAAATTGGAGAGAAGTTTCTCAGCGTGATAAAGTTAGAAATGAGGATATCTGCAACAGAACCAGAGTAACTGACTTAGCCCAACGGATTATTAAATTGGGCTGGCCATATAGCTTGGAAAACCGATAAACAATAGGAAGAAAGGTTCTCGAGTGGCAACCTCGTATCAGTAAGCCAAGTGCAGGGCAGCCTCCCACTATATGGAGGATAGACATAGTAAGATATGCAGGAAGTCGATAAAATAATGTTGAGTATAATAAGTACAATTATGTGTTTCGTGTTAATAAATCTATTGGGTTATTTAGATTTTTAATAAAATGATTTTACTTAAATTTAAATAATTTATTTTGCCCTTCTATACCAAGTAGCGATTTTTCTGTTACTCCTAAAGAATTTGACAGTGCTCGCTGAAAGAAATACACGTCATTACAAGATTTCTATGTAAAAGGAAGGCTACCGATAAGACTTCTTAAAAAGTTCAAATTTTTATTTTATTTGCTTAAATTCTAGACTAAAATAATGAAAGGATTTTTACCTGCAATAATAGTTTTCATAAAAAATAGCATAGACTTATAAAATTCATAAACACGGTCAATCAAACTAAAGATGATTAATTGTATTATAAAATATTTAATAGACTATTTCCAGTATACCCAAATATCATCATTAATGTATGAATTGCAAACTTAAAGGTTTTCAGATCAGATTGCTAAATATTAATTAACATTTTATGATAAGGTCATGCTTTTCTATAAAAAACTGTAAGAAACTTTAAATTACAAACCTCTAGGTTTGTCAAAAGTTTACTTTCTTGTGAAAAAGTGCTATTTAGAAATTAATAAAATAAGGTAACTAAAGTTTCTAAGTGTAAATAGGTGTAACATAGCAGGTATTATATTCATCGGCAACGGCCATTCATATTTGGGACAGTTTTCTGCAGCACTACGCCTACAAATAATTTCAAATAAGAAATACCAAAGCCAGCATTATTTTAACACGCTTTTATTAATTTGATATATATCTATGTAACGGAATTTATGAATATGATTTTCATCCCCTTCAAAACCTCACCGATTGACCGATGACAATTCAATAATTTAAATAATTTGTCCCATTATATTTGCCAGGATCCTCAGGATTTACGAATAATTGATAAAACAACTACGATTTCTGCCAGTTCAATCTAGTGTAAGCCGCGTAAGAGAACTTCGGTCCAAAAAACACGCTTTTGTAGTTTGCCGCACCAAAAAATACAAAATCAATAATAGTTTAAATAAACTAAATAAACACGCTTTTGTAGATAATCGAACTAAAATGTAGAAAATAATTTTCAATAAGTTTAAAATAAGAAAATAGTAATTAACAAAAAAAACATATTTTATTTTAAAAAAATTCTAAAAGTAGTAGAGTTGCGCTACAGCTTCTGCTGTAACATGGATGGACCGGCAACTTCCCGCCTTATACTAACGCTGTACGGGACAAACAGAGCGATAAAACCATGGCGACCCCTGCCACGCTATCCATGGACTTCTGCAACATCAAGGGACTTCACTCGCACCTAAACGCCAGCCTTGCTCTTTTTGACCGAGGAGCAGGTGCCCTCTCTGGCTGATACATCGTACCTGTCTTACCCTGGGTATAAATTAGAATACCTCTTTGTGACCCGGGCTGGATTTTGCGTATACGTCAGAGAGGATATCTGTTCTCGACGCCTCGGCAGTCTAGAGGATACGGACCTGTCCATACTTTGGTTGCACGTAGACAACCACGACCATCCCCGCGTCTACGGTTGCCTGAATAGGTCCCATATCAGTAATGCCGACACAGACCGGCTCTGCGACCACGTCCAAATGGCTACAGATTTCATGCTACAACAGATCCCATCTGTAGACATCGTAATACTTGGCGATTTTAACGCCAACCACGCTGATTGGCTCGGTTCACGTTTAACCGATCATGCAGGGAGATCTGTTTATGAATTTGCCTTGGCATAATTATGGTCTGACACAACTGGTTACTTCGCCTACGCGGATTCCAGATGTGGAGGATCATATACCTTCCCTGTTGGACTTTCCGCAGCCTCTCATTCGAACAGATATCAGATTTCCGTCGATATTGGTTCTTGGGACCATTGTCTGATCCGGAGTGTGGTGCCACTCACGCTCTCCTCGCGGTAACGTTCTGCGGGTTGCCGGTGTGTTTCGCATTACAGGTCGGCGGATTGGGACAAAATGCGGTCTTTCTTTGCATCATACGCATAGAGGCGGTTTTGCATCTCACCGGATGATCAAAGCGCTGTTGCTGACTGTGTCACCGATGTGCTGCTACAGGGAATATAACTATTTATTCCATTATCTGTGACACCTATCGGTGGCAGATCTCAGCCATGGTTTAGTCGCTCCTATAAGACTGCATTACGCAGTAAGCAGGAGTGTTTTCAGGCCTGGGCTGAGGCTTCGGCGGCTCGGGATGTAAGCACCAGTATGTTTAAGAGGTATAACTTCGGCTCCACGTCCTTCAAAAGTGTTATTGCAAGTGTTAAGGCAAAGTCAGAGCACATAGGCAGAATTGGCGAGACACATTCACCTTCCTTCGGGAACCCGTGCATTCTGGTCTCTCGCCAAGGCTGTCCAAGGGAATTTCTGTAAGCCATCACTACCACCTCTGCACAGGGAGAATGACTCACTGGCCCAGACCGCAAAAGAGAAAGCTGACTTTTTTTTTTTTTGCAAATGGCAAATCATTAAATGACGCCTTTCGCTCTGGGT
The DNA here is from genome assembly GCA_963668995.1 of Parnassius mnemosyne. Classification (NCBI taxonomy): domain Eukaryota; kingdom Metazoa; phylum Arthropoda; class Insecta; order Lepidoptera; family Papilionidae; genus Parnassius; species Parnassius mnemosyne. The sequence goes on from CAVLGL010000091.1 coordinate 25,663,066, forward strand.
GGAGCGGAAGGGAGTGTCAGACTTTTACTGACTAAAAACCATCCGCGTTCCTTAAGTGCCCTTACGTTCCGGAGCCGCGGTATCTCTTTCGAACAGCCCGCAGCCCCGGCAGGCGTCGGCCCTTGCGGGCCCCTTCACGCTGCTGACAGCTCTTTGAGGCGCGCGTGGAACAAAACGCGCCGTCGACACGGCCTGTCGTCGTTACACGGACGGACGGCGAGCTACCCATTGCTCGCCGTCCACAGGCCCGCGCCTACGGTGGCCGGGGGCCACGATGTAGCCCCCGACGCCCGGGGCGTCTAAAGCTGACCTTTAAGGCTCCCTTTTTGCGTCCAACTCGACTCTTAATGATGGATGGAACACACCGCCGACTATTCCGTAATGTGAGTGCTCTATTCCTGATGTGCGATTTACACAGTGCTCAGTACGCAAACCACTCCTCTCCCTTGACATACACAAGTCGAGTGGGCCTGACGGAATCCCGCCAATTTCGCTGAGGACGTGTGCTTCAGATTTGGCACCTGTTCTAACGCGTCTTTTTCGGTACTCCTACTCCCTAGGCGTTGTCCCAAATTCATGTAAGACAGCTTTCATGCACCCGATACCTAAAAGAGGTAACCGCTCTGATCCGTCCAGTTACAGGCATATCGCCATCACCTTGTTCTCGAAAATAATGGAGACCATTACTAACAGCCAGCTCATGCGGTACCTTGTGGCAAACCAGCTGATTAGTGTTTGCCAGTACGGTTTCCGTTAGGATCGCTCAGCTGGTGAGCTTCTTGTTTACCTAGCACATAGATGGGCGCAGGCAGGTCGTTAGTTTTGAAATAGCGAAGACTTCGATCGGGTCTGGCACAAAGCCTTTCTTTCAAATATTCCTTCCTATGTGCTTCCCGAGAAATTGTGCAATTCAATCACAAGCAAGGTCGTAGTAGACAGTGCGTGCTCCGATTACAAACTCATTATTGCTGGTGTTCCACAAGGCTGCGTGCTATCACCAACGCTGTTTTTTCTGCATATCAATGATATGTTGCAAACCGGTTACAAACATTGCTATGTAGATGACAGCACTGGTGACGCTCTATACACAGGCTATGCCAGTATTTCTCGAGAAAACGTGGCCGAGTACCGGAACAAACATGGGTCTGAAATCAAGACTTTGTTGAACAAAGTCTTGGATTGGGGGCGACTAAATCTAGTTCATTTCAATCCCCAGGAGACACATGTTTGCGCGTTTACCGCTAAAAAGAACCCCTTTGTCGTATCTTCTCAGTTTCAAGGCACTCCCCTTGTTACCTTAGCCAGTTATTCACCAAACCAGCGATTCAACAACTTATAAGTTGGCTCAACACTTGGCAAAAATATTGTCACTACTGAGAGGACACACCAGAGCACACACAAAGGATTCCTTCAATTTTGTTAGTAGATAAAATACCTACATCTCGCTGATAATGAAACTATGGTCAGTTTTGTTGTTCAGTTACTATTCACATGCACACCTATTGCAGACTGCATCTCAATTGAAACCAGGAAGCTAGAAGAATACAACATGGCCACAGAATATGCAGTATTACTAAAACACTGCCTTACATCTGGCTATCTATTGTGGAAGAAAGAGTTCTACAAGCAAGTAATCTACTTGCTTGTAGAACTCTTTCTTCGACGACTGCAGAAGATACAGGCGAGCGCATCGCCACACCATCTGGTGTGGCGATGCGCTCGCCTGTAACTTCTACTGTCGTCGACATATTCATGGAGGACTTTGAGGTGAAAGCTCTTTTTAGTGCTTCTGTAAATTCAAGATTCTACAAGCGATACGTAGACGATACTTTCACAATTTTACCATCTGACAAAGTAACTGCATTTTTAGACCACCTTAATTACATAAACTCTAAAATACAATTCACAATACAGTTAGAGGCAAACAATTCTTTAGCTTTCCTAGATGTTTTAGTCATTCAAAATCCTGATAATGCTATTGGTCACACTATGTGTAGGAAAAAGACCCATACCAATTGATATATAAATGGTGAATCGTACCATCATCCAGCACAGTTAGCTACCGTAGGAAAATCTTTGTTTCAGAGAGCACGAATGATCTGTCATCTGTGACAGAAAACATCTGGCTGGCGAGCTTCAGCACGTCGAGCAAGTACTGCAAGATAACAGGCTTCGGGTCCGGTGCCTACGTCACAGTGACCGAGTGAAGCTGGCCACAGTTGAGCTGAGCATGAGCCTGCTGTACTACAGAGGAGTCACAGACAAGGTTGGCTACATATTGAAGCGAGCTTCCATTAAAACATACTTCAAGCCGCCGAAGAACATTAGTCAATTTTTACCATCCGTCAAGTGTCTTATCCCTCTTCAAGATGCAGCATCCTATCAGCATGCAAAATCCTAATTTCAATAGAGAAGATGGATGAGTGCTTGGGATCCTCTAATTAATAAAATTAAATCCAAACCCAAGCATACCACTGCAAGACTTCAAGATACTCTAAGCTCAGTCTGCGTAGATCGGACCAAAAATTATTATTCAAAAACTGAAGGTAGCCGGGCTAACTATGTTATCGTGACGTCAAACACCTCATTCCCCTTCGTGACCATGGGTGCTGTAAAGCACACGAAACGTCGGGAATTAAAAAGTTAAATTAAACACGATAAAATCCGTAAAAATTAGTTTCATTTAATTTTGGTGTTTCCACGATCTCTCTTAATTTGTTGCAAGGATTAATGCGGGCAGAAATCCCAACTAATACGTAATCATTATTGATCCCGGCTTAGAAGGGCTTGATATAATTGAAGACAGGGTATTGTGATGGTTATTGCAATAAAGACTAAGTAACGGATTTACAGAAATCAACCCTGGACTAAGTCCGATATACAGAAACTATCTCGAACTAAATCTAAGCTTCACGATGTCGAGTTTTGGTCGTGATGTTACACAGATTTTGACATTGGGAAGATAGGGCTTTAACAGTGTATTAACAGTGATTAGATTATCTATGATATCACTGTAAATATAATGTAATGGCTTTGGTATAAAATTTAATATAAATTCAATTCAATTTTATACCAAAACCATGCTTTTGCTTTTTGAAAATCAATCCATTTTTTCTAACGGATCATTTGTTTTTTTTTTCGATTTCCCTACACTGCATGCTTTGAGCGCAAAGCGCGTAGGTATGTTCTACTAGCGCCTAAAAATCAAGATTCCAACGTTTTGCCTCATAAAATCGTATCTACCAATCACATTGAACATATAAATGATATAAAAAGCACATGATTGGAGAGATTAATGATTGTAAAACTTTTTTTTAATCGATTAATTGCTACTTTTACATAAAAAAGTGGTTTTAGTGGTATACGGTGTAGATTTATCAAGTCCGCGTGGAGTGGTACACTGCAGCGTCAACCGCCGTCGTGAGTGGATACTGTATCGGTTAATTTAAATACAAAATATTCGAAAAACCAAAATTTCATACATACTTGATTATTATAATAATCAGATATTTTTATTACAATATTTTAAAAGCACAGAATAAATAATAATAGTACGTACTAAAAGTAAGTAGAATGTATATATTTAAGTATATTTATACTTAAATACGTCTTGGACTTTATGGAGTGACCTGAATGATGATATGATTATCATATGAGCATTATGAGTCGTGCACTTTTGGATTTTCCAAACTTTTTTTTTTATTGAAGTTTGACATTAAATTATCAGAAAGTTGGAAGAATAAGGTTATTAGTGAAAACTTGTGTGCATTTAAACTACTTTAAAAACTTATGTATAATGTAATACATAGTTTTTAATGCGCTTAAGGCATGCACAATAGAATTTACAAATAGTTTTTTTATAACTATGAACTCTAAGAAAATTTATGCTTCTTTAATATTAGTTCCGACATGGAAACATTGCACCTCATACTGCTGCTAATATTAATGAAGTATACAGACCTAGCACTACCAACGATATAACTATGCATTATAGGTTCAATGACCGTTGTTGGGGAACTTTTTAAACATCACAAACCTCGTGACCTCGACAAGAAGAAGGTTCATAATTATTAAACTAAAGGCGATTGCGGAATTAAATCATCAGGTTTTGATGTTAGTGTAAAAATTACAAGATCATTTGCGACTTAGCTGCAGATTTCTGTAAAATAAAGAAGCTTTCAAAAAGTCCGCTTCCAAGCTTGCATCATATTTGAATCGGGATAGAACGGAGGGAGTTTTGAATCGAAGTATTAACTGCGATAGGAAAGATTATTCTAAACGACATTCGCAAGCCTTCATCAATGATTAGACCAAGGTGCTCATATCAAACACTACCTAAAGGAAATATTAGTCAGAGGAAGGGTATGGTGACGTTTATTTTAAAATATTCCGATTTTATCTTACAAAACGACCAATTCATAGGCAAAATCCTAATCGGTTTTTGTGGTAAAACTTTTTGATTATTTATTTAATGTTGCTTAAATTACTCAACTTTGCCTCAAGGGTGTCGTACAAAGAGATAGATAGCGGCATATCTATCTGCTTTACGCGAGACATAAAATACCAAGACGGGCGACGGGAAGTAGTTTGAAAAGTGCATTTTCCTGATAAAAACTAAAAATAATTGAAATTGCGGTTGTCTACCCGCCTGCCAAGCATGGCAACTATCGCAAAATCCCCCCCATGAGGTACTCTATAGGGGAGAATTTTACAGGTTGTAATAGATGGAAACGGATGGATGGTTGGGAGGCGGATTGATAATCGCAATACCAGACGTCGCGCACCTTTTTTATTTTATTTTATTTTATCAAACCAGCACACAGTCCACCTGAAGGTAAGTGGTTGCTGTGACCCATAGACATATACATCTATCCTCAATAAAGAATCAAAATGTAGATGCGTTGTCACCCGTGGGGACTAAGGTGGAATGCCTCTTCTCCAGTAAAAAGGGTCTCCGGTTCTCTACACTCACCATACAAAACACAGCAGTGTTAAGCTGTTATTTTACGCTGGTATTCTCTGAGAGCGTGGTCCTTCCCCGGTCGAGCCAACCCATTCGTGCTACAACTATACATTTAATATAGCTGCAGCATGGCTCTACCTGTGGCGCTGCCGCCTGTCACCGGTCTGCGTATATTCCGCCTTTACACGAGATGATCTTACAGCCATCAAGAAGCCATAAGATTTTGCTGGCATTTCCTCTTTTAACCCTGGTCGAAAACAGAGGGGTGTTATAAGTTTGTAATGTGTGTCTGTGTATCTGTGTGTGGTATCGTAGATTGTGAACGGATAAACCAACATTGATTAAGTTTTTTTCATTTGGAAGGTGTCTTTCTTAATCGAGAGTTTTCTTAGCTGTGAAGCAAGAAAATCTGTTCAGCCGTTTGAAAATCACCAGCTCATCACGTTTTGAGGGTTTTTTTAAACTTTTAATTTAAGGTATTATCATATATGCTCAGTGCTTTAGGTGTAAATTGTGAGCAAAATTACTTTACTTATAATGTTATAACTGTTCTATAAGTTAGGTTTGTTTACACTTAATCATATGTAAAATATGTTGATATAAGTATACGTTATCAGAATCAGTATTCAAACGTATAGAAATAACTTTAATTTAGAAAAAAATGTATTTGGAAACCAATGTGGCTTTAATACCACAAGTAAAGTGGAGGTTAAGTGGAGTCTTTGACAATACTCTTACTCCCTAACCAATGCAGAGGTATGTAAACAACTAACAAAAAATTTATTAAAATTTTATATAAAAAATTATGGTCAAGTTTTCTGAAGTAAAGTTACTTATAAACGTTTGTATACTGATTCTAATAACGCACTTCTTTCTTTAACTTTATTTGTACATTCTTACACGTAATTTGAACCACAGGGTTTTTGTTATATGTTGCATATAATCGTCGATGCATTTGTTAGTGATCATGATACCTCTGTACGAATTGATGGAAAGGTCATATTTACACAATATATTTTGTTTTTTTTAAGACCATGCCTCATAGTTGTGCTATGATCTGTAGGTGGGGTTGTAATTAATTTGTTAACAAATTATTTATTTACGAACCAAGATTACTCATCTTCACAACTTATATTGACTTGCGTGCCAAAAAAGAAAATTACAAAATTTGGATCTGATAGACACTGTGGTGGAGTGAATAATAAAGATTCTAATTACTTACACTATATAAAGACCGGAGCAAAATCGGAGTCAAGCTAATTGCGCCAACAACTGGAAAGTACAGAAGAACTGTCTATTGTTCTGCTCTAATATCAGTCTGTCAAACCAGCTAGTACATGTTATATGGAGTGCTCTGGTACTAACCGTGTCGTGACCGTGTATTGTGTATAGATAACTCGTGGGAGTTGTAAGAGGTGACAGAGAGAAGCAAATCTGAGAGATAGGCTGCAGCGTCTTCCAAATAGCAACTAAAAAATAAAAATCTGCCCCTGCCAGCCAATCAAAAAATAAATCACTCTATGGGGGAGGCCTAGGTTCAGCAGTAGACTTTTGAAAGGCTGTAACGGTAACGGCTCTGGTAGTGGTACTGGTAATCTCGTTGCTAGCCTAAATCATATAAGGTATTTATAATTCATTAAAGGAAATTAAAAAAAAAATTAATGGGTATTTATTTATTTTAATTTTTTTATATACACTGACCAGTTATAATCACTCACCGTCTAAATAAATTCTGGACATTTCTGTTTTAATGGCATTTCTTTGCTTGTCTTTATTTTTCAAAGTTTGAATAAGTTTTAGAACAGATATTCTAAATTCTAACTTTGAATCTTCTGAAAGTGATTTCACAGAAGATAGTACAGCTTTGAAGAACGATCTATCTTCGTCTTCTTCTTTCTCGATTAAATTTCCCAAAATTTGTAATGTACGGTTCTGTTCAACGGTGCTTAAGGAATTATTTCCTTCAGACGCTAAGAAATTTTCTGATTCCGATTTATTAGTGTCAGGTTCAAATATATCGTCTCCAACTTCTAAGAAAACTTCCTCTTGGTAATGCCCCATGTTTTCGTCGTTATCAGAATGGGAGTCTTCAGCATTTTTTAAAATATTAGAGATATTGTGATCTGTTTCCGAATTGTTTGAATCGCAATAAATAGGATCTAAAAATTTGAGTTGTTCAGCATATACGTATTTTTGCCGCTTGATAGAGGAACTTTTACATGTTTTTGCATATGCGTCTCTAATGTTGTACCATTTCTTTGTGATCTGTGACCCTAAAAGAAAAACAAAATATTAGTTACTGTGGTAGTCTTTTTCTGCATTATTAATGGATGTATTTCTGTCTTATTCTTTTGATAATTAGCAGTGCACTTATATGTTCCGATTTGAAGGGTAAAGAAAGTAAGTACAATCACAGGCTGAAAGGCATTCCATCTTAGTTCTCAGAGTGACAATGGATCTGCAGCCTTCTTTGTTTCCAGTTGTTTACAGGTATTCATTTATTTATTTATTTATTAAGGATAGCCAACAAATATTACACCAAATTCATTAAATACTTAAGCTACCATCTAAGATTTAAGCTAAATGCAGATTCAGTTACAGGCTGCCACGACTTGCAAATGCGAGTGTTTAATGTTTATTTAAAAAGTAATAAAATATAAAAAAAGCTAAAATAATGCAAAATTATTCCGTAATCAAACTTGCACCTAGAAGTAATTTTTTTGAATTTAGAGAGGCTATTTGAAAAAAATGTCTACGTCCGTTTTTTTCTGGAGCTTATTCTATTGTCGTTGCAACCTGTGCATGATCGCGTGGTGACCGAGATTACTTTTGGATCCCTTGGTAGAAAATGGTGTGTATTTTCCTTTCTGCGAGATTTTATAGGGTTAATCCGAAGCTATTCCAAGAGTCCAGTACAATCCAGAACACCTCTTACAATTTTATATAAAAACAAAGGATCTAACATAACCCTCCTATTTTTTAAGCTTTACATTTAGAATTTTTAAAGTCTATAGACGTACGTAGGCAACTGCTTAGCTAGACCGGATTGAAATGACACATGCGATAAAAATCTTTTTTTTCTGCACACGTTCTAGTCGCTTATCATACACTTCGTGGTGTGGTGACCAAACCGGCTGCAATACTCCAAAATCGAACGAACGTATGCGTTATATAATAAAACTTTAGTGGCTAGTTCATGCAGTTACCATTAGGTCCAATGTAAGTTTGTAGGTCACATTAGGTTTTTATAAAATATAATAGAAAATCTAACTCACCACATTCGACAATATTTTCTGAAACATATATTCTTCCTAAACAGGATTTTATGTCAAAATAAAACTGTTGCAATAATTGGAATTACTAAATATAAGTAATCATTTATGCCCATATATTACACAATAGAAATAGAACTAATTAACTACATCATAATTATCTTAAACTAATTTGATATAACGAAAGCGTGCTAACGTCATGGCGTGCGCTAAACAAAGAAAACATTCGTCAAGTGCGATCTGCTGCCACAAATTGAAAAGATACATATTATACGTGTAAAACTATTTGAAAAATATATATATGTAATATTGAATATAGCATAGACTTAGAATATTATGCCAGTATATTCTAAGTCTATGGAATATAGTATTTAAACTTAATGTATAGCAAAGTAAACAGTTTATTTTTGTATTGAGAATGGGCCCAACAAAAAAAAAAAAACACATGTCGATTTATTCCTTATAACCAATTGATTACAATAGTTATGTTAGTTTAACCGTATCTAACGGGAATACTGAGAAATTAACAATTAAAATATGAATATTACAATAACCTAAAAACAAACTAAAAGCGCTTGCCTAGTAGTTTTCACCGGTATTATGAGTTAAAATAGTGCATTGGTCAATAATTAATAGTATAAAAGAAAGTTGTAGGTACATTCAGCATTTATAGATAAATTAAAGTTGATGGAATTTTTCTTAGTGGTTCCTTCTTCTTTATAAATAAGTACGCATTTTTGTATATTACATTAGCCAATTCACGAATATCAAAAGAAATGTTTTGGTCAGATTTTATGATTCCGGTAACATTTTCATAAAATATTTAGTCCGTTTACTGTAAATTGGTATCTTTTTATGTGTAATAAAATAAAGTTACATTAAAGTTTCTAGTGGGCCCAAAAACAATTGTTTCCTTTACTTATCTTACCAAAATTCCACTCCTGATAGGTATCCTACAGATATCCTCATAAACTGCCTCGTAGGGTGATATTTCCCATAGTTGTCACGCTTGGTATTCAGGTTGGCGACTGCAAACATTTTTAATATTTTGAGTTGATAACAGGAAAATACTGCTGTCCATCTCCTGTGGGATGATATGGGGTAGTGTCATCCCTTGCACCACCACTACACGGTATAGGTAAAAATATTACCAAATAAATATTGCTCTGCCTCTTATGATGAATTTCACGAACCTACGAGTGGTTCCATCCTAATCCTAAAGCGCGAATATTATTAATCTAATGATTTAGATTATTAATCGAAAATGGATGAAATTATTTTATTTAGGCCCTTATAAATCTCATTCTATATATTCGATGGGCCACAGTATTCACTTACAAGGAGGTGGACTGTGTACTTACTTGTTACCTATAATTATATAAAATAATATGAAATATATTCTTACCAACATCTATTTGTTCGGATTCCTGTAGCTCGTGAAAATTTGGCTCAAACATCTTGTACACTTCTTTCCAAGCTATTTCTCGCTGCGCCCTGTCTCTGTAACTTATGCTCCTTCTGTCCCATAAGCATCTTTTACCTTTTACCGCCTCAATAAGTTCCAATGTTGCCACGTTTCGTTTGCTACTATTTGGAGTGGACTGCATATATCTCTTTCTTTTCTTTTTCGACGAATTAAATGATCCGTACCAAGTCTGAAAATTTCAAGTTAGTACATAAACGCAAGAAAGGTTCCCGAGTGACAGCTTCGTGCTGATAGACGAAGTGTAGGGTGGCCCCCATAGTGGCGACCTGGTAAGACTTGCAGGAAGTCGGGTGGATGCAGGTGGCTCAAAACCGTTCAGAAAAAGCGGTACATTACCGCTTTCAATCTACGTGGAGTGGATACGGTGGTTAAATACAATGAAAATTCAAAAGTTCCGGTTTAACTACTCTCTACTACGAGTACTAACTACTTTAACTCTGAGTCAGTAATTTTTATCCTTTTATTTTTACTTTATATTTTTTTAAACGTAATTTCCACTAAAAATCGAGGATAGATTATATATGATATATGGCATATCATTCAGTTATCATCAGGTGAACTTTGTACTCGTTTGTCACTTTTATTTTGTGTCTAGAAATCTTCTCAGTCTCTTGCTTTCAAGCAGCATTGTGTCACTTACTGTTTCACTTTATATGCTCTTTCAATGATCAACACGACACCTATATCATCAACGACAAATCATCAAATAGCATAAAATTGTGTTTTACTGCTACAAAATCGGCACCGTGTCGTTTAATTAAAAGAGAAAAAAACTTTTAGAATATCGGTAATGATGAGGTATGTCGGGGACGACATATCGCTATTGATATTTGACAATGAAAATACATTTTTATTTCAGTCAGACTATGTGAATGAACGAATAAATAGTGCACATGTGCTTGCGCTCTCACTGTTGACCTATAATCCTGTCCTCTGCAGATGGTTCATCTCGCCCCCCCCCCAACACATAAATACTTGTGTCTTACTTACATCGGAGTCCGGAGAATTTCTTGATTCAGATTTTTTAGTTTTAGTTTCAGAATCATCTTCCTCAACTTCTATAAAAATCTCATCCTGATGTTTCGACGAGCTGTCTTCGTTATCTTCTGCAGAGTTACTGTCTTCTACGTTCGAGTTATTATGGTTCTTTTCAGAATTATTGACATCATTATAAATTGAATCCATAAAACTGAGTATTTCAGAATATACATAATTTCGTTTACCACCACCAGTTTTAAAACATTTTGCATACGCATCTCTTATGTTGTACCATTTTTTCGTGACTTGGGACCCTATAAAATATAAAACTAAGTAAATACAAGTAAGTGGGAAAAAAGCTTCTCGTGTTACAGCCTCGAACTGCAAAACTGCTAAGTAGAGCATCCTCCCACTAAATGGTATGACAACTTTATAGGAAATACAGGACTTCTATAGATATAGTTGTTTCAGGACCGTAAATTTGTTTTTGTGGCAATATTTGGGGGAAGTTTAAGTTTAACAATGGACTTGTGATAATGATGTATATACGTAAGTCACTAAATAAATTTTAAGATGCTCGAAATTTAAAAATGGAACACACCCGTGTTATATGTTTCTAAAAAGCAAATTTATTAAAAAATAGAACTCCATAAGCCAATTGCTCAATATTGAAACTCTAAGTCACCCACCCTACAGCCCTGACTTAGCTCCTTGTTATTTCTTTTTGTTCTCAATAGTCAAAGAATATAAAAGGCAAGTTTTTTTCAAGCGCTGAAGAAGCCGTGGCGACCTACGAAGAAGCGATTTCCGACCTGTCAGATCAAGACTGGCAAAAGTGTTTTCAGAGTTGGTTTAGTCGAATGGAACTTTGTCTGGAGCATGATGGAGAATATTTTGAAAAGATGTGGAATAAATATTTATAGTATCTAGAATACCTTTTTTATATCTCAAAACTTTTTGATCACTCAATAATCATTTCTAAAGTGAAATAACCGAACTTTTGGATATCGCAACATGCGTTTATGGGAAAACCCCAAAAAAAAAATGGCTTTTGACAAATAGAAGTACGACAGGCAAAACTTCTTTTTTGCCAAACGAGGAATAAGGGTGACAAATGAGCACACAGTTCACATGATGATAAGTGGATACTGTGGCATAGACATCTACATTTATTCTCAATTAAGAATCAAAATGCAGATGCTTTGTGACTCGAATTCAAATTCAAATTCATTTATTTATTTGTAAATACAGTAAGTTAGGTGTTCGTAAAATTTACATTAGGTATCGTATATTCTACCACAGTGTGGTGTACAAATATTCATTACGATATTGTCAATAGAAGCAAAAGTAATATTTTTAAAATTGATTGCACATTATAAAAAAACCATAATCATATGTGTATGTAGTATTAAATATTCAAAAGTGAAAAGCATTGTGCAATGATACCCATGACAAATAATACATTTCGTAATGACGCCTTTACGTCTATATTGAGAAAAAAAAAGAAACTGAAGTAAATAAAAATGTCATCTTTTCAAATTATTATTACTATTGTTTAAATACACGAGTCAAAAATAAATACTGCATCTTAAGCTAATGTCACTAAATAAACTATATATATATATATATATATTTAAAAAAAATACAAATTAAAAATGTCGATGTCATCGGGTTATCCCGTTGTAATATGTCAAATATATAATACATGGTATGTCAAATCAAATACAAATATTATAATTATGTAATTTCTATGTCATTAAGATATTCATTAATAGAATAGTAAGATTTATTAATTAATAATGTTTTTAATGATTTTTTGAAGGTTTGTATATTATTTATTTTCTTTATATCATTGGGTATTTTATTATAGATGGGTATGGATAGGCAAAATATACTTTTTCGCATTTTTACTGACTTTGATTATTGAACTTTTAATCTTAGGGGATACCTTTTATTATTTAAATTTTCAAACAATGATAGGTTTCTATAAACAAACACAGCCGTCTCATAGATAAAAAGACAGGGAAAAGTTAGAATTTGCAGCTCTTTAAAATGTGGTTTACAGCTGTCTGTCCAGTGTAGATTTTTGATTGCTCGAATGCACTTTTTTTGAGCTTTGAATACCTTTTCCCGATCCACTGAGTTTCCCCAAAACATAACACCGTACCTAAGTGTTGATTCAACGTATCCAAAATATGCTATACGAAGTGTTTGCGTATTTGCTCTTTTATTTAATCTATACAAGGCATATGAAAATTTATATAATTTACTGCAAACACTATCGACCTGTGCCTTCCAGTTCAGTTCGTCATCAATGATAATTCCTAAAAAATTAGTTTCTATCGTTTCATGTATTGCTGAACCTTTATAATGAATATTAATACTTGATAAACTATATTTTTGCCAATTAAATTTCATAATTTTTGTTTTCTCTAAATTTATATTTAAGTTATTTTTTACGAGCCAGTCAATTATAAGACCAATGGAACTGTTAATCTCAATTTCATAGCTTTGGGTATTATTTCCTTCATAAACGACCGTACAGTCATCCGCAAATAGGACCATAGATTGTTGTATCACCGATGGAAGGTCATTAATGTACAAAAGAAATAGAAGAGGCCCCAAAACGCTTCCTTGTGGAACGCCATAGTACACACTCCTGACGGACAAGATGGAATACCTCGTTTCCAGTTAAAAAAGGTTGGTAAAAACGTTTGATACATTGTCCGTCAATGCGCCTGCTAATCGAGACGATTAAAGTCTATTCACGCTGGAATGAATAAGAATCATATCAAGTGTGGATTCATTCATGAGCCTTAATGAAAAACAATCATCTATCGGACTAGGAAAGCCTAAAAAACTTTTTTTGTATACTTGCCTCTTACGCTACTGACGAAACAAAACAGGGTGAGAACTTCTTACGTCCGTTTCTACTAATAATATCTATTTATCCATCCATTATAGCCTATCAAAAGGCCTCGGCTGGATATATAGGTCTTTTCCATTAATTGCCTTATAGGGCAGATATTAGACATGATTATCACGCTCGGCAGGAGGTTTAGTATCCGCAGTTTTTCCATCTTCTGTTTCATTTCCCTCTGCTGCTTACGTAACCCACGCGATGATATGGGAATGTGGATTTTCTTAAGCAGTAACTTTTGTAAGTGTTGGAATAAATGTCTTTATGTATGGGCTTTATTGGGAGGCCTATGGCCATCTGTAGACTTTTAATAGACTTTAAAGGTAACTGTAGGTCAAGAACTAAGCACTCGCAGTAAATTTGACAGCGCTCGATTCGCACCGATACCAACCAAATTGTAAGTGCTGATATAATCGTGCTCAGCGGCAAAGAAAAACCTTCATGTCTGAGAAATAAAAATATGTCAAAGTTGATAAACATAAATTGACAACTCGGTAAAGACACATTAGAAATGAGAGGAGACCTGTGCTTAGCATCTTTAGGGACGTATACAGACTGTTATATTAGTCTAAAAAGTATAAATTTCAAAGATAATATTACCGATTTCAGCTTGTTCACTTTCCTGCAGCATGTCGTAATTTGGCTCAAACACTTTATACACTTCTTTCCAAGCTTGGTCTCGTTTTATCCTATCCTTGTAATGTATGCTGTTGCGGTCCCACAAGCATCTCTTTTCCTTCATTGTATTAATCAGGTCCGTTGTCGGCACTTTCAATTTGGTATTTGTGATGAATGCCATAGTTGACTTCTTTCTCCTTGAAAATTACCTCAGCAAAGCTGCAATTTGAAAAATGAATAAGCCTGTTACCAAGAAATCAGTGGCAATATCAAAACGTAGTAGAGATATGCTGCAGTGTACTATGATTGCGAACGGACTTCTAGACGGGACAAGAGTCCTATCACAAAGTATGCTGCCGCTGAGTATACCTAATAATAATAATACAACTTTATTAAAGGAGATGTATGAAATTGGGTGCTTGACATCGTTCGTAACAGTTATAAAAAATATGTAGGTAATAAAACGATAATTTGTAAGCATAAATAAATGATTTTTATTTCTGTAATACTTGGGACAATTATAAAAGCATTTTTTTTAACTAAAACGAATGTTAATGCTTTTACTATAGCAATAACGAAACGTTTTGAAATACATTTCTCTATTTTGTCAATAGATAATAAAGGCTATTTTTATAAAAAATTAGCCTTCATTATCAAAGAAATCATAATATTGAAACATTGAGACGAATCTGGAGAGATTAATATTAAATAAAAGATATATATTTTGAAAAAATGTTGAATAGGCTATGCTATTAAACTAAGAAAAAAACGTTTGAATATTATTTATTTATTTAAAACTTTCTATTACTAATAATATGTGTGTAATAAAAAGTTAATATGCGAATACTAAAGAAAAATAACAAAACTAATTGTAATATATGAAAATAAAATACATGAGATATAAATGGTACTTCACAAAAATAAAAAAAAACATATATGTCCGACTGACTTGTTCCGTCCTGTATACGGACGCAAGATTGACCCACACTGATATTCAGCTAACAGATTTCATATTATCGGTAAACCATCTGAGCGAAAAATTGGCATGGACGTTATTTCATCATTGCAATGACTTTCGGCGAATATTTTAGTTCAGCGACTTGCCGCACAGCATTTATAGGTCGTTGTTTCTCGGCGTATATAGGCGCTGTGTATATTCTTTTCACTTCTTTTCTCCATATTTTACTCCGCGTATCTTGCTACCGTATATTTAAAATATTTTTAAAGTTTTTATCAACTCAATTAGATGATTTAACTACTTCCGCAAAGTAAGCTCCCGATATGGGCTGAACGGGGAAGTAAAGATGAAAGGGGGCGGGAGGCTCTTACGATTCGCGCTTAGGCACGTGGCGAATATTTTGTTTATTAGCTTATGGTCGCTGATCGGTCATTTGGAGTCCGCTTGGAGCGGGCGCTGCTTGATCGTAAAAGTGAAGTGAGAATTTTGAGATCGTCTTGTTTTTTCTTTAGTTTGAATTGTATATTTGCTGATTGTACTGATTTCATTAAAAACCAAAACAATATCTGATTAATACTATTTTTATTTATTTTTTTCAAAATGCGTTGTCACACATGAGAAGGTTCCTATAAAAACAAAAATAGAAGTTCTTAAAAAGAACAAAAATAATAGAAAACATTTATCTTGCAACTCCTCAAGCTCCTCAAAGTACCTTACATATTGATGAAATAGAGAAATAACTTGTGTGTAACCAAGGTAGGCCCGAGGTTGCAAATTGGGAGCAGGGAGACGTGCAGAGAGCCAAGCGTAAAAGCGTTTTTAACAGTGGTAGAGCCACGCGGCAGCTTTTGCTTTCACACGGATGGGCTGACCCGAACCGGGGTGGTACACGACCTTATAGTCTACCAGCGTGAAGTAGAAGTTTACTTTTGCTTTTCACCTGGTAAGTACTTGTGAACGGAAGCCCGATTCCCCCACCCCCCTTAACATGGTAGCGGAGATAAATAAAACACTACTCCAGGAGGGTTTGGTGACGGAGATCCCTCGCTGAGCATCCACTGTTTTCAACACCTCGGCAGTCTTGAAGGTATGGACTTGTCCATTCTATGGCTGCGCGTAAACCGCGACAAATATCTCCGTGTCTACGGGTGCCTCTATAGGTTCCATATAAGTAATACCTACACAGACCGACTCATCGACCACGTCCAAATGCTGCAGACTCCGGCTACAACAAGTCCCATCTGGAGAGATCTTGATTCTGGGTGATTTTAACATCCACCACTTGATTGATTCCCAATTAACCGATCATAGATGTGTTTATGATTTTGCCTTGGCATATGGTCTCACAAAACTGGTTACTTCGCCTCCGCGGATCCCAGATGTGGAGAATCATGCACTTTCCTTGTTGCACCTTCTGTCGATCTTCATCCGGACGGATATAGGTGTCCGTCGATGTTCCTCTTGGCTCTTCGGACCATTGTCTGATCCGGAGTACGGTGCTACTCACACTATCTCGCGGTTGTATTCTGCGGGTTGCCGCCGTGTTAAGCACCTATAGGTTGGCCGATTGGGATAAGATGCGGTCTTCTTTTGCATCTTACCATTGGAGTTGGGTTTGCTTTTCACCGCATAATCCCAACGTTGTTGCTAAGTCTGTCGTTGGTGTGGTACTCCACGGAATGGAACTTTTTATTCCATAATTTGTGGTGCCTATCAGAGGCAGAACTCGGCCATGGCTTGGTCACTCCTGTAAAATTGCATCACATCTGGTGTGATGCAATTTTACAGAAGTGTCTTTTGCTGCTTATGCAGGAGTGCTACTGGGCCTGGGGTGACGCATTAACGTCCCGGAATGCAAATACAGGCGTTCTTAAAAAGTATAATTCTGCCTCCAGGTCCTTCAAAAGTGTCATTAGCAAGGCAAAGTCAGAGCGCATCGGTAGAATTGGTGAGAAACTAGTTCGAATTCCTTCGGGTACACGTGCATTCTGGTCTCTCGCCAAGACCGTCCAAGGGAACTTCTGTCAGCCATCTCTACCATATCTGCACTGGGAGGATGACTCACTGGCCCATGCCGCAAAGAAGAAAGCCAATCTGCTAAGCTTTGCGCCCAACTCGACTATCGATGACGGGGGGAAACACGACGCCAACCATCTCGCGATGTGAGTGCTATATGTAAGAGGTACTGTTTCCACTGCGCTCGGTGCCGAAAGCACTCCTCTCCTTGGACTTTCACAAGTCGAGTGGGCCAGATAGAGTTACTCCCGTTGTGCTAAAGGCGTGTGCTCCGGAGTTAGAACCGTTTTTAACGCTTCTTTTCCGTTACTTCTACTCCCTAGGCTTCGTACCGAACTCATGGAAGATAGCTTTGGTCCACCTGATGCCTGAAAAAGGCGACCGCTCAAACCCGTCTAACTACAGGCCTATCGCCATCATCTCCTTAGTCTCCAAAATAATGGAATACATTATAACTTGCAGGCTCATGAGGTATCTTGAGGCTTCAGCTGGTGATCTTCTTTTCTACCTGACTCATAGATGGGCGGAGGTATTAGAGTCCAAGGAGGAGGCATTGCTCGTTAATTTGGACATTGCGAAGGCCTTCAATCGGGTTTAGCATACAGCGTTTCTTTATAAGCTCCCTTCCTATGGGCTTCCCGAGAAATTTTGCAATTGAATCACCAGATATCTTGTATATCGGAACACCAAGGTCGTAGTAGACAGTGTATGTAACGATTACAGGCGTATTAACGCTGGTGTTCCACAAAGCTGTGAGCTATCACCAACGCCGTTACTTCTGCACATCAATTATATGTTGCAAACTGGACGCTATGCGGACGACAGCACTGGTAATGCTTTATACACCGGCCGTCCCAATATTTCTCAAAAAAAATATAGCCAAGTACCGGAACAAAACTGTGTCTTAAGTTGAGAATTGTTGAACAAAGTCTCGGATTGGGAGCATTCCTAATTGCAGATGGTAGAAAAGTTTTAAGGCAATAGAGAGAACGCAGAGTATGGGTGGCTTTCTGGTAAATGGTCGTTGCTTGGTCTTTCCAACTCAAAGTGGAATCAATTAATAAACCTAGATCCTTCACAGTAGAACACAATTGAATCTCAATACTGTTAAAAAAGATAGGAGGTAGAGCTACTGTTTTCAATCTCTGAATCATCCGACGGCTACCAATTATTATGGCCTGATACTTCGAAGGGTTGACCATTAGGCCAAACCAAATTGACAAAGGTCCCTGTTAATTTTTCTTATCTATTTTTTAAATGGAATTATGTCCACCGCTGTAGAAATATTGTCAATACTCACTTGTGTGTACAATTGCAAGTCATCGGCTTACAGATGATACGCAGACTGAAGGTCTTGGGTAATGAGATTAATAAATATAGAAAACAACAAAGGAGATAATATGCCGCATTGAGGATCACCAGCATGTATGTCAAGTCAGCTAGATGACAGCTCATCGATGCGAACCGACTGTTGGCGCCCTCGGCGATATGATGAAAACCAATCCAGTGCTTCGGGTGAGACTATAGAAAGGGAAAGGATGGAAATTAGGATGTCATAACTGATGGTATTAAAGGTGTTAGAGAAGTCAACTAAAACCAACACAGTGACCTTAGTGTCCTCTATGCCTGCCTTAATATCACCAGTTTCAGGAGTGCAGAAACGGTACTATGACCGGGCCTAAAGCCAGACTGCAAGGGACTTAATAAGTTATTACAGGAGATAAACTGCGAAAGTTGCTTGTGGACACAGGCCTCAAGAACCTTGGATAAGAAGGGAAGGATGGATATAGTTCGAAAATTATTGCGTAAAGTGAGATTTTGGATTTTTTGTAAGGGAATAACGTAGGCCTTACGCCACATTGAAGGAAAATCGGAAGTTAATGATGTGCGAGATAACTGGGAGGATATGGTGAAGTATATAGATAATCATCAGTCGGATGATGTTGTCGCAACCTACAGCATTAGATTTATTGGAAAGGATTGTCTTCTTGATCTCATCCACAGCTACTAGAGAAAACTGAAATAGATCAATGTCGGGACGACGTAAATACATTAAGTGTTCAAGAGTAAGACGCTTGGTCTGGTGATGAAGAGGACTGTTGGAGACAAAATGAAAATTAATATCATTCAGACCAATCGTCCCATGAAACTCACAACCTTACTTATATAACTTCTAGATTTAGCAGGAGAAGAAGATGCGATGTTACTATGAATAAATCGGCTTTTGACGTTGCGTATCATATGAGTGCACCGATTCCATGCAACTTTATAAAGAGTCCAGTTTTGATCACATCGATCTTTTCTAAATTTGGCGAAAGCCCGATCCCTACGTCTCATCGCAATTCGAACCCCAATCGTCATCCAGGACGCAAGGGGACGCTTAAGCATAACTTTTTACATTGGAGCATGTACATCATATAATCTAGGGATAGCTTCATTCAAAGCCCCGACCTTTTCGTCCACAGTGGGTGCAGAAACCACGTTGTTCCAGTTTATTTCCGAGGCATCCGTACAAAGCTTTTCAATATGCAAGTGACCAAAACAACGCATGTGAAGAGTTTTAGCCGGAGGTTTAGGAGGTTTTAGGATGTAAGAAAGGAAAATGTGGTTATGATAGGAGAAAGCAGGTGCAAAGTGTTGTCCGTGGGAGAAGACAAGAGAAGAAGCAGAGATAAGGATTAAGTCAAACCAGGTATCCTCTACATCAATATTGTGGTGAGCGGCTTGTAAGGGTAAAACTTGGAGGCCAACAGATTCGACAATTTGAAGGAACTTAGAGGAACGGTTTGAGTGCGGAATCAGGAGGTCTGTATTAAAATCGACCATGATAATGTGATGTGAGTATTCGGACCCCAAGTACTCCAGAATCGTTTCAAGACTGGAGAAGTAATCGACAGAAGGAAGACAGTAGACAGCACCAAGTATCTATTTAGCTCCTTTTACGCAAACTTCAAGAAAAATAAATTCTGCAGATACAGTATAATAGGGGGAAGAAGAAGCTAGAATTTTATAAGAGAAGTCGCAACGAAGATATATATAGCGACCCTAACCCCTCTCCTATCAACTCGATCGTTGCGTATCAAACTGAAGCCAGAGCGAGGGTAAGAGGTAGAAGAAAGATGGAGCTTAAACCAAGTCTGCGAAATCAAAACGGCATGGATATCAGCATTAGAGAAAGCCTCAGTCAGATCTCTGTACTACCTAGGTACGCTTTGTGCATTCATTTTTTTTTATATTTTTTTATAGGAGAGGGGGCAAACGAGCATGCGGCTCACCTTATGGTAAGTGACTACCGCCGCCCATGAACAACCGCAACACCAGGGGAATTGCAGATGCGTTGCCGGCCTTTTAAAAAGGAGTAGGCTCTTTTCTTTAAGGTCCCAAAGTCGTATCGGTCCGGAAAAATCGCTGGTGGTAAACTATTCCACAAGGAAGTTGTGCGAGGAAGAAAACATCTTCTAAATCGCACATTGGTGGACGGCCAATCATCCAGATGGTGTGGATGGTATCGGGAGTTCTGCCGCGATGTGCGTTCGTGAAATTTGGCGGCTGGGATTAATACGAACAATTCCTCAGAGCACTCCCCATGGTAAATGCGAAAGAAAATGCTAAGAGATGCAACATCTCTTCGCAGTGACAATGAGTCGAGCCGATCGGAAAGGACTCGGTCGTCGACGATTCGAGCCGCTCTGCGCTGGATGCGGTCAAGTGGAAGGAGCTGGCACTGGGGAGCCCCTGCCCAGAGAGGTAAACACGCAAACTTGTGTCTTCTGAGGATTAAACTGGACTAAATTTAGTCGCCCCCAATCCGAGACTTTTTCCAGCAAAGACTCGACTTCAGACACAAGTTTGTTCCGGTACTCGGTGACGTTTTCCCGAGAAATATTGGCACGGCCGGTGTATAGAGCATCACCAGTGCTGTCATCCGCATAGCAATGAATGCTACCGGCTTGCAACATATCATTGATATGCAGAAGAAACAGCGTTGGTGATAGCACGGAGCCTTGTGGAACACCAGCGTTAATAGGCTTGTAGTCGGAGCGTGCACCGTCTACAACGACCTTGATGCTCCGATCTGCAAGAAAGCTGGTGATTCAATTGCACAACATCTCGGGAAGCCCATAGGAAGGGAGCTTCGCAAGAAGCGCTTTGTGCCAAACCCGATCGAAGGCCTTCGCAATGTCCAAACTAACGGCCAATGCCTCCCCCTTGGACTCTACTGCCTCCGCCCATCTATGAGTTAAGTAGACCAGAAGATCACCAGCTGATCGACCTCGACGAAAACCGTACTGGTGGTCACTAATCAGCTGGTGATCCTCAAGGTACCGCATGAGGTGGCAGTTTATAACGGATTCCATTATTTTGGAGAACAAGGGGGTGATGGCGATAGGCCTGTAGTTGGACGGGTCTGAGCGGTCACCTTTTTTAGGGATTTTATAGGGAGTAGGAGTACCGGAAAAGACGCGTTATAACCGGTGCCAACTCCGGAGCACAAGTCCTCAGCACAATTGGGGGGATTCCGTCAGGCCCACTCGACTTGTGGATGTCAAGGGAGAGGAGTGCTCTGCGAACCGAGCGCTGTGAGAACCACACATCCGGCATGGAGCACTCACACCGCGGGATGGTCGGCGGTGTGTTCCCCCCGTCATCAACAGTCGAGTTGGACGCAAAAAGGGAGCCTAAAAGGTCGGCCTTCTCTGTGGCAAACATTAAACAAAGAGTCGGATTTATCGAATTTATACCGCACAAAATCCCCTAGCGTTTCAGTAATAGAGCAATAACTGTCATTTGATGAACAAAACTCGTTGGCAGAAAGAAAATAATCATCATCGAAACTCATCTATATGTAATAGAATATAAAATAAACAAATAATATAGACCTAAATGGTAAGAATAAATAATATAGTATAATTAAAATTCCATAAAGTAAAAAAATAGTAATAATTTCGATTGCCAAACTGCCATCCCTGCACCACCCACTAGCTAACACGGTCAAAAATTAAAAGACAAATGTAATACACAAAGCACTAAAAATAAAAATGATTTGCAAGACAACTACAACTAGGCTACATTAAGATTACTGATAATAAATAACAGAACTTAGAACAATTGAAAAGTATCATAGAGAAGTATCTCATAGACGACATATATACTGTGTCCAAAGGACTTTGTATCACTGGTCATATATTAATAAAAAAAACCTTCCCAGCGACAAAATTAACTTGAACTATGCACTTGCTACAGATCTATTAATCTATGGACAAAACATAAACAAAAGCAAAAGACAACATCATTCAAAAACAAAATACAACTTAACCTAAAATGTAATTAAAATTTAAAGTTAATATGTACAAGTTTTAATAAATGATGTAAAAGGTATTTTAAACATGTATTATCTGACACGACTGAATAGTCTTTATGGTCATTGATCATTGCCTATCCCGAAGGAGACTTATCTTGATAACTTCGACTTTGAACTTGTCATTGTCATGCGCATTTGGCATTATGGCTGTGTTTGTGGATAGATTTCGTGGTTTTACTTTCGTGGATTTATTTAACTTGACCCTTGACTTTTGTCTCGAATTACAGGACAGTAGGTTGCGCCCCCATAATGACAATAATGTGGTACTTGGGTAATGAGAAGGATAGAACAGACAAAGTACAGCCTCCGGCTGCTTTTCTTTATTTATAATTATTAATAATTTATAATTATTAATTAAAAAGAAAATAACAAAAAAATTAAAACAGGCTAAGTTTTATTGTATATATACTTATTATTATTATATGCCGTGTAGTGGCGGTCAAGAATACCACTACCCCATATCCTCCCGTGGGTGTCGTAAAAGGCGACAAAGGGAAACAGGCAGGAGATGGGCAGCAGCATCTTCCTGATAATAGCCAAAATTACAATAAAAAAAAAACTGCGGTTGCCAACCCGCTCGCCAAGCGTGGCAACTATGGCAAATACCCCCCTATGAATGTAACAAAGAGACGGCCCCCAGTCCCCGGCGGCCCCGCTATTCCTGGCTATGGTGGCGACCATGGTAACGGCGGGGCAGGGGGTGCTAAGAATCTCCGGTGGAGGTTCGGTTGCCACCTTAAACGACTCGACCTGGCAACGTACAACGCACGCACCCTGAGGACTGACGAGAAGATCGTGGAGCTGGAAGAAGAGATAGACAAGTTGCGCTGGCATATTATAGGATTATCCGAAGTCCGAAGAGAGGGGGAGGACAAGGTAATCCTCGAATCCGGCAACTTGCTCTATCACCGGGAGGGCGACCATCTGTCCCAAGGAGGTGTCGGATTTATCGTCCACAAGTCTCTCGTTAACAACGTTGTAAAGATCGGGAGTGTGTCGACGAGGGTTGCGTACCTTATACTCAGAATCACCAAACGGTATTCGCTGAAGGTCATACAGGTTTACGCACCAACCTCGGCACACCCCGATGGGGAGGTGGAGGAAATGTATGAGGATATCTCTAGAGCCATGCATTCCTCCAAAACCCAATATACGGTGTTAATGGGAGACTTCAATGCAAAACTAGGCACAAGAGAGAACGGTGAGCTGAAAGTAGGGAAATTTGGAATAGGGCAACGGAACCCAAGGGGCCAGCAGCTGGCCGACTTCATGGAGAAAGAGGGACTCTTTATGATGAACTCTTTCTTCCAGAAGCGGCCCCACAGGAAGTGGACCTGGTCGAGCCCCGACGGTTCGACAAAAAATGAGATTGACTTCATTATGACGACCAGACGACAACTGTTCAGTGATGTCTCCGTGATCGCGAGGGTGAAAACTGGTAGCGATCACCGAATGGTTAGAGGCACACTGAACCTAAACGTTAAGTTGGAGAGGTCTCGTCTAATGAAGTCAACGCTCCGTCTCCCTCGTGCTCTGTTCCAAAGTCCCGAAACCTTTCAGCTCGAGTTACAAAACCGTTTTCAGTGCCTAGAAGACTGCAATGAAGTGGACGATATGAATGACAAGCTCGTGGAAACTGTCCATGCGGTCGGAGCTAAGTTCTGCAAGACCCGCCGCAGAAGAACACAAAATCTCTCCGATCACACTCTTAATCTCATGGCTGTTAGACGGGAGATAAAGCTACATTCTTCAACAGACTTGACAGCATACAGGCATCTGAACAGACAGATCTCCAAATGCATGCGGCGGGACTTACGCAACTTCAATACAGCTCGTATTGAAGAAGCGATCGAGCGGAACCAAGGCTCCAAAGTCTTTGCCAGAGATCTGTCTGCCAGAAAGAGCCACCTGTCAAAGCTGAAGACAGAATGTGGCAGCATCGTTTCCGGGACACCTGAGATTTTGAGTGAGATTGAGAGGTTCTATGGGCAGCTGTACACGTCATCGTTGGAGCCACACGCAAGTGTGATTAACGATCCAAGAGCGAGTCTCATCCGACACTATTCCGAAGATATCCCGGACGTCAGTCTGAGCGAGATTAGAATGGCTCTCCAGCACCTTAAAAACGGTAAGGCCCCAGGCGAGGATGGAATTACAGCGGAGCTTCTGAAAGCGGGTGGAAGACCGGTACTTGAAGTCCTTCAGAAGCTCTTTAATTCCGTCCTCCATGGTGGCATTACACCGGAGGCGTGGAGCAGAAGTGCGGTGGTCTTGTTCTTCAAGAAAGGTGACAACGCTCTCTTGAAGAACTACAGACCGATTTCCCTTCTGAGCCGCGTCTACGTGCTGTTTTCGAGAGTCATTACGAATCGTCTCGCGCGCAGACTTGACGACTTCCAGCCTCCCGAACAAGCCGGTTTCCGAAAGGGCTTTAGCACCATAGACCACATACATACCCTTCGACAAATTGTACAGAAGTCCGAAGAGTACAATTTGCCACTATGTCTGGCGTATGTGGACTATGAGAAAGCCTTTGATTCCGTCGAAATTCGGGCGGTGCTGCAGTCCCTTCAGCGGTGCGAAGTTGACTGTCGGTATATCGAAGTGTTGAAGTGCTTGTACAGTAGGGCTACGATGGCTATCCGAGTACAGAACCAGAGTACGAAACCTATCCAATTGCAGAGAGGTGTAAGACAGGGTGACGTCATATCCCCGAAACTCTTCACCGCTGCATTGGAAGACGTTTTCAAGCTTCTGGACTGGAAAGGATACGGTATCAACATCAATGGCGAGTACATCACTCACCTTCGATTTGCCGACGATATAGTCCTTATGGCAGAATCGCTGGAGGACCTAAGCACTATGCTCAATGACCTCGATAGTGTTTCCCAACGGATAGGTCTTAAGATGAACATGGACAAAACAAAGATCATGTTCAATGTCCATGTCACACCTATGCCGGTAGTTGTTGGGAGCACTAAGCTCGAAGTTGTTGACGAGTATGTTTACCTGGGACAAATAGTCCGACTAGGTAAGTCCAACTTCGACCGAGAGGTCAATCGACGGATTCAACTCGGCTGGGCAGCGTTCGGGAAGCTACGACACATCTTCTCGTCCGACATACCTCAAAACCTGAAAACGAAATTGTACAACCAGTGCGTGTTGCCAGTGATGACTTATGGAACTGAGACGTGGTCCTTCACTGCTGGCCGTATGAGGAAGCTCAAGGTCGCTCAGCGAGCTATGGAGAGGGCTATGCTCGGAGTTTCTCTGCGTGATAAACTTAGGAATGAGGATATCCGCAGTAGAACCAGAGTAACCGACATAGCCCAACGGATTAGTAAGCTGAAGTGGCAGTGGGCCGGCCATATAGCTCGAAGAACCGACAACCGATGGGGAAGAAAGGTTCTCGAGTGGCAGCCTCGTACCGGTAGGCGAAGTGTAGGGCGTCCCCCCACGAGATGGAGTGACGACCTGGTAAGACATGCAGGAAGTCGATGGATGCAGGTGGCTCAGGACCGTGCTTTGTGGCATTCTTTGGGGGAGGCCTATGTTCAGCAGTGGACTTGTGAAGGGCTGTAATGATGATGATGATGAATGAATAATTACTACAAAACTGCATTCTTTTTTGTCCTTTTCAATTTATTTGAACAACTTAACGAATGATTTTACTACGTAACCTACAAATCATAAAACATAAAATAAAAACAAAACCCCAGGTCCTGCAAAAATAAGATATTTTGACATAACTAGTAAATATTTAAATATTCAAAATAAAACATAATTGAACTTTGTTCACGCCGGGCCTAAGCTTGTATGGAATAAAGTTCATCTACTACAGTACCTATGTAACTTTTAATAGACCTAGTATGTTTAAAACTCGAATAAATAGAAAACTACTCGATATTTAACAATTCTTAAACTATCAATATATCTATCGAAGTTTTTATCTATATTTTTCCTTTCATCTTTAAACATATATCAGCCCATCGATTCCTATCTAAGTGTCCCACATCTAGCAATAACCGAACGTTTCGACAGTATTTGACTTACATATTTCGTCTTCTTCCAAATAACAGCGCTCGCACTGCTGTGTTTCGGTCTGGAGGTTACAGACACACAATATAATTACATGCTGTGAAGTACTTCCTCACAGTCTGTAATTATCTTAGTCCTTGGAGGGGACAACGCATATGTATCCTTCTTTGTTTGAAGTAGATTCTAATTTCGCTTGTCACTTTAACTTTGTAATTTAAATACGGTATGGACTGGTCTAGGCTTTTACATTAATATTTAACATATTTCAATAATAAATGTCGAACATCCTTTATAATCTCAGTCTTAGTAAGTTGCAATGGCAATCTATGGGGAAAGTTTATGTTCAGCAGTGGACATTTGATAAGCTGTAAGGAATGAATAATTGTATACATAATTATAACGTGGAGAGAACGGGTCGGACCACCGAAGAATTACGCTCACATTTTAGGAACTCCCAGAATAATAATGTCATACGATTGCAGCATACTGCTTACTATTGCTACGTACGAGAATCGAAGAATATTTTTACCGGTAATTAGCTCAGAAGGCATTTCATCTTTAGTAATATAACACATTTGCATTTTTTTCTTAATCAATGATAGACGTAGTTGTCTATGGACTACTGTATCCACTTAATATCAGGTGGACAGTGCGATCGTTATTGTTACCTTTTCTTCTGTAAATTACTAATTATCAACATAGCCCAATGGGTCAATAAGCTAGAGACAATGAAAACTGAAAAATGTACGCTCACAAGATGTCACTAGTTGAAAGGTGAAGTCAGTGTAACCTTAAGTAAAACGTTGCGTTTAAAAATAAGTTTTCCGGTTTCTAGTGTAGTACACAAAACAATGCCCCAATCGTTGCTTTTTAATTTTTTGCACATTTTTTAAATTCTTCTTTAATTCTTTTAAATTTAAAAATAACTTTGGGTTTTTAATACTTTTTAATCTAATTAGTATAAAGTAACTAATACTTTAGAAACAAATATTAACTTATATTTTTTCCTAACAATTTAACTTCCCCTCCATGAAAACAAATATTTCAACTCATTCCTAAGTGGCGCCGCCCTGGTGGCGGAAAAATTTGTACTCACTATCTGGTCACATAGCCCGAAAAATAGACAGCTGATGGGGTCAAAAAATTCTCGAGTGACCGCTTAGTACCGGTAAGCAAATTGTTTGGCCAATTAGATGGAGTGACGACCTAGTAAGACATGCTGAAAGTCGATGGATGCAAATCATTCATTACCGAGTTTTGGGTCATTACTTGATAGAGTCTTACGTCCAGGATTGTACTTGTTAACGACTGTAATCGATAGTGATAATGATTTGTTTATCTATAAAATAAAAATGAATCGCTGAATGTGTTGCTAAGCGCAAATCTCAAGAGCACCTGAACCGATTTCGCTAATTCTTTTTTTTATAATATTCCTTGTAGTACGAAGATGGTTCTTACGGAGAGAAAAATTTAAAAAATTGCCTGAAAAAGTCTAAAAACAACACGTTTCTATATTCCCATACAAAAGAGAGTGTTTTATAATTTTTATTTTTTGACATAATGTAATTGTTGACTTATCAACTTTCTTTTTTCTTTTTTTATCTTACTCGTACTAGCTGACCCGGTGTCCCGAATAGCAGAATAAGTATTAAAAAAAAAAAATTAAAGAACCGACTGTTAGGCGGTATGAAGTTCGCCGGGTCAGCTAGTAAGCTATAAATATAATGGGGTAGTTTTAAACTAATTAGCTTAATTCCGCGTAATTTGTTTATAACAACCCTATTATAATGGATTTCCGCAAAGTAACGCCTGATTCTATCAATTAGCTATAAACATGCCATATACAGTTTGGCCTATCATTCTACTGTTCAGAGCCTACAAATTAACAACAGTAGATATCTACTAATAACACTGGTCACTCAATTCTTGTGCCACATTATAAGGACATAGTACATTATAGGATGGTATCTAACTTCCTGCTCTATTTAATAACGAATAATTGTTATCAACGCCGAAAGCCTACGGCGGCATCGCATTATCCGGAAATTGAAAATGAATATTTTATTTTATATATTTTTTTAATGTTCTAAATTAATCGATGTGTAAACCATACACTTAGAATATACTTACGTCAGTATATTCTAAGTCTATGGTGTAAGCTAAACGCTAATGTCAATGTCATATATAATTATACACAATCTATGATCCTGCCATTAGATTATTGATAGGTCTCAGCGCGCAAAGACCTATTAATAATCTAAGATCTTGCCTATCCATCACTATCTCTTTTGTCGACTGCCTCATACATTACTCTACGAGCCCGATGCCGATGTATGTTGTTAATAAATCCTTTTGATCCGGCTACGATCTTTCTTTTCTATAGATAACCGACATTAAATGTGTTTTAGGTAGTAGGAGTTCGTTATTGCCTATGAGTTTGGGTAGTTACCACCCTCTTCGACACCGAACGGGTTTCCGCGTTGTCGTGGCGTGGGGCTTAATAGCCGTGGCTTAGACACCCTCGGTAAACTAAGAGGAACCTTAATGGCTGGCGCGAGGTGTGGGGCTCGAGGTGGCAAAAAAAAGCCCACTTCAGATCTGTGTTGGAGGGCTGTAAGGAGACGGGTGCCCTCTCCCCTTACCGATGCAGCAGTCGTGGAGTCGCGGAGGAAGATAATGTTGGTATAGCAATGTGCGATATTGAGGCCGCGGATGTGTGCGAAAGCGTTCCCGTGGCCCTACCAATATGCGACGAAGGTGGGGTTTTAGTCGGTGCGAGTCCGACATAAAAAGTTCTTGCCCGCACGAGGCGGATATACGTATGCATTTCCCCATGATAAAAAAGGTATCACCATCTTACCTATTTTTGTGTTCTGGTGTAAAGAGTATAGAAAGTCAGTATAATTACAGTCTGATGAGGCATTCCATTACAGTCCTCAGAGAAATGTAGCCTTCTTTGTTCGAAGTAGGCTGCAGGTGTCCATGGACAGCAGTGTCCACTTATCATCAGGGCGATTGTAATTTCATTGGGCACTTCGAAAATCTACTAACAATTTTTCGAGCGGGCACATTATTATTTCAAAACAATTGATCACTTATTTTTTTTTTATAGGATCGGGTGACAAACGAGCACACAGTCCACCTGATGGTAAGTGGTTACTGTGACCCACAGACATCTACATCTATCCTCAATAAAGACTCAAGATGCAGATGCGTTGTCACCCGTGAGGACTAAGATGGAATGCCTCTTTGCCAGTAAAAAGGGTCTCCGGTTCTCTACACTCACTATACGAAACACAGCAGCGTTAAGTTGCTATTTTACGCTGGTTTTCTGTGAGAGCGTGGTCCTTCTCCGGTCGAGCCGACCCATTCATGCTACAACCATAATATAGCTGCAGCATGGCTCTACCATACTGTTGAAATACTGTCTAATATTGTTACAAGAATAAACCGAAAAAATACATTCATCTGTGGTCGTTAAGTATAATAAGTTTTTTTTACAGAATATGGTTACAAATGAGCACACAGTTCACCCGGTAGGTGTATACTGTGTCCTGTGGACATCTATCTTCAATTAATAATCAAAATTCAGATGCGATATTACCCCTGAGGAATAAGATGGAATGGTTTCAGTAAAAATGGTCGTCAGTTCTCTTCACTTAACTCAAGAACTGCTGCGTTTCTGCATTAAACCGCTGTTAACCTGGTATTCTGTGAAAGCGTGGTCCTTCCCAGTCGAGCCGATCCATTCGTGCTAAAACCGATGCAGCTGCATCGTGGCTCTACCACGTATAAAGGATAAGGTAAGATAATTGTTTTGTTTAAAAAAAATGTATTTGGTATGCACAAAAATGTATTTGGTATGCACAAAAATGTATTTGGTATACAAACCATTTCAAGGTTATCCTTAAACTAACGTAACTTTATCCTGTAGGTCTGCAGGACGGATACACGTAAAATAGCAGCATAATGCTACTTTCTTTCATATGGTCAATGTGGAGAACTGAACTTTTTACTGGTAACGAGACATTCTATTTTATTTCTCAGGGATAACAATGCATATTTCTTTTGATTTTTATCAAGAACAGATGTAGGTGTCTATGGGTCACAGCACCCGCATTGCATGAGATGAACTGTGTGCTCGAATGTCACCCTTTTACTAATGGCATGATTACATCCAATGTAGGTACCAATGTGACAAATTTATATTGAAAACCCAAAAATCTATCTTTCGTTTTATTAATAAAGATAATAAACATGATAGAGCCACTCTGCAGCCATATTAGTTGCAGTTCGAATGGGTCAGCTCGACCGTGAAAGGACCACGCACGTGTTTCATATGATGAGAACCGGAGATTCCTTTCACTGGAAACGAAGCATTCCATATTCGTACTTACGGGTGACAACGCATCTGCATTTTGATTATTAATGAAGAATAAATGTAGATGTCTATGGGCCACACACTTTACGATCAGCTGGACTGTGTGCTCGTTTGTCACCGTTATTCTATAACAAAAAATATTATAATAAATATATTAATCGAGATTACATCCACGGGTTAGTACGTATTATTAGTTTATTTGCTGACTAAAACTGGATCAAAAACAATCTTTTATATCGACAAGTGAACAAAATGACTTAACGGGGACTAACCTTATGCGCCGGATGGGATTACAGTGAATAAGTGTGTACGCATACATATATGGTAGGTCTCTATTACCCAACTCTCCTAGTCTGATGGGACGACAATCCAACAATACCGGAGACAGATCAAGCATAAGACCTTATGTGTTTTCTGACACGGGGTCGCAACATTCTGAGTCCAGACTGATTCTGAGAAATTCTTCACAGAAAATCTCTATAACTGATATATGCCCGATCCTGACTTCGAACCCGGAACCCAATAATCAGCAGACATGCTTACTAGACCAAACGAAGCAGTCAAAAAATCTCAGACAATACGCTTAAAACAACGTGATTTAAAGTTGGTCGGTATTGATAATGAACTGATAGGTATCACCAACGCCCTGCGTACTCTTTCAATATCCACGTATTCTTTCCATATATCCAAGCACGAAACAAATTTTTGTGTAGGCCTGCACCTGTTTCGCGCGGGATTTGAACCCGCGGACCTGTACTACTAAGTTTAAATACTTCAAAAGAGCATTTAAACGATCATGCTCTTTTTAAATATAGCATAATTTCTCGATTTTATTTTTAACTTATACTATAAAATATATTTTTGTATTTTTTTTTTTGTTTTAAAAAACGTTACCCGCAAACTAGGATTTTCTCCTGTATTGTGGAGGCAGTTTACAAATATAAATTATATACATACATACAGACCCAGAACAATTATTTATAGACCATACAAATACTTGTTCCGTGCGGGATTCGAACCCGCAGCCATAAGCGCTGCAATCATTGCTAAGCAAGGAGCCGTCATGCAGTCTAATGAAGACAGTACTAACAAAAAGATATTTCTTTTTGTTAGTACTGTTTTGTCTTACTGATTCATTATTTTTATAACTACCTGTAAGTGAGTTTTGTATCCGTTATAACATATATGTACAAATCAAAGACTTATAAAACATCTTAGGGTACAAATATGGAATGATTTGGTCTAGTAATATATAAGTCAATGGATTATGGTCTTGTTTAAGGATAAGAACAAGGTCCTAAATAAATAAAAAAACAAATTAGGCCTTGGACGTAATGCGTTTATCTCCATTTTTGTAAGATTAAAAACGTAATAATAACATTGACAATAATAAAATGCCATTGATTTGTATACCTCCAGGTACATGAAATGTAAAATCAGTAAATGTGTCCAGTTTAAGCGTAAAAATTAAACAAGAACTTATATCGTATACGGCATAGTCATACATCAAAATCAAAAGGTAGTTATTCTCATTGTATTGTAACGGAATAAAAATGGCGAGACAATACGAAACAGAAATTCTCGACGCAATGTCTAACAATAAAAATATACAGTCAAATGTCAACTTTACCTGTACTAGTAATAAAAATTAAATCAGCATGCTTACGCATATCATACTTACCTATTTTAGGGTACGTTTTCAAGACAAATTTAAAACGTGTTTGTAGTGTTTTGTTTCATTCTGTGGACTTTCAACGCTTCTTTTCCAATTGTGTAACCGAAACAACGTGCACAGACTTTTTATGTATATTTAGAGCAAATATTAGGTAGTATATTGAGCAAAATTTACGTTGAAACTCCCGCCGAAACCGGCGTACGTTCTCACCGGCACTAGAAACGTTACTGACGCCGGTTCGGCCTCGGTCGAATACCGGCACGTCATCCGGTTACTGGTTTGGCAACGGAGATAGCGCGTCACTTGGCTGTCAGTTTGGCAACGTCGCTTTAAAATGCAACAAAGTTATCATAATTTTTTGGCGCCGACAGTTTTTATCATTTTATAATTGTATTTATTTATAACTGTTATGAGGTAGGGCATGATAACTCTGCTATACAATAATTATATATAATAATTATGTAATATATAAAATGCAATTTTTACTGGTTTAATGACAATGAAATGAGGTATGTTTATTATGTATTCTTTAATTATCCATATAAGTTTCAATGAGCAAAATAGTACGCGGGCTGCCTAAAGGTTATATGTGCGGGGATAAAAGCAATGAGTGATAGATGCCTAAAGGTTATTTATGCAGAGATAAACGTCGAAACGTAATAGAGAACCGTAGTTGCACGGTAATTATTAAGCACAAGCCTTAAAATTTCTAGGTAAATATATTTTTTAAATTTTTACTAGTGTACAAAGCATTTTTAAATTAAAACGCGCCAAACTGTATAATAAGTAATTGACGGTTTGTCGGCGAAAACTTATGTACTCGCTTTACAATAATGTTAACTTTTTTCCTAAAAATAATACAATATTAACTTCCTACAGAACGAATTTCGATCAGGACAGCTAGTCTCAACGGAACTAGCCATCTGCGCAGTACAGGAATTATGATTTTAAGAGTGTATGCAGAAGCGCATGTCCACTCTCACAGTCCGTTAGGACGGTAATCCGACATGACCAAGAGGTCCAACGCTTTTCATGCTGGCTGAGGCACCGGCTACTTGCTGACTACGAGCTTGTCGTAGGAAATTCTTAACAGAAAAATCCAATAACTTATTTTGACCCGACCCAAAATTCGAACTTCATCAACATCTGCGACCAATGAGGTAGTTAAATTAGAATCAGTAAATTTAAAAGTAAAATAATGGTATTTTTTTAACTTATTTTGTATAAAGTAAAGCATTCTTAGTACTATATCGCGAGGAGTGGGACTGTACATGATCATTAGTATAAATAAATAGTTTCTATTTCTGTAATACTTGGGAAAATTACAAAAACATTTTTTTAAACTGACAAATGAAAGCAAATGTTTTTAATATAGCAAAAACGAAACGTTTTTAAATACTCGTATTTTTCTATATTCTGTATAAGGCAATAGCTATTTTTATAATAAAATAACCATCATTAATCTCAAATAATCAAAAAAAATCATAATATTAAAATATTGATGCGAATCTGTAGAGTTTAATATTGAATAAATTAAATATATTTAGAAAACGATTGAAACGCTATGTTATTAAACTAAATAAACATTTGAATATTATCCTACACGACTGAATAGGCTGTATGGTTTTACTGGAAATGAGGCATTACATCTCAGTCCTCAAGACTGTCAACGCCTTGGCATTTCAAATTGTAATTGTGGATAAATGTAGATATCTATGTGCCACAGTATCCATTTACCATCAGGTAGAATGTGTGCTCGTTTGTCACCTTTATTCTTGAAAAGAAACCAAAACCACTCAAACTAATCTATCTAACAGATGTATAAATGTTATAAAGTATATATTGACAAAGATATATACGGACAAGTACTATAAACGAGTGGACTGTGCGTTTTTGGTTCAATTGCTTTCGTTTGGGAAATTTTGAGCCCACAAATTAACCTCGTGTATATCCAGTGAAGAAATTTGATAATTAAAAATTAAGGGGTAAAGTATTACGTTCCAAAAATTATGCAGGACTTTTGCATTAAAAAGTTTTCAATTTTTATCAAGCAAAAAGTGTTCAATAAGGGATATTACACTACTAAAGAGGATATAACTGATAACAACATCTGGAAATGAAGCTACCATGTTGTTTCTAAATGTTTTCATACTTAATTTTATTAAATATTATATTGTAGACTAACGTATAAAAAAAGTATTATTAAAATCAATATTGAATAAAAATAATTTTATTCTATTCTATTCTAGGGTCCTAGTGTGACGTTATATCCCCAAAACTCTTCACCGCTGTATTGGAAAACGTTTTCAAGCTACTGGTCTGGAAACGATATGGCATTAACATCAACGGCGAGTACGTCATTCACCTTCGATTTGTCGACTTTATAGTTGTTATGGCAGAATTGCTGGAGAACCTCAGCACTGTGCTCAATGACCTCAATAGTGTCTCCCAATAGATAGGTCTTAAGATGAACATGGACAAAACAAAGATCATGTTTTATGTCCATGTCACACCTATGCCGGTAGTTGTTGGGAGCACTAAGCTCGAATTTGTTGACGAGTATGTTTACCTGGGACAAATAGTCCGACTAGGTAAGTTCAACTTCGACCGAGATGACAATCGACGGATTCAAATCGGCTGGGCAGTGTTTGGGAAACTATGCCACATCTTCTCGTTAGGTATACCTCAAAACCTGAAAACGAGATTGTACAATCAGTGCGTGTTGCCAGTGATGATTTATGGATCTGAGACGTGGTCCTTCACTGCTGGCCATATGAGGATGCTCAAGGTCGCTCAGCAAGCTATGGAGAGGGCTATGCTCGGGGTTTCTTTGTATAATAAACCTAGAATTGAGGATATCCGCAGTAAAACCAGAGTGACCGACAAAGCCCAACGGATTAGTAAGCTGAAGTGGCAATGGGCCGGCCATATAGCTCGAAGAACCGACAACCGATGAGGAAGAAAGGTTCTTGAGTGGCAGCCTCGTACCGATAGGCGAAGTGTAGGGCGACTCCCCACCATCATACATCCCCAGATAACCATTTTCTTCAGACCTTATTTTATATGTGGTAGAGCCAGGCTACAGCTATATTGTAGTTGTAGCACGAATGGGTTGGCTCCACCGGGGAAAGACCACGCTCTCACAGAATACCAGTAGTTTAATGCTGCCATGTGACGTATCGTGAGCGTTGAGAACATGAGAGCCTTTTTACTGGAAATGAGGCATTTTATCTTAGTACTTAGCAGTGACATCGCATTCGATTTTGATTCTTAATCGAAAACAGATGTTGGCGTCTATGGGCCACAGCATCTACTTACCAATCAGGTGACTGTATGCTCATTTGTCACATGTATTTCATAAAGAAAAAAAGAAAAAAAAAATAGAATCAGAGTGCCCATTTAAGCCGCTATAAAGCCACGGCTTTCCACTATTCGTCCTCTATAAGTTTCGATTAACAATGTCTAAAACTTATTAGTTATTCCAGATCCCTACTCACTTAATCCCTTGGTCAGACTTAGCTGTTAGGTCAAATCCATTATGTAAAATAATTTCTTGGTATAGTTTATGTACATAATAGCTGTTCTAAGTAACTTGGTTCGCGTGGAATTTATTACGATTGAACTTCATGGGTATTTTTTTTTTGGCAGAACCCTGATTCTTTTTCTAAAATAATAGTGGCATAAGTGTGTGGTCCAGCCAATTCGGAGATTAGCTGTAACAAACAGACAGACAGACAGACAAACAAAAATTTTGAAAATTGTTTTTTTGTTATAAGTACCGTTTTTTGTTATAAGTATATACTTTTATTAAACCCCCACTGAAAACCCAATAACAGATTTTGGACCGACACGGGATTCAAACCTAGGACCATTTATCAGCAGTCACGCTTAAGACCACTAGACAATCGTATGTAATAAAATCTCGAAACAATTTTAAAATGAACACGTCTTTAAATTTTCTTATACTGGGTTATTTTGCAATTGCCGGCACAATTTGCAGAGAAGGTTCAGAATAAGTAATATAGGCAATTGGCGAAGAAAAATTGATTAACAAAAACATCAAACATTCTGTCCTTTTAATCTTTTAAAATCAAAATGCGAGGTAATGCATTATGCGCACGCACACATTCGTAAGGGTTAATCGGTTGGCAAAATCTTTGTTGCCCATTAATCACATTTAATTACAGATAATTTCAAATAAAAGTAGAAGATTTATCTACAAGTATTTTCAAAAACTGCAATAACGGTATATCATTATTTATATATTTGAACTGAAGTTTAAAGTTTGGCTACTCTTTGAAAAATAACCTTGTATAATTTAGAAAACTGACAATATCAAAATTGGGGATACAGATTGGTGTTACAGTTACGTATAGTCTACCAATTTTGCTTGGTAGTCATGATGCAACTATGTTAGTAGTAAAGTTTTAGCACGAATGGGTCGGCTCGACCGGGGAAGGACCACGCTCTCACAGAATGCCGATGTAAAACAGCAGCTTTACGCTGCTGTGTTTCGTATGATGAGTGTGGAGAACCGTAAAGCATTAACCAATTTTTTACGTTGAATGAGGACTCTGACACATCGCGCGCGGTGCAAGGGGGAGCGCCACCATTTTGAGGTTGCGTCATACTTCCGTTTAATAAAATTTTGATGTTAAGTACACGTATTCACGTAAAACATACGGCCGTGTCCACGAAACCACTACACCCCCATTTTTTTTGTAGATTCGGATCCACCTCTTTCTCTTTAGTCATTGAAACACACGAATACTGTCATAAACCACACGTGAAAAGGAATTCCAATATCGAATGTAACAAAGAAATAAAAATAAATGGACTCAGCCTGGATAGCGCATTCCGAGGATTCTCCGTTTGTCTAGATGCGTGGTTGTCCGAGTTCTAACCGGGAATGCGAAGCGAATGAGCTCCAATAATTCTCTCGCTCGTGCCTGCATCAAAGGACACGTAGTTTTTTATGTCAATTATAGAATAATATGTTCTCTTATGGCGGTCCTAAATAGCGCTTTAATTTATTTAAGCATGTAAATCCAGAAATACCTTTCTGGACTGTTTTAACTGTTAACAATTAGCAGCCAACCTGTGAATTAGCTTTTGCTGACTGCATGTTTTCCTGTTATAAAAAGTCAAACGAACTTATAATCTAACTCGTAGTTTTTTTTAAATAGTAAAGTTTACAAACGGGCGTACAGTCCACCTGATAGTAAGTAAATGTTGATATGTCGCTTCGATTGGGAATCAAAATGCAAATAAAATTATTAAACCAAAATAATACATCTAAAATCTTAGACTTCAGTGTCTTATTTCGGAAAGCGAAGCCGATTAGTGTTCATAAAATTATTAAAAACTTAAACTCAAGAAAGGTACCAGGTGCTGACAATATTGCGAATTTTGACATTAAAATGATAGGGGAATATATTTCCCCAAGCATTTCTGACCTAATTAACAGTAGCATTAAAAGTGTTTTGTATCCTGATCAATGAAAGAAGGCTGTCAGACCTGTGCATAAGAAAGGAAAACGTGATGACTACTTAAATTATCGCCCAATTACATTACTTTCGTTAATTGATAAAATTGTGGAAAAATTCATAGGCGAGCAAATACATATATTTTATAGGAATAATACTGTAATAAGTCCGTATCGGTTTGGTTTCCGATCAGGAAAAAGTACAACTGCTCTTTTATCAAAATTCACTGATGAAGTCAACAGTTACCTTAATGTAAAAAAAGAGGTGCTAGCCCTACTTATTGACTTCTCGCGTGTTTTTGACACAATGTTATATAAGCAGCTTGTGGACAGTTTAAACAAATGTGACGTACGTAGTCCATTGCTTAATTGGTGCCATAATCACCTGAAGAACCGAAAATCTTTTGTGAATATTGAAAACAACTACAGCGAGCAGATGTTGATGACGGAGGGTACGGCACAAGGTTCGGTACTAGGACCATTGCATTTTTTGTTCCACGTCAACGATATGCTGCATCGTCAATTGCACGTGCTACCAGTTTACAGATGACACTTGCCTTCTAATTGGTGATAAAAATCCCCAAAAGACTTGTGTCCTTTTTCAGTCTGACCCAGATATCCTAACAAGGTGGTAGCATGATGCTGGGCTTGTCCTTAATGCTAGCAAAACTAAGTTGTTAGCAATTAAGTCTCCGTACCTAAAACCCACTTCAATTTAAATATTAGTCGCACACAATCACATTTACTTACATAATAATAGTAATGCTAAATTTTGCTGCCCAGAAATCGATACAGTTGACACACAAACGTACCTCGGACTAGTTATTGACAGTAAATTTAATTGGACCCAGCATATTGAACATGTACGTACTAAACTAAGACAGTTTCTAGCAAATATTATTATTATCAATAATCTAATTCCATTTAAAATAAAGTTAATGTTATATAATGTACTTGCGGAGTCGCATGTTCAATACGGGCAAAGTAGCTACGGCCGAACTTACAAAACATATCTTGACTCATAATTTACAAGCAAGTATACTTAAAACCATAGTTGCAAATAAAATAAAAATATATTCCGGGTTGACGTCAGTGGTTTTTTCAAACACTGTAAAATTTTACCAATACATATACAAGTATTAAAAATATTATTAAAAGAACAATTTTTTAATGAATCGCTAAGAATACCGATTGAACATTCTGTATTATACTCGAGCAATTTCTAAGAACCGTCTCATCGCGCCGCGTGCTAGCAATGCGTATGTAGGGTGATTGAACATGAAGCTACTTTATACCTCGGCTTATCAATAACTGGCCAACAGAATTGTTGGATAATATCACTAAAAATAACATTAAATGTAAGCTAAAGAATCACTTCCTTAAGTTATTATAACATGTATTCTCTTTTTTGTTCTGATTGTTTGCATCTTTTTTTTCCATGTTTTTTTTTTCATTTTTATGGTATCTATAAATACAATATTACGCTATATTATCTTATAAAATTGTAACCTTTCGATAGCTTAGGTATAAACCTTAGTAGTTTCTTATATACTATCACTATATATGTGTAGGTAATGCTTGTTCATGTGATAAATAAATGAAAAAAATAAAATTATTACGTGGTAGAGCCATACTGCAGCTATATTAATAGTATAGTTGTAGCACGAATGAGTCGGCTCGACCGGGGAAGGACCACGCTCTTACAGAATACCAGCGTAAAATAGCAGCTTGATGCTGCTGTGTTTCGTATGGTGAGTGTAGAGAACCGGAGACCCATTTTTCTGGAAAAAGAGGCATTCTATCTAAGTCCTCACGGCTGAAAACGCATCTGCATTTTAATTCGCAAACGAAGATATATGTAGATGTCTATGGGCCACAGCAACCACTTACCAACAGGTGGACTGTGTGCTCGTTTGTCACCCTTATTCTATAAAAAAAATGAAAAAAAAGTAAAAAGGATTTTCGGCTCTCTACACTCACTA
This sequence comes from Parnassius mnemosyne, assembly GCA_963668995.1. Classification (NCBI taxonomy): domain Eukaryota; kingdom Metazoa; phylum Arthropoda; class Insecta; order Lepidoptera; family Papilionidae; genus Parnassius; species Parnassius mnemosyne. The sequence goes on from CAVLGL010000091.1 coordinate 25,703,200, forward strand.
TAAGAAACACAAGAGCATTAAGTTGCTATTTATTTGCTATTGCCATCTGGGTAGCTACCAACTTCTTCATATATTTCTGCTGTCAAACAGGTTGTGTTCTTGTTCCGTTATTTGTGTGCGCGTGTGTGTACGTGTCCCAGTGCGGTCCCATAATTACAGGTTGTGAGGAATTCCATCTTAGTACTCAGCCATGATATCACTTCCGTAGCCTTCTTTGTTTGAAGTTGATTTCAGTTTGCAGTTGTCCGTGGGCTTCCATAGCCACTTACCATCAGGTAAACTTAGTTCATTAATTTCTTCCATTTTATAAGAGAGAAAAATGAGGGTGTAATGTTTAGTACAAAATCTAATGGCATACGACAAGTGAAGCATAAATTATTTTATTCCTCGCAAGACGTCTTTTTTAATATTATAAGCCAGCACTACTATCTCATCTGATGGCAAGTGGACTTAACAAAAGCCACTTGATAAAACCCACATTGTAATCGGGTGGAAAGACGGATGCTGGTAACTTATTTAATTCCTTTGCTGTACGCATGATGAATGATGACGCAAATCAATCTTTGTGGAATTGTTTACCACCGGCGATTTTTCTGGACCAACTCGACTTTGAGCTAACTCTTTTTTAAAATGTCGAATAATCAACTGCAATCCCCCTGTTCTTGCAGTTGTTCATGGCCGGCGGTCGACACTTACCATCAGGTGAGCCGCATGCTCGTTTGCCCCCTCTTCTATAAAAGTAAATAAATCGCTTTAGCAGTTTCCAAGAAATCGGTGAAAAAATAGACATCGAAAATAGACCCATTTCACTATTTGAACTTGTTTAAAAAATGAACTGGTACTCGATTTAAGGATCTTTTTTGTTACTCTCCCAACTTTGCAGACAACTTACTTACATAGTACTTCCCGTAACACTCAGACGTTGCCAACACAGGTCATGTACTTTATAAAGTACATAAGTTATTATTGTCTCAATTATTTTGATTCATACTCCAATAAGTTTTTATATCGATGTTCGCTGTTTGGTCAATATTGCTAATATATTACGTAAATATAAGGGACTCATCCGTATATAAAACATGATTGTATTTGTCTACTTGAAACTCTCTTCAAGCTTTCATCTTATGTACAATATATCATCTATAATCATAGATCTGAGACGTGGTTCTTCACTGTTGGCCGTATGAGAAAACTCAAGGTCGCCCAGCGAGCTATGGAGAGGGCTATACTCTGGTTTTCTCTGCGTGATAGACTTAAACATGAGGAAATCTGCAATAGAACCAGAGTTACCGACATAGATTAACGGATTAGTAACCAGAGGTGGCAATGGGCCTGTCATATAGCTCTAAGAATCGACAACCGATTGGGAAGAAGGTAGGCAAAGTGTAGGGAGGCCCCCGTGACGGCGTGAAGACCTGGTAATACAAGCAGACCGTGCTTAATGGGGTACGCCTATATTCAGCAGTGGATGGGCTGTAATGATGATAATGATGATGATGATGATATCACCTATAATAAAATCATTATAGGTGAGCCATTTTCGCTGAATGGCTGATCGTTCGCCGCAAATTTCACAGTACGCAAGTAATATGGGTTGGTTTCTCGCTGGCACCATATGATAATGCCGTGAGGCGAAACAATATCGGTTTTTATAATTAGTATATCAATAATTTAAAATAAATAGATTTTGTGACTAGGATTAAGAAAGGAATGCTTCGGTTGTTTGGTAGAAAGAATGAATGAGGAAAGAGTGACAAAGCAAATTTATGTTGCAGAGGTGAATGGCAGAGTCGGGAAGGGACGCCCTAAGCGAAAGTTTATCGACCAAATTGGCGATATATTGAAAATGGGCCAAATTAAGAATACCCTCAACCGACGAGCGTGTATGCGTAGGTCTATGGATATGGAGGAGGCGAGAGAGGTGTGTCAGCGTCGTGCCAAATGGAAGTCCATAGCCTCTGTCTACCCCTCTGTGTGACAGGCGTGAATGTTTATGTTTTTATCTTAAAATAAATATTAAGAAACTAGTACAAGATTTCTACAAATCACAAGAATTAAACCGGAGTTTTACCGAATGTCAACAATCGCTAGTATGAATTATAAAAAAATTTAAGCAAAGAAAGCAACAGATGCGTTGTCGCCTCTGAGGACTAAGATTGAATGCCTATAAGCCTGTAACACTTGCTCTCTATACACTTCAGATAGAAACACAGCATTGCTCGCATTGATACTTGGCAGCAGAAATAAGAGAGATGATCCTTACAGACTTCTAGACAAAAGGGAGTACTAATACCTAGTATCTTGGACACCATGTAACATTTTTATTTATTTATTTAAGCTTTCATGCACAAAGTTGTACATATGGCGGACTTAATGCCATAGGGCATTCTCTCCCAGTCAACCATTAGGCTAAACAGAGATATACAAACAAGAGGCGGTGCAGCAGTAATCAAAATAGAAAGCGCTAAAAGAAAAAAAAATGTATATACATATATACATATAAATATACTTATACACACACATACATAGACATATATACTTAAATACACACAATATATACATATATAAATACATACATACACATATACACGCGTACACTACATATATACACAATACTTATAAATATTATCTATCTCAGAACAAATATGAAATATACATATGTGTATGAAAATAAAAGTTATGTTAGTTCAAACATGCAACAAATTTTTCACATGCTTACGGACTTGATTTTTAAAAATAAACTTTTTGAAAGCTTTTACATTTTCTATAATACGAAAAATAACTAAACTACCTGGAAAAGGAAATGAAGTACCTACTGCGATTCGATTCGATAAATATGTTTTTTTTTAGAGATTCAGGTTTCCTCACGATGTTTTCTCTCACCGCCTAGAACGTGTTATATCAGAATTTAAAATTGCAGTTACCAACTTTAATTCCGCAAATGAATAATTTTTGCGTGCACCTAATCGATCTTGATGATTGCGGCAAATCATCTTTAATTATGAGAAAGTTCCACGTCTAGACGTAGATACTTTTCGAGCTAAAACAGAAATATCTAGGAATTAACTTTTAATTCGTGCACAAACAGTATGGGAAATAGCATAAGTGTTGTAACAAAGTCTGCTTATTTGTTCACAGTAGTGTTGTGTTGTGAGAAACTTTTGTTTGCACTACATACATTCGAGTACGTTGAAATCAAGAAACTTTGTCGAGGAAATATCTGTTTTCCTTTATAATTTTATGTGATTATAATATTTATTTTTAAAGTTTTTTGCTCATCGAGGTTTTTATGGTAGATTTTTGAAGTTAAAACTTCTTTAGAATCGTTGTGATTTGAAACTCGATGAAACGAAAAAGCGACTATAAAAAGAGACAAACATATACATCTATAGGATTTAACATGCGAGAGAATAAAATGTTTGCTAATATCGTCAGAAGTCTGTGTAATATGTATCTAGAATAAAATTTTAACTAATTTTTAAACTTTGTAACAATATTAAAATAAATAATACCCTGCAATTCCTAATCCTGATACTCTGCATTCGTCTCATTCTCTCAAAGTTTAGTTTCCTAATGATTTCACTTCTACCGCGAGTGAACTGCACACGTTTTTTTAAAAATATTTTTATCTGACTTGATACTGGCAGTATTTTATCAAGAGAAGCCATTTAAAAGAAGACGAAGAAATGTTTTACAAAATTGAAGCAACAAATTTTACTGGTACCGATAGTAATGATGGTAAGATTTTTTTCTGGTACCGGGGCATTTCATTCATATTTAATAATTAACTAGTTTTTACTATAAACTATGTTACCACTTTGTTTGTATAGGTTTACCGGGGGTGGTGTTTACTAATGAATGTTCATTATTGGGTTATAATAAAATTTGCTTTAACAAATAATTAATACAAAAAATGCTGCGTTTGAAATGACGGCTGCTAACTTAACTAAATTTCAGTCAGTTTTTTCTGTATATAGAGATCTGAACAAAAACAGTTTCACTGTAAAGCATCGCGCCAAGTACACTTTCAACTATAGTTACAAAAATAATAATTATATTTTTACAAAAAATTATAAAATAAAAAGAAACCAAGTACATTCCCGTTTTAGATTCGAAAAAAAATTTGTTGAAAAAAGTAATAATAAAAAAATGATGTACTTGATGCGTTGGATGCGTTTTTAGGGACACTTTACATATATAGAGATGGTCCTCCTTCTACTCTACCCTCCATAGTGAAATCTTTTTAGTGTTATATGGAAACAATTGATAAACAAAATGATAAATGACTGTATAAAGTATTGACGTTTCGTTAATAATTAAAAATATATGAAGTTAAAAATTAGGTGAGGTTATGTTGACATCTGTTTCTAGAATATATACACTGTAGCCTCACGCCTATACGTTTGCAGACATATACATATTATGTTTAACGTGTACTTGGCGTGAGACACTACAGTGACTCCGGATCTGTCACGCCTTTCATAATATAAGTAATTTTTAATCACTTTATTGCTATTTACTACTTTTCAATTTAAAAATTACTAGAATAATAATCGTGTTGCTTGGGATTTGTTTACCCACACAAACAGGTAAATCGCAACCGATAGAAAGAACCGAGCCGATAAAAAAGATCTCGGTCGTCGACAATTCAGGCCGCTCTCCGCTAGATGCGGTCAAGTGGCAGGAGCTGACACTATAGTGCCCCGGCCCCGAGATGAAAACAGTGAAGAAGCCGATGGTACACTATTGCACGTGTTTAATTTACATTTTTAGAAGATTTTAATGGGTAAACTAATATTTTTTATAAGTAAAGTGTGACACAGTCCACCTGATGGTAAGTAGACACTGTAGCCAATTGATAGTTGCATCTATCCTTGATTAAGAATCTAAATGCAGATGCGTTGTCATCCCTGAAATGGAATGCCTCGTTTTCAGTAAAGTGTCTCCGGTTCTCTACACTTACCACACGAAACACTGCAGTGTTAAGCTGCTATTTTAAGCTAGTATATAGGGAGTGTGGTCCTACCCCAGTCGTGATAAAACCATAAATACAGCAGCTGCAGTGCGGCTCTACTTTTATGTCCATAGGACATTGGAATGTTGGATTCTCCCATGTCACCAATTTACAATATTTTTGTGTATATATGAAACACATTACCGTTACAGTTACCGTTACAGACTATTAAAGTCCGCTGCAAAACATAGGCCACTCCCATAGATTTCCTCATAGGGGGATATTTGCCGTAGTTGCCACGATTGCACGTTGGTTGGTTGGATGTCACATTGCAACATATTAAAATGTAGTAAAGTAAAGTGGCGGTGTAAGAATATCCACTAACCCATATCATCCCGTAGGTCTCGTAATGAACGACAGAGGGAAACACATCTGAAGATGGGCAGCAGTGTCTTTCCAATAACGAATAAAAATACTGCGGTTGCCAACTCGCTTGCCAAGCGTGGCAACTCTGACAAATATCCCGCCCTATGAGGCAATCCCCCCTCGTGTAGTGGCGGGTAAGAATTCTCACTACCCCATATCTTCCCGTGGGTGTCGTAAAAGGCGACAGAGGGAAACAGAGGCAGAGGATGGGCAGCAGCATCTTTCTGATAACAACAAAACAACAATAAAAAAACTGCGGTTGCCAACTTGCTCGCCAAGCGTGGCAACTATGGCAATATACCCCCCCTGAAAGTAACGAAGAGTCGGCCCCTAGTCCCCGGCGGCCCGCTATTCCTGGCTACGGTGGCGACCATGGTAACGGCGGGGCAGGGGGTGCTAAGAAACTCCGGTGGAGGTTCGGTTGCCACCTACGACGACTCGACCTGGCAACTTATAACGCACGCACTCTGAGGACTGACGAGAAGATCCTGGAGCTGGAAGAAGAGATAGACAAGTTGCACTGGAATGTAATAGGATTATCCGAAGTCCGAAGAGAGGAGGAGTACACGGTAATCCTCGAATCCAGCAATTTGTTCTATCACCGGAAGGGCTACCATCTGTCACAAGGAGGTGTCGGATTTATCGTCCACAAGTCTCTCGTTAACAACGTTGTAAAGATTGGGAGTGTGTCGACGAGGGTTGCGTACCTCATACTCAGAATCACCAAAAGGTATTTTCTGAAGGTCATACAGGTTTATGCACCAACTTCGGCACACCCCGATGAGGAGGTGGAGGAAATGTATGAGGATATCTTGAGAGCCATGCATTCCTCCAAAACCCACTATACGGTGTTAATGGGACACTTCATCGCGAAACTAGTCACAAGAGAAAACGGTGAGCTGAAAGTAGGGAATTTCGAAATAGGGCAACGGAACCCAAGGGGTCAGCAGCTGGCCGACTTCATGGAGAAAGAGGGACTCTTTATGATGAACTCTTTTTTCCAGAAGCGGCCCCACAGGAAGTAGACCTGGTTGTGTCCCGACGGTTCCACAAAAAAATGAGATTGACTTCATTATGACGACCAGACGATAACTGTTCTGTGATGTCTCAGTGATCGCGAGGGTGATAACCGGCAGCAATCACCGAATGGTGAGAGGCACACTGAACCTAAACGTTAAATTGGAGTGGTCACCTCTAATGAAGTCAACGCTCCGTCCCTCTCGTGCTCTAATCCAAAGTCCCGAAACCTTTCAGCTCGAGCTACAAAACCGTTTTCAGTGCCTAAAAGATTGCAATGCAGTGGAAGATATGAATGACAAGATCGTGGAAACTGTCCATGTGGTCCGAGCTAAGTTTTGCAAGACCCGCCGCAGAAGAACACAAAGACTCTCCGATCACACTCTTAGTCTCATGGCTGTTAGACGGGATATGAAGCTACAGTCTTCAGTAGATTTGACAGCATACAGGCAACTGAACAGACAGCATGATGATGCACAAATACAACATGGCAATATCAACCGAGAAAGCTCCTTCCTATAACGCATTGTACGGTTATTAACAAAATTGTCTGTATATTTTTCTCATTTTTGTTTATTATTATTATTACTAATCCATTTTAATTGATAATTGATAGTTGTTGTTACCACACACAATTATGTATAAGGTTATATTTAATGTCTTATATTGTGTTTTTTTTTTTTGCTGCTTTTTGCTTTATTTTAAATTTTGTGTTATAATTATATAGAAGGTTTAGGCTTTTTTCGTTTTATCGAAGGACTAAACTACACGTAACAGCTGTGCTACGTTCGTGACGCCAATGAATAGGTTTCTTGGCTGAAAATCAGCGCTGTGTGAGGCCATACTCACACAACACATGCTGAGCCAACCCCTTTTCGGCACAATGCGACCTTTTTTATATATATCAATATGTGCTTTTACTTTCATGTGTATGAACTGCCTGTGCTGAATAAATGTTTTTTCTATTCTATTCTATTCTACAGATCTCCAAATGCATGCGGCGGGACTTACGCAACTTTAATACTGCTCGTATTAAAGAAGCGATCGAAAGGAACCAGGGCTCCAAAGTCTTTGCTAGAGATCTGTCTGCCATAAAGAGCCAACTATCAAAGCTGAAGACCGAGTGTAGTAGCATCGCTTCCGGGGCACCTGAGATTTTGAGTGAGATTGAGAGGTTCTATGGCCAGCTGTACACGTCATCGTTGGAGCCACACGCAAGTGTGAGTAACGATCCAAGAGCGGGTATTATCCGACACTATTCCGAAGATATCCCGGACGTCAGTCTGAGCGAGATTAGAATGGCTCTCCAGCAACTTAAAAACGGCAAGGCCCTAGGTGAGGATTTAATTATAGCGGAGCTACTGAAAGCGGGTGGAAAACCGGTACTTGAAGTCCTTAAGAAGCTCTTTAATTCCGTCCTCCATGGTGGCACTACACCGGAAGCGTGGAGCAAAAGTGCGGTGGTCTTATTCTTCAGGAAGGTGACAACGCTCTCTTGAAAAACTACAGACCGATTTCCCTTCTGAGCCGCGTCTACGTGATGTTTTAGAGAGTCATTACGAATCGTCTCGCGCGCAGACTTGACGACTTCCAGCCCCCCGAACAAACTGGTTTCCGAAAAGACTTTGGCACCATACACCACATACATACCCTTCGGCAAGTTGTACAGAAGTCTGAGGAGTACAATTTGCCACTATGTCTGGCGAATGTGGACTATGAGAAAGCCTTTGATTCCGTTGAAATTTGGGCGGTGCTGCAGTCCCTTCAGCGATGCCAAGTTGACTGTCGGTATATCGAAGTGCTGAAGTGCTTGTACAGTAGGGCTACGATGGCTATCCGAGTATAGAACTAGAGTACGAAACCTATCCAATTGCAGAGAGGTGTAAGACAGGGTGACGTGATATCCCCGAAACTCTTCAACGCTGCATTGGAAGACGTTTTTAAGCTACTGGACTGGAAAGCATACGGTATTAACATCAATGGCGAGTACATCACTCACCTTCGATTTGCCGACGATATAGTCCTTATGGCAGAATCGCTGGAGGACCTAAGCACCATGCTCAATGACCTCAATAGTTTATCCTAACGAATAGGTCTTAGGATAAACATGGACAAAACAAAGATCATGTTTAATGTCCATGTCACACCTATGCTGGTAGTTGTTGGGAGCACTAAGCTCGAAGTTGTTGACGAGTATGTTTACCTGGGACGAATAGTCCGACTAAATCCAACTTCGACCGAGAGGTCAATCGACGGATTCAACTCGGCTGGGCAGCGTTCGGGAAATTACGACACATCTTCTCGTCAGACATACCTCAAAACCTTAAAATGAAATTGTACAACTAGTGCCTGTTGTCAGTGACGACTTACGGATCTGAGACGTAGTCCTTCACTGTTGGCCGTATGAGGAAACTCTACGTCGCTCAGCGAGCTATGGAGAGGTCTATGCTCGGGGTTTCTTTGCGTGATAAATTTAGAAATGAGGATATCCGCAGTAGAACCAGAGTAACCGTCATAGCCCAACGGATAAGTAAGCTGAAGTGGCAATGGGCCGGCCATATAGCTCGAAGAACGCTTGGGGCTTCCCCCCACTAGATGGAGTGATGACCTGGTAAGATATGCAGGAAGTCGATGGATGCATGTGGCTCAGGTCCGTGCTTTGTGGCATTCCTTCGGGGAAGCCTATGTTCAGTAGTGGACTTGTGAAGGGCTGTAATGATGATGATGATGGTGATGAGGCAATCTAAGGGGGAGACCTATGTTCAACAGTAGACTTTAATATGTTGTAACGGTAAACAATGTATAAAGATGTACAATAATTTCCCAATAACTTACAATATCGAACTTATACAATATATCTCCTATGAGCGTCTGACTTTAATACTGAATAAATCCAATTAGATAAGGTATTGTTTTTGTTTTGCTTTATTGTCCCCGGGTTAGCTATTTTCCATGTGACAAGTAGATTAGCTAACAAATTTATGGCATTTGAAATCTGTTTATGCGTTCCCAGCGGTGCCGTGCTCGAATTCTGTTTATGCGTATTCCATATCTATAAAACAAAAAACGTTTTCGCTAGTCGTTTGGTGTTCTATTTTGTTCTTAGAATAGAAAAAAAAACATAAAAAACATTTATTAAACATACTCAGTAAAAAAATGTACCGACACTATCTTAGTGAACATATTATAAGTAAGTGTATCTCCAATAAACATAGCTCGAAGGGCTGATCTTAATTTGAATTAACGTGGCACCCTGCATCTATACTATGGTTGCAGTACGAATGGGTCGGCTGGAACGGGATAGGATCACGGTTTTTCAGAATACCAGCGTAAAATAATAGCTTAATTTATGGGGAGTGCAGAAAATCGAAGACCCCTATATTTGTGGTAACGAAGTATCTACATTTTGATTCTTAATCGAGGATAGATGCAACTATCTATGGGTCACAGCGTCCACTTAACATCAGGTGGAATGTGTCAACTTTATCTCATTAAAAATATTATAATGATTTCTTATATTTACGCGAACACTACACATTGAATAAAACTACTTTTACGGATATTATCGCGTTTAATTTACTTATTTTTATTAATTCCCGACGTTTCGGGTGATTTACAGCACCCATGGTCACAGGGGACTGAGGTGATTGAGATCTTTGTTGATCTTTGTTACAGGATCTGTAACAAAGATCAACAAACAACAACAGCAGGTTCAGCACTACAACAAATTTCGGGACCCGCGCCTATGTCACAGTGGCCGAGTGAAGCCGGCCACAGTTGAGCGTGTGCCTGCCGTACTACCATATGTCAGAGGTGTCACAGACAAATCTGTGACGGGACACGTCATTGCCAACTCCATCTACTTGACCGCATCCAACGAAGAGCGGCCCGAATCGTCGACGACTGAGTTTTTTCGGCTCGATTCACTGGCGTTGCGGAGTGATTGTACCCCTTTGCATTTACCACGAAGAGGATTTTAATATTTTAAATTTAAAATTTTTATACAACCGACTTCAATATAAATTATTACGAATAACTCAAAAACTATTGGTTACACCTTGATAAAATTTAAATGGGACTACATGAAAAGCTTTTAAATGAAAAAAGAATCATCGAAATCGGTTCACCAGAAAAATTTTATGAGGTAACACATACAAAAAAGAGCATAGAGTCGAATTGAGTACCTCCTCTTTTTGAAGTCGGTAGAAAAACAAAATAAGAGTGCGCAGAGTAGTTGTTTGAATTAATTTCATCCGCTGCATTCCATCATCTCACATCGCAAGAGAATTCACGATACCATCCACACCATTGACAAGCTTGCATGACTTCTTTTTGGAGTCGGCCACCACCACAGATTTTTCCAGATCGATACGATATAGGGACCTCCAACAAAAGAGCTTACTTATTTTTAAAAGGCTGGCAACGCACCCACAATTCCCCTAGTGTTGCAGTAATTGGTGGGCGGGCCGTGGTAATTATTTTACATCAGGTGAGCCCCATGATCGTATAAGCCACTCCCATAAATTACCACTAATGTATCATACGGGCTGGCGTATATCCAGACACCTTATAAACCTATTTTGAAAAAATAAAATAAAGAACGTATGAATTTCTACAGGCCTATAACACTAATACCTATGTTCTTATTTTTTTTTTTTGAAATTCATTCATATATAGCTGCATATAGCGATGTGAAAAAAAATATCCTAACTGATGAACAGAAAGGATTTAGATAAAATAAAATAGTCAACAGGGTAGACTATGACTTCTTATATGTTATTATATCTAAAGTAGATACAAAAATTCCAATATGAGCTACTCGTATATTCTATGACATAACCCAGGCCTTTGATTATGTGGACTACAACATTTTACTGAATAAACTAAATGCTAATGAAGTATGAGGAAATGTTCTAGAACTCATTCAATCTTATTTAAATAACAGAAAGCAATATAAAGAACTAAAAAAAAGTAAATCAGATCACTAAACGTGAAGTAACACTTTAATCTAGCATGCGCATAGTACAATGCGGCGTACCACAGGGCAGTGTACTGGATTCTCTACTATTTAAAACATATATAAACGATCTATCGAAAGCTACTAATAGACCAATGTCACTTTTTGCGGACTACAGTGCAGTTATAATAGAAAGGACTATTAATGACATTTGAAAATTATATTAATAAAACCTTGACAAATATAATTCAATAAAGGTTAAATAATAACTTAAAGCAAACTTAAGCAAGACTAAATACATATTTTTAGGCAAGAAATAGCTGTTACAAAAATATTAATTTGAGTTATGAAAATAACAAAATAGAAGAGGTAGTATCCACTCAATTCTTAGGATTTATAATTGACAGACAAATGAACAGGAAGTCTCACAGATACCAGAACAATAGGCGTATCGTGGCGTAGCTGAATTGAACCTACGATAAGGGATAATCTTTTGGGGACATTTTTTATTTGGGGAAAATGTACAAAATTTGACCTGCTCAAAGTTCAAAAACTTTATTAAACAAAGTTTGTATAAAAAGGTTTATTATAATATTAAGGAATTCATGGATGATAATAACCCCTGGGAATGAGGTGATCGCTACCATTCTATTTCTAATTTGTTATGTGTGGTTAATTGTATAACAAACATGATTGTAAGCTGTTATTTAAAAAAAAGTCCCACTGGGTTTCTTGCTGGTTTTCCCAGGACACTTACCACTATCAAAAAGTTTCTGTTTCTCTTTCTGTTTCTGTAACTCCGCTTTTATTTCTGTTTCATTAGCATCAAATTTAAATTTTTATATGAAAACAATTTAATTGAAATAAAAATAAAGATATCATTTTTATCTGGTTTCATTTTATTTATCAATGTTATTATTTTAATTAAAGAAAATTTTCTTTATTTTCTTGCCGTATTGTTAAATGCGTAGATTGAAATTAAAAATATTCAAAATTCATCATCATCGTAATGAAGATAAAATTTCTTTTCATAGTGTTCCAAATTTTTGAATACTTTTTCGATAGATAACTCTGGCGTTCTGTTTGTTATTATAATTTTGAACGGGTAAATTGATCGAATATATTTGAGGTTGTGCCTGTTGATATATTTGAGCAATAATGATGTTCTGAATAATTTGACCACTATGGATAGTTGAATGTTTATTTTAACTTTGAATGTTTCAAAATAATTGACCACCTTGATTGCTTCCCTATATCTGTCGATGGTTGTACCGTGTTTATCCAAAATATGGGATTAGCTGAAAAATTGTAAAAGATATAATAGGTGGTTAGCCCTTTGCTCACACAATTACAAACCTATTAGTTGCCGTTTACGAAATGTTAAGCAAGTAACACAGATTTCACAATCTTTTTTGTTATAGCCCCATATAAAGATGAGACCTATAAGTCCCATACCAAGATAGTATTTCATATCTATTTAATTTACACACAGAATTTAATAGCACTAACTATGAACAGCGTTCTCATTTTTCATCAACAGCCTGTATAAGTCCACTGCTCATCATGGGCCTCTCACGTTGAAGACGACTGACCACGCTTTCACAGAATACCAGCGTAAAATAGCAGCTTAATACTGCTGTATATCACATATGGTGAGTGTAGAGAACTGGAGACCCTATTTACTGGAAAAGAGGCATTTCATCTTAGTCCACACGGGTGACAACGCATCTGCATTTTGATTCGCAAACGAAAATAGATGTAGATGTCTATGGGCCACAGCAACCACTTACCATCAGGTGAACTGTGTGCTCGTTTGTCACCCTATCCTATAAAAAAACGTATTATAGGTAGATTGAGGATCGCACTACCAGACGTCTTGAACCTTTGGCGCTGAAAGTCACCGATATTTTTAGTATCTGTAGAATCATTGGTTACATAATGATTAGTAAATATTTTCATTTTCTACTATCAATTACAGGTTCTTACTTTATATAAAACAATAATCTTATATCAAATAGCTAGTCCTGTGTGAATTTAATATACTCGTATAAATAACATTTAACATATTTGAAGCTATTTTTATGTAAGCATTCTAAACAACACAGAGCGTATATAAATCTATTAGTGTTTTGGTTTTGTAAATATACCGATCCAATCCGGCTCCGCACGGATTCGATTTCTGGAACAACGTCACCTACCGAATCCAATTGTGAATCTAAACCATTCTCTAATCAACTTAATCACGCACAAAATTTCATTAAAATCGGTCCAGCCGTTTAGCAGGAGTTCAGAAATATCCACATGTACAGATGCATTAGATAATATATAATACATATTTTATACATATAAACATTTTATTAAAATCATTTTGTCTATTAATGAAACCTGCAGTAAAATCTGTTGCGTAATTCAAAAGATCTAAGCGTACAGATGCGTGAAGCGACTATTTTATACTAGATGGTTAAGCGTGCGTATGAAAATTGGGTGGAGTTTAGATAGTGCAATGAAGGATTTGAAGAAGTGTGTTATGTTTGTATGTGATTATTAAATTTTTATTTATTACTTCTTATTTCTTAGAATGAGATTATCTCTTTTTTTAAGGAAGCCTTTTATTTGTTAAAAATATCAAAGAAGAAAAGTTTTTGTTATAGCAGTTGAGTGTACGGCTAATGACTGAATTTGGAGTATAGTTAGATATACTTCACGGAACATTTAATAAAGAGAGCATCTGGTACACTTCGAAGGAGTATTAAATTATAGGTATTGAAATATCAATTCAGGACTATGAATTTTATTATTATGCCTGGCTTATAGAGGTGCCGAGCCGACCCATTAGCCCTACAACCAAAATATAGCTGCAGCTTGGTTTTACTACGTATACAAGTTAAAGAGAAATGAAATTAACAATCCATTTGTGAATATAAACAAACAATAGGCACGATATCAATGATGCGTGATGTTTTATGCGTCGATTGTTGCAACTTAGACCAAGAGCCGCACACTTTTTTGCAATTCAGTTTTATATAACGTTCCCCGATTTTACTCGTAAATTTAAAAATAAACTGAGGAAGGAGCGTTTCGGGTCAGTGCTTGTAATCACTAAAAATGTAAACCTAGCTGCAAGGTGTTAAAGACTGCGTTATTATCACTCTTTATTATCACTGCGCCTACGTCACAGTCACCGAGTGAAGCCAGCCAGAGTCCAGCCTGCTGTACTACCATATGTCAGAGGAGTCACAGATAAGATTAGCTACATCTTGAAGCGAGCTTCTATCAGAACATTCTTCAAGCCGCCGAAGAAGATTAGTCAGTTCTTACTATTCGTCAAGTGCAATATTCCTCTACAAGATGCAGGAGTGTACAAGCTTGATTGTGAGTGTGGTCTCTCATATATAGGGCAAACAAAACAATCTATAAAAACCCGCGTAAAAGAACACATAGCTGACGTGAAGCACCAACGTTCCGGGAAGTCGGCAGTTTGTGATCATATCCTAGACGGCCCCCGCCATTACATTAGATTTGATAAACCACAAAATTCTCGCGAAAGAACATTGATTCCTACCAAGGATGAATCGCAAGGCTATTGAAATTAAAAAACATCCAAATTTCAATAGAGAGGGAGGCTGGGATCCTGTAATTCATAAAATTAAAACTAAACCCAAGCTTACCACTGCAAGACTTCAAGACAGAGTAAGTTAATTCTGCGTAGATCGGACCAAAATTAATAATTAAAAAAGCTGAAGATACTCCGGGTTAACTCTGATATCTGGACGTCAATCACCTCAGTCTCCGTGACCATGCGTGCTGTAAAGCACATAAACATGGTTGAAAATGTTCAAAATAAAATAATAAAACAGCATGTGAAACGTGAAATTTTACGGTAAGTGCTTGTTCTCTGTATTACTTTGTAAATAAATTTCAATTAGCTCCTATACTATCGACATGCAAATATTAAAATTTAAGCGCTCTGTTTGTAAAGTCATAAAATCGATCATAGGGAAGTATTAACAATGACAAGCCTTGATTGATTTATAGGCGTTTAAAGCTGATAACGACCTTATATTGCATTATTGTTTGAACTAGTAATGTTACCATAGTGTGTATGTCTACCAGCGTACAATAGCAACTTAATGCTGCAGTGTTTCGAATGGTGAGTGTTAAGAACCGGAGAACTTTTTTACTGGAAACGAGGTATTCCATCTAATTATAATAGGGTGACAACGCTATCATTTTGAATCCTATTCGAGGATAGATGTATGCAACTACAGGACACAGTATCCACTTACCATTAGGTCGACTGCCGTCTGTCACCCTTATTTCTATAAAATAGTTAATAAACTTAAGTTGCTACTTACCACTACGCGGCTGTTAGAAATTATTTTTCTTCCTCATCAGCTCTGCGATGGACGCGAGGTCCTTCTTACAAAATTGGCGTAACAAATGAACTTAAATTCCACCTGATGATAAGTAGCTACTGTAGTACATGCCCACCTTTCCGTTACCGTTACAGCCTATTAAAGTCCACTGCTGAACATAGGCCTCCCTCCATTGATTGTCTCATAGGCGGGATATTTGCTAAGCGGTTTGGCAACCACTTTTTAGTCGTTATTAAAAAGACGCTGTGCACATCTCCTGATTTGTTTCCCTCTATCGCCTCTTACGGTAATAGTTATTCTTACACTGCCACTACTACACCACCTTTACCCAACTTCAAACAAAGAAGACTACACATGCATTGTCACTTTGAGGACTAAGGTGGACTGCCTCACAGCCTTGTAAATATACTTGGTCTCTATACACTTTAACTCGCACTGCTGCTTGAAGTAGAAAAAGGTAAGAGGGTGGTTCAGAGAGACTACAAGCCAGAAAACGAGTCTTAACACCTAGTACACTCAGACAGACAAATAAAAATAGGCGGAGAATTGTGAAAATTTCAAGTGATGCCAAAACCATGTTCAACTTCTTGACTCGCAATGATGAAGACATCTACACATCATTCTTCTTTATTTATGTCAGCGCGTAAAAGTTCACTGCTAGAGGGACACATATGCACCTGTAACCATTTTGTTGATTGCAAATGATTTTAGACGCATACGTGTACGTCAGTCCGCGTTCTAACAAATAAATGATATAGTTTGGGTGGGTTCTAGCATGGTTTAATTATCACTTAAATCTACGCATCACTCGTCTTTCTTAGTTGAACCTCGTAGTATATTAGAAGTTTTATTTTATAATAAAACTTTTAATATGTAATTAAATGTGTTAAACTGTGGAATTTTACCACATACTTCCCTTTTTATTACATCAAATAGCAGCTAAGTAGATCTACGGACTGCAAATAAAACTTTTAACGATGCGAATGAAACCGCTTTCAGCGCTATGCTCGACTAACTTTACAAACTTTAGAATATTTTATAGTTGACCGACCAAATGAATACGATAAAGAAATAAATCAAAGTAAGGACGCTAAAATGAAACGAAGCTATTGGTATTTTTTTTAATAATATGCCACGTTTTTAAAACGACGAAAAAGTCTAAAATTTTATTCTTATATTGTTATCCGATTCTGAGCTATGTTCAAAATGTCAAGTCTCTAGCTCATCGGGAAGTTAGTTTGAAATCAATTACTAAATTCGACCCGAATATACATACATGAAAGCGAGTTAATTAAAAGGTGTTAATTAAAAATCGAAGAAAAATAAACTCACTAAACGGATTGACGATTTAGTACGTAGGTTACTCAATAAGTTTTGAGATATACAAAAAGTATTCTAGATACTGTTAATATTTATTTTACATCTTTTCAAAATATTCTCCATTATGGTCTATATAAAGTTCCATTCGCCTAAACCAACTCTGAAAACAGTTTTCCCAGTCTTGATTTGACAATCGCTTCTTCGTAGGTAGCCACGGCTTCTTCGACGCTTGCCTTTTAATTTTTTCTTTGACTCTTGGTAACAAAAATAAATCACAAGGAGCTAAGTCAGAGCTATAGGGTGGATGACTTAGTTTCAACACCAGATTCCTCAATAAATGCTTTTGTTCTAGGGGAGGTATGTGAAGAGGCGTTATCGTGATGCAGCATGATTCCCCGAAGTCCGGTCTTTGGTCTTCTGGAAAAACTTTGGGTAATTAAACTGTAGTATACCATTCAAGTTCGACTGAACCACAATTTTCCAGCATTCACGTCGACAAATGTCCGCTCCGCGAAAAAAAACGAGCCACCATTTTTTTGCCGACGTTGCGAGGTCTTTGCAGTTTTGTCGGAAACTGTCCTTTTGAGTAGACCCATACCGATTATTGCCTTTTATTTTCCGGATCACATTGATAAATCCATGTCTCATCACCAGTAGCGATTTCTGAAATATGCCTAGATAATACGTTTTCAAAACGTAGACGCATTTTATGGCACCAATTGACACGAGTCTGTTTTTCGCTTTCGGAGAGTAAACGTGGGATCCGTCGACAACAAAGCTTCCTCGCTCCAAGATTGATTGATGTAGGATGGTATAAATGCTCCCCGAACTAATACCTACAATCTTTTCGATGTCCGTATATGTAATTCGTGGGTCTTCTTGCACCAACATTTCAGTACTCCATACATTTTCTGCCGTTACTGCTGTTTGCGGGGCCCTGGTTCTTTGGTCATCTTTAAGATCAATTTTACCCCTTTTGAATTCATCAAACCACCCAAAAATTGTTACGCGTGATGAAGCTGAGTCCTCTAATGCTGATTGTAACCGTTGTAAAATTAATTCTTCGGTTAAACCAAAAATATATAAAATCACAATATATCATAGCGCGCAAATGTTCACGGTTAAGATCGGTTTGCAGTATTTTTTTTAATATTGGCTTATGGAGTTCTATTTTTAAATAAATTTTCTTTTTAGAAACATATAACACGGGTGCGTTCCATTTTTAAATTTCGAGCATCTCAAAACTTATTGAGTGACCTACGTAAGAGATGCAGAAAGTAGTTGGACGCAGGAAGCTCAGTATGTTGTTTTGTGGCATTCCTTAGCGGAGGCCTATGTTTAGCAGTGAACTAGTGATGGGCTGTTATGATTATGACTAATTAAAACTTTCACCGATTATTAAATTTTACCGATAACTTTTTACAATTGTCTGTCAAATCCATGGCTCCTGTTATAGAAGCCAGTGTCTTCTACCAAAAAAAAAAAAGACTTTAGTAATTGGCAAAAAGCATAATTTTTTATTTCTTTAGTTTCATTTTTTCATATTTTCTTCATTCAGATAATTATAATAATAATAATAATTTATTGCTTTAAAATAAGTAGTAAGTTGTTACAATTATTGTTGGGTACTCTCTTTTAAGTAAATAGATACCTGTAATAGAAGGACCCTCTCTTCCGTAGTACAATTATATTACTACATTAAATTAGAATTAATTAAAAAAACATTCTACACAATAATAGAGATAGTAATTATAATAATAATAAGATAATTGAGTGGACTTTATTCGACGTCTGTCTTTTCGTCCGATTACAATTTGGGTATCTTCGATTGCAAATTACCGTATAGGCCTTTGAGAAATAAGTTAGTAAATAAGCAAAATAGGTTACCTATGTAATTCTTCTTCTCTTTTATCGTCATCAACTCCTAAAATTCATTGACAGGTGAATGCGGAGGCGAATGCTGAGCGTAGGTGCAAAATAAATTTTGCACCTCCGCTTGCAAAATGTCTCCGCTTGTGATCGCAGTATATAGAATACAATTTTGATTCTGATGTTTTCATTTTAATTTCTACCACCTCGTCGAGTCCAGATTCAGCACCACTAATCCAGTGGTTGAATTTTAAATTTACACAATTGTAGTCACAGAGCTTATGTATTCCGAGGAAGTAATTAAATAGGCTCTCAACTATTTCGCCGTTCCTTGTTAATATACTAGAATGAATAAACTTAACGCTATTGTAATGCAGATGAACTTCGTAAATGTAGGAATATTTACTGAGAAGGTTTTCTCTGGGTTTTGAGGTCTTCTTGAATATTTCTTAAACAGGATTTCATCTTTTGTGTTGTTGGTAAAATTTGGCAAATCCTGGTCATGAGCCCCCCCTTCCCCTTCTTCTTGAAGAATTGTTAGAATGTCGTTATTATAATGTCATAAGTAAATACTTAATACTATTTCAATATTTATCTGTGCTTTTGTATCTCATGGTCGCACTTCAGGCTTGTACAAGGCGCTCAAACGAAGCAATCGGCGTGTCACTATACGGCTCGCGCTCGGTTAGTTTAATTGCTGCCAAACATCGAAGGTAGAGTTCGATTTGCAGAAAAAAAGCTGGTGCAACAACTTTGCGGGTGGTTGCTCATTAAAATTATGTACATAATTTTGTACAAAAAATATTCTAAAAGTACATTGTGGTCTCAAAGGACCATTAAGATTTTTCTTCTGTTGAAAACATCGTGAGAAGACGCTTCTTCTACGACTAACACTTCACGCTTGGGAAAGGAAGATGAGTACTGACGACCGAGAGTGTAACGAGGGTCCGTTACCGTTACAGTCTATTCAAGTCCAGAGCTTAACTTAGGCCTCCCTGTAGAGCTTCACACGTTCAGAAATCTTCACCAATTACTAAATGTGTTTATTAAAACTGAAACTCCAATCCAAAGGTGCATGTATTAGCTGAAGAATTCAAAAATCTTAAACTTACTTATTGGTCCGGCAGAACACTCTCTACGTCGTTATTTAATTTTACATTATAAATTTATCGGCGACAACTAGTGTTCAATTAATAATACCGATCATAGAAAACATCACAGACAATTAGATGACAATTATAACTAGAAGATAGCGCTATCTGTAAAACAATGAATTAATGAAAAAGAAATATCATAATTTCCAAAAGTACACAACTGGAATTTGAGATGGTTATGTTACGTACAGATTACACAAGTCTTATAAAATAAAGAGATCAGCTACAGGGAACGTTTAATGAGTTTGACCAGCGCACCAGGAAACTCTCAGGTTTGTTGTTGCATTGAAATTACAGTTGAATGAGGCTGATGAGAAAATAACACAATTTAAATCATATGTAGATAAGTTTAACGCCTCCCAGACTCAAAGCCTGTTCTCTGAGCTTGTGCAATGTAATACTTCAAGAATTTTCAGCAATCTTCAACAATAGACTTCACTGGTGATGACTCTTCCACTTCAGAAAATACAGTAAGGTTTAATTGCAGTAAAATTAAATTGAAGAAGTATATAAAAGTTAACAAGTACATAAAGAAAGTACAAAAATTTAAGCTCATATCACTGTGGAAAGTTGGTATCTTTGCTTTACATACACAAACAACAGAAAAATAAGTTTGTTCAATTAAATAAACATCGCTCTGATAGGTTTAGAAGTAATATAATAAAAATACGTCCATCACTTTCATTTAAAAATAGTGCTGATTATTTGTATGGAACGTTATTTAAAATTATAAGTTGAGAAATTAGTAGAATATTTACTTCAAAAACTTTATCTTTTAACAGTCTAAAATCATTAAATGAATGGGCGACGGTAATCTTTATATATAAAAATTACGTATCACGTTGTTTGTCCGCGGTGAACTCCTAAACTACTGAACTGATTTCAATGAAATTTTGCACACTCTGTGCAGTTCGGTCCAACTTGAGAGATAGGATAGTTTTTTTTTAAGTGACACTCAATATTTTTTTATTACAAATTTAAGCATTTTTTATATGAAGGGTTGTCGAAAAGGGTAGAACAACGTCTGCCTGGTCAGCTAGTAATTAATAAAAGTTGGCGAAGGTTATACGAGCTATAGTATGAAATATCATATAATAGTAGTGTTATATTTAGAGATAATGTAAAAACATATTCTAAATATTTAAACAAGTATACAAAATACAAAATAGCTAAACCTTTACACTTAAGCAACAAAATTGAAACTGTATCCAAAAAAAATTATATGACCTGCAGAATAATAAATAGTGAAACGGGTAAGGCCACACAACTCGGATTTTCAATTGAATATTAACAATACTGTCTCGATCTGATCAAGATGTTGCTTTTGAGAAACACAAACACAAAATTATTAAATTCTTCTCCTACTATCAACAAAATTTACAGGCTTGTTCTAATACTTTTAAAATCCATAGAGTATTGCCAAAAATTATATTATATGGCGCTACTAGACATAGTAGCGCCATCCCAGCCTGGATAATATGAATTGAGGAACGTATCGCAAAGGCTTAGGCCCTAATCGGCAGACTAATGTGCTTCAGATCGAGCAATAATAGGCGCCAAGAATTGTGCGCACCGTCCGAACGGCGTTTGCTGGGACAAATGTCAGCTTGTCCCAGCCGGATGTAACGCAAAAACTGACGAAGCATATAGACGACCTGAAACAGATAATCGCTGCTTGGGGAAAGCGAATTTGGCGATATACCGAGAGGTCAACATGGTTCAATTAGAATCGTCTCTTCCAAAGTGATCAGAAGTAGATCTATGAATGATTGGAGCGACCAATGGTTCGTGGAATGAGCTCAGCACCGAATCAGGCCAACACGGTCTTAATCTGGCGCGGCCTGTGGTCAGAGCCCGGTAACCACAGCGAGGGCCCTTGGACGGACGTTGTGGAGAGTCAGTGTGCGAGTGTTATGCCCATGGAATTCGTCATCATAACGCCGGATGACGTAGATGAGGCGATCCGTAGGGTTCCGAACTGGAAATGTCCGGGACTCGACGGACTGCATCACTACTGGCTGAAGGGATTCGTGGTGTGACACGCTGTTCTCGCCCGACAGTTCCAAGAGGCTCTCGAGCAAAAGTTGCTCCTGAGCCCCTTCACTACTGGGATCACACATTTGGTTCCTAAAGAATATGATTCCATAGACCCTAGCAAATACCGCCCCTTTACGTATTTACTCAGTATATATAAAACACTGACATCCATTTTGAGTACGCGAATCATTCGTCACCTGCATTTAAATCAGGTGATGTCGTGCGCTCAAAATGAATGTCGGGGCGGTGGTCGTAGAACCAAGAAACCACACCTCATTGACGCGGTTATCGGCAAAGTGGTTAAACGCAACCGTCGGAACCACCCACCAGACAGGCTAGATAGAAAAGGATATCTCCATCTAGTAATTAACCTAATAAAAATGCATGTAGACAATTTCTGATTTTTTTTTTATAGGAGAGAGGGCAAACGAACATGCGGCTCACCTGATGGTAAGTGACTACCGCCGCCCATGAACAACTGCAACACCAGGGAGGGAATTGCAGATGCGTTGCCGGCCTTTTAAAAAGGAGTACGCTCTTTTATTGAAGGTCCCTAAGTCGTATCGGTCCGGAAAAATCGCTGATGGTAATCGATTCCACAAGGAATTCGAAGACAGGGAGATCGATTTTTTTACTCTTTTGCCTTAAAATATAATATAAAAAAATTAAATACAGGTCATTTTTTATTTACCAATGGTACGGAAAATACATTTTTTTATAGGAGAGGGGGCAAACGAGCATGCGGCTGACCTGATGTTAATTGACTACCGCCGCCCATGAAAAACCGCAACACCAGGGGAATTGCAAATGCGATGATGGCCTTTTAAAAAGGAGTAGGCTCTTTTCTTGAAGGTCCCTAAGTCGTATCGGTCCGAAAAAATCGCTGGTGGTAAATTATTTCACAATAATCTAATAAATATATAAATATATAAATAAAACGTCTTCTAAAACGCACAGTGGTGGACCGCCAATCATCCAGATGGTGTGGATGGTATCGGGAGTTCTGCCGCGATGTGCGTTCGTGAAATTTGGCGGCTGGGATTAATCCGAACAATTCCTCAGAGCACTCCCCATGGTAGATGCGAAAGAAAATGCAAAGGGATGCAACATCTCTTCGCAGTGCCAATGAATCGAGCCGATCGGAAAGGGCTCGGTCGTCGACGATTCGAGCCGCTCTGCGCTGGATGCGGTCAAGTGGAAGGAGCTGGCACTGGGGAGCCCCTGCCCAGAGATGGGAACAGTATTCCATGTGAGGCCGAACCTGCGCCTTGTAAAGTTGCAGGCGGTGTGCCGGCATGAAATACTGTCCCGCTCTGCTGAGCACGCCAAGCTTTATAGAGGCCAATTTGGCCTTCTCTTCCAAGTGACCACGAAATTGCACGTCACTCGATATGTCGACTCCGAGGATACCGATACTGGCTGAGGCAAGAAGGGGAGTGCCTTGAAACTGAGGAGATACAACAAAGGGGTTCTTTTTAGCGGTAAACGCGCAAACATGTGTCTTCTAAGGATTAAACTGGACTAGATTTAGTCGCCCCCAATCCGAGACTTTGCTCAGCAAAGACTCGACTTCAGACACAGGTTTGTTCCGGTACTCGGCGACGTTTTCCCGAGAAATATTGGCACGGCCGGTGTATAGAGCATCACCAGTACTGTCATCCGCATAGCAATGAATGTTACCAGTAAGCAACATATCATTGATATGCAGAAGAAACAGCGTTGGTGATAGCACACAGCCTTGTGGAACACCAGCGTTAATAGGCTTGTAGTCAGAACATGCACCGTCTACAACGACCTTGATGCTCCGATCTGCAAGGAAGCTGGTGATCCAATTGCACAATTGCTTGGGAAGCCCATAGGAAAGGAGCTTCGAAAGAAGCGCTTTGTGCCAAACCCGATCGAAAGCCTTCGCAATGTCCAGACTAACGGCCAACGCCTCCCCCTTGGACTCTACTGCCTCCGCCTATCTATGGGTCAGGTAGACCAGAAGATCACCAGCTGATCGACCCCGACGAAAACCGTATTAGCGGTCACTAATCAGCTGGTGATCCTCAAGGTACCGGATGAGCTGGCAGTTAATAATGCATTCCATTATTTTGGAGAACAAGGAGGTGATCGCGATAGGCCTATAGTTGGACGGGTCTGTGCGGTCGCCTTTTTTGGGGATCGGGTGGACAAAAGCTGTCTTCCATGAATTCGGGACTACGCCTTGGGAGTAGGAGTACCGGAAAAGACGCGTTAGGACCGGTGCCAACTCCGGAGCACACGTCCTAAGCACAATTGGTGGGATTCCGTCAGGCCCACTCGACTTCTGGATGTCCAGGGAGAGAAGTGCTTTGCGAACGGAGCGCTGTGAGAACAGCACATCCGGCATGGAGCACTCACACCGCGGGATGGTCGGCGGTGTTTTCCCCCGTCATCAAGAGTCGAGTTGGACGCAAAAAGGGAGCCTAAAAGGTCAGCTTTGTCTTTTGCGTCTTGGGCCAGTGAGTCGTCCTCCCTGTGCAGAGATGGTAGTGATGGCTTACAGAAATTCCCTTGGACAGCCTTGGCGAGAGAACAGAATGCACGGGTTCCCGAAGGAAGGCGAACTAGTTTCTCGCCAATTCTCCCTATGTGCTCTGACTTTACCTTGGCAATAACTCTTTTGAAGGACCTGGAGGCGAAGTTATACTTCTTTTTAAGTGTACTGGTGTTTACATCCCGAGTCGCCGAAGCCGCAGCTCAGGCTTGATAACACTCCTGCTTACTGCGTAATGCAGTCTTACAGGAGCGACCAAACCAAGGCTGAGATCTGCCTCTGATGGGTACTACAGATGATGGAATAAATAGTTCCAATTCCTGTAGCACCTCATCAGTGACAGAGTCAGCAACAGCGCTGGGATCATCCGGCGAGAAGCAAACCCGCCCTCATTGGTAGGATGCAAAGAAAGACCGCATTCCGTCCCAATCCGCCGACCTGTAATGCCAAACACGGCGGCAACCTGCAGAACGCAACCGCGAAGGGGGCGTGAGTGGCACCACACTCCGGATCAGACAATGGTCCGAAGAGCCGAGAGGGGCATCGACGGAAACCTGATATCCGTCCGGATGAGAGGTCAGCAGAAGGTCCAACAGGGAAGGTGTATGATCCTCCACATCTGGAATCCGCGTAGGCGAAGTAACCAGTTGTGTCAGACCATATGCCAAGGCAAAGTCATAAACAGATCTCCCCGCATGATCGGTTAAACGTGAACCGAGCCATTCGGCATGGTGGGCGTTAAAATCGCCAAGGATCACGATCTCTGCGGATGGGACCTGTTGTAGCAAGGAATCTGTAGCCATTTGGACGTGGTCGATGAGTCGGTCTGTTTCGGCATTACCGCTATGGGACCTATAGAGGCACCCGTAGACGCGCGGTTGGTCGTCGCTGTCTACGCGTAGCCAAAGGATGGACAGGTCCGAACCTTCAAGACTGCCGAGGCGTCGAGAACAGATGTCCTCACTGACATACACGCAAACTCCAGCCCGGGGCACAAAGGAGTGCTCCAATAAGTACCCCGGGTAGGAGAGATACGAAATATCAGCCGGAGAGGAAATCTGCGTCTCGGTCAGAAAGAGCAAGGCCGGCTTCGCCGTCTCGAGATGGTAGTGGACGGCGTTTAGGTTAGAGTGAAGTCCCCTGATGTTGCAGAAATTCACGGATAGCGTGGCAGGGGTCGCCTTGGTATTGTTGCTCAGTTTGCCCCGAGCAGTTATGTTTTTGAGCGGAATTTTGCCCCCCCCCCCCCCAGAGTACGCGAGGCAGCCTGAGCACCCACGCTCAGGATTGGAATAACATGGTCGTGGATGCTCAGCGAGGGATTCTCCAGGGGTACTGGTACCCTCCTGGGGTAGTCTATCGTATAATTCCGCTACCATCTTGATGGTGGGGGGGGAATTGGGCCTCCAGCCACCTGCATTCACCAGACGAAACGCAGAAGCAGAGCCTCTACTTCACGCCGGTATTCTGTGAGGTCGTGGTACCAACCCGGCTCGAGCCGGCCCATACATGCAACAGCAAAAACTGCTGCGTGTCTCTACCACCGTTAAAAAAGCATTTACAAAAGCAACGTACTTATACTCATTTCTAGCTATTCTTTATTAGTTATACAGAGCTTATTTTCACTAACAACCGCATCAGGTGATTGTGACTTTGCTTTCTAGAAAAAAATAAGATGCGTTCAGCTGGAAATTAATCTTATTATTCAAGCAGTTTAAATATTTTTGTTAATAATAATAGTTTTCTCAGACCTTTTCGTAATGAGAGCTACATTGCAGCTATATCATGGTTGTAGCACGAATGAGTTGGCTCGACCGAGGCAAAACCAAGTTTTCACATTATACCAGCGTAAAACAGAATGCTGTTGTGTTTCGTATTATGAGTGTAGCGAACCGGAGACCTTTTTACTGAATACGAGGCATTCCGTTTTAGTTCTTAGTGATGACAACGCATCTGCATTTTGATTCTTAATCAAGGATAAATTTTTATAAAGTAAAGTAAAGTTACAGCCTATTTACGTCCTAGTGCTGGGCACAGGCCTTCTCTCGTTTCTGAGAGGCTTTTAGAGCAAGGAAATATCCGCTGCGCTGCCCCAATGCGATTGGCGAACTTCACATGTCTTCGAAATATTTTTTTATTTCTCAGACATGCAGGTTTCCACACTATGTTTTCCTTCACTGCAGAGCACTTGGTAAATTAGCACTTAAAATTACAATTAACAATTTCAATGGTGCCGGCGGGGATCGAAACCCGGTTGCTCGCGTACTGTGAAGCTTACAGCGAGCGCTAACCATCTGAGCTACCACGGCTCAAATGTTTATAGAGCCACAACATCTTCTTACCATCAGGTGGACTGTGTTCGTTTGTCATCTCTATTCTATAAAAAAAACCTACCCTTAGTAAAGTAAAACAGTACAGTGAAGTTACAGCCCACATGCTGGGCACAAGCTTCTTCTCATTTCTGAAAGGATTTGGAGCGATTAGTTCGCTGCGTTCCTCCAGAGCACGCTGGTGAACTTAAGATTTCCCTAAAACATATTTCTGAGATATACAGGTTTCCTCGCGATGTTTTCCTTCATCGCCGAGCAAGTAGTAAATCAGCGTATAAACTTGCCATCCACATGGCAAATTACAGCAGGGATCAGACCCTGGTTGCTCGTGTACATTACAACAGGTAACAGCAAGCTATTAATCCCCAGAGATACTTCAGTTCTTATTATTGTAATAAAGTAAAGGAATATAGCATATAATAGCCTGTCTACTTTCCTTATGGGCATTTATTTACCTTCTACAATTTCAGCCTACAACAGCCTATCAAGTCCACTGCTTAACATAGGCGAACCCCACATATTGCCCCATGTATGGGTATGTGTGTAATATATTTGCCATAGTTGCCAGATTTTTTGGCGGTGGGTTAGACAATCGCACTTATTAATTATTTTGAGTTGGTATCAGGAATGTGTTTTTTAATTGTGATGGTAAGTGACAACCGCCGTTCATGAATAACTCAAACACCAGGGGTCCCTGAGTCATATCGATTCAGAGATATCGCTGGTGGTATTCGGTAGCATAGTTATGGACTGCCATGCTGGGTGATTCCTTGCTTCCTATCCTATCATATTTTATTTCACTCTGGCACCTCTTTTGAAACCCACGGGATGATAGGGAAGGTTGGTTCTTTAATTCCAACCCTAAATGGTAAATAAAAATATTTTTAGAAATAAAAATTTAAATAAATTTAACTTGATCGAGAGAGAGAGAGAGAGAGGGCATGTACGTATACTGCGTACTCTCTCTAGCGTAGATTAATATTATCCATTTAGTGGCCATATTTACTCTGCTCATCTAAATTATAATGGTGGGGTACAGTTAATTTATACAAGGGTACCTTTTCGGGCCGTAGTCCTATAGTTGAGGTAGTTTTATTGTCTCCCGTGGCGGACATTAACGCTTTGTTCAAATCCCGCATTGCGACAAAAATTGTCCTAGCCAAGGTTCTGTTTAGCTTTAATTTAGGGGCTCAACGGCTATTTCTATTTAGCATACATTTCAGAATTAATTTTAAAAGTAAACTACATACCACTGCTGCATATCTCTTTGTTACGGGACTAAAAGTGGGAAAAGAACAGTGATTTTCCAGTTCCAGGGAGTGATGAATCATGTTTTATTTGTAAAATAAGCACCAGTGTCAAATCAAAAAGCTTAATCTGCTGCGTGCCGTATAGTGAGTGTTGTAGAGAACCAGAAACTTTTTTTACTGATAAGGAGGCATTCTAACTTAGCCCTCATGGTGTGAGAACCGATCTACAATTTTAATTCTAAATCGAGGATCGATGTACGTATCTATGGACCATAGCATCCACTTACTATCGGGTGAACTGTTGCTTGTTTGTCACCCTTATTCTATTAAAAAATTAAAAAGCACAGACCGGCGACGGGAAGCAGCATAAAAATACACCTTTGTTACGTCTGGTAATGCTGGAGATAGTAATTTGGTCAAATTG
The DNA here is from genome assembly GCA_963668995.1 of Parnassius mnemosyne. Classification (NCBI taxonomy): domain Eukaryota; kingdom Metazoa; phylum Arthropoda; class Insecta; order Lepidoptera; family Papilionidae; genus Parnassius; species Parnassius mnemosyne. Next base: position 25,731,835 of record CAVLGL010000091.1, read on the forward strand.
TCTGTCAAACGTGCAGATTACGGTTTATCTTTTCTATAATGGCCATGATCTTTCTTCAGATTCACTTAATAATTGAGCACACGGTAAATTGCAACAATAAAATTGCCGTTCAGCAATTTTATTCCGCCAAAGATCAAACTGTCTGCTCGTGTACTATGGAATTTTCAAAGGGAATAAATTCCTAATTAAAAGTTAAAAGAAAAAGTAAAATAAGTTTAAGCATATAATCATTTCTTATATTAGATCTTTACCTATAAATTGCAGTTTTTATGAAATAAGTTAAAGTAGTTTTTTCTATATTTTTTATTTCTTTTAATAACTTGAATCTTCATTTATCAAGCATTTTGTACTGCCTCTCGGGTATTGAATTTTTTTCCCCGCCAGAAAGTTATACGAATTGTGGAAAAAGTAGAAGTCTGTAGACGAAAGGTCTAGAGAGTACGGTGGATGACGGAGAGCTTACAAGCCCAGCTATTGTAACTAGGAGGCCGTCTGTTATACAGTATGAGGTCGCGCGTTGTCGTGCAGGAGCAGCTGGGACGGGCGATTGACCAAAGCTGGTTAGAAAAGTGCGAGCAACTTCATCATTGTGTTTAGATATTCACAGTACATATCTGCAGTAATGCTCATACCGTTTAGTAAGAAGTTGTGATAAACATTTGCGCTAGACCACGAAATACGACCATCACTTTTCTACGGCAAAGTTTTCGCTTAGGACATTAATTAGGTGCTGAACAAGGATCCAACCATTTTGCTGAGCGCTTGCGACTGCCAAACAGAATCCATTTTATGTCGTAACACTGCGGTTCGAAATTCCTACGTTTGTGTGCCTGTTGAGCAGTGCAAGGCACATCTCGACGCATACTTCGCACTAGCGATCATTAAATTCGGAGGGCACCCATTTGACAAGCTTTTTTTTACCTTGCCAATTTCACGAAAATAGACCAATATTGTTTTTATGCTAACGGCAAATGCTGCTGCTAATACAGCCATAGATTGAATATCATCGGCTCCCACAATCGCCTTTCATTCGTCACTTTCAACCAAAGTTTACGTACGACCACGGAGTTCATTTTTTATGTCCAAAATATTTTGATTTGAAATGACCAGTACTGCAGAACGGCAATTTCACTGGTAAATACCTATTATTTACGCGAACATACATTATATAAAACTATTTTTTTACGGATTTTATCGCATTTATTTTAATTTTTTTTACTTTTTTAAATTATTAATTTGTTTAAATTATAAACTTTTTGTACAAGATTTTTAATTATGGAATCAACCCAATGATTTTATCGCAGCTAATGTCGCTAATAAAAACAAAATAATTTGAGTAAAGTTGAGTTTGTTTTATTTTAAACCGAATCCAATCTTTTGCGTAAGTAAGCTAAATATATATATATATATATATATATATATATATATATATATATATATATAGTTATATATATATATATATATATATATACATATATATATGTGTGTGTATAAAGATTGTTTGCGACGTTTACCGGCGACCTAAAATTTACGGCGTGGTGGAAACACCCGGCCAAGGGGACCATTTACGAAGTGTAGAAGAAATATGACAAGTAGACGACCATTTAAGAAGTGTAAAAGAAATATGAATAAAGACAACTGTGCGGACTACAGAAAATATGACAACATAAAAAAAATCCTCATTCAAATTCCACCTTTGTTCCAACCACGTGTGGTGACGACACTGTACCTAATTTGTCGGGTAACGGTAAAACTTGTCCTGTATCTAAATCTTGGCTTACTCAGCAGAGCAGGACAGTATTTTATGCCAGCACACCGCATGCACCTTTACAAAGCGCAAGTTCGGCATCACATTGAATACTGTTTGCATCTCTGGTCCGGGGTACCTCAGTGCCAGCTCCTTCTACTTGACAGCATCCAGCGCAGAGCGGCTCGAATCGTCGACGACCGAGTTCTTTCTGATCGACTCGACTTATTTACGCTGTGAAGGGATGTTGCATGCCTTTGCATTTTCTATCGCATCTACCACGGGGAGTGCTCTGAGGAATTGTTCGGATTTATTCCAGCCATCAAATTTCACAAACGCACATCACGACAATACTCACAATATCATCCATACCCACCACTGTGCGTTTTACTGGGAGTTTCTTCTATGTACAACCTCTTTGTGGAATCGATTAGCACCCGCCGTTTTTTCGGATCGATACGACTTAGGGACTATCAAGAAAAGAGCTTACGCTTTTCTAAAACACCGCCAAAGCACCTGCAATCCAACTCTTCTATAAAATAAATCTGAATAAATTGAGGAAGTGCAAGATAACCCAGAGTAGATATGTGTTTGTTTTCAATTGTGACCCCTTTGCAATCCTCTGCAAAAATTGTTTGAATTCTACGATGACTTAAGTTCGGCAATTATTCAAGCCTAGAGAAATTCAAGCCTAGAGAAATACATAAAAATACTATTTTAATTAGAACAAATCTAGTGGCGGTGTAAGAATAGTCACTACCCCATATCGTCCCGTGGGTGTCGTAAGAGGTGACAGAAGGCAATAAACCAGGAGATGGATAGCAGCGTCCGCCTAATAATAACTAGAAAATAAATAAAAACTACGGTTGCCAACTTTGCCAAGAGTGGCAACTATGCAAATATATCCCTAAAGAGGTAATTTATTGGGAAGCCTATGTTCAGCGGTGGACCTTGCTGGACTATTATGATTCAATGAAAGACTTTAGTAAAGTATATTTTGAATAAAGTATTTCAGCTTTGTGCTGCACGCTACGGTGTAATATACTCGTATGTGAAATTTGAAATTAATGCGAACTAACTTTGTCTTTCCAAACTTAGTCGACTTTGCAAAGAAGGCTTATGTAGTTTCCTAGAATAATAATGACTGAATTATGGCTTCTTGTTTACGTACATTAGTATTCTGTACTGTATTCTGTGTGTATTATTTGACCCTTCTACTCCTCCTTATCTAAAGGAGAAGTTTAATTTTGTAGGGCTTCCGGGGGTACGTTACTTTACGCTTCAAGAAAATTCATTTTAAGGGTTTTAACTCACAATATATCATTTTTTAATAAATCTTTTACTATCCAGTCTATTAAGCTCTGGATTGCCTTACCTTTGAAGCACAAACTATTGTTATCTTTAAGCAACTTCTAAAAGAACATTACTTGTCTCAATCGTTCGGGATAAATTATGTGATTATATATTTATTGCATCTATCAGCTTTATATTATTGTTTGAGGATTTGTTATTAATTTATTTATGTATTTTTGGGCAGATATATAAGTTTGTTTATATATGTATATATATGTATGAATATGTATATATTGTGTGTTTTACTTGATCTTTTATTACGTATTAGTAATTTATATAATTTCATGTATTCGTTATTTATATGTTATTTTATTGCATTTATTATCTAAATATCGCATGTATTGACGCTATATGTTGTATATATATATATTGCACCACCTACCACCTACATATTCATTATTTTATTCCTTTACACCTTTGGTTGCCTGGATGAGATGGCTATGTAGCGACAAGGCCGCCAAATTCTACATATAATCTGCTTTTTGTTGTGTAATTTTTATATTTGTTCGTGGTTTACAATTATACAATTATATTCATAAATTCATTCATTAATACGTTAATAATTTAATTACTTGTAAAGGGCTATAGTTGATTCCAGACTTTAAAATTAAGACAAATAATTAATTCATGGTATATTCGGTTATCTACACTTTCTTATTAAAAACAAAATTTAAAACTTGGTAGAGTCACGCTGAAAATATATTATATTTCTCAGCACGAATAGGTCAGCTCGACTGAGAGAGAACCACGTTCTCACAGAATACCAGCGTAATATAGCAGCTTAATGCTACAGTGTTTCGTATGATGAGTGTAGAAATCCAGATACTCTTTTTATTATAAACGAGGCATTCCATCTTAGTCCCCAGGAGTGACAACGAATTTTGATTTTTAATCGAGGATAGATGTAGTTGTTTATGGGCCACAGAATTCACTTACCATCAAGTGAACTGTGTATTCGCTTGCCACCCTTATTCTATAAAAAAAGAAAATATAGGAAACCGCTTGCAGAGCATAATGATTCATATCAGTGAAGTAAAAATTAAATGAAAGCAAAATCTCAGCTGACTCAGTCACTGGCACGGGTAAACGCTACAGGACGTAATTAATTTAGAAACGCCCTGAGAGAATTATAAACCGTCAGCCATTGTTAATGAGAAGGAGTTAACTTGCAGGTTTTGTTGTTAGCGTTAAATGCGCAGAATAGTTGAGAAAATTGCGAATTTATTGCTTGTAAAAAAATTACTTTTAAAAAGTAAAGACTACTTTACTTTACTTGATACTACTTTATTTGATAGCTTCTTATGTGGGTTTTGAAGGTACCTTAGAATTATAATATCGTATAAAAATATTTTTGTTGTTATTTTTTGAAGTTATACTTCATTTGGCACGTATGGAAAAAATTATGAAAGTGAATTTTTACGATGCGCGCGCATACCGACACCAAAAAACGACACCATGAAGTTGTTACGATTCGCGATCTTTTTATTCCCTTCTCTTTGCTTTCTTTCCCTTCTCTTTCCCTTATATTATCTTCTCTTTTTAAAGATGAGTCTTATCTTATCTTATCTCATTACATCTCATCTTCCATTATATATAAATAGATTCGATTCGATTCCATTCCAGTCTATTCTATTATTTTATTTGAAACAATTATATTTTGTATTCTGTTAAAAAAAAATAAAGAAAGTTAAGATTTAAGCTAATCCAGAATGCTTCCTATCTGGAGCTACGTCACTTCGTACAACCTTAAAGCATTTTAATAAAGTTCATATCATAATAATTTAAAATAAAAAAAATTGTACTGCCGACTTCAATATAAGTTATTAAGAATAACTCAAAAACTATTGGTTGAACCTTGATAAAATTCATATGGCACCACACGAGAAGTACCAGCTTTCAAATAAAAAAAGAATCACCGAAATCGGTTCACCCAGTAAAAAAGTTATGAGGTAATACACATAAAAAAAAACAAAAACATACAGTCGAATTGAGTACCGTCTTCTTTTTGGAAGTCGGCAAAAAACATCATCAAGCAACCGTTAGTAAACAATGTAAACATGTTTGAAATCCACCAGTGTTTGATCCCAAAACAAGACTACAGATATGTTGTTACGGATGACAAGTTAGATGAAGTCTAGCACAGGATACATATACCAAAGTTAAATTTTCCTTCATTCAATAAGAACATTTATCAAGCATTTTTTAAAGAATAAGATGATGATGAATAATTTAAAATTAAAATTTTGTACAACCGACTTCAATATGAGTTATTAAGAATAACCCAAAAACTATTGGTCTGACTATGATCAAATTCATATGGGACCACACGAGAAGTACCAGCTTTCAAATAAGAAAAGAATCATCCAAATCGGTTTCCTCAATAAAAAGTTATGAGGTAACACACATAAAAAAACATACAGTCGAATTGAGTACCGTCTCCTTTTCGGAAGTCGGCAGATAAAATAGATGATAAACGAGCACACAGAATGTGCTAATGGAAAGTGAATGCGCTAATCTATTGTGAGGCTTCATAATTATTATTAATAAATAATAATTAAATTTATTATAATGACATTTAAAAATGTCATAAAAATTATATTTTAAACAATTAAAATGCAAATAATAAGCATAAAGTTCAACTATATTCATTTGAAATATGGAATATTACAGTATTAGTAAACGCATAAATTGTCTCTAAAAATCTCTAAATTTATTAAAATTCTGCTTAAAATATTCAAAATGTACTAAATCGTATAAATACAAGTCGATTATATTGCAATAATAAAGATAAATGACATTTGTAATTTAATAGAAAAACATGGATCAAAACTTTCTTAAGTTGATGAACGTGTTCTTGTGTAATGTTTCCCTTATATGGGGGCGTTGCCAGAGACGCATAACCAAGGTTGTACATATATATGGGGTGGCCGGCTGATCGACTGCTAGTACTAAGGTTGCACAATGAGTAGTCCTATATTAGGAACTTATGAAGAAGAAGTTCTCTATGACTTAGAAGGTCTCTATGATGCATAAGCATTATGATAGCAGAGTTATGACTTGAAGTCCCATATGAATAAGACATACAATAGTGAGGTCTATGAAATAAAGCAAATATGTGGAAGGTCTCAAATATGTAAAAGCATTATATTGAAAGAAATGGGACTTGAAAAGGATTATTATAGTGGCGTGTAGATTGCTTCGCAGCCTCCGAGACCGAGGCTAACTTGGACTCACTAACGGATGTGTCCTAGACATATCATCTTAGTACCGGTGGTAAGCGGGTTTCTTGTAGCAATACGACTGCCCGTGGACATCGCACACCCCTACAGTTTGTGGGCGGCGTTTTAGCGCATAGCGTTATGAGACGTCTTTCGGATTAGGGTGAGTGTGTTTGGTAGTACTTTTAAGTGCAGCAAGCATACTCAACTCCATGTCTTAGTGCAATAGCGCTATGCTACGTGGAGTTTTGGCTACTGACGTCTTAGTACCGTGCTACTATGACACGTTGGTGGTATTTTTAGTTAACAACATTATAAATTTTGTTACCAAATTCGATAGGGATCATGTGGGTGTGTTGTAAGGGGGCACCATCCGTATGATAGTTGCATTGATGCTTACTGCTACTTGCAGTATTGCGTCTTGTGATGGATCTGTGGGTGTGCTGCACCTTATTCGAGGCAGCTTGTGGTTCTGGTCGATGGAGGTATGCGGTTGGTTATGTTTGCTGGGACTGTGTGGGAGACCTTGGGATGGTGTAAGCCAGACGATAGTCGTATTGATGCTTGTTGCGTTCTGCAGCATTGCGTCTCTGCGATGGTTGTTTGGCGGGTCGCTATTCTAAATGGCGCTTCCTGTGTCTTGGTTTGACTCACAACCTAAGTAGCTTTGCCCAAGTCGGGTCCCTTCATTGCGGGGCTGCAGACTATCTCTCCTCAATGATGTTTTATATAACAACATAATAATTATATCTCTATAAAGTTCCTACCTTTGAAAGATTGAAAGCAACTTGTTGGTAGGTGAGACAAACATGATCGAAAAATGCATATACTTAACATTAGTTACACAAACCCTTTTTGATGGCGAATTATTACTATTATCTTATAACTGCCTTTTGGCTATATCTGCCATTGTATTGGTTGGTGGAGCATATGTGTCGACCTCATGCGGGTAGCTGGAGGGAGAATCTGAGGAGGCTCTCAAGGCTGCGGCCGAAAGCCGCGCAACGTGGGACCCCATTCCCTTGAGGTGAGCGGTAGACTCATGACACGCTCTGCGGCCAATTGGCCGTGCTGACCATGCAATTGGTGGCGATGCCTTACACCTACATCACGTCTGCAGGAACGGCGGTCTGGCAGGTGGTGACGCTCACGGAGGGCTTTTTATGGCCAGTGTGCCTATTGTTGCCTAACCCGTGTGATGTACATTCACTGTGACTGGATTTGATCGTATTCTGTATGGCGTTTACACGCGTTGACATGCGCGACTTCGGTCGATGTTTGTGTTTAGGCACTAACAAGGGGCCAAGTCCTCTTTTACTAGTTCGCCAGTTATTTTGCTGTGGACTACGGTCCAGTTCCCAACTTAGCGTACCCTCCGGGAGGAGCGCATTCAAATGGTTGGCGCTCACCATGCACCGCGTGTGCGGTGCCGTGTGGCTCATCCACATTTTTTTTAAATGTGGGAGAGCGAAGCCAACAAATTTAAACATTTTATTAAACAAAATCTGTATTAGGGATTCATCAATATTAATAATTCATGGAAATAAGGTGACCGCTTCCATACTGGATCTATTATAATCATTTTATAAAATTGTGTATAATAATTGAATGTTATTATTGTATTTTCCGAACCAATGGTAATAAAACAAATACTTTGATAGTTAGGTTTAATTAAGTAATATTTTATTGAATAATATTTATTCTATTCAATTCTATTCTACAAACACAAAACGCACGCACGCATTCACGCACGCACGTACGCACGCACGCACGCACGCACGCACGTACGCACACACACACACACACACACACGCGCACGCGCGCGCTAAGTACACGTCGAGACGTTCCTTGCAATGCTCAACAGGCATACAAACGAAAGAATTTTGAACCTCATTGTTACCTGCGACGAAAAATGGATACTGTTTTACAATCGCGTGCACTCTGCAAGGTGGTTGGATCCTGGTTCCGCACCTTAACAATGCCTTAAACGAAAACACATCCCGGTGTGATTCATCACAGCTTCTTACGAAACAAGATGAGCATTACTGCAGATATGTACTGTGAAGAACTGAACAAAATGATGCAGAAGTTCACACGTCTCCAACCAGCTTTGGTCAATCGGTCGTCTCCACTGCTCCTGCACTACAAAGCGCGACCTCACGTCATCTGCCGTGCACATACATTCTTGCGGGAAAATTATTCAATACCCGAGAGGCAGTACAAAATGCGTTTGAATAATTTGTTGTATTCCGTCCAGCTGATTTCTTCAAGAAGGACATCAATAAACTGCCACTGCGTTGTCAGAGATGCATCGATTACATAGGTGATTATGGTGATCAATAGAAATAAAAAATATAACGTTAACTTATTTCATGAAAAACGGCATTTTCATAGGTAAAGACTTAATATAACAACAGTATGGCTGTACCACGCCCAAAAACATCCTGAAATGACTTATTAAATACTAGCATTGAGATTTAATTATAACAGAAATAATGTAATTCGGAATTTCAATATGTATAGTTCTACAAACATGAAATCTTATAATAATGCAACAAAGCATGCAAACAACGTAGTCCTCTTAGACAAAGCAAGTTGATATGTTAATGCAAATTTATGTATATGCGAAGTGCAAAGATGAAGTATATTGTTCTTAGTTGCATCTACGGCGTAGCATGCTACAAAGGGAAAATACTGTCTTAAAAGGTGTCAGAAATATTCTTCTTCTTTAATGTCCTGTAAGTCTTCTGCTTGACAAGGGCTTCTGCCATTGTAGGGTGGAATTGCCTTATTCATCACGCTTTGTGTGCGGATTGTCAATCGCAGTATTTTTTAAGCCGCGACGAAAAGAAAAGGGTGTTGTTTGTTTGTAGTGTGTATCTGTGTATAAGTGTATTTCTGTATCTATGCGTCTGTGTATATGTGTGTCTATCTATGGAATCATAGCTCCTAAACGGATAAACCGATTTAGATTAAGTTATTAATAATTTTTTTGTTTGAATGGTGCCTTAATCAAGAGTGTTCTTAGCTACGTTCATTAAAATCTGATTAGCCGTTTGAAAATCATCAGATCTATTTGTTTCAGGAATTTTGAATTTTTTTAAGCATAGTTATTTTACTTATTATAAGCCAGTGCTTAACCATCATCCCCGTAATAATAGCTTAATATAAAAAATAACTTTGTTTTTAACCTGCCTCTTGTAAAATGGCAAGTATGGCGAAATTCCTCCTATCAGGCAATTTTTTTGGGAAGACTATGTTTAGGAGTGTACTTTTATAGGGTATAACGGATGGAATAATGGAAAGCAAAAGTCAAAATTAAGTATGTAAACTGAATGGAGGCTTGAATAACGTGGTGGGACATTCCATTCCAATATTCGTCCCGTTGGATTCAAAAGAGATGTATGTATGTCATCACCATCATAATTACAGCCCTTCACAAGTCCACCGCTGAACATAGGCCTCCCTCAAGGAATGCCACAAAGCACGTTCCTGAGCCACATGCATCCATCAACTTCCTGCATACCTTACCAGGTCGTCACTCCATATAGTGGGGGACGCCCTACACTTCGACCGCGAGTACGAGGCCGTCACTCGAGAACCTTTTTTCCTCATCGGTTGTCGGTTCTTCGAGCTATATTGCCAGCCCATTGCCACTTCAGCTTACTAATCCGTTGGGCTATGTCGATCACTCTGGTTCTACTGCGGGTATCCTAATTTCTAGGTTTATCACGCAGAGAAACTCCGAGCACAGTCCTCTCCGTAGCTCGCTGAGCGACCTTGAGCTTCCTCATCCGGCCAGCAGTGAAGGACCACGTCTCAGTTCCATAGGTCATCACCGGCAACACGCACTGGTTGTACAGTCTTGGTTTCAACTTTTGAGGTATACCTGACGAGAGGATGTGCCGTAATTTCCCGAACGCTGCTCAACCGAGTTGAATTCGTCGATTGACCTCTCGGTCGAAGTTGGACTTACCTAGTCGGACTATTTGTTCCAGGTAAACATACTCGTCAACAACTTCGAGCTTAGTGTTCCCAATAACTACCGCTATAGGTGTGACATGGACATTAAACATGATCTTTGTTTTGTCCATGTTCATCTTAAGACCTATCCGTTGGGAAACACTATCGAGGTCATTGAGCATAGTGCATATAATTATATACAATATTAAAAAGTATAATAATAATAAAAAAACTAAAACAAGTAACTTAATTATCATATAGTCCTACTCCCCGCGGTATCGTGCCAAGAACGCTTGCTGCGTTTCCCCGCTGAATGGCTGTACTTAGCCTTTGAGCGAGAAAAGAAGCAGCCCTCTTATCACCAGCACCAACGATCAGCCGCAGATGGAGTTCCTTTAAGAACTTTAACGCACGTGGACCCCACGGACCGATAGTCTCTACAGCAAATGGCACAAATATGTAGTCATTTCTCAGAGACTCATATTTGCGCCACTTACTCAGTTCAGCTGCCTCTGATGCCGCCCCGGCTCTAAACGAGGTACCTCTGAGATGAGAGGCCGCCAGAGTGTCTACACAAGTAGCATCCCACACTAGGGCTTTACCTCTCTCCCAAGGGACCAATGTCATACCGTCGGGTCTCCTGCCATCGTCTCTAAATATTAACACTATTTTGAACACTGCTTCGAACATTATAATAATGTCCTCCAGACCGGATTTCGGTCACGGTGGCCAGCTTCAATGAAGACTAGCCTTCGGCGCAGGACAGAATTATAGCGCCCAAGTGTAGGCGCACTATCCCAATGGATATCCTCACTCTCATTGTCCAATGGGACGGTAAACCGACACGACCGGCGAGAGATTAGGCTCAGGACCAACGGCTTAACCTGCTTTCCGAGGCATGGGGGTGAGACACCGCCAAATTCCTGACTTCGGGCAGCTACTGAGAATTTCTTGACGGAAAAGTCAATAATTGATTTTTTTAGAAACGACCTGGGATTCGAACCCGGGTCATACCCAACATATCGATTTAGGCTTCGATATGTTTCGTTTGTGGCGCAACGACAGCACCACCACAAAAGCGTGCCAAAAAAGGTTATTCAATATGAGTTGTATGACAAAAAAATATGTATATTCTAGATATTTTTGTACTATATGTACATCCTATTCAATAGATAATTAATTTTCATCATCATTATCCTCATCGTCATCACCACAGCTCCTAACAATTGCACATCCCAACAATTCATGGCTCCACCCTAAATTCTATTTATTATATAACTCTAGTAAACTCTATTATCCGATATGTTTAGAGTTCAAAATATTTCGAGTCACTGAAGACGGCAGTCCAAAAGCTCTGTACAAATATTTTAAACATTTAACTCGACAATATTGCGTAAGTTTCCTTACACAATAAACTCTGAACGAGAGACAACAAAACTTATAAAAGCTAGTTGTGTCTCTATAAGGAGCTGCGGTTATCTCTCAGATAATTGAAGAAGTCACAAACTTGTAACTGCAGTAATATTATTTACTGATTTGTTAATATTAGGATTATTTAACCGAATTTGAAAAAGAAGAGGTTTTCAATTCGACTTCATTGTACTCTGTATGTTACCCGATCTTCGTCAATTATAAATATCTTTTTTTGATTCTTTTGTAAATGTGTTTCACGTCAGAGATGGTTAATAAATTAAAAAAAACACCCCTAAATAAGGGTTGGTAAACAAGGGGAAAAAATATTTAACTATTTAGACAACATTCGCACATGTTACTTTCCTTCCAGAAAGCGCAGAAAACAAGTTATAAAATTAGAAACTTTGTATACCCAACTTCAATATAAATAAAATAAGAACATGACCAATGTAGTCGAAATCAACTAAATACGCACTATTAAGGATAACTCAAAAACTTGTGTCTGAAGTTGAGTCATTGCTGGACAAAGTCTCGGGTTGGGGGCGACTAAATCTAGTCCAGTTTAATCCTCAGAAGACACAAGTTTGCGTGATTACCGCTAAAAAGAACCCCTTAGTCGTATTTCCTCAGTTTCAAGGCACTCCCTTAGTTGCCTCAGCCAATATCGGAATCCTCGGCGTCGACATATCGAGTGACGTGCAGTTTCGTGGTCACTTGGAAGAGAAGATCAAATTGGCCTCTAAAAAGCTTGGCGTACTCAGCAGAGCGGGACAGTATTTCATGCCAGCACACAGCCTGCAACTTTATAAGGCGCAGGTTCGGCCTTACATGGAATACTGTTCCCATCTCTGGGCAGGGGCTCCCCAGTGCCAACTCCTTAAATATGAAGAGATGTTGCATCTCTTTGCATTTTCTTTCGTATTTACCACGGGGAGTGCTCTAAGGAATTGTTCGGATTTTGACCGATACAACTTAGGGACCTTCAAGAAAAGAGCCTACTCCTTTTTAAAAGGCCATCAACGCATTTGCAATTCCCCTGGTGTTGCGCTGTTTCATGGGCGGCGGTAGTCACTTAAAATCAGGTCAGCCGCATGCACGTTTGCCCCTCTGCTATATAAAAAAAAAACTATTAGTCAAATCTTGATACAATTTATATGGGAGCATTTGAAAAGCAGCTTTTAAATAAAAAAAGTTCATCAAAATCAGTTCTCCTATAAAAAAAAGTTCCGAGCTGATTCCCATAAAAAAACAACTGTAGAATTGAGAATCTTCTCCTTTTTTGAAATCGGTTGAAAAGTAAAAGCTGACGAAGTAAAAATAAAAGTATTATTAGCAGAATTATATGTGGATATTATTTTATTATTTTAATTCTTTGAAGTGAGCTTTTTTTAAATCTAATTATACTTTAAATAGAACTGTTGATATACTATTAAAGCCGCGGTTGGCGAAAGAGAATCCATTACCACATAAAATACTGTGAGTGCCTTAAGAGTCGATAGAAGAAAATGAAACAGGAGACGGGCAGCAGCCTCAATTCATAAGTGACAATCTATATGGAAGGGGTATGTATAGCGATTGACTTTTGATAGGCTATAATGCCAATGATGACGATGAAATATTATTTAGTCAGAGGACCTATCACCCTTCGTCCCGTGGGTTTCGTAAGTAGAAACTTTGGGAAATGTGAGAAATATCCTTTGGAATTCGATGGATGGTATAACAGCAAACCTGGGTGCTCTCACCAACAAGCCTGACCACTTTGCTGATTATGACTAAACCTTCAAGTTTGCATTCCTTTAGTTGCTGCATATTGGTTGTATAAAGTGGGTTTAAAGAGGCTGTTAAAAAAAGATGTTAACTTAACGTGATTTACCCTGGGATTCGATCTAAAGTAAGTTTATATTATCTTAATACTGATGTCAGCGTAAGAAAATGCATCACCCCATTCCATCCCGAGTGTGTCGTAAGAGACAACTATGGGACATGCCAGAAAAATCGTATGGCTTTCGACAGATGGTGATATAACCAAATGTATACCAGACGTAGAATACTCAGACCACTACGGACAACAGCGTCAAAGTTGCGAGATATCGGGTACTGCGGTCGTCAATCCGTTTGCAACCGACAATTTTTCCCTACAACATGCGGGGTGCCCAGCAGTAGACAGCTAGCGCTGATAAAGAAAGAAAAGTTTATATTTATGTTATTATATAAGTGGAAGAGCCACACTGTAGTTGTTTTATGGCTGTAGCAGGAATGGGTCGGCCCGATCGGAAAAGGACCACGCTCTCACAAAATACTAGCGTAAAATAGCAGCTTAATGCTGCTGTGTGTCGTATGTTGTGTATAAAGTACCAGATACTCCTTTTTACTGGAAACAGCATTACATCTTAGTCGACAAGAGTGATAATGCATCTGCATTTTGATTCTTAATCGAGGATAGATGTCTGTTTGCCATAATATCTACTTAACATCAGGTGGACTGTATGCTCTATTGTCACCCTTATGCTACAACAAAAATTATAGAAACCAACGTTCGTAAATGCCTTTCTTTAGTAGACGGTAATAAAGTTAATCCCCCAATAACAAATATTTTCATTACGAAAACGACAGATGGAAAATAGATTATTTTTACAAAATCACGCTCTTGTTTCACGTTGTTTTAGTATTTTACGACATAGGAAGTCGATGAGGCTGCGTCTTGCAGAAATGTTTTTATTGTAAAAAATAATTTCTGTATTTCCTATGTGAATGAATTCGCCTTAAAATAGAAATGTATTAAATATTTCTTTTTTACCTTATCTTTTTCATTATTTCATTACTACAAAACATTTATTTTGATTTGATTTCTCTTAGTAATTCTAGTAGATTATTTTGTCACACCAGCAAAGTTTCGTACCAGTAAACAAAGTGTAGGGCCGGCATCCGCTAGATAGAGTGACCACCAAGTAAGAGATGAATGAAGTCCTTGGATGTTGGAGGTTCAGGACCGTGCTTTGTGACTTTCTTTGGATGAACATGTGAAGGGAATGATGATGACGACAAATACATTTTGATTTTGTTCTGTCTGAATAAATGTAAAAGTTATGGAAATAAATAAAAATATTGAAGTACATTCGATGTAAGTTAAAATTAAAAGAAACTAGAATATCCTCACGATGTTTTCGTTCTCCATCAGCACACATTACAATGTAAGTGGATGCTGTGGCGCACAGTCCACCTGATAGTAATTGATGCTCCTTGATTTGGAATATCGAAGACTTTTGGCCACTTAGTGAAGTAATCCATCACAACTATGAAATAGTTTTTACCATTTTAACTTTATAGAAACGGCCCCGCAACGTCAAGGGCTATCCTCTCCCATGGTGCATGAACATTGTACAATGTCAATGCACCTCTACTACGAGTCTGAGGTCCCTTTACAGCCACACAACTTGTACATTTGCGACACCAGTTCTCTATATCGTCTTGACAGTGGACCCAGTAAAACCGTTCTCGGATCTTCAGTAGAATTCGTTTAGATCCCAGATGGCCTCCTGAACAAGCATTACAGTACAGCTGTAGAGCATCGGGTACTTTCGCTTTAAG
This sequence comes from Parnassius mnemosyne, assembly GCA_963668995.1. NCBI lineage: Eukaryota > Metazoa > Arthropoda > Insecta > Lepidoptera > Papilionidae > Parnassius > Parnassius mnemosyne. The sequence goes on from CAVLGL010000091.1 coordinate 25,747,117, forward strand.
GATAATCATTTGCAAGTGACAGATTTATCCCCTACCATTTTCCCATTTACGATACAGGACTCCATCCTGAACCGCTGAGACGTCGCTCCACTTGGGCTTAGGAGTACTGGTCTTCATCCATTCCAGAATCGGCTTGGTGTCCGAATCTTACAGCTGTGCATGTTGTAGGCTGTCCTTCCACTTATTGCTGAGCTGGTCTGTCCTGAGCAACCTCACAAATACCTCTTCCTCACTCTCTCGAGATCGATCACCTACCTTTTCTACAGTTCGCTTAGGGCAGCTGGATCGAAGATGGCCCCTTTCCCCACAGCAGTAGCACCTAGAGCTGTATCCTTAATTGCAGTTGCGAACTGTAGCTGCTGCAACCTCCTTGATACGATGGGAATGATGATCCTGCCGCACGGCTTCCACCTCCGGTGCATGGACCAAGGCGTCCTTAAGCGTCTCGTGGTGCCCAAGCCTCACAGCACTCCGACTTCAAGGTCGCGGATGCCGTCGATGAATTTCTGCACCAGGTTCTCTTCACTGAGCGCAGGTACAGACTGGTATGCTTTTCGAACCAGCTTCTCCATCTCAAAGGCCCACTGCTGCAGGTTTTCTTTGTGTTGCACCCGATCTTTGAACTGTGCACGAGAGACGTGTTCGTCTTCATGACAGCCTCGAATTGAATTTTGTAGGCCGACCAGGAAGAAGTCCTATCGAACGGTGGCTGAATTCACGTAGCGAAGGTGTTAGAGCTTACATGGGAGGTGTAATTCCATCTCGTTGGAGGTCGTCCAGCGTTTTCTTTACGTCAGCCATCACGTTGTCAACCCGATTGTTCACTTGGTCGATACGGGTTTCAGCTTCCGACAAGAGGTTGTCATGTTGAGCAACCCTATTTTGTGTGCGTGTGTGTTCGTGTGCGTGTGCGTGTGCGTATGCGTGCGCGTGTGCGTTTTCATGTGCGTTTGCGTTTGCGTTTGCGTGTGCGTGAGCGTGTGCATGTGAGTGCGCGTGCGCGTGTGTGTGTGTGTGTGTGTGTGTGTGTGTGTGTGTTCGTGTAAGAATGCGCGTGCGAGTGTGCGTGCGCGTGAGCGTGTGCATATGCGTGTGCGTGTATACGTGTGTGCATGTGCGTGTGAGTGCCCGTGCGCGTGCGCATGTGTGTGTGTGTGTGTGTGTGTGTGTGAGAGAGAGAGAGAGAGAGAGTGTGTGTGTTCGTGTGAGAATGCGCGTGCGAGTGTGCGTGCGCGTGAGCGTGAGCGTGTGCGTGTGCATGTGCGTGTGCGTATGCGTGTGCGTGTGTACGTGTGTGCGTGTTTTTTTTTAATATGATAAGGGTGACAAACGAGCACACAGTCTACCTGATGGTAAGTGTTTGCTGCGGCCCATAGACATCTACATCTATCCTCTATTACAAATCAAAATGTAGATGCGTTGTCACCCGTGAGAATCAAGATGGAATGCCTCATTTCCAGTAAAAAGGGCCTCCGGCCACCTACACTCACCAAGCGAAACGCAGAAGTAAACCTCTATTTCATGCTGATTTTCTGTGAGGTCGTGGTACCACCCCGGTTCGAGACGGCCCGTCCGTGCGACAGCAAAAGCTGCCGCGTGGCTCTACCACTGTTAAAACAGTGGTAGAGCAACACAACGTGTGCTTGTGCGTGTGTGAGTGCGTGCGTGCCTGCGTGCGTGCGTGCACACCGGGATATGTTTTCATTTAAGGCATTAATATGGTGCGAAAACAGGATCCAAACACCTTGCAGAGTGCACGCGATTGTAAAACAGTATCCATTATTCGTCGCAGGTTGTTACCTCAGGTTGTACCTCATTGTAATGGGTTCAAATGTTTTTCCTTTGTATGCCTGTTGAGCATTGCAAGGAAAGTCTCGACGCGTACTTCACGCTGGTGATCATGTGTGATCATGCGCGCGCGCGCTCGTGTGTGTGTGTGTGTGTGTGTGTATGTGTGTGTGTGTTTGCGTGCGTGCGTGTGTGCGTGCATGTGTGGGTTTGTGCGTGCGTCGTGCGTGCGTGCGTGTATGTGTATTTTATAAAGTGGATACATATAATTCATATTTAATTCTCACACGGGTCGGCATGTAGCCTCAAAGAATTACGTCCATCCTTTGTATTCTTTTAATATTTACTATTTACTTTGTATTCTTTTTACGTGGTAGAGCCATGCTGCAGCTATATTAACAGTATAGTTGTAGCACGAATGGGTAGGCTCGACCGGGGAAGAACCACGCTCTCACAGAATACCAGCGTAAAATAGCAGCTTAATGCTGCTGTGTTTCGTATGGTGAGTGTAGAGAACCGGAGACCCATTTTACTGGAAAACAGGCATTCTATCATATTCCTTACGGCTGACAACGCATCTGCATTTTAATTCGCAAACGAAGATAGATGTAGATGTCTATGGGCCACAGTAACCACTTACCATCAGGTGGACTGTGTGCTCGCTTGTCACCCTTATTCTATAAAAAAAATATAAGGAAATCAATATAGAATAAATAAATAATAGATAAGTAGTTATAACATTTTCTGTGTAACTTCCGTCTCTGACAAACTTTTGCAATATTCTTTTATTACATTTATCATTATCTGCACAAAGTACAACTACAACCGCACTTTCTGCTACACAATTTTATTGTACAATTCAGCTCATGAAATTGGATTATTTGACTTGGATTTAGTACCTCTTAGCCCACTTCTGAAACAAGAAATACATGAATTAACGCTGAATTTACAAACGTGTTCCGTATAATCATGATATTATACAAACTTTTCTGTACCTTAAGAGGACCTTGGTGTATATCATGCTCAGTGTGGATCGTCCACTTCGGAGAGTGACGACTGCTAGAAGCGTCACGATGGATCTAGTAGACCGGGGAAAGACCAATCTCGCACAGAATTCCAGCGTAAACTTTCGTGGGCAATTCTGAAAGAAAACAACGTAACTGAGTTTTGATTTTAAATCCGTGGTGGATACGGTACTATATTGACCCATAAACCACAGTACTTCCAAAACTAAGACGATTCTAATGAAACCCTATGATATATTAAAATTCATCAAGCCACTTAGGCTTCAGATAGTGACAAAGAAATAGACATAAATACACTCGCAAATCATTGCCCTCCTTCTGGGGCAGTCGGGCGAAAATATGTTCAGTGATATTTACTGAATAAAGGAAGATTTATTGTTACAAAAATATCAGGGTTAGTGAAATTGTGCTTAAAACACTGATTGAGCACTACTAAATAACTACCCTTAAGAATACTCGCAAGTTTTCCAAAAGAAATAAAACCTCAAAATGGAAACAACTGACAAAATAAAAGACCAATTACCTGCAGGCAAAGGAAGAGCTTTTAGAGCGTATTGCTCTTTTATTTGATGAGCTTTGTACGGATACTCAACGTCCAAATAACGTTGTACTTCCCTTGGACTGAGATATAAAGCGTTCTTAAGCCTCGCGGTTACAGTAGCGAACGTTACTTTCCTATTATACGGACTCGAGCTTAACTCGTTTGGAATCAGCCTAATTTTTTTTTATTTTTTATAGATTAAGGGTGACAAACGATGACACAGTCAACCAGATGGTAATTTGATGTTGTAGCGCAATTAAGAATCTAAATACTGATGTTTTGTCTGACAACTAAGATGAAATACTTCGTTTTCAGTACAAAGGGTGTCAGGTTCTCTACACCCAACACACGAAATACCTACTCTGTTTTGGTATGGTGATTTATTTCATTAAGGATTGTTTTACGCTGGTATTCAGTGAGCGTGACGTTCTTCCCCGGTCTAACCTACTCATTCGGGGTACAATCGCAATATAGCTGCAGATGTAGTTAGAACTTTAAATCAATAGGAAGCATTGGGTATAGTTCAATTTTTAGAAAAGAGATGGCGCTTACAGGTTTTTGCGAATTTTTTATCGTAAATAACAATATAATAATAAATAATAATAAGTTAATAATATTTTTAATACCTCTAGGTATGTTTATTCACTGGTACGTAAACACTATACTAAAAGAACACGCTCACCTTTAGAAAAATCAAGAAGATTGCGGGCAAGCTAAGGAAGACCTGACCGTATTGGTCATAAATGTAAGGTACTGATTTCCAACAAAACACAGATAAGGATAGCAATAAGTGCTATTACAGGACATGGTTCTATTAGCAAGCATTTGTTCATTATCGGTGATACACACAGTCCCCTGTATAGGAGAGCAAAATTCTCGGAATCATCAAAGGACTGCTCAACTTTTTTGAGTTGATTTCAAGGCTCGAACAATAACAATATTGCTGCTCTCACGCTAAAACTTCTTCAAATATATAAAAACCCTTTTCATTAGGTATACCTATGTTATCAAAACCAGTATTCAAACGTATAGAAACAACTTTACTTCACAAAACTCGACCTAAAAAAATATCAAGTTTTTGTTTGCAAATTGTACTTAGGTGGTATCACCTCTGTATTGGCCGGGTAGGTATTATGAGTATTGTCGCTTTACCGATGCGCTCGTTAGTTAGTTCAGATGTGGATATAATTTTCACATTAAGCTTAATATTGTGAACACTAAATGTAAAATGTTAAATGCAATGTCTGTTTCCATATTGTGTATTAAAAAATCATTCTGGAATGTCCCTCTGATTGTTTTAAATGTAACTATTATTTTGCTGTTCCTGCGTCACACAAACTTTGCCTCAACGAAAATCAGCGCTGTGAGTCATCCTCAGCTTCCGCTAAGCGAGTACCAATTTCCGACACCACTGTACAATTACACATATAACACTGAACGCAAAAGAGCTATAGTTGATTTAAGTATACTCGTTTGTATGTAAGTTATCATCGATCATGTTAAATGTCCATGTCTCACCTATGCCGGTAGTTGTTGGGAGCACTAAGCTCGAAGTTGTTGACGAGTATGTTAACCTGGGACAAATAGTCCGACTAGGTAAGTCCAACTTCGACCGAGAGGTCAATCGACGGATTCAACTCGATTGGGCAGCGTTCAGGAAATTACGACACATCTTCTCGTCAGGTATACCTCAAAACTTGAAAACGAGACTGTACAACCAGTGCGTGTTGCCAGTGATGACATATGGAACTGAGACGTGGTCCTTCACTGCTGGCCGGATGAGGAAGCTCAAGGTCGCTCAGCGAGCTATGGAGAGGGCTATGCTCGGAGTTTCTCTGCGTGATAAACTTAGAAATGAGGATATCCGCAGTAGAACCAGAGTGGCCGACATAGCCCAACGGATTAGTAAGCTGAAGTGGAAATGGGCCGGCCATATAGCTCGAAGAACCGACAACCGATGGGGAAAAAAGGTTCTGGAGTGGCAAAGAGAAACCTCGTAACTCAAACTATCAATTAAAAATTAATAATGAATTGACTAAATCAAATCAAGAAGCTGCAGCGGTGTTTGAGAAATATTTCACAGATGTTCCTATCTTGACAACAGAGTCATTGAATACTTCTCCAACTTTTGCCGAATCATTACTTAAACAGAATGTTAATACCAGAATTTAGATTTGAAAAAGTATTACCGCATAACATTGTAAAATACTTCAAAACCATTGATGTAAAGAAAACCGCAGATTTGTGGGGGATTTCCGTTACAGTGATTGCGTCCATAATAGATTTAATTGCACCTCATCTTGCTATTATTTTTAAAACTTGTATCGATTCTGGTGTGTTTCCTGATTTAATGAAGTATAGTAAAGTAATACCTTTATTTAAATCTGGTAGTGCATTGGACCCCGCTAATTAAAGACCTATTTCTGTACTACCAACTCTCAGTAAAATTTTTGAAAAAATAATTTTGGATCAATTGTTAATTTTTTTTTAATAAAATTAAATTACTTCATAAAAATAAATTTGGTTTTACAAGGGGTCACTCGACGTCTGATGCCGGTGTTGAGCTTATGAAATATATTTTTAATGCCTAGGACAATTCACAAGATGCCTTAGGTATTTTCTGTGACCTTTCCAAGGCTTTCGATTGTGTTCATCATGATACATTAATCAGGAAACTATAACATTACGGTGTAATATATTTTGCGCTTAGACTTATTACTTTCTACTTAAGTAACAGAACTCAAAAAGTCGTCATCAATGGTAAATGTTCCTCCGGATCGGTAGTATCAATGGGTGTTCCTCAGGGCTCGATTCTTGGCCGATTCGTGTTCTAAATATATATTAATGACTTACCTTATCTTGTAGGGGACAATCATGATATAGTATTATTTGCTGACGATACCTCTTTAATTTTCAAACTGAAACGGCAGTCAATTAAATATGACGATGTAAATAATGCTCTATCGAAACTAGTACATTGGTTTAACGCCCACAATTTGCTCTTAAACGGCAATAAGACAAAATGTATTAAATTTACAAAACCTAATGTTAAACATTCGAAAACCAATGTGCTCTTAAATGGAGAGGAGATGAGTCTTGTGGATACCACTGTTTTTCTTGGTATTACTATTGACGCGAAACTTCAAAGGGGCCCCCATATATCTAAATTAGCAAGCAGACTTAGTTCTGTAGCATATGCTGTAAGAAAGATTAGAAGTCTCACAGATGTTGAGATAGCTAGGTTAGTGTATTTTAGTTACTTTCATAGCGTAATGTATTATGGAATTTTGCTATGGGGTAATGCGACTAATATTGAAGCTATATTTGTTTTGCAAAAGAGAGCCGTACGGGCGATTTATAATCTAAATTGTAAAGAGTCCCTCAGAGAAAAATTTAAAGAAATAAACATATTAACTTTGGCATCGCAATATATTTATGAAAATGTAATGTAAGTACATAAAAACATAAATAGCTTTAATAAGAATAAGGATGTTCATACCTTAAATACTAGGAACAAACATAAGCTTGTAATGTCTGTTACTAGACACAGAATTAGTAATGCATTTATGGGGCAATGTATACGCTTTTACAACAAAATCCCAGAACATGTTCAAAGTTTGTCAATAAACAAGTTTAAAAGTTTTATTAAAGAAAAACTGTACAAAAAGGGTTATTATAATATCAAGAAATACATGAATGAAAATAACCCCTGGGAATAAGGTGATCGCCACCATGCTGGTTCTATGAAAATTCATTTAAAATTGTATAAACAATATTATTGTTAAGTGAAATTATGTTTAAAAAAAAGTCCCGCCGGGTTTCTTGCTGGTCCTTCCCAGGACAGACGTATTTTCCGAACCAGTGGTAAATAAAATAATGACTTTCAATAAGTATTATGTAATAATCCATATTGAATGAAAATCATCATATTCTATTCTATTCTATTTAAGCTGGTACCGGCATACGAAGTGTAGGGCGTCCCCCCACTAGATGAAGTGACAACCTGGTAAGATATACAGGAAGTCGATGGCTGAAGGTAGCTCAGGACCGTGCTTTGTGGCATTAATTGGGGGAGGCCTATGTTCTGCAGTGGACTTGTGAAGGGCTGTGACTGTAATGATGATGATGATGTAAGTTATATGTATAATATATCTATGTCCCAATAAAGTTTGTCTTTTGTCTATTTTCTAATAATACGCGCTTTAGATGTGGAGTGGCAAAAAATAGCCCGTCGTAAACCAAACTCAATTAAACAGGTATATATACATACTTAGTTAAAAAAAATGAAAAATATTAGACATTAAGGTAAATGAAGCGTATTTTATGAAAAAGAAACCACTAGACCGTTTAAGATAATAACTTACTTCAAAATGCAAATAATTTATTAATTATAGTTTATTTGCAATTACAAGTTAAGCAAATAAAGTAGTAATTTTATTTAAAGACCCGTTTTGTCATAAAAACCTTTTTGTAATTGTATCGCGTGGTCAGTAACCTATAGCCTGGGTCGGTGGATAATATGAACCGGTTTGATCAATATTGTGAATGGAGCGGAAACGGGCGGCACCAAACAATTGGCTGCCTCTCACACCGTAGTTCGTAACCACATTTTAAAAATTATAAGATATAAAGAAATTCGCCTCTTATTCGTTTTCAGTCCGTAACTGTCCACAGCTGCACATAAGCCTCTCTTATTTTGGGAAGATTTGCTATGACAAATTTTTCTGCCACATATAATATAGCACTGTCGCAATGGTTTGTGTATAAATTAATAAATCTAAAATCTATTTATTTTATATTATAAAATTGAATTTATTTTTATAAAATAAATTATAACATCTAAAATTTTAAATTATTATATATGTATATAATATAATATTTGAATTTATTTTATAAAATAAATTCATTCATATAAAATCATACGATAGATTCCGCAAAACTTATATTTTTCTTATAATTTTTTTAAAATAAAAATACTATACAATGCTATCCTCATTGTAATATTATTTTTAAACACTCCTGGTAAGCTTAAAATGCTTGTGTGTTTACACCAGTTGTCAGATGCCGGATTCAAACCTTTGAGTTGGCGGTCTACACGTGGTCAATAATGATAATTCTGTGTTATCTGTGACGAATAAGTCCACCTTTGGCCCAATTGGCGATTTAGAAAGTCATTATTAGTCACACTATTAGGATTTGTGAACGGAGTACAAATGCCAGCGGGGACGTTGCTCCAAGTCTCTGATCTGGATAATTAACGCCTAACGTTAACAAAATGGTTATAACGCCATCTGTCGGAAGCAATAACTTTTTCTTTTCACCAGTGCCCACAGTCTAAATCAGCAGCCATTTCTGCCAAAAAAGTCAACGCATCTCCAGCACTGAATTGTTAGGTTCTTATTTCATATAAACTTTATAAAAGTAATATTTAGAGCTAAAGCAAGGATTAGTAAGCTGAAGTGGCAATGGACCGGATATATAGCTCGAAAAATGGACAACCGATGAGGAAGCAAGGTTCCCGTGTGGCAGTCTCGTACCGGTAGATGAAGTGTGGGACGCCCCCACCCGCTCCCACTAGATGGTATGACGACCTTCTATGATTTGCAGAAAGTGATAGTGATATGTGATAGTGAAGTGATATGCAAGTGCCTCAGGATCGCCTCGTGCTTTGGGGCATTCTTTAGGGGAGGCCTGTGTTCAGAATTGGACTTGTTAAGGGCTGGAATGAGAATCTTGCTCTATCGTCAACTACATCATCGCTTACAGGGAAAAAGTGGTCAAACGCGAGTCTATCAAATAATTAACCGAATAGTTCCGTGGCTTCCCATAATATTAGAGACAGTTATATTGGATGCGAATGAGGATTTTTCTTATAGAATGGGGGTGACAAACGAGGACAGAGTCCACTTGATGGTGAGTGGATACTTTTTTGGACTCCTCTTTTTTAAAGTAAAAAATACTGTGTTTGTGGAGTGGATACGGTGTAAAGGTGCCGAGCGTACGACTCATTCATAGCACGTTGAGTAATACATTCAGAGGTAAACATAATGGGATTTTTAATCCATCGCGCTTAACAAATTGCCGGACAGGTTTCACTTTACGATTTACATTTAATTATGCTTATTCGTCATACTTTGTGATAGACAAAATATCGGTGATTGAGTGAAAGTATTAATTAGGTGAGTACTTTAACTACTATATTTTATATACTTACATCTACTGTGGTGACGGCTTAAGAGAATCAAGCACACTATTTTATCTCTTGGATTTTGGTAGCGACTATGGGAATTTCCAGAAAGACCTCCACATTTTCAATAGACGGCAGCATACCCATCTCTTCATCCATCAACTTACCTTTACAGCCATAATTGCCACAAGATAGGATATATGTCAGAGTTGCCACGCTTGGCAGGCAGGTTGGCAACCACAGTATTTATTTTTTAGATGTTATTAGGTTGATAGATGTAGATGTCTGTGAACCACAGCATCCACTTACCACCAGATGGATGTGTGCGTGTGTCACCCTCATTAGATCAAAAAATAAAATTATTATTTTCTAAAAGATAAGTACGAGTATGTATGAATATATTCATAATCATTTTTAAATGTTTGGTCTGTCTGTCTATCTTAGGGCTTTTCGTCGGAATGGCTGAATCGATTGAAATGAAACTTCTTTTAAAACGAAAAGTTAATAAAATGAATGGTCTTTGATTGTCTTATTAATCTAGGATATATGAGATATCTAGGCGAAGCCGGGGTCGGTTGGTCTAGTACTGAATAAAGATATTTGAATTATAATATTTGCCTGCTGTGCTAATAGGATAAAGTTCACATCTTGAAACGAGCAACTAATACATTATCTATTTTTAGAAAACTTGCCAATACCCGCTCGCCCACTTCGCTGGAAGCAAATTATACTATATAATTTGCTTAAAGTTACAAAATTTCCTATTTCATGATATAGTGAACTTCTTTGCCAAATCCCATAAAGTTTCGATTCAGTCATTCAATTGAGATTGAAGGAAGGACACCCCAACATACATATTTTCCCATTTTTAATTTTGATAAGTAAGGTTTATTATTTGATTAGTTTATGTGTTATTGACCGTGTAGTGGCGGTGTAAAAATATTTTTATGGATATCCACAACCCCATATCATCCGGTGGGTGTCGTAAGAGGTAAAAGATTAAAACTGATACAGCAGAGGGACAACAGCATCTTCCGAATAAAAAATCAAAATTAAAAAAAAACAGCGATTGAGAACCCGCATGCCAAGCTTGGCAAATATGATAAAATCGCCCCAAGAAAGAACATATGGGTAGCAGGTAGCATTAACAGAAGGCTTAAAAAGTCTGTAGTGGATGGATGACTGGATGCACCATTGTACGTGGCAGAGGAACGCTGCAGCTATATTATGGTTGTAGCACGAATGGGTCGGCTCGTTCGTGGAAGGACTAGAGTCTTACAGAATACCAGCGTAAAATAGCTTATAGCTGAGGGTAGAGAACGGAGACCCTTTTTCGGCCTTTTAGGGCTAAAGTCTTTGATCTTTGACTTGATCAAATGGCGATTTTTCGCGATGACAAGTACAGTTTTACTTTATAATTTGTATATTCACATGTCTTATTACGTTTTTAATAGGATAAGGGAAAGAAACAAGAACACGGTGCACCTGATGGTAAGTAGATACTGTGGCCCATAGACACTTACACTTATCCTTGATAAAGAAAGTGAAGATGCCTTGTCACCCCTGAGAACTAAGATGATGCCTCGTTTCCATTTAAAATGGTCTTCAGTACACTTACACTTCGTACACTTGCCATAGTAGTAGTTGCAACAGCATCATTAAGTAGCTATTTTACGCTTGTGTTCTATGAGAGCGTGGTCCTTCCGCAGTGGAGCCGACTCATTCGTGCTTCAACCATAATGTAGTTGCAGTATAGATGTTACGGTCCTCAATTGCCCAGACAGAAGTCGACTGTATTAGGGCCCATCAGTAATACACTCGACGAGCAACAGAGTGTCGGGCCCAAATGGACTATGGATAATTAACTAATAGCTGATAAGCAAGCACAAACTTACCGAGTTCCGGAGGTAGTGTCGACCACAAGGCGAAGTCAGGTGGTAAGTGAGGTGTATGTAAGTAGTGTGTGAAAGTGTGTAGATGTAACCTGACGTAACCGACGTATTCTGAGAGCGGACCCATAGGCGCCGCTTTCCTCCAAAATGTGCGATCCCTCCAGTGGGCGTTCACCAATTGAAATTTTCTGCTTTTATTTCACTATATTACTTTATCAACTTTATTGTACATTTAATTAACTTCAAATGCAACCAAATCAACGTTAATCGAAATTAAAACAAGTGACACGCTGCACAACTTAAGAACGGTCGGTTAAAGTTCAATGTCCCAGGTTCACTTAGCACAAAATTATAACCACGAGCACGAACGCGATCTCTTCTCGAGTCACAAAGTTTTAGCGTTCCACACGACAAAGCAAAATTCTTTCGTACGATATTAAAATGCCACAAAAGCAACTCGTCGATGCAAATTAATGGTAATCGAAGTTAAGTTAATCACTCAAAAATATTATAATAAGAATTATATAAGACAAGCCCCGTTGTCACGCAAAACGAACGAGATTAGACAACACAAAGGGGGCGGTCTTAACGAGACCCAAATATTCTATAGTAAATTCCGTCTAACCGGCACTACCCAAATAACGCGCGGGCGAAGTCGCGAGGAACAGCTAGTTTAATAATATATCAGAATAATTGAGTTATTAATAGAGTGACGTAAGAAAATTTGTCACCCCATTTCGCTCCATGCGTGTCGTAAGAGTCAACTGTAGGAAATGCCAGAAATATCTTATGGCTTCCTGTAGATGCCGTTATTAACTATATACGTTATTAACTATATACGTTCCAAAGCTGAGCACAAGCATGCTCTAATTTTTGAGGGAATTATGGAGCATTATGTGTACCGCCCTGCTCTAGTGCGTGGTGGAATTCACATGTCTTTGAAATTATTGTTCCGTGTCTAAACCTTTGTCCATGTGTAAATCAAAATCACTAAGATACAGCAGACAATTCTAGTGTAGGGATGACGTATTGTTTAATTCTTTTTTTTTACATTTTTTCTTTATATTAATACCAAATAGGTGAGGTACAACTCGCACGCAAAACTATTGTTGATAGCGTAAAGACAAAGCTGCTATCGATCTACAATCGATGATGCTAATAGATCAATAATTTAAATATAGAGTAAAAACAGACTTCAAAGAAGAAATTCATTACCATCACGAAGTTTAACAGTAGACACGCGGCAGCTTTTGCTGTCGCACGGATGGGCTGGCTCGAACTGGGGTGGTACCACGACCTCACAGAAAACCAGCGGGAAGTAGAGGTTTACCTCTGCGTTTCGCTTGGTGAGTTCAGGTGGCCGGAGGCCCTTTTTACTGGAAATGAGGCATTCCATCTTAGTCCTCTCGGGTGACAACGCATCTACATTTTGATTTGTAATAGATAGATGTAGATATCTATGGGCCGCAGCAACCACTTACCATGGACTGTGTGCTCGTTTGTCACCCTTATCCTATAAAAAAAAAAGTTATTAGTCTGTAAGCCTTCCACAGATTTCATCTCAGATTTCATAGTTGCCACGCTTGGCAAGCACAAGTTTTTATTATTTTAAGTTTCTATCAAGGAGATGCTGCTGTACATCTCTTTTATTTTCTTATGTATACTGTAAGATACGGGCTAATAGATATTATTCTTACACTGCGGTTCAAAAAAGAAATAAAAGGACTAAAATAATTTCACATTCTGAAGACGGGGCCTAAATAATTATTCTATACATTCCCGTTAAGTTTTATGCCATCAAAAACATAACTTGTAAAACAAGCCAAATCTCGCTTCAGTTCTTCTACCGTAAAAAAATGTGAGATCCATGTAACATTTACCAAGTCGGTTAATTTATTCAGTCCCTACTTAAGGGTCCTTTTGTCTTAAGTTATTACGTAATTAGCTCACCTAACAACATCTTATAGTGACCACATCAATACTAAAAATCTTTTATATTTTAAATATAATTTTCTATTAGGATTAAATATTACCACACTACAAGCGCTGCAAGTGGTCTGTGAAAGTAGAAGGGATAATCATTGGCAAACTTCATGCGCTCGGCTTAGGCTTAGGCTTTTTGTTTCATAAAATTGGGGTGACAAACGATTTAGTCGTGACTACTGCAGCTCTTGAACATGTGGCGTCAAACCTGAAGATTTAGATAGAATGTTCCTTAATGCCTCATAACATAATAATAGCGACCTGTAGACATAATAAAGATATCATCCAGACCGAATTTCGGTCGCGGCGGCCAGACTCAACGGAAACTAGCCATTAGCGCAGGATAGAATTATAGTGCCCAAGTGTATGCGCAAGCACAGGTGTAATTTCTATTTCCTCTCTCGGATAAATCTATGGATCAGTAAGCCGACACGACCGGAGAAAGATCAGGCGCAGGACCAACGGCTTTACGTGCTTTCCGAGGTACGGGGGCGAGACACCGCTAACTTTCTAATTCCGAGCAGCTACTGAGAATTTCTTGACGGAAAAACTCAAAAACTGATTATTTTTAGACATTTTTCGAACTCCTTCCTGGGCTAAATCGATCTATTCATGCCAGCCGTCATATTGCGCAGCGTGGTAACCTTAAAGTGTTGATATTATTGTTTGTTGTAATTCAAATAAAATATTCCAAGTATTTCTTACGAATTGTTGAACGATAATTGACGGATCCATTGGTACATACCGAAAACTTAGGTCATAGAGGACTGGTGAATTGAAAATAAGATACAGTAGATTACTTTTGTGAATGATAGATTATTAGATAATACTCATTGAATGTCATTTTTTAGTTCACCACTGGTTCGGAAAATACTTCTGTCTTGAGAAACAGCAAGGAGCTCAGCAGCATTATTTTACAATAATTTTGTACAATTATTCATAATATTAATTATAATAGAACCAGCATAGTTGTCATCATCTCATTCCCACGGGTTTTTCATTAACGTGTACCTAAATATTATAATAACCCTTACTAGACAGTTTTATTGATTGACATACATTAACATTTTCTGAGATTTTGTTGTAAAAGCGTAACATTTTGTTAAGTTAGCGTAACAAATGCTAGGGTATCAGCCTATTAAAGGAAATTTCTAACGTGATACTCCACTGTGTTTTGGAAGACTTAACGTTTTTTTTTATAAAGTTAGAGTGACAAGCCAGCACACAGTTCACCTGAAGGTAAGTAGATGCTGTGGCCCATAGACATCTACATTTATCCTCGATTATTAAGCAAAATGCAGATGCGTTGTCACCCTTGAGGCCTTGATGGAATTCCTCACTAGCAGTAAAAAGGATCTCCGGTTCTTTACACTCACCATAGAAAACTCTGCAGTTAATAATGTTGTTTTACGCTGGTATCCCACGAGAGTGTGATTCTATCGAGATGACAAAGTCCTGCTGTAGTCATAACATAACTGCAGCGTGGCTCTACGACGCAAATTACTACAAGCTCCGAAATATTTTTTTAATTTCTCAAACATTAAGCACCCTCACAATGTTTTCCTTCACCGCTTTGCTGCAGCGTGAATGTGTTGGCTCAACAGGGAAAGGACCCCGCTCGCAATGAATACCAGCGTGAAATATCCCTAGTATGCTGCAGTGTTTCGTAAAGTGAGTGCAGAGAACCAGAGACCCTTTTAAATGGTAACGATACATTCCATCTTAGTCCTCAGGGGTGAAAACTCATTATCATTTTCATTCTTAATCAAGGATAGATGTAGGTGTCTATGTATTTCAGCATTCACATACCAACACTGTGTGCTTGTTTGTACCCCTTATTTCTTTCCTAAATGTTCGAAAGTTCGTAATCCAGAAGTGGATTTAAAAGCGAGATAAGGAGAGGGTAATAAATTGTAACAACTGTAAAACAGATTTCTTCACACGAAGTAAGCACAAAGTAATCCTAGATATAACTTAAAAGCAACACATGCAAACTTGCCCTTCGTTTGTACAAAGAGGGTAATTAATTTAAGTTGGATAAGTTGCGAGCAGCCTGTGTGCAGTAGCTGTCCTTCGACTTACGAAACTTATCCAAAGTCAGTCACGAACCTCTATGTTGTTTGAACGAGGGTTTAATTAATTAGGAAAAAATAGCCCCTCGTGATCTTGAGTATTGTAAAGGGACCGAAACGACTGAAATTAAAAATAACTTTAAATTAAACGCAATGTAACACTTCAAATTATTTTTATTTACTGTGCATGTAAATATGAGAAATCAGTAGCGTCAGCAAGCGGTTCTTAATTCTGTGTATGTTACGTCAAAAAGCCTACGCCTTTCTAAAAGGCCGGCAAGGCTATTCCCCTGGTATTGCAAATGTTTATTTCAAGTACACCGTGGAAAACTAGTTAGTGTTTATAACCACGGACTTAAAGTATACTTCGATAGTGGTTCATGGGTACTACTTAGTAAAATTGTGTATCTTATTGAATTATGCCTATATATGCTATATCCTAAATACACATCCAGAGTGCTTTTTATAAATCGCAATAATATCTACACAAAAGATTAAATAACTTATAAAAAGTCTGTGTACATGTGCGTGCGCGCGCGCGTGTTTGTTTGTGTGTGTGTGTGTGTGTGTGTGTATGTGTGTGTGTGTGTGTGTGTGTGTGTGTGTGTGTAATTTAAGCTATTTGATAAATGAAATTTATGTTTGTCTTTTACTTAACAGATATTTATTAAATATTTTTTGGCAAGAGTATATAGGACTGGACTTCTGTAATTGAAAGACCTTTGAGCAAATAATAAATTAGTAACTGGTATTGTTCGAGCCGCTCTGCGCAGGATGCGTTCAGGTGGAAGGAGCTAGCATAGGGGAGCACCTGCCCAGAGATGGGAACAGTATTCCATGTGACACCGAACCTGTGACTTGTAAAGTTGCAGGCGTTGTGCCGGCATGAAATACTGTCCCGCTCTGCTGAGCACGCCAAGCTTTTTAGAGGCCAATCTGGCATTCTCTTCCAATTGACCACGAAACTCAAGCAAGAAGGCAAGAAGGGGAGTGCCTTGAAACTGAGGAGACACGACAAAGGGGTTCTTTTTAGCGCTAAACGCGCCAACTTTTGTCTTCTGAGGATTAAACTGGACTAGATTTAGTTGCCCCCAATCCGAGACTTTGTTCAGCAAAGACTCGACTTCAGACACAAGTTTTTTCCGGTACTCAGCGACGTTTTCCCGAGAAATATTGGCACAACCGGTGTATAGAGCATCACCAGTGCTGTTATCCGCATAGCAATGAATTTTACCGGTTTGCAACATATCATTCATATGCAGAAAAAACAGCGTTGGCGATAGCACGCAGCATCGTGGAACACCAGCGTTATTAGGCTTGTAGTCAAAGCATGAATCGTCTACAACGACCTTGATGCTCCGATCTGCAGGAAAGCTAGTGATCCAATTGTACAATTTCTCGGGAAGCCCATAGGAAGGGACCTTTGAAAGAAGCGCTTTGTGCCAAAACCGATCGAAGGCCTTCGCAATGTTCACACTAACGGCCAATGCCTCCCTCTTGGACTCTACTGCCTCCGCCCATCTTTGAGTCAAGTAGACCAGAAGATCACCAGCTGATCGACCCCGACAAAAACCGTATTGGCGGTCACTAATCAGCTGGTGATCCTCAAGGTACCGCATGAGGTAGTTGTTTATAACGGACTCCATTATTTTGGAGAACAAAGGGTGATGGCGATATATATGCCTGTAGTTGGACGGGGATGAGCAGTCGCCTTTTTTAGGGCTCGGGTGGACAAAGGCTGTCTTCCATGATTTCGGGACTACGCCTAGGGATTAGGAATACCGCAAAAGACGCGTTAGAACCGGTGCCAACTTCGGAGCACACGTCCTCAGCACAATTGGGGGGATTCCGTCATGCGCACTTGACTTGTGGATGTCTAGGGAGAGGAGTGCTTTGCGGACCGATCGTTGCGAGAACCGCACATCCGGTATGGAGCACCCACACCGCGGGATGGTCGGCGGTGTGTTCTCCCCGTCATCAAGAGTCGAGTTGGATGCAAAAAGAGAGCCTAAAAGGTCGGCTTTTTCTTTTGCGGCGTGGGCCAGTGAGTTGTACTCCCTGTGCAGAAGTGGTAGTGATGGCTAACAGAAATTCCCTTGGACAGCCTTGGCGAGAGACCAAAATGCACGGGTTCCTGAAGTAAGGCGAACTAGTTTCTCGCCAATTCTGCCTATGTGCTCTGACTTTGCCTTGGCAATAACTCTTTTGAAGGACCTGGAGGCGAAGTTATACTTCTTTTTAAGCATGCTGGTGTTTACATCCCCAGTCGCCGAAGCCTCAGCCCAGGCCTGATAGCACTTCTGCTTTGCGTAATGCATTCTTGCAGGTGCGACCAAATCAAGGCTGAGATCTGCCTCCGATGGGTACCACAGATGATTGAATAAATAGTTCCATTCCCTTTAGCACCACATCAGTGACAGAGTCAGCAACAGCGCTGGGATCATCCGGAGAGAAGCAAACCCGCCCCCATGGGTAGGATGCAAAGAAAGACCGCATTCCGTCTCAATCCGCCGACCTGTAATGCCAAACACGGTGGCCACCTGCAGAACGCAACCGCGAGGGGAGCTTTAGTGGCACCACACTCCGGATCAGACAATGGTCCGAAGAGCCGAGAGGAGCATCGACGGAAACCTGATATCTGTCCGGATTAGAGGTCAGCAGAAGGTCCAACAGGGAAGGTGTATGATCCTCCACATCTGGAATCCGCGTAGGCAAAGTAACCAGTTGTGTCAGACCATATGCCAACGCAAAGTTCTAAGCAGATCTCCCCGCATGGTCGGTTAAACGTGACCCGAGCCATTCGGCGTAGTGGGCGTTTAAATCTCCAAGAATCACGATCTCTGCGCATGGGACCTGTTGTAGCAAGGAATTTATATTCCGTTTTCGAATGATTTAATAATATTGTCGTAAGAATGTAAAGCTGACGTACGGTGAACATTTTACAGAATTTGTGAAGTTCGTTTGTTGAAAATAATCTATGTTTTTTATATTTTTTTAAATGGAAGTCTTTGTTACGCGCTCTGTCTGTTGCACGCTCTAACCTTATCATCTGAGATTTTGCTGCACTACCCAAAGACGTTATGCTATAGTTAATAATAGACTGACATAAGGCAGTATAAACAAATTTTATGATACTGGTATCAGCAAGATAACGAAGCCGATTAAAAATGTATGTTCGTTTAGAAACAGTACTCAGGGTAGTAGGCGTTTATTTGGAATGATATCTGGGTCACTGGTTTACATGGTTATGTCTGCCAATGTACAACAGTCATTGCTAGATCCATTAGTGAAATTTGTGTGGATGTTCCTTAGTTTTATTTCAATTCAATAATAATTTTACGCGTCCGACTTTTTGAGATTATACAGGACGTACTATTGAATCACCTGGAACAGATAGATAGGGGTCAATATCAATCGATTTAACCACCATTTACGTTTTACTATATTCATAGAAATTTTGTAATTAATAGTGGAAATTAGATTTTGTGAAGTAAAGAACACACTCCCGCCATTTTTCAATTGTTTTTCTGTCCGTCAGAATGAGTGAATCTAACGAAGAAATTCGATACATTCTGAAGTTTTATTACGAATGCGACTCAAGCCACGAAATATCCGTGATGTTTATGTACCTAATGAAATGTTAACAGTAGCACAGTAACAGGCTTGGTACAATTAACTTACACTAGGTGGCGTGCGTGTCGTAGCGACAAATTTATTTGAAAGTTATATTATATAATTTAATAAATTTATTATCATTTCTATTTAAACAATATATCTCCAAATTTAACGCCAAATTTAAAACCACTTTTTCACAATTATTTCTTGTGTTTTTTACGAGGAAGAGCCACGCTGTATTATGGTCGTAGCATGAAAAAGTCGACTCGAACAGGGTAAGACCACGATCTCATAGATAAGCAGGGTAAAATAGCAACTTAACTCTGCTGTGTTTCGTATGGTGAGTGTAGAGAACCGGAGACCCTTTTTACTGGAAACAAGGTGTTCCATCTTATTCCTCAGGGATAGCACCGCATCTGCATTTTGATACTTGCTCCATGATAAAATGTAGACATCTATGGGCCACAGGATGCGCTTACCATCAGTTGGACTGTGTGTTCGATTGTCACCTGTTCGCGCAAAACGCTGTTGTCGGAATCGACGTCTAGGGGGCGCGCGGCTCTGGGCGATACCGGTTTGAAGTTCTTCCGAGCGTGCAGTGGCGCGCGGGTCGCGAGTGAAAAGTCAATCGTCTGTAAGCGGTGCTGACGTGAGCACGCGGTCAATTCTGTTAGGGAACTCGGAATAATTAGGTGCGGCCCGTAAATATACGGTCTAGGATTTTGTGACGCGCATTCCTGCTGGAGAGCTTCCCGGGACTTATTGGGTCCGACTCAGAATCTGTATAAGTGCATTCGACAATATTAGCTAGTGCGGCCTCTGTATTCTAGAACTAACTGTTGTAACGCGAAACGGTAGTGACTTTTGACCCAGAAACTCCGTGCGTGTTTTGTGCGGTGCGATAGTGCGATAGTTAGTGGTTTCTGTAACTTAGTTAATCGTACGATAGAGTTAATTGACTGTCAACGTGACGAAAGAAGAAAGTGACGGTGGACAACCTCGGAAACCCCCTCAAGTTGGAGCGGTGTCGACGCCCGGGCTGCTGCTGACGGCTAAGGTCTAGGTTCAATCACCATCAGTCACACCCAGATACACACCACATCACCATTCTTTCCCTTGCACTACACAACCACATGCGACCTGACCGACTCCGGAGGGACCAGTCGCCTTGGATAGGTAAGTAAGCTTCGTCCAAATTCCTTCCGGTCGACTGGCCGTAGTATAACGCTCCCCCATATATTTTAGTGTAATTAGAGAGATTCCAAGTGGCCACATTGAGGCTCGACCTACGTCTGCTCGGGAAGTCTTCAGCTCATGGGCCCCTGAGGATCTGATCCCTTAAGGGAGCAGCCGTAGGCCGTAACATCACCCTTATTCTATTTACACTTATTCTATAAAAAGCTAGTATATTCTAATTTAATGTAATTAAACTTTGAAGAAAAAAATAGATGTCTTGAATTTGTATATAAAATACGAAGAAACCTTTTCCCCGACGATTATAGAAGAGCAGATTGCCCACACCTTTTAGGAAAGAGAAAAATACAGATTTTATACGTAACAGAGGCACGCTTCAGTTATGTCATGTTTGCAGCAATTCTACCGGGGTAGAACCACACACTTATAGAATACAAAAAGTTCCACAAATTTTTAAAAGCTTTGAAGCAATTTTCACTTGCTCCCCAGAGCGAAATTCGATCACGGCGGCCAGTCTCAACGGAGACAAGCAATCTACGCAGGACAGGATAATAGTGCCTAAGTGTGTGCGAAAGCACAAGTGCACTCTCCGTTCCTTCACTCTCATAGTCAGATGGAACGGTAATCCAACACGACCGGAGTGAGATCAGGCGCAGGACCAACGTCTTTACGAGCTTTCCGAGGCACAGGGATGAGACACCGCCAACTTCCTGACTCCGGACTTCTACTGAGAATTTCTAGACAGAATACCCTAGAAAATAATAAAACTAAATAGCTAGACCCGGGATTCAAACCCGGAACCTCATGACCAGCAACAGCGTTTACGACTAGACAAACGAAGCAGTCGTTATATAAAGTGATGAAAGAATCTGTTATATAAAATTCATGTCTTACAAATTTAATTTCTATGTTGCACGTTGATATCATTTTCTTCCTTCATTACTACGTTATCGTGTAGTGGCGGGGTTAGAATATCCGCTACTCATATCATAATCGCGGATGTCATATGAATCGACAGAGGGAAACAAATCAGGAGATGGGCAGCATTAAAAATAAAAAACTGCGGTTGACAACCCGCTTACCAAGCGTGGCAACTATGGTAAATATCCCCCCTATGTGGCAATCTATCGGGGAGGCCTATGTTCAGCAGTGGACTTTAATATGCTGTAATGGTAACGGTACTTAGTTTTAACAAATTCTGCATGACTTATTTAATTTAACCAAAAATTGGCGTATCTTGATTTATTTTCCAGGACTCCTGAAAAGTGATCGCCGATGAAGCCGAAGAACTTACTTATTTATTATTTATTATAATCAGTTTGGGTCTTATAATGGGCGGACTTAAGCCTTGCAGCATTCTCTGACAAGCAACCCTGGGAGAATGAGAAACTCACGATACCATCCACACCATATGGTTGCTTGGCGGTCCACCAATGTGCATTCTACTAGGAGTTTTCTTCCTTGTACGCCTATCTGTGGGATTGTTTACGACCGGCGAGTTTTCACCGGCGACGAAGGAAACTAGCAAAATGCACAGTGGTCCACTGCTGAACATAGGCCTTCGCCATAAATCGCTTCATAAGGGGTATATTTGCCATAGTTGCCACGCTTGTCAAGCGGGTTGGCAAACGCAGTTTTTATTTTTAGTCGTTATTAGAAAGATGCTACTGCCCTTCTCCTTATCTGTTTCCGTCTGTCGCTGCTTACGACACCCACGGGATGATATTTGCTAGTGTATATACTTAAGCCGCCACCAAAAAGTATTAGATAACTGGGTATAAACTATTGGTGAAAACGAAGAAAGAAGTACTTCAATGGTGATATAGCCTCCAATTATTTTAGCTTTTAGGTGCCATAAAATGATATTATAGCCATCTCCTAAACTTCACAATATATCAACATACTGTAAAAACAATTATGAAGAAAAGAACTTTATAAGCAAAATAATAATAATAATCATCATCATCAATGCCAATCAATGTATCTAAATGTGTGACCGTTTTTTGTACCCTTTTAATACAGAGATAGACAAAAAAAATTACAAGTATTATTGTAAAAATATAAAGTTTATTCTTTTCCCTCAAAAATTTAGAAATAAGTATAACATATAGATTAATATTAATATGGTAAAATCAATTTGTTAGAGACTGAAGTCTATACTAGGTTTCCCTCAACCTTTAAATCAAATTTAAAACGAGACATTATTAGTAAATGACAACTTTAGACAATTTGGTAATAAATTTAGACGTGTAGCTGTGTTGCTGTGTACTGTGTAGGCAGGGGGTCAGCGGTCAAACTGTCACAATTTCTACAAATAGTATGGCGTAAAACACAGAATTTAGCGGGAAAAGTTATTTACAATATTCATAATGTTATATCGTATAGTTCATAGGTTTGGAGGTTAAAGATAATATGAGTACGCCAACTTTTTTCCAATTGTCATACATCATCAAACAAGGCTAAACCCATATTTACCACAACGAGGGTATCGGATTCTTATCTCATCAATCCGCTTGATTACTAAATGCATTGCACGATGCATATTTGCAAAGGCTTATTTCCAGTAAATGAGGTTACCTTGTGTCAGTATTCTTTTTTTCAGTATATTACTCGAAAACTTTCAAGATTTTGAAATTAGCTAATTTGCGACAAAGAAAAGTTTAGACTACCGCGTTTAAGTCTTGTTTGTCTATTTGTGATTAGCCTGATGGTTGACTCGAAGAGAATGGCCTGTGGCATTAAATCCGTTATATGTACAAGTTTTTGCATGAAAGTTTAAATAAATAAAATTAAGCTGCTCTCAATTTTCTTTACAGAAATATTTTTCGAATATTTTTCGTAGATCCGAAAAATCTAATTCAATGCAGGTACAAAATACCCTAATTTTATTACATATTGGTTTCTAATGAATGCTTGGACTTATGATAAATGTGGTTTGTGAATTTTGATGACTTAACTTACGAAAATTCGCACTAGCGTATGACGGCAATCTCATCACTGTTTTCTTCACCGAAACTTAATCACAAACGAGAGCAGACAATGTGCCTCCAGCGAAATACAATCAATCTATGTGGGAAGGCTATATGCAGCAGTGTACATTTGATAGGCTAACGATATCGACTCATAGTTTTAATTTTTGGATATGATATTTACATTTTCTGGCGTGATTATGGCCTTTGCTTTTAATTTATGTAGATTTTAATTTACAGGTTCGCATTTCGAAAGAAGGTGGCTTCGTGGCGCTGCATTGAGTTGTGACACTGAGGGCAGGTTCGAATCGCTACGGAAAAAGTACTTTATCGCCTACAAATATTTTCTCATGCCTGCATATTTGTTCTTGCACAATATTTGGTTTTTTATTACCATATACCCTATCAAAGTCCAGTGCTAAACACGGACCTCCCAAATAGACAAATAGCCTCATAGGAAGGTATTTACCATAGTTGCCACGCTTGGGACGCAGGTTGGAAACTACAGTTTTTATTTATTAGTTGTTATTAGGAAGATGGTGCTGCTCATCTTTTACTTTGTTTTCCATTATCGCCTCCTACGACGCACACAGGACGATATAGAGTAGTGGATATTCTTACACTGGCACTCCACGATTAATCTACTTATATATATATATATATATATATATATATATATATATATATATATATATATACACTAGGACTTTCTGTTCTATCATGGATATATATATATATATATATATATCCATGATAGAACAGAAAGTCCTAGTGTGAAGTGGAGAGTAACGTCTTTAAAAATAAAAGGAGGTGAAAAAGAAAACGAAAAAGAAATCCATCAACGAACGGTTAGAAGGTATCAGAGTCACCTGATATCTACTGAATAAAGAAAAACTGCGCTTGTCAATCTGCCTGTCAAACATGACAACTGTGGCGAATATAGTTTGATAATAAATAATGTTACAACTGTAACAGTGCGTGGGGGGACTCGATGTTCAGCAGTCGAATTTTGTTAGGCTGTAGTGACCATGATGATAAAGATATCGCTTATAACTTGTACCAAACGGAAGTTGTAGCTTTATGTAGGTGGTTCAATATTTACTACCGAATGTATGTCATACACCCACTTTGGATTTCAACAACATTTAAAATATTAATTCCGATAAAGTAAGTGAAATTTAGGAAATGTTTCTATGCTAATAGACTGTATTATAATAAAATGGTTGTCCATTCTTCTGATGGAACTGTGCTATTGATGTGTTTTTATTATAGAATAAAATAATATAATAAATGATCATGATGCTGTTTTAACAACTTAGCACTCCTAAATTTTGTAGAGTAAGAGTGAAAACTGAGTACCTATCTTACCCCTGTTATCACCCCTGACGACTTAGATGTAATGCCACGTTTTCAGTAAAAAAGGATCTCCGGATCTCTACAATCACCATACGAAACGTAGCAACATCAAGTTGCTATTTTACGCTGGTATTTTGTGAGAGCGTGGTCCTTTTCTGGTCCCATTCGTCCTACAACCATTATATAGCTACAGCATGGCTCTACCGCGTAGAAAAATGTAACTATTTAGAATAAATTCGAGCTTGGTATTACTTCAATTATTTCTGAAACCATTTAACAGCTTTAGAAGTCGGAGCATTATATCTCATACAGTATATTTTAGCACAGATTTCTAGAGCTATTAGTAGAAATTATTTTATTCCTTTTAGTACTTTGCTTTACTTAGTTAGTTAGTTAGCTTCTACTTTTATAACTTAATATTAGTGATCCAACGAATACGAATACGAATAATCGTATTCGCCGAATAGTAGACATTTACCGAATATTCGTATTCGGCGAATACTAATCACGAATATTTAAAAACTGATATTTTTGTACGCAACTATAATTACTGACGGATTTGGATAACGCGCGTCGTCGGCGCGTAAAAAATACGTGAGTTTTGGCCCTTAGCTTCAACGATGGGGGACTCCCAAAAATATTTTTCACTGAAACTAGGTATGCACAGTCGCCTTGGAAAGACTTTTTTCAACGGCTGGGATCATCCAAACTGAAATAACAAATCGCCGAAAATCAGAAAATCAAATTTTATGTTTTTTAAATAAAAATTTGCCTATTGTAAGTTTTAATTATTAGAACAATCGAAAATCATCATATATATTAGTTTTTTATTACCATGGCGAGATATTCGTATTCGTATTCGTATTCGCCGAATAGTAGGTTTGATATTCGTATTCGTATTCGTAAAAGTAGTATTCGTTGCATCACTACTTAATATAATTGTACTGTATTGAGCGTATAGTGGTGGTGTTAGAATATCCACTGCCCCATATCCTCCTAAGAGCTGACAAAAGGAAACTGCAGCTTCTTCCAAGTAACAACGTAAAATAATAAAAAACTGCGGTTGCCAATCCACCTGGCAATTGTGGCAACTATTGCAATATCCCTTGTATGAGGTAATCTATAGTTCCAAGGCCTATGTTCAGCAGTTGAATCTTACAGACTGTAATGAATAGATGTATGAATGCATACTGTACATAATATTACTGGTATCCAGGCATTTCATCTTAGATATCAGTGATGACAACGCATCGGAATTATGGTTATTTTTTACACGAAAGATAAATAGGTACTTATATACGTACTAAGTTGCAACACGCACGGAACCGGAAAAATAATGTTTTCGGTATATAGTTTCACAATAATACATTATCTAAGTACATAGGTGTAACAGTTTAAAGCAATCACATAAGATTGAAATGGTGTTCTTAAATTTAAGCGTTTTGCGTAGGCGTTTCGTGGGTAGCGATTATTTAGGACGCTTTACTACTAAAACGATTATAAAGGTGTATACACAATATAGTATTACATTAATGTTACGTCAAAGCTAAAAAAATATTTAGTATCAGCGCTTGCAGAATTTGTTTTAGAGTTCACATTAACGCCATAATCTGTCTGCTGGAAACAAATGGCAAGAAGTTCTGGGATCCTTTAAATATCATATCATACCATATGAATAACATTAATACATTGATAGTTCCATTTTGAAATCTTACATTCATTAGTAACTATTGTGCAGAGCCTGAATGAGCACGAGGAGACTACAGCTCACAATCTACTTGATTTTCCAGCGGTCGCCAGCTACAAAGCAAGTACCTCGAATCACCTAGATCGCTTCGGGTGGTCATTAAAAGTATTAAAACTTACTAAGATTCCTCGAAGAACTTGGGCGGCTCACTTATATCTATTTAATACCTACTTACTAGAAAATTAAACGTCTGGACTTAGCGTATACGATAGCGACCGGGAAAGGGCCACACTCTCAAAGAATACCAGCGTAAAATAGCAGCTTAACGCTGCTGTGTTTCGTATGGTGAGTGTAGAGAACCGGAAACCCTTTTTACTGGAAATGAGGCATTCCATCTTAGTACTCACGTGTGATAACGCATCTGCATTTTGATTTGTAATAGAGGATAGATGTAGATGTCTATGGGCCGCCGCAACCTTACGCTTTTTCTCCCCTAGCTCTCATCCGCCAAATTCGTACCGTCCGATAAAGAACTTCCTTTGAAACACTGTTTTGTTCTTAAATATAATTATAATTTTCATGTTCGTATATTGTAAGTGAGCTTCATATCTAAACTAGCCACAGGCGGGTGAGAGGTTTTCGTAGAGACAAACTCAGTGTAACATGAACCCCCAACAGCTATTACGCTTTGTAAAATACGTACGTCGTCGGAAAAAAACGTCTTTTGTTGCAACTTAAGAGTTTTTGTTCAGCTTTGAACAAAAGCTTGTGTTAATGGACTTCACGTCTCTTCTAGGTTTTCGTCCCCTAATATACTGGTTTCCTCAGGATATTATAATTTAGTTATCTCTAGATTGACTCTTAAAAATAAATTAATAAAATGAAACTTTAGTCGATCGACATCCTAATGTTTTGTTAGTAAATAGATACATAGCGCACGTAACGAGTGTACTCGTATGACTCAATTTGGTCGCTATAATTGGATACATCTATCCATTTATTTCAGCTTAGTAAACAATTTAATTGGTATACAAGTATCTCATTTGTATGCAAGTAAACCTTAGAAAATGGATTTTCTATAGGTCTTATATTGGGAAGGTCTTAGTTAAAAGAAAAACTTTGTTCGTCTATTTTAATATTAAAAATACGCGTTCATTATTTCATATCATTATAATATTATTATAATAAATTTGACTAATGTTTAAAAATCCAATTATGTCTGGTCTGTTAATGTTGTAATTATTCCAGTGTCTCCACCTCAGACAGTGGTAGGTTAGCATAAATGAGATTTTTATAGGGTGTTCGTGAAACGCTCCCGAAAACGAAAACAGATGATAGTAGGTACTACACCTTAGCACATGGGTCACAAATAAATTTGATTCCGAGGAAAAAAAATCATCTTTTCACAATGTTTTATTAACTTTATTCATGCTCCATCATGTTAGTACAGCTAAATGAAACGATAATTTCATTGAAAAAATCATGAAAACACTTAAACAAAAAACCATCAGTGAAACTAAAAAAACATCAGCTGACAATAGGGTCAATATGCTCGCGGGCGCCGAACTCTTATAGGTCCCGTCACGTAAAAACGCTGGCCTTAAACCTGGGCACTGAGCGATTTATCGATCAAATTGGTGTTACGAAGTTTCATTATTTAGTTTCATTTTTCATTTTTTTTATAGGATAAGGGTGACAATCGAGCACACAGTCCACCTGATGGTAAGTGGTTGCTGCGGCCCATAGACATCTACATCTATTCTCTATTACAAATCAAAATGTAGATGCGTTGTCACCAGATACAAAATCAAAATAGTGTTAATAATTGTGTGAGTACTGAGTACCCAATTAGGTACGTTTATTAATTTCAATATTTTTTGACGTGACAACGTCTTATAATTCGATGAAGCTGGCCTCACGCACGAAAAAACATGACTCATGCGGCGATACCTCGCTCTGAGGCGTTCCATTTAAGGCTTGAAGTGCAAGCGAGAGCGCGGAACGACAAAGAGGCACAATCGGCCTCCGCGTTCGGCAGCGTTCGGCATATGTCTCTCTCCTACTTGAGTGAGCGATGCGTCCGCATGGACAGCTGCTCTACAATAATAAATTTACATGTTTTCGTCAAGTATGAAGTGCAGTGAAAAGTAAATGTGGTGTCAATTGTTTATAGCAACATTTTCTTATGACGTTGTCACGTTCAACTATCGTCAGTAAACCGACTTTACAGACAACCGATTTTTTTGTAGTAAAGAACTGCTTGTTGCGTCAGGGTACAATTGATTGTGTAATTGTATTAAAAATTACAACCATAACTTTTAAATTCCATATGAAGACTAGTCGTAGGGATATAACTTATAAATAATAAACGTTGACGATATCTTAACATACATAACGCTTTAACGGTGTATGGAAGGTTCCAGTGCTTCAAAGACATTACATTGTGCGCATTTGTTTTAGTGTGTTTGATTAATAATTTTAGTTTTTGAGACAGTTCCGTGTTGACTATCAAAAGAGACGGTTCTTGTTTTTATAGGATAAGGGTGACAAACGAGCACACAGTCCACCTGATGGTAAGTGGTTGCTGCGGCCCATAGACATCTACATCTATCCTCTATTACAAATCAAAGATGCGTTGTCACACGTGAGGACTAAGATGAAATGCCTCATTTCCAGTAAAAAGGGCCTCAGCATTTTCAACACAGCATTTTCAGTAGTTCAATTGTTTTTTTATTAAATTATTGTCGTTATTACTTATTATTTATTACTTAATGATATTATTATTGTTGTAACGTTTTAAGTTTCTTGTTTTGTATTTAAAATGCGTAACGAGTACGTTAATAGTGCTCGTGAATACGGCAACATGTTAATGTGCCTTCGAGAAGCTCTCGGGAATGCTTCGCACGCATTGCAAATTTACCAAGATAAATTCCCGACCGCTGGACATTCAGCTGACTCTCGTCTGATAACAGCAGCATTTCAGCGAGTGTTTGTAAATCGGCCCATTACTCTGATAGCGGCAGGAGGTGGAAGTTAAGTGGCTGGTCACTCAGAGGAGCGCATTTTAGATGTCGTTTGCCGGAATCCGAACCCAGGTACACAAAGTATCGCTATATTGTTAAGGCGTCGGGATGGAACAAGTGTCATACTGTATAGTTCACAAAGTGTTAAAGTGTAACCGAATGCGCCCATATAAAGTGTACAAAGTGCAAGCTTTAGTTTCCGGCGATCACGACCGCCGGCGAGTTTTCTGCCGTTGGTTATCAGACCAGCAACAACATGTGCCTGGTTTCATTGAGAACGTCACCACGTAGGATTTAGAGCGGTAAGCTGTTTCATACCTATTTTTATTAAGTAACTAGTACTGAACTGATCTGAATAGGTACATAACTGAATACATCGAATAATAAACATACCTACACGATGAATAAACACGCATGACTCTAACCTTGGTTACATTTGATTTCAGTATTTTTTTCATTAGTGGGGAATCGAACCAGTTATTTGGGTTTTTTTTTATAGCATCGGGTGACAAACGAGCACACATTCCACCTGATGGTAAGTGGTTACTGTGACCCATAGACATCTACATGTATAAAGACTCAAGATGCAGATGCGTTGTCACCCGTGAGGACTAAGATGGAATGCCTCTTTGCCAGTAAAAAGGGTCTCCGGTTCTCTACACTCACCATACGAAACACAGCAGCGTTAAGCTGCTATTTTACGCTGGTTTTCTGTGAGAGCGTGTTCCTTGCCCGTTCGAGCCGATCCATTCGTGCTACAACCATAATATAGCTGCAGCATGGCTCTACCACGTATTTAACCTGTGAATTCGAATTAAAGTGGCTACGTGGAGGCAAGCACAGTGGCAAAATAGTAGGTTAAGTCTTGTCACTTGTATAAATACCTAAGTTAAGATAACTTAGGTATTTAGACAAGTGTTGTAAATTATTAGGTATTGTGATATGGCCCACTAGGCAAGCAGGCGCGCGACCTGCAGCTAGAGGCACTAGCTGCGGGCCGCGCGAATTGCGCGTTCGCGCGTACATTGACCTCTAGTCAGTTGATTGTAATTCAGTAATTCCACTGCTAGTTTTATGTTTAAGTATTTTCATGATTTTTTATAAAATTATCGTTTCATTTAGCTGTTTTAATATGATAGAGATTGAATAAAGCTAATATAACGATTTTATATTACACCCATCATCAAAGTTATAGTTGGTACTGTCGTCTGTCCTCGTTTTCGGGAGCGTCTCAAAAATACCCTGTATATCTTGTGATCCGCCCGGCTTCGCACGGGTTATTTCTGGATCTTGAAAACAGAGCCACCTACCGGCGCCAATTGAGAATAAGAATAGAATAGAATAGAATATATTTTTATTCAATATAGATTACAAGTAATTCTTATTGAAAGTAATTTTTAATGGGGTTGTTATAAACTCATTTGCATAATTCCGTGTAAAGAAAGAAAATGATGTGTCCTGCACAGTTTTAAGAGGACCTCCCACCCTCCCTCAATCGTGCACACTATACTGATAGCGGCCGCTAAGGTCAGCCTCCGCAGAGTCTACTTCACCTGAGGATGCCTCGTGTAGAGGCGAAACACGTGTCGTATTTTCGAGAGTACTGGGTCGTGCCTAGTGTTGTGGTCCTGGGGGTGACTAGTGCTGGGATTGACGGCGACGGGCATAGTGCGCAAGATTGAGGGAGGGTGGGAGGTTCCTTTGAAACTGCGCAGGACACATCATTTTCTTTCTTTACGCGGAATTAAGCAAATAAGTTTATAACAACCCCATTATAATGGATTTCCGCAATTTCTCTTCTTCTTAATCTATTTATTTCTATAATTCTATTAATAAGTCATTTTTTATCTTACCACTGGTTCGAAAAAAAATCCTCTGTCCTGTAAGGAACTAGCAAGAAACCAAGCGGGACTTTTTTAAAATAAATTTTACAATACAGATGATTACACACTATATACAAAATTTATTTTAGAAACAGCTTGGAAGCGACCACCTCATTCCCAGGAGTTATTATCAACCATGTATCTATTTATATTATAATAATCCTTTTTATACCGCTTTTGTTTACTTAAATATTTAAACTTGGTAATAGTATATTAGAGATACCTTGTATATTTTCTGGGAATTTGTTGTAATAGCGTATACAATGCCCCAAGTATGAATTACTGACTCTGTGGAGTCGAGAGACCGGTATCACTAGCTTGTATTTGTTCCTAGTGTTTACAGAGTGTATATCACTTTTTTTACTAAAAGTATCTTTGTTTTTGTGAACGTACATTAAATTTTCGTAAATATACCGAGAGCCCAAAGTTAATATATTTATTTCTTTACATTTTTCTCTAAGAGACTCTCGGTTTAAGGTTGTAAATAGCTTTTATGGCTCTCTTCTACAAAACAAAAATAGTTTAGTTAGTCTCCAAAATCATTCGAGCTGGTTTCGAGTTTTAAGGAGACTAGCGAACATCAATAGATTTTTGTATACAAGGGTGGCACTGAAAGTTTTTAGAACTGGTCACTTGTAAACGATATAATTAAAAAATAAGTTCTAATTTTGAAAATGGAACTCTGTGTCAATATTATTGTGTATGTATTTTTTTAATCGGTCATTTGCTTACAATTTAGCGGCAAAAGTTGTCTGTG
The DNA here is from genome assembly GCA_963668995.1 of Parnassius mnemosyne. Classification (NCBI taxonomy): domain Eukaryota; kingdom Metazoa; phylum Arthropoda; class Insecta; order Lepidoptera; family Papilionidae; genus Parnassius; species Parnassius mnemosyne. Next base: position 25,779,089 of record CAVLGL010000091.1, read on the forward strand.
TCACGTCAGCATAAATTTAACGCGAGAAAATTTTCGTACAATGATTTTTTATGACTTTCGATGTCATTTAAGTCAACAAGAAAGTTATGATAGACTTCCATTGGCATTTCACGATGAAGCCCCATCTCGTGCTACTGTTTAAAACTGGGTTAATGAGTTTAAACGTGGTCGCATTAATCTCAACGATGATCTGCGTGAGGGACGGCCGTAAAACGGTGACGACTGAATATAACATCAGTGTTGTGCGGCGTATGATAGAGACTGACAAAAGAGTGATTTTCAGCAGATTCGGACAAGCTTAGGCATCGGTGTTAGTCCCTTTTTACTAGTAAGAAGGCGTTCTAGCTTAGTTCTCAGGGGTGACAACGCATTTAAATTTTGATCTTTAATCGACGATAGGTGAAGGTATCCGCGCCACAGCATTAATCGCTATCACTCGTGTATTATAATCCTGTCCTGTGCAGATGACTAGTATCCAAGTCTACATGGATGAGCTGTACTAGTCGTGGGATCCTAAATTTATTCAAGAGGTCATTATTAGTGCAACGCAGATACAATTTTGGGAAATTTTCAAGAGCCGTTACAGCACAGGGGTTATATTCTTGTGGTAAACATCACAGTTCCCGAGTGATCCAGGTGCAGTCCCCTCCTAATCGAAATGTTAATTGCAGTTTTAAGTGCTGAAGGTAAAGGACAAAATCGTGAGGAAACCTGCATGTCTGAGGAGTATATACAGATGTAGAATATCGAAGACATGTAGATTCCGCAAACTCGCTTTGCAGAACTGTGGCAGAGTAATTGCACCATAAGCCGCTCAGAAATAAAGGAGACCTGCGTCCAGCCGCGGGACGTATGACGGCTGTCCGTATGTACATAATATTATTATCTGTGGTGTTGGTCTTTAAATATTGATGTTGTTTGTGAAGTACAATACTAATTATTAGGTTGATTATGCTCACTTGTCACTCTAATATTGTAATAGTGTTAAAATAAATTTGGTCGATGATTGTGTTATCATTATCATCATTACAGTCCTTCACAAGCCCACTGCTGAATCTAGGTCTCCCCAAAGAAACACATAACACGGTTCTCAACCACCTGTACCCATCAGCTTCCTGCATCTTTTACCTGGAACTTCACTGCGTATTATAGTGAGGGGGGGGGGGGGAGGTCCTATACACCGCTTGTTGGTACGAGGCTATCATTTAATATAAAACAAGAAAATTATTTTTAGCTTTGATATAAAACAGGATTCTCTGAAGCTTGAAACCAAAGACTAACTAAAGAACTAATAAACAATCGCATATGTCTTTATGTTTATGATCGTAAGCGGGAAGATGCAACTCGTATCAATAATAAAAATATCATAATTACAAACAAATACGGGTGGTCGGATGCATGTGGCTTGCATGATGATTTCCTAGAATGTTAGAAACTGTTATATTTAAATTAAATATTTTAACATTCAATCTAAGCCGTGTAGCGGCGTTGTGAGAGTATCCACTACCCCATACTGTTCCGTGGGTGTTTCGTGAGGCAACAGAGGTAAACTAAATTGGGAAATAGGACGCAGTATCTTCCTGATAACAACGCAAAATATTTAAAAAAAGCTATGGCTACCAAGCTCCTTGGTAATTGTGCAACTAAGGCAAAATCAGTTTTTATAGGCTGCAATGAATGGATGGATCGAACATTAAATCTTGTCAGCCTTCAACACTGGAGCAGAAAAGTCAGCCTTTCGGGTTTTTAAGGGATAAATCTTATATTACTTTATTAGAATTACATAATTTAATTCCTACCCTTCCGTAGTCACAGCAAGCAAAGTTCAAAGATAAGTTAGTTTTATCAACAGTAATCCATTTTCTAAACTTTGCGAACGAATTTTGACTCTGTCTTGATTCAAAATTTGTATTCTGACTTAAATAACTTAAGTTAAAAACTAAAAAAACCCTCGAAACAAAAAGTGATCTTCAAGCGGATCAACAGAGTTTTTTTAAACATATGTAGCTAAGAACACTCTCGATTAAGACACCTTTCATACGAAAAAAGAGAGATACGGTCTGTTTTCATCGGGGGTTAAAAACGCGGTCGACGAACGTACTATTTTTTTTATTGAATCCCATTTATACTAATTTAGGTCTTTGGTAGCAACGTAAAAGAAACAATCACTTAATTTCATCCCGTGGATGTCGTAAGAGGCGACTATGGGAAGTGTCAGAAAATTCTAATAGCACCCGATAGATGGCACTGTTACCATCTCGTTTATGTATTCTATGACATATTTACATGTAGTCAGACAAAATTCATAATTGTCAATGGAGCATCCACGACTTTTCTGCCACTAGGGCGCCGGCACTAGAAAGTGAGGCATAATATTTGACAGATTCCATAGCGGGAAAGTATTTTTTTTTATATTTATTTAAAGTATTACATGTAAAATACATAGTTATATACAATAATAAAAAGTATAATAATAAAAAAAAAAACTAAAACTAGAAACTTAATTATCATATAGTCTACTCCCCGCGGTATCATGCCAAGAACTCTGGCTGCGTTTCCCCGCTGAATGGCCATACTTAGCCTTTGAGCGAGAAAAGAACCAGCCCTCTTATCACCAGCAGCAACGAGCAGCCGCGGATGGAGTTCCTTTAGGAACTCCACCGCACATGGACCCCACGGATCGATAGTCTCTACAGCAAATGGCACAAATATGTATTCATCTCTCAGAGACTCATACTTGCGCCACTTACTCAGTTCAGCTGCCCCTGATGCCGCCCTGGCTCTAAATATTCCACAAGGCTCTAAAACTTTTATTATTGAAATTAATTTATTCGGAAAATGTAAAAGTTATTGTTTCTTTTTGTACTATTAGTTATATTTTATATTGATAATATTAAAATAAACAAACCAAACCACAGATATTCATAAGAGTAGAAAAATTAAAAAAAAGTTTTTTAACGTATTGTTTTGTGTATTAATATAATATCTATAATATCTCTAGAAACTGATAAAATTTTATTAAAAAACCAATTTTCAACAAAAACTTTACCTTAGTGTCAACTAGCGACATCTGGCGAGCAGAAAATTATTAGCCTTTTAGATTGTAAATTGTTAAATTAATAACAAATATTCATGTTTACAGTTATTATTTTAGTAGTTTAATTATCTGTAGGTAACTTAAAGCATGGCATTGGTAATTGGAGCTTTTTTATACAGAAAAAGATTGACAGACAAGCACACAGCCCACAGGATGGTAAGTGAATGCTGTGGCCCATAGACATTCACATTTATCCTCGGTAAAAAATCAAAATAAAGATGCGTTATCACCTTTGGAGACTAAGATGGAGTGTCTCGATGCCACGCTCACCATACGAAATACAGCAGTATTAAGCTAGGTGCTATTTTACGCTGGTATTCAGTGGGAGCGTAGCCCTACCTCTCTCGAGTCGACCCATTCGTGCTATAACATAATATAGCTGCACCGTGGCTCTACCAAGTATAGACGTATTGTTTAATATTGTATATTTGAAATTATTAAATGTTGTTTTTATAACATTATCATCATAACAGAATGATAATTAATCGTCTCCTAAAATGGGAGAGGCCTTTTTCCAGCAGAGATCTTTTAGTGACCGATATAGAAGAAAGTAAAAAAGATTCTTTTTATAAAATAAGGGTGACAAATGAACACATAGTTAAAATTAATTAGAAGCGTCAGTAGCCTAATGGCAGAACTCGCACCGCCAACTCGAAAGGTCGTGGGTTCGAATCCGCCATTCGACTACTATCGTAAACCACTTCTAACACAAGCATTTTAAGCTTACCAGAAGTGGTTAAGGGAATATTAGTAAGGTTTAATAGCATTACTAGTATTTATTTAAAAATAATAATTATGCGGTGATCCTTAGACATCTACATCTATCCTCGATTAAGAATACAAATGCAGATGCTATAGATTTAGTCGTATTATGTTGAGATACTTGAGATTTACGTAACCAAATCAATCTTTTCTGTCGGTATTATCGTATCGCGGTTTGTCAAAATAGGTCGCATAATATAAAAAAAATCAAAACAACCTGACATCTACTTAATTTGTATTCAATGCCGTGAGAACTTCGAGAAGTCGCATTTAATACTGTCATTATAATATGCAGAATTATGGAAATCACTTATCGATTCTGTATTATATAACGCATAGAGTCTTGATTCCTTTAAACCAGTTTCTATTTTAATTTGTGATTACTTCTTGCGTATATGGATGTAGAACCTGTTTAGGATTTATAATTTCCGTTCATTTCAATGCCTTAAAACAAGTTTAATTAATCAAGTTCATTGACGACAGAAATTAAATAATATACAATTATCTTTCTATACTGATTTTACCATTACACCCTATAAAAGTCCACTGCTGAACATTGCCCCATCCCCGTATATTAGCTCGTACAAGGAATTCTTCCATAGTTAGCTTGGCAGGCAGGTTGGCAACAGAATTTTTATTTTTAACTGTTATCAGGCAGATACTGCTGCCCATCACCTGTTTCTGTTACCCTCTATCGCCTCTTACGACGCCCACGGGATGATATGGGGAAGTAGATATTCTTACATCACTACTACAAGGTTTGTTATAATGATTTAAAATTAATTTATTATTGAAGAATATTCCAGTATGCAATTTGCAAAATGTTTCGTCAGAACAGGCATTTATTATATTTATTTTTATACGAATTGTATGTTATATAATTAATTATAATTATAAGTTGTAGCACGAATGGGTCGGCTCGACCGGGAAAGGACCACGCTCTCACAGAATACCAGCGTAAAATAGCAGCTTAACGCTGCTGTGTTTCGTATGGTGAGTGTAGAGAACCGGAGACCCTTTTTTACTGGAAACGAGGCATTCCATCTTAGTCCTCACGAGGTCACGGGTGACAACGCATCTGTATTTTGATTCGTAATCGAAGATAGATGTAGATGTCTATGGGCCACAGCAACCACTTACCATCAGATGGACTATGTGCTCGTCTGTTACCAATATTCTATAAAGAAAATGAAATTAAAAGGCCGTTAGCACCATTGCCAATATTTTTATACAAGTAAGAGTGACAAACAAGCACCCATTTATAAGTGGTAGAGCCACGTTGCATCTATATTATGGATGTAGTACGAATGGGTCAGCTCTACCGGGGATGGACCAAGCTCTCAACGAATAACAGCGTTAAAATAGCTGCTTAATGTATGTTTCGTATGGTCAGTGAATGGATCTAGAGACACATTTTACTAGAAATGAGGCGTTTCATCTTAGTCCTCAGAGGTCACAACGCATTTTTTATAATTTATTTATTTATTTAAACTTCATACAATATGATGTATAGGCGGATTTAATGCCTGAGGCATTAATACTAGTCAACCTTTAGGTGATGCAGAGATCAAAATATGAAGTAGGTGTGTGAAAAGCTAAAAGACAGGTGGTAATCAACAGAAGGGGTACAATAAACAACACCGAGAACCAATTTTGTTCCCTTCACACACACCTCGAGAAAAAGAAACTCTGCAGAGGCGAATATATATAATTAATCGAGGATAAATGTAGATATCTACGGGCCACAGTATCCACTTATCATCAGGTGGACTGTGTGCTCGTTTGTCACTTTTAGGTCCAGATTTGGTGTATCATTTTTGGCACTAAACCAACATAAATATATTTTGAATACGAGTAATTTCCGTTTAAAAATATAAGATATGTTGACTTGACTACAACTACACCTATCAGCTCCTAGTACAGCTAGCTACAAACCTTCATCTTAACAAAACAAATACATTGCGAAAATATGACCTCATTTGATCAACACGTTCACAAGTTACATAATCACTAAAACACGTACCAAATATTATAAGATAAAGAATATTTTTACTGTAATTCTGCTATAAAAGTTTAATAATTCGTATAAACAGTTAATCAGGCACTGACTCTACGTACTCGAGTAACTGGTATTACTTGCTTGTGTTTATTTCCTAGTACTTATGTACAGTGGATGTCATGTTTCCTTAGCATGTTTAGTTAATAATTAATCTTATCCTCAATTCCTATATTCAATAAATGTTTTGTTCTACATAAACATCCGCTTTATGTGCATCATAAAACAGTTTAAATGACCAACAGACCGATTATAGGACGAGCTTAATGAGCTGTTTCGTATGTCTTTTTTACTGGAAATGAGGCATTCCATTCTAGTCGTCAGGAGTGACAACGCATCTGCATTTTGATCATCAAGGGTATATTTAGACGTCTATGGGCTGCAGCATCCACTTACTATCAGGTGGACTGTGTGCTTGTTTGTCACTCTTATGACTAAAATAAAAGAAAAGTTTTAAACGGTTCACAAGAAGTTGAACTGGTAATTTGTTGTAAAAAAAGGGTTTTCATGCACTTCATTTAATGCAAAACGGCTCGTAAAAGGAAGTATTTTTAAATATCAGCCGGCATAAGTAATACACGTTCGCATGTGTATTTCAGGGCTTTAGTCATTTTAATATTATTATTTTCTGTGCACTTTAAGAAAAATATAGTAGCATTTGCACCCCTAAGATCTAAGATGGAATATCTCGCTACTAGTATCTGATCGGCTCGATACACTGGCACTGCGTACAGATGTTACATCTCTTTGCGTATTTTATCGTATCTATCACGGGGAGTGCTCTGAGGCATTGTTCGGACTAACTCCAGCCGCTCAATTTCACCACCGCACATCGCCACAAAACTCGCGTTACCATCCATACCATCTGGATGATTGGCGGTCCACCACTGTGCGATATAGAAGAAGTTTTCTCCCTCGCACAGCTTCCTTGTGGAATCGATTACCACCAGCGATTTTTCTGGACCGATACGACTTAGGGACCTTCAAGAAAAGAGCCTACTCCTTTTTAAAAGGCCGGCAATGCATCTGCAATTCCCCTGGTGTTGCGGTTGTTCATGGGCGGCGGTAGTCACTTACCATCAGGTGAGCCACATGCTCGTTTGCCTCTTCTATAAAAAAAAGTAAAATTTATCTACGGTTCCATGCACTCACCATACGAAACACAGCAGCTATTTTATTCTGGTATTCTGTGGGACCGTGGTTTCTCCCTAGTCGAGCCGACCTATTCATGCTGCAACCAATATAGTTACAGCATGGGTCAAAAACGTTTGTTTGGAGATGAATGTTTGTTCCAAGCTATGTTATTGAAACAGGTAGGCTCTTTATTGTATATTTAACAGAATATTAGTAGGAGTAAGGATAATTTAATATATTTACTGGTTAAAGATTCATCTGCAGTTCCGGTTGACGGCTCCGTGGCGCAGTGGCTTAGCAATGAGTTGTTGCGCTAAGGCCGCGAGTTCGAATCCCGCACGGAACAAGTATTTGTATAACCTACTTGTTCTACTAACTGTTCCGGGTCTGGAAATTTGTCCTCGTACAATCTATGTTTGTAAACTGCCTCTATGATACAGGAGAAAATCCTAATGTGGGGTAACGTTTTTCATAAAGAAAAAGTTCCACCATTGGTTAATATTTTGGCACATATTGAATGTCGTTAAATTGTCATTCGAGTTACTTCGCGCATCTTCGGTAATCCTTGGCGCTCACGACACACGCGCATAGTTCGGAAGCGGCATAATAACCTGTTCCCTGCTACCGATCATGTGGTTCGTGACCCACCTGTGTTTGAATGTGGTCTTTAAATCAACTTTTTCTTGTTTTTATCTTATCTTAAAGATAATCGATTGGCTAGTTTAAAAATGTATAGATATGACCTTGTTCTTAAATAAAATATGTTACGTGTTTAAAAAAATATCATAATATGTATATTAATTTGACTGTTGGATATTGTTATAAGTAATATAATATTTATTAAGTATTAACTTGAAAACTGGGTATTTATAAGCATTTTCTGTAAATTTTACAGTACTGGAAAACTCCTCAACACAACATTTTCGCGGAAGAACCAGTTTCTACTATGTTATGGGTGTATACGAATGAATCAGCTCGATCAGGAAAGAAACATGCTCTCACAAATTCCAACGTGAAAGAGCTGCTTAATGCTTTTGCGTTTCATGTGTGGAGTGTAGAGTGCTTAGTTAGGGGTGATAACGCATCTGCATTTTGATTCTTAATCGAAGATATATGTAGGTGTCTCAGAGCCATAGCATCCACTAATCAACAGGTGGACTGTGTGCTCTTTTGTTACCCTTATTTTATTTAAAAATAATACGTGTATAATACTCGCCTGTATCGATAAAATGTTAATCGCTATATAATGACAGATTTACCACATGGTGAAGGAAATCTGCATGCTTAAAAAATTTAGTCTTTCATCATCTTAAAACTAAATACCGTCACATTAATAGATCCTACCCAAGAGAAGTCAGCGCAGGTCAATGCAATAATCTCATAGTAAATTACGACTTGCATACTCTAAAATTCTAAAAGACAGACTGTAACGAAAAATTTATGTCTATAACTCGTTCTCGTATATCATCATTATGAAAGCAATATTCTCGGATAATTTATTTAAAAATTAACACAAATAAAATTGTGTCTTCACAACGGCACGTTCGAACTCTTGGAACTGGTTTAATCGCTAATCTACATACAAGATTGACTCCATTCATAAGTTTTCTCATGGTTAATGATCAGCGTGTAGGCTTACAACATTTACTATTATTACACCGCAAGCAGAACCTGTTGTTGGAGATAATAATGAAAAAAAAATATTAACATAAAGCAGTTTATGACAGATGGTCTAATTTCATACTGGGAACTTTTACATTTTTTTAAGTTGAGTATTCTGACAAAAGTTATGTATACGTTCTGGTCTTAGCTTCTAGGTTTATGTTATATTAATAAGGGTGATAAATGAGCACACAGCCCATCTGATGGTTAGTGGATGCTGTAGTTAGTGACATCTACATATATCCTGGATTAAGTATTAATATGCAGATGCGTTGTCACCTCTGAGGACCAAGATGGAATACCTTGTTATCAGTAAAAAAGGTATCCGGTTCTCTACACTAACAAATACCAAACACAACAGCATTATACTGCTATTTTACGCTGGTATTCTGTGAGAACGTGGTCCTTCCACAGTCAAACTGACCCATTCGTGCTAAAACTATAAAATAGTGGCAGCAGGGCTCTGTTACGTTAAATCTTAGATCACTTTTTGCGTTGCTTTCTGCGCATTTTTTTTGCTATAGTTCTACTGTTTCACGGTGTTCTATGTAAATTATTTTGATTGGTTGGCAAATAAACAAAAATCAAGGTTATGAGTTTATTAAGTATGTTCAGGTTATCAAGTGCCAATAACTGGAATATTAAGATGAAAAAAAAAATTAATCTTTGATCAATCATTCATCACTAATAATGAATGAGCTTGTTTTCATTGAGAACACGTAACATAAAGACATATACGTTTATAGTACGACTACTGTAAAATGTTGCATTAGACTTTTCTTATTAAATTGCTAAATTTTGGCCTTTTCAATAGTAGAGTAACTGGCGCGTATTCATGCAAACTTAACCTTAATAAATTATATCAAAGTTGGTACTCATCAGAATATTGTGTCCTCACTTGCATGAGGCTCCATCTGTTTTCCACAGATGGTGACCCTCTTTTCATCCCCCACCAATTTGGTTTCCGAGCGAAACATTCTTGTCCCCAGTAAGTTCACCGTATTGTGGAATATATCCTCAGCGGTTTTTATCCTCGTCGTCATAAGACCATCGTGGTCTTTTTCGACATTGCAAAAGTATTTGATAGAGTCTGGCACGAAGGCCTTCTCATCTTCTAATTATATAAAATAGGTCTACCTGATCGTCTTGTACGTCTCGTGGCCTCTTACCTGAAGGATCATGATTCAGAAACTATTTTTGTTTTACAGAAGAGGGCCATTAGAGCTATTTACAATCTAAAACCGAGAGAGTCTCTTAGAGATAAATTTAAAGAAATTAATATATTAACTTTGGCCTCTCAGTATATTTACGAAAATTTAATGTATGTTCACAAAAACAAAGATAGTTTTAGTAAAAGAAGTGATATACATTCTGTAAACACTAGGAACAAACACAAGCTAGTGATACCAGTTTCTCGTCTCCACAGAGTCAGTAATTCATTCTTGGGGCAATGTATACGCTATTACAACAAGGTCCCGGAAAGTGTACAGGTTCTCTCTATTACCAAGTTTAAATGTTTTATTAAGCTGAAACTGTATAAAAAGGGTTATTATAGTATAAATGAATACATGGTTGATAATAACCCCTGGGAATGAGGTGATCGCTTCCAAGCAGTTTCTAAAATAAATTTTGTAAATAGTTCCTAATCATTTATATTGTAAAATTTATTTAAAAAAAAAGTCCCGCTGGGTTTCTTGCTGGTTCTTCCCAGGACAGAGGTTTTTTTCGAACCAGTGGTAAAGTAAAAAATGACTTTCAATAAGAATTACACATGTAATGTATATTGAATAAAAATATATTCTATTCTATTCTATTCATACCTTTCGTTTTAGGCACGAAGGTACGCTCTCCTCTCAGCGCCCCATCAAAGCTGGTGTCCCTCAGGGCTCAGTACTTGCTCCTCTCCTATATATTCTGTTCACCAACGACATTCCCATCCCGGCGAAAGGTGTTCAGCTCTCCCTCTTCGCAGACGACACTACCCTCTATAGTAAAGGTATTTCGCTACCTTTCATACGGAAAAAGATCCAAAAGTCAGTTGATGACCTAGGAGCTTGGTTCCAAAAATGGCGCATCGATGTAAACCCCGAGAATAGCTCCACCGTTCACTTCGATTATAAATGACGCCGCCTCAAAAGCACTCCATCAATACGTATGCTAGGGACCCCTGTCCCCTTTCATACGTCTGCAAAATATTTAGGTGTCACTCTTCATACGAGGCTCACCTTCGGGCTCCATGTCAAAAGAGTAACTCGCAACGCACGTTTTTTATCTGAGTAGGCTCAACAATATGCTGGGCCGACACAATAAAATGTCCCTCCGAAACAAGCGAACCCGTTATAAGGTCTGTATACGACCAGTCATGACTTATGCGGGCCCTATATTCGCTCACGCTGACCCCAAAATCATTAACGAACTCCAAATAGTTCAAAGCATTTTCTGTCGTCGAACTATGAACGCGTCCTGGTACGTCCGTAACGCCGACCTCCATCGAGACTTCGAGCTCTCTACAATTCAACAATTTCTAAAAACACTCTCTGAGAACTTCTTCAAAGCCTCAGAGTCTCACTCCAACCATTTCATTCGTGAGGCAGCTACTTATGTAGCCGCACTTCCCTCTCGCTATCGAGTCCGCAGGCCGAAAAACTCTCTCTCGGACCCGCCAAACAAGCCTTCAACCGACCTGAACCGACTCTTCTTAAATTTGCCTTAGTAGGCTCCCCCTCAGCGGCTCGTCGCCGCCTGCGCCCACTTTTTCCAAAAGAGGGTCGCTTCCGATTCGGCAGAAAGGCCTCATAAGCCAATGCCAGTCTCACAGGTGGTGTTTATTGGGTGCACTTAGGGTGGTTAGGTTAGTCACAGTGAGTCCCACATAACCACGACAGCCCGCTGTCGTGGTATGCATAAATCATTCGCCACCTACCTCTCGTTTACGGGGGTAGCCCTTTTCAATTGCTTCTGGGCGCAAAAAAAAATTGCGTTCACTCACCCCGTCGTCCGCGTCGGAGATGGTGTACGAAATTTAGGGTAGGTGATATTTAAACTAGGTAAGCCACGCCATTTTTATTTTATTTTTACGCGAATCTTAGCTAATTGACTTTTAAAAACTTTAATAAAACGGATTTCTTTAAATTAACGCCCTACAAGATTGAATTAAACTGGCCATTTGGCAGGGTGAGTTAGCTCAATAATAATTCATCGCTTGTAATTAGAGGTGGACGAAAGACTCGACTTTAGTCAACTTCGTCCAAGAAAGCACCTTCGGCCAAAATTAGTCGATTTTAACACGCTTTTATTAGCGTGGTACGTATCCATGTGTCTATGTAACGGAATTTTTGAATGTAATTTTCATCCCCTTCAAAACGTCGGATTGATTTGAAACTTCACACATTTATCAAGGATCGATGACAATGCAATAATTTAAATAGTTTGTCCCATCATCCTTGCCAGGATCCTTAGGATTTGCGAATAATTCATTAAACAACTACGATGTCTGCCAGTTCAGTCTACCGTAAGCCACGTGAAAGAACTTCGTTCAAACAAAAAACACGCTTTTGTATTTGGCCGCACGAAGAAATAGAAAATAAGTAAAATTTAAAAGAAAAAACTAAAAACCACGCCTTTGTAGATAACCAAAGTAAAAATTAGAAAAAAATTTTCAGTAAGTTTAAAATGAGACAAGAGTGATTAATATAAAAAAAAGATTATTTTATTCTAATAAATCGTGGAGTGCTTGATGTCATTTGTTTTAATATATTTGTAGATATTTGTAAAATAAACGTCATCATAAAAATTTGTGAAAAAGCACGCCACGCTTTTTTTACAATAAAATGATTTTTTATGTTAATCACTATTGTCTTATTTTCTTATTTTAAACTTATTGAAAATTATTTTCTACTTTTTAGTTCGGTTATTTACAAAAGCATGTTTTTTATTTTTTTTAAAACTGTTATTTTTGATTAAACAACACGAAACTATATGAATTACGTCAGTTTAGCAGTAATGAGGGCTAATAATCTTACGCTCAACAGATGGCGCTAGTTGGGACAGATGTGAACTTAATTGTTACACAGATTCTTTTTTTAAACGTTACGATGTCACGTTAAAATGGTTACGCAGTGCCATCATTAAAGAAAAGTTATGATTTTATTAAAAGTTTTTTTTTTTATTTATAGTGTATGTATATGCCCAAAACAATACATCTTCATTATTTTTTACACAGTTTTAAATTTATTTTTAATTCTACTTAAGCAATATCCGTAGTTTGGTGTAGCCAATTCCAATCTAATTAATATAAAATATAACAAATATTTCAGAAAGAAACATTAAACTCTCCATTTTTCTAACAAAATAGCTTTCTGCGCAAATATTTCACCTCATTTCTAAGTGGCACCGCTCTAGTGGCAGAATAAGTCGTGGATCAAGGCTACCTGCGAGCGAGACAATTCATGCAATCCAATGCACTTACCAAGGTGTCAATTTGTATTTAACACAGGCCATACATTCCATCGGATTTAAGCCATACACTGCAGAACAACGTAGACCCATAGATTGCCTCATAATGTGGATTTTGCTAAAGTTGCCACGCATAGCATGTGGGTGGGCAACTGCAGTTTTTTTTTTACCCCAGACACCCACGGAACTACAAGAGGTAGTGGATAATCTCACACCGCCACTACGCGGTTTGTAATACAGTGTTTTGTAATTATTACTGCGTACTTGTAAAAAAGCACAACAAGGACTTATTAAACTGTCTATTGTCTTGATACGGGCCTTTAAAGAATATGGAAACTGGCATGCCTCATTTATTAACGCATACTGCCAATTTCGCAATCGAGTCAGTGAGTGTAGAACCAGTATTCTAGAACTGGGAATGCTGTTATTTGTGACCAGTTTCTGGAGTTTATAATACAAACTCTGTCAGCAATTGTAAGAAGAAGTTTTGGTAATCGATAAAGAATCAGTTGATATTTCTAATTTAATAAAATAATTCTTTTACTTGGCAGACTGATTGACAATAAATAGGCAGGACCTGTCAATCAAAAAGTTTAAAACTTTTAGTAAGCAAAAATTGTTTAATACGGGCTATTATATTCGCTAAAGAGGCTATGATTGACGATAGCTCTTGGGAATGAGGCGAGCGCTACCATAATGTTTCTAAATATTTTCATACTTAATTTGTAATCATATTATATTGTAAATTAACTTACTTTCACTAAATATCCTATTATGTTTTGGATTACAATAAAGGGTTATCTATCTATCTATCCTTGTAATCTATATCGAAAAAAAAATCTAAGAAAATTCCTCGCAATTATTAATAAGCTGTTTATTACAAACTACAATTAAAGAATATGTGGTAATAACAAACTTGTGAATAAAGAGATCGATATAAGGTTGTTTCTTATTTGCTGTAAATAAAATTAGAATATGAATATTATACTATGTTTCATATAAAAAAAACGGCTGGGTTTCTTTTTGTTCTTTTTAACACAGAGATTATTTCCGAGTAAGTGGTGTAGGAAGATTCTTGAGTTGCAGCCTCTTACCAATAGACGAAGTATAGGGCGGCCTCCCACTTGATGGAGTAATGACCTGTGGATGGATGCAGACGGCTCAGGACCGTGCTTAACGGGATTCCTTGGGGGACATAGGCCATGTCCAGCAGTGGAATTATGAATGGCTTTAATGATGACAATGACAATGTAGTAGTTAAATAAACAATTTTTTTTTCGGAATAAGTATGACATACGAATAGACAGTACAGCTGATGGTAAATAATTGCTTTGTCTTATAGACATCAATATTAATCTTCTATTAAAAAATAATGCAGACACTTTGTCACCATCTAGGGACGAAGATAAAATAACTCGTTACTAGTAAAAATTGTCTCCGGGTCTCTGCACCCATAGTACAAAACACAGCAGCATTAAGCTGCTATTTTGCGCTGGTGTGTTACGAGCGTTATCCTTCCTCGGTCGAGTACCGGTAATATTAATAAAATCTATATCTAATACGTAAAAATTAATTTGTGTTTGTTCGTATTTCATGTGCTGCCATATCGTTCATCAGATTGCGCTAACACTTTGTCAATATATTCCTTGCACAATAGGTGGTGCGCGTATTGAACCAACTAATTTATTTGAAAGTTGTACATCATTCAAGTTTAAGGAATATATTATCGTTCCTAATAAAACAATAAAGCTCTTAAACACGATATTTCGACAATTATTTTTCTGTGGCAGCAACGCGACGGGTACCAGCCAGTATTTAAAAAAATATCTTAAGTATTCCCAACTACTACGCTACGCAGTTTTCGAATAATGCGTACATTTAAAGACTCTAATGTAAAAAATGTTTTCAATTACCACAGGTTTTAACTCTAAGACAGGGGCATAGAACTCAATTTTCTAAGATACTATTTTATAAAATTAAGGGTAATTTTATTGGTGTGAGCAGCTATGCAGGTCTAATAAGACCAGTATCACTGTAACCTGTAATATCTATTGTAATCGCTGCCACGGCTATATTTCACAGCTAAGCCCCATATCTTTAATGAATTGAGGGAGTTGCTTAGCTGTAAGCACTTTCACTTCTTCTGGGCTAAGAACGTAGTTCACAGATGAGTGCTACGTTTGCGCATTAAGGGTCCACAATCAGCTAAGATGTTAACATGTGTTTTTTTCGTTAAGGAACAGAATGGGCACATCCTTAAGTTGCTTGGTTCCAAGATGGACCTTTGCCAAAATACGCAGTTTATTCTTACGTAATCCAAGGGCTTCTGAATCGAATTTATGATCATACACTCAGATTAATGTTTTAAAATATTTTAAGCCTAGTGTATCGCATCAAATCTTAGTGATTTATTGTCATAAACAGTTTCAAGACCAGGTTTTTAAAGATTTTACAAAAAGGAGAAATTTCACGAAATTTTGGGTATGCTAGAAGGTTAGATTTAAATTAAATGATATTTAAAATAAAAAAATAAAAAAAAAAGACGCGTTGTATACAACGGATTTAGCGGCGGTATCATCGGATTTACTGAACTAGATTTGATCGGGGCACCGCGACACGTTTGATAATGATGCGCGGTCCCCGGGCCGTATGTTTGACATGACTGCTCAAAGTAATCAATGTGTATGCTTGTTTCTTTTACTGCCGACTTCCAAAAAGGAGACGGTACTCAATTCGACTGTATGTTTTTTTTTATGTGTGTTACCTCATAAATTTTTACAGAAAGAACCGATTTCGATGATTCTTTTTTATTTGAAAGCAGATACTTCTCGTGTGGTCGTATATCAAATTTGATCAAGGTCAGACCAACGGTTTTTGAGTTATTCTTAATAACTTATATTAAAGTCGGCTGTACAAAATTTTTAATTTGTAATTATCTTTGGATCAGTGTTCTGATTACAATGATATTTCATTTATACTCTTTATTGTTTACACCACAATAAAAAGGGTTTCAGAGGGTGTTTAGGCCCAAAAATGGTAATTTTGACGGCCCAATCGCGTTACAAGTTAGCGCGTCACCCGATGGTGGTAGGTGTCACGCGCGCCGGGGGAGAGGGGGCGTGTGCCGCTTCCCGTCTTTTTTCGGCCGCGCTTGGGCGAGGAGTTGCTTGCCAGCCTCGGCGCTAGCGAGAGAGTAGCTTGACGGCAGCGTATTTTATTGAACGCTGCAGAAGTTTCGCGAGACCGGGTTTTTGATTTATGGTCTAGATTTGTGCGCGTTACTTCGCTACTGAATTTGGGTTCGTGAGAACCGCCTCGGTTTGTTTGTCTAATTTGTACGTTTCGTGACAAGAAGCTTGTATTGTATTTGACTGGTTAAATTAAGTTCGTTTGAAAGTATTTGCACCGATTATATAGTGATTGTGTTTGAAGTGCATTTTGCATTATTTGACTTGTTTGTTTGACGCGAAATCTGGTGCGAGCGCCTAGTAAGAGATACTGTCTGGAATTTGAAGCTCGTATTCCATTTCGAAGGCGTAGCCCCGCCACTTGTTTGGAAGTTAATGTTGAATTTAACGTTGCGTTAAGTGCCCGGTCACCTCAGCTGGGCCAGGGCACCTACACTTACACTAACATACACCACTTTACATGCACTTACCCTACCTATGGCCTGACCGAGCCTTGGGGCGGTCTTAAATTCGGATCCAGGTAAGTACAATTTTTTCTCCTAGCCTTCTCCCTATTGTTTAGTATGATAAGTCATTTGTCCATATGGCCATTTGGGCCCGAACCCTCTGGTTGCCCGTCGAGTGGATCACTCACGGGCCCTGGTCCAGTCGACTTTTGTCGGGGCAACTGAGGGCCATAACAGAGGGTGAACCAGGGCGGACTAATCAAGTCCGTCTACCTAATACCTTCTCTTAAGAATGAAAAAATTATATAAAAATTTACGAAAACTTATAAAACAGACATTTATCACGAGCTGTGATGATTTGAGAGATAATTATCCTGATGATCCCGATCAGGATAGAAGAATAAAGTTTTTATATTGTTGTGTTGTTATCGGTCCTTGATACGAGTGTAACTTTTTAAGTAAATCGGCTGTCTACAAGTTGCTGAAAATTACATTAAAAATTCCGTTACGTATCTACGTAACGGATTTTTTATTTATAAATAATAGATACACGATAAGTCAATAAAAGAAAGTAACAAAAATTGATAATTATAATTTAAATAAATAGATAAAATATATCGGATATGTTAATTCCTCCAACACGCACTGGAGCAATGCGACGGATATTGCTTCATCTCCCTCTTGGACATGAGTGGAGACTTGTGCCATTAAATGGAATGTATACAAGATATAACATTATATTACGTCATAATTGTTTAAGTAGTACAGTCACGCTGCAGGTATAATAAATATGGTTGTAGCACAAATGGGTCGGCTCAACCGGGGAAGGACCACGCTCTCATAGAATACCAGTGTGGAATAGCAGCTTAATTCAACTGTTTTTCGTATAGTGAGTGTAAAGAATCAGAAAATCCTTTTACTGGAAATGAGGCAGTCCATCTTAGTCGTCAGATGTGACAACGGATCTGCATATTGATTCATAATCGAGGATGTGGTAGATCCACTAACCATTAGACTGTGTGCTCGTTTGCCACCTTATCAAAAAAAAATAAACAATCTGAAAAGGATTAAAATTGAATAAAGTCTATGTATTAAGAATTCAGTCAACATAGCGGAAGTCATTATAATTTCAGTGTTCAAAATGCGGTCGTAACGTAGAAGCAGTGGATTGGAAGATATTTCAGTGCCATTTCTGTGGATACTACGTTCGCCGCAAGGACAGTGCTTGATTTACGACCGCTCGTTTTTGGCAGCTGTCCGATGTTCCGGTCTCGGCTTAGAGGCCATTGTCTCGTCTTGGTCCCTAACTCCTATTGCATGAGCAATGAGATCTGCGGAAATTTGCGTTTGAACATCCACTATTATTTACAATTGCTTGGTACTTGGCATTACAATCTTTTATAACAACTATAAATTGTTCGTATTAATTCCAGTCGCCAAATTCCACCAATAGCAATGCACATTGCGACAAAACTCACGATATCATCCACACCATATACACGCTTGGTGCTCAACCACCGTGCGATTTAAAACAGCGGGTTACCGGACCGACACGAATTATTGACCTTCAAGAAACGAGCTTACATATTTTCTGAATGGTTAGCAACGCACCTGCAATCCCCTGATGTTGCAGATGTTTATGGGCGGCGGTCGATACTTACCTATAGGTGAGCCGCATGCTCGTTTGCCCCCTTCTATAAAGATAGCGATAAAGCGTGGAGCAATGGAGTGTGGTATCTATGGTAAATATTTCTCCTTTGAGGCAAACTATGAAAGAGACCTTTGTAGGAAGGACTTTTATAAAATGTGATAATGGTGATGATGATAATGACTAATGCCCGATTCCTATATTCGAGAAACATTTCGTTCTCCGTAACGATCCGTTTTATTATATACTAGGTGCATGTAAAAACAGTTTATATTACAAACTATTCATTCAGCAACTTAATATGACTAGAAATGAAAAAAAATAAAACTTTAAAATCTCTGTAAATAATTTAACGGGTATCTTGTTTTAAAAAGGAGTTTTCTTGCACAACATTTACTGTGGGTAAAATAAAACGATGCGTTTTTAAATATAGAAAGCCAGCATTAGTATAAATGCTTATGACAAACTTGAAAATAAATGAATTACATAACATAGGAGATTCTATAATCAGTCTATAAAAGTCCACTGCCGAACCTAGGCCTCTCGCATTCATTAACGCATAGAAGGATCTTGCCATAGTTGCCACGTTTACAGACGTGTTGTCCACCAAGTGAGATGCTGCTGTCTATCTCCTGTTAAAATAATTAACGGCTCCGTGGCGGTGGCTTAGCAATGAGTTGAAGCGCTGGGGGCTGCGGGTTTGAATTCCGTACAAAAAAAGTGTTTGTATGGCCTACAAATATTCGTTCCAGGTGTGCATATTTGTCCTCGTGCAATTTATATTAATAAACTAGCTCCACAATACAGGAAAAAATCTTAGTGTCGTAACGTTTCCTAAAATAACAAAAACAAAAATAATGGGAATGGGGTAAAATCGAGCTACCACAAAACACACACACACACACACCCACACACAAACCTAAACAATATTAGGTGACATAATTTAATCACGGAGGATTTGATGTAGAGACATATCTCGATTCAAATAGTTTCTAACACAAGTAAATAACAATTAACCTATTCTCGGGATGTTAATAAATATCGAGTTAAATTATATGGACATAGTTAATGTATCTGAGAGAACTGAACTTAATTAACAGTTACGGATAGCTTCAACAATTAATAGAATGGTAGTAATGTTGGAAGGAAAGTGTCAATGAGAGACGTGTTATTAGTACTAGGACTTTGATAACTTATATTTTATGCTTATACCTATAATTAATTAAAAATGTCGTATTGCCTACAACATCCCACCGCTCACCTGCAAGAAATATAAAATAATAAAATATTAGTTAATAAATAAACGAGTATAATAAAATCCAGTAAAAATTAAATCTTTTATTCTAATTAGTCTTTATATATTGGTTTGAGTAGGATAGCTGGCTAAACAAAAAATTATATGTGTATTTTATATGACGAAATCAGGTATATATTATGTTTCTAGTTATTTACCGGGAGCTTCGCTCTTGTGGGCTTCAATTTAGAAAAATAATTTACACTTGTCCGTGTCAAACTAGTACTGTTCCTTTATCATGGGTATTTTAGTTTTTAATTTACATACTTAAATTTCACACGGACAAACATCCAAATACTTGTTCCGTGCCGTATCCGAACCCGCGGCTCTTAGTCCTGCGACTCATTGCTAACCCACTACGCCACGGAACCGTCATTTTTCATTATATTCATTCTTTCATTCATTGCGGCTAATCACAGTACACTGCTAAACATATGTTTCCCCCATAACTTGCCTCATAAAGGGGATGTTGTTGGCATAGTTGCTATGCTTGACAGGTGATTTATTCCCCTCTAGCATCTTACGATACATAAGGGATGATATGGGATTGTGGATTCTCTTTTCGCTCTTGTATGAAATTGAAGTGACAAATGAACTTACATTAAACCTGATTGCCACCTGCAACCTACTTTAAACCAACAAGGATATAGAATTACAAATGAGATGCGTATGGGTTCGAATTCCGCACGGAGCAAGTGTTTACATAGACTAAAAAATAATGACGATATTCATGACGATGTGGATGCTTTAGCCCATAAACATGTAAATGATCTATCCTCGAGTAAGAATCAAAACGCATTTGCTTTGTCATCCCAGATTAGGTACTACGATGGAATGCTTCGTATCTAGTAAAATGGGTCTCCGGTTCTCTGCATTCACCATCTGAAACACAGCAGCATAAAAATGCTTTTTTACCCTGGTATTCTGTGAGAGTGTGGTCCTTCCCCGGTTGAGCCGACCCATTCGTGTTACAACCATAAGATAGCTGTAGCGTGACACTACCACGTCAATTTCAATATATTGGCTATACCCTTTCTTTACTGTATTATTATGGCCTACCAAAAATGTACTCCTGAACACAGGCCTCCTCCATAGAACGCCCCATAGGGTATAGGCCATAGTTTCCACGATTGGCAGGCGGGGTGGCAACAACGTTAAGGAAACCTGCATAAAAATATCTGGAACATATGTTAAGTTCGTCAACATATACTGGAGTAACACGTGGCATTAATTGCCCGATAATCCTTTCAAAATAAGAAGTCTTTTCCCAGCTGTGGGACGTATATAGGTA
The DNA here is from genome assembly GCA_963668995.1 of Parnassius mnemosyne. Taxonomy (NCBI): domain Eukaryota; kingdom Metazoa; phylum Arthropoda; class Insecta; order Lepidoptera; family Papilionidae; genus Parnassius; species Parnassius mnemosyne. Next base: position 25,800,122 of record CAVLGL010000091.1, read on the forward strand.
AGAACTTTGCTTTATTTTAATCTACCTTGTAATCAAGGTGGTCAGTAGGTTTTTTTTATAGATAAGGGTAGAAGTAGGTTGTACATGGTAGAGCCATACTGCAGCTATATTAATAGTATAGTTGTAGCAAGAATGGGTCGATTCGACCGGGGAAGGACCACGCTCTCACAGAATATCACCGTAAAATAGCAGCTTAATGCTGTTGTGTTTCGTATGGTGAGTGTAGAGAACCGGAGATCCGTTTTACTGGAAAAGAGCCCTTCCATCTTAGTCCTCACGGGTGACAATGCATCTGCATTTTGATTCGCAAACGAGAATATATGTAGATGTCTATGGGCCACAGCAACCATTTACCATCAGGTGGACTGTGTGCTCGTTTGTCACCCTATGCTATAAAAAAAGGGTGACAAGCGTGCATACAGTCCACATGATGGTAAGTGGTTGCTGTGGCCATAGACATCTACATCCATCCTGAATAAAGAATCAAAATGCAGATGCGTTGTTAGCCGTTAGGAATATGAGGGAATGCCTCTTTTCCAGTAAAACGGGTCTCCAAGCTGAACAAAGTCTCGGATTGGGGGCGACTAAATCTAGTCCAGTTTAATCCTCATAAGACGCAAGTTTGCGCGTTTACCGCTAAAAAGAACCCCTTTGTCGTATCTCCTCAGTTTCAAGGCACTCCCCTTCTTGCCTCAGCCAGTATCGGAATCCTCGGAGTCGACATATCGAGTGACGTGCAGTTTCGTGGTCACTTGGAAGAGAAGGCCAAATTGGCCTCTAAAAAGCTAGGCGTGCTCAGCAGAGCGGGACAGTATTTCATGCCGGCACACCGCCTGCAACTTTACAAGGCACAGGTTCGGCCTCACATGGAATACTGTTCCAATCTCTGGGCAGGGGCTCCCCAGTGCCAGCTCCTTCCACTTGACCGCATCCAGCTCAGAACTGCACGAATCGTCGACGACCGAGTCCTTTCCGATCGGATCGATTCATTGGCACTGCGAAGAGATGTTGCATCCCTTTGCATTTTCTTTCGCATTTACCACGGAAAGTGCTCTGAGGAATTGTTCGGATTAATCCCAGCCGCCAAATTTCACGAACGCACATCGCGGCAGAACTCCAGATACCATCCACATCATCTGGATGATTGGCAGTCCACCACTGTGCGATTTAGAAGATGTTTTCTTCCTCGCACGACTTCCTTGTGGAATCGATTACCATCAGCGATTTTTACGGACCGATACGACTTAGGGACCTTCAAGAAAAGAGCCTACTCCTTTTTAAAAGGCCGACAACGCATCTGCAATTCTCCTGGTTCCCCTGGTGTTGCAGTTGTTCATGCATGCAGGTGAGCCGCATGCTCGTTTGCCCCCTCTCCTATATAAAAAAATGTTATTAAACGTAGATTATATGTAATTCCTATTGAAAGTAATTTTTTACATTAGAATTTATATTAATATATTACTGGTATTATCATGTAAAGATTACACATTATTATTTGTCCATGGGTTGGAGGCCTGGTGATAGAAGTATGCCAATCGTCATCGATTTGGTCATTTGACCTGAGTTGCGCGTGATGACTGGATTGCACTCACTTCTTGTGAACGGTCTGGTTTGACCAGACACAAAATATTCTTTTACTGGAAATGAGGCATTCCATCTTAGTCCGACAATCGGTTTGTTCTTAATCGGAGATGAATGTAGATGTCTATGGGCCACAGCATCCACTTATCATCAGATGTACTATGTGCTCATTTGTCACCCTTATTCTATAAAAAACGATATAACAGACATGTAGCTGTGTTTCGTAGCTTTTTCTGAAGGTTTCGCTTCTACCGCGTTTGACTTGCATACATGTATTTTTAAGTCTGCGGTGGTCTGTGTTCGGCAAATTATGAATATGTAAGATCATGATCAAGCGTCAAATCTAGTTTTATCATATCACCATATAAAGATTTTAGTATTTATCAATGGGGCGGAGCAATGGCGGACTTAAACATTTGCCGCCAGTAGGCTATTGAAATTTTGCCACCCCTACCGACCTCTGCAATTCGATACCCTAGTTCATAATCATAATAATTATAATTTTTTTGTCAATGAAATTGTAGGTTTATGATTTATGCACTACCGTCATGCCACCATTTTCCCGTAATTATTATGAATGTGAACTGGATTGATGTGTCAGTTCCTAGATTATTTGTACAATCGAATGATTTAGTTAAGATTGCACAAGAAATCGTTTTTGGCTATATTACTGATCTAATAAAGGCTCAACCATATACTACTAATAAGGCGGGGTAAGGCATGCCTTAATACTACTTACAGAATTATGTACATTCGGTACAAAGAGCAACTGAATAATTTTTATTGCGCTTACTTACAGTTTAAAAACAATAATTCATAATAATCGCTTAGGCCCAAAAATGGTCATTTGATGACATCCAATCACGTTCGACTTAGCGAATCGTCCGATGGTGTTAGATGTCACGCGCGCCGCGGAGAGAGGGCAGCGGTAAGCAGCTTGCGGGCGTTTTTGGCACTGCTGGGTGAAGTAGTAGCTTGACGGCAGCGGTGCAGTCAATTAGCGTATTTTGTTGACCGCTGTAGATGTTTCACGCGACCGGTTTTTGGGGTTATGGTCTAGATTTTAGAATTTGTGCACGTTACTTCGCTACTTCATTTGGTTTCGTGAAAACCGCCTCGGTTTACTTTGTCTAAGTTTAAGTTCTTGACAAGAAGCTTGTATTGTATTTGACTGATTAAATTAAGTTGTTTTGGAAATCATTGTTTAGTTATACCGTCGCGTTAAGAGCCTTTTGTGTGTTGACTCTATAGCAAGTTTACGTGTCAGCTAGGTTGATTTTGATTCTTATTGCGCCGTGGTATTTAATATCGAACGAAGGAGTTTAGTAATTGTTTGTAACGCTGAACCTTGTGACTTTTTTTTTATAGGAGAGGGGGCAAACGAGCATGCGGCTCACCTGATGGTAAGTGACTACCGCCGCCCATGAACAACTGCAACACCAGGGAGGGAATTGCAGATGCGTTGCCGGCCTTAAACTCATGAAACTCATGAAGAGATCGCGTTAGTTCCCCATTTGTAATTTGGTGATAAATGAATCCGGAACCTTGAATATTGAACTTTAAACTACTGTTCTTTACTTGTGTCACGTGTATGATTTACGATGAACGTTGAATTAGTTGAGTTGAAATTAGTTAAATGTACAATAAGATTGATAGACTGAAATAGTGAAATGAAGAAAGGAGTTGTCCCTTGGTGACGCTGGCTGGAGTGATGCAGCATTGTGGGGCAGCACGGGACCAGGCCGCTGCCCGGTCACCTCAGCTGGGCCAGATCACCTACATTTACACACTAACAAACACCACATTACTTGCACCTACCCTACCTACGGCCTGACCGAGCCTTGGGGCGGTCTTAGATTCGGATCCAGGTACGTACTATTTATTTACCTAGCCTTTTCCCTATTGTGTAGTATGATAGGTCATTTGTCCATATGGCCATTCGGGCCCGAACCCTCGGCTGCCCGTCGAGGAGGCTACTATGGGCCCAAGGCAACCTTTGCAGGGGGCAGCTGTGGGCCGTAACAATAATAAAGTAATACGTTTTTGCGCGATTTCCTATTCGCAAAATCATCAATTATATCGTCGTACGAAATCTTGTTCATTAGTTCTGACTATGCACAAAAGACCTAAGGCGTTTAGATTTTATTGGCTTAAGGTAAATCTTATATAACTTTTTACCCGATTTAAACAAGAAAAGCTATGTGAACTGCTTAACTAATTATATACATTTTGGATAAACGTTTTGCAAATTCTGTCGCAGGAACCAAAATAGACTTCAGTAATCCAGAATATGGTTTGCTCAAAATTCTTTCAGAAGAAAGGTAGCATTGAAAATGAATGAATGTTGGCGTTATTGAAATAAGTCTGTCTCTAATACATTTCTTTCAAGAAATGGGCTTTTCCCGTAAGGGTTGATGATGACAATTCACTCATTTTGATCAGAAATGAAAAATTGATTATACCTGTTGTAGGCCTCCTGCTGTTTTTTTAATTCGGTTACGAGTCTATTAATGAGGATGAGATAGTATGTGTTAACCCTGAAAGTATCCCTCATAGTTATTTTATTTCTTTATTGGGTCTTCCATAAAATTTTTTCGGTTGTCTTTTTGACCCCCCATCTTTTGTATACTGCTTGCTTCATGCAGTACGCTTAATTCTGAAATTGTCGAAATACTTAAAAGTGTCTCGTTTATTCACAAAAAACCTGCAAGAAGAGATATCAAACCTACGGTAGAAGCCTCAATTTATACATTCACTTTGTTTATTTTTTCCAAAAAAAAAAACAATGCACACAACAATCATTACTAATGTTTAAAGTTTTTCTAAATTCAAAAGTATTCCAGTTACTTCGTTTTGCGTTACAGGCTTTTTGGTACAATCATTCTCGATTAATTCCAAAGTTTGCCAAGAATTTCTTAAGCTTCTAACCGCATCTTCTTTAACTGACCAACATGTCAGATTTATTTTCTTTAGCATTTTCCCTTTCCCTATTTCAGTCAATAATTTTTGCCAGCGTTGTGTTGAATTTACAAAAAAATACGTAGATTTTTTTCAGCAACATGAAGAAGCGACAAGCTTCTGTGCAAGATTCTGCAAGCGCAGTTGCCACTAAATTTAAAGAGTAGGCAGAGCAAGGAATGAAGAAAGCAAAAGGTGCATGGCTTTGACATTTAGCCAGTAGTAAGCTATTGTATAGACCAGACATGTTCGCGACATTATCATATGATTGTCCACGACAGTGTTCATATGATTGTCAATATTTATGACCAGTGTTTTGAGTTCCGAAATAATGGTAGCAAACATTTCTTCCGCTTTATGCCACTCTGAGAGCAAAAGCTTGAGAAATCTTGTACTGGTTTCGTCAGTTTTCAAAACGTAAGTTCTAAATTGTTAGTTGGTCCATATGTGCTATATCTGGTGTTGAATCGATGATAAGGAAAAATATTTCGCCCTTCTCATCTCGTCTCCAATCTGTTTTAAAACTTTATGATCCATCAAGATAATAAACTCATCACAAACGGTTTTTGATAAATAACTAGTACTTCCAGATTCTGGATTCCCAAATCGTTCAATATGACTGGCTAAAAAAGAATCGAATTCTGCTAACAGTTCCAAAATTATACAATAATTTTCTTTGTGCAGATCTATGAACTATTCATTTTTTTCCCCTGAAAGCGAGGCTTCTTGAACACAGTCGTTTCACTACGGCAACAAACTTCTCAGAACGTTTCTCCAAAAACTAATTTCTTCATTAATATGGACATGCAGTAATTTGTCGTGTCGACCATTAATCTCACTTCTAACTTTCAGACTATGGACACTAGATTTATGACGCGCAGAATTATCCTGCTGAGTTACTCAATATTTTGCATTTATTCAATGCAAACTGAGTGTTATTCTCCGATGGACAGAATGCCAAACAGGGCGTAATATACAGATTTTTCACTACAGACTAACCAGTCAATTTCAGTCGTTTACGTCATTTTTCATTTTTCTTTGGAAGATACTGGCAAGAAACGACGCTGATCAGCATATACTTTTTCACTTTTAGAGAAGTCACAAGACTTGTTTTGATCGAAGCCGTACCTTGCGATAATCTTCCTTACGATATCGTTGATTTTCCATAAAGCTGAATCTTTGTTTAGATTTACTGCTGTTTGCACTCGGTTATTACTTAACTTCTGATTCTGAGACGCATATTCAATTGTTATACTTATTGATGATTCCTCTACCACCTCTTCTTTTTTTCTAGATTGTTCAACAGATAACAGTAGTTTTTAAGCCGCAGAGTTTCATCTTTTCCTGATTGTATTGTGGCAGTGCATGTTCTTAAAGTTCCTGGTTATTCAACACTACTTCTAATTCAACTTTTAAGAAAGCTGTCGATTTTATCGCTTTATGGATAATCTATTCTTGTTCTTTTTTCATTTTGACCTTCTTTTTATACTCAGCTCCATCGTTGCTTTGTCCCATCACAGTTTATTAAATAACGAAAATAAAACAGATTATATTTCCTCTCGGGAGCGCCGTGTTGATGTAGTCAATTCGCCATTTCGGTCAGACACTTAGCGAATGGTCATGTCACTCGTTCCCGCGCCTTTCTAAAAAATTTGCCGCTTCTAAAATCTGCCGCCCTAGGCTCCAGCCTACTCACTCTGCTGGTAAATCGGCCACTGGGGCGGAGGCTTGATAGACGCGTGCCAATCGTGAACGTATTCTGTCGTTTCAACCAAGTCTCGTAAAAGTATTGATTCGACCAGACACAAGCAATTGACATAATCGCACAACAATCTGCCTGTGGTGGTTTGTGTTGGGCAAATTATGTATATGAAAGATCAAGATGAAGCATCAAATCTTTTTTTGATTCAATAATAGGTAATATTACCCAAACAAATCAATACTTGAAGGATCGGGCATTAGGAATTAACAATTGACACCTATGTACTGGTGATTCATCACATAGGTTTGGATCTATTTTTGACACCATTTTTACGAAAACGATTTATATTTTAAGCCTACAAACAAATTGTTAGATAATAAGTAATTGAGATTATTTTTTTAAGTTATTAACATATAATATACAATATTAAAAAAAATAGTAAATAAAAACTTAAATTATCATAGAGTCTACTCCTCGTAGTATCGCGCCAAGAACGCTGGCTGCGTTTGCTCGCTAAATAGTTATAATTAGCCTTTGAGCGAGTAATCTCAGTCCTCTTATCACCAGTATCAACGACCAGTCGCAGACAAAGTTCCTTTAGGAACTTCACCGCAGGTGGAACTCACTGACCGATAGTCTCTACAGCAAATGGCACAAATATATAGTTATCTTTCATATATGCGCCAATTACCCAGTTCAGCTGTCTCTGCTGCCGCGTCGGCTTTAAAGGAGGTGACACCCTGAGATGAGAGAAAGTGTCTACGCAAGTAGCAACGCACACCAAGTCTTTACCTCTCTACCAAGCGACAAAAAAGTTGTCACGGGGGATTTCTTGCTGGCTCTTCCCAGAACAGAGGTATTTTCCAAACCAGTTTTAAATTTGAACATAATAACATTGACTTTCAATAAGTGTTATTTATAATAAATATTGCATGAAAAGTTATTGTTTCCGAGATAAAGCTAAACTGAAAGCTAAAGTGTAAATAAATGTAAATTCGATTTAGTAACGCCTTAGAATTCGTCATAAATAACAAACTTTAAGTCTGCAGCTACGAGTTATCACATGAGATTACGATCCTCAATCACAGCCTTAATGTCGGTTTAGAACAAGAGGTATTGCATGATAAACAGATGTCAAACTTTGAGATTAGACACTCAATTTGCCATTAGAACGCCTGATTTTTTTTTTAATAAAACAAGGATGAAAAAAGAATCCTCGATTCATCTGATAGTATCTTCAATTAAGAATTAAAATGTAGATGCGTTGTTACCCGTGAGGAGTCAGATGGAATGCCTCGTTTCCAGTAGAAAGGTTGTCTGGTTCGCTATACTCACCATACGAAACAGAGTAGCATTAAGCTGCTATTTCACGCTAGTAGTTTGTGAGAGTATTGTCCTACCCATTTTGAGCCAACCCATTTGTGCTGCAATCATAATATAGGTGCAGCTTGGCTCTAATACTTTCAACAGTTCGCAATTTTCCGTATATAATTTCATTTTTAATTAGGGAAAATTCATAATGTTAAATACTAGCCGTGCTTAGCTTGAATTGGAATGTCTTTGTTTTGTCAGAAATATTCAACAACTAACACAACAGTTGACCAAAGTTTCTTCGAAATCGGATGAATGGTATAAGAACGCATAGAAAACAAACGAGTTAACAAAGAATATTCTTTGTTGCTAGTGTGCATACATTATTAAAGTCTTAATGGATTTTTTTATTTACTGTTTCTGCCAGTTTGCAAATTTGTATAAATATAAAAAATCATTACGCTGTTATATATATAAAAAAAACTGCGATTGCCAACCCGCCTACCAGGATTGGTAAATATGGCAAAATCCTCTATCTGAGGTAATCTCCGGTCTACGTTCAGCAATTTATTTATTTATTTTATTTATTTATTCTTTATTGCATTCCTTAAAACAAAAGAACACAAAGGGCGGACTTAATGCCTTGAGGCATTCTCTACCAGTCAACCCATGGATTGGTGAGAATTTGACGTAGGTGCGACAATATAGAATAAAATAACAGTACACAAAATACTAATTAACTACATAATACATACAATATACTAATAAATAAACTATACATATATGACGTATACAAACATATATACAAATATATACATACAAATATACATACAAATATACATATTTAAATACATAATATATAATTAGTACATACAAATACCTATTAATATATGCGTCTGTTTAGCAATACATATCAAATGGATGAATCAAGTAAAATGCTTTGTCTTCAATAGATGGTTACGGACCAATTTTTTAAAAACATACTTGTTGGATGTTTTTCTGATGTCATCGGGCAAGGAGTTCCAAAGGCGTGTAGCCTGAACTGTGAAGGAGTTGCCAAAGAACTCGGTGAAGTGAACAGGAATACAGATTTTGTTGTTAGAAGAAGAACGTAGGACCCTATCATGAGATGAGGAGAGATAGTGAAATTTACTCTTAAGATAAGAAGGCGAAGATGGGTCATTTAAAATGGAAAAAAGAACAAGCAATATTCTGGAATTGCGCCTCTGACGGATTGTAAGGCAATTTATTTAGATCTATATTGCGAAATATGGTCATACTTACGAAGCCCGAAAATAAATCGTATACAGTTGTTAAGAAGGCGTTCCAGTTTGTTCAGAAGATCTTGGGACAGATCTGGGTAACATACATCTGCATAATCAATTATGGGTAATATGAGCGCATGGACAAGCATGGTTTTAGTTTTTGTGGGAAGAAAATGTTTTAGACGATACAGAGAGCATAAAGTGGCAATGACTTTACGACTCACTCCTGAAACCTGGGTTCTCCAATTCAACGTGCTGTCGATATGTAGGCCAAGATTTTTAACAGAATTACTGAACGGAATTATAATACTATCATAATAAATAGGAGGTAAATCTGCCAGATTAATCTTAGCTAGCATTCTTGAGCTACCCACTAGTATAGCTTGGCATTTCAAAGGATTGACCAAAACTCCATAACGAGTAGACCAATCTTTGATAGCTGATAAGTTGTCGTTAAGTTTTTTGATCCCATTATGTATATCCTCAAATTCAGTTTGCACATAAAGCTGAAGGTCATCGGCGTACAAATGATACGAGCAGTCGAGGATGGAGGTAATAAAGTTTATGAAAATTGAAAATATTATAGGAGAAAGAATACCGCCTTGCGGCACACCAGCATCCACATCAGCCCAAGCTGAGGACATTTGCCCCACACAGACTGACTGCTGTCGAACGCCAAGATAAGATGCAAACCATTCCAAAGCAGTAGGACCAAAATTCAGGTGAGATAGTATGGAAAGGAGGATTTCATGATCAACTGTGTTGAAAGCATTTGAGAAATCAACTAGTACCAGTACTGTTATCTTTTTTCTTCCATACCTTGTCTAATATTATCAGTAACATTAATTAAAGCAGTAGTGGTACTATGACCAGGACGAAACCCAGACTAAAATATACTCAGTAGGTTATGTTTCGAAATAAAAGTAGAGATTTGCTTGTAAACACAGGATTCTAAAATTTTGGAAAGAAAGGGTAGAATGGATATTGGGCGAAAATGATTGGGAAGAATGGGAGTAGGAACTTTTGGGAGAGGCTTTATAAAAGCCCTCTTCCAAAGATTAGGGTACTGACATGAATCAAGGGAAAAATTGATGATATGGGAAATTGCAGGAAGAAGGTGCTCTAGTATAAATACTACCATATGTCTACTAATCTCATCATAACATAAATTAAGAACGCTATCATTGAAAGAATCATCACAAGAGTGAAAAGATAAACTAGAAGATTCATTTGCAGAGCTAAACAACTCAACATCAGACATAGTTTATGGACTATAATTAAAAAAATTAAATAAATATAAAAAAAATTAAAATAAATACACAAAAAAAAACTTAGGAATGTACACTTAAGACTAATTTATAAACTACACTTACTAAACTTAAACATCACCAACCCATCAGTTCACTGTTTACAGAGTAAACTTAATAAAATAAATTTTATATGCAAACATAGGATCTATAATATCTAAAGTGGCAAAGATATTCTTATCTAATAATAATGTTAATATTTATAAGTAGCTGTCACACAAAATAGTACAAGAGAATGTTTACCAAAAGAAAATCGATTAAGTCAAAGTAAAAAAAAAACGACATTGGCTGAATGACACATGTGTCCTTTGTCTATCAAAGGCTAAAAAAAATGTTATTGTCAAAATAAAAACTCATAAAAATCAAATTGAAAATAATAATATGTGGTGGGTACATTTGCAAAACAAGTACTATTACCAATATATGTACCAAGCATAGTATAATCCAACCAAAGATAATGTAATGTAAATAATAAATAAAATATCTTTGAAACCAACCTATTGAGTAAGACACCTCAACTAAGAAACAAAAGAAAACTAAACGCAAGAAGTTGTGTACTACATGATTAAAATCTTATTAAATATTAATATAGAAGCAATGCACTTTTATAGGCTGGAATGGATAATGGATGACACTTTTATTGTATAAAACAACTAAAAAGGGGTGAATTTTTATTATTCTGCGTCGTTACTATCGTAACGATGACTCCTAGTACAGTTAACAGTGCACATAAATGAGTTATCTAACTGGCGTCCGAACAGGAGTTGACGGGCCCCGGCTCTGACGGCTAACTCATATCGTTCGATGTTTTGGGTGGTAAGAACCACCCAGCAACGCGGGTGTACGGTGTGTACGCAGTGTGGTGGGGTGTGCAACGCGCCCGTCTACGGACTCGCTGCGTCATATCCGTTGTTGTCGTAACTGTGTTTGTGTCAATAGGTGAGTGTGTAGTGTTTGTGTGTGAATGGCTGGTGACATTTCTGTCGTCGGCATCTAGCGGAACAGGGGGTTCGATTAGAACGTTACGGTGTCTCAGGAGGCTTTCCGTGACGTTCGGAATCGGAGCGTATGTGGCTGCGTTTACCACTAGCGGGTTCGGATGTGTCTCTACTCTCTCGAAATAGCGCCCACACATTTTCTTGAGATACTCAGAGATCGTCGGCAGTTGACAATCTCAGTGTAAGTCGGAGTTTCGCTGGTACCACCGGGCTTCAGTGGCTGTGCGAATGAATCTATTTTAGACGACTGGGAAATTGTACAAGACAGGTGAGATTAATGCTCGTTTGCCCCCTATTTAATAAAAAAGATGAAATAGACTCCAACAAGATTTAAATACTAATTTGTTTTTTTTGCGTTTGTTTGTTTATAAAAACGTTATACCCAAAGTAGGACTTTCTCCTGTCACGAGGTGGCAGTTTTCATAAAGACAAACATCCAGACCCGGAACAATTGCTTGTAGGATATACAAATATTTCTTTTGTACGGGATTGAATCCTGCAGCCCTCAGCGCCGTAATTCATTGCTAATCTACCGGCGACGTCGACTGCACTACTACTACTTTTATTTTTGCACGCGGTTCTTAACTTTTTTTTATAGGATAAGGGTGACAAACGAGCACACAGTCCACCTGATGGTAAGTGGTTGCTGCGGCCCATAGACATCTACATCTATCCTCGCCCGCGAATCAAAATGCAGATGCGTTGTCACCCGCGAGGACTAAGGTGGAATGCCTCATTTCCAGTAAAAAGGCCCTCCGGCCACCTGCACTCACCAAGCGAAAGACAGAGGTATACCTCTACTTCACGCTGGTATTCTGTGAGGTCGTGGTACCACCCCGGTTCGAGCCGGCCCATCTGTGCGACAGCAAAAGCTGCCGCGTGGCTCTACCACTGTTAAATTATCTAACTATATTTAATTAAATTAAATTAAATTAAATTATATAACTAATTAATATCTCATCATCAATATTTATAGTACATAAAATATGTTTTATATTAATGCGTTATAAAGTCCTAAATTCTGTGAAATTGTCTCGCAATAGCGATTGTGATACCACATATTATATTAAAATTAATATTTTTTTATAAAATAATAAAAGTCCTTTCAAATAAAAGTGCATATATTTGACCCTGTAGTGGTAGTGTAATAATATCTCGTACACTACCACATATCGTCCCGTGGATGTCGTAAGAGGGGACAAGGGGGAAACTGAATCAGGAAATAGGAAGCAGCATTTTATTTATTAGGATTACCAACAGAAATTACTACAGTGATACAAAGATCATTTTCATAACAAATTAAACACATTAAAAATCCAGTGACTTAGTACTCGTAGCTGAGTCGATTATGCTATCGATATGGTTGGTAAATTTTAAGACCACGATAACGTGACGCATATACATCAAACCCGGACAAGAAACAAGAAATCGCCGGCATATCCCTATCGTTGAGAATACCACCGTTTTGGGGACATAAACTACGACTTTGGTTTGTCAGTTTTGAATCCGCAACGAATGATTTAAAGAAGAGTCAAGCGCAACTAGCACAGATGGTGAATGCCCAACTTGAGAAACAAGACATCGAACAAATTTCAGACTTGTTGTACAACTCTCCGGCAACCGACCAGTATAATTCGCTGAAGGATCGTCTTATCTCTGCATATGAAGAATCCGACAGTCGCCAGCTACAGAAACTTCTATCAGAAATAGAACTTGGAGACCAGAAGCCCACACAACTCCTACGCAGAATGCGTACTTTGGCGCAAGATAAAGTCCCAGATTCGACGCTACGGCTAATGCGGGTAAACCACCTACCACCACATTTTCGATCGGTACTAGCAGTGAGTGCAACATTCAGCACGCAGACGAAGCTTAACGAACTGGCACTCCTGGCGGACAAGATGATCGAAAGCAGCAGTAGCTCCCACATATCCACACCTCAACCAAGGTTAATGATACCCAGTTTCTTCTCGAAGAAATACGGAAAGCATCATTCGAAGTCGCCGCGCTCAAAGCTTCCCAGCATTAAACCTGTTATCAGCGACAGTACAACCAGCCCAATCAGCAGCACCGAAGATCACCTTTTCGTCGCAACCGTTCTTCTCGCAAGTAGAAGTCGATCAAGCTCAAGAACAAGATCCCCTTACTGCTACTATCATGGACGTTGCTGGTTCGAGGCAAGAAAATGCACAACACCGTGTACATTCAAAAATGAAAATATGAAGTCGAAAAACTAACTAATACGCTTGATGCGACGGGATCCGGCGTAACAGAAATGTCCTACCGTCTTTTCGTCACCGATAAAAAAGAAAGCTTACCTTCCTTATCGACACCGGAGCGAATATCTCAGTTTTACCATCGAAAAGAAGACAGAAGATGAAGCCACTGGATTTTCAACTCTACGGAGCAAACAACACGGTGATTCCCACCTACGGAGAAAAAACAATGGAATTAGATTTAAGCGTATGCCGACCATTCAAGTGGAGATTTATCCTCGCTAAAGTCAGCAAACCAATCATCGGTGCTGATTTACTTCAACATCACCAGTTGATCGTCGACATCAAAAATAGAAGAATCATCGACGGGAAAACCAATCTTGCATCTCAGTCTTTCGTCCAAGCAACCAATCTACCTACGATAAGAAGCATAGATGTTCAACAATCGTATCACAAGATCCTTGAAGAATATCCTGGAATCACAAGAATAACTTCAATGAAATTAACACCGAAGCACGACGTTGAGCACTTCATCGAAACCAATGGACCACCACTTCATTGCCGTGCACGTCCAATCGCTCCACACCGATACAAGCAAGTTCGAAAGGAATTCGAAAACATGATCGAGCAAGGAATATGCCGTCAAAGCAAAAGCCCTTGGTCGTCACCACTTCATGTTGTACCGAAGAAGAATGGAGAATTACGAGTTTTTGAAGATTACAGAAGACTGAATTCTATTACCACTCCTGACCGCTACCCCATACCGTGAGTCAAGGATTTCACTCATCAACTATCAGTTAAGAATAAATTCACCACCATTGATCTCAACCGAGCTTACCAACAAATAAAAGTACGCGATTAAGATATAGAGATGACAGCAATAATTACCCCAATGGGATTAGTCAAATTTCTAAGAATTACCCTAGGACTGAAGAACGCTTGCCAAACTTTTCAAAGATTCATACAGGAAGTACTTCGTGGACTGGATTTCATTTTCGCATTCATTGATAATCTCCTTGTTGCTAGCCCTGATAAATAAACTCACGAAACACATCTATGCACCGTGCTACAGCGATTAGAAGACAATATATATACAGTCAACCCTTTGAAATGCATATTTGGACAACAAGAAGTTCAATTTCTTAGTATCACCGTCAGCAAGGAAGAAATCAAACCGCCTACTGAATAAGTCAGAGCAATCATCGATTATGCGAAACCTAAAACAATCGAAAAACTAAGGCGTTTTCTTGGAATGATTAATTTTTACAGATAGCACATACCTATAGCCGCTGAAATCAGAGAACCACTTCACGCCTACCTTCACAACCCGAAAAAAAAAGATAAAACGGCAATCGCATGGAATGAAAAAGCCACGAAGGCATTTGAAGTTTGTAAGTTTGCGATCCAAATGCAGCTTTGCTCGCTCACCCATCATACGAAGCAACCCTTGCTATCTTCAGCAATGCGTCCGATCTCTCAGCAGGAGCTGTACTCCAACAACACACAATGACTTCACCCCGAGCCAAAAGATGGCGTACCTCCTGGCTTCACTGAAGGGGGAGGCCCTGGACATCGTCGGCCACTTGAGATTGTCAGACGACGCCTACCAGACTGCTCGGGACTTCCTAGCCAGAAGATACGCCAACGTGCGGTGAATTGCGGACGAACATGTTAAGCAGCTTCTAAGCCTCCCGCTGCTTAGTGACCGGGCCAGACTACGTCCAGACCTCTTGGATCCAGTCCTGATGGCCTGTAATACGTTGAGGCGGCTGGATTTAACAGTGGGCGAATGGGCTTTTTTGTTGCTCCGCATCGTGCTGTCCCGTCTACCTCTCGACCTTCGAATCCATTTTGAGAAAAGGTACGGCGGGGACGAGGCCTCCTATATTCCGCCCTTCTAAGACCTACTGCGGTTTTTGGAGGAGCAGTGCCGGCAGATCGAGAACGCGACGGGCACCGTTGACGACTTACGAGCCATGCCGTCGTCGTCAACCCCCCCTTGCTCCTATTGTCGAGCATCTGATCACCAGGTAACGTCGTGCCCGAAATGATTAGGTAAGCTGGTTCCGGCGAGGCGAACTATCGACAAGGAGCGCCGCTGGTGCTGCTCATGTTTGGGAGGGCACCTCCAGCGAGACTGTCCGCATCGGCGGCCTTGTCTGCATTGCCAGGGTAATCACCATGCAGTTTTGTGCCTGAGTGCGAACGGCGTCTCCTCTCGGGCTCTGCCAGGCCCTCGACCGCCACGGGCGGGGGCACTCAGCCACGCCCTCTGCCGGGCGACTCTCAGCGCCCGCCTGCCAGCCACCAGGTCCCTAGGTTCGAAAAGGGTCCTTCCCCTGACCCGTCGGGGGTAATTTCCCCAGGGGCGGGGGTGTCATCAACCCCCCTCAGCGTGTGGAGAGGAAATTCACGGCCACTCATCTGTCCTCTGGACCCTTCTTACTCCCGTTAGCTGAGTGGCCGCGACTGGTCTACCACTGTTCCCCATTTGCTCCCACCGCGCCTTAGCTTAGCTTAGCCTTAGCTCCCACCACGGCCGCCTCCACTCAGCCTTAAGCCGTCAACAGTCCACTTGTCAAAATGTTCTGTTGCCGACGGCCTCAGTGAAGGCGTACAACCCGATTGGCGACTGTTAGCGGTTGCGCTCTATTGGTCTCGGGTTCACGCCGTGTGGCCTTCACTTGGTGGTGGGAAGATTAGGGCCCCCCTGGAGCGTTGAATCACGCTGTCAAGGGGTATTAGATTTGGTTTGGTCGAGCACTTAGTTAAAATTTCCTTGAATTAAAATTAAAAAATGCTTTTTGGTTTTCCGCGAAATTCATATTTGTAGTGGTTGTGATTAAAAAAATTGAATTTAATCTACTCCTTTAAATGGGGCTGCATATGTTTTTTAAATATATTTAATCACTGTATTTGATTGTTGCGTCTGTTTGCTGAAAGGAAAGTTTGAATACATTTGAAATTGAATGTCGCGCTATTTGGAAAATTGTGTATATGTTTTGTGATAGTGTTTAATCATTTTGCATTGTGAAAATGAAGGCTGAAATTAGATAACCCTATTTAGAAGGAATAAGGAGTCGTTCCTCCGTTGGTTTTCGCATTTGTAGGCACTGCCTAAGATACTTATTTGAATTGAGAAATAGGGCTGTCTCTTACGTTTATTGTTTTGTTTAATTTGCAAGTTGTCCTATGTGCATCGGTGATTAATTTGGTTGAATTAATTCTGTAGTTGAACATTGATGCTTTTGAAAAATTAGTCGAAATATGAGCATAGGACTACTTGCCTAACAGGCTGGCTAGTTGTAGATTATCAGATGGAAATCAGTTGTCGCACCATTTGGTAAATGATTATATGGTGGATGGCCTGGCTATGCCGACTTGTTTGAAAATTCATACTAGGAACTATCTGTGCGTTCGTTCGGCTCTCCACAGACGACGTTCATGGGGAATTTGGAGGTGCTCTCTGCACTGAAGCTTAGGAGGTCACTCTGGGCCGCTTCGTGTCGCGTCGCTGTTTGCAGACCTGATCCGGTCGGATTGCAGAACTAATCATAGGAGCACAGATAGGTGTTAGAAGGAGGTCGTCGGACTTCTGTCTAGGAATAGGACTTATTTATGGGCTGCGATGTCCAGGAAGGGCATCCAGTTCAACCCTCCGGCTTGCCCACGATGGGACTGTAATTTTGAGGCGTAGGTTAGGGTTGCAAGATCTGATGGGGTGCCTAAGTCTTGCAACTTGCCGTCGTGACCCGGTCCCGCTTGCCGGTTTGCTCGCGGACATAGGTCCTTATTTCTGGGACGGGGGTTTGTTCGCGCCAAACGCTAATTTCAGGAAAAACGCGAGAGGGCGCGCAGCTCGTTGTCATACCGGTTTGACATTCGGTCGTGCGTAAAACGCACAAGCGCAGCAGTCGTCTGTAAGCGGTGCTAACGTTAGCACGCTCTCATTTTTGTCGGGAACTCGGAATAATTAGGCGCGGACAGTAAACATACGGTCTAGGATTTGTGACGCGCATTCCTGCTGGAGAGCTTCCCAGGGACTCATTGTGTCTGACTCAGAATCTGCATAAGTGCATTCGGCAATATTAGCTAGTGCGGCCTTTGATATTCTGGAAATAACTGTTGCTACGCGAAACGGTAGTGACCTTTGATCCGGAAACTCCGTGTGCGTTTTGTGCGTTAACCTTATACCCAACGAGAGTTAGTGGCTTCTGTATGTTAGTTAATCAAACGATAGAGTTAATTGACTGTCATCGTGACGAACGAGGAAAGTGACTGTGGACAACGCCGCGGAAGGTTCCCTCAATTTGGAGTGGTGTCGACGCCCGGGCTGCTGCCGACGGCCAAGGTCTACTCGGGTCAATCACCATCAGTCACACCCAGATACACATCACATCACCTTATTTCCCTTGCACCACACAACCACATGCGACCTGACCGACTCCGGAGGGACCAGTCGCCTTGGATATAGGTAAGTAAGCTCCGTCTAATATCCTTCCGGTCGACTGGCCGTAGTATAGAACGCTCCCCCATATAGTTTAGTGTAATTAGAGAAATTCCACGTGGCCACATTGAGGCCCGACCTACGTCTGCTCGGGAAGTCTTCTGCTTATGGGCCCCAGAGGATTTGACCCTTTAAGGGAGCAGCCGAAGGCCGTAACACGGACATATTTTTAATCAAAAATAAATTTGAAGCTAAATCTGAAGCTTGCTAAAGTTGGCGTTGGTTTGGAGCTTCGCTTTAGCAAATGCAAACTTTTTATAAATAACAGCGACTTAAATTTGAATGACGTAAAACAAAAATTTTATATTTTGACTCTAAATATTAAAATAGTTAATAGTAATTCCTTTTACCTTTTAGGTTCTCCAGTTTTTGATGAATCTGTTTCCGAATATATTAATAATTCAATTTTTAAATTTTAAAATTCTGCTGATCGTCGTCTTCTTGAAATTAGTCCACATTATGCACTTTGCATCTTAAAATTCTGTTTTTTCATTTCAAAATTTACGTATGTGCTCCGTTGCTGCTCCTTTTGGAATCACCCAGTTCTTTTGACACAAGTAGACATCTTAATCAAAATTAGCTTAGAATCGATTTGTAGCCGGTGAAAGGAAAAGGGGTTGTAGTCAGTGGAAGGAAAAGGGGAGATCTCCCGCCGGGCAAGATATTCTGCCCGGGGAGCGGTCAACGCTCCGATTGGTAGTTCGGAGCTATTCTATATATGCTACTTTAACTTCGGAACTTTGTTAGTGCGATTTAGGATTCGATGTGTTTTGCTTGTGGCGCGACGACAGCGCCGCCACATCACCCCCCTGCTCAGACCGGAGGTCGATAGTGTAGTCTAGATGTCGACGAATTTGCAAGTGCCAGAGAATTGCCTTGTAAGTCTGCGGTGAGTCGAGAAGAAGGCAAGTAATCTGCGAGAGTGCCGTGAAGCAGAAGCGAGCAGTAAGGCTCAGAGCCGTGCCGAAACACTGTAGCGCAGAGAGAAGCTTGAAGGAACAGGAAGCATTATTATTCCAGTGCTGCGATGAACCTTTTTGTAAAGCTATATGGCTTGCAGAATGTGAAGACTGCAGACAATATCTGCTCGGCAGCGAATGAATGGGGTACTTGAGGACGATGACGAAGCTTTTGAACTTGTAGCTTCCGAAGGTTGTTGGTTGCGTGTTCATATCACGTCGGTTGGTCACCACTGTGGCGGGTGGAAGGAAAGGGGAGATCTCCCGCCGGGCAAGGTATTCTGCCCGGGGAGCGGTCAACGCTCCGATTGGTAGTTCGGAGCTATTCTATATATGCTACTTTAGCTTCGGAACTTTGTTAGTGCGATTTAGGCTTCGATGTGTTTTGCTTGTGGCGCGATGACAGCGCCGCCACAGATTCTTAATATGTAGCTGAACGAGCAATCTTGGACACAAGCATCCCTACCCATCCGTTATGGTGGTTTAGGTATTCGCAAAATTTCCAGTGTTTCTTTACCAGCTTTCCTAACTTCTGTCCATAGTTCAGTTTTCCAAATTCACAGAGGAGCTGAAACGACATAAACTGCAAATTGACTTATGAAACCTTTTGAGCTGTAGTACAGATTTGGCGTGTGCTAGGCTTTTAGCAGTGGGTACGCATGAGGCCGGCAACTGGCTTTACGCGTACCCTTCGTCAAACACAGGAACATTTCTTGAGCCTGACACGCTCCGAATCGCAACCTGTGTACGGCTTGGGGTTCCGGTCTGCGCTCCTCATAAATGTCCCTGTGGCAGTGATGTCGACAAGCTAGGACATCATGGATTGTCATGCGAAAAAAGTACAGGCCGCTTCTCGAGACATGCCGCACTTAACGATATTATACGCCGGTCCCTTGCCACCGACAACATGTCAAGTCTAATTGAGCCGTCTGCATTGCAAGAGACCGGACGGTATGAGTTTAATTCCATGGAAGATGGGTCGGGTGCTGGTATAGGATGCAACCTGTTCAGACACGCTGGCCCCTTCCCATCTACATGGAACCAATAACAGAGCTGGTGCGGCTTGTGAAGCGGCTAAAAAAGCTAAAGCATGCAAATACAGGGGTCTAGGCTCCGAATATGATTTAGTCCTATTCGGTGTCGAGACTCTTGGTCCGTGGGGTCCTAGCGCTATAAGGCTTTTTTATGAAATAGCAAAAAGGTTAGTCGACATCACAGGAGACGGAAGAGCTGGCAGCTACCTCGGTCAAAGAATTAATCTAGCTATTCAAAGGGGGAACGCTGCCAGTATCTTCGGAACCTTGCCTAAAGGGACTTCTTTTTAATAATATATTTTAGTTATTATATTGTATTTTTTAAAGTTTTTAGTTTTAGGTTCATTGTTAGAGTATATATTTTATTTATAAAGTGTGTAATGTAATATTTAATATTATGTAATATATAATATTTAAATTAAATTTTAATTATATGTAATATATAATACGAGTATTTTATATTTTATATTCCTTCGCATCTACCATAGAGAGTGCTCTGAGGAATTGTTCGGATTAATCCCAGCTGCCAAATTTCACGAACGCACATCGCGGCAGAACTCCCGATACCATCCACACCATCTGGATGATTGGCGGTCCACCACTGTGCGATTTAGAAGATGTTTTCTTCCTCGCACGACTTCCTCGTGGAATCGATTACCATCAGCGATTTTTCCGGACCGATACGACTTAGGGACCTTCAAGAAAAGAGCGTACTCCTTTTTAAAAGGCCGGCAACGCATCTGCAATTGCCCCCCTGGTGTTGCGGTTGTTCGTGGGCGGCGGTAGTCACTTACCATCAGGTGAGCCGCATGCAATTTTTCCGGACCGATACGACTTAGGGACCTTCAAGAAAAGAGCGTACTCCTTTTTAAAAGGCCGGCAACGCATCTGCAATTGCCCCCCTGGTGTTGCGGTTGTTCGTGGGCGGCGGTAGTCACTTACCATCAGGTGAGCCGCATGCACGTTTGCCCCCCCTCCTATAAAAAAATAAGATAATTTAATCTTTATTTTATTTATATTTATATTTTAAAGTGATTGTAGTACATTGGTGTGACATTACATTGTTTGTATTATCTATAAAATATGTCCTCAAATCTAGTGGATGTAGCTCTGCACTCCTAGCTAGGTTACAGAATAACCGGTATTAAGGAGTAACAGTCTTAATCCTCATAAAATTATATATATAATAATTACATGCATACAGTTAAATATGCTAAAATTATATCAATTTCTAGTTATTCACATTATTCAAATTATAATTATAAAGTTGAGAAATGAATGCGTGTATATGCGTGTGCGTGTGTTTGAGTGTGTGTGTGTGTGCGCGTGTGTGTGCGTATGCATGTGTGTGCGTGTGTGTTTGCGTGTGCATGTGTGTGTTTGTGTGAGAGAGTAGATTAATCAGGTTAGTTATTTTATAATCAGTCAGTTTAGATATTTTTCTGTTTCGTCATAAGATGTATTTTGAAGCTATGAGCGGACAGTCTTCTTGCAGTTATATAATGATAACCCATTTACAGGACATTTTTCTCTTATTTTGTTGTAAAGAGACGGACCCAGAAAATAAAAGAATCTTTTAGTGAATGATAAGCGAACTTGTGGAAGAGAACAAATTTTAACTTTTCGACGTTTACTTATTTCCCTGTAAGGGGTTTTGCGGTGCTGCATTAGAACTGTTTGAAGAATAAAATATTGCCGAATATTAAGGACGTTCCAGTCATTGTATAACTGATTAGTTGGAAAAATGATAAAAAAAGTGATGCCATTACAATTCAGAGACAATTTCATATATTTAATTCATTGTTAGTTGTAGTGATATCGCTTTTTGCATGTGCTACATGACAATACTTCTGTTGAGTTTGGAAATCGATGGCAACATTCAAACTTACTTTTGGAAAACATAACTAATTGGTCATTATTTTGCTTGATCTTAAATATTAATTTAAATTTAAAATTTTGTAGAAAGCATTTTTTTTTCGTCCGTTGGGGAATTGATCTGGTCCTGCAGCACGTAGATCATGCGCTCGATGCAATGCGCCAATTTGTCGTTAACAAAAGTGGTAAAATACAACTTCTTATGTTGAGTTGACAGTCTACAAGTGGGACGAGGCGGTAGAATGATTGCGATCGCTTTAGTACTACCTCCCATTACTACAACTTGTCGCACTATTACTATTTGTACTCAAAAAATTAACAACTAAATGTATATTTATTATAAGTTTAATTATCTTGCTTAACACTTGTAGATATACGCACTATTATGGTGATGCACTAAATATTTTATATTTGGTCAGTACAACGATCCTGCTTCGATTTTCCTGACAACTCAAAGTTATAAAAAAGAAAACTACCAAGCATGTCAAATATGGCAAAATCCTCTCTATGAGACAATTTATGCGGTGTTTTTTGTTCAGCACTGGACTTTTATGGATGGATGAATGGAAAATAAAAGTCCTATGATATTCCATTAGAAAAGATTGCCCCCGCTATTACAACTGATTAAGTAGATCATATAATGTGGAAAAAGAACACTGAAATCAAAAGAATTAACAATTTTAAAAACTAAACAACTTAAGTTATTAATGGTATTATTAAACAAACATAAGCCTCAAAATTGCTGTTTGCTAATAACTCATAAGTGCAGGAACTATCACAGAAACACTCACTTATCTTTACCTGCCTGTGACCGATCTACAACTTATAATAGAACTCCAGAACGAATTTCAATACGGCGACTAATCTCAACGGAGACTAGTCATTTGCGCAGTACAGAATTATAGAGTCCAAGTGTGGGTGCAAGCACAGGCGCTCTCTCTGCTCTCACTGTTATAGCCGACCCAGCTGTCTGACCGGACGACTGGAGAGAGATGAGGTGCAGTCAGTTTAAGTGCTTTCCAAGACAAGGGCTTAAACACGGAAACGTTCCTGATTACGAAATGCTACTAAGAATTTCTTGATAAAAAACCCAACATCTGATTTTTGGTTGGGTTTCAAATCTTGATCCACCAGTCGCAATTACGATCACTAGACCAACTGGGTAATCATATCGCTAAATTGATAAAATGAGGAGGTCGTGTATGATCAGTACATGAGATATGGGGATTATCACTGCAAAACCAGAAGTGAAAACCAACTACTTATGTTTTTTTTTATAATAACTTCTGACTGGATTCGGTCCCAGTACCCACTGTAGTAATTGGGCATTCGTAGTAGCCTATTACGAATTAAAAAGAGCCTACGCTTAGTAGTCAGATGCGATTTGGAGAAAATAGTCTACTCTTTTTTAAAGATCGCCAATGCACCTGCAATGATGGATATTCATAGGCCGTAGTCACTTTCCACCAAGAGGGCCGCATAATCGTTTGCTCCCTCTTCTATAAAAAATTCCTAACATAATTTAATGGCATTCAATGGAAGACAGGGAGATCGATTTTTTTACTCTTTTGCCTTAAAATATAATATAAAAAAATTCAATACAGGTCATTTTTTATTTACCAATGGTACGGAAAATACATTTTTTTTATAGGAGAGGGGGCAAACGAGCATGCGGCTCACCTGATGGTAAGTGACTACCGCCGCCCATGAACAACTGCAACACCAGGGAGGGAACTGCAGATGCGTTGCCGGCCTTTTAAAAAGGAGTACGCCCTTTTCTTGAAGGTCCCTAAGTCGTATCGGTCCGGAAAAATCGCTGATGGTAATCGATTCCACAAGGAAGTCGTGCGAGGAAGAAAACGTCTTCTAAATCACACAGTGGTGGACCGCCAATCATCCAGATGGTGTGAATGGTATCGGGAGTTCTGCCGCAATGTGCGTTCGTGAAATTTGGCGGCTGGGATTAATCCGAACAATTCCTCAGAGCACTCCCCATGGTAAATGCGAAAGAAAATGCAAAGGGATGCAACATCTCTTCGCAGTGCCAATGAATCGAGCCGATCGGAAAGGGCTCGGTCGTCGACGATTCGAGCCGCTCTGCGCTGGATGGGGTCAAGTGGAAGGAGCTGGCACTGGGGAGCCCCTGCCCAGAGATGGGAACGTTATTCCATGTGAGGTCGAAGCTGCGCCTTGTAAAGTTGCAGGCGGTGTGCCGGTATGAAATACTGTCCGGCTCTGCTGAGCACGCCAAGCATTTTAGAGGCCAATTTGGCCTTCTCTTCCAAGTGACCACGAAACTGCACCTCATTCGAAATGTCGACTCTGAGGATACCGATACTGGCTGAGGCAAGAAGGGGAGTGCCTTGAAACTGAGGAAATACGACAAAGGGGTTCTTTTAGCGGTAAACGTACAAACTTGTGTCTTCTGACGATTAAACTTTTACAGTGGTAGAGCCACGCGGCAGCTTTTGCTGTCGCACGGATGGGCCGGCTCGAACCGGGGTGGTACCACGACCTCACAGAATACCAGCGTGAAGTAGAGGTTTACCTCTGCGTTTCGCTTGGTGAGTGCAGGTGGCCGGAGGCCCTTTTTACTGGAAATGAGGCATTCCATCTTAGTCCTCACGGGTGGCAACGCATCTGCATTTTGATTCGCAAACGAGGATAGATGTAGATGTCTATGGGCCGCAGCAACCACTTACCATCAGGTGGACTGTGTGCTCGTTTGTCACCCTTATCCTATAAAAAAAAAAAAAAAAAAACTGGACTAGATTTAGTCGCCCTCAATCCGAGACTTTGTTTAGCAGACTCGACTTCAGACACAAGTTTGTTCCGGTACTCGGCGACGTTTTCCTGAGAAATATTGGCACGGCCGGTGTATAGAGCATCACCAGTGCTGTTATCCGTATAGCAATGAATGTTACCAGTTAGCAACATATCATTGATATGCAGAAGAAACAGCGTTGGTGATAACACATAGCCTTGTGGAACACCAGCGTTAATAGGCTTTTAGTCAGAACATGCACCGTCTACAACGACCTTGATGCTCCGATCTGCAAGGAAGCTGGTGATTCAATTGCACAACATCTCGGGAAGCCCATAGGAAGGGAGCTTCGAAAGAAGCGCTTTGTGCCAAACCCGATCGAAGGCCTTCGCAATGTCCAGACTAACGGCCAACGCCTCCCCCTTGGACTCTACTGCCTCCGCCCATCTATGGGTCAGGTAGACCAGAAGATCACCAGCTGATCGAACCCGACAAAAACCGTATTGGCGGTCACTAATCAGCTGGTGATCCTCAAGGTACCGGATGAGCTGGCAGTTAATAATGGATTCCATTATTTTGGAGAACAATGAGGTGATCGCGATAGGCCTATAGTTGGACGGGTCTGAGCTGTCAACTTTTTTAGGGATCGGGTGGACAAAAGCTATCATCCATGAATTCGGGACTACGCCTTGGGAGTAGGAGTACCGGAAAAGACGCGTTTGGACCGGTGCCAACTCCGGAGCACATGTCCTCAGCACAATTGGGGGGATTCCGTCAGGCCCACTCGACTTCTGGATGTCCAGGGAGAGAAGTGCTTTGCGAACCGAGCGTTGTGAAAACAGCACATCCGGCATGGAGCACTCACACCGCGAGATGGTCGGCGGTGTTTTCCCCCCGTCATTAAGAGTCGAGTTGGACGTAAAAAGGGAGCCTAAAAGGTCAGCTTTGTCTTTTGCATCTTGGGCCAGTGAGTTGTCCTTCCTGTGCAGAGATGGTAGTGATGGCTTACAGAAATTCCCTTGGACAGCCTTGGCGAGCGACCAGAATGCACGGGTTCCCGAAGGAAGGCGAACTAGTTTCTCGCCAATTCTGCCTATGTGCTCTGACTTTGCCTTGGCAATAACTCTTTTGAAGGACCTGGAGGCGAGTTATACTTCTTTTTAATGTGTGCTGGTGTTTACATCCCGAGTCGCCGAAGCCGCAGCCCAGGCTTGATAACATTCCTGCTTACTGCGTAATGCAGGCTTACAGGAGCGACCAAACCAAGGCTGAGATCTGCCTCCGATGGGTACCACAGATGATGGAATAAATAGTTCCATTCCCAGTAGCACCACATCAGTGACAGAGTCAGCAACAGCGCTGGGATCATCCGGCGAGAAGCAAACCCACCATGGGTAGGATGCAAAGAAAGAACGCATTCCGTCCCTATCCGCCGACCTGTAATGCCAAACACGGCGGCAACGAATTTAAAGAAAAATGGGAAGACTGGATTACTTCACTTAACGCCATAAAACAACTGAGAATACCGCGATGCTACGGTTACAACCTGGTGTCGACGCGCCAACTACACACATTCGTCGACGCAAGCGAGGAGGCCTACGCAGTAGCCGTGTATTGGAGAACGGAGCGAGCAGACGGCAGCGTTAACGTATCATTGGCTGCCGCCAAGAGCCGCGTAACACCACTGAAACCAGTCTCCATACCACGGCTCGAGTTACAAGCGGCACTGCTGGGAGCTCGTCTCGCGCAGACCGTGGTCGATGAGCACGATGGTGATATAGCGGGCAAGACATACTGGTGCGACTCTCGTACTGCACTGGTGTGGATAAGGTCGGAGCGGTCGCGCATACAAAGCTTTCGTCTTTCGTTGCTCATCGCCTGGCGGAGATAGAAGATACGACCAAGAAGAACGAATGGCGTTGGCTACCGTCTAAAGAAAACGTGGCAGATGACGCGATCCGATCCACGCCAGAAAGATTCGACGAGTCGCACCGGTGGTTCCGAGGGCCCCCGTTTCTGCAACGTCCACCAGCAGAATGGCCGCAGGAAGAGAAAACGACACAATACGACACCGGTGAAGAACGAGAAGTATGTAACATCGCAGTTAAAAGGGTAGACTCGCCAACAACACATCTGCCACAAATAGAAAGATTTTCAAAACGGATTCGCCTCATAAGGGCGACAGCGAGAGTCCTCCTATTCATCGACATGTGCAGACCAAACAAGCACGTGGTGAAGGCTGGGTGTAAAAGCAACAGAGCAAGACAAGATAGCGACCCTGGCTGGCAAAGAACAAACAAACGCAACATCCCCGCCAAGGAGAAAAAGGCAACTCCTACTGTCTCATCACTTGTAGGAATACCGGCCGCTTATCACGTAAAAGCCGAACAAATGTGGGTGCAAGCCAGTCAGCGGGAAAGCTTCACGAAGGAGCTCAAGAGGATCGCCAACGGAAGTGTTCCGGGAGGTGACGACAAATTAGGCCACCTGAGCACATACATCGATGAAGAGGGGACCCTACGCCACAGAGGTCGAATAAAAGCAGCATCAGAAGTGGAAGAGGACACGTACGATCCTCCCATACTAGACGGGAAGCACGCACACACTCGTCTGTACATAACACACGTACACGAGAGGTTGCATCACGGAGGCGTGGAAACAGTCGTGAACGAATTAAGACAGAGACTGTACATAAGAAAAATACGTCCAGTGGTGAAAACTGTCGTCAAAAGCTGCCTACCGTGCCGTCTAAGAAAAGCCAAGCCTGCATCACCATCTACAGGAAACCTGCCGTCCGCACGCCTCGCTCATCACGCACGTCCGTTCACATACACCGGACTGGACTACTTCGGGCCAATAGAGGTCACAGTGGGACGACATCGTGAAAAGCGCTATGGCGCGTTATTCACCTGCATGACATCACGAGCAATATATATAGAGGTAGCCCACTCTTTAAGCGCCGACTCAGCCGTGTCGGCGCTCAGGCGTTTTATGAGCAGAAGAGGATGCCCAAAGGAAATATGGAGTGACAACGCTACGTGCTTCAAGGCAGCCGACAAGGAGCTGGCTGAAGCAGCACTCGCAGCCCTTGAGCACGAAACCACATGTCGACAAATTGTGTGGAAGTACATACCACCATCAGCACCGTTCATGGGCGGCGCATGGGAGCGAATGGTTCGCTCCGTGAAAGAAGCTCTATGCGTCACCCTCAACGAGCGCTATCCCAGTGACGAGACATTGGTGACCCTGCTCGCCGAGGTCGAAAACACGGTCAACTCAAGACCTCTCACACACGTCTCAGTCGACCCAGGAGACCCAGAAGCCATCACGCCGAATCACATCATCATCGGTCCCAACTCGCACGTACCTGCGCCGGGACACTTCAGCTAGAGCGACGTTACGGCCCGCCAGCAGTGGAAACGAGCTCAAGCCCTGGCCGACGTGTTTTGGAGAAGGTGGGTAAAGGAATACCTGCCCCTACTCCAACACCGGCGGGAGGCCAGCGGCATAGGCGTATCACCGAAGATTGGAGACCTAGTCATCATTTGTAACTCCAATCTACCACGCAACATCTGGCCCAGGGGAAAAATCAGCAACGTATATCCTGGCGTCGACGGAGAGGTACGAGTAGTGGACGTAACCACAAGCACGGGGCATGTACTACGAAAACCGACAAAGAAGATCGTCGTGCTACCAGAGGGATCGCAGCGTGGCGACGGCGGGAGAATGTGCACGACGCAAACATAGTAAGTAACCATCGCTAGTTGAACAACCTAGGGGCGGTGGGCGGGGCCAGGAGGATGTTATGATCGTCAGGCCGCGCTCACGGTTCCACAACTAGCGGTGGTTGCCCACAGCAACGCGGGAACAGCCGTAGCAATAATATTGAGAAATATAGCTTTTATTTTTAAATAAATAGTATTGTAACTATGTAATAACTCTCGCAATCAAGGCACCGAACAACTGGCGAGATTAACATAGATTTAGAATATAGAAATTAATTAATGCCAAATGGTAGAATAAGTATTATATGTAAATTATATTTCCTTGTATAGTGCAATTTAATTTCTTATGTATTAAGCCTATAGGCACGATAAATAATAAACAGGGCATGTTACCATGACGCGGCCGCGGAGCGAATGAGGCTACGCGCGCCGCGCCACGACGTTTTATATTTATAGTACTGAGGCGGGGGGCAGGGTCCTCAGCTTAAAATTGCTAGAAAGACAACATTGTAACCTTTAGTATATAGGAAAATTGTTATGTAAATATTAGTTTAATAAGTAGTTGTAAGAATGTTATATATTTAAGTCTGTTCGTTAGTTTGTAAGAAATCTAACCAATAAAGAAAGGCGCGGGGGTGAGGCAAGGGTCCGCTGGCCAGCAACGGCCAAATTATATATAAGACGGGCCGGCCGGAACGGTCGGCAGTCGCTCTCCAGCTACAGAAAAGAAAACAGCAGCAAGAAAAGAAAAAGTTCCTCCTCACCGCCGCTTGCCTCCATTTTAAGCAAGACCAACGCGTTTCATTCATTTTTCGAACGGCGTTACGGCGATCCGTAACAAAATGCTTTCTGATGAGTAACTTATATCTTAATAACGCCACATTAATATATCCCGCCCAGGTGAAGCCGGGGCGTGTCGCTAATACAAAAATAAATAATATTCTGAGCGTCATCTTAAAAGACTCTTTGTGAAACACTTACCGTTACCATAACAGACTATCACAGTCCGCTGCTGAACATAGGCGTTCCACATAAATTGCCTCATAGGGGCATAATTGCTATTGCTGCCATGTGAGGCAGGTTATTTAACCGTAGTTTTTTTGTTTTTTAGTTAACATGAAGACGCTGCTGCCCATCTCCTGCTTTGTGTCCCTTTGTCGCCTCTTACGACACCCACGGGATGATATAGGGTAGTGGATATTCTATTGCTCGGCTGCCCCGGCAACTTGGGCGGGCTCGGTGGCCATTTGAGGCGAGGAAGTGGGCATCGACGTTGGTGCGGGTTTGGGGACAGGCCGCCGAGAGCAAGACACACTGGCTTGGCCTGCGCGTCCAGGACGGCTTTTACCTACGCGCTGTTTCTGTCTGAGGCGTGCAAGGGCAGTCGGTGGTGCATTAACGTCGCCATTTCACTTATAGAGATTATAACAGTTTGTTTTGACTGCTTCTGGCCTCCTTTTGACTGCGTTACAGCGACTGCTGACCATGAGCCCGAATCCCGGGTCGGGCCAAAGTAAACCTAAATGGTTATGCAAATATTTATTTGTAATTTTTATAACCTTTATTGACAATTATTTCATATATCGGAAACCATATAGTGGAAAAATAAATTAGTCGAATTTTGTGAGCCATTGACTCGAATAATTTTGTAATGTTTAGTCAACTATGAAGCTGAATTGGTCAATTTTGATCCATTACGTTTAATGTCGTATAGCTCTTATATGTAAGTACATAAGGAAATATATTCTTTTGACTTTTGATTATAATGATGTTATCTTAGCTCATGGTGATGTTGTCGTACGCAATGTGAAGCTAAAGCTCATACGAGAACCTTCTACAAAGCAGCCGTGTAGTGGAGACGAGAATCCACTACCACATAACGTACAGTTGCTGTCGTAAGAGGCAACAAAAATAAATTGAATACGAGGTAGGCAGCAACATTATCTTGATAACAACACAAATTTAAACAAATAGCGTTTGCCAACCAGTCTGCCGAGCATGGCAACTATGGCAAAATCGCGATCTCTTCATGGTATCTTCTACTCAAATAAGAGGATCTATGTTCAGCAGTGGACTTTTGATAGGCTTAAATGATTATTATTGTAAATAATTCCAGAAAATCCCGGCAGGTATAAAATCTGGGGAAATACCAACGGTATTTGCAGTAGCACGGATCTTTTAGTATAGGTATATTTTTAATATGCGGAAACTTTAAGCGTGATTTTAGCTTTGATAGTATTTAGGTCGTTTTGTCAATGTAGCTCTGTGACAGTGCCTCTATAAACAGAGTTAAATTGATAAAGGATTCTTTAATTATTGCTTCGAAGTTCTATTGCATGCCTTAAGCAAAAGTGCAAGGTATGTTCTACTAGCGCCTAAAAATCAAGATTTCAACGTTTTGTCGCATGCAAGCGTATCTAGCAATCATATTATACATACAAATGATATAAAAAGCACATTGTTAGAAAGATAAGGATTGTTAATCTTATTAATATTTTTTTTATATCGATTAATTGCTATTTTTAAATAAAAAAGGGGTTTTAGTGGCTTATGGTGTGGATTTATCAAGTCCGCAAGGCTTGTAAACACTCTAACTTTTGAAAATATCAATTGTTTAACTCAATCTATTTTTAATCTCTTCATCTATCATGTAGGAAGCCACTGAATGGAAATGGCAGTGTAATTTGGTTTAATTTAGCCATAATATTTTTTTTCGGCTCCAAAAGGGCGAAATTTTCGTTGATTTGGTAGCCTTGTATGTAAATTATTTTCCTAAATAGGCGGAAGCTGCACTCCCAGCTACAGCCACAGAGTACTTTACTCACTCACTCAGTTCGGCGTCAGTCGACGTCGTGAGTGGACAAGGTTTCGGTTGTTTGCAGCGGCTCAAAAAGATCGCTGTACAAATACACAATATTCGAATAACCAAATTTCTTAAATACTTGATTATAATAATAATGAGAGATTTTTTTATTACAATATTTTAAAACTAAAAGTAAGTAGTACAATTTTTTTTTGTCATGAGTGTCATTTTCGAAGGTGTTGAAGCCGATAGTGCTGTCGAAATGTAAATCCAAGATGGCGGCTGCAACAGATATCAATTTTTTCATCATGGGTGTTATTCTCATGGTTTTCGCGGGTGTTGAAGCCGATAGTGCTGTCGAAATGTAAATCTAAGGTGGCGGCTGCAATAGATATCAATTTTTTCATCATGGGTGTCATTTTCATGGGTTTCGAGGGTGTTGAAGCCGATAGTGCTGTCGAAATGTACATCCAAGGTGGTGGCTGAATTAGGTACCAATTTTTTCATCATGGGTGTCATTTTCATGATTTTCGAGGGTGTTGAAGACGATAGTGCTATCGAAATGTAAATCCAAGATGGCGGCTGCAATAGGTGTCAATTTTTTCATCATGGGTGTCGTTTTCATGGTTTTCGAGAGAGTTGAAGCCGATAGGGTTGTCAACATGTAAATCCAAGATGCCGGCTGCAATAGATATAATTTTTTTTATCATGGGTATCATTCTCATGGTTTTCGCGAGTGTTGAAGCCGATAGTGCTGTCGAAATGTAAATCCAAGGTGGCGGCTGCAATAGGTATCAATTTTTTCATCATGGGTGTCATTTTCATAGGTTTCGAGGGTGTTGAAGCCGATAGTGCTGTCGAAATATAAATCCAAGATGATGGCTGAAGTAAGTACCAAGTTTTTCATCATGGGTGTCATCTTCATGGTTTTCGAGGGTGTTGAAGCCGATAGTGCTGTCGAAGAGTCTTTCGCAAAAAAAGTGTAAATTTGCCAAAAAAGTGCAAGTTTCTGTTATAGTCATAATCTGCTAAACGGATTGAAAGAGAACCATCTCATGAATGATAATTTGGCGAAGGGAAGGTATGCCTTAGAAAAGGATTTTTGAAATAATTAATGCAGAAAAAAGAGTTGACCAGGCTAATGAGAGAATGGTGTCAGGTGAAGTAGATACGTCCAGTTTTATGACAAAACTGCTCCAGGTTTATTAGATACTTACAGTTTGGTAAGGAAACGTACGGAAATATAGTTTGCTTATATTAAAAGATATTGTATTTTTCATACAAAATATTCTTTAATTAAATATTATAAATATAGACCACAACGGGACAAAATTACTTATATAAAATAATTAAAAATCATGTCTCGTAGTAAAATCTTGCTACGAAATTTAAATTACAATCTAACCGATACATTTAAGAGACCGTTGAATAATTAATAACAAAATATTATACATCAAAATACTGTAACTTGTAATAAACATTGGAATATCTTGTTTCAAGTGTAAGGTCATAACATAAAATGTAAATTCTTATAAAAATAAACCTAATAAAAATCTTGTATTTGACAAAACTAGAGTTAAATCACAGCCTCATAGTTACTCCTAATAAACAATTAAAAATTTCGTAAACAATAAATGTAATATGTCAAATCTTCACAATATACATAACTTTATTAAATTATTAAAATAATATAACACTTGGCAATAAATCTAGCATAAAATCACAGCTCGGACATTAATGTCAAATATAAACCGAAACTACACTACTACATAAAACAATAAAACCCCTTTTTTATTTAAAAATAGCAATTAATCGATATAAAAAAATATATTAAAAAGATTAACAATTCTTATCTTTCTATATCATTTATATGTATAATATGATTGCTAGATACGATTTCATGTGACAAAACGTTGGAATCTTGATTTTTAGGCGCTAGTAGAACATACCTTGCACTTTCGCTTAAGGTATGCAATAGAACTTCGAAGCAATAATTAAAGAAGGTGCACTGTGTGCTTGTTTTCAACATTAATTTATTAAAAAAATATCAGTTTACTCACTAGAATCCCAACCACCTGATTTTTAAAAACTAGTATTATTTACCCGCTATCCGCATTTGCTTCTCCCGGAAAGGTTCAATTATTGTGGCGTTATTTAGATTTAAGATAATTATAAACAATTTATTTTATCAACTTTTTCAGAATAAATAATCTGGGAAAGTATTTTGGATAGAATGTAGCCTAGATTGCTCCTGGAATTGCTATCTATCTGACCGTAAAGTTTCATAACAATCTGTTAAGAACTGATGAGTCCGAACAGGCAGATAGACAAAGAATTTTAAAATGTTTATTCACGTCTTAATTTCATGCATTTAACATCCTTAGATCAATATATTAAGGCAGTTTTTTACATATAACAAACATACACTTCAATTTTATTTCTATGTATAGATAATAATTAACTTGTGAACTATATAGGTATTATATTTAAACCCGCGGTTAATTAACTGAGTTCGGCACGAAGTGCGCAATAAAGACATTGATGGATGGCTGTAATGGGCTGATGCGGTATTTCACGTCTAATGTCGGATGATAGCGGTTTAAGCTGGTTCCGGTTCAATTAGTGATTTCTGTTAAGAGTAAACATCTAAATAGCGGTATGAACTTTAACGTTATAGTTGTATCTCGATTTTACGAGTATAGCTATTGATTTGGGCCTAATTTAAATCGCTTTTACAACAAAGTCCCGGAAAATATGTAGTACTTATCTATCAAAAAGTTTAAAGTGTTTTTAAGGCAATTTTTTTTAAGTAAGGGTTATTACTACTAAAGATTACATGATTGGTAATAAC
The DNA here is from genome assembly GCA_963668995.1 of Parnassius mnemosyne. NCBI lineage: Eukaryota > Metazoa > Arthropoda > Insecta > Lepidoptera > Papilionidae > Parnassius > Parnassius mnemosyne. Next base: position 25,833,978 of record CAVLGL010000091.1, read on the forward strand.
CCCTGGGATTGAGGATCACCTCACTATAAAATTTTGTGACAATACAGCCAATAAAAACACACGTTGAAATATAATGAGGACAAATTAGATAGCTATGGGTATCTTGATAAGGAAAGTAAATGTTCCTCAATGCATTTGATAGCGATCACACTACCATGCTGTTTATAAATGTTTTCGTACTTAAAAGGTCCCGCTGGGTTTCTTATTGGTTCTTCCCATAAAAGAGTTTTTCCGAAACAGTGGTAATGCTTTAATGACTTTAAATAAGTATTCTTGTAATCTATATTGAATAAAATTTATTATATTCTATTCTACTTTATTCTATTCAATTCTATTCTATTCTAATCTCAAGTAGAACCATGCATTAGTCGGAAAATGGTCATCCGTCTTATTGATCTCCTTTCACCTGTAATCACTTCCATCCTGAATAATTAACTGAATTCTTCTATTTTCCCTTCAGCTTGGAAAGATGCATTTGTAGTTCCTTATCTTGCCTTTCCTTTCCAAAGTTCTTGAACGTCTTGTGCACAATCAATTAAGTATCTATCTTTTAAAACATAATATTTTTGCAATCCGGTTTCCGTCCTGGCCATAGTACGACTACCGCACTTTTACAAATCACTGATGATATTCGGTATGATATGGAGAAACAAAAGCTTACCATTCTTACGTTATTTGATTTTAGTAATGCATTTAATACAGTAGATTTTGATATCTTGTTGGGCATCCTGCGCTTTCTCAACATATCTCCAACTGTAGTTGACTGGTTTCGAAGTTACTTGTTTGGTCGCCGACAGCGCATTCAGGTGCATGATGTTTTTTCCACTTGGACTACTACAGCGGCTGGCGTAACACAAGGTGGCGTGTTGTCCCCTCTCTTGTTTGCAATTTTTATTAACTCTATAAGTCATAATCTGTCCTCTTCCTACCACTTGTATACTGATGAACTCCAAATCTATACTCAATCGTCTCTTGAAGATTTGTCTAAATCAGTTGACACTATTAACGCTGATCTGACTTGTATTTCAAATTAGAGTAAACATTATGGTTTAACGATTAATCCTGAGAAAACTCAGGCCATTATCATCGGTAGTTCTAGATTAATTGGAAAAATTGACTGGTCTTCCCTACCTCCTATTTTACTAGACTGCACTCAAATCTCTTACAGTAACAAGGTTAAAAACCTGGGGTTGTATCTTAATTCTTGTATGTCTTGGACCTCACAGATTAATGAGGTTAGTAGAAACATGTTCGCTGCTTTAAGCTCTTTACGTAGATTACATAATATTATTCCCACAGTAACTAAAGTTACGCTCGCCCAGTCTCTACTTCTACCTATCCTTGACTATGCTGACATATGCTATCGTGACATTACCGAGGAGCAGCTTAAGAAGCTTGAGCGCATTCAAAATTTATGTATTAGATTCATATTTGGGCTTCGCAAATATGATCATATCTCTGAAATTCGCAAACAGCTCAAATGGCTCCCGATCCGCCTTCGCAGGAATACTCACATTCTCTCCACTTTGTATAGCGTGCTGTTTAATCCTTCCACTCCTCATTATTTAAAAGATCGTTTCCAGTATCTTTCCCTTATCCATAATCGGTTCCTTCGATCCTCTGTCAATCTTTCTCTCTCTACTCCTTCGCACCCTTCCTCCTTTTTTGAGAAATCCTTTACTGTAACTGCTGTACGTTTGTGGAACTCTTTACCTCTCCACATTCGTCGTGCTCAATCTCTTCATTCTTTCAAAAGTCTTGTTAAATCGTATTACTTAGAACGCTATTAAATCACTTTTCCTTTTTCGTACTCTTTTAATTTAATCTATTATATTATATCAATACATAATCTTCACTTGCCTTTATTTGTATGTATTTTCATATTTTTTAGTTTTATTTGGTACGCCCCCCTCTGTTTTTCATTATTGTTTACATCAGTTTTCTACACTAAGGTTGTCTGAAATTTACAACTTAATTTAACAACTTTAATAATATAACCCAAATAAAAAACTAAAAAAAATATACGTAGTAATTAATATGAGAATAAAAATCACACTCAGGATGACTGGCTGACGAGGTTGCTGATAATTAATTTACGAAAGGTGTTAGGCGAATTAATGTTGATGTCAATTAACTGACTGAATTTATTATATATTTTACATAAATGCGTGATTATGGAGTTGGCGCCGAAAACCGTCCTGGTGCGTGGAGGCGCGACTGGAGTAATAGCAGTTCGCGGAGTTCTGCGTGGTACTCGAAAATTAAATTTACGTAGTAAACTGGGGCAGTCTAACCTATTACTTAGTAATTTGTATAAAAACATGAAATCTAACAATTCTCTTCTTTTTCAAGAATCATGGTGTCAAAGTATTTTAGTCTTTTTTATAGGACACCACCGTTTTGTTAATCTTCGCTGAGTATGATAGATGCCACATGAATCTTTTCTGTACAAGCTTCAGTCTTAAGTAGTGTGTAGAATAATGTGAACGCCAAACAACGCTACAGTACTCTAAGTGACTGCGGCTGTTGTAAAGACAGATTTTTGTTTTAGCTTCTTTAAAAGTTCGACTTTGTCGCATAACTTAACATACTTGCGCAAGTATAGGTGCACTCTCTATTTCTTCATTCTTATAGTCCAATATGATAGTATTCGACACGATACCATCATATTGGACTATGAGAATGAAGTGATCAGGCACAGGACCAACGGCTTCACGCTCTATCCAAAGCACGGAGGTGACACACCGTCAAAGTCCTTCTTCCGGCCTGGTACTGAGAATTTCTTGACAGAAACACTATTACATTCCATCTTAATCCTGTAATTATCTTTGTTTGAAATTGGTTATATGACCATGGCCTACAGTACCGTATACCATCAGACTGTAAATTCGTTTTACTGGTATGTACGTTCATAGTTCTTGGTACTCTTAAATCTGGTAGAGCCATGCTACTGCTATATTATTGTTGCAACTTGAATGGATCGACTCGACCGGGGAAGGACCACGCTATCACAGAATACCAACTTAAAATAGCAGATTATGCTACTGTGTTTCGTATGGCGAGTGACGAGAAACAGAGCCCGTTTGAACTGAAAACGAGGCATTCCATATTAGTCCTCAGAGGTGAAAACGCATTTGTATTTTGATTTTTAATAGGAGATAGATTTGTCTGTTTATGCGCCACAGTATCAACCTGCCACCATTTGGACTGTGTGTTCGTTTGTTACCTTTATTGTAAAAAAAATCATAAAATATTTGAGTAATTTAAAAAAATATATAGTACATTGCCGTGTAGTGGCGGTCAAGAATATCCACTACCACATATCCTCCCGTCGGTGTCGTAAAAGGCGACAAAGGGAAACAGGCAGGAGATGGGCAGCAGCATCTTCATGATAATAGCCAAAATTACAATAAAAAAACTGCGGTTGCCAACCCGCTCGCCAAGCGTGGCAACTATGGCAAATAACCCCCAATGAATAAAGCAACAAACAGACGTCCCCGGCGACCCCGCTATTCCTGGCTACGGTGGCGACCATGGTAACAGCGGGGCAGGGGGTGCTAAGAATCTCTGGTGGAGGTTCGGTTGCAACCTAAAACGACTCGACCTGGCAACATACAACGCACGCACCCTGAGGACTGACGAGAAGATCGTGGAGCTGTAAGAAGAGATAGACAAGTTGCGCTGGTATATTATAGGATTATCCGAAGTCCGAAGAGAGCGGGAGGACACGGTAATCCTCGAATCCGGCAACTTGCTCTATCACCGGGAGGGCGACCATCTGTCCCAAGGAGGTGTCGGATTTATCGTCCACAAGTCTCTCGTTAACAACCTTGTAAAGATCGGGAGTGTGTCGACGAGGGTTGCGTGCCTTATACTCAGAATCACCAAACGGTATTCGCTGAAGGTCATACAGGTTTACGCACCAACGTCAGCAGACCCCGATGAGGAGGTGGAGGAAGTGTATGAGGATATCTCTAAAGCCATGCATTCTTTCGAAACTCAATATACGGTGTTAATGGGAGACTTCAATGCATAACTAGGCACAAGGGAGAACGGTGAGCTGAAAGTAGGGAAATTTGGAATAGGGCAACGGAACCCAAGGGGCCAGCAGCTGGCCGACTTCATGGAGAAAGAGGGACTCTTTATGATGAACTCTTTCTTCCAGAAGCGGCCCCACTGGAAGTGGACCTGGTCGAGCCCCGACGGTTCGACAAAAAATGAGATTGACTTCGTTATGACGACCAGACGACAACTGTTCAGTGATGTCTCCGTGATCGCGAGGGTGAAAAGGTAGCGATCACCGAATGGTTAGAGGCACACTGAACCTAAACGTTAAGTTGGAGAGGTCTCGTCTAATGAAGTCAACGCTCCGTTCCCCTCGTGCTCTGTTCCAAAGTCCCGAAACCTTTCAGCTCGAGTTACAAAACCGTTTTCAGTGCCTGGAAGACTGTAATGAAGTGGACGATATGAATGACAAGCTCGTGGAAACTGTCGATGCGGTCGGAGCTAAGTTCTGCAAGACCCGCCGCAGAAGAACACAAAAACTCTCCGATCACACTCTTAATCTCATGGCTGTTAGACGGGAGATGAAGCTACATTATTCAACAGATTTGACAGCATACAGGGAACTGAACAGACAGAAAATGCATGCGGCGGGACTCACGCAACTTCAATACAGCTTGTATTGAAGAAGCAATCGAGCGGAACCAAGGTTCCAAAGTCTTTGCCAGAGATCTGTGTGCCAGAAAGAGCCAACTGTCTAAGCTGAAGACCGAATGTGGCAGCATCGTTTCCGGGACACCTGAGATTTTGAGTGAGATTGAGAGGTTCTATAGGCAGCTGTGCACGTCATCGTTGGAGCCACACGCAAGTGTGAGTAACGATCCAAGAACGAGTCTTATCCAACACTATTCCGAAGATATCCCGGACGTCAGTCTGAGCGAGATTAGAATGGCTCTCCAGCACCTTAAAAACGGCAAGGCCCCAGACGAGGATGGAATTTCAGCGGAGCTTCTGAAAGCGGGTGGAAGACCGGTACTGGAAGTCCTTCAGAAGCTCTTTAATTCCGTCCTCCATGGTAGCATTACACCGGAGGCGTGGAGCAGAAGTGCGGTGGTCTTGTTCTTCAAGAAAGGTGACAACGCTCTCTTGAAGAACTGCAGACCGATTTCCCTTCTGAGCCGCGTCTACGTGCCGTTTTCGAGAGTCATTACGAATCGTCTCGCACGCAGACTTGACGACTTCCAGCCTCCCGAACAAGCCGGTTTCCGAAAGGGCTTTAGCATCATAGACCACATACATACCATTCGGTAAATTGTACAGAAGTCCGAAGAGTACAATTTGCCACTATGTCTGGCGTATGTGGACCATGAGAAAGCCTTTGATTCCATCGAAGTTAGAGCGGTGCTGCAGTCCCTTCAGCGGTGCCAAGTTGACTGTCGGTATATCGAAGTGCTGAAGTGTTTGTACAGTAGAGCTACGATGGCTATCCGAGTACAGAACCAGAGTACGAAACCTATCCAATTGCAGAAAGGTGTAAGACAGGGTGATGTTATATCCCCGAAACTCTTCACCGCTGCATTGGAAGACGTTAACAAGCTTCTGGACTGGAAAGGATACGGTATTAACATCAATGGTGAGTACATCACTCACCTTCGATTTGCCGACGATATAGTCCTTATGGCAGAATCGCTGGAGGACCTATGCACTATACTCAATGACCTCAATGATGAACATGGACAAAACAAAGATTATGTTTAATGTCCATGTCACACCTATGCCGGTAGTTGTTGGGAGCACTAAGCTCGAAGTTGTTGACGAGTATGTTTTCCTGGGACAAATAGTCCGACTAGGTAAGTCCAACTTCGACCGAGAGGTCAATCGACGGATTCAAATCGGCTGGGCAGCGTTCGGGAAGCTACGACACATCTTATCGTCAGACATACCTCAAAACCTTAAAACGAAATTGTACAACCAGTGCTTGTTGCCAGCTTTTTATTTTCCTCTTAACTGACTTCATAGTACTACTTCATATACATTATACTTTTTAATTTTCAGTCACCATCTATAAAATTATTATTGAGGCCTCTTCTTGTATTCATATTTATATGTATTCGGGTATATATTCCGCGTACATAGTCCGGGTATATAATTGTGTCTATTTGAGTAAATTACAATAATTAAATTATATTGTAATTTTAATCATTTTGTAGGCTGCGGCGGTGCGCGTTCATTGTAGTAGCGCACCGCCTGCCAGGGTCGCTATGTGATATAGGAAATGTGTCAATGTAAAGAGGCATGTTGCTGCTTCTATAACTTTAATAAGACTGATCTAGCTTATTCTAACTTAACACTAATATATATTGTTGTGGGCTCTAGACTACACGTATGTGAAGCGCAAAGTCACTCAGTGAATTACGTTCTGAGTTTTTCTGCGTGATAGATTTCTCAATGAGAATGTTCGCAGTAGAATCAGGGTAAGTGACATAGATATACGCATCAGTAAGCTGAAGGGCAATGGGCTAGTGTGTTTTTTATTATGCAGATCATGATCATCATCATTACAGTCTTTCACAAGTCCACTGCTGAATATAGGCCTCCCCCAAGGAATGCCACAAAGCACGGTCCTGAGCCACCTGCATCCATCGACTTCCTGCATGTCTTACCAGGTCGTCACTGCATCTCATGGACGGTCGCCCTACACTTCGCCTACCGATACGAGGCTGCCACTCAAGAACCATTCTTTCCCATCGGTTGTCGGTTCTTCGAGCTATATGGCCGGCCCACTACCACTTCAGCTTACTAATCCGTTGGGCTATGTCAGTTACTCTGGTTCTACTGCGGATATCCTCATTTCTAATTTTATCACGCAAAGAAACCCCGAGCATATCCCTCTCCATAGCTCGCTGAGCGACCTTGAGCTTCCTTATACGGTCAGCAGTGAAAGACCACGTCTCACATCCGTATGTTATCACTGGCAACACGCACTGGTGGTACAATTTCGTTTTAAGGTTTTGAGGTATGTCTGACGAGAAGATATGTCGTAGTTTCCCGAACGCTGCCCAGCCGAGTTGAATCCGTCGATTGACCTCTCGGTCGAAGTTGGACTTACCTAGTCGGACTAGTTGTCCCAGGTAAACATATTCGTTATCAACTTCGAGCTTAGTGCTACCAACAACTACCGGCATAGGTGTGACATGGACATTAAACATGATCTTTGTTTTGTCCATTTTCATCTTAAGACTTATGCGTTACGAGTACGAGTTCTACCGTGGCACCAGTGCTGCAGAAACAGCTCGAAGGATTAATGATGTGTACGGCGCTGGTGTCGCAAAAGAAAGCACGGCACGTTTTTGGTTTCAACATTTTCGTTATGGAAATTTCGATCTTCAGAACCAACCCCGTGGACGCCCGGAGAACAAAGTGGAAAATGAAGAATTAAAGACTATTGTGGAAGCGAATCCATCACAAAGCACTTCAGAGATAGTTGCATGCTTCGGGTTAAGTGATAAAACTGTATTAAACCACTTGAAACAAATCTGGAAAGTAAAGAAACTTGAACGATGGGTACCTCATGATTTGAGTGAATGGAACTTCCAAACACTTTGCTCAACCCACACAATAATGAAGGAATTTTAAATCGAATCATTACTTGTGATGAAAAGTGGATACTGTACGGTAATCGGAAGCGCTCAATGCAATGGCAGAACCCGGGAGACCCAGCCAAATCCTGCCCTAAACGAAAATTGACTCAGAAAAATTTACTTGTGAGTGTTTGGTGGAATAGCACCGGTGTCGTTCACTACAGCTTTCTAAAATCTGGCCAAACGATTACGGCAGATATTTATTGTAAGCAACTACAATCCATGAAGGAAGAACTAGCTGCTAAACAATCGAGTTTGGTCAATCGCTCTAGGCCACTGCTGCTTCACGACAACGCAACGGCCCTTTGTACTGGAAATGAGGCATTCCATCTTAGTCCTCACAGGTGACAACGCATCTGCATTTTGATTTGTAATAGAGGATAGATGTAGGTGTCTATGGGCCGCAGCAACCACTTACCATCAGGTGGACTGTGTGCTCGTTTATCACCCTTATCATATAAAAAAAACGCAAGATCACATACTGCGCAACAAACAACAACTAAGTTAAATCAGCTACAATTGGAATGCCTGCGACATCCACCGTACTCCCCTGAACTTGCATCAACAGATTACCATTTATTCAGAATTTGGACAACTTCTTACAAGGAAAAAAATTCAACTCCGATGCGGCAGTCCAAACCGCCTTCAAAGATTTTATTGATACTCGCCCCCATAATTCTTTTAGTAAAGGGATCAATGAACTACCTATGAGACGGCAAAAGTTCATAGATAGCAACGATGCATATTTTGATTAATTAAATATATTTAAATGAGGAGCGCGGTGGTAGATACAAGGGTTTACCGGGGCTCTAACGTAGGGACGGATCATTACTTGGTCTTATGCCGAATTAATGGTCTTTTCAGACAATGGAGGCATCGGACATCTGTGTCTACCACTGCGTTACAGTGTATAAGAACAGAAAGGTTACAAGATGAAGGTGTAAAAGAGAAGTTCAAATGTAGATTGAGAGAAATTATAAGTGGTATGGCTGAATTGTGTATGAATGATTTAGACTTGGAGACTGTGTGGTATAATGTCAAGTAAGATTTAGTGGATGCAGCTACCGAAGTATGTGGTGTAATTAAGAGAACGATTGAAAGGAAAAATAACGCGTTATGGTGGGATGATGAGGTACGTATGGAAGTTGAAGCAAAGAAGAAAGCATGGCTAGATTTACTAGCAAACAAGGCTAGTAATTCTAGCAGTATGAATGATGATATTGAAAGGAAAAAGGGAGTTTTTAGACACCTAAATAAGAGAGTAAAAGAAGTAGTTGAAAGGAAAAAGCAAGAAAGAACGGATAAGAATGATAGAAGAATATCGGATAACTTCCAGGCAAACATTAAAATGTTCTGGAAACTCGTAAGAACTACCAGGGGACATTCACAACAGCCTAGAATGAATCCTATACGAGACCAGAATGGCTGTATTCTGAATGACGTTGTTTCGAGTTTAAGGAGATGGAAGGAATACTTTGAAAGCATGTTTATGAGTGATGAGCTGTTTGAATTAAATGAAATAGAAATTCCGAAAGAAGAGGAAATAGATAGAGATATAAGTATAGATTAAATAATGAAAGCAACGAAAAGTATGAAAGCAGGTAAGGCAGCCGGTTATGATAGAGTATCTCTCGAAATGCTAAGGGCTGGAGAAGGAGTGGTGGCAGACCTGCTGTACACCTTGTTTAATTTATGTTGGGAACCTAAGCGGGTACCGGGAGACTGGTGCAAAACCGTGATAGTCCCAATATATAAGGGAAAAGGATCACAGCAGGACTGTAAAAACTACCGTGGTATCAGCCTTCTTAGCATTGTGGGAAAACTGTATGCTAAGGTACTAATTGAAAGAGTTATGAAAGAAACTGATGGAATAATTTGGGATGTGCAAGCGGGATTTAGAAAGGGAATGGGATGTACGGATCAGGTCTTTTCCATGCGCATGATCGCGGAGAAGTTTTTGGCCAAAAACCAAAAAGTTTTTTGTGCGTTCAGGGACTTGGAGAAGGCTTATGACAGAGTGGACAGGGATGTGTTATGGCAAACACTGAACTCATTTGGGTTGACCGCTGGTCTGATACAGGCATTGAAGTCTGTATATAGGGACTCTAGTGCTTGTGTCAGGATCAACGGGGCCTACTCAGACTGGTTTGGCATCCATAAAGGTGTCAGACAGGGCTGTGTGGCTTCCCCGTGGTTGTTCAACCTATTTATGGACAGTTGTTTAAAAAATTTGAAAGTAGAAGTATGCGGGTTAAGAATGGGTGAGTTAACCGTCAAATGCCTTTTGTACACCGATGATCAAGTCATACTTGCATCGTCGGCAGCCGAGTTGCAAATGATGGTTACATTAATGAACAGGACATTAAAAGAAAAGGGAATGAAAGTGAACGCAAGTAAGACGAAAGTTATGGTTTTTGAAAGAGAAGAAAGTAAAACGATATGTGAAATAAGAATAGAAGGGGAGTTGGTAGAGCAAGTAGATGAGTTTGTATATTTGGGATGTGTGTTTAGCAGGGATGGTAGATATAATAAGGATATAGAACGACGAGTGAATGCAGGAAATAGAGTGAATGGGGCTCTACACTCTATTGTGGAAAGTCAGAATGTGTCCAAAAAGGCACGTATGGCAATTCACAATGCTGTGTTAGTACCTACTTTAATGTATGGTAGTGAAAGTTGGGTGTGGCAGAAGAAGCATGAGAGTAGAATTAATGCTGTAGAAATGCGGTCACTAAGGAGTATGTTAGGGATGAAGCTAAATGACAGAGTGAGAAATTGTTTAATAAGAGAAGAGTGTGGTTTGCAAGATGATGTTGTGACCAGGATTAAGAAAACAATGCTTCGGTGGTTTGGCCATGTAGAAAGAATGAACGAGGAAATAGTGACAAAGCAAATTTATGTTGCAGAGGTGAACGGCATAGTTGGGAAGGGTCGTCCTAGGCGAAAGTTTATCGACCAAATTGGCGATATATTAAAAATGGGCCATATCAAGAGTACCTTTAACCAACGAGCGTGTATGCGTAGGTATATGGATGTGGAGGAAGCGAGGAGGTGTAACAGGATCGTGCCAAATGGAAGTCCATAATCTCTGCCTACCCCTCTGGGTGACAGGCGTGAGTGTTTATGTTTATGTATGTAAATATATTTTACAAAAGAAAAAGAATATTAATTCCTCCCGTACAAAATGCCAATTTCATATGTAAGGAACTAATATTAAGACTGAAATTAACATCATATCATCATCATATATATTTTTTCAAATTCAAATTCAAATTCAAATTAATTTATTTGCCAGAATGTAGGTGTACAATAAAGTATGATCTTAAATTATATCTAATGGCCCATTTACATCTACCACTACATATGGTGTGCAAACATTTAATAGGTGTACATGCAAAAATTATTTAAACAGCAAATAGAAATTATTAAAAACAAATTAATTAACTGGAGTCAAAATTACAATGTCAATTCAAACGATAAATTTTAAAATGTTAGATTATTTAGTAAGGTATACATTTATAATTATTAAAAACAAATTAATTAATTGCAGTCATAATTATAATGTCAATTTAAATGATACATTTCAAAATGTTAGATTTTGTAATAAACGTACTAGCTTAGATTATTTACTCTCTAATCTAAGCGTACTAGTTAGTTACCTATATATGTATCAATATTACTGATGTCAGATTTATTTTTCGCAATAAGATATAAATTCCTTTAAGTCATAAAAACATTTTTCCTTTAACCATTGTGTCAACTTTTTTTTTAAACATGGTTAAAGGTAACTCTTTAAAAGATTTGGGCAATTTGTTAAATACCCTTATAGCATTAAAATAAGAATTCCTTTTATACGAGTACAATTCGAGCCTGCATTGAGATAAATAGAGCTTATGTTTACTTCTAGGAGCTACATTTAGTTTACTTACATCAATATGCTTTTCAAAGTGTTCCGGATGTTGTTTTACAAATAGGCATACTTCTTTAATATACAAGCATGGTAATGTCAAGATATTGTACTTTTTAAACAAAGGCTTACAGCTATCCGTACACCAGGCTCCATAGATTGCACGCACACATTTCTTTTGTACTCTAAACACTTTTATTATATCCACCGAATTGCCCCACAATAAAAGACCATATGAGAGTACGGACGAAACATATCCGTGATATGCACATAGAGCAGCTTCAGTTGATACCGTGACTCGTAATCTTTTTATTGCATAGACAAATCTGTCGAGTTTGTCACAAATGTAATCGACATGAATTTTCCAGTCGCAATTTTGATCCAACATTATACCCAGAAATTTAGTACTTACTACTTGTTCGATGATTGTATCATTATATTTAACATGTGGCGGGTGGAAGGAAAAGGGGAGATCTACCGCCGGGCAAAGTGTTCTGCCCGGGGAGCGGCCAACGCTCCAATTGGTAGTTCGGAGCTATTCTATATATGCTGCTTCAATTTCGGAATTTTGATAGCGCGATTTAGGCTTCGATGTGTTTCGCTTGTGACCCGACGACAGCGCCGCCACATCACCCCCCTGCTCAGACCGGAGGTCGATAGTGCACTCCGATTGCCGGTGCGTCCTTAATGCCGGTGGGGAATGCATGCTGTGTGCGTAAGGGCAAGTGACGCCGGTGCGAATGATATGCCGGTGTGTAATGCATGCCGTACTACGCACTTGCAAGTGATGCCGGTGAGAACGATGAGCCGGAGCAAGTGCCAGGGATTGCCTTGTAGTCTGCGGTGAGTCGAGAAGAAGGCAAGTAATCTGCGAGAGTGCCGTGAAGCAGAGGCGAGCAGTAAGGCTCAGAGCCGTGCCGAACACTGTAGCGCAGAGAGTAGCTTGAAGGAAGTAGCGAGCAGACAATGTCTGCTCGGGAGCGAACGAATGGGGTACTTGAGTAAGATGACGAAGTTTTTGAAATTGTTGTTTCCGAAGGTTGTTGGTTGCGTGTTCATATCACGTCGGGGTTACCACTGTAGCGGGTGGTCTATATATTATGCTGATTTAACTTCGGAACTTTGTTAGTGCGATTTAGGCTTCGATGTGTTTCGCTTGTGGCGCGACGACAGCGCCGCCACAAACATTAATATTCAATGAATGTCTGTTAGATGTTTGAAATTGGATCACTTTAGTTTATCAATATTAATTTGTAAATTATTACAATAAAGCCAGTCTATTATGTTTTTAATCGCCATATTTACCTCTAGTTCATATGTATCTGCATTTTAACATTTCACGATAAGGGTTGTGTCATCATCAAACAAGATTGTGTAGTAGCGAGTGATATTAGGGAGATCGTTAATATCCATAAGGAATAAGAATGGTCCCAATATACTGCCTTGTGGCACGCCAAAATTATTTGACTGATAGTTACTTCTATATAATACTTTTTTGTCTTTATGGATTTTAGATATTTCCACGCATTGTTGTCTGTCACATAAGTAAGTTCTCAACCAGTCGTTAGCTTTACCTCTTATTCCTTATTTTTCTAATTTGTATAAGAACAATTTGTGATCCACGAAATCAAACGCCTTGCTCATGTCTAGGAAGACTGCCGCAACTGGTAAGCCATCAATTATAGCCTGGGTGACTATTTTTATCAAATTAAAACATGCTAATGAAGTTGTACTATTTTGTTTAAACCCAAATTGCTGATCTTTAAGTATACGATGACTTGTAGTAAATTCTTGAAGTCTTTTCAGCATAGTCTTCTCGAAGATTTTTGACAAGATGGGTATCAGCGTCACTGGCCTATAGTTATTCATTTCATATGCGTCCTCTTTCTTAAAAAGTGGCCTTACGATTGAGTTTTTTAATATATTTGGAAAATTACCTTTTTCAAAAGACATATTAATTAAATAACATAGCGGTTGACATATGTATGGTGCAGAGAATTTTATTTCAGTGGTTGTTATGTTATCAAACCCTACTGCGTTTTTGTTATTAAGACTGTTAATTATCGGAAATGTATCCATTGAATAAGTAGGTTTAAGGAATATTATATATTCATTATTATTATTTACAGTCTTGTTTATTTCGTCATCATTATATTTAAAATTATTTTTATTTGTCAATTGTATATAAAATTAATTAAATATGTCACAAATTTTTTTTGGGTCGTCATATATCCGATTATTTTTAATTATTCTGTCAATTTGCGTTTTCATGTTTTGGTCGTCAATATTTTCATTAATAACCGTCCATGTGGCTTTACATTTATTTTTATTATTGTCAATATATTTCTTACTTTGTAATTGTCTCGATTTATATATGCACTTTTTGAGTATGGAATTGTATGATTTGTATGTTTTATTGAGCGTTTTCCTGTTTGTTTTATTATGTTGTTGACTAAGATAGGGATATCTTTTTCTTATACAGGGATTTTGTAATGCTTTTCGTCAACCATTTATGGTTCCCTTTTTTAGTTGCCCTTTTTATTGTATTTATTGGGAAGCAAAGATCAAAAAATAGTTTAAATAAATCATAAAATTCGATAAACGCCTCTTGCAAGTTATTTTTTTCGTATACATTTGAGAAAGAAAGAGACGATACGCAACTGCAGAACTTATCCATGTTTTCTTTACTATAATCTCTGACATCCTCATACCAACTGCATATTTCGTACGATTTTGTAGTTTTGAGTGAAAGTGTTTGTCCCGTTTCGTGATCAGACAAGGCAAGGTGATGTACTTCCGCTTTAACTTGCTTGATGTTGCTTGCTAATTGATCGAGACATGACAATTGTCTTGTTGGTGTCTGAATGTGCAACTCAATGTTATAGCTTTTAAATATATTTTGTAACTCTTCGCAACTCTTGTTTGGCTTTAAGATGTCCAAGTTCCAGTCACCGCAAAGAATCATTTTTTTATGTTTTCTAGTAAGTCTTGCTAGTAACTGTTTTAGCTTTTCAAGAAATATTTGTGGATTGCTATTTGGAGTTCTATATAAACAAATGATTATAATCTTATTTATTTCTACGCCACAACATTCAAAATTAAATTTACATGTTAAGTCATTAATATTAATCACGTTCTTGTATATCAAATTATTATTTATCATTATACAGACCCCTCCTCGTTTAGTGTCCCGTGAATACGATACAACTAGTTTTTAACCAGGTATTTTTAAAAGCATTTCTGTACCTTTTTTAATGAAAGCTTCTGTCAAACACACCATATCTATCTTTGGACCTTTTTGTGACAACTCTCGGATTGCAAATTATAGTTCCTCAGTTTTATTCATAGCGCCAGCGATGTTCTGGTGAAATATTCTAAAATTGAATTTAGAGTTAGCGACGAAAACATGTTTTCGCTTGTAAAGGCAACTGTGTGTTAGGTTGTCTATTTAAACACGGTATTGATTTTTTAAAATAATAAGGTATGGTTCCCTTTTTGTGAGTCTCGGAATTTACTATTTCCATTTAGTTGAAAAACGCCATAGTAGAGTTTACTTCCTGACAATTATCACATGAATGTACATTTTTACAAGACTCAAAGTAGAAAGGAATTGTTCCCTTCTTAGGAATAGTTGTGCATTCTATTTTAGACTTTTTCATTAACAATAACATATTTTCAGGACATAAAAAAATATTTAAAAAAAAATTTGATAGATAGATAGATAGATAGATAACTCTTTATTGCATTTATACAAAGTGTTACAATTACGGAATAACTTAAGAAGTCTATCTTAAAGTTAATTTTTTTACATACATCAAATAAGTAGTTGTATTTATTGTACGGATAGTCATATTCTACATTTATGAATGAGAAATTTTTGTAGTTGTTACATATAATTTTTAAATTGTTATTTAACATACTTTTATTTAAATATCTGTTCTGTAAAACATTAAATACTAATATTTTAGTTTTTTGTAAATATTTTAGCATTGTTACTAATTCTATTATTATTTTTTAGGGTTAGTATCATTTTCTCCTATGCATATAATTAGATAATTATCTTCGCAATCGTTCAATTTATAAATAGGTTTAAGAATTTCCTCTGTAGTGGCATAGGGTTTTGTAGTTGAAAAGACCTGGTAATTTTTGTACTGATTGTTATTTCTGGATTGTATAAGTAGTGTGGCCAACCCTGTAAATTGTTGTCCTCCAAATATAATTAATTGGGATTTTGTCTTGTTTTCAATAGGTTTATAATATTGCTGATTATTGATTACTTTATTTTCTTCATGCAGATTTAATATAGCGCCATCTGTTCTGTATTGATTGCACTTTTTAAAGTTAAGTTTATGCACTTGTGAAGACCCGTTCTTGCTCATATTGCGTGTAGCGACTTCAGTTGTGTTTCCTTCACAAGATTTTGTCTCAAGATCAATGAAATATATATCCAGTTTCTTTCTATGAACAATATTTAGATTTTTTACCTTACATCTTTGTATTTTATTGTTGAATTTTTTTTGTACTACTTGGTGTTTCGCTACAGATTTTTTAATTTTGTAATGGTATTTTGTTGTTCAGCTGTTTGTTTTTTCAAAGTGTTGTTCTCCATGATCAAGTTATCTATTTCGTTGTTAGCGGTATTTAATTGCATTCTCAACTGCTCAATTTCTTCCTTTAGTCTTTCAAACTCTTCATAACTTAAGATGGATGACAATTGTGGTAAACTTTTTGAAAGATATTTGGAATTTGTTGACTCGAATGAAGAACTTGACGAGTTAATTATTGTTTTATGTTTTCTTACAGTAATATTTTCAAAATTCATGTTGGTTTTTTTGTACTTGTATATCGTAAAAAAGTTCTTCAAAACTAC
Organism: Parnassius mnemosyne; assembly: GCA_963668995.1. Lineage (NCBI taxonomy): Eukaryota > Metazoa > Arthropoda > Insecta > Lepidoptera > Papilionidae > Parnassius > Parnassius mnemosyne. The sequence goes on from CAVLGL010000091.1 coordinate 25,850,398, forward strand.
AAAATAAATAAATTGTGTTGGGATTCGAACTCGCGATTATCAGTTAAAAAATTTGAAGCATATATCAAACGTTACTGGCTACTTGGACGATAGGCGATGGGTCGCATTTAAGGATGTTGTTCAGTTTGTATGAAATTTGAATCAAACAAATTCGTTACGGTGACTCATGGATAAAATATGTTTGCACTGACTTTCACAACACTTTAATGTTTAGCACTGGTTTAGTCGTTGTTACAGATCATAGTCACAGATTTTCTTATGATAACTACACTGGCACTATTTTCTTTTTCTGTTTTAATGTTTTATTAACTGTAATTAACGTAGACTATTGACTGAATGTTATTGAAATTTTATTGAGAGTTTTATTTAGTTATTTGTAAAAATGTTCACTAGATAACACTTTCACTTATACTTTACATATTCAGCAACAATATTTATAAGTTTATAGTTTTAAAAGAGCGATATTTCTTTTTAGAGTTTTTTTTGAATACAGATTCGATGTTACCGCGACAGCTAGCGCCATCTCGTTTAAGTTATTTAGTTTTCTGTTTAATTGTTTAATAAATGTTGATTTTTACAAAAAATTGCCTCTTTTTAATAAGTTTCACCAGAAATTAACTCAATTAAAATTCTTCAAAAAAGGCTTACCCATCTTATAAAAACAAACAAGTTTTTTTTAAAAGTCTCGAAGTCCCGGGAATGCCCGGGACTTTGATTTTAGGCTGTCCCGTGTCTCGGGACTTTGAAATTGTCGGGAATTCCCAAACCATAAGTACAAGTGAGATGTGAACGAGTTTACTTATATTAGTACTGTTGAGGACGAGAGAAGTCTTAACTTTGTTACCCTTAATAATGGTACATAAAGGTCACATCCTTCATTGGATCATAGTGTGAACTTAAGTGAAACTTAAGTGAAAATTGTTGGAGTCTTTTAAAATTACTCAAAACTAGACCTTAAGTTTGTGCGCACAACCCAAGGTACACTTTTACCTTGATATAATACGATAAAAAAAAAGTTTATGTACCAATAAAATGAAATTAATGTTATGAAAAACTAACATAATACCCAATTAAATGAGGGGCCCACATTTATAAAGTACCCGCGTGATAAATGTCACGAAATAAAATATAAATTAAATGACTTATTTATTTATTTATTTATTTAAAACTTCATATACACATGTGGTAGGCATTCTCTACCAGTCTACCTTGGGATGATGCAGAGATATAATGAAGTAGGTGTAATAAAAAGGTAATATGTTAATACTAAACTAAAATAACAAAAAAAAATTGTAGCACATCGAAATAAAATACATAAGGCATAAATGGTAATAAAAAAAAAATATATATAAGATTAAATTATAATAAAAATAAAAAGATAATAAAAATGTATATTATGATTTCTTATATTTACGCGAACACTACACATTTAAATAAAACTAATTTTACGGATTTTATCGCGTATATTAACTTATTTTACTTTCCCGACGTTTCAAGCACTTTACAGCACCCATGGTCACGGGGGGGACTGAGGTGTATGACGTCCCAATGTCATAGTTAACCACGGCTACCTCCAGATTAAAATTTTTTTAATAATTTTTGTTCCGATCTACGCAGTATGAACTTACAGTATCATGAAGTCTTGCAGTTGTATGCTTGGGTTGGGATTTAATTTTATTAATTATGGGATCCCAAGCAGATGGTAGCACCCAGCCATCTTCTCTATTAAAATTAGGATGTTTTTTGATTTCAATAGCCTCGCGAATCATCCTTGGAAGGAATCGGTGTTCTTTAGCGAGGATTTGTGGTCTATCAAATCTAATGTAGTGACGGGGGCGATCCTGTACGTGTTCACAGACAGCAGACTTCCCGGAGCGTCTATTCTTCACATCAGCTATGTGTTCTTTAACGCGGGTTTTTATGGATCTTTTAGTTTGTCCTATATAAGAGAGACCACATTCACAATCCAGCTTGTACACTCCTGCATCTTGCAGAGGAATATTACACTTGACTGATGGTAAAAACTGACTAATCTTCTTCGGCGGCTTGAAATATGTTTTAATGGAAGCACGCTTCAAGATGTAGCCAATCTTGTCAGTGACACCTCTGACATATGGCAGTACAGCAGGCACTCGCTCGACTGTGGCCGGCTTCACTCGTTCACTGTGACGTAGGCGCGGGACCCGAAGCTTATTGTCGTGCAAAACTTGCTTGACGTGTTGGAGCTCGGCGGCCAGGTGTTTACTGTCACAGATCCCTCGTGCTCTCTGAAACAAAGATTTACCCACGGTAGCTAACTGTCAAGGATGGTGGTGAGAATCACCGTTTAAATATCTATCTGTATGGGTCTTTTTCTATACACAGTGTGGCTCAAGGTGTTATCAGGATTCCGAATTACTAACACATCTAGAAAAGCTAAAGAATTGTTTGCCTCTAACTCCATTGTGAACTGAATTTTAGAATTTAAGGAGTTAAGATGGTCTAAAAATGCAGTTACTTTATCTAAAGGTAGAATTGTGAAAGTGTCGTCTACGTACCGCTTGTAGAATCTTGGCTTTATGGGAGAAGTAAGCAGGGCTTTCTCCTCAAAGTCCTCCATGAATATATCGGCAACAATGGGAGATACAGGTGAGCCCATCGCCACACCATCTACTTGCTTGTAGAACTCCTCCTTCCACAATAGGTAGCCAGATGTAAGGCAGTGTCTGAGTAATACTGCATATTCTACGGGCATGTTATTTTCCTCTAGCCTTCTAGTAACAATCGAGATGCAGTCTTCAACAGGTAGGCATGTGAACAGAGACTGCACATCAAAACTCACCATAGTTTCATTGTCTGCCAGATGTAGGTCTTTAATCTCGCTGACAAAATGGTAGGAATCCTTTGTGTGTGCTCTTGTATGTCCCTTGAGCGGTGAGAGTATATTCGCTAAGTGTTGAGCCAATCTGTAAGTTGGTGAATCGATTTGGCTCACTATAGGACGTAGTGGAGCATTGGGCTTGTGTATTTTTGGTAACCCATACAACTTCGGTGGTTTAGCACACGTAGGTATTATCGATTTTACGTCTAGATTTAATTTTTCGGAGTGTTTCTTTATGAGATCACTAGTTGTTTTAAGTGTGTTATTTGTTGGGTCATTTTTAACCTTTTTATACGTACTTGCATCCGACAAAAGTTCTTGTATTTTAGAATTATAATCTGACGTATCCATAACTACCGTGGCATTTCCCTTATCTGCGCGGAGAATCGTGAGTTCTGGTTTAATGCGTAGGTTAGTCAACGCTTTGAATTCGTCTTTAGGTAGATTCGGTTTTGGCGCTGAACTTCGACGTAACATAGACGAAATGTCTTGACGTATCGCTTCCAAATCCTCCTTTTGCATATTGTTTTTAAATAAACAGTCCTCGACACTACAGATAATTTGTTCGTACGGTAATTTTTTCGGTGTTATAGCAAAATTAAGACCTTTCGATAATACTCTAATTGTTGCATCATCCAGAGTTTGTTTTGACAGATTATAGACCGCGTTTAATCTATGATCCGCGTTCGTAGTCGACGGTTGCGTTTCGTTCTCACGTCGACACAGATGTTTGACATTTAATTTGGTCGTTAATTTTTGATATTTTATTATATGTTTGTTTTTGCATTCATTATATTTATTAATTTCTCGTTTATTTAACGTTTCGATGCAAACATTATAATCAAATGTCGTTAAAACTGCCTTTAAATCACTGAATGATGTGTCTATGGATTTGTTTATGGTATGTAGATCGGAGCGTTTTTGTTGGATTACCGTTCGTAACAACTTTTACTTGCCTCATTTAAGATCTTAGCGCTTCCTCGAATGTCCTTTTTAGTGGATATTTTGACACACGTAGGGATGATATTATTATCACGGCAGCGTTTTAAAAAGTTTAATGCTGTAATATATCTTGCGCGCTTAGTCACGAGATCTTCTAATCGGCGAATTTTATTTGCAATTACCAGTCCGTACTGGTTCACATAATGATTTCTTATATTTACGCGAACACTACACATTTAAATAAAACTAATTTTACGGATTTTATCGCGTATATTAACTTATTTTACTTTCCCGACGTTTCAAGCACTTTACAGCACCCATGGTCACGGGGGGGACTGAGGTGTATGACGTCCCAATGTCATAGTTAACCACGGCTACCTCCAGATTAAAAATTTATTAATTTTTGTTCCGATCTACGCAGTATGAACTTACAGTATCATGAAGTCTTGCAGTTGTATGCTTGGGTTGGGATTTAATTTTATTAATTATGGGATCCCAAGCAGATGGTAGCACCCAGCCATCTTCTCTATTGAAATTAGGATGTTTTTTGATTTCAATAGCCTCGCGAATCATCCTTGGAAGGAATCGGTGTTCTTTAGCGAGGATTTGTGGTCTATCAAATCTAATGTAGTGACGGGGGCGATCCTGTACGTGTTCACAGACTGCAGACTTCCCGGAGCGTCTATTCTTCACATCAGCTATGTGTTCTTTAACGCGGGTTTTTATGGATCTTTTAGTTTGTCCTATATAAGAGAGACCACATTCACAATCCAGCTTGTACACTCCTGCATCTTGCAGAGGAATATTACACTTGACTGATGGTAAAAACTGACTAATCTTCTTCGGCGGCTTGAAATATGTTTTAATGGAAGCACGCTTCAAGATGTAGCCAATCTTGTCAGTGACACCTCTGACATATGGCAGTACAGCAGGCACTCGCTCGACTGTGGCCGGCTTCACTCGTTCACTGTGACGTAGGCGCGGGACCCGAAGCTTATTGTCGTGCAAAACTTGCTTGACGTGTTGGAGCTCGGCGGCCAGGTGTTTACTGTCACAGATCCCTCGTGCTCTCTGAAACAAAGATTTACCCACGGTAGCTAACTGTCAAGGATGGTGGTGAGAATCACCGTTTAAATATCTATCTGTATGGGTCTTTTTTCTATACACAGTGTGGCTCAAGGTGTTATCAGGATTCCGAATTACTAACACATCTAGAAAAGCTAAAGAATTGTTTGCCTCTAACTCCATTGTGAACTGAATTTTAGAATTTAAGGAGTTAAGATGGTCTAAAAATGCAGTTACTTTATCTAAAGGTAGAATTGTGAAAGTGTCGTCTACGTACCGCTTGTAGAATCTTGGCTTTATGGGAGAAGTAAGCAGGGCTTTCTCCTCAAAGTCCTCCATGAATATATCGGCAACAATGGGAGATACAGGTGAGCCCATCGCCACACCATCTACTTGCTTGTAGAACTCCTCCTTCCACAATAGGTAGCCAGATGTAAGGCAGTGTCTGAGTAATACTGCATATTCTACGGGCATGTTATTTTCCTCTAGCCTTCTAGTAACAATCGAGATGCAGTCTTCAACAGGTAGGCATGTGAACAGAGACTGCACATCAAAACTCACCATAGTTTCATTGTCTGCCAGATGTAGGTCTTTAATCTCGCTGACAAAATGGTAGGAATCCTTTGTGTGTGCTCTTGTATGTCCCTTGAGCGGTGAGAGTATATTCGCTAAGTGTTGAGCCAATCTGTAAGTTGGTGAATCGATTTGGCTCACTATAGGACGTAGTGGAGCATTGGGCTTGTGTATTTTTGGTAACCCATACAACTTCGGTGGTTTAGCACACGTAGGTATTATCGATTTTACGTCTAGATTTAATTTTTCGGAGTGTTTCTTTATGAGATCACTAGTTGTTTTAAGTGTGTTATTTGTTGGGTCATTTTTAACCTTTTTATACGTACTTGCATCCGACAAAAGTTCTTGTATTTTAGAATTATAATCTGTCGTATCCATAACTACCGTGGCATTTCCCTTATCTGCGCGGAGAATCGTGAGTTCTGGTTTATTGCGTAGGTTAGTCAACGCTTTGAATTCGTCTTTAGGTAGATTCGGTTTTGGCGCTGAACTTCGACGTAACATAGACGAAATGTCTTGACGTATCGCTTCCAAATCCTCCTTTTGCATATTGTTTTTAAATAAACAGTCCTCGACACTACAGATAATTTGTTTGTACGGTAATTTTTTTCGGTGTTATAGCAAAATTAAGACCTTTCGATAATACTCTAATTGTTGCATCATCCAGAGTTTGTTTTGACAGATTATAGACCGCGTTTAATCTATGATCCGCGGTCGTAGTCGACGGTTGCGTTTCGTTCTCACGTCGACACAGATGTTTGACATTTAATTTGGTCGTTAATTTTTGATATTTTATTATATGTTTGTTTTTGCATTTTGAATGTTGTCTCTCTTATATAGGACAAACTAAAAGATCCATAAAAACCCGCGTTAAAGAACACATAGCTGATGTGAAGAATAGACGCTCCGGGAAGTCTGCAGTCTGTGAACACGTACAGGATCGCCCCCGTCACTACATTAGATTTGATAGACCACAAATCCTCGCTAAAGAACACCGATTCCTTCCAAGGATGATTCGCGAGGCTATTGAAATCAAAAAACATCCTAATTTCAATAGAGAAGATGGCTGGGTGCTACCATCTGCTTGGGATCCCATAATTAATAAAATTAAATCCCAACCCAAGCATACAACTGCAAGACTTCATGATACTGTAAGTTCATACTGCGTAGATCGGAACAAAAATTAATAAATTTTTAATCTGGAGGTAGCCGTGGTTAACTATGACATTGGGACGTCATACACCTCAGTCCCCCCCGTGACCATGGGTGCTGTAAAGTGCTTGAAACGTCGGGAAAGTAAAATAAGTTAATATACGCGATAAAATCCGTAAAATTAGTTTTATTTAAAAATGTATATTACTTAAGTACATATTAAAACGTCAGATGTATGTAAACTCATGAAGACATACAATTATAGACATAATCAAATAAAATATATATATTTATATATAAAATATATATAAACTATTACTATGATGAATCTGCCAATTTATTAGTTAAGTATTCCCGAACCTTCATCTTGAACGCGTAACGATTGCTAGCCGTCCTGATTTCGAGAGGTAGTGCGTTCCAAAGTAGAATAGATTGAATGTGGAAAGAAGAATGAACAAGTCCAGAGCTATGGGAGGGACATAGGAGAAGAAGGTTGTTCGTAGAGCGGAGGTTTCTCTCATGAGTAGCGCTAAGCAACTGAAAGTAAGGAGATAAGTAGGAACAGGAAGTTGGAGACATCAGGATAGAATAAAGGGTAGTGAGTGCACGCAAACTACGGCATTGACAAATAGGTAACCATTTTAATTGAGATCGATACGTGGATACATGGTCATACTTTCGAAGATTGAAAATGAATCTAATGCAGTTATTCAGAAGACATTCATATTTATTGAGAAGATCTGTATTCAGGTCGAAATAACACACATCACCATAGTCGATTAGGGGAAAAATTAAGCTTTGCACAAGCATTGCTTTGATTGCAGATGGCAGAAATTTTTTTACGCGATAGAGAGAACACAGGGTACCGGTAACTTTCTGGCTAACGGTCGTTGCTTGGTCTTTCCAACTCAAGGTAGAATCAATTAATAAACCTAGATACTTCACAGTAGAACTCAGTTGGATCTCAGTACTATTAAAAAAGATAGGAGGTAAAGCTACCGTTTTCAATCTATGAATCATCCGACGACTACCAATTATTATGGCCTGACACTTCGAAGGGTTGACCATTAGGCCAAACCTGTCAGACCAGTTCTTAATATACTCATCATCATTCATCATTACAGCCCTTCACAAGTCCACTGCTGAACATAGGCCTCCCCCAAAGAATGCCACAAAGCACGGTCCTGAGCCACCTGCATCCATCGACTTCCTGCATGTCTTACCAGGTCGTCACTCCATCTCTTGGGGGGACGCCCTACACTTCGCCTACCGGTACGAGGCTGCCACTCGAGAACCTTTCTTCCCCATCGGTTGTCGGTTCTTCGAGCTATATGGCCGGCCCACTGCCACTTCAGCTTACTAATCCGTTGGGCTATGTCGGTTACTCTGGTTCTACTGCGGATATCCTCATTCCTAAGTTTATCACGCAGAGAAACTCCGAGCATAGCCCTCTCCATAGCTCGCTGAGCGACCTTGTGCTTCCTTATACGGCCAGCAGTGAAGGACCACGTCTCAGTTCCGTAAGTCATCACTGGCAACACGCACTGGTTGTACAATTTCGTTTTCAGGTTTTGAGGTATGTCTGACGAGAAGATGTGTCGTAGCTTCCCAAACGCTGCCCAGCCGAGTTGAATCCGTCGATTGACCTCTCGGTCGAAGTTGGACTTACCTAGTCGGACTATTTGTCCCAGGTAAACATACTCGTCAACAACTTCGAGCTTAGTGCTCCCAACAACTACCGGCATAGGTGTGACATGGACATTGAACATGATCTTTGTTTTGTCCATGTTCATCTTAAGACCTATCCGTTGGGAAACACTATCGAGGTCATTGGTCAAATATACAAATGCATAATTTAATATGTAATAATAATTTAAATTTGACATATAATTCTAATGATAATAATCATAAATTTCATGTAATTGACATAAATAATTTAATAAAAAAGTTTTGGACAAAAGATAGGTATTACCTATCCAAATATAATTTAAGACTGATAGCAAATGTGCTATCTTATTATTTACTTTTTAACTCAGCCAAGTTTTTGGCTACCAAGACTGCTTTTATTGAGCATAATCATTTGACATTTAATTTGGAATCAGTTCCAACTAATTTAAATTAGTGAATGTGACAATAGAGGCAATCTCTAGCAATAATAAGAGTTTAATTAATTTTGAATACAGCCCACAAATAAGTAATAAAAATTGTTTACACCTGGTGCATCAAAATATACAAGGCATGTTGGGCAAAGAATTGGAAGTTGAATTGTTTTTAAATAGTAACAATATACACATCCTTTGTATTACTGAACATTGGCTAAAAGATTATAATTTCATATTTAATTTCAGAAATCACCAGGTGGTCAGTTCCTTCAATAGAGAAAAAAGTTTACGTGGTGGCTCCTTAATATTAGCAGATAAATCATTATTATATAAAGAACGTAAGGATATTGTGAGCCTCTCTGTTGAACGAACTGTAGAAATGGCTTGTGTCGAGCTCGAGCACCTCATTGTTGTAAGTGTTTACAGACCCCCATGTGCTACTTATGACCATTTTGAAAGGATTGTTGAAGAAGTTTTACTCAAACTTAGTAAACAGAACAAGTCTGTTGTAATGTGTGGAGACTTTAATATCAATCTCCTTGAAACTTCTTCCATTAGTATTAAGTTTAGCTCATTGTTTAAATCGTATAATCTTGTAAATTTATTCTTAGAACCAACACGTATTGCTGGGCCTAGTGCGACCTGTATAGATAACATTTTTACAGATGTTAAGCCCTTGCATAAATCAATTATTCAAAATTTAAGTTCAGATCACTGTGGACAGTTAGTATCACTACCTTACATACACAAAAAACAGAAAAATAAGAAAGTTGTGTTTGTTCCAATAAATGAACATCGCTTGGAGAGGTTTAGAAGTAATATAATAAAAAGACTTCCATCACTTTCGTTTAAAAATAGTGCTAATTATTTGTATGCTACATTATTTGAAATTATACGTTGTAAATTTAGTAGAATATTTACTTCTAAAACTTTCTCTTTTAACAGTCGCAAATCATTTAATGAATGGGCGACAGTAGGAATTCATAAAAGTAGGCGAAGGTTATACGAGCTTTATGATGAAAGGTCATATAATAGTAGTGTTATATTTAGAGATTATGTAAAAACATATTCTAAAATATTTAAAAAAGTGTGCTCCACTGCTAAGGCTTTACATTTAAGCAACAAAATTAAAACTGCATCCGACAAAATTAAAATGACCTGGAGAATAATAAATAGTGAAACGGGCAAGGTCAAACCGCGCAACTCGGATTTTCAATTGAATATTAACAATAATTTAACGCGATCTGATCAAGAAGTTGCTATGGCTTTTGAGAAACATTTTACTGATGTTCCTTTTTTGACAACAAAATCATTAAATTCTTCTCCTACTGTCGCCGAATCATTGCTCAAACAAAATGTAAAGGCTTGTTCAAATACTTTTAAATTCCATAGGGTACTGCCAAAAGATATCGTTAAATATTTTAAAACTATCGATGTTAAGAAAACGGCAGACTTATGGGGGATTTCCGTTAAAGTTATTTTATCTATAATAGATACATTAGCACCTTATCTAGCCACTATATTTAATATAAGCGTCGAATCTGGTGTGTTTCCTGATTTAATGAAACATAGTAAAGTCATACCTATATTTAAATCTGGTAGTACATTAGACCCCGCCAATTTTAGACCAATTTCTGTACTACCAACATTAAGTAAAATTTTTGAAAAAATTATTTTAGATCAGATGTTAAGTTTCTTTAATATTAATAAATTGCTACATAATAATCAATTCGGTTTTACAAGGGGTCGCTCGACAACTGACGCTGGAGTTGAGCTTATTAAACATATTTTTTGTGCATGGGAGAAATCAGAGGATGCTTTGGGTATATTTTGTGACCTTTCCAAGGCCTTCGACTGTGTTCACCATGAGACATTAATCAGGAAGCTACAGTACTATGGTGTCAAGAACACAGCGCTTAAACTTATTATTTCATATTTAAGTAATAGAAAACAGAAGGTTATTATCAATGGTAAAAGTTCTTCCGGGTCACCTGTACTAATGGGTGTACCTCAGGGCTCGATTCTCGGCCCATTCCTGTTTCTGGTGTATATTAATGACTTACCTCACCTTGTAGGGGATAGTCATGATATAGTATTATTTGCTGATGATACTTCCTTGATTTTTAAACTTAAACGTCAATCATTTAAATGTGACGAAGTGAATAATGCTATATCAAAATTAGTGCATTGGTTTAACGTTAATAATCTGCATTTGAACGGAAATAAAACTAATTGTGTTAAATTTACAACAACGAATGTTCAAAATCTGAATACCAATGTGTTTTTAAATGGGGAGGAATTGAGCCCTGTTGTATCCACTGTTTTTCTTGGCATCACTCTTGACGCAAAGCTCCAGTGGGGCCCCCATATATCCAAATTAGCAAGCAGACTAAGTTCTGCAGCCTATGCTGTAAAAAAGATTAGAGTTCTCACTAGTGTCGAGACAGCTAGATTAGTTTATTTTAGTTATTTTCATAGCATAATGTCTTATGGGATTTTGCTATGGGGAAATGCGGCTGATTCAGAAACTATTTTTGTTTTACAGAAGAGGGCCATTAGAGCTATTTACAATCTAAAACCGAGAGAGTCTCTTAGAGATAAATTTAAAGAAATTAATATATTAACTTTGGCCTCTCAGTATATTTACGAAAATTTAATGTATGTTCACAAAAACAAAGATAGTTTTAGTAAAAGAAGTGATATACATTCTGTAAACACTAGGAACAAACACAAGCTAGTGATACCAGTTTCTCGACTCCACAGAGTCAGTAATTCATTCTTGGGGCAATGTATACGCTATTACAACAAGGTCCCGGAAAGTGTACAGGTTCTCTCTATTACCAAGTTTAAATGTTTTATTAAGCTGAAACTGTATAAAAAGGCTTATTATAGTATAAATGAATACATGGTTGATAATAACCCTTGGGAATGAGGTGATCGCTTCCAAGCAGTTTCTAAAATAAATTTTGTAAATAGTTCGTAATAATTTATATTGTAAAATTTATTTAAAAAAAAAAGTCCCGCTGGGTTTCTTGCTGGTTCTTCCCAGGACAGAGGGTTTTTTCGAACCAGTGGTAAAGTAAAAAATGACTTTCAATAAGAATTACACATGTAATGTATATTGAATAAAAAAAATATTCTATTCTATTCTATTCTATTGAGCATAGTGCTTAGGTCCTCCAGAGATTCTGCCATAAGGACTATATCGTCGGCAAATCGAAGGTGAGTGATGTACTCGCCATTGATGTTGATACCGTATCCTTTCCAGTCCAGAAGCTTGAAAACGTCTTCCAATGCAGCGGTGAAGAGTTTCGGGGATATGATGTCACCCTGTCTTACACCTCTCTGCAATTGGATAGGTTTCGTACTCTGGTTCTGTACTCGGATAGCCATCGTAGCCCTACTGTACAAGCACTTCAACACTTCGATATACCGACAGTCAACTTGGCACCGCTGAAGAGACTGCAGCACCGCCCAAATTTCGACGGAATCAAAGGCTTTCTCATAGTCCACATACGCCAGACATAGTGGCAAATTGTACTCTTCGGACTTCTGTACAATTTACCGAATGGTATGTATGTGGTCTATGATGCTAAAGCCCTTTCGGAAACCGGCTTGTTCGGGAGGCTGGAAGTCGTCAAGTCTGCGTGCGAGACGATTCGTAATGACTCTCGAAAACGGCACGTAGACGCGGCTCAGAAGGGAAATCGGTCTGCAGTTCTTCAAGAGAGCGTTGTCACCTTTCTTGAAGAACAAGACCACCGCACTTCTGCTCCACGCCTCCGGTGTAATGCTACCATGGAGGACGGAATTAAAGAGCTTCTGAAGGACTTCCAGTACCGGTCTTCCACCCGCTTTCAGAAGCTCCGCTGTAATTCCATCCTCGCCTGGGGCCTTACCGTTTTTAAGGTGCTGGAGAGCCATTCTAATCTCGCTCAGACTGACGTCCGGGATATCTTCGGAATAGTGTCGGATGAGACTCGCTCTTGGATCGTTACTCACACTTGCGTGTGGCTCCAACGATGACGTGTACAGCTGCCCATAGAACCTCTCAATCTCACTCAAAATCTCAGGTGTCCCGGAAACGATGCTGCCACATTCTGTCTTCAGCTTTGACAGGTGGCTCTTTCTGGCAGACAGATCTCTGGCAAAGACTTTGGAGCCTTGGTTCCGCTCGATCGCTTCTTCAATACGAGCTGTATTGAAGTTGCGTAAGTCCCGCCGCATGCATTTGGAGATCTGTCTGTTCAGATGCCTGTATGCTGTCAAGTCTGTTAAAGAATGTAGCTTCATCTCCCGTCTAACAGCCATGAGATTAAGAGTGTGATCGGAGAGTTTTTGTGTTCTTCTGCGGCGGGTCTTGCAGAACTTAGCTCCGACCGCATCGACAGTTTCCACGAGCTTGTCATTCATATCGTCAACTTCATTGCAGTCTTCTAGGCACTGAAAACGGTTTTGTAACTCGAGCTGAAAGGTTTCGGGACTTTGGAACAGAGCACGAGGGGGACGGAGCGTTGACTTCATTAGACGAGACCTCTCCAACTTAACGTTTAGGTTCAGTGTGCCTCTAACCATTCGGTGATCGCTACCAGTTTTCACCCTCGCGATCACGGAGACATCACTGAACAGTTGTCGTCTGGTCGTCATAATGAAGTCAATCTCATTTTTTGTCGAACCGTCGGGGCTCGACAAGGTCCACTTCCTGTGGGGCCGCTTCTGGAAGAAAGAGTTCATCATAAAGAGTCCCTCTTTCTCCATGAAGTCGGCCAGCTGCTGGCCCCTTGGGTTCCGTTGCCCTATTCCAAATTTCCCTACTTTCAGCTCACCGTTCTCTCTTGTGCCTAGTTTTGCATTGAAGTCTCCCATTAACACCGTATATTGGGTTTTGGAGGAATGCATGGCTCTAGAGATATCCTCATACATTTCCTCCACCTCCTGATCGGTGTGTGCCGAGGTTGGTGCGTAAACCTGTATGACCATCAGCGAATACCGTTTGGTGATTCTGAGTATAAGGTACGCAACCCTCGTCGACACACTCCCGATCTTTACAACGTTGTTAACGAGAGACTTGTGGACGATAAATCCGACACCTCCTTGGGACAGATGGTCGCCCTCCCGGTGATAGAGCAAGTTGCCGGATTCGAGGATTACCGTGTCCTCCCCCTCTCTTCGGACTTCGGATAATCCTATAATATGCCAGCGCAACTTGTCTATCTCTTCTTCCAGCTCCACGATCTTCTCGTCAGTCCTCAGGGTGCGTGCGTTGTACGTTGCCAGGTCGAGTCGTCTAAGGTGGCAACCGAACCTCCACCGGAGATTCTTAGCACCCCCTGCCCCGCCGTTACCATGGTCGCCACCGTAGCCAGGAATAGCGGGGCCGCCGGCGACTGGGGGCCGTCTCTTTGTTACATTCATAGGGAGGTATTTGCCATAGTTGCCACGCTTGGCGAGCGGGTTGGCAACCGCAGTTTTTTATTGTAATTTTGGCTATTATCAGGAAGATGCTGCTACCCATCTCCTGCCTGTTTCCCTTTGTCGCCTTTTACAACACCCACGGGAGGATATGGGGTAGTGGTATTCTTGACCGCCACTACACGGCATAATATACTCAAGGTCCCTGTTAATTATGTCCAACGCTGTAGAAATATTGTCAATACTCGCTTGTGTGTACAGTTGCAAGTCATCGGCATACAGATGATACGCAGACTGAAGGTCTTGGGTAATGAGATTAATAAATATACAAAACAACTAAGGAGATAATATGCCGCATTGAGGAACACCAGCATGTAAGTCAAGCCAGCTAGATGATAGCTCATCGATACGAACCGACTGCTGGCGACCTCGAAGATATGATGAAAACCAATCCAGTGCTTCGGGTGAGACCATTGAAAGGGAAAGGATGGAAATTAGAAGGTCATGACTGATGGTATTAAAGGCGTTCGAGAAGTCAACTAAAACCAACACAGTGAATTTAGTATCCTCTATGCCTGCCCTAATATCACCAGTTACTTTCAGGAGTGCGGAAACGGTGCTATGACCGGGCCTAAAGCCAGACTGCAAGGGACTTAGTAAGTTATGGCAGGAGATAAACTGCGAAAGTTGCTTGTGGACACAGGCCTCAAGGACCTTGGATAAGAAGGGAAGGATGGATATAGGTCGGAAATGATTGGGTAGAGTGGGATTTGTGATCTTTTGTAATGAAATAACGTAAGCCTTACGCCACAAAGAAGGAAAGTCACCAGAATCCAAGGAGAAGTTAACGATGTGCGAGATAACAGGGAGGATATGGTCAAGTATAAAGATAATCATCCGTCGGCTGTTGTTGTCGCAACCTACAGCATTAGATTTAATGGATAGGATTGTCTTCTTGATCTCATCCATAGCTACTGGAGAAAATTGAAAGAGATCAGTATCGGGACGAGGTAAACCCATTAAGTGTTTAATAGTAAGACGCTTGGTCTGGTGATCAAGAGGACTGTTGGAGACAAAATGAAAATTAATATCATCCAGACTAATCGTCTTCTGAAACTCACAACGTTGTCGTTTATCGATACCTAAGGTTCCTAGGAACTTCCAGATATTAGAAGGGGAAGATGATGAGATGTTACTAAGAATAAATCGGCGTTTGGCGTTGCGTATCATCTGATTACACCGGTTCCTTGCAACTTTATAAAGAGTCCAGTTCTCATCACATCGATCTTTTCTAAATTTGCCAAAAGCCCGATCCCTACGTCTCATCGCAATTCGAACCCCAATCGTCATCCATGGCGCAGGTGGACGCTTGAGCTTCACTTTTTTAATCGGAGCATGTACATCATATAACCTAAGGATAGCTTCATTCAAAGCCTCTATCTTTTCGTCCACTGTGGATGCAGAAACCACGCTGTTCCAGTTTATTTTGGATGCATCCATACAAAGTTTTTCAACGTCTAAGCGACCAAAACAACGCATGTGAAGAGTTTTAGCTGGAGGTTTAGGAGGTTTTAGGACGTAAAAAATGAATATGAGGTCATGATAGGAGAAAGCAGGTGCAAAGTGTTGACCGTGGGAGAAGACAAGAGAAGGAGCAGAGGTAAGGATTAAGTCAAGCCAGGTATCCTCAGGAATTAATACTCCAATTTCCGGTATCTAAACAATAAATAAATATATATATAAGTGAATAGAGAGAAATAAAGCTAGCTAAAGGACAAAAATATCAAGAAAAAAGTACGTACAAGAAGTATAAAAAAAAAAGATATTAAAAAGGCCTAACAATCGAAAATAAGGAATGAGATGAAAAAGTATGAATAAATAAATAAGAGAAGAGTATTTTAAAATATAAATGAATGTATGTTAATGTTATACTAGATCTTCGCGAATTACCTAATTATGTCAAATAATTATGTTGTATGTATGCATGATACATCATACAAATTCTATTGTGACTTTGAAATTACTATGGGGCAGAAGGATCTGGCCACTGGAACTACCCATAGGATATACCTATTTTTGTAATTTATATTCTTATTAGACATACGTTATATGTTTATTTTATTAGTAAAAAACAACCAATGTATTAATTTATTTTTTTATTTTTTTTTGTCGGTGGGAGGTGTAGTGTAGACCCCACAACAAAATATATTAGTGTTAAGTTAGAATAAGTAGATTCTAATTAAAGTTATAGAAGCAGCAACACGCCTCTTTTCATTGACACATTTCCTATATCACATGCGGCTAGGAGTGAAAGATCACGTCCCAGGTCTATATTATGTTGAAAAATATTAAAATTATGCAATTCTTAATTTAGGTAATATCAAATTATTATTTTTTTATTTATTTCACCATTATCATAGTTTGAGCAGCCGCAGTACCCCTAGAGACAATTGTCAGAGAAGCTGGTTTCTCCGATATAGCTTATCAAAGTCAATCGCTGAAAACCGGCTTCCCCACAGACTGCTTTATAAGGAGAGTATTTGTAATCATTGCTACGCTTAGCAGGCGGGTTGACAATCACAGTTTTTTTTTTTAATTTCTACTGTAAAGACGCTGCTGCCCATTTCCTAGTTTGTTTCTTTTTGTCGCCTCTTACGACACATACGGGACGACATGAATATACTTAAACCACAACTACACGATAGTTTTCGCATATTTGTAATAATCATATATGCACGGCCATACACAATATACATATACATACATACATAAACTCACGCCTGTCACCCAGAGGGGTAGGCAGAGATTATGGACTTCCATTTGGCACGATCCTGACACACCTCTCTCGCTTCCTCCACATCCATATACCTACGCATACACGCTCGTCGGTTAAAGGTACTCTTGATATGGCCCATTTTTAATATATCGCCAATTTGGTCGATAAACTTTCGCCTAGGGCGACCCTTCCCGACTATGCCGTTCACCTCTGCGACATAGATTTGCTTTGTCACTCTTTCCTTATTCATTCTTTCTACATGGCCAAACCACCGAAGCATTCCTTTCTTAATCCTGGTCACAACATCATCTTGCAAACCACACTCTTCTCTTATTAAACAATTTCTCACTCTGTCATTCAGCTTCATCCCGAACATACTCCTTAATGACCGCATTTCTACAGCATTTATTCTACTCTCATGCTTCTTCTGCCACACCCAACTTTCAGTACCATACATTAAAGTAGGTACTAACACAGCATTGTAAATTGCCATACGTGCCTTTTTGGACACATTCTGACTTTTCACAATAGAGTGTAGAGCCCCATTCACTCTATTTCCTGCATTCACTCGTCGTTCTATATCCTTATCATATCTACCATCCCATATACATATATGATAATTTAATATCAATACATGACCAACATTTCTGTTTTTGTGGTCACAAACTGACAGTAAAACACCCGCAATGCTGGCTTCAATTAACATTTAATAATTACAGAATGCTGCCCGTAATTAGTAAATGTTTTACCAATACCCCAAAAGTTGGTTTATGCGTTTCAACTAGCGTTCGTAAAGAAACTATAATTTATAAGTTATACGAGTATCTGTACCTACATACTAAATTAATGATTTCTTATATTTACGCGAACACTACACATTTAAATAAAACGGATTTTATCGCGTATATTAACTTAGTTTATATTTCCGATGTTTCGAGCACTTTACAGCACCTATGGTCACGGGTAGGAGGGGGGGGGGGGGGGGACTGAGGTGTATGGCGTCCCAATGTCATAATTAACCACGGCTACTTAGATTAGAAAATATTTAATTTTGGTTCCGATCTACGCAGTATCAACTTACAGTATCTTGAAGTCTTGCAGTTGTATGCTTGGGTTGAGATTAAATTTTATTAATTATAGGATCCCAAACATGTGGTAGCATCCAGCCATCTTCTATATTGAAATTAGGATGTTTTTTGATTGCAATAGCCTCGCGAATCATCCTTGGAAGGAATCGGTGTTCTTTAGCGAGGATTTGTGGTGTCTCAAATTCAATGTAGTGACGGGGGCGATCCTGTACGTGTCCACAAACTGCAGACTTCCCGGAGCGTCGATTCTTCACATGAGCTATGTGATGCTGTTATTTTTCGCAGGATAGCTTTAAAGCTGTCTGTTACCGCTTCAAAAACATGCCTGATGCACTACAGAATCGTTGAAGCCCCAACAGCAACCTAAATTCATTATTATATTGCACACGAAGACCATTGTAGACCCGCTGCGTATTACTAGTACACAGGCTGCATGTGTAGAATGAATGACAAAGCCCGTAGAAAAGAGTAATTTCACCCCTATTGTACAACGTGGAAATCTACGGGCCAGCATGTTGCACCGGACCGACAAAGCACTTCTCTCCCTGTCTATATCGTCGTTATCATAAAAATTTCATTAAATTTGTGGCCAAGGTATTTAAATTAAAACACTCTCTAGTGTGCTACTCCATAATGTCACACCGCAGGAACTGCATTAGGCTTTTTATAACCCATTTGTTTAGGCCCAAAAATAGTCATTTGAGACGGCATCCAATCACGTTCGACTTAGCGAATCGCCCGATGGTACCAGGTGTCACGCGCGTTGCGGGGAGGGGGCAGCGGAATGCAGCTTCCCAGCGTTTGGCGCTGGCGGGCGAGAGACAGTAGCTCGCGGGCAGCGGTGCAGTCAATTAGCGTATCTCGGTGACCGCTGCAGACGTTTCGCGCGACCGGTTTTTGGATTATGGTCTAGATTTTTAGAATTTGTGCGCGTTACTTCGCTACGTAATTGTGGTATCGTGAAAACCGCCTCGGTTTAGTTCGTCTAGGTTTTAAGTTCGTGACAAGAGGCTTGTATTGTATTTGACTGATTAAAGTAATTTCGTTTGAAAGTAATTGCGCCAATTATATAGGGATTGCGTGTTGAAGTGCATTTTGGAATATTTAACTTGCTCGTGTGACGTGGAATTTTGCGCGCGCGCCGTGTAGAGATACGTATTTAATATCGAACGAAGAAGTTAAGTTGTTGTTTGTAACGCTGAATTTTGTGACTCATGAAGAGATCGCGTTAGTTCCCTATTTGTAATTGTTCACTAGTTTTTTAAGTGTGTTATTTGTTGGGTCGTTTTTAACCTTTTTATAAGTAAATGCATCTGACAAAAGCTCTTGTATTTTAGAACTATAATCTGACGTATCGACGACTACCGTGGTATTTCTCTTATCTGCGCGGAGAATCGTGAGTTCTGGTTTATTGCGTAGGTTATTTATCGCTTTAAATTCGTTTTTAAGTAGGTTCGGTTTTGACGCTGAGCTACGACGTAACATAAGCGAAATCTTTGACGTATCGCTTCCAAATCTTCTTTTCGCAATATGCGAAGTGTAATGTTCCTCTGAAAGATGCAAGAGTGTACAAGCTTGATTGTGAATATGGTCTCTCTTATATAGGACACACTAAAAGATCCATAAAAACCGCATTAAAGAACACATAGCTGATGTGAAGAATCGACGCTCCCGGAAGTCTGCAGTCTGTGAACACGTACAGGATCGACCCCGTAACTATATTAGATTTCATAGACTAGAAATCCTCGCTAAAGAACACCGATTCCTTCAAAGGATGATTCGTGAGGTTATTGAAATCAAAAAAAAATCTTTGACGTATCGCTTTCAAATCTTCCTTTCGCATATTGTTTTAAAATAAACAATCCTCGACACTACAGATAATTTCTTAGTACTTTAATTTTTTCAGTGTTATAGCAAAATTATTGCCTTTCGATAATACTCTAATTGTTGCATCATCGAATGCTGCACACGAATGCACGAATGTTGCACAATCGAAACGTTGGGAATATAAAATAAGTTAATATACGCGATAAAATCCGTAAAATTAGTTTTATTTAAATAGTAAATTAAATTGAAGTGTATGTACATCGAATATATCGGGTATGTATATCGAAATAACTGCCTTGTGTGGAGTTCAGGGGATTATTTGTCTGCCAAAATAAGAACAATTATTTGCAAAATGTTTGCCTGTCTGTCTGTCCGGGTTGATCGTCAAGAACGCTAAACCAAATGTGATGAAGTTTGGTGAACTGATAGAAAACACATCCATAAGTGATCTGTGCTATATTTTATCCGAAAAAATTGGAGATTTTTTTTTATAATCGAAATATTCTTAAAATAAATATAACGCCACGTTAATAGACCCAACCCAGGCTAAGGCAGGACGGGTCGCTAGTCTGATATAATATTATAACTAGTATTTAAAATTTCTCAGTATTTTATTTCATTCATGACAGTCTGTCAGATGTCCACTGCTGAACATAGGCCTACCACATAGACTGCCTAATTAGGATCATTTTGTCATAGTTGCCTTAATTGAGAGGCTAATCTGCAATGGTAGTTTTTTTATTATTTTCTGTTGTATCAGGAAATGTCACTGTCCATCTCTTCTGTCAGGTTCCCTCTTTCACCTCTTACCTGTGTGTACTACATTTTTAAGATATCGAAGGTCTTTGAATTGGCTAATTATAACATTTTATGTGTTGTGTACCTGAAGAGCTGGTCAACCTTTTCCAATTCTGGTACGATCATCAAATTAACCAAGTCAGATGGTCGAGTGCATTGTCTGAGACGTATGAACTGGAGCGTGGAGTGAAACAGGGTGGTCTGACCTCACCGAGGCTCATAAGTCTATACATCAATCAGTTGATCGAGAAGGTTAGCAGCAGTGGTATGGGATGTAATATTGACGGTAATATAATAGAAAGCATAAGTTATGCAAATGATATGGTGGTGCTGAGGCCTTCGATTGATGCACTCAGACATCTACTTGGAGTGTGTGAAAGATACACCATGGATAAAAGGTTATTGTGTTTCGAATGGTGTTACGGCCCACAGCTGCCCCTGCAAAGCTCGCCTTGGCTAGGGCCCATAGTAGCCCCCTCGACGGGCAGCCGAGGGTTCGGGCCCAAATGGCCTTATGGACAAATGACCTATCATACTACACAATAGGCAGAAGGCTAGGAAAATAAATAGTACGTACTTGGATCCGAAACTAAGACCCAAGGCTCGGTCAGGCCGTAGGTAGGGTATGTGCATGTAAAGTGGTGTTTAGTGGTGTGTATATGTAGGTGAACTGGCCCAGCTGAGGTGACCGGGCAGCGGCCGGTTTCCATGCTGCCCCGCAATGCTGTATCACTCTAGCAGGCGTCACCAATGGACAATTTCTTTCTTCATGTCACTATTTCAGTCTATCAACTTTATTGTACACTATTTAAGTCCATCAAATTTATTGTACATATAACTAACTTCAGACACAACTAAATCCGAGGTTCATCGAAATCAAACACGTGGCACCCGACGCAAGTAACGAACAGTAGTCCAACGTTCAATATTCAACGTTCCGGATTTATCACCAAATTACAAATAGGTAACTAACGCGATCTCTTCATGAGTCACAAAGTTCAGCGTTACAAACAACAACTTAACTTCTTCGTTCGATATTAAATACGTATCTCTACACGGCGCGCGTGCAAAATTCCACGTCACACGAGTAAGTTAAATATTCCAAAATCCACTTCAACACGCAATCCCTATATAATTGGCGCAATTACTTTCAAACGAAATTACTTTAATCAGTCAAATACAATACAAGCCTCTTGTCACGAACTTAATACCTAGACGAACTAAACCGAGGCGGTTTTCACGATACCACAATTACGTAGCGAATTAACGCGCACAAATTCTAAAAATCTAGACCACAACCCAAAAACCGGTCGCGCGAAACGTCTGCAGCGGTCACCGAGATACGCTAATTGACTGCACCGCTGCCCGCGAGCTACTGTCTCTCGCCCGCCATCGCCAAACGCTGGGAAGCTGCATTCCGCTGCCCCCTCCCCGCAACGCGCGTGACACCTGGTACCATCGGGCGATTCGCTAAGTCGAACGTGATTGGGTGCCGTCTCAAATGACTATTTTTGGGCCTAAAAAAATGGGTTATAAAAAGCCTAATGCAGTTCCTGCAGTGTGCCATTATGGAGTAGCATACTAGAAAGTGTTTTAATTTAAATACCTTGGCCACAAATTTAATGAAATTTTTATGATAACGACGATATAGTCAGGGAGCGAAGTGCTTTGTCGGTCCGGTGCAACATGCTGGCCCGTAGATTTCCACGTTGTACAATAGGGGTGAAATTACTCTTTTCTAGGCGCTTTGTCATTCTTTCTACACATGCAGCCTGTGGACTAGATATACGCAGCGGGTCTACAATGGTCTTCGTGTGCAATATAATAATGAATTTAGGTTGCTGTTGGGGCTTCAATGATTCTGTAGTGCATCAGGCATGTTTTTTGAAGCGGTAACAGACAGCTTTAAAGCTATCCTGCGAAAAAGAACAGCATCACATAGCTCATGTGAAGAATCGACGCTCCGGGAAGTCTGCAGTTTGTGGACACGTACAGGATCGCCCCCGTCACTACATTGAGTTTGATACACCACAAATCCTCGCTAAAGAACACCGATTCCTTCCAAGGATGATTCGCGAGGCTATTGCAATCAAAAAACATCCTAATTTCAATAGAGAAGATGGCTGGGTGCTACCACATGCTTGGGATCCTATAATTAATAAAATTTAATTTCAACCCAAGCATACAACTGCAAGACTTCAAGATATTGTAAGTTCATACTGCGTAGATTGGAACAAAATCTAATAGTTTTAATCTGGAGGTAGCTGTGGTTTATCATGACATTGGAACGTCAAACACCTCAGTCCTCCCCGTGACCGCGGGTGCTTGAAAGTGCTCGAAACGTCGGTAATATAATAGTATAAGTAAAAAACACAGCATTACTGCTGCGCAGGCTTCGGAGGTGCACTAACAGCATCCTGAAATTTATTGTAGAAAAACCTGACTGCCCATTCCTACAGCACTGGAAGCATATATACTGCTGTGGGTCTGGTGCAATGGAAAGTGGGTAGAGTTGTTGTTACTAACATATCTTAGGTTATAAATTACTTACTAAATCATGGATCATGGTCCAAAATAAATGATTTATTATTATTATAACATTAACGGATAATATTGAAGATGATTATATACCTAATAAGCTAGTGCACAAGTTCCAAAGAGACGTGCTGATCGTACACACTAGTAGTCAGAATACTTCTGCCGATTCCTATACAAGAACCGACTCGTTCTTAATAAAGATTAGTTATATTACTAACGAGGTTACATGCACCTCGCAACAGCTTATATTACAAACTATTCGTTGGGTTAATTAAGATAACTACGTAAGCCGCTGAACGATTATTTAGGTAGTTTATAGTTTTAAATTAAAATTTTTGTACAACCGACTTCGATATTACCACTCAAACGTCCAGACGACTCGGCGACAATACCTTTGAAGGTCCCGGCACCGCTTGTCCGATTGTCCGAGTTGGTCCGATTTCGATCAGTTCGACTAAAACCTTTACCTCGGAGAAAGTTCTTTACCTATATCAGAATCGGTTACCTGGCATAGACTTTTTACCAACTCATAGTCGCGTTTATTAATAAAGAGCCGTCTAGTGTAACATTTATAAAGATTTTTATAATTTTCCATAGATAAAAAGTCGTTCAAAGTATCGAAGTCAGCAAGGCCGCTCTAGTCGCCCTAACGTTCAACCGGAAAAAGTTTTAGGGGACTATGGTCGCCCGGAAGCTTGAGTGGATAAATTATTAAGAATAACTGAAATACTATTGGTCAGACCTTGATCAAATTTATACGGACTTACATGAGAAGCACCAGCGTTCAAATAAAAAAGAACCATCGAAATCAGTTCACCCAGAAAAAAGTTATGAGGTAACACACATTAAAGAAATATACAGTCGAATTGTGTACCGTCTCCTTTTTGGAGTCGGTAGAAAAAATGATCTTTCACGCAATACTAGTATACTGTTAAATGGCTCGTGTGAAAAAACAAAGTATTTTTACATATAAAAACCCGGCAAAGATAGAAGTTAATCAACATAATATTTTTATTGGCTTATTATATACAGGTAACATTTCTAACTTATCCTTCCTACCTGATTTCAAGTTGAGTTTCATGATGCAGCAGTTTTAAAGAGCATGAATGTATTTTCTTTGCCAACTCGTTTACCTTATCTCTGTGCTAGAAAACAAATTGAATGCACAGCCAGCTTTATTTTATAAAAAATATATAGCTACATAACATATCATGTAAGCATACTGCTGTCTTACCGCGTAGTGGCGGTATAAGAATATCCACTACCCTATATGATCTTGTGGGTGTCGTAAGAGGCGATAGAGGGAAACAAACCAGGAGATATGCAGCAGTCTCAGTATATTCCTAATAACAACCAAAATAATAAAATAACCGCAGTTACCAACCAGCCTGACAAGCGTGCTAACAAAATCTCCTCTATGAGTGGGAGGCCTATGTTCAGCAGTACAGCAGCACAGTAGTACAATAGATGCTGCTGGGCCCAGGTTTCTTCTTTTTTTGAGAGAATATTGGTAGAGTTATCCTGACGCTTTACTGCAGTTCATGCTGGCAGACTTAAATTGTTCTCAAAATGTTTTATTTCTCAGAAAAGAGATTTTCCTCACGATTACTTTCATTTAGCCTTCAGCATTTCATGTGGTAAATTAAAAAAAATGGATATGAATCGCGGGTCGGCTATTGGGCTTTCCTGTCAAGAAATTTTCAGTTGCAACCCAGAGTCACGTCACGAGGAAAGCACGTAAAGCCGAATTTCTTGGTTTGACCTGGCCGTTGACCTTATCGAAATTCGGTCTGTAGTACATTATATATGAGACACGAAGTACTATATTTCTCGACATGCAAGTTCCTCACGATGTTTTCTTATTTTCCTTCACCCTCTATCACGAGGTAAATTAATACTTAATTTATTTGTGGTTATATTATATACCCCAGGTACGACCACGCTTAATGCTGCTGTATTTCGTATGGTGAGCGTAGAGAACTGAATAAATATTTTTACTGGTAACGAGGCGTTCTTTTTTATAGAACGAGAGGTAACAAACGAGTACACAGTCCAACTAATCGTAAGTGGATGCTGTGACCAATATACATCTATATTTATCCGCAATTAAGGATCAAAATGCAGATGCGTTGTCCCCTTGTGGACTAAAATGAAATGCCCTGTTTTCCGTTAAAAGGGCCTCCGGTTCTCTACACTCACAATAGCATTAAGCGCTATTTTATGCTCGTATTCTGTGAGAGCGTGGTCCTACCCCGGTCGAGCCAGCCCATTCGTGATACGAACATAATTTAGCTGGGATTAAATGCGGGTCGTTCACGACTCGGAGTTCCCACGACGTCCATAATAATTTTAAACTTTGAGTATCTTGTCTTGATGTTAGCCGGGCGGAGATTGTGTCATAACTTCCCAAAAGCGTCCGCAATTATACGTGGCTTGTCTTATAGTTTCGAGTATATTTGTGATAGACCGGCAATTATAAACTAGGTCTATTCATGACGTGTTAAGCTTAAAACCCGTCATTGTCATACATAAATTACTGTCGTGTGGCAGCGTATGGGAATAAATTATTATATTTTGTCACCTGTTTATTTTTTAATATCATAATAATGAGAGTGACAAACGAGCACACAGTCCACGTGATGGTAAGTAGATGCTGAGGCCAATTGACATCCACATTTATCCTTGATTAAGAATCAAAATGCAGATGCGTTGCCACCCCTGAGGACTAAGATAGATTGCTTGTTTCGGGTTAAAAGGGTTTCCAGTGGTGTTGTAATATGTTACTATGTGAAGGCCTGCCTATAGATAGCTATTTCGTTTACGTCAGTCATAAAGTTCCCAGACCAGTTACGGTCAAAAACAGCAAAGCTCGATACGTCTGGCACTTTGATAGTGAATCCATCTGTAAAGTATGTCTAAGCGTTGTTGAATTTTAGGTAAATATAAATAAACCGTGTAGTGGCGGTATATTAATATCCAATATCCCATATCGTATTGTGGGGGAGGGGGGGGGGGGGGGGACAAAATTCCGCTCGCGACTAATACTGCTCCTGGCAAGCGGCGCAATTAGACCAAGCCGACCCCTGTCACGCTATCCGTGAATTTTTCAACATCAAGGAACTTCATTTTAAACTTAACGCTGTCCACTACCATCTAGGGACGGCCAAGCCGGCCTTGTTCTTTTTAAGCGAGATTCAGGTGTCCTTTATGGCTGATACTTCATATCTGTCCTACACGGGATACAAATTAGAACACTCCTTTGTGCCCCGGCCTCAAGTTTGCACGACATCAGACAGGACATATGTTTTCGACGCCTCGGGAGTCTTGAATAGTAAACCAATCCTCCTTACAAGTCCATAGTTATAGCTAATGCAATTTTATGACGAAAGACATATATTAATTTCCAAACTAAACTAATGCTGATAGTTCAAGGAAGAGTAAGTCTTGACAGTTCAACTGTGTTTTAAGTTCTCAAACTTGATATAATTTTGTGGTCTGCACAACTTTAGTGAACATTATATAAAGTCATGTTTGATACCGTGACCTTATGTCAACTTGGAGAAAATAATATTTTATTAAGCCATGAAAAAAGTTAATATACTTTTAACTGAAACTTTTTATTCAATATGGATCATAACTAATACTTATTGAAAGTCACTCTTATGTTTAATTTATCACTGGTTCAGAAAATACCTCTGTCCTGGGAAGAAACAGCAAGAATCACAGCGGAACTTTTTTTTTAATAAACAACACAACTTACAAATACAATCATTAAAATTGCACAAATAGTTAACAACACAAAACAAATTAGAAATAGCGTGGTAGCGATCATCTCATTCCCACGGGTTATTATCATCTATATCTATACTTATAATAAATCTGTAGAGAGGTCAATTCTGTACATGAAATATATTTCCAAAATAACTATCAGGGGGTGATTAGTGATCGATACTGATGCCAAAAATGCAAGC
This sequence comes from Parnassius mnemosyne, assembly GCA_963668995.1. Classification (NCBI taxonomy): domain Eukaryota; kingdom Metazoa; phylum Arthropoda; class Insecta; order Lepidoptera; family Papilionidae; genus Parnassius; species Parnassius mnemosyne. Next base: position 25,877,502 of record CAVLGL010000091.1, read on the forward strand.
AGAAAAATTTTTGTCTGTCTGTCTTTATAGAATAGAATTAGAATTTTGTTCGTTATAGAAACAAAAACTACTTGACGGATTTTAACGAAACTTGGTACAACCATTCTTCATACTCCTGGGCAGGTTATAGTATATTTTTCATCACGCTACAATCAACAGAAGCAGAGCAGTGAAGGTAAATGTTAGGGAAACGGGAGAAATTACTCCATTTTTAAGCTTCCGTCGCGTGTGCAGCCTTAATGGCTACACAGAAATCACAGAAATCATGTGCAACGGAAATGTTCTCCTTAAAATTATATAAAAAATATCCCACGACAGCATATATCTTATCTGTCATATCTTTTATGGTTGACTCACAATTACACGTGTAACTCCCGATAGCATAGCAGTTCGGTGCTTTCTGATTATATGTGTCTACTCTTACGTTTATAACACTCTCACTCATCTCTAATTAAAAAAAAGTTAACATTATTATGTCACCGGTCGCCGCGCTCGACGCGGCTCGCGGCGGGAGGTTTAGAAAGGCGGGGGTCCGAGAGCGAGCTTCATACAATATTTGGCTGTTGATGCGAATACACGTTCAGAGTGTTTCACCTTATTGACAGACAATAATTGATTTTAACAAACCGTGCTTATCAGCGCGAATTTTAGTCTACTCTTACGTTTAATAATTTATTTTTAGATTTCTTTGGTTGCTATTTTATAAAATAGGTATTAGTTATTTTGGTAGTGTTTAAATATTTCTTCGTATTTGCTTAGTAATAAATTAAACTTTTTTTTATTTAGCTGTAGTTTTAAATAGGTACCTAAGTATCAAATAGGTTATTTCATTCTATTAGACGTAGTTTAGGTACCTACCTATATATTTTTACGAATTTAATTTTGGATTTAAGGATTTATTTAGGATCCGTTTTATTATTTAAGTAGGCATTTACATTTTTTAAGTGTATGGTAGCTATAGTTATGGCCTCTAACGTAAATTATTTTGTTAGGTAACTGAATGCCGTCGATTAAAAATAAAATACACAATGCCACCTAAAAAACGATTACCTTTATCTCGAAATTCGAGAGAAGCTAAGAGAATGAGAAATGTGCGTTCTCAAGAATCAGCAGAGGAAAGAACACATCGGTTAAACTCTATGAGAGTTAGTGCCTCAACTTCTCGAGCCAATGAAAGCTCTCCAGAAAGAGAGATGCGATTAGCAGCTGACAGAGCGAGACGAGCTACATCACGGGCGTCTCAAAGTTCTTCTCAACGAGAGCTAAGGCTTAGCATTGACTCAGAACAACATGTGTTATCCCGAGAAGCTGAAACTGCTTCACAACGAGAGTTACGGCTCACAACTGACCGCGAACGGCATAAATTATCTCGCGAGTCCGAAACCTACACTGTGAGGGAATTACGTCTCACAGCTGACCGCTAACGGTATACATTATCTCGCGAGTCCGAAACCTACACTGAGAGGGAATTACGTCTCACAGCTGATTGCGAACGGCATGTACTATTCCGTGAGTCTGAAACCTTCACTGAGAGGGAATTACGTCTCACAGCTGATCGCGAACGGCATGTACTATCCCGTGACTCTGAAATCTACACTGAGAGGGAATTACGTCTCACAGCTGACCGCGAACGGCATACATTATCTCGCGAGTCCGAAACCTACACTGAGAGGGAATTACGTCTCACAGCTGATCGCGGACGTCATATTTTATCTCGAGAATCTGAAACTTTTACTTAATATGAGGACCGTTTGACAAATGATAGGGTGCACCATAACATTATTCGATCTCTTGAAGATGAACATGAGCATGAACAACGACTAGAGTCGGGAAGCGAATATTACAATTCTTTGAGACAAGAACGATTAATAAGTTTGTCTAATGAAAGATTAAGAATTGAAAATATTCGGTCTCTTGAAACGGACGAACAGCGAGAGTCCCGTCTTACTGCAGACAGATTTCGACATAGTCTTAATGACTTAGATGTACACATAGAAGATGAATCTACAAATTCGGTAGCGTGGTCCGACAAATATAAAAGTGGGTTTGCTTATAACCTCACAATCGATTACAGATCATCTTCTGTAATAGGCGATATGAACGTAGTATGTTCTTTTTGTAATGTTTCAAAGTAGAGTAAGGAGTCGGCTGGTTTCTGTTGTTCTGGAGGTAAAATAAATTTGCCTTCGTTCGAAGATCCACCGGAACCTTTGAAGTCACTACTTTTAGGGGAACATGTGCGATCTAAACAGTTCTTAGACAATATTCGCACTTATAATAGTGCGTTTCAAATGACATCCTTTGGTGCTCAACAAATCTGAGAAGGTCCTTTCATGCCTACTTTTAAGACCAACCTAAGTTTTTTCAAATATATTTTGTATCCGACTACAACGAAAAGTCGAATATAAGAAATCAATATTTCCCGAATTTAAATACTGAACTTATTTCACAACTTCAGAACATGTTGCATCAGGTTAATTCGTATGTATGCAGTTTTAAATCGGCATTAGAACCTCTTCCTCCAAATGGTGATAACAATTATAAAATTGTTATAAATGCCGATAGGTGTCCAACTCAGGAACACCCTGGGCGTTATATATAGTCGCCATTCAAGAGACGATGGTGGTTTTACTGTTGAAAAGCGAGTGTCTGGACAACAGGTTACTTTAGATAATAGGTAGGTCGTTCCGTATTCGCCTATGATGTCTAGAGTATTTCAAGCTCACATAAATGTTGAAATATGTAATAGTGTAGAGTCAATAAAATATATTTGTAAGTATATTAACAAGGGCAGTGACCAAGCTACATTTGTGTTGAGAAATAAACATGATGAAGTTACTAGATTTCAGTCAGGCAGATATATCAGCACTTCAGAAGCTGTGTGGCGGATCTTAAGTTTCAACATTCATGAAAGATATCCACCTGTGACTCATCTGGATGTTCATCTTGAAGGCGGTCAACGTATATATTTCAACACCGAAAATTTTATGGAACGATTAGAGAACCCTAGACAAACAACTTTATTAGCATTCTTTCGACTTTGCCAAACTGATGATTTTGCAAAATCTCTTTTGTATGAGGAAGTACCAACGTATTATACCTACGATAAGCAACGAGGTGTCTTTAATCGTAGACGCCGTGGCAGGCCTGTAGATGTCGAGTCAGGTATTTTCAAAGAACATGTTCTTGGTAGAGTGAATACCATTCATCCTAACAACGCTGAGTGTTTCTATTTGCGATTATTATTACATACAGTGCTAGGACCAACATCATTTATAGATTTGAGAAAAGTTGACGATGTTATTTATCCAACTTATCATGCAGCTTGCCAAGCGCGTCGTTTGCTTGAAAATGATCAGCATTGGGATGACGCTTTAGCAGAATCCTGTATTAGTGATAATCCACGACGGTTACGCCATTTATTTGTAACATTACTCACATTTTGTAATTTGTCAGATGCTGTAAAATTATGGGAAAAATATAAAAAAAATTGCAGAAGACTTTCTTCGGAATATATCTCACAATGACGAAGGCGCAACTAAAGATAATTTCCGTGATCTTGCCATAAATCTGTGCTTATTAGCTCTTCAGGAATACTTAACAGCAGTAGGCGGTAAATCACTCTGTGAATATGGTTTGCCAACACTAACCTCAGTCGGAGAGGTTACCAATAGGGAATATTCTGCAGAGATTGGTTACAACTCAATGGAACTGCTGACAACATTAGAAAACGGTGTCCCAATGATGACTGCAGAACAACGTTCAGTCTATGATCGCGTGTGCGAGAGTGTTCAGAATAATTTGGGAACCATATGGTTTTTCGATGCACCTGGAGGAACTGGGAAAACTTTTTTGACTAAATAAATATTAGCTTATGTTCGAAATCAGCGTAAAATTGCTCTAGCCATGGCTTCATCAGGTATAGCTGTAACATTGCTACCAGGAGGTAAAACTGCTCACACTATGTTTAAAATACCAATTGATTTAGATCGCACGGAAAGTCCAACCTGTAGTATTTCAAGAAATAGCGACAAAGCTAAGGTATAACGTGAGTGTAATTTAATCATATGGGATGAATGTACGATGGCCCACCTAAGAGGAGTAGAAGCGGTAGACAGAACTTTAAGGGATATAAGACAAAATGATCGAACAATGGGCGGTATCACGGTTTTATTTTGTGATGATTTCCGACAATCCTTACCGGTAATACCACGAGGAACCCGAGATGATGAGGTAAGGGCTTGCCTAAGAAGCTTTTATTTGTGGCGTGATATACAATCGGTACATTTGACTATAAACATGCGAGTGAGAACTGGAGATAACCCAGATGATCGTCAATTTTCTGATAAATTATTAAAGATTGGGGAAGGTATCCACCAAGAAAAACTTATTCTGACGCCTGAGTTATGTTGTATAGTGCAATCCCAACCACATCTTATATCGTCGGTTTACGGTGACGTAACAATTATATTAAAGAGGGACAACTTTTGGCTATGCGAAAGATCCATTTTAACTCCTCGCAATGACCAGGCATCTGAGATTATTAACAAAATACTATCGAATATACAGGGGGAAAGCAAAGTTTATAGTTCAATAAATAGAATGGTCGATGAACAAGAAGTCACAAATTACCCGATAGAATTTTTAAATTCTTTAAATATGCCCGGACTTCCTTCTCATGAAGTTTGTTTAAAAATTGGCATGTCGATTATTCTGCTCCGAAATTTAAGACCACCACAACTTTACAATGGAACTCGGCTAAAAGTAACCCAGTTGCAACAAAATATAATCGAGGCTCAAATTTTAACAGGTTGCGCTGCAGGAGAAACCATCTTTAGTCCTAGAATTCCCATAATACCAAATAATTTTCCATTCCAATTTAAAAGAACGCAATTCCCAGTATCATTGTGTTATGCAATGATAATTAATAAGGCTCAAGGGCAGACTTCTCGTGTTGCTGGAGTAGATCTCGGTGTCAGTTGTTTCTCGCATGGTCAGCTGTACGTCGCTCTTTCCTGGGTAAGCAGTTCTAGAAATCTTTATGTTCTCGTGCCGGACGGGTCAACTTTCAACATAGTTTACCCGGAAGCATTGCGCTGAATTATGTTTGTTCTATAAGTACTTAAGCCTCATGTGAACGTGATGTAAACAATATTACCAATATATTAACTTAATAACACTCAAGGAGTTACACTCCATCCAAAGCCCAGCGACACTATATCATATATAGGAATGACGTCATAGCAAAAGTTGTTTAGTCTGATGGGTATTTCCTGTTGACTTACAAAAATGAAAGATCTAGAACGTCTCGAATCGTCTCGCGAATCACGTTGTTTTCCCGTCCCCGGGCTCTTAGAATTCAACATCAGACATTTCAGATCTTCGATTTTGACGACCCCGTTGTCGCTGGCATAAGCAACAGGATCTGCGTACAAAGTCGCGGGCAGAAGCTAGTCTATAATAATCCTTTTTATACAATCTCTGTTTAATAAAAAAATTAATTTTGGCGGAAGTCAGATTTTGTATATTTTCTGGGATTTTGTTGTAAAAGCATATGTATATATCGCCTCAAGAGTAAATTACTGACTCTGTGGTGTCGATATAAATGTAAAATTTAATAAGAGTAAAGTAACGTCTCATGGTTGAACACAAGCATTTTATCTCATTTTGGAAAGGTTTTCGTATTTTTTGTATGAAACAGAATCAATCAACAGAACAATCAACCTGATGATACACTTACCATACTTAGCCACTGCTACTACGGCCCATGAACACCTGCAACCAATTTCAAACAAACAATGCTACAGATACGTTGTCACCTCTGAGGACTAAGGTTGTATATTTCACAGCCTATAAATGTGCTGGCATTTTGACACTACAACCGGAACACTACAGTGCGCGTAATTCTGCTTGGGAATAGAAATTGGTAGAGATTACAGTATAACCTAGTAAAGTCTGCAGACTCACATGTGTTTAAAATATTTTTATTTTCTCTGTTCCACATAGTTCTAATGATCACAAGTCGATCGACACCAAAATGACAGTAAAAGATTATTTTTTATAAAACTGAGGTGACAAGAGAACTTACAGTATACCTTATGGTAACCATTTATACTGCAGTACACGGACACCTGCAACCAACTAAAAACAAAGATGTCTTATTACAGGTTGTGATGCATTCCATCTGTAGCCTCCTTTGTTTTGAAGTTGATTACAGGTGTCCATGGTTTGCAATAGCCATTAACTATCGGATAGACTGCAAGTTCCTGTGTCACTTTAGCTTAATAAATTAAAAACAATTAATTAAATAATTTTACAAAGTAGTGTAAACAGTACTAATGTTGGCACTCCTTCAATGATTGGCACTTCACTATTTTAATCTGAATATTAAGAATGTTTTCTTTTTTCTATATCACAGCTACACAGATATTGCCAAGATATATAATACTTATACTAACAATACACATTTATACTTAAAGCGTCAACTGTTTTCCTATAAGGGCTGTTTTAAAAATGTGTGCGAACAAATCCGTTAAAATTTAACAAAAAGTTAATGTTTTGTGGCTAGATTTTGAGAAAAAATGTGATTTTTAGGTTAGTTTATATGCAAGTTTCTGTCTATTTTTATTACTTTACATCATTAAAGCATATTAAACGTTATTTTATCGTTTTGAAATAGAAGCATTGTTTTTTTTAATTGTGCCAACGACTATACTTTACTTTGTTTGACTACATAACCATTGGCATATATGTTAATCACTATACTTTCTTTTATTGTCCAAAATCTATTCTTGACACTGCCAATGACTATATCCTTTGAGTAGTGCCAATGATTATGACTGACCTTTTTCATATATTGAATTGATGAAGAATACCGCTATTAGACCGCTAAGAGCGGGCGCTTTAGAAAAATAACTGACGCACTAACATTTAACATTCCTCGCGCGAATTTACAGATTCCACTAAATAAGTAAAGTCAAAAAAATGGCACAGTTTTTTAAAAGCTGTCATAAAAATGTCAATGATGTGAGGTTTTTGAATAAATACCCAATACATACTAAACCGTTTTATAGATGGAGAATAACGTCTATGAGTTGGATAATGCCTAATCGAAGTCTTGCATCACTGTTCTTTGGAGTAGATGGTAAAACCTATTATTTTCCTCCTATAGAAAATATGATCAGACGTTCAAAAGTTAGTGCCAAGAGAGAGGGTTATTTACTATCTTAAATACGGCGCAACTTTGCCCAAGTCTCGCCATAATACTTATAACCCTTAAGCTGAATGCAAGGCGACTATTGCAGCCAGTTGATATCACTGCATTTCGGCCCACCAAAAATATGTGGCGTAAGCCTGTCTTTGAATGACGGACAAACAATTTGACAAAAAGGTTACTAAAATAGATGCGGGCCTATATTAGTAAGACTTACCGTATTGAAATAAATCTACATTATGAAATGGTTTTGAGACATGTGGGTTGTGCCCATTTAGTCCAGACAAAGTGGATTAAACAAAGTGTCCGATGCCCTCGAAATCACAGCAAGTCAATATAGATGATCACCGTTCCGTGCTATCACACCGAATTACCAAATATTTTAAGAATAACGACTAATAACGACTGAATCAGAAATAGCTGTATCAAATTTGCCTTGTATCCTTTCACTTAATAATGGTTTATCAGTACCAGAGCATATACAACCTGCAGAGATTATTGTTGAGTATCAGAAAGAAAACTAACCCTTATGTTTTTCATCAACTAGGCAGCAAATTTAGAATTTGTTGCAGGTAATTTTTTAATCCAATTAAAAATATACATTTTTATATTTAAATTTTTACTTTAATGCTCTTATAGAACGTAACAGTCTGAATTTAAAATAGTATTCCATTTTCGTATCTAAAATTATGATCTGATGCATGATACAGAAAATCAAACTTTTGCTGCCGGCTGTTTTTTTTTATATTTTAACTATTCGTGTCATAAGCACAGGCATTGAAGCTGATATCAAAATTTTGAAAATGCACTTTAAAATAACTTTTATATTTTCTATTACAACAAACATGTTTATTTCATTTTTGTGCAAATGTAGTGGCATATACATTTGTATGAATACAATTATATACATAATGTAATTTATCTTTTAATGTACTTAACTAAAAGTTGCAATTACTTCCAGATTGTTTGGTCGAAATTGTAAAATAAAATTAAGTATAATTTTGTTGTAGCTATACTCGCGCGTTTGTCTGTGAGAACGGCAAAACACATTTTCGTAATTATTTTTATGTACGAAAATCCTTGGAAGTTGATTTCCTTGCTAGCTGCCGGATTTGTTGCTAACTTCATTTTAGTGTACACACGTGTTGTAGCATTTGGCACCAATCGGTGCGTGAGACTGACGCGAGTATAGGTGCTACTTTTTGTGTAGGTATTAATGTAATATATTTAGTGCATATAAATGCACTATGCTATATTTTAAAAACTTTGAATACTTATTGACGTATTTATAGTTAAATGTATGTAATATACATATTACGGCCTACAGCTGCCCCTGCAAAGGTAGTCTTGTCTGGGGCCCATAGCAGCTACCTCGACGGGCAGACACAGGTCGGACCCAATGGCCATATGGAAAAATTACCTATAATACTAAGCTATGTGGGAGAAGGCTAGGGAAATATAGTACGTACCTGTTTCCGACTCTTAGATCGCCCCAAGGCTCGGTCAGGCCGTAAGTGAGTGTAAGGTGAATGGCAAGTAGTGTTTAGTGATGTGTAAATGTCTGAGACCTGGACAAGTTAAGGTGACCAGCAGCGGCCGAAATCCAGGCTGCCACGCAATGCTGCATCGCTCCAGCAGGCTCCACCGCTGGACCATTTCTTTCTTCATTGTCACTATTTGCTTCATTATACATTTAACTAAATTAAACTCGCATAATTCCACATTCGTCGTAGAATCGAACACGTGATACACGACACAGTAAGGACAGTAGTTAAAAATTCGACATTCAATGTCCCGGATTCACTTATCACAAAATTATAAATAGGGAACTAACGCGATCTCTTAATAAGTCACACGGTTCAGTGTTAAACACAACTAAGTTCCTTCATTCGACACCAAAACACCACGTCGCGAAAAGAATTCAAAATACGCCTCGTTGACACGTAAACTAACAAACCAACCAACACACAAAAAAGGGCACTTAACGCGACGGCACAATTATAATGATTTCCAGACAATCAACGAGGAGACGCTCTCGACCAAGGAATGCGCGGTTCTAATCCTAGACCGTATATCTACTCGACGCATGCGTGCACAATTCCGCATCACCCGAACAAGTTAAATATTGCAAAATTCACATAACCACGCAGCCAAGTAACACGCACTATATCTAACTATCTGGACCCTACACGGTCGCGTGAACTTCGGCCACGATAATCGATTCACCGCATAGCTGCCAGCGAGCTACTCGTTTCTTCGCCCACGCGTCGAGCCAATGCAAGCCGCACACGGCCGCCCCACCTGGCGGCGTTTTTTTCACCCACATACCATCGGGTGACGCGCCAGCTCGAACGCAATTGGATGGCGTTCAAAAATGACCAAATTTGGGCATAAACTATACATACATATTACTTTACATAAGTCATATCATATGTTGCTCTATATTATGTTTTCATCGATTTTTTATTCTTTTTAGATTATACTTCATATCAAAATGGACAATGATCGAATCGGATTGCTGCTGGAGGAATCAAGTTCTGGTTCTAGCTATGAAGACGAAAATGACAGAGATGCAGAAGACTATGTGGAGGTACAAGAAGAGACATAGGACACCAAGCAATAGAACGACAATAAATAATATGAGGTGGAAGGTAGTGAAAGTTCCCGCGATTTTTACTTAGGAAACGATGGACAGACAGAGTGAAATAAATCTCCTGCCTTAAACCCAACCAGGCGACATGCTAGAAACATAGTTACTCAACTTCCAGGCGCTAGAGGTGAAGCCAGAAATTTGAAGGAACCAGGTGAGCTATGGAAGCTTTTTTCTCGGAGGGATCTATAAATCTGATCGTAAAGTTCATTAATGATCAAATTAATCGATTGAAACCTAATTTCATAAGAGAAAAAGACTGTTCCAATACAGATAACATTGAAATTGAAGCAAGAATAATTTTTTTAGGTCTTTTACTGTTTGCTGGATTCAGAAGAAACGGTCAACTAAATGCTAAAGATTTTTTTTAAACGGACGGGTCATCCCCGGAGATATTTTAATTGACTATGAGCTTTAGCAAGTTCTATTTATTGATGCGTTGTCTGAAATTTGACAAGAAAGATACGTGAGAAGAGAGAATTAATCTGGATAAACTGGCACCTATTAGAGAGTTGTTTAATGAAGTTGTAAGAGCGTTCGAAAAGTATTACAGTGTGTCTCAGTATGTTACAATTGACCAAAAATTAGAGGGTTTTTGAGGACGTTGTAGCTTTCGCCAGCACATTCCATCGAAACCCAACAAATATGGAATAAAAATTTATGCGTTGACAGATGCCAAAATATTTTATACCCATACCATGGAAGTTTACATTGGAAGGCAACCAAACGGTCCGTATCAATTTGACAACTCCGCTATGGCTTGGGTTTTGCGATTGAGTAAAAGTATTTACAATTCTGGGCGTAATATCACATGTAATAACTTCTTCACTAGTATTCCATTGCTAAATAAGCTTGAGTCTCACCACAAATTGACAGTTAATGGGACGATTCGTCAAAAAAAAAGGGAAAACCTGAACAATTCACGGAAATACGAGGAAGAGCCGAAAAGTCCAGTTTATTCGGGCACCGAGGCAATTGCACTCTTGTCCTTATCCTATGTACCGAAAAAAGGTAAAAATGTTCTTCTTGTATCCAGCATGCTTGATGATGCATAGATCAATGAAGATACAGATAAACCGGAAATGATAATGGACTACAATAGAACCAAAGGTGGAGTTGATAACGTGGACAAAATGTGTGAGACTTACAACGTTGCACGTGGTACAAATAGATGGCCAATGGTGGTATTTTATAGCCTTATGAATAGCGGTTATAAATACGCTTATAATATACCTGCACAACAACCCTACCAAGAATATTAGCCGTAGGATCTTTCTTGAAACCTTAGTATACGATCTGATCAATCCGCAACTTAGAAGTCGGGCTCTCACTACCTTGCCAAGAACCATAAAGCTCAGGCTAGCTCGCCGAAATATGTAAATTAGATAGACTCGGGTCTTCAGCAACATCTAACAATAATAAAATTGGTCGTTGTGGATACTGCTCATCAAAAAAAACCGCAAGACACGTCACAACTGTGCCACCTGCAAAAAATACTTTTGTTTGGAACATGCTGTAACCGTATGCTCTGATTGTTATGGTGAGGGTCAAAACTAAGCCAAATATAGATAAATGTGTGCTTTAATATGTTGTTTATTAATGTTTAGAAGTTTATTTTGTTTTTATAAAGAAGTACCGATTTTATTTTTGTTTACCTAATACTAAGAAAAAAAAATCTCAAATTCGAAGACTGATTTGTGATAGACTGAAGTTCAGTAAAATAGTTAATAAATTAAGTATTATTCATACTACTTTGTTTGTTTTTTTTGATAATAATATTTTTTGGGCTTCATAGTAAAAAAATATTTTATAGGGGTACGAACCATCAGTCTGTGAGACCGTGCGCGAGTATAGGTGTTACAAAAATTGGCGCGAGTATAGGAAGGTTAAGATGAAAAACACTACAATTTCCATTTATATATGCTTTATTTGCACAAAATCTAACATAAGGCCATAAGGCATTTTTTCTAGTTCCAGGTCAAACAGAAAACATAATATTTAATACCTTTATAATAAGACTGCCTTTAAAAGATTGGTTCGTGAACACTTTATGAAGATATCAGATGGTGGTTAGTATGGTCCATTTGGTTATCATTGTTGTATTTTTATTTATAGGCTTATGTTATATATAATGTGTGTGTATTGTTTATTTTTATATATATAATATTAACTCTATTTTTTTGATTTTCAGTAGATTTGTTTTTATTTACCACAATGTTTATTTTATTCTTGGCACATATCACATTATTTTCCACAAGTCCTGGGTTGATTTGGAGAGAATGCCAAAAGGCATTTAAGTCCGCCCTTTGTTATCCTTTTTATTAAGGGCTACAATAAAGTGCAAAAAATAAATAAATACAGAACTTCGTTAATCAACATTGTCATATGCAACCCAACGTATAGTTTTTTTTTAAATCTAAATCTTAAGGTCTTAATTTTAATTGATATGTGGGAATTAGAAAACAAAGTGGGCCCTGTGTATCTTGTCCAAGACATCATAAATGGTGATTGAATAAATGCAGCTGAGAACTAAAACGGGCTGATAAATATAGAGAATAAAAATCCTAATACAAGTAAGCAAGCAATTGGAGTAAAAACGTATGAATATCATATATTTTTTTTTATCAGCTGCAGTTAAATCATGCTTGTAGAACGAATGGGTTGGCTCGCCGGGGAAGGACGTCACCCTCACAGAGCACCAGGTTAAAAAAAATGCTTAATGAAATAAATCACCAAACCAAAACAGAGTAAGTATTTCGTATGGCGAGTGTAGATACCCTTTGTACTGAAAACGAAGTATTTTATCTTAGATGTCAGAGGTTACAAAGCATCAGCATTTTGATTCTTAATTGGGCTTCAACATCGACTTACTATCTGGTTGACTGTGTCATCGTTTGTCACCCTTTTTATATAAAAAATAAAAATAAAATAAAACAATTTAAACGGATTCCAAACGAGTTAAGCTCGAGTCCGTATAATAGGAAAGTAACGTTCGCTACTGTAACCGCGAGGCTTAAGAACGCTTTATATCTCAGTCCAAGGGAAGTACAACGTTATTTGGACGTTGAGTATCCGCACAAAACTCGTCGAATAAAAAAGCAATACGCTCTAAAAGCTCTTCCTTTGCTTGCAGGTAACTGGTCTTTTATGTTGTTAGTTGCTTCCATTTTAAGGGTTTATTTCTTTTGGAAAACTTGCGAGAATTCTTTAGGTACGTTATTTAGTAGTTGCTTAATCTGTGGTTTTTAGCACAAATTCGCTAAATCTGATATTTTTATAACAATAAATCTTTCTCTATTCGATAAATATCAATGAATATATTTTTACCCGACTGTCCCAGAAGGAGGGTAATGATTTTCGAGTGTATATATGTCTATCTCTTTGGCACTATCTGTAGCCTAAGCGGCTTGACGGATTATAAAATATTAAAGGGTGTCATTAGAATCGTTTTAGTTGTGGAAGTGCTGTGGCTTATCGATCAATATTACCGTATCCATACTGGATTTAAAATCAAAACACAGTTTCATTGTTATTCTTCAGAGTTGCTCGCGGAACTATACGCTGGCGAATGAGAAACGAATTCTGTGTGAGAGTGGTCTCTCCGCGGTCGACCAAACCCATTCGTACTGCAGTTGCAAGTATGATGCTTGTAGCAGTCATCACCCTCCAAAGTGGATGATCAACACCGAAAATGATATACACTAAGGTCCTCTCAAAGTACAGAAACATTGGTATATTATAATTGCACGGAACACGTTTGTAATTTTAGTGTAACTTCATGTATTTCTTGTTTCGGAAGTGGAGTAAGGGGTAGTAAATCCAAATAATTCAAGCTCATGAGCCGAATTGTACAATATAATTGTGTAACAGAAAGTGTGGTTGCAGCAAATAGTCCTGTGTATAGATAATAATAAATTTAATAAAAGAATTTTGCGAAAATTTGTCAGCAACGGAAGTTACACCACAAACAAGAAAATGTTAGAACTATATAATATCTATTTCTTATTTATCTATTCTATATTATTTTCTTATATATACATTGACAAAACAAAGATCATGTTTAATGTCCATTTCACACCTATGCCGCTACTTGTTGGGAGCACTAAGCTCGAAGTTGTTAACGAGTATGTACCTGGGACAAATAGTCCGACTAGGTAAGTCCAACTTCGACCAAAAGGTCAATCGACGGATTCAACTCGGTTGGGCAGCGTTCGGGAAATTACGGCACATCTTCTAGTCAGGTATACCCTAAACCTTGAAAACGAGACTGTACAACCAGTGCGTGTTGCCAGTGATGATCTATGGAACTGAGACGTGGTCCTTCACTGCTGGCCGTATGAGGAAGCTCAAAGTCGCTCACCGAGCTATGGAGAGGGCTATGCTCGGAGTTTCTCTGCGTGATAAACTTAGAAATGGGGATATCCGCAATAGAAACAGAGTGACCGACATAGCCCAAAGGATTAGTAAGCTGAAGTGGCAAAGGCTCAGAACTTTTTTCTAGGTGAACTGATTTTATGATTGTTTTTTTTTTATTTTAAGCTGCATTTTATATGGTCCCATATAAATTGTATTAAGATATGACTAGTAGTTTTTAAGTTTTCCTTAATAATGCGTATTTATTGACTCCGACTACATTGTTCATGTTCTTATTTTATTTATATTGAAGTTGGATGTACAAAGTTTTTAATTTTATAACTTGCTTACTGCGTTTTCTGGAAGGAAAGTCACATGCGCACATACAAAAAAGAAAATTAAGTCGAATTGAAAACCTCCGTCTTTTTCAGTCTGTTAAAATAATACTAATATTAACAAATCAGTAAATAATATTACTACAGTTATAAGTTTGTGACTTCTTGAATTATCTGAGAGATACACCCAGCTCTTTATAGAGACACAACTAGCTTTTATAAGTTTTGTTGTCTCTCGTACGGAGTTTATTGTGTAAGAAAACTTACGCAATATTGTCGAGATAAATGTTTAAAATACTCGTATTTGTACAGAGTGTTTGGACTGCCGTCTTCAGTGACTCGAAATATTTTGGACTCTTAACAAATCGGATAATAGTGATTACAAGAGTTACATAATAAATAGATCTTAGAGTGGAAGCCGTGTAGTGGCGGTCAAGAATATTCACTACCCCATATCATATGACATATGACACCCGTGGGTGTCGTAAAAGGCGACAAAGGGAAACAGGCAGGAGATGGGCAGCAGCATCTTCCTGATAATAGCCAAAATAACAATAAAAAAACTGCGGTTGCCAACCCGCTCGCCAAGCGTGGCAACTATGGCAAATACGCCCCAATTATTAAAGCCACAAACAGACGGCCTCCAGTCCCCGGCGGCCCCGCTATTCCTGGCTACGGTGGCGACCATGGTAACGGCGGGGCAGGGGGTGCTAAGAATCTCCGGTGGAGGTTCGGTTGCCACCTTAGACGACTCGACCTGGCAACGTACAACGCACGCACCCTGAGGACTGACGAGAAGATCGTGGAGCTGGAAGAAGAGATAGACAAGTTGCGCTGGCATAATATAGGATTATCCGAAGTCCGAAGAGAGGGGGAGGACACGGTAATCCTCGAATCCGGCAACTTGCTCTATCACCGGGAGGACGACCATCTGTCCCAAGGAGGTGTCGGATTTATCGTCCACAAGTCTCTCGTTAACAACGTTGTAAAGATTGAGAGTGTGTCGACGAGGGTTGCGTACCTTATACTCAGAATCACCAAACGGTATTCGCTGAAGGTCATACAGGTTTACGCACCAACCTCGGCACACCCCAATGATGAGGTGGAGGAAATGTATGAGGATATCTCTACAGCCATGCATTCCTCCAAAACCCAATATACGGTGTTAATGGGAGACTTCAATGCAAAACTAGGCACAAGAGAGAACGGTGAGCTGAAAGTAGGGAAATTTGTAATAGGGCAACGGAACCCAAGGGGGCACCAGCTGGCCGACTTCATGGAGAAAGAGGGACTCTTTATGATGAACTCTTTCTTCCAGAAGCTGCCCCACGGGAAGTGGACCTGGACGAGCCCCGACGGTTCGCCAAACAATGAGATTGACTTCATTATGACGACCATACGACAACTGTTCAGTGATGTCTCCGTGATCGCGAGGTTGAAAACAGGTAGCGATCACCGAATGGTTAGAGGCACACTGAACCTAAACGTTAAGTTGGAGAGGTCTCGTCTAATGAAGTCAACGCTCCGTCCCCCTCGTGCTCTGTTCCAAAGTCCCGAAACCTTTTAGCTCGAGTTACAAAACCGTATTCAGTACCTAGAAGACTGCAATGAAGTGGACGATATGAATGACAAGCTCGTGGAAACTGTCCATGCGGTCGGAGCTAAGTTCTGCAAGACCCGCCGCAGAAGAACACAAAAACTCTCCGATCACACTCTTAATCTCATGGCTGTTAGACGGGAGATGAAGCTACATTCTTTAACAGACTTGACAGCATACAGACATCTGAACAGACAGATCTCCAAATGCATGCGGCGGGACTTACGCAACTTCAATACTGCTCGTATTGAAGAAGCGATCGAGCGGAACCAAGGCTCCAAAGTCTTTGCCAGAGATCTGTCTGCAAGAAAGAGCCAAATGTCAAAGCTGAAGACAGAATGTGGCAGCATCGTTTCCGGGACACCTGAGATTTTGAGTGAGATTGAGAGGTTCTATGGGCAGCTGTACACGTCATCGTTGGAGCCATACGCAAGTGTGAGTAACGATCCAAGAGCGAGTCTCATCCGACACTATTCCGAAGATATCCCGGACGTCAGTCTGAGCGAGATTAGAGCTCTCCAGCACCTTAAAATCGGTAAGGCCCCAGCCGAGGATGGAATTACAGCGGAGCTTCTGAAAGCGGGTGGAAGACCGGTACTTGAAGTCCTTCAGAAGCTCTTTAATTTCGTCTTCCATGGTGGCATTACACCGGAGGCGTGGAGCAGAAGTGTGGTGGCCTTGTTCTTCAAGAAAGGTGACAACGCTCTCTTGAAGAATTACAGACCGATTTCCCTTCTGAGCCGCGTCTACGTGCTGTTTTAGAGAGTCATTACGAATCGTCTGGACGAAAGACTTGACGACTTCCAGCCTCCCGAACAAGCCGGTTTCCGAAAGGGCTTTAGCACCATAGACCTCATATATACCCTTCGGCAAATTGTACAGAAGTCCGAAGAGTACAATTTGCCACTATGTCTGGCGTATGTGGACTATGAGCAAGCCTTTGAATCTGTCAAAATTTGCGCGGTGCTGCAGTTCCTACAGCGGAGTTGAAGCACTAAGCTCGAAGTTGTTGACGAGTATGTTTACCTGGGACAAATAGTCCGACTAGGTAAGTCCAACTTCGACCGAGAGGTCAATCGACGGATTCAACTCGGCTGGGCAGCGTTCGAGAAGCTACGACACATTTTCTCGTCAGACATACCTCAAAACCTTAAAACGAAATTGTACAACCAGTGCGTGTTGCTAGTGATGACTTACGGAACTGAGACGTGGTCGTTCACAGCTGGCCGTATGAGGAAGCTCAAGGTCGCTCAGCGAGCGCTATGCTCGGAGTTTCTCTGCGTGATAAACTTAGAAATGAGGATATCCGCAGTAGAACTAGAGTAACCGACATAGCTCAACGGATTAGTAAGCTGAAGTGGCAGTGGGCCGGCCATATAGCTCGAAGAACCGACAACCGGTGGGGAAGAAAGGTTCTCGAGTGGCAGCCTCGTACCGGTAGGCGAAGTGTAGGGCGACCCCCCACGAGATGGAGTGACGACCTGGTAAGGTATGCAGGAAGTCGATGGATGCAGGTGGCTCATGACCATGCTTTGTGGCATTCCTTGGGGGAGGCCTATGTTCAGCAGTGGACTTATGAAAGGCTGTAATGAATGAAGAGTGGAAGCATGAATTGTTGGGCTGTGCAATTGTGAGGAGCTATGGTGACGACTATGAGGATGATGATTATGAAAAGTAATTATCTATTGAATAGTATGTGCATACAGTACAAAAATATGTAGAATATACCTATTTTTGTCATACAACTCACGTTGAGTATTGACTTTTTATAGCACGCCTATGGCCATGGCCCATGGCTCTGTCGTCACGCCACAAGCGAAACATATCGAAGCCTAAATCAATATGTTGGGTATGACCGGGATTCGAATTCCGGCTTATTTCTAAAAAAATCAATTATTGACTTTTTCCGTCAAGAAATTTACAGTAGCTGCCCGAAGTCAGGAATTTGGCGGTGACACCCCCGTGCCTCGGCAAGCACGTAATGTCGTGGGTCCTGCGCCTAATCTCTCGCCAGTCGTTTTCATTTACCGTCCCATCGGACAAGGAGAATGAGGCAATGGATAGTGCGCCTACACTTGGGCGCTTTAATTCTTCCTGCGCCGAAGGCTAGTCTTCATTGAGGCTGGCTGCCGTGACCGAAATTCGGCCTGGAGGACATTATACATTATTATAATGTTCAAAGTAGTGTTCAAAGTAGTGTTTTCTACTTACTTATAAGCCGACAGATAGAGAATGACTTAAAATCGCCGTTCGTACATTTTTGTGCGAGGAACTCTTAATAAATAAATAAATCAGGCGTTACTTCGCGGGAATCCATTAATTTCGGATATATTTCGTAGCTTCCGATCAATGACGTAATACCATCTCTTTTATAACAGACTAGCTATTCCCGCGACTTCGCCCGCGTGTAATTAGGGTTTTAATTTTTTTGCGCGTAATTTAACTTATTGTTTTATGTCAAATTATGCAGAAATTTAAATTATATCTTAGTTTGTTTTCCTGTTGCCACCCCTTTATGTAAGGCAATGTAACAACTGATTTCTTATATTTACGCGAACACTACACATTTTTAAATAAAACTAAATTTACAGATTTTATCGCGTATATTAACTTATTTTTATATTCCCGACGTTTCGGGTGCTTTCCAGCACTCGTGGTCACGGGGGAATGAGTTGTTTGACGTCCTGCTGTCATAGTTAGCCCGGCTACCTTCAGTTTTTTTATATTAATTTTTGGTTCGATTTACGCAGAATGAACTTACAGTATCTTGAAGTCTAGCAGTGGTATACTTGGGTTTGGATTTGATTTTATTAATTATGGGATCCAAAAGCAGATGGCAGCACCCATCCATCTTCTCTATTGAAATTAGGATGTTTTTTAATTTCAATAGCCTCGCGAATCATCCTTGGGAGGAATCGGTGTTCTTTTGCGAGGATTTGTGGTCTATCAAATCTAATGTAATGGCGGGGACGATCTTGAATATGTTCACAAACTGCAGACTTCCTGATACGTCGGTGCTTCACGTCAGCTATATGTTCTTTAACGCGGGTTTTAATAGATCTTTTTGTTTGTCCTATGTACGAGAGACCACATTCACAATCCAGCTTGTACACTCCTGCATCTTGTAGAGGGATATGACACTTAACGGATGGTAAAAATTGACCAATCTTCTTCAGCGGCTTGAAGTACGTATTAATGGAAGCTCGCTTCAAGATGTAGCCAACCTTGTCTGTGACTCCTCTGACATAGGGTAGTACAGCAGGCACACGCTCGACTATGGCTGGCTTCACTCGGTCACTGTGACGTAGGCGCGGGACCCGAAGCTTGTTGTCTTGCAGTACTTGCTCGACGTGCTGAAGCTCGGCGGCCAGATGTTTTCTGTCACAAATCCCTAGTGCTCTCTGAAACAAAGATTTTCCCACGGTAGCTAACTGTGAAGGATGATGGTGAGATTCACCATTTAAATATCGGTTGGTATGGGTATTTTTTCTGTACACAGTATGACCAATAGTGTTATCAGGATTTCGGATGACTAAAACATCTAGAAAAGCTAAAGTATTGTTTGCCTCTAACTCCATTGTGAATTGTATTTTAGGTTTTATGGCATTAAGGTGGTTTAAAAATGCAGTTACTTTGTCAGATGGTAAAATTATGAAAGTATCGTCTACGTACCGCTTGTAGAATCTTGGATTTAAAGGAGCAGTAAGAAGGGCTTTCTCCTCACAGTCCTCCATGAATATGTCGGTGACTACGGGAGATATAGGTGAGCCCATTGCCACTCCGTCTACTTGCATGTAGAACTCTTCTTTCTACAATAAATAGCCAGATGTGAGGCAGTGTTTGAGTAATATTGCATATTCTGTAGGCATGTTGTTATCTTCTAGCTTTCTAGTAACAATTGAGATGCAGTCTTCAATAGGTAGGCATGTGAATAGTGACTGAACATCAAAACTGACGGTCAACGGTTGTTGCGTTTCGTTTCTACGTTGACATGGATGTTTGGCATTTGATTTGATAGTTAATTTTTGGTATTTTTTTTCCAAAAATTAACTATCAAATCAAATGCCAAACATCCATGTCAACGCAGAAACGAAACGCAACAACCGTTGACCATAGACGCAAACAATAAACAACGCACGGTCTATAATTTGTCAAAAGAAACACTGGACGAACCTACAATAAAAGTATTGTCGAAAGGCTTAAATTTTGCTATAATGCCGCAAAAAATCCCGTACGAGGAAATTATCTGTAGTGTTGAGGATTGTCTGTTTAAGAATAATATCGGTAAAGAGGATTTAGAGGCTATACGTCAAGACATTTCGTCCTTGTTACGTCGAAGTTCAGCGCCGAAACTAAATCTTCCCAAAGACGAATTTAAAGCGTTGTACAACTTACGCAACAGACCCGAGCTCACGATTCTCCGCGCGGATAAAGGAAATGCTACGGTAATAATGGACACGTCAGAGTATAATTTCAAAATACAACAACTTTTATCGGACGTAAGTACATACAAAAAGGTCAAAATAGACCCTACAACTAATACACTCAAAACAACTACTGATTTAATAAAGAAATACTCCGAAAAATTAGATCTTGACGTGAATTCGACAATACCATCATGTGCCAAACCACCGAGGTTGTATGGGTTACCGAAAATACACAAACCAAACGCTCCACTACGTCCTATAGTAAGCCAGATCGATTCACCAACTTATAAGTTGGCTCAACACTTGGCAAAAATACTGTCACCACTAAGAGGATATACCAGAGCACACACAAAGGATTCATACCATTTTGTTAGTGAGATTAAAGACCTACATCTCGCTGACAATGAAACTATGGTCAGTTTTGATGTTCAGTCACTATTCACATGCCTACCTATTGAAGACTGCATCTCAATTGTTACTAGAAAGCTAGAAGATAACAACATGCCTACAGAATATGCAGTATTACTCAAACACTACCTCATATCTGGCTATTTATTGTGGAAAGAAGAGTTCTACATGCAAGTAGACGGAGTGGCAATGGGCTCACCTGTATCTCCCGTAGTCGCCGACATATTCATGGAGGACTTTGAGGAGAAAGCCCTTCTTACTGCTCCTTTAAATCCAAGATTCTACAAGCGGTACGTAGACGATACTTTCATAATTTTACCATCTGACAAAGTAACTGCATTTTTAAACCACCTTAATGCCATAAAACCTAAAATACAATTCACAATGGAGTTAGAGGCAAACAATACTTTAGCTTTTCTAGATGTTTTAGTCATCCGAAATCCTGATAACACTATTGGTCATACTGTGTACAGAAAAAATACCCATACCGACCGATATTTAAATGGTGAATCTCACCATCATCCTTCACAGTTAGCTACCGTGGGAAAATCTTTGTTTCAGAGAGCACGAGGGATCTGTGACAAAAAACATCTGGCCGCCGAGCTTCAGCACGTCGAGCAAGTACTGCAAGACAACAAGCTTCGGGTCCCGCGCCTACGTCACAGTGACCGAGTGAAGCCAGCCATAGTCGAGCGTGTGCCTGCTGTACTACCCTATGTCAGAGGAGTCACAGACAAGGTTGGCTACATCTTGAAGCGAGCTTCCATTAATACGTACTTCAAGCCGCTGAAGAAGATTGGTCAATTTTTACCATCCGTCAAGTGTCATATCCCTCTACAAGATGCAGGAGTGTACAAGCTGGATTGTGAATGTGGTCTCTCGTACATAGGACAAACAAAAAGATCTAGTAAAACCCGCGTTAAAGAACATATAGCTGACGTGAAGCACCGACGTATCGGGAAGTCTGCAGTTTGTGAACATGTTCAAGATCGTCCCCGCCATTACATTAGATTTGATAGACCACAAATCCTCGCAAAAGAACACCGATTCCTCCCAAGGATGATTCGCGAGGCTATTGAAATTAAAAAAACATCCTAATTTCAATAGAGAAGATGGATGGGTGCTGCCATCTGCTTTTGGATCCCATAATTAATAAAATCAAATCCAAACCCAAGTATACCACTGCTAGACTTCAAGATACTGTAAGCTCATTCTGCGTAAATCGAACCAAAAACTAATATTAAAAAACTGAAGGTAGCCGGGCTAACTATGACAGCAGGACGTCAAACAACTCAGTCCCCCGTGACCACGGGTGCTGGAAAGCACCCAAAACGTCGGGAATATAAAAATAAGTTAATATACGCGATAAAATCCGTAAAATTAGTTTTATTTAAAAAAATGTAACAACTTTAACCGCATTTATGTTATTGAGATATTCGATATATTTCAATAATTGATTCTTGTTCATATTGCCTCTTCTCCCAACAAAATTTATTAATATACTATTAGGGTTTAATTTACTAGTTAAAATTTTATTCATAATATTACTGAATGATGCTCCAGGCATGCAGTAATTAATTATCTGTTGCCTTTTTAAATAGTTATTTAATGATATACCCAAGTTTTTGCCTATGTCATCACTATACACTTTATTATTTTTTTCATTATATGAATTACTTTTTAAATTTATCTGCTTTGTTATGGTACTATTATAGAGTGTAAGTAAAGAAAATGAAGTATTACTGCTTGTCATATTATTAACACACACTGTCCCTAAAGAACGTGGCATTGAGCGCTGATATTCATTTTGATATTTTAATAAGGAGTCAAAACGTTCTTCGTTATATTTACATGACTTTACCAGATTATCCATGGCCAGTATGTGTTCTTTTACTCATTCCCTGTTCTCAGTCCCTGATGAGATCCTGTTCCCCAAAATACAGTTTGTTATTGTTTGTTGTCCGCCAGTAAATTTCATAATATGTAATTAAAATTTAATATATATTTGCTGTTCTTTGTGTTCACCTCTGTAGCTCTATTCTAGAAATAAATAATAAATTTTATTGATTTATTTTTTATTTAATTTTTCATCGTCGTCGTAGATTATCGTCTACTTGTTCGTCTGGCCGCGTGTTTCCACCAAGCCGTGGATGACAGGTCGCCGGTAAATTCGCACACCTTCTTTGTATACATACAAATATGTATGTATTTAACTTACATTACGGATCGTGGTGTAAAATAAAAAGATCTCAACGTTTAGCAATTGAATAATTTATTTTGCTTTTATAGGCGACTGTAGCAGCGATAATAGTTGTAGGTTCAAATTCGTCATTCGACTATTGTCGTGATTCACTAGGAGTGAACACAAGAATGAATGCTCATCTGGAGTGAATACTTTGGTATTAGTGAAATGATTAACATTGCTAGTATTTTTATTTTTATTTTCTATTTATACTTTCTAGCTCTACTTCACCGTTCGTATTGGAATGTCACGGTTCTCTTTTCATTTTTTGTCTTTTATAAAAGAGATGGCCGGCTAGGTAGCAGTGGCATGAAGTTTACTTTTAAAGTGAATTCTGAAATTTAAGCTAAATAGAAGTAACAGTTGAGCCTTAAATTAAGGCTAAACAGAACCTTGGCTTGGACAATCGTCGTCGCAATGCTCCCGCATTTGAACAAAGCGTTAATGTCCGCCGCGGGAGACAATAAAACTACCTCTACTATAGAACTACGGCCCGAAACGGCATCCTTGTATAAATTAAATTTACCCCACCATTACAATTTAGATGAGCAGAGTAAATATGGCCACTTAATTAAACACTTAAAAAACAGTTAGCCAAAATTCATTACAACAATATGTTATTTCTACATGTTTAATAGAGTAACAACAGATAGATTAAGGGTGAAAATACCTGATGCCCTGCTACTAAATATCGCGTTATTTTCTCGATCTGCTACAGAAGTCAACCCCGCGCTGTGCATGCACTTCGGGACGCTTATATGAAGCTTCCGTACTCCCGCTCTCCCAGTAAAATGGATGTACAATTACCAAAGAAAGAAGCAAGGTATCACGCATGAAGTATTTTACAAGTTATGTTCCGTTACTCCTCAATAGATTGTCTCATTGGCGGGATTTGTCATAGTTGTTACGCTTGGCAGGTTAATTCTTATTTTTTACGCTGCTGCCCATCTCCTGGTTTTATTTCCTCTGTCACCTCTTACAGAATGATATGAGTTAGGGGACATTTCTATACTGCCACTACATGGTTAAGTGCGTAGAAGCTAGGTATGTGTTATCTAGAGTTATGTCACATTACTTTGAGATAATTAAGTGACACGTGGCGTTATCGCTAGTAATTGGATTTTCAAAGGTTTCCTCTTCTCATAATATTGTTTATTGAGACATTTATGTTACTAAGGTAACATAACTTATATGTTAGTCTACTATTTATTGTTTTTTTTTATATACAATTACGGGGATATTTATTTGTTAATTTACAATCTTTATTGCATTTACCTATAAAGATAGATATAATGGGCGGACTTAATGCCTAAAATTATTCTCTACCAGTCAATCCATGGAGTGATAAAATATGACTTAGGTGTAACAGTAAAACGAAAATATATATATATATATATATATATATATATATATATATATATGCATGTACCAAAATACATTTTAGTCTTAGATAAAATGAATACATGTACAATCGTGTACATACATTAAAATTGTCAATATGTACACATATACAAATGTATACACACATAATATATAAATACAAAATAAATACGTACAAATAACTACGACTAACTCTACTTTTATTTTACATCTATTGATTCTGCGCTAGAGGCGCACGAACCAACTTCTTGACGAGCTTTGGTTAGGCGCTTTTCTGATCTCATCGTGCGAGAAATTCTAAAGAAGTGCATGGTTATAGCCTAGCTAAGACACCTTCATCTTTTCTCGAATGAGAATCGCATAATTTAGGCGTTGTGTGTTGAAGGACTAAGCTGGAAATCGGTAACAGTGAAAAAGGTAGGCAGTTCTCATCACTCATTAATTGAAACTCGTTCTGAATTGTGTGTTCGATACACTTTGTCCTATCACTAACTTAAGGCACTGTTAAATTATACATATTTTACAACTTTTAAACACTACAGTGATTTACTATTTATTATTTTTAATTTTTAAGCTGATTTTGATGTGAAACATCTATTGGCGCGCCTTTACAGTAAAACTTTTAATGTATAATATCGTGTCATATTGATCTCTACTTGTCTTTTTTGTCCTCACATTAAGATATTAATCTCTAAAATCCTATGACTACGTAGCTTATATACCATCCAAAAATGTTTTTTGGTTCCACCCCAGTCGAGGAAAATTAAAAATAAATTTTCAAATTCATAATACCGTTTAAAGTTTCATTGCCAAAGCACGCGACACTTCATTAATCTGGCGATGTCGTTCATGTTTTTGCTGAATTAACTTACACAGAATACACACCGTTGCAATGACGTAAATTTGTAATTAGGAATAGACGTTTCTACGTAATTTTATTTCATTACTAGCTGTTCTACGCGACTTCGCCCGCGTATAATTTAGGGTTTTAATTTTGTTGCGCGGAACCCTAATTATTTTTCAAAAATATAAGTAGCCTAAGTTACTTCTTATAACATGAGCTATCTACCAGTGCAAGTTCCGTCAAAATCGGTCCATCCGTTTCGGAGATTAGCCGGAACAAAGAGACAGACAGGCAGACATACAAAAATTTTAAAAATTGTGTTTCTGTTATAGGTACCGTATATACTTTTATATGCAATTAGTAAAAAGCTGTTATTTTGAAATAACAAACAGACACTTCAAATTTATTTATTTTTATAGATAATTAGGTATTTATATTTTTGAATGTCGAGCGCAAAGCACATAGGTATGTTCTACTAGCGCCTAAAAATCAAGAATCCAACGTTTTGTTGTATGAAATCGTATCCAGCAATCATATTATACATATAAATTATATAAAAAGCACATTTTTAGAAAGATAAATGATTGTTGAACTTATTAATATTATTTTTAAATCGATTAATTGCTATTTTTACATAAAAAAAGGGTTTTAGTGGCTGATTGTGTGCATTTATCATGCCCCCAAGGCTTGTAAACACAATAACTTTTTAAAATATCAATTGTTTAACTCAATCAATTTTTTAATCTCTTCATCTATCATGTGGAAAGCCACTGAATGTAAATGGAAGTGTAATTTTGTTTTGTTTAGCTATAATTAATTTTTTTCGGCTCAAAAATGGCGAAATTTCCGGTGATTTCGCAGCCTTGTGTTAGAATTTATTTCAGTAAACAGAGACTACCTGTGCCTCGCTCACTCGCTCGCTTAGTTCGGCGCACAGAGTACTTTTTATATACTGAAAGTTTGGCGTCAACCGCCGTTGTGAGTGGATACTTTAATGGTTGTTTGCAGCGGCTCAAAAAGATCACTGTACAAATAAATACACAATATTCGAAAAACAAATTTCATACATACTTGATTATTATAACAATCAGAAATTTTTATTACAATATTTTAAAAGCACAGAATAAATAATAGTAGTACGTACTAAAAGTAAGTAGGATGTAACATTTATACTTGAATACGTCTTGGACTTTTTGGAGTGACATGAATGATGATATGATGATCATATGAGCATTATGAGTCGTGCACTTTATATTTTCCAAACCTTTTCAAATTGAAGTTTGACATAAAATTTTCGGAAAATTGGAAGTATAATAAGGTTATTAGTGAAAATTTGTGTGTATTTAAACTACTTTAAAAAAATTCCATACAATCATGCTATACGTAATTTTTTTAATGCGAAGGCATGCTCAATCGGGATTACCAATCATTTTATTTTAATATATTGAGGACTGATTTTGTATCATCAGAACAGATAAAAATTATTCATAGGGCATATGTCATGGGCAATATCATTTATCCATCCATTCATTATAGCATGTGAAAAACCACAAAAGTACACTGGTGAGCATAGGCCTCGTATGGTTGATTTTACCATAATGAGGGCTCGCTAGTTGGGACTGATGTGAACTTATTTGTTATTTGTTACGCAGGCGCTCCTACAGTGTGATAATCATTGTAAAGTTGCATTTTAATTAAAACATTCATCATCATCATCATCATTACAGCCTTTCATAACTCCACTGCTGAAGGAATGCCACTGTAGTGTGGTATTGCCCCCACGCCTATATATATATATATATATATATATATATATATATATTAGAGTTAAGTTAAGAATAGAGATCAGTCTAATTTAAAGTTATAGAAGCATCAACACGTCTCTATTTCATTGACACATTACCTATATTACATGGCGACCATGCCAGGTGGTGCGCTGCTACATTGCACGCGCACCGCTGGGCCTACATAAAAAGAAAAAAAATTACAAAAAAAATTGAAATCATCATGGATTGACCATTTAAAAAGAAAATTATACTATAACAGAACGGACGCAATACCGGATGTGACGAAAAAATAAATAAATATGAATACAAGAAGAGGCCACAATAATAATTTTACAGAAGGTGACTGAAAAATTAAAAAGTATAATGTATATGAAGTAGTACTATAAAGGCAACTAATAGGAAAATAAAAAGTCATTTATTATATAATGATCAAAATTCAAGAAACGGCATGTTGATTTTAAAAGAAGAATGTCAAAATTAAGCCAAGAAGAACAAAGAATAAAATTTGAGGTAACATCCAATCAGCGTATTTTTTGTCATTTCTTTTTAAGATTTCTTTAAAATGTTTTAACTATTATAAAAAAAAATGTTATGTTTTTAACATCTTGTATTTAATATAATATGGTAGAGTTCATTTATCAGATACTCCACGATTTAATTGATATTTTAATATGTTTCTTAGTGTATCTAAAAAAAAATCATAATGGAATATTAAAAATTTAGTTACCTGATATAGTGGATTACATTTTTACGTAATTAAATTTACCATGTCAATGAATTTTTCATATTTTGTAGTTGTAACCATTGAGTTCGTTGTAAGACATCAGTAATAGATTCCGTTGTTTTTTTTTGGTAGCAAATTTCATTTAAATGTATACAAGTATTGACAAAGGTTATAAACAATTAGCTATTTTATAAGTTTTTTTTTTACTTTTCTAAGAACAATAAATCTTAAAGTTGTATATTAACCCTTCTTAAAAGTGAAAATTGTTTTTTTTTTTTCATGTAAAATTAAATTAATGTTTTGTTATATAAACTTGATAGTAGTTGTAGTGATTTTTTATTAATGTTGTCTATACAATAAAATAAACACCATACATCTAGCAAAAAAAAAAAAAATTTTTCGATGTGAAACTAATAAAACTATTCGCGATGCAAGTATTTTAACTTCTGTATAAATTTAAAAACATTTAAAACGATCACTTTAAGGTATGCTTTATTTTACTTGCATTCATATTATCTATTACGGCCTACGGCTGCTCCCATAAAGGTCAAATCCTCTGGGGTCCATTTAGCAGAGTTTCAACGAACAGACGTAGGTCGGGCCTCCTAAGGCCAAAGTGGAAAATCTCTAATTACACTAAACAATAAGGGGGAGCGTTTGATACTACTGCCATTCAACGGGGAGAATATTAGACGGAGCTTACTTACTTATATCCAAGGCGACTGGTCCCTCAGGATTCGATCAGGTCGCATGTGGTTGTGTGGTGCGAGGGAAATAAAGTGCTGTGATGTGTATCTGGGTGTGACTGATGGTGATTGACCTTAGTAGACCTTCGCCGTCGGCAGCAGCCGGGCGTCAGCACCGCTCCAAATTAAGGTAATCTTCCGCGGCGCCGTCCACAGTCACTTTCTTCGTTTGTCACGATGACAGTCCATTAACTAGGATAGCGACTATTAACTAACTTACAGAAGCCACTAACTCTCGTTTGTTATAAAGCTTAACACACAAAACTAACAGGGAGTGTCCGAATCAAAGGTCACTACCGCTTCGCGTAGCAAAAGTTATTTCTATCTGTCTTTTGTTATGTGATTATATTATTGTTATTGAAAATGATTGCGTTGCTTAACCTTGACTTCTTTGTTCTGTTCATCTTAATATGAAATGTAATAATTTGTTTTCGGTTTTATGTTGTTTGAACTTTTAAAGCATAAGCTTTTAACTATTATAATTTATTAATTTCTCGGAAAATAGTACGTACTTATGTGGACCATGAAAATATTTATTTCGCTTAATACGATTTTGAAACTCATTATGTTATGTAGACAATTAAGTAATTAATTTAAGATTTGTTGTACCCATATTGTGAGCCTCAATCCCTGACTGACAATGATGTAACTAAATATTATACGAGACAATATGACATAATTTATAAAAGACGTAAATAAATTTATGGATAAGTTACGGAAATTATCATTATGAATGAAAAATATTGATAGAAATATAAGTAGAAAGTGTGGCATTGGTAAAGAAAAATTATCGGAGGTTAGTGTATCCACATACAATCGGCCCGATCAGCTGAGAGTTTGGAAAACCTAATAACCGATTAATTTTGAAAGTTGTTCGGATTCGATAAAGTACGGAATGATTTTTAATTAATTGTTTACAGAAATGTGACTTTATTAAGAACTGTATAGGAATATTGTTCATTATAAATCGCGCCAGTAACATGAGTTCTTCGATAAAGATTTGTGGACTGTATTGGTACATGCAACAAGCGGAGCAAGGAAAGTGGATGAGAGTGGAATGCACGCACTAACATTGTGAGGGACTGCCTCGCCTTCCTCTCGGAGTATCAGCTAACACAGCAGGTCCGAATATCGCGCCAAATGGAAGTCCGTAGTCTCTGCCTACCCCTCTGGGTGACAGGCGTGAGTGTTTATGTATGTATCTTGATCATGTATGTACGCGAGCCGTGTACTTGAAAGAAATGACACAAATATTGAATGAATATGTAGCAAAAATGCTGAGAAGTAAAATGAAAAATAAATAATTGTTAAACAAGAATGAAGTAAATACATGAAGTAAAAAAGAGATCAATGAGAAGTATTGAAGTGTGAAAAAATATATTATTAGAGTATGATAAATGTCCGAATTAGATGACATGTTTTGATGAATACGAATAAATAATATTGTAAATGTTTGCGAAAGTCGAAACATAATATTATGTTATACATAATTATGCCTGACTATGCTGGTAACGCCAGTTAACAATTTAATTTATAAATCTAATAGAATACTTAGTACATAACTTTAACCCCTCCCTTCACCAATCCTTTCTTTATGCACGTATAGCCGTTGAAGGCGACGAAAGCGCCACGCAGCGGCAACTAGTTGATAAAACAATACCCGCGACCGCACACCGCACGAAGAACATTGCGTCCCTCGATCTCCTCTTTAATATCAATTATCACCGGACATTGAGTCCTAATAATTTAGCGAATGTGATGCGCCCTCCGCGATTACAATAGGTCGAGAGTTTAGGAGTGTGTGAAATCCTAGAACTAATCTAAAAGTGCGTGCGCCGACCCACGTGGCGGACCTGCTGTGTTAGCTGATACTCCGAGAGGAAGGCGAGGCAGTCCCTCACAATGTTAGTGCGTGCATTCCACTCTCATCCACTTTCCTTGCTCCGCTTGTTGCATGTACCAATACAGTCCACAAATCTTTATCGAAGAACTCATGTTACTGGCGCGTCCATTTTTTGTGGTCCTTCGAGCCGGATTGACCATTTTACTGGTCACTTCTCGCTGGATTGACCTTCCGCCCTTGTAAGGATACTAAATATGCCCTAATAAGTGACATCAGTAATCATAATTATAGACCATATTTTGTTTGGCCACTTTGAGCCTATTCACATTTATTGATCTCCCGCCCTTATTAGAACACTAAACGTTTGAGGATAGATGTGGATGTATATGAGTCACAGCAACCACTTACCATCAGGTGGACTGTGTGCTCGTTTGTCACTCTATCCTACAAAAAAAAGGTGGAATCTGAGTTCATTTGTTACTCCAATTTTGTAAGAAGGACCTCATGTCTATCGCAGAGCTGATGAGGAAGAAGAATAATATCTAAAAGCCGCGCAGTGCTAAGTAGCAACTTAAATTATTAAATCTTTTATAGAAATAAGGGTAACAGACCACAGTCCACCTAATGGTAAGTGGATGCTGAGTTCTGTAGATGCATACATCTATCCTCGATTAGGAATGAAAATGAGCGTTGTCACTCTAAAATAATTAGATGGAATGCCTCGTTTCCAATAAAATGTGTATCCGGTTCTCTACACCCACCATTCGAACCACAGCAGCATTAAGTTTTTATTGTACGCTGGTAGACATACACACTATCGTAACATTACTAGTTCAAACATAAATTCAATATAAGGTCGTTATCAGCTTTAAACGCCTATAAATCAATCAAGGCTTGTCATTGTTAATACTTCCCTATAACCGATTTTATTACTTTACAAACAGAGCGCTTAAATTTTAATATTTGCATGTTGATAGTCTAGGAGCTATTATAAGATATTAATAATTTAAATTTATTTACTAAATAGTACAGAGGACAATCACTTACCTTAAAATTTTACAGCATGCGAGGAAATCTATTTGACAGGGCGCTTTTGAAAGACCTATAACTAGCAGTGGACTGCCGTAGGCTGATGATGATAATGATGAAGTAAATCCACTTTAATTCCCTTCGTATTTATTTTGTTGATGAGAATTTTAAGCGCCGAATTGTCACGGGTTAAGCTGTGGACGGATTATCTAAAGGAAACCTGCGTGTGAAAATTGGAGTCCGCCAAGAGCAACGCAAGCAACTAACGATCCCATAACCTCCTAAATTTAAGAAGAGGCCTGTGCCTAGGCGTGGAGTCTACATACGGTGTATATTTATTTTATTTTAAATATTCTTATGCTTGGTTGAAACATCCGAATTCATCTGCTAAATATAGGTCTCTCCAAAGAGTGCTTCATAGAAAGGCTTTTACTATAAATGACCTGTTTGGCAGGTGGGTTGACAACTGCAACTTTTATGCTGTTTGTGCTACCCAACACCTGTTTTAGTTTTTACACAGGTATGACAGCATCTCTTTCAACCCCATGAGACGATGTGGAGTGGTAGTGTATATTCTTGCACCGCCAATACACGATTAAACTTCCAATTCGCATGTCTTATGCATAATAATAAAAAATATATTGAACTAGCACAAAGTACTTTTTATTCAATATAGATTACAAGAATACTTTTTAAAGTAATTTATAATTACACGACTGGTTCGAAATAAATAATAATAAATAATAAAAATAAAAATGTTTTATTTTTCAGGCATCGTAGGCCCATAACGTGTTAGAAATAGAAAATAAAACTTAAGAGGTAATGTTAGTAAATATAACGACAGAAATATATGCAAAATTTGGGGGTTTTATCAAGCTTCATTTAATAAATATTGCTTAACAAACCAGCCTAGTGTCGAGCCATCTAGCCGTTCCACAAAGACCCTCAAGACACTATTCGAGCTTTTCCTCACTCTGTGCATCAATGATCCCACTTTTTTACGCATTATCGCAAAGTAATCGTCAGTATGCGCATCGGCGAATATGCCTGATGCACTACAATAAAGTGGAAGCCCCGACAGCAACCTGAAGGCATTGTTATATTGGATACGCAGGGTATTTCCTGCGCTTTGGGTATAATTGGCCCAAAGGCTCCTGGTATAAAATGATTGGCAGAAAGCCTTGAAAATTGTAATTTCAACTGGTACAGAGCAAGCAGCAAACCTTCGAGCTACCATGTTACCTCTCATAGCTAGCGCCCTGCTTTCCCTTTCCATATTTAGGTCATCCTTTAAGTCATCTGTCACAATATGACCCAGATATTTAAATTAGGTTACTCTATGTAAAAGTGAACCGTTAAGCTTATTAAGTATCAGCCTATCAAATAAAACAGCAAAGATTATATTATACGTGGTAGAGCCATGCTGCAGCTATATTAGTAGTATATTTGTAGCACGAATGGGTCGGCTCGACTAGGGAAGGACCACGCTCTCACAGACAACCAGCGTAAAATAGGAGCTCAACGCTGCTGTGTTTCGTATGGTGAGTTTAGAGAACCGGAGACCCTTTTTAGACAAAGAAGCATTCCATCTTAGTCCTAACGGGTGACAACGCATTTGCATCTTGAGTATTTATTGAGGACAGATGTAGATGTCTATAGGTCACAGTAACCACTTACTATCAGGTGGCCTGTGTGCTTGTTTGTCACCCTATCGTATAAAATAAAAAGATAACAACTGAACTTAGAACTGCTCTGAATTACCTCACAGGAAATATACGCTATTTTTTCAATACTTGCTAAACTTGGCAGGTGGGTTGACAACCGAAGTTTTCAGGTTTTTTCAGCTGCTGGCTATGTCCAGTCTAATTTCCCTCTGTTACTTCTCATGACACTCACGAGGTGACGTCGTATAGTGGATATTCATACACGGTTACCTCACGGCGCTACTAATTAACTAGCAATATTAATTATAAAACAGTGAAATTATATAAAGAAGTAATTTTCAAATACAGAAACCATTAATTTTGAATTTCTGCTGTAAGTAATAACGTAGTCTTTAGCACCTTGCAGCTAGGCATACATTTTTAGTGATTAAAAGCACTGACCCGAAACGCTCCTTCTTGTGCGTGAAATCGGGAAACGTTATAGAAAATGTCAATGCAAAAGAGTGAGTAGCTCTTGGTCTAAATTGCAACAATCGACGTATAAAACATCACGCATCATTGATATCGTGCCTATTGTGTGTTTATATTTACAAATGGATTGTTAATTTCATTTCTCATGAACTTTTATACGTAATAGAACCAAGCTGCAGCTATATTATGATTGTAGCACAACACCTCTTTATGCCAAACATAATAATAAAATTGATAGTCCTGAATAGATATTTCAATTCCTACAATTTAATACTACTTAGAAGCGTACCAGACGCACAACTCTGTTTAATGTTCCAAAAAGTCGCTCTAAATATGCTCAAAATTCAGTCATTAGCCGTACACTCAACTGCTATTATAAAAACATTTCATATATTGATATTTTTCACAACAGTAAACCTTCCTTAAAAATAATAATCTCATTTGTAAGAAATAAGAAGTAATAAATTAAAAATTATAATCACATACAGACATAACACACCACTTCAAATCCTTCCCTACACTACCTATACTTCACTCAAATTTATAAAGCAAAGTCGCTTCCTGGCATCTGTATGTTTAGATCTTTTAAACTACGCAAAGTATTTTGATGCAGTTTTGATCAATATATATCCACACTATTCTAGCTATATGTTATAAGATTATTGTTTTTTATAAAGTAAAAACTTGTCATTGACAGTAGAAAATGTAAATATTTAATAATCATTATGTAACCAATGATTCTACAGACAATAAAAAAAGATCAGTGACGCGCAGTAGCATCAAAGGTTCCAGACGTTTGGTACTGCGACCCTCAATCCACCTATAATACGTATTTATTTAGACAAACCATTCCATTAACATGAGAGGCCCATGTCCAGCAGTGGACTTATATGGACTATTGAAGAAGAAGAAGAAATCTGTTCATCATGCTATTAAATTCTTTGAGGCTAAATTAAATACATAAAAAATACTATTGGTGTGGGACTTATAGGTCCCATCTACATGTGGGGCGATTTGTTACAGTCTATAAAAGTCCACTGCTGAATATAGGCATCCGCCATCATATGGATTGCATCATAGGGAGGATTTTTCCATAGCTGCCACACTTTGCAAGGGGTTGGCAACCGCAGTTTTTGATTTTTATTCAGATGTTATCAGGAATATGCTGCTTGCTGCTTATCTCCTGTTTTAGTTTCCCTCTTACGACACCCACGGTTAATGTGCAGCTCTAACAATAAATAATGTGCCAACTGTGTTACTTGCCTAGCATATCGTAAAAGGCGACTAATGGAATATTGGGTTTGTGAATATGTGACAAAATGGCTGACGACCTTATCATATTTTTTTAAATTTTCCAGATAAATATAATGTGACTAAACATACTGTGCACGACGCAAACATAGTAATACGTCGAACGAAATGACTTACGGATTGCTTGTCGTAACCATCGCTAGTTGAACAACCTAGGGGCGGTGGGCGGAGCCATGAGGATGTTATGATCGTCGGGCCCCGCTCACGGTTCCACAACTACCGGTGGTTGCCCACAGCAACGCGGGAAAAGCCGTAGCAATAATATTGAGAAATATAGCTTTTAATTTTTAATAAATAGTATTGTAACTATGTAATAACTCTCGCAATAAAGGCACCGAACAACTGGCGAGAGTTAACATAGATTTAGAATATAGAAATTAATTAATGCCAAATTATAGAGTAAGTGTTATATGTAAATTGTATTCTTTTATATAGTGCAATTTAGTTTCTTATATATTAAGCCTTAAGGCACAAAACATAATAAACAGGGCATGTTACCGTGACGCGGCCGCGGAGCGAATGAGGCTACGCGCGCCGCGCCACGGCGTTTTATATTTATAGTACTGAGACGGGAGGCAGGGTCCTCAGCTCAAAGTTGCTGGAAAAACAACGTTTAAACCTTTAGTAAATAGAAAAATTGTTATGTACGTATTAGTTTAATAAGTAGTTGTAAGAATGTTATATATTTAAGTATGTTCATTAGTTTGTAAGAAATCTAACCAATAAAGAAAGGCGCGGGGGTGAGGCAAGGGTCCGCTGGCCAGCAACGGCCAAATCATATATAAGACGGGCCGGCCGGAACAGTCGGCAGTCGCTCTCCAGCCACAGAAAAGAAAACAGCAGCAAGAAAAGAAAAAGTTCCTCCTCACCGCCGCTTGCCTCCAGTTTAAGCAAGACCAACGCGTTTCATTCATTTTTCGAACGGCGTTACGGCGATCCGTAACAATAATGGTCCTTCGAGAAGCCGGATTACTAGAAGAAAAAGACAATATCGGTCTTGGTATTGCCAGAGAAAGAAGCAAACCGCAAGAACGAAAAAATATTATTGTGAAGAAAAATGGTGATTACGCGTAGTAACAACGGAGAATCATCGAAGCGTCGCAAGGATGAACAGATAACCCACGGGGCCACAGAAGAGGCCTCCGGGGGCGACTCAACCGCTAGTAGTACATCCAACACCACGAGCGAAACCACAACGGTCAGCGATACAACCGCTACCTCTGCGACCGATAACACGACCGCAACGGAAGAAACCCAGAAAGAAAAGGATCGAAGATCGCAGCGCACATTAAAGCCCGACGAAGCTAGGTTGCGCTGCTCCATAGCCTCACGCAAGAGACTCCCCGCGGAGTTAGAGGCGAAAGAGCGGTTAGCCGAACTCAAGCTCGAGCAGGCTCAGTTGCAAGCAAGAACGGAATTGCAAGAAATACACGTGCAGCGATTACAAGCAGAGGTCAGATCAACCGATGACGAAGATGAAGAAATAGAAGACGATTTAGCATCAGTACGCATTAGTACATGGTTGCAAGAAAAACCTACATCGCAACTGCGCCGCAGCCCGCGTCGCAACCCACGCCGCACTTTGCATCGCAACCCGCTCCGCAGTTTGCATCACAACCCGCGCCGCAGAAAGAAGACTATGGACAGGCGCAGCAACAAATCGACGTCGCTACCTTAGCCGCTGCTCTATCATAAGCAGTACGAAGCACAATGGAGCCGCCGAAATATGTGCAAGAGCTACCTACCTTCAATGGTAGCAGCAAAGAATGGCTCAGCTTCAAAACAACGTACGAAGAATCTTCAAGGTATTTCACGATGAACGAAAACATAGCGAGAATGCGCCGAAGCTTAAAAGGGACAGCAAAAGAAGCCGCCGTTTGCCTACTTATAAGCCAACCAGATCCCAGCCTGATAATGGAAGCTTTGGAAAGGAGATTCGGACGACCAGAAGCGTTAATTCACTTAGAAATAGAGAAGCTGAAGCTGCTGAACAAAGTTAGCTATGTATATTCGCAAATCGCATAACAAACGTAGTGGGCACCGTGGAAGCACTCAAGAAAGCACACTATCTGCATAGTCCGGAAATGACGCGAGTTATCACAGACAAACTCACGCCCATATTGAGAAGCAAATGGTACGACTATGCAGCCAGAAAGAAAGAAGATATCCCAGAGCTTAAGAAGATATCAATGTTCTTAAACGAAGAAGCGGACAAATGCAGCGCGTATGCCTTGCCGGAGTTCATAGCAGAGGACAGCGAGACGAGAGAGCGAAAACCGAGAAAAATAGAACGTGCCTTCGCCA
Organism: Parnassius mnemosyne; assembly: GCA_963668995.1. Taxonomy (NCBI): domain Eukaryota; kingdom Metazoa; phylum Arthropoda; class Insecta; order Lepidoptera; family Papilionidae; genus Parnassius; species Parnassius mnemosyne. The sequence continues at coordinate 25,914,830 of CAVLGL010000091.1, forward strand.
CAAGCAAGAAATAATGTGAAGAACGCTGCCCTCAATGCAAACAAGAACACAAACTGCTCGATTGCAAGTCATACGCCGCTCTGTCCACAAATGACAGATGGGATGTAGCAAAGAAGAATAATATCTGCTACCGCTGTCTGCGAGGCAAACATCGCCGATTGCTGTGTAAAGCTCCACCGTGCGGAAAAGGCGGATGCATGATGAAACACCATAAATTGCTGCATCACGACAGAACAGCAGAAATTGAAAAGGAACCCGCTATGGAAACCGCAACATTATGTGAATATTAGTTTAATAAGTAGTTGTAAGAATGTAATATATTTAAGTCTGTACATTAGTTTTTAAGAAATCTACCTAATAAAGAAAGGCGTGGGGGTGAGGCAAGGGTCCGCTGGCCAGCAACGGCCAAATCGTATATAAGACGGGCCAGCCGGAACGGTCGGCAGTCGCTTTCCAGCCACAGAAAAGAAAACAGCAGCAAGAAAAGAAAAAGTTCCTCCTCACCGCCGCTTGCCTCCAGTTTAAGCAAGACCAACGCGTTTCATTCATTTTTCGAACGGCGTTACGGCGATCCGTAACACATACCCTAAATAGATCGCTGCTCTTTAGACTCTGCCTACCCTTTTGGTGATTCCAGGCTTTGCTATGTATGTATATAAATTCCTTTCCAGCGGGTTAGAGATAATTAATAAGAAAAGACTTAAGGCAGTTTTGTCACGTTCCCGCTTTCATTTAGTGGCCAGAAAGTAAAGAATGTTTTTAATAACCATTGATTAAATTATTTGGTAATGAAGTAGGTAAAGGATTTTGAGGGTCGCTTTTGTTTTACGAAATATAATTTTTGTCTTATGCGGCATAATTTTGCTGATAAAGCAGAAATTTACATTATATTGTTATAATGTAATTATTCCAAAAATTATTCCAAAATATCGGGCAAGTGAAACTTAAATTCGAAAAATTAGTTTTAAGGCATTGTTTATAGTTGGTAGAGTCTTAAAAAAATTCATTCATATAGCTATTATTACTTTACTAAATATAAACTTTAAAACTAAACCCAACATACCACCGCAAGACTTCAAGACTAAGTTAGTTTTTTCTGATTAGATCGGACCAAAATTAATAATTAAAAAAGCTGAAGGTACTCCGGGCTAACTCTGACATCGGGACGTCAATCACCTCAGTCCCTCGTGACCATGGGTGCTGTAAAGTACCCGAAACGTTGGAATCAATCCGAATCAATAAAAAATAAGTAAACTAAAAGCGATATAATCCGTACAAGTAGTTTTATTCAATATTTCTTATACTTTAATTTTCATTTCATTACTGGGCACGAGTTAAATCAAATTTCAGAGAGGGTTTGTGTTATTTATATTAAATATAATATTGATGAGTGTAAGCCTCCCTCTAGTTGATTGGTTGTTCGGTACGGAACTGGAAGACGGAGTAGTGATAGCAGATATCTGATGCCGTGTCTGCTCTAAATATTTCAGGTCTGATCACTACCCACCCATGGAGAGAGTTTTATTTTTGACTGCTGTATATATTGGTTTCTATGTCCCCCGTAACTCCTAAACAAGTCACCGAAGTTTGGTAAATATACCAATAGGTTTGTCATAATTGTGCGAGTAATATAGTCTTTATGTTTTGTACGTAGTAGAGCCATGCTGCTATATTAGTAGTATAGTTGTAGCACGAATGGGTCAGCTCGACCGGGGAAAGACCACGCTCTCACAGAATACCAGCGTAAAATGGCAGTTTGACACTGCTGTGTTTCATATGGTGAGTGTAGAGAATCGGAGACCCATTTTACTGGAAAAGAGGCATTCCATCTTACTCCTCACGGCTGACGACGCATCTGCATTTTGATTCTTTATTGAGGATAAATGTAGATGTCTATAGGGTCACAGTAACCACTTACCATTAGGCGGCCTGTGTGCTCGTTTGTCACCCTATCCTATAAAAAAATGTTATCGGCATAAAATAAAGATTTCCGATATGAATTGGCAGTAACTTCCGATCTTAAAAATACACACCTAGAAATTGTCACAAACTAGTCAGTTTACGAGCGCTCACATTTGCACTAGTGTAGAAATCATTTAGTATAGGGAAGTATTTGCATATGACTATCTATGCAGTTCTAACAGCATAGTTCTAATATGCCAAGCTGCGTTTATTTTTCGACGCACATCATGTGCACATCTCTCTTATATTGTGGCGACGTAATGTTTCAGGTGCGCATTACGCAATCTAAGGGGAGACCTGTATTCAGCAGTGGACTTTTATAGGCTGTGATAGATGGATTGTGTTGTTAATTGTGTAAATTAATGATTGTGAACTACTATTTTTTTTTTAAAAAAAAGTTCCGCTATGTTTTTGCTAGTTCTTTCCAGAACAGAGGTATTTTACGAATCAGTAGTAAATAATACATACGAGTGAATATATATAAATTTAAATATATATATATATACATATATGTATTGTAATGTCAAAATAACAGATTTTAACCAAATGCATATGATATAAAAGTATATACGAGACTTATAACAAAAAAAATATTTTTTAAATTTTTTGTCTGTCTGTCTGTACCTTCCAGCTATTCACGGAAATATCTGAACCGATTTTGACGGGACTTGATATACTAGCAGATAGATAATATTGCAAGGAATATATAATAACCTAAACTAATTTTATTATTGAAAAATAATTAGGATTCCGCGAAAAAAAAAATTAAAACCCTTTAAGGTCTAATCGTAAAATATGCCACGCGGGCAAGGTCGCGGGGATCAGCTAGTATTTAATATAACACTTACAAAAACATATTCATCATCAATTTAAAAGTGAACTGAAATACATTCAACTTCGCTAACAAGATAAAGTCAGTGCAAAGAGCAAACAAATATTTACAGACCGAGGAAGAAAGTAAATAGCCTTTAGCAAGAAACTTGTAGTGGCGTGTAGTGGCGGTCAAGAATACCACTACCCCATATCCTCCCGTGGGTGTCGTAAAAGGCGACAAAGGGAAACAGGCAGGAGATGGGCAGCAGCATCTTCCTGATAATAGTCAAAATTATAATAAAAAAACTGCGGTTGCCAACCCGCTCGCCAAGCGTGGCAACTATGGCAAATACCCCCTATGAATGTAACAAAGAAACGGCCCCCAGTCCCCGGTGGCCCCGCTATTCCTGGCTACGGTGGCGACCATGGTAACGGCGGGGCAGGGGGTGCTAAGAATCTCCGGTGGAGGTTCGGTTGCCACCTTAGACGACTCGACCTGGCAACGTACAACGCACGCACCCTGAGGACTGACGAGAAGATCGTGGAGCTGGAAGAAGAGATAGACAAGTTGCGCTGGCATATTATAGGATTATCCGAAGTCCGAAGAGAGGGCGAGGACACGGTAATCCTCGAATCCGGCAACTTGCTCTATCACCGGGAGGGCGACCATCTGTCCCAAGGAGGTGTCGGATTTATCGTCCACAAGTCTCTCGTTAACAACGTTGTAAAGATCGGGAGTGTGTCGACGAGGGTTGCGTACCTTATACTCAGAATCACCAAACGGTATTCGCTGAAGGTCATACAGGTTTACGCACCAACCTCGGCACACCCCGATGGGGAGGTGGAGGAAATGTATGAGGATATCTCTATTGCCATGCATTCCTCCAAAACCCAATATACGGTGTTAATGGGAGACTTCAATGCAAAACTAGGCACAAGAGAGAACGGTGAGCTGAAAGTAGGGAAATTTGGAATAGGGCAACGGAACCCAAGGGGCCAGCAGCTGGCCGACTTCATGGAGAAAGAGGGACTCTTTATGATGAACTCTTTCTTCCAGAAGCGGCCCCACAGGAAGTGGACCTGGTCGAGCCCCGACGGTTCGACAAAAAGTGAGATTGACTTCATTATGACGACCAGACGACAACTGTTCAGTGATGTCTCCGTGATCGCGAGGGTGAAAACTGGTAGCGATCACCGAATGGTTAGAGGCACACTGAACCTAAACGTTAAGTTGGAGAGGTCTCGTCTAATGAAGTCAACGCTCCGTCCCCCTCGTGCTCTAATCCAAAGTCCCGAAACCTTTCAGCTCGAGTTACAAAACCGTTTTCAGTGCCTAGAAGACTGCAATGAAGTGGACGATATGAATGACAAGCTCGTGGAAACTGTCCATCCGGTCGGAGCTAAGTTCTGCAAGACCCGCCGCAGAAGAACACAAAAACTCTCCGATCACACTCTTAATCTCATGGCTGTTAGACGGGGGATGAAGCTACATTCTTCAACAGACTTGACAGCATACAGGCATCTGAACAGACAGATCTCCAAATGCATGCGGCGGGACTTACGCAACTTCAATACAGCTCGTATTGAAGAAGCGATCGAGCGGAACCAAGGCTCCAAAGTCTTTGCCAGAGATCTGTCTGCCAGAAAGAGCCACCTGTCAAAGCTGAAGACAGAATGTGGCAGCATCGTTTCCGGGACACCTGAGATTTTGAGTGAGATTGAGAGGTTCTATGGGCAGCTGTACACGTCATTGTTGGAGCCGCACGCAAGTGTGAGTAATGATCCAAGAGCGAGTCTCATCCGACACTATTCCGAAGATATCCCGGACGTCAGTCTGAGCGAGATTAGAATGGCTCTCCAGCACCTTAAAAACGGTAAGGCCCCAGGCGAGGATGGAATTACAGCGGAGCTTCTGAAAGCGGGTGGAAGACCGGTACTTGAATTCCTTCAGAAGCTCTTTAATTCCGTCCTCCACCGGAGGCGTGGAGCAGAAGTGCGGTGGTCTTGTTCTTCAAGAAAGGTGACAACGCTCTCTTGAAGAACTACAGACCGATTTCCCTTCTGAGCCGCGTCTACGTGCTGTTTTCGAGAGTCATTACGAATCGTCTCGCGCGCAGACTTGACGACTTCCAGCCTCCCGAACAAGCCGGTTTCCGAAAGGGCTTTAGCACCATAGACCACATACATACCCTTCGGCAAATTGTACAGAAGTCCGAAGAGTACAATTTGCCACTATATCTGGCGTATGTGGACTATGAGAAAGCCTTTGATTCCGTCGAAATTTGGGCGGTGCTGCAGTCCCTTCAGCGGTGCCAAGTTGACCTATAGTATATCGAAGTGTTGAAGTGCTTGTACAGTAGGGCTACGATGGCTATCCGAGTACAGAACCAGAGTACGAAACCTATCCAATTGCAGAGAGGTGTAAGACAGGGTGACGTCATATCCCCGAAACTCTTCACCGCTGCATTGGAAGACGTTTTCAAGCTTCTGGACTGGAAAGGATACGGTATCAACATCAATGGCGAGTACATCACTCACCTTCGATTTGCCGACGATATAGTCCTTATGGCAGAATCGCTGGAGGACCTAAGCACTATGCTCAATGACCTCGATAGTGTTTCCCAACGGATAGGTCTTAAGATGAACATGGACAAAACAAAGATCATGTTCAATGTCCATGTCACACCTATGCCGGTAGTTGTTGGGAGCACTAAGCTCGAAGTTGTTGACGATTATGTTTACCTGGGACAAATAGTCCGACTAGGTAAGTCCAACTTCGACCGAGAGGTCAATCGACGGATTCAACTCGGCTGGGCAGCGTTCGGGAAGCTACGACACATCTTCTCGTCAGACATACCTCAAAACCTGAAAACGAAATTGTACAACCAGTGCGTGTTGCCAGTGATGACTTATGGAACTGAGACGTGGTCCTTCACTGCTGGCCGTATGAGGAAGCTCAAGGTCGCTCAGCGAGCTATGGAGAGGGCTATGCTCGGAGTTTCTCTGCGTGATAAACTTAGGAATGAGGATATCCGCAGTAGAACCAGAGTAACCGACATAGCCCAACGGATTAGTAAGCTGAAGTGGCAGTGGGCCGGCCATATAGCTCGAAGAACCGACAACCGATGGGGAAGAAAGGTTCTCGAGTGGCAGCCTCGTACCGGTAGGCGAAGTGTAGGGCGTCCCCCCACGAGATGGAGTGACGACCTGGTAAGACATGCAGGAAGTCGATGGATGCAGGTGGCTCAGGACCGTGCTTTGTGGCATTCTTTGGGGGAGGCCTATGTTCAGCAGTGGACTTGTGAAGGGCTGTAATGATGATGATGATGAAGAAACTTGTAGTATGCTCGCGTCAAGCTAACGATCCGGTGGCCCTGGAATAGTGCTGCATATTCAGTATAGAGACGATCGCATTAGCACAGAGTAAAGAGTAAGGACCAGAGGGGAAGCTTCTTAACAACGTCGAAAATGTATACCAATTCTGATAGGGTTGTAACATGTTGCATGTGAAAAATTTAAGGAAAAAATAAAAATATTGTATAGCATAAGACAACATGTGTATTAATTATAACTTATATTAATGTAACAACATATCTATTAATTGTTCAAAATCAAGAGCTGTTACATATCGATTAATTTTAAACAATAAGGCAAAATTAAAGTATTATATAGTGTATAAAACAACAAGCGTATTAATTATTACTTATATTGCATAATGTAACAACATAATATCAATTAATTGTTAGAAATCAAGAGCAGTTTCCTATCGATTCGTTTTAAGCAATAAGGAAAAAATTTAAATAAAATATAGTGTATATAATACTGTTACGGATCGCCGTAACGCCGTTCGAAAAATGAATGAAACGCGTTGGTCTTGCTTAAACTGGAGGCAAGCGGCGGTGAGGAGGAACTTTTTCTTTTCTTGCTGCTGTTTTCTTTTCTATGGCTGGAGAGCGACTGCCGACCGTTCTTTTTTTTACTTAACCGCCTTTGGGGACTGGCAACCAGCTGTTTAAAGCTTCACATGCCGTATCCTGTTTTGGGAAAAGAGGGCGCAGGCGGCTATAAGCCGCTGAGGAAGTGCCTAGGAAGGCAATTTAATTGTAAAAAAAATTAATTATTTATGAAAGTTTAATTATGAAATTGACTGAGCCACTAGGAGGCAGTTCAAGTCGTTTGACAGTTTATTAGGCGGGTTCGAGTGGGAGTTCCTCGGCCTGCGGACGCGATAGCGAGAGGGAGTGGGGTTGCACACATAGCTACCTCACGAATAAGTATGTTTAATGAAACTTTGAGACTTTGAAGAAGTTTCAGAGAGTTTTAATTAGTGAGTGCCTACGAAGGCAATTTTAACCCGACGTATATTGACCTTACGGTGAAATGATTAAAATAAACTTATAACGTACTTAAAAGATTATGATGCTCTGTAAGAGCAAGGAGTCGGTCCTGAGGGGACTGGGCAGCGCGCAATTTGCGTGCTAAGACGGTGATCTCCCCAATGTTGATGTTCTTAATAGCGGCGTATACCGTATTTAGATCATCAACCATTGAGGGTTGTGTTTGCTGTGCAGCGGAGGACGACCGCGGAGGGTCGGCCTTTTTGGGGCCCCAGGGAAAGACTGGAGGCTGCAATGGTTGCGAGAATCCCGGAGGTGGGCGAAGAAGAGGAGGAGGGACCCGAGAGGGCCTTGTTGGACCCTGAGATGGTCGAAAATAGCTCTTAGGTGGCAATCTTGACGGGAGAGCCGGGAATGACTTAGCATTAACCGGCGGTGGAGCGTGCCTAATGGGGCGGGGGTGAGGTGCGCAAGGGCAGCTGAACTACAGAGTAGTTAGCCGGGTGGCCTGTTTGTTTACACAGGAAGCACGCGGGTGGGTTTTCGGCATTTTTGGGCCGGGGACACTCTTTCGTGTTGTGGGGGTCGAGGCACTTAACGCATCTGGGTGGGGCGAAGCAGTTGGCCGCCGCATGACCATATAACTGGCAGCGGTGGCACTGCGCCGGGTAGCCGCGACTATGTGGGAGCTCAGCCCTCACTCCCGACAGCCTACACACTGTGCGTAACTGCCGGAAGATGGTCTGTGCCTCCAGAGCGTTTGCGAGAATTACGACAGCAAGGGGGAACCTCAAGCCCGTTCTGCTGTGCATTTTATGCACGGCCTCAACCGGGAATCCTTGGGACTTAAGGTCCTCAAGGATTTCCTCGTTGGAAATTTCAAAAGGGACGCCTCGGATGACGGCCCTGATTTTGCGCTCTTCCGGAAGAGCGTACGTGTGATAAGAGACTCGTTCGGCTGTGAAGAGCCTGGTGAGACGACGAAAGTCGTCGACAGATTGGGGGATGATTTTAATAGCTTCTCCGAGGTTGGTGGCTTGGTCGTATTTTATTCCTGCGTCGTAGCAGGCTTTGGAGAGGCGGGTGAACTGAGCTTTGTCTCGTAAGAAGACAGGGGGCGGGACTTGCTTCTTAGTCAGGTTAGAAGCACAGCGGGAGGCTGGCTTGGGCAATGGTGTCACGGAAACTGCAGCGGGAACTGCGGGGTTTTGCTGCGGGGTTTGCGGGGGCGGCAGAGGCCGCCGAAACGGTGAGATTTTTCGCGGCGCGTTTACGGCGCTTGGACACTGTCGTGAACTCTGATTCTTCGGATCCATCTGAGTCACACGACTCCGTAGAACCAGAGCCCCGGAGTGTGGATTCTGAGTCGGAGTTGGAGCACTCCATGTCTACTTCGAGAGGTGCGAATGAGTTCTGGGACTCAATGTGGGGCGCTATAACGGACTGAGATTGTTTTTCTTTTACGTCGGCAGGCATCTTCATATTGTGAGTATTAAATCCAATATGATCGCTTTGTACATCTGGCATGTAGCAGGCCGAGCGTCTTCTCAGTTTCTTTTCCGCCCAGGCTCACGGTCGCGTCGTTTTGTTTATGTTCTCTCGTTATTTCTTCTATTGTTTTCTCTTCGTTTGATGTCCACCCGCTGAGTACGAATCCCGCTTGTTTGTGGACGTGATCGACTGCTTTTACCGTTTGCTGAGCTTCCGTGACAGAGTGGAAGCTCTGCAAGTAGTCGTCCATATAGTGATTTTTGTATTTGATTTTTATTTTTGATGTATAATGCTGTGCACGGTGATGATGTCGCTCCAAAGATGATTGATGTCATCCTATATTCTTCCGGTTGGTCCTCCCGCCGCTTGCCTCTCCATAAGAAACTTAAAACGTCTCTATCTTCTTTGCGCACTTTGATCTGCATGAACATTTCTTTTTTATGTCGGCGCTCACTGTATACGGATACTGTCGGAACCTCATGATTACTCCGGGCAATGATTGTAACAAGTCGGGCCCCGAGTGAAGCATATCGTTGAGACATATTCCGGCTGTCTTCGCTGCACCAATCTCGGCGGCTTGTTTGGTTTCGCAGGGTTGATGACTGGGAAGTGTGGCAGATACCATGTCCTTCCTTGTGGCGGTGGCATGGGCGGGCGCTCTGCGTAACCCAAGTTGAAAAGGTTCTGTATGCGTTCTTCGTACTGTAGCTTGAGATTGCTGTCTCGGTACGAGCCTCTTCTCTAAGGTGTGCAGGCGCCTTTCCACGTTCTTGTAATTATTTGGTATTTAGAAATCCTTTTGTTTCCACAACTACCCTGTCTTGAATCTGCCGTCCGCCGACCTCTGGCTGGTTTCCTTCAACATTTGCATAGCTCGCTGCTCGGGATCTTCTTTCGGTCTTCTTGGCTCGATGCACAGCGATTCTAATTTGAAATAATTTTTTATTTCCTCTTCTATCGGCTGTGTATCTTCCCTCTGATGTAGTCTGCCGCAGAAGGTGACCGTCGACGTCAATGAACTATAACAGCCATGCAGAACCCAGCCCAGGTTGGTGTGTGAGGCGACTGGTTGGTTTCGACGACCGACGCGCAGTTTTCTTGACACTATGAGGTGCCAGTTATCTTGTCCGATTAGTATTTTCGGTGAGGCGCGTTCGTAGGTGATATACTCTTTGATATCCAACAGATGTTGGCAATTCTCTAAGTGATTTTCATTCACGGATTCTGGCGCGAAGTCCAACCGCTCTACCGTACGCGCTGCTTCTATGTTGTGTTCCTCTTGCGCGTACTTTCCTCTTATTTTAAGGCTGACGATCTTGCTCTTCTCATGTTTCACCTCCGAGCCGACCCCTTGTATCCACATTGCGTGGGCTGGGCCGTCGGCGCCGATGACGTAGGCGATTGAGGCATCGACTAAGTACTTAAGACTAAGTGACCGTGCTTCCTTCATCCAATGATGCGTAAGTTTCGACGCAGCTTAGCGGCCCCCTTATTGTTACGGGCGCAATCTTTAGATAAGCGCGTCGGTGTTTGTACGGTTGAGTCGCTGTTATGACCCCTTGCCGATGTTGCGGTTTCCATAGCGGGTTCCTTTTCAATTTATGCTGTTCTGTCGTGATGCAGCAATTTATGGTGTTTCATCATGCATCCGCCTTTTCCGCACGGTGGAGCTTTACACAGCAATCGGCGATGTTTGCCTCGCAGACAGCGGTAGCAGATATTATTCTTCTTTGCTACATCCCATCTGTCATTTTTGGACAGAGTGGCGTATGACTTGCAATCGGGCAGTTTGTGTTCTTGTTTGCATTGAGGGCAGCGTTCTTCACATTGTTTCTTGCTTGTGGCGAAGGCACGTTCTATTTGTCTCGGTCTTACCTCTCTCGTCTCGCTGTCCTCTGCTATGAACTCCGGCAAGGCATACGCGCTGCATTTGTCCGCTTCTTCGTTTAAGAACATTGATATCTTCTTAAGCTCTGGGATATCTTCTTTCTTTCTGGCTGCATAGTCGTACCATTTGCTTCTCAATATGGGCGTGAGTTTGTCTGTGATAACTCGCGTCATTTCCGGACTATGCAGATAGTGTGCTTTCTTGAGTGCTTCCACGGTGCCCACTACGTTTGTTATGCGATTTGCGAATATACATAGCTCCCTGGGATTGTCCGTAACTTTGTTCAGCAGCTTCAGCTTATCTATTTCTAAGTGAATTAACGCTTCTGGTCGTCCGAATCTCCTTTCCAAAGCTTCCATTATCAGGCTGGGATCTGGTTGGCTTATAAGTAGGCAACCTGCGGCTTCTTTTGCTGTCCCTTTTAAGCTTCGGCGTATTCTCGCTATGTTTTTGTTCATCGTGAAGTACTTTGAAGATTCTTCGTACGTTGTTTTGAAGCTGAGCCATTCTCTGCTGCTACCATTGAATGCAGGTAGCTCTTGCACATATTTCGGCGGCTCCCTTGTGCTTCGTACTGCTTGTGATAGAGCAGCGGCTAAGGTAGTGACGTCGATTTGTTGCTGCGCCTGCCCATTGTCTTGTTTCTGCGGCGCGGGTTGTAATGCAAACTGCGAAGCGGGTTGCGATGCGAAGTGCAACGTGGGTTCCGGCGCGGGCTGCGGAGCGGGTTGCGATGCGAAGTGCGACGTGGATTGCGACGCAGGCTGCGGCGCTGGTTGCGATGTAGGTTTTTCTTGCAACCATGTACAAATGCGTACTGATGCTAAATCGTCTTCTATTTCTTCATCTCCGTCATCGGTTGATCCGACTTCTGCTTATAGTCGCTGCACGTGTATTTCTTGCAAATCCGTTCTTGCTTGCAACTGAGCCTGCTCGAGCTTGAGTTCGGCTAAGCGCTCTTTCGCCTCTAACTCCTTGAGGAGTCTCTTGCGTGAGGCTACGGAGCGGCGCGACCTTGTCTCGTCGGGCCTTAGTGTGCGCTGCGATCTTTGACCCTTCTCTTGCTGGGTTTCTTCCGTTGCGGCCGTGTTATCGGTCGCAGAGGTAGCGGTTGTATTGCTGACCGTTGTGGTTTCGCTCGTGGTGTTGGATGTACCACTAGCGGTTGAGTCGCCCCCGGAGGCCTCTTCTGTGGCCCCCTGGGTTATCTGTTCATCCTTGCGACGCTTCGATGATTCTCCATTGTTACTACGTGTAATCACCATTTTTCTTCACAATAATATTTTTTCGTTCTTGCGGTTTGCTTCTTTCTCTGGCAATACCAAGACCGATATTGTCTTTTTCTTCTAGTAATCCGGCTTCTCGAAGGACCATTATTGTTACGGATCGCCGTAACCCCGTTCGAAAAATGAATGAAACGCGTTGGTCTTGCTTAAACTGGAGGCAAGCGGCGGTGAGGAGGAACTTTTTCTTTTCTTGCTGCTGTTTTCTTTTCTGTGGCTGGAGAGCGACTGCCGACCGTTCCGGCCGGCCCGTCTTATATATGATTTGGCCGTTGCTGGCCAGCGGACCCTTGCCTCACCCCCCGCCTTTCTTTATTGGTTAGATTCCTTACAAACTAATGAACATACTTAAATATATAACATTCTTACAACTACTTATTAAACTAATACGTACATAACAATTTTTCTATATACTAAAGGTTTAAACGTTGTTTTTGCAGCAACTTTGAGCTGAGGACCCTGCCTCCCGTCTCAGTACTATAAATATAAAACGTCGTGGCGCGGCGCGCGTAGCCTCATTCGCTCCGCGGCCGCGTCACGGTAACATGCCCTGTTTATTATTTTTCCTGCCTAAGGGCTTAATATATAAGAAATTAAAAACACTATATAAAGTAATACAATTTACATACAATACTTACTTTACAATTTTGCATTAATTAATTTCTATATTCTAAATCTATGTTAACTCTCGCCATTTGTTCGGTGCCTTTATTGCGAAAGTTATTACATAGTTACAATACTATTTATTAAATATAAAAGCTATATTTTTCAATATTATTGCTACGGCTTTTCCCGCGTTGCTGTGTGCAACCACCGCTAGTTGTGGAACCGTGAGCGCGGCCCGACGATCGTAACATCCTCATGGCTCCGCCCACCGCCCCTAGGTTGTTCAACTAGCGATGGTTACGACAAGCAATCAGTAAGTTCTTTCGTTCGAAGTATTACTTTGTTTGCGTTGTGCACAAATACGGAAAAAGGTACTTACTTCACTTGATCTCATGGGTACAAAAAAAGGAAATATGCTTATTTTCTGTAGAATAATTCATGCATACTGTACAACTATTAGGCATTTTTGCTTATACAGAACACTTATCTATATAAATTTATAATAACGTAATTCTTAATTATTTTAATTAAAATACTTAAATCTAATTATTTAATAATTGCAAAAAAAAAAACTTAATAAATTAATTGATGTATAAAATTTCGAAATATTGTTGATCTATTTATTTAAATGCGCACGAAGCCCTTTAATGGATATTCTGACTGAGCCGGCGCAAACCGGTTTTTACCCCGACGGAGCGTCGGTGTACCTGTCGGTGAGAGCTCACGCAAACATCGCTGCGCTATGTATGGGTGTATTCGCAGCGAGCCGTTTGTATGTAGCTTCCCCTCTGGTCGGTTTCTTTACTCATGTGGCATTAGGCCACTATTTGTGCATATTTAGATTCGTAAGTATATTGATACGATATATTTTAGTTTCAACTTCTTTTATTCCAATTTTCTTGCAATTATTTTGTTGTATAAATTTTTATATGTATGGCCATGTACTGTTGACATAAGAGTAACCACTACCCTCTATTATACCGGGACATAGAGGAAAATAAAACATGAGAGTGACAGTATCTGCCTATCCACTCAACCGTCCGCCCCGCGCGAGTGTTTCTCGCCTGACCTGTCCGCGAATTAAATGTCACTATTTTTTACGACTGCACGAGACAGTCTTAACAAAAACGATTACTACTGAAAAACGACTATAGCTACATTCAAATAAAAAATATTCTCAAAAGACTCAAAGAATTCAAAATTTTATTTTGTTAAAAGAACATTAGTCAAATTAAAAATAAAGCCTGAAAATAATGCTTAAAAATGGGAATATCAAAAAAATCGTATATATTTTTTATTTCGAGTTTTACATAATAATACTTATTTTCACTGTTTATTTGCCTACAGACTCATCTGACAATCTCTTAGAATATGTTCAACGTTTAAGTGAAATTGCATCTATAGTTGAAAGTTGCAATATCGAAACCGTATATATTTTAGGAGATTTTAACGCTCACCCCGGGGGATTGTTTGGCAATGAACTTCTAGACTTCTGTAGTGAACAAAATTGGACATGTGTGGATATTCAAATGTTAGTATAAATTCCAATGCATACACTTTTGTAAGTGAAGCGCACGGAAGCCATAGATGGCTTGATCACTGTTACTGAAGCTGCACTAAGCAAGGTGCTAACGGTATAATTTAAAATTAAAAATTTTGTACAGCCGACTTCAATATAAGTTATTTAAGAATAACTTAAAAACTATTGGTCTGACCTTGATCAAATTCATATGGGACCACACGAGAAGTACCAGCTTTCAAATAAAAAAAGAATCATCGAAATCGGTTCACCCAGAAAAAAGTTCTGAGGTAACACACATAAAAAAAAAAAAAACATACAGTCGAATTGAGTACCGGCTCCTTTTTGGAAGTCGGCAGAAAAGTACATTATGTTCTTTACTGATCTGATCACTACCCGCTAGAAATTCAATGCAACATAAAATCCGTTTGTCAGACTATTGAGCTGCCGCGTGCTAAAGTAAATAAGGTTCTATGGGGAGAAAGAGACCTAAGCCAAATAGAAATGTTAACTAAATATTGTAATGATAAACTGCGAAAGGTTGGCTTTCCACATGAGTTCGATCAGTGTGGCGATTGTTTGTGTAGTAATAGTGACGCGGCACACCTGGCCGCAATAGACTCGCTTTACAGTGATATTGTAACAGCGTTACAGGAGGCTGCTGTGGTCAGCTATGTTGGTCGTTTGGGAGGTGGCAAACCACATCGCGGTCGTCCTATTGTAGGTTGGGACAAGTATGTCCGTGCCGCTCACAGGAACGCTAGGCAAAAGTATCTAACCTGGGTATGTAATGGTCGGCCTAGTAATGGTACCATTTTTAATGAAATGTATGATTCGAGAAAAAATTTTCAAAAGCAAATTAAAGTATTGTCAGAATAATCAGGAGCAAATAAAAATGAATATTTTAGCTTCAAAACACAGGAATAAAGATTTCAAGGGATTTTGGCAACAAAAAAAAACAACTAAGTCCAAAGCCTAGCGTCCCTGTGAGTGTTAACAGCATCAGTGAACCACGGGATATAGCGAACATGTTCAGATGTCTCTTCAAGTGGAGTCTCCGCTAAAAAGTAAGCAGGTAGTGGATGAAGAGGTCGTGGTGTCGGAGGTGCCGGACCGTGTCACAGCTAAGCAAGTTGCTCTAATGATAAAAGGAATGACGCGAGGGAAGTCTCCTGGACACGACGGCCTTAGCATTGAACATTTTCACAATGCGGGGCCACACCTACCGAGACTCTTAGGGCTGCTATTCATGCCATGCATTAGGCATTCCTATCTGCCAAATGAACTAATGAAGACGGTGATAGTGCCTATTATTAAAAATGAAACTAGTGATACTTCCGACAAGTGCAACTACTGTCCGATAACATTAGCTACAACCACATCTAAGGTGCTTGATGGCCTGCTTGAGAGACAACTTAAAGAGCATCTCCACCTACATGACGCTCAGTTCGGCTTCAGACCAGGACTTTCGACTGAATGCGCAATTATGTCTCTCAAACAAACTCTTAGGTACTAAACGGATAGGAACACGCCTGTGTATGCAGCCTTTCTTGATCTCACTAAGGCATTTGACCTGGTTAGATATGATATTCTTTGGCGTAAATTAAAAGACACAGGTATGCCGGGTGGGTTGACCAATATTTTTAAATATTGGTATGAACACCAAACTAACCGAGTTAGATGGCTTGGTGAGCTTTCTGACGAGTACGGGTTGGAGTGTGGAGTGAGACAGGGAGGGCTAACTTCTCCTTCTCTCTTCAACTTGTATGTGAATACGTTGATTGTTGAGCTGAGCGACACAAGGGTCGGCTGCTCGATTGATGGTAACTGCATCAACAGTATCAGTTATGCAGATGACATGGTATTGCTAAGCCCATCAATCGCAGGTCTCAGAAAACTAATAGGTGTATGTGAGAGGTACGCTTTGTCACACGGACTCCTGTACAATGTTAAAAAGAGCGAGCTCTTGATCTTTCAAGCTAGGCGTCGTAAGCTGGGAGATGTGCCACGTGTGCTGCTAAATGGCGTCGCTCTAGGCAGGGTAAATGCGTTTAAATATCTTGGCTATGTGGTTACCGAGGATTTAAAAGACGATGCTGACATCGAAAGGGAAAGGAGGGCGATGGCGGTCCGCTGTAATATGCTGGCACGCAGATTCGCGCGGTGTAGCTTTGGAGTAAAGATAACTCTCTTTAAAGCCTTTTGCCAAACTTTATACACTTGCAATCTGTGGGTCAACTACACGCAGCGGGCCATCAACGCTCTCCGAGTACAATATAATAACGCATTCATGGTGCTGGTGGCGCTCCCACGCTGCTGTAGTGCGTCTGCGATGTTTGTGCACGCGCACACGGACGGCTTCCACGCCGTGCTGCGACGCCGCATCGCCTCACTGATACTCCGTACGCGGGGGAGCGCCAACACCATCCTGAACGTGCTCAGCGATAAGCCTGACAGCCCCCTTCTGTGGCACTGGTTACAAATGCATGTGCCCGGTGCCCCAGAGGGTGGCAGATACATGAATTAAACTATATATTAATTTTATTCATGTAATTAATATATTAAACAATCGAATTAAGTTATATTGAATTGATTTAAATTGAATAAGATTAAATTAAATTAAAAAGATTAGATAGAATTATATAAAATTAAATTAGATGAGATTAAATTTATTATAATGTCAATGTTACTTGTATGGACTCAGTCTGAAATAAATTGATTTTATTCTTTTTTATATATTTTTTTTTACATGAAAAGTGTAATACTTACTGGAGACAAATATTTTATATTATAATAGCACATAATATTTTCTTTAAAATGACACCAATATCAATAATATCTTATATACTCAATATACATAAATAAATAATGTTTACCCAATATAAATTGGAATAAATAAGTAAATAAATGAAAAAATTGGTTTTAATAATTTCTAGACACAGTCTGTTGAACAGATATTTCGTTTATAAATTGCTATCACCGTGTTAATAGTGAATCTTTATTTTATATTTTGTATTCATTTAACACAAAAAACTCATTAGAATACATTTTAAACAACATATAATCAATAACCAATGATCGCGTATAGTGATTAAAATTTAGAGCTAAATTTTAACGTTTTGAAATTGTCGTAATGATACATATTTACTAAAGAAAATATCTTCACAATTAGTTTGATGTACAATAACATTAGAAATAACGTATAAAAACAGAAAAGTTATCACATTTTTGATCGAATTTCTCACATGTTAACATTCCACAAACAAAAATGGCGAAATTTATTCTTAACTTTTTTTTATAAATATTTTGTTACTATTATACAGATAATATTCACTTTCACAGACGACAAATTTCATATAGAACCATCTATAATTTTTTACTATATTAATAACAGCTATCTTTTGCGATGTACGCGTTTAAACTGAAATATGTCGTTTGGCGCCTAGACAGGTGAGGCAATAATGGTTTTTGGGGACTGTAGTCACCGTGGACGGTTGAGTGGCTAAGAACAAATCAAAATAATAAAAACTTAGACTGTCAACTATGGCAATTATGGCAAATATAAACAAACATGAGAGTCAATCTATGGTGGTAGCCTATGTTTAGCTGTGGACTTTAGAAAGGCTGTTGTTAACAAATAGTGAATGAATGAATTTTGTGATTATATTATATTAAACCTTATTGT
Organism: Parnassius mnemosyne; assembly: GCA_963668995.1. Lineage (NCBI taxonomy): Eukaryota > Metazoa > Arthropoda > Insecta > Lepidoptera > Papilionidae > Parnassius > Parnassius mnemosyne. Next base: position 25,932,414 of record CAVLGL010000091.1, read on the forward strand.
ATAAGAATATTAAGTCAAGAAATTATTTATTATAAATATGCTTCCCCGTTATCATTACTTTTGTATTTTCTTTCTTTTTGTTTCATTTCAACATATCATGGACATAGACCTGATATTGTACTAAATGTACAAATATCGCGTTGGAGTTTTGGCATGTGCGTGTTTTTATATGAGTTGGGCAAACGAGCATGTGGCTCAGCTGATGTTAAATACTTACCGCCGACCAACAACTACTGCAACACTTGTATGTATAGTACGTGCATTGTCAACCTTTAAAAATGAGTAAGCTATTTTCTAGGAGGTCCCTGAGTCAAATCGCTCCAGAAACATCTCCGGTGGTAACCGATTTCACAAGTTGTGCGAGGAAGAAAGCTTTTTTTTATTAAATAATGGTGGCTAACGGGCACACGATCTATCTGATGGTAAGTGGATGCTGTGTCCCATTGATATCTACATTTATCCTCGATTAAGTATCAAATGCGTTGTCACCCCTGAGGACTAAGATGGAATGCCTCATTTCCAGTGAACTGGGCCTCCGATTCTCTACACTCGCCATACGAAACACAGCAGCAAAAACAAAAGAAGAAAACTTCTGTTCGGTAATAGTGTAGATGGTATCGCGAATTCTGTCAATATGAGTGATGGTGGAATTTGACGGCTGGAATTATTTATTGATTACAACTCCCCTAAGCACTCACCGTGGTAAAGTTATGTAGCAATAGAAAATGCAAAGGGGTACAATCTCTTTGCAACGCCAGTGACTCGAGCCGAAAGAAGTCGGTCGTTGACGATTCGCGCCGCTCTTCGTTGGATGCGGTCAAGTAAATGGAGCTGGCAATGAGGTGCCCCGGCACAGATATAAACAGTGAAAGAATGTAATACAACACGTGCATAATCGTACAACATTTTAAGATTATTTATATAAGTGAAAATTTTGTTTTTAATGAGATTAGGTTACACACATTCCACCTGATGATAAGTGGACGCTGTTGTTCATAGATAGTTCCTCGATTATGAATCTAAATGAAGATGCGTTGTCACCCCTGAAGACTAAAGTACTATACTTCGTTACCAGGTAAAGAGATTTAGTGTAGTTAGTAGTCTAGTGGGGGGTCGTCCTACACTTCGCTTACTGGTACAAGGCTGCAACTTTAAAGAACAGCGAGTGTCTTGGATCACTTTCAGTCAAAAAATATGAGTTTAGATTTAAAAAATATAGAAATATTTAATAGTTAGTTAATGCATGTCCCATTAGTCGCCTTTTGTAATATGTAAGCAACACAATTGTCATATTTTTTTTAAGTTCCACATAACTGACAGTAGTAATGGTAGGCGAGGAACGCGAACTCAAAAGGTCGTTGGTTTGAATCCGCCATCTGACTATTGTCGTGAACCACTCCTAACACAAGTATTTTAAGCATACCAGTAGTGGTTAAAGGGAAAACTAGTAATCTTATTAGCATTACTAGTATTCTAAAACATAAAGATAGGACCTAGAATTAGGACTTTATAAATATTACTGTATATTTATAAGAAAGATTCGAATCAATTTCCAAAAAAAGATCCGAAAAGTTTTTTGTTTTATTGAAATGGAATACGCATAAACAGATTTCGAACACGGCGCCGCTGGGGGAACGCATAAACAGATTTTTAATGCCATAAAGGGGAATGCCCAATTCTGGCCATGAAACGCCCAACAATTTGCATTTGTTAAAAAAATACATCTTTTTTATGGTAATTAATCGCGGTATTTATGTATCCAAAAAAGATTGCAATATATTTGCACAAAAAAAAGTACCGAAAAGATAAAAATGAAATTAGGTAAATCCGGAATTCATTAGTTTGTGGATAAAATAAAAAGTGTTGCCAATCACAAATCTCGTTAAAAATGTCGATTTTGTTTTTTCAATCGATTCTTTATGGTGTCATTATTATAATGGTGATATTATATTTCGATAATTATTATGATGTTATGATAATTAAACAAGCGAAGTGCTAGTTGATTTACCATGAACTCTTTATACCATATCAAAAACGCTACTGCACATTTTAACTGTTAATCTTATCTGTTCTTAAAAATACATTTAAAATGGAATTAAAATAAATAAAACAAAACATATTTTAAAAGAAGCGCAGATCTTAAAGCGAATCAAAGACTATTCTTTTTTATGAAATTATAAATCGAATAAAAAAATCCCTATTTATTTATCGATTTTATGTCTGTTAATTGGCAACATCGAATCTGACAGCTAGGCCCATGTTATAATTATCAAAACTAAATAGTCACAAGTCGAATTCCTTTGCATTAGTGTTATTTTGTTTGTTTTCTCGCAGATTTGTAATCTAAACAACGAATAAGCTTTCTAAATGGACTCCGATAATTCTTCTCACCCTATTGACCACGGCCTGAAAATGAATCCTGCTGCCACTTCTGCACGAACTTGGACTCGATATCCACTGTTAACGATGACCCCAGCTTTCACGCCGGCCAGAGTTCTTCCCAGCTCTCAGTAACTCATTCAAGAGGACATTTACGGTGTATCAATTGTGGTTTAAATGTCACGAAAATACGAAGTTATTTGTTGTTAAAAAGTGTTCTTGTGAAAATGAAAAACCTTTATATCTTAAAAATCCGGACTTTTTTTAAACCAATTCCTTAACCATTTCATTTTCTTAATTGCATATTATCATTTCCATATGCTTTTATATGTGGTCACTCATGGCCAAAGTGTCTATGAACGGTGGGCATTCCCCTTTGTTTAGTTTATCCACTTGTCATATGGAAAATAGCTAACCCGGGGACAATAAAGTAAAATAAAACAAAACCTTACCTAATTAGATTTATTCACTATTAATGTCAGACGCTCATAGCATATATTAGTGCGATATTATAAGGTATTGGGAAATAATTGTACACGTATTATGATTACCGTAAGATTCTATTAAAGTTTACTGCTGAACATAGCGCCCCTCTTAGATTGCCACGTAGAGGGGATATTTGGCGTAGTCGCCAACTAGATTTAGTTAGGTTAGCAGACATCCTTTATACGCTCACATTTTTTGGGGGAAAACGAATTTTAATTATTGGTTACCTAGTTTGAAAATTATTTTACATTTTTTCTACATTTATTACATTACATATTATAGCTGATACGCTGTTAGCAAATACGCTATCTTATTATTTATATTTTAACTCAGCCAATGATTTGGCAACCTTGACACCTGCTTCTTTTGAGCAACAAAATAATTTTACGTTTGATTTGGAACCAGTTCCAAGTAATTTAAATTAGATAATAAGACAATAGAGGTAATCTCTAGCAAAGATAATTTAAATAGCTTAGAATGCAACTTACCAATACATAATTATGCAATTTTACAAAATAACAATAATAAATACTGTATCAACCTGGTGCATCAAAATATACAAGGTATGTTAGGCAAAGAATTAGAAATTGAATTATTTTTAAATAGTAACAGTATACATATTTTATGTATTACAGAACATTGGTTGAAAGATTACAACTCCATATTTAATTTCAGTAATCACCAGGTGGTCAGTTCGTTCAATAGAGATACTAAATTACGTGGTGGCTCCTTAATATTAGCTAATAAGTCCTTATCATATAAAGAAAGTAAAGACATTGTGAGCCTCTCTGTTGAGCGTACTGTAGAAATGGCATGTGTTGAGCTTGAGCACCTTATTGTTGTCAGTGTTTACAGACCCCCATGTTCAAGTTATGATACTTTTGAAAAAAATATGGAAGAAGTTTTAGTTAAGCTTAATAAACAGAATAAATCTCTTGTAGTGTGTGGAGACTTTAATATCAATCTCCTGGAAACTTCTTCCATCAGTATTAAATTTTGCTCTTTGTTCAAATCCTATAATCTTGATAATTTATTCTTTGAAGCTACACGTATGCAGGGTGTAGTGCAACTTGTATTGATAATATTTTTACAGGTGTTGTACCAATAAACAAATCAATAATTCAAAAACTTAGTTCAGATCACTGTGAACAACTGATTTCGTTAACTTATATGCACAAAAAAACAGGTAATTGAGAAAATTGTGTTTGTTCCTATTAATGCAAAACGCCTGGAGAGATTTAGAAGTAATATGGTAAAAAACCTTCCATCCCTTTCTTATAAGAACAATGCAGCCTATTTATATAGAGCATTATTTTCCCTTATAAGTAGTGAGTTTCATAAAGCATTCACTTCTAAAACATTCTCCAGAAACAGTCGCAAGGCATTTAATGAGTGGGCGACAGAAGGAATTCATAAAAGCAGGCGAAGGTTATATGAACCTTTACCATGAAAGATCGTATAATCTTTCCGATGTTTTTAAAAAACATGTACAAAATTATTCTAAAATGTTTAAAAGAGTTTGCTCCACAGCCAAATCATTACATATAAGTAACAAAATTAAGACGGCTAAGAATAAAATTAAAATGACGTGGAGTATAATTAACAGCGAAACCGGTAAAGAGAAATCTTGTAACTCAAACTATCAATTAAAAATTAATAATGAATTGACTAAAGCAAATCAAGAATTTGCAGCGGTGTTTGAGAAATATTTCACTGATGTTCCTGTATTGACAACAGAGCCATTGAATACTTCTCCAACTGTCGCCGAGTCATTACTTAAACAGTATGTTAATACCTGTTTAAAGGAATTTAGATTTGAAAAAGTATTTCCGCATAATATTGTAAAATACTTCAAAACTCTTGATGTAAAGAAAACCGCAGATTTATGGGGGATTTCCGTTACAGTGATTTCGTCCATAATAGATTTAATTGCACCTCATCTTGCTATTATTTTTAATACTTGTATGGATTCTGGTGTGTTTCCTGATTTAATGAAGTATAGTAAATAATACCTTTATTTAAATCTGGTAGTACATTGGACCCCGCTAATTATAGACCTATTTCTGTACTACCAACTCTCAGTAAAATTTTTGAAAAAATAATTTTGTATCAATTGTTAATTTTTTTTCTACAAATAAATTACTTCATAAAAATCAATTTGGTTTTACAAGGGGTCGCTCGACGTCTGACGCCGGTGTTGAGCTTATGAAATATATTTTTAATGCCTGGGAGAATTCACAAGATGCCTAAGGTATTTTCTGTGACCTTTCCAAGGCTTTCGGTTGTGTTCATCATGATACATTAATCAGGAAACTACAACATTACGGTGTAAAAAATTTGGCGATTAGACTTATTACTTCATTTTTAAGTAACAGAACTCAAAAAGTCGTCATCAATGGTAAATGTTACTCCGGACCGGTAGTATTTTTTTTTTTTTGATTTTCCACCAGAGATACACCATCCCTAGTAGCCGTTTATTAACTAATGTTACACATTTTCAATATAGTTTTGTAAACAAGTTCAAGATTATTACACAAAGACGGCTAATTACAAACAGCACTGCAATTTGATACAGTGGTCTTGCTTTGACCGTACGAGTAAATAATAATAAAATTTACGAGTTTCAGTACTATTTACAAATTCACTAATTATATACACTGTATATACACTAGAAAAATTTAACTTTTAAGGATTATTAAAGAAAACGTTGTTAATCATTAAAACGAAAAAAACTCTCAATTAGTTACATTTGTCTGGTTTAGGTATTATTAAATTTTTTAAGTCTTTATATAATTGTTTTAATAAATTTAACAAAGGAGTTCAGGGTTGATTCTTTCATAATGAGTTCGGCTATTTTCGGATCGGTAGTATCAATGGGCGTTCCTCAGGGCTCGATTCTTGGCCCATTCCTGTTCTTAATCTATATTAATGATTTACCTTATCTTGTAGGGGACAATCACGACATAGTACTATTTGCTGACGATACCTCTTTAATTTTCAAACTGAAACGGCAGTCAATTAAATATGACGATGTAAATAATGCTCTATCAAAACTAGTACATTGGTTTAACGCCAACAATTTGCTCTTAAACGGCAATAAGACAAAATGTATTAAATTTACAATACCTAATGTAAAACATTCGAAAACCAATATGCTCTTAAATGGGGAGGAGTTGAGACTTGTGGATACCACTGTTTTTCTTGGTATAACTATTGACGCGAAACTTCAACGGGGCCCCCATATATCTAAATTAGCAAGCAGACTTAGTTCTGCAGCATATGCTGTAAGAAAGATTAGAAGTCTCACAGATGTTGAGATAGCTAGGTTAGTGTATTTTAGTTACTTTCATAGCGTAATGTTTTATGGAATTTTGCTATGGGTTAATGCGACTGATATTGAACCTATATTTGTTTTGCAAAACAGAGCCGTACGGGCGATTTATAATCTAAATTGTAAAGTGTCCATCAGAGAAAAATTTAAAGAAATAAACATATTAACTTTGGCATCGCAATATATTTATGAAAATGTAATATATGTACATAAAAACATAAATAGCTTTAAAGAATAAGGATGTTCATACCTTAAACACTAGGAACAAACATAAGCTTGTAATGCCACTTACTAGACTCCACAGAATTAGTTATTCATTTATGGGGCAACGTACGTATACGCTTTTACAACAAAATCCCAGAACATGTTCAAAGTTTGTCAATAAACAAGTTTAAAAGTTTTATTAAAGAAAAACTGTACAAAAAGTGTTATTACAATATCAAAGAATACATGAATGAAAATAACCCCTGGGAATAAGGTGATCGCCACCATGCTGGTTCTATGAAAATTCATTTAAAATTGTATAAACAAAATTATTGTTAAGTCAATATATGTTTAAAAAAAAGTCCTGCTGGATTTCTTTCTGGTTCTTCCCAGGACAGAGGTATTTTCCGAACCAGTGGTAAATAAAATAATGACTTTCAATAAGTATTATGTAATAATCCATATTGAATAAAAATCATTCTATTCTATTTTATTCTATACAATGTTCAAGTTTGCAATTTCAAAGAAGTTAGAAAATACTGTACACTTTATTGTATCTCATTTTCACGTTAAGTTCTATAGATATATGTGTTTGTCTCTTTTTAGTGTCATTTTTTCGTTTCATCGAGTTTCAAATCACAACGATTATAAAGAAGTTCTCACTTCAAAAACCTATCGTAAAAACCTCGATGAGCAAAAAACGTTAAAATGTAAATATAATCGCATAAAAGAATAAAGGAAAACAGATACTTCCTGTAGAAAGTTTTTTGATGTCAACGTACTCGAATGTATGTAGTGCAAACAAAAGTTTCTCACAAAACAACAACAATGTGTTGTATGTGCATCACGACCTGTAATTAAAATGGCTCTTTAAATCCTGAAGACCAGAATATATCAATGAATATAATGCAATTTTATATATGGTACAGCCATGTAGCAGCTATATAGTTGTAGCATGAATGGGTCGGCTCGACCAGGGAAGGACCACGCTCTCACGGAATATCGGCGTAAAATAGCAGCTTAATTCTGCTGTGTTTCGTATGGTGAGGGTAGAAAACCGGATACCAATTTTACTGAAAACAAAGCATTCCAGATTAGCTACCAGGGGTGATAATGCATGTGCCTTTTGATTTCCCATCGAGGATAAATGTAGTTATGTATGTTCTACAGTATCAACTTACCATCAGGTGGACTGTCTCGTTTGTTACGATTATCTATAAAAAAAACTGCTGCTTGCAATAGAACTAGTAAAGAGAGTTCCACGCACCCAAACGTGAAACGTGGGCTCGGTGCCATACCGGTTTTGACGTTCAGGCGAGCGGAGTGGCTTTGGCATAGGGCGCGAGCGCAGAAGTTGGTTCCTTGAAAGCAGTGCTGTCAAACGCACGTTGTGAATTCTCGCTCGGGATAACCTCCATTTTGTAGAGTCGGTTTTGTTAGCAAATTGTGTAATGACGAGGAATTGTAGTCTAGAATTAGACGCCGGGTTGACAAATTGTTAGGAAGTTAACATTGATTGCGATCAACGTCTGAATTTGTGTGTGGTGCGTGCCTAATTTACCGCGAATTTGGTTATTCTAATTTGATAGCGTATATAAGTGCATTTGACAATATTAATTTGCTCGTGCGGCATTTGATATAGTTCGGAGACATTTTCCGTTGTCGGTTGAACGCGGAACTTTGTGACACTAGAGAAGATCGTGTTAGGTTCTCGAAACAATTTGTTGCGGAGTGAGTGATGGTGAACTTTTACCTACGAGTAGTATTGCGCGTTATGCTTTATAATAAAGGGGAGTTAGTTGCGTCTTGAAGTTAGTTAATTGTACAATAAAGTTAATAGACTGACATAGTGAAGAAAAAAGAAATTGACCGCGGGTGACGCCTCTGGAGATTACCATTATTTGGAGCGGTGCCGGAGTCCGGGCAGCTGCCGACTTCAACGGTCCAGTCAGGACAATCAATCCACACCACAAAAAACACCACCACACATTCACATACACACCTCCGTCCTGACTGAACCTTGAGACAGTCGTCGCCTCAGATATAGGTAAGTTCTCTTTATTTGACAAGCCTCCCCATTAAATTGGAGTAGGATAGAATATTGTTTATGGGCCATTCGGGCTCGAACCCGCGGCTGCCTATGATATCATATGGTGTCGGCTCAGTTTTATTGTTAAAGGTTATAGAATTAATAGGCTTAGAAACGCAGTAGGCGCGTGCAAAGTAAAGCCATTTCAAGTTAGCCTTTTAAGGCTACGCACGACTTTCTGCGCGTCAGTACTCAAGTCCACGTAGTCGTGTAAAGAGCTCGCGCAATTTTGCAAAAATAAATGACATACTATGCTTGAAAGGCAACTCATCACATAATCATGAAAAAAATTTAAGATCTCATTTTACGGTTAAAGTACTGCATAGTATCTTATATATTTATATAAAAATTTATGAAAACAAAATAATAAATCGTAAATTTGACAGACGCTAATGTATTAAAAATGTTGGGAGGCATAGTAAAATACTTTACCACATTTTTTCTTATTATTACAATTATAAGAAAAAATGAATGATATGTGGTGCAATTCTACAGTATGCTTAACACATTCAGTTCAACTATGAAAGACAGAGTGATGCATAGATTTAAAATATTGCACATAGCATATCTAAACCCACCAAAAACATTTTAATGTAAAAACACGCACTCACGTACACATGCGCATCTAAAATTACAGGCAATCAACAAAATGGTTTAAGGTGCGTGTGTCTCTGTCTAACAGTGAACTTTGACGCGTTGGTATGGAAAAAAAAAGAAAGATGTGTTCGTCACAGCGTGTCTAGAAATGGAACATGGTTTTGGCATCACTTGAAATGTACGCAACGCTCCGCCTGCCATTATTTGTCTGTCTGAGTGTACTAGGTGTTAGGACTCGATTTCTGGCTTGTGGTCTCTCTGAGTAGAAACCACCCTCTTACCCATTTCTGCTTCAAGCAGCAGTGCGAGTTGAAATGTACAGAGAGCAAGTATATTTACAGGCTGTGAGGCATTCCTTACTTAGTCCTCAAAGTGTCAACGTATCTGTAGTGATATTTGTTTGAAGTCAGTGAAAGGTGGTGTAGTTGCGGTGTACGAATAACCACTACACCATATCATCCCATGGGTGTCGTAAGAGGCGACAGAGGGAAACAAATCAGAAGATGGACAGCAGCGTCTTTTTAATAACGACTAAAAAAAGCAGTTGCGAAACCATTTGCCAAGCGTGGCAACTGTGGAAAATATCCCGCCTATGAGACAATTAATGGAGGGAGGCCTATGTTCAGTAGTGGACTTTAATAGGGTGTAATGGTAACGGAAAGTTGGGCAATGACTGCAGTAGCTACTTATCATCAGGTGGAATTTGAGTTCATTTGTTACCCTAATTTTGTAAGAAGGACCTCATGTCCATCGCAGAGCTGATGAGGCAGAAGAATAATATCTAACAACTGCGTAATGGTAAGTAGCAAATTAAGTTTATTAAATCTTTCATAGAAATAAGGGTGGCAGACGACAGTCCACCTAATGATAAGTAGATGCTGCGTCCTGTAGACGCATACATCTATCCTCGATTAGAAATCAAATTATTGAGTTTTCACTCTATAATACTTAGATTTACTGCCCTGTTTCCAGTAAGCATGGTCTCTGTTTCTCTACACCCACCATTCTGAACACAGCAGCATTAAGTTGCTATTGTACGCTGGTATACATACATTTTTTTATAGGAGAGGGTCAAACGAGCATGCGGCTCACCTGATGGTAAGTGACTACCGCCGCCCATGAACAACTGCAACACCAGCGAGGGAATTGCAGATGCGTTGCTGGCCTTTCAAAAAGGAGTACGCTCTTTTCTTGAAGGTCCCTAAGTCGTATCGGTCCGGAAAAATCGCTGATGGTAATCGATTCCACAAAGAAGTCCTGCGAGGAAGAAAAAATCTTCTAAATCGCACAGTGGTGGACCGCCAATCATCCAGATGGTATGGATGGTATCGTGAGTACTGCCGCGATGTGCGTTCGTGAAATTTGGCGGCTGGGAATAATCCGAACAATTCCTCAGAGCACTCCCCATGGTAGATACGAAAGAAAATGCAAAGGGATGCAACATCTCTTCGCAGTTCCAATGAATGGAGCCGATCGGAAAGGGCTCGGTCGTCGACGATTCGAGCTGCTCTGCGTTGGATGCAGTCAAGTGAAAGGAGCTGGCACTGGGGAGCCCCTGCCCAGAGATGGGAACAACCCTCCACCTCCCATGGCCCCACCGACCCTCAGGTCATACGGGCCGAATCTCGGGAGATGCGCGCGGTACTTGCACGTGGCTCTTTCCCGCGCACACTTTCTTGACTCCCTACAAATATTTAATCTATTCCTTGTCCCAGTTTAACGTCATTCTCCCCCTTCTGGGGCTGACGACACATTGACGCCTACGTCGTCGGGCGCTCCTACCAGCCTTCCATCCTGCCTTGTCCTGCGATCGTGCCACCTATGCGCAAACTCGCGCAACAGTCCGTAGTTTACCACATCGCTGACGAGATCCGAGTAGTAAACTGGTCCCTGAACCGGACGAACTAGTCCATCCATCATTTTCACTCTTAGGTCATCATACAGAGGACATTCCCATAGAACATGGTGAACATCCTCCTCCGACATACCGCACTCACACATACTAATTTCACACAATTTCATGTCGCTCAGTCTCTTCCGAAAGCATCCATGTCCGGTGAGAATCTGAGAGGTTTGGTAGTCCGGTGAGACCCAGGTATAACTGAGTCTCAACGCCACGTCCGGGAAAAATCGATGTAGCTCACGTCCTTTTGTATCACACGTCCATCTATCCTGCCAGGCGCCTATCACCTCAGTCCAGATATCGCGATTCCGTCTGCTCAACTCCTCTTTGGGCGCGGTCAAACGTGCTATACCCATCCTACCAGCACGGATGACCTCTAGGTCAGCAGGGAGAACGCCAGCCAGCACCGGTAAGGCCGCCGTGCTAGTGGATCGGTACGCCTTGGTTAACAATACAAGAGCGGATCGCTGCGATCTCAGTAGTACGCTACGAACTGTGTACATGTTTGCACGCTCGTACCAGCACTCTGCCGCATACGTAAGCGTGGACACAAAAACTCCTCTATAAATTAATTTTAAACTCGGATATCGTACACCCCATGATGATGTAGATACGCGAGACATCTTGCCGAATCCCTTGGTCGCTCTTTCAGAGATATCGGATGCATGTTGCACAAACGATAGTCCCGAGTCTAAAACCACGCCTAATACCTTAACGTTAGTCACAGTCTTAATAGACTCCCCACCAAGTTTAATAACGGGGGGGCGCTGAAGTTTCCCTCTAATAGTCATGGTGGTCGACTTTGAGGAGGAAAACTCCAGTCGATTCCTTAGCCCCCACTCCCGTACAAGGTCCAGAGTGACTCTGGCCCTGGATTCGATACCCGCTCTCGTACCCGATTCAATCAAGATTGTAACATCATCGGCATAGGCAGTCATGGCTACTCCCTCGGGCAGAGGGAGTCGGAGCAGGTCGTCCATCAGCACATTCCATAGTGTTGGGCCCAGCACGGAGCCTTGAGGACATCCCATGGTCGACGTCTTCCACTCTACCCGGTCTCCGATGTAGAGGCCCACACGCCTGGAGGTGAAGTAGTCCACCAACATTCTATAAATGTTGGGTGGACATCCACCCCTTTTGGCCTTGACCATCATCATCGGCCACCAGGCATTGTCGAAGGCGCCGGAGATATCTAAGAATATTGCTTGCACGTAGCATGCCTGAGAATACCTTGCCGTGCTGAGCAGTACACGCAGCGCTGTTACTGTAGACCGCCCCGGAGAAAATCCGTGCTGGTACTCGGATATCCCGCGGCTAATCGCGGGAGCACATCTTAAAATTACTCGTTCCAATAATTTTCCCAAAACAGGGAGGAGCGTTATTGGACGGTATGCCTTGACGTCGGTGAGCGGCTTGTCATTACCCTTGGGAATGACAATCAGTCTTCCGTCCTTCCATACATTGGGGAAAACCCCCTCTTCCACACACTTGGCATACACCGAGTGAAATTCCCTCGGTGCCGCAATCCACACATTCCTCACGATTCTCGCACTCACTCCATCGAGTCCCGGAGCCGTGTTGGGCAAGGCCTTAACTATACCACCCAGTTCCTCAACCTTAAGTGGAGGCGCAGCTCCACCCGACGGCATGAAAGCCGCCAGCAGACGAACCTGCCGGTGATAAGGCGAGTCGCAGTCAGTGCTGTCATCCGGACAGAGCGCAGACATTAATTTATGCATCGCTGCTTCCAGACCGTCCGGGTGTACACCCGCAAAGGCGATCCCATTGATCACATTTGCAGGCGGACGTACCCTGCCGCTGGCGAGCCTGTATGCAAAGCCCCATGGGTCCTCATTGCCAGAGTTGGCAATCTTCCTGTGCTGCGACTGCTGCGCCTCCACCATCATCTTCCTATATCTCGCACGCACACTATGGAAAGCCATCCTGGCTAACTCCTCAGACCTACCTCCCAGACGCCTTTTACTCTGCCAAGCACGCCTAAGTTTGCATTGCAACTTCCGAGTTTTATCTAGTTCAAATGTCCACCATTCATACCCCCCCGACCCCCTGGGGCGACGCTCCCCTAGGCCTTCCTCCGCAGAGCGAATTACGATCCCTGAGAACTCCTTCGCCAGGAGAGCCGCGGGTTTTTCTACGTGCAGCCATCCCATTCGTAATTTGACAATCGCCCGGAACCTTTCCCAATCCACCCCTCGGTCACGAAAACGGGGAGGATCCCTAACGGATGCTGCGCGCGTCGTCGGCCTGCTGGTAGTAGCCGTGTAAGTTATTAAATTATGATCGCTGGCGCATACCCGCTCGTGCACTCGCCACTCGGCAAGGTAGACGTCCCCAGTGGAGAGGGTCAGGTCCACGTTGGACTCACCTCTAGGCCCAGAGAAGGTATAGGGCTGGTCAGGCATATTTGCCAACGTTAAAGCATGAGTGATAATAAACGCCTCCATTTGCTGCCTTCGATATTGTACATTTTGTCCTCTTCCCACGTAGTGTCGGCGATCACAATACCAGAGTGGCGAGTGCGCATTGGCGTCGAGGCCCATGATCACCCTTCTGCCCTTAAGGCAACTCAGGGCGACCTCTAAGTGGTGCAGGTGGTCATCAATAGTGTCGCTAAATTTAAAGTACGCTGACACCACATAGAGGTCCCATCGGTCAACATGGCACACCACACAAAATTCGTTGCTGAGGTGACTCAGCACTGCTACCCCAATTGCTGGGTTGGCAAGATAGATGCCCGCCCACGGGTGATAGCCCACCTGAACGATCCCCGCAACCTGGGAGTACTGTTCTTGTACAAGAACAATGTCCAGGTGCAGTTCACGCGCCAGGATGGGCAGCTCAGCCGCGGCGAGCTCCCCTCGACCCAGGTTGATTTGTCCTAATCGTAGTGCCTTGTCTTCCTGGTTAACTATGGGGCTGCCCTTATCGGCAGTACTGAGTGGTGGCCACGGAGCGCTGCTCTGCATACAGCCTTGCTGGGCAGTTCCTCGCCATGGTCACGTGCGAGCCAGAGTCAATTCTACTAAATCGCTTGCACGTAGCGCACTTCTCCTCCGTGGACTTGCAGGCACCACGTTCATGTCCCGCCTCTCCACATTTCCCACATACGACCTCCTTCGATCGGCAGTACTTCGCAGGATGCCCATACTGTTGACACCTCTGGCAGCACGTGACGTCCACGTAATCACACGGCTCAACCACATCCCAGCCGATGTATAACCGATTGTATCCGATCAAGATATCTCTCAAGGCAGCCGAACATTGAAGGATCACGGTTGTCCTTCTGCTACCTCTCCAGGACTTTTTGAAAGCAATCCTGCAGTTTTCCTTCACTTTTGCTTCGGTCCATCCACAAGCAGCAAGGTTCTGCTCGTGGAGGCCGCTGATTACATCTTCATTCTTGGGGTCCTCCTCAAAACCCCTAAGAGCCACCAGTGGTAAACGTTGTCTGGGCTCCGTCACCCTCAATGTTGGAGGGGCAGCAGTCTTCAGTTTCTCTGCTGCTTCCTGGGACGTGGTTTGGACCACGACACCCGCATTTCCCACCTTCCTCAGCTTGTCAATCTGAAGCCCGCTGGTCTTGGGGTTAACTGCCTTCTTGAGCTCCATCTTCATATCTTCTGCAGTCTTCAATGGGCCTTCCGTCTCAGCCGGGTAGAAGGCGACAACTGGGCCTTTACTTGCTGGCATCAACATTTGGTCGGCCCCCTTCGGCAGCCTCAGCGCCACCGAGTAGGAACGTTGCGGTGCCGGGTCCATCGCGTGGCAAGGAACTGCACTGGCCTCAACCTGCGCCAGTCTTCCTTCCGCAGCAATCTTCTTCTGTTCTGCTCTAAGTGCTGCCAACTCCAGTTCAGATATATGGACCTCCATTGTCGCAACCATTGCAATGAGATCATGCCCATATGTAGCCACCCTGTTGACCTCAGCCTTGTTGAGTTTCGACCCTGGTCCGGTGATGATACCCATGATACCCTTGACTGCATCACGAACATGATCGATCACCTCCAGCTTAGATGCGGTCGAAGCTTTAAATATCCCTCTTATTCCCCGGGAGCTCTCCCTTTGGCAGTCCTCACCTACGGCCTCTGCAGCAGGCTCCTCCACATCCCTGGATGGCAGTCCTGCCACCGGGGCCACATTTTGGCGAGGCTCAGTACGCTTGCCCACCCTTGGTCGCTGGGAAGATGACTGTATCTCTTCTGGTGACGTCAGAGGACGCTTTTCAGGTGCTACTGGTGGTGGGGGGGGCAACGCGACCGGCCGACCAAGCGGGCCCGGCGGAGTCCTGGCCAAAGATTTGCGAGGAGTAAACAACTCCTCATCATCCGCCATTATTATTTTATTAACTGTATCGTCTCAGATTATATACAAGAAGTCAAATCACTATCACACATAAAAACAGAAAAGGAACGCAAAATGTCAACGTCAAACTCTATGACAGATGACAGCTGCCAACGTCAGTGTCAGTGTCAGTGTCAATGTCACGCTCAATGACGGCTGTTAGTGTCAACACAACAACACTTCCTAACCTCAGTAATAGAATAATGTTCAATGTTTTACTACTAAACTAAACTACAAGCTATATATAATAAAAGTACTTACAAGTAATTATCCATTAGTAGTAAATTGGAAATAAAACGTAACACAAAGATACTTAGCTAAAATAACCACGCGGTCCGCGTGGTTCTAACCAACAAACACGTGCTTATTCCTACAAAAAGTATTTAAAAATACACCAACACAACACAGTTTTGTTTTGTACGACACAAAAAGCTATATAGTTATTATTAAACAAAAAATTTGCACAAAAGTATTAAGAAAACACAAAATTACTAGAAAATACTTCACGAGGTCACGCGAGAGCGCATAAATACGTCCGCTCAGTACGAGTACCGACGACGAGAGATGGGAACAGTATTCCATGTGAGGCCAAACCTGCGCCTTGTAAAGTTGAAGGCGGTGTGCCGGCATGAAATACTGTCCCGCTCTGCTGAGCACGCCAAGCTTTTTAGAGGCCAATTTGGCCTTCTCTTCCAAGTGACCACGAAACTGCACGTCACTCGATATGTCGACTCCGAGGATACCGATACTGGCTGAGGTAAGAAGGGGAATGCCTTGAAACTGAGAAGATACGACAAAAGGGTTCTTTTTAGCGGTAATCGCGCAAACTTGTGTCTTCTGAGGATTAAACTGGACTAGATTTAGTCGCCCCCAATCCGAGACTTTGTTCAGCAAAGACTCGACTTCAGACACAAGTTTGTTTCGGTACTCGGCGACGTTTTCCCGAGAAATATTGGCACGGCCGGTGTATAGAGCATCACCAGTGCTGTCATCCGCATAGCAATGAATGTTACCAGTTAGCAACATATCATTGATATACAGAAGAAACAGCGTTGGTGATAGCACACAGCCTTGTTGAACGCGTTAATAGGCTTGTAGTCAGAACATGCACCATCTACAACGACCTTGATGCTCCGATCTGCAAGGAAGCTAGTGATCCAATTGCACAATTTCTCGGGAAGCCCATAGGAAGGTAGCTTCGAAAGAAGTGCTTTGTGCCAAACCCAATCGAAGGCCTTCGCTATGTCCAAACTAACGGCCACCGCCTCCCCATTGCACTCTACTGCCTCTGCCCGTTTATGAGTCAGGTAGACCAGAAGGTCTCCAGCTGGTCGACCCCGACGAAAACCGTATTGGCGGTCACTAATCAGCTGGTGATCCTCAAGGTACCGGATGAGCTGGCAGTTAATAATGGATTCCATTATTTTGGAGAACAAGGAGGTGATCGCGATAGGCCTATAGTTGGACGGGTCTGAGCGGTCGCCTTTTTTAGGAATCGGGTGGACAAAAGCTGTCTTCCATGAATTCGGGACTACGCCTTGGGAGTAGGAGTACCGGAAAAGACGCCTTAGAACCGGTGCCAACTCCGGAGCACACGTCCTCAGCACAATTGGGGGGATTCCGTCAGGCCCACTCGACTTCTGGATGTCCAGGGAGAGAAGTGCTTTGCGAACCGAGCGCTGTGAGAACAGCACATCCGGCATGGAGCACTCACACCGCGGGATGGTCGGCGGTGGTTTCTCCCCGTCATCAAGAGTCGAGTTGGACGCAAAAAGGGAGCCTAAAAGATCAGCTTTGTCTTTTGCGTCTTGGGCCAGTGAGTCGTCCTCCCTGTGCAGAGATGGTAGTGATGGCTTACAGAAATTCCCTTGGACAGCCTTGGCGAGAGACCAGAATGCACGGGTTCCCGAAGGAAGGCGAACTAGTTTCTCGCCAATTCTGCCTATGTGCTCTGACTTTGCCTTGGCAATAACTCTTTTGAATAATTCATACACACTATGGTTACATTACTAGTTCAAACAATAATGCAATATAAGGTCGTTATCAGCTTTAAACGCCTATAAATCAATCATGGCTTGTCATTGTTAATACTTCCCTATAACCGATTTTATTACTTTACAAACAGAGCGCTTATGTTTTAATATTTGCATGTTGAATAGTCTAGGAGCTATTATAAGATATTATAAGCACAGCAGATAAGCACTTACATTAAAATTTCACAGCATGCGAATAAACCCATTTAACGTTAATCTTTTATGTGGTAGAGCCATGCTGCAGCTATATTAGTAGTATAGTTGTAGCACGAATGGGTCATCTCGACCGGGAAAGGACCACGCTTTCACAGAACGCCAGCGTAAAATAACAGCTTAACGCTGCTGTGTTGCGTATGGTGAGTGTAGAGAGCCGGAGGCATGCGATGTGTTGTCACCCATGAGGACTAAGATGGAATGGCTCATTTCCAGTAAAAAGGGTCTCCGGTTCTCTATATTCACCATACGAAACACTGCAGCATTAAGCCTGTTTTTTACGTTGGTATTCTGTGACAGCGTGATCCATGCTGTCCAATCTATCTATTCGTGCTACAACTATAATATAGCTGCAGCTTGGATCTACCACGTATAAATATATGGTAGACGTAAACAAGATAGTTTGTGGTATTTAATATAAACTGTTTTATCTTTAGAGGATAAACTGGTGCTAATCAAATGCTCTTACTTCTCAAAATTAGTTATATTAAACAAAAGAATGTTAATCGTACAGCGTTTGGTTGACAAGTGAGATGACATTGTAAATTTGCTTTGAGAAGCACATGAGCGCCTGCTGACGAGCGGAAGACAATCATTCATTCGCGCATTTCACACTTCAATCACTTCAGGCATTAATCCTGAACACACACAGTCACTTCCTATGCCACCTCCAGGAGGCAATAGGGTGATGAAACCCCGCTCACAAAAGTCAAAAGTTAATATAGTTAAATAAATAATAAATACAAAAATATAATATATACAAAGTCTATTAAAATACATTTAAAATGCAATTAATCACCACCATGATTACGACAGCCTATCGAAAGTCAACTGCTGAACTTTGACCTCCTCCAGATTGCCTCATTAAAAATATGCCCTATTTTTTCAATATTTGTTGAAGTTATTGTTTTTTTTTTGATTAAAGTTTTTTTCAGCTATTGTCTATCTTCAGTCTAATTCCCTATGCTACTTCTCATGACACTTACGGGGTGATGTAGAATGGTGGATATACTTACACCGTTACTTCACGGCACTACGTTACGGTGAAATTAAATTACTTAAAGAAATAGTGAAGTTATAAAAAGAAGTAAGTTTCAAATACAGAAAATATTAATTTCGAATTTTTGCTGTAAGTAATAACGCAGTCTTTAACACCTTGCAGCTAGGCTTGCATTTTAGTGATTAAAAGCACTGACCCGAAACGCTCCTTCCTCAGTTTATCTTTAATTTTGCGAGTGAAATCGAGGAAAGTTACAAATAATTGCATTGTGAAAAAGTGTGCAGTTCTTGGTCTAAGTTACAACAATCGACGTATAAAACATAACGCATCATTGATATGGTGCCTATTGTTTCTTTATATTTACAAATGGATTGTTAATTTCATTTCTCTTTAACTCTTATACGTGGTAGAACCAAGCTGCATGCTTATGGTTGTAGCACTAATGGGTCGGTTTGGCACCTCTTTAAGCCAGACATAATAATAAAATTGATAGTCCTGAATTGATATTCTAATATCTACAATTTAAGAACCAGTTCCAGTGGTGACCCAAGACAAGATTGATAAGGACGGGTTTACTCTTGCTGAGAAGAGACGTCAGTCGAGACCCGTCTGTAACCAGCATTGGACCGCCAAAATAAACGTCTGCGTGCTGTGGAGCCAACTATACAGCTCTACATCTCCCGTTTGGACAAAAGTACGTCGGGAAAAGACGTCCTGCGTTTCGTGGAAGAACGAAGCCGATGCCGCATTGAGGATCCGATCTCATTACATTTGCAGCTTCTGGAGTCTAATACGTCAACGAACTTCAAATCCTACGTACTACAGGTTCCTGGAAAACACAAAGAGTCATTCCTCGCTCCAGATTTCTGGCCATCTGGGGTAGTGTTTCGCCGATACAGGGACGCGCCAAAGAAAAAAGTTCGCTAAATAAACATTATGTACCATTGTTTTTCAACATTGCAACATATAACAATACTGTACACATTAGAATAACAATGCAATATAACAATGTTATATGACATTGCCGTATGACATTGTCGTTTGTCGTTCCGCCGTGCGTGTTATATAACACGTTTTATGACATGTTATGTTATATAATGTGTACGTAACGTAAGAAATAAGAAGCAACCAATAAAAATTAAATAATCACATGTAAACATAACACACCTCTTCAAATCCTTCCCTACAACCTAACCTTACCTTTTTTACATGGGGAAATGCCTTCAAATACCCGGCTCGAGAGGGCAAGGACGGATTATGTCGAACTCGCACCGACTAAAACCCCATAGTGTTCCACCTTCGCCGAATGTTGGCAGGGCCACGGGAACGCTTTCGCACACAACCGCGGTCCCACCAGCGCCGGCCGCCACATGGCAGCCCTTTCACGGGGGAGGACCTCTCCTCCCCAATTCTCCTTCTCAGGCAAGGCGCACCAGGAACATAAGACACGACCCCTCCACAGCCTCCAACTCCACCTGCGTATCGGTCCCCCGAGTTCGAAACGCGGAGGCCACGGGGCCAGGAAACTCGAGCGCTTAGTAGCACCCTCTTTCCCGACGCCAGCGGCGGATCTGGTCTCTGGCTCCGCCGCCAACCAAGTTTCGGCCGCGGAGGGTAGGGAGAGCAGCGCCTCGCAATACAGCTTCTCTCCCCCCGCAGCCCCACAACCACCACATTATTAACGGTGCGGCCCCGTGAGAGTCGCGGAGGATAGGGTGAGTGGCGCATCGCCATACCAAAACTCCTCTTCCTCCGCGACTCCACCTCGGCTGCAGAGGTAGGGGTGGGGAGGACACCCCTCTCGCAGCAGCCCACCGACACACATCGGAAGTGGGCTCGCCAAGCCCACTTGGAGCGGCTACCTCGAGCCGGCCCTACACCCCAAGTCAGCCAAGGGGTTCCTCTATATTCACCGCGGGTGACCAAGCCACGGCTACGAAGCCACCCCGCCACGACAAGGCGGGAACCCGTTCAGGGGGGAACCTTTTTTTTTTACATGGGGAAATGCCTACGCATACCCGGCTCGCGGGGGCAAGGACGGGTTATGTCGGACTCGCACCGACTAAAACCCCATGGTGTTCCACCCTCGTCGCATATTGGCAGGGCCACGGGAACGCTTTCGCACACTTCCGCCGCCCCACCTGCGCTGGCCGCCCCATGGCGGCCCCTCCCCGGGAGAGGACCACTCCTCCCCCATTTCCCTCTCAGGTAAGGCGCACCAGAACACATGGCGCGTCCTCCTCCTCGGCCTCTAATCGCATATGCGCCACGGACGCCCCCGCGTCCGATGCGCGAAGGCCATGGGGCTAGGAAAAACTAGCACTCAGTAGCACCAGCCTTCCTGACCCCAGCGACGGATCTGGTCTATGGCTCCGCCGCCAACCAAGATTCGGCTGCGGAGGGCAGGGAGAGCGGCGCCTCGCAATACCGGCACTCCTCTCCCCCCGCAGCCCCACCACCACCGCATCAATAAACGGTGCGGCCCCGTCTGAGTCGCGGAGGATAGGGCGAGTGGCGCATCGCCATACCAACACTCCTCTTCCTCCGCGACTCCACCTCGGCTGCAGCGGTAGAGGGTGCGGACTCCCCTCTCACCGCAGCCCACCGACACACATCCGAAGTGGGCTTCCCAAGCCCACTCGGAGCGGCCACCTCGGGCCGGCCCTACACCACGGGCTAGCCAAGGGGTTCCTCTTTGTTCACCGTGGGTGACCAAGCCACGGCTACTAAGCCCCCCCGCCACGACAAGGCGGGAACCCGTTCGGGGGGGTCGGGGGGGAACCTAACCTAACCTAAGCTAACTTTCACTCACTCACGGTCAACCATCTCTACATATTATAAAACAAAGAAGTCACTTCCCGCCGTCTGTACGCTTAGATCTTTTAAACTGCGCAACGGATTATGATGCGTTTTTTTTAATGTATACAATAATCTGAGTGAAGTTTATATGTGTAATACATGCATATTATATGTTATATAATTCATGTGTCCGTCTGTCTGTGTGTGACTGAGCTCCTCCTAAACGGCTGGACTGATTTTGATGAAATACTGTTTGTCTTAGTTGATTATAGAATAGTTTAGATTCATAATTTGATCAGGTAGGTTTTTTTCTATAAGATAAGGGTAACAATCGAGGACACAGTCCACCTGATGGTAAGTGGTTGCTGTTGTCGTTGTTGCCTATAGACATCTACATCTATCCTCGACTAAAAATCAAAATGCAGATGGGTTGTCCCTATATGGACTAAGATGGAATGTCTTGTTTCCAGTAAAAAGGGCCTCTGGTTCTCTACACTCACCATACGAAACACAGTAGCATTTAGTTTATATTTACGCTAGTATTCTGTGAGAGCATGGTCTTTTGCGGGTCGAGGTGGCGTTGTTGTCGAGATCCAAAAATCAACCGAGCAAAGCCGGAGCACATCGGTATTTATTTACGAAAACAAAACACTAATAAATGTGTTGTTTAGAATGCATACTTAAAATTTTCTTCAAATATGTTAAATGTTATTTGTTCGAGTATATTATATCCACACAGTGCTAGCTACCTAATATATAAAAATTCATATTTTTTTTTGTTCGTATTTTATACACTACCATACCATTCGTCAGATTACGGTAAAACTTTGTTAACTTATTGCTTGCGTCTCCGCGAAGGTTATAGGCATAGTACAAGTAACTTACAGTAGATGGCGTGCGTGCCGATTTTATTTAAAAAGTAAAATAATACTCAACACGCTCAACTTCAATAAATGTCATTCCTAATTAAAAATATGCGTCTTCCAAATTTGAAATGATATTTCCACAATTATTTTTTCATCGCCTGCAACGCGCAGGGCGCCAGCTAGTATGATATAAGATTATTGTTATGTATAAATTAAGAACATGTAATTGACAATGGAAAATGTAAATACTAATAATTATGTTACCAAATGCTGTTGTGTTGGTGGTTCTACAGACAATAAAAAAGATCGGTGACGGTCAAATTTCGTGATATCTGGTACTGCGACCCTCAATCCACCTACAATACGTTTTTATTAAAAAAATCATTCCATCAACATGAGAGGCCCATATCCAGCAGTGGACTTATATGGGCTGTTTAAAAAGAAGAAGACAGCAGTTCATAGTTAATGCTATGAACTGCTTTCTCCTACATCATTTGAGGCTAAATTAAATTGATACAAAATACTATGTTGGTGTGGGACTTATACGTCCCATTTTTATCTGGGGCAATAGCAAAAAATAATGTGTAATCTGTGTTACTTGCCAAGCATTTCGTAAAGGGTATGGGCAAAGGGATAACCACATATAATATCTTTCACAATTTTCCATCCAAGCCCATATTTTGGCTAAACACTTTGGTGATTACTTAGGCGTCACTTTCTAGCAGCCTCGAGATAATTAACGAGAAAAGACTTAAGGCAGTTTTGTCACGTTCCCGCTTTCATTTAGTGGCCAGAACGTAAAGAATTTCTTATTAACCATTGATAAAATTTCGTGGTAATGAAGTGTAAGGGTTTTGAAAAGCGCTTTTGTTTTTACGAAATTTCATTTTCGCCTAATTTATTTTGCATATTTTTGCTGATAAAATTCAAATTTATATTAAAACTAGCGATCGGCCTCGACTTCGCACGGTTGATCTCTGGATCTCGACAACAGCGCCGCCTACCGAGTTCTTTAATGAATCGTTTAGATCATCCAGGGACCAAATCAAAGGGACCAAATCAAACACACAAAAATTTATCAAAATCAAATCGGTCCTGCCAATTTCGAGTTTTTGCGAGTCTAACGGACAGCATTTTTTTATATATGGAGATGAGTCATATCGTTATTAAAAAACATAGGGCAAGTAAAAAGTCTACTTAAAATGTGTGGTCGATATCATGAGGTGTGTTTTTTTTATGGATTAAAAAAAAGTATTTGTTTAAGTAGTAGTAGTGTTTTAATATTAGTCAGTAGATTTAAAAACAAAATCATATTTTTATGAACTTTTTATAATTAAATAAGTGTGGCGAATAAACATGTTAATTTTTTTTTTCTTGAAAATAATTATCATTGTTAATTTTTCTTTAGTAAAGTTAAAGTCTCACGTCCCATTACTGGGCACAAGTCACTTGCAATTTCTGAGAGGATAGTAACATTATTTATATTAAATGGCCTCTGCACAGTACTGGTGGACGTAAGCCTTCCTCAAGTTGAAGTGATGTTAAGGATCGTCACGTATGACAGCTGGATTAGTGATAGCTGTATCGAACGCCTCAACTGCTCTAACTATTTGAGGTCTAATTATTACCCAAACTGTATCGAGTGTTAATGGAAAATATGTCAATTAACGTTATCTTTATAATCTATCGAAAGTCCACTGCTGAAAATATGCCTTCTCCATAGATCACTTCATAGATAGGAAGATATTTTCTTCAGTTGCCACGCTTGGCGTACAGGTGGCGGATTTATTTACTTTTATTGTTATTGAGAAGACGCTGCTGCCCATTTCACACTCACGTCAGGATATGAATGTCACGTCGCGTAGAAATGTATGGCAGTTATCTCGTTTATAAGCAATCTGTGGGGAGGTTTATGTTCAGCAGTGGACTTTTATAGGCTGTGATAGATAGATACGTGTATCTAATATGCTCATTAATTCTTATAAATTATTGACAGCCATCGTTCACGACTCTGCAGGCGAAATAACATATAATATGCATCTATGAGAATGTGTATACAGGTTTACAAATGGTTATACAAAAATGTACAAAGGTACGCGTGTGAGGTTTTCATCCCATAAGCAAAGTTTTCGCACACATGCTTACAAATCTGTGCACACATATGAGTGACCGGCATATATAAATAGGGGTGTTCGCGCCAAACGCTGTTGTCGGAATCGACGTCTAGGGGACGCGCGGCTCTGGGCCATACCGGTTTTTGACGTCGGCCGAGCGGTGAGCTGAGAACGCGTAAAGGCGAAAGAGTCGTCTGCTAGCTGTGCTAATGTCTGCACGCTGTCAATTTTTGTGCGGGAACCGCGGAATAGTTAGGGCGTCTAGTATTTATAACGCGCATTCCTTGTTGGATAGCCTTTCCCGGGACTTATTGGGTCCGACTCAGAATCTGTATAAGTGCATTCAACAATATTAGCTAGTGAAATAACTGTTGCTACGCGAAGCGGTAGTGACCTTTGATCCGGGCACTCCCTGTAAGTTTGTGTGTTAGGCTTTATAACAAACGAGAGTTAGTGGCTTCTGTAAGTTAATTAATCGTACGATAGAGTTAATGTACTGTCATCGTGACGAACGAGGAAAGTGATTGTGGTCCGGCGCCGAAGCAGTCTGAAGCGGTGCAGCATTTTGGAGCAGCCTGGAACTCGGCCGCGGCTGGTCGCCTATGCTTGACAAGGCCCCACACATTCACACCTTACTGTACACTACTCGCCATCCACTATTACACACACTCACGGCCTGCCCAAGCCTTGGTGCGAAGTTAGCTTCGGATAATGGTAAGTACTATGTGTTTCTAGCGTCCTCCCATATTGTTTAGTGTAATTAGAGAAATTCCACGTGGCCATATTCTGGCCCCGTCCCTCTGCTGCTCGTCGATGGGATTACTCATGGGCCCTAATCCCGTCATCATTGATTGGGGCAAATAGGGGGGTGTACAAGGGGAATGGGTCTTCAAATAAACGTTGTTTTTAATCAATTTAGTTATATTTTTAATATTCAAGAGGTAGGTTAAAAAATGAAACAATTTGCTCAGTAACACTCGTAGTAATAGTATGTCTTACGTTTTTACCTCCGTTCTCTCTAATGCATTGTACATAGTAATAAAACAGGAAGTCCTGTTAAAAAATTAATTACTATGTTTTATTTGTTTCTACCGTCTATGCCTCATTCTCTCTTATCTTTGATCGCTCATACTGTACCTACTCGTATTATCAATTTAACATACTGTTTCTTTCATCGTCTCATATTCCGTTCCTGGGTCCTCGAGTGACCATAGCATTAATTTTAATATTTATTATTATTATTTTTGTGGCCAAGTTGATGGCGTAAGAGTAACTGCTATCATTTATTATAACAAGTGTCACAGGAAAACGAAACAACAGGTCGGCGGATTGGGACGGAATGCGGTCTTTCTTTGCTTCCTACCCATGGGGGCGGGTTTGCTTCTCGCCGGACGATCCCAGCGCTGTTGCTGACTCTGTCACTGATGTGGTGCTACAGGGAATGGAACTATTTATTCCATCATCTGTGGTACCTATCGGAGGCAGATCTCAGCCTTGGTTTGGTCGCTCCTGTAAGACTGCATTACGCAGTAAGCAGGAGTGTTATCAAGCCTGGGCTGCGGCTTCGGTGACTCGGGATGTAAACACCAGCACGCTCAAAAAGAAGTATAACTTCGCCTCCAGGTCCTTCAAAAGAGTTATTGCCAAGGCAAAGTTAGAACACATAGGCAGAATTGGCGAGAAACTAGTACGCCTTCCTTCGGGAACCCGTGCATTCTGGTCTCTCGCCAAGGCTGTTCAAGGGAATTTCTGTAAGCCATCACTACCATCTCTGCACAGGGAGGACGACTCACTGGCCCACGACGCAAAAGAGAAGGCCGACCTTTTAGGCTCCCTTTTTGCGTCCAACTCGACTGTTGATGACGGGCGGAACACACCGCCGACCATCCCGCGGTGTGAGTGCTCCATGCCGGATGTGCGGTTCTCACAGCGCTCGGTTCGCAGAGCACTCCTCTCCCTTAACATCCACAAGTCGAGTGGGCCTGACGGAATCCCCCCAATTGTGCTGAGGACGTGTGCTCCGGAGTTGGCACCGGTTCTAAGGCGTCTTTTCCGGTACTCCTACTCCCTAGGCGTAGTCCCGAAATCATGGAAGACAGCTTTTGTCCACCCGATCCCTAAAAAAGGCGACCGCTCAGACCCGTCCAACTACAGGCCTATCGCCATTACCCCCTTGTTCTCCAAAATAATGGAATCCGTTGTAAACTGCCACCTCATGCGGTACCTTGAGGATCACCAGCTGATTAGTAACCGCCAGTACGGTTTTCGTCGGGGTCGATCAGCTGGTGATCTTCTGGTCTACTTAACTCATAGATGGGCGTTGGCAGTAGAGTCCAAGGGGGAGGCATTGGCCGTTAGTATGGACATTGCGAAGGCCTTCGATCGGGTTTGGCACAAAGCGCTTCTTTCGAACCAGCTTTCTTGCAGATCGGAGCATCAAGGTCGTTGTAGACGGTGCATGCTCCGACTACAAGCCTATTAACGCTGGTGTTCCACAAGGCTGCGTGCTATCACCAACGCTGTTTCTTCTGCATATCAATGATATGTTGCAAGCCGGTAGCATTCATTGCTATGCGGATGACAGCACTGGTGATGCTCTCTACACCGGCCGTGCCAATATTTCTCGGGAAAACGTCACCGAGTACCGGAACAAACTTGTGTCTGAAGTCGAGTCTTTGCTGGACAAAGTCTTGGATTGGGGGCGACTAAATCTAGTCCAGTTTAATCCTCAGAAGACACAAGTTTGCGCGTTTACCGCTAAAAAGAACCCCTTTGTCGTATCTCCTCAGTTTCAAGGTACTCCCCTTGTTGCCTCAGCCAGTATCGGAATCCTTGGCGTCGACATATCGAGTAGCGTGCAGTTTCGTGGTCACTTGGAAGAAAAGGCCAAATTGGCCTCTATAAAGCTTGGCGTGCTCAGTAGAGTGGGACAGTATTTCATGCCGGCTCAACGCCTGCAACTTTACAAGGCGCAGGTTCGGCCTCACATGGAATACTGTTCCCATCTCTGGGCTGGGGCTCCCCAGTGCCAGCTTCTTCCACTTGACCGCATCCAGCGCAGAGCGACTCGAATCGTCGACGACCGAGTCCTTTCCGATCGGCTCGACTCATTGGCACTGCGAAGAGATGTTGCATCTCTTAGCATTTTCTTTCGCATTTACCATGAGGAGTGCTCTGAGGAATTGTTCGGATTAATCCCAACCGCCAAATTTCACGAACGCACATCGCGGCAGAACTCTCGATACCATCCACACCATCTGGATGATTGGCGGTCCACCACTGTGCGATTTAGAAGATGTTTTCTTCCTCGCACAACTTCCTTGTGGAATTGTTTACCACCAGCGATTTTTCCGGACCGATACGACTTAGGGACCTTCAAGAAAAGAGCCTACTCCTTTTTAAAAGGCCGGCAACGCATCTGCAATTCCACTGGTGTTGCGGTTGTTCCTGGGCGGCGGTAGTCACTTACCATCAGGTGAGCCGCATGCTCGTTTGCCCCCTCTCCTATAAAAAAAAAACATGAGATTAGCAGCATCTTCCTGATAACAAATCAATATAATTAAAGCTCGGCTGCCAGGCAATATAGTTATGGAAAATATAGGCAAAGATTAGAGGCAATTTATGGACTTGGTTTATTGTAGTAGTAGATTCTTGTGGCTGTAATGGATAAATAATGAATGAATGAATTTTGTAATCATAATATATTAAATGTTGTTTATATAAATAAAAACCGTGTAGTGGCGATGTAGAAATATTCCAATACATACACTTATTCCAATACACTTATTCCAATATATCGTTCCATGGATGTCGTGAGGGGGCGAGAGAGGAAAACTGAAACAGGAGATGGGCAGCAGCATCTTCCAGATAACAATTCAAAGTTATATAGAACTGTGAGTACCAACCCGCCTGCCTTACGTGTCAACTATGACACAATCCCTCCCCACCCCCCTCTCTCTGGAGGCAAGTTTATGCGGGAGGCATATGTTAAGCAGTGGACACTTATGGGTTTTGAAAGAGAGGAAAGTAAAACGATGTGTAAAATAAAAATAAAAATAAAAGGGGAGTTGGTCGAACAAATAGATGAGTTTGTGTATTTGGCATGTGTATTAAGCAGGGATGGTAGATATGATAAGGATAAAGAACGACGAGTGAACGCAGGAAATTAAGTAAATGAGGCTCTACACTCTATTGTGAAGACTCATAATGTGTCTAAAAAGGCTCGTATGGTAATTCACAATGCTTTGTTATTCCTTGCTTTTGTGTATGGTAGAGAAAGTTGCGTGTGGCAGAAGAAGCACAAGAATAGAATAAATGCTGTAGAAATGCGGTCATTAAGGAGTATGATAAGGTTGATTCTGAATTGAGTGAGAAATAGTGTGATAAGAGAAGCATGTGGTTTGCAAGATGATGTTGTGAACAGAATTAAGAAAAAAATACTTGGGTGGTTTGGTCATGTAGAAAGAATAAATGAGGAAAGAGTGACAAAGCAAATTTATATTGCGGCGATATTTTATTAAATGGGCGATATATTAAAAAATCAAATTAAGAGTACCCGTAACCGCCGAGCATGTATTTGTAGATATATGGTTGTGGACAAGGCCAGAGAGGTGTGCTATGATCGTGCCAAATGGAAGTTCGTAGTCTCTGCCTACCCCTCTGGGTGACAGGCGTAAGTGTTTATGTACGTGTGTATGGATATTTATAGGCTCTAATGTTGTGAACAGTATGTTTCTCTGCTATTATTATTGAGAGTAAATTATTTTTGTAGTTTTTACTTTCTTCCTTTACTTGTTTTCTTCTTTGTCATATAAATATCGTTGGAGTTTTGGTGTGTTTTTTTTATAGGATCGGGTGACAAACGAGCACACAGTCCACCTGATGGTAAGTGGTTACTGTGACCCATAGACATCTACATCTATCCTCAATAAAGATTCAAGATGCAGATGCGTTGTCACCCGTGAGGACTAAGATGGAATGCCTCTTTGCCAGTAAAAAGGGTCTCCGGTTCTCTACACTCACTATACGAAACACAGCAGCGTTAAACTGCTATTTTACGCTGGTTTTCTGTGAGAGCGTGGTCCTTCCCCGTTCGAGCCGACCCATTCGTGCTACAACCATAATATAGCTGCAGCATGGCTCTACCACTTAGAGAAAGTGTGTGTATGTGTGTGTGTTTTATAGGAGAGGGAGCAAACGAGCATGCGGCTCACATGATGTTAAGTGACTAATGCCACCTATAAGTCATTTGCATTTCAGTCATTAGCCATTAATGAATTGCAGGTGCGTTGTTTGTCTATTAAAAATGACTGAGATTTTTTCTTGCAGGTCCTCAAGTAGTATCGGTCTGAAAAAATCTCAGGTGGTAGCCGACTCCACAAAGAAGTCGTACAAGGAAAAAAAACTTGTAAATTTGCAAAGTGATGGATCGCCAAGTATTTCGATAGCGTAGATGGTATCGCAAATTCTGCCAAGATGTGTAACGGTTAAATTTGGCGACTGGAATCATGCAGAACAACTTCTCTCAGCACTCTCCATGGTAAACACAATAGAAAATGCAAAGAGGCGCAATGCATTCGCTACGCCAGTGAATCGACCCGATCATAAAGAACTCGGTCCTTGATGATTCGGGTCTACGGTTTTCTGCACTTCCATAAATTAAGCTACTATTTTACGCTGGTATTCTGGGAGAGCGTGATATTAACCCGGCCGAGCCGACCCATTCGTGCTACAACTATTGTATAGCAGTTATATCTGTAGCGTGACTTTGCCACGTTAAATTCAAATTATGATCAGCCTTTCGAGCTATACTCGTATTTATTGAAGACACGCTTAGTTACATATTCACAACTTTACATGAATGGAATACATACATAGAGTCACGATTGTAATCCTTAACCTTGGACCACTTTTAGCCAAAAGATATGAGTTAAGATAAAAAAAAAATAAAAGAATGAATAGGTGGTTAACGCATATAATTATTCACCTTTTGTTACATGTTAACAACACAATTGGCATTCCTTTTTCTTGTAAGTTCCACATAACTGACACTAGCCTAATGGTAGGATGAAGAACGAAAACTTAAAAGGTCGTGGCTTCAAATCCGCCATTCAAATATTTTCGTGAACCACTCCTAACACATGTATTTTAAGTATACCAGTAGTGGTAAATGGAAATACAAAAAAATAATAGCATACATAGTATTTTAAAATATAAAAACAAGACCTATAATTAGTACTCTAAGACCTCTTTA
This sequence comes from Parnassius mnemosyne, assembly GCA_963668995.1. Lineage (NCBI taxonomy): Eukaryota > Metazoa > Arthropoda > Insecta > Lepidoptera > Papilionidae > Parnassius > Parnassius mnemosyne. Next base: position 25,963,046 of record CAVLGL010000091.1, read on the forward strand.
TAAATATTAATTTAGATTTATAAGAATGATTCGAATCAATTGGCGTAAACAGATTTCGAGAACGGCGCCGCTAAGGGAACGCATAAACAGATTTCAAATGCCATAAATTTGTTAGTTTATCAACTTGTCACATGGAAAGTAGCTCACCCGGGGACAATAAAGCAAAATAAAATAATACCTACCTTACCTTATTAGATTTATTCACTATTAAAGTCAGTGCCGTGTAGTGGCGGTTAAGAATATCCACTACCCCATATCTTCCCGTGGGTGTCGTAAAAGGCGACAAAGGGAAACAGGCAGAAGATGGGCAGCAGCATCTTCTTGGTAACGGCAAAAATACAATAAAAAAACATGCGCTCGCCAAGCGTGGCAACTATGGCAATATACCCCCCATGAATGAAAGTTACGAAGAGACGGCCCCCAGTCCCCGGCGGCCCCGCTATTTCTGGCTACGGTGGCGACCATGGTAACAGCGGGGCAGGGGGTGCTAAGATTCTCCGGTGGAGGTTCGGTTGCCACCTACGACGACTCGACCTGGCAACATACAACGCACGCACCCTGAGGACTGACGAGAAGATTGTGGAGCTGGAAGAAGAGATAGACAAGTTGCGCTGGCATATTATAGGATTATCCGAAGTCCGAAGAGAGGGGGAGGACACGGTAATCCTCGAATCCGGCAACTTGCTCTATTACCGGGAGGGCGACAATCTGTCCCAAATGTCGGATTTATCGTCCACAAGTCTCTCGTTAACAACGTTGTAAAGATTGAGAGTGTGTCGACGAGGGTTGCGTACCTTATACTCAGAATCACCAAACGGTATTCGCTGAAGGTCATACAGGTTTACGCACCAACCTCGGCACACCCCGATCAGGAGGTGGAGGAAATGTATGAGGATATCTCTAGAGTCATGCATTCCTCCAAAACCCAATATACGGTGTTAATGGGAGACTTCAATGCAAAACTAGGCACAAGAGAGAACGGTGAGCTGAAAGTGGGGAAATTTGGAATAGGGCAACGGAACCCAAGGGGCCAGCAGCTGGCCGACTTCATGGAGAAAGAGGGACTCTTTATGATGAACTCTTTCTTCCAGAAGTGGCCCCACAGGAAGTGGACCTGGTCGAGCCCCGACGGTTCGACAAAAAATGAGATTGACTTCATTATGACGACCAGACGACAACTGTTCAGTGATGTCTCAGTGATCGCGAGGGTGAAAACCGGCAGCAATCACCGAATGGTTAGAGGCACACTGAACCTAAACGTTAAGTTGGAGAGGTCTCGTCTAATGAAGTCAACGCTCCGTCCCCCTCGTGCTCTAATCCAAAGTCCCGAAACCTTTCAGCTCAAGTTACAAAACCGTTTTCAGTGCCTAGAAGTCTGCAATAAAGTGGACGATTTGAATGACAAGCTCGTGGAAACTGTCCATGCGGTCGGAGCTCAGTTCTGCAAGACCCGCCGCAGAAGAACACAAAAACTCTCCGACACCCTTAATCTCATGGCTGTTAGACGGGCGATGAAACTACATTCTTCAACAGATTTGACAGCATACAGTTAACTGAACAGACAGATCTCCAAATGCATGCGGCGGGACTTACGCAACTTCAATACAGCTCGTATTGAAGAAGCGATCGAGCGGAACCAAGGCTCCAAAGTCTTTGCCAGAGATCTGTCTGCCAGAAAGAGCCAACTGTCAAAGCTGAAGACCGAATGTGGCAGCATCGTTTCCGGGGCACTTGAGATTTTGAGTGATATTGAGAGGTTCTATGGGCAGCTGTACACGTCATCGTTGGAGCCGCACGCAAGTGTGAGTAACGATCCAAGAGCGAGTCTTATCCGACATTATTCCGATGATATCCCGGACGTCAGTCTGAGCGAGATTAGAATGGCTCTCCAGCACCTTAAAAACGGTAAGGCCCCAGGCGAGGATGGAATTACAGCGGAGCTTCTGAAAGCGGGTGGAAAACCAGTACTTGAAGTCCTTCAGAAGCTCTTTAATTCCGTCCTCCATGGTGGCATTACACCGGAGGCGTGGAGCAGAAGTGCGGTGGTCTTGTTCTTCAAGAAAGGCGGCAACGCTCTCTTGAAGAACTAAAGACCGATTTCCCTTCTGAGCCGCGTCTACGTGCTGTTTTCGAGAGTCATTACGAATCGTCTCGCGCGCAGACTTGACGACTTCCAGCCTCCCGAACAAGCCGGTTTCCGAAAAGGCTTTAGCACCATAGACTACATACATACCCTTCGGCAAATAATACAGAAGTCCGAGGAGTACAATTTGCCACTATGTCTGGCGTATGTGGACTATGAGAAAGCCTTTGATTCCGTCGAAATTTGGGCGGTGCTGCAGTCCCTTCAGCGATGCCAAGTTGACTGTCGGTATATCGAAGTGTTGAAGTGCTTGTACAGTAGGGCTACGATGGCTATCCGAGTACAGAACCAGAGTACGAAACCTATCCAATTGCAGAGAGGTGTAAGACAGGGTGACGTCATATCCCCGAAACTCTTTACCGCTGCAAGGATACGGTATCAACATCAATGGCGAGTACATCACTCACCTTCGATTTGCCGACGATATAGTCTTTATGACAGAATCGCTGGAGGACCTAAGCACTATGCTCAATGAGCTCAATAGTGTTTCCCAACGGATAGGTCTTAAGATGAACATGGACAAAACAAAGATCATGTTTAATGTCCATGTCACACTTATGCCGGTAGTTGTTGGGAACACTAAGCTCGAAGTTGTTGACGAGTATGTTTACCTGGGACAAATAGTCCGACTAGGTAAGTCCAACTTCGACCGAGAGGTCAATCGACGGATTCAACTCGGTTGGGCAGCGTTCGAGAAATTACGGGCACATCTTCTCGTCAGGTATACCTCAAACCTTGAAAACGAGACTGTACACCCAGTGCGTGTTGCCAGTGATGACATACGGAACTGAGACGTGGTCCTTCACTGCTGGCCGGATAAGGAAGCTCAAGGTCGCTCAGCAAGCTATGGAGAGGGCTATGCTCGGAGTTTCTCTGCGTGATAAACTCAGAAATGATCCGCAGTAGAACCAGAGTGACCAACATAGCCCAACGGATTAGTAAGCTGAAGTGGCAATGGGCCGGCCATATAGCTCGAAGAACCGACAATCGATGGGGAAGAAAGGTTCTCGAGTGGCAGCCTCGTACCGGCAGGCGAAGTGTAGGGCGTCCCCCCACTAGATGGAGTGACGACCTGGTAAGATATGCAGGAAGTCGATGGATGCAGGTGGCTCAGGACCGTGGTTTGTGGCATTCTTTGGGGGAGGCCTATGTTCAGCAGTGGACTTGTGAAGGGCTGTAATAATAATAATAAAAAAAAGTCAGACGCTCATAGGACATATATTGTATTAGTGCGATATTGTAAGTTATTGGGAAATAATTGTACATCTTATATTATGATTACCGTTACAGTTTATTAAAGTTTACTGCTGAACATAGCGGCCGCCTTAGATTGCCACGTAGAGGGTATATTTGCCGGAGTTACCAACTAGATTTAGTTAGGTTAGCAGACATCATTTATACGCTCGCATTTTTTGGGGGAAAACGAGTTTTAATTATTGGTTACCTAGTATAAAAAATATTTTACATTTTTTTCTACATTTATTACATTACATATTATACGAACTTCAAGTTTGCTATTTCAAAGAAATTAGGAAATACTGTACACTTTATTCTATCTCATTCTCACGTTAAGTTCTATATATATACTATATGTTTGTCTCTTTTTAGTGTCAATTTTTCGTTTCATCGAGTTTCAAATCACAACGGTTCTAAAGAAGTTCTCACTTCAAAAACCTATCATAAAAACCTCGATGAGGAAAAGCTTTAAAAAGTAAATATAAACACATTAAATAATAAAGGAAAACAGATATTTCCTGTACAAAGTTTCTTGATTTCAACGTACTGGAATGTATGTAGTGCAAACAAAAGTTTCTCACAACACAACACCACTGTGAACAAATAAGCAGACTTTGTTACTTACAACACTTATTTCCCATAATGTTACTTGCATCAATTAAAAATTAATTCCTAGATTTTTTTTTCTTTTAACAAGCAAAATATCTACGTGTAGACGTGGGACTTTCTTATAACTAAGATGATTTGCAGCAATCACCACGTTAGGTTGGGTGCTTGCCATAAACTTCACAGAACGTGGTTGGCTCATGTTCTGTGAAATTCTTCATTTGTGGAATCAATGAAGTTTATTGACTGCAATTTTAAGTGACGATTTAACACGTTCTAGTTGGTGAAAGAAAACATCGTGTGGGAACCTGAATGTCTAAGAAATGAAAATAAAATTAAACGAATTTAGTCTGTTACTTTCATCACGATTAATTAGCAAATCGCAGTAGATACTTCTGTTCCTTTTCCAGGTAGTTTAGGTGTTTTTCGTTTAGAAAATGCCACACGGTGTCCAAGATACTCGGTGGTAAGATTCTCTTGTGCCTCGAAGTCTGTCTGGGTAGGTACCTTCTTCTTAACTATTTCTGCTGTCAAGTAGCAATGCGGGCAATGCTGTGTTTTAGTCTGAAGCGCATAGCGGCCTTTAGATATTGTATCTTAGTCCTCAGAGGTGATAAGGCATCTGTAGTTTTCTTTGTTATACTAGTTATATTAAGAGCAAATCAGGGGTTGCTGTATTGTTACAAAAGATAGATATGAAATTGAAAAAAGATTATGTAGCTTATAAATTTCTAATCCCTAAAGAAAAATTGTCTATATTTATGAATGAGAACCTGTGGCCAACAGGTATAGCTTTTCGCAAGTTTGTAAGTTTTAATTAAAAACCGAGGAGCTAAATTAACAATTAAATATTATAATATGAATAATTTAAAATCGAATAATAATAATAATGCATACATGGTTTCTAAATTTATTAGTTTTAATTGTAAAAATGTGAATAGATCTATTGAATGTATTCGAACTCTCTGTAAAACTGCAGATATTATAGCATTGCAGGAGACATGGCTATTCCCTACGGAAATACCAATGCTGGGTGATATTGACGAAGACTTTGGTTATTATGGAAAGTCTTCTATGGACGCAACTAACCTACTACGAGGCCGTCCACACGGGGGGGGGGGGTAGCTCTGCTATGTAAAAAAGTCTATCTTTAATACCGTGTCTGTTGTGCAATGTAGTAATAATCAATTCGTGGCTGTAAGAATGGATTTGGCGGATAGATCAATTTAAGTCATGTGTATATATATGCCCACTAATAGTTACGATAATTTAGCTGAGTTTTGTGAAGGTATGAGTGAAATAGCAGCGATAGTAGAAAGTTGTAATTTAGAGTCTGTCTTTATACTAGGTGATTTTAATGCAGATCCTATGGAGTTATTTGGTAAAGAGATGCAAAATTTTTGTATGGATCAGAAGTGGTATTGCGCGGATATTTGTAAACTGGGGGTTGATTCAGGCGCGTATACTTTCGTTAGTGATGCATACGGCACTACGGGCTGGCTGGATCATTGCCTGGTAACCGATGCGGCTTGGCGGTCTGTAGATAGTGTTGACATTTACTATAACGTCTACTGGTCAGACCATCATCCACTGGTTCTACAATTTAATCTGAGTACGATTAGGCCAACTATACCTACTCTTTTAGAAAGCCAAGATACAAATAAGGTTATTTGGTGGGAGAGAGATCAGTATCAAGTAGAGTCATACCGTAGGAAGTGTACAGAATTATTACGTGATATTGATTTTCCCGAGGAGTTAAGCGCATGTTGTGATAAAATGTGTTCTAATATTGAGCACAGAATGGTCATTGATAATCTTTACAATAAAATTGTAAAGATTATCATAACATAACGTGCTTAGGGAGGCTGCTGAGTTTAGTTGTGCTGCACTGAATATTAAAAAGAAGAAGCATTATGTTGCTGGCTGGAACATGTTTGTGAAGGGAGCGCATGAGACAGCTAGGCAAGCTTTTCTTAACTGGGTCTGGCATGATCGGCCTAGAGCCGGTCGTCTATATCAGTACATGTGTGAGTCACGTAAAATTTTTAAATCAAAATTAAAATTATGTCAAAAAAATCAGGAACAAATAAAATAAGTCATTTTGGCTTCCCAACACAAAGCAACAAATTTTGGAAAGTTCTGGAAACACACAAAAAAGCTAGGCCCTCAGCCGGCTGTTTCTGTAAGTGTGGGTGGATTATGTGACCCAAAATAGATAGCTAATCTATTTAAGGACCATTTTAAAGTAGAGGCAGTATTACGGCAAGAAGCAGAAGTGGGGATGGGCGATGGTGGGGTTGTCGGGACCGGTGAACCTATCCGTATTACAGCTAAGGATATAAAGCTGGTACTAAAGCAGATGACCAGAGGAAGGTCACCGGGTCACAAAAGCCTCAGTGTCGAGCACCTTCATAATGCAGGACCGTATCTTCCAAGGGTTTTGTCACTATTATATACTTTCTGTATCCGGCACTCCTACTTACCATTCGAGCTAATGAGGACCGTTGCTGTACCTATTTTAAAAAACAAGACTGGAGATATTTCTGACAAGACAAATTATAGGCCTATTTCTCTGGCAACTGTATTAGCTAAGGTGCTTGACGGCTTGCTTGAGCGACGGCTTAGTAACTTCATACAATTAAATGATGCGCAGTTTGGCTTTCGACCTGGCCTATCAACAGAAAGTGTTATACCGTCGATGAAGCATACCGTCAAATACTACACCCAGAGACAAACGCCAGTGTATACTGCGTTTCTGGATCTCTAAACGGCATTTGACCTGGTTGACTATGATCTGCTTTGGTCAAAATTACGTGACATAGCTGTTCCAAATGAATTAATCACCACGTTGAAATATTGGTATGGCCATCATGTTAACCAGGTCAGATGGTCTGGTGCGCTATCTGACGAATATATTTTGGAATGCGGGGTGAGGCAAGGGGGGTTATCCTCGCCTTTGCTGTTCAGTCTCTACGTTGACGGGCTCATTGGTGCACTCAGTAGCACCAGGATAGGCTGTTCCATTGATGGACAAATGGTTAATAGTATTAGCTATGCTGATGAGTCCATCGGTGAGCGCATTACGTAAGCTGTTGGCTGTCTGTGAAGTATACGCTGCTAAACACGGTCTCCTCTATAACACCAAAAAGAGTGAGTTAATGGTATTTCAAGTTGGTGCTAAAAAAACCCCAGGTTGTGCCTCCAGTCAAGCTCCTTGGGGTGCCATTAAGTAGGGTGTCACAGTTTAAATATTTAGGATACATTATTATAGAGAATCTCACAGACAACTGTGATATAGAGAGGGAGCGGAGGGCATTGGCGGTTCTATGCAATATGGTTGCCCGCATGTTTGCTAGGTGTACTAGAGAAGTCAAAATTACTCTTTTCAAGGCTTACTGCCAACCTTTTACACCTGCAGCCTGTGGTATAGCTATACGCAAAGGGCCTATAATGCACTTGGCCTTGCTGCTGATGGGCCTTCCCGTGTTCTGCAGTGCATCAGGCATGTTTGCTGAAGCGAGTGTTGATGATTTTCATGGCATCATACGGAAGCGAATATCATCCAGCTGGCGCAGATTGCGGGGGAGCTCGAACGGCGTCCTGAGGGTAGTTAAAGATAGGCTTGCTTGTCCCATTCAAGGGCATTGGACTCGAATGCATATGGGTGGGACACTTAAGTATCTTAATTAATATTTTTAAGTTGTAAGTTATTTAATTTGATTTAATTTAATTTACTAACAAATTTGTATGGATTTTTTAATCTGAAATAAACGTTTTATTATTATTATTACTTGTTGAAATTTTTTGTAATTCATACTTGCAACTGTTACCACTTGGTGAAACACCAGCTTAATTTTTATGATTCCGAGAAACACTTGTACTGTTTTCACAATATTTATTTTAACATATTGATATACTAATTATAAAAACCGACTTGTTTCTCCTCACAGTATTATCAGGGTATATAAGCAAAATAACAAACATTTATTTATTTGAAGTCTCCTGCAGGTGTCGATTGACTGCAATAGCCACTTGCTGTCAATAAGGGCATCCACCAAGGCGGCGCCACTTAAAAATGACGTGTAAAATTTGACAGATTTCATTTTAGCGGGAAAGTAATTTTTTCGAAAAATGTAGAGGTTAATGTTTCTTTCTGTATTATTAGTTATGTTTTATATTAATTAGTTAAAAAATAAATAAATCAAATATTGATAAAAGTAGAAAAATTCAAAAATGTATTAAAAATGTACGAAAATTAAAAGAGCAAACCACTGAGGCATCAGGTGGACTATATGCCCGTTTACCACCCTTATTCTTTTACAATAAAATTAAAAGTACTACGAGATAAATTTTAAATACGTTTGAATTTTTACTAAAAAAAATAACAACAAATGACCATCACCGTCATGTCTGCAATCAACAGAAACTAATTCATAAGTTGGCTGTGAATTGTACCTAAACAGTTAAAACATTCCAAAAATGTTTTTAAAAATACTTAATAAATTAAAGCGCTGTTTAGGACCGCCATAAGATGACAATCTTAGATTATCAAGTTACAACATAAAAAACTACCTGTCCTTTGCTGCAGGAACGAGCGAGCAAATTATTGGAACTCATTCGCTTCACATTGCCAGTTAAAACTCGGTCAACTACGCATCTAGACAAACGGAGAATCCTCGGAATCCCCCATCCAGTCTGACTCCATGTACTTTTATTTGTTTGTTACATTCGATATTGGAATTCCTTTTCACGTGTTCCTTTTCACACAGAGTTCGTGTGGTTTAAAAACTGAAGAGCGTGACGAAGATCCAATCTACAACAAGTGGTAAAAATAAAATTTTGTACAACCGACTTCAACATAAATAAAATGAGAACATCGTCAATGCAGTCGAAGTTAATTAAATACACATTATTAAGTATAACTCAAAAACTACTGATCAAATCTTGATCAAATATCATATGGGACCACGTGAAAGGCACCAGCTTTCAAATAAAAAAAAAAGAATTATCATCATCGGTTCACTTAGAAAAAAGTTCTGAGCCAACACTTAAAAAATAGAGTCGAATTGACGACCCCCTCATTTTTGCTTGCACTTACAACCGACTTCAAACAAACATATGTACAACCCCGGTGATAAGTTGTAAAAGTTATTGGTCCCGATAAATTTTAATAATTTAATTATTGTAAATTCACATATCCACCTCAATTTTATGTTATAGTTAATAATAACTGCCGCTTTGTATTTAATATTTTTAAGAAAGTTGATACATAAATATTATAACAACAATTTGGTGTTGAAACAAAAAGTGACAGGTAACAAACATTGTTTTAAAATAATCAAAGTTCTTATTTCATATTATTCCTTTTATAAATTAAAGATTTATTCTATTACTCGGATTATTACATTCTTTGCGGGTTTCTTTTCGAATTTTTTTAACGATAATTTGATTTGAAACTAGTAAATAGAAAAAAAAACAACAACAACTTTACATTAGCTTACTCTGCTCCTTCTGTTTTCGATCTTTGTTTTCTTTTATTGTTTATAATAAATAGTAAAATGAATACTCGCAACTCCAAGACGCGCCAGATGGAGAACCAATTCCAGCTTACGCTCCAAGAACTTAAGGCGTCCAAGGAGCAGTGTGAACTGTTGCTTAAAGTAAAGGATGATAATGAAAGGGAAAAAGTTAGCATAATTACCAAAAATACACAATTGAAATGTGATATAGTTAAGTTACATACTGAATACACTAGTGTTATAAAAGAAAGAGACCAGCTACAGGGAAAGGTTAATGAGTTTGAACAATGCAGCAAGGAATATGAGGAAGCTCTCATGTTAACTGCTACATTGCAGTTACAGTTGAATGAGGCTAATGAGCAAATAACATAATTTGAAACATATATAGATAACCTTAAGCCTCCCAGACTCAAAGCCTGTTTTCTGAGCTTGTGCAATGTGATACTTCAAGAATGATACAGCAATCTGCAACAATAGACTTGACTGGTGACGACTCTTCCACTTCAGGAAACATAGTCAGGATTAATTTCAGTAAAACCAAATTGAAGAAGTATATAAAAGTTAATAAATACATAAGGAAAGTACAAAAATTAATAAGAAATAAGATTAATACCAAAAATTATGTTAATGTATGTAAAGAAAAGCAAGCATTGTTATGTGGACTTAAGTTGTATTCAATTGAGGTGGATGACATAAAAAAATGTTATGAGACTGAATTAGAGTGCCTTAAATCAGAAATATTATCACTTATTAACTCCCTTCAAACTATATCTGTAATATTAGGCCAAACAATTAACTTTTGAAATTTGCATTCGCACTCGTTCCGCCCGCTGACTTGTAAAGGTCACCTTGGTCCCACTTCCGTGCGTCGTCGGGTAGAAGGGCGCGAGGTCAGAACGTGAGTGCAACAGAGTTGCTATAATACAGTGCAATCGAGAGCACGTTTTAAAGTCGCCCAGCAAACTTCCATTTTTTTGGAGTCGGTTTTGTTGGCAGATGTTGCCACGACGAAGGTTTCTTTGTTAAGTCTAGAATTCGACGCCGGGCTGACAAATTGTTTGGAAGTTAACCTTGACTGCGATCAAAGTCTGAATTGCGTGTTATGCGCGCCTAATTTACCGCGAATTTGGTTATTCTAATTTGGTAGCATATAAGTGCATTTGAAAATATTAATTAGCTCGAGTGGCTTTTGATATAGTTCGGATACGTTTTCGGTATTAGAGGTGTGTTACGCTTTAGTTTAGTATTAGTGGCGTCTGAAAGTATAGTTAATAGACTGTCCTAGTGAAGAAGGAAGAAAGTGACGGTGGGTGACGCCGCGGGAGATTACCACAATTTGGAGCGGTGCCGAAGTCCGGGCTGCTACCGACTTCGAAGGTCCCGGCAGTTCTATCACCACCAACACCACAAAACACCACTATACACAACACATACACACCTACGGCCTGACCGAGCCCTGAGACAGCAGTCGCATCACATACAGGTAAGTAATATCTATTTGATTGTAGTAGGATACAACATTTTCCATATAGTTTATTGTGATAGAACATTTCCACGCGGCCATATTGAGGCCCGACCTGCGTCTGCTCGTGAAGTCTTCTGCTGAATGGGCCCCGGAGGATTTGATCTTTTTAGGAGCAGCCGTAGGCCGTAACAGTATCCAATAAATATAAATCAGCCCAAAATGAAATAAAAGAACACATATTGGCTATGGATAATCTGGTAAAGACAAAAAAAATATAATGAGGAGCGGTTTGACTCCTTAGTTAAATATCAATGTGAGTTTCAGCTTTCAATGCCAGCTTCTTCAGAGTCAGTGTGTGCTGATAATATTATACCACCACCAAAACTCTATGACAGTGCCATAGCAGAGGATATTAAAGTAATAAATAACTCAAATATTACTAAAAATATTATAATTGTGTATAGCGATGACATGGGAAAAAATCTTTCTTTAAAGGGACAAAAAGTAACAAATTCCTGCATGCCTGGAGCATCTTTTAGTGACATCCTAAATAAAATTATTGTTACAAAATTTTGCCCAAATAGTACAATAATATTTTTTTATGGTAGAAGAGGCAGTGTAAACAACAAACAGTTATTAAGATATATTGTACAACGTAATTACTTAAATGTACACAAAAGAGTCTTGTTCACACTGCCTTATATACAGGGATTGCCACAGGAAAATAATTTGAGACATAATTTAAATATACAAATGCATAATTTAATACGTAATAATAATTAAAATTTGACATATAATTGTAATGATAATAATAATAAATTTCATGTAATTGATACAAATAATTTAATAAAAAAGTTTTGGACTAAAGATAGGTATTACCTATCCAAATATAATTTAAGACTGGTAGCAAATGTGCTATCTTATTATTTACTTTTTAACTCAGCCTAGTTTTTGGCTACCAAGACTGCTTTTATTGAGCAAAATCATTTGACATATATTTTGGAGTCAGTTCCAACCTATTTAAATAAGTGAATGTGATAATAGAGGCAATCTCTAGCAATAATAAGAATTTAATTAATTTTGAATACAGCCCACAAATAAGTAATAAAAATTGTTTACACCTGATGCATCAAAATATACAAGGCATGATGGGCAAAGAATTGGAAGTTGAATTGTTTTTAAATAGTAACAATATACACATCATGTTTACTTTCAGAAATCATAAGGTGGTCAGTTCCTTTAATAGAGAAAAAAGTTTACGTGGTGGCTCCTTAATATTAGCAGATAAGTCATTATTATATAAAGAACGTAAAGATATTGTGAGCCTCTCTGTTGAGCGAACTTTAGAAGTGGCTTGTGTCGAGCTCGAGCACCTCATTGTTGAAAGTGTTTACAGTCCCCCATGTGCTACTTATGACTATTTTGAAAGGATTGTGGAAGAAGTTTTGCTCGAACTTAGTACAGAACAGAACAAGTCTGTTGTAATGTGTGCAGACTTTAACATCAATCTCCTTGAAACTCCTTCCATTAGTATTAAGTTTAGCTCATTGTTTAAATCGTATAATCTTGTTAATTTATTCTTAGAACCAACACGTATTGCTAAGCCTAGTGCGACCTGTACAGATAAAATTTTTACAGATGTTAAGCCATTGCATAAATCAATTATTCAAAATTTAAGTTCAGGTCACTGTGGACAGTTGGACTACCTTACATACACAAAAAACAGAAAAATAAGAAAGTTGTGTTTGTTCCAATAAATGAACATCGTTTGGAGAGGTTAAGAAGTAATATAATAAAAATACTTCCATTATTTTCGTTTAAAATAGTGTTAATTATTTGTATGCTACATTATTTAAAATTATAAGTTGTGAATTTAGTAGAATATTTACTTCTAAAACTTTCTCTTTTAACAGTCGCAAATCATTTAATGAATGGGCGACAGGAGGAATTTATAAAAGTAGGCGAATATTATACGAGCTTTATGATGAAAGATCATATAATAGTAGTGTTATATTTAGAGATTATGTAAAAACATATTCTAACATATTCTAAAATATTTAAAAAAGTGTGCTCCACTGCTAAGGCTTTACATTTAAGCAACAAAACTAAAACTGCATCCGACAAAATTAAAATGACCTGGAGAAAAGTAAATAGTGAAACGGGCAAGGTCAAACCACGCAACTCGGATTTCCAATTAAATATTAACAATAATTTCACGCGATCTGATCAAGAAGTTGCTATCGCTTTTGAGAAACATTTTACTGATGTTCCTTTTTTGACAACAAAATCATTAAATTATTTTTTTTTATAGAAGAGTGGGCAAACGAGCATGCGGCTCACCTGATGGTAAGTGACTACCGCCGCCCATGAACAACCGCAACACCAGAGGAATTGCAGATGCATTGCCGGCCTTTTAAGAAAGTTGTAAGCTCTTTTCTTGAAGGTTCCTAAGTTGTATCAGTCCGAAAAATTCGCTGGTGGTAATTGATTCCACAAGGAAGTTGTGCGAGGGAGAAAACTTCTTCTAAATCGCACAGTGGTGGACCGCTAGTTATCCAGATGGTATGGATGGTAACGCGAGTTTTGTCGCGATGTGCGATGGTGAAATTGAGCGGCTGGAATTAGTCCTTACAATTCCTCAGAGCACTCCCCGTGACAGATGCGATAATATACGCAAAGAGATGCAACATCTCTACACAGTGCCAGTGTATCGAGCCGATCAGAGAGAACTCGGTCGTCGACGATTCGAACCGCTCTGCGCTGGATGCGGTCAAGTGGAAGGAGCTGGCACTGAGGTGCCCCGGCCCAGAGATGAGAACAGTATTCCATGTGGGGCCGAACTTGCGCTTTGTAAAGTTTCAAGCGATGTGCCGGCATGAAATACTGTCTCGCTCTGCTGGGCACGCCAAGCTTTTTAGAGGCCAATTTGGCCTTCCCTTCCTAGTGACCACAAAACTGCACACTATTTGATATGTCGACGCCAAGGATTCCGATACTAGCTGAGGCAGCAAGGGGTGTGCCTTGAAACTGAGGAGATACGACAAAGGGGTGTTTTTTAGCGGTAAACGCGCAAACTTGTGTCTTCTGGGGATTGAACTGGACTAGATTTAGTTGGCCCCAATCCGAGACTTTGTTAAGCAAAGACTCGACTTCAGACACAAGTTTGTCCCAGTACTCAGCGATGTTTTCCCGAGAAATATTGGCACGGCCAGTATATAAGGTATCACCAGTGCTGTCGTCTGCATAGGAATGAATGCTACCAGTTAGCAACATATCATTGATATGCAGGAGAAACAGCGTTGGTGATAGCACACAGCCTTGTGGAACACCAGCGTTGATAGGCTTGAAATCAGAGCATGCACCGTCTACTACGACCTTGATGCTCTGATCAGCAAGAAAACTGGTGATCCATTTGCACAATTTCTCGGGAAGCCCATAGGAAGGAAGCTTCGAAAGAAGCGCTTTGTGCCAGACCCGATCGAAGGCCTTCGCTATGTCCAAACTAACGGTCAATGCCTCCCCCTTGGACTCTACTGCCTCCGCCCACCTATGAGTAAGATAGACTAGAAGATCACCAGCTGATGGACCTCGACGAAAACCGTACTGGCGGTCACTAATCAGCTGGTGATCCTCAAGGTACCTCATGAGCTGGCAGTTTATAATGGATTCCATTATTTTGGAGAACAAGGAGGTGATGGCAATAGGCCTGTAGTTGGACGGGTCTGAACGGTCGCCTTTTTTAGGGATCAAAACTGTCTTCCATGAATTCGGGACTACGCCTTAGGAGTAAGTGTACCGGAAAAGACGCGTTAAAACCGGTGCCAACTCCGGAGCACACGTCTTCAGCACAATGGCAGGGACGCCATCGGGCCCACTCGACTTGCTGACGTCTAGGGAGAAGAGTGCTTTGCGAACCGAGCGCTGTGTAAACCGCACATCCGGCATGGAGCACTCACATCGCGGGATGGTCGGCGGTGTGTTCCCCCGTCATCTATAGTTGAGTTGGACGCAAAAAGAGAGCTCAACAGATCGGCTTTCTCATTTGCGGCATGGGCCAGTGGCCAGTGTCGTCTACATCCCGGAGAAACAAATGATCTTTTTAAATTAACCTCTCTCTGTATGAAACAAAGCTATCTCCGGTTTAATAACCGTTTCTATCTACAAAAAGAAGAGTTAGCTATGGGGTCCCCTCTAAGTCCCCTTATGGCGGACATTTTCATGGATAATTTCGAAAAACAATATATAGTTGTCAATCAAAATATCTTATATTACTATCGATATGTAGTAGTAGTAGACATAATTATTTGCTGGAGACAATTGGACAAAAGGAGACAACTGAATGTTTTCCTCAATAAAATAAATAGAGTCCATGACAAAATTAAATTAAAACTTGAATTGGAACAAGATTGTTCCCTTAATATTCTCGATTTAACAAAAACAAGAAAAGAAACGACACATGTTTTTCAAATTTATCGAAAGTCAACTAACACCGACACGGTCATCCCCGCGTCATCGTGTCATCCGTGGCAACATAAAGTAACCGCTTTTTATTGTTACATTAACCGTTTGTTCACTGTCCCATTAAGTAAAGAAAATTATTTAAAAGAACTTAATATAATTTATCAAATAGCGGTCTCTAACGGTTTTTCAAAAAAATCTCATTAAGAATTTAATTAAAAAGAAACAAAAGCATGTTGTTCGCAACTCTCTGTACGCGGTTCAACCTCAAAGTGTTCATCGATATCTGAGCAGTTTGACCTACTTAGGCCCCATATCTGAAAAAGTAGCTAATACTCTTCGACAAAACGGCGTTTATGTGGCGTTCAAAACAAACATTTCTCTTAGAAATATCTGTAATAATAAAGATAAGATGGATATTCGTCAAAAGTCAGGTGTTTACAAACTTGTTTGTGACGAATGCCACACCGTTTACTTAGGTCAGACTGGTCTCAATTTCGAGACACGTTATAAAGAGCATTTAGTTTTTTATTTAGTACAGGAATTGCAATCCCGATAAATCCCATTTTGCCAAACATCTTTTGGACACTGGACACAACCTAGCCTACGACCACTCCTTTAAAGTCTTACATACGTGTAATAAAGGGCTGCGGCTGTGTGTGCTGGAACAGTTAGAGATATTAAAAAGTAACAATAGTACCGTTGCATTGCTAAATGAACAAACAAATGTTACTAACTCACCTCTCTTAAATGTCTTTAAGCCTGCTCTCTAATAATAGAGAGCCTCGCAATATGGTCGTTTGTCACCTTCACGGTGTTCGGCGATGGGTTGCGTGGTTGGTGGGTGGGCGTTGCGCGGCGGTTTGTTTTTAATTTTACAAACAGCTGCGTAAGTCCGGCGGTGATTGGTCGCATGTTTCATCGCAGAACGCAGTCACTCGCTCCTTAAGTAGAGAGCGGTTGCGTCATCGGTCTGTTTAAGAGGCACTTGTTTTGGCTCGCCGTTCACTTAGCGGTTAGCCACCTTAGAGTCTATATCACCTGAGGATGCCTCGTGTAGAGGCGAAACACGTGTCGTATTATCGTCAGTGGCGTGTCTTGCCTAGTGTAGTGGTGTTGGGAGTAGCGGTGCTGGGATTAGTGGTGATTGGGGATAGTGGACGCAATTGAGGGAGGGCGGGAGGTGCTCTTCATACTAGGTAAGACACATTATTTTATTTTATAAAGCGGATATTTGCGAAGTAAATTTTTCTAAAAGCTTTTAATTAAATAAGTGCATTGGTTAAACGTTAATAATCTACATTTAAACGGAGATAAAACTAAGTGGTGAAAAATTACAACAACGAATGTTAAAAATCTGAATACCAATGTGTTTTTAAAGGAGGAAGAACTGAGCCCTGTTGAATCCACTGTTTTTCTTGGCATCACTCTCGACGCAAAGCTTCAGTGGGGCCCCCATATATCCAAATTAGCGAGCAGACTAAGTTCTGCAGCCTATGCTGTAAAAAAGATTAGAGGTCTCACTAGTGTCGAGACAGCTAGATTAGTTTATTTCAGTTATTTCCATAGCATAATGTCTTATTGGATTTTGCTATGGGGAAATGCGGCTGATTCAGAAATTATTTTTGTTTTACAGAAGAGGGCCATTAAAGCTATTTACAATCTAAAACCGAGAGAGTCTCTTAGAGATAAATGTAATGAAATAAATATATTAACTTTGGCCTCTCAGAATATTTACGAAAATTTAATGTATGTTCACAAAAACAAAGATAGTTTTAGTAAAAAAAAAGTGATATACATTCTGTAAACACTAGGAAGAAACACAGTTTCGCGTCTCCACAGAGTCAGTAATTCATTATTGGTGCAATGTATACGCTATTACAACAATGTCCTGGAAAGTGTACAGGTTCTCTGTATTACCAAGTTTAAATGTTTTATTAAGCTGAAACTATAAAAAATGAACACATGGTTGATAATAACCCCTGGGAATGAGGCGGTCGCTTCCAAGCGGTTTCTAAAATAAATTTCGTAAATAGTTCGTAATCATTTACATTGTAAATTTTATTTTTAAAAAAGTCCCGCTGGGTTTCTTGCTGGTCTTTCCCAAGACAGAGGGTTTTTTTTTTCGAACCAGTGGTAAAGTAAAAAATGACTTTCAATAAGAACTACACATGTAATGTATATTGAATAAAATTATTTTATTCTATTCTATTCTATTCTGCCTTTTGATTCCTCATCGGGGACATATGTACTTTCTGACTTCGGGTAGCTACTGAGAATTTCTTGATGAAAAAGCTCATTAACTCATTTCTTTATAACCGGACCCCTAATAATTAAACCCGAGACCACATGATCACAAGCACCACTACTACAACCACTAGACCAAAGAGGCAGTCAAATAAATAATTTTTTTGTAATGTCTAAATAACAGCTTTTTACTTAATACATATTATGACAGTACATACGGTACTTATAACAAAAAATAAATTTTTTAAAATTTGGTTTTTTCTCTGTGTTTGTTTGTTCCGGCTAGTCTCCGAAATGGCTACAGCACACACTTGGGCTACTTTTATTATAGAAAAAGAATAAGGGTACCGCGCAAAAAAAATTAAACCCATTAAGTACAATCGTAATAAATTCCACGCAGACAAAGTCGCGGGAAACAGATAGTGTGTAGATAGAATATACCAAGAAATTATTTAAAATAATTAATTTGACCTGACAGCTAAGTCTGACCAAGGAATTAAGCGAGTAGGGATTCGGAATAACTAATACGTTTTAGACATTGTTAATCAAAGCTTATAGAGGACGAATAGTGGTAAGCCGCGACTTTAAAACGGCTTAAATGGGCGCTCTGATCCTATTTATTTTAAAATTTTACGTAATGGCAAATACATGCTGTGGCCTATAGACGGTAAAATCTGAGGACTAAAATTACTCATTGCTAGTAAAAATGATCCCATGTGCTCGAAAATCGCCATACGTTATATGGCAGCATTAGGCTACTTTTTACGCCGGTATTCTATGAGAGCACGGTTCTTCCCCGGTTGAGCCGACCTATTCGTGCTACAAATATAGCCGTAGCGTGGCTCTACTACATATAAAAATAAAGTCTGGAGAAAATTGTAAATTGCTGCATGCCTGGAGCATCTTTTAGTGACATCCTAAATAAAATTATGGTTACAAAATTTGGCCATCTAGTACAATAATATTTTTTGTTGGTAGAAGAAGCAGTGTAAACAACAAACAGTTATTTAAGTAAACTGAACAACTTAATAACTTAAATATACACACAATTGTCTTGTTCACACTACCTTATATATAGGGATTGCTACAGAAAAATAAGCTAAGACATAACTTAAATTTACAAATCAAAAATTTTATGTGTAATAATAATTTAAATTTGACATATAATTTTAGTGATAATAATGACAATTTTCATTTGATTGACATAAATAATGCAATTAAGAAGTTTTGGACAAAAGATAGGTATTACCTATCCAAATATAATTTAAGACTGGTAGCAATTGTGCTGCTATTTTTACATTTTAACTTTTCGTTCTAGCCGAGTTTTTGGCTACCAAGACTGCTTCTATTGAGCATTGTAATCATTTGACATTTAATTTGGAATCAGTTCCAAACAATTTAAATTAGTGAATCCGACAATAGATGCAATCTCTAGCAATAACAAAAGTTTGATTAATGCAGCTCACGAATAAGTAATAAGGCGTGAAAATTTACAAGGCATGATGGGCGAAGAATGGAAAGTTCATTTCTTTTTAAATAGTTACAACATACATATCCTTTGTATTACTGAACATTACTTAAAATATTATAATTTAATGTTTAATTTCAGAAATCACCAGGTAGTCAGTTCATTCAATAGAGTAAAAAGTTTACGTGGTGTCTCCTTATTATTAGCTGATAAATTATTATTATATAAAGAACGTAAGCATATTGAGAGCCTCTCTGTTGAGCGAACTGTAGAAATGGCTTGTATCGAGCTCGAGCACCTCATTGTTGTAAGTGCTTACAGGCCACCACGTGCTACTTACGAATATTTTGAAATTATTTTGGAAAAAGTTTTGCTCAACCTTATTAAACAGAACAAGTCTATTGTAATATGTGGAGACTTTAAAATCAATCGGCTTGAAGCTTCTTCCATTAGTATTAAGTTTACCTCATTATTTAAATCGTATAATCTATCATTTTGTATATATATCATGTATAATCGATTTATTCTTAGAACCGACACGTACCTATTGCTGGGCCTAGTGCGACCTTTATAGATAACATTTTTACCGATGTTAAGCCCTTGCATAAATCTAATCAAAAAAAAAATTAAGTTCGGATCACTGTGGACAGTTGGTCTCATTGTCTTACATACACATAAACAAAACTGTAAGATCTCGCCCGGATTACAATGATTTAAGAAGCAAACGAACCTTTAGAATCCCCGTTCCAATCGTAAAGTCAGACCTAGCTAAACGTGGTCCCACCTTCACTCATCCCTTCATTTACAATAGAATATTAAAAATAATTGACCTTACAGACCGCTCCTTTTCCTCATGTAAAAACCTTACTAAAGAACATGCTCTATACTCTAACATATAATGACACTGAAGAGCTAATTAAATAGCACATATGACACACACACACACACACACACACACACACACACACACACACACACACACACACACACACACACACTCACTCATACTCACTCACTCACAAACTGGACTCGATCGTACTCATTCTAATTTTAACTATTACAGAGTCATCTACAAGCGCTATAATTAATTTTTAATTTAATTGTGTAGTGAAATAATACCACCATATTATTTGTATTAAAAACATTACTTTTAACCTCCGATATCAATCATGTTATGTTAAAACTACCGTATAGTATATGTTTAAGTAAATGTTGTCCAGTGACAAACCATTTTGTAATATCGCATGCCAGGGTCCTGAGATACAAGCTGCGCTTAGTTTAGGATCCGCAGTTACCTGTGTTTTTATACTTATGTTGTTAAATAAATAAATAAATCAATAAAAACATAAACGAAAATGAGAAAGTTGAGTTTGTTCTAATAAGTGAAAATCGTTTGTTGGAGAGGTTTATAAGTAACATAGTAAAAGGATTTCCATCACTTTCATTTAAAAATGGTGATGATTATTTGTATGGTTCATTACTTAAGATTATAACTTCTGAATTTAATAGAATATTTACTTCTAAAACTTTCTCTATAAACAGTAGCAAATCATTTAATGAACGGGCGACAATAGGAGTTTATAAAATTAGACGAAAGTTATACGAGCTTTATAATGTAAAGTCATTGTTATATTTAGAGCGTATATAAAAACATATTCTAAAATTTTAAAAAAAAATTATACTCCACAGCTAAAGCTAAACATTTAAGCAACAAAATTTAAACTGCATTCGATAAAATTAATATGACATGGAGTATGATTAATAGTGAAACGGGCAAGGTCAAACTATATACATAACAACTAACATAGATGCAATAACTCTAACGAAAATCCCCCATAAGACTGCCGTTTTCTTAACATCAATAGTTTTAAAATATTTAACGATATCTTTTGGCAATACTCTCTGGAATTTAAAAGTATTTGAACAAGTCTTTACGTTTTGTTTAAGCAATGATTCGGCTACAGTAGGAGAAGAATTTAATGATTTTATTGTCAAAAAGGAACATCAATGAAATTTTTCTCAAAAGCCATAGCAATTTCTTGATCAGATTGAGATAAATTATTGTTAATATTCAATTTTTTGTAAGTTATTGAGGATTTCTCGAGATAATACTCAATAAGTGATTTTTGGTCCAACTCGGGATTCGAACCCAGAAATTTGTGGTCAGCAGTTGCGTTAAAAATCACTAGATGAACGCAGTCACTAATTGAAGTTCAACCATAAGTGAGAGATGGGAAACAAATGACAATAGAATATTAATTATGTACTTATGTACTAAATCTCTAAAGCTTTTGTGCTGAATTCTGCGTTGATTCCTATATTACTTACATAAGTGTGACAAAGTAACCATTCTTCATTCTTTCTTCTGAAAACTTGATTTAGGGTTCCGCACCCGAAGGGTACGGGACCAACAGGACTCTGTCAGTCTGTCAGCGGGCTGTATCTCATGATCCGTAATAGGGAGACAATTGAAACTATCACAGAATATGTATTTCTGTTGCCGCTATAAAGACATATAATAAAAATAAAAATTACTAGAAACGTGTTTTACGATGGTGCGGTATCTTTAATGCGCGAGTCCGACTTGCACTTGGCCGCTAAATTTTATCTGTTTACTTCTCATGAAGATGAGGTGTACACAATAGCACAATCATCCTTAAGCCCCTTTATAATTTTGCAAACGTTATCAAGAGGTAGCAGATAGAACGAATTGTTGATAGAGTGATGTATATGTGTATGAAATATAAATGTGTGTGTGTGAGTGTGTGCGTACGGGCGTGCGTGCGTACGTGTGTGCGTGCGTGCGTGCATGTGTGTGTGCGCGCGCGTGTGTGTGTGTATTCATCACTTGAACTGTGTAATTGGCACATTAAATCAATTATTTTTTAATTATAACTTTATCTGATCCTTAAATTGTACAGATGGATTTGGGCGCTTCCCGCTTTTGAGAGGATATACATTAATCGTCACGCTTGGCAGTAAAATTTCCGTATATTGGCGGTTAAAGAATATTCAATACACCATATCATTCCGTGGGTAACGTATAAGAGACGACAGGGGAAACAAATCAGCGAACAGCGCAGGAGCATCATCTAATAACAACTTAAAAAAACTGCGGTCGCCAACCCGCTTGCCAAGTGTGGCAGCTATGGCAAATATACGCCTGCAACTTTACAAGGCGCAGGTTCGGCCTCACATGGAATAATGTTCCCATCTCTGGGCCGGGGCACCCTAGTACCAGCTCCTTCCACTTGACCGTATCCAGCGCAGAGCGGTTCGAATTGTCGACTATCGAGTTCTTTCCGATCGGCTCGATACATTAGCGCTGCGAAGAGATGTTGCATCCCTTTGCATTTTCTTTCGCTTTTACCGCCGCCAAATTTCACGATCGCACATCGCGGCAGAACTCCCAATACCATCCACACCATCTGGATGATTGGCAGTCCACCACTGTGTTATTTAGAAGATGTTTTCTTCCTCGCACAACTTTCTTGTGGGATCGATTACCATCAGCGGTTTTTGCGGACCGATACGACTTAGTGACCTTCAAGAAAAGAGCTTACTTCTTTTTAAAAGGCCGGCAACGCATCTGTTCCACTGTTGTTGCAGTTGTTCATGGGCGGCAGTAGTCACTTATCGTCAGGTGAGCCGCATGCTTGTTTGCCCCCTCTCCTATAAAAAAAAATATCCATATGAGGCAAACTATGGGGGAAGCCTAAGTTCAGCAGTAGACTTTTAATAGGCTGTAACGGTATCGGTCATAAAATTATTATATTACGTATAGAATACTAGTACGCACACCGAAAGTGAAGCAAGTAAAACTAACGCGGAACCGCGTAAGTTCACTCAGCGACGCGTTAATGCGCAACGTCACGTCTTACGGAGAAGAGCTAGCGAAAAATTGTAAAAATGACCGTTTGTGTTGTAAAATATTGTCACAACAGTGATGATAGACATAAAAGAAGTTATGATATTACATTTCACATATAAGTTCATATGTTGAATTCATTATAACTACGTAAAACTAAAAAAATACTTACCTAAGCTATCATGATACAAATGTTGCTAGCTGTGGGGATAAAAATCACAATTTTCCTTTAATAATATTTATTTTGTATTTGTGTTTAAAACCTTTAATCGCAACGCTCTGTGTAAAACTCAAATGTTTATATATAGACACCTACTTCTCTAAGTATCACATAATATTAACAATGGGTGCCTACTTAAAACTAATACGGAGTGATCAGCTAATTGCGATTCGTCGACGCTATTTTAACACACCTGTTTTATTTCAATTGCTTTGTTTATTGACTAAGTTGACGTTTTAGAGTATAGAATAAAAACTTTTTTATTTACAACATCAAGCGATTATTAATAAGAACGCCTTTACTAACCAGATGTCAATTTACACCCAAACACTGACCAGATGTTATTTTAGACCCAAACATAGTCTATTTTAACCAACTCCCAAATAGGAGAGGTTATCAATATGTATGTACACTGATTTCTAAGACGATTCTAGATCAATTCGTATATACATGCTGAAATTTTAGTGGTTGTTGTCCTGCAGCCAAATTATGCTGTCTCGATAGTAGAGTCAATTTATAAAAAAAAAAAATATTACAATTAAAAAAGGGCAGATTTACAATAGTAATACCTCACAAGCTAGTCACGCGTCCAGATTAGTTTATGTTGTATCACTACGCTTGAGAGTTCATGCCCTGAAAATTTATAAGTGGCCCTTCACTCTGTAAGCAGCGCGCGGTAGCGTGTGCGATAGACGTAACACTACGTTACGTCCAGCGAATTTTTTTTTTATTCAGACTTTATTATAGTAATACGGTATAAGCTAGCCTGCACGCCCAATCTACTTGCGAGATATTGCTATTGGTTTGCGATTGCATTCGAGTTTTGTTTTTCTCGATTGTAAATCTGCCATTTTTGCATCTTAATAATTTTTATTTTAATAAATCTATTGTACTACCAACACAAAATCATTTCACTTCGAGAAAACAACCATTAAAATTTCAGCGTGTATATTAGATCAATCTGTGTGTATTTCCTTTCAAATAAATAAATATTAATCGGTTTAGAAATTGTAGAATTCTGAGGTAAGAAACATTTACAAAACACACCGAATTGATAACCTCCTCCTTTTTTGAAGTCGGCTAAAATTAAACATTACACGATGTGCTTATTGTATTCGAGAAATTAATTGTGTTTAGAAATATTCTTAAATTTTATTACATCTGCAGTTTTGTACCATTAAAATATGTATAATAAAGTTATATTAGTACCATCATTATCGTGTTTATTTTATTCCATTTTATATTCTCATAAAATACATCTTCGTATGTAATACGTAAGAGTGGTAGAGCTAAGCGGTACCTTTTGCTGTCGCACGGATGGGCCAGCTCGAACCGGGGTGGTACCACGACCTCACAGAATACCAGCGTGAAGTAGAGGTAAACCCCCCCCCCCATCAACATGGTAGTGGAATTAAATAAGAGACTACCCCAGGAGGGTACCAGCACCCCTGGAGAATCCCTCGCTGAGCATCCACGACCAAACTACTTCACTCCTGAGCGTGGGTGCTCAGGCTGCCCCGCGTATTCTTGGGGGGGGGGGGGGGGGGGGGGCAAAATTCCGCTCGCGACTAATGCTGCTCGGGGCAAGCGGAGCAATGCAACCAAGGCGACCCCTGTCACGCTATCCGTGAATTTTTGCAACATCAGGGGACGTGATTCCAACCTTAACGCTGTCCATTACCATCTAGAGACGGCGAAGCCGGCCTTGCTCTTTTTAACCGAGACTCAGGTGTCCTCTCCGGCTGATACTTCATATCTCTCCTACCCGGGGTACAAATTGGAACACTCCTTTGTGCCCCGGGCTGGAGTTTACGTATACGTCAGAGAGGACATTTGTTTTCGACGCCTCGGCAGTCTTGAAGGTACGGACCTGTCCATCCTATGGCTGCGCGTAGACAGTGACGACCATCCCCGCGTCTACGGGTGCCTCTATAGGTCCCATAGCGGTAATGCCGACACAGACCGACTCATCGACCACGTCCAAATGGCTGCAGACTCCGTGCTACAACAGGTCTCATCCGCAGAGATCGTGATACTCGGTGATTTTAACGCCCACCACGCTGAATGGCTTGGTTCTCGTTTAACCAATCGTGCGGGTAGATTTGATCAAACGCCAGAAACTGTTATCACTGAATGGCGTGTATGTGTGCGTGTGACGAGCGTAGGCACATTCGGCTCGCGTCCACTAACGTAATGACCTTGCGTCACTTTAACGCTCGTGTTTTGTACTAGATTGCGTTTCTACTGGGTAATAATTCTATGGTATCGGTATTTCCTGTAGTCGTTTCTTGTTGTTGCAAGTACGACTTCTAGGACGAAATGGGGTGATATATTATTATCTTATGCTTTCACTACTCGGCACATTAAATGAGTTCCTTTTTCACACTTGTACAAGAATTTTCTTAGAATATTCTGATTTCACCGTTCAGTACATACAAAATTAGGTTATACTATAGCTCTTCCACATAATCTTAGCCATAGAATCAAATTACCTACGTTATTAACGAGAATTGTAACAAATACGTTAAGCGCCGGATAGACTTGGCTCAATTTGATTGCAAAATGTATTAACATCCAACATAGTACGTTTATAATTAATGCCAACATAATAGAAACGACGAAGGGAAAGTGAAATAGAAGATATACAGAAATACCTTCCTGATATAATTCATTAATCAGAAATAAAACAGCTTTTATCACCTGGGTGGCAAATAAACATGAGATTAACATAAACTCTCACGCCTGTCACCTAGAAGGGTAGGCAGAGACTACAAACTTCTATTTTGCACGATCCTGACTCACCTGGTGAGAACTGTGTGCTCGTTTGTTACGCTTGGGCTTACTCTATAAAAAATCCTCAGTGGTGAAAACATTTAGGTCTGTATTTTGTAGTATCTAAACAATGTCAGAATAAATCGTCAAAGAAAATGCCTTATTTATTTTACACTTGATATCAGTATCACACATTGTGTTGAAATCATTAAACATAATTAAATAAGCAAATGACATTAAAAAAATCACAAGTATTAAAATTTATATTAAGTAAGTATGACCGCCGGGCCGGTCGACGCCCGCGCTCAGCTGATTGCGTTGCGAGTGTCTACTAAACCATTCATCACTGTGCCTATTGCACCAAGGCGCCACTTTAAATGACTTTACATTAACTTTTCATATACTTCTTTATTTCGCATAAAACCATTTGATGAACTATTTGATTCTTTTATTAATTTCTTTAAGAATTAATAGACATTCTTTAATAGACATTTAGGTAGTTTTTTTTACGAATACTGTTTGCTAGTTACGCCTCCACGTCGCACATGCGGCGGCCCAAGGCCAAGCCAAGATATATTATGACGTCGACACAGGTGTCATCGTCATCAAAGCCGCCGCCTGCGCTTTTCGGTTTGCAGCCATCGATTTGGTGATCGATGTTTGCAGCACGTGCAAATTAAATGAGTATTATTAACTATTTTTTAATATTTAATGTAAGTTGTATTTAAAAAATGCATGCAGGTTAAAATAATTACAAATATTACAATAAAATATTTATAATGATTAAATACAAATTTCCAGTAATAGAATAAAGATATTAAGGTATAATGGTTCAATAAAAATATTAAAATACAAATTTAAAAATAGACTTACCTAGATACTTGTCCGCGGATGGCGGTGAGTATTGCGCACATAGCGTTCAAGATAATCACCCCCACATTCTATGCATAGCTGACACCTAAAACTTTACTGTTCACCGACACGAGATAATACTTGATGATTCATTTCGATTTGATCGAATGCCCAAATTATTTTTTCTTTCAACATGTCACGGGTTTCTAATGCGCGACCAGTAAACACTACTGTCTTAACATGTCCTCACAAATTAAAATCCATTGGTGTGATATCTGGCGATCTGGGAGGCCATGCACAAGCCCCGTCACGACCGATCCAGTGACCAGGGTATTCTCTGTTTAAATAATCCTTAACTTGGTGAGCATAGTGTGCCGGCGCCCCGTCATGTTGGTAATACATATTGCGTAGAGATGCAAGTAGTATGTCTTTTAATAACTCTGGCAGAGTGTCGGTGAGAAAACTATGATAGCTTTCACCGTTTAATCTTTCTATGAAGTCCGGGCCCTTTAACGTTGTATTAATAACGCCTGCCTACACATTGACACTAAACCGGTGTTGAAAGCTATGCGGTCTTGGTTCATGTGGATTTTCATAACACCACAAGTATTCATAGTGCGAATTAAATAGTCCTATTCTGTCAAATGTTGCTTCATCAGTCCATAAAATGTTAGCTAGCATCGTAGCGTACCCGATGGCTTACCGATACTAACGTACAACGTAACGTTCGCGATATTAATCTCACAACGGATGAAGAAACGTCGCGGGCGCACCAAAGGTGACTGACGACACAGGTAATTAGGTCAAGTTCAAATTAGGAAGCGCCGCCTCCTACACCCCTACCCCACCACGCGCTTTCTTTTGCTAACTATGGCTATTACCGTTTAGAAGGTCCAATTAAAATATTTTTATTTTTGTATGAAAATATAAATTGAAGAAATATATTTAATTATTTCTTACAGATGTTATTGTTATGATGTAAATAATATATTCCCAAAAGGTCTTCAGTAAATTAAAAATTACCCTGTATAATGGGATCACATTTCATAAGCTTATACTCGTGTCAATGTATTACATGTGTAATTTATTGTTACAATATCATTAATGAGTTCACAATATTTGTATTTCGTTTGTTACTTAGAATTTTTTTATATTATGTGACGTATTAGAGTTCCTTTATCGAACATTAATATTAATTTGTAGCTTATGACTTATCGAATCACCTCAGTGTCAGTCTTTGTTTATCTGACACAGATGTTTTTCTCAAAGGCTGTTAAAGTAGACGATTTAACTTTGACATTGCTATTATATGCATTTATCATACCTACAATCGATAGCATTATCATCATCATCATCATTAAAACAGTAATACACAATAATACAGGGTAATGAAGCAGAAAACGGGCAGCAGCATCTGCCTGATAACAAATCAAAGTAATAAAAACTACAGTTGAGAACCCGCCTACCAAGCGTGGCAAATATGGCAAATATCCCTCCTATTAGTCAATGTTCGTATGAGGCAAATGTTCAGCAGCGGACTTTTAATAGGCTATGATGACTTGAAAAATTCCACAGGTGGAAATAGGTCTTATGGTCACTCCTCGTTGATCATAAACATGCTGGTTTACTGCGGACTCCTCGTAGCATCGGCTGTCATTCACCGTCATCTTTTTTTAAAAGAGCGAACCTGAACACGCCGTCCACTTTTGAAAGTGTTCAATCTGACCTCGCCATCGACTTTCTCAACAATCGTACCTTACCTGCACGCCATACACTGCTGATTGACCAACGGCACTCTTGCGACAGACTGATGACGGAAAGTCCATCCAAAATCTCCGCCTGGCCAGCGTGGTCACTTTGAAAAAAAAAAAACGGGTTCTACCACCAAGTCGTATCTTCTACCTATTACTTGTTTTAAACCGAAATATTCTATTACCCACTTTCAAATCCTGGTTTTCAAAATTTGTGGTTTACCCTTAAACAATGTAGTATGCATAATAATCAATTATAATTAGTACTAAACTTAAAACCTTACAGTATATGAGTTGAGGCTGCTGTAAGTAATATGTTTAAAGAGTCTTCATTTTTTGATACCTTAAACTTTTTTTAAATACTAATAATAAAGTGACTGTCAAGTTGTTCTAGTGGTTATAAACGCGACTCCTGATCATGAGGTCCCGGGTTCGAATCCCGGGTCGGGTCATAAAAATATCAGTTATTGAGTTTATCCATCAAGAAACTCCCAGTAACTGGCAGGAGTCAGGAAGTTGGCGATGTCTCACCCCCGTGCCTCAGAAAGCACGTTAAGCCATTGGTCCTGCGACTAATCTCTCTTCGGTCGTGTCTGTTTACCGTTCCATCAGACTATGGGGTGTCGTAAAAGAGGATGGAGGGAAATAAACCAGGGATGGACAGCGGCGCGGTGAAATGCCTTCATTAACCCACCTGCCAAGCGTGGTCACGATAAACACTTGCGACCAACATCTAACAAATATGGCTAAATATTAAGCTGGCAGAATACTTTAATAATGTTGTGTTTCGTATGGTGAGTGTAGAGAACGGAAACCTTTGTCACTGGAAACGAGGCATTCTATCTGTCCATTGTGATTCTTTATCGAGGATAGATCAATTTTTAAGACCGAAATACAATAACTACTTACCATCAAATAGGAATGTGTGCTCGTTTCTCACCCTTATTGTTCTATAAAAAAGGCTTCAGATGCGTAGTCATATTTTTTGGCACAATAAAAGACAACTAACTTGGCAGTAGACCTTCACAATTGAAAACCACTTTTTTCTATATTTGCTATAAAAGTATGAGTTTGTTTGAAAGAAATTTAATTTCATTGTCCCTCTCTTTCTTTGTCTTAGGGGAAATCCCCGAAACGAATCATTAATTAATGAAGCTATTAATAGCTTTTTAGCCATTTCTTTAGGTTTTAAAAATAAATAGGTACTCGTAATTTGCTAACTGCGCAAGGTATTTTAATTTCGAAAAGTATTGCTCTTTGCATTGAAATTACTTCAATTAAAATTTCAAAATATAAAATACAGCTATCAGACGCTTTAATTATACCTTTGTATTTTTTTATAGGATAAGTGTGACAAATAAGCATACAGTCCACTTGATGGTGCAGACATGTACATTAATCCTTGATTAAGAATCAAAATGCAGATTCTTTGTCACCCTTGAGGACTAAGATGGAATGCCTCGATTCCAGTGAAAAGAGTCTCCGGTTCTCTATACTCACTATACAAAACACAGCAGCATTATGCTGCTATTTTACGCTGGTATTTTGTTAGATCCGGTTGAGTCCGGTTGAGACCTTTATCACGTATAATTAATAAATATATTATTTAAAAGATGCAGACATATATTTTAAATTACGTTAAAGAAAAAGAAAAATATTTATTTGTTAAATGCATTGTAAATACGTTAATTTAAAAGAAAATATATTTAATCATTTACATTACGTACAGATATTTTCTTCTAAAATGTATTCCTATTTCGATTTCAAATGATGACGTACCGTGCATTTATTGGAAAATTCCATAGTCTTTTGTTTATGAACTTTTTCACATAATTCTCTCGTTTATTAAATTTTTTTTTATAGGAGAGGGGGCAAACGAGCATGCGGCTCACCTGATGGTAAGTGACTACCGCCGCCCATGAACAACTGCAACACCAGGGGAATCGCAGATGCGTTGCCGGCCTTTTTAAAAGGAGTACGCTCTTTTCTTGAAGGTCCCTAAGTCGTATCGGTCCGGAAAAATCGCTGATGGTAATCGATTCCACAAGGAGGTCGTGCGAGGAAGAAAACATCTTCTAAATCGCACAGTGGTGGACCGCCAATCATCCAGATGGTGTGGATGGTATCGGGAGTTCTGCCGCGATGTGCGTTCGTGAAATTTGGCGGCTGGGTTAATCCGAACAATTCCTCAGAGCACTCCCCATGGTAGATGCGAAAGAAAATGCAAAGGGATGCAACATCTCTTCGCAGTGCCAATGAATCGAGCCGATCGGAAAGGGCTCGGTCGTCGACAATTCGAGCCACTCTGCGTTGGATGCGGTCAAGTGGAAGGAGCTGGCACTGGGGAGCCCCTGCCCAGAGATGGGAACAGTATTCCATGTGAGGCCGAACTTGCGCCTTGTAAAGTAGCAGGCGGTGTGCCGGCATGAAATACTGTCCCGCTCTGCTGAGCACGCCAAGCTTTTTAGAGGCCAATTTGGCATTCCCTTCCAAGTGACTACGAAACTGCACGTCACTCGATATGTCGACTCCGAGGATACCGATACTGGCTGAGGCAAGAAGGGGAGTGCCTTGAAACTGAGGAGATACGACAAAGGGGTTCTTTTTAGCGGTAAACGCGCAAACTTGTGTCTTTTGAGAATTAAATTGGACTAGATTTAGTCGCCCCCAATCCGAGACTTTGTTCAGCAAAGACTCGACTTCAGACACAAGTTTGTTCCGGTATATATAAAATATTGCAGAATCAATGAATTCCCACGATGCATTCGC
Source organism: Parnassius mnemosyne (assembly GCA_963668995.1). Lineage (NCBI taxonomy): Eukaryota > Metazoa > Arthropoda > Insecta > Lepidoptera > Papilionidae > Parnassius > Parnassius mnemosyne. The sequence continues at coordinate 25,994,420 of CAVLGL010000091.1, forward strand.
GCCTCAATGTAAAATATTTCATACGAATGATTTGTAGGTAGCAAGGCCGAAGGTGGAATGCAATATGTTGCTTACTGGGTAGCATGTTTTATTTTTGCGTACAAACTTCTTAATCAACCCGTTACCGTCCACAATTTATTCGAATTGCAACACGAATCCTGCCACAGGGCAGAGCCATTTAGAAATGAGGTGTAATATGTGACAGATTTCATGGCGGGCGAAGATAATTTGTTAGTAAGGTGTAGAGAATAGATATTAATGTTTTTTTCTAAAATATTAGTTTTACTCTTATACTCTTATAGTTTCATCGAACTCATGAACAGCGAGTCTCAATACAATTCACCGGCGGAAAATCTTAACACCGCAATTCAGAAAAGGTTGTAATTTGTACAAGGCCATCTATTACGCTCTTTGCGAGAAAGCATCCTTATATATATATATATATATATATATATATATATATATATATATATATATATATATATATATCAAAATAATAATCATAACTTTCGATCATCATCATTATCATCATTATTACAGCCTTCCATATGTCCACTGCTGCCAGTCGAGAACCTTCCTTCCCCATCGGTTGTCGGTTCTTCGAGCTATATATGGCTGGCCCACTGCCACTTCAGCTTACTAATCCGTTGGGCTATGTCGGTTACTCTGGTTCTACTGTGGATATCCTCATTTCTAAGCTTATCACGCAAAGAAAACCCTCTCCATAGCTCGCTGAGCGACCTTGAGCTTCCTCATACGGCCAGCGGTAAAGAACCACGTCTCAGATCTGTAAGTCATCACTGGCAACACGCACTGGTTCAAAAATTTTGTTTTCAGGTTTGAGGTATGTCTAAAGAGAAGATATGTCGTAGTTTCCCGAACGCTGCCCAGCCGAGTTGTATCCGTCGATTGACCTCTCGATCGAAGTTTGACTTACCTAGTCGGACTATTTGTCCCAGGTAAACATACTTGTCAACAATTTCGAACTTAGTGCTCCCAACAACTACCGTAATAGGTGTGACATGGACGTTAAACATGATTTTTGTTTTGCCCATGTTCATCTTAAGACCTATCCGTTGGGAGACACTATTAAGGTCAATGAGCATAGTGCTTAAGTCTTCCAGCGATTCTGCCATAAAGACTATATCGTCGGCAAATCGAAGGTGAGTGATGTACTCGCCATTGATGTTAATACCGCATCCTTTCCAGTCTAGTAGCTTGAAAAAGTCTTCCAATGCAGCGGTGAAGAGTTTCGGGGATACACCGGTCTTACACCTCTCTGCAGTTGGATAGGTTTTGTATTCTGATTCTATACTCCGATAGCCATCGTAGCTCTACTGTACAAACACTTCAGCACTTCGATATACCGACAGTCAACTTGGCACCGCTGACGGAACTGCAGCACCGCCCAAATTTCGACAGAATCAAAGACTTTCTCATATCCACATACGCAAGGCAAAGTTACATTTTGTTTTTATTTAATGAAAACATTTAATTAAATAAAAACAAAATGTAACCCGAAGATACACTTTATAATTTCCTTAACGATACTTATAAAATAAATTACTATATTTCGTTCGTGATACAACTATTACTATTAGTTGTATCACGAACGAATGGCCCAGCAGTGGGATGTATATATGAAAAAAGATTCCATAAGGTGAATGATTACCTTCATTGAATTTCTTAGAAAGGTTTGTAGTCTTTAAGTCATTTTGAAATAAATACGATTAATGTTAATAAATTAAATTTTATATTTTGATAATGTTTTCCCATAAAATATTTATTGATTTTGTAATAGGGGGATGAGTCGCTCGCGTCCGTAGGCTCCGACCACCTAATCCTAGGCCCACCCTACACGTGTCCCCCGGGTGGTGCTAAACAAGCGACAAAGCCGAAAGAACAGTCTCGGCTCCTCGCCGTGTGGTAGCGGCGTAAAAAATACCACACCATACTTTCGCACCATGAGGCAAGAAATTTACGAAATGGCCCCGAGTTCCCGGCGCCCCTTTAATGGGGCAGGGGTGCGAAGAATCTCCGGGAGGAAAACCGGCGACAAGGTTCGCCACCCGTCACGTTCTGTCCCCCGGAGGGGCGAAAAGTGGATTGCGGAAGCCCGTCTGGCTACATTGAATGTATGTGGAGGAATGAATGATAAGATGGATGAAGTATGCGATATGATGTATGATAGAGGAATAGACGTGTTATGTGTAAATGAGACGAAACTGTGTGAAAATTGTGTGAAAGAGTATGAATGTGTAAGCCCGAGACTGCTATGGATACGAATGAAAGTATGCTTAAAGAAGTTGTTTGATTTAGGGGTCTACGCCCCAGACATGTCTAAGCCCACTTATACCCGAGAGCAGTTTTGGGAGTTTGTAAGGATGGTGCTAATGAAATGCTAGGTTAATGAAAATATTGTGATATTAGGCGATTTAAATGGAAGGGTTGGGGTGAGGAGGCTTGGTTATGAAAGGATATTGGGAGCGTTTGGTGATGAAAGTATAAATGAGAATGGTGAAATCCTTCTCGCCGTATGCGTGGAAAAGAATCTTGTTGTGACGAACACTTTCTTTCTTCATAAGAAGATTCACACGTATACATGGGAAAGAGGTGATGATAGAAGTATGATAGATTTCAAAATTGTTGATGAAAGAATGAGGAGCGCGATGGTAGATACAAGGGTTTACCGGGGCTCTAACGTAGGGACGGATCATTACTTGGTCTTATGCCGAATTAATGGTCTTTTCAGACGTTGGAGGCATCGGACATCTGTGTCTACCACTGCGTTACAGCGTATAAGAACAGAGAGGTTACAAGATGAAGGTGTGAAAGAGAAGTTCAAATGTAGATTGAGAGAAAATATAAGTGGTATGGCTGAATTGTGTATAAATGATTTAGACTTGGAGACTGTGTGGTATAATGTCAAGAAAGGTTTAGTGGATGCAGCTACCGAAGTATGTGGTGTAAGTAAGAGAACGAATGAAAGGAAAAATAACACGTTATGGTGGGATGATGAGGTACGGATGGAAGTTGAAGCAAAGAAGAAAGCATGGCTAGATTTACTAGCAACCAAGGCTAGTAATTCTAGCAGTATGAATGATGATATTGAAAGGAAAAAGGCAGTTTTTAGACACCTAAATAAGAGAATAAAAGAAATATTTGAAAGGAAAAAGCAAGAAAGAACGAATAAAAATGATAGAAGAATATCGGATAACTTCCAGGCAAACATTAAAATGTTCTGGAAACTCGTAAGAACTACCAGGAGACATTCAAAACAGCCTAGAATAAATCCTATACGAGACCAGAATGGCTGTATTCTGAATGACGAAGTTTTGAGTTTAATGAGATGGAAGGAATACTTTGAAAGCGTGTTTATGAGTGATGAGACGTTTGAATTAAATGAAATAAAAATTCCGAAAGAAGAGGAAATAGATAGAGATATAAGTATAGATGAAATAATGAAAGTAATGAAAAGTATGAAAGCAGGTAAGGCAGGCGGTTATGATAGAGTATCTCTCGAAATGCTAAGGGCTGGAGAAGGAGTGGTGGCAGACCTGCTGTACACCTTGTTTAATTTATGTTGGGAATTTAAGCGGGTACCGGGAGACTGGTGCAAAGCCGTGATAGTCCCAATATATAAGGGAAAAGGATCACAGCAGGACTGTAAAAACTACCGTGGTATCATCCTTCTTAGCATTGTGGGAAAACTATATGCTAAGGTACTAATTGAAAGAGTTATGAAAGAAACTGATGGAAAAATTTGGGATGTGCAAGCTGAATTTAATAAGGGAATGGGATGTACGGATCAGGTCTTTTCCATGCGCATGATCGCGGAGAAGTTTTTGGCCAAAAAACAAAAAGTTTTTTGTGCGTTCATAGACTTGGAGAAGGCTTATGACAGAGTGGACAGGGATGTGTTATGGCAAACACTGAACTCATTTGGGTTGACCGCTGGTCTGATACAGGCATTGAAGTCTCTATATAGGGACTCTAGTGCTTGTGTCAGGATCAACGGGGCCTACTCGGACTGGTTTGGCATCCATAAAGGTGTCAGACAGGGCTGTGTGGCTTCCCCGTGGTTGTTCAACCTATTTGTGGACAGTTGTTTGGAAAATTTGAAAGTAGAAGAATGCGGGTTAAGAATGGGTGAGTTAACCGTCAAATGCCTTTTGTACGCCGATGATCAAGTCATACTTGCATCGTGGGCAGCCGAGTTACAAATGATGGTTACATTAATGAACAGGATATTAAAAGAAAAGGGAATGAAAGTGAAAGCAACTAAGACGAAAGTTATGGTTTTAAAAAAAGAAGAAAGTAAAACGATATGTGAAATAAGAATAGAAGGGGAGTTGGTAGAGCAAGTAGATGAGTTTGTATATTTGGGATGTGTGTTTAGCAGGGATGGTAGATATGATAATGATATAGAACGACGAGTGAATGCAGGAAATAGAGTGAATGGGGCTCTACACTCTATTGTGAAAAGTCAAAATGTGTCCAAAAAGGCACGTATGGCAATTCACAATGCTGTGTTAGTACCTACTTTAATGTATGGTAGTGAAAGTTGGGTGTGGCAGAAGAAGCACGAGAGTAGAATAAATGCTGTAGAAATGCGGTCATTAAGGAGTATGTTAGGGATGAATCTGAATGACATAGTGAGAAATTGTTTAATAAGAGAAGAGTGTGGTTTGCAAGATGATGTTGTGACCAGGATAAGGAAAGGAATGCTTCGGTGGTTTGGCCATGTAGAAAGAATGAATGAGGAAAGAGTGACAAAGCAAATTTATGTTGCAGAGGTGAACGGCATAGTCGGGAAGGGTCGCCCTAGGCAAATGTTTATCGACCAAATTGGCGATATATTATTTCATTATCATTACAGCCCTTCACAAGTCCACTGCTGAACATAGGCCTCCCCCAAAGAATGCCACAAAGCACGGTCCTGAGCCACCTGCATCCATCGACTTCCTGCATATCTTACCAGGTCGTCACTCCATCTAGTGGGGGGACGCCCTACACTTCGCCTGCCGGTACGAGGCTGCCACTCGAGAACCTTTCTTCCCCATCGGTTGTCGGTTCTTCGAGCTATATGGCCGGCCCATTGCCACTTCAGCTTACTAATCCGTTGGGCTATGTCGGTCACTCTAGTTCTACTGCGGATATCCTCATTTCTGAGTTTATCACGCAGAGAAACTCCGAGCATAGCCCTCTCCATAGCTCGCTGAGCGACCTTGAGCTTCCTCATCCGGCCAGCAGTGAAGGACCACGTCTCAGTTCCGTATGTCATCACTGGCAACACGCACTGGGTGTACAGTCTCGTTTTCAAGTTTTGAGGTATACCTGACGAGAAGATGTGCCGTAATTTCCCGAACGCTGCCCAACCGAGTTGAATCCGTCGATTGACCTCTCGGTCGAAGTTAGACTTACCTAGTCGGACTATTTGTCCCAGGTAAACATACTCGTCAACAACTTCGAGCTTAGTGTTCCCAACAACTACCGGCATAGGTGTGACATGGACATTAAACATGATCTTTGTTTTGTCCATGTTCATCTTAAGACCTATCCGTTGGGAAACACTATTGAGGTCATTGAGCATAGTGCTTAGGTCCTCCAGCGATTCTGCCATAAGGACTATATCGTCGGCAAATCGAAGGTGAGTGATGTACTCGCCATTGATGTTGATACCGTATCCTTTCCAGTCCAGAAGCTTGAAAACATCTTCCAATGCAGCGGTAAAGAGTTTCGGGGATATGACGTCACCCTGTCTTACACCTCTCTGCAATTGGATAGGTTTCGTACTCTGGTTCTGTACTCGGATAGCCATCGTAGCCCTACTGTACAAGCACTTCAACACTTCGATATACCGACAGTCAACTTGGCATCGCTGAAGGGACTGCAGCACCGCCCAAATTTCGACGGAATCAAAGGCTTTCTCATAGTCCACATACGCCAGACATAGTGGCAAATTGTACTCCTCGGACTTCTGCACAATTTGCCGAAGGGTATGTATGTGGTCTATGGTGCTAAAGCCTTTTCGGAAACCGGCTTGTTCGGGAGGCTGGAAGTCGTCAAGTCTGCGCGCGAGACGATTCGTAATGACTCTCGAAAACAGCACGTAGACGCGGCTCAGAAGGGAAATTGGTCTGTAGTTCTTCAAGAGAGCGTTGTCGCCTTTCTTGAAGAACAAGACCACCGCACTTCTGCTCCACGCCTCCGGTGTAATGCCACCATGGAGGACGGAATTAAAGAGCTTCTGAAGGACTTCAAGTACCGGTCTTCCACCCGCTTTCAGAAGCTCCGCTGTAATTCCATCCTCGCCTGGGGCCTTGCCGTTTTTAAGGTGCTGGAGAGCCATTCTAATCTCGCTCAGACTGACGTCCGGGATATCATCGGAATAATGTCGGATAAGACTCGCTCTTGGATCGTTACTCACACTTGCGTGCGGCTCCAACGATGACGTGTACAGCTGCCCATAGAACCTCTCAATCTCACTCAAAATCTCAGGTGCCCCGGAAACGATGCTGCCACATTCTGTCTTCAGCTTTGACAGTTGGCGCTTTCTGGCAGACAGATCTCTGGCAAAGACTTTGGAGCCTCGGTTCCGCTCGATCGCTTCTTCAATACGAGCTGTATTGAATTTGCGTAAGTCCCGCCGCATGCATTTGGAGATCTGTCTGTTCAGTTGCCTGTATGCTGTTAAATCTGTTGAAGAATGTAGCTTCATCTCCCGTCTAACAGCCATGAGATTAAGAGTGTGATCGGAGAGTTTTTGTGTTCTTCTGCGGCGGGTCTTGCAGAACTTAGCTCCGACCGCATGGACAGTTTCCACGAGCTTGTCATTCAAATCGTCCACTTCATTGCAGTCTTCTAGGCACTGAAAACGGTTTTGTAACTCGAGCTGAAAGGTTTCGGGACTTTGGAAAAGAGCACGAGGGGGACGGAGCGTTGACTTCATTAGACGAGACCTCTCCAACTTAACGTTTAGGTTCAGTGTGCCTCTAACCATTCGGTGATCGCTGCCGGTTTTCACCCTCGCGATCACTGAGACATCACTGAACAGTTGACGTCTGGTCGTCATAATGAAGTCAATCTCATTTTTTGTCGAACCGTCGGGGCTCGACCAGGTCCACTTCCTGTGGGGCCGCTTCTGGAAGAAAGAGTTCATCATAAGAGTCCCTCTTTCTCCATGAAGTCGGCCAGCTGCTGGCCCCTTGGGTTCCGTTGCCCTATTCCAAATTTCCCTACTTTCAGCTCACCGTTCTCTCTTGTGCCTAGTTTTGCATTGAAGTCTCCCATTAACACCGTATATTGGGTTTTGGAGGAATGCATGGCTCTAGAAATATCCTCATACATTTCCTCCACCTCCTGATTGGGGTGTGCCGAGGTTGGTGCGTAAACCTGTATGACCTTCAGCGAATACCGTTTGGTGATTCTGAGTATAAGGTACGCAACCCTCGTCGACACACTCTCAATCTTTACAACGTTGTTAACGAGAGACTTGTGGACGATAAATCCGACACCTCCTTGGGACAGATGGTCGCCCTCCCGGTAATAGAGCAAGTTGCCGGATTCGAGGATTACCGTGTCCTCCCCCTCTCTTCGGACTTCGGATAATCCTATAATATGCCAGCGTAACTTGTCTATCTCTTCTTCCAGCTCCACAATCTTCTCGTCAGTCCTCAGGGTGCGTGCGTTGTATGTTGCCAGGTCGAGTCGTCGTAGGTGGCAACCGAACCTCCACCGGAGATTCTTAGCACCCCCTGCCCCGCCGTTACCATGGTCGCCTCCGTAGCCAGGAATAGCGGGGCCGCCGGGGACTGGGGGCCGTTTATTATTGTCATTGCTCATGGGGGGTATATTGCCATAGTTGCCACGCTTGGCGAGCGGGTTGGCAACCGCAGTTTTTTTATTGTTATTTTGGCTATTATCAGGAAGATGCTGCTGCCCATCTCCTGCCTGTTTCCCTTTGTCGCCTTTTACGACACCCACGGGAAGATATGGGGTAGTGGATATTCTTAACCGCCACTACACGGCAATATATTAAAAATTGCCCAAATCAATAGTACCTTTAACCGACGAGCGTGTATGCGTCGGTATATGAATGTGGAGGAAGCGAGAGAGGTGTGCCAGGATCGTGCCAAATGAAAGTACCCCTCTGGGTGACAGGCGTGAGTGTTTATGTATTTGTAATAAATGACTGAATATGAAGACTTATGCAGCAAGTTAATGGATGCAAATAGTTGACCATGTTTGTGACATTTTTTGGGGAAAATCTATCAGCAATGGAGTAATTAAAGGATATGCTGAAAATAATGATAGTGATGAAAGCCGTAGTAATTCAGAGGATAGGCACTTCCAATAAATTTCACGGCACGCAAGTTGCAACTGCCACTGGTCCACTCAAAAGGGAAAAAATTAAATTAAAAAAAATTGAGGACTTAATTTTTCGATACGCTATGTAATGGCACCAAGTTAAGAAGCTATTAAGTGAAAATTATTTTATTATTTTTCATTTTATAAGTCGGGTTTTACTTTATTTAATGATTAGTTTTTTTATTCGTTCTTCTGTATATCCGGCCTAACCTACAAAAATATAAAAGGTATGATGTTTAAATTTGCACAAACTTTTAAACGAAAAAATCAGATTGAGTTTGGGGAACTCTATACGTCGTGTACGTTGTAACCTATCAAAAGTTTATTGCTGAACATAGGCCTCCCTATAGATTTTCTTAGGGAAATGTGGCATAGTTGCAACGTTGGCAGGCGGGTTGGTAAACGCCGTTTTATTATTATTTTAAGCTGTTACTAAGAATGATGCTGCTGCTGTTTCATGATCCTGTCTTAAAACACACGCGGGATAAAATAGGGGCAAGTGAACTATCTTAAGCCGCAACTTTATGACAAAGTAGTCAAAATTGCATGAATTTTTTTAATTAAAGTTCTCAAAAAATTACTTTGCGTACATTTTTGTCAACTTTAATATAATGGACTTCCTCAAAGTAACGCCTGATTCTATTAATTATATGATTTTTTTATTACATTTTAACATAGTATAAAATTATTCCTGGCTCACAATAAAAATACGATAAAAGCATAAACTAATAAACTAAGGGCCGCTGGCTCTCATAAATCCAATCAATGACCGGAAAATGAAACGCTTAAAAAAGTTCAGTCAACACCAACACACGCATTATTTGTTGTCTTGATTGCATCATTGTCTTCTATGTGAACGCGGTTCTCACAGATAGTGGCGGCCATGTTGGTGTTGCCATGGCTACTCTTTGTTGTGCCATGCTCGCATGTGAATATGGTGGATTTGCATTTTATGCAATAGTGAAGCTTGCACTTCATTGTCGGTTTTTTTTTAAATAAAAGTGACCATCGAGCTGTAAACGACAGTTCACCTGATGGTAAGAGAATGCTATGGCCCATAAAAATATACATCTATACATCTACCCTCGAATAAAAATCAAAATGCTGACGCGTTTTTGCCACTTAGGACTGGAATCTCTCATTTCCAATGAAAAGGGTATCCGGTTCTCTACACTCACCCTAAAGAAACACAGTAGCATTAAGTTGCTATTTTACGATGGTTTTCTGTGAGAGCGTGATCTTACCCCAGTCGAGCCAACCCATTCGTGGTACAACCATAATACAGCTGCAGCGTGGCTCTACCGCGTATATTAAAATAACTATACTTGATTAATCAATAAGTTATTTACAAAGCGACAGTAGCGAACCGCAAACTAGAAAGGTTGTTGGTTCGAATCCACTATTCGACATCTCTCGTGAACCACTTCCCAACAAAAGCATTTTCAGCTTATCAGTATTAGTTAAAGGGAATATTCGTAAGTAAGTTTAGTAGCATTACAAATATATTTTATTCGTGGTAGAGCCATGCTGCAGCCATATTAATAGTATAGTTCTTGCACGAATGGGTCGGCTCGACCGGGGAAGGACCACGCTCTTACATATATGTATATGGATCCACCCCCGTAGTAAATATCAAAGTCGGTTCACAATAGAAGATATCGCATAACATACACACAATAAAAAACATACAATCTGTTATATTTAGATCTTACTCCTTTTTTTTGAAGTCGACTTAAAACACCTTTATTTGTACTTACTTATTACATTTTGGATTATATCGATATCAATTCAACTCTTACTCACAATCACTATACTATACAAAGCATATAGAAATATGGTGTAGAATTTTGATTTGTCGGTGGAGTCGTTTATTGCGTGATTTGTGTTAGATATTCGTGTTTGGCTTTTGTCTCGTTTGTGCAAACAATTGTTTATTTGTTCTTTTGCTGTTCTGTCCGACAATACGTTTATTAATGTGGAGGAGCGTGGAGGGTTCATTTAATTTTGTGCATGGATTACATTGTATTGCTGGTATTATCTGTTGAATTCTGCTACGTGTGTAGAATGCAATTACACCAAGCTTGTTTGTGATTGTTAATTTTAAACAAAGAGTTCAATTATCCTCTTTTGTTATTTTCCAGTTAAAGATTATTTTTATATTTTTATGTATATTTAATTACATATAATAAAATTTATAAAAAATCAAATTAAATAATTATTGTATCAAAATATTCATTTAAATTATTGAAATATTTTTAAATTATATATAACCTTAATTTGATAAAATTATGAAGTATTCGTTAGACTTTTATTAACTCTGACACTCGACAAAAAATTAATGTTCAATTAGAATGTAGAACAATTTATCTTTGAAAATCTGTATTTCGTTACACTCTTTGATGTTATTCGGAATCTTATTGTATATCTTTGGAGCGATTGCAAACACACTCTTCCCATACAAGGTAGTTTTATATTTTCTACAAAGGTTATTATATAATCTGCTTTTATTGCGAAATCTCGAAATCTCTAGTTAAACTTAGTTTGACTGGCCTGTTGGTCTAGTGGTTAGTGACCCTGACTGCTACGCCGGAGGTCGTGGGTTCGATTCCCACCCAGGACAAATGTTTGTGTGATGAGCACGATCATTTGTTCTGTGTCTGGGTGTAATTTATCTATAATATTTATGTATTTAGAAATATATAAGTATGTTTATCAGTTGTCTAGTACCCATAACACAAGCTCTGCTTAGCTTGGGACTAGATGGCGTTGTTTGATAGTTGTGGAATATTAATATTAATGGATATTGCCTGATAAATAAATCCATTTCAAATATATATTCAGTGATTGTACGGTAAGTAATTTTAAATTCATGAAATAATCTTTACAGCTATCACAGAGAAACAAGTCGGATTTCGAAAGAATAAAAGTATAAATTTAGCTGTCTTTCAATTTCTGCGTACTGTAATGACAAGCCTTAATAATAAGCACTTAGTATCTGCTCTATATATGGATTTAACTAAAGCTTTTGACTATGTTAATCACAGTATCCTCTTAAGTAAACTAGAAGCATACGGAGTCCGAGGAAATGTCCTCAATCTCATAAAAACATACTTAATAAATAGACAACAATGTACACAAATTACCCGTATATGCTCAAAAACTTATAGACAAATAGTTTACTCATTCTCATATCACGAAGTAACTCAAGGAGTACCCCAGGGAAGTATTCTTGGTCCATTGTTATTCCTTGTTTATATAAACGATTTACCAAATTATATAAATCAAGATATGGTACTATTTGCAGACGATAGCACAGTGATGTTTACAAGCACAAGCAAAAATCAAATGATATCTGATATAAATCAAACACTAGACATAATAATTCAATGGTTATCAAATAATAATTTATTAATTAATCTAAATAGAACAAATCTAATGACATTCAGAAACGTGAAAAATAATTTAATAAATATTAATATTTGCTACAACGGACAAGAAATTAATGTAGTCGAAAATGCAAAATTTTTAGGCCTCAATCTCGATTCAAACTTAAAATGGAAATTTCAAGTGGAAGATATTTGTACTAAACTCAATCGGTTCTCTTATGCTCTATATAGACTTGGAACAATTGTGAATCAATCTGCCGTCATCACTGCGTACCACGGTTATGTAGAATCGGTGTTAAGGTATGGTGTTATCTTTTGGGGTAACTCTGTAGATAATGTAATGATATTTAGAGCCCAAAAGAGATGTGTAAGAGCCATTGTGAAGTTAAAACAGACGGATTGTTGTAAACCATTTTTTATTAGTCTGAAACTGTTAACACTTCCGTGCCTTTATATATATGAGATAGCCGTTTTTGTTATTACGCATATTTCTTTATTTGAGTGCCTACACAGTAAACGTAATTATTAAAAAAATATGTTTTCCATCAAACAACACAGCCCAATTTAATAACAGTGTATTTTGTATGGCCCCTAGAATTTATAACCATTTACCATTACACATTTTGAGATGCTCCAATATAGATAAGTTTAAAATACTATTGAAGCAATTTCTTCTTAATAAGGCATACTACAGTGTGAAAGAATATCTCGAAGACAAATATGAAATTCAATAATTGATTGTTACATGACTGAGAATAACTAAATTGACTTGACTTATATAATATTATCTAAATTGACTTATCGCTATTATTTTTGATTTTTTATCATGTGAATTCCAATTTTAACTATTAGTATAGTTTAAGTAATTTAATATAAAAGTAATAGAATGTGATGGACATTGCATGCCAAATGGCGGAATATAGCTGTACTAAATGTTTGTTCTATAAGTGATAAACTATGTAAACACCAACTGTATCAATCTATATTCGCAATAAACGATTTGAATTTGAATTTGAATTCTTTTTAAAACTCACAGCACGTATGCATATTATTTAATCAATTTTTTTACCTATTTGATATCTTCCGATTCTTTTCAATTTTTTAAAAAAGATCTGTGTAACTACACTAAGATATCCTTTTTATCGTAAATCCGTTTTGCATACATAAATTGCACCTGGACAAACATCCAGATCCGGAACGATGAGAAACAGATCATACAAATAGTTGTTTGTCGGGATCCGAATCTGCGCTCCGCTGTAACGCACCCAGTCTTAACTTAGCTACCGCGCCAGCAAACTACGAGGTTAAAATAACTATGTTTTTTCTATTTTTAAAAATATATTTAAAAAAATACCAAAAACTTTGGCGCGAAATTTACACAGACTATTTAATTATCATTTTTTTAATATTAGTATAAAAAAATACCTGTTAGCACTGCCTAATAATACACCTTATGGACTATTCAGTAAGGAAATATCCTTTCAAACTGGCACGCTGTTAAGTCTAAGAAAGGAGTGAGATGATCAGTCTGTAATATCGAATTATGTATGAATCCAAGTTAAGATAGTAAAACATTGAAAAAGTACAATGAAGCAGTGTTAAAATCCGTTGAGGCTTAAAAATAAAATGACGATATTTCAGCACCGAATTAGAAATTCGCGCTTTTGTCCATAATTAAAATGGTGAAAAAAAAACATAGTGATTAAAGTACTTACAGTATACAGTAAAATAAACAAACAATGTTATTTAATCTGTCACATAGCGCACAAAAACACGATTATATTATAAATCGAAGTCTACGAAAATAAATCACTTATAAAATTAAAAACAAAATTTCCAAGTTTCCGAACGATGTCTTAAAACGTATAACCTCAGTGTCAAGCGAGAATTTTTTTTAAAAGTTTCAAATTAAAAGACGCCCAACTTTACAGCGCTATGAATAATTATTCTAAGTTATTTGATTAATTAACTTAATTAAAATATAATTGTAACATAAATAAACTTTATAAATATAAGATCTGTTTTAAACTATAAAATAAACCTATTATAAATACCTATTTTTTAAATAAGAGGGCTGGATATTCTCTCGCTCAAAGGCTAAGTATAGCCGCCATTCAGCGACAAAACAGCCAGCGTGCTTATACCACGGAGAGTAGTACTCTATGATAGTTTATTTATTTATTTTTTAATTGTATATATTTCAATGTTGTATATTCGGGACCATCATCAGATCAGCTCCTTTGTACTACATTGTTGCAATATCATCGAAGTTAATTAAGTATAACAAAATCTGATCTCTATCGGTTATCAAGTGCATCAAAACTTGGTTACGTTTTTAATGTTCTTTTTTCATTTCAACCGAAAATAAAAATGAAGAAAGTAAGTTAAATCAAGCATCCACTTATCCATTACAGCCTATAAAAGTCCATTGTTTAAGTATAGATAACTGGAGAGCCTTTTTACTGGAAACGATTCATTCCATTTTAGTCCTCATGGGTGACAACGCATCTGCATTTTGATTATTTATTGAGGATAGATGTAGATGTCTATGGGTCACAGCAACCACTTACTTAGGTGGAATGTGTGCTCATTTGTCACCTTACCCTATTAAAAAAAACAGTCGATCATGTTTATACCGTTATTTTTCCAGCGGACGCAGATACCTTGAATCTCTTGGGTGACAGAAAAGACGGCCTTATCCACACCTTGATTTGGTTACGAAAAGTCTTTTGGATCTTCTTAAATTATTTCTAAATTAACTTTCGCTTTTCTGTTAACATTCGAAAAACCCAGCGCGCAATCAACTTTTTTGAATTTTAAGGTATAAGTTAAAATAAACTGAATTGTCTGAAACGAAAGCTTTAGAACCTCAGCTAAATAAAGGATGGTCTAACGTCGTTACAGCTCTACTACAGCGGCTACACTAGTTTTATATGATTCAGATTCATAACGAGATTAAGATTTGTTTAAGCTATCATAGCAAATCAAAAATCATATGCGATGTCACCTTAACGATAATATATTAACGAGTATTAAGTCATAATAATCCCTTAGATAATTACCAGTAACCGGTACGCGGAGGTTACGATATTATACGATGCGATGCCACGATCTCTTTGTTGACGACGATTTTATAAAATGTTGTCCGATTTTTGAGTGCTTTGACCTTAGTTGTTAGCTTAGGGTTCCTTAAAACTTATACTTAATTAATTAATACTTATAAAATTTTTGAGTTCAAAACTTCTTTAGCTGCGTTGAGCGATTTTTGGCAGAGAAAAAACATATGGGTTCACGGCACCCATGACTTCGACATGTTTACCACACGTGGTATAGCGACCTGTAGACATGTATACTATGCGTATCATTGAGTTTTCGCTTCTGTCGGTAGTCTTAATGACTTTCTCTGTTTATTTTTTTAACTTTCGAACAACGACTCCTTTGGTAAGGTTTTTTATAAAACTAAACTGAGTGGCTATTGCAGTCCATACCAGCAGCCAAATTTATACAAAGACAGATGCATTGTCACTCGTGAGAAGTAAGATAGAATGCTTCACAGCCTGTAATTGTACTAGCTCTTGTCCTTCAGACCGGAACAAAGCAATGCAAGCAGTGCTATTTGACGGAACAAATGGGTAAGAGGGTGGTACCTACCCAGATTGAATAATAGGCGGAAAAGGAATGCTATTACTTCGTAAGTAGAATAATCTTTTGGACTTGTGATGGGCTGTCATGATGATGATGATAATAAAAAAATTATAAGTAATTTAATTACCTTGAAAGATTTCAAAATATGCGCCTCTGTCCTTTGTGGGACTAAGTATTTCTACGTCTTCTACGTAGAAAAATATTTCTTCTTATACTCGTATATTCAGGTTATATAAACGAGTGGTAACCTCGTACCGGTAAGCGAAGTGTAAGGTGCCACTAGATAGATTTACGACCTGGTAAGATATATAAAAATACAATGGACGCCGGTGGCTTAAAGCCGTGCTTTGTGGCGTTCCTTGGGTGAGGTCTATGTTCAGCAGTGGAATTGTGAAGGGTTGTAATGATGATGTTGATGATAATAATAAAATATAACGAAATAATGTACATGTGGATTTTCCCCACACTAACCTACGGTGCTTAGACTTAGTTTTTGACAGGACATAAGAATTCCGCACTTTACGGTATACCAGCAAGCTATGTAAAGCAGTATCTTGTATCAGTATCTGCGTAATTGTCAGACCCATACAAATCAGAACTGTGGTCAAAAGCTCGAGTCACAGACGTTGGTAATAGAGCTGTCTAACTGAAGTAGAATTGTGCCGAACATATTGACGAATGTTGGATGGGTTGTGGACTTTTTTGTTAACTCAACTTATTTTAAATTCCTGACGTTTAGGATACTGAGGATAAATAAAAAAAATAACAATAAGTTTTATAAACAGCGTATAAAAATAGAGAGGTTACAAGATGAAGATGTAAAAGAAAAGTATAAATGCAGACTGAGGGAAAATATAAGTGTGTTGAATGACTTATGTATGAATGATTTAGACTTGACGAATATATGGAATAAAGTTAAGAAAGTTTTGGTTGATACAGCCACCGAAGTATGTGGTGTAAGTAAGAGAACGAATGAAAGGAAAAGTAATCCGTTGTGGTGGGATGATGAGGTACGGATGGAAGTTGAAGCAAAGAAGTGAGCATGGCTAGATTTACTAGCAATCAAAGCTGGTAATTCAGGCGGTATGATTGATGAAATTGAAAGAAAAAAGGCAGTCTTAAGACGTATACATAAGAGAGTAAAAGAAGTTGTTGAAAGGAAAAAGGATAGTTAAGTATGATAGAAGAATATCTGATAACTTTTAGGCAAATATAAAAATGTTCTGGAAGCTCGTAAGAACTGCCAGGGGAATATAAAAACAGCCTAGAGTGAATGGTATACGAGACGAGAATGGCTGCATGCTGAATGATGAAGTTTCGAATTTAAAGAGATGGAAGGAATAAATTGAAAGCGTGTTTAAGAGTGAAGAGTCGTCTGAAGTAAGTAAAATAGAAATTCCGGAAGAAGTGGAGAGAAGTAGGGAGATGAGTGTAGATGAAATAATGAAAGCAATGAAAAGCCGACCAAATGAAAAATCAAAAGAGAAAGCCGACCTTTTAGGCTCCTTTTTGCGTCCAACTCGACTGTTGATGACGGGGGGAAAACACCGTCGACCATCCCGCGGTGTGAGTGCTCTATGCCGGATGTGCTGTTCTCACAGCGCTCGGTTTGCAGAGCACTCCTCTCCCTTGACATCCACAAGTCGAGTGGGCCTGACAGAATCTCCCCAATTGTGCTGAGGACGCGTGCTCCGAAGTTGGCACCGGTTCTAACGCGTCTTTTCCGGTACTCCTACGCCCTAGGCGTAGTCCCGAAGTCATTGAAGACAGCTTTTGTCCACCCGATCCCTAAAAAAGGCGACCGCTCAGACCCGTCCTACTACAGGCCTATCGCCATCACCCCCTTGTTCTCCAGAATAATGGAATCCGTTATAAACTGCCACCTCATGCGGTACCATGAGGATCACCAGCTGATTAGCGGTTTTCGTCGGGGTCGATCAGCAGGTGATCTTCTAGTTTACTTAACTCATAGATAGGCGGAGGCAGTAGAGTCCAAGGGGGAGGCGTTGGCCGTTAGTTTGGACATTGCAAAGGCCTTCGATCGGGTTTGGCACAAAGCGCTTCTTTCGAAGCTCCCTTCCTATGGGCTTCCCGAGAAATTTTGCAATTGGATCACCAGCTTTCTTGCAGATCGGAGCATCAAGGTGGTTGTAGACGGTGCATGCTCCGACTACAAGCCTATTAACGCTGGTGTTCCACAAGGCTGCGTGCTATCACCAACGCTGTTTCTTCTGCATATCAATGATATGTTGCAAGCCGGTAGCATTCATTGCTATACGGATGACAGCAATGGTGATGCTCTATACACCGGCCGTGCCAATATTTCTCGGGAAAACGTCACCGAGTACCGGAACAAACTTGTGTCTGAAGTCGAGTCTTTGCTGGATAAAGTCTCGGATTGGGGGCGACTAAATCTAGTCCAGTTTAATCCTCAGAAGACACAAGTTTGCGCGTTTACCGCTAAAAAGAACCCCTTTGTTGTATCTCCTCAGTTTCAAGGTACTCCCCTTGTTGCCACAGCCAGTATCGGAATCCTCGGCGTCGACATATCGAGTGACGTGCAGTTTCGTAGTCACTTGGAAGAGAAGGCCAAATTGGCCTCTAAAAAGCTTGGCGAGCTCAGCAGAGCGGGACAGTATTTCATGCCGGCTCAACTCCTGCAATTTTACAAGGCGCAGGTTCGGCCTCACATGGAATACTGTTCCCATCTCTGGGCTGGGGCTCCCCAGTGCCAGCTCCTTCCACTTGACCGCATCCAGCGCAGAGCGGCTCGAATTGTCGACGACCGAGTCCTTTCCGATCGGCTCGACTCACTGGCGCTGCGAAGAGATGTTGCATTTCTTTGCATTTTCTTTCGCATTTACCACGGGAAGTGCTTTGAGGAATTGTTCGGATTAATCCCAGCCGGAAAATTTCACGAACGCACATTGCTGCAGAACTCCCGATACCATCTACACCATTTGAATGATTGGCGGTCCACCACTTTGCGATTTAGAAATTGTTTTCTTCCTCGCACAACTTCCTTGTGGAATAGTTTACCACCAGCAATTTTTCCGGACCGATACGACTTAGGGACCTTCAAGAAAAGAGCCTACTCCTTTTTAAAAGGCCGGCAATGCTTCTGCAATTCCCCTGATATTGCGGTCGTTCATGGGCGGCGGTAGTCACTTACCATCAGGTGAGCCGCATGCTCGTTTGCCCCCTCTCCTATAAAAAAAAAGAAAAGCATGAGAACAGGTAAGGCAGCCGGATATGATAGATTATCACTCGAAATGCTAAGGGCTGGAGAGGATGTGGTTGCAGGCCTGCTGTACACCTTGTTTAATTTATGTTGGGAACTGAAGCGGGTACCGGAAGACTGGTGGAAAGCCGTTATAGTCCCAATATATAAGGGAAAGGGCTCGCAGCGGTACTGTGAAAACTACCGTGGTATCAGCTTGCTTAGCATTGTGGCTAAACTGTACGCTAAGGTGTTAATTGAAAGAGTTATGGAAGAAACTGATGGAAAAATTTGGGATGTGCAAGCTTGATTTAGAAAGGACATGGGGTGTACGGATCAAGCTTTTTCTATGCGCATGATTGCGGAGAAATTTTTGGCCAAAAACCATAAAGTTTTTTGTGCATTCATAGACTTGGAAAAGGCTTATGACAGAGTGGACAGGAACGTGTTATGGCAAACACTGACCTCATTTGGGTTGAGCGCTGGTCTGATACAGGCATTAAAGTCTCTTTATAGGGACTCTAGTGTTTGTGTCAGGATCAAAGGGGCCTTTTTGGACTGGATTGGTTTCGGACTGGTTCAAAAAGGTGTCAGACAGGGCTGAGTAACTTCTCCTATTTATGGACAGCTGTTTGCAAACTTTGAAAGTTGAAGAATGTGGGTTGAGAATGGGTGAGTTAACCGTCAAATGCCTTTTGTACGCCGATGATTAAGTCATATTTGCATTGTCGGCGGCCGAGTTGCAAATGGTGGTTAATTTAATGAACTGGTCATTAAAAGAAAGGGGTATGAAATTGAACGCAAGTAAGACGAAAGTGATGGTTTTTGAAAGAGAAGAAAGTAAAACGTTATGTGAAGTAATAATAGAAGCGAAGTTGATTGAGCAAATGGATGAGTTTGTATATTTGGGATGTTTATTTAGCAGCGATGGTAGATATGATAAGGATATAGAACGACGAGTGAACGCAGAAAATAGAGTTAATGGGGCTCTACGTGCTATTATGAAGAGTCAGAATGTGTCAAACCAGGCACGTATGGCAATTCATAATGCTGTGTTAGTACTCCTACTTTAATGTATGGTAGTGAAAGTTGGTTATGGCAGAAAAAGCATGAGAGTGGAATAAAGGCCGTAAAAATGCGGTCATTACGGATTATGCTAGGGCTGAATCTGAATGACAGGGTGAGAAATAGTGTGATAAGAGAAAAGTGTGGTTTGCAAGATGACGTTGTGACAAGGATTAAGAAAGGAATGCTTCGGTGGTTTGGTCATGTAGAAAGAATGAACGAGGAAAGAGTGACAAAGCAAATTTATGTTGCAGAAGTGAACGGCAGGGTCGGGAAGGGACGCCCTAGATGAAGGTTTATCGTTCAAATCGGCGATACATTGAAAATAGGCCAGATTAGGAGTACCCTTAACCGACGAGCGTGTATGCGTAAATATATGGATGTAAAGGAGGCGAAAGAGGTGTGTCAGGATTGCAAATGGAAGTCCGTAGTCTCTGCCTACCCTTCTGGGTGACAGGCGTGAGTGTTTGTATTATATTGTATACTAAGTTTAATAAATTAAAATAAAAGCGATAGAATCCGAAAAATTAGTCTAGTCAATATTATAACTATGTCTTGTATTCATAAAATATATATATACGGAATCGTTTATGAAGTGTTTAGAAATTCTTACCAACCACCTATAAACAGATTGAAAGGTTATTAAAAGTGAGCCTTTGTTATCAACATAAAAGTCTCATTTCGATACAGATCTTGTTTGTGATAAAACTTCACAACTTCCTGTCTCGGAACCGGAAATTATGAAATGATGGATTTTGTTTATAATAATATGAAAACCTTTTAACTAAGTTTGACAATAAATGAGTATCAAACTCATCACATAATGTGAAACCTATTTAAAAGTTAGAAAGACAAAAAGAGTATAACTGACATAGCCCAGCGGATCATTAGGCTGAAGTGTCGATAAACCGACCTTATGTGCTCGATTGTGACGCTTACCGTCACCGTTACAGCCTATTTAAGCCGCTGCTGAACACAGGCCTCCCGCATAGATGGCCCCATAGGCGGATATCTTCCATAGTTTTCAAGACCAGCAGCGCCTTGACAATCCATCTCCTGATTTGTTTCCCTCTGTCACCTCTTATGACACCCAGGGGGTGATATGGGTTAGTTACTACACCACTTCACGTAATTTACTTAAATATAAAATACTTAAGTAAACTAAACTAATAACTAATAACTAAACTAAACTAATAACTAAACATAAATATAATATAAAATACCGGTAGATTAAACGTGGTAGAGCCATGCTGCAGCTATATTAGTACTTATTTAACGGTGGTAGAGTACAAATTGGAGCACTCCTTTGTACCTCGGGCTGGAGTTTGCGTGTATGTCATAGAGGACATCTGTTCTCGACGCCTCAGCAGTCTTGAAGGTTCGGACCTGTCCATCCTGTGGCTACGCGTAGACAGCGACAACCATCCGCGCTTCTACGGGTGCCTCTAAAGGTCCCATAGCGGTAATGCCGAAACAGACCGACTCATTGACCACGTCCAAATGGCTACAGATTCTTTGCTACAACAGGTCCCATCCGCAGAGAACGTAATCCTTGGCGATTTTAAGGCCCACCACGCCGAATGGTTCGGTTAACGTTTAACCGACCATGCAGGGAGATCTGTTTATGACTTTGCTTTGGCATATGGTCTGACACAACTGGTTACTTCGCCTACGCGGATTCCAGATGTGGAGGATTATACACCTTCTCTGTTGGAGTTTCTGCTGACCTCTCATCCCGACCGATATCAGGCTTCCGTCGATGCCCCTCTCGGCTCTTCGGACCATTGTCTGATCCGGAGTGTGGTGTCACTTACGCTCCCCTCGTGGTTGCGTTCTGCAGGTTGCCGCTGTGTTTCGCATTACAGGTCGGCGGATTGGGACGGAATGCGGTCTTTCTTTGCATCCTACCCATGGGGGCGGGTTTGCTTCTCACCGGGTGATCCCAACGCGTTTGCTGACTCTATCACTGATGTGGTGCCACAGGGAATGGAACTATTTATTCCATCATCTGTGGTACCCATCGGAGGCAGATCTCAGCCTTGGTTTGGTCGCTCCTGTAAGACTGCATTACGCAGTAAGCAGGAGTGTTATCAAGCCTGGGCTGCAGCTTCGGCGACTCGGTATGTAAACACCAGAACACTTAAAAAGAAGTATAAATTCGCCTCCAGGTCCTTCAAAAGAGTTATTGCCAAGGCAAAGTCAGAGTACAGGCAGAATTAGCGAGAAACTAGTTCACATTCCTTCGGGAACCCGTGCATTCTGATCTCTCGCCAAGGCTGTCCAAGGGAATTTCTGTACGCCATCACTACCACCTCTGCACAGGGAGGACGACTCACTGGCCCAAGACGCAAAAGTCAACGCCGGCCTTTTAGGCTCCCTTATTGCGTCCAACTCAACTCTCGATGACGGGGGGAAAACACCGCCGACCATCCCGCGGTGTGAGTGCTCCATGCCGGATGTGCTGTTCTCACAGCGCTTGGTTTGCAAAGCACTCCTCTCCCTGGACATCCAGAAGTCGAGTGAGCCTGACGGAATCCCCCCAATTGTGCTGAGGACGTGTGCTCCGATTTTGGCACCGGTTCTAACGCGTCATTTCCGGTACTCCTACTCCCAAGGCGTAGTGCCGAAATCATGGAAGACAGCTTTTGTCCACCCGATCCCAAAAAAAGGCGACCGCTCAGACCCGTCCAACTATAGGCCTATCGCGATCACTTCCTTGTTCTCCAAAATAATGGAATCAATTAAAAAAAACCGCCAGATCATGCGGTACCTTGAGGATCAACAGCTCACTAGTGACCGCCAATACGGTTTTCGTCGGGGTCGGTCAGCTGGTGATCTTCTGGTATATCTGACCAATAGATCTGCAGAGGCAGTAGAGTCCAATGTGGAGGTGTTGGCCGTTAGTTTGGACATTGCGAAGGCCTTCGATCGGGTTTGGCACAAAGCGCTCCTTTCGAAGCTCCCTTCCTATGGGCTTCCCGAGAAATTATGCGATTAGATCACCAGCTTTCTTGCAGATCATCAAGATTGTTGTAGACGGTGCATGCTCCGACTACAAGCCTTTTAACGCTGGCGTTCCACAAGGCTGTGTGCTATCACCAACGCTGTTTCTTCTGCATATCAATGATTGTTGCTAACTGGTAACATTCATTGCTATGCGGATGACAGCACTGGTGATGCTCTATACACCGGCCGTGCCAATATTTCTCGGGAAAACGTCGCCGAGTATCGGAACAAACTTGTGTCTGAAGTCGAGTCTTTGCTGAACAAAGCCTCGGATTGGGGGCGACTAAATCTAGTCCAGTTTAATCCTCAGAAGACACAAGTTTGCGCGTTTACTGCTAAAAAAACCCCTTTGTCGTATCTCCTCAGTTTCAAGGCACTCCCTTTCTTGCCTCAGCCAGTATCGGAATCCTCGGAGTCGACATATCGAGTGACGTGCAGTTTCGTAGTCTCTTGGAAGAGAAGGCCAAATTGGCGTCTAAAAAGCTTAGCGTGCTCAGCAGAACGAGACAGTATTTCATTCCGGCACACCGCCTGCAACTTTACAAGGCGCAGGTTCGGCCTCACATGGAATACTGTTCACATCTCTGGGCAGGGGTCCCCAGTGTCAGCTCCTTCCACTTGACCGCATCCAGCGCAGAGCGGCTCAAATCGTCGACGACCGAGTACTTTTCGATCGGCTCGATTCATTGGCACTGCGAAGAGATGATGATGTATTACCTGTAGATTATCATAACCATTATTACTACCCGTTAGATCTGCTGCAGCTCATTTCCTGTTTCATCCTCTATTGCCTCATACGACACCCTCGGGAGGCATGGGGAAGTGTAGTATCTTACTTCACCGCGGCAAACATGATTTTCAGATCATGTCGTTTGTTTATTTAGTAAAACACACAATTACCAATTAATCATTAAGTAAACAATTGTATTTGAAGACGATATGTACATCATATACCGTCGATCTAAGCGACGGTCCTTATACATTTACACGGGAAATATTAATTGTTTTTTATTTATACTTATTTTAAGAGTAGCTGTTAACCGCGGCTACATTCGCGTAGAATTTATTAGAAATGTATGTCATGGGATTGTTTTTTTGCACGAAACCCTAATTATTTTTGTAAAATAAAAGCCTTAGTTAAAAAGTTAAAAGCCTAGCCTAAATTACTCTTTACAAGATCAGCTATCTGTCAGTGAAAGTCCAGTAAATATCATTCTAGATGTTTTGTACATAAACCAGCAGAAGAATATCTTTACGGAGGCGTCCTGTAAAATATAATAAGCAGTTTTAGAGGTTATGCGTGGTTTGGTATAATAATTATTCAGTGCTTAAGAACATTACTAGAAGTGACATCACATAAACGATTTTTTATATTATTTTTATACGTATGAGCTCACTGTATAACTTTTGGTGATCTCGATTAAGAATTTAAATGCAAATGCGTTGTTACCCCTGCGGAACAAAATGGAATGCTTCATTACTGCTGCTATTTTACGCTGATATCCAGTAAAAGCGTGGCCCTTCCCCGGTCGCGTTGGCTCATTCATACCACTACCACAATATAGCTGCAGCGTGGCTCTACCAAGTAACAAAACATCTCTTGATACACAAAAAATATTTTTTTTAAGTATCAAGAGTTGTTTTTCAACCCGCTTGTCAAGTGTGGACAGTAAGGCAAAATCCAATAAGGCAATCTATTGGGGAGGCCTATATGTAGTGAAGTTTTGATAGACTGTAATCGACCGTTGGATTGCACTAGTTGTATTTTCCATAAAAAATGTGAAATGGCGGCGTCAAGACCATGTCTTCGAAAATAACGATTAAAGAATGAAATTTAGAGTAATTGATCCCATTCCTTCCCCATTTTTATATATTTACACTATATTATAGTTATAGCGCGAATGGGCCGGCTGAACCGGAATGTAACCACGCCCGCACAGAATACCAGCGTAAATAAGCAGATTAATACTGCTTTGTTTCGTGTGGCAAGTGTAGAGAACCGGATATCCTTTTTTACTGGCAATGAAGAATCCAAATTAGACCTCATTGGTGACAACGCCTCTGCATATTGGTCTTTGATCGGCATAAATGCAGATGTCTACGGTCCATAGTATCCACTTACCGGTGGACTGTGTGCACGTTTGTCACCTTTGTTCAATAAAAAATATTCTTGCGCACATATTTCTCATAATATTTATAAAGCGGGGTTTAACTCGTCTATATCAAGACTGTCGCATCCAGTAAAGCCAGCTCCATTCGCCACAGAGTATCGCATAAACAATAATTTAAATATTATCTGTGTTGACATGGGTCCAGAGCGACGTATTAACGGGACCTACACGACTAAGTCACGACTTCGCGTTGCTGACAACTAAACGTTTCAGGCAAATTGTGGGGACTACGTGCCTGAGTGTGGTATAATTATTTTTAGAGAATTAATCTAAGTGTGACAGAGCCATGATACAGCTATATTAATAAATAGTTGTAGCACGAATGGGTCGGCTCGACCGGGAAATGACAACACTCTCACAGAATACTAGCATCAAATAGGAGCTTAATGCTTCTGTGTTTCGTTTGGTGAGTGTAGAGAACTGGATACCCTTTTTACTGGAAAAGAAGCATTACATCTTAGTTCTCATGGCTGACAATGTAATTATTTTGTAATTTATTCGCAAACGAGGATAGATATAGATATCTATGGGACACAGCACCAACAGATGGACTGGGTATTCGCTTGTCACCCTTATCTTATAAAAAAATTAAATTTAATGGAATTGCAGATGCGTTGCTAGCCTTTTAAAAAAGAGTATGCAATTTTGTTGAAGTTCTCTAAATAGTATCGGTCTGGAAATATTGCCTTTTGTAGTCGATTCTTAGGGACGTTATGCGAGGAAGAAAACTTAACATTTGGGTTCGTCCGGGATAGACCAATCGAAATACTTTTAAATTATCGGTCCATCAACTTTGTAGCACATCCTTTACTTTTTTATAGAATAAAGGTGACAAACGAGCACGCGGGATTTTTGTGCTTATTTTACTGATAACTGTAAGTACTGTAATTATTTTATATTTTTTTAATTTTAATTTATGCATGGAAGCAACAAATGTACATGTATGCAACATTGCTTTTTTATAGAATAGGTAAGTGTGACAAACAAGTACACAGTCCACGTGATTTTAATAGTGGATCCACAAGCTCATAGACATCTACGAGTACACCTATCCTAGATTAAGAATCTAAAGGTCAAAAAGATCAAATGCCTCGATTAAAGTTAAATGGGTTCCTTTTTAGGAATAAATGTTATCTTCTGCATCATCAGCCCTTAAAATTGGAAATGTCGCTCTCCTGTTGTAAAGGGAATCTGCTTGATAGTCACATCTGGGTATTTTATGTCTAGCGTAAACGAGATGAAAAAAAGCCCATGAGATGTTACAATAATAATTCGAAGTCGTTGCTGCCGCGGCTGAAATAATTGTGGAAATATGGTTTCAAATTCGGAAGAGTTATATTGTTTAATTAGAATTGATAATACATTCATTGAAGTTGAATGATATATAACGTTCAAATACATTTGTCAGTACGATACGCGCATTACCTATTGTAAGTTAATTGTACTATGCCTATAAACTTTGCGCAAGTGCAAGCAATAGGTTGACAAAGTTTAACCGCAATCTCATGAGCGCATAAAGTACGAAAAAACAAAAACTAATTTTATATATTAGATATTAGATTTGTTACTATAATAGGATTCCAGAATGGGTCCTCTGTTAAATATTTATGCATACAAATCCAGTGTCCATAATGCACTCTGTCTGGAGTTTCTTAAGTAAAGACATTACAAAGGATAATATCTTGATTACAACTTGAAACTATTCGGTTTACACCGAATAGTTTTACGGTTGTAACATAAATTGAGATGTATTTATTTGAAAAAAAGAAACAGGCAGATTTATGAAGATGAAAAGGAGGAATAACAACACAAAAAAGTGTCCAGAAACAAATTCAGTGTAAATAATTAATTTTTTTTTGCAACACAATTCCATATAAATTATTAAGAATAACTCTAAAACTATTGATCAGAACTCGATCAAACTTATATGGTACTACATGAGAAGCATCAGCTTTCAAATAAATAAACAATAATTGAAATCGGTTCACCCAGAAAAAATTTATGAGGTAACATACATAAAAAAATACAGTCAAATTGAGTACCTCCGCTTTTTTGGACTCGGTAGAAATTAACGTTCTTCTCTTACTTTCATAAAGTAATCAAACCATAACATAGCAAAACAAAAAACAAAAAAAGTAAAACAAGCTGAAGTGGCAATGGACTGGCCATATTGCTCGAAAAACCGATAACTGATGGGGTAGAAAGGTTCTATTACCGATAGACGACGCGTAGGGTGTCCTAGATGGAGTGACGAAAAATAAAAATCTGCGGTTGCCAAGCCGCTTGCCAAGTATGGCAACTATGGTAAATATTTCCCCTATGAGGGAATCGTTAAACTGTTTTATCACCTCGAAAAACTTAGAGCATAATATAGCTTCTCAATTGTGATATATTTCTTTGTAATCTCTAAAAGCAATAGGCTGAATAAATTTAGCCCATTATAGCTTGTAAAACTCGACTGCTGAACATAGGTCTCCCTCTCCCCTATAAATTGTCTTTTGGTAAGGTTTTGCAACAGTTGGCATGCCTGGCAGGCGGTTTGGCAACCACAGTTTTTTATTATTTAAAGTTGCCATCAGAAAAATATTGTCCATTTCCTGTTTCAAATTACCTCTGTCGCCTATTACGACACCCACGAGACGATATGGGGTAGTTAATATTCTTACACCGGCACTACACGTTATAAGTTAGGTGCAACATTTCATTCCATATCACAAACTTGCAATAGCGAAATTAATCCGAAATAAAGCTGAAATTCATAGCCCCATAACACAAGGTATTCAAATTTCTGACTGACAGCACATCAAATGATTACATTTATGCATACAGACGTTGCACTACGGAATAACTACTATATTTCTGAGGGATTAAACCAGTGTGATTCTGAACGGTGAAACACTTGGTATACACTTTGCTTTATAGAAGTAATTGTTTCTTGTAGCCCGCAAATATATATTGTTTTATAGAAAGCAGTAATCAGATTTGAGATTTGAAATTTCAATGTTATAGTTTACATAACATTGAAATATATACAATGAAAAAACAATTGAACAAAACTAGTTTTAACGGATTTTGTCGCATTTATTTTGGGGATTTTAACGCACTCACAATACAGTCGTTTAATAATACACGAAGTACTTTACCAAGAACTTATTTTATTCCATCACATGCTTCCTACTACATTAGTAAGCAAGAGGATAATTTAGTGTTCAATTTATTTTATTATAATTTACCGCAAAGAAGGAGATTAAATTGGTGATTGAGACAAGAACGTTTAATAACGTAGAAGTAGGATAGCACACTTTTTTGAAAAAAATATCAGTGTGATCCTAGGCCCTACCTGCCCATATCTGATGAAAAACGTGTAAGGACTTTAGTTTCATTTTTTTTCTCTTTTCCTTTACCTCTAGTATAAATACAACAGTCAAAATTTTGTGATACATTTTTTTCTTTATATATTTACTCTGTGCGTTTACTTTTTCACTTTTGTTAAAGAAATAAGTTTTTTGTGATAATTACAATAACAACTTGGAAAGAATAGTTTTTATTTCTCCATCACTTTTTTTATTTGTCGATATGTACGTTGTGTACATGTCTTGTGTATAAAATTACTCTCTAATATCATAGATATTTTTTTCATCATCATCATCATCATCATTACAGCCCTTCACAAGTCCACTGCTGAACATAGGCCTCCCCCAAAGAATGCCACAAAGCACGGTCCTGAGCCACCTGCATCCATCGACTTCCTGCATATCTTACCAGGTCGTCACTCCATCTAGTGGGGGGACGCCCTACACTTCGCCTGCCGGTACGAGGCTGCCACTCGAGAACCTTTCTTCCCCATCGGTTGTCGGTTCTTCGAGCTATATGGCCGGCCCATTGCCACTTCAGCTTACTAATCCGTTGGGCTATGTCGGTCACTCTAGTTCTACTGCGGATATCCTCATTTCTGAGTTTATCACGCAGAGAAACTCCGAGCATAGCCCTCTCCATAGCTCGCTGAGCGACCTTGAGCTTCCTCATCCGGCCAGCAGTGAAGGACCACGTCTCAGTTCCGTATGTCATCATTTTTTTTTACAATGTTATAACTTGTACAATGCATATCCTTCCATTATTCTGGTATTTTATTACTTCACTTATTACGTTGACAGCTTATTAGCTTAGATATTACAATAAATTTATATATAAATATTATCAAAGATAAATTAATCTAAATACAAAAAAGAATACTTGAAATTGTTTCACTTATTAATATTTCATTTACAAATAATTTAATTTTCATTTCTATTTTTGTTTGAGGGTGAGCATTACGATGCCAAGACGTAAGAAGTCAAGACAATCTAATAAGAGCGATGCTTCTCGGAGTTCGAGTCCATCCCATGATGCGCAGGGCTCTCGCAGTAGCCGTCGACAGCGCAAACGACAATCCAGGCGATCAAGGAAGGTAAGGCGATCTGTTAGTGGAGAAAGAACTCCTCTTCTAGATCGCAATAACCAGCAAGGGCCAAGAACGTGTCGTTAACAACCATCTAGTGCAAATGGTGCTCACAGTAACACCGAACCGAGTATGGACTCTAGATCGAGGT
Source organism: Parnassius mnemosyne (assembly GCA_963668995.1). Lineage (NCBI taxonomy): Eukaryota > Metazoa > Arthropoda > Insecta > Lepidoptera > Papilionidae > Parnassius > Parnassius mnemosyne. Next base: position 26,023,872 of record CAVLGL010000091.1, read on the forward strand.
ATGTGGACCCTCAAGTGAATTTGTTTGAAAGGTTTCTTGATGTAATGTAGGATATTAAGGATAGGCATACTGTAGAACGTTGCAAATATCCTGTACTAAATAACGTTATTCCAGAGTTTGATCCACTATCTAAAGAACAATCGGTTGACATGTGGATTCATAAAATTGAAGAGTGTGCCCAGATCTATAACTGGGACGAAAGGCAAATAATCCACTACGCCTTGCCCAAGCTTTTAGTGGTACCAAAGAAGATATGGTATCAGCGTCTGCCGTAAGTTTTCTTCACATGGTCAGAATGGAAAATCAAACTTAGGAAGTCCTTTCCCTCTAGAGATAATTATGCTGAATTACTCACTGAAATGTTAGGAAAGAAAGTTTGTTTTGGTGAATCACTTGAACTTTATTACTACGCTAAGATGAATCTTCTTAACCGTTGTGAGATTTTAGGTAGACGTGCAGAAGATGAGGCAATCTTATCTTCGGTATTGAGGACAGAGGTATACGTTTAGGGGCTTAGGGTGCCGAATTTAATAAACCAAAGCAACTCCTCAAATTCTTTAAATCTGTTAAGGTGGGACATGATAGGAGTGTTACAGACTTGTCAAGAAAGAAGGATAAACGGGGATCTTTAACTACCTATGGTGCTAATGCCTCCAATAATAGTACCAGGGTTTCTTAGTTTCATAAACCAAATTATGGCAACGTCGTTTGTTATAATTGCAAAGAATCTGGGCATCCATTTTATCGATTTACTAAATTAAAAATACGGTGTACTAAGTGTAGTTATAGGGGCCATTTGGCAACGGATTGTCCCAAAATTATACAGTTTAATATGGGTACAAGTAAAAATGTGTTACGTATAGAAAGCGTTGGCGACACTAGTGTAAAATATCGAATGCCAATAAAGGTCGATAATAAGATGTCTGATTGTCTTGTTGATTTGGGATATGAAGGCACACTTATGCGGATTTCGGACTCCAAGCGCCTTCAGTTAATATGGAAACCTGTCGTGGGACCACTATTGTCAGGATTTGGCAATGTTACTTTTAGACCTATTGGGCTAGTTTCGGTGAACATAGAGATTCAAGGAGTTTTAGAAGAAAATGTAGAAGTATTAATAGTCGATGATTCTCTATTAAACTGCTCCATATTACTTGGTCACACGTTCACTAAAATACCATCAATTAAAATTATTAAACCCGGAACACACGTGATTTTTCAAAAAAATTTAACACAAAAAAATAATAAACGTTTATTTCTTTGCCCCACTGATACCTTACTTTGTAGTCGGGGGATATAATCGGTACCGGTGAAATGTAATGATTTGGTTTCGGGAAAAATATGTGTAAACGGAGGTGTTAGGGGTTTCGAGCATAAGGAATACTATCTTTTACCCGGGGAATATGAGATAAATGCAGGACTTGCTAATTTACTTGCACAATACATTAGTATCAACGATTTAACATTCAAAACCAATGAGCTAATTACTCGTAGCCTTAAGATAGATGAATGTATACGTGTCAATAGAGTGCAAGCAGACTTAGAAACTTTACGGGATGAAGCAACATTAAGTATAGGTGATAGTATAAAATCAGAAGAGGAAGCTGTGCTTAAATTACTTTTGAATGAGTATAAACATTGTTTTCCATCTAACTTAAAAGATCTTGGTTATACTACTGAAACTGAAATGGTGATTCATCTGGAGGATTCGGCGCCTGTTGTTATAGGCCGTATAGACTCTCTTACTCTGAGCGACAGCACGTTCGGGATATGGTATAAGACATGTTAGAAAGTGGCATAAAAAGGGAATTCCAATCTCCATTTGCCAGTCCTATTGTACTGGTAAACAAGAAGTCGGGCGAAAAGAGGCTTTGTGTAGATTAAAGGGCTTTGAATAGGAAAACCAAACGCGAACACTACCCTCTTCCTAGGATTGAGGACCAGCTTGATCTTTTGTCTGGTGGTCTATTGTTTACGTCATTAGATTTAGCCTCGGGCTATTTTCAGATTCCCATTTCAGTAGAATCGCGTGATAAAACTGTATTCGTAACAACTGATGGTCAATACGAGTATAATCGTATGGCCTTTGGGCTCGATAATGTACCATCAGTGTTTCAACGAACAATTAACACAATAATTCAAAAATATCCCGTACGTCCGTATGTATTAGTGTATATAGACGATATACTTATTTCAGCAAAATCATTTAACGAGGGCATTAGTCGTTTACGACAGGTTTTCGATATATTAAAGGCAAGTGGCCTAACCCTAAAACTATGCAAGTGCGAATTCTTTTACGAAAAAATTGACTATCTTGGGTATGAGGTCAGCTCTAACTGCGTAAGACCAGGTTAATTAAAGACTAATGCAATCATCAAATTTCCATCATCCCAGAACGTTCATGAGGTTAGAAGATTTTTAGGCCTGGCTAGTTTTTTCAGGAGGTTTGTAAAGGGGTTTGCCTTATTGGCAAGAGCCCTTCCATCGCTGTTGAAAAATGATTCTGAATAGAGATGGGATAAAAATGAAATCGAGGCATTTGAGAGGTTGAAAAGGGCCCTAACTGAGCGGCCTGTCTTAGCCATTTATAACCCTTCTGCGGAAACTCAGCTCCATACCGATGCAAGTAAATTTTGCGTAGCAGGTAAACTCCTTAAAAATAACGAATGTGGATTATTCAAACCCATCGCTTATTACAGCAGACAAACCACCAGTGATGAACAAAAGCTACATTCGTTTGAGCTTAAGGCTCTTGCAGTAATAGCATCACTGGCTAAATTCAGGGTTGATCTCTTAGGAATCCGTTTTAAAATTATAACAGATTGTAACGCTTTACGTACAACTCTAGTCAAACGTGATCTCATTCCACGGATTACTCGTTCGTGGGTACAATTCTTGGAATTTGATTACGAAATAGAGTACCGGCCAGGTGTGAAAATGGCCCACGTGGATGCCTCAAGTCGAGGACCAGTTGACAATATTTTGGACGACTCTCATGTTCTAGATTTCCTTACTACTAACGTTGAAGACTGGATACAGCACAGCGATAAGACGAGGACATAAAAAGGATAAGTGATATTTTAAATTATCCTAAGACGAAAGAGGTTGCCGATGTTTTTAACAACTATAAACTTAAAAATGGCGGGGTGTATCGTATTTTAAGTGACAATCTAGTTATGGTTACACCAGCACCACCCATAATACAGATAAAACGTCCATCAGCATAAATACACAAATGCTGAGTATGTAGTAATTTAAGTAGACTGTAAGCTTAGGATTAAGAATTGTAAAAGACAATGACCAGAATAAATTCACATCTATCTCTGTGAACACGTACTTTTATTTAGTTTTAAGTCTTAGTTTGTATTTAGTTTTAAAAAAGCTCTCGGCAGCTCCCGCAACTTGACTGGCGCAGCCGGTAGGATCACCGGAAAAGCTGTGCCACCGTTCGTGAATATCGCGTATATAATTTTACTCATTTTCGCGTATCGGCGGACGATCCATACAGCGTGGTGATCCAGCGAACCAAAACAAATTCGTCGAGAATAAGGAGCCGTGAAGCTGATGATGGGCACTGCGGGCTGGTGAGTACGACTCTTCACCTCCTTCATATCCCTTAGTAAATTTGGAATTAGACCTTTTCCATTTTGACTGTTATTTGGGTTTCAAATACTAATCTTACGTAAATTTTATAAAGTATTTAGTGTAATAAATATTACTTAAATAAAAATAAAAATAATATTAATTTAATTGTTATACGTACATAATAATAAGCCCCATATCACTCAATAAAGTTATAGAGTATATTATATTAAGTATTATACATTATATTAAGTTCTTATTGTGTCTACATGTGTTTGTTAACTTAAAGATTACTCGACACGTTAATATATAATAGATTATTAATTATACTCGAATTTTCCTTACAACATTTGTGGAACTGGTAGGGTATAATAAATATTTTATATTATTTTTTTTTATTTTTGTGTAGAACCAGTGAATAAATTATTAAAAATGTCGGAAATCAAACTTATCCCTAACGAATTAACTAAAATAATACCAACATTTAGCGGCGATAAGCGCCATTTAAATTTATTTTTGCGTAAATGTGAATATATAATAAGTAACTTTAAATCATCCGATGTGCAAAATGAATATATAATGCAAATCATTACTAGTCGTCTTACGGGCGAGGCTGCGTCGCTTATCAGTGAACGGGAAGATATAGAGACGTGGGCCGAATTCAAGGAATTGTTTTTAACTCACTTCGGCGACCCACGTAGCGAGGAATGTTTAGCCATAGAATTAGAAACTTTAAAGAAACACCAAAATGAAAATTATACAGATTTTTGTGGTCGTATACAATCCGTTAAATCAGTGCTATTATCGAAGGTTAATCAAATTGGTGATAAAAACTTAAAAATAAGTAAAACTATTATTTACAATAACACCGCTCTGCAGGTTTTCTTATACAATTTATCCGAAAATATGGTGCGCATTGTTAGGTTGAAAACACCCAGTACACTAGAAGAAGCACTAAGTATAGTTCTAGAAGAAGTAAACTTCTATGACCAATATCAGATGCGTAGTAAAATGTTACAGTCTAGCCATACGTCTAAGCCACAGTCTAGTAGTACACTAGTGCAACAACCATCGTTTAAGTTCGCAATGCCAACACAGCCTACAGGTTTTAGACCAATGTTAGCACAAAACCAACCCCCTAGGCAGAATTTCGGAACACCACCTCAATTTAAGTTTGGCATTCCCAATAGTAGACAAATGAAGATTCCGTTACCACAAAATAAGCCTTAACAGCAAATGAGTTTCCCTAAGCAATATCACCCACCTCAGTTTGGATACCGACCTAATTTTGGATACCGACCAAACTTTGGATTTAGACCCCCGGGCTATAGCCCCATGCAACCAATGTTACCACAACAGTTTGGTAACTCTCAGCGTTTTAATTATCCTAATAATAATAATAATGTGCATAATAAGCCGGTTTCTAATGATACTGATGTTTCTATGAGAACTGCCCCTCCAAAGCCTTTTCAACCAGGTTTCCGCCTAAACGAATTAGAAATTTATCCATCATACTATCCCTACGAATTTCCTCAAAATTACATGTATGAGGAACCATACGAAAATTATTATGAAGATGAATCCATACAAGAAAATTCTCTAATAGAGGCCGAAGAAAACAATGATTCAGAGGATAATGACATATCGGCACAGACTGAAAATTTTCAAGTAAAAGCCTCCGAAAACCACCCGAAATAATAGAATTGAATTGCGACATAAATCTAAAACTACCATACATATATATACCGGAAATAGATGCTAACTTTATGATAGACACAGGAAGCACCCGTTCTTTTATAAGCCCCGATAAAGCACATCAATACTACCGTAACTATATAACGAATGAACCCTTTAAGGTTATAAGCACTCACGCATCTAGTGAACACAATCAGGTAATTAAAATTCCACTATTTTCTATATTTCAAAGTAATGACGAACATAAATTTTATTTTTATAATGTCGATTCACGTTATGATGGGTTAGTTGGGAATGATTTATTAAAGCAGTTGGAAGCTGTAATAGATTTAAAGAAACAAGTACTTACTACAAATTCTTCTAGAATACCGATAATACACAATAGCTTAGAACATGTAGTAATACTTCCACCTCGTTCTGAAGTCAGAGCAAAATTACCTGCTAACATGTTTTATGGCGAAGGAATATTAAATTATACCCGATTCTGTGACGGGGTGCGCACGCCTTCTGCATTGGTAAAATGTGAGAAGGGCTATGCCACCACAATTATACAAAATACGTTAGATCAACAAATGGAACTATCTATTAAGAAACCTTTTGAAATTTATGAATGTGTGGATGATAAATCGTATGTAAATTCTATAGATCAATCTGATCTAGAAACGGACCAGTTATTGCTTGAAAATTTAAACAAGTTACGACTAAACCATATGAATGAAGAGGAAAGACATAACATTCGTAAACTATGTGAGGAATACAAGGATATATTTTATTGTGAACGGATACCTTTGAGTTTTAGTAATCAGGTTAAACACTTCATTCGGACTAAAAACGAGGACCCTATATTCACAAAACCTTACAGACTAGCCCCCGTCCAAGTAACAGAGATAAACAAGCAGGTCGATAAACTTCTATTAGATAATGTAATTCAGGAATCTTTCTCCCCATGGAATTCTCCCGTACATCTTGTTCCAAAAAAGGCTGATGCTTCGGGCGAAGTTAAATACAGAATGGTCATAGATTACAGAAGGCTAAATGAAATTACAATTGATGATAAGTACCCCCTTCCAAATATCGCAGACCTTTTCGATAAACTAGGTAAGAGCACTTACTTTTCGACACTCGACCTGGCCAGCGGCTATCACCAAATTGAACTTAATGAAGATGACCGACAGAAAACTGCCTTCAGCACCCAAAATGGGCACTATGAGTTCCTGAGGATGCCATTTGGATTAAAGACAGCCCCCGCCACCTTTCAAAGGGCTATGAATAACGTCTTAAGAGGGTTGCAAGGAATCCATTGCCTTGTGTACCTTGACGACGTTATTATCTTTTCCGCTAGTCTACAAGAACACATGGAGAAACTCCGTACTGTTTTTGACCGACTTAGAAAGACTAACATGAAAATACAATTAGACAAATCTGAATTTTTCCGAAAAGAAGTTTTATATCTTGGACACACCATAAATAAAGACGGACTGCGACCAAACGACGACAAAATTAAGGTAATACAGAATTATCCTCTTCCTAAGACAACCACCGAAATCAAAAGTTTCCTTGGGCTGGTTGGATATTATAGAAAATTTATAAAGGACTTTGCGAAAATCACACAGCCCCTAACATCGTGTTTAAAGAAAAGGAATAAGATAATTATAGACCAAAATTATATAGATGCTTTTCATAAATGTAAAGAAATATTGACCAGTGTCCCACTACTACAATACCCTGATTCGACTAAACCGTATATATTAACTACCGACGCTTCGAATGTAGCTCTTGGTGCAGTATTATCACAAGGACCAATAGGGTCAGATAAGCCTATTGCATATGCCAGCCGCACACTTAGTGACACCGAGTCACGATACAGCACAATAGAGCGCGAACTTTTAGCCATCATTTGGGCTGTAAAGCATTTTAGGCCCTATTTGTATGGACAAAAATTTCAAATTTATACAGACCATAGACCCCTTGCTTGGCTCTATTCCCTTAAGGAGCCTAACAGCAAACTAACACGCTGGCGTTTGCGTCTTCAAGAATACGATTTTACAATCGTCTATAAAAACGGCAAACAAAATACCAATGCTGATGCCTTGTCTCGCATAAAACTTAATGCTTTAGACGACGCATCAATGGATGTTAATGTGGATGACGATGACATACAAAAAGTAATACGTCAACTGAAAGAACTTGAAAAATACAGACCTAAACCTCAACCAGAGACAGTGATAATTTCAGACTCAGACTCGAGTGTAACGGATCATATAGAATTGTTCGAAGAAAACTACCCTGTACCATCTGTAACTAACAGTAGTAGCACAGACACGATACATTCAAATGTTGAACCCGAGTCAACAGCAATCCCAATTTTGAGCGAGGCAATAGATACCAAACCAAATCAGATCCTAGTATTTTCTTGGTTCCAAAATAAACTACAAGTCAGAAATTTATCTAGAAAAAAACAAAAAGTGCTAGAGGTATTTCTCCCACTAGAAAACGAAGAATTAATAAAACAATTTTTAAAGGAATATATAAAATTTAAGAGTCGGTACTTTATTTATTTCGAGAACGCTGAGCATAGGAAATTATTTGCAAAAGTTATTATAGAACTCTTTAAGAAGGATGCAGTACAATTCTTTGAATGTACACATCGCGTAGTATATGTGGAGGATGAAAAAGAACAAAAAGCTGTCATTCTCAAACACCATGAAGGAAAAACATGTCATCGCGGTGTGAAAGAAACTATGATAAGATTACGCAGAAACTATTATTGGGAAAATATGCAAGACACTGTAGCTGCCGTTATAAATGCTTGTGAACCGTGCAAATTAATGAAGTACGATAGGAAACCAATAAAACCTATACTACAACTCACATCAACTCAGGATGCGCCTTTTCAGGAACTATTTATAGATTTATTTACTATTGAGAAGAAGTATTATTTAACCGTTGTGGATGCTTTTAGCAAATTAGGGCAGGCCTTAGAGATTGCAAGTCGACAAACCACTGAAGTAGTGCGAGCATTAATTAAATATTTTTCTACGTACGGAATTCCTAAGAAAATATCAGCTGATCCAGGCACTGAATTCAATAACGAACTTATGCGCCAGCTCCTATCTATGTATAAAATAGAAACTCATATCACAACTCCCAATAACCCCAATTCGACAGGCATTGTCGAAAGATTTCATTCCACTATAATTGAAATATACAGACTTGCAAAATATGAACATAAATGCACAGACGCTGCATCTGTCATGACATATTCAGTCATGGCATATAATCATACTATTCATTCAACGACAGGATTAACACCCTTTGAAGTAGCATTTGGTCATACCGATTCTGGTAAAATATTCGACGTAGATTTTGAAAAGGCATATACACAGCAACTCATTAAAGACCACGCGAGACGAACCAAATACTTATATAGGTATATTTCCGAAAAAGTCCATACATATAAAGATAAGGTTAGGAAAAAGAAAAGCGGGGAATCTGGAATTGATCTTAAAGAAGGTGATACGGTTTTTATTAAAGATATTAACATAAGGAAAAGTAAGGATAAACCTAGGTATCAAAAGGCAAAAGTGCAAGGTGATGTTGAAAGAAACATAATACCTGTAACGATAGGGAAAAGAAAAACTAAAGTGCACCTCAAAAATGTGAAACGCCCTCCACAGGTTGTTGGCGATCTTCGTGAACCTGAATCTGATGATCCAGACCCAAGGCCTTCAACTTCTAAAGATTGAGCATAACCCAGGCATGTTACCCGTAAAGCAAGGACAAGCATACAAGGAAGTAGATAAGTGGGTTATAATTAAGCAGTTAGACTTTAGTAGCATAAAAGATGATTTAAATTTTAATATCAATAAATATAAAGAATTTAGCAGTTTAGTAGACATCCATAAGCCATACGTAAATGAATTCCAAAATATGAAAACAAAAGTAAATTATTTAAGTAACTTAGCTGTAGAAAAGTTTAAACAACTCATACCTTCGATACGTTTCAAGCGCGGTCTTATTAATCCATTAGGTTCTGTTATCAAAACGCTTACAGGAAATTTAGACCACAATGATGCAATAAAATACGACAATCTCATATCTCAATTAAAGACCCAACAAACGCACACTAATAAGAAAATAACAATAATCTCGGAGATGCTTAACTCTCTTATAAATAGTACTGGATCTCTACAGGAAAATATGAAAATTATAGATGAACGAATGAAACGTATAGAAAGAATTGTAAAATATATAATTACTAAAGACGATAATAGCATATACTCCACATATGTTTTAAGTATGTTTAACATGTTTGTCAATAATTTTAGAACTATATACTTAATTTTAAGCGAAATAGAAACGGCATTAGCATTTACTAAACTTCACGTTCTACACCAAGCCATTGTTAATTCCACTGAATTATTAGTAATATTAGAATCTATATCTCAAACAAATAGTTTATTGTATCCTATTACTGAAAACAATTTAGTTAATTTAGAAAGATCTATGTCTGTTAAGGCCTATGTAAAAGAAAACCAAATAACGTTCATCATGGAAATCCCTCTGACTGATAATATTACATACACTTATTTTAAAATGTATGCCTTACCTATGTTTGATCCCACCTATAATAGAACAACTGTTATTTTTCCCAAATATCCTTACCTCATGGTGAAAGATCACACGTACTTACCCTTAGATGGCCCATGTCAGGAGATAGCAGCAAACCAGTTTCTGTGTGAAGAAATTGATATCGTGCAGTATCCTGAAAACACATGCATAGAACAACTTATGAACTTCGCATCCAATCTAAGCCTTTGTAAATTATCAATAGTAGAGCTGGAAAGTGTTAAGATACAGTCTATTGGTCCTATTAACTGGATCCTATTTACACAAAATGAAATAGTGCTTACAAAAACGTGTGGCGATGACACTCAAAGAAATGCTGTAAAGGGCACTTACCTCTTGGAAATCGATGAAAACTGTGAGATAAAATTAGGCAATATTAAATTACACCAGAAACGATACTACTCAGGAAAACTGCAATATAAGGTGACACCAATTTTAACTCAACTCTAAATTGATAGAGCAGCCTACAAATGCGGAGAAAACAGTGAATTTAAATCGCGTTAATTCGGACGAACTAAAATATCTCTCGTACAAACTGAAAAGTGAAATAGTGGAAAGTGAAAGTGAAAGCTTAGTGAAAAAGAAAAGTGTTAGTTTAGCTACTGTACTACTCTATGTTATATTAGTTTTAATTATTCTTATTGTTGTAATTTGGAAACTTAAGTCTAAGCTCCTACATTGTATGCAAAATCATCGGAATCCAAATCTTGCCGATAACTTTGCAGTTGAGGAGGGAGGAGTTATGGTTACACCAGCACCACCCATAATACAGATAAAACGTCCATCAGCATAAATACACAAATGCTGAGTATGTAGTAATTTAAGTAGACTGTAAGCTTAGGATTAAGAATTGTAAAAGACAATGACCAGAATAAATTCACATCTATCTCTGTGAACACGTACTTTTATTTAGTTTTAAGTCTTAGTTTGTATTTAGTTTTAAAAAAGCTCTCGGCAGCTCCCGCAACTTGACTATCTTGTGCGTTGGCTGGTTCCAAAGGGGGCTAGATAGCAAATACTAAAGACGACACTTCGGCTTTGAGAAAACGCTGGCTCGGTTTAAATCAACTTATTGGTTTCCAAAAATGTGACGATTCGTAAAGAAATACGTATCCGCATGCCTTGAATGTGCTCATCACAAAATACCTAGTAGTGCTAAGGTAGGTGAATTACATCCCATTCAAAAGGGTGATAAGCCCTCCCACACCATTCACGCGGACCACTTAGGGCCGTTTACAAGAACTAAGCGTGGGAATACTTACATCCTTGTAATAATTTACGCTTTACGAAATTCATTAACCTCACTGCCGTACGCAATACGAAGTCGATCTTCAGCTGTTTTGGAACACCCACTCGTCTAATTACTGACCAAGGTACTAGTTTCACAAGTAGGGCATTCAAATCCTTTATTAATTCTACTGGGATTAAGCACATTTAAAACGCTGTTGCTACTACCCGTGCCAATGGACAAGTTGAGCTGTATAACCACACTATTTTGGCATCCTTAAGCGCTATGAACCACGGTAAACCAAATGGCAAATGAGATGAACACTTACCTGACATACAATTGGGAATTAATACGGCCATTAACGCCACGACCAAAAAGACTCCAACCGAACTATTGTTTGGATATAATACCGTTAACCCAACCCAAGGACTATTAATAGGCGTAATTTCTGAAGTAACTAGGAATACTACCATCGATTTAAAGAAATCCGGGCTGATGCTAGGGATCGAATTCAGGAACAACAGGAAAAAGATAAAGAGAATTTCGACAAACATAGAAAAAAAGGACATAATTTTAAGGAAGGTGATTTAGTTAGGGTAATCTAAGCAGCAACCGGCATCGAGGGAAGGTTAGAAGCAAAATGTCAGGAGCCCTATAGGATAAAAAAGGTACTCCCTAATGACAAGTTTGTTATTGAAGACACTCCTTTGACGAGCAAGGGGAGACCTTACGAAGCAATAGTCGCTATTGATAAGATCTTCTCCTGGCTCGCTTTTAATAAACCTATGTCTTCAGATAGTGGTGAATCGTTCAACGATGAAAATACTAATACCGACACGATTACAGCTGTTGATAAATAAAGGGATAACTTGTCACGTTATATGAGTATAGTATTGAAATATAAATGCAAACAAATGACGTTTTGTATAATGGAGTATATGGATAATTAGATATTACTTAGATAAAAAACAACAAAAGCATTGTTTGATTTTAAACTGTTTGTTTGTGTTTCCATTGTGTGTGTGTGTGTGTGTGTGTGTGTGTGTGTGTGTGTGTATATAATTGTATTGTTTTAAACCAGATTAAGGATTTGTAAGTTGTGGTCAGTGTAATGGATCACTCTTCACTTAACTCGATCAAGGTAATGGATCGATATGTACAAAGTTAATAGTTGGTGCTTTTGTTGGATCATGGATGGTCTGAACTAAACCAAGGTCACCGGTTAGTTCTAGATTCAAGGACTGGCATCAAGAGTTTATGGTCCAAGTCATGCACCACAAAACCATTGTTAATGCACAGATCAAATTTATGGATTTGTGTTCTCCGGAGTGGTCAAGGTCACCGACCAGCTTCGAAGCTAACATTTGATGTCAGGAACTTGCGGTCGCTGTAAAAGACCACTAAGTTACTTGGTCACACTTATCCATGGCTTAGCACTGGTATCCCTGTTCAAGGTCACTGACCATTTTCAAGCTGATTCAGGTCACAGATCAGCTTGAAGTATTTGTAAAAACAATTATAAACATTAGTATTGATATTAATATGACTTGTGTAATGTTTTTATACCTATCATTTATAGTATTGTAATTGTTATTGTAACTGTGTGAAATTATACAAACATGCTGTTATAAATTAAGTAGAATACACGGAAATATTCGTTTCTTTATGCTAAATCCTTTTTTTACTGTCAATTTTCTTTTGGATAAAACGAGAGGACTCGTTAAGTGGACGGATGGCCGAGCTGTAAGCGTTTCATAATATATTTTATTAATTATGCATGTATTTCCCGATAAATCGTTCTTATCCGAGCATTCACATGACTTCCGGTATTATTGAATACAAGTGGCGCCGCCGCGAGTTATTGTACTGACTAGATGTCGTTATAAAATTATGAAATGCAAACAGAGGGGCATTCGTTGGTTAGACGTCAAGCTAATCAGTTTTGATTTAATAATATACGAAGTACTTTACCAAGAAGTTATTTTATTCCATCACACCCTTACTACTACATTAGTAAGCAAGAGGATTATTTAGTGTTCAATTTATTTAATTATAATTTACCGCAAAGAAGAGATTTAATTGGTGATTGTGACAAGAACGTTTTTATATTGAAAAACCAACAAACAATCAGTGATATCTTTCCTTATTATTATAAACAATGAAGCACAAAAATAAAGTGTTTCTTTCTTTTGGTATTAAAGTTTAAAGTGTTCCATCTTATTCTCTTATTCTTTCCGTTTCCATTGTAGGCCAACAAGACGCACTGCGGTTTTCCATCCTTTCGTTGCGGATATACCGAACATTAGAGGGAACGTCCGTCTTGTCATTTATAATACGTACAGCGGAGGATTCATATAATTTACCTGCATCAGCCCTTTCATCCGAATAAAATGTTCGTAAGGTTCTTGGTAAAATAAACTATATTGTTTATTGAAAATCAGCATTGCCAGCTGGCGACTTTAACTTAGATAGTTTTACCACTTCATTATATCACATATTTTTTTTAAATATTATTAATTTGTGTGTGTGAAAATGCGTCTGTGTGTATACATATTATATGAGTAATATTTTTTCTTCTTTTTGTTTTTTAATAACAGTTATGATTTTTTAAATCGTAATGTGTCATGTATGTAGTTGTAAGTCTTGGAATAAATGTATTTATGTATAAATAAGCTGGCTCATCCGCCATTAAATACAATATAGCAGTTGCAGTTTCAGGGTAAAGAGGTTCGAGGTAAGCTCGGTCTAGATAAAGAGTCCAACCACGTAGAAAAAGCCTCCAAATAATCATTCCGCTTATATTAGTCCCTGTACAATATTATGTGTACAACGTCTCCGTAGAATAAATTTCTGGATGCAGATATTTTTTTTTATAATGCAACAACAGTCCTTTCGGAAACCGGCTTGTTCGGAAGGTTGGAAGTCGTCAAGTCTGCGCGCGAGACGATTCGTAATGACTCTCGAAAACAGCACGTAGACGCGGCTCAGAAGAGAAATCGGTCTGTAGTTCTTCAAGAGAGCATTGTCGCCTTTCTTGAAGAACAAGACCACCGCACTTCTGCTCCACGCCTCCGGTGTAACGCCACCATGGAAGACGGAAATTAAGAGCCTCGGAAGGACTTCCAGTACCGGTTTTCCACCCGCTTTCAGAAGCTCCGCTGTAATTCCATCCTTGCCTGGGGCCTTGCCGTTTTTAAGATGCTGGAGAGCCATTCTAATCTCGCTCAGACTGACGTCCGGGATATCTTCGGAATAGTGTCGGATAAGACTCGCTCTTGGATCGTTACTAACACTTGCATGTGGCTCCAACAATGACGTGTACAGCTGCCCATAGAACCTCTCAATCTCACTCAAAATCTCAGGTACCCCGGAAACGATGCTGCCACATTCTGTCTTCAGCTTTGAAAGAAAGAAAGAAAGAAAGGTTTATTCTCCAAAATAACGCCATCACAGATAACATAAAAAAGAAACACATAATTTACAAATAATATTGGCTATACAATACAAATTACAATATACTACATATTACAAACTATACAATACCAATACTCATATGTGTCAAGGCGTCATCTGGGAACAGGAGCACACTCAGCATAATGCCATGAATTATTTTTTCTCTCCATGGCGCTGATTTTCAGTGTGTCCAACCAGAGACTTACCGAAATCAGTGCTATACGTATACTCATGACTTTGATAGTTGGCTCTTTCTGGCAGACAGATCTCTGGCAAAGACTTTGCAGCCTTGGTTCCGCACGATCGCTTCTTCAATACGAGCTGTATTGAAGTTGCGTAAGTCCCGCCGCATGCATTTTCATAAGTGTCTGTTCAGTTGCCGAATACTAATTACAGAATACCAGTGTAATAATAATACGTATTTTCGTGCAGCATATGATCATCACCTACCTTAGACGCCCGCCGCAATTGCATCAGATTTGATACACTAAATATAAGTTTTATTATTTATAAATGTGATAAACTCTAAAGTTAGACTAAAGTTGATTATCTTCATGTCGTTTTATCTCAATAGTTTAGAAATGGGTATTAGTGGCATCAGTGATGTAACGGAGGTTGGCATTAGAAGTCAATATACGTTGGAATTGGTGAAATTTTTGGTGCAATATATGCTGAGTTGCTAAGCTCATTTGTCGGTAATGAGGCGTATAATTTTCATTTTAAATGTTTTGATATTTTTCATTTTATTTCTTTTAACTCGGTAAAACCTCTTGTTTTCTTTTTTATAGTATAAAGGTGACAAACGAGCACACAGACCACCTGATGGTAAGTGGATGCTGTGGCCCATTGAAATCTACATCTATCCTCGATTACGAATCAAAATGCAGATACGTTGTCACTCGTGAGGACTAAGATGGAATGCCTCGTTTCCAGTAAAAAGGGTCACCGGTTCTCTAAACTCACAATACGAAACGCAGCAGCATAAAGTAAATTTTTTACGCTGATATTCTGTGAGAGTATGGTCCTTCCCCGGCCGAGCTGACCCATTCATGCTATAATTGCATATATTTATTATGTTATACCACTTGTATAAAATAATACATATTTGTAATTATAGTTGTATTATTTTATGCCACTTGGTAAAATATTAAAAGAATGTTGTGTCGTCATGGCGTACGAGGATCAACTACTCCATATTATCCCGTGGGGTTTAGGGGCGAAAAATGGAAATGAAACATATTCAGCCGTATTTTCCTGGTAATCACTGATTATTCATCATCATTTATATAGCTAATCAGAAGTTCACTGCTGAAAACAGCCCTCCTTCCCTCCAAAGAATGCCACAAACCACGGTCCTGAGACACCTTTATCTATTGTTTTCCAGCATCGCTTACCGGTACATGTTTTGCACTTGAGAACCTTTCTTCCCCATCGTTTGTCGGTTCTTTGAGCTATATGGCCGATCTAAATTACTACCAGAAAAAAAACCTATTACAAATAAAGAGGCGTTTATTAAGTAGTGGATTTTCGAAAGGGTCTAATAAGTAAATAATGAAAGAGTTTGGGGATAGATGCAAGTGGCCACAGCCTTCTTTTACCAACAGTTGTTCATTCGAAATAAAAGTTAAGCTGTTTTGACTTTGGTGACATTTGAAAAATTGACTTTTAACAAAAAAAATGTAAGCCTGAAGATATAGTGTAGAGAAGAATTACATCCACGACTTCAGAATGTGAAATTTTGTTCTTTTTCGTTAGTTGAAGTTGGCTTTTACTTTTTGTTAAAATTTTAATTTAATAAAAATTTTTAACCCTTTGAATAGACAAAGGAATATCTTAATCTTAATGTTTTCTAAAAACTTCATCCCAAATTTTGCCATACTGAGGGGTGAAATTCTTTCTCCAAAGTAATTTTAATATTTATTTATTTTTGTTTTTATTTTTTTTAATGTTACCCCCTCTAGGATTTTCGTCTGAATCGGGGAGGCAGTTTATATACATAAATTTTACAAGGATAAACATCTAGACCCGGTACAATTACTTGTCGGCCATACAAAGTTCACTGTTGGATTCGAACCCGCCCTCATCGCCTTAACTCAGTGCTAAGTCACTGCGCTAAAGTTAAATTATAAGCCTCTTTATTTTTTGGAGACAGTTAATAAGTTGTTAAAACATAATCTAAAGCTCATTATACTTTTAAACACCACAAAAGTTATCTTCAAGTTAATCGAAAAGCTTTGAAAGCGAAAACGTGGTCTCTACACGTTCCAACGAGCGTCCCGTTTATCCAACGGATTAGCGGTCGTCTTGCACTTTACACTGCACGGCTCTTGCATTTAAATTTTCTCCAATCTTCTTATTTAATTTATTATTGCTATTAAAAATGATAAAAATTGTTAGCTGAGATCCGCATAATTAAATTAAATTTGTCTTAACTATTTTATAGAGCACCTCTCGTCCTCCCTTAATTGCGTGTACTATGCCCGTCACCACTACTCCCAACACCACTACACTAGGAAGGACACACCACCGTCGATAATACGACACGCGTTTCACCTCTAAGCGAGTCATCATCAGGTGAAATAGACCCTGCGGTGGCTGACCCCTGAGGGGTCTCTTTGATCTAGGTAAAACCTATCGTTTTGTTTTATGATGCGGATCTTAGCTAATTAATTTTGAACATCTGGATTTCACTGGACGTGGATTTTCGTAAAGTAATGTATGCTTCTATTAATTATATATTATTACATAAAATATAAATTTTTGTACTAAGTTTCTCGTATTTGGTTCGTTTATTGAGGAATTGATGGCCTGTTTTTCTATTCATCCATCCATTACAATATATTAAGGTCCACTGTTGGGGATATCACCATCGTTGCTATGCTTGGCAGACAGGTTGGTAATCGCAGTATGTTCAAATTTCAAGTTGTTATCAGGAAGGTGCTGCTGCCCATCTCCTACTTTAGTTTCTCCCTGTTGCCTCTTACGACATCCACGGGACGCAACTACATGGTTACAGACCTGAGTTTGGTGGGTCCTTTGACTTTTGATTTTTTTTTGACAGGTTACCCTACACTCTTAATACACGGATGAGCCTGTCACACGATGACCAATTACTTAATTTCTTCCATCCATCCATAACAGCCTATTAAAGTCCCCTACTGAACACAGACCTCCCCCATAGATTACTTCATAGAGGGAATTTCGCTTCAGTTACCACGAATTGTGGACGGGCTGTCAACCGTAGATTTTAATTAATTTTAATTGTTATCAGAAAGATGCTGCAGCCCATTTCCTGTTCAGTGTACCTCTGTTCGATACCAGTGGTCTGTGAGATGGTGGATATTCTTACACAGTCACTAAATGGCGACATAATTGGATTATTATTATTAATTTATGTTTTCCTGTAGAAACCTAAGTAATATATTATTTATTTCAGTGAGGACAAACAAGAATGCAGCCACCTGATGTTATGTCACTACCGCCGCATATGAAAAACAATTACAAACTTATTCGAATTAATTCCCTAAAGGATGCTTTTAACGTAAGGTGCTAGGGTACTAATTCTGAATTTATATTAATTCTAAACTGGGTGTTCTAGAAAGGGTGCGGCGGTACTTCATGCTGGGGCAGCTTCTTACCGTATATAAAGAGCAAGTCTGGTCATGTATGGAGTACTCCTGTCATATATAGGCTGATGCTGCAAAATTACACCTAGCAGCGTTTGACTCGGTGGATAGACGTACTAAGGACTTTTTGGTAACCTTGATTTTCTACCGACTTCAAACAGGAGGAGGTACTCAATTCGACTGTGTGATTTTTTTATGAGTGTTACCTCATAACTTTTCCCATGGTCCATGGTCCCATATAAATTTGCATTTAAATAAGCATTATGTTGAAACCAATCTTGCCAGCCTCAAGCACAGGCGCAGAGTAGCCAGCTCTTCGGTGTTCTATAAGATAGATTTCGGATAGTGTCTGCAGAAATTAAATTCTTTAATTCATTCCTGCTTTTCCACCGACGAAAAATCAGGCGGTCAATGGTTCTTCACCAATTTGCTATCGGTAATTCACGCATTCAAACTAAACGATTTGCTTCGTAAGACGTAGGCAAAGGAGTGTTTGCCGGCATCTGTCTTCATTTTCAATACAATCTGGGATTCTTCAAGGCAAGAATGAAAAGGTTTTTGTTACGCTAAAATAATGCGAATTCTCATCTTCATCTCCAGTTAGGATTATAGGCAAGCACTGGCTTATAATAAGTAAAAATTAAATGAACGTGCACACATCCAGTGTGTCTAGGTGCCATTCATAGATTTGAAACTCCTACATGACACTGGAGGGATTGCTCGTATACAGGTAATGTTTTTTAAAGATAATAATCTAACAATTGCCTGCTTAAAGATAAATTCAAAAGTGAACTTTTAGCAAAACAAGTCAACGAAAAATAAACTTGTGACGTTCCGTGACGAAAAATAAATTTACAACGGTGGAGATCGTCAAACTTAAATCAAGTTAAAGCTTAGGTTTAATCAAAATTTAATTTGATGCTCTGCCTGCTTACTGCGAGATTAAATAAAGTTTTAACAGGCTTACTGTAAGTTGCCGTGAAAATGAACAATAATATTTTTTGTCAAAACTTTGTTATCCTTCTTATCTCAGTTCCATAGTAGCTGGGGCCTTTATCTAAGAATTTGACACGGGAAAGCAATAAGTAGTAACTACAGGATAAGAGAAAGCTGTATAATCATCAGTTATATAGGCTTGAGTCAGTATTAATTGTTCGAATCAGATCAGATCCAGATAATAGCGTGACAAACGAGCACACCGTTCACCTGATGATTAGTGGTTGTTGTGTAAAATCAAATCAAAATGCAGAGTCGCTATTACTTCTGAGGACTAAAAGTGGTAAAATTTAAAAAAAAATGTACAACCGACTTGAATATAAATATAATTTATTGTAGATTTTTTAAAATGGGTATGATATATATATGGGTAAAATAGATGGGGGATGAGTCGCTCGCGTCCGTAGGCTTCGACCACCTAATCCTAGGCCCACCCTACACGTGTCCCCCGGGTGGTGCTAAACGAGCGACAAAGCCGAAACGACAGACTCGGCTCCTCGCCGTATGGTAGCGGCATAAAATCTACCACCACTTAGTTCGCACCATGAGCCAAGAAGGAAAAGAAATGGCCCCGAGTTCCCGGCGCCCCTTTAATGGGGCAGGGGTGCGAAGAATTTCCGGGAGAAAAACCGGCGACGAGGTTCGCCACCCGTCACGTCCTGTCTCCCGGGGGGGCGAAAAGTGGATTGCGGAGGCCCGTCTGGCCACGCTGAATGTATGTGGAGCAATGAATGATAAGATGGATGAAGTATGCGAAATGATGAATGATAGAGGAATAGATGTGTTATGTGTAAACGAGACGAAACGAAAGGGAAGAGATGTCACTGCACATGGCATGTATACCGCTTACTGGTCTGGAGTAGACGAGACCGAGCGGGCATGCCAAGGAGTCGGTGTCATCCTTTCAGAAAGAATGGGTCAATGCGTGAAAGAGTATGAATGTGTTAGCCCAAGGCTGCTGTGGATGCGAATGAAAGTGGGCTTAAAGAAGTTGTTTGTGCTAGGGGTGTACGCCCCAGATATGTCTAAGCCCACTTATATCCGAGAGCAGTTTTGGGACATGGTAAGGCTGGTGTTGATGAAATGTAAGAAAAATGAAAATATTATTATGTTAGGAGATTTTAATGGAAGGGTTGGGATGAAGAGGTCTGGTTATGAAAGGATATTAGGAACGTTTGGCGATGAAAGAATAAATGAGAATGGTGAAGACCTCCTCACCGTATGTGTGGAAAAGAATCTTTTTGTGGCGAACACTTTCTTTCGCCATAAGAGGATTCACATGTCTACATGGGAAAGAGGGGATGATAGAAGCATGATAGATTTTATAATTGTGGATGAAAGAATGAGGAGCGCAGTGGTAGATACAAGGGTTTACCGGGGGTCCAACCTAGGGACGGATCATTACTTGGTCTTATGTCGAATTAATGGTCTATTCAGACGTTGGCGGCATCGGACATCGGTGTCTACCACTGCGTTACAGCGTATAAGAATAGAGAGGTTACAAGATGAAGGTGTGAAAGAGAAGTATAAATGCAGATTGAGGGAAAATATAAGTGGGTTGAATGAATTATGTATGAATGATTTAGAATTGAAGAATGTATGGAATAATATTAAGAAAGTTTTGGTGGATGCAGCCACCGAAGTATGCGGTGTAAGTAAGAGAACGAATGAAAGGAAAAGTAATACGTTGTGGTGGGATGATGAGGTACGGATGGAAGTTGAAGCAAAGAAGAGAGCATGGCTAGATTTACTAGCAACTAAAGCTGGTAATTCTGGCGGTATGAATGATGAGATTGAAAGAAAAAAGGCAGACTTTAGACGTATAAATAAGAGAGTAAAAGAAGTTGTTGAAAGGAAAAAGCAAGAAAGGATAGATAAGAATGATAGAAGGATATCTGATAACTTCCAGGCAAATATTAAAATGTTCTGGAAGCTCGTAAGAACTGCCAGGGGAAATTCAAAATAGCCTAGAATAAATGCTATACGAGACGAGAATGGCTGCATGCTGAATGATGAAGTTTCGAATTTAAAGAGATGGAAGGAATACTTTGAAAGCGTGTTTAAGAGTGAAGAGTCGTCTGGAATAAGTGAAATAGAAATTCCGGAAGAAGTGGAGAGAGGTAGGGAGATAAGTGTAGATGAAATAATGAAAGCAATGAAAAGCATGAAAGCAGGTAAGGCAGCCGGATATGATAGAGTATCACTCGAAATGCTGAGGGCTGGTGAGGGTGTGGTTACAGGCCTGCTGCACACCTTGTTTAATTTGTGTTGGGAACTGAAACGGGTACCGGAAGACTGGTGCAAAGCCGTTATAGTCCCAATATATAAGGGAAAGGGGTCGCAGCAGGACTGTAAAAACTACCGTGGTATCAGCTTGCTTAGCATTGTGGGTAAACTGTATGCTAAGGTGTTAATTGAAAGAGTTATGGAAGAAACTGATGGAAAAATTTGGGATGTGCAAGCTGGATTTAGAAAGGGGATGGGGTGTACGGATCAAGTCTTTTCCATGCGCATGATAGCGGAGAAGTTTTTGGCTAAAAACCAGAAAGTTTTTTGTGCGTTCATGGACTTGGAAAAGGCTTATGACAGAGTGGACAGGAATGTGTTATGGCAAACACTGAACTCATTTGGGTTGAGCGCTGGCTTGATACAGGCATTAAGATCTCTTTATAGGGACTCTAGTGCTTGTGTCAGGATCAACGGGGTCTACTCGGACTGGTTTGGCATTCATAAAGGTGTCAGACAGGGATGTGTGGCTTCCCCGTGGCTGTTTAACTTATTTATGGACAGTTGTTTGCAAACTTTGAAAGTTGAAGAATGTGGGTTGAGAATGGGTGAGTCAACCGTCAAATGCCTTTTGTACGCCGATGATCAAGTCATATTTGCATCGTCGGCGGCCGAGTTGCAAATGATGGTTACTTTAATGAATTGGTCATTGAAAGAAAGGGGTATTAAAGTGAACGCAAGTAAGACGAAAGTGATGGTTTTTGAAAGAGAAGAAAGTAAAACTTTATGTGAAATAAGAATAGAAGGGGAGTTGATTGAGCAAGTGGATGAGTTTGTATATTTGGGATGTTTATTTAGCAGGGATGGTAGATATGATAAGGATATAGAACGACGAGTGAACGCAGGAAATAGAGTGAATGGGGCTCTACACGCTATTATGAGGAGTCAGAATGTGTCAACTAAGGCACGTATGGCAATTCATAATGCTGTGTTAGTCCCTACTTTGATGTATGGTAGTGAAAGTTGGGTCTGGCAGAAGAAGCATGAGAGTAGAATAAATGCTGTAGAAATGCGTTCCTTAAGGAGTATGCTAGGGCTGAATCTGAATGACAGGGTGAGAAATAGTGTGATAAGAGAAAAGTGTGGTTTGCAAGATGACGTTGTGACAAGGATTAAGAAAGGAATGCTTCGGTGGTTTGGTCATGTAGAAATAATGAACGAGGAAAGAGTGACAAAGCAAATTTATGTTGCGGAAGTGAACGGCAGGGTCGAGAAGGGACGCCCTAGACGAAGGTTTATCGACCAAATCGGCGATACATTAAAAATGGGCCAGATTAGGAGTACCCTTAACCGACGAGCGTGTATGCGTAGATATATGGATGTAAAAGAGGCGAGAGAGGTGTGTCAGGATCGCGCCAAATGGAAGTCCGTAGTCTCTGCCTACCCCTCTGGGTGACAGGCGTGAGTGTTTATGTATGTATTTTTTAAAAACTGCTCGATCGATTTCGATAAAATATAAATTTAATTACTTGGAAAGTATACCCTTTGAAACAAAAAATAATTTTTGAAATCGGTTCAGGCGCCTTCGAGTAATCGGTGAACATACATAAAAAAATTAATTTTCCGACGAATTGTAAACCTCCTCCTTTTTGAGTCGGTTGATAATGGAGCCTCGTTTCCAATATAAAGGATCTCCGGTTCTCTAAACTCACCATACAAAACACGGCAGCATTAGGCTGCTATTTCACGTGGTCCAACTCCTGTCGAACCATCCATTTGTGCTACAACCATAATATATCATAGGAACTAAGTCCTATTCTCACTCTTTTACAGCACATGCAGTTAGGTTATGGAATTCTCTTCCTGCTGCAATTCGTGAGGCTCAAACAGTGTCCGTGTTTAAAAGACAGTGAAGTTTAAAGGCAAGTGGAGTATCAGGCCTGTTGGAAGAAATTACAATATGAAATAAGCAGTGCCTTTGTACAAAATATCTTAATTTTTTTATTGTCATCGTAACATTACTTTGTGTGTAAATAAATTATTAAATAAAATAAATAAATATAGCTGCAGCACGGCTCAGCCACGTGTAAAACTTAATATTAATTGTGTAGTAAACGTGCGGTGAAGTTCTTGAAGGGTCTATATTCGCGACTGGTTATCGCTGCTGGTGATAAGAAGGCTGGTCCTTTTATCGCTCAAAGGCTAAGAATGGCCATTCTGCGCGGAGACCCAACCAGCGTCCTTTGCACAGTACCATGGGGAGAAGGATTGTATGACAATTTATGTTTAGTTTTAGATTTCTTGTCATAGTTATTAAAATAGTATATATATAGTATATTTCAATGTTATGTAAACAAATTAATGTTAGATAGATTTTGTACAATATATATAACTAACTAACTGCTTCATATTCGTATACAAAGAGAATGAACTACGTGTGTGATTCAACGAGCGGCTCTATAGCACAGCAGAACCAATGTTTGCACTGTCCGGGATGTATCAACATTGCCCCTTTCACGTAGTTTCAGGAAATCAAACATTTTAGCCGTGGATTGGCAGGAACACATTCATATACATGTGTGCTTTTAATGTGATTGAAATCGAAAAAAATAAAACGAATTAACATCATCTATTAAAGTGCTTAAAAAATAAAATAGGTATTCGCGTAAATAGACCGTGTAATGGCGATGTATGAATATCCATATTATCCCGTGGGTGTCGTAAGAGGCGACAGAGGGAAACAAAGCAGGAGATGGTCAGCAGCGTCTTCCTAATAACGACTAAAAGAACTGTGGTTGCCATCCCGTTTGCCAAGCATGGCAATTATGGCTAATGTGTTCAGCAATGGACTCTAATAAGCTGTTACTGTAACAGTAACGATTACAAAGCAATCTATAGGGGAGGCCTATGTTCATCAGTGGATTTTTAGTAATGGCTGTAATGAAGAAAGGAACGGAATAATAATATATTAAAAGTCTTTAATTAGTATTTAATATATACTACATGGTTAATTATAATAGTTTAATCAAAACCAAAATGTCCCTTTCAATAGTTTAAGGTAGTAAATAATATTTAGTAATGTTTTTTTTTATATGATAGGGTGACAAACGAGCGCACAGTCCACCTTATGGTAAGTGGTTGCTGTGGCCCATTGACATCTACATTTATCTTCGTTTACGAATCAAAATGCAGACGCGTTGTCAACCGTGAGGACTAAGATGGAATACCTCTTTTGCAGTAAAAAGGGTGTCCGGTTCTCTACACTCAAGATACGAAACACAGCAGCGTTAAGATGCTATTTTACGCTGGTATTCTGTGAGAGCGTGGGGTCCTTCCCCAGCCGAGCCGAGCCATTCATAGCAGCTATATTAGTAGTATGCTACAACTATACTACTAATATAGCTGCAGCATGGCTCTACCACTTGTAATATAATGTTATTATTTATCTAATATTGATTGCTTAAACTGTATCAAAATATACAAAAAGTTTTTTTTGTTGTTCAAACGTGAGTGGTTGGTACCAGCAGCGCATAAATTACATACATCCGCGTTACTTCTCGCGCGTGAAATATTGATTTCATGGGTTTAAATTTTTTTGCATGGAACCCTAATTGTTTTCCTACAATAAAAGTAGCCTAAGTTACTTCTTATAACATCAATTATCTGCCAAAGAAAGAAAAAGTAGGTTATATAGGTAAATCCAAATCGGATCTCAGGTTTATGCGCGTTCAGACTGACGTCGTGTTAGAGTTTCATTATACATAGTATAGATTCCAAGCCAATGGTAAAAACAATTAATGTTTTCAAGAGGTAATATTAGAAATTCATAATACATAAAAATTATTCTATTCTATTCCAAAAAAAAAAAACTATGAAATGGAATGGTACCTATATTATTTAAATAATTTGATGTAGGAACATTTACAGTTAATTGTTAACAAGCCTTAACTGATTAAAAAACTTGCCATGCCAAAGTCAATTAATTGTACACGGTGTTAACTTTTTACTCGTTGGAAGCTCAGAAGTATTATATAATATAATATAATATATATATATTATATTATTATTAGAAGTATTATATATTATATAATCGTTTACACAAATTAATTATCCAAAGAGTCGAGGATAAACTAGTAACGGAATACGACAAGTGCACCGTTCCACGTCAGAGCCAAGACTGCCCTAACGGCGGCCGCTCCGTCCTTTTTATACGAGCAGGACGGGCGGCAACGCAGGTGCAATGCCGCAGGTGTGCGGTACACGTGTCGTTTACAAGAATTCTGTTTAGCTAGCCCGACGCCAACCCACCTACAACGGTGCAGGTGCCGTCACATATATATATATATATATATATATATATATATAATTTGCAAAAGAGTTTTTGGGAAAGGAAGTGTCCGACACGGTGTTCTAATACGCGTTTGCGAATTTCATATAATACAAAAATAAATATGAAATGGTTTACTAAGCTAAAGGCAATGGGCCGGAAAATAAAATAAAAACCGGCTAAGTGCGAGTCGGACTCGCGCACCGAGGGTACCGAACAAATCCGTAGGTATATTAGTTTAAGATTATTAAATTTTTTTATTATATGATGTAACTAAAAATTTATGCTTTTCGCAATTTTTCCTTTATCTGTGCTATAATACGTTGCTTTGTACCAAATTTTAAAATTCTGAGTTCACGGGAAGTACCCTTTTGGTTTTGATTCCCTTGCAAATGTCGAAACTTTGCGGCATAAACGGCTGTATCTTTTAATTACGTTGGCTTAGAAGTTTTATTTTTTCACAGCTCCAAGGGACAGTAGACTTGAGTATTTGATATGAATTTCAGCTTGATACCTCCACGCGTTCCTCAGAAAAAGGATCTTGACAGACAGACAGACAGACGGACAACAAAGTGACAACAAAGTATAAGGGATCCGTTTTTTCCTTTTGAGGTACGGAACTCTAAATATAGCTCAAAGAACCGTCAACCGATGGGAAAGAAAGGTCTTTGAGAGGCAACTAGATATGTCGTGTACGTATATTTTAGTAAGCGAAGTATAGGGCGATAGACGCAGGTGGCTCACGACCGTGTTTTGTGGCATTTCTTGAGGTTGGCCAATGTTCAGCAGTGGACTTGTGAATGTCTTTTATGGTGATGGAGGATGACTAAATACCTGTATTATTTAATTTATTTTCAATAATTGTTAGGCACCAGGGTAAGAATAAGTTAAATTACTCTCTTGGGTTGTTTTACCACTAATTTATGAATATTAATATATTTGATAAATAATTTTTATTATTTTTCTTTTCTCACTCAAACGCTTAATGTATAGCCGTTCAGCAAGAAAACGCAGCCAGCGTTCTTGGCACTATACCACGGGGAGAATGTTGGTAATAAATTATGTTTATAGTTTTAGTTTCTTTTTGTTATTGTTTTTTAATATTGTGTGTATTTCAATATCATTCATTATTTACAAATAAAGGTTAATTTTTTAAGAATATACATTTTTTTTAAATCACGTTTTCTCAAGATGTTTTGTTTCACCGTCGAGATTATACCTTTTTTTTTATTATACCCTTTTAACTGTAAACCATCATTGAGATCAGATCAGATTTTGTACGTGGTAGAGCCATGCTGCAGCTATATTAGTAGTAAAGTTGTAGCACAAATGGGTCGGCTCGACCGGGGAAAGACCACGCTCTCATAGAATACCAGCGTCAAATAGCAGCTTAACACTGCTGTGTTTCGTATGATGAGTGTAGAGAACCGGAGAGCCTTTGTCGTGAAGCGACAATTAAGATTAAAAGAACCTAACCTAACAACAACAAAACAATAAAAATAGAACAAAAACAAATAATTTATTTAAAATTTAAAAAAGATATTTACAGTTTTATAAAAAAAATGAAGTATGAAGATGAAGATGGGTGACGTGAATTACAATTATTTCTAAAAAAAAAAGGATAATAAAGATGATGAGTATTGAAGCGGAGCCCGAAGATCCAAGTGGCACACCGCGCTTGGTGGTGGTATTCGTTGCTCACAGATTATACACAGGCTGTGCCTGTGGTAGGCGCGCAGCGCCTGGTCTAGGTATACGCAACGCCTGGAGTAGGCGCACGCAGCGCCTTTGAGTAGGCGCTCTCAGCGCCTGGAATAAGCGCTCGCAGCGCCTGGAGCGAGCACGCACAGCGTAGGTGAAGGCGTGGGCGTGGCTAGGTGACGACTTCAGGTGAAGGCAGAGGCTTGCAGGATCCCGGCGACTTCAGGTGAAGGCAGAGGTTTACAGGATCCCGGCGTCTTCAGGGGAAGGCAGAGGCAGAGGCTTGCAGGATTCCGGCGACTTCAGGCGAAGGCAGAGGGAGAGACTTGCAGGATCCGGCGACTTCAGGCGAAGTAGAGGCAGAGACTTGCAGGATCCGGCGACTTCAGGCGAAGGCAGAGGCAGAGACTTGCAGGATCCGGCGACTTCAGGCAAGGCAGAGGCAGAGGCTTGCAGGATCCCGGGGCAGTGCGGCCCCGGGCTAAGGCCTTTAGAAGATGCTTCGAGTTAGAAAGCTGAAGCGATTCTGAGTTTATTGGCCGATTGTTCGGCTTTTATAACTATTTAGAGAGAACGGAAAATTATTTAAATTAAAAGCAAATTTTTTGTAAATGGCCAAGAAGAAAAGAGTATTTATATGGAAATATTGAAGTAAAACAACAGACCGGTAACGAATTTGAATAAAAATTGCCATGACAACCAGATGAACAACGAAGTCAAAACATATCAAATTTTGGTTTCAGGCTCGTAATAGAGAAACGGCAAGATTTAAGTGAAAAATGAGATATTATTGATATAGGAAAAAAGGTAGCGCAACAGCGCGCACGAAGCCCGAAATTGCAGAGTTACGGAGAACTAAATAAAAGATCGAAAAACATAGACTCAATCAACATCGATTTAAAAAGTGCTGATAGCGTGAAAATACAAAGTGAAAATGATTTGTTATTGTGTTCTTATGGTTTATAAACGTTACAGGATCCTATGGAAATAAAGGTGATACAAAATATACAGTTTTAAGGTGAATGCAGAAAATCAAAACAGAATGGAAAAATGAATTTAAAATAGTGTAAAATGATATGTAAGTTACATAACACTACATTTTCCCCCCGACCCTGGAAATTTTTTGACTCAGCAAAAATTTTGATATGTACGTTCTAAAATAAACCATAAAAACACAGCTTTGCAGAAACGGACATCACCAGGCAAAATCAGATATACTATCTTTTACATTCATCATCTGTATTCAGTTAAGGTCGGAGTTCACATTCAATTACTACCACTCTAAAAGTGTGTTTTCGAAAGGACATTCAGGCTTATTTAAGGAGTTGTCATCCGCTCCTGCGTGGAAAAAAAATTATTAAGAGAATAGTCAGCCGCTCCCATGTGAAGATAAAGATAAAGAAATTAATCTTAAGTAAGCTTTAGTCGCTATGACTTAAGTAAAGATTTAGAACGGCCAGAGCGTTAGGGTTCAAAGCCAGAGATCAGCAACATCACTAACGAGATGTGTCTGAAATAAAAATAAAAAGTGAAGATTAACCAACGAAAATTGGAGGTCCTAAAGCAAGATGTGTTGAAGAACACTCGATCACCAAACAAACAAACAAATTAAAAGAAATAAAAATAATAAGGTGAAAATGATGGTGAGAATGAAAATGAAGTTTGAGAAACAAGAGGGGGTTCCATGACAGTCGGGTCAACAGGAGGGTCAAGTGATGGAGAGTAATTTTCAGTTGAAGGTGGAGTCAAGGATTCGAATTGTTTAGTAATAACGTCAAATTTCATCTTCAAATTATCGAAAATAGCTTTAAAGTCTGGATATAAGTCAGTGTCTATTCGTTCCAATATGTAAAAGATGATTAATAAAAGTTTCTATTAGTCGCAAGTATTTGGTTTCACCTTGTAAAATTTTTTTAATTTTACAGTCCAGGTAGGTCAAAGTAGAAACAATTTGAGACAAGTCATCCTCGATCGGAATTGGAAAAGTCAGAATATCTTCAGGGTGAGAATTCGCAACTAAACGCAAAACCTGTTTTTTAGAAGCAAAACAGTATTAGCTGGTTCCTCATATCTCATCTTCACTTCGTATTCGAGCTCGGCCTTGTTAAGGAATTCGTACGTAATAACCCTTTTCATTGTTATAATTATGTGCAAAGTTAAGTTTAAGAAATAAAAATTTAATTAAAAATTATACCTCTTTAAGTTATCTAGAATAAAAATATTAAAGTGATGAATGTAAGTGAAGTGTTAAATGTAGGTCTAAATATAATTCAGATAAGTTGAAACACTAGATTAAGTGTTGTTTTAGAATTTGGAAGATATGAAAAGGATGAATAAATAAAGAATTAAGAACGAAAGAGAAAGCAATTAAATCAAAAGGGAATGGACAAGGCGCAGTAAAGGTGAAGAAAAGAGAAAAAAAAATTAAGAGAGAAAGACAACTTTTACGTTGGGCGCTAAAATGTCGTGAAGCGACAATTAAGAATAAAAGAACCTAACCTAACAACAACAAAACAACAAAAATAGGCAGGCAGGCAATAGAAGGCAGAGGCAGAGGCTTGGCGGATCCGGCGACTTCAGGTGAAGGCAGAGGCAGAGACTTGCAGGATCCGGCGACTTCAGGCGAAGGCAGAGGCAGAGACTTGCAGGATCCGGCGACTTCAGGCGAAGGCAGAGGCAGAGACTTGCAGGATCCGGCGACTACAGGCAAGGCAGAGGCAGAGGCTTGCAGGATCCCGGGGCAGTGCGGCCCCGGGATTAGGCCTTTAGGAGATGCTTCGAGTTAGAAAGCTGAAGCGAGACTGAGTTTATTTGCCGATTGTTCGGCTTTTATACCTATTTAGAGAGAACGGAAAATTATTTAAATTAAAAGCAAATTTTTTGTAAATGGCGAAGAAGAAAAGAGTATTTATATGGAAATATTGAAGTAAAACAACAGACCGGTAACGAATTTGAATAAAAATTGCCATGACAACCAGATAAACAACGAAGTCAAAACATATCAAATTTTGGTTTCAGGCTCGTAATAGAGAAACGGCAAGATTTAAGTGAAAAATGAGATATTATTGATATAGGAAAAAAGGTAGCGCAACAGCGCGCACGAAGCTCGAAATTGCTGAGTTACGGAGAACTAAATAAAAGATCGAAAAAGATAGACTCCTTCGACACCGATTTAAAAAGTGCTGATAGCGTGAAAATACAAAGTGTAAATAATTTGTTATTGTGTTCTTATGGTTTAAAAACGTTACAAGATCCTATGGAAATAAAGGTGATACAAAATATACAGTTTTGAGGTGAATGCAGAAAATCAAAACAGAATGGAAAAATGAATTTAAAATAGTGTAAAATGATATGTAAGTAGCATAACACTACACCTTTTAACTGGAAAAGAGGCATTGCATCTTAGTCCTCACGGGTGACAACGCATCTGCATTTTGATTTGCAAACGAGGATAAATGAAGATGTCTATGGGCCACAGCAACCACTTACCAACAGGTGGACTGTATGCTCGTTGGTTACCCTATCCTATAAAAAAAAAGATGAATGCCTGATTCGATCTTACTGCTCAGGGATGTTAACGTAACTGCATTTTGATTCATAATCGAGGATAAATGTAGGTTTCTATGGACTATGGACTATCAACTGTGTGCTGGTTTGTCACCCTTATTCTTTAAAAATTATTTCACTGGTACCGACAGGGATCGAAGCCGGAATGCTCGCGTACGGTGAAACTTACGACAAGCGCTTAGATCGCGAGCTACCACGGCACTAAATAGTAGAAGAAAATTATTATGCAAGTCTTGTTCAGTATACTCGTAATGCAGCGCTATTTCACTAGATAAATTAACGTCTCTCTGGTAGCGATGTGAAAGAGAACACGCCTTGTGAAATTAAGCTATTCTTACATCGAATGCGCTTTGCAATGCATAGAAAATTTTAACTTCTTAATTGTGATTTGTAATAAATTCGATTTTTTGAAAGTATTTTTTTTAATTGCTCAATGCCGCTGTGTTTCGTATGCTTGTACGAATTTATATGACACTGCATGTTTTGTTTTGATCAAATATATGCTCTTTCTTTTTTCTTTTTTTTAGGGAGTAAAAGATGTGAGACGTCGATGGTGCAGGTGACTCAGAATTGTGTTATGCGCCATTTCTTACGGAAGGCCTCTGTACAGCAGTTTACTTATGAATGGTTTTTTATAGAATTATAGAATAAGGGTGATTAGCTAGTACACAGCCCGCCTGAATGGTAAGTGTATGCTGTGACATAAAGACATCTACATTTATCTTCCATTAAGAACCAATATGCAGATGTGTTTTTAACTCTGAGAACTAATATCGAATGCCTCGTATCCAGCAAAAAGGATCGCCAGTTCTCTATACCCATCATACAAAACAGCAGCATTAAGTTGCTATTTCACGCTGATATTCTGTGAGAGCGTGGTCCTTCCCGGGTCGAGCCGACCCATTCGTGTTGTTGATAAAGTTTGACTTCACTACGTTCGAAATTTGCACCCTCATATTGAACTTGTTTGCATAGAACTCTGCACTAACGAACAAACAATTAAAACGTTCGATGACAAATCGTAGTGAGTTGAACGTGTACGCGGGAATATTAAACATTTTATCTTCTATCTTCTATTTAACGTTTCTTCCACACTAGAATTTACTTCCGTATCGTGGTTAACATACTTCTCACTACTGCAAGACAGTCATAACACAGCAATCGTCATTTTACAGGAGAGCAATTTTAAGCTTTGAACTTCATGTATTTTAAAAAATAAAACAGTATCAATTTATTAACTTTATTAGATTGCTTGTATTGCTTAATGAACTTTAAAAATAAATAATAAATTTTTATATTCTAAATGTGTTAACATTACAATTAAAAAAAACCATGCGGTACCTACTCTTTAAAATGCGGTACTTTTTAAAAATAAAATAAACGAATTGCATATGATTTATATTAAACTAGAACTCTATTTCAGAAAATAAAATCGAAACAATATAATGAGATCAAACATATTTATTTGAATTTTTAATTTTAATTTTAATATTTTTTTTAATTCTCGTCGTTTCGGGAACTTTACAGCACTCGTGGTCACGGGCGGGACTGAGGTGTTTGACGTCCCGATGTCATAGTTAACGAAGACTACCTTCAACTTTTAGTTATTAATTTTCGGTCCGATATACACAGAACGAGCTTACAGTATCTTGAAGTCTTGGAGTAGTATGCTGGGATTTGGATTGAATTTTATTAGTTATAGGATCCCAAGCAGCACCCAGCGATCTTCTCTATTAAAATTAGAATGTTTTTTTTAATTTCATTAGCCCCGCGAATCATCCTTGGTAGCAGTCTGTGTTCTTTTGCGAGGATTTGCAGTCTATCAAATCTTATATAATAGTTATCTTATAAATAGGACGATCCAGAACATGTTAGCATACATAACGGCGATACTCATACATCCTAAACTTGAAACTAGTTTTTTATGTCATAGAAACTTTCGTGACTTAATTCATGGACTTCAAAAGGCGGTCCATTTCTTTTAGCCATTTTTATAGCAGTTATAAAAGATACGGTTGCATACATGGGGCCATTTCTTATATTATGGCATTTAATCTGTCGCTCAATTAATAAGTGAACTGCATCACCTTCAAAAACATTAAGTTCTGTTTAGTTCTGTCATTTGTGACTTTCTTCTTGATGTCTGTCATAATTTTATTTTAATATATTTTTCTACCGACTTCAAACAGGAGGAGGTACTCAATTCGACTGTATGTTTTTTTATGTATGTTACCTCATAACTTTTTTCTGAGTGAACCAATTTCGATGATTTATTTTATTTGAATGCTGGTGCTTTATATGTGGTGCGTTATATATTTAATGAAGGTCTAACCAATAGTTTTTGAGTTATTCTTAATAATTTATATTAAAGTCGGTTGTACAAAATACTTATTTTAAATTATTCTGTTTCTACTGTAGGGGACTACCCCCAACCCCACTACACTACTTTTCTAGACTATATATAGAAGTATACATATAAATAGTATAGAAGTAGATTATATTTCACTAGAACTACTACTTTCTGCATTTGCTATGTAATCTCTATCTTTATCCGAATGGTCACAATTTTCTTCAGGATAGAAAAGTGGTTAACTGCTAGTTGAATTTATAATCACTAACTATAACACCAGCGCACGCGGATAAATCATTTTGAG
Organism: Parnassius mnemosyne; assembly: GCA_963668995.1. Lineage (NCBI taxonomy): Eukaryota > Metazoa > Arthropoda > Insecta > Lepidoptera > Papilionidae > Parnassius > Parnassius mnemosyne. The sequence continues at coordinate 26,057,556 of CAVLGL010000091.1, forward strand.
AGCGTTTTTTCTTGATTTGCTTAACAAAAATCAATATTTAAGGCTAGCTGAGAGATATAGCCTAATTTAACCTAACCTAACAACAAGAAAACAATAAAAATAGAACAAAAACAAATAATTTATTTAAAATTTAAAAAAGATATTTATAGTTTTATAAAAAAAAAATGAAGTATGAAGATGAAGATGGGTGACGTGAATTACAATTATTTCTAAAAAAAAGGATAATAAAGATGATGAGTATTGAAGCGGAGCCCGAAGATCCAAGTGGCACACCGCGCTTGGTGGTGGTATTCGTTGCTCACAGATTATACACAGGCTGTGCCTGTGGTAGGCGCGCAGCGCCTGGTCTAGGTATACGCAACGCCTGGAGTAGGCGCACGCAGCGCCTTTGAGTAGGCGCTCTCAGCGCCTGGAATAAGCGCTCGCAGCGCCTGGAGCGAGAACGCACAGCGTAGGTGAAGGCGTGGGCGTGGCTAGGTGACGACTTCAGGTGAAGGCAGAGGCTTGCAGGATCCCGGCGATTTCAGGTGAAGGCAGAGGTTTACAGGATCCCGGCGTCTTCAGGGGAAGGCAGAGGCAGAGGCTTGCAGGATTCCGGCGACTTCAGGCGAAGGCAGAGGGAGAGACTTGCAGGATCCGGCGACTTCAGGCGAAGTAGAGGCAGAGACTTGCAGGATCCGGCGACTTCAGGCGAAGGCAGAGGCAGAGACTTGCAGGATCCGGCGACTACAGGCAAGGCAGAGGCAGAGGCTTGCAGGATCCCGGGGCAGTGCGGCCCCGGGCTAAGGCCTTTAGAAGATGCTTCGAGTTAGAAAGCTGAAGCGATTCTGAGTTTATTGGCCGATTGTTCGGCTTTTATAACTATTTAGAGAGAACGGAAAATTATTTAAATTAAAAGCAAATTTTTTGTAAATGGCCAAGAAGAAAAGAGTATTTATATGGAAATATTGAAGTAAAACAACAGACCGGTACCGAATTTGAATAAAAATTGCCATGACAACCAGATAAACAACGAAGTCAAAACATATCAAATTTTGGTTTCAGGCTCGTAATAGAGAAACGGCAAGATTTAAGTGAAAAATGAGATATTATTGATATAGGAAAAAAGGCAGCGCAACAGCGCGCACGAAGCTCGAAATTGCTGAGTTACGGAGAACTAAATAAAAGATCGAAAAAGATAGACTCCTTCGACACCGATTTAAAAAGTGCTGATAGCGTGAAAATACAAAGTGTAAATGATTTGTTATTGTGTTCTTATGGTTTAAAAACGTTACAAGATTCTATGGAAATAAAGGTGATACAAAATATACAGTTTTGAGGTGAATGCAGAAAATCAAAACAGAATGGAAAAATGAATTTAAAATAGTGTAAAATGATATGTAAGTAGCATAACACTACACCTTTTAACTGGAAAAGAGGCATTGCATCTTAGTCCTCACGGGTGACAACGCATCTGCATTTTGATTTGCAAACGAGGATAAATGAAGATGTCTATGGGCCACAGCAACCACTTACCAACAGGTGGACTGTATGCTCGTTGGTTACCCTATCCTATAAAAAAAAAGATGAATGCCTCATTCGATCTTAGTGCTCAGGGATGTTAACGTAACTGCATTTTGATTCATAATCGAGGATAAATGTAGGTTTCTATGGACTATGGACTATCAACTGTGTGCTTGTTTGTCACCCTTATTATTTAAAAATTATTTCACTGGTACCGACAGGGATCGAAGCCGGAATGCTCGCGTACGGTGAAACTTACGACAAGCGCTTAGATCGCGAGCTACCACGGCACTAAATAGTAGAAGAAAATTATTATGCAAGTCTTGTTCAGTATACTCCTAATGCAGCGCTATTTCACTAGATAAATTAACGTCTCTCTGGTAGCGATGTGAAAGAGAACACGCCTTGTGAAATTAAGCTATTCTTACATCGAATGCGCTTTGCAATGCATAGAAAATTTTAACTTCTTAATTGTGATTTGTAATAAATTCGATTTTTTGAAAGTATTTTTTTTAATTGCTCAATGCCGCTGTGTTTCGTATGCTTGTACGAATTTATATGATACTGCATGTTTTGTATTGATCAAATATATGCTCTTTCTTTTTTCTTTTTTTTAGGGAGTAAAAGATGTGAGACGTCGATGGTGCAGGTGACTCAGAATTGTGTTATGCGCCATTTCTTACGGAAGGCCTCTGTACAGCAGTTTACTTATGAATGGTTTTTTATAGAATTATAGAATAAGGGTGATTAGCTAGTACACAGCCCGCCTGAATGGTAAGTGTATGCTGTGACATAAAGACATCTACATTTATCTTCCATTAAGAACCAATATGCAGATGTGTTTTTAACCCTGAGAACTAATATCGAATGCCTCGTATCCAGCAAAAAGGATCGCCAGTTCTCTATACCCATCATACAAAACAGCAGCATTAAGTTGCTATTTCACGCTGATATTCTGTGAGAGCGTGGTCCTTCCCGGGTCGAGCCGACCCATTCGTGTTGTTGATAAAGTTTGACTTCACTACGTTCGAAATTTGCACCCTCATATTGAACTTGTTTGCATAGAACTCTGCACTAACGAACAAACAATTAAAACGTTCGATGACAAATCGTAGTGAGTTGAACGTGTACGCGGGAATATTAAACATTTTATCTTCTATCTTCTATTTAACGTTTCTTCCACACTAGAATTTACTTCCGTATCGTGGTTAACATACTTCTCACTACTGCAAGACAGTCATAACACAGCAATCGTCATTTTACAGGAGAGCAATTTAAGCTTTGAACTTCATGTATTTTAAAAAATAAAACAGTATCAATTTATTAACTTTATTAGATTGCTTGTATTGCTTAATGAACTTTAAAAATAAATAATAAATTTTTATATTCTAAATGTGTTAACATTACAATTAAAAAAAACCATGCGGTACCTACTCATTAAAATGCGGTACTTTTTAAAAATAAAATAAACGAATTGCATATGATTTATATTAAACTAGAACTCTATTTCAGAAAATAAAATCGAAACAATATAATGAGATCAAACATATTTATTTGAATTTTTAATTTTAATTTTAATATTTTTTTTTAATTCTCGTCGTTTCGGGAACTTTACAGCACTCGTGGTCACGGGCGGGACTGAGGTGTTTGACGTCCCGATGTCATAGTTAACGAAGACTACCTTCAACTTTTAATTATTAATTTTCGGTCCGATATACACAGAACGAGCTTACAGTATCTTGAAGTCTTGGAGTAGTATGCTGGGATTTGGATTGAATTTTATTAGTTATAGGATCCCAAGCAGCACCCAGCGATCTTCTCTATTAAAATTAGAATGTTTTTTTTAATTTCATTAGCCCCGCGAATCATCCTGGGTAGCAGTCTGTGTTCTTTTGCGAGGATTTGCAGTCTATCAAATCTTATATAATAGATATCTTATAAATAGGACGATCCAGAACATGTTAGCATACATAACGGCGATACTCATACATCCTAAACTTGAAACTAGTTTTTTATGTCATAGAAACTTTCGTGACTTAATTCATGGACTTCAAAAGGCGGTCCATTTCTTTTAGCCATTTTTATAGCAGTTATAAAAGATACGGTTGCATACATGGGGCCATTTCTTATATTATGGCATTTAATCTGTCGCTCAATTAATAAGTGAACTGCATCACCTTCAAAAACATTAAGTTCTGTTTAGTTCTGTCATTTGTGACTTTCTTCTTGATGTCTGTCATAATTTTATTTTAATATATTTTTCTACCGACTTCAAACAGGAGGAGGTACTCAATTCGACTGTATGTTTTTTTATGTATGTTACCTCATAACTTTTTTCTGAGTGAACCAATTTCGATGATTTTTTTTATTTGAATGCTGGTGCTTTATATGTGGTGCGTTATATATTTAATGAAGGTCTAACCAATAGTTTTTGAGTTATTCTTAATAATTTATATTAAAGTCGGTTGTACAAAATACTTATTTTAAATTATTCTGTTTCTACTGTAGGGGACTACCCCCAACCCCACTACACTACTTTTCTAGACTATATATAGAAGTATACATATAAATAGTATAGAAGTAGATTATATTTCACTAGAACTACTACTTTCTGCATTTGCTATGTAATCTCGATCTTTATCCGAATGGTCACAATTTTCTTCAGGATAGAAAAGTGGTTAACTGCTAGTTGAATTTATTATCACTAACTATAACACCAGCGCACGCGGATAAATCATTTTGAGAGCGTTTTTTCTTGATTTGCTTAACAAAAATCAATATTTAAGGCTAGCTGAGAGATATAGCCTAATTTAAGGATAGCCTATACTATTCATGATACTTCATGAATTTGGCTATTTTATACAAAAATAATTTTTCAAATCGGAGTGGTAATTCTAGTGATACGCAGTACGTTTAAACAAACAAAAAAAAAACTTTTCCACTTTATTACATTAGTATCCATTATCGTCACGATTGTTAAGAAGGTCAACTAATAATAATAATTATAAAATAAATTTGTGATTTTTAAATAAATTTCAAAAACACACCCGGTGTTTATTGCAATAGTAACATAACCTAAAATAATACTCTAAATTTAACACATTTTACAATAAGAACGACATAATTCTAAATGTTACATGTAGTGTTCAGTATTGAAATTCAGAATTTAACAAAAAAAACAATTTTAATGTTTTGTTTCTCTTTATGCTTGTCTGTCTGTTTGTTCGGGCTAATCTTCGTAATGGCTACACGAACTTTCACAGGATATTCACTGGCAGATAGTTAATTTTATAAGGAGTAACTAAGGCTACTTTTATGTTTTAGAAAAATAATTAAGGATCCGAGCAAAACACTTATAACCCATTAAATCCAATCGTAATTAACTCCACGTGATAGAAGACGCCGGAAACAGCTAGTTTTGAAAGAAATAAAATGCAGTGGGCTTTGGTAGGTAGTAACGGTAATGGTAAGCTACTAGATTTATTTTGGGAGCACGGCAATGCCCCTGCCAAGTCGAGCAAAAAAGCGGCAAGGCCGTACCATCCTTTTCTCGAAACAGTTCAGGCCATTTTAGAAACCCTATAACTTCGTTGTGGATAAAACTAGAAGCCTGAATTTTCATTAGCCAAGTAGGCATTGTATACACTCGGTATATTTCAAATTTCATTAAATTTAAATCAGTAGTTTAAGAATTATAACTAGTCAAACTTTCGTAATTTTGTCACTCACTGACTGACAGATCATCAAAAGTCTAAGGCACTTCCAGCAGACATAGAAGCTTCAAATTTTGAATACAATTGTTGTTTAGTAAATAAATCAAGGAAAAATTAAAATATTTTGCAAGTTCACTCCAGTTTACGAGATACACCAACTGCATAAATAACATTGTAATCCCATATAAATATATAGGATTACAAAGTTACATTTGCAGTGAATGAATCAGTGTACCTATATATTATGTATAATATAATGGAATAATAGGTGTAGATAGGTATACGTAGATATAATAACTATCTACAAAAAGAGATGAGATGCCTTCAAAAACATCATCATTATCATTACAGCCCTTCACAAGTCCACTGCTGAATATAGGCCTCCCCCAAGGAATGCCACAAAGCACGGTCCTGAGCCACCTTCATCCATCGACTTCCTGAACATCTCACCAGGTCGTCACTCCATCTAGTGGGGGGACTCGCAACACTTCGCCTGCCGGTACGAGGCTGCCACTCGAGAACCTTTTTTCACCATCGGTTGTCGGTTCTTCGAGCTATATGGCCGGCCCATTGCCACTTCAGCTTACTAATCCGTTGGGCTATGTCGGTCACTCTGGTTCTACTGCGAATATCCTCATTTCTGAGTTTATCACGCAGAGACTCCGAGCATAGCCCTCTCCATAGCTCGCTGAGTGACCTTGAGCTTGCTCATCCGGCCAGCAGTGAAGGTCCACTTCTCAGTTCCATAAGTCATCACTGGCAACACGGACTGGTTATACAGTCTCGTTTTCAAGTTTTGAGGTATACCTGACGAGAAGATGTGTCGTAATTTCCCTAACGCCGCCCAACCGAGTTGAATTCGTCGATTGACCTCTCGGTCGAAGTTGGACTTACCTAGTCGGACTATTTGTCCCAGGTAAACATACTCGTCAAAAACTTCGAGCTTAGTGCTCCCAACAACTACCGGCATAGGTGTGACATAGACATTAAACATGATCTTTGTTTTGTCCATGTTCATCTTAAGACCTATCCGTTGGGAAACACTATTGAGGTCATTGAGCGTAGTGTTTAGATCCTCCAGCGATTCTGCCATAAGGACTATATCGTCGGCAAATGGAAGGTGAGTGATGTACTTCATTAGACGAGACCTCTCCAACTTAACGTTTAGGTTCAGTGTGCCTCTAACCATTCGGTGATCGCTGCTGGTTTTCACCCTCGCGATCACTGAGACATCACTGAAAAGTTATCGTCTGGTAGTCATAATGAAGTTAATCTCATTTTTTGTCGAACCGTCAGGACTCGACCAGATCCACTTCCTGTGGAGCCGCTTCTGGAATAAAGAGTTCATCATGAAGAGTCCCTCTTTCTCCATGAAGTCGGCCAGCTGCTGGCCCCTTGGGTTCCGTTGCCCTATTCCGAATTTCCCTACTTTCATCTCACCGTTCTCTCTTGTGCCTAGTTTTGCATTGAAGTCTCCCATTAACACCGTATATTGGGTTTTGGAGGAATGCATGGCTCTAGAGATATCCTCATACATTTCCTCCACCTCCTCATCGGGGTGTGCCGATGTTGGTGCGTAAACCTGTATGACCTTCAGCGAATACCGTTTGGTGATTCTGAATATAAGGTACACAATCCTCGTCGACACACTCTCAATCTTTACAACGTTGTTAACGAAGGACTTGTGGATGATAAATCCGACACCTTCTTGGGAGAGATGGTTGCCCTCCCGGTAATAGAACAAGTTGCCGGATTCGAGGATTACCGTTACCTCCCCCTCTGTTCGGACTTCGGATAATCCTATAATATGCCAGCGTAACTTGTCTATCTCTTCTTCCAGCTCCACAATCTTCTCGTCAGTCCTCAGGGTGCGTGCGTTGTATGTTGCCAGGTCGAGTCGTCTAAGGTGGCAACCGAATCTCCACCGGAGTTTCTTAGCACCCCCTGCCCCGCCGTTACCATAATCGCCACCGTAGCCAGGAATAGCGGGGCCGTCGGGGACTGGGGGCCGTCTCTTTGTTACATTAATTCATAGGGGTGTATTTGCCATAGTTGCCACGCTTGGCGAGCGGGTTGGCAACCGCAGTTTTTTTATTGTATTTTTGCTGTTATCAGGAAGATGCTGCTGCCCATCTCCTGCCTGTTTCCCTTTGTCGCCTTTTACGACCCCCACGGGAAGATATGGGGTAGTGGATATTCTTAACCGCTACTACACGGTAAATCAAAAACATAACTTGTAAAAAAAACCAAGTCTCGCAACTCAGTTCTTCTACCGTAAAAAGTTGTGAGATCCATGTAGTACCAAGTTGGTTTTATTTATTTAGTCCTTACTTTAGGGTCATTCTGTCTTAAGTTATTACGTAATTAGCCAACTTAACAACATCTCATAGTGACCATATCAATATTAAGAATCTTTTATGTTTTAACTAAATAAATTGTCTTGGCAATCGCACTAAACAATCTAATTTAATATAATATGTATTACTTGAGAGATACATTGTGTTTTCATGCGATGGCCAAGTCAATCTATTTATTTAAAATATAAAAGATTTTAGTATTGATGTCGTCACTATAAGATGTTGTTTAGTTAGCTAATTACGTAATAACTTAAGACAGAAAGACCCTTAAGTAGGGACTGAATAAATTAACCGACTTGGTATTACATGTATCTCACAACTTTTTACGGTAGAAGAACTGAGTTGCAAGACTTGGTTTTTTTTACAAGTTATGTTTTTGACAACATTATTTTAAAGCGAAACGGTTTGTTATCATATTGTGTACTCACAAGTGCTAGCTTGATTCTTGGGTGTGTGATGGCGCTAGTTGTCACGATAACATCGGATCTGTATTCAAAAAAATCTCTAAAAAGTAATATCGCTCTTTTAAGACTATAAACTTATAAATATTGTTGCTGAAACTATAAAGTATAAGTGAAAGTGTTATCCAGTGATAATTTTTACAAATAATTAAATAAAACTCTCAATAAAATTTCAATTACATTCAGTCATTAGTCTACGTTAATTACAGTTAATAAAACATTAAAACAGAAAAAGAAAATAGTGTCAGTGTAGTTATCATAAGAAAATCTGTAACTGTGATCTATAACAACGACTAAACCAGTGCTAAACATTAAAGTGTTGTGAAAGTCAGTGCAAAAATATTTTATCCATGAGTCACCGTAACGAATTTATTTGATTCAAATTTCATATGAACTGAACAACATCCTTAAATTCGACGTATCGCCTGATGTCTAATTAGCCACTAACGTTTCGTGCTTGTTTCGAATTTTGTAACTAATAATCGCGAGTTCGAATCCCATCACAATTTATTATTTTGTATTTTTGAAGAATTTTTTTTTACGGTATAGAACGACAAGCACAAAAAAAAAACGACATGAATTTTGAAAATATTACTGTAAGAAAAAATAAAACAATACTTAACTCGCCAAATTCTTCATTCGAGTCAACAAATTCCGATTATCTTTCAAAAAGTTTACCTCAATTGTCATCCAGCTTAAGTTATGAAGAGTTTGAAAGACTAAAGGAGGAAATTGAACAGTTGAGAATGCAATTAAATACCGCTAACAACGAAAGAGATAACTTGATCATGGAAAACAACACTTTGAAAAAACAAACAGCTGAACAACAAAATACTATTACAAATTTAAAAAAAATCTGTAGCGAAACACAAAGTAGTACAAAAAAAAATTCAACTATAAAAAAACAAAGATGTAAGGTAAAAAATCTAAATATTGTTCATAGAAAGAAACTGGATATGTCTTTCATTGATCTTGAGACAAAATCTTCTGAAGGAAACACAACTGAATTCGCTACACGCAATATGAGCAAGAACGGGTCTTCACAAGTCCATAAACTTAACTTTAAAAAGTGCGATCAATACAAAACAGATGGCGCTATATTAAATCTGCATGAAGAAAATAAAGTAATTAATAATCAGCAACCTTTTAAACCCATTGACAACAAAACAAAATCCCAATTAATTATATTTGGAGGACAACAATTTACAGGATTGGCCACACTACTTATACAATCTAGAAATAACAATCAGTACAAAGATTACCAGGTCTTTTCAACTACAAAACCCTATGCCACTACAGAGGAAATTCTTAAATCTATTTATAAATTGAACGATTGCGAAGATAATTATCTAATTATATGCATAGGAGAAAATGACACTAACCCTAACAAAATAATAATAGAATTAGTATCAATGCTAAAATATTTAAAAAAAACTAAAATATTAGTATTTAATGTTTTACAGAACAGGTACTTAAATGAAAGTATGTTAAATAACAATTTAAAAATTATATGTAACAACTTTAAAAATTGCTCATTTATAAATGTAGAATGTGACTATCCGTACAATAAATACTACTACTTATTAGATGTATGTAAAAAAATTAATTTTAAGATTGACTCAAATTATTATTAAAATAAAATTTTTATGTCCTAAAAATATGTTATTGTTAAGGAAAAAGGCTAAAATAGAATACACAACTATTCCTAAGAAGGGAACAATTCCTTTTTACTTTAAGTCTTGTAAAAATGTACATTCAGGGGATAATTGCCAGGAAGTAAACTCTACTACGGCGTTTTTGAACAAAATGGAAATAGTAAATACCGAGACTCATAAAAAGGGAACCATACCTTATTATTTTAAAAAGTCAATACCGTGTTTAAATAGACAACCTGACCCACAGTTGCCTTTACAAGCGAAAACATGTTTTCGTCCCTAACTCTAAATTCAATTTTAGAATATTTCACCAGAACATCGCCGGCGCTGTAAATAAAACTGAGGAACTATCATTTGCAATCCAAGAGTTGTCACAAAAAGGTCCAAAGATAGATATGGTGTGTTTGACAGAAACTTTCATTAAAAAAGGTACAGAAATGCTTTTGAAAATACCTGGTTACAAACTAGTTGCATCGTATTCACGGGACACTAAACGAGGAGGGGTATGTATAATGATAAATAATAATTTGATATACAAAAACGTGACTAATATTAATGACTTAGCATGTAAATTTTATTTTGAATGTTGTGGCGTAGAAGTAAATAAGATTATAATCATTTGTTTATATAGAACTCCTAATAGCAATCCACAAATATTTCTTGAAAAGCTAAAACAGTTACAAGCAAGACTTACTAGAAAACATAAAAAAATTATTCTTTGCGGTGACTGGAACTTGGACATCTTAAAGCCAAACAAGAGTTGCGAAGAGTTACAAAGTATGTTTAAAAACTATAACATTGAGTTGCACATTCAGACACCAACAAGACAATTGTCATGTCTCGATCAATTTGCAAGCAACATCAAGCAAGTTAAAGCGGAAATACATCACCTTGCCTTGTCTGATCACGAAACGGGACAAACACTTTCGCTCAAAACTACAAAATCGTACGAAATATGCTCTTGGTATGAGGATGTCAGAGATTATAGTAAAGAAAACATGGACAAGTTCTGTAGTTGCGTATCATCTCTTACTTTCTCAAATTTATACGAAAAAAATAACTTGCAAGAGGCGTTTATCGAATTTTATGATTTATTTAAATTATTTTTTGATCTTTGCTTCCCAATAAATACAATAAAAAGGGCAACTAAAAAAGGGAACCATAAATGGTTGACGAAGGGCATTAGAAAATCCTGTATAAGAAAAAGATATCTCTATCTTAGTCAACAACATAATAAAACAAACAGGAAAACAATCAATAAAACATATAAAGCATACAATTCCATACTTAAAAAGTGCATATATAAATCGAGACAATTACAAAGTAAGAATTATATTGAAAATAATAAAAATAAATGTAAAGCCACATGGACGGTTATTAATGAAAATATTGACGACCAAAACATGAAAAAGCAAATTGACAAAATAATTAAAAATAATCGGATATATGACGACCCAAAAAAAATTTGTGACATATTTAATGAATTTTATATACAATTGACAAATGAAAATAATTTTAAATATAATGTTGACGAAATAAACATGACTATAAATACTAATAATGAATATACAATATTCCTTAAACCTACTGATGCAATGGATATATTTCGGATAATTAACAGTCTTAAGAACACAAACGCAGTAGGGTTTGATAACATCACAACCACTGCAATAAAATTATCTGCACCATACATATGTCAACCGCTATGTTATTTGATTAATATGTCTTTTGAAGAAGGTACTTTTCCAAATATATTGAAAAACTCTATTGTAAGGCCACTTTTTAAGAAAGGCAACGCATCTGATATGAATAACTATAGGCCAGTGACGCTTATACCCATCTTGTCAAAAATCTTCGAAAAGACTATGTTGAAAAGACTTCAAGAATTTACGACAAGTCATCGTATTCTTAAAGATGAGCAATTTGGGTTTAAACAAAATAGTACAACTTCATTAGCATGTTTTAACTTGATTAAAATAGTCACCCAGGCTATAAATGATGGCTTACCAGTTGCGGCAGTCTTCCTGGACATGAGCAAGGCGTTTGATTTCGTGGACCACAAACTACTCTTATTCAAATTAGAAAAATATGGAATAAGAGGTAAAGCTAACGACTGGTTGAGAACTTACTTATGTGACAGACAACAATGCGTGGAAATATCTAAAATCCATAAAGACAAAAAAGTTTTATATAGAAGTGACTATCAGTCAATTAATTTTGGCGTGCCACAAGGCAGTATATTGGGACCATTTTTATTCCTCATTTATATTAACGATCTCCCTAATATCACTCGCCACAACACAATCTTGTTTGCTGATGACACAACCGTTATCGTGAAATGTGAAAATGCAGATACATATGAACTAGAGGTAAATATGGCTATTAAAAACATAATAGACTGGCTTTATTGTAATAATTTACAAATTAATATTGATAAAACTAAAATGATCCAATTTCAAACATCTAAAAGACAACCATTGAATATTAATGTTAAATATAAGGATACAATCATCGAACAAGTAGTAAGTACAAAATTTCTGGGTATAATGTTGGATCAAAATTGCAACTGGAAAACTCATGTCGATTACATTTGTGACAAACTCGACAGATTTGTCTATGCAATAAAAAGATTACGAGTCACGGTATCAACTGAAGCTGCTCTATGTGCATATCACGGTTATGTTTCGTCCGTACTCTCATATGGTATTTTATTGTGGGGCAACTCGGTGGATATAAAAAAAGTGTTTAGAGTACAAAAGAAATGTGTGCGTGCAATCTATGGAGCCTGGTGTACGGATAGCTGTAAGCCTTTGTTTAAAAAGTACAATATCTTGACATTACCATGCTTGTACATTAAAGAAGTATGCCTATTTGTAAAACAACATCCGGAACACTTTGAAAAGCATATAGATGTAAGTAAACGAAATGTAGCTCCTAGAAATAAACATAAGCTCTATTTACCTCAATGCAGACTAGAATTGCATAAAAGGAATTCTTATGTTAATGCTATAAAGGTATATAACAAATTGCCCAACTCATTTAAAGAATTACCTTTAACCATGTTTAAAAAAAAGTTGACACAATGGTTAAAGGAAAAATGTTTTTACGACTTCAAGGAATTTATATCTTATTGCGAATTATAAATCTGACATCAGTAATATTGATACATATATAGGTAACTAACTAGTACGTTTATTACATGATCTAACATTTTAAAAATTTTCATTTAAATTGACATTATAATTATGACTGCAATTAATTAATTTGTTTTTAATAATTATAAATGTATACCTTACTAAATAATCTGACATTTTATGATTTATCGTTTGAATTGACATGATAATTTTGACTTCAGATAATCAATTTGTTTTTAATAATTTCTATTTTCTGTTTAAATAATTTTTTGCATGTATACCTATAAAATGTTTGCACACCATATGCAGTGGTAGAATGTAAATGGGCCATTAGATATAATTTAAGATCAAACTTTATTGTACACCTACATTCTGGCAAATAAAATTAATTTGAATTTGAATTTGAATTCGTCGTACGAACAGAATCAACACTAACGACCAAATGCTTGCTGCGAAGTAAACGCGTGTATCGACTATGTGCCCTTTGACGAGTCGCAAAATAAATCAGGTTATTGAACAGGCTATGTACAGATACTGATTGAAATGTTATTACTTTGCAAAGCATATATTGTTTATGAAGGTAATCTTATAAACAAGCAAGTTTAATACTGTTTAAAAATACTTGACTGCGTAAATATATTACTAATTATCAATTAAGCAAATATAAAAGAACTGTATAGCAGCTTTATTATAAGTTTTGACTATTGAAGCGAGAGTGGTCGCTTACCAACTTTAAATCGTTATAGATCCTTAATGTCATTCAAAATGAAAAATGACTACAGAAACCTAAATAGGATTTTCAAAGACTTAATCAATGATACCCCACCTGACATAGTTCGTCGAAGTTTTTTTCTTTTAAGCAATATGGCGTCTGGTTGTCGCCATACTGAATTTTGATTACTGTCATGTCTTTTATGTCACACAATATTAAGACAAATCGATAGACTTAAGAATCATCAAAATTGACCCACGCGTTTGGTCTCTAGAACGCCACAAAGGAAGAAACATACATACATAAAATTAAGTGTTCTTTTATTATGTAATCAAAAACTCAAAAAAACTCACCCTTATGTGAAAAAAACAACCAAAAATCATTTTTTTAGAGAATATCAGTGACAAACGAGCACACAGTACACCTTATGGTAAGTGGATACTGCGGCCCATAAAATCTACATTTATCCTCCATTGCAATTTAACACACACACATACGACACACAGCAGCATTGGATGCTATTTTACGGTGGTATTTTGTAAGAGTGTAGTTTTTTCGAGCCGATCCATTCGTGGTTCAACTATAATATAGCTGCAACGTGGTTTTACCACGCATAAACATATGATATTTTGGTAATCATTCAAAGACCTATAGAGTTCATTCAATCTTTGTTTATAACATGGAATTGCTATAATTCTAAGCATTATTTAAAAACTTTAACGACTTTGATATAATTTTGGCCGATCAATCTTTGTCTTTTTTATAGTCATAAAATCTGGCAGTCTTAGTTCTTTCACACAGTATTTCTTCCTCTGGTACTATTATATCATTATGGTTATATAAAGCTGTGCTTCGTTTAATGTTTTATTTTAGGGAAGGATTCAAAAACATACTGAGCTGAAGAGCAAAACCAGTAATATAATCAATCGTGTCAGATTGTTATCCCATCAAACTATGAAAGTTTCAGGGAGCAGAGAGGGAATAGAGAGAGTGCTTCCGCACTCACTTGTTCACTATAATCGTTTTCTGCCCTTTCTAGTCTCCATTGAGACTGGCCGCCGTGCCGTTTCACGCTGGTATTCTTTGCAAGCTTGGTCCTACTCCAATTAGGCATACCTATTCCTGTATAACCTTGTCATATCGTGTCATACATACAACGAGCATTAGCCTGACTAACCACAGTCTAAATGTCTATGAACCACAACATCCCCTTATAATCAGGTGGACTGTGTGCTCGTTTCTTACCCTTATTCTGTAAAGTAAAAAAGTAAAGATGCAGCCTATTTACGTCCTACTGCTGGGCACAGGCCTCCTCTCATTTTTAAGATGGTTTTAGGGCAAGGAAATGTCCGCCGCGCTGCCCCAATGCGTGTTGGCGAACTTCACATGTCTTGGAAATATTTTTTTCTTATTTCTCAGACATGCAGGTTTCTTCACGATGTTTTCCTTCACCGCCGAGCACGTGGTAAATGAGCACTTAAAATTGCAATTATCAATTTCATTGATGCCGGCGGGAATCGCACCCGGGTTGCTCGAGTACTGTGAAGCTTACAGCGAGCTACCATGGCTCCCTTATTCTGTAAATTAAATTAAATTAAATTCATAATAAATTTCTTTACATTATCTTTAATTTAATATTCACTTCTTCAATATTTTGGTTCATAAATAGGAAAATCTAATCGAAATAGGAAAAAAAACATTATTTTTGCTTGCAACGACGCGTGACATATAGCGGAGAATAGCTCAAGATATCCAAAATATCCATATTTCAAGATATCAATATCTCTGAGAGATGACTACATGTTTGTGTCATTTGCTGTAGAGACTATTGGTCCATGGGCCCCACGTGCGGTGGATTTCCTAAAGGAACTCCATCCGCAGCTGGTCATTGCTGCTGGTGATAAGAGGGCTGGTTTTTTTCTCGCTCAAAGGCTAAGTATAGCCATTCAGCGGGGAATCGCAGCCAGCGTTCTTGGCACGATACCGTGGGGAGTAGGACTGTATGATAATTAAGTTACTAGTCTTAGTTTTTTTTTTATTATAGGTTTCTAAAATAAATTACGTAAATAGTTTGTACTAAAGATTATTTCACTGTAATTATGTTTAATAAAGATATCCAAAAAAACATCCAATTTGAACTGGTTTCTAGTTTTCTGGTTGAGTTTGTATTCGAAAAGGTTAAAATTTTCGGGAGTGTGAATTACTTTGAGTTCTAATCAAATTCGATTGATTCATAAGCGCAAGTCGCGACTAGGTCTGGAAGCGGCATTGATTTTGGAATATTTCTTTCAAAACTCTCAACGAATAAATAGAATACAATAAAACAATGTCAATATACTTTATTAGAATAACAAATGCTTTACTCTTTGTGTGACATCCAAAGGAAATATTATCCAATAAATTATTAAATGCTTTTATAAGGGACGAGATTATTTACGATAATTCAATTCACTCGGACGTCCCAGAAAAACGTATGTTCCAACAATAACCCGTTCAAATGAAAACAGCATAAATCGAGAAAGCAATAAGGACACTTTAATCCTGGCTGTTCTCTATAGGTAATCAAGAAAAACATATTCAGATACAAATCACCCGCTCTTTGTTAACGTTAGTGATGGGCTGCTTAAAGGCGATCAAGGCACTAAAGTGTCGATAGTGTAAGATCTTCTGAGCACATTAATTATAAGTAGTTTTTAAGTAGTAGAGCCACGCTGTAGATGTAGACTTTACGAACAGATAGAGAGCAATGCCAGGAGGGATCTAGGCTATGTTTTACCCAAATATTTTATACGTGGTATAGGCATGCCGTAGCATATTGTGACTGTGGACCGAATGGGTTGGCTCGACTGGGGAAGGACTACACTTACAGGATACCAGCGTAAATAGCAGCTCAATGCTGCTGTGTTTTGTTTGTTGAGTATAGAGAACCAGAGATACTTTTACTGAAAACAAGGCATCCGATTTCAAGCAAGCTAATTAATGTTTGCTTCAATAATAAACATTAAACAAAATCGTAACGCCCTAAACGGAATGAATGATACTGGGATCATATAAACATCATTTTGTATTCAAAGACTGTCCCCCTTTATAAAGGCAGCAAATACGTCTGAAATCTGAATGACTACATATAATAAATTGACGGCAATTTGCCGATTCACGCCGTCAGCTACAGCCTACCTGGTAGGGAAGGGTACTAAAATATTTAGTATCGGTAAATTATTTTATCGTTTATTTAATCCATTACATTTAATACATGGCTTTAAATTTACTTATATAATGACAATATGGCTTCTAATATTTTATAAATGCTTTTACAAAAATTTACTTCGCAAATATCCGCGTTATAAAATAAAATGATGTGTCTTACCTAGTATGAAGAAGCACCTCCCGCCCTCCCTCAATTGCGTGCACTATCCCCGTCACCACTAATCCCAGCACCGCTACTTCCAACACCACTACACTAGGCAAGACACACCACTGACGATAATACGACACGTGTTTCGCCTCTACACGAGGCATCCTCAGGTGATATAGACTCTACGGTGGCTAACCGCTAAGTGAGCGGCGAGCCAAAACAAGTGCCTTTTATACAAACCGATGATGCAACCGCTCTCTACCTAACGAGCGAGCGATTGCGTCATGCGATAAAACATGCGACCAATCACCGCTGGACTTACGCAGCCGTTTGTAAAATTAAAAACAAACCGCCGCGCAACGCCCACATTATTAGAGAGCAGGCTTGAAGATATTTAAGAGCGGTGAGTTAGTAACATTTGTTTGTTCATTCAGCAATGCAACGGTATTATTATTACTTTTTAATATCTCTAACTGTTCCAGCACACACAGCCGCAGCCCTTTATTACACGTATGTAAGACTTTAAAGGAGTGGTCGTTGGCTAGGTTGTGTCCAGTGTCCAAAAGATGTTTGGCAAAATGGGATTTATCGGGATTGCAATTCCTGTACGCGGCTAAATGCTCTTTATAACGTGTCTCGAAATTGCGACCAGTCTGACCCACGTAAACGGCGTGGCATTCGTCACAAACAAGTTTGTAAACACCTGACTTTTGACGAATATCTAACTTATCTTTACTCGTCAAAAGTCAGGTGTTTACAAACTTGTTTGTGACGAATGCCACGCCGTTTACGTGGGTCAGACTGGTCGCAATTTCGAGACACGTTATAAAGAGCATTTAGCCGCGTACAGGAATTGCAATCCCGATAAATCCCATTTTGCCAAACATCTTTTGGACACTGGACACAACCTAGCCAACGACCACTCCTTTAAAGTCTTACATACGTGTAATAAAGGGCTGCGGCTGTGTGTGCTGGAACAGTTAGAGATATTAAAAAGTAATAATAATACCGTTGCATTGCTGAATGAACAAACAAATGTTACTAACTCACCGCTCTTAAATATCTTCAAGCCTGCTCTCTAATAATGTGGGCGTTGCGCGGCGGTTTGTTTTTAATTTTACAAACGGCTGCGTAAGTCCAGCGGTGATTGGTCGCATGTTTTATCGCATGACGCAATCGCTCGCTCGTTAGGTAGAGAGCGGTTGCATCATCGGTTTGTATAAAAGGCACTTGTTTTGGCTCGCCGCTCACTTAGCGGTTAGCCACCGTAGAGTCTATATCACCTGAGGATGCCTCGTGTAGAGGCGAAACACGTGTCGTATTATCGTCAGTGGTGTGTCTTGCCTAGTGTAGTGGTGTTGGAAGTAGCGGTGCTGGGATTAGTGGTGACGGGGATAGTGCACGCAATTGAGGGAGGGCGGGAGGTGCTTCTTCATACTAGGTAAGACACATCATTTTATTTTATAACGCGGATATTTGCGAAGTAAATTTTTGTAAAAGCATTTATATAATGGATTTCCGCAAAGTAACGCCTGATTCTATTAATTATATTCTAATATTTTGTTATGACGGTTGTTTTTTATTAAAGAAAAGGTAACATACAAGCACACAGTCCACCTGAAGGTAAGTACTGTGATCCAAATACACACATATATTCTCGTTAAGAATCAAAATGCAGACGCGTTGCCACCCCTGAGTGGAAAGTACATTGGTATTTATAATAAAAAACTATTTTTAATTTTTTTGTCTGTCTGTCTGTCTGTTTGTACTGGCTAATCTATCCGAAATGGCTGTACCGATTTTGACGGGACTTTCTCTTACGCGAAAAAAACTTGAAATTTAGGAAATATAAGCGTAATAAATTCCACGTGGACGCAGTCGTGGGGAACAGCTAGTAGGATATTTTTTATAACTGTGTAGTGGCAGTGTAAGAATATCCACTATCACATATCATCTCGCGTGTATCGTAAGAGGCAACAGAGGGAAACTGAAATAGGAGATAGGCAGCTGTTCAGTTCCTAATAACAACTCGAAATTATAAAAAAACTGCAGTTGCCAATCCGCCTGCCAAACGTGGCAACTACGGCAAAATCCTTCCTATAAGGAAATTTATGAGAGAGCTCTATGTTCAGTGCTGGACTATTATAGGCCGTAATGATCCTATAATAGGCTGTAATATATTTTTAAAATACTTACATATTGGGCAGCGCGGCAGACTCTTTCATACCCTAAACATCTTTTTAGAAATTAGTGGAGGCTTTTATTTGGTATGCTTTTAAAATATAGAACTATATATCTTTAATTCAGAGGAATACGAAAGCAAAAGAATTGCTTACCGAACGCAATACTAGTATTAAAAAAAACAGTACGCGTCAGCGTTGTGTCAGCGAAAAATACAATTTAATCTCTATAATGTTGGTCAGATGTTTTAGAGGCGACGATACGATTTTTCTGTCATATCTTGTTATCCTTTTGGTTTCGTAAATATAAAACACAAAAGTAATATTTATTATATATTAGAATCGACGATACGATAAACTTAGCAGTGTTCTCAGGTCAGTATTCTAAAGTTCGCTTAGGGCTAGGTTGCATAAAAATTCCCTCGGTCCTGGTAAAGAGTCTGAGCGACACTATAATAATTATTTTAAGGTCCCATTCCTATTAACATAATACTTTTACATATTTAAGAACAGCCACATATTTGTTTTATTTAATAGTCCTTACTTTTATGTTTTTTACATAAGGTACTTCATTCAAGTCCCAACTCTGTTATTATAATGCTTTTGCATCTTAGAGACCTTCCATAAAATCGCTTTTGTTTCATAGTCCTTACTATCATATGTCCATAGTAGTATAGTCCCACTATTACATTACAAAACAACACTTCGGGAGGCAGTCGCATTATGTCTAACTGTAGGTATCCGTGTCCATCAGATCACGAATAATGTATGGAAAAATGGGCCTGAATTTGACGCTCTAGAACCGTTACTTCTTGAATAGTATATGTTCGGAAAAAATACACGCGAATAGATTTTAAAACTACTTTATAAGAAATTAGAACGGATCAAGTATTTGTATGGACTACGAATAATTGTTCCAGGTCTAGATGTTTTTCTTTGTGCAATTCATGTTTTTAAACTTCCTTAAGGTACAGGAAAAAGTCCTAGTGTAACGATTTTTTTTAATTTGACTTAGAAAATCCTCGCTTTAAGGGAAAAGTGTAGAAGGAAGTGACCTCCAAGTTCATAGCTGACTTTGTCCTCATCTATTAATTTATTCTATATTTTAATAACATAATGTAAGGGTATAACGGGCAAACTGTATATAATTATGGGCAAACTATATATTGTAGCATTTTCTCCCAGTCACCTCTTAGCGAATTGAAAACATATTAGGTAGGTTCTAACAATTACAAAGGCACAGTTAAATAATATATAAGTTAATGTATACGATTATATATAATGTAAATTATTCAAATCATTGATAATTTTACACGCGGTAAGATAGGATAGGATAGGATTATCCGAAGTCCGAAGAGAGGGGGAGGACAAGGTAATCCTCGAATCCGGCAACTTGCTTTATTACCGGGAGGGCGACCATCTGTCCCAAGGAGGTGTCGGATTTATTGTTCACAAGTCTCTCGTTAACAACGTTGTAAAGATTGAGAGTGTGTCGACGAGGGTTGCGTACCTTATACTCAGAATCACCAAACGGTATTCGCTGCAGGTCATACAGGTTTACGCACCAACCTCGGCACACCCCGATGGGGAGGTGGAGGAAATGTATGAGGATATCTCTAGAGCCATGCATTCCTCCAAAACCCACTATACGGTGTTAATGGGAGACTTTAATGTAAAACTAGGCACAAGCGAGAACGGTGAGCTGAAAGTAGGGAAATTTCGAATAGGGCTACGGAAACCAAGAGGCCAGCAGATGGCCGACTTCATGGAAATAGAGGGACTCTTTATGATGAACTCTTTCTTCCAGAAGCGGCCCCACAGGAAGTGGACCTGGTCGAGCCCCGACGGTTCGACAAAAAATGAGATTGACTTCATTATGACGACCAGACGACAACTGTTCAGTGATGTCTCAGTGATCGCGAGGGTGAAAACCGGCAGCGATCACCGAATGGTTAGAGGCACACTGAACCTAAACGGTAAGTTGAAGAGGTCTCGTCTAATGAAGTCAACGCTCCGTCCCCCTCGTGCTCTAATCCAAAGTCCCGAAACCTTTCAGCTCGAGTTACAAAACTGTCTTCAGTGCCTAGAAGACTGCAATGAAGTGGACGATTTGAATGACAAGCTCGTGGAAACTGTCCATGCGGTCGGAGCTAAGTTCTGCAAGACCAGCCGCAGAAGAACACAAAAACTCTCCGATCACACTCTTAAACTTATGGCTGTTAGACGGGAGATGAAGCTACATTCTTTAACAGATTTGACAGCATACAGGCAACTGAACAGACAGATCTCCAAATGCATGCGGCGGGACTTACGCAACTTCAATACAGCTCGTATTGAAGAAGCGATCGAGTTGAACCAAGGCTCCAAAGCCTGAGACGTCAGTCTGAGCGAGACTAGAATGGCTCTCCAGCATCTTAAAAACGGCAAGGCCCCAGGCGAGGATGGAATTACAGCGGAGCTTCTGAAAGCGGGTGCAAAACCAGTACTTGAAGTCCTTCAGAAGCTCTTTAATTCCGTCCTCCATGGTGACATTACACCGGAGGCGTTGAGCAGAAGTGCGGTGGTCTTGTTATTTAAGAAAGGCGACAACGCTCTTTTGAAGAATTACAGACCGATTTCCCTTCTGAGCCGCGTCTACGTGCTGTTTTCGAGAGTCATTACGAATCATTTCGCGCGCAGACTTGACGACTTCCAGCCTCCCGAACAAGCCGGTTTACGAAAAGGCTTTAGCACCATAGACCACATACATACCCTTCGGCAAATTGTACAGAAGTCCGAGGAGTACAATTTGCCACTATGTCTGGCGTATGTGGACTATGAGAAAGCCTTTGATTCCGTCGAAATTTGGGCGGTGCTGCAGTCCCTTCAGCGATGCCAAGTTGACTGTCGGTATATCGAAGTGTTGAAGTGCTTGTACAGTAGGGCTACGATGGCTATCCGAGTACAGAACCAGAGTACGAAACCTATCCATTTGCAGAGAGGTGTAAGACAGGGTGACGTCATATCCCCTAAACTCTTTACCGCTGCATTGGAAGATGTTTTCAAGCTTCTGGACTGCAAAAGATACGGTATCAACATCAATGGCGAGTACATCACTCACCTTCGATTTGACGACGATATAGTCTTTATGGCAAAATCGCTGGAGGACCTAAGCATTATGCTCAATGACGTCAATAGTGTTTCCCAACGGATAGGTCTTAAGATGAACATAGACAAAACAAAGATCATATTTAATGGACATGTCACACCTATGCCGATAGTTGTTGGGAACATTAAGCTCGAAGTTGTTGACGAGTATGTTTACCTGGGACAAATAGTCCGACTAGGTAAGTCCAACTTCGACCGAGAGGTCAATCGACGGATTCAACTCGGTTGGGCAGCGTTCGGGAAATTACGGCACATCTTCTCATCAGGTATACCTCAAAGCTTGAAAACGAGACTGTACACCCAGTGCGTGTTGCCAGTGATGACATACGGAACGGAGACGTGGTCTTTCACTGCTGGCCGGATGAGGAAGCTCAAGGTCGCTCAGCGAGCTATGGAGAGGGCTATGCTCGGAGTTTCTCTGCGTGATAAACTTAGAAATGAGAATATCTGCAGTAGAACCAGAGTGACCGACATAGCCCAACGGATTAGTAAGCTGAAGTGGCAATGGGCCGGCCATATAGCTCGAAGAACCGATAACCGATGGAGAAGAAAGGTTCTAGAGTGGCAGCCTCGTATCGACAGGCGAAGTGTAGGGCGTCCCGCCACTAGATGGAGTGACGACCTGGTAAGATATGCAGGAAGTCGATGGATGCAGGTGGTTCAGGACCGTGCTTTGTGGCATTCTTTGGGGGATGGCCATGTTCAGCAGTAGACTTGTGAAAGGCTGTAATGATGATGATGAAGATTCTACGCCACAACTTTGGTAAGATGTAGCAGGATTGGAACAATGCATCCCCATTTTGATTTTTAATCCGTGGCAGATATGGATGTCTATTGACCATAGCATCCACTTTTCACAAGGTGGACTGTGTGCACTCGTTTATTACTCATATTATATAACTAAGATATTTCAAAAAATCAAATCCAACTGAAAATAATTTTGATCATAAGTCATCACTATCATCGTAAGAAGGTCCCCATCAGTCGGCAGTTGGATTAAATATTTGTAAATTACATAGAGTCCAACTTGCACGAGATAAATTTACGAAATAGTTCGTTACTTTGTCGTATCGTTGCATGTAAATGTATTCTAATATGTTATTCACGTCTTTCCTGCCATGATTCCATGATATATGCCTCTGTGCCGCTTCATTCATATTGGATTGCCTATTTTATTCTATCCAACCAAAAGAATAGTTAAATTTTGTTAATGCAGTGTGCCTGTTATCCTCCCAAAAATGTAACATTCAAAATAATTGTAACTGGAAAACAATTTAAATTCATTTAATAAAGGAGATTTTTACGTCGTAGAGCCATGCTCCAGCTATATTATTCTAATATAACAAATGGGTAGGCTCTACCGGAGAATGACCACGCTCCCACAGAATACCAGCGTAAAATGTTCTCAATGGTGCTGTGTTTTATGTGGTAATGTAGATAATCGGAGACTCTATTTAGTCGCAAGAGGTATTCTTTATTAGGTCTTAGGCATGGCAACGCAACTATACGAGGAGTACACTGAACCCATCTTCCATAACTCCTTGGCTGCGCATAGGAGGTAGAAGAAAAGATGTGTTAGACTTCATTAAGCCCACTCTACTCGATTATGAACGTACGCGACAGGTGGATTTCTAATCGCAGTACCAGACGTCTCGAACATTTGATGTTGCTGCCGCTCGCCGGTCTGATTACTTTATACCTGGCCTAAACGACATGGTTATACCGCCATCTAACAGAAGCCGTAAGATTCTTTTGACAATTCCCATAGTCATCTCTTACGAAAGAAAGGTGATGATATTTTACTCTACCGCTACTATACGGAAATTATGTCAAGAATATTTTTAACGATATCACATGAGATAGATAGATACTGATAAGTAATGACGAACAAGTGCTTCTGAATCAGTTGAAACACTGCATATTAAACTATTTGCTTTTATTTATATTTTAAGCGGTTTGTTCTTCGTTCATACTCGTAATGCGTACAGCAAAGGAGTAAAATAATTTGCCGGCATCTGTCTTTCTATTAGGTTACAATCAGAGTGACTTTAAGGCAAAAGTGAATGGGTTTTTGTTAATCCAAGTCAGTGCGCTTTACCTTCTTAGGCTGAATCACCACTTACCATCAGTTGGGATAGTAGTCAAACACTGGCTTATAATTATAATAAAAGAGATAAGAGGAATCCTCCAATATGTCCGTTGATACAAGAACTGGTTTTAAAATCTCAAAGATTCTAAAAGTTAAACATATTTAACCAACTTCAAAAAAATGGGATATTTTCAACTTAACTTTATGCTTATTTTCTAATTGTATGTTACGCGTTATCTTGGTCAATTGTGAACCGATTTGGATAATTCAATTTTTTCAATTGTATATTATATTCTCATTGTATTTCCGAAACTTATTTGCAAAAATAAAAACTAGTTTGTTAACGCAATCAAAGTTATTAGTGCTACCTTTGATTTAAATACTAACCTTATTTTTGGATTTACTATAAAGTAGCATATTACTATGTAAAGTAGCGTATATGATAACATAAAGAAATAAAATTTTCAAGATAGTAGAGCTACTGCAGCAGTAACACGAATAATTTGCATAAAAAATCCAAGTATTGTCACCTTATACAAGTATAAAAATAAAAGTAAGTTAATAAGTGTTTGTATGATTTTCTAGACCATTGCGTTCGAATATTCCATTACTTACGCTCTGACGAACTATTCTATTAGGCTTACCTTCGCTAAGATTGACATCAAGTTAACCGAATATTTTAATCAAATTTCGATTTGCAAGTTTCCGCAATAATAGCAATTATTATATACGTAGTAATGGCACAGAGTAGTTACCGAGTAGTGGCGGTTAAGTATATCCACTACCCCATATCTTCCCGTGGGTGCCGTAAAAGGCGACAAAGGGAAACAGGCAGGAAATGGGCAGCAGCATCTTCCTGATAACAGCAAAAATACAATAAAAAAACTGCGGTTGCCAACCCGCTCGCCAAGCGTGGCAACTATGGCAAATACTCCCCAAATGGATAAAGTTATTAAGAGACGGCCCCCAGTCCCCGACGGCCCCGCTATTCCTGGCTACGGTGGCGACCATGGTAACAGCGGGGCAGGGGGTGCTAAAAATCTCCAGTGGAGGTTCGGTTGCTACCTACGACGACTCGACCTGGCAACATACAACGCATGCACCCTGAGGACTGACGATAAGATTGTGGAGCTGGAAGAAGAGATAGACAAGTTACGCTGGCATATTATAGGATTATCCGAAGTCCGAAGAGAGGGGGAGGAAACGGTAATCCTCGAATCCGGCAACTTGCTCTATTACCGGGAGGGCGACCATCTGTCCCAAGGAGGTGTCGGATTTTTCGTCCACAAGTCTCTCGTTAACAACGTTGTAAAGATTGAGAGTGTGTCGACGAGGATTGCGTACCTTATACTCAGAATCACCGAACGGTATTCGCTGAAGGTCATACAGGTTTACGCACCAACCTCGGCACACCCCGATTAGGAGGTGGAGGAAATGTATGAGGGTATCTCTATCGCATCGCATTCCTTCAAAACCCAATATACGGTGTTAATGGGAGACGTCAATGCAAATCTAGGCACAAGAGAGAATGGTGAGCTGAAAGTAGGGAAATTTGGAATAGGGCAACGGAACCCAAGGGGCCAGCAGCTGGTCGACTTCATGGAGAAAGAGGGACTCTTTATGATTAACTCTTTCTTCCAGAAGCAACCCCACAGGAAGTGGACCTGGTCGAACCCCGATGGTTCGACAAAAAATGAGATTGACTTCATTATGACGACCAGACGACAACTGTTCAGTGATGTCTCAGTTATCGCGAGGGTGAAAACCGGCAGCGATCGACGAATGGTTAGAGGCACACTGAACCTAAATGGTAAGTTGGAGAGGTCTCGTCTAATGAAGTCAACGCTCCGTCCCTTTCGTGCTTTAATCCAAAGTCCCGAAACTTTTCAACACGAGTTACAAAACCGTTTTCAGTGCCTAGAAGACTGCAATGAAGTGGACGATATTTTTTTTTACTTTTTTTTTTAAGCTCGTGGAAACTGTCCATGCGGTCGGAGCTAAGTTCTGAAAGACCCGCTGCAGAAAAATACAAAACTCTCCGATCACACTCTTAATCTCCTAGCTGTAAGACGAGAGATGAAGCTACATTCTTCAACAGATTCGACAGCATACAGGCAACTGAACAGACAGATCTCCAAATGCATGCGGCGGGGCTTACGCAACTTCAATACAGCTCGTATTGAAGAAGCGATCGAGCGGAACCAAGGCTCCAAAGTCTTTGCCAGAGATCTGTCTGCCAGAAAGAGCCAACTGTCAACTACGCACGCTCTGTAGCCTAAACATTTGAAGTCCGTATTTTTATTCCATACAGTGGTAATAATGTCCAAATTTAACGTGGAAGTGGCTTTTAATGAGTTGTCTAAGAAGATAGCAGAGTTAACAAAAATAATTACTGCGCAATCCGGGCTAATTGAGATGCAAAATAACAAAATAGATGATCAAAAACAGCTGATCGAAAAAAATATTATTGTAATTAGTGAGCAGAAGCAGGTAGTTGAAAAATTGTCAGCTAAAATCGACGAACGGTTGGGCAGCGCTGAGAAAAGTTGAGATGCAGTTATCACTACCATGCCAATAACTCAAAGTGTGAAAGAGCTAGCAACATGTACGGAAAGCCCAGCGTTATCGGATCGTGAACGTCTAGCCACGGAACGTTGTCGGGCTAAGGGTACGACTACATTGCAGAAGCATCTACTGACTATTTTAAAACAAAGACAGATATCAATCAAACTTTAAATGAAGATTCAACCGATTGTAAAACCATCGTTAATAAAAAGAAAGTAAGAAAAACTCAGTCTAAATTATTTCAAAAAGGAGGAAACACGCTCATTTCGTTGTTTCAAGCGGTTGATAAAAAGAAATTTTTGCACGTTTGGTCACTTCACCCAGACACTTCTGAAGAAGCTATAGTTCAACATGTGCAGAGCATCTGTGGTTCAAAGGATATAAAAGTTAAAAAAATTATCCCTAAAACTAAAAGAGATTACGCGTCTTTTATGATAGGAGTTCCCGAATCGCAATTTGAGAAAGTTAATTGTACTGATTGCTGGCCAATGAACACTCAGTACAATGAATGGGTGTGGTTTCGAAACACCCAAAAAACAACAGCAAGTCGGGAATAACAAAACTAAACCCATTCTGCTATATTGTCAGAATGTACGGTGACTGAGAACAAAAACAGCAGATTTTTATACCAGTCTTTTGAATTCTTCGTGCGATCTGTTTGCTATTACAGAGACAGGTCTCAGTATATTATATACATATAATATACTAGTTCTAGTTCTAGTTCAATATATAACGGTGAACTTTTTTTGCCAAACTACACAATACTGCGATGTGATCGAGCAGATGGACGCAAACAAGTAGGCGTCCTATTAGCTGCATCTTCCAGACTGGATTTGAAACGCGTTTCCGTAGCTAATTTGGACGCGACCTCATTTGAGATTGTTTGTGCAACGGTGGACCGTAGCGAAAATTTTTTATTCTTTTGTTGTGTCGTTTAAATACCGCCAAAATGTGATGTTAAAGAATATATGTATTTATCTCATTTGATAGAAATGGAGTGTACTATATATGACAAAGTGTTAGTGATCGGAGACTTTAAAATGCCTTCTTCGACATTAGAAATACAAAACTATTTTGGGTATGTTACAGCATATTGTGGATTTCGTCAGGTAAATGAAGTGCTTAATATAAACAATCGCATTCTAGATTTGGTATTAGCAACTTTGCCAGTAAGTGACGTGGAGGTATCACTATCTAGTGAGTCTTTAGTTAATATTGACGAGCAGCGCTCTCTCACTCTGACCATAAAAATCACGGCAGTGGACGCGAGGAGTGGGTGATCCTCTGTCAGTATGACTAATGATAAACAGAATGATAATAATATATTAATTGAAAGCTCTAGTTGGAATTTTAGGAAATGTGACTTCTTCGAATTATATAATTTATTAAATTCAATTGACTGGAGTTCGTTATATCTGTTAGAGGATGCTAAATCCTCCTTGTCCTTGAAGTTAGTAAATGTGTGCCTTGGAAGAAACGTAAATTAACTAATTATAATGCGAAGTATACTTACCCAGATTGGTATACAACTGATTTAATATTAGATATAAGGCTCAAATGGAAATATCATAAATTATTTAAAATAACGGGATCTCGAACGGATTATGAATCACGGTATCGTGTAGTAATTGAAAATAAAATAAGATGTGCTTACGAGGCATATCAGTGTAGGCTACAAAATTATATAAAAGAGAATCCAAAAGCTTTTTGGAATTTCGTTAGGAGTAAACAGTCAAAACTTAATAGAACTCAAATTACTAAAGATGGGCAAGTGATTAGGGATGCGGATTGTGCAGAGTGTTTTGCTTCATATTTTCAATCAATATATAGTAAGGAGCGGCCCACGCTAGATCCGAGAGAAGCCGAGCGAGTAGCGGCGCAAGCGTTAAGCTAAGCGTAGAGCTCAACACGCGTTCATATCGGGCGGATAAACGCGCGGGATGTTCGAGACGCGCTCACACATCTTAAGCCCAAAACGTCCGTGGGTCCAGATGAGATACCACCGTTCATTTTAAAAGACTGCTGTGCGGTGTTTGAATTGCCTCTCTTACATATTTTTAACCTGTGTCTAAAAGAAGGCTACTACCCGGACATATGGAAAGTGACTCGAGTGATTCCTGTGTTAAAAGGAGGATCAGGTTCCAAGGTGGATGAATATCGACTGGTAGCCGTATTGTCTGCAGTCGCTAAGGTATTGGAGTCAATTATTTATAAATATGTTTATAATCAAGTGTACCCGCAGCTTACCGAAGCTCAGCATGGTTTTCGGTCAAGTCGAAGTACGGAGAGTAATTTAATGTTTTTTATGAATTATGTGGTGCCTGTAGTAGATGCTGGGAGCCAGGTTGAAACCGTATATTTTGATTTAAAAAAAGCCTTTGATACCGTTGATAACGATATTTTGTTGGTAAAGTTTGCCGAGTTAGGTTTTACACCTAGCTAAGTTTTTTGGCAAACTATCTTAGTGGGCGTAGAAAATACGTGGATTTTGGAGGTTTTGAATCGCAACCGTACTGTATTTATTCTGGAGTGAGTCAAGAGAGCAATCTCGGTCCTCTATCATTTATGTTAATGGTTAATGATTTTCCTACGGTCGTTGAGTAGGCACAGTGTTTAGTATTTGCCGATGATCTTAAAATTTATTTGAAAGTAAACAATGCAGAAAACAAACAGTCAGAACTGTCAAAGTTTGCAAAGAGACATTGACAGAGTGGCACGGTGGGGTATAGAAAACAAATTAAGCTTAAATGTGAATAAATGTGTATGAGTTATGGTCGTGCAAAAGCCCCTCATAATTATGCTTACTAAATGAACGGACTCGTAATCTCTCGAGCTACACATATTATCGACTTATGCGTCGAAATGATCCCGGAACTTATTTTCCTAATCACATTTTAAATATTTGTAAAAAAGCTTTTAGGAATCTCGGCTTTATCTTAAGGCAGTGCAGGGATTTTCGTAATGTACTTACTATTAGAATTTTATATAATGCTCTCGTAAGAAGTCGACTTAAAACAAATGCCATTATTTGGAATCCACATGAAAGCAAATATAATGTCATGATCGAAAAACTACAAAATAAATTTACACGTTTTTTATATTTCAAGCAGTACGGAATCTATCCTAGATTTCCACTCATGTATCCGAGTCTATTTGTACTGGGCATGGTCGGTTACAGCTGCCTAAGTGTGAGGAGAGACATCGCGCTAATTAAATATGTGTGGAACGTATAACGTGGATGGATACATCACCCAGATGTGCTCGCTGCGCTAAGGCTACGTGTACCTGATAATTACGTGTGTTCTCGTCGCCGCGTCCCTTCACTCCTCGTGCCCACTGCTAGGACGAAGTTGCTTCAGAATGCACCATTGACACGTGCCCTACACTACGTTAATATCATCTCACAGGATATTGACATATTTACATGTAGTCAGACGAAGTTCACAATTGCAGCATATAAATGCGTTGAAACTTGTAATTTTTTTTTTAATTAGTTTTTTATTTTATAATCATGTTAATATTTATTTTAAAGTCATTATTTATAAGGCAGTAGTTTTCTTATATTTAGTTTAGTTATAGCATCGCATTGGTTAATATAACTGTAATGATGTTATAATTATGTAATAAATAAATAAATAAATAAACGGATTAGTAAGCTGAAGTTGCAATGAGCCGGCCATATAGCTCGAAGAACTGACAACCGATGGGGAAGAAAGGTTCTCGAGTGGTAGCCTCGTACCGGCAGGCGAAGTGTTGGGCGCCCCCCACTAGATAGAGTGACGACCTGGTAAGATATGCAGGAAGTCGATGGATGCAGGTGGCTCAGGACCGTGCCTTGTGGCATTCCTTGGGGAAGGCCTATGTTCAGCAGTGGACTTGTGAAGGGCTGTAATGATGATGAATGCCACAGAGAATATTATGGGTCATATATGAGCGTCTATGAACTATAACACAAATGGCATCGTCCAGAGACACGCCTAGCAGAATACCAACGAAAAACGGGTAAATATGAAACACCGCCAGAATACCAAAGGCTGCGGTAATGAAGCTATAACATCATGCTGGGACGGATGTATTTTTGTTGCTGCAACCTAATGTTTTTTTTTTGTTTAAAATTTAAAAGGTAAAGTTAAAGCCTTTATACGGCCTTCTGAGAAGAGTCCTACGCGAGTCCTGTCCTGTAAGTCCAAGGAAGAGTCCGCCGCGCTGCCTCAATACCTTTTAGCAGATTTCGCTTGTCTTTTAAAGTATAATACATATGACACTGCTGAACATAGGCTGTTCCAAAATATGCCAGCTGCCATGAATAATTAGAATATTCGTTCATACTTATAGTGAGGACTTGTGGTTAGATGAGTGCATAACTAAACCCTGGCGCTGATGGACCTCCTTCACATAACTAGTTTATTCAATGTGGATTTAGAATTTTAATGGATTTTCCATCACTAAAGCCTCGTCGATCTACCAAAAGAATGCCCCTGGGGGGTTACTTTTTAACAAAATGCATTAAAATACTTCTTTTATTATTATTTCATTCCAGTTCAGATCCGAGTCCATCTATTCCATCCATCACAGCCAACAAAACATAGCTGCTAAATATAGAACATAAACCACTACCATTGTATCTATAGCCTCATAATTGGGTATAACGTGTTTTGTATAGCTTCATATAGGAATTTACCATAGTTTGCACACTTGGTAGGGGTTTGACCACGGCAGGTTTTTGTAATTTTGAGTTGTTATAAGGAAATTGCTTTTGCCCATCTCCTGGTCCCTATTTAAAGTCTTTCGACACCCTCGGGGCGGTATGGTGCAATGGATATTCTTACACCGTCACTACTTGGTAAAGATTAGATCTAAAACCGTTGGATTACAAATTGTACCCAGTACTGGAGCCAAGCCTTCCTAAATATATTTTTTTATTTTGATCTACGGAAATAATTTTAACTTAATTAAACTATTATTTTTATTTAATTAAAAGTTTTAACTAAAAGTAAAAACCGACTTGAAATTGCTAAAATAGAAGTTATTTATTTGCTACACCTAGGGGTGGATTTTTTTTCCAAATTTATATGGGACCACACTTGAAGTAAAACCTACTTCATAAAAAAAAGAATCATCAAAATTGGTTTACAATCTGCGACGATATCGCGCACACACAAAAAAACATACATTCGAATTGAGATTCTGCTCCTTCTTGAAGTCGGTTAAAAAACAACGTTACCTTCTAACTAGGATTTTCTCCTGTGGGGCCAGTTGACATACATACGTTTCACCAGTAAAAACATCCAAGCCTGAAACAATTATTTGTGGGCCGGATTGCTCCGTGCGGAATTTGAACCCGCGGCCCTTAGCGCAACTCATTGCTAAGTCACTGTGCCACGGAGCCGTCAATAAAAAAAAGTTGAGATTAGTTTCACTCTTTTCTTTAATTTATCTTTAAGAAAGTTAAACCTAAAGCGTTTTAACAAAAAGTGCAATATCATTAGAAAGATTTCTTAACTCCGTTTTAATAATGTACTTATTAACGGCTCTGTGTCCGTTGGAGTGCAACGGCGGCGAAACAAACGTTTTCTCTCAGAACGATCGCGTAGTTTGTTCCTTACACCTTGATTCGTTTTAGTTTCCTTCGAGTTTCAGACCAGCCTATTATTTTTGAATTTAACTTAAATAACAAGTGTTAAATTTGTAGTAGTATTCTGGTATCATAATATACCGACCAAGTGCGAGTTGGACTCGAGCATGTAGGGGTCCATACCATCACAAGGGTTTCTAGTGGGGGAGCCCCCTTTAATTTTTATTTTTTTTTAAGTTTTATTATTTGTTATATATAGCGGTAACAGTAATACATATTCTGTGAATATTTCAACTGTCTATCTATTACGGATCATGAGATACAGCTCGCTAATAGACAGACGGACGGATGGACAGACGGACGGATTGACGGGCGGGTAGCGAAGGCTTAGTAATAAATAGGGTCCCGTTGATTACCCTTTGGGTACGGAGCCCTAAAAATTATGTTTGTGCCCGTATATTCGTGATTTTGTTAGAATAGTGACCTAATGCAGAATTTAGGGTGACTGTTGGCTCGGTCTAGCTCATCACATCTTATCATCCATTAACAATAACTGGTTATCGACAGTATATGTCTCCATGGCGCAGTAGCTTAGCAATGGGTTGCAGCGCGTTAGGGCTGCGAGCTCGAATCCCACACGGACCAAATACTTGTACGGCCTGCAAATACTTGTGCAAATAATTAAATTGCACCCACGATACAAAAGGAAATCCTAGTGTGGAGGTAACATATTTTTTAAAAATATTTATTTATTTTTACATTAAACATAATACTAATCACTTTTGAAAGCCTAAATACACTTGTATTTTATGCTTACTTGGAAAGTTTAATGGCATCAATCGTAACAATGTTAATAAAGTACTGCAATGTTTTTTTTTTAAATAAAGAATTCTTTTCCAAGCAACTACCGAGCGATAAGTCGTTCCGACGCACTCGCTATTTTTCCATTAGTTCGGTCGGCTCGAACCAATCTCCTTTTAAATTTGATTCTCGCGTTCGTATTTCTAGAGTAAGAAAGGCGAACTTTGGATAGAACTAATTTCTAGTTCAGCACGTATAAGTAACTTATTTATAAATAGTCGGTAGTATGACGGCTCGGTAGAGCAGTAATTTATAATGAAATAGAATAGAATAATATTTAAAAAATACTCATTGAAATTAATTTGATCTTTACCACTAGGTCGGAAAAATCTACGTACTGTGAAGAACCAGCAAGAAACGCAGTGTATACACCGATCTAGACAAATAATTCAAATTGAAGTGTCTGCCTGTAATATTTAAATAACTGGCTTTTATTAAGCTCGAGGGCTATTTGCACGCTAAAATGCATAAAACACAATTTACAACATTTTGTCCGTTAGCAAGGGCTACTACTTGGAACGGCTACATCAATTGTAATAAAACTTTACAAACAAATAGAGAACAATGTCAGGAGAGCAAGGCTACATTTTACCGGAACATTTTACTCGTATATGTAGTATAGGCATGCCAAGTAGGACCACGCTCTCACAGAATACCAAAGTAAAATAACAACTTGATGCTGCTGAGTTTCAGTTTAGAGTATGGTGGTAAGCTTATGTTGCATAACGTTGAGTGTGGTGTACCAGATATCCTTTTTACTGGATACGAAGCATTTTTAGTCCTCAGGGTTGTCAGTGCATCTGTATTTTGATTCTGAATCTGGGATAAATGTAGATGTCTGTGAGCCACAGTATTCACTTACTATTAGATGGATTGTGTGCTTGTTTATTATATCCCTTATTTGTCGGTCCTACTTGAGAAACGAGAAAGAACCGGAACCAGCGCCTCAGCGATCAAAAAACCAGTAAGTCAGAGAGTAGCCGACATTGTAACTGCAAAGTATAAAACTGACGCAATGAAACTATTCGAGAATATAATGCACAAGAAATAGAGAACTTTACGCTTAAGTATTTGCGTTTTGTCTTCTAGACTTGAGTGAATTTCGTATATTTCCATTCTATGTAAAGCAGGTTCTCGAAATTCAGAGCTTGCGTGTATTTCAAGGGAATAATGTCTGTAAACTTCACCGAGTCTTTCCCAGCCGTAATGGAAACTTGAATTTTGGAATTTGTAACGCTAACTGTAAGTTTAATTTGAAAATTATATAATTCTTCAAATATATTTTATTTTTTTGGACACAAGTATAGGTAGGTATACATTTAATAATTTCTAGCTTTTCTCTTGTAAAACTAAAGTGACACGTGACACAGTTTTATGTGGTAGAGCCATGCTGCAGCTTTATTAATAGTATAATTGTAGCACGAATGGGTCGGCTCAACCGGGAAAGGACTATGCTCTCATAGAAAACCAGCGTAAAATAGCAGTTTAATGCTGCTGTGTTTTGTATGGTGAATGTAGAGAACCGGAGACCTATTTTACTGGAAAAGGGACATTCTATCTTAGTTCCCACGGCTGACAACGGATCTGCATTTTAATTCGCAAGCGAAGATAGATGTAGATGTCTATGGGCCACAGCAACCACTTACCATCAGGTGGACTGTGTGCTCGTTTGTCACCCTTATTCTATAAAAAAAACACTCGATCTTATAGTCCACGTTATGGTAAGTGGCTGCTGCAGTCCATGAAAACCTGCAGCCAACTTCAAACAAACAAAGCTACAGCTGCGTTGACACCTCTAAAGATGGATAGGATGGAACGCCTCACAGCCTGTAATCTTACTGACTCCCTTTAACCTTCAGAGTGGAACACAACAATGTAAGCACTGTTATATGCACTAAGTTATATGTGATAAATTAACTAAATAAGTATTTCTTTATCTATATTTACTCGATTACTACTACTACACATAGAATCTAATTTTTTTCGATTTTATTTACTTTAGTTTTAAAGTTTGCACTCCCGACGTTTCACATCCGAAGCTGTGTGACTATGGAGTCACCAGGGTACCGAGCTACTTAACGAGATACGAGTATCCTGATGTGATAGTTAACCCTGGCAATCAGCAACTAATCATCTCCGTGGCGCAGTTGTTTAGCATCGAGTTGTTGTGCCAAGAAACGCAGGTTTCAATACTGTACGGAGCAAGTATTTTTATGGTCTACAAATAATTGTTCCATGTCTTGATGTTTGTTCGTGTGCAATTTATGTATGTATACCGCCCCCACGACACAGAAGAAAATTCTAGTGTGGAGGTAACGTTACATAAAGAAAAAAATCCAGTCTCCAGCTTTTAGCTTTTATTGGTACGACGATATGTGGAACGACTATATAGTATCTTGAAGTCTTGAAAACGTAAGTTGGGATATGGATACCGTTTACGTTACCGTTACAGTCTATTAAAGTCCACTGCGTTCAGCAGGATATGTAGAACATTGATTGCCTCATAGGGAGGATATGTGCCATAGTTGAAACGCTTGGCAAGCGGGTAGGCAACCGCAGGTTTATTTTTTATTTTTTGGAAGACGCTGTTACCCATCTCCCGATTTGTTTACCTCTGTCGCTTCTTAAGACACCCACGGGATTATATGGGGTAGTGGATATTCCTATACCACCAGTACACGGTAAAAGATATGGATATAATTTTATTAATTACAAAACCCTAAGCAGGTAAACAGAACCGTGGTAGTTCAGAGGTTTTGTAGTCCACCTGATGATGGCATGCGTAGTAATATCTAATTTTTTACCGACTTCAAAAAGCAAGAGGTATTCAATTCGAATGTATGTTTTTTATGTGTTACCTCATAACTTTTTTCTAAATTAACCGATTTTGATGATTCCTTTTTCATTTCAAAGCTGATGATCCCATATGGTCCCATATAAATATGATCAAGGTCTGACCTTTAGTTGTTGAGTTGTCCTTAATAGTTTTTATTGAATTCGGTTGTACAACATGTTTAATTTTACCTCTGGTTATCAGAAAACATAGCAGGCGCGCGTATAACAACCCAAAAAGGTTTCGTTGTAATCGGATGAATAGTACAGGAATACATAGAAGACGAACAAACAAACAAATATTCGTTTTTATTGTCTAAAACATTCGCATGCGCGCGTACAACTTACTAAAGTATTAATATTGGAATCAAAAGACGAACAAATACATTAATCCTTTTCATTGGAAACGAGCTATTCCATCTTAGTCCTCAGGGTTGACCACGCATATTGATGCTTCATTGAGGATGGATATGGGCCATGGCATTTACGTAGTTTCAGGTGGACTGTGTGCTCCTTTGTCACCTTTTTTCTATATAAAAAGATTGGCAGAGCCGTGGTAGCTCTGGGGTTTTTTTTTTTATAAAACAATGGTGGCAAGTGAACACATTCCACCTAATGGCATGCTTAGTAATGTTTTTTTCTGTCAATAACAACTGTTGGCATGAAGAAGCATTTGACAATACGCTTCGTCGTAATCGGATGTAAAATACAGGATAGCAGAGAAGACGAATAAACAAACAAAACATATTTTTTATCAAAAATCTTCACGTGCGCGTACCCAACAACTCACTATACGATCAGAAGATGAGCAACTAATACAATAGATTACTAAATTCTACGTTGAGTAAATCATGTTGGAAATACAGTATAATATACAGTATATAGTACATCCTAATTATTTGGATGTACTAATTGGGGTCATTGTAGAAGCGTGCTCGTCGCGACCCCTGCCAGTCCTTTTCAGGGCTGCAATTCTACTTAGCTGCGCACCCATGCCAACGAGGGTTAGGGCGTCCCCCCAAGGCGACGCACACCAACTCGTCCCCGTTGGTGTGGAATGCAGCGCGCAAAGCGGCGATGGGGACCGCCACCCATCACGCACAGCCCGACACGGCGGAAGGTGGAGGACAGAGTGCAGAGTTGGCACGTGGAATGTTAGAGGAGGCATGAGAGATAAGACGAATGAGTTGATTGAAATAATGAATGAAAGAGAATTAGATGTCGTGTGTATGTCGGAGACCAAACGGAAGGGCAGTGGTACTGAAGAGCTCCCTGGCGGCGCGTTAGCTCTATGGTCCGGAGTCCCGGAGAGCGAGAGCGCCTGCCAGGGAGTGGGGGTGCTGCTGTCTTCTCGGTTGGTCGATGTTATGACTGAATATAAGGTTGTGAACTCAAGACTTCTCTGGGTTCGCTTCAAATTGGGACTGACGAAGTTATTCCTTTTGGCTGTTTATGCGCCGGTAGCTTCGTCGTCCAGGGCTGAGCTGGAGGAGTTTTGGGAGAATGTAAGAGAAGTTCTAGACTTGGCTAGGGGAAACGAAAGAATTGTTGTATGTGGTGATTTGAATGGATGGGTTGGTACCGCTCGACCAGGGTACGAGTCGGTACTTGGAAAGTTTAGCGATATAAGGGTTAATGATGCTGGCAAGCTTATACTGACGGTGTGCAAGGAAAAGGGTCTTCTTGTGACAAACACTATGTTTAATCACAAGAAAATAGAATAGAATAGAATAGAATAGAATGATTTTTATTCAATATGGATTATTACATAATACTTATTGAAAGTCATTATTTTATTTACCACTGGTTCGGAAAATACCTCTGTCCTGGGAAGAACCAGCAAGAAACCCAGCGGGACTTTTTTTTTAAACATAATTTCACTTAACAATAATTTTGTTTATACAATTTTAAATGAATTTTCATAGAACCAGCATGGTGGCGATCACCTTATTCCCAGGGGTTATTTTCATTCATGTATTTCTTGATATTATAATAACCCTTTTTGTACAGTTTTTCTTTAGTAAAACTTTTAAACTTGTTTATTGACAAACTTTGAACATGTTCTGGGATTCTGTTGTAAAAGCGTATACATTGCCCCAAAAATGAATTACTAATTCTGTGGAGTCTTGTAAGTGGCATTACAAGCTTATGTTTGTTCCTAGTGTTTAAGGTATGAACATCCTTATTCTTATTAAAGCTATTTATGTTTTTATGTACATACATTACATTTTCATAAATATATTGCGATGCCAAAGTTAATATGTTTATTTCTTTAAATTTTTCTCTAAGGGACTCTTTACAATTTAGATTATAAATCGCCCGTACGGCTCTCTTTTGCAAAACAAATATAGCTTCAATATCAGTCGCATTACCCCATAGCAAAATTCCATAAGACATTAGGCTATGAAAATAACTAAAATACACTAACAGTGGTAGAGCCACGCGGCACCTTTTGCTGTCGCATGGATGGGCCGGCTCGAACCGGGGTGGTACAACGACCTCACAGAAAACCAGCGTGAAGTAGAGGTTTACCTCTGCGTTTCGCTTGGTGAGTGCAGGTGGCCGGAGGCCCTTTTTACTGGAAATGAGGCATTCCATCTTAGTCCTCACGGGTGACAACGCATCTGCATTTTGATTCGCAAACGAGGATAGATGTAGATGTCTATGGACCGCAGCAACCACTTACCATCAGGTGGACTGTGTGCTCGTTTGTCACCCTTATCCTATAAAAAAAAAAAAACTAACCTAGCTGTCTCAACATCTGTGAGACTTCTAATCTTTCTTACAGCATATGCTGCAGAACTAAGTCTGCTTGCTAATTTAGATATATGGGGGCCCCATTGAAGTTTCGCGTCAATAGTAATACCGAGAAAAACAGTGGTATCCACAAGACTCAACTCCTCCCCATTTAAGAGCACATTGGTTTTCGAATGTTTTACATTAGGTATTGTAAATTTAATACATTTTGTCTTATTGCCGTTTAAGAGCAAATTGTTGGCGTTAAACCAATGTACTAGTTTCGATAGAGCATTATTTACATCGTCATATTTAATTGACTGCCGTTTCAGTTTGAAAATTAAAGAAGTATCGTCAGCAAATAATACTATATCGTGATTGTCCCCTACAAGATAAGGTAAGTCATTAATATAGATTAAGAACAGGAATGGGCCAAGAATCGAGCCCTAAAGGAACGCCCATTGATACTACTGATCCGGAGGAACATTTACCATTAATGACGACTTTTTGAGTTCTGTTACTTAAATATGAAGTAATAAGTTTAAGCGCCAAATTTTTTACACCGTAATGTTGTAGTTTCCTGATTAATGTATCATGATGAACACAATCGAAAGCCTTGGAAAGGTCACAGAAAATACCTAAGGCATCTTGTGAATTCTCCCAGGCATTAAAAATATATTTCATAAGCTCAACACCGGCGTCAGATGTCGAGCGACCACTTGTAAAACCAAATTGATTTTTACGAAGTAATTTATTTGTATTAAAAAAAATTAACAATTGATCCAAAATTATTTTTTAAAAAATTTTACTGAGAGTTGGTAGTACAGAAATAGGTCTATAATTAGCGGGGTCCAATGTACTACCAGATTTAAATAAAGGTATTACTTTACTATACTTCATTAAATCAGGAAACACACCAGAATCGATACAAGTATTAAAAATAATAGCAAGATGAGGTGCAATTAAATCTATTATGGACGCAATCACTGTAACGGAAATCCCCCACAAATCTGCGGTTTTCTTTACATCAATGGTTTTGAAGTATTTTACAATATTATGCGGTAATACTTTTTCAAATCTAAATTCTTTTAAACAGGTATTAACATTCTGTTTAAGTAATGATTCGGCGACAGTTGGAGAAGCATTCAATGACTCTGTTGTCAAGATAGGAACATCAGTGAAATATTTCTCAAACACCGCTGCAACTTCTTGATTTGATTTAGTCAATTCATTATTAATTTTTAATTGATAGTTTGAATTACGAGGTTTCTCTTTACCGTATGTATACATAATCCGATCCAGGATCGATTTGTTCCTGGTGGATGACCGACTGCGAAAACAGGTGATGGATACGCGAGTGTTCAGGGGTGCTGACCTAGGAACGGATCACTATCTAGTGATTACTAGATTTAGGGGTCTGTTCGCGGGTTGGCGCTACCGGACGGCAGTAACAGAACCACAGTCGGTCTGTCGCATCCGAAGCTGGAAGCTTCAGGAAGCGGATACTAGGGACAAATATCATGCGAGGGTAGCCGAAAAGCTTGACACCATCGATGGCAGAAAAGAATGTGTAGAAAGAACATGGCAGAACCTTAGGGATGGAATGGTAAGTGCAGCGGAAGAAGTGTGTGGAACAATAAAAAGAGACAGTAGTAAAAGAAGAGATGCATGGTGGAATTATGAAGCGAAAGAAGCTGTAAAGAAGAAGAAGAAAGCATGGTTAGACTACTTGGCCTCTGGTAATGATAAAGATATGAGAGAGAAGATGAAAGAAAGATATAAGGTGCAGAAAGTTCACACGAAAGCATTGATTGAGGAAGTGCGTGAAAGTTGTAGAATGGAAGCGGACGAAAGGTTGTCGCACAAATTTAAGGAGAACTCCAAACTCTTCTGGAAAGAGGTTGGAAGGACCCGAAGTGGTGCGACGGCCTTAAGAATGAACAAAGTGCTTTCGAGAACTAATGACGTCCTCTTAGAAAAATCGGACGTCATGCAGCGATGGAGCGAATTTTATAGAGAAATATATGCATGTGATGATCTTAGTGAGGGATCCGGGGATGACGTCGTGACTGGTACGCCAGACCCGGACCTCGATGACACTGAGGTCATCAGTATGAAAGAGATTGAACGTGCGATTCGAAGTTTGAAATGTGGTAAGGCTGCGGGACTAGACAGAGTTACTGCTGAAATGGTCAAGTATGGTGGGCCTCGCGTCTGGGACAGCTTTCGTCTGCTGTGCAATTTGTGCTGGCGGACGGGGGATGTCCCGGATGATTGACGATCCGCAGTCATTGTGACTTTATATAAAGGTAAAGGTTCACATTTTGATTGCAGGTGCTATCGGGCGATCAGCTTGACCAGTTTAGCAAGTAAAGTTTACTCGAAGGTTTTGACACGTAGGATGCAAGAGAAATCGGAAATATTTCTATGGGAGGCACAATGCGGATTTGGAACTGGAAGAGGATGCACGGATCAAATGTTTTCTCTTCGCATGATCACGGAGAAGCTTCTGGCTGCTAACCAGAAGATTTTCTGTGCTTTTGTGGATCTTGAGAAAGCATTTGATAAGGTTGTAAGGAAGAAAATGTGGGAACTGTTGCCGGGGTATGGTGTGGATGGTCGATTGCTAAGGGCTGTGCAGTCTCTTTACTGTGACTGTAAAGCCTGTGTGCGGGTAGGGCATGACCTGTCACCCATGTTTAGCGTCCAAACGGGCGTAAAACAGGGTTGTGTCATGTCTTCCTGGCTGTTCATACTGTATCTCGACAGCTGTTTACAAAAGCTGAAAGATAGCTGTTTGGGTGTGAAATTGGGTGACATTAAAGTAAATTGTCTGCTGTATGCTGATGATGCAGTGCTTATTGCACCATCAGAGGCAGAACTGCAGGCATTAGTCACGTGTATGAAAGAGGAATGTGAAATTAAAGGTCTCCGTTTGAATGCTAATAAAACTAAGGTTCTGGTATTTGAAAGGGACGAAGAAAGAACGAAATGTGAAATATGGGTAAATCAGGAATGTCTAGAACAGGTAAATGAAATTGTATACTTGGGGAGTGCTTTTAACCGGGATGGAAGATGTGATTTAGATGTGGACAGGCGTGTCGCTGCCGGGAACAAAGTCAATGGTGCCCTGAC
Organism: Parnassius mnemosyne; assembly: GCA_963668995.1. NCBI lineage: Eukaryota > Metazoa > Arthropoda > Insecta > Lepidoptera > Papilionidae > Parnassius > Parnassius mnemosyne. The sequence goes on from CAVLGL010000091.1 coordinate 26,099,566, forward strand.
TGCGTTAGTCAAAAGGCAAGGCGTAGCGAAGAGTGCACGCCTTGCAATACATAACGCAGTGTTGGTACCGACTTTGTTATATGGCAGCGAAACCTAGGTATGCCAGAAGAAGCATAAAAGCAAGTTGAATGCAATGGAGATGCGATCTCTTCGTAAAATGTGCGGCGTTACCATGGCCGACCGAAAGCGAAACGAAGAGATTCGCAATATGGCAGGTTTGAAAGATGACCTTATCACAAAAATTGATAAGAGCGTACTTCGGTGGTTTGGGCACGTTGAGCGAATGAGTGAAGACCGAATGGAGAAGAAAATATATAGCGCGAAAGTTAATATTAAAAGGTGTCGAGGTAAACCGAGACTAACTTTCGAAGACCATGTGAGCAAATTACTCAAAGAGGGTAGGGTCAAGAGTACTCGGATACCTAGACGTGCATGCATGAAGAAGATAATGAATCTGAAAGAAGCGAAAGAGGTTTGTAAGGATCGTGACACTTGGCGATCTGTTCTCTCTGGCTACCCCGTCAGGGATTGTGCGTGAAGATAAAACTAATTATTAGAAATGTGTAGCTTCAATAGTGTCTAATATAAAATAACTATTTAATCTTTCTGCGTTAAATTAGATTACTAATTAGATAAAACCACCATCATTAACACCATCATCATCGTTATCATTACATAAATAAATTAAATAAATATATTATATATATATATATATATATATATATATATATATATATATATATATATATATATATATATATATATATATGTATATATATATGTATATATATATATATATATATATATATATATATTTTAAATCTAATACAATATTAAAGACTATAATAATAAAAAAAAAACAAAACCTAGAAACTTAATTATCATATAGTCCTACCCCCCGCGGTGTCGTGCCAAGAACGCTGGCTGCGTTTCCCCGCTGAATGGCTATAATTAGCCTTTGAGCGAGAAAAGAATCAGCCCTCTTATCACCAGTAGCAAGGACCAGCCGTGGATGGAGTTCCTTTAGGAACTTCACCGCACATGGACCCCACGGACCGATAGTCTCCACAGCAAATGGCACAAATATGTAGTCATCTCTCAGAGACTCATACCTGCGCCACCTACTCAGTTCAGCTGCTTCTGATGTCGCCCCGGCTCTTAACGAGGTACCTCTGAGATGAGTGGCCACCAGAGTGTCTACGCAAGTAGCATCCCACACTAGGACTTTACCTCTCTCCCAATGGACCAATGTCATAACTTCGGGTCTCCTGCCATCGTCTCTAAATATTCCACAAGGCTCTAAAACCTAGGGAACATTTATAGAGACAAGAGCCCTTCGGATGACATCGTTCAAAGAACTGTGTCGTGAAAACCTACCAGCGCTTTTTTTACATGGAAGTCCGTGGAGCCCAACCTTGTCGACGCTGCTACTACAGGGGCACTCGGATTCCTACGGCAATGCGCAAGCTTTCCCCATCAAGTAATGTGCCGCGATTACTTGATGGTAAAGCGTGTAACCAGTAACTAGATTCCTTAGTCGAATCAGCTAGAAGGCGTGCCTTATCTTGGTCACCAAGGAAATTATGAAACAAATCCTTCTGTACGTCCCGTACTAACGGAATATCCCACTGTTTTGTTGGTTAACTTCCAGTGGATAATTTTCACCAGGGCAGAGCGTTTGCCATGTCTGCCCTGCCTCCGTAACAAAGCATAGGTCAACTTTATTATTTAAAATTATGTTACATAAGTCACTGACACTATGCACGGAAGCAAGGAAAGCAGGCAATGCAATGCTAGAAAGATTTCTCACACCAATACCACCAAATTTTATAGGTAAAGTAGCTTGAGTTCAGGCTGTTGTATTTAAAGTTAAATTTAGAATTTTTTCTATAGCTATTTTAAGATTATTATCAATATCTTGTAAAATATCCGAACATTTCCAGACTGGACTCGAGCGGAGTAAGTATGTAAATCTAGGTACAAGAAGACAATATTTTAAAATAGTAAGAGTTATGTGGGGGTTTAATTTATACCATTTATCAACGTGGTTTAAAAAATGATCAAATTTTGTTTTTAAAACTGGTTTAATACTATTGAAAAACAACGGGGTACCTAGCAGGTATAATGATTCCGTACTGACAGTTTTTATTCCTGGACAAATATGATTGAAATTTTGAATTAAAATGTCTCTATGAGAAGTAGATAAATTATTAGATAAAATTAATTATTGCTATTTAATAAATAATCTCCTCACAAATTCACTGCTGAACATAGTCCTTCCCTAAGAAATGCCACAAAGAACAGTCCCGAGCCACCTGCATCCCTCGACTACCTGCTTGTATTACCAGGTCGACACTCCATCTAGTGGGGACCGCCCTACACTTCGCTTACTTCCTCTAAAAACTTTCTTCCCTATAGGTTGTTGATGCTTCGAGTTATATGGCCGGCTCATTGCCCCTTAAGGTTTCTGTTGGGCTAAGTTTGTAACTTTGTTAATACTGTGGTTATCTTCATTACAAATTCAATTTCAATTAATTCAACTAGATAAATTAATTCCGTTAAGCGCTTCAAAAAGCTACTGTGCTAGAATATAGATGAAAAGCTCATTTTGTATTGAACAAACTGGACATTAATCGCCTTAATGAACTATATAGATGTATTGGTTGCATCGCTGTAAAGGCTTCCTTCCATAAATTGTTAGATAGAGAACAGTCTCATATAAAAATTACTTACATTTTACAAAGCAACACATATGAATATAGTACATTTTACATACGCTGTGTACTAGCTGTGTAAGAATATTCACTACCCTATATCACCCCGTGGGAGTACTAAGGTGCGACATAGGGAAACAAACCAGAAGATGGGCAGCAGCGTCTTCCTGATAGCAACTAAAAAAGACTGCGGTTGACAACCCGCCTGCTAAGCGTGACATTTATGGCAAATTTCCCCCTTAGGGGAAATCTATGGGGGTGGTCCACATGTCAAAGATTCGCTGAAATCCAGCCCACTATCCTACCAAGGTGACGTCCAGCCGTAGGTGCTTCTGAAGTCATACACTATGTCTTAGCACCGACTTCTGTTCTTTGTTCGTTTTAGTTGTTAGAAGTCGGCTTTTACTTTCTGCAAACCTCCATATATTCACAAGCACATTTTAATGAGAAGCCGTCCCAAATAATCCCTCTTACTTGTAACTAAAACAATCCTCGACACCTTTTATTATTCGGTCATATATCAAGTGCGAAGTTATTAATGCCCATGCGTTTCCGAAGAACGTTTTGTTAAATCAAATTCTTATTAGAGATCGTCTAATCGCATCGCATTTTTCGTATATTTGACAGATTTTTTCACATTTACCGTATTAGGTATTGTTACGGCCCACAGCTGCCCCGGCAACAGTCGACTGGGCTAGGGCCCATAGTAGCCTCCTCGACGAGCAGCCAAGGGTTCGAAACCAATGGCCAATGGACGATTATTTTAAAACGGCTGACAAGCAACAAAACTTACCGATTTCCGGGTTGACCACAGGGTACCAGTCAGGTGGTAATGTAGGTGTATGTAAGTAGTGTGTAGTAGTGTGTATCGATGTAACCTGACATCCCCGATGTAGTCGGATAGCAGATCCACAGGCGCTGCTTTTCTCTAAATGTGCGATCCCTCCTGTGGGCATTCACCAATTGAAAACTTCTGCTATTATTTCACTACATTAGTTTATCAATTTTATTGTACATTTCATTAACTTCAAATTTAACTAAGTCCACGTTAATCGAAATCAAACAAGTGACACACGGCACAACTAAAGGAGGGTCGGTCAAAGATCAATTTTCCATGTTCACTTAGCAACAAATTACGAGTATAATCGAGCACACACGATCTCCTCTCGAGTCACAAATTCTAGCGTTCTCCCGACAAGGCAAAATTCCTTCGTACGATATTAAAAGGTCACACCACCAACTCGTCAATGCAAATTAATGGCATAGAAGTTAATTTAATCACTTAAAACTCAAATTAGGCCTCTTGTCACGTAACACTCAAAACAGACAAATCAATTCGAGGCGGTCTTAACGAGACCCAAATATTCAATAGTAAATTTAAAACGACGCGCACAATCAACTCAAAATTTTAGACCGTCTAAATTAACACCGGCTGCGCTCAACCTACTAGCGGTCGCAAACAATACTAGTCGACCAGGCCGCGCCGTTCAAGATACTGTTGCCAGCCCACGCGGCCGAACTCCGGGAAGCGGCACACCGCCCCCCCCCCCCCCTCGGAGGCGTTTACGTTACCTCAATACCATCGGATGACGCGCCGAGTCAAACGTTATTGGAAGCAAATTTGAAATGCCCATATTTGGCCTAAACAGGTATGTTTCCGCTTCTTCATAGGCTTAGAATTTATCCATTACAGCCTATTAAAGAGTACTACTGAACATAGGCCTCCCTAATAGATTGTTTTATAGGGGGGATTTTGCCATAGTTGACACGCTTGGCGAGCGGGTTGTCAACCGCATTTTTTATTAATTTGAATTGTCATCAGGAAGATGCCGCTTCCCATCACATGTTTCAAATTCCCTCTTTCGCCTCTTACGACACCGATGGACCGATGTAGGGTAGTCGATATCCTTACACCGCTACTACACGGTCAATGATTTGTAAAAATGGCACTTAGCAGACCTTAATAACACAAGGTCCTTATGAGACTTATTCATTAAATTTAGGATTCTAGCTATTCATTGAGTTAAGTGAAATTCAGATTTAATAGTTTGTGAGTTATGGGGAGTTCGAAAGTAGTTTGAAATAACTTATTTAAATATACACACTGCCGGCGCAATGCACTTTTCTTTTCTGAATTTGACTAATCCACTGCCGTATGTCTGGAAATAGTTTGTGTGAAATATACACAACTGGTGCGTCACCTTTTTCTTTTCTGATTTTAGCTCACCCACTGCCGTATGTCTGGAAATAGTTTATGTAAAATATACTTAGCCGGTGCGTCACCTTTTTCTCTTCTGAATCTGAACTTAACTGACACAGTATCGTGTATCTAAATGTGTCATGAACGGTCGATTGGGTCGGCCATTTCAGCTTACAGAAATTTTTGTAATAAGTAACGTGCCCGCCTACATAATATGTTGAACACAACCTCAAGTACGGGTGCGAAGCATGGGTACAAGCCCAGGTAAGCGATTTTTCAGAGCAGAGTTTAAGAGCTTCCAGATAATATAAGAACATTAAATATAAAATTAAAAAGCACTTTAACTCTGAGGCCCCTTGACCGATTTTTATTCGCTTAAAGTTTTTCTGACATTTATTTTTATAATAAAATAACTATCATATTAACTAAATATTTAAAATAGATTAGGTACAAAGTGATACTATAAGTATATATTTTAAAAAATAATCATGAAAACCGAGAATACCGTCCACCTTACTCTGAGGGAATGCTGTTACGCAAAGGCACCGACACCTACCTTCGATTAGAAATCAAGATGCAGATACATCGTCACCCCTAAGGACTAAGACGGAATGCCTTGTTACTAGTGAAAGGGCCGGATTTCTACACTCATTTCATGAAACACAGCATAAAGCTGCTCTTATACATCGGTATTCTGTGAGGGCATAGTCCACCCCCGGTCTGGCCGAGTCATTTGTGCTACAAACATATCGTTATATCTGCAGCATGGCTCTACCACGAACAAAACTATTGAATTGTTGATTCCATCATAATTTTTTTCTTTTTAAATGTTAACATTTGATAATTTTGTTACTAATATTTTTAAATTTGTTATTATTATTTTAGTACCGTATCTCATGTCTCAGAAAAAATGATGAATTAAATTAAATAAACTAAAAACTCTTCATTTTTAATGTTAGTCCTGATTTTTGAACATAAGATATAAAGGCCGACCTCATTTTTACTTACTGTCAGGTAAGCTGCGTGTTGGTCTGCCACCTATATATAACAAGGTAAAATTAACACGATTTTTCAAAACGAGCTCTGCACATTCCTGAGCTTCCATTGCTCGAGGACTTGGCGTAAAACACCTGAGGCTTCATCATCATCATCATCATTACAGCCCTTCACAAATCCACTGCTGAACATAGGCCTCCCCCAAGGAATGCCACAAAGCACGGTCCTGAGCCACCTGCATCCATCGACTTCCTGCATATCTTACCAGATCGTCACTCCATTTAGTGGGGGGACAGCCAACACTTCGCCTGCCGGTACGAGGCTGCCACTCGAGAACCTTTTTTCCCCATCGGTTGTCGGTTCTTCGGGCTATATGGCCGGCCCATTGCCACTTCAGCTTACTAATCCGTTGGGCTATGTCGGTCACTCTAGTTCTACTGCGGATATCCTCATTTCTGAGTTTATCACGCAGATAAACTCAGAGCATAGCCCTTTCCATAGCTCGCTGAGCGACCTTGAGCTTTCTCATCCGGCCATCCACTATGTCTGGCGTATGTGGACTATGAGAAAGCCTTTGATTACGTCGAAATTTGGGTGGTGCTGCAGTCTCTTCAGTGGTGCCAAGTTGACTGCCGGTATATCGAAGTGCTGAAGTGCTTGTACAGTAGGGCTACGAAGGCTATCCGAGTACAGAACCAGAGTACGAAACCTATCCAATTGAAGAGAGGTGTAAGACAGAGTGACGTCATATCCCCGAAACTCTTCACCGCTGCATTGGAAGATGTTTTCAAGCTTCTGGACTGGAAAGGATACGGTATCAACATCAAGGGCGAGTACATCACTCACCTTCAATTTGCTGACGATATAGTCCTTATGGCAGAATCGCTGGAGGACCTAAGCACTATGTTCAATGACCTCAATAGTGCTTCCCAACGGATAGGTCTTAAGATGAACATGGACAAAACAAAGATCATGTTTAATGTCCATGTCACACCTATGCCGGTAGTTTTGGGAGCACTAAGCTCGAAGTTGTTGACTAGTATGTTTACCTGGGACAAATAGTCCGACTAGATAAGTCCAACTTCGACCAAGGGGTCGATCGACGGATTCAACTCGGTTGGGCAGCGTTCGGGAAATTACGCCACATCTTCTCGTCAGGTATACCTCAAAACTTGAAAACGAGACTGTACAACCAGTACGTGCGGCCAGTGATGACATGAGACGTCGTCTTTCACACGAGGCTTAGTAAAAAAAAATTAAAGTTGCACATAATAGTTTCCGAAGTCAGTGTTAAGACTTAGTAGTATAGAGTATATAGTGATATAGAAGTCAGTGATATAGTGTTTACAGAAATTGAAAACCCGACTTCAAATTAGAATAAAGAAAATAAATTTAATATTAAATTTGGGTTTGGCTGTTTAAACAGCAAATCGCGAACAATAAAAGCAGAAAATTTTGAACTAGATCCAACACATGACTTTTTACTCTCCGCCACGTAAACAAAATTACATGGGAGAGTTTCAAGCGGTCCATAATTTTGGCTAATCAGGTTAGAAAGAAAGTCTTTCCGAGCGAAATGCTCGTCCCGGTACAAACGTTAATGTTTAACTAATGTCTACTTTTTTAATGAATAGACATACTGTTTCTAATTTGTAAACATTTAAGGTCGACAATGTTTATATTTTTCTATAGAATAAGGGTGACATACCTAGTCAGGTCATAAGTATTGTCACACAGAAAAAACTTTTCTTTTAGAATGCTGGCCACAAAAAAGTTTATGGAATTCGAATTTCGAATTGTTCATGAAAATAAAACTGCATACTTTTTAAAATTTTACTCATTTTGAAATATGGAGTGGACGCTTAAAGAAGACCATGTTGCAGTTATTGCGTTGCATCGTTGCGGTTACGCGCCAATTCAAATTTTTGACATACTGAAAAATTTGAATATATCCAAAAGATTCGTTTATCGTACCATCAAACGATACAATGAAGATTTTAGTGTAGATGACAGGTCAAGAAGTGGTCGCCCTCGGTCTGTTAGGACTCCAGCAGTGATAAAAGCTGTGAAGGCGCGAATTAAAAGAAATCCCAAACATAAGCAGAAACTGTTGGCCCTTCAGATGGGGTTAAGCAGAACCACGGTGAAAAGGGTGTTAAATGAAGACTTAGGGCTTCGGGCATATCGAAGAAAAACAGGACATCGTTTGAATGCTCGTCTAATGGACCTGAGACTGAAGAGATGCCGCGCTTTGTTGAAGCGGTACGCGGGAAACAAATATCGGGAAATTCTTTTTTCAGTTGAAAAAATTTTTACCGTAGAAGAGAGCTACAACAAACAAAATGATAAGGTGTACGCGCACACTATTGAAGAAGCGAGCAAACGTATTGCATGTCCAACGAGGTCATTTTTCATCCTCGCTCATGGTATGGTAGGGAGTTTCTTATTGGGGCTTAACAGAGGTACAGTTTTGTGAGAAAGGTGTAAAAACGAATGCAGTTGTGTATCAAAATACAGTCCTGACGAACCTTGTGAGACCTGTTTCTCATACAATGTTCAATAACAGGCACTGGGTATTCCAACAAGATTCGGCGCCAGCTCATAGAGCGAAGAGCACACAACACTGGCTGGCGGCGCGTGAAATCGACTTCATCCGGCACGAAGACTGGCCCTCCTCCAGTCCAGATTTGAATCCGTTAGATTACAAGATATGGCAACACTTGGAGGAAAAGGCGTGCTCAAAGCCTCATCCCAATATGGAGTCACTCAAGACATCCTTGATTAAGGCAGCCGCCAATATTGACATGGACCTCGTTCGTGCTGCGATAGACGACTGGCCGCGCAGATTGAAGGCCTGTATTCATAATCACGGAGGTTATTTTGCATAAACTTTTGTGTCATAAGAATCTATGTTTTGTTAAATTCATTTTGATATATAAATGATTACATAATGAATAAACTTGTTTCAATAATTTAATATTAAACATGTGACAGAATTTATGACCTGACTAGGTACAAGTAAGGTTACCTGATGGTAAGTGGATGCTATGACCCATAGACATCAACATTTATCCTCGATTAAGAATCAAAATGTAATCAAATCTCGGAGGGATGAGTTGCTCGCGTCCGTAGACTTCCACTACCTAATGCCAGGCCCACCCTACACGTGTCCCCCGGGTGGTGGCTAAATAAGCGATAATACCGAAATAACAGATTTGGCTCCGCGCCGTGTGGTAGCGGCGTAAAAAATACCACCCCTACTCTTGCACCATGAAACAAAAAATAACGAATGGCCCCGAGTTTCCGGCACCCCTTTAATGGGGCAGAGGTGCGATGAAAATCCGGGAGGAAAACTGGCAGCTAGGTTCGCCATCAATCACGTTCTGTCCTCTGGAGGGGCGAAAAGTGGATTGCAGAAACCCGTTTGAATGATAAGATGGATGAAGTATGCGATATGATGTATGATAGAGGAATATACGTGTTATGGGTAAATGAGAAGTAACGGAAGGGAAAGGATGCCACTACACATGGGATGTATACCACGTACTGGTCTGGTGTAGGCGAGACCGAGCGGGCATACCAGGGAGTAGGTATTATCCTTTCAGAAAGGATAGGTCACTGTGTGAAAGAGTATGAATGTGTAAGCTCGAGACTGCTATGGGTACGAATGAAAGTGGGCCTAAAGAGGTTGTTTGTTCTAGGGCTCTACGCCCCAGACATGTGTAAGCCCACTTATATCCGAGAGCAGTTTTGGGAGTTGGTAAGGATGGTGCTAATGAAATGCAAAGGTAATGAAAATATTGTTATTTTGAAAAGGAAATAGATTGAGACGTAAGAAATTGTCGAAGAAGAGACAAGTTGGTGATATATTTAATGTCGGTCAAATTAAGAGTACCTTTATCCAACGAGCGTGTATGCGTAGTATATGGATGTGGAGGAAGCGAGAGAGGTGAGTCAGAATCATGCCAAATGGAAGTCCGTAGTCTCTGACTACCCCTCTGTGTGACAGGCGTGAGTGTTTATGTATGTATGTAATCAAAATAAGTTGTCAGCTCTAAGGACTAAAATGGAATGCCTCTTTTGCAATAAAAAGTGTGTCTTGTTCTTTAAAATTACCATACGAAACCAAAGTTAAATTAACGTTACACATCTTTTTCTGGCTTATGTTTAGGCGTCTTTGAGATTATATTTATTCAACGGCTTATCGTCTTGTCAACGCGTTTACTAAAAATGGTCTACTCTCATTTTTAGTAGACGCATTGACCGATTGTGGCATTCAGAGAAACCCCTATGAAACGGACATGAAAATTTGGAGTATTATAACATACTGTAGGTAAGAACTTAGAAACTCGTTATCTGTCCTTAAGGAGTTCAGAGATATTATTCTATCTTTATTTGCCAACCAAGTGTACATAAATGGTCTTATAATAATAACAATTTGTCTCAACTTAGTAGCCTTTTTCAAGCTTTGCAAATTTGAGAAAAGGAGTAAAATAAGTTATTAAACACAAACATTATAGTGTACTTAGATTAATGAATTAATAATATCGTCTAATTATTTAACAGTATTAGGTCCTAACATATGAAATTAGGCGGTTTGTCGTACTGGCCACTTTGATCTGAAATATCTCCTCTTTGGTTAAGAATTCCAAATTCAAATTTATAAATTCATTTATCTGGTACATTTGACTTTTGAAAACAGTCATTCATTTGTTTTTTCCTCATTATTTTTTTCTTTAGCGTCGCTTATTACCGCACAGTGGAAAACATGAAATATCGGTATATTTACTACCGTGGCACCAGTGCTACAGAAACAGCTAGAAGGATTAATGATGTGTTACTGCGCTGGTGTCACAAAAGAAAGCACGGTACGTTTTTGGTTTCAACGTTTTCGTTCTGGAAATTTCGACCTTCAGAACCAACCTCGTGGACGGCTAGATACCAAAGTAGAAAATGAAGAATTAAAGGCAATTGTGGAAGCGGATCCATCACAAAGCACTTCAGAGATAGCTGCAAGCTTTGGGGTAAATGATAAAACTGTATTAATGAATTAATACAGTTTCGTCGCCAATTTGATCGATAAACTTCCATCAAGGACATCTCTTATCAACAATTTCATTCACTTCTGCAACGTAAATTTTGTAAACTTTGTTATACAGTCCTTATTTGTTATTTCTACATGACGAAACCACCCTTTTTTTAATCTGTTCTTAATCCTGGTCACAAAATCTTCTTGCAAATCACACTTATCTCTTATCACATAATTCCTATACACAATAATATGTAATATAATTTACTTACTTACTTACTTACTTACTTATCTTCACGCACAATTCCTGACCGGGTAGCCAGAGAGAACAGATCGCCAAGTGTCACGATCCTTACATACCTCTTTCGCTTCTTTCAGATTCAATATCTTCTTCATACATGCACGTCTAGGTATCCGAGTACTCTTGACCCTCCCCTCTTCGAGCAATTTGCTCACATGGTCTTCGAAAGTTAGTCTCGGTCTACCTTTCAGACTTGCTTTTATGCTTCTTCTGGCATACCCAGGTTTCGCTGCCATATAACAAAGTCGGTACTAACACTGCGTTATGTATTGCAAGGCGTGCACTCTTCACTACGCCTTGCCGTTTGACTAACGCAGTCAGGGCACCATTGACTTTGTTCCCGGCAGCGACACGCCTGTCCACATCTAAATCACATTTCTTCCATCCCGGCTAAAAGCACTCTCCAAGTATACAATTTCATTAACCTGTTCTAGACATTCATGATTTACCCATATTCCACACTTCGTTCTCTCTTCGTCCCTTTCAAATACTAATAATAATATTTCAAATACTAATAATAATACTAATAATAATATAGTAATATAATTTAAATGTCTTCAACCGTTATGTTCATCACATTATAGCGAAAAGCGTGTATATATATGTTACTTACTGCTTACTTAGCATAAAATGTAGATAAAAGAATTTATTGAAGTCTAGAAGACGGAACTAGCATACTTAAAAGCTACTCAAAGTTCTTTTGTCTGATGAAACTTGTGGTTTTTGCTAATATCGTATTCATTGCAGAACTTTATACCAAAAACTTTCAATATCACTTGACTTTTTCCAATGTTTTTAACCTATCAAATAAATCACATCATTGAGTATTCACATCACACTATTGTACAAAAATAAACCAACTCATAAACTGACCATAATAGTAGTCCAGAGGCTCAGTATATTACCGAGTATAAAAGACTTCTGAAAATTCTTCTTCTTCTTAATAATTAACAGGTAATTCCAAAATCTACACAAATTTTTCTTAAAAATGATATGCATTTTATACATGGTAGTGCCACGCTGCAGCTATATTATGGTCATATCATGAATGGGTCGACTGGATCGATATAGAGCATTTTATGAAATTTATGATACTATTGATCAAAATATGCACCTCCCTACTCCACGCTTGTCATTTATTTTATGTATATACCTTGCCTGATACTTTTTATTTTCTATCCACGGAGTGACGACCTGGTAAGATAAGGACCATGCTTTGTGATATTCCTCTAGGGAGGTATATGTTCAGCAGTGGACTTGTGAAGGGCTGGAATAATCATGTTTAAATAATTTTATATCGTATATAAAAAGAAAAAATATGAATGGTAACTGAATAATCGCTTTGAAAACACGATTCCAACGACACTCATGAAATAATAGTTTTTCTACATTTCCCCGCGTATGTCAAGCGGCTTTTAACTCTAGATCAAACTATTTCTCCGCATTGTGTGCACGGACAATTCAGGTTTTATTTTAAAATAACATTGCTCATATACCATGTAGTGGCGGTGTACGAGTCTTCACTGTCCCATATTATCATCCCGATGCTGTCGTAATAGGCAACAGAGGGAAACAAATCAGAAGAAGGGAAGCAGCGTTTTCTAAATAAAGACTAAATATAAAAAAAAAAAAACTGCGGTTGCCAACCCGCTTGCCAAATTTGGCAACGATGATGAATATCCCATCTATGAAGCAATATATAGGGGAGGCCTTCGTTGATGATGATGAAAACAAAATTTTGATCATTATGTGATTAATAAGATTGTGAAACTGATTAATTCCTTTTTTTTTCAATTTAGTTTCTATTTTCTGTGTATTGGCAGTAGAGAATCCACATCTCCATATCATCCCATGGGTATCGTAAGAGGCGACAAGAGGAAACTGAAGTATGAAATGTGTAGCAAGGTCTTCCTAACATAAACTGCGGTTGCCCTCACGTCTCCAAACCTTACCTTTCTAAACCTACTACGCCTGCTAAACCTATTTTACTTTTATGTTTTTGATTATAATAATAATGATCCTAGTACATACTAACTAATAAAAATTTCATACGCTTTTTACTTCGCTGACGCCCGCAAAGGCATGAAAAAAAGATATAGAAATAAAAATAACAATTTCTTTATTGAATTACCCTGTATAATAGCGCCGTGGTGGCTCAGGGGCTAAGCACTCGCTTTAAATTTCATAGTACGCGAGCAACCCGTATGAAGTTCAATGCCCGCCGGCACCAATGAAATTTTTAATAGTAATTTTAAGTGCTAATTTACCACGTGCTTGGTAGCGAGGGAAAAATTGGTGACGAATGTAAGATGAGAAATAAGAAAAAAAAATAATTCGAACACATATGAAGTTCGCCAACACGTATTGGGGCAGCGCGGCGGATATGTACTTGGCCTAAAACCCTCTCAGAAATGAAGGTAGGTCTGCGACCAGCAGTGGGTCGTACTTAGATTATTGATAGGTCTTCGAAGACCCATCAATCATCTAAGGGGTCGTGTATAGCCTGTAACTTTTAATTTTTTAACTTTCTATACAATACTATACTATAAAGATGACATAATAAATAAGTATCAACGGTTACCTCACTTCGCATGCAATACGTAATTACGTTTAATAATTTAGAACTAAAATTTAAATCATTCTTCTATCAAAGTTTACATATGTTAAATAATACATAACAATATTTCATTCTTTTAACATTCGTCGTTTCTGTTACTAGTCGATTTACGACAAGCCGATTCAACATTGAGAGGGTGACTAACGATGCACTTCCGCAGTGAAGCTGAAACAAGGTATTGATTGAAACAATCCTCTCTTGTTCCTTGGCTACTGTGTTAGCGGGAAGTTGGATCAAATTTATGATATTACAGCGACGACATACTGAATAACTGATCAAGTTTATATGTTCATTGAAAGAAGCTGATAAATAAGTCATATAAGCCATATAAACAGGTATTATTTATGATTTTGCTTTTACTCATTTACTCCAGCAGCTCAATTCATATATTTTTGTAACTTTTGTTTAATCAGATATTAAATTAAAATTCTTATCAAAATCATAATAATTTTACTTTTATTTTCCCCCAGAAGAAGAGTAATCTTATTTGAGTATATGTATGAATGTATGTATGCCTCTTTCTATGAAACACTCTTTAGCCTAAACGGCTCGATAAATTTTTACAGATGGCTTGTCGTTAGATTCGTCTTACTAGTGGAAGGGACATAGTGTGTAAATTTCTTCTTCAGTAAACTTTTTTACGCAGTCGGTATTTTTAATTACTTTCAACCATTGGGCCTAGTTCACCTAATTTAAATTTTAGTTTGCGAACACAGCAATCTACTGCAACTAACTGTGGTGACGACGTTGATGGTGAAAATTTTGTTTAAAGAATGAGAGTGACAAACGAGCACACAATCCACCTGATGGTAAGCGGTTGCTGTGGCCCATAGACATCTACATCTATCTTCGTTTGCGAAATAAAATGCAGATGCGTTGTCAGACGTGAAGACTAAGATAGAATGCCTCTTTTCCAGTAAAAAGGGTCTACGGTTCTCTACACTCACCATACGAAACACAGTGGCATTAAGCTGCTATTTTACGTTGGTATTCTGTGAGAGCGTGGTCCTTCCCCGGTCGAGCCGACCCATTCGTTCTACAAGTATACTAGATATTAATATAGCTGCAGCGTGGCTCTCTACCATGTTGCAAAACTATCACAAAATACCAAATTCGGCAAAACTTAAATATGCTAGGACTTTTTTTAAGTTCTTAAGAAGGAATCATGCACCCGATTTCGCCGGGCGCAAGTATCCTTCGACCCCGGTGGTGCGAGGTACTCGTAAATAAAATAATAATAATAAAGTACTCCAGACCAATTGCGGCCACAGCGGCCAGTCTCAACGTGTATATATTGCCCGAGTAAATGCGCAAGCTCAAGTGTACTCTCGTCTACCTCAATCTCACAGCCCAATGGGATGGTAATCTGACAGGAAAAAGATCGGGCGCAGGACCAACGGCTTTATATGCTTTTCGAGGCACAGGAGTGAATGAAACACTGCCAAATTCCTGACTCCGGTTTTTCTGTTAAAAATTTCTTGACAGAAAATCTCAATAACAGAATTTGGCCCGTCGCGGGATTCAAATCTGGGACCTCATTTTTTTATAGGATAAGAGTAACAAACGAGCACACGTCCACCTGATGGTAAGTGTTTGCTGTGGCCCACACCTCTTTATTCGAATACGAATCAAAATGCAGATGCGTTGTCACACATGAGGACTAAGTTGGAATAGCCCGTTTCAAGTAAAAATGTTCTCCGGTTCTCTACACTCACCACAAGAAACACAGCACTTCTAGGCAGAAAAGGAGGCTACCACCTACTAACTACAACCCATTTATTTATTTAAAAAATTATGTATGTTTTGGACTTGGGCGTTTCAGGTTGTAAGAAGTAATGAGGGCACGACTTTTTCTGCCATCAGCGCGGCGCCACTTAAAAATGAGATGTTCTTAAAAATGTGGTGTTATATTTGACCGATGTCATAGCGGGGAAGTTAATTTGTTCGAAAAATGTAAATATTAATTTTTCTTTCTATACTATTAATTATATTCTATATTAATAATTATTAGGTTGAATATAAATAAACCAAACCACAGATTCTTATAGAAGAGGGGGCAAACGAGCACGCGGCTCAACTGATGGTAAGTGACTACCGCCGCCCATGAACAACTGCAACGCCATGAAAATTGCAGCAGCGTTACCGGCCGTTTAGAAAGAAGTAAGCTCTTTTCTTAAAGGTTCCTAAGTCGTATCGGTCGGGAAAAAGCGCCCGTGGATCGTAGATAGATGATTACAGTACTGGGTGCTTCACATCTTTGATGCTGCTACGTACCTATATATATTCATTGATATATTTTATGAACATACATATATAACATATATCAGTCCAATAAATAAAACACTTTCAGAAATGAGAGGAAACATGTGCCCAGCTGTATCCAGTGTGTACATGTATCAGCTTTAAATTTACTTCACGTTTATAATAATTATAGGTCTTCGTTCTTCGATGTTTTGATTTCACGATTAGGAAGAGAATGTGAAATCCGGAGTACTCTACTACATGCAAATTTCATTAAAAATATATAAGGTGATATAGAATATTTATAAGGCGGGTGCCTCAAAAGCTCAACCGGTGTGCTATCTGCTTCAAATTTAGTAACCATGTAGCGTTACCATTCCATGTGAATGTTTGCCACATCGGTGAGGCTATGTGGAAAGTAACGATGATGTAGGTTCTCATGTGAGAGTGTTCACGTAAAATCTCACTTTGTGATCCAATTTACAATATGTGCTGAACCTCTTCGTACGTAATTCTTCTATTATCTCCGATTAAACTTTTCTCTGGTAATAGGTATGTTTCCTTCAGTAATAGTCGTCAAAGGTCCACCACTTTTTTCCTTATCCTTCAAAGATAGACGACCGTGTTGAAATTTATCATCACCTTTCTAAAGAAATCGTGTTCCGCTGATGAACACAGTTGCTTTAGGTGATATTTGAAATTGTAAAAAATCAACATGCAAAAATGTTCCTGACACAGAGAACAGATCCTGCGTAGATCCATTTCTAGAAGGAAACACGATGCTTCAATTTAGCTCGTAAAATCATCATCATCATCATCATTACAGCCCTTCACAAGTCCACTGCTGAACATAGGCCTCCCCCAAAGAGTGCCACAAAGCACGGTCCTGAGCCACCTGCATCCATCGACTTCCTGCATGTCTTACCAGGTCGTCACTCCATCTCGTGGGGGGACGCCCTACACTTCGCCTACCGGTACGAGGCTGCCACTCGAGAACCTTTCTTCCCCATCGGTTGTCGATTCATCGAGCTATATGGCCGGCCCATTGCCACTTCAGCTTACTAATCCGTTGGGTTATGTCGGTCACTCTAGTTCTACTGCGGATATCCTCATTTCTGAGTTTATCACGCAGAGAAACTCCGAGCATAGCCCTCTCCATAGCTCGCTGAGCGACCTTGAGCTTCCTCATCCGGCCAGCAGTGAAGGACCACGTCTCAATTCCGTATGTCATCACTGGCAACACGCACTGGGTGTACAGTTTCGTTTTCAAGTTTTGAGGTATACCTGACGAGAAGATGTGCCGTAATTTCCCGAACGCTGCCCAACCGAGTTGAATCCGTCGATTGACCTCTCGGTCGAAGTTGGACTTACCTAGTCGGACTATTTGTCCCAGGTAAACATACTCGTCAACAACTTCGAGCTTAGTGTTCCCAACAACTACCGGCATAGGTGTGACATGGACATTAAACATGATCTTTGTTTTGTCCATGTTCATCTTAAGACCTATCCGTTGGGAAACACTATTGAGGTCATTGAGCATAGTGCTTAGGTCCTCCAGCGATTCTGCCATAAGGACTATATCGTCGGCAAATCGAAGGTGAGTGATGTACTCGCCATTGATGTTGATACCGTATCCTTTCCAGTCCAGAAGCTTGAAAACATCTTCCAATGCAGCGGTAAAGAGTTTCGGGGATATGATATATCGTAAAATGTGGAGTTAAATTTAAAAATTGCACTTATCTCTAATAATTGTATTAAACTGGCCAGTGTCTCGTATAAAAAACCTCATATAATTTTTGTTTTGATTCCATTACCGACGGGCGTGATACATCAGTACGTAAAATTGCAATTAATAATTTCATAATTGCTAGTGAGGATCGAGCTAGTGTTGCCCGTTGCTCGCGTACCTTGAAATTTATTCCAGCACTTATCCGCTGTTTAAGCACGTATATAACTACTTCGTTTGTAAAATCATATATCGAATTTCTGTCACAGGGACAAATAGTCTATCATTTTGTGAGGGCAAATGTCTCGCAGCCTGGAATTATTTCATTTTGTTACTTCAATTAATATATTATATGCTTAAAAGCACTTAAATATGCTTTCCAAAAGTAAAACTATTAAATCTACTTTAACCCTTAACTTGATAACGTATCTAATAATGCACATATTCTAAAAAAAAAAATTGGGAACTATTTAAGCAGATTTAGACTAAAATTATATTCTACTTAGTTTATGGAATCCTTCTATTCTGCAGTAAAAATATTATTTATTACGTCTGGCAACATTTGAAGTTAGTAGATTGCAAAATGGTAGAGCATGCGCGTGTGTCTACGAGTTATAAGGTAAGAATCGATTAAAATCCTATCAAAATGTAGTTGTTACGATAGATATATGTGATAATTATGTAATTGAATGTATATTGTTTTAGTTATGCAAAATATTTTGATCGAACAATAATATTTTCTATCTCAAAGATTACTGTCAATGTTAATGTATCTAAAAATGCACATCGCCAAGATCCTGTATTATGACCTGAATTTTGGAGTGTGCATTGTAGGACACATTGCCAAGCTTACAACATTAGAGTGTTTATTTCACTGTGTGCATTTTTAGATACATTGCCAAGTACGAAACATTATTGTAATCGTATTTATTTATCAGTACATAATGGTTTGTTTACTTTTTAGGCCGGTACGAGGGCTCAAAGAATATTGGCACTGGAACCAAAACCAGGAGCAAGTTCGGATATTGAGAGCAGTGACTCATCGGATGGTGAAATAACTGGACACGCTTCTGACAACGATGAGAGCTCGATACCACCTTCTTTGCCATCATCACTCGAAAATCTGCACGTATTGTCGGAAAGTGAAAACGACTACAGGGAGGTATTAGTCCCAGCCGAAAATACGACGAATGTTACGAGACGCGTGAGTTTGTTTAGTAATTTGTCTACGTCCAGTGTTTCTGCTTCTCCAACCAATGTAATAGTCCCAGCGACACCTTCACCGATTTCTTCAATGGCCAATAGCTCTACATATATATTATCCGTACCATCACCATCAAATGCTACTCGATCCAGCAAAAGAGTTTACTTAGTCAAAAAGACTATAGTTAAGAAAAAAAGCTTGAAGTTAAGTGGACAACTGCAAGATTTAAATACTCTGCTGAAATCAGTGATAAAATATTCAACAAATCTTCTGAAACAAAATCACCGTTGGAATATTTCAAACAATTTTTTTCAGAGGATATATTTGAATTGATAGTTCGAGAAAGTAATTTATATCATATGCAAATAAAGGGCACGCCCATGAATATGACTTTGGATGAAGCAAAGGATTTTATTGCTATTAATATTATCATGGGTGTCGTACGTTTGCCAGCTTATACGGATTATTGGTCTAAAGCTCTCAGATACAGCAAAATAGCAGATATCATGACACTGAAAAGATTTCAACTGTTCCGACGATATTTGCACTTTGCAGATGCTTTAGGTGACGATGGGGATCGTTATTACAAAATAAGACCTTTGTTAGAAAAAATTCGCCAAAATTGCATAAATATTGAAGAGGAACACCGTTTCAGTGTGGACGAAATGATGGTGCCGTATAAAGGTACGAGAGCTGGTACCCGCAAGCAGTACATCAAAAATAAGCCTCGAAAATGGGGTTTTAAAATATTCGTTAGAGCAGGAATATCTGGAATGGTGTATGATTTTTTGCTTTATGGGGGAGAAGACACTTTCCGATTTCATCAATTCAATGCAGAAGAAAACAGCATGGGATTGGGAGCTAAAGTTGTCATAGCTTTGAGCAAGACAATCAAAGAGCCTGCTTGTAAAGTGATTTATTTTGATAATTTTTTTACCTCCATAGAATTAGTATATCACCTGAGAAATGAGTACGGGATATTTTCCTTGGGAACAGTGAGACCAAATCGTTTGCGCGGAGGAGACAAAAAGCTTCCTTCTGATAATATTTTGAAAAAACGAGGCCGCGGAGCTTTTTCACAAATTACTTCTAATGAAAGAAAAGTAGCTGTGGTCAAATGGTTTGATAATAAATGTTTTACTATAGCTAGTTCTTATGCTGATGCTCATCCAGTTGACCATGTATTGAGGTACAATAAAGATAAAAAGCGCAAAGAACCAGTGCCCTGTCCAAACATAGTTCGGCAATACAATGCCCATATGGGAGGTGTGGACCTGGCGGACATGCTGATTGCACTTTATCGCACTGAAATGAGAGCGCATAGATGGTACATACCTCTTTTCTCACAAATGCTTGACATCTGTATCAACAACGCTTGGCTCATGTATCGACGAGAAACTAAATGTCCAAAACCCATAAAGCTCAAAGAATTCAGATGCGCGATAGCTGACAGCCTCACTACTGTGGACCGAGTTGTTCATAGTAAGAACACAGAGGCAAAAAAATTTGTGACTCCTGAAAACCAGATGGACATGCGTTACGATCAAATGGGTCACATGCCATCATTTACATCCAAAGGGCGATGTAAGCTTTGTGTTAAGGATCAAACTAAATTTTTCTGTAATAAATGCCAAGTGAGGCTTTGTTTAGTTGAAGATCGTAATTGTTTTTATTATTACCACCAGAAATAATGTAATTATCCAAAATAGTAATTTGGTAATACTTATGACCAACTTACAGTTGTAGTCACTTACATTTTTTATTTTCATGTGTCTTTTTATATTTAAATTTATTGATTGATCTCATAGATTATAATACTGCATTGTGTTATAATGTTGTGATATTATTACGCTTTATTATTTTTATTTTGTAATTAACTACAGGTATTTGATGTGATATCTGTGTGACAGTGGTGGTCAAAAAGTCAATTATAATAAAGAAGTTGAAGCTATGTTCCTACTTTGAGTTGAAGACTGTGATTTTAAATATTTTTATATAGATATTATATGATTAAAACAGCAAATATAAAAAATATTCTATAAAACTAAAATATTTTTATTTACTAACCACCCAGCAATGTATCCCATAGTGCACATAGATTTTCAAAGGTGAATGTCTGGCTACTTGGTCGTGTACATTATTAGATACATGGTATAAAAACAAAACTAAATATAGGAGATTTTTTTATTTATTTTTTAGTTGTCTATTTAGCACCTATCAACCCAAATATATGACAGAAATATAAAAATAATGACATCATGAAGTTTGCCAATTTAAGGGTTAAAATTGATTTATGTAATTACTAAAATTGATGATCATTAATGCGCATAACTAGAAGCAGCCTTATCAAACATGCATCGGTCGACCGCAAAAGGTGTCTCATTATCCCTTGTCAGGGACAGATAATATATGATCCGATTGAATATAATATAATGAATACGTGTTTCATGTGCCAAGAAACAGCAATTTTCATTTTTAAAATCATATAAACGCAAAGGGTTTTTTCTATTCAAAGCATATACAATAGAAGTAAATCCTAACAGACAGTCGATGTTGATGGTGCATCAAGGTGTCAAAACAAATGACACAATTTTGGATTAATATTATCATCGTAAGAGAATTCATTACCCATATGGCGTGTCCTGCAACCCGTGAGTGATGCCTCTGCGCATGCGACATGTAATTACTTTTACTTTAAGTATTATTTGAAGGACAACGTTCCTCTTTTAGTACTATTAACAGATAAGCACATTTAAAAAAAAAACGTGCAACTTAAGTCTTCTGCGCTCAACTTAGCACTACACATAAAAACATTTTGTGGTTGTGTTAATTTAAAAACTACGTTATGAGTAATTTCATGTATGCGTAATAATAGAAATACCAGCAGTAATTAGAATTGGAATTTATTTATTTCAAATTATTATTAATTATGAAGATACATACATCCTAAAGAAAAGAACAACAAGCCACCTTTTTACATCACGATTATCGGATAAAACTGTGAGATTATATCCACTGAACTTCCAAATAACATTATGTTGAAGGTTAAATCTAAGTTTTTCTAGTAGTTTGTACATTATATTATATATCTAGAATGTTTGACCTAGTGCCCAGCTTCTGTAATAGATAGTGGTTGCTGAACATGAGGTCCCGGGTTGGACTAAAATCAGTTATTGGGATCTTCTGTCAAGAAATTCTCAGTAGCAGCCTGGAGTCAGAAAGTAGGAAAGTGAGTGAAGCCGTTGGTCTTGCGCCTTCTCTCTCTCTGGTAACCGTCCCATCGGACTATAAGAGTGAAGGAATAGCGAATGTACTCGTGCTTCCGAGTAGGTACACACAGAAATTCACACATTTACACCGTCTGGGAAGGTACTGTCCTCTTATCTATTTCTGTCACCCAAAAATAGTGATTTTAGTACTGTGATCCGGATTGAGTAGTATAGAGAGCAAAAATAATTAAATTTTGAGGCATGTCATCTTAGACATAAGAGGTAACAACGTAGCAGCAGTCTTAATTGTTTAAAGGGCGCTGCGGATGTCCACGGACTGCAGTAGCCACTTACCATCAGTTGGGCTGTAAGTTCGTTTGTCACTTCAGTTTAAAAAAAGACAGACTGACAACTTTTTTCAATAATTGCTAGTAATGTCCTCAATACCGAATTCCCACCAGTCTCAATGGAGACTATCCATCTGCACAGGACAGGATTATAGAGCCCGAGTGTACGCGTAAGTAAATGTGCACTCTCTATTCCCACTCTCTCATAGTCTGATGGGGCGGCAAACTGATATGACATGAGAGACATCTGGCATAGGACTAACGGCTTCAAGCGGTTCCCGGAGCACGGGTGTGAAACCCCGCCAACTTATTGACTCGGAGCTGCTGCTGAGAATTTCTTGACAATAAAACCCAATAACTGATTTTGGTCCAGAACTCGAACCCTGACCCTCATGATCAGCAATCGCTTTTACGACCACTCGGTCAACGAGGCAATCGATATTATATCATATGAGGTGTTTGACGTCACAATCTCAATTAGTAAAATTAGTTTCACTTAATGTGTAGTATTCACGTAAATATAAGAAATCATTTAATATTCATCGTGCAGAAACCGCCTTCTAAGAGGTTTATATAATGTAGATGTCCGCAAAACTTCATTTACATAAAAAGTGTAAACTGTCCCTGGACCAACGCAAATAGATGACCAGGTATACGTGTACGAAATAGATAAGGAAAAAACGGTAGGGCCGCGACGTTTTGTAAGGATTTATTGACACATATATCTGAACATAAGTACGTCAATAAATGCTTATTGCTCCATTATTTAACAAACGGCGTTTTTATAACGAGTATTTTTATCAAACACATATTATTTAGTATTATATATAAAAGTCTAAGAAATCTGTTTTTATTGAAGTTCAGTTTAACACAAGGAGTAACTAAGCAAATCCATGTTGCAGAAGTGAACAGCAAACTCGGGAAGGGACGTTCTAGATGAAAGTTTACCGACCAAATTTGCGATATTTTGAAGATGGGGCCAGATTCAAAGTATACTTAACTGACGTTAACTGACGATATATGGATGTTAAGGATGCGAAAGAGGTGTGTCAGCATCGTACCAAATGGAAGTCCGTGTCTCTGCCTACCCATCTGAGTGACAGGCCTGAGATTTTATGTCTAATTTATGTATGTATTCATTTTTACACGCACAAATAAATTATCATTGGCATATTTTTTTATAACGCTAAAATCACAATCAAACTTACTATCCATCTGGTGATAAATGGCTGTAGTTTATGTACACCTGCAACCAATTTCATACAAAGGAGGATAAAGATGCGTTCTCACCTCTGAGGACTAATATGAAATGCCTCGCATTTTGTAATAATACTGATTCTCTGTGCCCCTTCGATCAGAACACAACATTGCAAATACCGCTATATTTTGGCAAAATAGGTAAGAGGGTGGAATCTACCCAGAGGGAGCCCTAGGTAGAAAAAAAGTCCTACCACCTAGGCCTCCCCCATAGAGTGCCTCATTGGGAGGATAATTGCTATAGTTGCCATGCTTGGCAAGCGGGTTAGCAACCGCAATTTTTTTATTTTTAGTCGTTATTAGGAAAACGCTTCTGCACATTTCCTGATTTGTTTCCCTCTGTCGCCTCTTACGACACCCACTGGATAATGTAGGGTAGTAGATATTCTTACACCGGCGCTACACGGTGTCCTCCTAGTCCCAGTGAATATCTCGGCTTATTTCCCAGGGATGCCTGATCTCGGAATACCGATGACCGTTTGCTGCAGAAATAGATAAGTATGTCCCAGACGAACTCCTAGACAAAAACGGATTCCTACCACCTAGTACCACTTTTTACTGCTAGAAGCCAATGCTTGATTGCTATTCCACGTGATGATAAGTAACGATGCAGCTGAAGATGGTGAAGCTGTCACATAACATCACTTAGGTAATACAGTGCAAATTATTGCGGAGGGTAGAACATTGACTTTTCTGCAGCACTATTATCATAACTCGATATGTATTTTTGTTTACTTCACTATAATATGGATTTGTATTAGCTCTTTACTTAAATATGTATCGTCATTGTGAGGTAGTAATATCAACATTTGTGATTTATAACATGTTGATAAATAAATTAATAAAATAAAATAACAATAGCCTATTATTCTTTCATCTATTTCCCATATGTGAAAACATCTTCATCATCGATAGATATATCCATCCTTGAAGACACCCACATTATAATTTTTATAATTGTTAAACTATTTTTATATTTAGATTTACCAACTATAAATATTATTAAACCAAGGGATTTACTCAGAGACCTTCTTAAAGAAATAAACATCTTAACAATTGCATGAAAATATTGTTTGTGTAATGGACTATTTTAATACATTTGACAAAATGACTGAAGCCCAACATTACGGCCTATAAAAGGCCACTGTTGAACATAGAATGCCTGCTCCCTAAGATTGTCTCGTAGAGGGGATTTTGCCATAGTAGCACGATTGGCAGGCGGATTGGCAACCGCATTTTTTATAATTTAGAGTAGGGCAGAAAGATTAATCTGACGGATGCTGCAGCCCATCTCTTGTTTTCGTTTCCCTCTGTTACCTCTAATGACACCTACGAAATGATATGTGTATGTGAACATTCTTACACGGCAACTACACGGAGAACATAGTCCACCGATGGAAAATGGCTGTGATGTTCATAGACACTTAAATTTATTCTTAATTAAGAATCAAAATGCAGATGCGTTATCACTCCTGAGGACCAGAATGCCTCGTTATCAGTGAATAGTGGTTCGGAATCTCGACGATCCTTTTATTCAAAATCTGTTTAACTTAACCAGCATTTAAGTTTAAATTAGAAAATCTTCAAAGTATTCAAATCTGGTTCAGTTAAAATGTGAAAGAACGACCCTTGGAAATACCTAATGAATCAAACGGACAAACGGTAGATAAAGTTTATTTATATACTTGTAACTCAGTTGCTCAAAAAAAACTTAACTTATTGAATTTTCGGAACATCAAAATAAATAAAATAAGAATAGTAAAAGATTTCGTAATTGGTTTACAGTTAACGTCTTTTGCAATGGTATTTTAGTTAAATCGAATTTAACGTTATTTTAAAAGTATTATTAGATCAAGCTTTGTAAGGAAAATCGCATTTTAACAGCATCGTCTAGCTGGTATTCTGTGAGAGCGTGTTTCTTCCCGGTCGAGCCGAGTCATTCGTGATACAACCATATTAATATAGCTGCAGCGTGGCTCTACCAAGTATAAAGAAATCTTAATATAATCTTTTATATGATCCTTTTAGTATATTTAGATAAATGTTGACAAACGAGCTTACTCGGACGGACTGTATCTACCTCATATTAAGTGGATAATGTGGCCCTTGTATTTTCTACATCTATCCTCGGTATGGGAATCAAAACTCAAACGAGTTGTCACACCTCAGAACGTTGATGGAACGCCTCATTTCCAGTATGTGTTTATTTTGTTTACAATTTCTACTCGTGTATTTATCACAAACAACTATTATTGAAAAGTATTTCAACAAAAAGTTTGCATATTAATTTATACAATTTTCATTCACGCTAGTGTGTACAACAAATAAATATAATCCGCAATTCTATTTAAAGTCATATTACATTGGTTTTGTTCATAATATTTATTTTCATTGGAATAGTATTTACAATTATACATGCCGACTCCCTCGTGTGTCGCGTGCGCGTTTACTATACATTTTGTTACTTTCCTGTGTGGGTTGTGTGCTGCGTGTGCCTTTCTATTCGACTATACTTGACCCTTTCACCGCTTAAGACACAAACTTTGTATTTCTTTTGAATACTTCTGTCTTTAAGTTATTTCATATTTCATTATTGATTTTCATTTATTAGAATTTCTTTCTCTGTCTGCCTGTCCATACTAATCTTTGTTATGGCTGAAATGATTGTGATTTATCTTCACGAACTGATAGACAGCGATGCCAGGAGTAATGCAGGCTGTATTTTACGTAAAACTCTTGAAGATCAACGTGGTAGAGCCATGCTGTAGCTATATTTCTGGTATAGTTGTAACACGAATGGGTCGGCTCGACCGGGGAAGGACAGAATCATCATCATCATCATCATTACAGTCTTTCATAAGTGCACTGCTGAGCATAGGCCTCCCCCAAGGAATGCCACAAAGCACGGCCCTGAGCCACCTGCATCCATCGACTTCCTACATGCCTTACCAGGTCGTCACTCCATCTCGTGGGTGGTCGCCCTACACTTCACCTACCGGTACGAGGCTGCCACTCGAGAACCTTTCTTCCTCATCGGTTGTCGGTTCTTCGAGCTATATGGCCAGCCCACTGCCACTTCAGCTTACTAATCCGTTGGGCCATGTCGGTTACTCTAGTTCTACTGCGGATATCCTCATTTTTAAGTTTATCATGCAGAGAAACTCCGAGCATAGCCCTCTCCATAGCTCGCTAAACGACCTTGAGCTTCCTCATACGGCCAGCTGTGAAGGACCACGTCTCAGTTCTGTAAGTCATTACTGGCAACACGCACTGGTTTTTGAATTTCGTTTTAAGGTTTTGAGGTATGCCTGCGAGAAAATGTGTCGTAGCTTCCTGAACGCTGCCCAGCCGAGTTGAATCCGTCGATTGACCTCTCGGTCGAAGTTGGACTTACCTAGTCGGACTATTTGTCCCAGATAAACATACTCATCAACAACTTCGAGCTTAGTGCTCCCAACAACTACCGGCATGGGTGTGACATGGACATCAAACATAATCTTTGTATTGTCCATGTTCATCTTAAGATTCTTAAGTCCTCCAGCGATTCTGCCATAAGGACTATATCGTCGGCAAATCGAAGGTGAGTGATGTACTCGCCATTGATGTTGATACCGTATTCTTTGCAGTCCAGAAGTTTGAAAACGTTTTCCAATGCAGCGGTGACGAGTTTCGGGGATTTGACGTCACCCTGTCTTACACCTCTCTGCAATTGGATAGGTTTCGTACTCTGGTTCTGTACTCGGATAGCCATCGTAGCTCTACTGTAGAAACACTTCAACACTTCGATATACCGACAGTCAACTTGGCACCGAGGAAGGGACTGCAGCACCGCCCAAATTTCAACGGAATCAAAGGCTTTCTCATAGTCCACAAACGCCAGATATAGTGGCAAATTGTACTCTTCGGACTTCTGTACAATTTGCCGAAGGGTATGTATGTGGTCTATGGTGCTAAAGCCCTTTCGGAAACCAGCTTGTTCGGGAGGCTGGAAGTCGTCAAGTCTTCACGCGAGACGATTCGTAATGACTCTCGAAAACAGCACGTAGACGCGGCTCAGGAGGGAAATGGGTATGCAGCTCTTTAAGAGAGTGTTGTCACCTTTCTTGAAGAACAAGACCACCGCACTTATGCTCCACGCCTCTGGTGTAATGCCACCATGGAAGACGGAATTAAAGAGCTTCTGAAGAACTTCAAGTACCAGTCTTCCACCCGCTTTCAGAAGCTCCGCTGTAATTCCATCCTCGCCTGGGGCCTTGCCGTTTTTAAGGTGCTGGAGAGCCATTATAATCTCGCTCACCTTGACGTCCGTGATATCATCGGAATAATGTCGGATGAGACTTGCTCTTGGATCGTTACTCACACTTACGTGTGGCTTCAACGATGACGTGTACAGCTGCCAATAGAGCCTCTCAATCTCACTCAAAATCTCAGGTGTCCCGGAAACGATGCTGCCACACTCTGTCTTCAGTTTTATCAGTTGCCTCTTTCTGGCAGACAGATCTCTGACAAAGACTTTGGAGCCTTGGTTCCGCTCGATCGCTTCTTCAATACGAGCTGTATTCAGTTGCGTAAGTCCCGCCGCATGCATTTGGAGATCTGTCTGTTCAGATGCCTGTATGCTGTCAAGTCTGTTGAAGAATGTAGCTTCATCTCCCGTCTAGCAGCCATGATATTAAGAGTGTGATCGGAGAGTTTTTGTGTTCTTCTGCGGTGGGTCTTGCAGAACTTAGGTCCGACCGTATGGACAGTTTCCACGAGCTTGTCATTCATATCGTCCACTTCATTGCAGTTTTCTAGGCACTGAAAACGGTTTTATAACTCGAGCTGAAAGGTTTCAGGACTTTGGAACAGAGCACGAGGGGGACGGAGCGTTGACTTCATTAGACGAGACCTCTCCAACTTAACGTTTAGGTTCAGTGTGCCTCTAACCATTCGGTGATCGCTACCAGTTTTCACCCTCGCGATCACGGAGACATCACTGAACAGTTGTCGTCTGGTCGTCGTAATGAAGTCAATCTCATTTTTTGTCGAACCGTCGGGGCTCTACCAGGTCCACTTCCTGTGGGGCCGCTTCTGGAAGAAAGAGTTCATCATAAAGAGTCCCTCTTTCTCCATGAAGTCGGCCAGCTGCTGGCCCCTTGGGTTCCGTTGCCCTATTCCAAATTTTCACCGTTCTCTCTTGTGCCTAGTTTTGCATTGAAGTCTCCCATTAACACCGTATATTGGGTTTTGGAGGAATGCATGGCTCTAGAGATATCCTCATACATTTCCTCCACCTCCTCATCGGGGTGTGCCGAGGTTGATGCGTAAACCTGTATGACCTTCAGCGAATATCGTTTGGTGATTCTGAGTATAAGGTACGCAACCCTCGTCGACACACTCCCGATCTTTACAACGTTGTTAATGAGAGACTTATGGACGATAAATCCGACACCTCCTTGGGACAGATGGTCACCCTCCCGATGATAGAGCAAGTTGCGTGATTCAGGAAGATGCTGCTGCCCATCTCCTGCCTGTTTCCGTTTGTCGCCTTTTACGACACCCACGGGAGTATATGGGGTAGTGGATATTCTTGACCGCCACTACACGGCATCTAACAGAATACTATCGTAAAATAGGAGCTTAATGCTGCTGTGTTTCGTATGGTGAGTGTAGAGAACCGGAGACCATATTTACTGGAAACGAGGCATTCCATCTTAGTCCTCAGGGGTGACAACGCATCTGCATTTTGATTCGTAATCGAGGACAAATGTATATTTCTATGGGCCATATCAACCACTTACCATCAGGTGGACTGTGTGCTCGTTTGCCACCCTTAATACCATTAACAAAAATTTCTTTTTTGTGAAATCGAAAAAATAATAAAATATATTGTCTTAAATGATTTACCTAAATGACGCCACATTTATAGTTCTAAGACAGTTGTCGCTAATATTATATATATACCTATTCAGGTCATAAGTATTGTCAGACAGTAATAACTTTGCTTTTAGAATGCTGGCCACAAAGTAGGTTTATTGAATTCGAATTTCGAATTGTTCATGAAAATAAAACTGTATACTTTTTAGAATTTTACTCATTTTTAAATATGGAGTGGACGCTTAAAGAAGACCGTGTTGCAGTTATTGCGTTTCATCGTTGCGGTTACGCGCCAATTCAAATTTTGACATACTGAAAAATTTGAATATAACCAAATATTCGTTTATCGTACCATCAAACGATACAATGAAGACTCTAGTGTAGATGTGTACATTGTAGTGAAGAAGCGAGCAACCGTATTCCGCGTGTCCAACGAGGTCATTTTCCATCCTCGCTCATGATATGGTTGGGAGTTTGTGTAAAAACGAATGCAGTTGTGTATCAAAATACAGTCCTGACGAACCTTGTGGAACCTGTTTCTCATACTATGTTCAATAACAGGTACTGGGTATTCCAACAAGATCCGGCGCCAGCTCATAGAGCGAAGAGCACTCAAGACTGGCTGGCGGCGCGTGGAATCGACTTCATCCGGCACGAAGACTGGCCCTCCTCCAGTCCAGATTTGAATCCGTTAGATTACAAGATATGGCAACACTTGGAGGAAAAGGCGTGCTCAAAGCCTCATTCCAATTTGGAGTCACTCAAGACATCCTTGATTAAGGCAGCCGCCGATATTGACATGGACCTCTTTCGTGCTGCGATAGACGACTGGCCGCGCAGATTGAAGGCCTGTATTCAAAATCACGGAGGTCATTTTGAATAAACTTTAGTGTCATAAGAATCTATGTTTTGTTAAGTTCATTTTGGTATATAAATGGTTACATAATGAATAAAATTGTTTCAATTATTTTATATTAAACATGTGACAGAATTTATGACCTGACTAGGTATATATATATGTGTGTATATAAATTGCTGGTATATTTTTACATATTATGGTATCTACTCCATTATTCATCACCATACATAGATGTAGGTGTCTTTATGATACAGCATCCATTTACCATCAGGTTGACTCGTTTATTTCATCATCTTAAAAGTTACAAAGAAACCAGCAGGTGGGCAGAAGCATCTTCCTAAGCAACTAGAAAAAAACTGAGGTTGCCAACCCGCCTGCCAATCGTAGCAACTTTGCAGATATGCCTCTCATAAGGTATCTATGGAGAGGCGTTTGTTAAGTAGTGGACTTTAATAGGCTTTAACAGAAACGGTGCGGTGAAAGAGTAGTAGATTGTATAACCTAGTGTGATATAGGAACTATGTAAATGAAAAAGAGGCGTGTTGATGCTTCTATAACTTTAATTATACTGTTCTTATTCTACCTTAACACTAACATATATATATAGTCGTGGAGGCTATACTACACTACACCTCCCACCGACAAGAAAATGAAAAATAAATGAATACATTTGTTTTTATTTTTAAATTATAAAAATAAATATAAAATATGTTTATTATTAATAAAAATTACAAAAATTCAATGTAATTATATATTATTTGATCTAAATATAAATTACAAAAATAAAATATAGGTATATTCTATGGGTAGTTCGGGTGGCCAGATCCCTCTACCCCATAGTAATTTCAAGGTCACAATAGAATTGGTATGATATATCGCATACATACAACATACTTATTTGACATAATTAGGTAATTCGCGAAGTTCTAGTTTATTAGTATTACATTCATTTATATTTTAAAATACTCTGCTCTTATACATTTATTCATACTTTTCATCTCATTCTTTATTTTCGATTGTTAGGCCTTTTATTATCTTTTTTTTTATAATTCTTGTAGGGTACTTTTTTTCTTGACTTTTTTTGACTTTTAACTAACTTTGTTTCTCTCTATTCACTTATATATTTATTTATTATTTAGATACCGGAAATTAGAGTATTAATTCATTTCATTTATATTTTATTTCGTGACATTTATCACGCGGGTACTTTATAAATTAGGGCCCCCCATTTATTTGGGTATTATATTACATTTTCACTACACTTATTTAATTTTATTGGTACATAAACTTTTTTTTTCATACTATATCAAGGTAAAAGTGTACCTAGGGTTGTACGCACAACCTCGAGGTCAACTTTTAAGTCATTTTAAAAGGACTCCAACAATTGTCACGGAGGAAAACTAAGTTCACACTATGATCCAATGAAGGATGAGACCTCTATGTACCATTATTAAGGGTAACAATATTTAAGACTTCTCTGGTCCCCAACAGTACTAATATGAGTAAACTCGTTCACATCTCACTTGTACTGAAGGTATTGTTCCCTAGTACCCGTTACACCCGATTTTATCATCCAATCATGGAAACATACCCTGCTCGAGGACTATATGCCTTACCAGTGATGGACGTTCCCGTATCTCTCCATTATTTATTTGTCAAGGTCAACTTTTGTTTTATTTTTGTTTATTTCTTTACATTTATAGTATTTATTAACCATTTTTTAATTAAACCATAATTTTCACGTACACGGCTCGCGTTTAAACACGTTTAAAAACGGTTAAACATTATTAATATTATGGATAATATTCCTATACAATTAATAATAAATTCTAATTTCCTCATTAACAATACATTTCCTCATTAACAACTTATTCCGTATTTTTTTTTTATAGGATGAGGGTGACAGACGAGCACACAGTCCACCTGATGGTAAGTGGTTGCTGCGGCCCATAGACATCTACATCTATCCTCTGTTACAAATCAAAATGTAGATGCGTTGTCACCCGTGAGGACTAAGATGGAATGCCTCATTTCCAGTAAAAAGGGGAAATTTAATAGTGTCAGAACCACCTTAAAAATTAATCGGTTATTAGGTTTTCCAAACTCTCAGCTGATCAAGCTGATTGTATGTGGATATGCTAACCTCCGATAATTTTTCTTTACCTTACTCTCACACTTAGGTACACACTATTAATATTTTTCATTTATAATTACGTAATCCGTAACTTAGCCAAACATTTATTCACATCTTTTACAAATTTATATCATATAATAGTCTCGTATAATATTTAGTTACATCGTTGTCGGTCAGGGATTGAGGCTCACAATATGGGTACAATAAAATTTAAATTAATTAATTGTATACATAATATAATGAGTATCAAAATCGAATTAAACGAAGTAATTATTTTCATAATCCACACAAATAGGTTAGATAGTCAATCTATTATCCCAAAAATAATGAATTATAATAGTTAAAACTTTATCATATGAAAGTTTAATCAATATTAAATAAAAAAGAATTATTGCATTTCATATTAAGATATAGAACAAAGAAGTCAAAGCAACGTAGTTTTCAATAACAATAACATGATCGCATAACGACAGACAGATCAAAATACAAATTGTAATCCCACTCTTAGCAGCGCAAGCGATTTGAGACACCTTTGTTTTAATTAACAAAGTACGTATATGGCAACGTTTGCGATTACATCGTATTATGATCACCTAATTTAAACGTAACTTATACAATGTTATTATTACATACATAATATGTGGATACAAGTAAAATTATAGTTTTGAATTCCTTATTTACACAGAATTTTAGACACATTACTTTTGCTTAGATCGAAAAAGATTGCTAGAAGTATGGTATTTACTATATCGTTTACAGAAAATAATTGAATAATTACTGTAACACATATCAACTTTACACAACAAAACATTAATTTATTTAAGCATTCAAAAGACCAATTTTAATTTTTAAGTAGGTTTATGTATATAAGTATAAATTTAAAGTTCACTGCCTTTATAAAAGAAAAGAAAAACTAATACTTATTAACAATACTGAATTGTTTTTAAATAAAATTTACTAAATAAAAAAAATCACGAAATATATCATATTTAACAATATATCAGTATTATTTTAATTATACGAAAAATTAATTTATGGTAAACTGTGGTAAATTTAAGTACGTAAAAATGTAATCTACTATATTATTTCATTCGTTTTATATTGTATCCTGCACAGTTATAAAAATAATATGAAACAATAAACAATAACTAAATAAAATTTAATATAAAATTGTCTTGTGCCATAATACAAATGCCATAAGTGCCTAAAATGTAATGTGCTTAATTTTTGATATTGTATTATGATTGCATTTTTTTATATATAAATAGTGATAAAAATATTGAAAAATCAATTGTATCGTGAATTATCTGATAAATAATTTCAGTTTAAACATACGTGTATTATATATGGAATATTTAATACATATTCAACAAATATTATAGCAAAAAGAATATAAAACAATCTCAAATTGATAAATAAAGTTTTAAATGGAATTAAAATGACACAGGTGCGATTACTGCGAATCGAAATCGAAATCGAATCGAAACTGCGAAGTTACCTCTTAAGTATTTCTTCTTTGTTCTTTTCGGCTCAATTTTCACATTCTTCTGGACGAAGCTTGCAAAAGAATAACTGTTTCTTTCCTTTTTAAATAAACCTGCCGTTTCTTGAATTTTCTTCTTTGGTAATTATATTTAAAAAATAATCACTTTTTATTTTCCTCATTCTTTCTTAGTTGCTTTCATAGTAGGTACTATTATACATTTAAATTATATAACTTCATGTTCATTATACTTTTTATATTTCAGTCAGCTTCTGTAAAATTATTATTGTGGCCTCTTCTTTTATTCATATTCATTTATTTTTCGTCACATCCGGTATAGCGTTCATTCTGTTATAATATAATTTTCTTTTTAAATGGTCAATCCATGATGATTTCAATTTTTTTTACTCTTTATGTAGGCCCGGCGGTGCGCGTGCTATGTAGGTGTAGCAGCGCACCGCCTGGCAGGGTCGCCATGTGAAGTGTGTCAATGAAATTGAGGCGTGTTGATGCTTCTATAACTTTAATTATACTGTTCTTATTCTACCTTAACACTAACATATATATATATATATATATATATATATATATATATATATATATATATATATATATATAGTCGTGGAGGCTATACTACACTACACTAGAGAAATGACCGAATTTTTTATACCTTCCGAAAAATGTTGGCAAAACGATCTTTATACGCCAGATTTGATTCCCTCTGTCACATATCACGCAGACAAAGGGATGATATGGTATAATGGATATTATAATCCCAGCGTGAAATAGCAGCTTCATGCTGTTGTGTTTCATATTGTGACGCTTCATAATTATTATTAATAAATAATAATTAAATTCATTATAAAGACATTTAAAAATATCATAGAAATTATATTTTAAACAAATAAAATGCAAATAATATGCATGAAGTTCAAATATATTCATTTGGAATATTGAATATTATAGTATTAGTAAACGCATAAATTGTCTCTGAAAATCTCTAAATTTATTAAAATTTTGCTTAAAATATTCAAAATGTATTAAATCATATAAATACAAATCGATTATATTGCAATAATAAAGATAAATTACATTTGTAATATAATAGAAAAAATGGATCAAGTTGATGAAGATGTTCTTGTAATATTCCCTTATATGGGGGCGTTGCCGGAGACGCATACCCAACATATATATGGGGTGGTCGGCTGATCGACTGCTAGTAGTAAGGTTGCACAATGACTAGTCCTATATTAGGGACTCACGATAGTAAGGTCTAACGAACGATTCGACGCATCTTGTGGTTCTGGTCGATGGAGGTATGTGGGTGGTGATGTTTGCTGGGACTGTATAGGGGACCTTGGAATGGTGTATGCCCGACGATAGTCGTATTGATGCTTGTGGCGTTCTGCAGCATTGCGTCTCTGCGATGGTTGTTTGGCGGGTCGCTATTCTCAATGGTGCTCCCTGCGTCTTGGTTTCACTCGCAACCTAACTAGCTTTGCCCAAGTCGGCTCCCTTCATTGCGGGGCTGTAGACTGTCTGTCCTCCATGATGTTTTATATAACAACATAATAATATATCT
The DNA here is from genome assembly GCA_963668995.1 of Parnassius mnemosyne. NCBI lineage: Eukaryota > Metazoa > Arthropoda > Insecta > Lepidoptera > Papilionidae > Parnassius > Parnassius mnemosyne. The sequence continues at coordinate 26,135,324 of CAVLGL010000091.1, forward strand.
CTATAACGTACCCACCTTTGAAAGATTGAAGGCAACTTGTTGGTGGGTGAGACAAACATGATCGAAAAATGCATATACTCAACGTCTGTGACACAAACCGTTTCTGATGGCGAATTATTACTATTATCTTATAACTGCCTATTGGCTATATCTGCCATTGTATTGGTTGGTGGAGCATATGTGTCGACCTCATGCGGGTGGTAGCTGGAGGGAGAATCTGAGGAGGCTCTGAAGGCTGCGGCCGAAAGACGCGCAACGTGGGACCCCATTCCCTTGAGGTGAGCGGCAGACTCATGACACGCTCTGCGGCCAATTGGCCGTGCTGACCATGCAATTGGTGGTGATGCCTTACACTTACATCACTTCTGCAGGAACGGCGGTCTGGCAGGTGGTGGCGCTCACGGAGGGCTTTTTATGGCCAGTGTGCCTATTGTTGCCTAACCCGTGTGACGTACATTCACTGTGACTGGATTTGATCGTATTCTGTATAGCGTTTACACGCATTGACATGCGCGACTTCGGTCGATGTTTGTGCTTACGCACTATCAAGGGGCCAAGCCCTCTTTTACTGGTTCGCCAGTTATTTTGCTGTGCTATTTTTGCTGCTATATTTGCTGTTGACTACGGTACAGTTCCTAATTTAACATTGCCTTCGGGGGGAGCGCATTAAAAAGGTTGGCACTCGCCGTGTACGGCGTGTGCGGAACCTTGTGCCTCCTCCACATTTTTTTAAATGTTGGAGAGCGAAGCCCTTGTATCTGGTATTTGATATAAATATTGTAAGCCTTTTCCAAGCAGGAAGGGATTAAATAATAAGGGATTGACTATTGTGAACCTGATACAAGTAAAATAGGGACAATTTATTGTTCTTAACCTTTTTGAGCTCTGTATTTGTGAACGGGGTTCTTTAGCTTATAAGACGCTACCAACAGCTTTCGATTGCTCTCGTGAATATTCATTCTTCCAAGATACACCTTAAAGAACTAAGTTACTATACAAACACAACGTAAATAAGGGTCCGAACTAAGACGATAACGCCTTAAATTATTAAACGGCCTACATTTAAACCTTTAGAAAGATCAATATATGGTTAATGTACTGGACACGTAAAATAGATATATTTATATATCTTATAGATATAGATTCTAAAGAAATACAAGTATAAGTATATATATATATGGGGGGGGGGGGGGGGTCGTTACAATATGATGAGTGAAGACAAAAGCAGACACTTTTTATTGGTAACGAGACATTCCATATTAATCCTCAGGGGTGACAATGCATCTGCATTTTAGTTCTTAATCGAGGATAGACGTGGATATTCGTGTTCAACAGCATCCACTTACCATTAGTTGAAATTTATGGTTTTGTTTGTCAACGTTTTTCATTAAAAATAAAACTTGATCTATAGAATGTCTAATACACAAAATAGCACTTATTTAAACCTAGTTTGCTCAAGTATTATAAGTATTTTAAAGCAGGAGGTTATTCCCTGAGCTACATCGGGTTGAAAATCGTTTATGAAATTCCACGCTAATTTTCTACCAATTAATTGATATAGTGGTATCATAGTAAACAAGTCTGCGATTCATGTTCGTATAAAATATATTGTTTTTTTTTTTATATAAAACTGAACTGAAAAACGAAGAAACATTCCTTTAAATAGTAAGTCTCTAATAAATATGTGCAGCCAACTTCAAACAAAGAAGGCAAAAGATGCGTTGTCACCTCAAGACTAATGTGAAAGCCTGGCTGCCTGTTATTATACTCGATCTCTTTACCCTTTAGATCGGAACTCGGCAATGGAACCATTGCTACTTGGCAGCAGAAATATAAGAGGGTATATTGATATACTGGCTTGGATATGTGCCCGTAAATTTACATAGTACTTTTTTGTTGGCTTAAGAAAGTTGTGTTGTTTTTAGAAACGTTAAATCGAACAAAAATCAAGAAATAGTTATAAAAAATGTAAGTAAAACCCTTATAAAAGAAAAGAACAAAAGTTTAAAGAATTCTTTAAGAGTACTCCGAATCAAGTCTAGTTAAAACTCAAAAGAACGTCGACCCTTGTCCATATGTAATCAGAGGGCAAACGGACAGACGCAAGGTAAAGTTTATTTATTTTTGTAACTCAGCTCGAAAGAAACTTTGTGATTAAATTTATGGAATATCAGAGAATTTACACGTTATTAAAGGTAGGTACAAAAGGTCTTTAACATTTCTTTGAGCGTCTCGCAAGATATAGTTAGTCAAAGTTGGAATTTCGAAATACTATTTCAATTGAAAGCAACGACTTTTAAAACACACAAATACCATGCAGAGCTATAATGGTGTAGTTGTAGCACGATTGATCGGCTCGATCGGGGAAAGGCCACGATCTCACAGAATACCAGCGTAAAATAGCAGCTTAATGCTGCTGTGTTTTGTATGATGAGTGCAGAGAACGGGAGACACTTTTTACTGGAAAGAAGGCATTTCATCAGTGTGAAAGTAATTGGATTTTAGGTAATTTTTATAAGAGGTAACGTTACCGAGTACACAGTGAGATTATCAGTGGATGAGTGAATTATTTCAATAGAGAATATGTATGGGTGCTATCATCTGCTTGGGATACTAAAACTAATAAAATTAAGTCCAATCCCGTGACCATGTGTGCTGTAGAGCCTATAACGTCGGGAATTAAAAAGTTAAAATTTAACGCTATAAAATCTTTATAATTAGGTTCATTTACGAGTAATGTGCAGTCTTCGCGTATTTATAAGTAATCATTATTTAGATGACACTATTATGCCGACTTTCAAAAAGGAGACGGTACTCAATTCGACTGTATGTTTTTTTTAATGTGTGTTACCTCATAAGTTTTTGCTGGATGAACCGACTTGTACAATTCTTTTTTTATTTGAAAGCTGGTACTTTTCTTGTGTTCCCACGAGTTTGAATTTGAATTTGATCAAGGTCAGACTAATAGTTTTTGAGTTATTCTTAATAATTCACATTGAAGTATGCTGGACAAAATTTTTAATTTTAAATTATTTGTTACATTGGGCTTCTTTTATTCCTTATTCTATTTAAAACTGGTCAAAAAAATATCTTTCAATAAAAAGTAAAAGCCGACTTCAAAGAACTAAGGTATAAATAACTTTACCTTCTTAAGTCGGGGATTTTTTAAATTCTTCAATATAACTTGTATTATGTAAGACATACTATATAGAAGAATAAAGACTGCACCGGCTTAAAAATTCAAAATTCGAAATTACTTTCTTAATTGTCTTCTTTATTCAAAACTAGCGATCCGCCCCGACTTCGCACGGTTGATTTCTGGATCTCGGATTACAACTCCACCTACCCGGTCCGATTGTAAATCTAAAGCATTCTCTAATCAACTTATTCACACACACAAAATTTTATCATACACGGTCCAGCCGGTTAGAAGGAGTTGAGTAGAGAGACATACACACGAACGGAAGAATTGTATTTAATATATAATTTTTATTTTCTTCTTTTCTCAAAAAAGAAGTTACCTTCACACTAGGATTCACACACAAGGACAAACATCCAGACCCGGAAAAATTATTTGTAGGCCATACAAATACTTGTTCCGTGCGGGATTCGAACCCGCGGCCCCCAGCGCAACAACTCATTGCTAAGCCACTGCGGTAAGGGCCGTCAGTATGCATATATCATACATAATATAAACTTTTCTCTTAAATTGTTCTCTCTATTGATGAATTGCATTAACATCCGCTGCGATCTTAGCGTACAGACGGCTGAAATCGACTTTGTTTTATACTATTTAGAGATTGACAGCAGTAGTCAGTGAGCGTCATAACCTCTGGAGATATTTTTTATAGGAAAGAGGGCAAACGAGCATACGGCTCACCTGATGATAAGTGACTACCGCCGCCCATGAACAACCGCAACACCAGGGGAACCAGGGGAATTGCAGATGCGTTGCCGGCCTTTTAAAAAGGAGTAGGCTCTTTTCTTGAAGGTCCCTAAGTCGCATCGGTCCGGAAAAATCGCTGGTGGTAAACTATTCCACAAGTCGGCTCCGTGGCGCAGTGGCTTAGTAATGAGTTGCTGCGCTGGGGGGCGCGGGCTCGAATCCTGCACGGAACAAGTATTTGTATGGCCTAGAAATAATTGTTCCTGGTGTGGATGTTTGTCCTTGTGAAATTTGTGTTTGTAAACTGCCTCCACGATATAAGAGAAAATCCTAGTGTGGGGGTAACGAGTTTTTAAAAAAAGAAAAGAAAAAGAAAAGGAATATAAAAAAAATATTTCAATAGAGAATATATATAATATCAAATTTTAGTACCTAAATGGTACTATTTTGTACCTAATGTTTAAAAATTGGTACCTTGTTAAATAAGGAGCAAGAATACAAAGAAATGTGGTCAGTCATCCTGATGTCAGAACGTCTGGGCCAAATGTAGTTTACGTAGTTGCTTTTGTATTACTGCTATTTTTATGAAATAACAGTGACAAATGAGCACACAGTCCACCTGATTGTAAGTGGATGCTGTAGCTAATAGATATCTACATTGCATGCATGCATTGAAATGCAGATGAATTGTCACCCCTGAGGACTAAGATGGAATGCCTTCTAATAATTTAGTAATAAGGTATCTGGTTCTCAACACTCACCAGCACAGCGGTATTAAGCTGCTATTTCACACTGATATTCTATGAGAGCGTAATCCTACCCCGTTCGAGCCATTCGTGCTTCAACCATAATATAGCTGACTCTACCACATGTAAAGTGTAAAAAATAATAAAAAATCTGCTAAATAAATCTGCAACAGAATACAAGGGATCTTCTACCCTGGTCAAAGATTAATTTATTTATTTATTTTATTTATTTAAGCTTTATTTGCACACATACAAGAAATGTACAAAACGGCGGACTTAATGCCTAAAGGCATTCTCTACCAGTCTACCTTTGGTTTGTGCAGAGAATCTAGTGATGGGTGCAAAACTCATAATTAAAAAATAAATTAAAAAAATTAAAGGTTTAAGGAAAAAAAAATACAAAATTATAATATAATGATAATAAATACAATACACATACATATACATTTACATTACTACTTACATGCATACAAAAGTATTTTATACTTGTACACAAATACCCACAATAAATACATACACAGTAAATAAATATGATATTTTTATATTATACATATTTGAGAATATAACAGTTTCCGAGGTTTTTTAAATTTTTTATTATTATCCGAAACTACTGCTGCTTCGTTAAGTAATATTCCCAGAGCAAACGTTTAAAGATAGGTTTAGTTTTTGCTTCTTTTATATTTCTGGGTAACATGTTCCAGAGTCTTACTGCATTTGAAGTGAAAGAATTGTAAGAGAAGCCCGTGCGACAGAGAGGAACATGAAGAGTTAGATTTTCCGCGGAACGGAGACATCGGTTGTGAGAATCGTCCTGATACTGAAATTTGCATTTCAGATATGCAGGGACAGACGGATCGTGTAAAATAGAGAATAGCATAGAAAGGATTCTAAAAGATCTACGAAGTGGAAGAGGCAGCCATTTGAGCTGAGAACGGAATGAAGAAACGTGATCGAATTTACGTAAGCCAAAGATAAAGCGTATACAATTATTGAGAAGACGATCCAGTTTGTTAAGAAGTTCTTGAGAGGCATCAGCATAGCATACATCTGCATAATCTAGTATTGGTAATACGAGCGTTTGAACCAACATTACCTTTGTTCTCACTGGAAGAAAATTCTTGAGTCGATACAGACAACGCAAGGTGTTGATAACTTTTTTGCTTACTTCCGTGACTTGCGGCCGCCAACTTAGACTGCTGTCAATGATAAGTCCTAGATTTTTCACAGTAGCTGAATAAGGTATGACAGCATTATTAAAATTTACAGGTGGCAGTGAATTAAAATCCAATGCAGATAAGCGACGGCTACTTCCAACTATAATTGCCTGGCACTTGGTAGGGTTAACAGTAATACCGAATTTGCTTGACCAATCAGAGATACGATTGAGGTCAGAGTTTAGCTCAGTGATCGCATCTTCGATATCGTTAACATCAGACTGAGCATATATTTGTAAGTCATACAGACTAACGGACAGATGCTAGACTTTATTGATTTATTTATATTTGTGCCTCGCAAACTCAGAGTTCAACTGACTTTTCTTATTCCTATCTTTTCAGTATTTATTCATATAACATTTAAACTGCGTAGATAGAAACAAAACTTAATCGTTTTAATCTGCAGGTAGCCATGATTAACTATAACATTGGAACGTCGAACACCTCAGTCCCTATATATAACTCTCTCTGCCCTTGCCATAGCTCGCTGAGCAACCTTTAGTGTTGGGTAGCCAACCATCAAGATGATGTTTATGGAATTGAGTATTAGTTTTGCTACAGTGTACGTTGGTGAAATTTTGTGACTTTAATTAATATACGAGATAGTCGTAAGAGTGTTTTAATCCTTCAGCTTATTCATTTATAATCTCAAACATTTTTCAAAGGACAAACGAAGTTGAAAAACGAGGAAAGAGTCTGCAGACATCTAAGTGGGCACGTACTCTTGCTACTACTGAATACTTTGGATGATATACAATTCTGTTTGCTTTAATGAAATTTAAAGATTTTCTCTTGTATTGTGGGGGCAGTTTACATACATAAATTTTACAAGGACAAATATTCAGCCTGGGAACAATTACTTGTATGCAATAGAAATATATGTTCCATGTGGGATTCGAACCCGTGGCCCTTATCATATTGCTAAGCTACTGCGCCACGGAGTCATCAGAAATGTAGTTCTAAAAAATAGAGTTAATCCACAAACACAACTCTCTGTAGCAGCTTTAACGCTGCTGCTGTCTCTGGTCTGATTACCGTGTAGTGGTGGTATAAGAATATCCAATATACCGTTAAGTAGGTGTCTTTAAATGCGACAGAGGGAAGTAAACCAGGGGATGGGCAGCAGCGTCTTCCTTATAACATCAAAATAATTATAACTTTGCACAAAAGTAAAAACCGATTCCAAAAAGCTAAAAAAGAAGTAATGTATTTGCTACCCTTAAAGGTGCAATTTTTACACTAAATTTATATGTAGCCACCCTTGAATCTATTTATTAAAACAGAATCATCAAAGTTGGTTTACAATTAACGAAGATATCTCGTAACATTCATACAAAAAACGTACACACGAATTGAGAATCTCTTCGTTTTAGAAGTCGGTTAAATATCTGCGGTTGCCCACTCGCTTGACGAGCGTGAAAACTATGACAAGTAACTTCATGAGGCAATCTATGTGTGACACTTTTTTCAGGATTGGACTTATAATGTAGACTATAAAAATTATGTATGTACACACAGTTCATGTACTGCTGTAAGAACCGTTATATGTACACGCACAGAACTTTCCGACGTGACTTACAAACTGAAATATATTTGACAGTAATATACAAGCTGCCGGCTGGGACATTTGAATCCCAAATAAGAATGCCGTGGGATTAGTCTGACACTGTGGCAACAAACCTGTAATCCGGGCAGATTTGAAATGCGAATTTTACTTCTAAATTTGAATTTCATGAGCGCTGCATAAAAGTGCGATCTGACGTAAGGTTCAAAGTTACTCATATGTTAAACTATGGAAATAACTGTTAATAATATAAGATATAAGTTATCTTTTATTGTAATAAATAGTGGGGAGTTTTGGCGGGAACTTGAACTTAGGTACGAGTCCATAATGAAAGATAAAAAATCTACTGGGAATTTATAGACACATTCCAATAATTGGGTAATTAAAAGTCAATATGACAGTTTAAGACAATAAAGTGGCTCAAACTATTACTACAACTGAAGGATATTATTTGGGTACCGGAACAAACTTGTGTCTGAAGTCGAGTCTTTGCTGAACAAAGTCTCGGATTGAGGGCGACTAAATCTAGTCCAGTTTAATCCTCAGAAGATACAAGTTTGCGCGTTTACCGCTAAAAAGAACCCCTTTGTCGTATCTCCTCAGTTTCGAGGCACTCCCCTTGTTGCCTCAGCCAGTATCGGAATCCACGGAGTCGACATATCGAGTGACGTGTGCAGTTTCGTGGTCACTTGGAAGAGAAGGCCAAATGGGCCTCTAAAAAGCTTGGTGTGCTCAGCAGAGCGGGACAGTATTTCATGCCGGCACACCGCCTGCAACTTTACAATTTTACGCAGGTTCAGCCTCACATGCAATACTGTTCCCATCTCTGGGCAAGGGCTCCTCAGTGCCAGCTCCTTCCACTTGACCGCATCCAGCGCAAAAGAATCGTCGACGACCAAGTCCTTTCGGATTGGCCCAATTCATTGGCACTGCGAAGAGATGTTGCATCCCTTTGCATTTTATTTCGAATTTACCACGGGGAGTGCTCTGAGGTATTGTTCGGATTAATCCCAGCCGCCAAATTTCACGAACGCACATCGCAGCAGAACTCCCGATACCATCCACACCATCTGGATGATTGGCGGTTCACCACTGTGCGATTTAGAAGATGTTTTCTTCCTCGCACGACTTCCTTGTGGAATCGATTACCATCAGCGATTTTTCCGGACCGATACGACTTAGGGACCTTCAAGAAAAAACCCTACTCCTTTTTAAAAGGCCGGCAACGCATCTGCAATTCCCCTGGTTCCTCTGGTGTTGCAGTTGTTCATGGGCGGCGGTAGTCACTTATCATCAGGTAAGCCGCATGATCGTTTGCCCCCTCTGCTATAAAAAAAATCATACATTATTATTTATAAGTGCAGCTTAAAGTTTTAGACTCTTACCTATCTGTATAATTCTGTGACTGCCTCGTGAGCCGACAACTGGTCATAAGCCGATTATTAGTCGTAGAAGTCCAATAATTTAATGACACGAAAATTTTGAATCTTTCATTTATCTAATGTTGTAGGCCAGAAACTTTTGGACCTTACCTAATACGCCCCACAGCTGGGCACAGGCGTCCTCAAATTTCTGATAGGAATTTAGGGCAAGGAATTGTCCGTCGCGATGCCCAATGCGTTTTGTCGGACTTCACATGTCTTCGAAATCTTTATTTTTATTTCTCAGAAATGTAAATTTCTTCACGATGATTTCTTTCACCGCCGAGCACGTGGTAAATGTAATTGCATGTGGACATCTCGCTTACGCCTATATGTTATTACACCTCGCACATCGGCGGCGATTGGCTAGGCTTATTATTGGTCCTTGGCTCGAATTGTCCCCATTCATTCGGTTGAGTCATGATTATTTATTGTTTTTCTGTCAATAAATTCGTAGCAGCGGCTCGGAGTAAGGAAATTGGCGGAGTTACACTCCCGTACTTCGGCAAGTACGTATATGGTATCCTGCGGCAGATGTCTCTCATGTCATGTCTGAATACCTTCCCATTGGACTATGAAAGGAAGTCAATAGAAAGTGCACCACACTCGTGCACTATTCTGCGCAGTTGGCTAGTCTCCATTTAGACTGGCCGCAGCGACTGACTACTCACTACGCTGTTCTCCGCTTGAAGAGTTAACTATTCTGTGTTACAGTCGACATTAAAAGAAATTATTATTACGCCATCTGTTGAAAATAAAACGGCATGAGAGCAAGATATTTTTATATTAAAATAACAATTTCAAAAAAAAATAAAGAAGCAGAGATGAATTTTTTTATGTTCTTTTTATAGAATAAGGATGACAAACAAATACACAATCTGATGGCAAGTATCTACTTTTTTGTTTGTTGCCCATAGATATCTGCATATATCCTCGGTTATTAATCAAAATTCAGATTCATTTTCACCCGCGAGAACTAAGGTGGAGTGCCTTATTTCCAGTAAAAAAGTTGTCCGGTTGCTTTGTTACGCTGGTATTTCGTGAGAGCATGGTCCTTCCCCGGCTGAACCGACCAATTCGTGCTACAACCACTGTATAACCAGCTCTACAACGTAAAAACGTATACGGTGGTTTATCCGAACAAAATTTAAAAATAAAATTTTGTAAAGTTCAATTCAAGAGCCCTTGAACAGAAGCAAGAGAAGAGTTTGTCTTTAAATGACAAAAATATTAAAAAGAATTTGATTCGTCGGAAGGATGATAAAATAAATATACAGCATAGGTGATTCATGAATAGTACAATACAATAATATAACTTTCAGCTTGAACAATTTCGATACAGCGTGCTTTTAAATTGAAGATTTTCGGAATTGCTCTACGAAACATAAGTAACGTCTATTCGAAAATCATATTTATTATATTTTTAAGGTTAGATTTAATATTAAACAACGATTTATGCTCAGTTCAACGTACGCACTCTAAGGTCGAATGCAAGTGTCAATTATTTTAGCTGAGTATTTGTATAATTTACTGCTATGCTATAGGTAATTTTATTGCAATATTAAAAAAGATTTAAGTTCAATTGACATAATGTCTATAGCCAAACTCATTTTCTATAATCCCATACTCGTAACAATTATCAGATTGAAGATATTTTTAAAAAAGGGTAACAAACGAGCACACAGTCCTTTGATTGTAAGTAGATGCTGTGACCCATAGACATCTACATCTATCCTTGATTAAAAATCAAAGTGCAGATGCGTTGTCACCTTTGAAGACTAAGATAGAATGTCACATCTATACAAATAAATAAAATTGAAGTTTCTGTTTGTAATATCAAAATAACAGCTTTTTACTAAGTACATATGAAAGTGTATAGGGTACTTAAAACAAAAACACAATTTTAAAAATTTTTGTCTGTCTGTCGGTCTGTCTGTCTGTCTGTCTGTTTGTTCCGGCTAATCTCCGAAACGGCTAAACCGATTTCGACGGGACTTTCACTGGCAGATAGCTGATATTATAACGAGTAACTTAGGCTACTTGTATTTTAGAAAAAGAATTAGGTTTCCGCGCAACATAATTAAACCCCTAAATTACACGCGGGCGAAGTCGCGGAGAACAGCTAGTTTCCAATAAAAAGGGTCTCCTGTTCTCAATCACCATATATAATGCAGCAGCATTAGGCTGCTATTTTAAGTGGGTCTTCTGTGAGAGCATAGTCATTCCCCGGTTTAACCGACCTATTCGTGCTTCAACCATAATATAGCTGCAGCTTGACTCGACCATGTGTCTTTTTTAATATTACATATTATATTGTCATCATCAAGCAATAAAAGCGTATCTTACGACAGTCACGGATGATATGGGCAAGTAGATATTCTTACACCGCCACGACATGGTAATATTTTTAAATCTCTAAAATTAAACATATGAATAATAAAAAGAGATAACACAAGCTGTTACATTACTTAGAGACCAGTTCTCCTAATAATGCCTCTTAATGAGGCAAAACACGTATCGCATTACTAATGGTATGTGTTTCTTGCAGTAGTGGTTCAGTTTTTATACTTGCTAGAGCCATACTGCAGCTACATATATTATGGTTGTAGCACGAATGTGTCAGCTCGGCCGGGGAAGGACCACACTCTCACATAATACCAGCGTAAAATAGGTGCTTAACGTTCTTGTGTTTTGCATGGTGAGTGTAGAATAGTGTAGAATCGGAGACCCATTTTACTGGAAACGAGGCATTCCATATTAGTCCTCACTGGTGACAGCGTATCTTCATTTTCTAATCGAATATAGATGTAGATATCTATGGGCCACAGCAACCACTTACCATCAGGTGGACTGTGTCCCCTTTTGTCATTGGTGTTGGGGTTAGTGAGGTTTCGCGGTAGCAGTGACAGAGTACGAAATAATAGAATCGATGTGGTCTTCAAACTGGGTAATACACACCACATCGTTTTTGACGCTGAAATTATTTAGCTATATATAATTTTCTCATATTTCGATTTTATTATAGGTGTAGTTGAAGTGTCGTTGTGGTGTGGTGTAGTATAATGGTCGTAGCTCGATGAATCTACAACCGATGGGGAAGAAAGGTTTTAGAGTGGCAGCCTTGTAACGGTTAGCGAAGTATAGCGCGGCTCCCCACTAGTTGGAGTGACGAGCTAGTAAAATATGCAGGGAGTCGATGAATGCAAGTGGCTTAGGACCGTGCTTTGTGGCCTTCCATGGGGGAGGCCTATGTTCAGCAGTGTGTAGTGTTATGCTACTTACTTATCATTTTACATTATTTTAAATTCATTTTTCCATTCTGTTTCGATTTTCTGCATTCACTTCAAAACTGGATATTTTACATCACCTTTATTTCCATAGGATCCTGTAACGATTTTAAACCATAAGAACACAATAACAAATCATTTCTACTTCGTATTTTCACATTATCAGCACTTTTAAATTGGTGTCAATGGAGTCTACCTTTTTTCGATCTTTTAGTTAGTTTTCCGTAACTCTACAATTTCGGGCTTTGTGTGGGCAGTTGCGCTACCTTTTTTCCTATATCAATAATATCTCATTTTCCACTTAAATCTTGCCGTTTTCTTATTACAAGCCTAAAACTAAAATTTGACATGTTTTGACATTGTTGTTTATTTGGTCTCCATAGTAATTATATTCAAATTTGCTACCGATCTGTTGTTCCTATTTCGATAATTCCACATAAATACTCTTTTCTCTTGACCATTTACAAAAAATTTGCGTTTAATTTAAATAATTTTTCCGTTCTCTCTAGATAGGTATAAAAGCCGAACAATCGGTGAAGAAAGGAGTCACGCTTCAGTTCTCGAATTGGAAGCATCTCCTAAAGGCCTTATCCCGGGGCCGCACTGCCCCGAGATCCTGCAAGCCTCCACCTACACGTGAAGTCTTCGGCGAAGCCTTCTTCAAGCGCAGTGCCGCACCACTCCGGAATCCTACAAGCCTCCATCTACCTCGGAAGTCGTCGGCAGTCTACTTCAAGCGCGGGGGCCACACTACTCCGGGCGCTACGACTGCTTACTCCAGGCGCCGAGTGCACCTACCGCCGGCGCTACCTTTGGGCGCTGCAACTGCTGACTCTAAGCATTGAGCGCACCTACTCCAGGCGCTACGTGCGCCGGCTCCGGACGCTGCGTGTGCTGGCTCCAGGCGCTGCGTGCCGTCGCTGCTAAGAAACCTACCTCTACAAGCGCAACCGGCGTGTGCTGGCTTCAGGCGCTGCGTGTCGTCGCTGCTAAGAAACCTACCTCTACAATCGCAACGTGTGTCGCTTCGACTTTTAGGCTCCACTACAACTCTATATTCCCCTATTCTCCTACCTTTATTTTTTGTAATCTAATTGTACTCTCACTTCATTCATCATCATCCTCATTTCATTTTTTTTATAAAATTGTAAATATCTTTGAATTTTAAATATATTTTTGTTTTTGTTGTATTTTTGTTGTTTTGTTGTTCTTAGGTTAGATTCTTTTTGTTCTTTATTGTCGCTTCACGACATTTGGACTTGTAAAGGGCTGTAATGATGACGATGGATGTAGTGGCGGCGTTAGAGAATTCATTACCCAATATCGTCCCGTAGTTTCTTAAGAGGCTACTAGTGTAAGAGAAAAGTAGATCGCTGTACCGTCTTCTTGAAAATGTTTACTAACTTTAAAAACTATGGCAAATGTGGGAAATATGATGCTATATATAGTAGAGGCCTATCTTGAAATATGAACTTACGATATGCTGTTATGAAAGAAGCCATGAATGAGACGTGCGTATTCGCTCTGAGTACTGAAATACACTGTTTTCGTACACTTCTGCTTAGAAGCTAAGTAAAATAATTGAGACATGGTCGACACATGGACTAAGGGCTCGCCGTAAAATTAAATATTTCGAAGACGCGAAATCCACCAGTTTAGGCATGCATTGGGGCAGCGCGGCTAGCATTTTATTGCCCTAAATCCCTAATTATACCGTGTAGTGGCGATTCAAGCATATCTACTACATATTTTGACGCCTCATAATTATTATTAATAAATAATAATAAAATTCATTATATAGACGTTTAAAAATGTCAAATAATTAGCATAAAGTTCAAAAATATCCATTTGGAATATTGAATATTATAATATTAGTAAACGCATAAAATGTCTCTAAAAATCTCTAAATTTATTAAAATCCTGCTTAAAATGTCGATATTGCAATAACAAAGATAAATAACATAGGTTGCACAATGACTAGTCCTATATTAGGGACTTATCATAGTAAGGTCTAACGAACCAAAGCATTAATATAGAAGGTCTCTATGATGCATAAGCATTATGATAGCAGAGTTATGACTTGAAGTCCCATATGAATAAGACATACAATAGTATGGTCTATGAAATAAAGCAAATATTATGTGGAAGGTCTCAAATATATAAAAGCATTATATTGAAAGAAATGGGACTTGAAAAGGATTATTATAGTGGCGTGTAGGTTGCTTCGCAGCCTCTGAGACCGAGGTAAACTTGGACTCACTAACCGATGTGTCCTAGACATATCATCTTAGTGCCGGTGGTAAGTGGGTTGTAGCAATACGACTTGCCCGTGGATATCACACACCCCTACCGTTTGTGGGCGACTTCTTAGCGCATAGCGTTATGATACGTCGGCTATCTTTCGGATTAGGGTGAGTGTGTTTGGTAGTACTTTTAAGTGCAGCAAGCATACTCAACTTCATATCTTAGTGCAATAGCGCTATGATACGTGGAGTTTTGGCTACTGACGTCTTAGTACCGTACTACTATGATACGTTGGTGGTATTTTTAGTTAACAACATTATCAATTTTGTTACCAAAGTCGATAGGGATCATGTGGGAATCCCTCGCTGAGCATACACGACCATGCTATTCCACTACTGAGCGTGGGTGCTCAGGCTGCCCCGCTTATTCTGGGGGGGGGGGGGGGGGGGCAAAATTCCGCTCAACACAATAACTGCTCGGGACAAACTGAGCAACATGACCAAGGCGACGCCTACCACGCTATCTGTGAATTTCTGCAACATCAGGGGACTTTACTTGAACCTAAACTCGAGACGGCGAAGCCGGCCTTGCTCTTTCTGACCGAGACGCAGGTGTCCTCTCCGGCTGACACTTCGTATCTCTCCTACCCGGGGTACAAATTGGAGCACTCCTTTATGCCTCGGGCTGGAGTTGGCGTATACGTTGGAGAGGACATCTGTTCTCGACGCCTTGGCAGTCTTGAAGTTTCAGACCTGTCCATCCTTTGGCTACGCGTAGACAGCGACGACCATCCGCGCATCTGTGGGTGCCTCTATAGGTCCCATAGCGGTAATGCCGAAACAGACCGACTCATCGACCACGTCCAAATGGCTACAGATTCCTTGCTACAACAGGTCCCATCCGCAGATATCGTGATCCTTGGCGATTTTAACGCCCACCACTTCGAATGGCTCGGTTAACGTTTATCCGATTATGCGGGGAGATCTGTTCATGACTTTGCCTTGGCATATAGTCTGACACAACTGGTTAAATTGCCTACGCGGATTCCAGATGTTGAGGAACATACACCTTCCCTGTTGGACCTTCTGCTGGCCTCTCATACGGGCGGATGTCAGGTTTCCGTCGATGCCCCTCTCGGCTCTTCAGGCCATTGTCTGATCCGGAGTGTGGTGCCACTCACGCTCCCCTCGCGGTTGCATTCTGCAGGTTGCTGCCATGTTTGGCATTACAGGTCGGCGGATTGGGACGGAATGCGGTCTTTCTTTGCTTTCTACCCATGGGGGCGGATTTGCTTCTCGCCGGATGATCCCAGCACTGTTGCTGACTCTGTCACTGATGTGGTGCTACAGGAAATGGAACTATTTATTTCATCATCTGTGGTACCCATCAGAGGCAGATCTCAGCCTTGGTTTGGTCGCTCCTGTAAGACTGCGTTACGCAGTAAGCGGGAGAGTCCCGGCAGTATTATCAAACCTGGGCTGCGGCTTCGGCGACTCGGGATGTAAACACCAGCATACTTAAAAAGAAGTATAATTTCGCCTCCAGGTCCTTCAAAAGAGTTATTTCCAAGGCAAAGGTAGAGCACATAGGCAGAATTTGCAAGAAACTATCTCGCCTTCCTTCGGGAACCCGTGCATTCTGGTCTCTCGCCAAGGCTGTCCAAGGGAATTTCTGTAAGCCATCACTAGCATCTCTGCACAGGGAGGACGACTCACTGGCCAACGACGCAAAAGAGAAAGCCTACCTTTTAGGCTCCCTTTTTGCGTCCAAATCGACTGTTGATGACGGGGGAAACACACCACCGACCATCCCGCGGTGTGAGTGCTCCATGACAGATGTGCGGTTCTCACAGCGCTCGGTTCGCAGAGTACTCCTCTCCCTGGACATCCACAAGTCGAGTAAGCCTGACGGAATCTCCCCAATTGTGCTGGGGACGTGTGCTCCAGAGTTGGCACCGGTTCTAACGCGTCTTTTGCGGTACTCCTACTCCCTAGGCGTAGTCACGAAATCATGGATGACAGCTTTTGTCCACCCGATCCCTAAAAAAGGCGACCGCTAGACCCGTCCAACTACAGGCCTATCGCCATCACCCCCTTGTTCTCCAAAATAATTGTATCCATTATAAACTGCCAGCTCATGCGGTACCTTGAGGATCACCAGCTGATTAGTGACCGCCAATACGGTTTTCGTCGGGGTCAATCAGCTGGTGATCTTCTGGTCTACCTGACTCATAGATGGGCGGAGGCAGTAGAGTCCAAGTGGGAGGCATTGGCCGTTAGTTTGGACATTGCGAAGGAGTTTGATCGGGTTTGGCACAAAACGCTTCTTTTGAAGCTCCCTTCCTATGGGCTTCCCGAGAAATTATTCAATTGGATCACTAGCTTTCTTGCAGATCGGGGCATCAAGGTCGTTGTAGACGGTGCATGCTCCGACCACAAGCCTATTAACGCTGGTGTTCCACAAGGCTGTGTGCTATCACCAACGATGTTTCTTCTGCATATCAATGATATGTTGCAAACCGGCAGCATTCATTGCTATGCGGATGACAGCACTGGTGATGCTCTATACATCGGCTGTGCCAATATTTCTCGGGAAAACGTCGCCGAGTACCGGAACAAACTTGTGTCAGAAGTCGAGTCTTTGCTGGACAAAGTCTCGGATTGGGGGCGACTAAATCTAGTCCAGTTTAATCCTCAGAAAACACAAGTTTGCGCGTTTACCGCTAAAAAGAACCCCTTTGTCGTACCTCCCCAGTTTCAAGGTACTCCCCTTGTTGCCTCAGCCAGTATCGGAATCCTCGTCGTCGACATATCGAGTGACGTGCAGTTTCGTGGTCACTTGGAAGATAAGGCCAAATTGGACTCTAAAAAGCTTGGCGTGCTCAGCAGAGGCACAACGCCTGCAACTTTACAAGGCGCAGGTTCGGCCTCACATCGAATACTGTTCCCATCTCTGGGCAGGGGCTCCCCAGTGCCAGCTCCTTTCACATGACCGCATCTAGCGCAGAGCGGCTCGATCGTCGACGACCGAGTCCTTTATAACAACAACGGAAAAATCGCTTATGGTAAACTATTCCACAAGGAAGTTGTGCGAGGGAGAAAACTTCTTCTAAATCACACAGTGGTGGACCGCCAATCATCCAGATGGTGTGGATGGTATCGGGGTATCTGTCGCGATGTGCGTTCGTGAAATTTGGCAGCTGGGATTAATCCGAACAATTCCTCAGAGCACTCCCCGTGGTAAATGCGAAAGAAAATGCAGAGAGATGCAACATCTCTTCGCAGCGCCAATGAGTGAAGCCGATCGGAAAGGACTCGGTCGTCCACGATTTGAGCCGCTCTGCGCTGAGTGCGGTCAAAGGGAAGGAGCTGGCACTGGGGAGCCCCTGCCCAGAGATGGGAATACTATTCCACGTGAGGCCGAACCTGCGCCTTGTAAAGTTGCAGGCGTTGTGCCTCTGCCGAGCACGCCAAGCTTTTTAGAGTCCAATTTGGCCTTATCTTCCAAGTGACCACGAAACTGCACGTCACTCGATATGTCGACGACGAGGATTCCGATACTGGCTGAGGCAACAAGGGGAGTACCTTGAAACTGGGGAGGTACGACAAAGGGGTTCTTTTTAGCGGTAAACGCGCAAACTTGTGTTTTCTGAGGATTAAACTGGACTAGATTTAGTCGCCTCCAATCCGAGACTTTGTCCAGCAAAGACTCGACTTCTGACACAAGTTTGTTCCGGTACTCGGCGACGTTTTCCCGAGAAATATTGGCACAGCCGATGTATAGAGCATCACCAGTGCTGTCATCCGCATAGCAATGAATGCTGCCGGTTTGCAACATATCATTGATATGCAGAAGAAACATCATTGGTGATAGCACACAGCCTTGTGGAACACCAGCGTTAATAGGCTTGTGGTCGGAGCATGCACCGTCTACAACGACCTTGATGCCCCGATCTGCAAGAAAGCTAGTGATCCAATTGCAAAATTTCTCGGGAAACCCATAGGAAGGGAGCTTCAAAAGAAGCGTTTTGTGCCAAACCCGATCAAACTTCTTCGCAATGTCCAAACTAATGGCCAATGCCTCCCACTTGGACTCTACTGCCTCCGCCCATCTATGAGTCAGGTAGACCAGAAGATCACCAGCTGATTGACCCCGACGAAAACCGTGTTGGCGGTCACTAATCAGCTGGTGATCCTCAAGGTACCGCATGAGCTGGCAGTTTATAATGGATTCAATTATTTTGGAGAACAAGGGGGTGATGGCGATAGGCCTGTAGTTGGACGGGTCTGAGCGGTCGCCTTTTTTAGGGATCGGGTGGACAAAAGCTGTCATCCATGATTTCGTGACTACGCCTAGGGTGTAGGAGTGCCGGAAAAGACGCGTTAGAACCGGTGCCAACTCTGGAGCACACGTCCTCAGCACAATTGGGGAGATTCCGTCAGGCTTACTCGACTTGTGGATGTCCAGGGAGAGGAGTACTCTGCGAACCGAGCGCTGTGAGAACCGCACATCTGTCATGGAGCACTCACACCGCGGGATGGTCGGCGGTGTGTTTCCCCCGTCATCAACAGTCGATTTGGACGCAAAAAGGGAGCCTAAAAGGTAGGCTTTCTCTTTTGCGTCGTTGGCCAGTGAGTCGTCCTCCCTGTGCAGAGATGCTAGTGATGGCTTACAGAAATTCCCTTGGACAGCCTTGGCGAGAGACCAGAATGCACGGGTTCCCGAAGGAAGGCGAGATAGTTTCTTGCAAATTCTGCCTATGTGCTCTACCTTTGCCTTGGAAATAACTCTTTTGAAGGACCTGGAGGCGAAATTATACTTCTTTTTAAGTATGCTGGTGTTTACATCCCGAGTCGCCGAAGCCGCAGCCCAGGTTTGATAATACTGCCGGGACTCTCCCGCTTACTGCGTAACGCAGTCTTACAGGAGCGACCAAACCAAGGCTGAGATCTGCCTCTGATGGGTACCACAGATGATGGAATAAATAGTTCCATTTCCTGTAGCACCACATCAATGACAGAGTCAGCAACAGTGCTGGGATCATCCGGCGAGAAGCAAATCCGCCCCCATGGGTAGAAAGCAAAGAAAGACCGCATTCCGTCCCAATTCGCCGACCTGTAATGCCAAACATGGCAGCAACCTGCAGAATGCAACCGCGAGGGGAGCGTGAGTGGCACCACACTCCGGATCAGACAATGGCCCGAAGAGCCGAGAGGGGCATCGACGGAAACCTGATATCCGCCCGTATGAGAGGCCAGCAGAAGGTCCAACAGGGAAGGTGTATGTTCCTCAACATCTGGAATCCGCGTAGGCGATTTAACCAGTTGTGTCAGACTATATGCCAAGGCAAAGTCATGAACAGATCTCCCCGCATAATCGGATAAACGTTAACCGAGCCATTCGAAGTGGTGGGCGTTAAAATCGCCAAGGATCACGATATCTGCGGATGGGACCTGTTGTAGCAAGGAATCTGTAGCCATTTGGACGTGGTCGATGAGTCGGTCTGTTTCGGCATTACCGCTATGGGACCTATAGAGGCACCCACAGATGCGCGGATGGTCGTCGCTGTCTACGCGTAGCCAAAGGATGGACAGGTCTGAACCTTCAAGACTGCCAAGGCGTCGAGAACAGATGTCCTCTCCAACGTATACGCCAACTCCAGCCCGAGGCATAAAGGAGTGCTCTAATTTGTACCCCGGGTAGGAGAGATACGAAGTGTCAGCCGGAGAGGACACCTGCGTCTCGGTCAGAAAGAGCAAGGCCGGCTTCGCCGTCTCGAGTTTAGGTTCAAGTAAAGTCCCCTGATGTTGCAGAAATTCACAGATAGCGTGGTAGGCGTCGCCTTGGTCATGTTGCTCAGTTTGTCCCGAGCAGTTATTGTGTTGAGCGGAATTTTGCCCCCCCTCCCCCCAGAATAAGCGGGGCAGCCTGAGCACCCACGCTCAGTAGTGGAATAGCATGGTCGTGGATGCTCAGCGAGGGATTCCCACATGATCCCTATCGACTTTGGTAACAAAATTGATAATGTTGTTAACTAAAAATACCACCAACGTATCATAGTAGTACGGTACTAAGACGTCAGTAGCCAAAACGTATTGCTACAACCCACTTACCACCGGCACTAAGATGATATGTCTAGGACACATCGGTTAGTGAGTCCAAGTTTTTTTTTTTTTTTCGTGGGGAAATCCTCATGGATACCTCCGGCTGCGGGGGCAACCGGAAGGTTATGCCGGACTCCTACCGGCTAAAACCCCACGGTGGTCTCCATCAGCGTATACGAGGGGTCCCGGGATCTCCGTTCGGAACACAACCGGGGCCCCTCTCTCGCTTCGCTTTATTAGAAGCACGTCCCAGGGGCAGAACTTACTACCCCCAGCACCCTCGCAGTGCTATCACGATGTCTCGGGACCACTTCCGAGCCATCGTCCTCCTCGGGGGTTACGTTACTAGGCATTCGAGGCCCCCGCTCCAAACGCCTGCAACCCCAGAGGCCCCGTTTCTGGTAGGGGAACACCATCTTCAGAGGGAGGGCCGTGACGAACGCCTTGATGACGTCGTCTCCGAGTGGGATCTGTCCTCCTCCGATCCCGCTCAGCAGCCTCCTTCTGGACCATGACGGACTCACAGAAGTTGGCTACGGCCCTCCACGCCGAGTCCCCGCTCAACATCGCCGACACGACTGCTGGCAGGGAGAGGTCCCGACCGACCCGGTTTGCCAGGATCATTCGCTCCCGTTCCCACGCTGGACATACCGCCAGCGTATGGGACGCGGAGTCCTGATCCTGTCCACCGCAGTGGAAGCAGTTCGCCGTCGCTTCGCGTCCGATCTTACACAGATAATCACCGAAGCACCCGTGCCCGGTAATTATCTGTGTAAGTCTGTAGGTGAGTCTTCCTACTCGTCGCTGCATCCAGGCTTCGAAGACCGGCAGGATTGCGCCAATAACGCGTTTGCGTGCATAGCGCTCCTCGTTAAGTCGAGTGCGCCACATCGCTAAAGCGTTCTGTCACTCCTGCCGTTTTATAGACTTGAGCGCCTCATCTGGCTCACTGCCACCTCTCTGACGGAGGATGCGGATTCGGTTGTACACCCTCGCATCCATATCCGCCAGTATATCTAGGGGTGGGAAGCGAGCCAGGACTGTTGCCGCCTCAAAAGATATCGTGCGGTATCCCCGCACGATCTGTATAGCCATCCTCCGCTGGACACTGTAGATTTTAGATCTACAGCGCCGGATGGCTAGCCTTTTCGCCCACACAGGTGCCCCGTATAAGGCTACGGATCGTACTACCCCCGCATAGAGGCGGCGTATTTCCTCCCGCGGTCCCCCTAGATTGGGCAGCAGTCTGTGCATAGCACCCGCCACCCTCTCAATCCGGGGGACTAGGCGCTCAAAGTGCTCTTCGAAGCCCCAGCGACTGTCTAGGTGGAGCCCTAGGTACTTCATGTACCGCCCCACTCTGACTACAGACCCACCCACGTAGACGCACGAGTCGGGTGGTTCCCTGCTCCGAGGTAATTTGTGAAACCATAAGGCCTCGGTCTTATGAGGCGCTATTTCTAGACCCAACTCGTGGATTTTGGCGACGACGACTTCCGTCCCAAGCTCAGCGAGCTCCTTGGTCCCCTCGAAGGTGACCCCGCTGGCGACCACCAGTGTATCATCGGCATAGCATACGATATTTACGCCAGCAGGAAGGTCGACACGCAGAACCGCGTCGTACGCGAGGTTCCACAGTAGCGGCCCCAGCACTGAGCCTTGTGGAACCCCACGTTTGATCTCCCTCCGTATATTCCTACCATCTTGCCCCATGTACAGAATGTACCTGTCGCGCAAGTAGTCCCCGATTACGCCTTGCAGGTAGGAAGGCACCTGGTGGTATGCTAATGCCGTCCGTATTGTATCCCAGGGTAGAGAGTTAAAGGCGTTGACAATATCAAGACTTATTGCCAACGCCACACCACCCTGGGATATTGCTTGTTCCGACAGGGAGCGCACGCGCATAATGGCATCTACGGTGGAACGCTCCCGTCGGAATCCAAATTGGCTTTCTGCCAAATCGGGACCGACGCGCGACAGATGTCCGTTGAGCCGAGTGGCAACTATTCTTTCGAACAATTTGCCAATCTCGTCCAACAGGCATATGGGACGGTACGCAGAGGGAGAATCGGCGGCTCTGCCTTCCTTCTTCAAGAGGACCAACCTTGCTTCTTTCCATGCTGTGGGGAACTTGGCACTCCGCAGACAGCCGGTAAACAGCTGTCTTAGCCTATCCCCCAAGGCAGCCAGACTCAGCATCAGAGCCCGACCAGGAATTCCGTCAGGCCCCGGTGCGGTGTTTCGGGCTCTCAAACGGCTAACGGCTCGGTCCAGCTCCTCCACGGTCACCTCCATCTCATCATGCCACTCCAATGACGACGGTAGGTGACCTGAGGGACTTGACCGGTCCTCTGGGAAAAGCGTGCCGATCACTCTTCCCAGCAGTTCCGGATCGAGAGTTTCCGTCAAGGGCAGCGACCATGGCCGGAGTTTTCCCAGCACCATCCTGTACGGTCGCCCCCAGGGATCTTCGTTGAGTCCCTCTAGGAGCTCTTTCCAGGACCGAGACCTGGCGTTAGATATAGCGATTTGTAACGCCTTTGTAGCCGCTCGGTATGCCCCGTAGAGTCTGGCTATATCCTCAGGTGGAGCTCGCTGTCTTCTCCTTCGGGCTCTAGTGTACTGGCGCCGACACCGTAAGCAGATTGCACGGAGCCGTGCAATTTCTGCCGACCACCAGTACACCGCCCTGCGCTTGGGACGACTGGCTCTGGGCATCGAGACGTCGCATATTTGCGCCATCGTAGCTCGGAACCAGTTCGCTTCCACTTCCGGATCGAGCGGAACCTCTTCGGCTTTTTCTGGCCAGGCCGCGACGATGGCGGCGGCTTCGAGCTTGTCTCGGTCAAGCCGCTTAAGACACCAACGCCGCGGTGGGCTGCCTTCTGGACGACTGGAGTTACTGTCGAAGTGGCGAAGTGCGACATCGAACACGATGTGGCGGTGGTCTGAAAGTGTCACCATCTCTGTCGCCACTCGCCATCCCGACAGCTTTCGCATTGCAGGAGGAGTTGCCCACGTAAGGTCTACAATGGACTCCCCCTGCCACCGCACACATGTACTCTCAGACCCCCGATTTAATAGTCGAAGGTCCAGACCAGCCGCCCATTCCATTATGATCTCTCCCTTTGGATCGTCCCTAGAGTTGCCCCAAGCCCTGTTATGGGCGTTAAAATCTCCTAGGACGATCGACGGACGGGGTAAGCACCCGCGCACGCAATCCGCTACCTCGTCCAGGTACTCCTCGTAGTCGGCGAGGGTCCTGTTGGGAGAGACATAGCAGCCCACTATAGCCAGGGTGCCCCATTGCACTGCAACAAAGCCCCGCCCCCTTTGCAGGAGGACGCAAGGTGGAGCACCATTACAACCCCCCCAGTAGATGGCTACGGAGCCCGATTCGTCGCCGAACCAGCGAGGATGGTCGGGGACGGTATAGGGTTCCGCTACTACTGCAAGGGCAACCCGCCACTCCACAATGGTCTGCATAAGCAGATGTTGTGCATTGCGGCAGTGGTTCAGGTTACCCTGGAGGACTTTGAGGGGCGTGAATTCTACGTCAAAGTAACTTCCATTGCCGAGTCAGAGCTCGGTGCCGCAGCAGGTGCTGCTGTGACCGTCTCGCTGGAGGGGGTGAGAGAGGGCTTACTCTTCCTAACTCCCCGTTTTGCGGGTTGAGCGCATTTTTTGTAACGTTGTTACTGGGCACCGCATCCAACACGTCCCCATGCTAGTGGGAGTTCGGCGGACGTCTCCAACTTTAATGTCGTCTACCGAACAACCACCTAGCTCAGCGATCGTGGCTGCTATCTCACTAGGGCTGACAGCGTCGTCAAGGTCCCTTAGTCGGACGTCGCGCATTTTCACTGGGCGACTCACTCGTACGTTCAGATGGGAGAGGACCTCGCGCAATTTCGCTGCCAGCTTATCCGCCTTTAGGTTACAGTCGAGTCCCGTGATCTCGAGTAGTAAACCCCCTGTCACAGCTCGCTTTTGGCGAACGGAGTCTATTCCCAACTCTGCCAATCCGATCTTAGCCTTTGCTTCCCTCATTACATTGGCATATGTAAGTGCCGAGTCCCTAGGCAGCGTCACCGTTACTGCCGCTGATGCCGGGGTACGCATTACGCCTTTTCTTTTCTTTTTACTCCCTTTTAGAGGAGGGAGAGTATCCGCCATTGCTTTAGGCCGCTTTTGCATTGGCTTTCTTGTTACGTCCGCCCATGAGTTTACCATCGGTGAAGGTGAGGTGTGCTGCTGTGGCGGAGCAGCCACTGGAGGCAAATCGACCACCGGCGAATGAGTAGGCACCTTTTTCTTCCTTACTCTTCGTTTTTTATTCTTTCGCGGTTGTGGTGGTGGCTGTGACTGCGGGCGTCTTTCTTTCATTGGCGGTGGCAGCTGTTCCCGTGTTATCAATGGTTGGTGTGCTGGGGCCTTTTCAGGAATCAACTTGGCCTGGAAGGCAGCCAGTTTCCTGTCAATGAGAGCCCCAATGTCTGCCATCAGTTCATCTTTACCGCTCCTATAATTGGAGGCAGCAGGTGCTTGTTGTGTGGGCAAAGTGGCCACCTGGGTATTAGAGCGTTCCTGCATCTTCTTGTGGAGGAGATTAATTTCTTTCGTAAGATTTTCCGTCTTAGCCGATAGACTGGCAAGTTGGGAACGCAACTCTGCGTTCTCTCTCTCTAGCCTAGTGACGTTCTCGTTAGGATCGGTTCTTCGCGCGAGCTCCTCTGCCGCAGCTTTGATATTTCGCACAGCCAACCTTATGCCACGAACAAACTCGCCTTTTAGATTACGGGATCGATCGGCAACTTTTTCGAGAACCTGGAGGTGAAAGTCAATTTGCTGACCGAGCTCTACGTCTCCATGAGAACGCATTTCGCGGGCTAGTGTTTCCAGGCCCGGAAGGTTCTTCTTTGCCCTGGTGTTGGTGGGCGTTACAGAAGGATCGAACAGGTCTTCTTCTGTTTCAGCCCCTGTTACACTTTCTCCTCCAGAGGCTGCAACTGGGACCGCCGTAAATTTAGCCGCCACAACCGATGTACTTGGAGGCTTCGCTTTGCGTTTTCGACCTCCTACAGATGTAAGCGACACGAACGAACTATCAGAACCCCCATCAGCATCGCTCTCACCGGCCTGACTGCTCGTATTATTAGGTCGCTTAAGACGCCCACGCTTGTCTCGCGTCGATATTATTGGTATTTCCGATACGACTCCTTCTTTTTGAACTTGGCCCTCTGATGTTATGGGGCAAGCGGTTAACGCTGGTGCATCACCGCAGTGCAGTGGATTGCCCCCCCCAGATACGTTGGGGCTGCCATAGAGCCTATTTAGGCTACTGGGGGTGGATTCCCCGCCAACACTAGGGTTGGCAGGACCACCCTGGGGAGTATTTTTTTTGTCGCACTGCATGTTTTTATTTCCTTTTATACAGGGTGTGGTCCCTGAACCCCTTCCCCCCCAAGGTTTGGGACTGGGCTCCCCCCCAGCCATTCATCCCCTCGGCACCTTAGACCTTAGGATTAGGGTTATTTTTGAAGAGGTTTTCTTCCTCGCGGCCCTGCGAGGGCCCCCGGGCCCGGGTTACGGGTTTACGGGTTGTCCGGCATTGGTGCGCTTGGCACATCGCCGCACAGAGATCGCCCGGAATCGGTGCGCTTGGCACATTACCGCGCGGGGTCACCCAGCATTGGTGCGCTTGGCACATCGCCGCGTATGTTGCATCCCATGTCCACTCTAATCAAAGAGCGTTACAGAGAGCAATAACAAGCCTGTAAGGCCCATCTCTTAGGGCGTTACGTCCCGGGCGTTTCTGGTCCGAAAGGAACACGGGTACGCCCAACCCCGGCCAGTTTTGGTCCGCGGCGGTTTCCCGCTACCACCCATATCTGGGTGGCATTCCCCAATCCGCCACCTGGGGACGCGCCCGATGGGAGCTCTGGCAACTCCACACGGGGAGTCCAAGTTTACCTCGGTCTCAGAGGCTGCGAAGCAACCTACACGCCACTATAATAATCATTTTCAAGTCCCATTTCTTTCAATATAATGCTTTTATATATTTGAGACCTTCCACATAATATTTGCTTTATTTCATAGACCATACTATTGTATGTCTTATTCATATGGGACTACAAGTCATAACTCTGCTATCATAATGCTTATGCATCATAGAGACCTTCTATATTAATGCTTTGGTTCGTTAGACCTTATGATAAGTCCCTAATATAGGACTAGTCATTGTGCAACCTATGTTATTTATCTTTGTTATTGCAATATCGACATTTTAAGCAGGATTTTAATAAATTTAGAGATTTTTAGAGTCATTTTATGCGTTTACTAATATTATAATATTCAATATTCCAAATGGATATTTTTGAACTTTATGCTAATTATTTGACATTTTTAAACGTCTATATAATGAATTTAATTATTATTTATTAATAATAATTATGAGGCGTCAAAATATGTAGTAGATATGCTTGAATCGCCACTACACGGTATAATAAGGGATTTAGGGCAATAAAATGTTAGCCGCGCTGCCCCAATGCATGCCTAAACTGGTGGATTTCGCGTCTTCGAAATATTTAATTTTACGGCGAGCCCTTAGTCCATGTGTCGACCATGTCTCAATTATTTTACTTAGCTTCTAAGCAGAAGTGTACGAAAACAGTGTATTTCAGCACTCAGAGCGAATACGCACGTCTCATTCATGGCTTCTTTCATAACAGCATATCATAAGTTCATATTTCAAGATAGGCCTCTACTATATATAGCATCATATTTCCCACATTTGCCATAGTTTTTAAAGTTAGTAAACATTTTCAAGAAGACGGTACAGCGATCTACTTTTCTCTTACACTAGTAGCCTCTTAAGAAACTACGGGACGATATTGGGTAATGAATTCTCTAACGCCGCCACTACATCCATCGTCATCATTACAGCCCTTTACAAGTCCAAATGTCGTGAAGCGACAATAAAGAACAAAAAGAATCTAACCTAAGAACAACAAAACAACAAAAATACAACAAAAACAAAAATATATTTAAAATTCAAAGATATTTACAATTTTATAAAAAAAATGAAATGAGGATGATGATGAATGAAGTGAGAGTACAATTAGATTACAAAAAATAAAGGTAGGAGAATAGGGGAATATAGAGTTGTAGTGGAGCCTAAAAGTCGAAGCGACACACGTTGCGATTGTAGAGGTAGGTTTCTTAGCAGCGACGGCACGCAGCGCCTGGAGCCAGCACACGCAGCGTCCGGAGCCGGCGCACGTAGCGCCTGGAGTAGGTGCGCTCAACGCTTAGAGTCAGCAGTTGCAGCGCCCAAAGGTAGCGCCGGCGGTAGGTGCACTCGGCGCCTGGAGTAAGCAGTCGTAGCGCCCGGAGTAGTGTGGCCCCCGCGCTTGAAGTAGACTGCCGACGACTTCCGAGGTAGATGGAGGCTTGTAGGATTCCGGAGTGGTGCGGCACTGCGCTTGAAGAAGGCTTCGCCGAAGACTTCACGTGTAGGTGGAGGCTTGCAGGATCCCGGGGCAGTGCGGCCCCGGGATAAGGCCTTTAGGAGATGCTTCCAATTCGAGAACTGAAGCGTGACTCCTTTCTTCACCGATTGTTCGGCTTTTATACCTTTCTAGAGAGAACGGAAAAATTATTTAAATTAAACGCAAATTTTTTGTTAATGGTCAAGAGAAAAGAGTATTTATGTGGAATTATCGAAATAGGAACAACAGATCGGTAGCAAATTTGAATATAATTACTATGGAGACCAAATAAACAACAATGTCAAAACATGTCAAATTTTAGTGGGTATGCGCGGGAGTCGCGGTCGATTTTCGAGAGGCGTACTGCGCGTTTCCACAATCGCCTCCTATAATTTACTCCTCATCTGCTCTAGTTCTTGGGTGACCATTCCATCATCGCCTGAATCAACTAGAGCGGGGAGATCCATGGCGCCCTCTATATGTGGCTGCTGGTCTGTGGCCTGAGGAGCCGCATCCCCAGCTATAGCCGGTTCATTCGATGAGGGAATAGCCTCACGCCGTAGTCGTTCGAGTTCGGCATCATTAAATATTTTCGAGCGAATGATGTACCGAACTCGGTCTGCCAGGTTTTGCTCCGTGACGGGAACTGACGGCTCAATCTCAGCAAAAAAGAGATGCATCCGAGCCCCATACGCTATCCCTCCAGTTTCTTCCCCCTTCGCCCTATAGTACGCCCGCAATCCGTTAATGTTCATATTTTTATATATTATTATTATTAGCTACATAACTAGGGGAACTTTTTATTTTCTTTTTTTTTTAAATGTTGGATATGTATAAGGAAGATGTAATATTAGATTTAATATAGATCTTTGAGCTCTCTCGATCTCAATAAGATATGTTTTGGGAACTCCACCCCATGAGCAGATGCAATAATTAATGAAACAATGACAAAGGGACAAATATTATGTCTGAATTAGCAGTTTTTTTGTCGCTACAGTTCTTAGGTTTAATTCAATAGTGAGTCTCCGAATTCGTTTAGATATATTTGATATAACATGAGATTGCCAATTTAATCTTTCGTCTAGGATTACCCCAATGTCTTTTATCGTACATTGTATATTTACATCTCTCCTTTTTTTTGGAACGTATTACAAGGGTACGTGAGCATGGTGACAGAAAAGCTGTATGGTGGTTTTGAGATTATAATTTTGTAAAAGCATATATATTTTCTTTTTTAACAATTAACAATTGACAAGTCGTCAACACGTTGTAATTGGGTTCTGTTAGTAAGGTAGTTAGTTACAAAACCACGCATATGACATACCTCTTATACCAAGATTTTCGAAACGTCCGAGAAGTATAGGAATAGACACAGTATCGAATGATTTTTACAAGTCTAAGAAATCACATATACATTTATCACATTTGTCTACATAATTTTTAATGCTCTAGTAGAATCTCGTTTAAGATATATCATTAAATTTTGGGGAAATAGTTATGATTTTAATCTTAAGAAGGCATTTATTATACAAAAGAGAGCAATAAGTACAATGGTGTTCATACCCCAAAGACTGTTGTGCCGAGAACACGTGAAAAACATAAAAAATACTTATCATGTCATGTCTCTACATTTTAAGTTCTTCTTTTAGATCTATTTAAACATTTATACAGATATGAAACCGCAGAAGAAAGGGTAAAGCGTCATGACACTAGGCGAAAAGATATTGTGAACCTGATACAGTCTAACCTACAGATAATTAAACATTGTGGAAGATTACAAGCGGTCAAACTATTTAATAAATAGCCAAATGATTTAAAATGCATAATAAATGTGATCCAATTTAAAAGCAGATTGTGGTCATATCTTCTAATAGTTTAATAGTTTTATGGTGTAGAAGAATATGTAAATTATAATTGTAAGAAATAACAATTTCGGACTGATGATAAAATATAGTTAAGTAACTGACATATTTATTTTTGTAATCTTATTATTTTGACATATTTCTTTATTGTAATGTTATATCTTTGACTTATTTATTTATTGTAATTTTATTATTTCCTATTATTGTTATTTTATTATTTTGATGTGGATATTTAATTGAGTATTGCATAAATGATAATGTTAATTTTTAAATTTTATTGAATCAACTTGTAATTTCCAACACAATGTATTTGGTTATTAATGGAATAAACGACTATGACTATGACTAAGATGTTATTTTCGAAATAATTTTAAAACAGCGTCTTCTGTTGTGGTGCCCTAAAACTAAATTGATTTTCAGCTAGATATCCACAACGCTCTAGACATTTTCTACCGACTTTAAAAATTAAAAAGGTGCCGGAACTCAATTCGACTGTATGTTTTTTTTATGTGTGTTACCTCATAACTTTTTACTGGGTGAACCGATTTCGATGATTCTTTTTTTATTTGAAAGCTGGTGCTTCACATGTTGATCAAGGTCTAACGAGTAGGTTTTAGTTATTCTTAATAATTTATATTGAAGTCGGTTGTACAAAAGTTTTAATTTTATATTATGTAAGTTTATTGTTCACAAGCTTCTCAATTATTTTTACAAGTAGGTAACAAAGAATTCGGCCTGTAATTTGAAGGTGCGGACTCATAACCAGATTCGTTTAATTATATCATTATTCATCATCATCATCATCATTACGGCCCTTCACAAATCATCTGCTAAACATAGACCCCCCCCCCCCAAGGAATGGCATAAAGCACGGTCTGCACCCATCAACTTCCTGTATGTCTTGCTCCGTTACTCCATTTAGTGGAGGACCGCCCTACACATCAGTTGTTGATTGTTCGAGCTATTTGGCCGGTCTTTTGCCACTTCAGCTTACTAATTTGTTGGGCTATGTCGGTTACTCTCTCCTCGAGCATTATTATATATTCATAACTATCATATCATTAAACACAAATCGTACACAATATATAACGTAATTAACGCACACCCTCAGACATCCCAATTAGTATATTATGTTACAATCATAATACATACACTGACTTTTTAATTAAACATGTTTATGCATTGATTATTTATTAAATTAGTTATACTAATTCCGGAATAATGTTGTGGTCACAGTATAAGTCCACGAACGCACGCAGTCGAATACGTAGGTATAGGTCTTGAGGGTCTTGCTAGCCTAGTAGGTATTCGCTCGCGTTCGAGACGAGTTAACGCTGCCGCCGCATGACATAAGTGTAGGTAGGTATTAGTGCCGATAAAAGCCGACAATACACAATTGATTGTTTCGTGTGATTACCGTCACATAGGACGACCTGTCCTTGCGCACACACTCGTGCACTAAAGTCCTGTTTTGCGTAACTGGCAAATCTACGATGATACTTCTTGGCTGCAACCGAATTTCGGTTTGAGAGACATTATTATTTTTATTAGCTGTTAGCGACGGCCCTTCAGTAGATGAAGTGTCGGCTTGGTAAGAAACACAGAAAGTCGATGAATGCAGGTAGCATAGAACCACGTTTAGTGCTTGTCCTTGGGGGAGACTTTTGTTCATAAGTTTATAGTAAAAGATTGTGGTTACGATGTTCCTGATTTATTGGTTAGTTACGCAATAAATAACGCTAAAAGTTTCAAACTACGAAATTTAAATACATTTGTGTGTGTTTGGACCACGCTGCTGAAGCTATATTATGGTTTTTGGTATAGTATACAGTAAAAAATTACGTGTTTCTGATGTCCTTTGTGATCTTTACTTGTATTGAAAATTAATGCAAGCCATATCTTTAAGAAGGCAAATCACCAGCTGTGAATGAATAAAATGAGAGGATGATAACTAAAAGGAAGAAAATATGCCTTATATCTGTTTAATTCAGCCAATAAATATATATTACTTACTTATTTATCTTCACGCACAATCCCTGACGGGGTAGCCAGAGAGAACAGATCGCCAAGTGTCACGATCCTCACATACCTCTTTCGCTTCTTTCAGATTCATTATCTTCTTCATACATGCACGTCTAGGTATCCGAGTACTCTTGACCCTCCCTTCTTTGAGCAATTTGCTCACATGGTCTTCGAAAGTTAGTATCGGTCTACCTCGACACCTTTTAATATTTACTTTCGCGCTATATATTTTCTTCACCATTCGGTCTTCACTCATTCGCTCAACGTGCCCAAACCATCGAAGCACGCCCTTATCAATTTTTGTGATAAGGTCATCTTTCAAACCTGCCATATTGCGAATCTCTTCGTTTCGCTTTCGGTCGGGCATGGTAACGCCGCACATTTTACGAAGACTGCATTCAACTTGCTTTTATGCTTCTTCTGCCATACCCAGGTTTCGCTGCCATATAACAAAGTCGGTACCAACACTGCGTTATGTATTGCAAGGCGTGCACTCTTCACTACGCCTTGCCTTTTGACTAACGCAGTCAGGGCACCATTGACTTTGTTCCCGGCAGAGACACGCCTGTCCACATCTAAATCACATCTTCCACCCCGGCTAAAAGCACTGCCCATAAATATATATTGGTACGGTATATTATTATATAATGTTTTCACATGTTGATACATATGATTTTACTTTTACCACGTTAAGTAAAAATAAACGAAGAATTTATTATTCAATCAATCACTCTCCTCTTGGGAACAGGGCTGACAATACCAACCGCCAAGTAACGTTAGGGTTTGGAAAAGTCAACACGGCTCTCGCAAAGATTTTTTTCGATAGAACCTGTGACGTCATTACTAAATTGATTGATTCTGGAAGTGTAAAATGTATAGGGTGATCATATTGGCGTTAATATTGAGGAAATTTCGAATTAAGTGAAATTTTACAGCCGTGGTAGATCAAATGGTTATCACTCGCGTAAATTTCACAGTACGCGCGCAAACCAGGTTAGATCCCCGCCGGCACTAAAAAAAATATTTTAAGTACTGATTTACCACGTGCTCGGCAGTGAAGTAAAACATCGTGAGAAAACCTGCATGTCTGAGAAATAAGAAAAAAAATTCGAAGACATGTTAAGATCGCCAAAACGCATTGGGGCAGCGCGGCGGACATTTTCTTGCCCTAAACGTCTCTCAGAAATAAGGGGAAGCCTGTGCTCAACAGTGGGACGTAAAGAGGCTGAACTTTAACTTTAAAATGTTACTAAAAATTTAAAACATTGACAATCATAAAAAAATGAAGAGAAATAAATGTTCGACTTAAGTACCTATTTCATGATACTTTAACAAATAAATTTAGATCACTAATGGCGCCAATAGTATTATTAATAAATAATATGCTTGAAGTTGAAGGAAAATATCTGCATAATGGAAAAATTACTCCCTTTTTGTCTAGGAGTCCATCTGTAGTATAAAACAAAGTCACTGCTCGCCGTAAATTATCAATTCTGCTATGGTTGACTGTGTTCCGAAAAAAAAGCGAAAAAGTGTAAGCTCAAGGTACATTTGCCTGGAGTGGCACACTGTTGAAATAATTCGCAATATAAAATTGAAGGCTTTGCTGCATAAACGGTACAAGGCCAGTAGATCGAGAACTGATTATGATGCGTTTGCTCGGTGTAGGTCTAATGTAAAGAATATGATAGGACTCGCACAGGAACAATATCAACAACGTGTTCCAAAAGATCCAAAATCTTATTAGAATTTTGTTCAATCCAAAAGACGTAAGAGGAGTCCACAATTGATTTTGAAAGACGGGGAAGCGTTGTCTGGTCAGCAGTGTGTTGACGAGTTCGCAGAGTATTTTTATTCTGTTTATAGTTCAGAGCGGCCGGAGTTGGATGTGACCTCCGCTATAATAGGAGCAAATAGTGCACTTGGACCAATTACAGTTGGCAGACGTATGTCATGCGCTTAAAGAACTTAAGCACAAACGTTCTGCAGGACCTGACGGCATTCCGCCTTATATCTTTAAGGATTGTCGGTCAGTACTAGCCAAGCCGCTATTGCATATATATAACAAATGCTTTAAGGCCACTGTGTTCCCTGAGAGGTGGAAAGTAATCCGCGTTGTTCCGGTTCCAAAGGGAGGTTCAGCAGAATCTGTGGATGGGTACAGGCCTGTTGCAGTGTTGTCTTCGCCGGCAAAAGTATTTGAAGCTGCTATTCATAAGACAATATTCCATCAGGTGAGCGCACAACTCTCAGATGCTCAACATGGGTTTAGACCAGGAAGGAGTACAACCAGTAACCTTCTCTGTCAGATGGCTCATTTGGTACCGAGGACAAGAGGTTACGGACGGATGCAGCCTATTTTGACTTTAAAAAAGCATTTCACCTAGTAGATCATAACGTGTTGCTTAAAAAGCTAGCAGTTTTTGGTTTTACCCACATTTACTGGACTTTTTTGCAAGTTACATGTCCGATAGACAGCAATATGTGGAATATGAGGGACATAAGTCAGAGCCATATTTCACGTGGTCCGGGGTAAGTCAGGGCAGTAACCTTGGCCCTTTGGAGTTCTCGCTGATGATAAACGACCTACCAGAAGTGGTGAAAGACGCTAGGTGTTTATTGTTTGCTGACGACCTCAAATTGTCGATTGCGGTAAAAAATGGGAATGACTGTGCTATAACTACAAAGAGACATAGACAGGGTTGTAAATTGGAGCAAAGACAATTTTTTGCAATTTAACAGCTCTAAGTGTGTGTTAATTAGTTTTTTTCGTGTGCACACTCCTACTTTAAATAACTATCACATTGACGGGTTGCCGATGACAAGGGTCAGAAAAGTTAAAGATTTAGGAGTAACTTTTAATACAGGGCTAACATTTCATGATCACATCATAAACATCTGTAAAAAGGCTTATAGAAATCTAGGATTTATGCTTCGTACGGTCCGAGGATTCACAAACATAAAAGCGATTGTCGCCTTGTATAATACATTGGTACGGAGTCAACTTGAATGTAATGCAGTCGTCTGGGCTCCGCATGAAACTAAGTATAGTCTCATGCTAGAGCGAGTACAGAACAAATTTATTAGATATTTATATATGCGTTATTATGGTGTATACCCATTTTATCCTCTAATGTATCCAACTTTGTTTATCTTAGGTATGGTAGGATATAATGAACTAAGAGTTAGAAGGGAACTTGCGCTCACCTCGTATATTTTTAAAATACGCAGAGGAAAATTGCATAACGCTGAAATGTTATGGCAATTAAACCTATATGTTCCTGATAGGTATGTGTGGCGCCGATGGCAGCCGCGACTGTTGGTGGAGCCGCGCGCTCGGTCCAACCTTCTGAATAAGGCGCCTCTGACGCGCGCACTCCATACGCTCAACTTAATAGCTAGTGAGACGGACCTGTTCTGATGTACTCTGAGTGAATTCACAAAGACAGCATTGCTTGTAATTTGTTACAAAATTAAAGCATGAAGATAAATCAGTTAGACAGCTACACTATCGCATTAGTAATCCTGTAATAATAGTTGTAAGTTTCAGAAATAAATAAATAAATAAATACATCTTTTAAACAGTTTTCATCAGTAGATAGAATTATTTAACAGGAAGATTTGTATGTATAATACATGCATATTATAAATTAATTATATAATTCTTCTGTCCGTGTGTATGTGACTGAACTCGGCTGGACCGATTTTGATGAAATTTCGTTTGTGTCATTAAGTTGATTAGAGAATGGTTTAGATTCACAATCGGACTCGATAGGTGGCGTTGTTGTCGAAATCCAGAGAAATCCACCGTGCGAAGCTGGTGTAAATCGCTAGTGAAAAATATAATACACGAGCAATTTAAGTAAGATCCTCAGCGTACTGATATTTCGAACAAATGTAATTACGTACGTCATTCATTAAAAACATCGAGAAACTGAAAATAACTCTTACTTCATTAATTATGTAAAGGAAACTCGGGTATTAATAACATTTTTAATCAACTCCAAAAAAAGGAGCCCATACTCAATTCGACTGTATTTTTTTTGTTTGAAAGCTAGTGCTTCTCGTGTGGCCCCATATAAATTTGATCAAGATCTGACCAGTAGTTTTTGAGTTATCCTTCATGCGTATTTAATCAACTTGGACTACATTAATGATATTCTCATTTTATTTATATTGAAGTCGGTTGTACAAAATTTTTATTTTACCTCTTGTTCTTTAAGAGTTTCATTATGAAAATAGATTAGACGGATGGAGTTCGCTCCGATATTAACTTGCCTTATATTTTTGGATTCAACGCCGATTATGTCTGTTTTTACCACCGCTCCTTCCTAAGCATACATAATAAGATTCCCTTGATGAGGGCCAGCGAGGTACGAAACATATTGAAGACTGGATGCGGTATCTGATTTCAAAAGAAACTTTTGTGTACGTCAGTTTTATGTTGAC
Organism: Parnassius mnemosyne; assembly: GCA_963668995.1. Lineage (NCBI taxonomy): Eukaryota > Metazoa > Arthropoda > Insecta > Lepidoptera > Papilionidae > Parnassius > Parnassius mnemosyne. The sequence continues at coordinate 26,171,613 of CAVLGL010000091.1, forward strand.
GATATCATATTATGCTGTTCAATCAATGAATGGGTTTTTCTTTTTAGTTAACCTGATATTTAATAGAATCAGGAGTTTTAAGAAAATTCTTCATATGTAATGTGTAATAAATATTTGGCTAAGATAAGTGTTTCACAGAATTAGGGTAACAGCTGAGCAAATTGTTCACCTGATGGTAAGTGAATGTGGCCGATGGATATCTACATCTATCTTCAATTAAGAATCAAAATGCAGCTGCGTTGTCACCCCTGAGAACTAAGATGGAATGGCTAGTTTCCAGTAGAAATGTGTCTCTGGTTTCTACACTCACGAAGCAAAGAGATATCGTTGTCTTCCCCCGGTTGAGTCAACACATTCGTGCTACAACTATATAGCTGCGGCATGGCCCAATAAATTCAACACCACTACTATTTTTAATTAAAAATGTAAAAGATACGTATAAATAAACTTACAACAAATATAACCAAATAATAACATTGATCATATCATTGAATAAAACTACTTTTACGGATTTTATCGCGTTTAATTTTCTTATTTTTATTAATTCCCGACGTATCGATCATGGTCACGGCGGACTGAGATGATTGACGTCCCGATGTCAGAGTTACCCCGGAGTACCTTCAGCTCTTTTAATTATTAAGTTTGGTTCGATCTACGCGGAATGAACTTACTGTGTCTTGAAGTCTTGCAGTGGTATGCTTGAGTTTAGTTTAAATTTTATTAATTACAGGATCCCAAGCAGGTGGTATGGGTTACCAAAATCAGGTTGTATGGGTTACCAAAAATACACAAACCGAACGCTCCACTACGTCTCATAGTGAGTCAGATCGATTTGCCAACTTATAGACTGGCTCAACACCTAGCAAAAGAACTATCACCAGTCAGAGATCACACAAGAGCACACACTAAGGATTCATACGTTTAGTCAGTGAGATAAAAGTCCTATGTCTTACTGACAATGAAACTATGGTCAGTTTTGATGTTCAGTCTCTATTTACATGCCTACCTGTTGTAGACTTGGTAGAGCCATACTGCAGCTATATTATGGTTGTAGCACGAATACCAGAATACCAGCGTAAAATAGCAGCTTAACGCTGCTATTTTCGTATGGTGAGTGTAGAGGACCGGAGATCCTTTTTACTGGAAACAAGGCATTCCATTTTAGTCCTCACGGGTGATAACGCATCTACATTTTGATTCGTAATCGAAGATGGATGTAGATGTCTATTGGCCACAGCTAACACTTATAAGGTATACTGTGTGCTCGTTTGTTACCCTTATTCTATAAAAAAAAAGACTGCATCTCAATTGTATCTAGGAAACTAGAGGAAAACAACATGCCAGCAGAATATGCAGTATTACTCAGACATCTATTGTGGAAGGAAGAGTTTTACAAGCAAGCAGATGGTGTTCCGATAGGCTCACCAGTATCTCCCATTGTCGCCGATATTTTCATAGCGGACTTATAATATATAAGAAATCATTATGTTGACCATATCAACTAACACGAGATGGCTTTAAAAAGTATTCACGTACATACCAATCTCTTAAAGGCACTCTCATTAGATATTTTTCTAATGTCTTCGGGCAAGGACTGAATGAGTGTATCCACAACTTTTTCTGCCATCAGGACGGCATTACATTACATTAGAAATGAAATGAAATATTTGACAGATTTCATTGCGAAGTTATTTTGTTACGAAAATGAAAGCGTTAATGATTCTTTCTGTAAGTATCGGCCATTTTCATTAATTAGATTAGAAATAAATAAACCAAACTACTCATATTCCTAAAAAGGGAAATTTAAAAAAAAGTTTACAAATGTGCAAAAAATTGAAGAGACAACCACTAGGACATTGTTTTATGTGGTTACATAGTATTTTATATCTATAAACTTTTATTTAAAACCCAACTGCTCAATTTTATGACATTTTGTGAAGAAAACTTCACCTCAGTCCTAACTAGCGACATCTGGTGAACGGAAGATTATTAGCTCTCATTTGGACGATGAATTCTCTTATGCCGCAAACATCCAGTATATTTATTTATTTTTAATTCTTGATTTATATCATACGACATAATAACGTTAGAAACAAACACTGGTTTTCGGCATCCATTTTAATTGAAACATTTTATTCCTTCGTCTAAGTTAAAACCATTCATTAACTCTGGAACGGTTTAATTCTCGTCAGAAGAAGTTAATGAGACGTCGCGCCGTTGCTATTTTTAATTTTACGCTTTCATTTAGTTCTCTGGAACGCTCATTTGTTTGAATCTGCTATTTTCTTGGTTAATTGTTATGGCTTGATACGCTAAAGAGATTAAGCCCCTCTCTGGAGATACGCTGGCGTTTCTTCATTTTTCGTAACGATTTTTTTGTAGTTTTATAAGCAATACGAGCTTTAAAGATACTGGTACTGATCGAATGTCTAATGATAAATATCTCTTGTATTCATCATCACCATCACTATAGCCCATAATAATTCACTGCTGAACAAAGGCTTCTACTAATAACTGCTACAAACACATCCAATGGCTCCCTGCTTGTTTAATCCGGTCAACATCCTATCAAGTTAGGAGTAGCCCGACACCGCTCTTGCTAATACGGGGCCGTCACTCAAGAACTTCTCTGTCGCGGTATTTCTTCACACAATAATCACTTACGCCTTACAAAATCTCAATTCTAATTCATTAATTCATCTAAACAGCTTATCGAAATATCACTGCAGTTTGTGACATAGGGGGATATTTGCCGTAATTACTGCAATTAGTAGGTGGGTTGGGAACCGCAGTATTTTTTTATTGAATTGTTATTAGAAAAATGCTACAGTTCATCTCCCGTTTCTTTTCTTTTTGTCACCTCTTACGAAAACCACGAAATCGTATGGTTTAGTACTACCACCACACAGCTAGTCCTGCAAATACTTAAGAAATCACATTGATTCATTTGTTATGTGCATACTCGTATTGTGTGTTGTACAGTGGTTATAAACAATGTTATATAGAACACCACATCAACTATTTCTGATGTACAAAATTATTGAATATAGAGCTACTACTAATAAATTTTATTTTTGAGGTGCAGAAAAGCGAGAATTATTTCGGGACAAAACAAAAATCTTGTAGAATTGATTGTAATTCGCAACTAACGCAAATATGTTATAAGAGGTGGCTACGCAATTATTCATACTAGAGTGAGTGCCAATCGTATCTAACGATGGAGAATTAAATTATATATTCAATACTTTTTAAGAAGATAGGATGATAAATGAACACACAATCTGCTTGATGATAAGTGGATGTAGGTCACTTTGACCCGTAGACACCTCCGTCTATTCTCGATTAATAATCAAAATGCAGATACGTTGTCACCCCTGAGAACCAAGATGGAGTGCCCCGTTTCCAGTAGAACATGTCGCCGGTTCTCTACACTTACCATACGAAGCAAAGGGAACTTGCCGTCTTTCCCCGGTTGAGTTGACCAATTCGTGCTACAACTATATAGCCACAGTATGGCTCTCACGTATTGCTGCAGCATCTCGGTACTACCGCTTATATATGGTGCATCTTACCTAATTAAGGCTTTAACTAGCCTGAATGACCTTGACGATACGGCGATCGCAGAGATTTTAGCCGATGTCAACACCGTCTAGCAACTACGTTCTGTATTACTTATAAAAGTGCAAAGATCAATAGACTGCAGAGATGACAATTATATAAGTGACATACTGCCTGTTATGCTTGCGCATCACTGAGAATTATGTCGCGGTTACGCATCTTCAATTACATTGCACGGTGTGGTGCTGTAGCTTTGTCTAAAACCCTCTCAGAAATAAAAAAAGAGTCCTGTGCCCAGTAGAGGGACTTGTATAGCCTATTACTTTACTTTGTAGCAATATTTATATTCGTTTCAGATATAGAGGGGTACCTTATGCTGACAAAAATGTCATGTGGAGGCGACGAAAACGTAAAACATCTTTGTACCTATTGTCTAAAACGTTCGAAAGATTGTCAGTCATGTCATACGCCACATTTTCTATAGAGCGTAGAACATTGCAGATAGGGCAAAGTAAAAAATAATCCAAAATATTGTGGAAACTATTTATTAATAATATATACATTTATAGGTATTTATAATAAAAATAATGAACAAGCTGCAAGGTTCAACAAATCATGTTTTTTGTAAACACAATCGTAAAATTCCTGTTTTAATTTTTACCAATGGTTAATTGATGAAACGTAGTCAAGATCACTTCATATAAAATATATTTAATTAAAATTGACACGTGACCTATCTGGCCTTCTACTTACAACTCGGCGGAAATTTGAAAAGAAGATTTTGTCTTTTCACACAAGTATTGTTTGTCAGCGGTATATAATCAATTAAATACTGAACTTTTTTGAAATTTATTTTTTTGTTTATTTTTGTTATATCTTCTTAAAAACTGACGCCATCTCTCTATTTTATTATTTGTTTTATTTTGTAACGCATAAGGATAACTTAGACTAAGTTAGATTAACTTGGATAAGTTTATAATTTTTTTAACTTTATCACAAAATTTCAGCAATAAATTATTACCTTTTCTACAGTGATTCTCTCCTATTAGTTTCGGCTTGACTGTAGGATGTTATAGTGAGTCACCGTCAGTTACTAAGCGGCCATAAATCATTTTATGTATGTATAGACATACATATATAAATTTTTTGATTTTAATATTTATGTTTTTTTTTAATTTTGATTGATTTTTTGAAACTTGGTAAAATTATTTTTTTCCATACCAATTGATGGGCCTGAGTATAATGCCAGTTATTCTCTCTGGCTGAAGTTATTTTTTATTTTATGCTCAATTGCAGACAAAACAATATTGATTGCGCATTTCTAAAATAAAATTTTACCTCTTCTCGAAACGAAACAGTTTTTGTTAACAGTTATGAGTGTAACATTTTATCAGCTGCTTTGTTTATAGTGCCTTGAGGAACACTCTGCCGGTTTCTGTACAGAAAATGATGCTGGCTTTGCAAATATGGATGGCCGCTACCATTGAATATAATACCCGCTATGTTACACTTATTTACATATAAACTTTAATTATCATTTGCATAAAATTCTAAATAGCACTTTTTACACAAGAAAGTAAACTTTTAGATCTTATTTTTCACTAATTAAGTAAAAAGTAAAACAAACCAATAGGGCAGTGATTTAAAATTTTTTGCAACTTTTATAGAAAAGCATGACCTTATCATAATATAATAGTCAATCATTTAGCTATGTGATAAAACTTTTAAGTGTGCCAGTGAAACATTAATGATGATATTCGGGTCATTATACTGGAAATAGTCTTTTAAATATTTTGTAGTACAATTGATAATCTTCAGTATGATTGACCGTGTATATGACTTTTATAAGTCTATGTTATTTTTGACGAAAATTATTATTGCAGATAAAAGCCCTTTCACATTTATTTTAGTCTCGAATTAAATTAATCAAAATGAAAATAATAACTTTGACTCTTTATAACTTATCTTTAAATGTAAAACACTGACTTGAAATTATATAATTATTGGCATTTTTTAAATTCTTTGAACTTTTTTAAGATTTAGTTGAAACTCTACTGGTAAAAAAAAAACAAATATAAATATTATAGTTCTCGATGAAAATAATGTATGCGCGTTACATCGCATCCCATCAAGAATTTCTAATGTAATTCTTGGTGTAAAGCTAAGACGTGATAATAACTGTAAACAATGGAATAACAAAATAATGAAAACATTTACATTTACATACAAAACATTTACAAAAATACTTGCTTTATAACCTTATAAAAATTATTTGACCGTAATAAAATAAAACAAGGTAGTCTTGGGCATGAAAGTAAAAATAAATATTTTCGATTATTTTTGCAATATCTAACAGCCGGATCAGCGCGCGATTCTGATCCATCTAAAGATGCTAAATTTCAGCAAGCACTGTTAAATTCAATAGGAGTGACAGAAAAACGGTTCTTGATATAGAAAGGTAAATAAATTATTTAACCTATAAAGTAAAATCACTTTAATACAAATCAAAATAGCCCAATAGCTTTATGAGACATAATTGTACGAGTGCTTACAATACTTAACATTATTTTACTGAAATCTCAGAAAGTTTTTTTTAATAAAATAAGTGTGACAAACGAGCACACAGTCCACCTGATGGTAAGTGGTTGCTACGGCCCATACACATCTACATCTATTCTCGATTACGTATCAAAATGTAGATGCGTTGTCACCCGTGAGGACTAAGATGTAATACCTCGTTTCCAGTAAAAAGGTTCCCCGGTTCTCTACACTCACCATACGAAACACAGGAGGGTTAAACTGCTATTTTAAATGTTATTCCGTGAGAGCGTGGCCCTTCCCCGGTCGAGCCGACCCATACGTGCTACAACTATACCTACTACTAATATAGCTGCAGCATGGCTCTACCACGTAAGAAAAAATTGACGTTGAAAATTTAAGTATTTTTAGAAGCAACTTTGCAATTATTTTCTATTGAGTAAATTTTTGTGGAATCGTGTTTTGCAAACCGCCACCTGAAATACGTACAATTTTTTTTCGATAATGACGTGAAATTATAAAACGATCCCCATGCATTTCAATGTGGCTCTATTCAGCCTCTTAATATGAACATACCTCGGGAAAGTTTTCATGCGTAGATAATGGTAGATAATGGAAGATATAATATTATATTATTACTGTCCCGTGTGAGGTAACCTTTATACTTATATACATATTCTCATCATATTTTTATAGTTGGTTAGAAAAATTATATCTAAATGCAAACTTTCACAGGGTAATTTTTTTTTACTATTTTTACCCAGTAAGTAGTAAAGCAACTACAATCCCATCGGTAAGTGGCTATGTAGTCTAAGATGGTGAACTGCACTGACTTAACAAAAACCTATTCACTTTTGCCTAATATTACTAGGTAAGTATTATTTGCGACCTATTTGTGTGTGTGTGTGTGTGTGTGTGTGTGTGTGTGTGTGTGTGTTTGTGTGTATGTGTGAAGAAAAGCGTATGAGAATACGTGAAGAGGAATAAAGGTTGAGTACTAATTCGCTTACCTGTACGAGGTTGCCACTCGAGGACCTTTCTTCCTATTTTTTATCTGTTTTCCAAGATATATAGCTAGCCCATTGCCATTTCACTGTAATATTCCGTTGGGCTATGTCAGTTACTCTGATTCTAATGCAAATATCTTCATTTCTAACTTTATCACGTAGAGGAACCCCTCTCCAATTTAAAATTTTTGCATTTTATAGATGATAGTTTGTCTAACATAAAAAAAACCATAAACCCAAGAATGTCTTTATATAGTTATTTATACTTAGGTAAGCACCATTCTTTTATTTATTTAAATTGTTTGATTTAATTTGATAACAGTGTACCTAAATGTAAGTATCTGTATCTTTATTTCCCTCCCCAATAATATTTTATAAAGTCATACTCATAAAAACAGCGTTTTATTGTAATACATAATTATAAAATTCAGTATCAACTAATTAATAAAAATATGCAACAATAAAATTACATAGGTATTAAAAACTATCGAAATCTAAGTAACAAGATCATGTTCGTCGTTCCACATCTAAATTATATAAAAATGCATTTTTCAATTTCACTAATCAACGTCGCCGCCAAAATTTCTTCTTCTTTGGGTACTTTAAAAATTCATTTATTTAGAAAATAATATTTACAGTTACCAGTGTACAGATATTAACTAAATTAAGTATTTCTAGTCATAAAAATATTTACAATTGAGTATAAACTTTTAAAAAACTAATATATATTTGAACGAAGTCGCTCCAACACCGACGTGCGGTCCACCCTCGACGATGTCCGAAAACGGACTGTGACAGAGCTTACATGGCGACGGAGCATTCGCGCTCGCGTAAATATATTCAATTTCAGGGAAAAATTATATATTCTCTTATAAAACGGGTAATAAAAATAAAACTCTCAATTAGAAATATTAATATTTTTAAGACCTTTTTTTTAGTGTAAGAACTATTTAAAAAGCTTGTGCCGGTTTGGAGAAATTTTGCAAAATATGACAAAGATAGGTACTCTTTGGGGATTTTTTTTTCTAATAAGGGGTTGACAAAAATACAAGTTTGTTAAATTAAAAACATTAACCAAATGTTCTTCTGTTACCCTGTATTTTTTCTTTGTGGATTAAATGAACAGTTATTGAGATTTTTTTACTTAAATATCCTAGATTTAGGCATTTCAACCACTGTTAAGGCCTTAAAAGAGCACTTACTTCCCTCCCGTAATTTCGTACACTGGCACTGCCACCGCTAAATTCAACACTGCTCCACTAGGTTGAACGTTAATTACATACTTGTTTTGTCCCTAAACGAGGCATTATCATTATGAATAGAATCTAAGATTTTTATATAGCAGTTCGTTCGTTAGTTTCAAATCTTGTCACACCTGAGGACTAAGATGAAAGGCATCGTTTCCAGTAAACAAAGGCCCCGGTTCTCAGTCACACAAAAATACAGCTGCATTAAGCTGCTATTTTACATTATTATAGTTTTATATTAAATCGATATGAAAAATTCATCCAATTAAAAACCATAATCGACTTTTTCTCACATAGTGCGAAATGAAGAGCTACAATAATGAAATAAAATGAATAATGACGTTATAATTTCCCGGACGCAGTCATTTGACAAATAGAAACGCTCGAATTTCCCATTACTCACGCGCCGTCAGGTTTTTCTATTAGGCTTACCCTCGCTGGGATGATATGATAAGTGATAATAGTTACGAAGGTATTCGTCGGCGAAATATTATTTTAAGAGGATATCCGGGTTGCGTTTAGTAATATATTACAGTGTATTACAGTGCCCGAGTGTATACGCAAACACAAAAAACTCTATTCTCTAATACCTAGCAATTTTGGCAAAATCCAGCCAATGAGATTATTGGAGGAGGCGAATGTTCAGCAGTAAACTTTTATATGTAACATACATAAATTAAAAAAGTTAACAATACGATTATCTATTTACATATAATAAAATTGTAAATTGCAGGTGTTGTACTTTTTATATTTTTGCGACTGCCTATCTGTTTGTTTGTGAATGTATTACGTCTAAATTATTAATATTTTTCAAAAGAATCGATAGGAGAATCATAAAGTTTATTTTCGAGTAATATTTAGTCTTTGATTTATCAAAATCAGTTAAATAAACTAATTAATAGAATCAGGCGATACTTTGCGGAAATCCATCATATTCAAGTTAGTAAAAATTACTTTTCCCACATCCTCTTATATTTCATTAATTCATATTAGCGGTAAGCCACCGCAGAGTCTACTTCACCTGAGGATGCCTCATATAGAGGCGGAACACGTGTCGTATTATCGTCGGTGCTGTATCTTTTCTAGGGTAGTGGTGTTGGGAGTAGTGACGAAGATAGTGCACACAATTGAGGGAGGGCAGGAGATGCTCTTCAAATAAGGTAAGACGCATAATTTTATTTCACTTGGCGGATGTGGACAAAGTAATTTTTACTAACTTAAATAAATAAACTATTCAAATGCATATAGGACAAAATAAATTGCTACACATTATTTAAACAAAAGCGCTTGCTCTATTGTAGTTTGAGAGTCTGTCAACAATATCCGGGCCATTATTTTAGAAAATCTAGTTTTATTGACTGTGTAGCTGTAACACGATCATTTCATTTATCTTTGTCTCTTTCTTTCCTTTACTGCTTTTTTCAAGTATTGCTGAATGTTTTTGAAGTAAAACCTTTTTTAAGTATTTTGGCCACTTGGGACGGGGAAAAAGCACTGAACACGCGTGGTCGTCACGCTCAAATATATATATATAGCGTTTTCCTTTCCCAGTGAATCATACATAATATAACTGAAGCATGGCTTTACGACGCATAAATTATAAACATATATGAGTTAAGTCACCGTAGATCTTTTATATTGGTAACAATTTATTTAACACGTATTTGGCAGGTGTCTTAAGATATACTTTGTCAGAAAAATTCGAAACACAACAACTGACCAAAGATTCATCGTTATCGAATAAGTGATGTAGAAACGCATACAGGGCAAAAAACTAATTTTATATTACACACTAGCGATCCGAGCGGGCTTCGCAGGAGTCAGTTCTGGATCTCGACAACAGACTGATTTTGAAACATCCAGGGTGGGTCCCTGGTGTATCCCTGGTGTATCCCTGGGCCTCTCAATACACACAAAACATTTCATCAAAATCGGACCAGCCATTTTAGAGTTTTTGCGAGACTAACGGTCAGCATTCGATTTATATATTATGTAGAAATTATGTATCTATTATAGAAACTCAGTTTTGCTAAATATTTAGCAAAGGCAACGCAACAGCAATTTAATTTCTGATCGAAAACAGCGGTATGGTAAAGCTAAAATGACTTTCATTAAGTATTCTTGTAATCCATATGGAATAAAATGATTCTATTCTATTATATAACAGATGTAGGTGTCTATCGGCCAAAGTGCCACAGGCACACTGTCCACCTGCTGGTAAGTAGTTGGGCCCGAGTGTTTAAATATATATAAGTCGGGTTCTTTATTATTAATAATATTATTAGTACTTGTGTTCTACTATTAGCAAATAATCCATCTAAATAAAGTCCTCAACAAAGACTAGCTATCTGCGCAAAACAAGATTATAGTGCATGAAAGTATGCGCAAGCATAGGGGTACCCTCATAGTAAGATAGGACGGCAATCCGACACGTAAAAAGCCTTACACCGTCATTCTTGTGCCTGAGCTCTGTCCATCTTGAATATAGAAAAATTGTCATCATTCTGTGACTTGGCCTTTAGGATTTAGGATTTAATCTACCTTTGGAATTAATTGCCAACAAGAAGTTGTGTTTTGATTTCCTTCAGCTCAGGCAACGTGGTAAATCCGTGCTTATAATTTGCATACAACCGTACATAATGGTTGCTCAAGTACTTACAAACGCATATTGTAGGATGCAATATTAGGGTCGTTAGTGTAGCGATTAAAAGATACTTCACTCTTTCAGGCTTATTTACTGAATGCCATAATTAAAAGCCAATTACAATGATATATCTACTACTATTGCCCATGTTAATTCTCTTCCAAAATTTTATAAAAGCTCTTTCAATTTTTCTCCCGTTACTGATGAGGATATAAAAAAGTCAATTTCTTCCATCAAGTCCGCCGCAGTAGGCTCTGATGATGTGAGCAGAATCATGATCAATCTCATCCTCGATTATGTCTTACCAGTACTTACCCACATAGTAAATTTTTCATTAAATACTGGGGTTTTTCCTTCACTATGGCGAAATGCTTTTGTTCTCCCACTTCCAAAAATAAATAATCCTAGTTCTGTTTCTCACTTCCGTCCTATCTCTATTCTTCCTTTTTTATCAAAAGTACTTGAAGCTGTTGCTCACAGACAAATTTCTGACTACGTCTTTAAAAATAACTTTTTAAGTAGCTATCAATCAGGTTTCAGGCCAGGACATAGTACAACAACAGCCCTGCTTAAAGTTACGGAAGATTTACGTATAGGTATGGAGGAGTCAAAATTAACTGTGTTAGTCTTAATAGATTTCTCAAACGCTTTTAATGCTGTTGATCATGACATCCTTCTAAGTATTGTAACTTTCTCACATTGGTTTCTCCTCATCAGCGCGGGAATGGTTCGCATCCTATCTTCAGGGACGTCAGCAGGCTGTTCGCGTGGGTCCAGTTATTTCTGACTGGTGCACGCTGGTTGCTGGCGTTCCTCAAGGCGGAATTCTCTCACCTCTTTTGTTTTCAATTTTTATAAATCTAATTACATCTCACATTCGCTGCACGTACCATCTCTATGCCGATGACTTACAAATATATGCTCAGTCTGATGTTAACGATATCGAAGATGCGATCACTGAGCTAAACTCTGACCTCACTCGTATCTCTGATTGGTCTAGCAAATTCGGTATTACTGTTAACCCTACCAAGTGCCAGGCAATTATAGTTGGAAGTAGCCGTCGCTTATCTGCATTGGATTTTAATTCACTGCCACCTGTAAATTTTAATAATGCTGTCATACCTTATTCAGCTACTGTGAAAAATCTAGGACTTATCATTGACAGCAGTCTAAGTTGGCGGCCGCAAGTCACGGAAGTAAGCAAAAAAGTTATCAACACCTTGCGTTGTCTGTATCGACTCAAGAATTTTCTTCCAGTGAGAACAAAGATAATGTTGGTTCAAACGCTCGTATTACCAATACTAGATTATGCAGATGTATGCTATACTGATGCCTCTCAAGAACTTCTTAACAAACTGGATCGTCTTCTCAATAATTGTATTCGCTTTATCTTTGGCTTACGTAAATTCGATCACGTTTCTTCATTCCGTTCTCAGCTCAAATGGCTGCCTCTTCCACTTCGTAGATCTTTTAGAATCCTTTCTATGCTATTCTCTATTTTACACGATCCGTCCGTCCCTGCATATCTGAAATGCAAATTTCAGTATCAGGACGATTCTCACAACCGATGTCTCCGTTCCGCGGAAAATCTAACTCTTCATGTTCCTTTCTGTCGCACGGGCTTCTCTTACAATTCTTTCACTTCAAATGCAGTAAGACTCTGGAACATGTTACCCAGAAATATAAAAGAAGCAAAAACTAAACCTATCTTTAAACGTATGCTCTGGGAATATTACTTAACGAAGCAGCAGTAGTTTCGGATAATAATAAAAAATTTAAAGAACCTCGGAAACTGTTATATTCTCAAATATGTATAATATAAAAATATCATATTTATTTACTGTGTATGTATTTATTGTGGGTATTTGTGTACAAGTATAAAATACTATTGTATGCATGTAAGTAGTAATGTAAATGTATATGTATGTGTATTGTATTTATTATCATTATATTATAATTTTGTTTTTTTTTTTCCTTAAACCTTTAATTTTTTTAATTTTTTTTTAATTACGAGTTTTGCACCCATCACTAGATTCTCTGCACAAACCAAAGGTAGACTGGTAGAGAATGCCTTTAGGCATTAAGTCCGCCGTTTTGTACATTTCTTGTATGTGTGCAAATAAAGCTTAAATAAATAAATAAAATAAATATTATAATACTTAGGTAATAGGTAAATTATATTGATTAGTTGCAATCAAGTTATTCATTTCCTAATAACGCTTCCGTTAGGTACATGCGTGTAATTTTAACTCATATACTACAAAGATAATAAGTTTATTTTTATAAAATTGACGTAACCACTTTTTTTTTGGTTGTTACTGCAACTAACTTAATTAAATAAGGCTCCAGATGTGTTGCCACCTCTGAGTACTAAGATGGAATTCTTTACAGCCCGTAATTAAATCAGCTTTATATACCTTTCACGCCGGAACGTAGCAGTGCACGCATTGCTTTTGTAGCAGAAATGAAATTCCCACAATGATTTTCCCAGTGCCGCCATGAATCTTGTGAGGCTTGCACGATTTGAATTGCAGGAGACGATTCTTGGTAGTTAATGGTTTTCTACCAAATAAAATTCTTGGTAGTTCTTGAGGATGATGTCGAAGGCTTAAGTGGTATTTAGTTTTTGAAGGTTATTTACTTGCGTGTTCAGATCACGTCGGGTTCACTAATGTGGCCGTGGAAGAGAAAAGGGAGATCTCCCGCCCCGGCAAGGTGTTCTGCCCGGGGAGCGGCCACCTTTCCATGTGATATTTCGGAGCTATTCTATATATATACTGAAGTACTTCGTAACTTCAATAGCACGATTTAGGGTTCGTTGCGTTTCGTTTCTGGCGAGACGATAGCGCCACCGCAATAAAATGATGCGTTACCAGTAAAAAGCATCTCCAGTCGTCGTCACTCGCCATAGAACGGAACAACAGTATTATACTGCTACTTCATATTACATGCTGGTAGGTACTCTTGGCGAAGTTTTTTTTTATAGAATACAATAGAATACAATACAATACAATACTCTTTATTGTACACCAAGAAAAGATAACAACATCAAAAATAAAAAATAACACAGTCCACCTGATAGTAAGTGGATACCCATAGACATCAACATTTATCCTCGATTAAGATTCAAAACGTTGATGCATTGTCATCCCTGAGGAATAAGATCGCATATCTCATATCTAGTTAAAAGGGTCTCCGGTCTCTACACTCACCATATGAAATACAGCAATATTAAGCTGCTATTGTATGCTGGTATTTTAGAGAGAGCGCAGTCCTTCCACAGTCGAATCGACACATTCTTACTACAACAACCATAATATAGCTGCAGTATTTCTCTACAACGTACAATTAATATGAAGCATAATACAGTTATATCACTGCTTGATATTTGTTTTTTTTTTTACTTATTATAAGCCAGTGCTTGACCACACCTGGTGGTAAGTGGTGATGTAGACCTACATGGTAAATCGCACTGTCTTAGCGTGTCAAATGCCTATTCACTCTTGCCTTCAAGACACGCATACTGTATTCGGACGGAAAGATAGACGTCGGCAAATTATTGCACTGCTTTTCTGTACACATTACAAAAGGCAAAGCAAACCATTTGGTGTTAATGCGTGGAATATCAACAACAATGCGGTGAAGACCAGCCGACCACCTGGTTGTCCGATGGTGTAAAGTAGAGGAATTAAAGCATGTAATACCTGCGCACACTCACCGAAATATAATCGAGAGGCTGGCTACTCTGCGTGTTGCAAGGTTTATTTTATCATAAAAATTCACTAACGCGCGCACAAATAATCAACCGAAGTTTCAGTAATCAGATAATACTCTTACTTTAAAAGAAAACAGTGTAAAAGTATAATAAGTCACGAAGCTGTATGCGGTAAAATAAATCTCTAGGAGCAGGCATTTGTTGGCCTTAAGTAGTATACGATGCTCACCTGAAATTACACTGTATACTAATACCATGTCATCTTACCTTCATCTATATACTGAGGACCCCCTCGCCCCCCCCCCCCCCGTCGGCTTTGAAGGGACTTATTAATGTGGCGTCAATTAAATTAAAGATAATCATCAAACAACAGTAATTTTATTAATTTATGATCTTTTTTAAATAATCTCTAAGTGTTTTTTGACCAAAATATACCATAGATCACCCCTGACATTACTCTCTATCTGTTTGTCAAGTTTCATTACGATCAGTTCAGCAATTTTGAAGATAAGCCCGGGCAGGCAGACATACAGATAGACAAACAAAAATTTCAAAAATGGTTATTCGTGTATTAAGAGTTAAAGTTATATAGTACATCTGTTGTCTGTGTTTTCTTCTAGCTTCCTAGATACCAGTGTGATGCAGTGTTCAATGGTATTGTGAGTGTAGAGAACCGGAGTCTCATTTTACTGGATAAGAAGCATTCAGTCTTAGACCTCAAAGGTGAATTTGAAATGAAAGCGTGTGAATTTTGATTCTTAATTGTGGATAGATTAAGATGTCTATGCGCCACAGCATCCACTACTCTTAAGACCATAAAGATCAGTGCATCACATAGTGATGTACCGGACGATTTAGTTTGTGCAATTCATTTTACGAATGGCTACACTTTATGATACCTTAAGTTGCGAGCTTGAGCCAGACAGAAAATGATATTGCAAACATAAAACCTTTAATCTCTTGAATCTTTGACGATTAAGATCCCTTAATTAATAATTAAGATTTTTTTTAAATTTTTATTCATAATATTATGACTTGGTATTGAAGTTATATGTAATAATAATAATCTCCTCCGGAACGAATTTCTGTCACGGCGGCCAGTCTTAACTTAAGTTGCTAGCCATTTACGTAGGATAGGGTTTCAGTGCCCGAGTGTATACGCGAGCACAAATGCACTCTCATAGTGCAATGGGGCGGCACAAAGACACGACTGAAAAGAGATCAGGCGCGGGACAAACGGCTTTACGCGCTTCCCGAGGCACGATGGTGAAACAGTGCCAATTTCCTGACTCCCGGGTGCTATTGATAATTTCCTGGTAGAAAAACATACTAACTGTTTTTGGGCCCAACCGAGAGTCGAACCCGGGACTTCATGATTAGCACTCTTGTTTAAGGCCAAATAACTAACGAAGCATAAGTAATATTATATACTACGCACTAAAAGAACCAAGTCTCTTTTTGCAACACGCGTTAGTGTTGTAGACTCAAATTTACTATGTGCCATAAAAAGGCACTCCGTGTTTCCCACCACGTGCCACGCACTATTGCACAGATTTTGTTCACGGTGTTTGTTCTAGTACGTAGTACATATTACTTCAATGTGATTTGGAAAGAATCCATATGTTGAAGTGGCCAGCCATAGTATAGCTATTTTACAAATAAAGACCAATTTTACTGGAAACGAGGCATTCCATCTTAGTCCTCAGGAGTGACAAGGTATCTGTATATTGATTTTTAATCGTGGACAGCCAGTTACTATCAGATGAATTGTGTGCTCGTTTGTCACCACTTATTCTATAAAAAGAAATAAAATCTTTACTTGGTGCCTCTCGCCTTAAATTTCATTGTACGGCGGTGACTTAAGTTCGATCTCCAGAAACAAGACTGAATTTATAATCAGATCAGATCATATAATATCAACTAACTTGCATGTTGTATGTGAAATTAAATTTGTTTCAAAAATGTATAAGTCACCCAACACGCAACACATTGATTTAAGAGGAACTCAAAAATAGAGGAGCTTTCTCCCATAGTTTTTTTTTAATTTATTATAAACCAGTGCTTAACTACAATTCCACCCCGCGTTAACGTAGCCCTAGATGGTTAACCGAACTCTTAGCGTAAAAAAAGCCTATTTAGTCTTGCCTTGAAGACGCTCAGATTATAATCGGATGAAAAAACAGACGCCATTAGACTATTCCACTCTTTTGCTGTACGCATTACAAAAGACGGAACAAACCGTTAAGTTCTAATTCGTAGAATATCGACAACAAATGTGTGAATACCTGCCGACCACCTGGTTATCTGTTGGTGAAAAGGGGAGAGAGGAATTAAAGCAATTGTAATTCCTGTTCACAATCTCCGAAATACATCCTTTAGAATACCGCGAGGCTACATTCTCTGCGCCTATGCTCGAGGATGACAAGATTGGTTTCAATAAAATCAAGTTTTGAATACAATTTTAAAACAATGCAAGAAATAATAGAAGTCGCTGAACTGCGGTGAATGTCGCCACAAGGTATGACTTATGAGTTACCAGGGTGCAATCATTTTTCATTTAGTATTTCGCTCGTAAAGTCAAAAGTGAATAATAGTTTATTCGATTTGTCAACATTTTACAGCAACCAATGCCGTTAGGTACTTTCTTCAAAAGCTCAAGCGTTTGAAACCACGTGCAGTAGTGTACGATATCATCGCGCTCGCAGACGTTTTTTAAAAGTCAATTTAGACCAAACGAGCGAATGATCGTTCTATTCACACTCTATCACATACTTATTGTTCAAACCATTAGTTAATATGTGGATCTGTCTAGGTTCACAGAGATTATATAAGAACGTACGAATGTATAAAATGAAGTATGAGTAATATATTTTATTTTTTACAATATATTAAGTATTTTTCTTTAAATACAATACGGGTGAAAAACGAGCTCACAGCACCTGATGGTAAGTAGATGCTGTGGCCCACATAGACATCTACATACATCTATCAAAATGCAGATGCATTGCTACGTCTGACGATTAAAATGGAATGCTTCGTTTACAATAAAAAGGGAATTCGGTTTTTTTACACTCTCCATACGAAACACAGTATAATTAAGCTGCTATTGATGCTGTTGTGACAGCATGGTCCTTATTCTATCAAGCCAACCCTTTTTATGCTACAACCATAACAACGCTGCTTGCAACTGGTCTACATCTGCCTCACCCGCTTATCCAATTGTGGTTGAGGCAAATAAGGCCCCTGAAGATAAAAGTGCACCACAGCGTACTAAGAGGGCCGGTAGAAAATTAACTTTCTTATTTAACATCATCATTATATTTATTTTGTAATTCTTATTGTTATAAATTTTCTTTCTTTTTTATTTCTATCATTATATCTACATTAATTGATAACTACAGCATTTATTTATTTGTCTGGTTCTACCACATAAAAATTATTCATAACATTATTTTAGTTTCTAATCTTTTTTAAATAGTTATTTAATTGCTACATCTACATCCAATTCTCACCACTGCATCGATTATCTGGTAGAAAACGCCTATAGGCATTAAGTGAGTTATAGAGAATGCTATAAAAATTAAACACAATTAAATAAATTATTTGTTAATATATTTCAGATTATTTAAATTATTTCATAGCAGTAACGGCTACAATCGATCACAGAGACCACCTGATGGTGAGTGAATGCTGTGACTCATAGACATCTTTATACCATCTCACAGGTGGTAAAATTAAAAATTTTGTACAACCGACTTAATATAAATAAAATGAGAACATTATCAATGTATTAGGAGTCAATTAAATGTGCATTAATAAGGATTACTCTAAAACTATTGATCAGATCTTTATCAAATTTATATGGGACCACATCAGAAATACGAACTTTCAAACATTAAATTTACAACGACGAATGTTAAAAATCTGAATACCAATGTGTTTTTAAATGGGGAAGAACTGAGCCCTGTTGAATTCTCTGATTTTCTTGGCATCACTCTCGACGCGAAGCTTCAGTGGGGCCCCGATATATTCAAACTAGCAAGCAGACTAAGCTGTACAGCTTATGCTGTAAAAAAGATTAGAGATCCCACAACTGTCGAGACTGCTAGATTAGTTTATTTCAGTTATTTCCATAGCAATAATGTCTTATGGGATTTTTCCAAAGTGAAATGCGGCAGATTAAGATGCTATTTTTGTGTTGCAGAAGAGGAGCATAAGAGCTATTTACATCCTTAAACCAAGAGAGTCTCTTAGAGAAATTTTTTAACAAATAAATATATTAACTTTGGTCTCTCAATTTATTTACGAAAATTTAATGTATGTTCACACAAACAAAGATAGTTTTAGTAAAAAAGTGATATACACTCTGTACCAGTCTCTCAACTCCACAGAGTCAGTAATTCATTTTTGATGATCATATCAAGTTATCTTTGTTTTCGTCATTTTTGTATAAATGTATTAGATTGACGTTGATTAGATCTCAGGAGTGGCACTATTATTTATAATTTTCAATGCTTATATTTCAGATTTATGTGGACATTAGTAGTTACTTCCCCTGGGTCTACTGAAAACTCGTTGGTCAATCTATTGCTCTATTAATCTATTATTCTATTGAAATCGTTCATATTGTTTGAAACTCTTAAACATTTGTGTAGTATTTTTAGTCAAAGAATCATAAATAATGTTTAATTCAACAAATCCGCCTAATTGAGTGTAAATCTTAATTTCAAATTTATGGAAGAGAATAGAACTGAATTTTAACGAACATAAATTATAAATAATAATACAAATAATTTTATAATACTCAATCAAAACAAATTTATTCGCTGGAAATCAATATTGCTTTGGTAACTTAAATTCATGAATAAAACAACGCTGTAGCCAAACAATTATGAGATTGAAGATTTTAAAACGAAACATCGAGAACCGTTCGTTTGAGAATAAATAAGTTATTGAAATTATTTTAAAAGGCATTTGATTGAGGACCAAAATGGAGAAGAAGAATTTAAATTGGTTAAGTGCCTCTAGTTAAAAAGGTAGGTGTATCCTGCTTATGTCTTATGTTCACAGGCCTCCTCTCATAGGGTTTTACCGTCACTGTTACCCAATCTATAATGGGAAATATTGGCCATAGCTGTCACGCTTGGAAAGCGGGTTGGCAGCGATAGTTTTATTTTTATTTTTAGTCGTTGTATAGAAGACGCTACTGCTCATCTCCCGATTTGTTTCCCTCTGTCACCTCTTACACCCACCGGTTGATATGGGGTAGTAGCTATTCTTACACCGCCATTACACAGTTCCCAAGGTTTTACCTCCAACAACAAAACTGTTAATTGCAATTTTAAATATTGTATTACCACATTATTTGCGATGACGGAAAACAGTCTAAACAAAAGTCCCCAACTGAACATAGACTTTCACTATAGATTTGCTCATATTCCCCATATTTGCTTTAATTTTATCAAGAAGGTGGTACAGCCATCTCCTGTTTAATTTCCACCAGTAGCCTTTTACCCAGCCACCCGATGATATTGGGTAATGAATTATCTTTCGCCTCCACTACAACCGTCATCATCATTACCACCCTTTACAAGCCCACTGCTGAACACAGGCCTCCCCCATGGAACACCACAAAGCGCGGTCCTAACCTACGACTCTGCATGCCTTAAAAGTTCGCCACTCCATCTAGCGGGGGACCGCCTTACACTCCGCCTACTGGCTCGATGCTCTCACTCGAGAACTTTTTCCCTTATAATTTTTTAATATTTACATGTTTAATATACCTTTAAATCTCTTTGGCACTCTTAATCTCTTTTGTTACAAATAATAAAACAGTTCAGCAATGCTTGAATATATAAATACAAATGACGAATGCAATTTATTTTCGTTATTGTCTGCGTACCTATTTTGCAGAAATAAATCAAACAACAACGTGAATTATTTTACACTTAAAATAATGATTTGATGTCTTGAACAGAAATTCAATGTAGTAGGCTGTCAGTTAAAAGAATATTTTCAACTTTTCTTTTTCACTATTTGTTACTAACCATATATTATTTATTTAGATATTATCTTCGCTGTACATACAGATATACATTCGCTGTACATTCCTCATACAGAGCCGGGGCGGCATCAGAGATAATCGCAAATATGAGACTCTAAGAGATGACTACATATTTTCCCATTAGCTGTAGAGACCATCAGTCCGTTTTACCGACCCGAACTGTATCCGCGACTGGTCATCGGTGCTGGTGATAAGAGGGCCGGTTCTTTTCTCGCTCAAAAGAAATGTATATTTATTCAAGGAGAAAACGCATCCTGCGTTCCTGACACGATACCACGGGGGTAGTTTATGTTTTTATTTTAAGTTATACTTCTTTGGGCGTGTTTGAGGAAAAGGATGAGAGTGATTTTTTACGATGCGCGTGCACACCGAAACCTAAAGGTGACAACTTCATTTAGTAATTGTCTGTCAACTGTCAAGTTACATAGGCCAGCCTCAAGAAATGCCGCAAGGCACCTGCGTTCATCGACTTCCTGAATATCTTACCAGGTCGTCACTCCATCTAGTGGGGGCCGCCCTAAACTTTGTTTAACGGTACCAGGTTGGCACTTAATAACCATTCTTTCCCATCGGTTTTCGGTTCTTCGGGCTATATAGGCGGCCCACTGACACTTCAGCTTACTAATCCGATGGGCTATAACGGTGACTCTGGTTTACTGCAGACGTCCTCATTTCTAAATCTATCACTCAAAAAAAAAAGCCGCGAGTATAGCCCTCTTCATTGCTCGCTGAGTGTCTTTAAGCTTCCTCTTACGGCCAACAGTGAAAAACCAAGTCTTAGATCCTTAAGTCATTACAAGCAACACGCATTGTTTGTATAATCTTGTTTTCTAGTTATACTTACTGATAATAGCTCAAAATAATAAAAAATGACCATGTAGTGGCAGTAAAATATCTATAAAATAAATTAAAAAAAATTGTAAAATATCCGCTACCACTTAACATTTCATGGGTGTTGTAAGAGACGACAGAAGGAAACAAACGAGGTGATGAGCAACAACTTCTACCTAATAATAGAAAACGTTGCCGACTACCGGGACAAACTTGTGTCTGAAGTCGAGTCTTGCTGAACAAAGTCTCAGATTGGGGACGACTAAATCTAGTCCAGTTCAATCCCCAAAAGACACAAGTTTGTGCGTTTACCGCTTAAAAGAACCCCTTTGTCGTATCTCGTCAGTTTCAAGGCACTCGATAGAAAATGCAAAGAATGCTTTGCACTTTCTATTGAACCTACCACGGGGAGAGCTTTGAGAAATTGTTCGAAATAATTCCAGCCGCCAATTTTCACGAACGCACATCGCGTCAAAATTCACGGTACTCTCCTCACCATCCGAATGTTTGGCGGTTCACCACAGTGCGTTTTACTAAGAGTTTTGTTTCTCGTACAACCATTCTGTGGATTTGTTTACCACCGGCGATTTTCCCGGACCGATACGACTTAGGGACCTTCCAGAAAAGAGCTTACACCTTTCTAAACGGCCGGCAATGCACCTTGGTGTTGCGGTTGTTTATGGGCGGCGGTAGTCACTTACCATCAGGTGAGCTTTCTATATAAAAAAAGATGTCTCTGGATCACTGCATCTACTAACAATCAGGTGGACTGTGTGCTTGTTTGTTACCCGTATTCTATAAAATAACCCTTGATGATGATAATTATTATGGAATTGTAGAAATTTTCTAATATATCGAATTGATATATTAGATTATTAAATATATTAGAAATTGAATTATCTCTACCTTAATATTGGAATAAAATTACCTATGCATACGAGCAGTAAATTATGCAAATTCTCAGCCAGAATAATTGACACTTTTGCGTTCGACCTTAAAGTGCGTACTTTGAACTGAGCATAAATGAATGTTTAATATTAAACTTAACCTTCCGAATATGATAAATTTGATCTTCGAATAGATGTTACTTATGTTTCGTAGAGCAATTTTCAAAATCCTCAGTTTAAAATCACTCTGTATCGTAGTTGATCAAACTGAACGTTGTATTATTCATGAATCACCTATGCCGTTTACTTATTTTATTGTCCCTCCAACAAATCAAATGCATTTAAATAAATTTGAAATTTAAAGACAAACTCTTCTTTTGCTTCTGTACAAGGGCTCTTAACATCAATACTATTTCTGTTGACAGTTATTAAATATTAAGTTTTATTTCGCTCTGGTAAACCACCGTAAACGTATTTTACACATAGAATACCAACGTAAAATAGCAGCTTAATGCTGCTGTTTCGTATATTGAGTGTAGAGAACCGGAGAACCTTTTTACTGGAAATGAGGCATTACATCTTAGTCCTCAGGGGTGACAACGCATCTGCATTTTGATTCTTAATCGAGATAACATGTTTATATCTATGAACCACAGTACCCACTTAAAATCAGGCTGTGTGTACGTTTGTCACTCTCATTCTATTAAAGAACCACATGTTCACCATCTCTCGTTTTATATGCCAGGAAAATATCATGCCCTTGTGTCGTTTTATTTCCAATAGATGTCGCTGCAACTGCTTATTCTAATTTCAAATGTAATACAGAAGTATCAACTCCTCTAGCGAGGAACAGCATTGTGAGTATTCGGTAGCTGCGGCCAATCTCAATGGAGACTAGCCATCTGCACAGAATATTATATGGTGTATGATTGTGTGCGCAAGCTTTTGTGCACTCTCTATTGACTCACCTTCATAGCCCGACACGATATGAGAGACATCTTGCGCAGGACTACCGTATACCTGCTTTTGCGATGTGCGGGGGTGAAATACCGCCAATTTTATGACCCCGAGTAGCTGCTAAGAATTTCTTGACAGGAAAACTCAATATATAATCAAGGCTTGACCGAGTGAATGCAGACGATTCGAGCCAAGGACCACGTTATCGGCTAACGATCAGTAGTAGTCCGACGAGGCAGTCAGAGAATTATACAGATAGCTAAGAGTCAAAAATCAAAATACTTTATATCGAACTTATAAGTAATGTATATCATTGTTCGTTTCTTTTGAGTAAAAGTCATTTTAGAATCCCCTCGGTTTAAGCTCGTTTAATACATTTCCAGTTGTACACATAGTAAAACCTATTGTAAAAATTATGTCAATAAATATAAGAAAAAAATTTATTATTTTGAGAAAAATTATTAATATTTGTATTTACAATAGCACCGGTAGCAAAACTCCTTTTCTGCTTAGGAATTCTTCTGAAGGGTTCCTTTTTAGGTTTCCGTAGCCAAATGGCAAAAAACGGAACCCTTATGGATTCGTCATGTCTGTCTGTCTGTCCGTCTGTATGTCACAGCCACTTTTTTCCGAAACTATAAGAACTGTGCTGTTGAAACTTGGTAAGTAGATGTATTCTGTGAACCGCATTAAGATTTTCACACAATCGAAAAAAAAACAATAAATTTTGGGGGTTCTTAGTACTTAGAACTGAAATTCAAAATTGCGGTTATAGGCCTTCAAAAATGATATTGAGGTTTCTAATTTAATTTTTTTCTAAACTGAATAGTTTGCGCGAGAGGCACTTCCAAAGAGGTAAAATTAATTTCATAAACATAAACCTTATGCATAAACCGTGAACCATTCTTTTCTAATAATAAATCTGTAAAAGATGCCTGAATAAATAATAATTATAATTCACGTGGGGTGTGTCTTGATCGGTAGCGGGTGCGGAGCGCGCGGGGGCAGATTTCCGACTTCGCTTACCCGAACGGGCAGACACGTGAGGGCAGACGTCGTTAACACTCGTGCGCGCGGAGCTAATTTTCGATACATTTGCGAATGCTAAATATTGTACGTTTACGATTTAACACTGTTTTCGTTGGATAAAGTTAATTTCAATTACTTACATCGATCAAAATTACAACGAACTACAAGGACTTTTATATTATGTTACTTGCTGCTACGGAACCCTTCATGGGCGAGTCCGACTCGCACTTGGCCGGTGTTTATCTATTTCTGCCGGGAACCGCAGTGCGTACACTGCTATGTCTCGATCTCAAAGGATATACAAATCAGAATAGTTACAGGCTGTGAGGAATTACTTCTTAGTCCTCAGAGGTGATAACGCATCTGTAGTCTTCTTTTTGGTTTGAAAATGGTTGCAGATGGTCATGGGCTGCAGTAGCCACTTACCATCAAGTAAACTGTAAGAACGTTTGTCAATTTAGTTTTATAAAAGAAATCGATTTGCTTTTATAAAAAATACTAGTAACATTTTTGATATTTTGCTAATATTCTTGCTTACCTCTCCAAGTAAGTTTAAAAATAGTTTACGACAATAGTTAAATAGTGGAATCGAACCCATAACTTTTTAAGATTATTTTACCCTAAACAGAGATAATGTCGCTTTTAAAAATAAATAAATTTCTTAAGTATTAATAGTCACTCTATCATCTATATAATATCATAAACAATCAGTATTAGATGAAAACCCAAATAATATCCTTAAGTTATTTTAATAGTTTGGGCCGCTTTATTGTCTTAACTTGTCAAATTGACTTTTGATTACCAAATTATTGGAATATGTCTATAAATTCCCAGTACATTTTTTACTTTGATTCGAGGCCATAACTCGTACCTAAGTTCAAGTTCCTACCAAAACTCTTAAATAGAATTACAATAAAAGATAACCAATATTTACTCTTTTTCTTTTTTTGAACGATTTAGAACAGTTATTTCTACAGTTTAACCTATAAATAACTTTCAACCTTACGTCACTATACTACTACACTTTCATGAAGCGCTCATGAAATTCAAATTTAGAAGTAAAATTCGCATTTCAAATCTGCCCGGATTACGGGTTTGTCGCCACAGTGTCAGACTAATCCCACGGCATTCTTATTTGGGATTCAAATGTCCCAGCTGGCAGCTTGTATATTTCTGTCAAATATATATTTTATTTATAAGTCAAGTAAGAAAGTTAGTAACGACACTGTCTGGGCCGACTTTGATTATAAAGGGGCCTTAACACCGAGGGAAAAAACTTATTTTTTCTTTTACTAATAGTAATCTTTTGAATTTTTTTAGACGAAGGGCAAACGAGCATGCACACCCGATGGTAAGTGTCGAAAGTATTGTACATGACTTTCATATTTATCTACCTTCAGCAGTCCACCGCTGAACGTAGGCCATTACCATATATTTCCGTTTGTAAGTCCAGGTGGAAAATAGCGTCGTGACTATCTAATCGTAATTATTATTTCAGTTTATAAATGCAAAAGTTATAACGGGTTGCGCCAGTGGAAAATTTGTAAATATTAAAGGAAACCGCTCCTTGCAAATATGTATTGATGTAGATTAGACGTTCTTAAGGTATTTAAACAAGTTTAAATTTAATTAAAAGCTTTGACTTAAACTTAGTCCTATTTCCAAAACTTTTCCGACGCCTCTTAAGATAGCCAGAGGACAAAATTTGAATTCTCACTATACTCTGCACCCACCCGGCGAATAATAATTTATACTTACTATACTATACAACTTCTGTTTTTTTTATTTACAATAATATGTCTTAAAAAATCAAAGTTAAGCGTTTAAACTTTTAACATCATAACATTGTTTACCGATTAAAGTTTTCGACTAAGAGTTTAAAAACAGGTAAACAGTCCGATTAAGTTTAGAAGACAATAATCATAACTCTTTATAGACGGGGATAGCAAATATTAGTTTAAATTATTACATTTATTCAGTTAATCGAGACAACCTAAACTTGATCCAGTTGGCCTCTGACCTTTTTATAGTTTTTTTTTAATTACCTGTGTGATGAACGCATTTGGCGCATTGGTTTAAAATAAAAAAAATGTTTATTACCTAATTGTTATATTTTTTACTAGTGCCCCCATAGATTGCCTCATAGGGGGGGGGGGGGGTTACTTGCTGTAGTCGGCAAGCGAGTTGGCAACCACTGATGTCTAAGCGACTTCTAAAAGAAGGAGGTTCTCAATTCGCGTGTATGTTTCTTGTATGTATTTTAGGCAGTATCTTTACAGAATATGAACCAATTTTGATGATTCTTTTTTTAATGAATAATTATACTTCAAAGATTGTCCCACATAAATTTGGTGAAAAATTGCACAAAATGCATTGTTATAAGGAAGACGCTATTGCCCATCTCCTGGTATATTGCATGCTGTAAGCGCCTAAGCGATCGATATGTTCTACTAGCACCTAAAAATTAAGATTCCAACGTTTTGTCGCATGAAATCGTATCTAGCAATCATATTGTACATATAAGTGATATAAAGAGCACATTGTCAGAAAGATAAATGATTGTTGAACTTACTAATGTTTTTTTTAAATTGATTAATTGCTATTTTTAAATAAAAGAAGGGGTATTAATGGCTTATGGTGTGGATTTATCAAGTCCGAAAAGCTTGTAAACACGATAACTTTTGAAAATATCAATTGTTCAACTCAATATATGTTTAAAACTTTTCATCTATCATATAGGAAGCCATTGAATGTAAATGGATTATTTTTAGTTTAGATTAGTTAGTTTTTATTTTTTTTTATTAGTTAAATTTTGTTTAGATTAGTTAAAAGAATTTGTTATCAGCTGCGAAATGGTGAAATTTTTGGTGTATTCGCCAGCCTTGTATGAATAAATAATTACTAAATAGAAACTACGTCACTCAGTTAGTTCAGCGTCAGTCGCTGTCGTGAGTGGACATTGTTTCGGCTGTTTGCAGCGGCTCAAAAAGATCGCTGTACAAATACACAATATTCCGATTTCTTAAATACTTGATTATAATAATAATGAGAGATTTTTTATTACAATATTTTCAAAGCACAGAATAAATAGTAGTAGTACTTACTAAAATTATGTAGTATCAATTTTTTTCGTCATGGGTGTCATTTTCATGGTTTGTGAGGATGTTGAAGCCGATAGTGCTATCGAAATGTAAATACAAGATGGCGGCTGCAGTAGATATCAATTTTTTCATCTTGGGTGTCATTTTCATGGTTTTCGAGAGTGTTAAAGCCGATACCCTATCGGATGACTAGATGGAGTGTCGAAATGTAAATCCAAGATGGCGGCTGCAATAGGTATCAATTTTTTCATCATGGGTGTCATTTTCATGGTTTTCGAGAGTGTTGAAGCCGATACCCTATCGTATGACTAGATGGAGTGTCGAAATGTAAATCCAAGATGGCGGCTACAATAGGTATCAATTTTTTCATCTTGGGTGACATTTTCATGGTTTTCGAGAGTGTTGAAGCCGATACCCTATCGGATGACTAGATGGAGTGTCGAAATGTAAATCCAAGATGGCGGCCGCAATAGGTATCAATTTTTTCATCAAGGGTGTCATTATCGTGGTTTTCGAGGGTGCTGAAGCCGATAGTACTGTCGACATGTAAATCCAAGGTGGTGGCTGCAAGAGGTACAAATTTTTTATCATGGGTGTCATTTTCATGATTTTTGAGGATGTTGAAGCCGATAGTGCTATTGAAATGTATATCTAAGATGGCGGCTGCAGTAGATATCAATTTTTTCATC
This sequence comes from Parnassius mnemosyne, assembly GCA_963668995.1. NCBI lineage: Eukaryota > Metazoa > Arthropoda > Insecta > Lepidoptera > Papilionidae > Parnassius > Parnassius mnemosyne. The sequence goes on from CAVLGL010000091.1 coordinate 26,199,880, forward strand.
TTGGGTGTCATTTTCATGGTTTTCGACAGAGTTGAAACCGATAGGGTTGTCAAAATGTAAATCCATGATGGCGGCTGCAATGATAATCAATTTTTTCATCATGGGTGTCATTCTCATAGTTTTCGCGGGTGTTGAAGCCTATAGTGCTGTCGAAATTTAAATCCAAGGTGGCGGCTGCAATAGGTATCAATTTTTTCATCATGGATGTAATTTTTATGGGTTTCGAGGGTGTTGAAGCTAAAAGTGCTTGCGAAATGTAAATCCAAGATGGCGGCTGAATTAGATATCAATTTTTTCATCATGGGTATCATTTTCATGGTTTTCGCGGGTGTTGAAGCCTATAGTGCTGTCGAAATTTAAATCCAAGGTGGCGGCTGCAATAGGTATCAATTTTTTCATCATGGGTGTCATTTTTATGGGTGTCGAGGGTGTTGAAGCCAATAGTGCTGTCGAAATGTAAATCCAAGATGGCGGCTGAATTACGTATCAATTATTTCAACATGGGTATCATTTTCATGATTTTCGAGGGTGTTAAAGCAGATAGTGCTGTCGAAATGTATTAAAACTACTTTAAAAATTCCTTATAATCATTTTATACGTAATTTTTTTAATTGGATTTACCGACTTACGACACCCAAGGAACGGGATATACTTACACCGCTACTATGCGGTAATCACGGATTTAAGTCAGATGTAAAATACCAAGAATTGAGACATCAGCAACGCTAAAGTTTTTTTGAAATTCATACTACATTTTTGACGGCTCCGTAGCGCAGTGGCTTATTAATGAGTTACACAACAATGCGCTTGACTGTCCTGAACTCTTTTGCCTAGTGCCCTGAGAGCCGCGGGTTCGAATCCCGCATAGAAAAATTATTTATATGGCCAACAAGTAATTGTTTCCGGACAGGATGTTTCTCCTTGTAAATATTTATGTATGTAAACCTCCCCCACGATACAGGAGAAAATCCTAGCGAGGGGGTAAGGTATTGTTATCATTAAAATTATTATTATATTTAATTACAGTATAAAGAATTGTATATTATAATGTTATATAAATAAATGCCCTTAAAAATACTGAAGTTATAATAATATTTCATCAAAACTGTTCAGTAGTAGTAATTGTGCGTGGCCACTTAAATGTCTGCAGACTGTGTCCTCGTTTTACCTTTACGTTTTACGTTTCACCCTTATAGGTAAGGTATTGTTATAATTATTGTTATATTTAATTACAGTACACAGAATTGTATATTATAATGTTATAAAAATAAATTCCCTCAGAAAATATTTCATCAAAACTGTTCAGTAGGAGGTAGCAATTGTGCGTAGCCATTGAGATTTTAAATAAATAAGCGGAGAGCTAACACTTTTTTTCTCGAAATGCTGTACCTTGCTGAAGGATTAAAATACTCCTACGACTGTCTTGTATATTAATTACAGCCAGAAAATTTCATCACCATACACTGCGGCACAAATATACTAAATTCCATCCATATCATCTTGATGATTGGCTACCTAACACTAAAGGTCGCTTAGCAATGATGGAGAGGCTGAGAGGGTTATGTTCGGAGTTCATCTGGGCGATAGACTTGGAAATGAGAATATCCGCAAGATAATCAGAATGACCAACATAGCCCAACGGATAAGTGAGCTGAAGTGAGAAGCCTACCTTTAATCGAAATGTAGGACAGCCACTAGTTGGAGTGACAACCTAGTAAGAGATGTACGAAACTGATGGGTGCAGGTGGCTCATGACCGTGCTTTGTGGCATTTCTTAAGGGAGGCCTGTGTATATCTGATATTGACGAAAGCGATAGTGAAATTCACCTCCGGAATTCCCCACCACGTATGACCACATGATGGATGTAACAGTCACTGATTTTCCATACAGATAGGATTTAGGGATCCAGAAGAAAATAATCTTAAAATACTCTAAGGCCTATAACAAACATGCTATTCTTCTAGTAATGCAGATATTCAATGGTAGCGGTGGACACTCATCTTTATGTAAACCACAGCTTATTTAGCCCCTCCCCCTTTCTATCAAAATAAATTTGGTTGTTATTTATCTAGAAAATATTAAATGCTGACAGCAGCGGAATCAAAGGAGTATTTCTCGTTCATCACTAAGACAAAATTTCAGCGTACTTTTCTAGACGAATAATCAATTAGGTGTTATAAAGATTTCTTTTAATTATCAGGTCAGTGCTTGACTACAATCCCACTTGTTGGTAAGTGGGATGAAGTCGAAAATGGTAAAGAGTACTGACTTAACTTACGTTAAGCCTATCCATTTTTAATACACCAAATTTGTGATCGGATGGAAAGGGAGATGCTGTATTGGAAGTATGACAAAGTTGAAGCTGTTGGCATAGTCTTTTTCAACTTTTTAATGCTTACTTTTTATTTAAGAAAAAAAAAGCGATTGAAAATAACAAAATTTCAATCACCTGCAACCTATTTTACGCACAGCAAGAATCGATGGATTTCAAATTGGTAGTATTTTTAATAAATGTCGAACTAAAATATCATGTAATCAACCTTGTGAAGCCTGAATATGTTGTAGTCACTGTGTTCGAAAAGTCCTTAAGAGATCCCTCTCAATGATTGAAAAGAAGAGAGCACTAGTAAAACGATGTAATATACGAATATTAAATAGCATTAACAACTTCTTATGTTGGCCTTTTTGTTTTTTTTTATAAAATTGAAGTGACAAGCGGATTAACAGTACACCTGTTGTTAGGTGGTTATTGCAGTCCATAGACGCTTGCAGCCAGTCCAAACAAAGAAGGCTACAGATACGTTGCCACCTCTTTGGACTAAAAAATAGTTACAGTTACACTGCGCACGTGGTAAATCGGCACTTAACATTGCAATTAACAATTTCATTGGTGGCGGCGTAGATCGAACCTGGGTTGCTTGCGTACTGTAACCGCTAACCATCTGATCTACTACGGTTCTCTGTGGACTGTAGACTAAGGTGAAATAAAAATATATATTATTTCGACGACCGAGTCCTTTCCGATCGGCTCGATTCACTCGCGCTGCGAAGAGATGTTGCATCTCTTTGCATATTTTATCGCATCTACCACGGTAAGTGCTCCGAGAAATTGTTCGGATTAATACAGCCGTTCAATTTCACCATCGCACTTTGCGACAAAACTCGCGATACCATCCATACCATCTGGATGATAAGCGGTCCACCACTGTGCGATTTAGAAGAAGTTTTCTTCCTAGCACAATTCACTCATCCACTAATAAACTCACTGTGTTCTCGTTTATCACAACGTTGCTTATTAAAAAAAATGGCATAAATTCGATTACTTTCATACCTCCTTAGTGTTTTAAAAGTTCGTGTTTCCAAGTGAAATAGTATTTCGAAATTTCAACTTTTACAAAATATAACTTGCGAGGCGCTCGTAAAAATACTGACGATCTTTTGTACCTACCTTTTATAGCGTATAAATTATCTGATATTCCATAAATTTAATTACAAAGTTTCTTTCGAGCTGAGTTACAAAAATAAATAAACTCTGCCTTGCGTCTGTCCGTTTGCCCTCTGATTACATATTGACAAAAGTCGACGTTCCTTTGAGTTTTAACTAGACTTGATTCGGAGTACTCTTAAAGAATTCTTTACACTTTTGTTCTCTTCTGTAATAAGGGTTTTACTCATTCTTTTTTATAACAATTTCTTGATTTTTATTCGATTTAAAGTTCCAAAAAAAAAAAAACAACACAGCTGTCTAAAGCCAACAAAAAAGCTACTATATAAACTTACGTGCACATATCTAAGCCAAAAAATTTACAATATAGGAGTCTCGCGTCCAGGTAGCTTATACGTGGTACAACCGTGCTGCAGCTATATTAGTAGTATAGTTGTAGCACGAATGGGTCAGCTCAACCGAGGAAAGACCAGGAGACCAAGAGGAGAGAACCGGAGACCCTTTATTCAGTAAAAATGTCTCTTTTCCAGTGAAAAGATGCATTCCAACTTATTCCTTACGGGTAACAACGCATTTTGATTATTTATTGAGGATAGATGAAGATGTTTATGGGTCACAGCTATCACTTACCATCCGGTGGACCGTGTATTCGTTTGTCACCCTATTCTATAAAAAATAGCTAACTATCACCCCCTTATTTATTTCTGCTGCCAAATAGCAATGGCTGCATTGCTGAGTTCCGAGCTAAACGGTATAGAGAGCCAGTATAATAACAGGTTGCCAGGCGTTTCACATTAGACTTCAGAGGTGACAACGCATCTTAAGCCTTCTTCGTTTGAAATTGGCTGCACATATCTCTTTATACAGCAGTAGCCACTTACTCTCTGGTAGACTTTAAGTTCGTTTTTGGGTTCCGTACCCGAAGGGTAACCAACAGACCCTATTACTAAGCATCCGCTGTCCGTCCGTCCGTTCGTCCGCCTGTCTGTCATCGGGCTGTACCTCATGTTCCGTAATAGGTAGATAGTTGAAATTTCACTATAACAAAAAAAAAATAAAAATAAAATAAACTGTTGCTCCCCCACTAAATACGATGACCGAATCGCACTTTGCTCGTTTTATTCACTTTATAAAATAAAATAATATATTTTATATGAACGTGAATCGTAGACTTGTTTAATTATGATACCACTGGAACAATTAATAGGTAGATAATTAATTGTAGCGTCGAATTTCATAAACGATTTTCAATCGAATGTGGCTCAGGGAATAACTAGGTTCGACCGTGATTTATAACTTGCTCGTCGCTTAAAGAAAATAACGTGACGAAACCTGCATGTTTTTGGCATACAGAAGTCACATACCATCTGGTAAAGTGTTAGATCGTTTGTTGTTGGTAATAAAAAATTGCATTATCAAATCATTGTGTATCAAATTAAATTAAAATGCAGATGCGTTGTCACCTCTGAGGAGTAAGATGGAATGCCTCGTTACCAGTACAAAGTGTTTCCGGTTGTCTACACTCACCATACGAAATACAACAGCATGAAGATGCTGTTTCATACTCGTATTCTGTGAGAGCGTGGTCCTTCCCTGTCGAGCACACCCATTCGCGCTACAACCATAATATAGCTGCAGCATGCTCTACCACGTATTATTCATGTTTTAGATTTTACAACGTACATTGATTTTTTTTGTATTAAAAAGAATACTAGTAATGCTATTAAACATTACTAATATTCCTTTTAACCACTTTTGGTAAGCTAAAAATGCTTGTGCTAGAAGTGGCTGTCGACAGTAGTCGAATGGCGGATTCGAATCCACGAACTTTCGAGTTCGCGGTCCGCGTCCTGCCATTAGGCTACTAACGCTTATCAATAAAAGAAGAATCTTATCAATAAAAGGTTATCAATAAGAGAATATAAATAAAAGAAGACTATAAAAATACAATAAAAAAATCTAATGAATCTACTAAAAATGTTATTTTTGAGATATTTTGGCAATCAATATCGATATGGACGTTGCGCATTTTTAGCTTTTAGTAAATTAACGCTAGCGTGATATTCCGCCGATGTATTATTCTGATGCCTTAAGGTAGTAACCGTGTAGCAGCAGTGTAAGAATATGTAGATATTCTATATCATCCCGTGGGTGATGTTAAAGGCGATAGAGGGAAACAAATTAGGAAATGGGAAATGGGGTTGTGGATATTCTTATACTACCACTAGAAGGCTTGACCTTGTAGTGGCAGTATAAGAATAGCCAAGTAAGATATATAAATGTTTCTTTATAACATATTCTATTTCTTGTTTTTGGATTGAAAATATGCTTTTGTTTTGAATTTCAAATTTGGTTTTTAAGCGCAGTGTCGAGATGCTGAATTGTCTTCTAACTCAAAAATTTCACACGCTCTCACTGTGATAAATATTTTCGGAAACAAACTATTGGAAATTTTCTGAACGAACTAAAGTAATCCAATGCAAGATATAAGGTTTTTTTTTTAGTTGATACGATGCATACTTAAAATAATCTATCCAAGTTTACAACCAACTCATGTCACTTTTATTTATTGAAATACATATTATAATTATTTTGTTTTTCATCTTAATAAAACGTCTTTGCGTTACGTAAAAATGAATGAAAACAAATAAAGAAATATGAAGTAAAATAAAGAAACAAGTATATAAAAAAATACAAAGTGTGTGATGTGTGTTACGCGGTGAACGCGTTGTGTATATTATATTCGAATAGAAGGTACACACAGCACATAACTCACACAGGGAATTAACGAAATGTATATACGCGCACGAACACGTAAGGGAGTCAAGAGCGTGGCGTAGAAAGGGCATGACGGCATAAGAGAGAATCTTGCCCTTTGCCGTCATGGCATACGAGTCCGTTTTACTGCCAAGACGCGTATATAGAAACATCATTTTACATTACATCAAAAATTTTAAAATGGTTATTATAATTTATAAATGCTTAATAACAAATAACCGCTTGAGCTAAAATGAAATGCAGTTATTCCGATATTATAGACAGACACCAATCAATTTTATGTATATGTTGTATAGAAGATAATATTTGCCGTTAATGAACGGACTTTGATATTGAATAACTACAAATCTAGCTATTGAACATAATATGATTATGAATATATTATAACCACGCTCTCACAGAATAACAGCGTAAAATAGCAGCTTAACGCTGCTGTTTTGTATGGTGCGTGAAGAGAATCGGTGAAGCTTTTTACTAGTACCTAAAGGTAGACTGTTTGCTCGTTTATCATCTTTATTCTTTAAAAAAATATTATAAATTTGCGTAAGCCTCTACGTGGTAGAGCCATGCTGCAGCTAATATTAGTTGTAGCACGAATGGGTCGGTTTGACCGGGGAAGGCCCACTTTCTCACAGAAAACCAGCGTAAAATAGCAGCTTAGCGCTGCTGTGTTTCGTATGATGAGTGTAGAGAGCCGGAGACCCTTTTTACTGGCAAAGAGGCATTCCATCTTAGTCCTCAAGGGTGACAACGGATCTGGATCTTGAGTCTTTATTGAGGATAGATCGTACTTATGTTCAGATATATATGACAATAAATCCTTATAAACCGCCACGACCCTACTGTTTTTTCCTTATCTATTTCGTACACGTATACCTGGTCATCTTTTTTGCTTTGGTCCAGGGACAGTTTTCACTTTTTATGTATATGGAATTTTACTATATTATACTAAAAACTATGTTTTTACTATAAATCCCTTAGAAGGCGGTTTCTGCACAATAAATATTAAATGATTTCTCATATTTACGTGAATACCACACATTCAATAATGCAAATTTTACTAATTTTCATTGGGACGTCAAACACCTCATATACTATACTATCGATTACCTCGTTGACCGAGTGGTCGTAGAAGGGATTGCTGATCGTGAGTTCCGGGGTTCGAGTCCCCGACCAAAATGAGTTATTGGATATTTCTGTCAAGAAATTCAGTAGCAGCTCTCAGTAAAGAAGTTAGCGAAGTTTCACATCCGTGCCCCGGGAAGGACTTGAAGCCGTTAGTGCTATGCCAGATGTCTCTCATGTCATGTCAGTTTGCCGCCCCATCAGACTATGAGAGTGTCGGAATAGAAAGTGCACATTTTTTTACGCGTACACTCGGGCTCTATAATCCTGTCCTGTGCAGATGGGTAGTCTCCATTGAGACTGGCCGGAATTCAGTCTAGGGGACATTACTAGCAATTATTAAAAAAAGTTGTAAGTCTATCTTTCTTTAAGCTGAAGTGACAAACGAACTTACAGCCCAAATGATGGTAAGTGGCCGCTGCAGTCCGTGGACATCCGCAGCCCCTTCAAACAATTAAGACTACTGCTACGTTGTTACCTCTTATGTCTAAGATGGCATGCCTCAAAATATTAAATTATTCTTGCTCTCTATACTACTCAATCCGGATCACAGTACTAAAATTACTATTTTTTAGTGACAGAAATAGATAAGAGGGTAATACCTTCCCAGACGGTGTAAATGTGTGAATGTCTGTGTGTACTCGCAAGCACGAGTACATTCGCTATTCCCTCACTCTTATAGTCCGATGATACGGTTACCAGAGCGAGAAAGAGAAGGCGTAAGACCAACGGCTACACTTACTTTCCGACTTTCTAACTCCGGACTGCTACTGAGAATTGCTTGACAGCAAATCCCAAAAACTGCTTGCAATCCAACCCGGGACCTCACGATCAGCAGCCACTAACAATTATGGAAGCTGGGTACTAGGTCTGATTTTCTGGATATATATGATATATTGTACAAACCACTAGAAAAACTAATCTTTATCTTTCAACATAATGTTATTTTGAAGTTCAGTCGATATAATCTCACAGTTTTATCCGATAATCGTGATGTAAAAAGGTGGCTTGTTTTTCTTTTCTTTAGGATGTATCTTCATAATCAATAATAATTTGAAATAAATAAATTGTAGTTCTAATTACTGCTGGTATTTTTATTATTACTCATATATGAAATTACTCATAACGTAGTTTTAAAATTATCATAACCACAAAATGAGTTATCTGTAGAGCTAAGTTGCGCGCAGAAGATTTAAATTGTACGTTTTATTCTAAACAGCGCTTATCTGTTAATGGTGCTAAAATAGAGTTATATTCTCCTTCAAATAAAAAATAAAGTAAAAGTAATTATATTTCCCACTAGGCAAAGGCAACATTCAGGGGTTGCAGGATACTCTCTACGAGTAGTGAATTCTCTTACGATGGCAATATGGTCCCCAAATTGTTTCATCTGTGGTTTCAAGGTGCCACTGATACACCATCCACATCGACTGTAAGTTATGTTTTACATATATTTATTACTTCAAAAACTTTCTAATGTACTGCTATGACATATTGTAAAAATATTTATAAAATAATTTTAGGTCAGACTAGGCTGTATGCGCTTTAAAAAGAAAAAGCCCATTGCCTTTACATGATTTTAAAATGACAATTGCTATTCCTTGGCACATGAAACACGTACTCGTTATATATTCAAACGGAGCATATATTATCTGCCTCTGACAAGTAATAATGAGGCACCTCTTGCGGTTGACCGATACATGTCTAATAAGGCCGCTTCTAATTACGAGCATTAATGATTACCAATTTTAATCACGTAGACAATATTCCCCAATATCAATAAAGTTGACTCAATAGTTTGTCCATATGATAGAGAATTCGGTATGTGATTTTACGAACGAAGTAGGTACATATACGTACTTAAACAAGTATACATAAGTGCTCGAATAAATTTCACGGTACGCGAGCAACGAGCCAGCAATTATGAAATAATTAATTGCAATTTTACGTACTGATGTATCATGCGCCCGTCGGCAATGGAATCAAAAGAAAAATCATATGAGGTTTTTCGTACGAGATACTAGCCAGTTATAATTTAATAATTTTTTTAAAAAGTAATAGTAATACGATTGTTTCAATTTTTAAATTTCCGTCCACATTTATTAAGTTCGTATGTACGAAGCATCGTGTTTCCTTCCAAAAATAGATCTACGCAAGATCTGTTCTCTGTATCAGGAACATTTTTGCCTGTTGATTTTTGACGACTTCAATATCACCAAGAACCGTTTTGAAGCAACTGTGTTCATCAACGGAACATGGATTCTTTGGAAAGTTGATGATAAATTTCATCATGGTCGACTATCTTTGAGAGATGAAGAAAGAAGTGGTGGGCCTTCGACGACTATTACTGAAGGAAACGTACTAGCAGAGAATTTTTGTATTGAATAGAATAGGAGAATAACGTATAAAGAGATTTATCACACTTTGTAAATTTTATCAGATAGAGTTTACGAGATTTTGCGCGAAATCACTCGCATGAGAACCTATCTCAGTTTAGCGTTGCTTTGCACATAGCCTCACCGATGCTGAGAAGCATGCCCATGTGGAATGGTACCGCTACATGATTACTAATTTCGAAGCAGGCTTGTTCCGGCGTCACCTTGGAAAGTACACGGGTAGAGCTTTTGGGTCACCCTCCTTATAAGTATAGAAATAAATATATCTTTTAATAAACTTTGCATTCAGTAGAAAACTCTGGATTTCACTGTTTCCTCCTAATCGTGAAATTAAATCAGACTTATGATTATAATATATGTGAAGTAAAGTAAAAGCTGATATCTCACATATTTCCTCTCATTTCAGGAAGTGTTTTATCTGTGTTTTATCATTTATCCGCCCAAATGAGGAAGCTTAAGGTCGCTCAGCGAGCTATGGAGAGGGCTATGCTCGGGGTTCCTTTGCGTGATAAACTTATAAATGAGTATATCTGCAGTAGAACCGGTTTAACGGTGGTAGAGCCACGCAGCAGCTTTTGCTGTGGCACGTATGGGCCAACTCGAGTCGGGTTAGTACTACGGCCTCACAGAATACCGGCGTGAAGTGGAAGCTCTGCTTCCGCGTTTCTTCTGGAGAGTGCAGGTGACCGTAGGCCCAATTCCCCCCCCCCCATCAACAATGTAGCGGAATTACATCATAAACTACCCCAGGAGGGTACCAGTACCCCTGGAGAATCCCTCGCTGAGCATCCTCGACCATGCTATTCCACTCCTGAGCGGGGGTGCTCAGGCTGCCCCGCGTATTCTGGGGGGGCAAAATTCCGCTCAACACAATAACTACTCGGGGCAAACTGAGCAATAAGACCAAGGCGACCCCTGTCACGCTATCCGTGAATTTCTGCAACATCAGGGGACTTCACTCTAACCTAAACGCCGTCCACTACCATCTCGAGACGGCGAAGTCGGCCTTGCACTTTCTGACCGAGACGCAGGTGTCCTCTCCGGCTGATACTTCGTATCTCTCCTACCCGGGGTACAAATTGGAGCACTCCTTTGTGCCTCGGGCTGGACTTTGCGTGTATGTCCGAAGAGATCGTGATCCTTGGCGATTTAACGCCCACCACGCCGGATAGCGCGGTTCACGTTTTACCGATCATGCAGGGAGATCTGTTTATGACTTTGCCTTGGCATATGGTCTGACGCAACTGGTTACATCGCCTACGCGGATTCCAGATGTTGAGAATCATACACCTTCTCTGTTGGACCTTCTGCTGACCTCTCATGCGGACGGATATAAGGTTTGGCTCTTCGGACCATTGTCTGATCCGGCGTGTGCTCACGCTCCCCTCGTGGTTGCGTTCTGCAGGTTGCCGCCGTGTTTGGCATTACAGGTCGGCGGAATGGAACGGAATGCGGTCTTTATTTGCTTCCTAGCCATGGGGGCGGGTTTGCTTCTCGCCGGATGATCCAAGCGCTGTTGCTGACTTTGTCACTGATGTGGTGCTACAGGGAATGGAACTATTTATTCCATCATCTGTGGTACCCATCAGAGGCAGATCTCAGCCTTAGTTTGGTCGCTCCTGTAAGACTGCATTACGCAGTTAGCAGGAGTGTTATAAAGCCTGGGCTATGGCTTCGGCGACTCGGGATGTAAACACCAGCATACTTAAAAAGAAGTATAACTTCGCCTCCAGGTCCTTCAAAAGAGTTATTGCCAAGGCAAATTCAGAGCACATAGGCAGAATTGGCGAGAAACTAGTTCGCCTTCCTTCGACAACTTGTGCATTCTGGTCTCTCGCCAAGGCTGTCCAAGGGAATTTCTGTAAGCCATCACTACCATCTCTGCACAGGGGGGACGACTCACCGGCCCACGACGCAAAAGAGAAAGCCGACCTTTTAGGCTCCCTTTTTGCGTCCAACTCGACTGTTGATGACGGGGAAACACACCGCCGACCATCCCGCGGTGTGAGTGCCTCATGCCGGATGTGCGGTTCTCACAGCGCTCGGTTCGCAGAGCACTCCTCTCCCTTGACATCCTCAAGTCGAGTGGGCCTAACGGAATCCTCCCAATTGTGCTGAGGACGTGTGCTCCGGAGTTGACAACGGTTCAAACGCATCTTTTCCCGTACTCCCACTCCCTAGGCGTAGTCCCGAAATCATGGAAGACAGCTTTTGTCCACCCGATCCCTAAAAAAGGCGACCGCTCAAACCCATCCAACTACAGGCCTATCGCCATTACCCCTTTGTTCTCCAAAATAATGGAATCCGTTATAAACTGCCACCTCATGCTTCTTCTTCTTCTTCTTGATCCTTAAGGATCACCAGCCAATTAGTGACCGCCAGTACGGTTTACGTCGGGGTTGATCAGCTGGTGATTTTCTGGTCTACTTAACTCATAGATGGGCGGAGGCAGTAGAGTGCAAGGGGGAGGCATTGGCCGTTAGTTTGGACATTGCGAAGGCCTTCGATCGGGTTTGGCACAAAGCGCTTCTTTCGAAGCTCCCTTACTATGGGCTTCCCGAGAAATTATGCAATTGGATCACCAGTTTTCTTGCAGATCGGAGCATCAAGATCGTTGTAGACGGTGCATGCTCCGACGACAAGCTTATTAACGCTGGTGTTCACCAAGGCTGCGTGCTGTCTCCAACGCTGATTCTTCTGCATATCAATGATATGTTGCAAGCCGGAAGCATTCATTGCTATGCGGATGACAGCACTGGTGATGCTCTATACACCGGTCGTGTCAATATAGATGTTGCATCTCTTTGCATTTTCTTTCGCATTTACCACGGGGAGTGTTTTGAAGAATTGTTCGGATTAATTCCAGCCGCCAAATTTCACGAACGCACATCGCGGCAGAACTCCCGATACTATCCACACCATCTGAATGATTGGCGGTCCACCACTCTGCAATTTAGAAGATGTTTTCTTCCTCGCACAACTTCCTTGTGGAATAGTTTACCACCAGCGATTTTTCGGGACCGATACGACTTAGGGACCTTCAAGAAAAGAGTCTACTCCTTTTTAAAAGGCCGGCAACGCATCTGCAATTCCCCTGGTGTTGCGTTTGTTCATGGGCGGCGGTAGTCACTTACCATCAGGTGAGCCGCATGCTCGTTTGCCCCCTCTCCTATAAAAAAAAAGAACCAGAGTGACCGACATAGCCCAATGGATTAGTAAGCTAAAGTGGCAATGGGCCGACCATATAGCTCGAAGAACCGACAACCGATGGGGAAAAAGGTACCATCATCATCGTACCGGTGGTCCAAGTGTAGGGCGTCCCCCTACTATATGGAGTGACGACCTGGTAAGGCATGCAGTAAGTCGATGGATGCAGGTGGCTCAGGACCGTGCTTTGTGGCATTCCTTGGGGGAGGCCTATGTTCAGCAGTGGACTTGTAGAGGGCTGTAATGATGATGATGATGATGGTGATGATGATGATGATTTTATACAAGGATGTACATAAAATATATCAGTGAATGTATATAGGTATGTAGCAGCATCACAGATGGGAATCTGTAATCACCTATCCACTAGCCAAGCGTGACGATTAAGGGGATGAGGGTTAATGATCTTCCGGCCTCCATATGTCGCTAGTTGACACTGAGGTGAAGGTTTTTTATACATAATGTCATTTAATTGAAAAGTTCATTTGAAACAAAAGTTTATCAGTTTCTAGAGTGTTATATTAATACATGAAACAATGCCTCAGTAGTTTGCACTTTAATTTTTTGTAAATTTTTAGCCCTTTTAAAAAAATAAAATCAACTTTTATGTATCGTAGTCGACCGAATACTTTCTGATCGGCTCGATTCACTGGCGCTAATAAGAGATGCTGCATCCCTTTACATTTTCTATCGCATTTAGCACTGGCAGTGCTCTGAGGAATTGTTCGGATTAATTACAGCCGCCAAATTTCGCGAACGCACAAAACCACAAAACTAACGATACCATCCACACCATCTGGATGCTTGGCGATCCACCACTGTGCGTTTAACTTGGAGTTTTCTTCCTCGCACAACCTCTTTGTAGAATCACTTACCACCACATTTTTCTGGACCGATACGAATTAGGGACCTTCAAGAAAAGAGCTTACTTCTTTGTTAGGGCCGGCAACGCAACTCACTTACCATCAGATGAGCCGCATGCTCGTTTGCCCTCTCTTCTATAAACAATTGTGATTTGGTTTATTTATTTTTAATGTAATTAATATCAAATATAACTAATAGTACAGAAATAAACAATAACCTTTACATTTTTCGAACAAATTAACTTCCCTGTTATGAAATCTTTCAATTATTACACCTCATTTTTAAGTGAAAAAGTCGTGGATGCTGTCATTACTTCATATCACGGAAGGAGACCAAGTTAAATAATAATTTAACCCAACACACATCATTTTTTCAATATCTCTTTGTACTTATCTTCACACACAATCCCTGGCGGGGTAGCCAGAGAGAACAGATCGCCAAGTGTCACGATCCTTACATACCTCTTTCGCTTCTTTCTTTCTCTTTGTCCTCAAAATAAAATTAATAAATATTAAATAAGCATTTTGTCTTCGTTTTTTTCGCTGACACAGTCCAGTACTTCCCTGATGCTCTGCGTAAGAAGTTGCCAACGAAGTTGAAGGTCACGAGGACGGGGCGAACACTGGACCCAAATATGAAGTGACGATAAAAATAATAAAAAACTAATAACTTACTCCAAAAGAGTAAAAATATTATGGATATAAGGCGATAAAGCTTACTTATAAACTCGACCGAGCAGGGGGATGAATGGCGCTGATCGCGGTTGTGTTCCTTACGTTATATACACGAGCGTAATTTTATTTGATTCAGAATAAAAATACTGTGTTGTTGGTCTAGCGGTTGCAAATCTTGAGGTCATGATTTGCAATTACGTTTACATCCACTCTCAACTTCTCGCTGCTGTGTTTCATATGGTGTGTGCAGAGAACCGGAGACCCTTTTTACTGGTAACGAGCTATTCCATCTTAGTCCTCACGGGTGACAATGCATCTGCATTTTGATTGGTCATCGAGTAAAGACGTAGATGTCTATGGGCCACAGCAAACACTTACCATCAGGTGGACTGTGTGCTCATTTGTCACCCGTATCCTATAATAAAGGTCCCGGATTTGAATCTCGGGATAGGCTAAAATCAGTTATTGAGATTTTCTGTCAAGAAGTTCTTCATAGCAGGTCGGAGTCAGAAATTTGTCGGTGTTTCATACACCCCTGTGCCTCGAAAAGCACGCTTGGTCATTGGTCCTGTGCCTGATCCATCTCCGGTCTTGTCAAACTACCATCCCGTTAGATTATGAGAGGAGGGAATCGAGAGTGCACTTGTGCTTGCGCATTTACTCGGGCAGTATAATCCTGTCTCCGTTGAGACTACGTCATGACCGAGATTGGTCTGGAGGACTTTGTTGTTATTATTTTATCAAAAGACAATTTTAAATAAGGTCGTAAAACATTGTAATATTAGTAATAAAAACTCGTGTTATTAGTAATAAAAAATAAACACTTCCACTTGTGATGATGTCACACACTATGACGAATCTAACAACAACCCATTTGTTAAAATTTATCAAGCCGTTTAGGCTACACAGTGTTTTATAGAAATAGGTATAAATACATACATAGGTACATATACTCAAATAAAATTACCCTTTTTCTGGGGCAGTCAGGTAAAAAGCTGATACATTCTTCCTTAAACTTTGTGCTGTTTAAAAATTATTTTGGAAGATAAGCCAACGTGTCCCTCTAGAGGAATCTAACTTTGTTAAAGCAACAAGCGTAACAATGAACTAATAAAAGAGCAGGTTACAACAAAGGGACGCTTAAGAAAACTAAATGGAACTAAATAGACTTTTCATTAAATACCTCTGACGAAATCGGAACCGTTCCTATGTTATGAATGGATTTAAATTTGCGAAAATAGGGTTTACGTAGATGCATGCGGCAGTGTAAACATTTCTTTTTTCTTAGTCTAAAGAGGGTTTAGGCTCAAAGAGGAAGATTGTCGAGTGGCAGCTTCGTACCGGTAAACGAATGTACTGGATATAAAATGTGATATTATTGTCCTTACAGAATGTTGGCTGTCGAACCTCCCACCGCACCTACCGATTCTAGATGGCTATTCTTTACATAAAACCGATAAAAAAATTAATAAAAATGACGGTTTAGTAATCTATGTTAAAAATAATTTTAAAGTAACTGTCACAGAACCTACATTCCAGGATAGTAATTGCTTAATCATTCGAATTAATTCCGAGACGATTGTTATCGCAATTTACAGTTAACCCGTTCGCATAAACGACTATAAATATAATTTCGGCCGGCAGTCCGCCCCACATGTCGGTCACCTCGTGAGCCAGGTCCAGATATTTTGTACGCTTATCTGTTTCGGCTTTCACGAGGTTCTCGTCATACGGAATGGTAAAAATGGTGAAAATATCCTTGACTGTGCCCGGTCCATCAGCACAATATCAGGCTTATTCGCAAGATTGGTCTTGTCTGTGATGATGGCCTGGTCCCAGTAGAGCCTGGTGCGGTCATTTTCGAGCAGGGCTTCCGGCAAGTACTTATAATAAGGCAGTTTCCGATCCACGAGACCGTGTTTCAGAGCGAGCTCCTGGTGTAGAATCCTGGCTACTAGGTTGTGCCTATGCTTAAGAGCTTTCTAACTCTAAGTATTTACTTAGAGTTAGAAAGCGCCAAACAACCGGAGATGACATGCCTAAGTGATTCACCGGGATGGTGACAAGCTCGACAAATGTCGACGGTGCCATCCCTTAGGATGTATCTCCGATAGTTGTTGATCTTAATAACCTGATCCTGTATTGCACAGACAAACCCTTAGTTTCCCCGAAGAGGTCACAAAAACGTAGCCAGTGGAGGGAGGCAACTGTGTCTACGAAAGGCTCATGTAGAGCCTTAAAGAACCTCCCGTGGAGCTCCTTCTTATTTCACATGGTCTTCCGGACGGAAATGCTCTGTACTGCCGGGTCCTTCCATAGCTCGTTAGCTAAGGATAGAGGAGTAAGTCCTTTATCACAAAAAATAACGTCCCTATAGAGTGGATCATCCGCTCTCGCCAAAAATGCATGGTAAGCACGCTTAAAAAACCGCGCCCACCATGTTTTCGCGGCAAGTATAGCCTCATTACCGACGATCTCGGATGATGCATCCTGTGGGACGTCATAATAGTGCGGACTTTTCTATCCAGAGCGTTCAGTTCGGTCTGAGTCCACCTGAGTATGCCAAATGTATACATGAGAACAGGCATGATCCAACCATTATATGCGTGTGTCTTATTAACGCCCGACAAAAGACTGTTAAGCACTTTTGTCCAGCGTGCATAAAACACATCGCAAACTGACTGCCTCATGTCCGCCTCATCGATACCTATGTTCTGTGACATACCCAGGTATCGGTATGTTTCAGTCTCGGATAGGGACTTTATGTTGATGGGCACAGACAAGTCTATGCCCTCAGATTTAGCAACCTTCCCCTTTCAACATAGAGGACCGCACACTTATTCGTACACAGCTCAATTCTAATAGAATTGCTAAAATCACAAGTGATGTTTAGCAATTCCATAAGATGAGAGCGACTGGAGGCGAATAATTTGAGATCATCTATATAGAAAAGATGGGACACTTTTGTACCTCCTCTCCGAAGCTGAAATCCCTTCCCGGAACCATCCAGTAAGGTACTGAGAGGGTTCAGAGAAAGGCAGAACCAGATCGAACTCAAACAATCGCCCTGGAAGATACCACTTCTTATCCTTATGTGATTGTCTGCAGCCGTCATCCACTCACCTAGATGAAAAAGAATCGTACTCCACTGCTCCATACACTGGAGGAAGTTTCGAACTGTACAGTTAACCTTGTACAGCTCGCAGACCCTCTTAAGCCATGTATGAGGCACCGAGTCAAATGCCGCTTTGTAGTCTATCCAGTTGGCGGAGATGTTCCGACGGTTGCGTTTAACCACCTTGCCAATGACCGTGTCAATGAGGAGTCCAAGACCAAGACTGAGAGCGCAATACCAAGACCATGACCAAGACCAGGTGTATTGGCGCAAGACCAAGACTTGCTTGAAGTCTCGTCTTGTTCTTGCATTTGGGCAACACTAATTAGTAGCATAGTTGTAGCACGAATGCAGCACGACCGGGGAAGGACTACGCTCTCACAGAATAACAGCGTAAAATTGCAGCTTGGCACTGCTATGTTGTTTCGTATGGTAAGTGTAGAGAACCGGAGAGCCATTTTACTGGAAAAGAGGCATTCCATCTTAGTCCTCACGGATGCCGACGAATCTGCATTTTGATTCTTTATTGAAGATAATTGTAGATGTCTATGGGGTCACAGCAATCACTTACCATCAGGTGGACTGTGTGCTCGTTTGTCACCCGATCCACGACCTTCGCCCCTACATCCATTCTGAGCGCGCGACGTCACCTGATTTGAGTTCAGGTGACGCTTGATTCTCGCACTCAAAATGGATGTTAGTGTCTTGTATATCGTGGGTAGACACGTGATGGGGCGGTATTTTCTCAGGTCTGTGGTATCCTGATCTTTAGGAACCAAATGAGTGATCCCAGTAGTTAAGGGGCTCGGGAGTGACTTCTAGTCGAGAGCCTCTTGAAACTGTCGGGCGAGTACAGCGTGACACACCACGAACCCCTTCAGCCAGTAGTGATGCAGCCGGTCGAGCCCCGGACTTTTCCAGTTCAGGGCCCTACGGACCGCCTCAGCTACGTCATCCGGCGTTATGATGACGGGGTCCATGGGCGTAACATTCGCACACTGACTCGCCACAACTACCGTCCAAGGGCCCTCACTGTGGTTTACGGGCTCTATCCACAGGCCGCGCCAGGATGCGATAGTGTCGGCCTGATTCGGTGCTAAGCCCGTTCCATGTACCATTGGTCGCTCTAATGATTCATAGAGCATCTTTTGATCACTCTGGAAGAGTTGATTCTGATTAAACCGTGTCGAACTCTCGGTATATCGCCGAATCCGCTTCCCCCAAGCAGCGATTCTTTGCTTCAGGTCGTCTATGCGCTCCGTCAGTTTTTGCGTTATATCCGGCCGGGACAAACTAATATTTGTCCCAGAAAACGCGATCCTGACGGTGCGCACAATTCTCGGTTTATTATTACCTGAAGACCTGAAGCTTATCAGTCTGTCTAAGAGGGCTCTTGCCTTTGTGATACGGTCCTCAATCCTTTCTCTCCAGGCTGGGATACCGCTACTTTGCCTAGTAGCGCGTCCAGCCGTTGGAAGTTTGGCGCCAATAATATAGCAAACTGCCAGGGTGGCGCCAAAAAGAATTGAGTCCGTCTCGCGAAAATCCCGGCAGGCTTCCAAATAGGTCACCAGCATTGGGTTGAGAGCCTTCACGACAGCCCGATTCCGCTTGCTTAAGGGTATGCGGGGAAGTCGCGGTCGATTTTGGAAAGGCGTACTGCGCGTTTCCAAAATAGCCTCTTCCAATATGCTCCTCATTTGCTCTAGTTTGTGGGAGACTATATCATCATCGTCCGAATCTACTACAACTGGAATATCCGCGGCGGCATTCACGCGTGCAGATTGCTCTACAGTTAGTGGCGTCGCATTACCAGCTGTAGTATTTTCATCCGATGAGGGAAGAGCCTCACGTCGCAGTCGTTTCAGTTCGGCGTCACCAAATTAGTTGGAGCGCAGGATGTACCGAACTCGGTCTGCCAGTTTTTGCTCTGTTTCATGAAGAGATGGCTCCAGCTCTGCGAAAAAGCGATACATCCGAGCCCGATACGCTAACATTTCAGTTTCTTCCCCTTTTGCCCTAAAATACGCTCGCAATGAGTTTGCGTTCATGTTCCATCAGCTGCGGGTGCCGCTTGCTGAGTCCTAGAAGACAAAGCCGACACCAAGCCCTCTGGTGGGGATGATGGATGCGGGCAGCTACTAGGTGGTCTTGCAGCACCCCGCTTTTGGCTGTCGACCCGCATGCTGTCGCGTCCAACACCAGCTCCATACGCTCCCTGGCGACCTACAGGCAGTGGCCCTTTGCGCACTCTCTTAATGCCCATCATCAATATTTTGGGCATCAATTAACGGGAGACACCCAGGCCCGGCACCGTTTCATGATACGGCCATAAGCACAGACGGACCTTTGCACCCTCAATTATACCGAGACACGGCGCACACACCTCTTGGCAAGGTGCTGACTAGCAGTTTTGTCACTTAAATGTTACGTCAGCGGGCGGTGGGGTCGTCACTTCCCTACATCATCATTATTGTTATTATTATTATTATTATAATGATATTACATGAGATAGATAGATACTGGATAGATAAATAATGACGAACAAGTGCTTCTGAATCAGTAGAAGCACTTGCTGCATATTAAAACATTCGCTTTTATTTATATTTTAAACGGTTTGCTTCTTCAATCATAATGCATACAGCAAAGGACTGAAATGATTTACCGGCATCTGTCTTTCTATCAGATTTTTATTAAGGTGAGTTCAAGACAAGAGTGAATGGGCTTTTGTTAAGCCAAGTCAGTGTGCTTTACCTTCTTCGGCTGCATCACCACTTACCATCAGGTGGGATAGTAGTAATGCACTGGCTTATAATTGTAATAAAATGGGTAAGAGGAATCGTCCAATATGTCCAATAATACAAGAACTCGAATTGTAAAACCACAAGGATTCTGAAAGTTCAATATTTTTACCGACTCAAAAAAGCAGGATATTTACAATTCTACTGTATGTTATTTTTCTGATTGTATGTTTTCGTCAATTATGAACTGCTTTTGATGATTATATTTTTAAATAGTATATTTTATTTTGATTTTATTTACACTTATTTGTAAAAATAAAAAAACGTTATTTTTATAAAATAAAAACATGTTTGTTAACGCCATCTAAGTCATTACGACGACCTTCGATTTAAATATTAACCTTTTTTCCATTTGTTTATAAGACAGCGTATTACTGTATATGGTAACATAAAGAAATAACATTTTCGACGTGGTAGAGTCACTGCAGCAGTAACAAGAATAGTTTGCATAAACAAAATCTCTAAAGAACGTCAAAATCTACACTGATTCGCAAAAGCAAGATCTTCTCGAAGACAAACAGGTAAGAAACTCTGAGGTCCCTCTAGATGTCATGTTACATATAGTTTTATTTACAACTTTTAT
This sequence comes from Parnassius mnemosyne, assembly GCA_963668995.1. Lineage (NCBI taxonomy): Eukaryota > Metazoa > Arthropoda > Insecta > Lepidoptera > Papilionidae > Parnassius > Parnassius mnemosyne. Next base: position 26,220,869 of record CAVLGL010000091.1, read on the forward strand.
AATATATCTAATTACATATTTACAACCTAATTTATTTAGTGATGAAAATCACTAGTAACGAGGGATTACTCTTTAGTAGTAACAACGTATCTGTCTTTTGATTCGAACTCGAGGATAAAATCTATCGGCCATAACATCCACTTTTCACCAAGTATTGTCACATTATACAAGTATCGAAATAAAATTAAGATAATAAGTGTTTGTATAATTTTCCAGAGGCAGCCACTTGACAAATAGAAGCGTTCGTATGTTCCATTACTTACGCTCCGGCGAACTTTTCTATTAGGCTTACCTTCGCTAAGATTGACGTCAATTTAACCGAGTATTTTAATCAAATTTCAATTAACAAGTTTCCGCATAACAATTACTATGAATGTAGTAAATAAAGCCATGAATGGCCACAAAACAGTAGGATAGAACACAAGAAAAAAGAGGATAAAATACACCAGCGCAGAATAGCAGCAAAAAAACCGTTAAATATGAGACACCGATAGAATAACAGTGGTTGTGGCAACACTGCTACAGCATCATGTTGAGTGTGATGCCTTTTTGTTGCTGCAGCTATGGAGGGTAGTGGTAAGGATGACTATCTCTGCGTATGAAAAAGTATCTGTTAAATAAGAGTGGCGCTACAATTGCAACAGGTTAAATTTTAATAACAGAAAAAAAAATTTGGGCTATTTTTAAAAGTTTTATAACAACTCCCACAAAAAGAAATTACTAAAAGTATTTGAAATTTACAAAAATAAAGCTTTATGTTTATTTTAGGTTATATTTAAAAATAAATTACCACGTAAATAGTTAAAGTTTTGTATGCAGCACTGTAACTAACTACTATGGTCACCAAAATATTAAATTTTTAACTCAGTACACTTTAATCCATCTACAACTGCTACATTCATACCATATCGTGTATCTACGCTAGCGCCATACTGGAAGGTTTTTGAACCGTTATTTACAGCTGGACAATACTTCATCTTGTCCCTTATATGAGATAATCCACACACATTCTATACCTGCAATCCAATTTTTTTTGTATTAAATTTAAAAGGTAAAGTTAAAGCCTTTATAAAGTCTACTGATAAGAGTCCTGCATGAGTTCTGTCATGTTAGTCCAATGAAGTGTCCGCCGCGCTGCTCCAATACGTGTTAGCGGATTTCACTTTTCTTTTAATGTCTAATGTATATGACCTGCTATTTTGTATTTGGAGCGAGGAGGAGCAGAGGCACTTGTCACTTTTTTTATATAAAATTAGGGTGACAAACGAGCAGACAGTCTACCTGATGGTAAATGGTTGCTGTGGCCCATAGACATCTACAACTATCCTCGATTACGAATCACAATTCAGATGCGTTGTCACCCATGAGGACTAAGATGGAGTGCCTCGTTTCCAGTAAAAAGGGTCTCCGGTTCTCTACACTCACCATAGGAAACAGCAGCGTTAAGCTGCTATTTTACGCTAGTACTCTGTGAGAGCAAGATCCATCCCCGGTCTAGCCAACTCATTTGTGCTGCAACCATATTATTATAGATGCAGCCAGGCTCTACCACGAATAAAAATATTAAATTATTGATTCAGGCATAAGTTTTTATCTGTTGTTTAATTTGTTTTTTTTTTGTATTTAAAAACTTTGTTATAAATATATTTTAAATAAGTGATGTTATTATTGTATTAAATCTCTCGGAAATAAATTAATATACTAAATTAAATGAATTCTTAATCGTTTATTTATAATTTTAATCCACAGGGGTAACAACGCAGCCGCATTTTGATTCCTAATCAAAGATAAATATAGGCCGACCGCATTTTTACATGGTGTGCTCGTTTGTCACCCATATCCTATAAAAAAAATCAGGATCTCACTTTACCCCATAAATGCCTAGAATTCTAAATCTAATTAATAAATCTAGTAAAGACCTTGAGTTATTAAGGTCTGAAACGTGCCGTGGGGGTGTAAGGTTATCCACTACCCCATATATCCCCGTGGGTGTCTTAAGAGGCAACAGAGGGAAGTTGAAACAGGTGATGGGCAGCAGCATTTTCCTGATGAAAACTAAAATTTATTAAATCTATAGCAAAATCTCCCCTAGCAGGAAATCTATAGGGGAGGCCTATGTTCAGCAGTACTAATTAATAGGCTGTAATTGATGAGTTCTAAGCCTACTTAAAAGCAGAACATACCTAATACGGTAAATGTGAGAAAATCTATCAAATATACAAAAAATGCGCAAACAGTTCTATATTAGACGATCTCTAATAAGAATTTAATTTATCAAAACTTTCTTTGGAAACGAACGGGCATTAATAACTTCCTACTTGATATATTTTTTTTTATAGGAGAGGGGGCAAACGAGCATGCGGCTCACCTGATGGTAAGTGACTACCGCCGCCCATGAACAATTGCAACACCAGGGAGGGAATTGCAGATGCGTTGCCGGCCTTTTAAAAAGGAGTACGCTCTTTTCTTGAAGGTCCCTAAGTCGTATCGGTCCGGAAAAATCGCCGATGGTAATCGATGCCACAAGGAAGTCGTGCGAGAAAGAAAACATCTTCTAAATCGCACAGTGGTGGACCGCCAATCATCCAGATAGTGTGGATGGTATCGGGAGTTCTGTCGCGATGTGCGTTCGTGAAATTTGGCGGCTGGGATTAATCCGAACAATTCCTCAGAGCACTCCCCATGGTAGATGCGAAAGAAAATGCAAATGGATTCAACATCTCTTCGCAGTGCCAATGAATCGAGCCGATCGGAAAGGGCTCGGTCGTCGACGATTCGATCCGCTCTGCGCTGGATGCGGTCAAGTGGAAGGAGCTGGCACTGGCGAGCCCCTGCCCAGAGATGGGAACAGTATTCCATGTGAGGCCGAACCTGCGCCTTGTAAAGTTGCAGGCGGTGTGCCGGCATGAAATACTGTCCCGCTCTGCTGAGCACGCCAAGCTTTTTAGAGGCCAATTTGGCCTTCTCTTCCAAGTGACCACAAAACTGCACGTCACTCGATATGTCGACTCCGAGGATACCGATACTGGCTGAGGTAAGAAGGGGAGTTCCTTGAAACTGAGGAGATACAACAAAGGGGTTCTTTTTTTATATGATATATGAACGAATAATAAAAAGTGTCGGGGATTGTTCTACTTACAAGAGGGATTATTAGAGAAGGCTTCTCATTAAAATGTGCTTGTGAATATAAGGCGATTTGCGGAAAGTGAAAACCGACTTCAAGCACCTAAAACGAACAAAATAATTATCACATTTGCTTCAGACGTCGGTGCTAGGACATACTCTAAGACTTCAGAAGCACGTGCTGCTGGGCGTTGCCGAGGGAAACTAGTGGGCTGGATTTCAGCGAAGCTTTGACACAGACCTCCCCCATAGATTTCCCACGGAAATGAAAAAAGAAGAAATGAAATAGAAATGCAACGCTTGGCAGGCGGGTTATCAACCACAGTTTTTTATTTTTGTTGTTATCAGGAAGACGCCCTCTGTCGCACCTTACTACTGCCACGGGATGATATAGGGTAGTGAATATTCTTACACTGCCACTACACAGTGTGTTACATTTTACAAAATGTAAGGAATTTTAATATGAGACTGTTATCTATCTAATAATTTATGGAGGGAAGCCTTTACAGCGACGCAACCAATACATCTATATAGTTCGGTAAGTATGTAGATGTATTGGTTATGTCCAGTTTGTATTGAATTTCAATAGGCAATGAGCTTTTCATCAATACTCTAGCGCAGTGGACCCTCAAAGCGCTTATAGAAAACAACTTATCTAGTGGAATTAATTGAAATTGAATTTGTAATGAAGATAACCGCAGTAGTAACAAAGTTACAAACTTAGCCCAACAGACAGCTTAAGGGGCAATGAGCCGGCTATATAACTCGAAGCATCAACAACCTACAGGGAAGACAAAATTTTTTTTGAGAGGAAGTAAGCGAAGTGCAGAGCGGCCCTCACTAGATGGAGTGTCGACCTGGTAATACATGCAGGTATTCCAGAGATGCAGGTGGCTCGGGACTGTGCTTTGTGGCATTCCTTAGGGAAGGAATATGTTCAGCAGTGAATTTGTGAAGAGATTATTAATTTAATTTTTTTATGTAATGATGATGGTGTTAATGATGGTGATTTTATCTAGTTAGTAATTTTTAATTATTTTTTTTTATATTTAATGCAGATTGATTAATTAATTAATTAATCAGTTACCTACCTCTTTTCAAAATGAAATTAATCATAAAAATATTAAATACAATTTAAAAAACTATTATACAAACTGTCTATATCAAACCTCAAACTAAATAAAAAAAAAACTATAATCCCCACTAACTATATTCCCTACATAAATAAACCTATATGACATATAAACAAATAATAATTATTATACTCGTCCACTATTAAATATTATCACAATTATTATCAATATATTTTTATAACCTTCTGTATACGCGACGCAGGAACGACCGGTTTTTGACGCGGCGAAGTGGGCGGTGGCAAGACTCACGTCTTTTAATGCACTATTAGTTAATTATGTATTGCCGATTTATCGCCTGTTAACTGTGCCAATTGCTATTTAATAGTGTTGCGTTATACATATTTTATAGATTAAGATGTAGCTTATCTGTCAAATTTTAAGTCGGCGGCTTGTGGTACACGGTAATGTTTTCATTAAGCTTATGTTGTACCATAATATATTCTCTGTATTATCTGTAGTTTGTTAAATAAATAAAATAAAAATAAAATAAAAAATAAATAAATAAATAAATAAGATTAATTAAATATCTTTATTTTAGACACTATTGAAAATATACATTTCAAATAATTACGATGTACTATATACTGTGGAAATACAGTATAATTACTATATTTTCAACACGTTTTACTCAACGTAGACTTTAGTAATCTATTACTATAGTAGTAGTTGCTCGTCTTCTGATCGTATAGTGAGTTGTTGGGTACGCGCACGCGAAGATTTTTGACAAAAAATAATATTTGTTTGTTTTTTCGTCTTCTCTGCTTTCCTGTACCTTACATCCAATTACGACGAAGCATGTTCACAAATGCTTCTTCATGCCGATATTTGTTTTGACATAAAAACCATCACTAAGCATGCCATTAGGTGGAATGTGCTCACTTATTTATTTTATAAAAAAATATTTTATAAAAAAGCCCCAGAGCTGCCACGGCTATGCCAATATTTGTATATAGGAAAAAGGTGACAAACGATCACAGTCCACCTGAAGATAAGTAGATTGCCGTGGCCCATAGACATCTACTCGTACATCTATCCTCAATCAAGCATCAAAATGTGTTGTCAACCCTGAGGACTAAGATGGAATGCCTCGTTTCCAATTAAAAGGGTTAATGCATTTGTTCGTCTATCGATTCGAATCCTATGCTATTGATACTTTAGTAAATTGTAAGCGCGCATGAAAAAGTTTTAGACAAAAAAAAGATTGTTTGTTTGTTCGTCTTATTTGCGTTCCTGTACTATTCATCCGATTGCGACGAAACTGTGTTGGGTTATTATACGCGCGATTGTTTCTGATAACAAGAGGTAAAATTAAAAATTTTGTACTATCGACTTCTATATAAATTATTAAGAATAACTCAAAAACTAGTGGTCAGACCTTGATCAAACTTATATGGGACCATATAAAAACCACCAGCTTTCAAATGAAAAAAGAATCGACATAATCGGTTCATCTATAAAAAATTTATGAGGCAACACACATAAAAAAACGTAGCACATGGGTGCTTCGATGCACTCGAAACGTCAGGAGTACAAACTTTAAAACTAAATTAAATTAAATCGATAAAATTAGATTCAATGTGTAGTAGCAGTAATCGAGTAAATATAGATATAAAAATACCTATTTAGTCAATTTTTTCACATATAACTTGGTGTATATATCAGTGCTTACATTGTTGTGTTCCAGTCTGAAGGTTAAAAGGAGTCAGTAAGATTACAGGCTGTGAGGCGTTCCATCCTATCCATCTTTAGAGGTGTTGTTTGAAGTTGGCTGCAGGTGTTCATGGACTGCAGCAGCCACTTACCATGAGGTGGACTTTAAGATCGAGTGTCACTTTATTTTTACAAAAGAAAAGCTAGAATTTATAAAATATATACCTATTATGTATTCAAAAAAATAAATATAAATTTTAAGAATCACAAACTTTTCAAATTAAACTCGCAGATGGCGTTACAAATTCCAAAATTCAAGTTAACATTACGGCTGGGAAAAACTCGGTGAAGATAACAGACATTATTCCATTGAAATACACGCAAGCTCTGAATTTCGAAAAGCTCTTTTACATAGAATTGAAATAAACTCAATTCACTCAAGTCTAGAAGACAAAACGCAAATACTTAGCGTAAAATTCTCTATTTTGTGTATATTTTATTCTCGAATAGTTTCATTTCGTCAGATCTGTACTTTATAGTTACAATATCGGCGACTCTTGACTTACTGGTTTCTTGATAGCTGAGACGCTGTTTCGGGTTCTATAAAAATATGTTATAGTAGTGTAGTTGTACCACTTCTAGACCACCTGAGTCAGAAGCGGTTCAACGACGTTCGTCGACACACGATCCTAAAAAAAAAAAGGTTTTGGCATGCTCTGATCACGAATCTACGGTCCATTTTTGTGTAGGATGCACGGTTCCGGAGATGTGAAGATCAATTAGCTAATATCTAATTGATATCCGGTAAGGGCCTCCACCGTCATTAGCGTCCCATTGTTCCTATTTCTATTGTTCTATTGTTCATTAATCACCTTCATTGCAGCGTGTGCGTCGACTATATCAGTGCTATTGTATTATAATTCTTTGTTCCTAATTATACAACGCTAATCTGAATCATCAATAAAACACATTACATAATTTTGTTACAATTTTTATTTATAAAATACAAAATCTTATTACTTATTATCTATAAAATAGGAGCGAAACATCTCATCCACTAAAATATCGTTGTACAATGTGTTCCTTGTAAATATACTCGTTAAACTATGTATTGAACATCCCTGAAACTTATATAGCAAATACATTAAGCAATATTCGCCACAAACTGAAGTCCACTCATTCTGAATCCTATCAACATTCCAGTTCCATCTTTTACAATTCCTTTTTAAAAACTCTAGATGATATCGTACAGGTGATCGTCCATATGAATCAAAATATTGACCGACGTCATTCGTATCGATATATAAAGCTACCCAATGTGACCCTGGTTTATCATCTGTATCCAAATTGCATATTATATACGTTGGTACGTGGGTATACGTAGGTAGTCTATTAGCTGCATAAACATTATTTTCTAGACTGGGGTGAATCTTTTTCAGATGTTGTTGTACATCTTGTGTATCCATGATATTACTGCTATTAGTAGATTATTACAGTACCAATCTACTCAATGAATAACATAGGAATGGTCAATTATAGTGATTTCTAAATATTAAATTGCATTTTTGTGTTATACAAATCGTACTTGAGTCATTGATCACCAAACAAAACACAATAAGAAGAAATGTTGAGATAGGCAACGGAAATGTGAGATAAACTGGTTGACGCATTTAAAGTAATTATCAACTCATTACGGAAATACTTTAGATTAGAATTTTTACGTACTGGTGGTATATAAGACCAACAGACGCAGTCATCGAGTTAGTGTATAGTCGTTTGACTGCAGTGGATCTATCAATAGTACATTTGTGTTACTTCAATGCACCAAAGGCTATGGATGTAAGTGTTTATTCTATTGACTAAATTACTTTTTTTCTGTTATTTTCATGCGTGTGTATTATTTTATTTAAATATTGTGTATGTATATGATTAAGCCGTGGTAACTCAGATGGTTAGCATAGGCTGTAACTTTAACTTTTTTAACTTTTATGATTAAGTGTTAACAAATTAATATTAACATGATAACTGTGTTGTTGCAGAAATCATTGAGCTTCGATGAAAATACCTATAAACAGTATTACTACTCGCCACTCTCCCCTCAAGAAGAGAGTGATGACCTCGTCATTAATAATAACACATGCGATGGTGGAAAAAGAAAATCGCAATCGATTGATCATTTTTTTGAAGCTGAATCAAAAATAAAAAAGAGGAAGCTGTTATCATCAACCGTAGCACGAGCCGCTAGAGATGGTGTATCATATATTTCTACTAATTCTGACGACGGAGACCAAGCGACGCATCTCATCAAAATTGAAATGTACGATATGAAGAAGCTATCCAAGATTCCAACTACTGATCATTGGAAACATGCTTCCACGAGAATTAAATATTACGTAAAGACTAATAAGGATAGCATCTACGACAACACAAACGCCCTCGTATACAATATAACAAAGACAATAGCAGAAAGTGAAAAAGTTAAAAAATAATTTTTTAACAATGACAGTCATTAGCTGATCATTAGTGAATGTGATTCTGTTTACTTCAATTACAGGAAGACAAGAGTGGAAGGAAGAGATGAGTGTGGCATTCGTGTACAAAACACATCATTGAAGAACAAAACTACAACACTGAGTGGAGAAGAAAACGAGAAGAGTATGCAGTACTCAAGAGCTGAATATCCATTCTTCAGTTCAAAATCTAACCGTTTGCTTAGTTTCGAAAACTGGCCTCTCGTTATGCGACAGAAACCTGAAGATCTTGCAGAAGCTGGTTTCTTTTATACTGGTCATGCAGACGGGACCAAGTGTTTCCATTGTGGTGGTGGTTTAAAAGATTGGGAAGATGATGATGATCCTTGGCAGCAGCATGTTCAGTGGTTTAGTCAGTGTGCTTATGTAAAATTTCAACTCGAACAGTGTTTTGTATTTGATTAAATAGAAGATTTATAAAGAAATAAAAAAAAATATATTGCATACAATTTGTTTTATTTAATTTTATAACGTTTCACATAGTTACATACACACAAAATGCATTACACATAACACATAAAATCTAACACACAACACATATTATAAACTTAACTACTATAGTCTACAGTAACATTTCTGTTTTTATCTATCTCAATAATATTATCAAACTCAGCATAAACTATACAGTTAATTGTTTGTATTAATGAGGATTCAAATCGTACTTCTATTCTTACACTACCATGCTTTATGAGATTCCAATGAGTTGATGAGTTAGCTGATAAATCAGGAGTTAAGTCAAATGCTAATAGACAGTAACCTTTGCCATACTGTTCACAAGAGATTCCATTTCCTTCATTAAGAAAGTGAATACCAGTTCCCGAGAATAGAGTATGATATGCTGATGTAAATATGCTATTATTAAAAGATGGTTGCAAAGCTTTTGAAGGTATTTGTTGACCATCAATATATAAGCTGAAAGAATTAATACCATAGTTTTCAAAGTTAAATGGATTTTTAGTAAGGGAACCATTAAATGCAGAATTGTTCACAAATCCAATTATACATCTTTTCGGTACCTGTCCTAAAAATATATTATCAAGAGTTTTTCCTTGAACACCCGAAGGAATTGTTAAAACTTTTACTTCAGCTCGAGTAATAGGATATTTAGCAGTGGTAGAAGCTAAAACTTTTTGATGTGCGAGTAACACACTTGGATTAATTCGTGCTCGTCGAACAATAAGAGTTGCGTCCGTAATGCAAACTTTAAACTTTACATCGTTTGACCCACCAATTAAATTAAAACTCTCTCTTGATCGAACCAATTTAACACTCATTTCAACACCATTAATTAAAAATTTATCTTGGTTAAAAATGTCACCGTGAAGATGACCAATCATTTCTATTTCCTTACTTTCACTAATCAATTCCTGTCTTTTAACAAATCCTATGTTTTTACCATCTGTAGAATCCATTTTTCCTGCTGTATCCTCATACCAAAGACTACAAGTAAGATGAGATTGTTTAGCAGCAGGGGCATAGTTTAAAAGGGTTTCCATGTATGCTCGATATGCATAGGTATTATTAGGTGGTGATACAAGTTTTTGGTTTAAATAAACATCAAGTTGACTAAAAAGTGAATGCAGCCAATTATTTACAGGTGCTACTATTGTAGTAGATACCAAGTTAGTTGAATCTTGATTTAATACTTTTGCCTTTATGTGGAGTAATGTATGAGACAAATCTATGTAGTCATCGCCGGTCCCAGGAACTTGAAACTCGATAGGTCCATCATCACCAAGAGATGAAATTGGTTTATAATGAATCCACAATCCATTTTCAATGCTAGTTTGTGTAGACGGTTGTGCAAAAAAATCTAATTCTGACTTAACGCACTCGCAAGAATGATTATGAAGGAAAGACATATTTAGTTTGAAAATATATCTTTGATATTTTTTGGTTTTAGACAAAGTTTTTTCGCAGCTTTCACTTTAGCAGTTAATGGTGGAATGAACGATGTCAATCGTTTTCTTTTAGTTTTATACCCAGATCCAGTCATGTTAAATTGATCAATTTTCTCATCAGCTTTTCGTTTTAAATTCGTACTAACTTGCTTTAGACGATCTTTTATTGAGGCTTCCATAGGACGGGCTTGAACCATATCCGATAAAAGTCCTACTCCAGCGCTTAATGCCTCCTTACCAATCACTCGAGCACCACTTGAAAGTAAAGGTAAAACTGATCTGAATGACCCCCCTAAGAAGCTCCCAATACCATGACCGCGTTGATATGGTGAACCCTTATAAATTACTCCAACTCCTGATCCAGCTTGATGTGTATAATAATTTTCATATGGACATTTATGATGATCACGAAGAGAATTCATTATTATAATTTTCGGAAATGTAGTTTAATACACACGGTTCCAAACTGGAATGGTATTTTTTGTCCTGTACTCGATCTTATAACTATTTCCAGCGTATCGAACTCTCTTCGCATAACAGGTAAGTAGTGAGGTTGAGAGAAAACGTGCATTTTATTTGCACCATAAATGTATTTTGTAGGATCTAATGAAATGACTCTTAATAAAGGAGTCATAACATCACCCACAATCTGAGGATCGATAATGTCGCAATATAGAAATAGTTGAGATGGTAACCCTAAGTGTAAATTAGCAGGACACTTTCCAAAATTTCTCTCTAGGAGATTTTTATTTGGTTCATAACCTAGCTGTAAACTTAATTTGGGTGATAATGTTACGGATGTTATATTTTTATCCAATACCGAAATAGACACAAATTTTGTTATTTCATCATAGCGAAATTTCAAGTTCTCTCCGATACCATTTAACACTCTTAAAATATGCTCAACATTATCATAGTTGGTAGCTGGAATATGTTTTTTGTAGTACACTGTGGATGGTTTATCTTCATTAGGCATTAACATAGATTTTGTAATGTATATAACATTTTCATGGTCTTGAACAGTAAACATGGTACATGGATATTGAAACTCGACAACTCCAACCGACCATTCACCTTCTAATTTTATAGCTTTTGGTAATTTCGTTGAAAAATTTGTGGTCTTGTTATCAGGAAAGTATTCCATTGAACTATTGCTGAGCAAAGTTAAATAGAAACTTTCTTTATTCATATTTCTTTTAAACTAGAAGCTAAAATCCAACTGTTAAATTTATCTGGATAACCTTTCCACTTCACTAATACTTCTTTTCTGTTACCTGAATAACGAGTGTCAATTATTTTATCTATTTTATGTTGTGAGGTGGGGTTGTAAGTGATTTTCTGTAATTCTCTTTCATAAAAAGTACCAATTATTGGTTCATTTTGTAAATCTGTTATTGTATAAACAACCCATGGAGATCTATCAATTATTGAAGATATAATAAATATTTCATCACTCCAATTTGATTCATATCCTTTTTGGAATACATGTTTATATTTAGTTATTCGAACATAATCACCCACATTGAAATTTGGTTTAGGATTTTCTAAAGAAAGTTTTTTTGTCCGTCTATCATAAAGATTAGTCCAAACTGTCATAATATTGTTGGAATTTACATCACATGGGCACATCTTAATACTAGAGTGAAAGCTGTGATTATAAGAGTATATTAAATCTTGTAAAACATCTATATATCTATAAGTATTATTATGAGTGAAATAACGCCACATTTTCATTTTTAGTGTTCTTTGAAATCGTTCAACAATACTGGCCTTAATGTCAGGATTGTTAGTGGTATAGTAATTAATCTTTTTGGATTTAAAGTATTTTTGTACATCTTTTGAAACAAATTCTGTACCTTTATCGGATTGTATGTGAGTAGGTGTTAAATTACTTTCAGTAAATATACTTTCAAAACATTCTTTAGTTGTTTCTGAGTTTTTCTTTTTCATTGGTCTTGCAAAAGCATATTTACTAAATACATCAATTACACAAAGTATATACTTGAAACCATCATTATATTGAGAATAAGTTCGCATATCACTTAAATGAGCTTGCCACAGTTCATTAATATTTGATAGAATGTACCTATTACGCGGGAATTTTTTTCGAATGGGTTTATGTAATGTGTATGTTTCTTGTGATTTTAACCATTCCTTTACTTGCTTTTTATTCATTTAACCCTTCATGGCTTTTGATAATTTATCAATACTACCAAAACCAGCGGGATTAGATGGATCATAATAAATCCTGTTAATTTCTTCTAGTACGGGGTCCATTTTTCCCACTCAAGTCCTTTACGTATTTTAGTTGTAGACTTTTTATCTCTACTGCCCGGTGTAGAAAACTCTTGAACTTCAATCTCAGAGGGTTTGATCAGATCTTTTGCTTGAAGTTGGTTAATAAACTCACATCTCCTTGGATTTCCAATATAAGTAAGTGGTACTTTAATATCTTTTAATGCTTCAGCAAATCTAACCCACCCTACCGGATCACTTCTTTTTAGGGGTCTTAGTGAATCATTTATTAAATCAACAATATTACTTCCAGGAATTTTTTCACTATCAATTATGACTGTACCTTCATTATCCCAATGTATTTTACTTTTACTTGTTTCAACTAAGTTTAATAATAACTGCCCTTTTTTATGATAAGTTTTTGGTATTAAACTGAGTATTTGAGCTGGTGTGTAAAGTGGATTTTCATCATTTTCTTTACTTTTAATGGATCGATTCTCCTCCAGCAAAGATTCAATATCAACTGAAGTTTTTAGATCTCTATCTTTATTTTTAAAAACAATTTTTGACTCATTTGAATCTTCATTAGATGTATCAGAATAAATTGGTAATTTGAGTGGTTGACTATCCTCTTCGGTAAAATGAAGGTATCTTTGCAGTGTTTGTAAATATAATATCCATTTCTTTCGGTCTTCCGTCTTACTATTCATAATATTTTGCATTTCAATATCTAATCGAGATAAATTACTATTAACCTTATTTTCTTGTTTTAATTTTTCAATCAATCCAGGTTCGATAAGTATCATTTTCTTTGCATTTTCCATGTTAACTGGCTAGTCCACTCACTAATCCACTCAATATTGCACCTAATATTGTTGGTAAGAAAGCCCCTCCTTTTTGTATAATTATATTTTTTCTTAGTTTATGTTTACACTTACGTACTAGTTTACGGAGTATGTTTTTATGTTTATTCAATTTTTGTTTATCCTGATCTTTAAGAGGTACTTTTCCTTGTAAAACGTTATGAATACACTCACAAATACAGTTAATTTCTTCTTCATCACACGTTTTAAGTAATGCTCTTTGATATTTTGGTTTAAGCGTATGCAAAGCGGTTAGCAAATGTTTATACGTTGTGAGTCGACGATGCATCATTTAAAAATGATTTCAATTGTTTGATTCTTGGTGTATTTAAACTCTTTTGTGGGGGCGTAGACTGTACAGAAACCATTAAATGGAAAGACATTTGTCTTGATACGACAAAAATCATTGGTATTCTGTTTTAAATCTACCATTAAATATCCATGCGCCTCTAGAGTTGCATCCCTGTAGGCATCTTCAATGAATTTTGGGTTATCTGGTGATACTTGTCTTGCTAAATATCTTATTTGAGTTTTATCTCGAGGGTTTTTAAAATATATTATATAACTTGAGTTTAAAGATATATCTCTTTGTCCTTTACCCTGATGGAATAAATTTTGTGTTAGATAAAATACACTAAGATTCCTGTGATGACTAACTTTTGTAAATATATCCACAATTCTTCCATCGGACTCTCTCATTAGATCATCAATAATAACAAGATGTGGGTTTTCACCATCAAACATATTAAGATTTGGAATTCCTTGATGATAGTTAACATTTGGTAAATTATATAATGGTTGCATTTCATCAAAGCACCATGTGATCTGATTAAAATCACAATTACATATTTCTGTAACTGATTTTATGAAATTTGTTACAAAATTTGACTTCCCACACCCACTTGGTCCTGCCACAATAGCAGTGAACGGATGGATAAAGTGAAACATAACACACGTCTAAAGTTCAAAGGGGTGAAATAAAAAATGAAAGTGTTGGTGTAAACAATTAATATATATTCCAAAAATTATATAAAACAGAATTATCTGTATACTATTTCTAACACAATTAGTACAGCATAATTTTACAATTAACTCAACCTCAAATAAATAGAAACAACAATTAGTACATCATAATTTTACAATTAACTCAACGTCAAATAAATAGAAACAACAATTAACTTAAATTATTTACAATAAAACAATGATTAAATATGTAATAAACTACGTCATATTATAGTATTATCATAATTTTACAATCAATATAAATTTTTCTTAAACGCAGACATAAAAGTAAAAACTATCAACACTTAACGCAGTTTATAATGACCCCAAGCTAATGTTTCAATATTATTATCTAAAATATGTCTCTTTGTGTCATTATATGATAAACCTATCTTATTTAATTTTTGTGTGAAAATTGTGTGTTTAATTGATTTAAATCTAAGCATACTATAATATTGCACTTTTTTATTAAATAGAGAAGACTTATAACTATTCATTGTCATGTTTTTAGTGATACATTTATTTACCCCTTTTGCCTTGGCTATAGTCTTATTCTCTAAGTTAAAAGCGTACATTTTGGATCGTAAACCCACAAATTCTTTCATGATTTTACCATTATTTTCATCTTTAAAAAAACCTAATTTCTTTTTATTTAATTTTGGATATTCAAAAATATTATTTGTATCATAATCTGAGGTATCAAAGTATGATGAAAGGTCAGGTTTTATATCAGTGTAAAAATCATTTGTAAATATATGATATATTAAACTATCCGTATCTGTATACAATAATTTGATTTTACTAAACTTTTTAATCATATAGTTATAATGAAAATCATACATTAATGTTTTTGAAATATCTAAAATGCAAAACCCTAAATAAATTGGTTTGTTATATATTAACTTCGTTTTTCGCAACTGAACCGCAACTAGGTTTTCCGAAAATATTGAAAGGCTATGAAATTGTGGTTTAGCGATTAGATCTTGAGCACCTTTACCCTGGTTCTCCCAGTGCGTAACTAATTTTATGTTAACCCTTTTTTCAATATTCTCCATAGTCTTACCGAAGACTGAATTATTCATTAATTTATAAAAATCTTTTTCGAAATCTGATTTTGCTAAAGTTCTTAATTTTGTGTTTAGATCTATGTACATCTTCAACCAGGGAGACTGTTTAAATTTTAAAACTCTATGAATTTTAGTTAATTTAACCCCCATTTCTATGCACTGCTTTAAATTTCTGTAATGAATTACATATTTATCTTTATTATTTAAATTTGGGACTAGTTTATTCTCATTAATATTGCCTACACAAATGTTTTCTGGACATAAAGGAAAGTCCGAATGTAAATCATGAAGTTCATCTGGATATTCCAAATCAACTTCTAAAATAAAACCGAAGTCTGATGTCTTAGACACATTAAATTCTGTATTTGAATTTACCCATTCGAATCCACCAGTAGGAAGATATTGAGACATAGCCCAACCATATAAATTGTTGGCATCAAAATATGTGATATATGAATTTGGTTTCCCTGTATCATAATCCTCCATGTATTTGTTATTAGCTCTAGCATAACGATTACTACATTGAGATACACCACCTCTGATACCTGATCTAATAAATGCAATTTTCTCATAATCTGTTAAAAGTTCTAATTCTATTTTTGTATATTTTAACATTGCATCCCAACTTAAACCGGGTGCTGTGTAATAATGGACAGGGTCTAAATCATATGTATTAATACATAACTTTCTAAAGTTTTCAAATACATCGGATAAAAGTAAAACGTCTGTTTTTAAATACAGGTTTGAATAATCTAACATATTACAACACCCAAAATGTTCCCAAACATCTTTAGCATGATTGTAATCATCATTTGAAATATGTGAATCTGTGAGCGAACTATAAAAACATTTTTGTTCAGGGAGCGATGTTAGGCTTAAACTATCATAATTAGTCATAAGTTCATATGGATAAACACCTTTCCGTTTTAAACGAAAGAAATCTTCATCATTAGGGTAATTTCTACGTAATTCTTGAAATTGATCATTACTGAGATTTTTGGCCAATTCTTCTAATTTACACGGTAAAAACTTAAATGAATCTAAGAATCTCAATATAATTTCGTGGTTATTCACTTTTAGTTTTTTGGAAAAGGATATATATTTTTCTTTATTTTGAGGGATAACTTCGACTTCACCATCACAAAAGTTTAACGCGTGAACAATAAAATGAGCATCATAGTGACTAAGGTTGTGTAAAAATATTGGTATATAACGAGGTGTTCTGAACTTCGAACAACATGATTCATGAGCAACACCTATAAAACTACCAGTGTACCAATCAAAATCATAAAAATGTTTTGCCAACTCAGTTTCACAAATATGACAAATGGTTGCATTTGAAATTTGGTTTTTGTCTTCATTTGTTAGCGGAAGTGGCGGATATTTTTGAAGTCTATTTATTTCTTTTAGATTGTTAGATAAACTTTCCATAAACACTTGTGCACAGTTGGGTCCGCAATATGTTACATATTTTGATAATTTATCATCATATGAACATTTTATATAATATCCAAAACTATGTACTTCATGTTTCTGAATATTACGAGTGAAAGGTTTGGAAGGATCGTTAGAACATGATTCTATTGGTTTTAAAAATGCTTCAAAATCAGCATAAACTACGAATGGTATCTTTAACTTTTTTTCATAACTATCAAATTTAATTTTATCATTTGAAATAGGTTGACCAAACCAATTCTTTTTTTTTAAAGTTTCACTGTTTGGTAATACTGTACAAATGTGGGCACAATCGTATTGTTCATGGTTATTTAACCTTTCCTGAGATGGAAAACGAAGTAGACATGCTTCACAAATGTACATGATGTGACCGTCTTTTGAAATTTGTTTACTAACTAACCGCGATAAATTTTTTATATAGCAATAATGATTTTTTGTATGCTTGGAAAAAAATAATAAATTGATATGTCTATCTTTACGACACTTTGTTAAAAATAATGGACCTACTATAGAATTACATCGTTTTTCTTTATTATATTCCAACCCAAAAACATTAATACTAATATCATTTAATTTCTCTACTTTTGCTATGTCAGAAATTTTAGCCGGAAAGGAAATACCATCAAATTTAAGTTTATTTGCATGTTTAACGTACGATGATACCCGATCGGTGTGTTTGTTTACGGGATATAACGCCGAGAGTAACGCCCATTTAAAACAAAAATAATCCTTGTTTTTTACATTTATAACAGCCTTTTTTAATTTTATGTCACGAGGAAGATCTATGTATGAAGTACCGCGTAGGGGGTTAAAGGACAATGTCCAAACCCGCCCTGTGTAATAAAAGCATCGGACATACACGATAATTAATTTTTTATTTTATTATATTAGTTGCAAATACTTTTATAACACGGACTAGCTGCATGCAAAAATGAACATTAAAAAGTATTATATTCGACTAATAACATTAACCGCCGCCATCTTCGCCAAACATCATGTGGTGTCGAAAAATGATTAGGGATGCCCAATCGATTGTAATCGATTATTGAATTTTTAATGAACTGTTGTATATTTTTTAATCAGAATTACATTTTAATTTATTTCGAATAAAGTTGCTAAAAGAAGCTACAGTAAAAATATTATATTACCATTTCTTTATATTCTTTTATATTATTCCCTACAAGTATAATTTTAAAATCCTACTATACCTATTGAATGTCATACTCGATTTTGAATAGGTATTTAGAATATTGCTGAAGAAAAATATTCGTAAAGATAATTATTCAGTATTGTCTAATGATCGTTTAGACAGGAGTATATTTTACGTCCTTACTAAACGATAACTTACGAGTTTACGACAATTAATTTAAAAAAAAACTTATCGTTACTGCATTAATTATAAATGTGTTTTTTTTAAAGAGCAATATTGCAGACTAGATACAGATATTATTATTAATATTGTTACAAGTATGGAGGATTATACGTGGTAGAGCCATGCTGGAGCTATATTAGTAGTATAGTTGATGAGCACGAATGGGTCGGCTCGACCGTGGAAGGACCACAGAATACCAGCGTAAAATTGCAGCTTAACACTGCTGTGTTTTGTATGGTGAGTGTGGAGAACCGGTGACCCTTTTTACTGGAAAAGAGGCATTCCATCTTAGTCCTCACGGGTGACAACGCATCTGCATTTTGAGTCTTTATTGAGGATAGATGTAGATGTCTATGGGTCAGAGTAACCACTTACCATCAGGTGGACTGTGTGCTTGTTTGTCACCCTATCCTATAAAGAAAAAAGTTGAGACGTACGTGTTATTATAAGTAAAGTAGGACAGTGTTATGGTATTAATATTATCGTATGACAAAATATGATATATACTATTATAGATGGTATACTGTTAACGTACGGCTATAATAAATCTTAGGAAATATTCATAAGTTGTATCGTATTTGGCGCTCCTATTTTTGATGTCACTAAATAGTCACTTGTCAGTCTCTCATGAAAAAAATACGATCTCCAAATCGATGCAAATTGAACATACTAGAATCGATTCTTGATTAAATCAAGCATTAACAGATCTATTTTTGATCAATCGCGACACAGAACATTATTGACGATAACTTACCGTAAATACAAGTAACTGTATAGAAAAATCAATAAATTAATAAACATAACATTACGCCAGTATTTTCCAGAAGGAGTAGGTAGAGGTGTGTAAGTACTGTTATGTTATACATTCCATGTAATAGGGAATGCGCGTATTGCCAAACACCGGACACAAATCCAGACTCCGTGCTACTAATGGGAACTTCAAGTTATAAAAACCCAATAATAATTTTCGCGACCCTGGGATTGAACCCAGAACAGAACAGTTTTTCTGTCTGTCACAAGGAACAGGTGTTCCAACTATGCAAAAGTATTTCTTGAATCGTTTGAAATATAGCTAGTTCTTGAATAAGTCCGATTTGAGAGGTTTCTGTATCGATATCGGACAAGGATTCTTCAGATCTATATAGATCTGGAAAATCGATTCTGTTACTATAAACAATCGATTAAACGATTTCAAATGGACATGCCTACTTTGTACCGTCATCTCTAATTCTGTCAAAGTTACATTGGTTGGCGTCGTTTGCAATTGTAATTGTCTTTGTACATAATTGTATCGGTGTTGTGGTGACTTTCGGGACTATATATTGAACATTACGACTTGGCTATTTTAACGGACTCTGATTGCTTTCAAGAATACGACTTACCTTGCTGTGATTTTTGGAACTGTGTACCACTCAAACGATAACCTAGCATTCATAAACGGACTTACGCATACGCAATGGAAAGTGTATTTTGTGTAAATAGCGGCTTTGCTGGTGGTACAATATTGTTTAAAGATGAACAGAGAAGCAATCGTGCAATATTGCTGTAATTGCATCGTTGTACGTAGAACCTACGTACGTAGAAAATGAACAATAAACATGAAATTAATCTGTGTTTTATTTCTAATTCAAACATAATAAATTAATGTACGTGTAAAAACAACTTATACTACCAATTAGGTACTAAGTCGGTAGGGCTGGTTTCATAGTCACGCGTTTTAACAGCGCCGTCCAGACGCACACGCTTGCAAATGTACTAGATAGTAGTCTATAATATTCACCTTGTTCATGCGCGCGCTGTTGAAACTTGGTTGAAACCGTGGTTAATACGCTCGCTGTTCGACGGCATGTCTAGCGGCGTGACTGACAGCCTAAATCCTTATACATTTAGGTACTAGGTATCTTACCGTAACGTATATGCTAATGACAAAATCTAAATGCTAACAGCCATTATATACATATATTTTTATTTTTACATTAATACACACATACATTATCTCTCATTTCAAAACCAATGTTCAGAAAGCAGGTTTGTTAACTACATTCTATGCATTTATACGTTGCACTTACATACACTTAGGCTTTAGAACAAAAATTGCATACCTAATTATGTAGATAGATACTGGAAATAGCTAAATGTTTTAGGACATCGTTTTTCAGTTTGTTAAAAATCACTCGGATCTATGAAAAACCGTAATATTCATGGTTCGATTATAACCTCAAAATCTGATACTTTTTTTGAAATATATCTATTATGCAGCTAGTCCGCTATAAAAATAAGATCAAAAAGGAATTTACTAATGATCAACAATAAAATACATAATTTTCCGATGCTCTTGGTTCCAGGGCGAACAATGTATGGGCGCAGAGCAATGTCCTTTATTAACATTCAGGTCTATAGATTTTATGTTTTTTAGACTCCATCCACTATCTTTTTTTTCGAAAGCACTAATTTTAGTAGTAATTGTATCATTTAAAGAAGAAAGAAAAATATTTAAGTCATCTCCTTGACAAATAATATAGTTAAGCGTTTGAAAATCGAACGTATCATGAATATCTTTAGTTTGTTGAACAAAATCAGCATGCAATATGAAGTTTACCTAAAAAATTATGTGTTGATGAATACACTCTTGTAATAAAAATAAAATATCATCTTTAATAGAATTTAAAAATAGTTCAGGAGTTTCAAAATTTACCCATGTCGAACGATCTACTCTACTCTTGATTTTATAAGTTAAAATCCTATTTCCAAAAGCAGATTCAATAACACTAACGTTTGATAAAGAATTATGTGAATTTAAAAGATTATTTTTATGAACATTACTTTTAAAATGATTAACTAAATACCGTTTCTTGATAAATATATGGCACGTTGGACATTCCACTTGATCATCGTTACTGATACTGTTCCCTGCAGAGGTATGCGCTTCTGCTTCCGTTGTTGGTTTTTTGATGATCTTGGATTCTTTGCTGCACGTTCGCTTCGTTCCTCTTCCAAGTTGTAGTGGTTGACTGCTAAAATGTTTAAATTTATTAAAAACTGTATAAGACAATATGTAAATTATGATCGAAATGAATGTTTATTTTACATACTTAAACTGTGTTTCAACCATCGCACAGTGATGATACAACTCATCATCGTATGACGAATCGAACAGTTGACCCCTCTCCATTTCTTCACAAACTTTAGACCACTCCTGATTTAATTCGCTATTGAATAGTTCCGTATTCTCTTCCATGATTGTGGAGAAAAAAGCACTGGTGCACACTTCACTGAAGTTTTCCATCCTTATAGTAAAGAAGAAAATAGATAGCAGAGTAAGTAACAGTTCAGTGTTCGTAGACCAACTGATACCAAAATTTCAAATAATGTCCAATATTTATAGTCTAGCAAAGGATTATAAATAGAATGTAATGAGTACACAGAAGTAATTGAAGTAAACAGAATCACATTCACTAATGATCAGCTAATGACTGTCATTGTTAAAAAAGTATTTTTTAACTTTTTCACTTTCTGCTATTGTCTTTGTTATATTGTATACGAGGGCGTTTGTGTTGTCGTAGATGCTATCCTTATTAGTCTTTACGTAATATTTAATTCTCGTGGAAGCATGTTTCCAATGATCAGTAGTTGGAATCTTGGATAGCTTCTTCATATCATACATTTCAATTTTGATGAGATGCGTCGCTTGGTCTCCGTCGTCAGAATTAGTAGAAATATATGATACACCATCTCTAGCGGCTCGTGCTACGGTTGATGATAACAGCTTCCTCTTTTTTATTTTTGATTCAGCTTCAAAAAAATGATCAATCGATTGCGATTTTCTTTTTCCACCATCGCATGTGTTATTATTAATGACGAGGTCATCACTCTCTTCTTGAGGGGAGAGTGGCGAGTAGTAATACTGTTTATAGGTATTTTCATCGAAGCTCAATGATTTCTGCAACAACACAGTTATCATGTTAATATTAATTTGTTAACACTTAATCATAAAAGTTAAAAAAGTTAAAGTTACAGCCTATGCTAACCATCTGAGTTACCACGGCTTAATCATATACATACACAATATTTAAATAAAATAATACACACGCATGAAAATAACAGAAAAAAAGTAATTTAGTCAATAGAATAAACACTTACATCCATAGCCTTTGGTGCATTGAAGTAACACAAATGTACTATTGATAGATCCACTGCAGTCAAACGACTATACACTAACTCGATGACTGCGTCTGTTGGTCTTATATACCACCAGTACGTAAAAATTCTAATCTAAAGTATTTCCGTAATGAGTTGATAATTACTTTAAATGCGTCAACCAGTTTATCTCACATTTCCGTTGCCTATCTCAACATTTCTTCTTATTGTGTTTTGTTTGGTGATCAATGACTCAAGTACGATTTGTATAACACAAAAATGCAATTTAATATTTAGAAATCACTATAATTGACCATTCCTATGTTATTCATTGAGTAGATTGGTACTGTAATAATCTACTAATAGCAGTAATATCATGGATACACTAGATGTACAACAACATCTGAAAAAGATTCACCCCAGTCTAGAAAATAATGTTTATGCAGCTAATAGACTACCTACGTATACCCACGTACCAACGTATATAATATGCAATTTGGATACAGATGATAAACCAGGGTCACATTGGGTAGCTTTATATATCGATACGAATGACGTCGGTCAATATTTTGATTCATATGGACGATCACCTGTACGATATCATCTAGAGTTTTTAAAAAGGAATTGTAAAAGATGGAACTGGAATGTTGATAGGATTCAGAATGAGTGGACTTCAGTTTGTGGCGAATATTGCTTAATGTATTTGCTATATAAGTTTCAGGGATGTTCAATACATAGTTTAACGAGTATATTTACAAGGAACACATTGTACAACGATATTTTAGTGGATGAGATGTTTCGCTCCTATTTTATAGATAATAAGTAATAAGATTTTGTATTTTATAAATAAAAATTGTAACAAAATTATGTAATGTGTTTTATTGATGATTCAGATTAGCGTTGTATAATTAGGAACAAAGAATTATAATACAATAGCACTGATATAGTCGACGCACACGCTGCAATGAAGGTGATTAATGAACAATAGAACAATAGAAATAGGAACAATGGGACGCTAATGACGGTGGAGGCCCTTACCGGATATCAATTAGATATTAGCTAATTGATCTTCACATCTCCGGAACCGTGCATCCTACACAAAAATGGACCGCAGATTCGTGATCAGAGCATGCCAAAACCTTTTTTTTTTTTAGGATCGTGTTTCGACGAACGTCGTTGAATCGCTTCTGACTCAGGTGGTTCAGAAGTGGTACAACTACACTACTTGTTATTACTACCTTCTCAGGCAAACCAAATAAAGTTGACAACCAGCACACAATCCACCTGATAGTAAGTGGATGCTGTAGCCCATAGACATTTACATTTATCAATATGCAGATGCATTGCTACCCCTGAGAACTAAGATTGATTGCCTAATATCCAGTAAAAGGAGTGTCTAGTTCTTTACACTCTACTTTAGGTTGGTATTTTGTGAGCGTGGTCATTCCCCGGTTAAGCTGACCTATAGCTATGGTATGCTTGTACCACGTGTAAAATGTTCGGGTAAAATATAACCTTGATCTCTCCTGGTATAGCTCTCTATCTGTTCGTAAAGTTTCATCACAATTGGTTCAGACATTTCGATGATTACCCTGGACAAACAAACAAAATTTTTATAAATGGTTACGTCTTTTAGCGAGCAAATAACCCCCGATCTTAATAAAAGCCAGTTATTAAATAATACAGGCAGATACTTCAATTTTAGTTATATATATGTAGATTGATGTTTACGCTGAGTTTCTTGCTGGTTCCTCCTAGAATAGAGATTTTTCCGAACCAGTTGTAAAGCTTAAATTAAATTCATTGAGTGTTTTTTTTAAATATATATTGAATAAAAAAATTATATTCTATTTCTATCTTAATTACTGTTCTAACGATTCGTCGTACTACCGACTATATAAAAAATAAGTAACGTATACGTGTTAAAATAAAAATTAGTTCTATCCAAAGTTCGCCTTTCTTGCTCGAGAAATACGAATGCGAGAATCGAATTTAAAAGGAGATTGTGTCGACCCGACCGAACTAATGGAGAAATAGCGAGTCGGTCGGGGAGACTTATCGCTCGGTAGTTGCTTGGAAAAGAATCCTTTATTTATAAAAAAAAGAATTCCAGTATTTTATTAACATTACGATTGTTGCCTTTAACTATGTCAAGTTAACATAAAATGAAAATATATTTAATCCTACGTGTACAAGGTGGTGTATGACATATCCCAGTCCTTATAAAATCGGAATCACTTGAACCTTTAAGTAAAAGCGCTGTTTTTGGTAAGGTACAGTTACGCGTGGGGTCTAGAACTAACCTAAAACTTAGGTATGTTTATAAATAATTTATGGAAATAACTTACATACTCATACACTAACGCAATGAAAGACTACATATTTGTTATTAAAATCATTTATTGTGCTTATAATTTTAAGTTAGTCTTAAGAGTATGTTTTAAGTATTTTATAAAAACATCTTTCTAGATTTTTAAGGCACATTTATGTGCCTTACGATTAAATGACTTAAAAATTAATATGTATGTGGTCTATGGAGCTAAAGCCTTTTTGGAAACCGGCTTGTTTGGGAGGCTAGAAGTCGTCAAGTCTGCATGCGAGAACATTCGCATTGACTCTCGAAAACAGCACATAGAGACGGCTCAGAAGGGAAATCGGTCTGTAGTTTTTCTAGAGACCACCGCACTTCTGCTCCACGCCTCCGCTGTAGTGCCACCATGGAGGAACAACTTCAAGTACCAGTTTTCCCACCCGCTTTCAGAAGCTCCGCTATAATTCCCTCCTCGCCCGGGGACTTGCCGTTTTTAAGACGCCGGAGTGCCATTATAATCTCGCTCAGACTTACATCCGGAATATCATCAGAATACACAAAACGCACAAACGTTTCGGGAAGTCTGCAGTTTGTGATCATATCTTAGACGGCCCGCGCCATTACATTAGATTTGATAAACCACAAATTCTCGCGAAAGAACATCGATTCCTGCCAAGGATGATACGTGAGGCTGTTGAAAATAAAAAAAAATCCCAATTTCAATAGAGAGAGAGGCTGAGTGCTACCACCTGCTTGGTATCCTGTAATTAATAAAATTATAACTAAACCCAGATATACCACTGCAAGACTTCAAGACACAGTAAGTTCATTCTTCGTAGATCGGTCCAAAATTAATAATTAAAAAAGCTGAAGCTACTCCGGGTAAACTAGTTAACTGTAGTAAAAGTAGTTTTATTCAATGCGTCTCAACTAGCTACTATTTTTAATACTAGTATCGAATATGGTGTTATTCCTGATTAAATGAAGCATAGTAAAGTAATTGAGGACCGGCATAGTAGAGTAGTTCTAAATATTGTATTTAAAATTTCAGCTTAGTGTGTATGTGCTTATTGCATATTATAATGGGATGCTTTACACTAAATTCGTAGGCGGAGTTATCAAGCCTCCCGCCCACACGGATGAGGTTATGATCGTCAATGAACGGAGTCAAAGAAAGCAATCTACTATTGCGTGGCAATATTTGAATAGATAAAATTCTTCAGAAAACATTTCCAATTGTGAATAATATATTATAACATTATACAAATTTTGAAGTTCCGTTACGAAAAGATCGCCACACAATTTATCTTTATTTTTTAAATATATATATAAATCTTTGTTAACACGCAAACAATCTTTGAATTTTCAGAAAACTAGAATATTTTTCTAATAAGCTATGAATGATAGATGAATAAATTGTTGAATATGAATGATTACTAACTATATGATGGTCGCTATCACTACATATGAAATGACTCACTATGTCCGGAAAAATCATGTTTCTCTGTGTTTGGCATTTTAGGCCACCCATTTTCATTAAGCGACAAAAAAGAGGTGTCCGGAACACCACGGAGGTGTGTCCTTGATAACGTCAGCCTTAAAAACACGGGAAACAATATCTGCCGGGTTGTCCTTCGACGGTACGTAGCTCTAGGTATGATAAAATGTGCTCTCCTGTATCTCGTTGACTCTATTTCTAAGCATAGGTTTTAATTGGTTAGCTGGAGTTAAGAGCCAACCCAAGACTATGGTTGAGTCATACCAGAATGTACATCGGGGAATGGGTAAAGGTAGCGCTTCCTGAACCTAAGTACACAGCCTGGCACCTAACAAAGCTACGCACAGTTAAAGCCATGATATTGTAGTCGGCTTGATGGGCGCCACACGCAGCATGGCTCTACCACGTTTAACGTTCTTTAGTAAAGGATCATTAATTTGAATACAAGAAGACAGAGCAAAAAGCTTCCAAAAGACCTGCCCATTAGAATAGAAAAATATTTATATACACCTAAAAATTTAGCAGGAGCTCCTGCAAAACGGCCTAATACGATACAATGGTGCACAAAACGTTCTTGGAAAAAAATACAGGAAAACAAAATATTAATGTAAAAATGTTACATGATGACATGGTGCCTGAACTTATTACATCATATCTAAATCATAAAACGCAAACAGTTGTTATTAATGGGAGCAGTTCTTCCGAATCGGTAGTATCTATGGGTGTTCCTCAGGGCTCAATTCTTAGCCCCTTCTTGTTCTTAGTTTATATTAATGACTTATCTTACTTGTCAGGATATAACCGTGATAGAATTTTATTTGTTGTTAGACGAAGTGAATATCTAATACTATATCAAACGTAGTACACTGGTTTAACGTCAATAATTTGCTTTTTAACGGTAACAAAAGAAATTTATTAAATGTACAAACCAGTGTGCTATTACATGGGGAAGAGATGAGTCTTGTTGAATCTTCTGTTTTTCTTGGAATTACAGTCGACGCGAAACTTCAATGGGGCTTTCACATATCCGTAATTCAACTACTGCCGTAAATCACTCATAACATAAGTATTTTCAGCTTACCAGGAATGGTTAAAGGGAATATTAGTAGTGTTAATTAGCATTGCTAGTATGAAAAAAAAAACATTGTTTCTTAATATCTTGGTCTCCTCTTTGTGCGATGCTTTAAAGATGGTTGACATAAATTTAAATTGATAAAATAAACAGTTTATAATATAATTATAACCAATTCATTCATAACAATCCAGGATTTCATAGCTTCAGGTTATCTAACGTCTATTTTACGGTTTTTTTTATAGGATAAGTTGACAAACGAGCACACAGTCCACCTAATGATAAGTGGTTACTGTGACCCATAGATATCTACATCTACCCTCAATAAAGACTCAAGATGCAGATGCGTTTTCACCCGTGAGGACTAAGATGGAATGCCTCTTTACCAGTAAAAAGTGTCTCCGGTTCTCTGCCCTCACCATACAAAACACAGCAGCGTTAAACTCCCCCGGTCGAGTCGACCCATTCGTGCTACAAATATACTACTAATATAGCTGCAGCATGGCTCTACCGCGTAAAAACGTACCACCACCTTGAGAAACAATCAATTTTTGTTCGGTCAAATGACCTAAAGAATGAAGTAACTGGCGCTACTATAAAGCAATTTTACTCGAAAGAATATATTTTTTTGATTTATTAGACTAAAAATTAGGCATAAATAACTCCTTGTCTTAAATAACTAAAAATAACATTTATTTTCTATAAAATTAAACTTATCTTAAACTTTATGCCGCTTGTGGTTAAGGATATCATATTAATTAATCAATATTAAAATAATATTCATACTTTAGTAACCATAACTCATGTAATTTTTTTCATTCAAAATTATTTTTATTCAAATTAAGTAAGTAGTATTCGCTGAAATGTAAGAAATCATTAGATATTTATTTTACAATTTTCACCCCGTCCCGTCCGTGATATAGGCTAAATATTTCAAATTTCATATTCACAATTGCTTCCGCAATACCGCTCACGTGCTTCGCTTGCTCTGCGAGAGAAATCTCGCTACGGCCGAGGCATATCAACATCGCAGTTTTAGTTCTAAAATATTAAGCAATTGAAGGTTAAACGAGTAAGTTGGCTTGTACTTCCAAGAGTCACACTTATCTACCTAGCAAGTGTAGTCTAATTGTATGTGTATCTGGTTTATTGATTGACTAACAACCCGTTCCTGGATGCGCTCGCTTTTTTAGATTTAAGATAATTAAATAACATTTATTTTATCAATTTTTCAGTTTAAAAAGAAAAAAATATATATTTCGCATCATATTTAGCCTAGAACCCCAGGGGTATGGGCCTCTATCTGTTCGTGATGTTTCATCACAACAAGTTTAGCCCGAAGATTAGCTCAGACAGACAGACAGAAAATAATTATAAAAATGGTTATTTGACTTAGTACCATGCAAGTAAACGTCAGGGGGTTTAACTTAATAGTAGCCAGTTATTTCAATATTATAAACAGTCACCTCAATTTTATTTATATGTATAGATTAAGTTAACAATACGTTCACGGGTATTAAATTAAAAAATATGCCGTTAAAATTAACTAGGACTAAATTAACTGTTTTCTGAGAGAAGGGGTCTTAAGTCTTGACAGACAGGCAGACGGCAAATATATGACCCTATAAGGATTCAATTTTCCTTTTGAGGTACGAAAAACTTAAGGTATTTAGATTGGTAGCTAAGTGTGTATCCAGGGAGAGCAAACCACTTGACTTTGTTATCCTCCAATTTTGCAATCAACTCTGTAAATGTAGTTTTATTCAATGTGCATTATTCACCTAATATGTGTCTCAATTACCTCATTGGTCTAGTGGTCATAAGCGCATTTGCTAATCATGAGGTTCGCGGGTTTGAATCCTGGGTCGGGCCAAAATTAAATATTGTGATTTCTGTAAAACATTCTCAGTAGCAGCCCGGAGTCGGGAAGTTGGCAGTGTTTCACTCCCGTGCCTCGAAAACCAGGTTAATTTGAAAACGTTAAGCTAAGTTAATTCAATTGATTAGTCCTACATATATGTACTAACTGTAACATTTATACATTTAACATTTGCAATATTCCAGTCTTAACGAGTACTGGCGGTGTAAGAATATCAACTACCCTATATCGTCCCGTGGATGTCGAAGATATTTTTTAAAGAATAATTGTGACAAACGAGCACACAGTCCATCTGATTATTGATTGTTCCTCAATTACGAATTGATGTAACGATGTCATCCGAAGGGCTCTTGTCTCTATAAATGTTCCCTCGGTTTTAGAGCCTTGTGGAATATTTAGAGACGATGGCAGGAGATCCGACGGTATGACATTGGTCCCTTGGGAGAGTAGTAAAGCCCCAGTGTAGGATGCTACTTGCGTAGACACTCTGGCAGCCTCTCATCTCAGGGGTACCTCGTTTAGAGCCGGGGCAGCATCAGAGGCAGCTGAACTGAGTAAGTGGCGCAAATATGAGTCTCTGAGAGATGACTACATATTTGTGCCATTTGCTGTAGAGACTATCGGTCCGTGGGGTCCAAGTGCGGTGAAGTTCTTAAAGGAACTCCATCCGCGGCTGGTCGTTGCTGCTGGTGATAAGAAGGCTGGTTCTTTTCTCGCTCAAAGGCTAAGTATAGCCATTCAGCGGGGAAACGCGGCCAGCGTTCTTGGCACGATACCGCGGGGAGTAGGACTATATGATAATTAAGTTTCTAGTTTTAGTTTTTTTTTATTATTATAGTTTTTAATATTTTATATTAATATTTAAATGTAACCAATTTAAAACTAAAATAAATTCTTCCATTGTATTACGAATCAAAGTACAGATGCGTTGCCACCCCTAAGAACTAATATGGAAATACCTGTGTCCAGTAAAAAGAATCTCCGGTTCTCTTCACTCATCATATGAAACAGCACCATTGAGCACATTTAAATAAAACTAATTTTACGTTTTGTTTTGTTCGCTTAAATATAACAAATCATTATGTAAACCATTGAGCACATTTTACGCTGGTATTCTGTGGAAGCGTCGTCCCTCTCCGGTCGAGCTGCCCCATTCGTGCTACTAGCATAATATAGCTGCAGCATGGCTCTAACACGAAAAAACTTTCTTTATTAACTTAATTAAAATTGTTTTCAAATTACTATTATTTTGAATGTTACATTTTTATGGGATAATTAAGTGAACCACTGCATTAACAAAATTTAACTAATCTGTTGGTTGGATAGAAGAAAATAGGCAATCCAATATTATTGAATCAGAACAGATGCATATATCATGGACTCCGCAAGACAGACGTGAATGAGATATTACGAGTAGAATACTTTTGTATACAACGATACGACAACGTTACGAACTATTTTGTAAAATTATCTCATGTAAGTTGGACTCTATATAATTTACATGAAATCCAATTGCCGACTGATGGAGAAGCTTCTAACGATGATTATGATGATTTATGATCAAAATTATTTTCAGTTCAATTTGATTTTTTGAAATTATTTTGTTATACAATATGAGTGACAACCGAGTACAAAGTCCACCTGATGGTAAGTGGATGTTATAATCCATAGACATCTATATATATCATCGATTAAAAATCAAAATGCGGGTGCGTTGACCCATTCGTGTTACATATTTCTAAAGTTGCAGCGTTACTCTACCGCGTATAAAATATCAAGCATTTGATTCATTTAATCATATACATTAACTTGTTTTATATTTAGCTGTGCCTATTTAATTTTTTGTATGGGTTAAGAGTGACAAGCGAGCATACAGTCCACCTGATAGGAAGTGGTTGCTGTGGCCCATAGACATCTATCATAATGCAGAATCGTGAGGACTAAGAAGAATGCTTCTTTACGAGTAAAAAGGGTTTCCCGTTCTCTACACTCACCATACGAAACACAGCAGCATTAATTTGCTATTTTACGCGGGTATTCTGTGAGAGCGTGGTCCTTCCCCGGTTGAGCCGACTCATTCGTGCTACAACTATACAATTAATATAGCTGGCTCTACCACGTAAAAATTGATTTTTATTATTGTTAATTTTAAAATAAGATTGAAAATCTTAACACCCGCCTATTTTTTTTTCAACTCACCGAGAGATGACTGGGAGAGAATGCTACAATACTATTAAGTCTGCCCATTATAGCCTTACATTGAGGCTTTAAAAATATACAATAAATTAATGGATGAAGACAAGATCAGCAGATAACTTTGAACTTTGTCATTTACTTCTACACATTTCCCTCAAAGCGAGGATTTCCTACTTAAAAAAGCTTTTAGCACTACCTCCTCCGCTGCATGAATATAAAAAAAAATTGTTACACTAGGATTTTTTCCTGGTGTAACGATTAACTGTGGAAGCAGTTTACAAACATAAATTGCACAAGGATTCCATATAAATATTTGTTTCGTTCTCTATTCATATAAAGTATTTTAAAAATCCATACGCGTGTATTTTTTTCCGTGCAAGCGTTCAAACTCAGGTCCATTTTTCCATACATTATCAGAGATCTGAGCGAGACGGATACCTACAGTTAAACATATATATACAATGGATTATGTAATTGTGAAGTGCCCAAACGCGGCGCGAGTAGGTATTTTCATAAATGCTATCTGTTTCATACCGCTCGCTCCGTATCGCAATATCGTGCGATAGAGAGAGTTGCAACTCTTGGAGACAATTTCCTACATTTCCTTTTTGAAACATTGATTCGGGTGATAACGTTTTCATTTTTGTTTTTCATATTTTCAGATTTAGTACTCCTTGATCTAGGTTTTCTTTTTTAGTAATTCAATTTAATAGCATTAACCTTTTTAATCTAATTAAAAATATGAAAATTTACAGCTTCATAATCCTCTTAAGGAGATCGATCGCGACTGCACACCGAAGTATTGTTTTGCAATGCAATAGTCCCATACTATGGACATATGATACTAAGATCTATGAAACAAATGCATTATTCTAGAAGGTCCTTACGATGCAAAATCATTATAATAACAAAGTTGGACTTGAAGTCCCTTATACTCGTATAAACGAGAGTTCGTTGAAATAAAATAAATATGGGGTAGGTCTTAAAAGGTCTGTAAAAGCATCGTATTGTTAGGAATGGGACTTAAAAATAATTATTATAGTGTCACTCAGACTTTTATTACCGGGACAGAGGGGATTTTTATGCAACCAAGCCTTAAGCGAACTTTACAATACTGAACTGACAACACGGAATGCTAGACATATCGTATTGTCGATACTTATGTCTAATTCATCCAAATAAATAAATAAAATATTACTTTTCTGTTTTATATTACGACATTAAAAGGATAACACGATACGACAGAAAAATCGTACCGTCGCCTCTAAAACATCTGATCAACATTAAGGAGATTAAATTGTATTTTTCGCTGACACAACGCTGACGCGTACTGTTTTTTTTAATACTAATATTGCGTTCGGTAAGCAATTCTTTTGTTTTTGCATTCCTCTGAATCAAAGATATATAGCTCTATCTTTTCAAAGTATATTAAATAAAAGCCTCCACTAATTTCTAAAAGGACATTTAGGGTATGAAAGAGTCCGCCGCGCTGCCCAATGTGTAAGTATTATAAAAATATATTACAGCCTATTATAGGATCATTACGGCCTATAATAGTCCAGTGCTGAACATGGACCTCCCTCATAAATTTCCTTACAGGGATTTTGCCATAGTTGCCACGCTTGGCAGACGGATTGGCAACCGCAGTTTTTTTTTAAATTTCGAGTTGTTGTTAGGAACTGAGCAGCTGCCTATCTCCTATTTCAGTTTCCCTCTGTCGCCTATTACGACACCCACGGGATGATATGTGATATTCTTACATGGCCATAACACGGTTATAAAAAATATACTGCCCCATGACTGCGTCCACGTGAAATTTATTACGCTTAGATTTCATAGATTTCAAGTTTTTTGCGCAGAACCCTATTTTTTCATAATTTAATAATCGCTTGATTTACTCCTTATAACTTAAGCTATCTGCCAGTAAAAGTCCCATCAAAATCGGTCCAGCCATTTCGGATAGATTAGCCAGTACAAACAGACAGACAGACGTACAAAAAAAATTGTTTTTATTATAAGTACCATATGTACTTTCCACCATGAGAAACAGCAGCATTAGGCTGCTTAGCATTAGGCTGCTGTTTCCAATGCTGAGGGTAGAGAAGCGGAGACCTTTTTTACTGAAAAACTGTCACTCAGTGGTGGGAACTGGGAACGCGTCTGCATTTTGATTCTTAATGAAAATTTATGTATGTGGGTGGGCTTGGATCACAGCACTTACCTTCAGGTGATCTGTGTGCTTGTATGTTCATCATCATTACAGCCTTTCATAAGTCCACTACTGAACATAGGCCTCCCCCAAGGAATGCCACAAAACACGGTCCTGAGCCACCTGCATCCATTGACTTCCTGCATGTCTTACCAGGTCGTCACTCCATCTCGTGGGGGCTCGCCCTACATTTCACCTACCGGTACGAGGCTGC
This sequence comes from Parnassius mnemosyne, assembly GCA_963668995.1. NCBI lineage: Eukaryota > Metazoa > Arthropoda > Insecta > Lepidoptera > Papilionidae > Parnassius > Parnassius mnemosyne. Next base: position 26,254,717 of record CAVLGL010000091.1, read on the forward strand.
CACTCAAGAACCTTACTTCCCGATCGGTTGTCGGTTCTTCGAGCTAAATGGCCGGCCCACTGGCACTTCAGCTTACTAATCCGTTGGGATATATCGGTTACTCTGGTTCTACTGTGGATAAACTCATTTCCAAGTTCATCACGCAGAGAAACCCCGAGCATAGCCCCCTCCAGAGCTCGCTGAGCAACCTTGAGCTTCCTCATACGGCCAGCAGTGAAGGACCACGTCTCCGATGCGTAAGTCATCACTGGCAACACGCACTGGTTGTACAATTTCGTTTTAAGGTTTTGAGGTATGTCTGACGAGAAAATGTGTCGTAGTTTCCCGAACGCTGCCCAGCCGAGTTGAATCCGTCGATTGACCTCTCGGTCGAAGTTGGACTTACCTAGTCGGACTATTTGTCCCTTACTTGGTTGTATATTACCGTTTATTTAATAAAACAACAACCGTCATAATACAATATTAGAAGCTATATTATCATCATATATGTAAATTTAAAGCCATTTATTAAATGTAATGGAATAAATAAACGATAAAATAATTTATCGATACTAAATATTTTAGTACCCTTCCCTACCAGGTAGGCTGTAGCTGACGGTGCGAATCGGCAAATTGCCGCCAATTTATTATCTGTAGTCATTCAGACTTCAGACGTATTTGCTGCCTTCATAAAGGGGGACAGTCTTTGAATACAAAATGATGTTTATGTGATCCCAGTATCATTTATTTCCTTTATGTAGTTACGATTTTGTTTAGTGTTTTTTATTGCAGCAAACATTAATAGCTCATTTGTAGCCTCTGAGAACGTACATGGAATACCACGTTACCAGATTAAAATGGTATCTGATTATAGTCACTCGCCATACGAAACACATTTATGCTGGTATTGGGAGAGTGGCACTTCCGTGGTCGAGGCAACCTATTCGTTGCAGCGTGTGGCCCCTGATAGTAAGTAGATACTTCAAAGACATCTTTATCTATCTTCGAATAAGAAACAAGGTTAAGGTTCTCTTTACTCGCCATACGAAACTCAGCAGCTATAGGTAAATTGCTATTTTACGCTGGTAATCTCTGAGAGCCCACGCTGGCTCAACCGGCCAACCCATTTGTAATTAAAGTTAAAGTTGAATAGTATATTTGCCGTTAATTTTTATAGAATAAAGTGGATGCCAAGGCTCATAGACATCTATCCTTGTTTGACTGTCAAAAGTCAGATGCGTTATTAACGACTGAGGACTAAAATTGAATGTCTTGTTTTCAGTAAAAGTATATCTGGTTATCTATACTCACCAAAAGAAAACAAAGCAGCATTAAGCTGCTATTTAAGCTGGTAATCTGTAAGTGTGGTCCTTCCCCAGTCGAGCTAACTATTCGGGTCACAGTCATAATATGCTACGGCATGCCTATACCACGTACGAAATGTTTGGGTAACACATAGCCTAGATCCCTCCTGGCTTTGCTCTCTATATGTTCGTATAGTCTAAAGCAGCAGCGTGGTTCTACTATTTAAAAACTACTTATAATTATTAAACTATCGACACTTTAGTGCCTTGACCGTCTTTAAGCAGCCCATCACTATCATTAACAAAGAACTAGTGATTTGTATCTGAAAATGTTTGTCTTGATTCCCTATAGAGAACAGCCGTCATTACAGTGTCCTTATTGCTTTCGCGATTTATACTGTTTTCATTTGGACGGGTTTTTGTTGTTGAAACATACGTTTGTCTGGGACGGCCGAGTGAATTGAATTATCATAAATCGTCTCGTCCCTTATAAAAGTATTTAATAGTTTATTGGCTAATATTTCCTTTGGATGACTCACAAAGAGTAAAGCATGTTTTATTCTAACAAAATATATTAATTTTGTTCTTGACATATTTTATTTATTCGTTGATATTTTTTAAAGAAATAATACAAAATCAATGCCCCTTCCAGGCCTAGTCACGACTCGCGCTTCTGAACCAATTGAATTTGATTAGAACTCAAGGTAATTCATACTCCCTAAAATCGTTTGTCGTAAAAGGCGACAAAGGGAAACAGGCAGGAGATGGGCAGCAGCATCTTCCTGATAATAGCCAAATTACAATAAAAAAACTGCGGTTGCCAACCCGCTCGCCAAGCGTGGCAACTATGGCAAATACCCCCCTATGAATGACAGTAACAAAGAAACGGCCCCCAGTCCCCGGCGGCCCCGCTGTTCCTGGCTACGGTGGCGACCATGGTAACGGCGGGGCAGGGGGTGCTAAGAATCTCCGGTGGAGGTTCGGTTGCCACCTTAGACGACTCGACCTGGCACGTACAACGCACGCACCCTGAGGACTTACGAGAAGATCGTGGAGCTGGAAGAAGAGATAGACAAGTTGCGCTGGCATATTATAGGATTATCCGAAGTCCGAAGAGAGGGGGAGGACACGGTAATCCTCGAATCCGGCAACTTGCTCTATCACCGGGAGGGCGACCATCTGTCCCAAGGAGGTGTCGGATTTATCGTCCACAAGTCTCTCGTTAACAACGTTGTAAAGATCGGGAGTGTGTCGACGAGGGTTGCGTACCTTATACTCAGAATCACCAAACGGTATTCGCTGAAGGTCATACAGGTTTACGCACCAAACTCGGCACACCCCGATGAGGAGGTGGAGGAAATGTATGAGGATATCACTAGAGCCATGCATTCCTCCAAAAACCAATATACGGTGTTAATGGGAGACTTCAATGCAAAACTAGGCACAAGAGAGAACGGTGAGCTGAAAGTAGGGAAATTTGGAATAGGGCAACGGAACCCAAGGGGCCAGCAGCTGGCCGACTTCATGGAGAAAGAGGGACTCTTTATGATGAACTCTTTCTTCCAGAAGCGGCCCCACAGGAAGTGGACCTGGTCGAGCCCCGACGGTTCCACAAAAAATGAGATTGACTTCATTATGACGACCAGACGACAACTGTTCAGTGATGTCTCCGTGATCGCGAGGGTGAAAACTGGTAGCGATCACCGAATGGTTAGAGGCACACTGAACCTAAACGTTAAGTTGGAGAGGTCTCGTCTAATGAAGTCAACGATCCGTCCCCCTCGTGCTCTGTTCCAAAGTCCCGAAACCTTTCAGCTCGAGTTACAAAACCGTTTTCAGTGCTTGGAAGACTGCAATGAAGTGGACGATATGAATGACAAGCTCGTGGAAACTGTCCATGCGGTCGGAGCTAAGTTCTGCAAGACCCGCCGCAGAAGAACACAAAAACTCTCCGATCACACTCTTAATCTCATGGCTGTTAGACGGGAGATGAAGATACATTCTTCAACAGACTTGACAGCATACAGGCATCTGAACAGACAGATCTCCAAATGCATGCGGCGGGACTTACGCAACTTCAATACAGCTCGTATTGAAGAAGAGATCGAGCGGAACCAAGGCTCCAAAGTCTTTGCCAGAGATCTGTCTGCCAGAAAGAGCCAACTGTCAAAGCTGAAGACAGAATGTGGCAGCATCGTTTCCGGGACACCTGAGATTTTGAGTGAGATTGAGAGGTTCTATGGGCAGCTGTACACATCATCGTTGGAGCCACACGCAAGTGTGAGTAATGATCCAAGAGCGAGTCTCATCCGACACTAGTCCGAAGATATCCCGGATGTCAGTCTGAGCGAGATTAGGATGGCTCTCCAGCACCTTAAAAACGGTAAGGCCTCAGGCGAGGATGGAATTACAGCGGAGCTTCTGAAAGCGGGTGGAAGACCGGTACTTGAAGTCCTTCAGAAGCTCTTTAATTCCGTCCTCCATGGTGGCATTACACCGGAGGCGTGGAGCAGAAGTGCGGTGGTCTTGTTCTTCAAGAAAGGTGACAACGCTCTCTTGAGGAACTACAGACCGATTTCCCTTCTGAGCCGCGTCTACGTGCTGTTTTCGAGAGTCATTACGAATCGTCTCGCGCGCAGTCTTGACGACTTCCAGCCTCCCGAACAAGCCGGTTTCCGAAAGGGCTTTAGCACCATAGACCACATACATACTCTTCGGCAAGTTGTTCAGAAGTCCCAAGAGTACAATTTGCCACTATGTCTGGCGTATGTGGACTATGAGAAAGCCTTTGATTCCGTCGAAATTTGGGCGGTGCTGCAGTCCCTTCGGCGGTGCCAAGTTGACTGTCGGTATATCGAAGTGTTGAAGTGCTTGTACAGTAGGGCTACGATGGCTATCCGAGTACAGAACCAGAGTACGAAACCTATCCAATTGCAGAGAGGTGTAAGACAGGGTGACGTCATATCCCCGAAACTCTTCACCGCTGCATTGGAAGACGTTTTCAAGCTTCTGGACTGGAAAGGATACGGATTGATGATATCAATGGCGAGTACATCACTCACCTTCGATTTGCCGACGATATAATCCTTATGGCAGAATCGCTGGAGGACCTAAGCACTATGCTCAATGACCTCAATAGTGTTTCCCAACGGATAGGTCTTAAGATGAACATGGACAAAACAAAGATCATGTTTAATGTCCATGTCACACCTATGCCGGTAGTTGTTGGGAGCACTAAGCTCGAAGTTGTTGACGAGTATGTTTACCTGGGACAAATAGTCCGACTAGGTAAGTCCAACTTCGACCGAGAGGTCAATCGACGGATTCAACTCGGCTGGGCAGCGTTCGGGAAGCTACGACACATCTTCTCGTCAGACATTCCTCAAAACCTTAAAACGAAATTGTACAACCAGTGCGTGTTGCCAGTGATGACTTATGGAACTGAGACGTGGTCCTTCACTGCTGGCCGTATGAGGAAGCTCAAGGTCGCTCAGCGAGCTATGGAGAGAGCTATGCTCGGAGTTTCTCTGCGTGATAAACTTAGGAATGAGAATATCCGCAGTAGAACCAGAGTGACCGACATAGCCCAACGGATTAGTAAGCTGAAGTGGCAGTGGGCCGGCCATATAGCTCGAAGAACCGACAACCGATGGGGAAGAAAGGTTCTCGAGTGGCAGCCTCGTACCGGTAGGCGAAGTGTAGGGCGTCCCCCCATGAGATGGAGTGACGACCTGGTAAGACATGCAGGAAGTCGATGGATGCAGGTGGCTCAGGACCGTGCTTTGTGGCATTCTTTGGGGGAGGCCTATGTTCAGCAGTGGACTTGTGAAGGGCTGTAATGATGATGATGATGATTAAAGAACCAAAATATTGAAGAAGTGAATATTAAATTAAAGACAATCTAAAGAAACTTATTATGAATTTGATTTTATTTACAGAATAAGGGTAAGAATCGTGCACACAGTCCACCTTATTATAAGTGGATGTTGTGGTTCATAGAAAACTTCATCTATTTTCAGTTAAGAATCAAATTGCAGAAGCGTTGTCACCCCTGAATACTAAGATGGAATGCCTTGTTTCCAGTAAATAGAACCTCCTGCTGTCTACAATATGAAATAGCATCTAAAAGCTTCTATCTACGATAGTATTATGTAAGAGCATGGTCCTCACCTGTTCAAGCCGACCCATTTGTGTTACAATATTAATATAGATGCAGCATGGCTTTACACTTATAATAAAATGACTATATGATGTATTTTATTTATTTATTTATTTAATTATTTTATTGCACACCCTACAAAAATTACAGAAACTATATACATAAAATTAGAATGCCATGGGCGGTCTTATTGCTGACAGTAATTTCTTACAGAAAACCTATATATATATATAAAATAAAACAGATATATATTGAATTATTTAATTAATTAAATGCAATCGATATGCTCCATATATTGCTAGTGTGGAAGCGAAGTCACAATTTAAAGTGCGAGGTAATGATTCTTGACTAGTTTTTTAAATAGCGGTGGGGATGGTGCGCGTATTACTGCCAATGGGAGTTCATTCCATAAATGAGCCATCTGTATCGTAAAAAACTTGTTCATAAATTTTCTAGTGTATAGTGGCAAATTCAAGTTCAAGCTCTCTGCTTATCTCAAGTTACGCGAATGGGAATAATGAAGAAACTCAAAACGATTTTTGAGGTAAGAAGGGTAAGAAGGGCTAAAGAGAACACTATAGAGAAAATGAAGAATGTGAGCATTCCGATGAAGTCGTATTGGCAACCACTTGAGCTTAGTACGATAAAGAGAGACATGGTCATATTTGCGCAATCTAAATATAAACCTTATGCGAAAATTCTGAATTCGTTCAAGATTATCGAGCCGACCTTCGATGAGATCTAGATAGCTTACGTCTGCGTAGTCAAAAATAGGGATGGAAAGGGACTTGGCAAGCATAGTTTTGGTGGAAATGATTAAAATTTCATGTAATAAGCCGGAAATGCCCGATGAATGAGAATTACATGAGGTTCGGAAGCTTTTAAAGTCAGGTTGAAAACAAAGTGATTTCTAATCGATAACAATATCTGCTGCTGTTGATATTTGTGGCTGCTTCTTGTTTCTATTAGAACGTTAAATATATATGCGTCAAATTATCTCGCATCGATATGCAGCCCGCAGTATCTCAGTAGACGGGGGTAATTAGGAAATAAATGTTATCTTCAGACCTTCACCTTTTGCGTTATTGTAGCAACAGGATACATTATTTATTACGGTTTAGGGTTGATTAGCCTGGCTACTACATCACTCTCCCCCTAGCGAAAGCGTACCGGACGCTTGACGACTCGCCCATGTCTCCTAGTTTTTAAAATAGGTTTCATCTGGGTTGATGTAGATGATGGATTTTCCATCTGCCTCGCTGGTGGTTGAGATGATGATGATGATGGTGAGTCCTCTGAAGCATACTCGTTAATAATATAGGCAGGCTTGAGTCGGTCGATCGATATAATTGTAGATTTCATTCCGGGTATTTGTAATTTAAAAGTCTTGCTATTTCGCTCTAATACTTTATACGGTCCTTCGTAGGTAGGTTGAAATTGTTTCTTCACTGCGTCGTTTCTTACAAACACTTGCTTGCATGTTTTCAAATCTTTATGAATGAATACTGATTTATTATTTCCATGTGATGATGTGCCTTTTGACGATAAGACTTTGCTGATTGATTCTCGAAGTTGAGTTACAAAATCGTAATTCATTTGTTGATTATTTGACGATGTTGAAGTGAAGAAGTAACACGGTAGTCTTATGCTGCAGCCGTAGGTTAGCTGAGCGGCGCTAAGACTAGTGTCTGCACGCGGTGTTGCTCGTAGTCCAAATAGCACTATAGGTAGCTCATCAATCCACTTTGTATGTTGAGATAAACGAGTTTTGAGTGCGGTCTTCAATGTACGATGCCATCGTTCGACTATTCCATTTGATTGAGGATGGTATGCCGTTGTACGTGTCTTCTGTATTCCCATAGTTTGAAGAAGTTTGAGGAATAGGTTGCTTTCGAAGTTTCTTCATTGATCCGTTGTGATGGTTTTAGGTGATCCGAAACGAGTAATCCAATTTTCATAAATTATCTTCGCGACGGATTCAGCTGAAATATCATTGGTAGGTATTGCTTCTGGCCATCTTATTGTTCTGTCAATCATTGTTACGAGGTAACGATGTCCTTGCGGTGAAGTAGTTAATGGTCCAAAGACGTCAACGTGCAAGTGTTCGAATCTCTCCGTAGGCGGAAATGAAGCTAGGCTGCTTGATGTATGTCTTTGTACTTTGCATTTTTGGTATTGAATGCATTGCTTCGCCCAGTTGCCAACATCCACTTGTATTGAAGGCCAAAAAAATTTTCCAGTGATGTGTTTTCTGGTTGCTCTAACACCTGGGTGACTGATGTTGTGCAATGCATTGAAGAATTCGCGACGACATTCTTCTGGTAGGTATGGTCGCATGGTTGACGTTGAGGCTTCACAGTAGATAGGTAGATGCGTCATTGGCATTATAACTTGCTTGATGGATAAGTTACTTTGCTTCGATAGATGTTTGATATTGTCGCTATCTCTGTCTTGTACTTCGGCGATCTTGTGATAGTCGATTGATGTAGGGCACGTTACACTGTCGATTGGTATACGACTGAGTGTGTCGTCGACTATGTTGTCCTTCCCACTGATGTGACGTATGTCGGTCGTGAATGCACTCATGAAAATGAGTTGTCTTGCTCGTCGTGGTGTTTCCGATGGTAATGGTTTCTTCTGAAGTACATATGTTAATGGCTTGTGGTCGGTAAAAACGATCAGGTTTCGACCCTCGAACGTTTTTCTGAAGCGCTTGATAGCCATGTAGATAGCGAGTAACTCTCGGTCGAATGTACTGTAATTACGTTGAGTATCGGAGAACTTCTTCGAGAAATAGCCAAATGGTTGCCATTTCCCGTTGATGTATTGTTGGAGTACAACTCCTGCTGAGAGATCGGACGCGTCGCTGAAGATAGCAAGAGTTGCTTCATGTGATGGGTGAGTGAGCAAAGCTGCATTTTGGATCGCAACTTTACAAGCTTTAAATGCCTTCGTGGCTTCATCGTTCCATCCGATTAACGTTTTATCTTTTTTCTTCGTGTTGTGTAGGTAAGCGTGAAGTGGTTTTAGGTATATGTTAAGAAAACGCCTTAGTTCTTCGATTGTTTTAGGTTTCGCTTAATCGATGATTGCTCTGACTTTTTCAGTAGGCGGTTTGATTTCTTTCTTACTGACGGTGAAACCAAGAAATTGAACTTCTTGTTGTCCAAATATGCATTTCGAAGGGTTGATTGTGATTCCATTGTCTTCTAATCGCTGTAGCACGGTGCATAGATGAGTTTCGTGCGTTTCTTTATCAGGTCTTGCAACAAAGAGATCATCAATGAATGCGAAAACGAAATCCAGTCCATGAAGTACTTCGTGTATGAATCTTTGAAAGGTTTGACCAGCGTTCTTCAGTCCTGGGGTCATTCTTGGAAATTCAAATAATCCCATTGGGGTAATTATTGCTGTCTTCTCTATGTCTTCATCGTGTACTTTTATTTGTTGGTAAGCTCGGTTGAGATCGATGGTGGAGAATATAGTCTTGTCTAACAGTTGATGAGTGAAATCCTTGACTCGCGGTATTGGGTAGCGGTCAGGAGTGGTAATAGAATTCAGTTTTCTGTAATCTCCACAAACTCGTAATTCTCCATTCTTCTTCGGTACAACGTGAAGTGGTGATGACCAAGGGCTTTTGCTTGAACGGCATATTCCTTGCTCGATCATGTTTTCGAATTCCTTTCGAACTTGCTCGTATCGGTGAGGTGCGATTGGACGTGCACGGCAATGAAGTGGTGGTCCATTGGTTTTGATGAAATGTTCAACGTCGTGCTTCGGTGTTAATTTCCTTGAAGTTAGTCTTGTGATTCCAGGATATTCTTCAAGGATCTTGTGATACGATTGTTGAACATCTATGCTTCTTATTGTGGGCAAATTGGTTGCTTGTACGAAGGACTGAGATGCAAGATTGGTTTTCCCGTCGATGATTCTTCTATTTTTAATGTCGACGATCAACTGGTGATGTTGAAGAAAATCAGCACCGATGATTGGTTTGCTGACTTTAGCGACGATAAATCTCCACTTGAATGGTCGGCGTAGGTTTAAATCTAGTTCCATTGTTTTTTCTCCATATGTAGGAATCACCGTATTGTTTGCTGCGTAGAGTTGAAAATCCAGTGGCTTCATATTCTGTCTTTGTGTCGGCGGTAAAACTGAGATATTTGCTCCCTTGTCGATAAGGAAGGTAGGCTTGCTTTTTTATCGTTGACGAAAAGACGGTAGGACTTTTCTGTTACGCCGGATCCCGTCGCATCAAGCGTATTAGTTACTTTTCCGACTTCATATTTTCATTTTTGAATGTACACGGCGTTGTGCATTTTCTTGCCTCGACCCCGAAACGTCGATGATAGTAGCAGTAAGGGGATCTTGTTCTTGAGCTTGATCGACTTCTACTTGCAGAGCGGTTGCGACGAAAAAGTGATCTTCGGTATTGCTGATTGCGCTGGTTGTACTGTTGGTAACAGGTTTGATGCTGGGAAGCTTTGAGCGCAGCGACTTCGAATGATAACTTCCAAATTTCTTCGAGAAGAAACTGGGTATTTGTGACTTGTTCCTTGGCCGGGTTTGATGTATATGCGTCGGATTTCTTCGCTTCTCGCTCCATAATGACGTCTTGATTACACAGATTTTATATACTGAAGTCTTCCTTGATATTTATAAAATAAATAAATAAATAAAATAAAATAATTTATTTTTCTTCACCCCTGATCAGACTGGAGGTCGATAGTGCAGTCCAGATGTCGACGAATTTGCAAGTGCCAGGGAATGCTTTGTAGTCTGCGGTGAGTCGAGAAGAAGGCAAGTAATCTGCGTGAGTGCCGTGAAGCAGAGGCGAGCAGTAAGGCTTAGAGCCGTGCCGAACACTGTAGCGCAGAGAGTAGCTTGAAGGAACAGGAAGCATTATTATTCCAGTGCTGCGATGAACCTTTGCAAAGCTAGATGGCTTGCAGAGTGTGAAGACTGCAGACAATATCTGCTCGGGAGCGAATGAATGGGGTACTTGAGGATGATGACGAAGGTTTTTGAAGTTGTAGTTTCCGAAGGTTGTTGGTTTCGTGTTCATATCACGTCGGGGTCACTAATGTAATAGTGGTGTATGGTGTCCACTATTAACAGACTCCGAGTGATCTAGGAGCGGAGAAATAAAACTATCTTTCTGATATGCCTTACAGGCGAATGGAGTATGGAGTATGTTTATTTCAGCTAACCCTGCCTATATTTATATGTCCGGCTACGTCCTTAGTTTACCAATAGTAAAATATTTTATTTACTTAGTCAATTACAATACATACATTTTGACCAATAAAGATTAATAAAAATATTCTGTACAACTATTATGTGTCCCGCTCCATTTGCCGGCGTAAGACTCGTGGATCGCTTCTCGTAGCTGCGTTGCTGGACGAAGCTATAAAAGTGATGCAGACCGGCGCGCGTGCGTAATCGGCGAGAGGCGGCGGCGTGGGACACATCTCCGAAGAAGAAGCGAAGCTGCGACGTTGAAGAAACGGCTCGAAAATGGTCGACGGATGCGTGAAGACGATGCGGTGCTGATGATATTTGTGGCTGCTTCTTGTTTCTATATTAGAACGTTAAATATATATGCGTCAAATTATCTAGCATCGATATGCAGCCCGCAGTATCTCAGTAGACGGGGGTAATTAGGAAATAATGTTTTCTTCAGACATTCACCTTTTTCGTTATGGCAGCAGCAGGGTACATTATTTATTACGGTTTAGGGTTGATTAGCCTGGCTGCTACACACCTTACATATAGAGGGGACCAGCTCTGATCAACTGCTCAGAGTCGATAACTATGCTGGTTATTGCTCTTTGAAGGAAGCTCAAAGACGTTCAGCGAGTTACGTAGAGTGCTCAGAGTTTCTCTGTGCGATACATTTCGTACTGAGGATATGGATATCCTAGAGTAGTACTAGAAAAACTGACATAGCCCAACGGATCAAAAAGCTGAAGTACCGAAAGACCAGCTTGAAGGACTGAAAAATAGGTTATTGAGTGGTAGCCTCGTACCGATAAAATAATGTAGGGCAGGTCTCCACTAGATGGAATGGCGATATGGTAAAAGATACAGGATGTCGATGGATGCATGTGGCTCACGACCGTACTTTGTGGCATTCCTTGGAGGAGTATACTCGTATTCAGTAGGGGACTTGTGATGGGCTGTAATGATGATGATTATTGTCTACAGCAGTACTGTTGTTTAGTGGCTGGAATACTGAGACTATTTATGATTCGTTGAAGAAGAAAGTGATTGAGCTACAGGGCAGATTTCACATTTTCTTCTGCTGACTACAGACTTCGTCTCATTTTTCAAACGATTTTGGGACAAAACAAGCAGCCACGATGCATTAATGCGCGTTTGTGGACTACAGAAGTCTTGGAAAATTTATATTTCAAGTCGTGTTTTCGGAGGCTGATATGTTTTTATGTATAAATGTTATGAATTTTCTTTCACCTTCTTCCAGGCGTCCAATTAATCAGAAATTTTGCAGACGTATTAGAAACCGATTGTTACGGCCTGCAGCTGCCTAGCTGATGGTAGTATCCACCTAGGCCCATAGTAGGAAGACCCTACAGGCAGATACAGATCGGGCTTTTGGCCAAAGTGGAAATTTCTAATAGAAATAAACGAGGGGAAAGATCACTATGATAAAGGCACTCACCTGCTCCAGGAGCGGAGACGGTTCTCCAAGACCGGCCCGGCTGATGACAGTGTCGTGAGTGTATGTGTGACTGTATGTACGTGTATGTTGACGTGGCCTGATCTGGATGACGCAATGCCGTCCGGGAGAAGGTATGCGCTGGTATCCTCGGAACTTTCCCCCTCTGGAGGCACTCTTCCTGGTTTGTCACGAAATGGGACAGCTACACGTAGTACTTCAGAGGTAAATCACTATTATAGTTGCACAATTGATTTAACAGAGTTAGTAAGTCCTAATGAACGATACGGGTTCTCACAACGATTTACGCGGGTTGATACTTTCGTAACAAGTTAGGCGCGGAAAACAGACGTCAGTATAGCTCGCAAAGAATTCTACAATGACTCTCGAGAAGTCCGTCCGATCCCGCCGCGTAATGCGGCCGGGGGAGGGGAAGGTGACCTCGATATCGAGGCTAAGCGCGCACGTTAAAGAATACGTTTGGAAGGTATAATATTCTTGCCTAAACAAACCCCCGCCCCGGACATAAGGCATTAGGTCCGCGAGTAGATTGGCAAACGGGACAAGGTCGCGACGGCACGTTGCAAGACCGAATCTCCGACCAAAACCTCGGCCACTCTAGGCACCCCATCCGCTCCATACGACAACTTAACAATGCGCCCACGGCGCCAATACAGAGGTAGAGCGTTTGATTCTTTAACCAAGACGAGGTCTCCCACCCGAGGAGGCTCCGTCTTGTCAGACCACTTAACGCGCTGCTGCAAAAGATGTAGGTACTCCAGAGACCATCGGTGCCAAAAGCTTTGAGCCATCTGTTGCAGCAGGGCAAACCTGCTAAGCCGTGAAGCGCTCGTTTCCCTGAAGGGGTACTCGGGCAGAGCGTTAAGAGGCTGGCCAATCAGGAAGTGTCCCGGGGTTAGAACTTCCAAATCATTCGGGTCGGAGGAGAGGGGACAGAGGGGCCGAGAGTTGAGTACCGCCTCAATTTTACAGAATACAGTGGCGAGCTCCTCAAATGTCAAAATAGCTTCACCAATAACGCGACGGAGATGCGTTTTTGCCACTTTAACCACCGCCTCGAAAATACCGCCTCAGTGGGGACACGCCGGAGGGTCGAATTTCCACTGGATGCCCCTTTTTGACATAGCATTGCCTAAATAAGTCCGGTGGCTAGACAGAAACTCGACGACCTCCTTTAGATACCTATCCGTGCCCTTATAATTCGTTCCGCAATCCGACCGGATCAAGTCCGGCAACCCGCGCCACGATACGAAACGGCCAAGCGTGGCCAAGAAGCCTTCCGTGCTGAGGGCGCTTACAAGTTCCAAGTGAACGGCTTTAGTGGAGAGGCACATGAAGACGCAAAGATAGGCCTTATGCGAACTAGCGTTACGAAGGTTAGAGGACTTGACGAGGAAGGGGCCAGCAAAGTCAGTTCCGACTCCAGCAAATGGTCGGATGGCCCTGACGCGGTCGGGCGGCAAGTCACCCATGAGGGGCTGCGATATGGTGGCCTTCAGTTTATAACAGGATATGCACTTAAAAATGACGCTCCGGATGATACGTCGGCCAGCCAAAATTCAAAACTCCCGCTGTAAAATAGCCGAAAGAGCGTTGCACCCAGCGTGGGCATTCTTAACATGGTGGTGGGCTACCAGCAACCGGACCAGGGCGCCGTCCTTAGGGAGCAGCAACGGGTGTCGAGCCCCGTACGGCAGTTGAGAATTTTTTAAACATCCGCCAACGCGCAGCATCCCCGCGTTATCAAGAAAGAGGTTCAGGCGGGCCAGGACGCCCTTGATAACGGAGCCACGCTTTAAGTTTTCAATGACGGGCTCAAATTTCTCCGTTTGGACCATACAGTTCCAGTGCATCAAAGCTTCACGACGCTCGCTAGGGGACAAAACGCTATCAGAGAGTCGGTTGGATAGGTATCTCGAATTGAGGACAAAGCGGCGCAACCAAGCAGTAACTCCCAAGAGCTTATCGAAGGAGCTGTACCGTTCCAGAAGAGAGAGATCCCGAGTGGGCTTATCCTTGCCCACTCCTACTCGGGCTCGTAGGCCCGGCAATTCGGTAGGTTCGGAGTAATTGCCCGGGGGCCAGAATGACTGAGACCCAGATAACCAACCGGGACTCCACCACAGTGGGTGGTCAACCAGCGATGGGGCCTCACAGCCGCGAGAAGCGCAGTCCGCGGGATTCAACTCCCATTGGACATGTCGCCAGTTGAGAGAAGTCTCAGAACTCTGGATTTGAGACACGCGGTTCGCCACAAAGACCTCAAGATTGTGAGGTGCAGCTCGGAGCCAACAAAGTACTATCTCACTGTCCGACCATGCGTAGACGCCCGTAATGTCGATTACAGGCTTCAAGGAAGAGTGAACGTGGTTGAGGAGTCGCGTGTGGAGAGCGGCACCGGCAGTTCCAATTTAGGGATAGTTAAGCGGGACCTAATGGGAGCAACCTTGCTTTTAGCGAGTACGAGATGGACGGCAGTATGACCAGAGGAACTCACCGTCCGCAAATATACGGCAGCAGCATAGCCCTTCTCAGAGGCGTCGCAAAACCCATGTAAGGTAGCCCGACATTTCCCGTGGGGAAGGAAGCACCTTGGCATGGAAACCCGGTTGATATCCGGAAGGGAGGAGAGCATGGAGAGCCACTCTCGCATGAGGGCTCCGCCAATCGGCTCGTCCCAACCCAACCCGGACATCCAGAGCTTTTGAAGAAAGCACTTAGCTAAAAAGATGACCGAGTTGATCCACCCATTAGAGTCGAAGGTGCGGGCTACGGTGGACAGCACGAAGCGTTTGGTCCATGCTTTGGGCGGTGGGTCAAGTTTTACTCTATACGTAAAGGTGTCCTGAACAGGCTGATATTGAATGCCCAGCACAGTCAACAAATTAGGATTCTCAGGGTGCTCGAACAGATGAGGGTCTTGTTGATCCTCTCCTGGGAGGTCCTTCAAAATATGAGGGGAGTTCGACAACCACTTGCGCAACTCATAGCCTCCGGACTTCAGGATGGCAATTAATTCGTCTCGCAAGATCAGAGCCTCCTCGACGGTGGAAGCGCCCGTACAAATGTCGTCCATGTAGACCGAAGTCTCCAAAATAGAAGCTCCCCGAGCGTATCTCAGGCGCTCTCTCTCAGCGAATTCAAGGAGGGTTCGCATGGCGATATACGGGCTGGACCGGAGTCCATATGTGGTGGTGTTCAACTCAAACACCTGTATAGGATCGCTGGGCTTCTCGCAACACAATATCAGCTGATATCGACGTTCGTCACGATGGACTACTGATTGGCGAAACATCATCCGAATGTCCGCTACAAAAACCACTTGGTGTCGACAGAATGGGGTCAAGGTGTCGGATATGCCCTTGATCAGTTTAGGACCCGAGTGAAGACACTGGTTCAGAGACACACCATTTGATGTGGGGGCGGAACCGTCAAAAACTACCCGAATCTTACTCTCAGGGGTCCTCAAGACCGCATGGTGAGGGAGGAAGTAGTGCTCCTGTGAACGCCATTCGAAGTTGGACAGTGACATGTGACCCAGCTCCTGATACTCGCGCATGAACTCGACATATTTGTCGCGAAAGGCTGGGTCGCGCCGCATGCGGTGCTCCATGGAAAGCAACCTCTTCTCGGCCAGAGCACGAGATTGACCCAAAGAGGGACGTGCGTCCAGAAAGGGTAAGCGAGTGACGAAACGACCGTCAACCCTCCGGTATTGTTCTGGTAGAACAACTCACACTCACGGTCCAGAGGGTCGACTCGAGCTGCATGTGGTGGTTCCTCAATTTCCCAGAACCGCTGGACGGCGTCCGATAGGGACACGCCCACGACGGAGAGCGGGTCGGCCGTCGGAGGGGGAGGAGACCACATAACCGGTCCAAAGAAGCTGTGCCCAAATATCGTGGAAATGGCTGACAGGCCATCGGGCTGCAGAGCTCGTATCTCACCTAACAAGAGGTCACCCAGCGTGTCGGCCCCCAGTAACAAATCTATAGGCCCAGGTTGGGCCCACCGAGGGTCTGCCGGTCTCAAAGCCGACGCACAGCGCACAGCGCTGTCATTTATACGAACGTTAGGGAGAAACCCTACAATGTCGTCGAGGACATTTACCTTGACTAAAATACGAAGGTGTTCGCTGTCAGGGCTGAACACCAACTCAGCTTGTCCCCTAGGAGCAGGAGGCTCGGCACCTCCGATACCTACCATCGGACGTGATTCAGAGCTCCAGGGGAGCCCCAGTCTTCCCACCAACCGAGTAGAGGCCACACTACGTTGGGAACCCGAATCCAATAGAGCTCGACCCGTAAAGCGGTCGCCGCTCGGGTTGTAAACCTTCACTGAGGCCGTCGGCAATAGAACAGTTTGACAGGTGGACTGCTGACGACTTATAGGCTCAGTGGAGGCGGCCATGGCGGGAGCTAGGGCGGCAGCCTCCTATCTGGAGCTGCCTCTGTTGGACCAGCACCCGAACCGGGGGCCCCGAGAGCGGCACTCCGACGGCGTCTCGATGACCCTTGACTGGAATTCCCCGAACGGGCCGACCTGGGAAAACTCGGGGATCCTCGGCTCCAAGGCCCGGGGCCGATACGCAGTCTCCGGAACCCGGTAGTACCAGCACCGACCAAAGGGGGGCGGGCGGCGTTCCAGTCGCGGCCACTCAGCCAACGGAGGTGAGAACGGTCTAGCTGACCGCTGAGTGGCTGCGAATCCACTATCAACCCGCTGAGGGGGGTGAAGACCCCCTCGCCCCTGGGGGAACGACTCCCAGACCGATCGGGGGAGGGACTCCCCTCAGAACGAGGGGCGCTGTGGTCCACCGGTGAGCGCCGAGCGTCGCCCGACAGTGGGCGTGGCTGGGCGCCCCCGCCCGTGGGAGTCGGGGGGCTGGCAGGGCCCTGAGAGGACGAGCCGCGCGCACCCAGGCACAATATGACGTGGTGGTTGCCCTGGCAGTGCGTGCAGGGCCGCTGGTGCGGGCAGTCTCGTTGTAAATGCCTCTCCAGGCACGAGAAGCACCAGCGGCGCTCCCTGGCGATGGTTCGCCTCGCCATAGCCGGCTTGCGCAACAACTTCGGGCACGACGCCGCCCGGTGGTCGGATGCTCGACAATAGGAGCAGGGAGGCGCATCCCGGGCCGCTAGGCCACTATAGGAGGGTACTGGGGGGCGCCCTCCCGCGGGGGCTCCGCTCGGCCTTAGGGGGGTGGGTGCCGCCTTGGCCGGCTGATTCCGCCTCTGCCTGGGCACCGCTCGGGAGGCGGCCGGGGGGCCCTCGACGGCGCCTGCTGCGTTCTCCAGCTGCCTACACTGCTCCTCCAGGAACCGCAGCAGGTCCCTAAAGGGGGGCATGTACGAGGCGCCATCCCCTCCGTACCTCTCCTCAAAATGGAGCCGAAGGTCGAGGGGCAGGCGGGACAGCACTATATGAAGGAGCAGAAAAGACCACTCGTCCACAGGTAAATCCAGCCGCCGCAACGAGTTGCACGCTACGACGACTGGATTCACTATGTCTTCACGTAGTCTAGTCCGGTCCTTCAGCAGCGGGAGGTTCAGCAGCCTCCGAACATGATCGTCCGCAATCCGCCGGACGTTGGCGTACCTTCCAGCGAGGAGGTCCCTGGTGTTTTGGTAGACGTCGTCCGACAACTTAAGGTGGCCGACGACGCCCAGGGCCTCCCCCTCCAGTGATGCCAGGAGGTACCCCATTTTTTGGCAGGGGGTCAAGTCCCTCCGGGCGTCCACCAGGCTGTCAAACATGCCGACGAAGGTCAGCCATTCCGAGAGGACCCCGGAGAACCTTGGCAGGTCCAGCGTGGGGAGTCGTCCTTGCAGCTCTGGCTGAGTAGGCGGCCTCCGCGGTGACTCGAGAAGGCTACTCAGCCGAGCTTCGCGCTCCCTCTCCGCGTCCTTGGCCCCTGCCTCGATCAGGTCATCCGTTAGCGCGAGGAACTGCTCGTAGTCCGCGCGGCAGGAATCCTGGACTCCCTTTTCCACCTCCGAGTCCTCGAGCTCAGAGTAAGCCTCCTCCACGGCAGCCCTTCGAGGATCGACCTGCTCGAGCCTCTTCCTCAGATTATAGACCCTGTCCGGTCGGCCTATCAACGCGTGTGCGCTGGTAGCCCAGCGCAGCTCAGTCCGCAAGCAACGAATTAGTAGCTTATGTGACGGCATCCTTACTAAATACAATAACAAAATAACAGAAATAACGAATACAGTACTACTAATACGATAATATCAATCAGGTTAGATAGAAATTACACAATTATTAAATACAAGTTAATACGAAAAAACACAAATCAAATTAGCACGTAACAACCCTAGTACGATTAACAATTATCCCATTACGTGACAGCCTTATGTATCTAATCAAATACTTCGCCTCAACAATTCTCGCTTGTTACCTACGGGCGTGGCGTTAGTAAACTACCTCCTAACAACAGAGAAAAGGCGAGCCACTATGCAACAAGAAAGAATTATTATTTATATTAATTTTACGTATTACGGCCGGGCGTGATTGTAAACACAATCAGCCACGCTTCTGCTACCAAATGTTACGGCCTGCAGCTGCCTAGCTGATGGTAGTATCCACCTAGGCCCATAGTAGGAAGACCCTACAGGCAGATACAGGTCGGGCTTTTGGCCAAAGTGGAAATTTCTAATAGAAATAAACGAGGGGAAAAATCACTATGATAAAGGCACTCACCTGCTCCAGGAGCGGAGACGGTTCTCCAAGACCGGCCCGGCTGATGACAGTGTCGTGAGTGTATGTGTGATTGTATGTACGTGTATGTTGACGTGGCCTGGTCTGGATGACGCAATGCCGTCCGGGAGAAGGTATGCGCTGGTATCCTCGAAACTTTCCCCCTCTGGAGGCACTCTTCCTGGTTTGTCACGAAATGGGACAGCTACACGTAGTACTTCAGAGATAAATCACTATTATAGTTGCACAATTGATTTAACAGAGTTAGTAAGTCCTAATGAACGATACGGGTTCTCACAACGATTTACGCGGGTTGATACTTTCGTAACAAGTTAGGCGCAGAAAACAGACGTCAGTATAGCTCGCAAAGAATTCTACAATGACTCTCGAGAAGTCCGTCCGATCCCGCCGCGTAATGCGGCCGGGGGAGGGGAAGGTGACCTCGATATCGAGGCTAAGTGCGCACGTTAAAGAATACGTTTCGAAGGTATAATATTCTTGCCTAAACACCGATGACGTAATATATTCATGACTATGTCGTAGTATTCTTACTGGCGTCATGATAGCTAATAACCAATGCGTGATGATAACTTTTTTTTAACTGAAATTTTATTATTTTATATATGAAACATGCAGGTATCCTCGCCAGTCGAGTCAACAAATGGTAAAATTAAAAATGTTGTACAACCCACTTCAATATAAATAAAATCAATGTTAAAAAATACGCATTATTTAGGATAACTCAAAAACTACTGGTCAAATCATGATCAAATTTATGTGGGTCCACATGAGAAGCAACCGCTGTCAAATAAGTAAAAAATAGGGGAGTAGCTCACAATTGGTTTAAATCCTATCTTGATAACCGCTTTCAATATGTAGAAATTGAAAATACCGATTTCGAGACTGGCAAAATTACACATATTAGATCTGATGCAACTGTCATTACTGGTTCTATCCCACAAGGTAGCGTTTTGGGATGCATTTTGTTTCTTGTTTACATAAATAATCTCCCGAACATACTGG
Source organism: Parnassius mnemosyne (assembly GCA_963668995.1). Lineage (NCBI taxonomy): Eukaryota > Metazoa > Arthropoda > Insecta > Lepidoptera > Papilionidae > Parnassius > Parnassius mnemosyne. Next base: position 26,274,581 of record CAVLGL010000091.1, read on the forward strand.
ACGATCTATGCGTGCTCTTTGCCGATGACATCTCCATCTTAATCTCTTGCACTAATTCCACGCATTTAACAACAAAATTGAACTATACATTAGATAAAATTACTAACTGGCTAGAATTACATAATCTACAACTTAACCTTAATAAAATAAAATTATTCAATTCAAACCCTACCAAAAAACTGCTTTACAAATATCTTATAGCTATAAAAACACAAAAATAGAAACTGTTAACTCTGCTACTTTGTTAGGAATAGACCTGGATACGCATTTGAGTTGGAAACAGCACATACAAAAAATTGTAAAAAAAAATATCCTCTTTTATTTACGCTCTACAATACCTCAAACGTGTGACAGATTTTAAGACTGCCCTTGCGGCTTACTATGCACATGCTCATTCGGTACTCTCCTATGGGATCGTATTGTGGGGAAACTCTTGTGATGTAAACAAATTATTTATATCACAAAAGAAGTGTCTACGAATATTAACGAATTTAGACCAAATGGAATCATGTAAACCTCACTTCATTAAATATAAAATACTAACACTTACATCTATCTACATCCTCGAGTCTTGTAAATTCGTCAGGAAACACCCAAAATTGTACTCACCTATTACAATAACTAAAAGAAATAACAGAAATTTATATAAGCTTAGGATACCCTTCTCCAAACTAAAATTAGTTTCGACTAGCCCCCACGTTATGTCAATAAAGATTTATAACCATTTACCGAATTCTATAAAAATCCTAGAAAACCCTGCGCAATTTAATAAAAAATTAAAAACATTCCTTATTAATAAATGTTATTATACTTTGAAAGAATTTTTTGACGATAAATAATGACAAAGAAAGAATACTTCGACTATATTATATTTCTAATTTAAGTAATTTATATAGAATAATATTGAATGTTGACGATATGATATTTTATAATTTATGTTTAAAAGTTAGATTATACATAAATAGTTAGTCCTCTAGTGTTGCTATGCCCTTGCAGGGCGTCACATGTATACCTATCAAATGTAACATCTTATATTTGTAATGTGACATGCAATAAACAATTTGAATTTGAATTTGAATTTGAATAAAAAATCCAAGGTAGATAAAACTAATGTTTATTTTACTATATTTTTTTATAGAATAAGGGTGGCATACAAGTACAAATTCCATCTATTTATAAGTGGATGCTGTGACCTACAGACATCTACATCTATCCTTGTGTAGTATTGTGAAGCCCCAAAGACAAATATACATTAGTATTAAGAACAGATAGTAGTCCGATTAATCAATTAATTAGATTAAGAATCAAAATGTTGACCCGTCTTCACTCTAGAGACCTTAGATGAACTGCCTCGTTTCCAGTTATAAACGGACTCTCCGGTTCTCAACGCTTACCATACAGAACACAACAGCAGGTATTCTGTAAGAGCGTGGTTCTTCCGATGACGAGCCGACCCATTTTTCAACCATAATATAGCTGAAGCAGAGCTCTCTACTATCACTGTATGTATTTTTAGAACCTGATTAATATATTATAATTTCTTGCTTAAAATCTCTTCTAATGGCCTCTAAGCTGATAGTCAATACAATAGTCTGAAATGTTTGTTCGTTACTGCTCTATTCGGATCAAACTAGCAACTGCTGTCATGCGCAAAATTTAGTACATGCGAATATAGACCTTTGGTTATTGAAATAAAATGCCAATTATACTGTATGGTGTGCACGCTCACTCATTGTTAGATCAACAGCATGTTGTTTCATTATAAACGATGAAACAGAGTACATAATCGCGATATAATAGAGATCTAATAGGATATAATAGGAGATATAATAGAGATCGCTCCAGTGAGCGTTCACCTTTATATGAACTGTGTGTCGTCACTTAGCACAAAATTATAATCGAAACGAACGCGATCTCCTCTCGGGTCACAAATTTTTAGCGTTCTAACCGACAAGGGAAAAATGTCTTCGTACGATATTAAAATGCCACAGAAGCAACTCGTCGACGCAAATTAATGGCAATCGAAGTTAAGTTTATCACTCAAACTCAAGAAAAGCCTCGTTGTCACGTAAACGCACGAGAAAGACAACGCAATAAGAGGCGGTATTCGCGGGACCTAACGATTCGAGCGTAACTTGATGATTCATCAGGACATGGCCGCCGCGGGCAAAACGAGTACCCGCCGGCCCAAGCCGTCAAAGCGGTTGATCGCTCACACGTCAGGCGACCGAGAGTAAGCAGAGAGACGCGCGCGGGAAAGGGGGCCAGGCGGTGACCTAAAAATACCATCGGATGAACGCGCCGAGACGAGCGTTTTGAATGCAAGTTTTAAATGTTAAGTTTTGGCCTAAACACTACTTATGTGGCATTTATGAGCTATTAATATTGATTTATTTACTACTGTAAGTGCCAGGCGCATACCCAGCAGTGGAATGCTCTCCAGAGCTCGCTGAGCAACCTTGAACTTTCTCATACGGCCAGCAGTGAAGGACCACGTCTCCGATCCGTAAGTCATCACTAGCAACACGTACTGGTTGTACAATTTCGTTTTAAGGTTTTGAGGTATGTCTGACGAGAAAATGTGTCGTAGTTTCCCGAAAGCTGCCCAGCCCAGTTGAATCCGTCAATTGACCTCTCGGTCGAAGTTGGACTTACCTAGTCGGACTATTTGTCCCTTATTTGCTTGTATGTTACCGTTTATTTAATAAAACAACAACCGTCACAATAAAATATTAGAAGCTATATTATCGTCATATAAGTAAATTTAAAGCCATTTATTAAATGTAATGGAATAAATAAACGATAAAATAATTTATCGATACTAAATATTTTAGTACCCTTCCCTACCAGGTAGGCTGTAGCTGACGGCACGAATCGGCAAATTGCCGCCAATTTATTATCTATAGTCATTCAGACTTCAGACGTATTTGCTGCCTTTATATAGGGGGACAGTCTTTGAATACAAAATGATGTTTATGTGATCCCAGTATCATTTATTTCCTTTATGTCGTTACGATTTTGTTTAGTGTTTTTTATTGCAGCAAACATTAATAGCTCATTTGTAGCCTCTGAGAATGTACATGGACCACGTTACCAAATGAAAATGGTATCTGGTTATAGTCACTCGCCATACGAAACACATTTATGCTGGTATTGGGAGAGTGGCACTTCCGTGGTCGAGGCAACCTATTCGTTGCAGCGTACGGCCCCTGATAGTGAGTAGATACTTCAAAGACATCTTTATCTATCTTCGAATAAGAAACAACGTTAAGGTTCTCTTTACTCGCCATACGAAACTCAGCAGCTATAGGTAAATTGCTATTTTACACTGGTAATCTCTGAAAGCGTGGTCCTACCCCGGTTGAGCCAACCCATTTGTAATTAAAGTTAAAGTTAAATAATATATTACTTTTTATTAATTTTTATTGAATAAGTGTGACTAACGACCACACAGTTCACTTCATGACAATTGGAGTGGATGCCATGGCTCATCTATCCTTGTTTGACTGTCAAAAGTCAGATGCGTTATTAACGACTGAGGACTGAAATTGAATGTCTTGTTTTCAGTAAAAGTATATCTGGTTCTCTATACTCACCAAAAGAAAACACAGCAGCATTAAGCTGCTATTTAAGCTGGTAATCTGTAAGTGTGGGCCTTCCCCAGTCGAGCTAACCATTCGGGTCACAGTCATAATATGCTACGGCATGCCTATACCACATACGAAATGTTTGGATAACACATAGCCTAGATCCCTCCTGGCTTTGCTCTCTATATATTCGTATAGTCTAAAGCAGCAGCGTGGTTCCACTACTTAAAAACTACTTATAATTATTAAACTATCGACACTTTAGTGCCTTGATCGTCTTTAAGCAGCCCATCACTATCATTAACAAAGAACTGGTGATTTGTATCTGAAAATGTTTGTCTTGATTCCCTATAGAGAACAGTCGTCATTACAGTATCCTTATGGCTTTCGCGATTTATACTGTTTTCATTTGGACGAGTTTTTGTTGTTGAAACATACGTTTGTCTGGGACGGCCGAGTGAATTGAATTATCATAAATCGTCTCGTCCCTTATAAAAGTATTTAATAGTTTATTGGCTAATATTTCCTTTGGATGACTCACAAAGAGTAAAGCATGTTTTATTCTAACAAAATATATTAATTTTGTTCTTGACATATTTTATTTATTCGTTGATATTTTTTAAAGAAATAATACAAAATTAAAGCCCCTTCCAGGCCTAGTCACGACTCGCGCTTCTGAATCAATTGAATTTGATTAGAACTCAAGGTAATTCATACTACCGAAAATTTAAATCATTTAAAATTCAAATTAAACCAGAAAACTAGAAAACAGTTAAAATTGGAATTTTTTTTATTGGATATCGTGAGCTATTCTCCGTTAAATATCGCGTTGCAAGCAACAAGAATGTATTTTGTTTTTCTATTTCGATTAGATTTTCCTATTAATGAATCAAAATATTGAAGAAGTGACTATTAAATTAAAAACATCTAAAGAAACTTATTATGAATTTAATTTTATTTACAGAATAAGGGTAAGAAACGAGCACACAGTCCACCTTATTATAAGTGGATGTTGTGGTTCATAGAAAACTTCATCTATTTTCAGTTAAGAATCAAATTGCAGAAGCGTTGTCACCCCTGAATACTAAGATGGAATGCCTTGTTTCCAGTAAATAGAACCTCCTGCTGTCTACAATATGAAATAGCATCTAAAAGCTTCTATCTACGATAGTATTATGTAAGAGCATGGTCCTCACCTGTTCAAGCCGACCCATTTGTGTTACAATATTAATATAGATGCAGCATGGCTTTACACTTATAATAAAATGACTATATGAAGTATTTTATTTATTTATTTATTTAATTATTTTATTGCACACCCTACAAAAATTACAGAAACTATATACATAAAATTAGAATGCCATGGGCGGTCTTATTGGTGACAGTAATTTCTTACAGAAAACCAATGAATGTACAGGATTGCACGAATATGGCAGGGGTGGGGCAAATTGGTGTGATAGAAAAAAAAGAGGTAAAAAAGATATATATACCTACACATACTACAAACGTATATATATATATATATAATAAAACACATATATATTGAATTATTTAATTAATTAAATGCAATCGATATGCTACATATATTGCTAGTGTTGAAGCGAAGTCACAATTTAAAGTGCGAGGTAATGATTCTTGACTAGTTTTTTAAATACCGGTAGGGATGGTGCGCGTATTACTGCCAATGGGAGTTCATTCCATAAATGAACCATCTGTATCGTAAAAAACTTGTTTATAAATTTTCTAGTGTATAGTGGCAAATTCAAGTTCAAGTTCTCTGCTTATCTCAAGCTACGCGAATGGGAATAATGAAGAAAATCACAACAATTTTTAGGTAAGAAGGGCTAAAGAGAACACTATAGAGAAAATGAAGAATGTGAGCATTCCGATGAAGTCGTTTTGGCAACCACTTGAGCTTAGTACGAAAAAGAGAGACATGGTCATATTTGCGCAATCCAAATATAAACCTTATGCGAAAATTCTGAATTCGCTCAAGATTATCGAGCCGACCTTCGATGAGCTCTAGATAGCTTATGTCTGCGTAATCAAAAATAGGGGAGAGAAGGGACTTGGCAAGCATAGTTTTGGTGGAAATTATGAAAATTTTGATGTAATAAGCTAAATGTTAATAACGCCTGATGAATGAGAATGAAATTAGATTGAGAATGCTTGAATCAGTTCGGAAATAAGTTTTTAAAAAGAGGTTCGAAACAAGTGACTTCTAATAGATAACCATATCTAATTGAAAATAATTTTCAGGAGTAATCCTTCCGGCCGTAGCTATGATGAAACCTGTTTATTATTGGACTAGATTTTCTATAATTTTATAAAGATACAAGAGTTAACATAACATCTGATTTAAATGACTACTGCAGCCCACGAACAGTTACAAACAACTTTAAACAAAGATGTACCTTACATATAGAGGGGACCAGCTCTGAGCAACTGCACCGAGTCGATAACTATGTTGGTTATTGCTCTTTAAAGAAGCTCAAAGACGTTAATTGGGTTAAGTAGAATGCTCAGAGTTTCTCTGCGCGATAGACTTCGTACTGAGGATATCCACAGTAGTACTAGAAAGACTGACATAGCCCAACGCATCTAAAAGCTGAAATACCGAAAGACTAGCTTGAAGGACTGAAAAATAGGTTCTCAAGTGGTACCTACCTTCTTGTACCTACTTTTATTAATTGCCTTGCCACTAGAATTACAAAACACATACGATAAATCAAAACTGTTTAAAAGTAAACTTAAATCATATTTGATAAATCAACCATACTTATTGTAGTAAGTAATTCATACTGGATTATTGTGATTTAATATTAATACATCTTTGTTTTTATAAGACGACTCTCTAGTGTAGATAAACCCCTAGAGGTTTATATGCTAGTATTGTACTGGATAATGTAACATAATTATGAAATTAAAAAATATTAAATTAAAAAAAAAGCCTCATACTGATAAAAGAAATTTAGGGTCTCCACTAGATGAAATAGCGAGCTGGTAAAAGATAAGGAAGTCAATGGATACATGTGGCTCACGACCGTACTTTGTGGCATTCCTTGGAGGAGTATACTCGTATTCAGTAGGGGACTTGTGATGGGCTGTAACGATGATGATTATTGTCCACAGCAGTACTGTTGCTTAGTGGCTGGAATACTGAAACTATTTATGATTCGTTAAAGACGATGACGGCTCCGTGGCGCAGTGGCTTAGCAATCAGTTGTTGCGCTGGGGGCCGCGGGTTCGAATCCCGCACGGAACAAGTATTTGTATGATTTCTTATATTAACTCGAACACTACACATTGAATAAAACTATTTTTACGGATTTTATCGCGTTTAATTAACTTATTTTATATTCCCGACGTTTCTGTTGCTTTATAGCAACCGTGGTCACGGGCGACTGAGGTGATTGACGTCCTGATGTCAGAGTTAAACCGGAGTACCTTCAGCTTTTTAATTAATAATTTTACTAACTGTGTCTTGAAGTCTTGCAGTAGTATGCTTGGGTTTAGTTTTAATTTTATGATCCCAACCAGGTGGTAGTACCCAGCCTCCCTCTCTATTGTATATTATCTACCATCTGCATTTTGATTCGCAAACGAGGATAAATGTAGATGTCTATGAGCCACAGCAACCACTTACCATCAGGTGGACTACCTGATCGTAAGTGAGGTCACCTTATACTATAAAAAAATGAAATGACAAGAAAAAATGAAAAAAAAAATAGTATGAATCTCACAGCCAATAAAGGAACCATCCTATAATTGACAGAATATAAGTGCTGTGTGAAAACAACTTACAGCTAGTAATATTTTCAGTAATCATCTGCATTATATAATATGAAGTAACAATTAAAATAATTGGAATCAGTTTAAAGCTCTCATTGAATAAACCGAACTAAAAAAAACTTCTAAGTAAAACAACATAAAATAATCTGTATGTTGTAATTATTATTGATCATCTTCAATATCTGATTCAGGCAACGTATCTTTTGCATTAGTAGTCTTTGGGCTAATAGAGTATTTATGATGGAATGGAGCAGGTATTAGTTTATCTTTACAAAGTTTCATGAGATCATTATATTTGGCCTCTACGATTGGCAGTCGTGATCGGTAGCAAGGCATCAGTGGACCTTTGGTTTTTGATTGAACTTCGACATTATACGATTTTGCATTAACGTTTGTGGAGTCTTTGTTAGAAATCATGATAAGCTTATTTTTCTTGAAAGCCACGATACGAACTTTGCTAATTTTCCCAGTCAAATTTCCTTCGAAGTATTTATCGCCAACTACATCGCATCTATTAAAACTTTTAGAAGTCATTGCTTCAACTTCATACGGAAAAGGTTCATTTCTTGCCGTAGCCAATATAGTGTACCATTGCGAAGGCGCATGAATTATAGTTTTTTTCAGGTTGTTCTCTATAACGGCGTGTACACTGTCAACAGGCATATATGTGTGCCCTGTAAGTAAATAATTAATTTGTATCGTCTGAAGATTATTACACTCCTGCAAAGTAGAATGTATCATGGCTAGTACAGTGCAATTTCTATTCTGCCCAGAGCAATAGTCGCAGTATAGAAGAAGGTGTTTTATATTTCCTCTTTCATCCACAGATTTTATGTAACTGTGGAAAATACTTGCGATTTCATTAGCACTACTTTTCCCATTGCTTTCATCCCAATAATACCAAGTTACTCTACGTGTTCCGTTTTCGTAGAAACATAGATTATATACCGCTATTTTTCTTGAATAATAAAGCAGCATTGACTTGTCATGTGGATGGAGTATTCAACACCTCCTCCAAGTCGAAACTTGCACATAATGTGGAAGGATAAGTTTTGTGTATAGATTTATGAGTAAAAAATTTATTTAAACTTTCTTCTTTCTTAGTTTCATGATTTTGCATTTCTTTCTTTTTTTTTTTTTGATCGCTGATATCTGCTTGTTGCAACAGTAAACATTTCAGGCACTTGTCTTTTTAGGGACATGAAATGATATATTAAATTCTTCGCTGAATATTTTTCGGAAAATCTTTTCACTAACTATATCTATGCCAGATTTCACGTTGCGTTCTTTATAAACGCTGTATACGTGTGCAATATTTTTGTATTCCTGCGGCAAGTAAACGCGAGTAGAATCATGACGGCAATAATGTGAGGGGACGGCTGGTAGGCTTTTGATGAAATTGACTCTTTAGTACTAGGTTTGGTTTTGTTGGGTAGTTAACATTTTCCTCGCAAGACGTCTTTAGCACTTCCCGTGAAAGCATTTTTACCGTGTAATATATACACTTTTATGAAATATCTAATGTTGCTGCCAAAAACTGCATACAGCATACAGATCTTTTTCCTTCACCATCAGTAATGCAATACTTATATGTGTACCTGCGCGATTCTGAACTACTACGTTTACGTTTAACGTTTTCTTTGTCAGTCATGCCAACCAACCAGTCTCTACGGATTTTAGGGGTAAGCATCTAAAAATGGTTAAATATTTTCTTCGGTTATGTTTTCACAATTGTTTACACATTTTTTTCCCTTACATGGATTAAGTTGAATTGATTTTTCTGGCACTAACTGACCATCTTTTCTTCCGTATCCTTTTTCTGTTTGTTTCGAAAGAGCCCTTTCCTTTCTCGTGGTCTTCTTCACTCTTTTTAAACCTCTTTGTCCTACGTTCTCGTTTTCTGTATCCAAATTTTCTTCAGTATTCTTTTCCACCAATTAACTGTTTTTATTCTTACTTGACTCTTATCGCTTCTTTTTCTTATTCTTTCCTATTTTTTCTTATTTGACTGGTCTTTTTCTTCATTCTTCATAGAACAAACTGGAAAAATCTTCATAAGACATGTAATCAACATTTCGCATACTTGTTTTGGCTTTTCGTTTACGAACACTTACACCTAAAGCGGCCTTTTCTTTCGTAGGTAACTCCTTATTGCGGGATACTCCTGCAGCTGGATCATAAATCGAAGGTAAGTCCATACTGCGAGGGACTCCTGGAGCTGGATCATCAATCGAAGGTACGTCCATACTGCGAGGGACTCCTGGAGCTAGACCTATCATTCAAAGGTAAGTCCATACTACGAGAGACTTCTGGATCAGGATCATCATTCGAAGGTAAGTCCATACTGCGAGGGACTCCTGGAGCTAGACCATCATTCGAAGGTAGATCCATACTGCGAGAGACTCCTGGAACTGGATCTCAATCGAAGGTAAGTCCATACTGCGAGAGACTCCTGCACCTGGATTTTCATTCGGAAATAGGTCCTTACATTGATAAACTCCTGGTATATCATCATCATTCGAAGGTAAGTCCATATTGCGAGCGAGTTCTGGAGCACCATCGTCAATCAAAGGTAAGTAAGCGTAAGCGGTACCTCAGTTGTCACCGGAATTGAAACGCGCGCGTGTCTCCCAAACGACGACGGGCCGTGCACAGAAGTATCTTAGTTACTTTGAAACTAACTTCTCTGCATGCTCAAACGACTGATACCGCGTTATCCGTAGATGTAACCGACATTTTTTATGTGAATTATTTTAGGTAAAAATACACTTTGCGCCTGTGCGTGACACTACCATAGGATATAACCAACATTGGATAATCGTGTACGTTCAAGTAAAAGTTGCCTAAATAATAAAATAATACTTGAAAACGGCAGGTAAAAGTTGACTAACCGACAATCAGTAGTATTTTTAGGCAGATAATATTTGCTGAACCAGATGAATGTAAAAAAAAGAAAACTGCCAATTTTAACTAAACGCCATGTAGAAAAAAAACCAAATAAGCTAAAATTACTTAAGTGATAAAAGAACAAATCCTTTCTGAGGAAAAAATATACTATGCGCCTAACACTATATTGCCAGATACTGAAAAAAATTACTAAGTGGAGTAATTACCGTACGAACAGAAATGTCAAACTTGACCAAAGGCAAATTTAGCATTTCGTAATTACGAAAACCACGAAATTTTCAAAAATGCTTAAAAATTTTGTCGGTTAGTAAGGAAGAAAAAGTGAATTCTCGTGAACTCCAAAATGTCGAAGCGACATCAAACATCGTCGTAGAAGGACGTGATTAAGTCCAAACGACGCAAAAAAAATCAGGCGATTTCAACGATGTATATAACTCAATATGGCCAAAAATGTCGCTTAGATAATTTTTCCTTTCCAGCGTCGATATATATAGTAGCTACTATAAATATATCAGCTAAAATGGGGTATTGGATATTATGACAACGCCACTAAACGGATCTTGAGGTATATTTGAGGTATATTAATTATAGGTTGAGGATGTTATTTTGTTTGTATGCTTACTATTGGTGAAGATATCATGTATTACATATTTAGAATTATCAAAGTGATAGGCCCATGCTGCAGCTTTATTTTGGTTCAACTCACACGGGTCAGCTACACCACGGAAGGACCACGCTCTCACAGAACATAAAATTGCAGTTGAATGCTAAGTTTCGCATGGTGAGTACGAAGCAAATCGTTTGGTTCTAACGCGTGGAATATCGACAACAAAGGGATGAAGACCCGTTAATTGAATTCACTTTTCACTGGATACGAGTAGGCATTCAATCTCAGTCCTCAGGGGTGACGACGCATCTGCATATTGATTCTTAATCTATACAAAGAAATAAAATTGAAGTGTATGTTTGTTATGTCAAAATTACAGATTTTTACTAATTGCATATGAAAGTATATACGGTACTTATAACATAAAAAACAATTTTTAAAATTTTTGTCTATCTGTCTGTCTGTATGTCTGTCTGTTTGTTCCGGCTAATCACCGAAACGGCTGGACCGATTTTGACGAGAATTTCATTGGCAGGTAGCTGATTTTATAAGGAGTAACTTAGGCTACTTTTATTCTAGAAAAAGAACTAGGGTTCTGCGCAAAACCATAAAAACATTAACACGCGAGCGAAGTCGCGGGAAACAGCTAGTCGAGAATAAACGTAGATATCTATGGGTCACAGTATCCACTCACCATCAGGTGGACGATGTGCTCTTTTGTCACCGTAATTCTCTAAAAAAAACAATATGCAGTCGTATTGAAAGCTTCAAACTAAATGCATCCCAACTGAACTACAAACACAGCGAATAATAATATTTCGTTTTCATTTTTAGATTTTTACTTTATGTAAAATCTTTTTTATAGAATATGGGTGACAAACGACCACACAGTCTAACTGATACTAAGTAGATACTATTCATATAGGCATTTACACCCTCCATTAAGAATCAAAATGTAAATGCGTTATCTCTCTAGAGGCCTTAGATGAAATGCCTCGTTTCCAATAATAACGGGCTCCAGTTCTCTACACTCATCATACGAAACGTATTTAGCGGCTTATGAAAATGAAAGGAAAACTATATCGAAATACTTTTAACGACAAACGAGCACAATATCCAATGTTGTTGAATGTGAAATAAATGCTGTAGCTCATCATGATTACAGCACATAAAAGCAATTTCCAAAATTAAAAAAAATATTAAAAATAACATTTGAATTTAAAATTCTCCTGTTTTGAAGTCGGTTAAAAACTAGAACTGGGATCATAGCTGCATAACGTCTGCTACAACAGTCACCAACGAAATCAAGAATGTTAATTACACCAAATAATTTCTAACTAAAAAGAGGCCATCCTTGATAAACTGTAAATACCAGCTGATACCAGAGTATTAACTTAGCAACTATAATAAAACGTATGTCTCTTTTTCATTACGGCACTATTTTCTAAACAAGGATAAGGAGCTATAAGAAACATACTCTCGAAGGAGTAAATATTGGTTCGCTAGAGTTCAGTTCAATTCGAAATAGCAAAGTTGTGCCGTCTCCTTCAATAGCTGCCAAGCAAAATTAATCCTTTTTATTACGCGCTTAGATTCAATATACTATTTTTAATATTTACCTCCCGTACCTTGTTAACACTCGATCGAGAGTAGACAAAACTAATGGTTATTTTACGGAAAAAAAACTATGTATGATTGTACTGTTGATTGTACGGAAAAGGGTGGCGTACAAGCACAAAGTCCGCCTGTTAATAAGTAGGTGCTCTGACCTACAGATATCTACATCTATCCTCGTGTAGTGTCGTGAATCACCAAAGACAAATATAGAATAGTATTAAGAACAGAAAGTAGTCCAATTAATAAATTAATTAGATTAAGAATTAAAATGTAGATCCGTCGTTACTCTAGAGGCCTTAGATGAAATGCCTCGTTTCCAATAACAACGGTCTCCGGTCCTCAACGCTCACCATACGAAACACAGAAGGTATTCTGTAAGAGCGTGGTTCTTCCTACGACGAGCCGACCCATTTTCCAACAATATTATTTAGCTGCAGCAGGGCTCTCTATCATCACATACAAATAGAAAAAAAATGTATTTTTAGAATCTGATTATTATTATATTATAATTTCTTCCTTAAAATCTTTTCAAAGGGCCTATAAGCTGATAGTCAATGCAATAGTAAGAAATGATTGTTCGTTACTGCTCTATTCGGATCAAACTAAAAACTGCTGTCATGCGCAAAATACAGTACATGCGAATATAGACCTTTGTCCATTGAAAGAAAATACAAATTATACCGTATGGTGTGCACGCTCATTGTTAGATCAACAGCATGTTCTTTTATTATAAACGATGAAACACAGTACATAATTTTTTTTGATAAATTATAATATATTGATTAGAAAATTGTCGTACCCGATTTATAGTACATTTATAAAGGTACTTTATAGAATCTGGGTGACAAACAAGCACACAGTCAACATCATTTGGATGCTGTGACCCAAAGACATTTACATTCATCCTCAATTGCGAATCACTAACAAGATAATATGGCTTATTGCCAGTCAAAAGAGTCTTCGGTTCTCTATATTCACTATACGAAACACAGCTGTATTAAGCTACTACTCGTATTTTGCCCTGGTATTCTGTGAGAACGTGGCCCTTCCGCGATCAAACACACTCGACGGGCAACCAGAGGGTTCGGGACCAAATGGCCTATGGATAATTAATATGTAATGGCTGGATAAACAAACACAAACTTACCGAGTTCCGGAGGCAGGGTCGACCACAAGGTACCATCAGGGGTAAGTAGGTGGATGTAAGTGGTGTGAGAAAGTGTGTAAATGTAACCTGACGTCACCGATGTAATCGGACAGCAGACTCACATGCGCTGCTCTGCTCGACAATGTGCGATCACTCCAGTGGGCGTTCACCTTTATGTGAACTCAATTCTAACGTCATTTAGCACAAAATTATAATCGAAGACGAACGCGATCTCCTCTCGGGTCACAAATTTTTAGCGTTCTTACCGACAAGGAAAAATGTCTTCGTACGATATTAAAATTCCACACAAGCAACTCGTCAACGCAAATTAATGGCAATCGAAGTTATGTTAATCACTCAAACTCAAGAAAAGCCACGTTGTCACGTAAACGCACGAGAAAGACAACGCAATAAGAGGCGGTCTTCACGCGACCTAACGATTCGAGCGTAACTTGAAGACTCATCAGGACACGGCCGCCGCAGGCAAAACGAGTACCCGCCGGCCCAAGCCGTCAAACCGGTTGATCGCCCACACGTCAGGCGACCGAGAGTGAACGGAGAGACGCGCGCGGGAAAGGGGGCCAGGTGGTGACCTACATACCATCAGATGAACGCGCCGAGACAAGCGTTTTGAATGCAAGTTCTAAATGTTAAGATTTGGCCTAAACAAACCCCCGTCCCGGGCATAAGGACTTATGTCCGCGAGTAAATTGGCAAACGGGATAGGGTCGCGACGGCACGTTGCAAGACCGAATCTCCAACCAAAACCTCGGCCACCCTAGGCAAAGCGTTGGGTTCCTTAACTAACACGAGGTCTCCAACCCGAGGAGGATCTGTCTTGTCAGACCACTTAACGCGCTGTTGCAAAAGATGTAGGTACTCCAGAGACCATCGGTGCCAAAAACTCTGAGTCATTTGTTGCTCCTCAAATGTCAAAATAGTTTCGCCAATAACGCAACGGAGATGTGTCTTTGCAACCTTAAGCAACGCCTCAAAAATACTGCTCCAGTGTGGGCAAGCCGGAGGGTCAAATTTCCACTGGATGCCCTTCTTGGACAATTCAGTACCTAAATAAGTCCTGTTGCTGGACAGATATTCGACGACCTCTTTCAAATATCTGTGCTTGCCCTAATAATTCGTTCCGCAATCAGACCGGATCAGGTCCGGCAAACCGCGACGCGAAACGTAGCGGCCCAGCGTGGCCACAAAGGCTTCAGTGCTGAGGCCACTTACAAGTTCTAAGTGAACACCATAGTGGTGAGGCACACGAAAACGCACAGATAGCCCTTATGTGAACGCGCGTTACGAAGTATGGATGACTTGACGAGGAAGGGGCTAGAAAAGTCTGTTCCGACACCAGCGAATGGTCGGTTGGCCCTGACGCGGTCGGGTGGTAAGTCATCCATCATAGGCTGCGATATGGTGGCCTTCAATTTATAACAAGGTATGCACTTAAAGAGGACGCTCCGAATGGTGCGTCGGCCAGCCAAAATCTAAAACTCCCGCTGCAAAATAGCCGAAAGAGCGTTACACCTAGCGTGGGCATTTTTAACATGATGATGAGTTACCAGCAACCGAACAAAGGCGCCGTTCTTAGGGAGCAGTAACGGGTGTCGAGCCTCGTACGGCAGTTGAGAATTTTTCAAACGTCCGCCAACGCGCAGCATACCAGCGTCGTCCAGGAAGAGGTTCAGACGGGCCAGAGTGCCCTTGACAACGGAGCCCCGCTTCAAGGTTTCAATCACGGGCTCAAAATGCTCCGCTTGGACCATACGGGTCCAATGCATCAAAGCTTCGCGACGCTCGCTAGGGGACAAAACGAAATCAGAGATTCAGTTGGACGGGTCGCTCGAATTGTGGACAAATTGACGCAACCAAGCAGTCACTCCTAAGAGCTTATCGAGAGAGCGGTACCGTTCTAGCAGGGAGAAATCCTGAGTGGGATTATCCTTACCCACTCCTACTCGTGCTCGTAGGCTAGGCAATTCAATCGGTTCGGAGTATTTATTCTGGGGCCAGAATGACTGAGACTCAGTCAACCAACTGGGACCCCACCACAGCGGGTGGTCAACCAACGCGGTGGCCTCAGAGCCGCGAGAAGCGCAGTCTGCGGGATTCAACTCCCTTAGGACATGTCTCCAGTTTAGAGACGTCCTAGAATTCTGGATTTGAGACACGCGGTTCGCCACAAAGACCTCAAGATTGTGAGGTGTAGCTCTGAGCCAAAAAAGTACTATCTCACTGTCCGACCAAGCGTAGACGTCCGTAATGTCGATTACAGATTTCAAAGACGAGTGAACGTGGTTGAGGAGTCACGTGAGAAGAGCAGCTTCGGATAGTTCCGAATTAGGGATAGTTAAGCGGGACCTAATGGGAGCAACCTTGATTTTAGCAAGTACGAGATGGACGGAAGTATGGCCAGAAGAGCTCACAGTCCACAAATATACGACAGCAGCATATCCTTTCTCAGAGGCGTCGCAAAATCCATATAAGGTAGCCTTGCATTTCCCTGGAGGGAGGAAGCACCTTGGCCTGGAGACCCAGTTGATGTCCGGAAGGGAGGACACAATGGAGAGCCACTCTCGCAAGAGAGCACCGCTAATAGGCTCGTCCTAACCCAACCTGGATATCCAGAGCTTTTGAAGAAAGCACTTAGCCAAAAAAATGACCGGATTGATCCATCCATTAGGATCAAAGGTGTGGGCTACTGTAGACAGCACGGAGCGCTTGGTCCATGCTTTAGGAGGGGGATCGAGTTTGACTCGATACGTGAAAGTATCCTGAACAGGCTGATATTGAATGCCCAGCACAGTCAACAAATTAGGATTTTCAGGGTGCTCGAATAGATGAGGGTCTTGTTGATCCTCTCCTGGGAGGTCCTTCAAAATATGAGGGGAGTTCGTCAACCATTTGCGCAACTCATAACCTCCGGACTTCAGGATGGCAATCAATTCGTCTCGCAATACAAGAGCCTCCTCGACGGTGGAGGCGCCCGTGCAAATGTCGTCCATGTAGACCGAAGTCTCAAAAATAGAAGCCCCCCGAGTGTATTTTAGACGCTCTCTCTCAGCGAGTTCAAGGAGGGTACGCATGGCGGTATACGGGCTGGACCGGAGTCCATAAGTGGTGGTGTTCAACTTAAACACCTGTATCGGTTCGCTGGGCTTCTCGCGCCACATTGTCAGCTGATATCGACGGTCATCACAACGGACCACTGATTGTCGAAACATCATCCGAATGTTGGCTACAAAAACCACTTGATGCCGATGGAAGTGGGTCAAAATGTCGGATATGTCCTTGATCAATTTAGGACCAGAGTGGAGACAGTGGTTCAGGGACACACCATTTGACGAGGGGACGAAGCCGTCAAGAACTACCCGAATCTTACTCCCAGGGGTCCTCAAGGCCGAATGGTGAGGGAGGAAGTAGTGCTCCTGTGACCGCCAGTCGAAGATGGACGGTGACATGTGACCCAGCTCTTGATACTCGCGCATGAACTCGACATATTTTTCGCGAAAGGCTGGGTCGCGCCGCATACGGCACTCCATGTAAAGCAACCACTTTTCGGCTAGGGTACGAGATTGGCCCAAAAGGGGCCGTGAGTCAAGAAAGGGTAAGCGAATGACAAAACGACTGTTGACACGACGGCCGGTATTGTTCTGGTAGAACAACTCGCACTCACGGTCCAGAGAGTTGACTTGAGCCCCGTGTGGTGGCTCCTCAATTTCCCAGAACCGCTGGACGACGTCCGAGAGGGACACGCCCACGACAGAGAGCGGGTCGACCGTCTGAGGAGGTGGAGACCACAGAATCGGTCCAAGGAAGCTGTGCCCAAATACAGTGGGCATAGCTGACAAGCCATCGGGCTGTGATAAACAAACACAAACTTACCGAGTTCCGGAGGCAGGGTCGACCACTAGGTACCGTCAGGGGTAAGTAGGTGGATGTAAGTGGTGTGAGAAAGTGGGTTAATGTAACCTAACGCCACCGATGTAATCGGGCAGCAGACCTACATGCGCTGCTCTGCTCCACAATGTGCGATCACTCCAGTGGGCGTTCACCTTTATGTGAACTCAAGTCTAACGTCACTTAGCACAAAATTATAATCGAAGACGAACGCGATCTCCTCTCGGGTCACAAATTTTTAGCGTTCTAACCGACAAAGGAAAAATGTCTTCTTACGATATTAAAATGCCACACAAGCAACTCGTCAACGCAAATTAATGGCAATCGAAGTTAAGTTAATCACTCAAACTCAAGAAAAGCCACGTTGTCACGTAAAGGCACGAGAAAGACAACGCAATAAGAGGCGGTCTTCACGCGACCTAACGATTCGAGCGTAACTTGAAGGCTCATCAGGACATGGCCGCTGCGGGCAAAACGAGTACCCGCCGGCCCAAGCCGTCAAACCGGTTGATCGCCCACACGTCAGGCGACCGAGAGTGAGCTGAGAGACGCGCGCGGGAAAGGGGGCCAGGCGTTGACCTAAATACCATCAGATGAACGCGCCGAGACGAGCGTTTTGAATGCAAGTTTTAAATGTTACGTTTTGGCCTAAACACTACTTATGTGGCATTTATGAGTTATTAATATTTATTTATTTACTACTGTAAGATTTAAATATTCAACTACTAGTTAAATGCCTGGCCCATACCCAGCAGTGGAATGCCATTATACGTGGTACAGCCACGCAGCAACTATATTATGGTTGTAGCATGAATGGGTTGGCTCGGTCGGGAGAGGACCACGCTCTCACAGAATACCACCGTAAAATAGCAGCTTCATGATGATGAGTTTTGTATGCTTGTTAAGAACCAGATACCCTTTTTATTGGAAACGAGGTATGTCCTCCTAGTACACAGGGGATGACAAGATGTCATCCCCTGTGTCTGTACATTTTTCACACATTGCACCATTAGAGAGAGGCCTATGTCCAGCAGTAGACTTCTGCAGGCTGATGATGATGATAAAAAATTTAAAATCGTTTTATATAAAGTAAGAAAAAACCTTATCATCTTTGTCATTTTACTTCAAATCTACTACCGTTTTAAAATAAGTTCCTCCGACCGGAGAAGAAATAGTGAAAGAAACTCCGCAGTCATACTCTTTTTTTTTGACTTTCTTTAATGTTAGTATAGTACTTATTCGAAGAATGTAAAATAATAATAGACCCGTTGGTAGCAAAAACATGTTCTATGATGCATTCAGATTAACCTTAAAATTTTTGAGTTCACTGATCCATGGCGAACCCTAGCAGGCCAGCCCGCTAAAAGCAACACCTGTTCACAAGAACGACGTATGTGGTATTCATAATTCCTCTACTATTTTAAAGGGAATTGGACGACACACCATACAAATCAGTCGACATTTACATCGATCCATAATTCACAATCCTAAATCATCCCACGCTTATAGTAAGAGATGACAGGGGAAAACAAAAAAAGAGATGGGCAGCAGCATCTGAGTGATAAACTCAATTATAAAAATGAAAAAACTGCGGTTGTCTACTCGCCTACCAAGCGCACCCTTGTATAGGACTGTGTTCAGCTTTGTACATTTGATAGGCTGTCATGGTGATGATTAAAATGGACTTGAAGATTATCATGTAATACTGGTGTTGTACTAGGTGGTAGGACTCCTTTTCTACCTACGAGTCAGTCTGGCTAGGAACCACACTCTTACCTGTTTCTGCGAAATAGTAGTGCTTGCTATGCTGTCTTCCGATCTCAAGGGTAAAGAGAGCCAGTATTAATTAAATAATTTGAAGCATTCCATCTCAGTCATCAGGTGACAACGCTTATGGAGCCTTCTTTGTTTAAAGTTTACTAGAGGTAATTGACACAGCACAAGCTACATTAGCCACTTACCATCGGGTGAACTATAAGTTCTTTTATCACTCAAGTTCGATATTTTTAAAAAAACATAGCATCATAATGCTAAGTATTTCTATGGTGAGAGACGAGAATCGCAGACCCCTTTTTATGTTTTTCCTTTCTTTCCATTCCATCTAAGAAATACTATTTAGATGTAGGTGTCAGTGTCGCAGTTTTTAATGGAAGCGAGGCTATCCGTCTTAGACATCAGAGGTGACAAACTTAAAGGTATAGAAGGCTATGGATCATAACATAAACTTACCATCAGATGCACTGTGTGCTCATTTGTCAGTCTTATTCTAGAGACTAAACGCGTGGGTCGATTTTGATGATTCTTACATCAATCGATTTGTCTTAATCTTGTGTCATTAAAATCCAATATGGCCACAACCAGACGCCATATTGCTTAAAAGAAAAAATTAAATTCGACGGACTATGTCAGATGGGGTATCATCTTTAGTGATTTTTCATTTTGAATGACATTTAGGATCTATAACGATTTAACGTTGGTTAGCGACCACTCTCGCTCAAATGTTCAACACTTATAATAAAGCTGCTATAAAGTTCTTTTATAATTGCTTGATTAGTAATAGTAATATTTTTACGCAGTCAGGTATTTGTAAACAGTATTAACCTTGCTTGTTTATAAGATTACCTTCATAAAGAATATATACTATAGAAAGTTAATAACAGTTCAATCGGTATCGGTACATAGCCCGTTCCAATAACCTGATTTATTTTGTGACTCTTTGTCAAAGGGCATAAAGTCGATACACGCGTTTACTTCGCAGCAAACATTTGTACGTTAGTGTTAATTCTGTTCGTACGAAGAAGCAACCACTTGCGAGTACGTATTATAACAAACCGTTTCACTTTAAAATTATAAATCTGGTAGCTTACCATTACTATTAAAACTTAAGGGTAATGTAACAGCCTATATACACGTCCCACTGCTAGGCACAGGCCTCCTCTCATTTCTGAGAGGGTATTAGGGCAAGGAAAGATCCGCCGCGCTGCTTATATACATGTTGGCGAACTTCACATATCTTCGAAATATTACTATTACAGCTTACAAAAGCCCACTGCATTTTATTTCATTCAAAATTAGCTGTTTCCGGCGACTTCTTCCACGTGGAGTTTATTTAGATTACATTTAATTAGGGTTTTAATTGTTTTTCTCGGACCCCTAATTATTTTTCTAAAATAAAAGTAGCCTTTGTTACTCCTTATAACATTAGCTATCTGCCAGTGAATATCCTGTAAAAATTGGTGTAGCCATTACGGAGATCACACCGAACAAACAGACAGACAGTCATAATGACAGACAAAACATTAAAAATTGTTTTTTCTTTTATGTACTAAACATGCGTTGTTAACGGATTAGTAAGCTGAAGTGGCAATAGGCCGGACATATAGCTTGAAGAACCGACAACCGATGGGGAAAAAGGTTCTCGAGTTGCAGCCTCGGACCGGTAGGCGAAGTGTTGGGCGACACGGATCTACTAGATGGAATCCTGTTCTGGTCAGACATGCAGGTAGTCGATGGATGCAGGTTACTCAGGACCGTGCTTTCCTTACGGGATAAGTGAAGGGCTGTAATGATGATGATGATGACCGTATATACTTTCATATACATTTTGTAAAAACTGTTATTTTCATTTTGCAAACAGAAACTACAATTTTATTAATTTGTATAGATTGACTTTTACAAGCACTTTTTTAAAGTCAAATGCTACATCATCATTTCAACAAGCCCCTACTGCGGAGAGACCTTGTGAAAAGAAGCGGCAAAACATATTTTTGCCTTCTATTTCTGAGACAAGCCGGTTTCCTCACGATGTTTTCCTTCACCGCCAAGCACGTTAGCACTTAAAATTGCAATTATGAATCTCATTGGTGTCGTCGGGGATCGAACCCGGGTGCTCGCGACTGTGAAATTTACAGAGAGCGCTTAGCCCTTGAGCTACCATGGCACGGTATTTGTATGTCCTATAAATAATTGTTCCGGGTTTGAATGTTTGTCCTTGTGCAATTTATTTGTGTGCAAGTTAATCACGATAAAGAAGAACATTCTAGTGTGGAGATAAGTTAAAAAAAAGATATAAGATAAAATGTTTATTATTTATTAGTACACGTTCAACTCACTACGATTTGACATGGAACTTTTTTTTTTGATGAAAAACACGTTCAGTATTATTCGTAAAACATAAAAACAACAAAGAAGTATTTTCTGTGGTACAAATAATAATTAAATTGCTTTTCAACGCAACATCAAAGCGACGTCGAAACATTCGTGAACATGACAGTAATTGTTTGTTTGTTAGTGCAGAGTTATGTGCAAACAAGTTCTATATGAGGGTGCAAATTTCGAACTTAGTGAAGTCAAACTATAGCAATGTAATGGCTGCAACACGAATGGGTCGGTTCGGCCCGGAAAGGACCACGCTCTCACAGAATATCTACATCTAATAGACATTAGACCTTAATTCTCAGGGTTAAAATGAATCTGCATATTGGTTCTTAATAGAATATAAAATGTAGATGTCTATAGGTCATAGCATCCACTTACCATTCAGGCGGGTTGTGTACTAGTCGATCACCCTTATTGTATAATTCTATTAAAAAAACCTTCATAACTAAACTGCTGTACATAGCCCTACCCTAAGAAATGCCGCGTATTACAAATCTGAGCCACCTGCATCCAAAATGCAAAAGAAAGGAATGAAAGAAGATATATTTGTATCATGGAAATTCATACAAGCATACGAAACACAGTAGCATTGATCCATTAAAAAATTACTTTCAAAGATCAAACCTATTACAACTCCTAATTAAGAAGTTAAAATTTTCTATGCATAGCACGCGCATTCGATGTAAGAATAGCTTAATTTCACAAGACGTGCTCTCTTTTACGTTGCTACCAGAGATACATTAATTTATCTAGCGAAATAGCGCTGCATTATACTGCACAAGTCTTGCATAATAATTTTCTTCTTCTATTTAGTGCCGTGGTAACTCGCGATCTAAGCGATTGTCGTAAGTTTCACTGTACGCGTATATTCCGGCTTCGAACCCTGCCGATACCAATGAAATAATTTTTGTAGAATAAGTATGACGAACAACCATGTAGTCCTCCTGGTGGTGATGAGATACTGTGATCCATAGAGACCTAAATGTAGATGCGTTGTCACCTCTGAGGACTAAGATGGAATGAGGAATTGTATCTTTTTTTTTATAGAAGAGGGGGCAACGAGCATGCGGCTCACCTGATGGTAAGTAACTACCGCCGCCCATGAACAACCGCAACACCAGGGGAATTGCAGATGCGTTGCCGGCCTTTTAGAAAGGTGTAAGCTCTTTTCTTGAAGGTTCCTAAGTCGTATCGGTCCGGAAAATTCGCTAGTGGTAATTGATTCCACAAGGAAGTTGTGCGAGGGAGAAAACTTCTTCTAAATCGCACAGTGGTGGACCGCCAATCATCCAGATGGTATGGATGGCAACGCGAGTTTTGTCGCGATGTGCGATGGTGAAATTGAGCGGCTGGAATTAGTCCGAACAATTTCTCAGAGCACTCCCCGTGATAGATGCGATAAAATACGCAAAGAGATGCAACATCTCTACGCAGTGTATCGAGCCGATCAGAAAGAACTCGGTAGTGTACGTTTCGAACCGCTCTGCGCTGGATGCGGTCAAGTGGAAGGAGCTGGCACTGGGGTGCCAGAGATGATAACAGTATCCCATGTGGGGCCGAACTTGCGCTTTGTAAAGTTGCAAGCGATGTGCCGGCATGAAATAATGTCTCGCTCTGCTGAGCATGCCAAGCTTTTTAGAGGCCAATTTGGCCTTCCCTTCCAAGTGACCACGAAACTGCACACTATTCGATATGTCGATGCCAAGGATTCCGATAATGGCTGAGGCAGCAAGGGGAGTGCCTTGAAACTGAGGAGATACGACAAAGGGGTTCTTTTTAGCGGTAAACGCGCAAACTTGTGTCTTCTGGGGATTGAACTGGACTAGATTTAGTCGGCCCCAATCCGAGACTTTGTTAAGCAAAGACTCGACTTCA
Source organism: Parnassius mnemosyne (assembly GCA_963668995.1). Taxonomy (NCBI): domain Eukaryota; kingdom Metazoa; phylum Arthropoda; class Insecta; order Lepidoptera; family Papilionidae; genus Parnassius; species Parnassius mnemosyne. The sequence goes on from CAVLGL010000091.1 coordinate 26,298,177, forward strand.
GACACAAGTTTGTCCCGGTACTCAGCGACGTTTTCCCGAGAAATATTGGCACGGCCGGTATATAAGGCATCACCAGTGCTGTCGTCTGCATAACAATGAATGCTACCAGTTAGCAACATATCATTGATATGCAGGAGAAACAGCGTTGGTGATAGCACGCAGCCTTGTGGGACACCAGCGTTGATAGGCTTGAAATCAGAGCATGCACCGTTTACTACGACCTTGATGTTCCGATCAGTAAGGAAACTGGTGATCCATTTGCACAATTTCTCTGGAAGCCCATAGGAAGGAAGCTTCGAAAGAAGCGCTTTGTGCCAGACCTGATCGAAGGCCTTCGCTATGTCCAAACTAACGGCCAATGCCTCGCCCTTGGACTCTACTGCCTCCGCCCATCTATGAGTCAGATAGACTAGAGAGTTTATAATAGATTCCATTATTTTGGAGAACAAGGAGGTGATGGCAATAGGCCTGTACTTGGACGGGTCTGAGCGGTCGCCTTTCTTAGGGATCGGGTGGATCAAAGCTGTCTTCCATGAATTCGGGACTACGCCTTGGGAGTAGGAGTACCGGAAAAGACGCGTTAAAACCGGTGCCAACTCCGAAGCACATGTCTTCAGCACAATGGGAGGGACTCCATCGGGCCCACTCGACTTGCTGACGTCCAGGGAGAAGAGTGCTTTGCGAACCGAGCGCTGTGTAAACCGCACATCCGGCATGGAGCACTCACATCGCGGGATGGTCGGCGGTGTGTTCCCCCCGTCATCTAGAGTCGAGTTGGACGCAAAAAGAGAGCTAATAGCTATATATAATTGTACATATATATGTACATATAGAATTAATATAATATATAGAATTATATTACTCTATTTTTATTATTCTGAAGCGCAAAGTGACCGCAAAGTCTCCGGATAAAACTTCCGAGCTTCTAACGAGTAAAAAGTTAACACCGTGTACAACCAAATTATTTTGGCTTTTTTTGTCAGTTATGTCAAGCATGTCTTTTTTTAATCAGTTAAATCTTGTTAAGAATTAATTGTAAACGTTCCTACAGTAAATTCTTTAAATAATATAGGTACCATTGTATGGTTCCGTAGTTTTTTTTTTAGAATTGAATTGAATATTTTTTATTCATTACGAATTTTGAGTATTGCCTTTTGAAAGTCATTTATTGTTTTTACCGTCGGTTTGAAATCTATACTACAAAGAAACTCTAATTCAACGTCTGTCTGAACACGCATCGCGCAAGAACCTGTGAACTGATTTGGATAGGACTTTCTTTGACAGATAGCTGATATTGTAAGGAGTAACTTAGGCTCCTTTTATTTTACAAAAAGAATTAGTGTTCCATGCAAAATATTTCAAACCCATGAAATCAATATTCCACGCGGGCGTATTCGCGGGGAACAGCTAGTAATTCTTATGTTCTCAGTCAAACTACAACTATACATTGCTCCATGAATTAATTACTGACTCTGTGGAGTCGAGAAACTGGAATCACTAGCTTGTGTTTGTTCCTGGTGTTTGCAAAATGAATATAACTTTTTTTATTAAGACTACTTTTGTTTTGATAAAATGTTTCTGCATTATCTCACATCGCGTACCAATCCGCATAGTACCTAATTTATGCGCTGCTGGAACCGACCACTCGCGTTTGAAGAACAAACAAAACTATTCGTATATTTTGGTACAGTTTGTGCAAACAATGTTAGATAAATAATAACATTATCAAATTAATATTATTTACTACCTTACACTTTTCGAAGGGACACTTTGGTTGTGAATAAACTATTATAATAAACCATGTAGTATATATATCATACTAATTAAAATGTTTAAATATATTATTATTCTTTTCCTTTTCCGTTTTTCATTACAGCCTTTCCTAAAAGTCCACTGATGAATATAGGCCTCGCTCATAGATTGCTACACGGTTGCTTAATTACCGTTGCTGTTACCGCTGCAGCTTATAAGAGTCCATTGCTAAACACATTTGCCATAGATGCCACGCTTGGCAAGCGGGATGGCAACGGCAGTTTTTTGTAGTCTTTATTAGAAATAGGCTGTTGAACGTCTCCTGTACGGGATAATATGGTAGTGTATATTCTTGCACCTCAATCATAATCATCACAGCCCTTCACAAGTCCACTGCTGAACATAGGCCTCCCCCAAGGAATGCCACAAAGCGCGGTCCTGAGCCACCTGCATCCGGACTTCCTGCATATCTTACCAGGTCGTCACTCCATCTAGTGGGGGGTGGCCCTACACTTCGCCTACCGGTACGAGGCTGCCACTCGAGAACCTGTCTTCTGCATCGGTTGTCGGTTCTTCGAGCTATATGGCCGGCCTACTGCCACTTCAGCTTACTAATCCATTGGGCTATGTCGGTTACTCTGGTTCTACTGCGGATATCCTTATTTCTAAGTTTATCACGCAGTGACACCCCGAGCATAGCCCTCTCCATAGCTCGCTGAGCGACCTTGAGCTTCCTCATACGGCCAGCAGTGAAGAACCACGTCTCAGATCCATAAGTCATCACTGGCAGCACGCACTGGTTGTACATTTTCGTTTTCAGGTTTTGAGGTATATCTAACGAGAAGATGTGTCGTAGTTTCCTAAACGCTGCCCAGCCGAGTTGAATCCGTCGATTGACCTCTCGGTCGAAGTTCGACTTACCTAGTCGGACTATTTGTCCCAGGTAAATATACTCGTCAACAACTTCGAGCTTAGTGCTCCCAAAAACTACCAGCATAGGTGTGACATGGAGGTTAAACATGATTTTTGTTTTGTCCACTATTGAACATCTCACAGGGCTTAATTACATGATTATTTTTTTAATACTTTAATAACATGATATTAATTAGTTTTGTTTTTTTCGTTTTAATCGTATAAAAAGCCGTCGCATATTCAATAATATATTCCTGTCATTGCACAGCTAAATGTTTTATTTCCTGAAACTACGTGAAAGGGGCAATGTTGATACATCCCGGACAGTGCAAACATTGATTCTGCTGTGCTATAGAGCCGCTCGTTGAATCACACACGTAGTTCATTCTCTTTGTATACGAGTATAAAGCAGTAAATTAAGTAATATATTTAAAATATACAAAAGCTATCTAGCATTAATTTGTTTACAAACCATTAAAATATATACAATTTAAAAAAAATTACAAGAAATCTAAAACTAAAAACTTAAATAATCGTACGGTCCTATCCCCCGTGGTATCGTGCCAAGAACGCTGGCGGCGTCTCCTCGCTGAATGGCCATACTTAGGCTTTAAACGAGGAAAGAGCCAGCCCTCTTATCACCAGTTCCTTTAAGAACTTCACCACACGTGTATTTTTACACGTTTAATGTTAACTTTTACTGGTGGTTGAGCCACGCTGCAACTATACCGGCGAATGAATATGCTCTCGCAGAGTACCAGAGTAAAATAACTGATTATTCTTCTGTGTTTCTTATGGTGAGTGTAAAAAACCGGAGATCCTTTTAACTGGTAACGAAGCATTCCATTTTAGTCTTTAAGGGTGACAACATTTTGATTCGCAAATGAGGATAGATGTAGGTGTCTATGGGCCACCACAACCACTTACCATCAGGTCGTTTGTGTGCTCATTTGTCACCCTTATGATATAAAAAAAATTCTTTAATGTAACGTCTGACTCGAATAAATAATATTGACTCCAGTCTATATACGAGATGATTATAATATAGCTATCTCTTATCTTGTCGTTAGTGCTTAATGCTTATCTTGTCAAATTATTAGATAAAGTCGCCAGCTATAATGGAACCGGATAAGAAGGATTACAAAGCTTTGACGAAAAAATATTATTGTCATTTTCATGGCAAATTATAGTAAGCCTATTAAGACTTTATTTAATCTCGCAGTAAGCAGGTTCAGCATCAAGATAAATTTAGATTGAATCTAAGCTTTAACTTTATTTAAATTTGACGATCTCCACCGTTGTAAATTGTTTTCCGTCACAGATTATATTATAGCTATCTCTTATCTTGTCGTTAGTGCTTAATGTTTATCTTGTCAAATTATTAGATAAAGTCGCCAGCTATAATGGAACCGGATAAGAAGGATTACAAAGTTTTGACGAAAAAATATTATTGTCATTTTCATGGCAAATTATAGTAAGCCTATTAAGACTTTATATAATCTCGCTATAAGCAGGTTCAGCATCAAGATAAATTTAGATTGAATCTAAGCTCTAACTTGATTTAAATTTGACGATCTCCACCGTTGTAAATTGTTTTCCGTCACAGACCGTCACAAGTTTAGCGATACAGGCAAACATAAAGTATTAATAATATTCCAATTATATCGCCATGTAGTGACAGTGTAAGAATATCCACTACCTCATCGTCTATGTAATCCTAAGAAGCGACAGAGGGAAACTGAATCTGGAGATGGATAGCAGCATCTTTTTGGTAACAAGTAAAAGTAATAAAAATCTACGGTTGACAACTCGTTTACGCAGCGTGTTAAATAAAGCGAAATTCCTCCTATAAAGCAATCTACTAGGCCTTTGTTCAGCAGTAGACTTGTAAGAGCGCTGTAAGGATGATGATGACGATGATTCCATTTGTTTTTATGGACAAACACCGAAAATTGATAAGCAAATCAGCTTAAAATTAGTTTCTATACCAAAATAGACTACTAATATTGTTACATAATCATAAAAAAATTTGATTTCAAAATACATAAGTTCATAAATTAACATTAAATAAATCGGATTCACTAAACTCAGGTCAGTAAACGTGTAGTGGCGGTGTCATCCAGTGGCTGTCGTTGGAGGCGACAGGAAGAAACTGAAATAGGAAATGGGCACCAGCACCTTCCTGATAACAACTTAAAATGTTAACATGCTGCGATTACCAACCTGCCTGCCGAGCGTGGCAACGATGGCAATATCCCCAACACTGGACTTTAATATATTGTAATGGATGGATGGATAGAAAACATGCCATTAATCTCTTAATAAACGATACAAATACGCGATATTTTGTAAGAAAAGTTCTGTTTTATATATATTGCGTTACTTTGCGGATATCCATGTCCAGTGAAATGCAGATGTTAAAAATTTATTAGCTGAGATCCGCATCCACCCATTCAAATTGCACCCAGTTCAAAGAGACCCCTCCCTCAAATTAGTCCTACAGTATTAGGGGTCAGCCACCGCAGAGTCTATTTCACTGATGATGCCACGCATAGAGGTAAAACATGTGTCGTACTATTATGAACCGATGTATAAGTGAGTAATTGTTATTGAAAGCATTATGTAAAGTATATAAAAGTGATTTTTCATATAATTTTAGCAATCAAACTCAAACGTTTATAAATTATAAGAAAGTTGTGTACCGAACACACAACTTTCTTATAATTTATAATATTCCGAAGGGTAATTAAACTAAATTATTTTGCAGTAGTAATAGGTGTATTTTTTAAAAAGGACCCAAAACCATCCTAACAGTACATCGACGGTGGTGTGTCTTTCCTAGTGTAGTCGTGTTGGAAGTATGATGACGCAATTGTGCACGCAATTGAGGACGCGAGATGGTTTTCAAACTAGGGAAGACACATCTTTTTATTTTATTTCGCAGATCTTAGTTAATTAATTTTAACATCTTTAATAGCAATAATAAATTAAGTAAGAAGATCGCAGGAAATTAAAATGCAAGACTCGTGCAGTGTAAAATGCAAGACGACCACTAATCCGTTGGATAAACGGAACGCTCGTTGGAACATGTAGAGACCAAGTCGACGTAAATTTTAGTGGTGTTCGCTCTGAAAGCTTTTCGATTCACTTGAGGAGAATTGTTGTGGTGTTTAAAATATAATGAGCTTAAGATTATGTTCCAACAACTTATTAACCGACTTATAAAAATGAAGAGGCGTATAATTCAACTGTACCTTATAACCGAGTTTGATGATTATTTTTTATTTAATTGGTTAAACTTCGAGGGATTCACTCACATAGCAATAAGTTAAAGCACTGAAGGCGGGTTTAAACCCCACAGGGAACAATTACTATGTATGTATGTATGGCTTACGGAGGAGCACACTGAAATGATCTGGAATAGAATGTTTCAGATTGAGTTACAATAAAACCTTTTTTAGAATTTGAATACTGGCCTCTTAGAATCTTAATGACATTCAAACAATTAAAAAAAATTTTAAAAACAAAAACTATGTTGGTTTAAAGTTGACACGTCGTTAACAGAAATGGGGCTCACGCGTGAACATTTCCGTGCCATAATTTATCACAATTTTCATCGCGGCTTATCTCAAGATAAATGTCTCAGCGAACTTGTTTCGATTTATGATGTTGAAGCACCGAGTCAAACAACAATATAACGCTGGTATGCCGAGTTCCGACGCGGTCCTGTGTCGCTGAGCACTATTTCTTCTGCAGGTCGACCAAGAACAGCGGTCACGCCTGAAAACATCGCAGCTGTGCGAACTATTATATTATATGACTGTCATGTGACATACGAGAAGATTTGGGCTGTTATCAGTATCGGAATGACTGCAATTCAGTCGATATTACATAATGAGCTGTGTGTAAGAAAGCTAGTTTCCCGCTGCGTTCCCCACAATTTTGTCCGAAGGGCAAAAGGTGGCTCTTGTAGATTGGTGCTGGAATACTCTGCAACGCTTCAACGGAGGGAAGTCAAAAGCCGTTTATAATATCGTCTCAGGTAAGAAATCATGGATTTATTTATACGAACCTAAAAGAAAACATCAGTCAGCAGTTTGGGTCTTCGAAGACGAGTTCAAACCAACGAAAGTGGTTCGCTCCCGCAGCGTGTCAAAGAAAATGGTCGCTACGTTTGTCTCGAAAAAGGGGCATGTTTTTTTTTATAGTATAGGGTGACAAACGAGCACACAGTCTACTTGATGGTAAGTGGTTGCTGTGGCCCATAGACATTGTGGCGGGTGGAAGGAAAAGGGGAGATCTCCCGCCGGGCAAGGTGTTCTGCCCGGTGAGCGGCCAACGCTCCAGTTGGTAGTTTGGAGCTATTCTTTATATTATCCTGTTTTTAACTTCGGAACTTTGTTGGCGCGATTTAGGCTTCGATGTGTTTCGCTTGTGGCGCGACGACACCGTCGCCACATCACGCCCCTGCTTAGACCGGAGGTCGATAGTGCAGTCTAGATGTCGACGAATTTGCAAAAGCCAAGGAATTGTCTTGTAAATCTGCTGTGAGTCGAGAAGAAGGCAAGTAATGCGAGAGTGCCGTGAAGCAGAGGCGAGCAGTAAGGCTCAGAGCCGTGCCGAACACTGTATCGCAGAGAGTAGCTTGAAGAAACAGGCAGCATTATTATTCCAGTGCTGCGATGAACCTCGATGTGTTTCGATGTGTTTCGCTTGTGGCGTGACGACAGCGCCGCCACAACATCTACATTTATCCTCGTTTGCGAATCAAAATACAGATACGTTGCCACCCATGAGGACTAAGATGGAATGCCTCGTTTCCAGTAAAAAAGGGTCTCCGATTCTCTACACTCACCATACGAAACACAGCAGTGTTAAGCTGCTATTTGACGCTGGTATTCTGTGAGAGCGTGGTCCTCCCCCGGTTGAGCCGACCCATTTGTGCTACAACTATACTACTTATATAGCTGCAGCTTGGCTCTACAACGTATAATGTTGCTACTATTCCTTTACAGGAACCGCTGAGTGGTATATCACGGTTTGTTTGTCAGAAATGATAGCCGAACTCCGAAAATATAACCCGAAACGTCGCATCATCTTACATCACGATAATGCGAGCTCCCATACACCTCGGAAGACAAATGATTTTTTCAAGCTGGAAAACGATGAGCTCATGAATCATCCTCCGTTCAGTCCTGACCTGAGCCCAAACAATTTCCTTACATTCCCTAGAATGAAATATTTACCACGCGATCAACGGTATGAAGACCCCGAAGCAGCTGTGGAAGCGTACAAATCAGCCATTTTGTCAACATCAACTTCAGACTGGAATTATTGTTTTAATGATTGTTTTGCACGAAAGAAAAAGTATTAGCATTAAGTTGAACGGAGAACACTTCGAAAAATAATACAATTAAGCTATACCGTGCATGTAGTTTTTCTTATTCCCGATCATTTCAGTGTGCCCCTCGTACAAGTAATTGTTCCGGGTCTGGATGTTTGTCCTTATGAAATTTATGTATGTAAACTGCCTCCATGATACAGAAGAAAATCCTAGTGTGTGCTTAACATTAAAAAAAAACAAACACAAATATATATTACAATAAATTTGGACAACGAATTTCACCCCTAAGTATGGCAAAATTTGGGATGAAGTTTTTAGACAATATCATAATTGCTTAGTCCACTCAAAGGGTTAAAATTTTAACAAAAAGTAAAAGCCAACTTCAAAGAAATAAAAAAGGCCAATAGAATTTCACATTCTGAAGTCGGGGATTGAATTCTTCTCTACAAGCCATCACTACCATCTCTGCACAGGGAGGACGACGCACTGGCCCACGCCGCAAAAGACAAAGCTGACCTTTTAGGCTCCCTTTTTGCATCCAACTCGACACTGATGACGGGAGGAACACACCGCTGACCATCCCGCGGTGTGAGTGCTCCATGCCGGATGTGCGGTTCTCACAGCGCTCGGTTCGCAGAGCACTCCTCTCCCTGGACATCCACAAGTCGAGTGGGCCTGACGAAATCCCCCCAATTGCACCGAGGACGTATGCTCCGGAGTTGGCACCGGTTCTAAACTATCTTTCCGGTACTCCTACTCTCTAGGCGTTATCTCGAAATCGTGGAAGACAGTTTTTTTCCATTCGATCCCTAAAAAAGGTGACCGCTCAGACCCGTCCAACTACAGGCCTATCGCCATCACCCTCTTGTTCTCCAAAATAATAGAATCCGTCATAATCTGCCAGTTTATGCGGTACCTTGAGGATCACCAGCTGATTAGTAACCGCCAATACGGTTTTCGTCGGGATCGATCAGCTGGTGATCTTCTGGTCTACTTGACTCATAGATGGGCGGAGGCAGTAGAGTCCAAGAGGGAGGCATTGGCCGTTAGTTTAGACATTGCGAAGGCATTCGATCGGGTTTGGCACAAAGCGCTTCTTTCGAAGCTCCCTTCCTACAGGCTTCCCAAGAAATTGTGCAATTGGATCACCAGCTTTCTTGCAGATTGGAGCATCAAGGTCGTTGTAGATGGTGCATGCTCTGACTACAAGCCTATTAACGCTGGTGTTCCACAAGGCTGCGTGCTATCACCAACGATGTTTCTTCTGCATATCAATGATCTGTTGCAAACCGGTAGCTTTCATTGCTATGCGGATGACAGCACTGGTGATGCTCTATACACCGGCCGTGCTAATATTTCTCGGGAAAACGTCGCCGAGTACCAGAGCAAACTTGTGTGTGAAGTCGAAATTTTGTTGAACAAAGTGGGCGACTAAATTTAGTCAAGTTCAATCACAAGAAGACACAAGTTTGCTCGTTTACCGCTAAAAAGAACACCTTTGTCGTATCTCCTCAGTTTCAAGGCACTCCCCTTCTTGCCTCAGCCAGTATCGGAATTCTCGGCGTCGACTTATCGAGTTACGTGCAGTTTCGTGGTCACTTGGAAGAGAAGGCCAAATCGGCCTCTAAGAAGCTTGGCGTGCTCAGCAGAGCGGGGCAGTAATTCATGCCCGCACAACGCCTGCATTTTTACAAGGCACAGGTTCGGCCCCACATGGAATACTGTTCCCATCTCTGGGATGGGGCTCCCCAGTACCAGCTCCTTCCACTTGACCGCATCCAGCGCAGAGCGGCTCGAATCGTCGACGACCGAGTCCTTTCCGATCGGCTTGATTCATTGGCGCTGCGAAGAGATGTTTCATCTCTTTGTATTTTCTTTCGCATTTACCACGGGGAGTGCTCTGAGGAATTGTTCGGATTAATCCCAGCCGTTAAATTTCACGAATACACATCGCGGCAGAACTCCCGATACTATCCACACCATTTGGATGATTGGCGGTCCACCACTGTGCGATTTAGGAGATATTTTCTTCCTCGCACAACTTCCTAGTGGAATAGTTTACCACCAGCGATTTTTCCGGACCGATACGACTTAGGGACCTTAAAGAAAAGAGCGTACTCCTTTTTAAAAGGCCGGAGAGGCATCTGCAATTCCCTTGGTTCCCCTAGTGTTGCGGTTGTTCATGGGCGGCGGTAGTCAGTTACCATCAGGTGAGCCGCATGCTCGTTTGCCCCCTCTCCTATAAAAAAAAATTACACTATATCTTAGCACCGCTCCACGCTTTAACTTTTTGTTAAAAGTATATTTTTGAAATATTTTAAGGTTAATTGTATTAAAGTATACATACATTTAATACGTGTACGCCTATATCTGGAAAATAGATGCATTTTCTTTCTTTCTTTCTAAAATTATGCTTTAAATGACAAAAACTGTTAAACTACATACATTTTGTTGCAAAAACATAAAATGTGTTTACATACATAAATAAAATCTTGGAAAATGATGTCAGTAAGAAGGAAATATTTTCTGGCGGTATACGACCGCAGGACACTTAAAATTCATACGTGCAGTTATGTTTCATGTATCAGGGAGAAATGTGTACTGAAATATATTGTATGTTCTTAAGGATCAAAACTTTAAATTCCGTAACATATTTTTTAACAAGGTCTTATGTATTGATTTACTACGTAATACGTAATTTAGTATTCATAAAGTCTTAGCGTAAGCCTAAGCATCCAGTGATGCGCGTTTGGCTTGGTGTGCCACGTGCCCTATGGGATATTAGCGGTTGCTACTAAACAAGGTCAACTGTTAGAATTCATGTATGATGTATACTTACTTACTTACTTATCTTCACGCACAATCCCTGACGGGGTAGCCAGAGAGAACAGATCGCCAAGTGTCACGATCCTTACATATCTCTTTCGCTTCTTTCAGATTCATTATCTTCTTCATACATGCACGTCTAGGTATCCGAGTACTCTTGACCCTACCCTCTTCGAGCAATTTGCTCACATGGTCTTCGAAAGTTAGTCTCGGTCTACCTCGACACCTTTTAATATTAACTTTCGCGCTATATATTTTCTTCACCATTCGGTCTTCACTCATTCGCTCAACGTGCCCAAACCACCGAAGCACGCCCTTATCAATTTTTGTGATAAGGTCATCTTTCAAACCTGCCATATTGCGAATCTCTTCGTTTCGCTTTCGGTCGGCCATAGTAACGCCGCACATTTTACGAAGAGATCGCATCTCCACTGCATTCAACTTGCTTTTATGCTTCTTCTGGCATACCCAGGTTTCGCTGCCATATAACAAAGTCGGTACCAACACTGCGTTATGTATTGCAAGGCGTGCACACTTCGCTACGCCTTGCCTTTTGACTAACGCAGTCAGGGCACCATTGACTTTGTTCCCGGCAGCGACACGCCTGTCCACATCTAAATCACATCTTCCATCCCGGCTAAAAGCACTCCCCAAGTATACAATTTCATTTACCTGTTCTAGACATTCCTGATTTACCCATATTTCACACTTCGTTCTCTCTTCGTCCCTTTCAAATACCAGAACCTTAGTTTTATTAGCATTCAAACGGAGACCTTTAATTTCACATTCCTCTTTCATACACGTGACTAATGCCTGCAGTTCTGCCTCTGATGGTGCAATAAGCACTGCATCATCAGCATACAGCAGACAATTTACTTTAATGTCACCCAATTTCACACCCAAACAGCTATCTTTCAGCTTTTGTAAACAGCTGTCGAGATACAGTATGAACAGCCAGGAAGACATGACACAACCCTGTTTTACGCCCGTTTGGACGCTAAACATGGGTGACAGGTCATGCCCTACCCGCACACAGGCTTTACAGTCACAGTAAAGAGACTGCACAGCCCTTAGCAATCGGCCATCCACACCATACCCCGGCAACAGTTCCCACATTTTCTTCCTTACAACCTTATCAAATGCTTTCTCAAGATCCACAAAAGCACAGAAAATCTTCTGGTTAACAGCCAGAAGCTTTTCCGTGATCATACGGAGAGAAAACATTTGATCCGTGCATCCTCTTCCAGGTCTAAATCCGCATTGTGCCTCCCATAGAAATCTTTCCGATTTCTCTTGCATCCTACGTGTCAAAACCTTCGAGTAAACTTTACTTGCTAAACTGGTCAAGCTGATCGCCCGATAGCACCCGCAGTCAAAATGTGAACCTTTACCTTTATATAAAGGCACAATGACTGCGGATCAATCATCCGGGACATCCCCCGTCCGCCAGCACAAATTGCACAGCAGATGAAAGCTGTCCCAGACGCGAGGCCCACCATACTTGACCATTTCAGCAGTAACTCTGTCTAGTCCCGCAGCCTTACCACATTTCAAACTTCGAATCGCACGTTCAATCTCTTTCATACTGATGACCTCAGTGTCATCGAGGTCCGGGTCTGGCGTGCCAGTCACGGCGTCATCCCCGGATCCCTCACTAAGATCATCACACGCATACATTTCTCTATAAAATTCGCTCCATCGCTGCATGACGTCCGATTTTTCTGAGAGGACGTCATTAGTTCTCGAAAGCACTTTGTTCATTCTTAAGGCCGTCGCACCACTTCGGGTCCTTCCAACCTCTTTCCAGAAGAGTTTGGAGTTCTCCTTAAAGTTGTGCGACAACCTTTCATCCGCTTCCATTCTACACCTTTCACGCACTTCCTCAATCAATGCTTTCGTATGAACTTTCTGCAGCTTATATCTTTCTTTCATCTTCTCTCTCATATCCTTATCATTACTAGAGGCCAAGTAGTCTAACCATGCTTTCTTCTTCTTCTTTACAGCTTCTTTCACTTCATCATTCCACCATGCATCTCTTCTTTTACTACTGCCTCTTTTTATTGTTCCACACACTTCTTCCGCTGCACTTACCATTCCATCCCTAAGGTTCTGCCATGTTCTTTCTACACATTCGTTTCTGCCATCGATGGTGTCAAGCTTTTCGGCTACCCTCGCATGATATTTGTCCCTAGTATCCGCTTCCTGAAGCTTCCAGCTTCGGATGCGACAGACCGACTGTGGTTCTGTCACTGTCGTCCGGTAGCGCCAACCCGCGAACAGACCCCTAAATCTAGTAATCACTAGATAGTGATCCGTTCCCAGGTTAGCACCCCTGAACACTCGCGTATCCATAACCTGTTTTCGCAGTCGGTCATCCACCAGGAACAAATCGATCATACTTCTCTCATTCTTTCTTTCTCTAGTATACATATGGATTTTCTTGTGATTAAACATAGTGTTTGTCACAAGAAGACACTTTTCCTTGCATACCGCCAGTATAAGCTTGCCAGCATCATTAACCCTTTCGCCAAACCTATCGCCAAACTTTCCAAGTACCGACTCGTACCCTGGTCGAGCGGTACCAACCCATCCATTCAAATCACCACATACAACAATCCTTTCGTTTCCCCTAGCCAAATCTAGAACTTCTCTTACATTCTCCCAAAACTCCTCCAGCTCAGCCCTGGACGACGAAGCCACCGGCGCATAAACAGCCAAAATGAATAACTTCGTCAGTCCCAATTTAAAGCGAACCCAGAGAAGTCTTGAGTTCACAAACTTATATTCAGTCATAACATCGACCAACCGAGAAGACAGCAGCACCCCCACTCCCTGGCAGGCGTTCTCGCTCTCCGGGACTCCGGACCATAGAGCAAACGCCCCGCCAGGGAGCTCTTCAGTACCACTGCCCTTCCGTTTGGTCTCCGACATACAAACGACATCTAATTCTCTTTCTTTCATTATTTCGATCAACTCATTCGTCTTATCTCTCATGCCTCCTCTAACATTTCACGTGCCAACTCTGCACTCCGTCCTCCACCTTCCGCCGTGTCGGGCTGTGCGTGACGGGTGGCGGTCCCCATCGCCGCTTTGCGCGCTGCATTCCACACCAACGGGGACGAGCTGGTGTGCGTCGCCTTGGGGGGACGCCCTAACCCTCGTTGACATGGGTGCGCAGCTGAGTAGAATTGCAGCCCTGAAAAGGGCTGGCAGGGGTCGCGACGAGCACGCTTCTACAATGACCCCGAAAAAAAATTTATGATGTATAATTTAATTAATTCCTAGATCCAGATATTTTTTTTTATAATTCAACCTTACAACATCTTTAGTTACAGCAATAAGGGATGAGAAATTTTAATAAAAGTCAATAATAACAACTCCACGTACTAAGTTTTAACATTTAAGCTGAGCCCGAGTACGTGTCTTCTATAACCAGCCGCGGGCGACACGTTTATACAACGAATTACCCGATCTTGCACTTAGAGCACACGGAGGTTGTAATTTAGTTTTAAAGTTTTCACAAATTTAATACTATCCGTGAGGTGGGGATGACATGATACATTTTTTATAGATTTAAGGCCAAAATGCATGCTATGACCCATAGACGTCTACATCTATCCTCGATTAAGAATTAAAATGTAGATTTGAATTTATATTAATATAACATAACATAAATACTCACGCCTGTCACCCAGCGTGGTAGGCAAAGACTACGGACTTCCATTTCGCACGACCTGACACACCTGCTCATCGGTTAAGGGCCCTGGCCTATCTATATAATCTATATCTATATCTATAAAGGTAAATAAAATTGAAGTGTCTGTTTGTAATGTAAAAATAACAGCTTTTTAATGAATTCATATGATAGTACATACGGTACTAATAACAAAAAAAAATTTAAAATGTTTGTGTCTGTCTGTCTTTCTGTTTGTTCTGGCTCATCTCCGAAACGGCTGGACCAATTTGGACGGGACTTTCACTGAAAGATAGCTGATGTCATAAAGAGTAACTTCAGCTTATATTATTTAGGAAAAATAATTAGACTTCCGCGCAAAAACAATTAAAGCAGACGGAGTCGCAGGCAACAATAACTATTATTTAATATACTACTGAGTTCTTTTATGGGATAGGGAGACAAACGAGCACACAGTCCACCTGATGGTAAGTGGTTACTATGACCCATAGACATCTACAACTATCCTCAATAAAGACTCAAGATGCAGATGCGTTGTCACCCGTGAGGAGTAAGATGGAATGCCCCTTTGCCAGTAAAAAGGGTCTCCGGTTCTCTACACTCACCATACGAAACACAGCAGCGTTAAGCTGATATTTTACGCTGGTTTTCTGTGAGAGCGTGGTCCTTCCCCGGTCGAGCCGACCCATTTGTGCTACAACTATACTACTAATATAGCTACAGCATGGCTCTACCACGTAAAAAGAGTTTAGTATTAATAGATTACTACTTTTAAAAGAATAGGTTACTTCTGTGGGGTTCTTTTTCTGTAGAAAATAACTTATTTTAAAGCAAGTATACACTTCCCTCGTATCACTTAACTCGAGACAAGATAATTAAAGCGTGGCGTTACAAACTGCCGCCATCAAGCCGTAAGTCCGCACTAACGGGCAGTTTACTTGCTAATGGAATTTCCTCCGTCATTCTGATAGATGTCACTTTTTGTTTTTCGTGTTTAATAGGACAAACTAATACTGTACAACTATTATTGGTATCATCGTGTATCGAAAAATATTACATAATGTGTTTGGTTTTTGTAACAAGACAATGCATTTCAGCCTCTAATTATACTGGCTCTCCAGTCTCTAAATTTCACTTATTTTTCTCAGCCGCTAATTATACTGGAATACAGCAGTACACACAATGCTTTTACTTGTGTTGCGTGTAATTACACTGGAATACAGCAGCACACACACTGCTTGTACTTGTGTTGCGTGTAATTATACTGGAGTACAGCAGTACACACACTGTTTGTACTTGTGTTGCGTGTAATTATACTGGAACACAGCAGTACACACACCGCTTGTACTTGTGTTGCATGTTATAATACTGGAATACAGCAGTACACACACTGCTTGTACTTGTGTTGCGTGTTATAATACTGGAATACAGCAGTACACACACTGCTTGTACTTGTGCTGCGTGTAATTACACTGGAATACAGCAGCACACACACTGCTTGTACTTGTGCTGCGTGTAATTATACTGAAATACAGCAGTACACAATGCTTGTGCTTGTGTTGCGTGTAATTATACTGGAATGCAGCAGTACGCACACTGCTTGTACTTGTGTTGCGTGTTATAATACTGGAATACAGCAGTACACAATGCATGTGCTTGTGTTGCGTGTAATTATACTGGAATACAACAGTACACACACTGCTTGTGGTTGTGTTGCGTGTAATTATACTGGAATACAGCAGTACACAGACTGCTTGTACTTGTTTTGCGTGTAATAATACTGGAATGAAGCAGTACACACAGTGCTTGTACTTGTGTTGCATGTAATTATACTGGAATACAGCAGTACACACACTGGCTTGTATTTGTGTTGCGTGTTATTATACTGGAATACAGCAACACACACACTGCTTGTCCTTGTGCTGCGTGTAATTATACTGGAATACAGCAGTACACACACTCTGGGATACAGCAGTACACACACTGCTTGTACTTGTGCTGCGTGTAATTATACTGGAATACAGCAGTACACACACTGCTTGTACTTGTGTTGCATGTAATTATACTGGAATACAGCAGTTTCACATAGCTTGTACTGGTGTTGCGTGTAATTATAATGGAATACAATAGTACACACACTGCTTGTACTTGTGTTGCGTGTAATTATACTGGAATACAGCAGTACACACACTGCTTGTACTTGTGTTTCGTGTAATTATACTGGAATACAGCAGTACATACATTGCTTGTACTTGTGCTGCGTGTAATTATACTGGAATACAGCAATACACACACTGCTTGTACTTGTGTTTCGTGTAATTATACTGGAATACAGCAGTACACACATTGCTTGTACTTGTGCTGCGTGTAATTATACTGGAATACAGCAATACACACACTGCTTGTACTTGTGCTGCGTGTAATTATACTGGAATACAGCAGTTCACACACTGCTTGTACTTGTGCTGCGTGTAATTATACTGGAATACAGCAGTACACACACTGCTTGTACTTGTGCTGCGTGTAATTATACTGGAATACAGCAGTACACACACTGGCTTGTAATTGTGTTGCGTGTTATTATACTGGAATACAGCAACACACACACACTGCTTGTCCTTGTGCTGCGTGTAATTATACTGGAATACAGCAGTACACACACTCTGGGATACAGCAGTACACACACTGCTTGTACTTGTGTTGCGTGTAATTATACTGGAATACAGCAGTACACACACTGCTTGTACTTGTGCTGCGTGTAATTATACTGGAATACAGCAGTACACACACTGCTTGTACTTGTGCTGCGTGTAATTATACTGGCTCGCTATACCCTTCAGACCGGAACACAGCAGCAAAAGCACTGCTGTTTGACAACGGAAACAGGTATGCGAGTGGTACCTACGTAATTAGACTCTACAGAACTAGGAATAGAATTAGAAAAAAATCTTGTTGATATAGCTACTATATATGAGGTGGGGTATAATAATAAAACATTGTGAAATATACTTGGATAACTACCACACAAACAGACCGGAAAACCAACAATTTATATCTTGCTGATGCACGATTTGAGGTCGATGAGTGATGCTTAATTGAGGATAAATGTGACAATGGGCTACAGTATCTACTTACCATCAGGTAGACTGTGTATTTCAGTGTTACCAAATCTACCAACTTTGCGGTAGATCTACCAATTTTTAGTATATAACTCCTATCTACTTACTAACGTGCAAAAAAAATCTACTTACTCTTTGAATTATTGAAAAATTTAAGTTCTATGTCCGCAAAAATGATATTATTGCCTTCAATTTTTTTTTCTTTAATCTATTTTATTAGTTTACCTAATCCCTCAACGGGTTCATTGAATATAATAAAGAATAGAAAGAGGACATTAATTTATGCTCTGACCAAGGAAATATAATCACTACGTTTTAGAGGAGGGACTTCCTTATTAAAAGTAAATGTATGTATATTTCGCAACTACTTTTATTACAGTTAAATAAAAAAAAATCTCTTAAGGTTATTGCATTGAAGATTTTACATTAATTGATTCTGATAACAAAATACTATAGAATCTCATGTGAATTCTCAATTATCACTGACTGCCTTCAGGGTTGAGTTAGTTTATTTATAAGGATAAAGTTATTCAATATTTATAATTAAAAACTATTTATTCAGGGTATACTAATTTTATATGATTCATGTTTCAATACTTGAATTTTTTCGGGTTTTAATTTTGAGAATTGATGATCAATGATCCTGCTTTCACATGAAGTTCCTTATAAGAAGAGGTAAAGTTTTTGTAAACCAATAGAAACATTAATTATGAGTATCACAGTATTATTGGGAGGTCTCTAGAAAACTTAAAAACATGGAAACTACCAACTTCTGAAATCATATGTACCTCCGAGACAAACTTGGGGTTGGTACACTGGTTTGCTTATCACATTTATTATATTAAAAAAACATCAGGACGCCAAACACCTTAGTACCCTGTGCTGACGGAAATAAAAAAGAAAAAAAAATTAAACGCGATTAAGTACGTTATCAGGATCAGTATTCAAACCTATAGAAATAACTTTCTTTTAAAAACTCGACCATTTTTTTTTATTTTATTCAAATTTTTTTTTCTATTTATGATGTTTTATTACCTCTGACTGACACTAGCCGATGCTAAAGCTGAGTAAAGTGGGGTATTTGATGATCCTTTTACTCCCGAGACAATGCAGAGGTAATAAAATCACATACAATTTGCATACAATTATTTTTTTAATAAAATAAAAAATTGTTCGAGTATTAAAAAAAAGTTATTTCTATAGGTGTTTAGGCCTAATCTAAAACATTTAAATCTTGCATTCAATACTCGCGTCTCGGCGTGTCCTTCCGATGGAATTTAAGTTTACCGCCGGCCCTCGCTCCCGCGCGCGTCCCCCCGCTGACGCTCCGTCGCCCGACGTCTGGAAGTTACTATTAAATTCAATTGTCCGCGACCGCCTCCTTGCGTTGTCTGATTTCGTGTATTTTACGTGACAACGAGGCTACCTTGAATTTTGTGTGATTTATTTAACTTCGATTGCCATTAACTTGCGTCGACGAGTTGCTTGTGCGGTATTTTAATATCGTACGAAGAAATTTTTTGCTTTGTCGGGTGGAACGCTAAAACTTTGTGACCCGAGAGAAGGTCGCATTCATATTCTATTATAATTTTGTGCTAAGTGACGTTAGACTTGAGTTCAGATAAAAGTGAACGCCCATTGGGGTGATCGAAGTTGTGGAGCCGAGCAGCGCATGTCGATCTGCTGGCCGATTACATCGGTGACGTCAGGTTACATTTTACACACCTATCTCACACCACTTACATATCACCTACTTGCCCTTGACGGTACCTTGTGGTCGACCCTGCCTCCGGAACTCGGTAAGTTCGTGTTTGCTTAACCAGCCACTACATAATAAGTATCCATAGGCTATTCGGGCCCAAACCCTCGATTGCCCGTCGAAGGTGTTACTCATGGGCCCTAACACAGTCGACTTCTGTCTGGGCAACTGGGGACCGTAACAATAGGTTTGAATACTGATCCTGATAACGTACTTAACGGGAACCACAGGGTTTTTGTTACATATTGTTTAAGTAGACCCTTACTTCTCTATTAAATAAAAAACATCCAATTACTTATTAATTTACATGTTCCTATCTTTTTACGTATTTTATCGAGTCTAACTAGTTTTTTTACGAATTTTAATACACTCATGATCACTAGGGTATTTGACTGTGAGTGCGTTGAAATCCACAAAATAAACGCGATAAAATCCGTAAAAACTAGTTTCTTTCAAAGTATAATATTGGCGGAAATATAAGAAATTATTACTGTTGGCGACGCATTGTTTTTTTTACGATATATTTTATTATTATTTTGTAGTAATTTGTATTAAAGTGTTCATAGTTATTTTATAAATCAAATGTTATATAAGTCATTTTTACGGTAGTTGCGAGTGATCGACGCTTCTTCGAACTTTTGAAAACTCTAACGCTCATTTGTACTGGAACTTTTGTAGCGCAACAAACTTCTTAGTAACCAGGACGAATTATTGTTTTGCTATCCATCCATTTTACTTACATTTAACACTTTTTTACTACTTACTAATTATTTTATACATATCTTATTATTTAGTTTTAGTTTTTTTTTTTTTATCGTATAAGTATATTTCAATTTTATGGAAACAATAAAATTGAAATTTCAAATCTTATTACTACTTTCTAAATTATAACATATATTTGCTGGCCACAACAAACAATCAATTCTATAAAGCAAAGTGTATACCAAGTGTTTCACCATTCAGAACCACACTGGTTTAATCCCTTAGTAATATCATCGTAGCTATTCCGTAGTGCAACGTCTGTATGCATAAATGTAAGCTTTTGAAATGGTATCAGTTAGAAATTTGAATACCTTGTGTTATTGGGCTGTGAATGTTAGCATAATTTCAGATTAATTTTGCTACTGCAAGTTTGTGGTGTGGAATGAAATGTTGTCATTATTGTAGCGTGTATTGGCGGTGTAAGAATATCCCCACCCCATGTATTCTCGTAGCTATCGTAATAGGCTACAGAGGGAAAGTTAAACAGGAGATGGGCAGCAGCGTCTTCTACGACTACGAAAAAATGACTAAACATAGTGCAATTTACTTATTTTTAATTCCTGACGATTTTATCCTAAGACTGATTTAAAAAAAAAACGTGTTAAATACTTAAAATTACGTTCAACTAAGGAGTAGTACTCGCATAAATATAAATAAAAACCGACCAATTGCGAGTTGGACTCGCGCAAGAATGATTCTATACCAACACACACGTTTCTAGTAGGGGACCCCTCTTTAATTTTTAATTTATTTTTATTGTTTCTTGTTATAGCGGCAACAGAAATACACATTCTTTAAAAATTTCAACTGTCTACCTATTACGGTTCATGAGATACAGTCCGCTGACAGACAGACGGACGGACAGCGGGGGCTTATAAATAGGGTCCCGTTAGTTACCCTTTAGGTACAGAGCCATAAAAGTTTTATCTCCAAAAGTAAATTTACTGGATATTAATATTAAATGATTATGCTTATCCAACTTTCACTGTTAACAAAGCGTATTCAATTACACAGAAAATTTTATCTCGCAGTCGACAGCGGAGAAAAAGTGACGTTAATTAACAGAAGGATTGAAAAGACAAATAATGAAACTTCCAAATTGAAGATTCGCATCTTTAAACGGGAAATTTATATACGACTGACACCGAATTATTGTAACTAGCATTTTTTTTAAACTGATGTAACAAAAGAACTTAACTTGATGGTAAGTGATGAAGGGTATTAGAAGGCTACAAATTCGTCGTCACTCCTGTGGACTGAGATCCCTTCACACAGACTGTAATAGAAATAGAAACAGAAACTTTTTATGTAATATAGATTATAAAATATCTTCATTTTAAGTCACACTTATGTTTAATTTACCAATGTTTCGGAAAATACCTCTTTCCTGGGATGAAACAGCAAAAAACCCTGCGGGATATTTAAAAAAAAAATAACAGTTTACAATCATATACAATTAATACAAAATTAACAACACAAACAAATTAGAAGTAGCTTGGTAGCGATCATCTCATTCCCAGGGGTTATTATCATCCATTCACTCCAATAGCATAAATTTGTTTACACATTCATTATTTCTTTTTATCATAGACTGATACCACAATAATTTTAAATTTAGGAGTACCTCTGTCTTCATTCACGTCATTTTATTTTATAACGCGTAAAATATTAGCTGATTAATTTTTAACGTTTAGGCGTGGAGCAGAAGTGCAGGGGTCTTGTTCTTCAAGAAAGGTGATAACGCTCTCTTGAAGGACTACAGACCGATTTCCCTTCTGAGTCGCGTCTACGTGCTGTTTTCGAGAGTCATTACGAATCGTCTCGCACGCAGGCTCCACGACTTCCAGCCTCCCGAACAAGCCGGTTTCCGAAAAAGCTTTAGTACCATGGACCACATAAACATACTTCAGCAAATTGTACAGAAGACAAGAGTACAATCTGCCACCTTGCCTTGCGTATGTGGACTATAAGAAAGCCTTTGATTCCGTCGAAATTTGGGCGGTGCTACTGTCCCTTCAGCGGTGCCAAGTTGACCTATAGTATATCGAAGTGCTGAAGTGTTTGTACAGTAGGGCTACGATGGCTATCCGAGTATAGAACCAGAGTACGAAACCTATCCAATTGCAGAGAGGTGTGAGACAGGGTGACGTTATATCCCCAAAACTCTTCACCGCTGCAATGGAAGACGCTTTCAAGCTACTGGACTGGAAAGGATACGGTATTAACATCAATGGTGAGCACATCACTCACCTTTGGTTTGCCGACGATATAGTCCTTATGGCAGAATCGCTGGAGGACCTAAGCACTATGCTCAATGACCTCAATTGTGTCTCCCAACGGATAGGTCTTAATATGAACATGAACAAAACAAAATATCATGTTTAACGTCCATGTCACACATATGCCGGTAGTTGTTTGGAGCACTTAGCTCGAAGTTGTTGACGAATGTGTTCACCTGGGAGAAATAGTCCGACTAGGTAAGTACAAGTTCGACCGTGAGGTCAATCGATGGATTCAACTCGGTTGGGTAGCGTTCCGGAAATTACAGCACATCTTCTCACCAGGTATACCTCAAAACTTGAAAACAAGACTGTACAATCAGTGCGTGTTGTGATGACCTATGGAACTGAGACGTGGTCCTTCACTGCTGGCCGGATGAGGAAGCTCAAGGTTGCTCAGCGAGCTACGGCTCTCCATATGCTCGGAGTGTCTCTGCGTGATAAACTTAGAAATGAGGATATCCGTAGTAGAACCAGAGTGACCGACATAGCCCAGCGGATTAGTAAGCTGAAGTGGCAATTGGCCGGCCATATGGCTCGAAGAACGGACAACCGAAGAGGAAAAAAGGTTCTCGAGTGGCGGCCTTATACCGGCGGACGAAGTGTAGGGCGTCCCCCCACTTGATGGAGTGACGACCTGGTAAGACATGCAAGAAGTCAATGGATGCAGGTGGCTCAGGACCGTGTTTTGTGGCATTCTTTGGGGGAGGCCTATGTTCAGCAGTGGACTTGTGAAGGGCTGTAATGATGATGATGATGATGAATTTTTAACATCCATAACATAATTGATTTCCACAAAGTAACGACTGATTCTAATAATTAAATATCCTTAGTTACAAAATGCCAAGAGGATATCTTTGCGTTTTGTCGAGAAGCATGGGCGGACTTAACACTACACTGCACACAGTTAATAACATTTTGAACCATATCGTGATCAGTGGAAAGGTTTGGAGAACGCCTATGCTCCTACTGAGCACCACAGTGGCTAAAGTAGCACAATGGCTAAGGTAGTGCTAGGGCGCAGTGGGGTCGCAGTTTTGAATACCGCACCTAACAAAATGGATGCATGACCAACCAACAACTGCAAATTAATGTCCAGAATGTGCTATTTATGGTGTAAAATGTCTCAGCGGCAAAATAAAAGGCGGCATTAGAATATCCACTACCTGATATTGTCATCCCATGAGTGTCGTAAGGAGGAGATTGGCAGTGTATTCCTGATAAGAGCTGCATTAAAAATTAAAAACTAGCAAATATCCCCCTTATGAGGCAATGTAACGAATTTAATGTAACAATGAACGCCTATGTTTAACAGTGGACTACTGATAGGCTGTAATGTCAATGGTTATTCTTTTTTACTTCTCATAATTAATATATTTTAAGTAAATAAATTAATATATTATATTATATTATTATATTAACAAATAACAGGCTCATTTTCAAAAGTAGAGTGTAATGAGATGATGAAGAAGAAAGTAATACTCTAAACGGTCCACTGTTGGGCACAGATCTCCTAAAAAATTGAAAAGAAAGTAAGTTTTACGGATTTTATAGCGTAAATTAGCTTATCTTTAACTTAATGTTTCGAGTACTTTACAGCACCAGTAGTCACGGGAGGTGTTCAACGTTTCAATGTCATAATTAACCTCGGCTACCTCCAGGTCAAAATTATTAGTCTACGTAGAATGAGCTTATAGTATCTCGAAGTCTTGCAGCTGTTGTTGATGAGTTGGAATTTAATTTTGATTAATTATAGAATCCCAAGCAGATAGTAGCGCCCAGCCATCATCTCTATTGAAATTAGGTTGTTTTTATTATTTTAACAGTCATGCGAATTATCCTTGGAAGGAATCGGTGTTTTTTTTAGCGATGATTGGTGGTCTATGAAACTGATGTAGTGACGGGAACGATCCTGTACGTGTTTACAGACTGCAGACTCCCCAGAGCGTCGATTCTTCACATCAGCTATGTGTTCTTTTACGAGGGTTCTAATTGATCTTTTAGTTTGTAGGAGACCACATTCACAATCAAGCTTGTACACTCCTATATCTTGCAGAGGAATATTACTGTTGACTTATGGTAAAAATAGTAAAAACTAAGAGGCCTGTGCCTATTAGTGTTACATTAAGTTATAACTTTGTAATAAGCTAAATAACCAAATATAAAATACATAATTAAGCCAAAATAAAAAGTTATAACCTACTTTAAAAACAAACAAGTTAAATCATTTCCATATACTCGTAGGTAATAGAAAGATGTAGAATAATAGCATAGAAGTCGGCGTTGAGACATAGTGTATCCAAGAATTAAAGAACCTATAATGAGGAACTTTTTTTAAAAGTCGTATTTTTTAATGTTTAATTATTTTACGTTTTAGAGGATACAAAAAAATATCACAAGGTTTTAAAGTAAAAACTAGAATATCGTCTAAATTGTTATATTAAAAACTTTATCTTCTAAACTTTCTCACTTAGTAGTCCTGAAATATAACTTATTGAATGGAAAAATGTATTATTTATAACAGTTCAGCCGTTTCCCAGAAATCAGTAAACATATTACATACAAACATATACACAATATAGAACCTACTCAATTTTGGAACTCGGCTAAAACGACCGTTGTTTTGTTGGATCGCAAAGAGCAGAACGATTTTGTATTAGCTCTTTTGATTAATTACAAAATAATTGATAGTATTTTTTATAGAATACGGGTGAGCACAGAGTTCACTTGATGGTAACACCTGATAATGTGGCCCATAGGCCCATTTTTACGTGAAAGAGCCATGCTACAACTATATTGTAATTGTAACACGAATTGAGTCACCGTCGCCCCCCTCCCCGCAGTGCTCAATGCGTCACAACCCTCACACCACGTAATGAATTTTATATCCTTTAGTTACCTATAAATGATAAATACGTGATGGAGCCACGCTGCAGCTATATTATTGTTGTAGCGTTAATGTGTCTGTTCAACCGAAGTAGGGCTACGCTCGTTCAAAATACCAGCGTAAAATAGCAGCTTAATGTTGCTGTGTTTCGTATGGTGAGTGTAGAGAACCGGAGACCCTTTTTACTTGATATGAGGCATTCCATCCTTAGGTATGATAACGCATCTGCATTTTGATTCTTAATTGAGGATATAGGTTCTCTATGGCCCACTGCATACACTTACCACCAGGTGGACTGCAGTTCGACACGTCGGACTCATCATGTTGTAATTTTTTTTTAATTAAAATTTAAGAGACAAAGAACTTACCGTACGACTGGTGGTAAATGGTTACTAGGGCCTACGTACACCTGAAACAAACAACAAAGGCTAAATATGTGTTTACACAGGCCTCGTCTCATTTCTTAGAGAGTTTTAGGAGCAATTTCAAGGTCGTGTTGCTCTAAAACTAGTTGCCGGGTAGCATATATCCTCGAAATAGTTTACCGTTACAACATATGAAAAGTCAACTTCTGAACATAGGCCTCACCCATCAATTGCCTCATAGGGAAGCTATTTGCCATAGTTTCCTCGCTTGACAACGGCAGTATTTTTTTTATGACGCTGTTATCAGAAATATGATGCCCATCTCCTGGTTCAGCTTCCCTCTCATACGACAACCATGAGATAATATGTGGTAATGCAGTTTCTTACATCGCCATTACACGGCTACGAACCGAAATAAATTCCTAAGAAGTACGGATTTCCTCACAATGTTTACTTTCTTTGCCGAGCATGTTGTAACTTAGCACTTAAAACTGTAGTTACTAATTTCATTGATTCCAGCGGGGATCGACCCCAACCCCTTCATACCTACATATTTCCGCATCTAAACAGCAGTGCTTGTACTGCTGTGTTCAGTTCTTAAAGGTATAGAGAGCCGGTATAATCACGGGCTGTGAAATATTCATTAAGTCCCCACAAGTGACTACGCATCTGTAGCCATTTTTATTTGAACTTGGTTGCAGGTGTCCATGGATGCCATTTACCTTCAAAGCTGTAATTTCGTTTGACACATTATTTTTTTCTTAAAACAGTGCTTAGTCCTTATACCACCACAACTCGATTTCAAAATATATCCGACCTATTTTAGATTGTTATCTAGAAACAGCATTAGTTAAAGGAAGGCTTACGAAATAATACACACAAAACTCACAAGATCAAACACAATCTCAGTGTCAGTTAAGTGCAGGTGCTAAGTGAAGCAACATGAGGCTAAGTTAGGAAAGCCTGTGGGGAGCAAAGAGAAATCAGTGTCACGTACAGAGGATTAAAGCTTCGGTTAGGAAAAGTAAGATATTTTTATTTGACTGCGGTTTTTCATGTATTTTTATCGGAAAGAATCTGCTGTCCATCTCCTTTTTAATTTCCCTCTGTCACCTCTTACGATATCCACGGCCTACTGCTCTATCACCGGGAGGGCGACCATATGTTACAAGGAGGTGTCGGATTTATCGTCCACAAGTCTCTCGTTAACAACGTTGTAAAGATCGAGAGTGTGTCGACGAGGGTTGCGTACCTTATACTCAGAATCACCAAACGGTATTCTCTGAAGGTCATACAGGTTTACACACCAACCTCGGCACACCCCGATGAGGAGGTGGAGGAAATGTATGAGGATATCTCTAGAGCCATGCATTCCTCCAAAACCCACTATACGGTGTTGATGGGAGACTTCAATGCAAAACTAGGCACAAGAGAGAACAGTGAGCTGAAAGTAGGAAAATTTGGAGTAGAGCAACGGAACCCAAGGGGCTAGCAGCTGGCCGACTTCATGGAGAAAGAGGGACTCTTTATAATGAACTCTTTCTTCCAGAAGCGGCCTGGTCGAGCCCCGACGGTTCGACAAAAAATGAAATTGACTTCATTATGACGACCAGACGACAACTGTTCAGTGATGTCTCCGTGATCGCGAGGGTGTAAACTGGTAGCGATCACCGAATGGTTAGAGGCACACTGAACCTAAACGTTAAGTTGGAGAGGTCTCGTCTAATGAAGTCAACGCTCCGTCCCCCTCGTGCTCTGTTCCAAAGTCTTGAAACCTTTGAGCTCGAGTTACAAAACCGATTTCAGTGCCTAGAAAACTGCAATGAAGTGGAAGATATGAATGACAAACTCGTGGAAACTGTCCATGCGGTCGGAGCTAAGTTCTGCAAGACCCGCCGCAGAAGAACACAAAAACTCTCCGATCACACTCTTAATCTCATGGCTGTTAGACGGGAGATGTAGCTACATTCTTCAAAAGATTTGACAGCATACAGGCAACTGTACAGACAGTTCTCCAAATGCATGCAGCGGGACTTACGCAACTTCAATACAGCTTGTATTGAAGTAGCGATCGAGCGGAACCAAGGCTCCAAAGTCTTTGCCAGAGATCTGTCTGGCAGAAAGAGCCAACTGTCAACGCTGAAGACGGAGTGTGGCAGCATAGTTTTCGGGGCACCTGAGATTTTGAGTGAGATTGAGAGGTTCTATGGGCAGCTTTACACGTCATCGTTGGAGCCACACGCAAGTGTGAGTAACAATCCAAGAGCGAGTCTTATCCGACACTATTCTGAAGATATCCCGGACGTCAGTCTGAGCGAGATTAGAATGGCTCTCCAGCATCTTAAAAACGGCAAGGCCGAGGCGAGGATGGAATTACAGCAGAGCTTCTGAAAGCGGGTGGAAAACTGGTACTTGAAGTCCTCCAGAAGCTCTTTAATTCCGTCCTCCATGGTGGCATTACACCGGAGGCGTGGAGCAGAAGTGCGGTGGTCTTGTTCTTCAAGAAAGGTGACAACGCTCTCTTGAAGAACTACAGACCGAGCTTCTGAGCCGCGTCAACGTGCTGTTTTCGAGAGTCATTACGAATCGTCTCGCCAATCTTGACGACTTCCAGCCTCCCGAACAAGTCGGTTTCCGAAAGGGCTTTTGCACCATAGACCACATACATACCCTTCGGCAAGCTGTACAGAAGTCCGAGGAATACAATTTGCCACTATGCCTGGCGTATGTGGACTATGAGAAAGCCTTTGAATCCGTCGAAATTTGGGCGGTTCTGCAGTCCCTTCAGCGGTGCCAAGTTGACTGTCGGTATATCGAAGTGCTGAAGTGCTTGTACTGTAGGGCTACGATGGCTATCCGAGTACAGAACCAGAGTACGAAACCTATCCAATTGCAGAGAGATGTAAGACAGGGTGAAGTTATATCTCCGAAACTCTTCAGCGCTGCATTGGAAGACGTTTTCAAGCTTCTGGACTGGAAAGGATACGGTATTAACATCAATGGCGAGTGATGTACTCGCCATTGATGTTCACTCACCTTCGATTTGCCGACGATATAGCCTTATGGCAGAATCGCTGGAGAATCTAAGCATCATGCTCAATGACCTCAATAGTGTCTCCCAACGGATAGATGTTAGGATGAACATGGACAAACGATCATGTTCAATGTGCATGTCATACCTATGCCGGTAGTTGTTAGGAGCACTAAGCTCGAAGTTATTGACGAGTATGTTTACCTGGGACAAATAGTCCGACTAGGTAAGTCCAACTTCGACCGAGAGGTCAATCGACGGATTCAACTCGGCTGGGCAGCGTTCGGGAAACAACGCACATCTTCTCGTCAGACATTCCTCAAAACCTTAAAACGAAATTATACAACCAGTGCGTGTTGCCAGTGATGACTTACGGATCTGAGACGTGGTCCTTCACTGCTGGTCGGATGAGGAAGCTCAAGGTCGCTCAGCGAGCTATGGAGAGGGCTATGCTCGGAGTTTCTCTACGTGATAAACTTAGAAATGAGGATATCCGCAGTAGAACCAGAGTGACCGACATAGCCCAACGGATTAGTAAGCTGAAGTGGCAGTTGGCCGGCCATATAGCTCGAAGAACCGACAACCGATGGGAAGAAAGGTTCTTGAGTGGCAGCCTCGTACCGGTAAGCGAAGTGTAGGGCGACCCCCCACGAGATGGAGTGACGACGTGGTAAGACATGCAGGAAGTCGATGGATGCAGGTGGCTCAGGACCATGCTTTGTGGCATTCCTTGGGGGAGGCCTATGTTCAGCAGTGGACTTATGAAAGGCTGTAATGTTGATGATGATGATGAATTTAATCTATCCATATAAACAAACTTGAAGTCTGTCTGTATTAATGAAATAACCGGCTTCTAATAAACACTGAGGTTATTAGCATGCTATCAAGATATAAATAACCATTTTGAAAATTATTGTCTGCCTGTTTGCCCGGGCTAATCTTTGGAACGTCTGAACCGATTGTTATGCAACTTTATGAATAGATAAACAGCAATTCCTGGAAGGATATAGGCTATATTTTGTCAAAAAAACATGGAGATTATAAAAAAAATTAAAAATGTATATAAAATGGTCCTTGATCCAGACCAAGCCGGGGTAGGTCGCTAGTAAGTTAATAAAAGTGATTTTAAGTTACTTTAGGCAATAATCATTTAAGATCAATATCATCATCATCATTACAGCCCTACACAAGTCCACTTCTGAACATAGGTCTTCCCAAAGTAATACCACAAAGGACGGACCTGAGTCACCTGATTCCAATGACTTCCTGCGTTTCTTACCAGTTCGTTACTCCTTCTAGTGGGGGGACGCCGTATGAAAGCTGATTCCTATATTTTTATCAAGTTCTGATCAATAGTTTTTGAGTTATTCTTAATAGTTTATAGAAGTCGGTTGTACAAAATTTTATTTTTTTTATTATTTATACTGCATTTGTTCATAATCTTTTTTTGTGTTTTTATCTTTCCTTTTTATTTTTATTTCTAAATATAAATCTGTCTATTTTTAAATTAATTACAGCTCAATTTATGTAACAACCGTGAAACTATTCAGTTTACATTTCAAGTTTGTATAGTAAATTAATATACATACAGATGTAATCCTTTGTAATGCCTTTTACTTGAGCAACTGCAGACAGAGTGCATTGTGGAAGTTTCGGGGTTGTATGCATAAATAGTCAAAAGGGGACCCATTCTGGAATCCTATTATAGTTCCAATTCTAATATATAACAATTAGTTTTTGTTTGTTTGTATTTTATGCGCTGCCATACCGTTCATCAGATTGCGGTTAAACTTTGTCAACTTATTGCTTGCATTTTAGCGAAGGTCATAGGCATAGTATAATTAACCTACAGAAGGGAGCGCTTGTATCGTATCGATTAAACTTCATATATCATTCAACTTCAATTAATATATTATCATTACTAATTAAACAATATAACTCTTAAAATTTTAAAACCATATTTCCACAATTATTTCATCCGCGGCAGCAACTACTTCGGGTAATTCTAGTAAGATCTCATGGCTTCCTTTCATCTCGTTTACGCTCGACATAAAATACCCAGACTGGTGTCGAGAAGCAGCGTGAAACGCGCAAGACATCTGGCTATACCGCGCGTGATTATCAAGCAAATTTCCCCTACAACAGAACCCCATATCTACTTTTAAGGGCTAATGATGCAGAAAATAACATTTATTCTTCAAAGGGACCCATTTAGCTTTAATCCAGGTATTTGATCTTTTTGGCCTTTAGATTCTTTATCTGGGATAGATGTACTCGTAAATGTCTATGAGCCACAACATTCACTCACAATCACGTGGATTGTGTACTTGTTTGTCACACTTACCTAGTCTACAAAAAAGCAATGTTGCATACATGCACATCACAAAATTAAAAATAATATAATTATTAAAATACTTACAGTTGTCAGTATAAATAAGCACAAAAATCCAACGTGCTCGTTTGTCACCTTTATTCTATAAAAAATTAAAGAATGTGCTACAAAGTTGATGGCCCGATAATTTAAAATTGTTTCGATTAGTTTATCCCGGACGCACCCAAATGCTAAGTTCTCTTCCTCGCACAACCTCTTTGTGGAATCGACTACAACAGTCAATATTTCTGGACTGATACTATTTAGGATTTTAGGATCTTTCCAGGAAAATTGTATACTCTTTTTTAAAAGGCTGGCAACGCATCTGCGATTCCCCTTTGTTACAGCTGTTCATGGGCGGTGGTAGTCACTTACCATTAGGTGAGCCGCATGCTCGTCTAGCTTTTCTATAAAAAAATCTAAGAACCAAATAATTAATTTTTTTATAGGATAGGTGACAAGCGAGCACACAGTCCAGCTGGTGGTAAGTGGTTACTGTGACCCATAGCCATCTATATCTTTTAAGTAAGGTGTTGAATACTTTGTGACGTTTTATTAGCTTAATAAGTATATTGTAAATCCGTAATTGGCTTCAAGACCTATTTTATAAGTTTTGAAGAGTAATTGATTGTTACAAGCTGTGGATTTTGTGAATAAATAAAATAAAAAAATAAAAATAAAAATATCTTTCTTCGTTTGCGAATAAATTATAAATGCCTTTTTTCAGTAAAAAGGGTTTCCGATTCTCTACACTCACCAAACTAATCATAGCAGCATTACGCTGCTATTTGACGCTGGTATTCTCATAGAGAGTTGTCATATCTCGGTCGAGCCGACCCATTCGTACTACAACTATACTATTAATATAGCTTTAGAATTGCCCTATCACGTTTAAATTAATTCTCTAAAAAACAATTACCCAACACTCAGGTACATAGTCCCCACAATTTACCTGGAACGTTTAGTTGTCAGCAACTCGAAGTCGTGACTTAGTCGTGTAGGTCCCGTTAATACGTTGCTCTGGACCCGTGTCAACCCAGAAAATATTTAAATTATTATTCTTTATTCGATACTCTGTGGCGAGTGGAATTAGCTTTACTGGATATGACAGTCTTAATATAGACGAGTTAAACCTCGCTTTATAAATATTATGAGAAATATGTGCGCAAGAATATTTTTTTTTTATTGAATAAGGACTACAAATGAGCACACAGTCCACCTCAGGATACACTTACAACTGATACTGTGGCCCGTAGACATCTGCATTTATCCCTATCAAAGACCAATATGCAGATGCGTAGTCACCAATGAGGACTAAATTGGATGCCTTATTTCCAGTAAAAAGGATATCCGATCCTCTACACTTGCCATACGAAACAAAGCAGTATTAAACTGCTATTTTACGCTGATATTCTGTGAAAGCGTGGTTTCATTCCGGTTCAGCCGACCTATTCCCGCTATAACTATAATATAGCTACAACGTGACTCTACCATCTAAAAAATAGGGAACGAATAGGATCAATTTTTTAACTGTCACTCTTAATAATCGTCATTTTCGAAGACATGGCCTTGACGCTGCCATTTCACAATTTTTTTATGGAAAATTTAATGCAATCTGTCCGTCCATTACAGTCTATCAAAAGTTCACTGCTAAATATGGGCCCTCCCAAGCCTGAGTTTCAACGCTTGACGAGCGGGTTGTCACCGCAGTTTTGTTATTGCTTTCGGTTGTTATCAGGAAGACGATGTAATGCTGAAGAGGGAAATGGACAATGTCCTGATTTAGTTTCCATCAGTTGCTGCAGTTGCTGATATTCCTACGTTGTAAATATACAGCGAAAATGAGTGCGATTACAATAATTTAATTCGTGTACAAATAATTTAAGTCGATTAGAATAATAGACTCGGGCGTTACTTTGTGGGAATGCATCTAAAGATGTTGAAAATTAATTAGCTAAGATCCGCGTAATACATTCAGGCAGTCGATGGATGCAAGTGGCTCAGGACCGTGCTTTTTGGCTTTTCTTGAGGAAGGCCTATGTTCAGCAGTGGACTTGTAAAGTGCTGTAATTAACGAATGAAATAAATCCGCGTAGTAAGAAAAGTCTCACCGAGTTTGAAGTGCACCTCCCGAACTACCTAATTGCGTTACTACTAATCCTAGCACCACTACTCCCAATATTACACAAGGAAAGGCACACCATTTTTTACGTGGTAGAGCCATGCTGCAGCTATATTAGTAGTATAGTTGTAGCACGAATGGGTCGACTCAACCGGGGACGGACCACGCTCTCACAGAATACTAGCGTCAAATAGCAGCTTAACACTGCTGTGTTTCGTATGGTGAGTGAATCACAGAATACCGGCGTCAAATAGCAGCTTAACACTGCTGTGTTTCGTATGGTGAGTGAAGAGAACCGTTCCATCTTAGTCCTCGCGGGTGGCAACGCTTCTGCATTTTGATTCGCAAACGAGGATAAATGTAGATGTCTATGAGCTGCAGCAACCACTTACCATCAGGTGGACTGTGTGCTCGTTTTTCACCTTATACTATAAAAAAAACACCACCGTCGATAATACGAAACGTGTATCGCCCCTAAACGAGGCATCCTCATGTGAAGTAGACTCTGCGGTGGCTGACCTGAAAGCCTGTCTGAGTTATTATATTGTTGTTAATTGTTGTAATTTTATGATTTTATTTTTTTGGTGTTAAGTAATAAGTTAATACCTGTTCACCTTTTTGTTATTTACATACTAATGACATTAAATTTTCTGAGATTATTTTCCTGATAAACCCACGCTCCTGTATTAGCGGCAGCTAGAATGGGTCGCACAAGCGGACATGCACCCCGGTCTCACAGAATACTGTGTTGCTTAGGGTGATTTGCAAAAACAATTCAAAACAACGCGCAACTACCACAATATAGCTGCAGCAATGTTGTGGTAGTAGCATGAATGAGTCAACGCGACCGGGGAAGGGCCACGCTTTTACTGAATATCAGCGTAAAATAGCAGCTTTATGCTACTATGTTTCGCATGGTGAATGAGGAGAACCAGTGATTTTTTATTGGAAACACCCTTATTCTATAAAAATATTTTGTAATGAAGCATTCCATTTTGTTCCGCAGGGGTGACAACGCATTAGCATTTAAATTCTTAATCGAGATCACCAAAAATTTGACAGTGTACTCAAGCCTTATTTTTTGTATAAAAATTGTTTATATGTCACTTCTAGTAATGTTCTTAAGCACTGAATAATTATTATGCGAAACTACGCTTAACCTCTAAAACTTCGTAGTATATTTTACAGGACGCCTCCGCGAGGATATTTTTCTGCTGATTTATGTACAAAACATGTAAGCATAGTGGGGATCATAACTGTAGTCTTAGCAAAGAAAACTTATCTGAAGTCTTATTTAAGTCCTCTGTTGAACACAATCCTCCCCACGATTGCTGTATAGGGTACTTAACCAAAGTTACCACGCTTGGTCGTGGGTTGGCAACTGAAGTTTACTATTTTTTGAACTGTTATCAGGAAGATGTCATTTTATTAATTATCATAGTAAATAGCCCATGTCCATCTAGAATGATGTATCTTTCAAATGGTGAAAGAATTTTTCAAATAGGTGGAATGATTCCAGTTATTACCCTTCATATATACACAAACTCACAAAATTCGCACTGTCTTTTAATAATTTATATGTCACAGGTTTATAGTAAAATCAGTTTTTTTTTTATCAAAAACCTAGCCTTTGAACAATATCCAGAAGAAGATAAATAAGTTATTACTTAATCTTATGATTAACCTTAAAAAAAGAGTTGTAAAATCTGAACTTGTTTAGTTTTATGATAAAATTTAAGCTTAAGATAGGTTACGTTACCCTCTCCCGAACGGGTTCCCGCCTTGTCGTGGCGGAAGGGTTTAGTAGCCGCGGCTTGATCACCCACGGTGAACAAAGAGGAACTCACTTGGCTAGCCCGAGGTATAGAGCCTGCCTGATGTGGCTATTTTGAGTGGGCTTGGCAGGCCCACATCGGATGCGTGTTGTTGGGCTGTGACGTGAGGGGTTTCCTTTCTCTCTAACACTGCAGCCGAGGTGAAGTCGCGGGGGAAGAGGAGTGTTAATGTGGTGATGAAATACTCGCCCTATCCTCGGCGACTCTGGCGGGGCCGCACCGTCAATGCGGTGGTGGTGGGGTGGCGGTGGGAGAGGAGTGGCGGTATTGCGAGGCGCTGCCTTCACTACCCTCCACGACCGTAACTTAATTGGCGGTGGATCCAGAGACCAGATCCCGCGCTGGATTCGGGAAAACTAGTGCTACCGAGTGCTCGCTTTTCCTAGCCCCATGGCCTCCACGAATCAAACTTGGGCGGGTCTGTTACGCAGGTGGAGTTAGACGCCGCGGAGAAAGGCGCACCTCGTGTTCCTGGTGCACCTTACTTGAGAATGAAAAGAGGGAGCTAAAGTCCTCCCCAAGGAGGGGTTGCATTGAGGCAACCAGAGCCTGTGCGGCCGCAGATGTGTGCGCTGTGTGGGGGCTCACAGTAAGTAAGTAGTGAAGGGCCAAAACGTGAGCGATTTGCTTTTTTTTTCCTAAAAAAAGGCCAGATTAATGCTACAACTAATCTGGCCTTTTTTTAGGAAAAGGGAAAATTTCCAGACAAAATATAATAATTAAACATAGATTTTATAACAGGGGTCAAGCTATTTTTCATGTTTTAAGATTAAAAAAATCGTGTGTAGTATATAAATCGTGTGTAGTAGATATATACAGAAATAAAGCAGTAGTGAGTGCATTGATGAGTTTCGGTCTAAAAGATATAGAGAACAAGAATAACTACAGATTGAAAAAAAAGATTACTTTTAAAGAGTGTCATCGCTTCTCTTCATCCATAATACGAAGCCCGCAAAAATCATGCTGTTTTCTTGGCTAGTCATCCTAGTTGATGCAGCATCAATACAACTACAGCGTGACTCTACCACATCATGCAAAAATTGTAATGTCGCCCAGACCGAATTTCTGTCACGGCGACCAGGCTCAACGGAGACTAGCCAACTACGCAAAGCAGGATTCTAGTGCACAAGTGTGCGCGCAAACACAGGTGCACCCCTCACTCTCATAGTTTGATGGGCCGGCAATCTGACATGATCGGAGAGAGATCAGGATCAAGATCAACGGCTTTACTTACTTCTCAAGGCACGGGGTATAATACCACCAACTTTATGAGTCTATGCTGCTACTGAAAATTTCTTGATATAAAAATTCTATAACTGATTTTAGTCTGACGCGAGATTCGAACCCGGGCTAACAAGATCAGCAGTCGCGCTTTTTACCACTAGCCCAACGAGTCAATAAAACAAAATTAGCAAAAATTGTAATATGCATCTCTCAAGTAAGCAACTAAGGGCCGATAAAATTTCAGCTCAATCGGTTTGGGATAACTGTTTTAAAATTAAGTTGCAAGATTTGACCTAAATAAACAAACATACAAGTTTCATAAAAGCTAGTAAAAATTATCCCTAAGAGTAATGTTTACACGAGAGTGCGCTATGTAAGTTTTATAAAGCCCAGAAGGCCTAGTTTGGGTCCACGCCAAACAGATAATAGAGATCTATACACGTCGAACTGACGTAGCAACAAACTGCGAGACTACGAAAATCTATAGAGTCAACAAACTACCACCAATGTAAATACGAGTATAACTAAACTAAATATTAAACGATTGAGGTCATCGTGGTGCAGTAGCTTAACAATGCTCCGCAGCGCTGAGGGCCACGAGTTCGGATTCCTTTGATTATCGGAATAGTGTGAAATATATGTATGTAAACTACGCTCACAATACAGGAGAAATTCCTAGTGTGGAAGTAACGATAACTCTTAGCCGTCTTCCACAGTGCGAGCCTAGCGCGGTTGCGACGACGGGCGCGAATTATCAAACATATGAAACCGCCGTTTGCGTCCATAGTGTGGTGACTAAGGCGGATGCCTAGCGCGACGGGCATGATCGAGGCAGAGAGTAAAGAGTAAGGACCAGAGGGGAAGCTTCTTAACAACGTTGAAAATGTATACCTATTCTGATAGGGTTGTCACATGATGCATGTGAAAAATTTAAGGAAAAAATAAAAATATTGTGTAGCATAAGACAACATGTGCATTAATTATAACTTATATTAATGTAACAACATATATATTAATTGTTTGAAATCAAGAGCTGTTTCGTATCAATTAATTATAAACGTGCGATGCGTGTATTCGCAGCGAGCCGTTTGTATGTAGCTTCCCCTCTGGTCGGTCTTCTTTACTCATGTGATCGAGGTAGCGCGCGTAGTTTTCAAACGTTCATATCCGCGCGTTTTGGCCACACTGCAGGCCTAGTCAGCAAGCGAACCAATGCGCGGGTGCGAGGGTATCAAACCAGTTCGGTCTTATCGCTCGGCGTAAGCGCGTCTTCATTTTTTTTTTGTTAATCAAATTGTATCTTCTGTATTGATTTTAGGTGATATTTTACTCAGGACGTAATCAAATGTTGACACGGACATTCGAGTATTCTCAAAGAATTTTATAGGGTAAAATCTCAGTTCTTCATACAAATTAAAAAATTCACCATTTATTTGTCGGTTTTTATTTATTTCGTGCACATCCTCTGTAATGTTCAAAATCTCCCATCTCAGGATCGGACTGTCTAGTAGAAATACTAAATCCTTGTCCATGGTTTATAACACCTGTAATACGTCTAAGCACATCAACAGCTCGCTCGTCACTGTGGCCAGTGGCCACGGCACGCGCCCGTCGTGGCGCCCGCAACAGGCTCAAGTCGCCGCGCATTCACAGTGGACGCACACTTAAAAACTCTTTATTACTCTGTTACTCTACTCACAATGTTTAGTGTAATTGTGTAGTGGCAGTGTAAGAATATTAACTACGCTATATTATCCCGTGAGTGTCGTAAGTGGCTACAGAGGGACAAACCAATAAGCAACAACAGCTTCCAAATAACAACTAAAAATAAAAAATAAATCTGCCGTTGCCAACCTCCCTCTCAAGGTTGGCAACTATGAAAATATCGCCTCTATGAAGCAATCTATAGGGGAGGTCTATGTTCAGTAGCGTACTTTTGTTAGGCTGCTAAAATCTAAAATCAGTCTTACCCTGCGGTACAGTGCCAAAATCATTTGCTGGGTTCTCACGCTGAATGACTCTAATAACTTTGGGCGCGAAAAAATTTATCCTAACGTCTCTCACAGATATATATACAGATACGAGTTGTTATACAGTTCCTTAAGAAATTTCACCGCGAAATTGTATTGTATAAAAATGGTGATTTTTTTATAAATTTTTCATTTCATTTCAAAACCATCTTAAACATAAAAATTACATTTGTCAAATATAATTTTTAATCTACAAACATTTCAAATTGACTATTCTCTGACCGGAAAGGAAACTGAAAGGAACTCCGTAGATATTCTTTTCTGCCGACTTCCAAAAAGGGGACGGTACTCAATTCGACTGTATGTTTTTTTTATGTGTGTTACCTCATAACTTTTTACTGGGTCAACTGATTTCGATGATTCTTTTTATATGAAAGCTGATACTTCTCGCATGGTCTCATAGGAATTTGATCAAGGTCAGACCAATAGTTTTTGAGTTATTCTTAATAACTTATATTGAAGTCGGCTGTACAAAATTTTTAATTTTAAATTATTCTTCTCATTGTTTTAAATTTCAAATAAGTATATTTTATATAATATAATATAGATAAGGACCTAAATATAATTGGTAAGTTTGGTTTTTTTTTAAACAACCACGTTAAGTTTCTTACTGGCTCTTCCGAGGGCAAATCTATACACATATAAATAAAATGAAAGTGCTTCTCTGTAATATTGAAATAACTAGCTTTTATTAAGCTCAAGGGGTTATTAGCATGGTATTAAGACAAATAACAATTTATAAAAACAACGATCTGTCTGTTCACGCTAATCTTCGGAAATGCTGAACCGATTGTGATAAAACATTACGAACAGATATAAAGCAATGCCAGGGAAGAGGACATCTAGAACGGAAAATGGGCAGCAGCATCTTCCTGAGAACAACTCAAAATTATAAAAAATGCGGTTAACAACCCGCCTGCCAAGCGTGGCAACTATGGCAAAATCCTCCCTATGTTACAATTTATGTGAGAGTCCTATGTTCAGAAGTGGCTCTTTTATAGGCTTTAACTGATGGAATCATGCAAACAGTTAGAAATAAAACAAGTAAATAATTTCGCCTCTTCTCAAAATTTTCGGATCGGCCCAATAGACTGTTTCGGGGAAGGTTGGCAATATCGAAAACAATGGCGTGCCCGTTTGATAAACTCGGTCCAGGCCTGATGCACCTTTACCGCACAGTATCATGTGAATGACTGTAGTACAGACGAATTCTGTGTTAATGGAGGTATAGGATTCGATTTTCACGAGTGCTCGTACCAAATTAAGGGATTTATGTTGTGTAGATCCCATTTATAGAGACTTTAAGGTCAGTTTGATTTCTACCGGTATTTTTATTTAAGTAAATAACCTACGTGAAGTGGTGGAGTAAGTAACTAACCCATATCACCCCCTGGGTGTCATAAGAGGCGACAGTGGGAAACAAATCAGGAGATGGGTTTTCAAGGCGCTACTGGTCTTCACAACTATGGAAAATATCCGCCTATGGGGCAATCAATGGGGGAGGCCTATGTTCAGCAGTGGGTTTAATAGGCTGTAACGGACACGGTAAGCGTGATAATCGAGCACATAGTCCACCTAATACATACACATCTGTTGTTGCTCGAACTATAAGGTGGGCCTATTGCCACTTCAGCCTACTGATCTGCTGAGCTATGTCAGTACTCTTTTTGTCGTGCGGATATCTTCGTTGCAGCAGAGGAACTTCTAGCGCTCTCCGTAGCTCGCTGGGTGATTAATGCAAAAAGTTAAAAAGCAACAGCTTATAATCGTTAACTATCTCTTACTTAAATTAAGTATTAATTATCTCTATAGTTGTTTCTTCCTATTGTCATTTAATTTAATAAAAGCCTATTCACTCTTGCCTTAAATATACCCATATTATAATTGGATGGAAGACAGATGCTGGCAAATTACTCTACTTCTTGATGCACGCATTATGAACGACGAAGCAAATCGTTTCGTTCGAATGTGTGGTATGTCGACAAAAAGAGATGGAGACCAGCCGAGCATTCCAATAGAAAGGGAGTAATTAATTTATTAAATTCGTTCGTCACCTCAGTTTTATAAAATTGTATCGATGGTGCAGTGGTCGTAAATGCCCTGGATTGGATTCCCGGGTTGGGCCAAAATCATTTTTTTCTGACCACAAATTCTCAGTATAATCCCAAAAACATGAAGGTGGCAGTGTTTCACCCTCGGAAAGCACATAAAACCGTAGGTTCTGCGCCTAATCTCTCTCCGGGCGTATCAGATTACCAGCCCATCGGAGTATGAGAGTGAGGGAATAAAGAGTGAACTTGTGCTTGCGCACTATAACCTTGTTCAGCGCAGATGGCTAGCCTCCGTTAAGACTGACCTCCGTGACTAAAATTCTATCTGAAGGACATTGTCATAAAAAATGAGGTACACATTTTTATTTTTTTATAGAATAAGGGTGACAAACGAGCACACAGTCTACCTGATGGTAGGTGGATGCTGTGGCCCATAGACATCTACATTTATCCTCAATTAAGAATCAAAATACAGATGCGTCGTCACCCCTGAGGACTGAGATGGAATGCCTCGTTTTCAGTAAAAAGGGTCTCCGGTTCTCTACACTCACCATACAAAACACAGCAGCATTAAGCTGCTATTTTTCGCTGGTATTCTGTAAGAGAGTGTTCCTTCCCCGGCCGAGCCGACCTATTCATGCTGCAACCACAATATAACTGCAGCATGGCTCTACCACGTGCAAAATTGTATAAAAATTAAACTTTATTGTTCTATTAAACTTTTAAAAAGGTTTCACATTGTGTGATGAGTTTGATTTCCATTCATTGTCAAACTTACTTAAAACGTTTTCATATTATTATAAACAAAATCCAACATTTCATAATTTCCGATTCCCAGACAGGAAGCTGTGAGATTTCATCACAAGAGCTGTATCGATCTGAGGCTTTTACTTTGATAACAAAGGCTCACTTTTAATACCCTTTCAATCTGTTTATACAAAGGAGGTGGTTGGTAAGAATCTCTAAACACTTCATAAACGATTCCGTATATTTCTTTTTTATGAATACAAAACATAATTATATTATTGAATAAACTAATTTTTCGGATTATATCGCTTTTCTTTTAATTTATTAAACTTATTATTATTCTTTTTATGTATCCTCAGCACCCAAAACGTCAGGAATTAAAAATAAGTTAAATTAAACGTCCGTAAAAATAATTTTATTAAATGTGAATTATTCGCGTAAATATTAGAAATCATTATGATTATATTATTATTTCTTATTCTAAAAGTCTAGGACTGTTGTATCCCCTGTGTATGTTATCCCTTTTTCCGTTCTTCACGGTTTAGGCCATTTTGTTTCCAGTCGGTACAGAAGTAGTCCTGTCCATCCCGCCATCTCCTCCTAGCCCTGGTGCTTCATCGTGGAAATTTGTGTGGGACCCATTCCCTAGAAGGTTTGGCCCACAAACCGTCCAACATTCGACAATATATTCGGCGCAGTTCTACTTCAGTTAGGCAGCTCTATTACCAACGTCTATGATTCGAGTTTTGGAGCACACTACTGATTTGTATAGGTCTGACAATTAAGCCCTCAAGATACTGATTTCCATGGCTTGCTGGTATACTGTAAGTGCGGAATTCTAATTTCCTTTTAAATACCAACTCTAATCACCGTAGTTTAGTGTGGATAGAATGCACATGTCCATTATTTGATAATATTCTATCATCATCATCATCATCATCATTACAGCGCTTCACAAATCCACTGCTGAACATAGACCTCCCCCAAGGAACGTCACAAAGCACGGCCTTGAGCCACCTACATCCATCGATTATTTGTATATCTTACCAGGGCGTCACTCCAGGTCGTGGCGCCTTACACTTCGCTAACCGGTACGAGGTTACACTCGGTTATATTAAATGAATATATTATAAGAAGCAATATTTTTACATTTTTTTTATAAAGATTAGAGAATAGATCGGTCGGCTTAGTCCCACGAAGGACAGAAGAGCACATTTTGAAATCTTTTAATAACTGCTTTTAATTAGCATCCTATAGGATTACATTTACCTTTAAATAAGGTTATACTACAGTATAACAATAATTAAAAGATCAATGTACTTTTACTTTTTTTACTATCATAATTATCTTTACAGCCTATCACAAGTCCGAAAGATTAAGACTTTTCTGCCTATAAGTCTGTCTGGGTAGGTACCACCCTTTTACATATTTCTGCCGTCAAATAGGTCCAGAGCCAGTACAATTACAGGCTGTGAGACATTCCATCTTAATCCTCAGGAGAGACAAAGCACCTGTAGCCTTCTTTGTATAAATTTGACTGCTGGTATGGACTGCAATAGCAACTTACCATCAGATGGAGTATAAGTTCGTTTGTCAATTTAGTTTTATAAAAAAACCTTCCTAAAGTATACGTTGTTCAAAAGTTTTAAAAAAACAGAGACAGTCATAAGCACTGACGACAGAAGTAAAAACTCAATGATATATGTGTATAGAAGTACACAGTCCGCTTTACTAAGCTACGCGTAGTAGACATATCAAGGTCATCGGTGACGTGAACCGATAAAGTTTTCCTCTACCAAAAATCGCTCAAAGCAGCTAAAGAGTTTTCACTGCAAAAATTTTATATGTATTAAATAATTAAGTACAATTTTTAAGGAAGCCTAAGCTAAAAACTAAGATCAAAGCACTCAAAAATCGGAAAACGGTTTATTAAATCGTCGTCAACAAAGAGATTGTGACCTCGCATCGTTTCGTGTCGTAACCTCGTGATACCCGTTACTGGTAATTATCTAACGGATTATTATGACTAAATACTCGATAACTTATTATTGCTAAGACGACATCCAGTATGATTCTTGATGTGTTATGACAGCGAAAGCGAATCTAAATCTCGTTATGAATCTGAATCGTATAAAACTAGTGTAGGCCCTGTAGTAGAGCTGTTACGACGTTAGACCATCCGTTATTTAGCTGAGATTCTAAAGCATTTGTTTCGGACAATTCAGTTTATTTTAACTTATACCTTAAATAATTTATTTGGGAATGCAATAAAGATTTTAAATAAATAAATACCTTAACGGTAGAGAGCCGAGAGCAGAGAGCCGTGGTAGCTCAGATGGTTAGCGCTCGCTGTAAGTACGCGAGCAACCCGGGTTCGATCCCCGCCGACACCAATGAAATTGTTAATTGCAATTTTAAGTGCTAATTTACCACGTGCTTGGCGGTGAAGGAAAACATCGTGAGGAAACCTGCATGTCTGCGAAATAAGAAAAAAAATCGAATACATGTGAAGTTCGCCAACACGCATTGGGGCAGCGTGGCGGACATTTCCTTGTCCTAAAAACCTCTCAGATATGAGGGGAGGCCTGGGCCCAGCAGTGCGACGTATATAGGCAGTAACTTTAACTTAACGTAACAATAATACTATAGCGTATGTCTAACAGTCCACATAATAATGATAAAGTACTCCTGCAACTTTCAAACAACGCTCCACAACTGTAAATATTATTACACTGGTTAACCGATATACGGTAGTAGATTCACTGTTGCTATTCCGAAATCGAAAAATCAAACTAAACGGAATCTAAAGCAGACAATCAAAGGGACTAAACCACTACATTTCAGATTTATTTAGGTAGCCGTTTATTAATTATCTAATAAATTCT
Organism: Parnassius mnemosyne; assembly: GCA_963668995.1. Classification (NCBI taxonomy): domain Eukaryota; kingdom Metazoa; phylum Arthropoda; class Insecta; order Lepidoptera; family Papilionidae; genus Parnassius; species Parnassius mnemosyne. The sequence continues at coordinate 26,342,172 of CAVLGL010000091.1, forward strand.
TAGAACGAAATATTTTTATTTTTATATAGAATAAGACTTACATGCGAGTACACAGTCCACCTGATGATAATTGGACGTGGTGCCACATAGACATCTACATTTATCCTCGATATAGAATCGAAATACGCATAAGTTGTCTTCTCCTTTCCAGTAAAAAGAGTTTCAGGTCCTCTATACTCACCTTAAGAAACACAACTTCTACTTCTACTAACTTCAACTTCTCCGTGGTAGAGCCATGCTGCAGCTATATTTCTGGTATAGTTGTAACACGAATGGGTTGGCTCGACCGGGGGACCACGCTTCACAAAATACCAGCGTAAAATAGCAGCTTAATACTGCTGTGTTTCGTAACGAGGCATTCTATCTTAGTCCTCACGGATGACAACGCATCTGCAATTTGATTCGTAATCGAGGATAAATGTAGATGTCTATGGGCCACAGCAACCACTTACCATCAGGTGGACTGTGTGCTCGTTTGTCACCCTTATCCTATAAAAAACAGCATTAAGCTGCTATAATAATAATAATAAGGGAGGTTCTATAAGGCTCTACATGAGTCTTTCGTGGACACAGTTGCCTCCCTCCACTGGCTACGTTTTGGTAACCTCTTCGGGGAAACCGAGGGTTTTGTCTGTTCAATACAGGATCATGTTATCAAGACCAACAACTATCGGAGGTACATTATAAGGGATGGCACCATCGACATTTGCCGAGCTTGTCGCCATCCCGTTGAATTACTTAGGCATGTTATCTCTGGTTCTCTTCTGGGTTTTTCATCTGTGGTTTCTAACTCTGAGTACGTGCATAGGCACAACCTAGTAGACAGGATTCTACACTAGGAGCTTGCTCTGAAATACGATCTCGTGGATCGTAAACTGCCTTATTATAAGTATATTCCGGAAGCCGTGCTCGAAAATGACCGCGCCAGGCTCTACTGATACCGGGCTATACATCACAGATAGGTCCATTTTTGCAAATAAGCCTAAAATATTGTGCTGATGGACCGAGTACAGTCAAGGATATTTTTGGTCGACATTACCATTCTGTATGACGAGAACCTCGTGAAAGCCGAAACAGATAAGCGAACAAAATATCTGGACCTGGTTCAAGAGGTGACTGCCGGCCGAAATAATACCTGTAGTCGTTTCTGCAAACGGGTTAATCATAGTAAGCCTCTCGGGTCATCTGAGGCGACTGGGACTCCGTAACGGATCGCTCCAAGCTCAAATGCAGAAGGCGGTGCTCCTCGATACCACCCGCATCGTCCGCCGGTTTCTTTCCCTTTCCCCCTAACTCTAGGCCGTTTGGTCTCCTCTGCCGAGGGCTTCTATCTGGTTGGATTTTTATTTATTTATGTATTATTTGTTTATGTCATTATAGTATATTAAATATATACTTATGTTTATTTATTATTTCGTTTAATATATTTATTCAGCCCAAACAGATGAGAATACTCTATAAATACCCCATAATAATAATAATAATGCATCATCCGAGATCGTCAGTAATGAGGCTGTACTTGTCGCGGAAGCATGGTAGGCGCGGCTTTTTAAGCGCGCTTACCCTGCATAATCGCGATGTGTGCAGCCTCCGTAATTACTTTCTGACGAGAGCGGATGATCCATTCTATAGGGACGTTATTTCTTGTGATAAAGGACTTACCCCTCTATCCTTAGCCAACGAGCAATGGCGGAACCCGGCAGTACAGAGTATTTCCGACCTGGAGACCGTATGGAAGGAGAAGGAGCTCCACGGGAGGTTCTACAAGGCTCTACACGAGCCTTTCGTAGACACAGTCGCCTCCCTCCACTGGCTACGTTTTGGTGACCTCTTTGGGGAAACCGAGGGTTTTGTCTGTGCGATACAGGACCAGGTTATTAAGACTAACAATTATCGGAGATACATCCTAAAGGATGGCACCGTCAACGTCTGTCGAGGTTGTCGCCATCCCGGTGAGTCATTTAGGCATGTCATCTCCGGTTGTTCGGCGCTTTCTAACTCTGAGTATTTGCACAGACACAACTTAGTAGCCAGGATTTTACACCAGGAGCTCGCTCTGAAATACGGTCTCGTGGATCGGAAACTGCCGTATTATAAGTACTTGCCGGAAGCCGTACTCGAAAATGACCGCGCCAGGCTCTACTGGGACCGGGCCATCATCACAGACAGGACTATTCTTGCGAATAAGCCTGATATTGTGCTGATGAACCGGGCACAGTCAAGGATATTTTTGGTCGACATTACCATTCCTTATGACGAGAACCTCGTGAAAGCCGAAACAGATAAGCTGACAAAATATCTGGACCTGGCTCACGAGGTGACCGACATGTGGGGTGGACTGCCGGCCGAAATTATACCTGTAGTCGTCTCTGCGAATGGGTTAATTCCAATCAGCCTCTCGGGTCATCTGAGGCGACTGGGACTCCGTGACGGACCGCTCCAAGCTCAAATGCAGAAGCGGTGCTACTCGATACCGCCCGCATCGTCCGCCGGTTTCTTTCCCTTTCCCCCTAACCCTCGGCCGTTTGGTCTCCCCTACCGAGGGCTTCCATCTGGTTGGGTTTTTATATATTTATGTATTTTTTATGTATTTATTTTATTTTATTGATATTTATGTACGTTTACCATGATTATTTACAATTATATATTTATATTTCCCAACCAGATGAGAAAACTTTATAGATACCCCAAAATAATAATGAAATAAGACCTCATCAAAACATAAAAATACACAACACATTTGCTTTGGTTTCGGTCCGTAAATATAGCTGAATTCCAGTCTAGGGCTGAGAAGTGAAAACCACTTTCCGAAAATAATAAAAAAAATATACCAACGTAAGTATTATTATTATTTTGAGTTATTTACTCAAAATAATAATAATACTTACGTTGGTATACTGTGGGAGCGTGGTCCTACCCTAGTCGAGCCGACCCATTCGTTCTTCTACCATAATGTAGCTGCAACGTGGCTCTATCACACAAAGTGAAAAATTATTGGATGGATGGATATCAAAATCGTGGATGTGGTCCATTAAATGAAACCTCCGTCTGGTCAACCCTTAGATATTAATACAATATATTCATTCAGTATTATATAAAATTTAGCTCAGTGAAGCAACTAGCAAATAAATTCATAACAAAATAATGACACAATTCAATAGATCCCGTCATACAACTGTGTCAAGCCAACTGCTCTCGAACATCGCAAGCGAAAATATCTTAAAAATTCCGAACTAGTAACTCGATACGGTTGCAAAACTTATAATAGGGAACTTTAAAGAAGAACGCAATAAATAAGTCTGTGGTAGGATGGGCTATGCCATTTAACAAGTAGCCATAGCGCTGTAAAGTTGCGCGCCTTTTAATTTGAAACTTTATCAAAAATTTCCTCGCTTGACACTGACATTATACTTTTGGACGCATCGTTCGGAAACTTGGAAATTTTGTTTTTAATTTTATAAGTGATTTATTTTCGTCTACTATGATTTATAACCGTGAGCTTGTGCGCTATGTGATAGATTAAAGAACATAGTTAGCATTTATGTTTATTTTACTGACAACTGTAAGTACTTTAATCATTATGGTTTTTTTTCTCACCATTTTAGTTATGGATTGAAGTGCTAATTTCTAATTCGGTACTAAATATCGTCATTTTATTTTTTCCGTGTAGTGGCGGGTAAGAATAGTCACTACCCCATATCTTCCCGTGAGTGTCGTAAAAGGCGACACAGGGAACTTGAGACAGAAAAATGGCAGCAGCATCTTTCTGATAACAGCAAAACAACAACAAAAAAGCTGATGTTGCCAACCCGCTTGCCAAGTGTGGCAACTATAGCAATATACCCCTCATGAAAGTAACGAAGAGACGGCTCCCAGTGCTCAGCGGCCCCGCCATTCCTGGCTACGGTGGCGGCCATGGTAACTGTGGGGCAGGGGATGATAAGAATCTCCGGTGAAGGTTCGATTACCACCTACGACGACTCGACCTGGCAACTTATAACGCACGCATCCTGAGGACTGACGAGAAGATCCTGGAGCTGGAAGAAGAGATAGACAAGTTGCGCTGGAATATTTATTTATTTATTTATTTATTCTTTATTGCATAACGCCTTAATCTAAGGATTACAATGGACGGACTTAATGCCATATGGCATTCTCTACCAGTCAACCCTGAGAGAATTAAACAAGTAAAAGTTGGTAGGTGTCAAAAATGTAAAAATTACTAGACGTATATTGTATATAAACATAAAATATATTCGCATACGTTCTAATAATACATATACAAAAATATGTGATAATACATAATACATATACATATATAATGAAAATATTAAACAATAAAATATATAAAAAATAATATAATAAATATTGTATATATAATATATAAAATAACTAAAAATAAAAATAGAAATCGACGGTCAAATGCAGTTTTCATTAAGATAATGTTGTCGGACCTGTCTCTTAAGCGCGTGCTTATTCGATGCTTTTCTTATATCAACAGGCAGGGCGTTCCAGAGAAATATTTTCTGAACTGTAAATGAGGAAATAAAGAAACCAGTATTATGCTGAGGTATATGAATCTTAAGTACGTTAGTGGAACGAGGTTCACGCTCAAGAGTTAAATATCGAATGTGTAAGTTATCTTTAAGATAAGAAGGAGACGTTGGATCATTTAATATAGAAAGAAGGGTTAGTACGATTCTGGAGCAACGCCTCTGACGAATAGAAAGTCATTTAAGCTTGGAACGAAAAGCAGTGATGTGGTCGTATTTTCGTAAGTTGAAGATAAATCTTATACAGTTGTTGAGAAGGCGCTCCAACTTGTTGAGAAGATTTTGCGACAGGTCTGGATAGCACACATCTGCATAGTCTATAATAGGAAGTATAAGGGAATTAACCAGCAAAAGCTTGGTTTTAAAGGATAAGAAATTTTTAAAACGATAAAGGAAACGTATATTGGCAACAACTTTACGACTAATTTCCGAGATCTGTACTCTCCAGTTCATAGAGTGATCTATATGCAAACCCAAATTAACTATGGAATCAGAAAATGAAATAGAAATTCCATTGTACAAAAATGGTTCAAGATTTCCATAGACAATCATATTCAGCATTCTGGAGCTACCAACGGCCATTGTTTTACATTTTGACGGATTTACTGAAACACAAAATTTATTTGACCAGCCACGGATGGCCTCTAAGTTCGTGTTTAATTTCTTGATTCCATTGTTTATATCATCGATACTGCATTGTACATATAGCTGAAGATCATCAGCATACAGATGGTATGAGCAACTGAAATCTTTAGATATAGAGTTTATAAAGAGCGAAAACAATATTGGAGATAATAAACCGCCTTGCGGTACGCCAGTTTTAACGTCATCCCAAGCAGAAAACTGCTCCCCTGACCTAACCAGCTGCTGACGACCGCAAAGATAGGATGAGAACTACTCCAAGGCTGGAGATGAGAATCTGAGATAAGTAAAAATGGATAGGAAGATATCGTGGTCGACTGTGTTAAAAGCATTTGAAAAGTCAACAAGCACCACCACTGTAACTTTTGTTTCATCCATCCCTTTTCTAATGTCATCCGTGATCTTAATCAGTACAGTGATGGTACTGTGACCAGAGTGAAACCCTGACTGAAAGATATCCAATAGGTTATATTTTTTTATGAAAATTGATAATTGCTTATGTACACAGGTTTCAAAAACTTTAGAGAGATATGAAAGAATAGAAATTGGACGATAGTGATAAGGTAGTTCAGCATTAGGTATTTTTGATAGAGGTCGTATATGAGCTCTTTTCTATAATGCTGGATAATGACCTGAGTCCTGTGAGTAATTAATGACATGAGTGATAGCTGGCAGAAGGAAGTCAAGCAATGTAATAATCATAAATTTACTAATCTCATCACAACCTACTGCCTTGGAGTTAATAGCTAATACAGCTTTAGCTATTTCATCTTGAGTTACAGGAGAAAATTTGAAAAAAGGAATAGTCACAGGTTGCATAGAAGCAATAGAAGCAATAGTTTGTGATCTAATAGAAGAGTCCAATGTAGGAGTTGAGGGAAATGACGATTTATATCATCCAGATTAAGATAACTACTATCAGATGACAGTGGCTTAGTAATGCCAAGAGATTTTAAGCATTTAAACATATCAGCAGTCGAAGTGTTGGTTATATTATCATGAATTTAACGGAATTTAGCATTTTGTACCATCTGATTGCATCTGTTTCTTAGCAATTTAAAGTTAGACCAGTTCTCTTCTGTACGTACTCTTTTGTATTTCTGATATGCCCGATTACGTTTCAGCATTGCCACTCGTACGGTTTTAGTCATCCAAGGAGCAGGAGGACGCTTTAGTCTTAATAGATGAATTGGCGCATGGACGTTATAGAGATTCAGAATAACGGTGTTCAGAAAGGAAATTTTGTCATCTATTGAAGAAGCAGCTAAAGAAGAAGAAGCTCCCTAATGGAGCTATATCAGTAAGAGCAGCGTATTTCCTGAGTTGGTCAATATTGAGACTGGACAAATTGCGTAAATGTAATATAGAAGGAATATACGAGTATTTGGGACGTTTAATTCTATAAGATAAATAAATTAGATCATGGCGTGAAAAAGAAAGGACAGAAAGCTGTCCGTGACCACACGGTCAGGAGAAGATGTTATTATGTGATCAATCCATGAATCATCTGTGTCAAAGTTATGATGAGTGGCCGCTAAAGGAAAAATACTGAAATTGTCTGACTCCACGATTGATTGAAACTTATGAGCACGAGAATTATTTCTCAGTAAATCAGTATTGAATTTTCCCATTATCATATAGTGCATGTATCCAGACCCCACGGAATCGAAGGCTGTTTCTAGAGCCTTGAAGAAGTCAACACTAGAAGGACAGTACACTACTCCTAGAATCGCCTTAATGCCCTTGATGTCAATTTCAAAAAATAAATACTCGGAGGAGCCCGAATAAGTAGAAGGATAAGCTAAGACAACTTTGTAAGAATTTGTGGCTCGCAGTTGTATGGCAACACCGCCACCCCTTTTGTTCAATCCTGTCATTGCGAATAAGCACAAAATTACCTAAAGGATATGAACTAGACTTTATAGACGGTTTCAACCAGCTCTCCGATATTAAAATAGCATGGATACATTCTTGTGAAAAAGCTACTTCGAAATCTGAAAAATGGCTAGGAATGCTTTGTGCATTTATATGACAAATGTTAAAAAAAATTGTAGAAGGCAAGAAAGCACTATTTAATTTCTCACTACATGTCCCCTGTGAGATCACTACAAGAGGAAAACGCATCTGAGTCATGTGCAGAGTGAAATGAATCATCATCTGATATAATTACAGTTATTTTAAAATAAGTATATATATAAATATAATATAATACAATACAATACTACATTTAAAAAAATTATTGGTTTAAAGTCACAAAAAAAGTATTAAATACTATGCATCATCCCATTAGTTGACTGTTTACAGAAACAAAACGTTTATTATAAGTAGGTACATCAAGGAGTAAGGTAAAGTAAGTATAGAGTAATTTAAAGTTCTTTTACAGTATAGATAACATATTAAAACTCTAAGCAATGTGAATACCCAAAGATTTTATACTACATAGGTAAGTAACATTTCAGAGGTAGTAAAAGAAGGATCAATAAATTAATTAACTTTTCTTTACAACAAAACAGATAAATTATTCATTGAATAAAACTATTTTTACGGATTTTATCGCGTTTAATTTACTTATTTTATATTCCCGACGATTCGGTTGCTTTCCAGCAACCGTGGTCACGGGGGACTGAGGTGATTGACGTCCCGATGTCAAAGTTAACCCGGAGTACCTTCAGCTTTTTAATTATTAATTTTGGTCCGATCTACGCAGAATGAACTAACTGTGTCTTGAAGTCTTACAGTGGTATGCTTGGGTTTAGTTTTAATTTTATGAATTACAGGATCCCAAGCAGGTGGTAGTACCCAGCCTCCCTCTCTATTGAAATTAGGATGTTTTTTAATTTCAATAGCCTCACGTTTTATCATTTCAAATCCGGACCGATACGACTTAGGGACCTTCAAGAAAAGAGCCTACTCCTTTTTAAAAGGCCGGCAACGCATCTGCAATTCCCCTGGTGTTGCGGTTGTTCATGGGCGGCGGTAGTCACTTACCATCAGGTGAGCCGCATGCTCGTTTGCCCCCTCTCCAATAAAAAAAAAAAATACAAAACATACACACAAAAAAACATACACTCAAATTGAGAACCTCCTGGTTTTGAAGTTGGTTACAAAAAAAAAGGAAGAAAAATACCATAGAAAGTTACAAAAATACAAATTTATGGACATACAAATAAACAAATATAAATTAATGTGTCAATATACCAGATAGTAATAAAAATTACATGTGGCATATTACGGTCCATTTATTTATACATAACATTAGTAAAATAAATGCCGTGTTTTCATTATAATTTAATATAAGTAGTAAACAAAAGGCCAACATAACTATATCTAAATTGAAGAATTAAATAAAAGCAAAATCTATATGTTTAAGGTAATTACCCTTCATGAATACTGTTACGGCCTACGGCTGCTCCCGTAAAGGATCAAATCCTCCGGGGCCCATGAGCAGAAGATTTCCCGAGCAGACGTAGGTCGGGCGTCAATGTGGCCACGTGGAATCTCTCTAATTACACTAAAATATATGGGGGAGCGTTCTATACTACGGCCAGTCGACCGGGAGGAATTAGACGGAGCTTACTTACCTATATCCAAGGCGCCTGGTCCCTCCGGAGTCGGTCTGGTCGCATGTGTTTGTGTATTGCAAGGGAAATCAGGTGATGTGATGTGTATCTGGGTGTGACTGATGGTGATTGAACCTAGACCTTGGCCGTCAGCAGCAGCCCGAGCGTCGTCACCGCTCCAACTTGAGGGGGCCTTCCGAGGTTGTCCACAGTCACTTTCCTCTTTCGTCACGATGACAGTCAATTAACTCTATCGTACGATTAACTAACTTACAGAAGCCACTAACTATCGCTGGTTATAAGGTTAACGCACAAAACGCACACGGAGTTTACGGAGCAACAGTTAGTTCTAGAATATCAGGCCGCACTAGCTAATATTGTCGAATGCACTTATACAGATTCTGAGTCGGACCCAATAAGTCCTGGGAAAGGCTATCCAACAAGGAATGCGCGTTATAAATCCTAGACAGGATATTTACTAGACGCCCTAATTATTCCGCGGTTCCCGCACAAAAATTAACAGCGTGCAGACATTAGCACAGCTAGCAGACGACTCTTTTGCCTTTACACGTTCTCAGCCCACCGCTCGGCCGACGTCAAAAACCGGTATGGCCCAGAGCCGCGCACCCCCTAGACGTCGATTCCGACAACAGCGTTTGGCGCGAACAAATAACATTCATGTCATGTATCTAGGCAAAAATAAAAAATAAATTATTGATTTGCTAAAATGTAACAAATGGCATTATATACACTTGGTATACCGTACAGACTAACATAAATTTATAAAGTATGAAAGAAAACAATTGATGACAAAAATCATAATCATGTCAAACATTTATACCCTTAGAGCATAAATTAAATACTTTCTGTAAATATATTTTAAACTCAGTTATTGTAACTATAAACCATAATAATTACAATATAAAAATGGTATTCAATGCAGTCATTATGATGAGCTGCATTGTTTATTGATGCTACTTATAAGTAATAAGTACAACATAAATATCGTAGAAGCTAATTAATAAGCATAGAAGTTTTAATCATTCTAACAATGTAGGGAAATTAGAAAAGAAATTGGAGAGGAGTGATTTACTTTTTAGAAATAACACGTCTTGTCTTCTTGTTTTCATTATTAACGACCACAGAGACTCCCAGATTGCACCTGGTCACCACATCTTGTGGACGATTAGATTTTGAGATGCTCTGAGGGGTGGCAGGCTTAATTTTAGACTCAGTGAGCACAGCAGAACTTTACAACCAAGCACTTAAAGTCTTCTTTTGTTATTATTTTAGCACGGCTTCTATCGGGGAGTTTAGCGTAAATAGTACCGTTGAATGACCACACATTTTTGATGTCGAAGTGTTTCCGTGACTTTATGTATATCTCTTGCCTTGTGAGAAACTCAGTTACGGTGAATGAAGTACCTTTTAATTTGGATTTGGACCAACAGACATCAGACTTGACTTGATATTCATGGAAATGGGCAAGAACTGGCCTAACTTTGTTATTATTATTATGAGAGCCCAGCCGATGACACCTTTTTAATGAAGACCGGTCAACATTTGAGAGTCCTATTTTGTTTTGAATAAGGTCAAGAACTTAATTTTCTAAATTAACTTCTAAAAGGTTCTCTGCGATACCGTTAAACAATAACACTTTTCGCCGTTGCCTCATGTCCATTTCGTCCATAGAATTGACACAACTTGTAACCTGCTTTTGTAACAAGCTTAGCATATTATTCCCTATTTCCTTAAAAGCCTGGAATTCGTGACTGAGTTGTAACAGTGTTGGAGTGGATGGTTCCATTGCAGCTTGTAACCGTTCCTCAAATTCTGCCATCCTTTGTGACAAGCTAACTTGCAATTTTCTCTGCATATTGTTGTCATGGGTGATATTCGCCATAACTAGCTTTGTTGTGTTAAATCCAATAGCAAAACTACACTGACTTCACTTATAATTTGCTAACCTGACAGATGATGCAAGTAAGTTCCTAACAAAACTTCTTCAGAAGTGCACAATTATTGAATATTGCAAATACTATGTTGCAAATAGTTATTAATAAACGAATTGAAGTAGAAAACAATTATTAATATAACGTATATTAATTATAATTTCGAAAAATTGATCGAAGCTCTTAAGAACAGATGTTACTTTATTTACAAGTACCGTCCTAAATAAAAATATAGGAATATCATTGGATATCATAGGATTATCCGAAGTCCGAAGAGAGGGGGAGGACACGGTAATCCTCGAATCCGGCAATTTGTTCTATCACCGGGCCAGCGACCATCTGTCCCAAGGAGGTGTCGGATTTATCGTCCACAAGTCTCTCGTTAACAACTTTGTAAAGACTGGGAGTTTGTCGACGAGGGTTGCGTACCTTATACACAGAATCACCAAACGGTATTCGATGAAGGTCATACAGGTTTACGCACCAACAACTTCGGCACACCCCGATGAGGAGGTGGATAAAATGTATGAGGATATCTCTAGAATCATACATTCCTCCAAAACCCATTATACGGTGTAAATGGGAGACTTCAACGCAAAACTAGGCACAAGGGAGAACGGTGAGCTGAAAGTAGGGAATTTTAGATTATTGCAACGGAACCTAAGGGGCCAGCAGCTGGCCGACTTCATGGAGAAAGAGGGACTCTTTATGATGAACTCTTTCTTCCAGAGCAGCCCCACAGGAAGTGGACCTGGTCGAGTCCCGACGGTTCGACAAAAAATGAGATTGACTTCATTATGACGAGCAGACGACAACTGTTCAGTGATGGCTCAGTGATTGCGAGGGTGAAAACTGGCAGGGATCACCGAATGGTAAGAGGCACACTGAACCTAAACGTTAAGTTGGAGATGTCACGTCTAACGAAGTCAACGCTCCGTCCCCTACGTGCTCTAATCGAAAGTCCCGAAACCTTTTAGCTCGAGCTACGAAACCGTTTTCAGTGCTTAGAAGATAGCAATGCAGTGGACGATATAAATGACAAGCTCGTGGAAACTGTCCATGCGGTCGCAGCTAAGTTTTGCAAGACCCGCCGCAGAAGAACACACAAACTCTCCGATCACACTCTTAATCTCATGGCTGTTAGACGGGATATGAAGCTGCAGTCTTCAGTAGATTTGCAGCATGCAGGCAACTGAACAGACAGATCTCCAAATGCATGTGGCGGGACTTACGCAACTTTAATACTGCTCAAATTGAAGAAGCGATCGAGCGGAACTAGGGCTCCAAAGTCTTTGCTAGAGATCTGTCTGCCAGAAAGATCCAACTGTCAAAGTTGAATCTTTCTGGCAGACGGCAGAGTGTGGCAGCGTCATTTCCGGGACACCTGAGATTTTGAGAAAGATAGAGAGTTTCTATGGGCAGCTGTACACATCATCGTTAGAGCCACACGCAAGTGTGAGTAACGATCCAAGAGCGAGTCTCATCCGACATTACTCCGATGATATCCCGGACGTCAGTCTGTGCGAGATTAGAATAGATCTCCAGCACCTTAAAAAAGGCAAGGCACCTGGCGAGGATGAAATTACAGCGGAGCTTCTGAATAAGGGTGGAAAACTGGTACTTGAAGTACTTCACAAGCTCTTTAATTCCGTTCTTCATGATGGCATTACACCGGAGGCGTGTAGCAGAAGTGCGGTGGTCTTATTCTTCAAGAAAGGCGACAACGCTTTCTGAAGAACTGCAGAACGATTTCCCTTTTTAGCCGCGTCTACGTGCTGTTTTCGAGAGTCATTACGAATCGTCTTGCGCGCAGACTTGACTACTTCCAGCCTCCCGAACAAGCCGGTTTCCGAAAGGGCTTTAGCACGATAGACCACATACACACTCTTCGGCAAATTGTACAGAAGTCCGATGACTACAATTTGCCACTATATCTGGCGTATGTCGACTATGAGAAAGCCTTTGATTCCATAGAAATTTCAGCGGTGCCAAGTTGAATGTCGGTACATCGAAGTGTTGAAGTGCTTGTACAGTAGGGCTACGACGGCTATCCGAGTATAGAACCAGAGTACGAAACCTATCCAATTGCAGAGAGGTGTAAGGCAGGGTGACGTCATATCCCCGAAACTCTCGACCGCTGCATTGGAAGAAGTTTTCAAGCTTCTGGACTGGAAAGGATACGGTATCAACATCAATGGCGAGTACATCACTCACCTTCGATTTGTCGACGATATAGTCCTTATGGCAGAATCGCTGGAGGACCTAAGCACTATGCTCAATGACCTCAATAGTGTTTTCCAACGGATACGTCGTAAAATGAACACGGACAAAACAAAGATCATGTTTAATGTCCATGTCACACCTATGCCGTTAGTTGTTTGGAGCACTAAGCTCGAAGCTGTTGACGAGTATCATTACCTAGGACAAATAGTCCGACTAGGTAAGTCCAACTTCGACCGAGAGGTCAATCGACGGATTCAACTCGGTTGGGCAGCGTTCGGGAAATTACGGCACATCTTCTCGTCGGGTATACCTCAAAACTTGAAAACGAGACTGTACAACCAGTGTGTGTTGCCAGTGATGACCTATGGTACAGAGACGTGGTACTTCACTGCTGGCCGGATGAGGAAGCTCAAGGTCGCTCAGCGAGCTATGGAGAGGGCTATGCTCGGAGTTCCTTTGCGTGATAAACTTAGAAATGAGGATATCTGCAGTAGAACCAGAGTAACCGACATAGCCCAACGGATTAGTAAGCTGAAGTGGCAATGGGTCGGCCATATAGCTCGAAGAACTGACAGCCGACGGGGAAAAAAGATTCTCGAGTGGCGGCCTAATACCGGCGGACGAAGTGTAGGGCGTCCCCCCACTAGATGGAGTGACGACCTGGTAAGATATGCAGGAAGTCGATGGATACAGGAGGCTCAGGACCGTGCTTTGTGGCATTCCTTGGAGGAGGCCTATGTTCAGCAGTGGACTTGTGAAGGGCTTAATTTTCACGTTTTTGGCGATGAAAGCTTCATTCCTCTTTTAGCAGGTTTGATTCCCACAAAACAAATGTTTCTATTTGTGTGATAATTGTCTCTGGTATGGGTGTTTGTGTGCGCCCATACTACATTAAAAATTCTAGTGAAAATTTAGACTTTAGTATTTTTTATAGTAAATATAATTTGTATGGCATACAAATTTTTTCGCGCGGGAGACAAACCCGCGGTACCACAACACCGCTAGTCCGTAACTAAATGCTTAGCTACTGCACTACCGAGCCGTTGTTTCACTTGAGTGTACATCTTTGGTTGGTAAACCAACTTACAGCTTAAGCTCAACATACTTTTTTATAGGAGAGGGGACAAACGAGAATGCGGTTCACCGGATGGTAAGTGACTATCGCTGCCCATGAACAACTGCAACACCTGGGGAACCAGGGGAATTACAGATGCGTTGCTGGCCTTTTAAAAGGAGTAGGCTCTTTTCTAGAAGGTTCCTAACTCGTATCGATTCGGAAAAATCGCTGGTGGTAATCGAATCCACAAGGAAGTTGTGCGAGGAAGAAAACTTATTCTAAATTGCACAGTGGTGGACCGCCAATCATCCAGAGGGTGTGGATAGTGTCGGGAGTTCTGCCGCGACCTGCGTTCGTAAAATTTGGTGGCTGGTATTAATCCGAACCATTCCTCAGAGGACTCCCCGTGGTTAATGCGAAAGTAAATACCAATGAATCGGAAAGGACTCGTTGGTCAACGATTCGAGCAGCTCTGCGCTGGATGCGGTCAAGTGGAAGGAGCTGGCACTGGAGAGCCTCCGCCCAGAGATGGGAACAGTATTCCATGTGAGGCCGAGCTTGCGCCTTATAAAGTTGCAGGCGTTGTGCTGTCATGAAATACGGTCCTGCTATACGAGGGGCACACTGAAATGATCGGGAATAGAATATTTCCGATTGAGTTACAATAAAACTTTTTTTAGAATTTGAAAACTGGCCTCTTAGAATCTTAATGACAGATGCCTGGGTATGCCAGAAGAAGCATAAAAGCAAGTTAAATGCAGTGGAGATGCGATCTCTTCGTAAAATGTGCGGCGTTACCATGGCCGACCGAAAGCGAAAAGAAGAGATTCGCAATATGGCAGGTTTGAAAGATGACCTTATCACAAAAATTGATAAGGGCGTGCTTCGGTGATTTGGGCACGTTGAGCGAATGAGTGAAGACCGAATGGTGAAGAAAATATATAGCGCGAAAGTTAATATTAAAACGTGTCGAGGTAGACCGAGACTAACTTTCGAAGACCATGTGAGCAAATTGCTCGAAGAGGGTAGGATCAAGAGTACTCGGATACCTAGACGTGCATGTATGAAGAAGATAATGAATCTGAAAGAAGCGAAAGAGGTATGTAACGATCGTGACACTTGGCGATCTGTTCTCTCTGGCTACCCCGTCAGTGATTATGCGTGAAGATAAAAAAATGAAAATGATATTGTAAATTAATGTATAAAGAAAGTATTCGTGAAATCTATATTGATTAAAAATTATTTTATTCTATTTTACACACCTAAACTACGGCTGAGCAAGCGTCGGCTTTCGAAATAAGTGCTAAAATAACATTACATAAGTACATTATAATATAAGAAGTAACAAGATATAAGTGCATATACAGAATGGGGTCCCACATATACGCAATAAATAAAACCACATACTTGTTATTGCCTTTGCTAACGATATACAAAAAATTAACATAATGGGCCCAGTAATTAGGTCTAAAAGTATAGTTTTACTTTTAAGCAAATTTGAACCCACTATAGAATTGGGTCACTAAGTCAATGATTCAATAAACTTGAAACCTTGAACATTAAAAAACGACGTTGCCACGCAGTGCAAACTATTGGTATTGCGACGTATCGACAGCGGTGTCTTTTGTCGGCGTGAATAAAGAAGCGACACGAGGCACGCGGCGTACTTCAAAGGCGACGGCGCAACTGCGCGCGCGCCTTTGTCGTAGAGTAGGACACCTGTCATCGACGATTAGCTTCTTTCAAAGGGAGTAAGTAATAATCGGTAAACAAAAAAAATGTTTAGCTTTAAGCACTTAGGGTATGGTTTTTTTTAGAACTATCGTGTTGTTATGATAATCCTAAAAACACTACGACCGAAGTATTTAAAGCTATACTTTAAAGCTTTTTTTGTTTAAGTGTGTTCTTGTAGATTTAGAGATAATAAATTATTTTAAAATGATAAAAACCCATAAAAACAACCAATTAAAAAGTCATACATACTTACCCGTTTCCCAGGAAGTCACAAAACGGTAGTTTCGTAAGTTCAATTGTACAAAAATAAACTTTTTTTTTAACAATCAATAACTTGTTGATTGTTATCAAATCAAAAATCAAAATTACTTGTATTGAAATATTAGGTAAGTAAAAGTAAAGTAAAGTATCTATAAACGACTATTGCACCTTGTGGCCGCCTTATTCATTACTTTTATTATTTTCACCGTTTTGGAATTTGGAAGTTTAGCTTCCAGTTCACGTGCAATTGTTCCAGAATACAGGTGTGTTTCGCTGCCTACGCGCATCGTAATTATTTATCGTAAGATAATTATCGTATTATCGTAAGATAAATACAATTAGTCAAACAATTCTTTTACGGTGAAATAGACACTTATTAGTTAATTGACTTTGTGTGAGTAAATAGTGTTTTAAGTACGTTTATTTTTTCACTGTGATATTAACACTACTTTACTTTTTTGACCTCACTCCTCTAGACTTCTTTTTATGGGGCTTTATTAAAAATGAAGTGTACTCAAAGATTTTCGAAACCTAAGGTGAACTGCGCAATCGTATTGTTGCCGCCTTTAACAAATTAAAAGCCCTGGCTCTGGATCCTGAACGAAATTTTTTGAGCAAGCTTCTGGACAACATTATGCGGCGATGTAACTTGTGCATTCAAGAACGATTTTGAAAATTTTAAAATTTAGGGTTTCATTAAATTTTGCTACTTATATGCAATAATATTTATTTCGTTCAGTTCCATTTTAGCGAAATAAAAAAGTGGCGGTAAAACACCTAAACAGTTTAGTGAGAAAGTTTTTATTTCGTCGCACATTGTCCAACGAACCATAGGCCTGCCGCCAACCGCCATGCCACCCGCGTGCAACGTTGTCACTCTTCCAAGGGGTCAAGGTACGTTGTCTAAACAGAGTGTTTACTTTTACTGAATTTATTTTGTTTCTGTTTTATTGTAGGATTAGACATAAACAATATAAGAATAATTGATTTTCAATAACGTTTTTATCAAAAATTACGCGTTTCCGCATATTGTAACTTTGTGTGTGTGCTTATAATAGTGTAACTTTTCTGTAAAAATACGTATCAACCCGCAACTCGATGGGAGTCAATGGAAAGTCGTACCCTTCTATGGACTAGTATTACTTATGCTTTAATTTAGGTATTGAGTAACGCACAGTTGACGAAATAAAAGTCAAAATTAACAGAGATGAAGATAGATAAGAATTTTCTCCAGACCTTATTTTTATATGTGGTAGAGTCATGCTACAGCTATATCATAGTTCTAGCACGAATGAGTCGGCTCACCGGGGAAGGACCACAGAATACCAGCGTAAAAAGTGTCCTAATGCTGCCATAACAGAGTAAGTCGAGCAATGAGGCATTTCATATTAGTCCTCAGATGCTAACGTCTGTAGGCCACAGCATCTACTTATCATTAGGTGACTGTATGCTCATTTGTCACCTTTATTCTATTAAATGAAAAATAAAAAAATAAATTCGATTAGAGTGCCTATTTAAGCCGTTGTAATGCCACGGCTTATACGTCCTCTATAAGCTTCAATTAACAATGTCTAATACGTAGATATTAGTTATTACGGATCCCTACTCACTTAACCCCTTGGTCAGACTTAGCTGTTGGGTCAAATTCATTATGTAAAATAATAATAGTAGCCTAAGTGTGTCGTGCATCCATTTCGTGGATTAGCCAGAACAAACAAATAGACAGAAAAAAACCAAGTTTATAAAATTGATTCATAATATGTATTTAGTAAAAAGCTGTTATTTCGACATTACAAATAACTTTATTAATTTGACTGCCTCTTTGGTCTAATGGTTGTAGTAATGCGGCGGCTTCTGATATTATGGTCCCGGTTTCGATTATTACGGGTCCCGTTATAAAAAAATCGGTTAGTGAGCTTTTTCATCAGAAATTTTCTAGTGTCTCACCCCTGTGCCTCGGAAAGCACGAAAAGCCTTTGATCTTGCACCTAATCTCACTCTGGTCGTATCGGTTTACCGCCCCATCGGATTAAGAGAGTGAGAGAATAGAGAGGGCACATGAACTTACACATACACTTGGTCACTATAATACTCTCACTATAATATATATATATATATATATATATATATATATAAATAATTATTTGTATTTTTATTGATAATCTATATATATATATATATATATATATATATATATATATATATAGATTATCAATAAAAATACAAATAATTATTTGTATTTTTATTGATAATATATTTATGAGAATGTAATGTATGTACATAAAAACATAAATAGCTTTAATAAGAATAAGGATGTTCATACCTTAAACACTAGGAACAAACATAAGCTTGTAATGCCAGTTACTAGACTCCACAGAATTAGTAATTCATTTATGGGGCAATGTATACGCTTTTACAACAAAATCCCAGAACATGTTCAAAGTTTGTCAATAAACAAGTTTAAAAGTTTTATTAAAGAAAAACTGTACAAAAAGGGTTTTTATAATATCAAGGAATACATGAATGAAAATAACCCCTGGGAATAAGGTTATAGCCACCATGCTGGTTCTATGAAAATTCATTTAAAATTGTATAAACAAAATTATTGTTAAGTGAAAGTATGTTTAAAAAAAAGTCCCCCTGGGTTTCTTGCTGGTTCTTCCCAGGACAGAGGTATTTTCCGAACCAGTGGTAAATAAAATAATGACTTTCAATAAGTATTATGTAATAATCCATATTGAATAAAAATCATTCTATTCTATTCTATTCTCTTGCGCAGATGGCCCCGTCAGTCTTCGTTGAGACTGGCCGCCGTGACCGGAATTCGGTCTGGAGAATATTATTTATTTGTATTTTTATTGATAATAAAGCAGGTTTGAGGTTGCTCATGGTTGCTTCTAGGTGCTGGCTGCCGTGACCGGAATTCGGTCTGGAGAATATTATTTATTTGTATTTATAATGAAGCAGGTTTGAGGTTGCTTATGGTTGCTTCTAGCTGCTGGCCGCTGTGACCGGAATTCGGTCTGGAGGATATCATTTATTTGTATTGATAATAAAGCAGGTTTTTGGTTTCTTCTGGTTGCTTCTATGTGTTAGGGCTCCTTATCTGTCTAGGAGTCAAACTGGGTGGGGGAACTCTCTTTACTAGTTCTATCGCAAGCAGCAGGTTTTTTTTTATAGATAATCGTCACCAACAAGCACAGTCCTACTGATGGTAAGTCGATGCTGTGGCCCATAGAGAACTACATTTATCCTCGATGAGAAATCAAAAGGCAGATGCGTTGTCACCCCTGGTAACTAAGAAGGAATGCTTCGTTTTCAGTAAAAATGGTCTCCGGTTTTTTACCCTCACCATACGAAACACAGCAGTGTTAAGCTGCTATTTTACGCCGGTATTCTGTGAGATCTTGGTCCTTCCCTGGTCGAGCCATCCCATTCGTGCTACAACTATGTAGCTGCTACATGGCATTCGGGTCTTCTGGATATAGAAAGCCAGTTTAATTACAGGTTGTGATGCATCCATTTTAGTTCGCAGAGATAACATCACATCTACATATGTTTGTTTGAAGTCGGTTGCAAGTGCAAGCAAAAAATGAGGGGGTTGTCAATTCGACTCTATTTTTTAAGTGTTAGCTCAGAACATTTTTCTAAGTGACCCGATGATGATAATTCTTTTTTTTTTATTTGAAAGCTGGTGCCTTTCACGTGGTCCCATATGATATTTGATCAAGGTTTGATCAGTAGTTTTTGAGTTATACTTAATAATGAGTATTTAGTTAATTTCGGCTGCATTGACGATGTTCTCATTTTATTCATATTGAAGTCAGTTGTACATAATTTTATTTTTCCACTTCTTGTAGATTGGATCTTCGTCACGCTCTTTAGTTTTTAAAACACACGAACTTTGTGTGAAAAGGAACACGTGAAAAGGAATCCCAATATCGAATGTAACAAACAAATAAAAGTACATGGAGTCAGACTGAATAGGGGATTCCGAGGATTCTCCGTACGTCTAGATGCGTAGTTGACCGAGTTTTAACTGGAAATGCGAAGCGAATGAGCTCCAATAATTTGCTCTCTCGTGCCTGCAGCAAAGGACAGGTAGTTTTTTATGTTGTAACTTGATAATCTATGATTGTCTTCTTATGGTGGTCCTAAACAGCGCTCTAATTGTTTAAGTATTTGTAAAAATAATTTTGGAATGTTTTAACTGTTTAGGTACGATTAACAGCCAACTTTTGAATTAGTTTCTGTTGATTGCAGACATGACGGTGATGGTCATTTGTTTTTTTATAAAAATTCAAACGTATTTAAAATTTATCTCGTACTATTTTTAATTTTATTGTAAAAGAATAAGGTTGGTAAACGGGCATACAGTCCACCTGATGCCTCAGTGGTTTGTTCTTTTAATTTTGGTACATTTTTAATACATTTTTGAACTTTTCTACTTTTATTAATATTTGATTTATTTATTTTTAATCTAATTAATATAAAACATAACTAATAATACAGAAAGAAACATTAACCTTTACATTTTTCGAAAAAATTACTTTCCCGCTAATATGAAATATGTCAAATATTACACGTCATTTTTAAGTGGCGCCGCCTTGGTGGACGCCCTTATTGACAGCAAGTGGCTACTGCAGTCAATCGACACCTGCAGGAGACTTCAAATAAAGAAATGTTTGTTATTTTGTTTATATACCCTGATAATACTGTGAGGAGAAACAAGTCGGTTTTATAATTAGTATATCAATATTATATTTTATAGGATAATGGTGAAAAACGAGCACACAGTCTATCTGATGGTAAGTGGTTGCTGCGGTCCATAGACATCTACATCTATCCTTTATTACAAAGCAAAATGCACTCCCCATACGAAACACGGCAGCATTAAGCTGCTATTTGACGCTGGTATTCTGTGAGAGCGTGGTCCTTCCCCGGTCGAGCCAACCTATTCGTGCTACAACTATACTACTAATATAACTGCAGCATGGCTCTACCACGCAAAATATTGTGAAACTAGTACAAGTGTTTCTCAAAATCATAAATATTAAGCTGGAGTTTCATCAAGTGACAACAATCGCAATTATGAATTATAAAAAATTTAAATAAAGAAAACCACAGATGCGTTATCACCTCTGAGGACTAAGATACAATGTCTAAAAGCCTGTAGCACTAGCTCTCTACGCGCTTCAGATTAAAACACAGCATTGCCCGCATGGCTACTTGGCAGCAGAAATAGATAAGAAGAACGTACCTATCCAGACAGACTTCGAGACAAAAGAGAGTCTTACCACCTAGTATCTTGGACACCATGTGGCATTTTCTAAACGAAAAACACCTAAACTACCTGTGAAAGGAACAGAAGTACATATTGCGATTTTCTAGCTAATCGCGATGAAAGTAACAGTCTAAATACGTTAATTTTTTTTAGACATTCAGGTTTCCTCACGATGTTTTCTATCACGGCATAGAACGTGTTAAATCGCCACTTAAAATTGCAGTCACCAACTTCATTGATTCCACAAATGAAGAATTACACAGAACGTGAGCCAACCACGTTCTGTGAAATTTATGGCAAGCACCCAATGGATTGTGGTGATTGTGGCAAATCATCTTAATTATGAGAAAGTCCCACGTCTAGACGTAGATATTTTGCAAGTTAAAAGAGAAATACATAGGAATCAACTTTCAATTCGTGCAACAAACAATATGGAAAATATCATAAGTGTTGTAACAAAGTCTGCTTATTTGGTCACAGTGGCGTTGTGTTGTGAGAAACTTTTGTGTGCACTACATACATTCGAGTACGTTGAAATCAAGAAACTTTGTATAGGAAATATTTGTTTTCCTTTATTATTTTATGCGATTATATTTACTTTTTAACGTTTTTTACCTTTCGAGGTTTTTGTGACAAGTTTTTACTCGTAAAGTAAAAACTTCTTTAGAACTGTTGTGATTTGAAACTCGATGAAACGAAAAAGCGACATTAAAAAGAAACAAACATATCTATTGAACTTAACGTGAGAATTAGATAGAATAAAGTGTACAGTATTTCCTAATTTCTTTAAAATTGCAAACTTGAAGTCCGTATAATATGTAATGTAATAAATGTAGAAAAAAAATTTAAAATAATTTTTATACTAGGTAACCAATAATTAAAAATCGTTTTACTCGAAAAATGCGAGCGTTTAATAACTAAATCTATTTGGCAAATAGCCCCTCTACGTGGCAATCTAAGGGGGGCGCTATGTTCAGCAGTAATCTTTAATAGACTCTAATGGTAATCATAATACAAAGATGTACAATTATTTTCTAATAACTTACAATATCACACTAATACAATATATGTGTTATAGCGTCTGACTTTAATAGTGAATAAATCTAATTAGATAAGGTAGGTATTGTTTTATTTTGCTTTATTGTCCCCGGGTTAGCTATTTTCCATGTGACAAGTTGATAAACTTACAAATTTATGGCATTTGAAATCTGTTTATGCATTCCCCTAGCGGCGCCGTGCTCGAAATCTGTTTACGCCAATTGATTCGAATCATTCTTATAAATCTATAGTAATATTTATAAAGAGGTCTTAGAGTACTACGTAATTATAGGTCTTGTTTTTATATTTTAAAATACTATCAATGCTATTATTTTTTTATATTTCCATTAACCACTACTGGTATGCTTAAAATACTTGTGTTAAGAGTGGTTAACGAAAATATTCGAATGTCGGATTTGAACCCACGACCTTTTAAGTTTGCGTTCTTCATCCTACTATTAGGCCAATGTCAGTTATGTGGAACCTATAAGAAAAAGGAATGCCAATTGTGTTGCTAACATGTTACAAAAGGCGAATAATTATATGCGCTAACTACCTATTCATTCTTTCAATTTTTTTTAATCCTAACTCATATCTTTTGGCTAAAAGTGGCCAAAGGTCAAGGATTACAATCTTGACTCGTATGATGACGTATATATACATACGTATTTCATTCATGTAAAGTTGTGAATATGTAACTAAGCGTGTCTTCAATAAATGTAGCTCGAAAGTCTGATCATAATTTGAATTTAACGTGGCAAAGTCACGCTGCAGACAGCTGTGTAGCAGTTATATACAATGGTTGTAGCACGAATGGGGCGGCTTGGCTGGGTTATTATATTTATGGAAGTGCAGAAAACCGTAGACCCGAATCATCGACGACCGACTCCTTTATGATCGGGTCGATTTACTAGCGTAACGAATGCATTGCGCCTTTTTGCATTTTCTATGGTATTTACCAAGGAGAGTTCTTAGAGAAGATGTTCTGCATGATTCCAGTCGCCAAATTTCATCGTCTCACATCCTGGCAGAATTTGCGATACCATCTACACTATCGGAATACATGGAGATCGATTACTGTGTGAATTTACTAGTAGTTTTCTTCCTTGCACGACTTCTTTGTGGAGTCGGCTACCACCTGAGATTTTTTTCAAACCGATAGACTTGAGGACCTTCAAGAAAAGAGTTTAGTCATCATAGACCAATAACGCACCTGCAAATCACTAATGGCTAATAACTATGAAATGCAAATGACTAATAGGTGGCATTAGTCACTTAACATCATGTGAGCCGCATGCTCATTTGCCCCCTCTCCTATAAAATAATACACACACATACCAAAACTCCAACGATATTTGTATATTTGTATGACAAAGAAGGAAACAAATAAAGGAAGAAAGATAAACTACAAAAGTAATTTACTTTCAATAATAATAGCAGAAAAACATAATATTTACAACATTAGAGCCTATAAATGTCCATACACACATACATGAACACTCACGCCTGTCACCCAGAGGGGTAGGCAGAGACTACGGACTTCCATTTGGCGCGATCCTGGCACAACTCTCTCGCCTCCTCCATTATATATATGGATGATATATCTACGCATACATGCTCGTCGGTTACGGGTACTCTTAAATTGATTTTTCATTATATCGCCCATTTAATAAAATATCGCCGCAACATAAATTTTCTTTGTCACTCTTTCCTCATTCATTCTTTCTACATGAACAATCCACCCAAGCATTCTTTTCTTAATTCTGGTCACAACATCATCTTGCAAACCACACTCTTCTCTTGTCACACAATTTCTCACCTCGTCATTCTGAATCAGCCCTATCCTTCCCGCATTTATTCTACTCTTGTGCTTCTCCTGCCACACCCAACTTTCACTACCATACAAAAGTAGGGACAAACACAGCATTGTAAATTGCCATACGTGCCTTTTTACACACATTATGACTATTCACAATACAGTATAGAGCCTCATTTACTTAATTTCCTGCGTTCGCTCGTCGTTCTTTATCCTTATCATATCTACCATTCCTGCTTAATAAACATGCCAAATACACAAACTCATCTACTTGTTCGACCAACTCCCCTTTTATTTTTATTTCACACATCTTTTTACTTTCCTCTCTTTCAAAACCCATAAATGTCCACTGCTGAACATATGCCTCCCACATAAACTTGCCTCCAGGGAGAGGGGGGTAGGGAGGAATTATGTCATAGTTGACACGTTAGGCAGGCGGGTTGGTAAGCACAGTTTTATATAACTTTGAATTGTTATCTGGAAGATGCTGCTGCCCATCTCCTGTTTCAGTTTCCCTCTGTCGTCTCTCACGACATCCATGGAACGATATGGGTAAGTGTATGTATTGGAATATTTCTACATCGCCACTACATGGTTTTTATTTATATAAACAAAATTTAATATATTATAATTACAAAATTCATTCATTCATTATTTATCTATTACAGCCACAAGAATCCACTACTAAAATAAACCAAGTCCATAAATTGCCTCTAATCTTTGCCTATATTTGCCATAACTATATTGCCTGGCAGCCGTAGTTTTAATTATATTGATTTGTTATCAGGAAGATGCTGCTAATCTCATGTTTCGTTTTCCTCTGTCACTTGTTATAATAAATGATAGTAG
The DNA here is from genome assembly GCA_963668995.1 of Parnassius mnemosyne. Classification (NCBI taxonomy): domain Eukaryota; kingdom Metazoa; phylum Arthropoda; class Insecta; order Lepidoptera; family Papilionidae; genus Parnassius; species Parnassius mnemosyne. The sequence goes on from CAVLGL010000091.1 coordinate 26,367,141, forward strand.
TTACTCTTACGCCATCAACTCGGCCACAAATATAATAATAATTAATATAAAAATTAATGCAACAAAATAAATGCAAAATAAATCGATTACGTGAAGTTGAAACTTCATTATATTGTATCAATATAGTTACGAAATATGAACAAATAGTAACCTAATTCAATCATCTCTAAACTGAATATGCAGCACGGGTCCAGGGCCACTGGATCGTTAGCTAGGCCCGAGCATGCAACAAGTTTCATGTTATATTCTACTTTCTTTCTCGGTCTGGAAATATTTGTTTGCTCTTTGCACTGGAGTTTATATTATTAGCAAAGTTAAATGTATTCCAGTTTTTTTTTTTAAATGATGTATAAATATGTTTGTCTAAATAAATTTTAGTACATTTCATATGATAGAAAAATAATAATTGAGTTAAAAAAATCGAAATATCATACATTGTTCAGGAGAATACTTAACAATGCGTGATATTTAGTCCTAGTTAAATTATTGTGTTGTTATCGGTTCTATATATCAGCAAAATGCCTGTAAAATATCAGATTATTCAGATGTCTGGAAGTGCGAGTAAACTGAATTAGAAAATGTATTAGCCTCCCCCCAAGAAATGTCACAAAGCACGGTCCTGAGTCAACTGCACCATTCGACTTCTGGCATATCTTACCAGGTTGTCACTTTATATGGTGGCGGACCTTACATTTCGCTTACCGGTACGAGCTTGTCATTTTAGAACCTTTCTTTACCATTGGCTGTAGGTTCTTCGAGCAAATGACCGGTCCTTGTTACTTTATCTTACTAATCAGTTGGGCTATGTCGACTACTCCGGCTCTACTGCGGATTTCCTCATTGCTGATACTATCACATAAAAAAACTCCGAGCCTATCCCTCTCCATAGCTCGCTAAGCGAACTCGAGCTTGGTCATACGGCCAGCAGTGGAGGATCAGATCCATACACTTTTTTCATTCTGAAGTATCCAGCGCGTTTACAACACATATGGTCACTCGAGGACCCAGGAACGGAATATGAGACGATGAAAGAAACAGTATGTTAAATTGATGATACGAGTAGGTACAGTATGAGCGATCAAAGATAAGAGAGAATGAGGCATTGACGGTAGAAACAAATAAAACATATTAAATATTTTTTTAACAGGACTTCCTGTTTTATTACTATGTACAATGCATTAGAGAGAACGGAGGTAAAGACGTAAGACATACTATTACTACGAGTGTTACTGAGCAAATTGTTTTATTTTTTAACATACATATACCTACTGAATATTAAAAATATAACTAAATTGATTAAAAACGACGTTTATTTGAAAACCCAATCCCATTTTTATATATGCCGGTCAATCATATGTGTGCACAGATTTGTAAGCATGTGTCCGAAAACTTTGCGTATGGGATGAAAAGCTCACACGCGTACCTTTGTGCATTTTTGTATAACCATTTGTAAACCTGTGTACACATTCTCATAGATGCATATTATATGTTATTCTCGCCTGCAGAGTCATGAACGATGGCTGTCGATAATTTATAAGAATTAATGAGCATATTAGATACACGTATCTATCTATCACAGCATATAAAAGTCCACTGCTGAACATAAACCTCCCCACAGATTGCTCATAAAGGAGATAACTGCCACACATTTCTACGCGACGTGACATTCATATCCTGACGTGAGTGTGAAATGGGCAGCAGCGTCTTCTCAATAACAATAAAAGTAAATAAATCCACCACCTGTACGCCAAGCGTGGCAACTGAAGAAAATATCTTCCTATCTATGGAGTGATCTATGGAGAAGGCCTATTTTCAGCAGTGGACTTTCGATATATTGTAAAGATAACGTTAATTGACATATTATCCTTTAAAACTCGATACAGTTTGGGTAATAATTAGACCTGAAATAGTTAGAGCAGTTGAGGCGTTCGATACAGCTATCACTAATCCAGCTGTCATAAGTGACGATCCTTAACATCACTTCAACTTGAGGAAGGCTTACGTCCATCAGTACTGTGCATAGGCCATTTAATATAAATAATGTTACTATCCTCTCAGAAATCGCAAGTGACTTGTGCCCAGTAATGGGACGTAAGACTTAAACTTTACTAAAGAAAAATTAACAATTATAATTATTTACAAGAAAAAAAATTAAGATATTTATTCGCCACACTTATTTAATTATAAAAAGTTCATAGAAATATGATTTTGGTTTTAAATCTACTTACTACTACTAAAACAGTACTACTACTTAAACAAATACTTTTTTTTAATCCACCAAATTTGAACACACCTCATGATATCGACCACACATTTTTAAGTTTAAGTTTTCGGTGGTAGAGCCACGCAGCAGTTTTTGCTGTATCACGACCTCACAGAATACCGGCGTGAAGTAGAAGCTCTGCTTCTGCGTTTAGTCTGGTGAGTGCAGGTGGCCGGAGGCCCGATTCCCCCCCCCCCCCATCAACATGGTAGTGGAATTACACGAAGAACTACCCCAGGAGGGTACCAGCACCCCTGGAGAATCCCTCGCTGAGCATCCACGACTAAACAACATAACTGCTCGAGGCAAACTGAGCAACAAGACCAAAGCGGCCCCTGCCACGCTATCCGTGAATTTCTGCAACATCAGGGGACTTCACTCGAACCTAAACACCGTCCACTACCATCACGAGACGGCGAAGCCGGCCTTGCTCTTTCTGACGAGACGCAGGTTTCCTCTCCGGCTGATATTTCGTATCTTTCCTACCCGGGGTACAACTTGGAGCACTCCTTTGTGCCTCGGGCTGGAGTTTGCGTGTGTGTCAGAGAGGACATCTGTTCTCGACGCCTCGGCAGTCTTGAAGGTTCGGACCTGTCCATCCTATGGCTACGCGTAGACAGCGACGACCATCCGCGTGTCTACGGGTACCTCTATAGGTCCCATAGCGGTAATGCCGAAACAGACCGACTCATTGACCACGTCCTAATGGCTACAGATTCTTTGCTACAACAGGTCACATCCACAGAGATCGTGATCCTTGGCGATTGTAACGCCCACCACGGCGAATGACTCGGTTCACGTTTAACCGATCATGCGGGGAGATCTGTTTATGACTTTGATTTGGCATATGGTCTGACACAGCTGGTTACTTCGCCTACGCGGATTCCAGATGTGGAGAATCATATACCTTCCCTGTTGGACCTTCTGCTGACCTCTCATCCGGACGGATATCAGGTTTCCGTCGATGTCCCTCTCGGCTCTTCGGACCATTGTCTGATTCGGAGTATGGTGCCACTCACGCTCCCCTCGCGGTTGCGTTCTGCAGGTTGCCGCCATGTTTGGCATTACAGGTCGGCGGGTTGGGACGGAATGCGGTCTTTCTTTGGAACTATTTATTCCATCATTTGTGGTACCCATCGTAGGCAGATCTCAGCCTTGGTTTGGTCGCTCCTGTAAGACTGCATTACGTAGTAAGCAGGAGTGTTATCAAGCCTGGGCTGCGGCTTCGGCAACTCGGGATGTAAACACCAGCACACTTAAAAAGAAGTATAACTTCGCCTCCAGGTCCTTCAAAAGAATTATTGCCAAAGCAAAGTCAGAGCACATGGGCAGAATTGGCGAGAAACTAGTTCGCCTTCCTTCGAGAACCCGTGCATTCTGGTCTCTCGCCAAGGCTGTCCAAGGGAATTTCTTTCTAAGCCATCACTACCATCTCAGCACAGGGAGGACGACTCACTGGCCCAAGATGCAAAAGACAGAGCCGACCTTTAAGGCTCCCTTTTTGCGTCCAACTCGACTTTTGATGACGGGGGGAAAATACCGCCGACCATCCCGCGGTGTGAGTGCTTCATACCGGATGTGCTGTTCTCACAGTGCTCGGTTCGCAAAGCACTCCTCTCCCTCGACATCCAGAAGTCGAGTGGGCCTGACGGAAGCCCGCCAATTGTGCTGAGGATGTGTGCTCCGGAGTTGGCACCGGTCCTAACGCGTCTTTTCCGGTACTCCTACTCCCAAGGCGTAGTCCCGAATTCATGGAAGACAGCTTTTGTCCACCCGATCCCTAAAAAAGGCGACCGCTCAGACCCGTCCAAATAGGCCTATCGCGATCACCTTTTGTTCTCCAAAATAATGGAATCAATTATTAACTGCCAGCTCATGCGGTAACTTGAGGATCACCAGTTGATTAGTGACCGGCAATACAGTTTTCGTCGGGGTCGATCAGCTGGTGATCTTCAGGTCTACCTGAACCATAGATGGGCAGAGGCAGTAGAGTCCAAGGGGGAGGCGTTGGCCGTTAGTTTGGACATTGCGAAGGCCTTCGATCGGGTTTGGCACAAAGCGCTTCTTTCGAAGCTCCCTTCTTATGGGCTTCCCGAGAAATTGTGCGATTGGGTCACCAGCTTCCTTGCAGATCGGAGCATCAAGGTCGTTGTAGACGGTGCATTCTCCGATTACAAGCCTATTAACGCTGGTGTTCCACAAGGCTGTGTGCTATCACCAACGCTGTTTCTTCTGCACATCAATGATATGTTGCTAACTGGTAACATTCATTGCTATGCGGATGACAGCACTGGTGATGCTCTATACACCGGCCCCGCCAATATTTCTAGGGAAAGCGTCGCCGAGTACTAGAACAAACTTGTATCTGAGTCGAGTCTTTGCTGAACAAAGTCTCGGATTGGGGGCGACTAAATCTAGTCCAGTTTAATCCTCGGAAGACAAAAGTTTGCGCGTTTAGCGCTAAAAAGAACCCCTTTGTCGTAACTCTTCAGTTTCAAGGCACTCCCCTTCTTGCCTTAGTCGGTATCGGAATCCTCGGAGTCGACATATCGAGTGACGTGCAGTTTCGTGGTCACTTGAAAGAGAAGGCCAAATTGGCCTCTAAAAAGCTTGGCGTGCTCACCAGAGCGGGACAGTATTTCATGCCGGCACACCGCCTGCAACTTTACAAGGCGCAGGTTCGGCCTCACATGGAATACTGTTCCCATCTCTGGGCAGGGGTTCCCCAGTGTCAGCTCCTTCCGCTTGACCGCATCCAGCGCAGAGCGGCTCGAATCGTCGACGACCGATTCCTTTCCGACGGGTCGATTCATTGGCACTGCGAAGAGATGTTGCATCCCTTTGCATTTTCTTTTACATCTACTACTTGGAGTGCTTTGAGGAATTGTTCGGATTAATCCCAGCCGCCAAATTTCACGAACGCACATAGCGGCAGAACTCCTGATACCATCCAAACCATCTGGATGATTGGCGGTCCACCACTGTGCGATTTAGAAGATTTTTTCTTCCTCGCACGACTTCCTTGTGGAATCGATTACCATCAGCGATTTTTCCGGACCCATACAACTTAGGGAATTTCAAGAAAAGGGCTTACTCCTTTTTAAAAGGCCGGCAACGCATTTGCGATACCCTCCCTGATGTTGCAGCTGTTCATGGGCGGCGGTAGTCACTTACCATCAGGTGAGCCGCATGCTCGTTTGCCCCCTCTCCTATAAAAAAAGTAGACTTTTTACTTGCCCTATGTTTTTTAATAACTCATATGACTCATCTCCATATATAAAAAAAAGCTCTCCGTTAGACTCGCAAAAACTCGAAATTGGCGGGACCGATTTTGATAAATTTTTTGTGTGTTTGATTTGGTTCCTGGATGATCTAAACGATTCACTACAGAACTCGGTAGGTGGCGCTGTTGTCGCAATCCAGAGATCAACCGTGCGAAGTCGATGCCAATCGCTAGTTTTAATATAAATTTGAATTTTATCAGCAAAAATATGCAAAATAAATTAGGCGAAAATGAAATTTCGTAAAAACAAAAGCGCTTTTCAAAACCCTTACACTTCATTACCAAGAAATTTTATCAATGATTAATAAGAAATTATTTACGTTCTGGCCACTAAATGAAAGCGGGAACGTGACAAAACTGCCTTAAGTCTTTTCTCGTTAATTATCTCGAGGCTGCTAGAAAGGAATTTATATACATACATAGCGTGACGCCTAAGTAATCACCAAAGTGTTTAGCCAAAATATGGGCTTGGATGGAAAATTGTGAAAGATATTATATGTGGTTATCCCTTTGCCCATACCCTTTACGAAATGCTTGGCAAGTAACACACATTTCACATTATTTTTTCCTATAGCCCCACATAAAAATGGGACCTACAAGTCTCACACCAACATAGTATTTTGTATCAGTTTAATTTAGCCTCAAATGATGTAATAGCATTAACTATGAACTGCTTTCTCCTTCTTTTTCAACAGCCCATATAAGCCCACTGCTGGATATGGGCCTCTCATGTTAATGGAATGATTTTTTGAATAAAAACGTATTGCAGGTGGATTGAGGGTCGCAGTACCAGACGTCACGAAATTTTGACCGTCATCGATCTTTTTTTATTGTCTATAGAACCACCAACAGAACAGCATTTGGTAACATAATTATTAGTATTTACATTTTCCATTGTCAATTACATGTTCTTAATTTATACATAACAATAATCTTATATCATACTAGCTGGCACCCTGCGCGTTGCTGGTGCTGAAAAAATAATTGTGGAAATATCGTTTCAAATTTGGAAGACGTTTATTTTTTAATTAGGAATTATATTTATTGAAGTTGAGCGTATTGAGTATTATTTTACTTTCAAATAAAGTCGGCACGCACGCCATCTACTGTAAGTTACTTGTACTATGCCTATAACCTTCGCGGAGACGCAAGCAATAAGTTGACAAAATTTTACCGTAATCTGATGAATGATATGGTATTGTATAAAATACGAACAAAAAAAAATATGAATTTTTATATATTAGGTAGCTACAACTGTGTGGATATAATATACTCGTATAAAAAAGATTTAACATATTTGAAGGAAATTTAAAGTATGCATTCTAAACAACACATTTATTAGTGTTTTGTTTTCGTAAATAAATACCGATGTGCTCCGGCTTTGCTCGGTTGATTTTTGGATCTCGACAACAACGCCACCTCGACCCCCGAAAGACCATGCTCTAACAGAATACTAGCGTAAATACAAAGTAAATTCTACTGTGTTTCGTATGGTGAATGTAGAGAACCAGAGGCCCTTTTTACTGGAAACAAGACATTCCATCTTAGTCCTTATAGCGACAACCCATCTGCATTTTGATTTATATTCGAGGATAGATGTAGATGTCTATAGGCAACAACGACAACAGCAACCACTTACCATCAGGTGGTGTCCTCGATTGTTACCCTTATCTTATAGAAAAAAACCTACTTCATCAAATTATGAATCTAAACTATTCTATAATCAACTAACACAAACAGTATTTCATCAAAATCGGTCCAGCCGTTTAGGAGGAGCTCAGTCCCATCCACACGGACAGATGAATTATATAATATATAATATGCATGTATTATACATATAAACTTCACTCAGATCATTGTATACATTGAAAAAAAAACGCATCATAATCCGTTGCGCAGTTTAAAAGATTTAAGCGTACAGACGGCGGGAAGAGACTTTGTTTTATAATATATAGAAATGGTTGACCGTGAGTGTGTGAAAGTTAGCTTGGTTAGGTTAGGTTCCCCCTCGACCCCCCCGCACGGGTTCCCGCCTTGTCGTGGCGGGGGGGGCTTAGTAGCCGTGGCTTGGTCACTCACGGTGAACAAAGAGGAACCCCTTGGCTGGCCCGTGGTGTACGGCCGGCCCGAGGTGGCCACTCCGAGTGGGCTTGGCGAGCCCACTTCGGATGTGTGTCGGTGGGCTGCGGTGAGAGGGATGTCCGCTCCCTCTACCGCTGCAGCCGAGGTGGAGTCGCGGAGGAAGAGGAGTGTTGGTATGGCGATGCGCCACTCGCCCTATCCTCCGCGACTCTGACGGGGCCGCACCGTTAATGATGCGATGGTGGTGGGGCTGCGGGGGGAGAGGAGTGTCGGTATTGCGAGGCACCGCTCTCCCTACCCTCCGCAGCCGAATCTCGGTTGGCGGCGGAGTCATAGACCAGATCCGCCGCTGGCGTCGGGAAAGCGGTTGCTACTGAGCGCTCGAGTTTCCTGGCACCGTGGCCTCCGCGTTTCGAACTCGGGGGACCGATACGCAGGTGGAGCTGGAGGCCGTGGAGGGGTCGTGCCTTATGTTCCTGGTGCGCCTTGCCTGAGAAGGAGAATTGGGGAGGAGAGGTCCTCCCCCGAGAAAGAGCTGCCATGTGGTGGCCGGCGCTGGTGGGGCCGCGGTTGTGTGCGAAAGCGTTCCCGTGACCCTGATAACATGCGGCGAAGGTGGAACACCATGGGTTTTTAGTCGGTGCGAGTCCGACATAATCCGTCCTTGCCCCCTCGAGGCGGGTATGCGTAGGTATTTCCCCATGTAAAAAAAAAGGTTAGGTTAGGTTAGGTTGTAGGGAAGGATTTGAAGAAGTGTGTTATTTTTGCATGTGATTATTTAATTTTTATTGGTTGCTTCTTATTTCTTACGTTGTGTAAACATTATATAACATAACATGTCACTAGACTGAATGTTATACAACGTGTCATATAACGAGACACAAATGTTATATAACTCGCACGGCGGACGACTAACGACAATGTCATACGGCAATATCATATAACGTTGTTATATTGCATTGTTATTCTAATGTGTACAGTATTGTTATATGTTGCAATGTTGAAAAACAATGTTACATAATGTTTATTTAGCGAACTTTTTTCTTTGGCACGTCCCTGTATCGGCGAAACACCACCCCAGATGGCCAGAAATCGGGAGCGAGGAATGTCTCTTTGTGTTTTCCAGGAACCTGGAGTACGTAGGATTTGAACTTCGTTGACGTATTAGACTCCAGAAGCTGCAAATGTAAAGAGATCGGATCCTCATTGCGGCATCGGCTTCGTTCTTCCACGAAACGCAGGACGTCTTTTCCCGACGTACTTTTGTCCAAACGGGAGATGTAGAGTTTTATAGTTGGCTCCACAGCACGCAGAATAGTACTCGCGTTTATTTTGGCGGTCCCATGCTGGTTACAGACGGGTCTCGACTGACGTCTCTTCTTAGCAAGAGTAAACCCGTCCTTATCAATCTTGTCTTGGGTCACCACTGGAACTGGTTCTTAAATTGTAGATATTAAAATATCAATTCAGGACTATCAATTTTATTATTATGTCTGGCTTAAAGAGGTGTCGAACCGACCCATTTGTGCTACAACCATAAGCATGCAGCTTGGTTCTACCACGTATAAAAGTTCAAGAGAAATGAAATTAACAATCCATTTATAAATATGAAGAAACAATAGGCACCATATCAATGATGCGTGATGTTTTATACGTTGATTGTTGCAAATTAGACCAAGAACTGCACACTTTTTCACAATGCAATTATTTGTAACTTTCCCCGATTTCACTCTCAAAATTAAAAATAAACTGAGGAAGGAGCGTTTCGGGTCAGTGCTTTTAATAACTAAAATGCAAGCCTAGATGCAAAGTGTTAAAGACTGCGTTATTACTTACAGCAGAAATTCAAAATTAATATTTTTTGTATTTGAAAATTACTTCTTTTTATAACTTCACTATTTCTTTAAGTAATTTAATTTCACCGTAACGTAGTGCCGTGAAGTTACGGTGTAAGTATATGCACCATTCTACATCACCCCGTAAGTGTCATGAGAAGTAGCAAAGGGAATTAGACTGGAGATAGACAACAGCTGAAAAAAACTTAAATCTGAAAAAACAATAACTTCAACAAATATTGTAAAAATAGGGTATATTTTTTATGAGGCAATCTGTAGGAGGTCAAAGTTCAGCAGTTGATTTTAGATAGGCTGTCGTAATGATGGTGGTGATTAATTGCATTTTAATTGTATTTTAATAGACTTTGTATATATTATATTTTTGTATTTATCATTTATTTAACTATATTAACTTTTGAGTTTTGTGAGCGGGGTTTTATCACCCTATTGCCTCCTGGAGGTGTTATAGAAGTGACTGTGTGTGTTCAGGATTAATGCCTGAAGTGATTGACGTGTGAAATGCGCGAATGAATGATTGTCTTCCGCTCGTCAGCAGGCGCTCATGTGCTTCTCAATGCAAATTTACAATGTCATCTCACTTGTCAACCAAACGCTGTACGAGTAACATTCTTTTGTTTAATATAACTAATTTTGAGATGTTAGAGCATTTGATTAGCACCAGTTTATCCTCTAAAGATAAAACAGTTTATATTAAATACCACAAACTATCTTGTTTACGTCTACCGTATATTTTTACGTGGTAGATCCAAGCTGCAGCTATATTATAGTTGTAGCACGAAAAGATAGATTCGACCAGGGCAAGGATCACGCTGTCACAGAATACCAGCGTAAAAAACAGGCTTAAAGCTGCAGTGTTTCGTATGGTGAATATAGAGAACCGGAGACCCTTTTTACTGGAAATGAGGCATTCCATCTTAGTCCTCACGGGTGATAACACATCGCATGCCTCCGGCTCTCTACACTCACCATACGCAACACAGCAGCGTTAAGCTGCTATTTTACGCTGGTGTTCTGTGAAAGCGTGGTCCTTCCCCAGTCGAGATGATCCATTCGTGCTACAAATACTACTAATATAGCTGCAGCATGGCTCTACCACGTAAAAGATAAACGTTAAATGGGTTTATTCGCATGCTGTGAAATTTTAAGGTAAGTGCTTATCTGATGTGCTTATAATATCTCATAATAGCTCCTGGACTATTCAACATGCAAATATTAAAACATAAGCGCTCTGGTTGTCAAGTAATAAAATCGGTTATAGGGAAGTATTAACAATGACAAGCCTTGATTGATTTATAGACCTTTAAAGCTGATAACGACCATATATTGCATTATTGTTTGAACTAGTAATGTTACCATAGTGTGTATGTATGTATACCAGCGTACAATAGCAACTTAATGCTGCTGTGTTAAGAATGGTGGGTGTAGAGAACCAGAGACCCATTTTACTAAAAACGAGGCATTACATCTAAGTATTTTAGAGTGACAGTACTATCATTTTGATTTCTAATCGAGGATAGATGTATGCGTATACAGGACGCAGCATCTACTTATCATTAGGTGGACTGTCGTCTGCCACCCTTATTTCTATGAAAGATTTAATAAACTTAAGTTGCTACTTACCATTACGCGGTTGTTAGATATTATTCTTCTTCCTCATCAGCTCTGCGATGGAAATGAGGTCCTTCTTACAAAATTGGAGTAACATATGAACTCAAATTCCACCTGATGATAAGTAGTTACTGCAGTCCTTGCCCAGCTTTCCGCTACCATTACAGCCTATTAAAGTCCACTACTGAACATAGGCCTCCCTCCATTAATTGTCTCATAGGCGGGATATTTTCCACAGTTGCCACGCTTGGCAAGTGGTTTCGCAACTGCTCTTTTTAGTCGTTATTAAAAAGACGCTGCTGTCCATCTTCTGATTTGTTTCCCTCTGTCGTCTCTTACGACACACATGGGATGATATGGTGTAGTGGTTATTCGTACACCGCAACTACACCACCTTTCACTGACTTCAAACAAATATCACTACAGATGCGTTGTCAATATGAGGACTAAGGTGGAATGCCTCACAACCCTTAAATATACTTGCTCTCTATACAACTCCCACTGCTGCTTGAAGCCGAAATAGGTAAGAGGGTGGTTTCTACGCAGAGAGACTACAAGCCAGAAAACAAATTCTAACGCATAGTACACTCAGAGAGACAAATAATGATAAGCGGAGCGTGGCGTACATTTCAAGTGATGCCAAAACCATGTTCATCTTCTTGACACGCTGTGACGAACACATTTTTGTTCTTTTTATCCATACCAGCGCGTAAAATTTCACTGTTAGACAGACACACACGCACCTTAAACCATTTTGTTGATTGCCTGTAATTTTAGATGCGCATGTGTACGTGAGTGCGTGTTTTTACAGTAAAATGTTTTTGGTGGGTTTTGATATGCTATGTATAGTATGTCATTTATTTTTGCAAAATTGCGCGAGCTCTTTACACGACTACGTGGACTTGAGTACTAACGCGCAGAAAGTCGTGCGTAGCCTTAAAAGGCTAACTTGAAATGGCTTCACTTCGCATGCGCCTACTGCGGTTCTAAGCCTAATAATTCTATAACCTTTAACAATAAAAGCCGACACCATATGCTCAGTGTTCATTTACTCGTATTTTAGTTATTTCGCATTTGTTGTAATGTTAAGCTGGATTTTTTTTGACAAACATTGATTCTTTGAGAGGAAACTAAAGAAATTATTAACAAATATGATGCATTGGTACGTATCCGTATGTATTATGTTTGTAATTATTATAACTATTTATAAAACTAAATGAGACTTAGCTGTTAACGGATTAGTAAGCTGAAGTGGCAGTGGGCCGGCCATATAGCTCGAAGAACCGACAACCGATGGGGAAGAAAGGTTCTCGAGTGACAGCCTCGTAACGGTAGGCAAAGTGTAGGGCGACCCCCCACGAGATAGAGTGACGACCTGGTAAGACATGCAGGAAGTCGATGGATGCAGGTGGCTCAGGACCGTGTTTTGTGGCATTCCTTGGGGGAGGCCTATGTTCAGCAGTGGACTTATGAAAGGCTGTAATGATGATGATGATTATGACACTGTGGGAGCGCCTGCGTAACAAATAACAAATAAGTTCACCTCAGTCCCAACTAGCGAGCCCTCATTATGGTAAAATCAACCATATGAGCCTATGTTCACCGGTGTACTTTTATGGTTTTTCACAGGCTATAATGGATAGATGGATAAATGATTTTGTTCATGACGTATGCCCTATGAACAATTTTTATCTGTTCTGATAATACAAAATCAGTCCTCAAGATATTAAAATAAAATGATAGGTAAAACCGATTGAGCATGCCTTCGCATTAAAAAAATTACGTATAGCATGATTGTACGGAATTTTTTTAAAGTAGTTTAAATGCACACAAATTTTCACTAATAACCTTATTATACTTCCAATTTTCCGATAATTTTATGTCAAACTTCAATTTGAAAATGTTTGGAAAATCCAAAGTGCACGACTCATAATGCTCATATGATCATTATATCATCATTCATGTCACTTCATAAAGTCCAAGACGTATTCAAGTATAAATGTTAAATCCTACTTACTTTTAGTATGTACTACTATTATTTATTCTGTGCTTTTAAAATATTGTAATAAAAATATCTGATTATTATAATAATCAAGTATGTATGAAATTTGTTTTTCGAATATTTTGTATTTATTTGTACAGCGATCTTTTTGAGCCGCTGCAAACAACCAATACAGTATCCACTCACAACGACGGTTGACGCCAAATTTCAGTATATAAAAAGTACTCTGTGCGCCGAACTAAGCGAGCGAGTGAGCGAGCCACAGGTAGTCTCTGTTTACTGAAATAAATTCTAACACAAGGCTGCGAAATCACCGAAAATTTCGCCATTTTGGAGTCGAAAAAAATTAATTATAGGTAAACAAAACAAAATTACACTTCCATTTACATTCAGTAGCTTCCCACATGATAGATGAAGAGATTAAAATATAGATTGAGTTAAACAATTGATATTTTAAAAAGTTATCGTGTTTAAAAGCCTTGAGGACTTAATAAATGCATACCATAAGCCACTAAAACCCCTTTTTTATGTAAAAATAGCAATTAATTGATTTAAAAATAATATTAATAAGTTCAACAATCATTTATCTTTCTGACGATGTGCTTTTTATATCATTTATATGTATAATATGATTGCTGGATACGATTTCATACGACAAAACGTTGGAATCTTGATTTTTTAGGCGCTAGTAGAACATACCTATGCGCTTTGCGCTCGGCATGCAAAAATATAACTTAATTATCTATAAAATAAATAAATTTGAAGTGTCTGTTTGTAATTAAAAAAAACAGCTTTTTACTAATTGCATATAAAAGTATATACGGTACCTATAACATAAACACAATTTTTTAAATCTTTGTCTGTCTGCCTGTCTGTCTGTTTGTTCCGGCTAATCTCCGAAACGGATGGACCTATTTTAACGGAACTTGCACTGGTAGATAGCTCATGTTATAAGGAGTAACTTAGGCTACTTATATTTTTAAAAAATAATTAGGGTTCCGCGCAACAAAATTAAAACCCTAAATTATACGCGGGCGAAGTCGCGAAGAACAGCTAGTAATGAAATAAAATTACGTAGAAACGTCTATTCCTAATTACAAATTTACGTCAGTGCAACGGTGTGTATTCTGTAAAAGTTAATTCAGCAAAAACATGAACGACATCGCCAGATTAATGAAGTGTCGCGTGCTTTGGCAATGATACTTTAAAACGGTATTATGAATTTGAAAATTTATTTTTAATTTTCCTCGACTGTGGTGGAACCAAAAAACATTTTTGGATGGTATATAAGCTACGTAGTCATAGGATTTTAGAGATTAATATCTTAATGTGAGGACAAAAAAGACAAGTAGAGATCAATATGACACGATATTATACATTAAAAGTTTTACTGTAAAGGCGCGCCAATAGATGTTTCACATCAAAATCAGCTTAAAAATTAAAAATAATAAATCACTGTAGTGTTTAAAAGTTGTAAAATATGTATAATTTAACAGTGCCTTAAGTTAGTGATAGGACAAAGTGTATCGAACACACAATTCAGAACGAGTTTCAATTAATGAGTGATGAGAACTGCCTACCTTTTTCACTGTTACCGATTTCCAGCTTAGTCCTTCAACACACAACGCCTAAATTATGCGATTCTCATTCGAGAAAAGATGAAGGTGTCTTAGCTAGGCTATAACCATGCACTTCTTTAGAATTTCTTGCACGATGAGATCAGAAAAGCGCCTAACCAAAGCTCATCAAGAAGTTGGTTCGTGCGCCTCTAGCGCAGAATCAATAGATGTAAAATAAAAGTAGAGTTAGTCGTAGTTATTTGTACGTATTTATTTTGTATTTATATATTATGTGTGTATACATTTGTATATGTGTACATATTGACAATTTTTATGTATGTACACGATTGTACATGTATTCATTTTATCTAAGACTAAAATGTATTTTGGTACATGCATATATATATATATATATATATATATATATATATATATATATATATATTTCGTTTTACTGTTACACCTAAGTCATATTTTATCACTCCATGGATTGACTGGTAGAGAATAATTTTAGGCATTAAGTCCGCCCATTATATCTATCTTTATAGGTAAATGCAATAAAGATTGTAAATTAACAAATAAATATCCCCGTAATTGTATATAAAAAAACAATAAATAGTAGACTTACATATAAGTTATGTTACCTTAGTAACATAAATGTCTCAATAAACAATATTATGAGAAGATAAAACCTTTAACAATCTAATTACTAGCGATAACGCCACGTGTCACTGAATTATCTCAAAGTAATGTGACATAATTCTAGGTAACACATACCTAGCTTCTACGCACTTAACCATGTAGTGGCAGTATAGAAATGTCCCTTAACTCATATCATTCTGTAAGAGGTGACAGAGGGAATAAAACCAGGAGATGGGCAGCAGCGTAAAAAATAAGAATTAACCTGCCAAGTGTAACAACTATGACAAATCCCGCCAATGAGACACTCTATTGAGGAGTAACGGAACATAACTTGTAAGATACTTCATGCGTGATACCTTGCTTCTTTCTTTGGTAATTGTACATCCATTTTACTGGGAGAGCGGGAGTACGGAAGCTTCATATAAGCGTACTGAAGCGCATGCACAGCGCGGGGTTGACTTCTGTAGCATCAGGTATTTTCACGCTTAATCTATCTGTTTGTTACTCTATTAAACATGTAGAAATAACATATTGTTGTAATGAATTTTGGCTAACTGTTTTTTAAGTGTTTAATTAAGTGGCTATATTTAATCTGCTCATCTAAATTATAATGGTGGGGTAAAGTTAATTTATACAAGGATGCCGTTTCGGGCCGTAGTTCTATAGTAGAGGTAGTTTTATTGTCTCCCGCGGCGGACATTAACGCTTTGTTCAAATGCGGGAGCATTGCGATGACGATTGTCCAAGCCAAGGTTCTGTTTAGCCTTAATTTAAGGCTCAAAGGTTATTTCTATTTAGCTTAAATTTCAGAATTAATTTCAAAAGTAAACTTCATGCCACTGCTACCTAGCCGGCCATCTCTTTCATAAAAGACAAAAAAATGGAAAGAGGACCGTGACATTCCAATACGATCGGTGAAGTAGAGCTAAGAGGTATAAATAGAAAATAAAAATAAAAATACTAGCAATGTTAATCATTTCACTAATACCAAAGTAATCACTCCAGGTGAGCATTCATTGTTGTGTTAGGAGTGAACCACGACAATAGTCGAATGACGAATTTGAACCTACAACTTTTGTCGCTGCTACAGTCGCTTATAAAAGCAAAATAAGTTATTCAATTGCTAAACGTTGAGATCTTTTTATTTTTCACCACGATCCCTAATGTAAGTTACATACATTTATAGTTAAATACATACATATTTGTATGTATATAAAGAAGGTGTGCGAACTTTACCGGCGATCTGTCATCCACGGCCTGGTGGAAACACGCGGCCAGACGAACAAGTAGACGATAATCTACGACGACGTTGAAAAAAAAATTAATAAAAAATATTATTTATTTCTAGAATAGAGCTACAGAGGCGTACACAAACAACAGCAAATATATATTAAATTTTAATTACATATAAAATTTACTGGCGGACAACAAACAAGGCATAGTTTGTATTTTGGGGAATTGGATCTCATCAGGGACTGAGAACAGGGAATGAGATAAAAGATCACATACTGGCCATGGATAATCTGGTAAAGTCATGTAAATATAACGAGGAACGTTTTGACTCCTTATTAAAATATCAAAAGGAATATCAGCGCTCAATGCCAGGTTCTTTAGGGACAGTGTGTGTTAATAATATGACAAGCAGTAATACTTCATTTTCTTTACTTACACTCTATGATAGTACCATAACAAAGCAGATAAATTTTAAAAGTAATTCATATAATGAAAAAAATAATGTAATAGTGTATAGTGATGACATAGGCAATAACTTGGGTATATCATTAAATAACTATTTAAAAAGGCAACAGATAAGTAATTACTGCATGCCTGGAGCATCATTCAGTGATATTATGAATAAAATTTTAACTAGTAAATTTAACCCTAATAGTATATTAATAAATTTTGTTGGGAGAAGAGGCAATCTGAACAAGAATCAATTATTGAAATATATTGAATATCTCAATAACATAAATGCGGTTAAAGTGGTTATATTGCCTTACATAGAGGGGTGGCCACAGGAAAATAAACTAAGATATAATTTAAATTTCTGCATAATTTGACATTGCAAACTCTAATTACACGCGGGCGAAGTCGCGGGGAACAGCTAGTCTGTTATAAAAGAAATGGTATTACGTCATTTATCAGAAGCTACGAAATATATCTAAAATTAATGGATTTCCGCGAAGTAACGCCTGATTTATCTCGTATTTATTAAGACTTCCTCGCACAAAAATGTACGAACGCGGATTTTAAGTCATTCTCTATCTGTCGGATTGTAAGTAAGTATAAAACACTACTTTGAACACTACTTCGAACATTATAATAATATATATGTCCTCGAGGCCGAATTTCGGTCGCGGCGGCCAGCCTCAATGAAGACTACCCTTCGGCGCAGGAAGAATTAAAGCGCCCAAGTGTAGGCGCACTATCCATTGCCTCATTCTCATTGTGCGATGGGACGGTAAACGAAAACGACCGGCGAGAGATTAGGCGAAGGCCCCACGACTTTACTTGCTTGTCGAGGCACGGGGGTATCACCGCCAGCTTCCTGACTTCGGGCAGCTACTGAAAATTTCTTGACGGAAAAAGTCAATAATTGATTTTTTTTAGAAATGACCCGGGATTCGAATCCCGGTCATAACCAACATATCAATTTAGGCTTCGATATGTTTTGCTTGTGGCGTGACATCAGTTGTCACCACAAAGGCGTGCTATAAAAGGTCAATACTCAACGTGAGTTGTATGACAAAAATATGTATATTCTACATATTTTTGTACTGTATGCACATACTATTCAATAGATAATTACTTTTCATAATCATCATCCTCATAGTCATCACCACAGCTCCTCACAATTGCACAGCCCAACAATTCATGCT
This sequence comes from Parnassius mnemosyne, assembly GCA_963668995.1. Lineage (NCBI taxonomy): Eukaryota > Metazoa > Arthropoda > Insecta > Lepidoptera > Papilionidae > Parnassius > Parnassius mnemosyne. The sequence goes on from CAVLGL010000091.1 coordinate 26,385,315, forward strand.
TCCACCCTAAATTCTATTTATTATGTAACTCTTGTAATCTCTATTATCCGATTTGTTAAGAGTTCAAAATATTTCGAGTCACTGAAGACGGCAGTCCTTAGCTCTGTACAAATATTTTAAACATTTTACTCGACAATATTGCGTAAGTTTTCTTACACAATAAACTCCGTACGAGAGACAACAAAACTTATAAAAGCTAGTTGTGTCTCTATTAGGAGCTGGGCGTATCTCTCAGATAATTCAAGAAGTAACAAACTTATAACTGTAGTAATATTATTTACTGATTTAACAGACTGAAAAAGACGAAGGTTTTCAATTCGACTAAATTTTCTTTTTTGTATGTGCGCATGTGACTTTCCTTCCAGAAAACGTGGTAAGCAAATTATAAAATTAAAAACTTTGTACATCGAACTTCAAAATAAATGAAATAAGAACATGAACTATGTAGTCGAAGTCAATAAATACGCATTATTAAGGAAAACTTAAAAACTACTGGTCATATCTTCATATAATTTATATGGGACCATATGAAAAGCAGCTTTCAAATTAATCAGTTCACCTAGGAAAAAGTTCTGAGCTAATACATATAAAAAATACAGTTGAATTGAGAATCTTCCCCCTTTTTGAAGTCGGTTGAAAAGTAAAAGCTGACAAAGTAAAAATAAAAGTATTATTAGCAGAATTATATGTGAAAATTACATTATTATTTTAGTTATATAGCTTTTTTTATAAATCTAATTATACTTTAAGGCTTTAACTAGCCTGAATGACCTTGACGAAACGGCGATCGCAGAGATTTTAGCCGATGTCAACACCGTCTAGCAAATACGTTCTGTATTACTTATAAAAGTGCAAAGATTAATAGACTGCAGAGATGACAATTATATAAGTGACATACTGCCTGTTATGCTTGCGCATCACTAAGAATTATGTCGCGGTTACGCATCTTCAATTACATTGTACGGTGTGGTGCTGTAGCTTTGTCCGGTAGGCATCACGAGCTATCAAGTGTTCAAGTAGGTAAAAATTTTTATTATATATGTTAAATCGTATTTATTTGTGTCGTATTAAAAATATGTCGTCAAAGCGTTCGCTGTAAATTTTCCCGGGTTTGATCCCCGACAGCACGAATGAAATTTGTAATTGCAATTTTCGTCAACACGCATTGAGGAAGCACGGCGGCAATTTCCTTGCCCTAAAAGCCTCTCAGAAATAAAAAAAAGAGTCCTGTGCCCAGTAGAGGGACTTGTATAGCCTATTACTTTACTTTGTTGCAATATTCTTATTCGTATCAGATACAGAAGGGTACCTTATGCTGAAAAAAATATCATGTGGAGGCGACGAAAACGTAAAACATCTTTGTACCTAGATAAAACGTTCGAAAGATTGTCAGTCATGTCATACGCCACATTTTCTATAGAGCGTAGAACATTGCAGATAGGGCAAAATAAAAAATAATCCAATATATTATGGGAACTATTTATTAATAATATATACATTTATAGGTATTTATAATAAAAATAATGAACAAGCTGCAAGGTTCAACTAATAATGTTTTTTGTAATCACAATCGTAAAATTCCTGTTTTAATTTATTCCAATGGTTAATTGATGAAACGTAGTCAAGATCAATTCATATAAAATATATTTAATTAAAATATACACGTGACCTATTTGGCCTTCTACTTACAACTCGGCGGAAATTTGAAAAGAAATTTTGTCTTTTCACACAAGTATTGTTTACAACTGGCGTGGTTTCGAAAAGCGTGATTAAGTGTCAGCGGTATATAATCAATTAAATACTGAACTTTATTGAAATTTATTTTTTTGTTTATTTTTGTTATATCTTCTTAAAAACTGACGCCATCTCACTATTTTATTATTTGTTTTTTTTTGTACGCATAAAGATAAGTTAGACTTAGTTAGATTAACTTGGATAAATTTATATTTTTTTTAATTTTATCACATAATTTCCGCAATAAATTATTACCTTTTCTACAGTGATTCTCTCCTCTTAGTTTCGGCGTGACTGTAGGATGTTATAGTGAGTCACCGTCAGTTACTAAGCGGCCATAAATTATTATATGTATGTATAGACATACATATATATATTTTTTGATTTTAATATTTATGTTTTTTGAATTTTGATTGATTTTTTGAGACCTGGTAAAATTATTTTTTTCCATATCAATTGATGGGCCTGAGTATAATGCCAGTTATGCTCTTTGGCTGAATTTATTTTTTATTTTATGCAGACAAAACAATATTGATTGCGCATTTCTAAAACAAAATTTTACCTCTTCTCCTTCTAATAATAGCTCCTGCACCTAACACGGCGGAATAGTTATTATTATCTATAAGACCATTTGCGAAAACAGTTTTTATTAACAGTTATGAGTGTAACATTTTATCAGCTGCTTTGTTTATAATGCCTTGAGCAACACTTTGCCGGTTTCTGTACAGAAAATGATGCTGGCTTTGCCAATACGGATGGCCGCTACCATTGAATATAATACCCGCTATGTTACACTTATTTACATAGAAACTTTAATTATCATTTGCATAAAATTCTAAATAGGACTTTTACACAAGAAAGTAAACTTTTAGATCAGTCCATTTTGTTTTTCACTAATTAAGTAAAAAGTAAAACAAACCAATAGGGCCGGGAATTAAAATTTCTTGCAACTTTTTATAGAAAAGCATGACCTTATCATAATATAAAAGTCAATCATTTAGCCATATGATAAAACTTTTAAGTGTGCCAGTCAAACATTAATGATGATATGTCATTATACTGGAAATAGTCTTTTAAATATTTTGTACTACAATTGATAATCTTCAGTATGATTGACCGTGTATATGACTTTTATATTAATTTTTTATTTTATGCTCAATTGCAGACAAAACAATATTGATTGCGCATTTCTAAAACAAAATTTTACCTCTTCTCCTTCTAATAATAGCTCCTGCACCTAACACGGCGGAATAGTTATTATTATCTATAAGACCATTTGTGAAAACAGTTTTTATTAACAGTTATGCGTGTAACATTTTATCAGCTGCTTTGTTTATAATACCTTGAGCAACACTTTGCCGGTTTCTGTACAGAAAATGATGCTGGCTTTGCCAATACGGATGGCCGCTACCATTAAATATAATACCCGCTATGTTACACTTATTTACATAGAAACTTTAATTATCATTTGCATAAAATTCTAAATAGGACTTTTACACAAGAAAATAAACTTTTAGATCAGTCCATTTTGTTTTTCACTAATTAAGTAAAAAGTAAAACAAACCAATAGGGCCGGGAATTAAAATTTCTTGCAACTTTTTATAGAAAAGCATGACCTTATCATAATATAAAAGTCAATCATTTAGCCATATGATAAAACTTTTAAGTGTGCCAGTCAAACATTAATGATGATATGTCATTATACTGGAAATAGTCTTTTAAATATTTTGTAGTACAATTGATAATCTTCAGTATGATTGACCGTGTATATGACTTTTATAAGTCTATGTTATTTTTGATGAAAATTATTATTGCAGATAAAAGCCCTTTCATTTATTTTAGTCTCGAATTAAATTAATCAAAATGAAAATAATAACATTGGCTCTTTATAACTGATCTTTAAATGTAAAACACTGACTTGAAATTATATAATTATTAGCATTTTTTTAATTCATTGAAATTTTTTAAGATTTTGTTGAAACTCCATTGGTAAAAAAAAAACAAATATATATAAAAAATATATATTATAGTTCTTGATGAAAATAATGTATGCGCGTTACATCGCATCCCATCAAGAATTTCTAATGTAATTCTTGGTGTAAAGCTAAGACATGATAATAACTGTAAACAATAGAATAACAAAATAATGAAAACATTTACATTTACATACAAAACATTTACAAAAATACTTGCTTTATAACCTAATAAATATTATTTGACCGTAATAAAATAAAACAAGGTAGTCTTGGGCATGAAAGTAAAAATAAATATTTTCGATTATTTTTGCAATATCTAACAGCCGGATCAGCGGGCGATTCTGATCCATCTATAGATGCTAAATTTCAGCAAGCACTGTCAAATTCAATAGGAGTGACAGAAAAACGGTTCTTGATATGGAAAGGTAAATAAATTATTTAACTTATAAAGTAAAATCACTTTATTACAAATCAAAATAGCCTAATAGCTTTATTAACATGAGACATAATTGTACGAGTGCTTACAATACTTAACATTATTTTACTGAAATCTCAGAAAGTTTTTTTTAAATAGAATAAGGGTGACAAACGGGCACACAGTCCACCTGATGATAAGTGGTTGCTACGGCCCATACACATCTACATCTATTCTCGATTACGTATCAAAATGTAGATGCGTTGTCACCCGTGAGGACTAAGATGTAATGCCTCGTTTCCAGTAAAAAGTTTCTCCGGTTCTCTACACTCACCATACGAAACACAGCAGGGTTAAACTGCTATTTTACATGTTATTCCGTGAGAGCGTGGCCCTTCCCCGGTCGAGCCGACCCATTCGTGCTACAACTATACCTAATAAATATAGCTGTAGCATGGCTCTACCACGTAAAAAAAATTGACGTTGAAAATTTAAGTATTTTTAGAAGCAACTTTGCAATTATTTTCTATTGAGTTATTTTTTGTGGAATCGTGTTTTGCAAACCGCCAGCTTAAATACATACTATTTTTTTTCGATAATGACGTGAAATTACAAAACGATCCCCATGCATTTCAATGTGGCTCTATTTAGTCTCTTAATATGAACATACCTCGGATTTCAGAGATAATGGAAGATATAATGTTATATTATTACTGTTCCGTGTGAGGCAACCTTTATACTTATATACATATTCTCATCATATTTTTATGGTTGGTTAGAAAAATTATATCTAAATGCAAACTTTCACAGGATAAATTTTATTTTTACTATTTTTTCCCAGCAAGTAGTAAAGCAACTACAATCCCATCGGTAAGTGGTTATGTAGTCTAAGATGGTGAATTGCACTGACTTAACAAAAACCTATTCACTCTTGCCTAATAGTACTAGGTAAGTATTATTTGCGACCTATTTGTGTGTGTGTGTGTGTGTGTGTGTGTGTGTGTGTGTGTGTGTGTGTGTGTGTGTGTGTGTGTGTGTGTGTGTGTGTGTGTGTGTGTGTGTGTGTGTGTGTGTGTGTGTGTGTGTGTGTGTGTGTGTGTGTGTGTGTGTGTGTGTGTGAAGAAAAGTGTATGAGAATACGTGAAGAGGAATAAAGGTTGAGTACTAATTCGCTTACCTGTACGAGATTGCCACTCGAGGACCTTTCTTCCTATTTTTTATATGTTTTCCAAGTTATATAGCTAGCCCATTGCCATTTCACTGTAATATTCCGTTGAGCTATGTCAGTTACTCTGATTCTAATGCAAATACCTTCATTTGTAACTTTATCATGTAGAGAAACCCCTCTCCAATTTAAAATTTTTAAATTTTTTAGATGATAGTTTGTCTAACATAAAAAAAAACCATAAACCCAAGAATATCTTTATATAGTTATTTATACTTAGGTAAGCACCATTCTTTTATTTATTTAAATTGTTTGATTTAATTTGATAACAGTGTACCTAAATGTAAGTATCTGTATCTTTATTTCTCTCCCCAATAATATTTTATAAAGTTATACTTATAAAAACAGCGTTTTATTGTAATACATAATTATAAAATTCATTATCAACTAATTAATAAAAACATGCAACAATAAAATTACATGGGTATTAAAAACTATCGAAATCTAAGTAACGAGAGCATGTTCGTCGTTCCACATCTAATTTATATAAAAATGCATTTTTCAATTTCACTAATCAATGTCGCCGCAAAAATTTCTTCTTCTTTGGGCACTTTAAAAATTCATTTATTTAGAAAATAATATTTACAGTTACCAGTGTACAAATATTAACTAAATTAAGTATTTCTAGTCATAAAAATATTTATAATTGAGTATAAACTTTTAAAAAACTAATATATATTTGAAGGAAGTCGCTCCAACACCGACGTGCGGTCCACCCTCGACGATGTCCGAAAACGGACTGTGACAGAGCTTACAAGGAGACGGAGCATGCGCAGTCACGTAAATATATTCAATTTCAGGGAAAAATGATATATTCTCTTATAAAACGGGTAATAAAAATAAAACTCTCAATTAAAAATATTAATATTTTTAAGACCTTTTTTTTAGTGTAAGAACTATTTAAAAAGCTTGTGCCGTTTTGGAGAAATTTTGCAAAATATGACAAAGATAGGTACTCTTTGGGGATTTATTTTCTAATAAGGGGTTGACAAAAATACAATTTTGTTAAATTAAAAACATTTAACAAATCTTCTTCTGTTACCTTGTATTTTTTCTTTGTGGATTAAATGAACAGTTATTGAGATTTTTTTACTTAAATATCCTAGATTTAGGCATTTTAACCACTGTTAAGGCCTTAAATACTCGTAGAACTGTCGGTATACTATTAAAGCCGCATTTGGCGGAAGAGAATCCACTACCACATGTTATTCCGTGGGTTCCGTGTGAGTCGATAGAGGGAAATGAAACAGGAGATGGGCAGCAGCCTCTTACTTTTTTTATAGAATTAGAGTGACAAACGAGCACACAGTCCACCTGGTGGTAAGTGGTTGCTGTGGCCCATAGATATCTACATTTATCTTCGCTTGCAAATTAAAATGCAGATGCATTGTCAGTGAACTGTGAGTACATTTCGAATCAAATCAAATCTATTTAACTTCAACTAACAACATATATATATATATATATATATATATATATATATATATATATATATATATACATATATATATATATATGTAGAAAGTATAGTGGGTATAGTACAGAGACTGATTTTATAGTTAGAAATAATAATTAATTCGTTTACACGAATTAATTATCTAACGAGTCGAGGATAAACTAGTAACGCAATACGACAAACGCACAGTTCCACGTCAGAGCCAAGACTGTCTTAACGGCGGCCGCTCAGTCCGTTTTATACAAGCAGGACGGGCGGCAACGCAGGTGCAATGCCGCAGGTGTGCGGTACACGTGTCGTTTACAAGAATTCTGTCTAGCTAGACCGACGCCACCGCATCTACAACGGTGCAGGTGCCGTCATATATATATATTTATTTCTTTTTTTTTTCTTTTTTAAAAAACGTCACCCCCACATTAGGATTTTCTCCTGTGTCGTGGAGGCAGTTTACAAACATAAATTGCACAAGGACAAACATCCAGACCCGGAACAATTATTTGTAGGCCTTACAAATAATTGTTCCGTGCGGGATTCGAACCCGCAGCCCCCAGCGCAACAACTGATTGCTAAGCCACTGCGCCACGGAGCCGTCAATATACTTTATACATATATATATATATGTATAAAGTAGCCATGTCTTCAATTATTTATTAAATAATTGAATCAATATAGATTAGATAAATGTACCTACAGTTCACCTAATAGTAACTTTGTATCATAAGCCTCCCCCAAGGAATGCCACAAAGCACGGTCCTGAGCTACCTGCATCCATCGACTTCCTGCATATCTTACCAGGTCGTCACTCCATCTAGTGGGGGGACGTCCTTTTTTTTTTTTAAAAAAAAAACGTTACCCCCACACTAGGATTTTCTCCTGTATCGTGGAGGCAGTTTACAAACACAAATTTCACAAGGACAAACATCCAGTCCCGGAACAATCATTTGTAGGCCATACAAATACTTGTTCCGTGCGGGATTCGAACCCGCGCCCCCCAGCGCAGCAACTCATTGCTAAGCCACTGCGCCACGGAGCCGTCCTACACGGAGCCTTCCTACACTTTGTCCGCCGGTACGAGGCTGCTACTCGAGAACCTTTATATCCCATCGGTTTTCGACCGGACCATTGCCACTTCAGCTTACTAATCCGTTGGGCTTGTCGGTCACTCTGGGTCTATTGCGGATATCCTCGTTTCTAATTTTATACTAATTACACCCTTTAATATGTTAAAATCCGTCAAGCCGCTTAGGCTACAGATAGTGCCAAAGAAATGGAGATACATACACTCGAAAATCATTACCCTCCTTCTGGGGCAGTCAGATAAAAATATTTACCGATATTTACCGAATAGAGGAAGATTTATTGTTATAAAAATATCAGGTTTAGTGAATTTGTGCTAAAACCACTGATTAAGCGACTACTAAATAACGAACCTAAAGAATTCTCGCAAGTTTTCCAAAAGAAATAAACCCTTAAAATGGAAGCAACTAACAACATAAAAGACCAGTTACCTGCAAGCAAAGGAAGAGCTTTTAGAGGGTATTGCTCTTTTATTCGATGAGCTTTGTGCGGATACTCAACGTCCAAATAACGTTGTACTTACCTTGGACTGAGATATAAAGCGTTCTTAAGCCTCGCGGTTACAGTAGCGAACGTTACTTTCCTATTCTACGGACTCGAGTTTAACTCGTTTGGAATCCATCTAAATTGTTTTATTTTATTTTAATTTTTTCTAGAAAAAGGGTGACAAACGATGACACAGTCAACCAGATGGTAAGTCGATGTTGAAGCCCAATTAAGAATCAAAATGCTGATGCTTTGTCACCTCTGACTTCTAAAATGAAATACTTCGTTTTCAGTGCAAAGGGCGTCTACACTCGCCATACGAAATACTTACTTTGTTTTGGTATGGTGATTTATTATGTTAACGATTTTTTAAGCTGGTATTCAGTAAGGGTGACGTCCTTCCCCGGTCGAGCCAACCCATTCGTGCTACAAGCATGATTTAGCTGCAGCTGGTAAAAAAAAATATATGGTATTCATACGTTTTTACTCCAATTGCTTGCTTACTTGTATTAGGATTTTTATTCTCTATCTTTATCTACCCGTTTTAGTTCTCAGCTGGATTTATTCAATTACAATTTATGACTTGTTCGACAAGTTACACCACAGCCATTTTGTTTTCTAATTCCCACATATCAATTAAAATTAAGACCTTAAGATTTAGACTTTAAAAAAAACTATACGTTGGGTTGCATATGACAATGTTGATTAACGAAGTTCTGTATTTATTTATTTTTTGCACTTTATTGTAGCCCTTAATAAAAAGGATAACAAAGGGCGGACTTAAATGGCATTTTATCCAAATCAACCCAGGACTTGTGGAAAATAATGATATAGGTGCCAAGAATAAAGTAAACAATGTGGTAAATAAAAAAATTACTGAAAATCAAAAAACTAGAGTTAATATTATATATATAAAAATTTACAATACACACATATTATATACAACATAAGCCTATAAATAAAAATACAACAATGATAACCAAATGGACCATACTAACCACCATCTGATGTCTTCATAAAGTGTTCACGAACCAATCTTTTAAAGGCAGTCTTATTATAAAGGTATTAAGTATTATGTTTTCTGTTTGACCTGGAACTGGGAAAGAATGTCTTATGCCCTTATGTTCGATTTTGTGCAAATAAAGCATATATAAATGGAAATTGTAGTGTTTTTCATCTTAACCTTCCTATACTCGCGCCAATTTTTGTAACACCTATACTCGCGCATGGTCTCACAGACCGATGGTTCGTACCCCTATAAAATATTTTTTTACTATGAAGCCCAAAAAATATTATTATCAATATAAAAATTTTAGGATATAGTGAAACAAAGAAGTATGAATAATACTTAATTTATTAATTATTCTACTGAACTTCAGTCTATCACAAATCAGTCTTCGAATTTGAGAATTTTTTTCTTAAGTATTAGGTAAACAAAAATAAAATCGGTCCTTCTTTATAAAAACAAAATAAACTTCTAAACATTAATAAACAACATATTAAAGGACACATTTATCTATATTTGGCTTAGTTTTGACCCTCATCATAACAATCAGAGCATATGGTTATAGCATGTTCCAAATAAAAGTATTTTTTGCAGGTGGCACAGTTGTAACGTGTCTTGCGGTTTTTTTTTTGATGAGCAGTATCCACAACCACCAATTTTATTATTATTAGATGTTGCTGAAAACTCGAGTCTATCTAATTTACATATTGCGGCGAGCTAGCCTGAGCTTTATGGTTCTTGGCAAGGTAGTGAGAGCCCGACGTCTAAGTTGCGGATTGATCAGATCGTATACTAAGGTTTCAAGAAAGATCCTACGGCTAATATTCTTGGTAGGGTTGTTGTGCAGGTATATTATAAGCGTATTTATACCCGCTATATTCATAAGGCTATAAAATACCACCATTGGCCATCTATTTGTACCACGTGCAACGTTGTAAGTCTCCACGTTATCAACTCCACCTTTGGTTCTATTGTAGTCCATTATCATTTCCGGTTTATCTGTATCTTCATTGATCATTGCATCATTAAGCATGCTGGATACAAAAAGGACATTTTTATCTTTTTTCGGTACATAGGATAAGGACAAGAGTGCAATTGCCTCGGTGGCCGAATAAACTGAAATTTTCGGCTCTTCCTCGTATTTCCGTGAATTGTTTAGGTAATTCCCTTTTGTTTTAACGAATCGTCCCAATAAATGTCAATTTGTGTTGAGACTCAAGCTTATTTAGCAATGAAATACTAGTGAAGAAGTTATTACATGTGATATTACGCCCAGAATTGTAAATACTTTTACTCAATCGCAAAACCAAAGCCATAGCGGAGTGGTCAAAATGATACGGACCGTTTGTGCCTTCCAATGTAAACTTCCATGGTATGGGTATAAAACATTTTAGCATCTGTCAACGCATAAATTTTTATTCCATATTTGTTGGGTTTTGATGGAATGTACTGGAAAAAGCTACAACGTCCTAAAAAACCCTCTAATTTTTCGTCAATTGTAATATATTGAGAAACACTGTAATACTTTTCGAACGCTCTTACAACTTCATTGAACAACTCTCTAATAGGTGCCAGTTTATCCAGATTAAATCTCTCGTCTTACGTATCTTTCTTGTCAAATTTCAGACAACGCATCAATAAATAGAACTTGCTAAAGCTCATAGTCAATCATAAATATCTCGGAAACGGATGACCCTTTTGATTATAAAAAAATCTTTGGCATTAAGTTGACCGTTTCTTCTGACTCCAGCAAACAGTAAAAGACCTAAATAAGCTTCAATTTCAATGTTATCTGTATCGGAACAGTCTTTTTCTCTTACGAAATAAGGTTTCAATCGATTAATTTGATCATTAGTGAACTTTACGATTAGATTTATAGTACCCTGCGAGAAAAAAGCTTCCATAGCTCACCTGGTTCCATCAAATTTCTGGCTTCTCCTCTAGCGCCTGGAAGTTGAGTAACTATGTTTCTAGCATGTCGCTTGGTTGGGTTAAAGGCAGGAGATTTATTCCACCATGTCTGTCCATCGTTTCCTAAGTAAAAATCGCGGGAACTTTCACTACCTTCTACCTCATATTCTTCATTGTCGTTCTATTGCTCGGTGTCGTATGTCTCTTCTTGTACCTCCACATAGTCTTCTGCATCACTGTCATTTTCATCTTCATAGCTAGAACCAGAACTTGATTCCTCCAGCAGCAATCCGATTAGATCATTGTCCATTTTGATATGAAGTATAATCTAAAAAGAATAAAATATCGACGAAAACATAATATAGAGCAACATATGATATGGCGTATGTAAAGTAATATGTATGTATTATTTATGCCCAAATTTGGTCATTTTTGAACGCCATCCAATTGCGTTCAAGCTGGCGCGTCACCCGATGGTATGTAGGTGGAAAAAACGCCGCCAGGTGGGGCGGCCGTGTGCGGCTTGCATTGGCTCGACGCGTGGGCAAAGAAACGAGTAGCTTGCTGGCCGCTATGCGGTGAATCCGCGTATCTCGATTATCACGGCCGAAGTTTACGCGACCGTGTAGGGTCCAGATAGTTAGATGTACTGTGTGTTACTTCGCTGCGTGGATATGTGAATTTTGCAATATTTAACTTGTTCGGGTGATGCGGAATTGTGTACGCGCGCGTGGAGTAGATATACGGTCTAGGATTCGAATCGCGCATTCCTTGGTCGAGAGCGTCTCCTGGTTGATTGTCTGGAAATCATTATAATTGTGCCGTCGCGTTAAGTGCATTTTTTGTGTGTTGGTTGTTTTGTTAGTTTACGTGTCAACGAGGCGTATTTTGAATTATTTCGCGACGTGGTGTTTTGGTGTCGAATGAAGGAACTTAGTTGTGTTTAACGCTGAACCGTATGACTCATTAAGAGATCGAGTTAGTTCCCTATTTATAATTTTGTGATAAGTGAATCCGGGACATTGTATGTCGAATTTTGAACTACTGTCCTTACTGTGTCGGGTATCACGTGTTCGATTCTACGATGAATGTGGAATTAGGCGAGTTTAATAAAGTTAAATGTATAATGAAGCTAATAGACTGAAATAGTGACAATGAAGAAAGAAATGGTCCAGCGGTGGAGCCTGTTGGAGCGATGCAGCATTGTGGGGCAGCCTGGAACTCGGCCGCTGCTGGTCGCCTAAGCTGGTCCAGGTCTCAGACATTTATACATCACTAAACACGACTTGCCATGAACCTCAAACCCACTTACGGCCTGACCGAGCCTTGGGGCGATCTAAGAGTCAGAAACAGGGACGTACTATATTTCCCTAGCCTTCTCCCATATAGCTTAGTATTATAGGAAATTCTTCCATATGGCCATTATTCCATATGGGCCCCAGCCAAGACCGCCTTTGCATGGGCAGCTGTAGGCCGTAATATGTATATAACATACATTTAACTATAAATACGTCAATAAGTATTCAAAGTTTTTAATATATAGCATAGTGCATTTATATGCACTAAATATATTACATTAATATCTACACTAAAATTAGCACCTATACTCGCGTCAGTCTCACACACCGATTGGCGCCAAATGCTACAACACGTGTGTACGCTAAAATGAAGTTAGCAACAAATTCGGCAGCTAGCAAGGAAATCAACTTCCAAGGATTTTCGTACATAAAAATAATTACGAAAATTTGTTTTGCCGTTCTCACAGACCAACGCGCGAGTATAGCTACAACAAAATTATACTTAATTTTATTTTACAATTTCGACCAAACAATCTGGAAGTTATTGCAACATTTAGTTAAGTACATTAAAAGATAAATTACATTATGTATATAATTGTATTCATACTAATGTATATGCCACCACATTTGCACAAAAATGAAATAAACATGTTTGTTGTAATAAAAAATATAAAAGTAATTTAAAGTGCATTTTTAAAATTTTGATATCAGCTTCAATGCCTGTGCTTATGACACGAATAGTTAAAGTTAAAAATGTTTGATTATCAGTATCATGCATCAGATCATAATTTTAGATACGAAAATGGAATACTATTTTAAATTCAAACTGTTACGTTCTATAAGTGCATTAAAGTAAAAATTTAAATATATGAATGTATATTTTTAATTGGATTAAAACAATAACCAACGAGCACACAGTTCAACTGATGGTAAAGTGGAAGTTGTGGCTCGTATATGTGTACATATATATTTATTTTTAAGCATAGGGTGACAAACAAGCACACATTCCACCTGATGGTAATTGGATACTTTGGCATATAGACATCTATATTTATCTTCAATTAAGAATCAAAATGCAGATGCGTTGTTACCCCTGAGGACTAAGATAGAATGCCTAGTTTCCAGTAAAAAGGATGTTCGATTCTCTGCACTCATCATACCAAACAGCGCAGCGTTAAGCTACTATTTTACTATTTTACGCTGCTATTCTGTGAGAGCGTGATCCTACCCCCGGTCGAGCCGACCCATTCGTGCTACAATCGTAATTATTTGCAACGTGGCTCTACCACGTAAAATATATTTAGTTTGCCTCTTTGGTCTAGTATTCGTAAATGCAACTGATTACCTTTCGGTTTGGATCAAAATCAGTTATTGTGTTTTCGTGATAAGAGATTCTCAGTAGCAGCCAGGAGTCAGGAAGGTGGAGCGGTGTCTCACCCCCGTGCCTCGGCAAGCACGTAAAGCAGTTGGTCCTGCGCCTGATCTCCCTCCGGTCGTGTCGCATTACCGTCCCATCGGACAATGAGAGTGAGGAAATAGTGCACTTGTGCTTGCGCATACACTCGGATAAACGATATGTAGTAATGAACTAAAGAAACAATTTACCAAAAACATAATTTAAAAGAAATATTGACTCAATTTCTATTTTAATAAGAGTTCGTTCACATATGAAATGTAAAAATGAATTTATACAATAAAAATATTCCCGCAAGACGCACCTTAATAGACCTTCTACGTCATAAATACTGAAATAACGTTAAACAAGAGCGTGATTTGTAAAAAATATTTTCCTCGTATGTCGCTTTTGTAATGAAAATATTAGTAATTGGGGGATTTTACGCTATTATTGTCTACTAAAGAAAGGTATTTACGAATGCCATGTAGTGTGTTTTTATTATTATTGTTTTGTTTTTATTAGTTTAAGGTTTTTCGTGAGTCAATTAAGGTTCCGAATGAAACCAGTGCTGTGGTACCCAACCGATTATCTCTGAGGTGGGATCCATTTTAATATCACACAACTGCATTAAATATTACCAATTTGTAATTTGTACAAATTTCTATGTATTTTAATGTTTGTTTTTCAAATAAATGTTTCTTTCTGTCTTTCTTTCTTTCAGACGTTATTCATCTTTAACGCTGCCGCCCGTCGTAGTGTGAGTATTCTACTTCTAGTATACACGTGGTAATACCGCCAGCTGTCGGAAGTCATAAGATTTTTCTGGCAACTCCCATAGTCAGCTCTTATGAAAATTACAGGATGAAAAGTGGTGACGCATTCTCTTATGCTGACGTCACATGGAAAGACATTAAGATAATATAAACTTACTTTAGATTGAGTCCTATTGTAGAGCACTCATGTTTACATTTTAAGCCTCTTTAAACCAACTGTATATAGCCAATATGGAACAACCGAAGGAATGCAATCTTGAAGGTATCGTCATACTCAGCATACTGGTTAAGTTTGTTGGTGAGAACATCTATGCTTTCTGTTATACCATACATACCGGCGGATAAATTATAGTTTTGACGCTTCCCAAAGTGTCTCACCACGCAACCTAAGGGAAGGAAGTGGAGTGAATACTTCTCTCACTAAACGATATATCACCATTATCATCATCATTATCATCATCATAACATTACAGTATATCAAATATTCACTGCAGAATAAAGGTTTCAAGGCTCAGCAAACAGATTGATAACAACAGTTTTTTTTTCACTCATACTGAAATGTTACAAGGAAGATGCTGCTGCGCTGCTGTGCCTATCTCCTGTTTTGTTTTACTGTGTCGCCTTCTACGTCACCCATAAGATAATATGGGGAGTGGATTCTCTTTAACCACCACACGACTTAAATGGTATATCGACATTTCTATTTAATATAATCTAATATATAAAAAATTAATTTTTGTTCACAAATTTATTTGAAAATTATTTATCATTCGATTGAAATAAATGTATTATCATTCCTAATGAAACAATATAACCTTTCCAAATTTGAAACGATATTTCCACAGTTATTTTTTCTGCGGCAGCAACGTGCTGGGTAACAGCCAGTATAGTGTAATTATTAGACTTAATTAAAAATAAAAACCCGACTTCACAGAATTAAAAGAATTAAATAATTTCCACATACAGTCACTACTACTAATACTGCATCTACTTCGTCGGCTTTTGCTTTTTATTAAAAAATATGTCTTATTATTAAATTTTTAAGTTGCCCAAGTTTTCTAGAAGGACACATGTTCGAATGTTGTCTAAGTAGTTAGATTAAGAACTCAATTCTCTATTTTTCCCTCAGGAGTGGATTTCTTTTACCATAAGTACCACCTCTGAAGTAAAACCTATTTTAACACGCTTTTATTAGCTTCGCGTGTATCTGTCTATCCATGTATGTAACATAATCTTTTAATGTAATTTTCATCAACTTTTAGACGACGATTGACTTAATTTACTCACACAAAGTGCTAGACTTAGAGCAGGGAGGCGAGGTGAAGCTTCCGTCTGGTGGACATGTTCATCAAGTCATGTCGGTTTAGGAATGGAGTGACATGAGATCGAGGTGGTATTGAAAAACAGAAACGTGCGCAAGCGTTTTGTAATCGTTGTAACAGTTTTTTAGTTCTTGCCATTAAGCATTCACCAAAAACTGCGTCACCATACGACAACTTTGACAAGATGAGAGTTTCACACAACTTAATGCGCATATCCACAGTCAAGTACTCGCGAATTTTGTATAAGACTTTAAGTCTATAGAAACAGTTACGCATTGTCTCTATAACATGTTCCTCAAAGCGCAACCATATCAAGCGCATCCATAATCAATCCCAGGTTCCGAGCTTCCGATACGCGATCAATGGGACAACTGTCAACAGAAATTTGGGGATTCCAAGCTAGGATGTTGTCAATTTGTTTACGTGATATTTATATAGTCTATTTATTAGTAAAATTATTATATTTCGTATTTAATTATCATTTTTGTTTTATTTTTAATACCATAAGTAGGTGTAGCCTACTTCGAATTCTCACTAAATCACGGGTCGAAAAAACCTTAATGCCTTAAGGCTTTGTATATAATATAAGTTAAGCCTTTGTATTCTTTTAAAGAATGAAGAAATATATTCGTCAATAACTTCAAGCGTAACGTAGTTAATGGGAACACTTTTAAAATGATTTTATATCCAATATAAAAGACAAAATATTAATAATAACTGAATACTCGCTTCGAAAACACGATTTAAACGACACTCATGAAATAAGTCCATAGTTTTTCTACATTTCCCAGCGTATGTCAAGAGACTGTTAACTCTAGATCAAACTAGTTCTCCGCAGTTTTTGCGCGGACAAGTAGGATTTTATTTTATATTAACATTGCTTATATACCGTGTAGTGGCAGTGTAAGTGTAATGACTACCCCATACATACCGTGCGTGTCGTAAGAGGCGACAGAGGGAAACAAATGAGGAGATGGGTAGTCTACTTAACAACGACTAAAATACAAAACTGCGATTGCCAACCCAGTAGCAACTATGGCAAATATCCCCCCTATGAAACAATCTACGGGGAGGCCTATGTTCAGCAGTGGACTTGTGAAGGACTGTATGATGATGATGATGATGAATACAACAACTTGATCATTAATGATTCATAAGGTAGGGAATCTGATTAAATGCTTTTTCTATTTAGTTTGTAGTTTCCATGTACCTGCAGTAGAGAATCCACATCTCCAAATCATCCCATAGGTATCGTATGAGGCGGCAAAAGGAAACTGTAGTATGAAATGTGTAGCAAGGTCTTCCTGATAAAAACTGCGGTGGCCTTCACGTTTCAAAAGCTTACCTTTCTAAACCTACTACGCCTTGTAAACCTATTGTATGCTTATATTTTTCATTATAATAATAATATAATAAATAAATAATCCCAAAATCTAAACAATAAAAAATTTCATATGATTTTTACTTCGCAAACCCCTGTAACTAACATTAAGGTGGCACAAGTTGCGGGCTCGAGCTCACTGGTGGGCGTGGCCAAAAAGCACGGTATCTGACCTGGCATCGTGCTCGACAGAGATATTATCAGTGATGAGCAGTTAGACGCTAGTCCTCACGCGCGTCTTGTTCGTACGGCGTTCCGAACCGTTCCGAACAATAACGAAGTTACACGACGCACACAAACATACCGCCGCTACGCTGTGTGTGCCACAGTGCCGCTCGACACTTTTCGAGAAATCAGCAAGTACCTACAAACTCGTACTAAATTATTAGGCGCTGCGTTATCGCTTTATATTATACCTCATTGGCTCTATGGATACCTAATATACACAGAATAAATAATAGTACTAACGTAACTGTAACATTATGGATGCAATAAATAATACGCCTTGTAAACCTATTGTATGCTTATGTGTTTCATTATAATAATAATAATCCCAAAATCTAACCAATAAAAAATTTCATATGATTTTTACTTCGCTAACCCCTGTAACTAACATTAAGGTGGCACAAGTTGCGGGCTCGAGCTCACTGGTGGGCGTGGCCAAAAAGCACGGTATCTCACCTGGCATCGTGCTCGACAGAGTTATTATCAGTGATGAGCAGTTAGATGCTAGTCCTCACGCGCGTCTTGTTCGTACGGCGTTCCGAACCGTTCCGAACAATAACGAAGTTACACGACGCACACAAACATACCGCCGCTACGCTGTGTGTGCCACAGTGCCGCTCGACACTTTTCGAGAAATCAGCAAGTACCTACAAACTCGTACTAAATTATTAGGCGCTGCGTTATCGCTTTATATTATACCTCATTGGCTCTATGGATACCTAATATACACAGAATAAATAATAGTACTAACGTAACTGTAACATTATGGATGCAATAAATAATATGAATATGAATAATATACGCTTATTTTATTACGTTAAGTTTTCCCTGGGTCAAGCAGCGATTGCTCAAGAGTTCACGACGCCGACGCATGCTTACTTGAACAGTCATCGCAGTTTATGTCCGTACTAGCTGTTCCTAGCGGTTTTGCCCTCGTGTAACTCGAAACTTATCCCAAAGGAACGTAATACCTGGATAAACGGTATCATAATATGTGTTATTCAAGACTATAACCTATCTCTGAGCTAAATAGGTTTTTTTTATAGGATAAGTGTGACAAACGGGCACACAGTCCACCTGATGGTAAGTGGTTGCTGTGGCTCATAGACATCTACATCTATCTTCGATTACGAATCAAAATGCAGATGCGTTGTTACCCGTGAGGACTAAGATGAAATGCCTCATTTCCAGCAAAAAGGGCCTCCGGCCACCTGCACTCACCAAGCTAAACGCAGAGGTAAACTTCTACTTCACGCTGGTATTCTGTGAGGTCATGATACCACCCCGGTTTGAGCTGGAAACACACACAGAAATTACAAACGTGTTCCATGCAATTATAATATACCAATGTTTTTGTACTCCGAGAGCACCTTAGTGTATATCATGCTCGGTGTGGATCATACACTTCGGAGGGTGACGACTGTTACAAGCATCATGCTTGAAATCGCAGTACGAACGGGTCTGGTAGACCGGGGAAAGACCACTCTCACACAGAATTCGTTTCTCATTCGCCAGCGTATAGTTTCGTGAGCAACTCTGAAGAATAACAATGAAACTGAGTTTTGATTTTAAGTCCAGTATGGATACGGTAACATTGACCTATAAGCCACAGCACTTCCACAACTTAGACGATTCTAATGACACACTATATGTTAAAATCCGTCAAGCCGCTTAGGCTACAGATAGTACCAAAGAAATAGAGATACATACACTCGAAAATCATTACCCTCCTTCTGGCGCAGTTGGGTGAAAATATATTCAGTGCTATTTACTGAATAGATGAAGATTTAGTTATAAAAATATCAGGTTTAGTGAATTTGTGCTAAAAACCACTGATTAAGCAACTACTAAATAACGAACCTAAAGAATTCTCTCAAGTTTTCCAAAAGAAATAAACCCTTAAAATGGAAGCAACTAACAACATAAAAGAACAGTTACCTGCAAGCAAAGGAAGAGCTTTTATAGCGTATTGCTCTTTTATTCGATGAGCTTTGTGCGGATACTCCACGTCCAAATAACGTTGTACTTCCCTTGGACTGAGATATAAAGCGTTCTTAAGCCTCGCGGTTACAGTAGCGAACGTTACTTTCCTATTATCCGGACTCGAGCTTAACTCGTTTGAAATCCGTCTAAATTGTTTTATTTTTTTTTTATTTTTTATAGAAAATGTGTGACAAACAATGAAACAGTCAACCAGATAATAAGTCATAAGTCGATGTTGAAGCCCAATTATGAATCAAAATGCTGATGCTTTGTCACCTCTAAGATGAAATACTTCGTTTTCAGTGCAAAGGATGTCCGGTTCTCTACACTCACTATACGAAATAGCTACTCTGTTTTGATATGGTGATTTATTTCATTAAGGATTTTTTTACGCTGGTATTCAGTGAGGGTGACGTCCTTGTTGATTAACGAAGTTCTATATTTATTTATTTTTTGCACATAATTGTATACCTTAATAAAAAGCATTACAAAGGGCGGACTTAAATGCCTTTTGGCATTCTCTCTAAATCAACCCGGGACTTGTGGAAAATAATGTGATAGGTGCCAAGAATAAAATAAACATTGTGGTAAATCACAAAAAAAAACTACTGAAATTCAGAAAAATTGATCAATATTATATATATTAATGTAAATACAATAAGGTTATTTACTATAAAATTAACTATACACACATATTATATATAACATAAGCCTATAAATAAAAAAACAACGATGACAACCAAATAGACCATACTAACCACCATCTGATATCATCATAAAGTGTTCACGAACCAATCTTTTAAAGGCAGTCTTATTATATAGTTATTAAATATTATGTTTTCTGTTTGACCTGGAACTGGGAGAGAATGCCTTATGGCTTTATGTCACGATTTTGTGCAAATAAAGCTTATATAAATGGAAATTGTATTGTTTTTAATCTTAAACTTGAGAGCTACAACAAAAGTATATTTAATTTTATTTTACAACTTCGATCAAACAATCTGGAAGTTATTGCAAGTCTCTACGTGGTAGAGTCATGCTGCAGCTATATTATGGTTGTAGCACGAATGGGTCGACTCGACCGGGGAAGGACCACGCTCTCACAGAAAACCAGCGTAAAATAGCAGCTTAACGCTGCTGTGTTTCGTATGTTGAGTGTAGAAAACAGGAGACCCTTTTTACTGGCAAAGAGGCATTCCATCTTAGTCCTCACGGGTGACAACGCATCTGCATCTTGAGTCTTTATTGAGGATAGATGTAGATGTCTATGGGTCACAGTAACCACTTACCATCAGGTGGACTGTGTGCTCGTTTTACACCCGATCCTATAAAAAAAAAAGTTATTGCAACTTTTAGTTAAGTTCATCAATAGGTTATTTATATTATCTATATACTTGTATTCATACAAATGTATATGCCGCCACATTTGCACAAAAATGAAATCAACATTTTTGTTATAATAAAGAATAGTTAAAAAATTAAATGTTATTTTAAAGTGAATTTTCAACATTTTGATATCAGCTTCAATGCCTGTGCTTATGACACATATAGTTAAAATATAAAAAAAAACAGCCGGCAGCGAAAAGTAAAAAATGTTTGTTTTTAAGTATTATGCATCAGATCATAATTATAGATTCGAAAATGGAATACTATTTTAAATTGAAACTGTTACGTGCTATAAGAGAATTAAAGCAACAATTTAAATATAAGAATGTATATTTTTTAATTGGATTAAAAAAATTACCAACGAGTACACAGTCCACCTGATGGTAAATTGGACGTTGTGGCT
This sequence comes from Parnassius mnemosyne, assembly GCA_963668995.1. Taxonomy (NCBI): domain Eukaryota; kingdom Metazoa; phylum Arthropoda; class Insecta; order Lepidoptera; family Papilionidae; genus Parnassius; species Parnassius mnemosyne. The sequence continues at coordinate 26,406,768 of CAVLGL010000091.1, forward strand.
CGTAGACATCAACACATATATTTATTTTTAAGCATAGGGTGACAAACAAGCACACAGTCCACCTGATAGTAAGCGGATACTGTGGCCTATAGACATCTATATTTATCTTCAATTAATAATCAAAATGCAGATGCGTTGTCATCCCTGAGGACTAAGATGGAATGTCTAGTTTACAGTAAAGAGGGTCTCCGGTTCTCTGCACTCACCATACTAAACACAGCAGCATTAAGCTGCTATTTTACGCTGGTATTCTGTGAGAGCGTGGTCCTACCCCCGGTCGAGCCGACCCATTCGTGCTAAAACCATAATATAGCTACAGCATGGCTCTACCACGTGTAAAATATATCTAGTTTGGCTCTTTGGTCTAGTGGTCGTAAATGCATTTGATCACCTTTCAGTTCGGATCAAAATCAATTATTGGGTTTTCGTGATAAGAGATTCTCAGTAACAGCTTGGAGTCAGGAAGTTGGAGCGGTGTCTCACCCCTGTGCCTCGGCAAGCACGTAAAGCCGTTGGTCCTGCGCCTGATCTCTCTATGGTCGTGTCGCATTACCGTCCCATCGGACAATGAGAGTGAGGAAATAGCGCACTTGTGCTTGCGCATACACTCGGGTAAATGTCATGTAGTAATGAACTAAAGAAACAAATAACTAAAAACATAATTTAAAAGAAATATTGACTCAATTTCTATTTTAAGAAGAGTTCATTCACCTGTATAATGTAAAAATGAATTTATACAATAAAAATATTCTCGCAAGACGCACCTTAATAGACATCCTCGTACTAAATACCTCGTAAATACTGAAATAACGTTAAACAAGAGCGTGATTAGTAAAAAATATTTTCCTCATCTGTCGCTTTCGTAATGAAAATATTAGTAATTGGGGGATTTTACGCTATTATTGACTACTCAAGAAAGGTATTTACGAATGTTATGTTGTGTGTTTTCATTATTAATATTTTGTTTTTATTAGTTTAAGGTTTTTCGTGAGTCAATTAAGGTCCCATCTGGAACCAAAGCTGTGTTTATCATTGAGGTGAGATCCATTTTAATACCACACAACTATATAAAATATTACCAATTTATAGTTTATTCAACATAGTATGTTTCTTAATGTTGAGTGTTTGTCAAATAAATGTTTCTTTCTTTCTGTCGTTCTTTTATAATTTCTTTCTTTGTTTCTTTCAGACGTCACTCAACTTTGACGCTATCGCCCGTCATTGTCTGAATATTCTACTTCTAGTATACACGTGGTAATACCCCCATCTGTTGGAAGTCGTAAGATTTTTTTGGCATTTCCTATAGTCAGCTCCTAAGACACTTACGGGATTAAATTTGCGTCTTCGATATCAGATGGAAAGACATTAAGATAAACATAAGTTCGAGTCCTAATTTAAAGCTCTCTAAGTTTTCATTTTTTAAGCCTTTTGAAACCTACTGTATATAGCCAATATGCAGCAACTAAAGTAATGCAATCTTGAAGGTTTCGTCATACTTTCCAAACTGGTCAGATTTGTTGGTGAGAACACCTATGCTAGCTGTTATACCATACATACCGGCGGATAAGTGATACATAGAGTCGAATTGTAAGCCTTCTTTGTCGAGGTTGGCTAAAATATATTAATATTAACAAATCAATAAATATTATTGTAACATTAACGAGTTTGTTATTTGTTATTGCTTGAGGTAACTGAGAGATAAACTCCATATATAGAGACAACTAGATTTTTTTTTTAAATTTGTGTTGTCTCTCGTACGAAGAAACTTACGCAATATTGTCGAGTTAAATTTTTAAATTATTTGTACGAAGCTTTTGGACTGCCGTCTTCAGTGACTCGAAATGTTTTGAACTCTAAACGTATCTGATAATAGAGTTTACAAGAGTAACATAAGGAATAGAATTTAGGGTGTTGGGTTAAGGTCTTTTGAATCCGATTAGAAGCGGCGATATGTCAACCCCATCAGAGCCCCATGTGGTAGCAGCGTCGACGAGTTTGGGCTTCACGGACTTTCATGTAAGAAAAGTGCTGGTAGGTTTTTACGGCACGGTTCTTTGAACGATGTTATTCGAAGAGCTCTTGTCTCTATAAATGTTCCCTCGGTTTTAGAGCATTTATAGATCCCTAAAGGAACTTTACCCGCGACTGGTAGTTGCTGCCTGTGATAAGAGGGCTGGTTCTTTTCTCGCTCAAAGGCTAAGTATAGCCATTCACCGAGGTAACGCAGCCAGCGGTCTTGACACGGTACCACGGGGAGTAGGACTGTATGATAACTAAGTTATTAGTGTTGGTTTTAGTTTTAATTTTAGTTTTAAATTAGTATATTGTTGTACATCAATTTGACTGTGCCAAAATTAAGTGTTATTTTTTTTTCTTCCTTTTCTTCCTATAGCCTACATACACCACAGAACATTTTTGAAAGGGTTATAGAGCAATTAGTGCGCTGCGCAGCTTCAGTAGGTAAGTGTTAGAGGACTTCAAATGTTTTAGAAATATTTTTACTCCGCAGATTTCTTCACGCTGTTTTCCGTTACCGTTGATCACGGAGTGAATCAAAAATGCTATTAAGGCTTTTGGTAATGCCAGGTAGATAATTAATAGTACCAGGCGTTACTTTGTGGAAATTCGTTAAAGCACGATGGATCTTATGGCTTATATAAATATATATATAGCTGGTGGAATAACATCTCTTATATATCAGATATTGACACTCCGAACAAGGACGGCAGGCAGCGTCAAAGGTAACATCTGAAATCTACTTTATCAGCCGGTATGACGGGCACTTCCTACAAGAGGAGACGCTTATGTTTCTGCTGAATAAGGACCTCACGCCTGACAGACAGAAGTTTGGCAGTAGTACCAGACGGTTCGCGCCTTTTACAATGTTTTTTATGTTCGTACAACACATTTTTGGATATACAGACTGGTACGTGAATACTTTATTCGCATTAAGTTATAGTGTATGTTTAGTTGTAAATAAATTCATTTAAATAGATAAATCTTCTATAATATAAAAATGAATCTCTGAATGTGTTGCTAAGCGCAAATCTCGTGAGCAGCTGCACCGATGTCGCTAATTCTTTTTTTATAATATTACTTGAAGTACGAAGATGGTTCTTAAGGAGAGAAAAATTTAAAAAATTGCCTGAAAAAGTCTAAAAACAACACTTTTCTATATTCCCATACAAAAAGATTCGTAATAATACTTAAAAATCAATTTGAACTGTAATACCATACCATAAAGTTTAAGTGTTAGTGGAGGGGTTCCGGGAAGGCAAAACAATTTAGTGACGTTGGTATCGTATTAATGTCAATATTTGTCAATAGTGTTTTAAAATTTTTATTTTTTGACATAATGTAATTGTTGACTTATCAACTTTCTTTTTATCATAGTAGCGGACCCGGTGTCTCGAATAATTTTCTCTAGTTTGGGGATCAGAGTCTTTACTTTATTATTGTACTTTTATTGAAATAAAATATTATTAATAATATTTATTATTATACGTCCCCGTATATGCCGTGTAGTGGCGGTCAAGAATATCCACTCCTCATATCCTCCCGTGGGTGTCGTAAAAGGCGACAAAGGGAAACAGGCAGGAGATGGGCAGCAGCATCTTCCTGATAATAGCCAAAATTACAATAAAAAACTGCGGTTGCCAACCCGCTCGCCAAGCGTGGCAACTATGGCAAATACCCCTCAATGATTAAAGCAACAAACAGACGGCCCCCAGTCCCCGGCGGTTCCGCTATTCCTGGCTACGGTGGCGACCATGGTAACGGCGGGGCAGGGGGTGCTAAGAATCTCCGGTGGAGGTTCGGTTGCCACCTTAGACGACTCGACCTGGCAACGTACAACGCACGCACCCTGAGGACTGACGAGAAGATCGTGGAGCTGGAAGAAGAGATAGACAAGTTGCGCTGGCATATTATAGGATTATCCGAAGTCCGAAGAGAGGGGGAGGACACGGTAATCCTCAAATCCGGCAACTTGCTCTATCACCGGGAGGGCGACCATCTGTCCCAAGGAGGTGTCGGATTTATCGTCCACAAGTCTCTCGTTAACAACGTTGTAAAGATCGGGAGTGTGTCGACGAGGGTTGCGTACCTTATACTCAGAATCACCAAACGGTATTCGCTGAAGGTCATACAGGTTTACGCACCAACCTTGGCACACCCCGATGAGGAGGTGGAGGAAATGTATGAGGATATCTCTAGAGCCATGCATTCCTCCAAAACCCAATATACGGTGTTAATGGGAGACTTCAATGCAAAACTAGGCACAAGAGAGAACGGTGAGCTGAAAGTAGGGAAATTTGGAATAGAGCAACGGAACCCAAGGGGCCAGCAGCTGGCCGACTTCATGGAGAAAGAGGGACTCTTTATGATGAACTCTTTCTTCCAGAAGCGGCCCCACAGGAAGTGGACCTGGTCGAGATCCGACGGTTCGACCAAAAATGAGATTGACTTCATTATGACGACCAGACGTCAACTGTTCAGTGATGTCTCCGTGATCGCAAGGGTGAAAACTGGTAGCGATCACCGAATGGTTAGAGGCACACTGAACCTAAACGTTAAGTTGGAGAGGTCTCGTCTAATGAAGTCAACGCTCCGTCCCCCTCTTGCTCTGTTCCAAAGTCCCGAAAACTTTCAGCTCGAGTTACAAAACCGTTTTCAGTGCCAATAAGACTGCAATGAAGTGGACGATATGAATGACAAGCTCGTGGAAACTGTCCATGCGGTCGGAGCTAAGTTCTGCAAGACCCGCCGCAGAAGAACACAAAAACTCTCTGATCACACTCTTAATCTCATGGCTGTTAGACGAGAGATGAAGCTATATTCTTCAACAGACTAGACAGCATACAGGCATCTGAACAGACAGATCTCCAAATGCATGCGGCGGGACTTACGCAACTTCAATACAGCTCGTATTGAAGAAGCGATCGAGCGGAACCAAGGCTCCAAAGTCTTTGCCAGAGATCTGTCTGCCAGAAAGAGCCAACTGTCAAAGCTGAAGACAGAATGTGGCAGCATCGTTTCCGGAACACCTGAGATTTTGAGTGAGCTTGAGAGATTCTATGGGCAGCTGTACACATAATCGTTGGAGCCACACGCAAGCTTGAGTAACGATCCAAGAGCGAGTCTCATCCGACACTATTCCGAAGATATCCCGGACGTCAGTCTGAGCGAGATTAGAATGGCTCTCCAGCACCTTAAAAACGGTAAGGCCCCAGGAGAGGATGGAATTACAGCGGAGCTTCTGAAAGCGGGTGGAAGACCGGTACTTGAAGTCCTTCAGAAGCTCTTTAATTCCGTCCTCCATGGTGGCATTACACCGGAGGCGTGGAGCAGAAGTGCGGTGGTCTTGTTCTTCAAGAAAGGTGACAACGCTCTCTTGAAGAACTACAGACCGATTTCCTTTCTGAGCCGCGTCTAGGTGCTGTTTTCGAGATTCATTACGAATCGTCTCGCGCGCAGACTTGACGACTTCCAGCCTCCCGAACAAGCCGGTTTCCGAAAGGGCTTTAGCACTATAGACCACATACATACCCTTCGGCAAGTTGTACAGAAGTCCGAAGAGTACAATTTGCCACTATGTCTGGCGTATGTGGACTATGAGGAAGCCTTTGATTACGTCGAAATTTGGGCGGTGCTGCAGTCCCTTCAGCGGTGCCAAGTTGACTGTTGGTATATCGAAGTGTTGAAGTGCTTGTACAGTAGGGCTACGATGGCTATCCGAGTACAGAACCAGAGTACGAAACCTATCCAATTGCAGAGAGGTGTAAGACAGGGTGACGTCATATCCCCGAAACTCTTCACCGCTGCATTGGAAGACGTTTTCAAGCTTCTGGACTGGAAAGGATACGGTATCAACATCAATGGCGAGTACATCACTCACCTTCGATTTGCCGACGATATAGTCCTTATGGCAGAATCGCTGGAGGGCCTAAGCACTATGCTCAATGACCTCAATAGTGTTTCCCAACGGATAGGTCTTAAGATGAACATGGACAAAACAAAGATCATGTTTAATGCTCATGTCACACCTATGTCGGTAGTTGTTGGGAGCACTAAGCTCGAAGTTGTTGACGAGTATGTTTACCTGGGACAAATAGTCCGACTAGGTAAGTCCAACTTCCACCGAGAGGTCACTCGACGGATTCAACTCGGCTGGGCAGCGTTCGCGAAGCTACGACACATCTTCTCGTCAGACATACCTCAAAACCTGAAAACGAAATTGTACAACCAGTGCGTGTTGCCAGTGATGACTTACGGAACTGAGACGTGGTCCTTCACTGCTGGCCGTATGAGGAAGCTCAAGGTCGCTCAGCGAGCTATGGAGAGGGCTATGCTCTGAGTTTCTCTGCGTGATAAACTTAGGAATGAGGATATCCGCAGTAGAACCAGAGTAACCGACATAGCCCAACGGATTAGTAAGCTGAAGTGGCAGTGGGCCGGCCATATTGCTCGAAGAACCGACAACCGATGGGGAAGAAAGGTTCTCGAGTGGCAGCCTCGTACCGGTAGGCGAAGTGTAGGGCGTCCCCCCACGAGATGGAGTGACGACCTGGTAAGACATGCAGGAATTCGATGGATGCAGGTGGCTCAGGACCGTGCTTTGTGGCATTCTTTGGGGGAGGCCTATGTTCAGCAGTGGACTTGTGAAGGGCTGTAATGATGAATGATGATGATTATACGTCCCGGGTTTACTGAGAGAGAATGCCAAAAGGCATTAAGTCCGCCCTTTGTAATCCTTCAAGAGGTGTACAATTAAAAATAAATAAATAAATAAATTTATGTTCATATACATATGTTTTAATGTGATAGGGCCATGCTGCAGCTATATTATTGCTGCAGTACAAATTAGTCATCTTGAGTGGAGAAGGGACACGCTCTCACAGAATACCAATGTTACCATTACCATAACAGCCTATCGAAAGTCTAATGCTGAAAATAAGCCTTCCCCATAGATTGCCTCATACTGTTGGTGCTCGAATTGTATTTTCCATAATGCCACGGTTGGCGGTCGTGTTGGCTACCGCAGAGTTGAAAATTTCTTGTTGCTATTATAAAGATGCTGCTGTCCATCTCCTTATTTGTTTCCCTCTGTTACCTCTTACGTCACATGTAGTTGATACTCTTACACCTCTACTACAGAGTCTACCATCATTAAATAGCAGTAATTAGTATGGTGAATGTGGAGAACCGAAAGGAGACGGGGATTTCTGGGCCCAATTTTAATAAGTTGAAATATGGTTAAACCATACCAACCAACCAAAAAGCGTTATATTTTTCTATTTCAAAATATAAACATATTTGCCAAATTCACAATCTGGAAGACAAGAAATCTTGAAAATAAGTTGTGTCACGAATAAAATAGGAAATCGAATACTTTAATCGATTAATGTGAATGAGTTTTAACAATTAAACATAAAAATAACTTCAGATGATTGATCCAATCAAAGTAAATTGATACATTACAGTATATTAACATAGTGTTAACAGTTTAAAAAATAAAATGTCAACATAATAAACATAAATCTTAAAATCGATTCACGTTTATAGTTCGATTTATTACTTGTTTTTGTCAACTATATTTTTAATGTGTGCTGAAAGTGAGAGCTCCTGCCTGACTCAACTCAATCTATGATCATTGTCTCGTATCGTTTAGTACGTGTGTGTTTTAAGTGTTTCCCGTTGTTTTTTTAATTTATATTGCTCGAAAACTGCTTTATTTCTAAGGACTTCTGAGCTTACTTAATTTGTACGTATTTGGGCGCTTACCGAACACCGATAATCTTGTTTATTCGTTTGCTTTGGCTAGTTATTGTGAATTTTACGGCCTGGATTTTATCTATTAGATAGTGACTCAATGGATCGCTGTGTGAATTGTGGCATAGCGACTAGTTACTGTAGGCCCACGATCCTTCCAAAATAGCAAACGCACTTTAAAAATCAGCTGTTTAGTAAAGTTTTTTGCCAACTTGTTGTATAACCTCACATTTACTAATTCTCCTATAATTCTGCTCTCAGATTTCCAAAGTTTGCAGAATGTTCAGTGATGTTTTGATAATATATAAGCTATTAATTGACACCACTTTCATCTTTTTACAATCTGGGTCCAAGAATGTATGAAAGCGTATCAGTCTCCTTTATTTTACTGGTAACAAGGCATTCTATACAATTCCTCAGGGTGCCAATAAATCAGCATTTTGATTATTAAATATTTTTTTTATATGAAAAGGGTGACAAACGAGCACACAGTCCACCTGATGGTAAGTGGTTGCTGCGGCCCATAGACATCTACATCTATCCTCTATTACAAATCAAAATGTAGATGCGTTGTCACCCGTGAGGACTAAGATGGAATGCCTCATTTCCAGTAAAAAGGGCCTCCGGCCACCTGCACTCACCAAGCGAAACGCAGAAGTAAACCTCTACTTCACGCTGGTTTTCTGTGAGGTCGTGGTACCACCCCAGTTCGAGCCGGCCCATCCGTGCGACAGCAAAAGCTGCCGCGTAGCTCTACCACTGTTAAAAAATAATGTTACTATTTTAAAATATTATTCAAGAGTAACCCAACAAATCAATAGGCAATTATGAGATCACCAGGGTATAGGAACACATTGTATGGTATTTCAGGGTCATTTCCCCACTTTGAAAATTCAAACATTAGCATACCTGCATGGCTTAGCAAGACGGGGCGATATTACAAGGCCGCTTGAACATTCTTTCTAAGCTTGGCATCACCTGAGTCAGCTAGTAATAAGAAGTTTCATTAAATTAGTATCTGGGAGATTACAACAGGAGATTCCACTTCTGATCTCGGAAATACATCTAGAGAGCGTTAATTGTTAAAAATAATAAAAGTGTGGTAGCGGATGTTCAACTTTCTCTCTTGCTTACGCAATTAATCATTATCAGTAATAAGAGAACGCAACGCACTATGCATTCAGTCAGTATAATGTAATTACAGTTCGACCACACCGTAACACGTCCCCGCTACAATCACACACCAGTGTAACGTAAGGTACCTAATTACATGATAACACCAAAGTATGAAAACCAACGGCAACACTACTTTTCTCAGTGTAACACAGGGCAGCCTCTGAGCAACACCATCCTCCTTACCTGCACTAGAAGAATTACAACAACGAACAGAACCACGACACTATCTTCGCACGAGTAGAATGACTACACTCGTAGAATGAATTCGGCGGAATCTCTCTCGCATGGCGCCTACACTGAACTTTATACTGCACAAACAAGTGGGGTTTCTTGTTGTACCCTCAATTCCACCTCGATCCAACCTGTATTTTAAAGACGCTCCAACAAGTATATTAAATAAAGTTTTGAATGGAAAGTTGTTCTATCTATCTCTGTTAGTATAAAATACCAAACTAATCAGTGGTACCAAATCTTCATGAACCACAGATATCACTTACTAAGCAGATTCTCCCGTAAGTACGTCAAAATGTCAGTTCCTAACTTTACTACTTAACCAGCCGAGAATGTTTCCGAAGTCTGCAGAAGCCTCGGTGCAGCGTAAGCAGATTTAGGAGCGTTTAAGACATTGAACTGCAGCTGACCAATTGTTCGTAATTGCTGAGTACGGTAATTATTTTTTAACGATATTAACAATGCCATTCACATTAGTGTTATTCCCTTTAATCACTTCTAGTAAGCTTAAAATGCTTATGTTAGGAGTAGTTCACGACAGTAGTCGAATGGGGAATTCGAACCCACGACCTTTTGTGTTCGCTTCTTAGTCTTCGGGATGACAACGAAACTGCATTCTGATTCTTTATCGAGGATAGGTGTTGAATTTTGTAGCCATAGAATCCGCTTGCAGTCAGGCGGACTGTGTTATCTTTTGTCTTACTTGAGTTGAGCAACGCTGCGGCTTAATTTTTACGTGGTAGAGTCATGCTGCAGCTATATTAGTAGTTGTAGCACGAGTTGGTCAGCTTGACGGGGGAAGGACCACGCTCTCACAGAATACCAGCCTAAAATAGCAGCTTAACACTGCTGTGTTTCGTATGGTATGTACAGAACCGGAGATGCTTTTTACTGGAAAAGAGACATTCCATCTTAGTCCTCACGAGTGACAAAGCATCTGCATTTTAATTCGCAAACGAGGATAGATGTAGATGTCTATGGGCCACAGCAACCACTTACCATCAGATGGACTGTGTGCTCATTTGTCACCCTATCCTATAAAAAAAAACCTACCGCATATCATGCAGTGGGTGTCATAAGAGTCGACAGAGGGAAGCTGAAACAAGAGATGGACTACAGTCGTGATTTTGATTTCGAGTTTTTAAATAATTACATCATTAACACAGGAACACACACACGCTAAAATATTTTTAAAATAATAACTTCTGCAGTCAAATGCATATCGCTCGTAGTGAATACTTAACATCGCTACTTCTCGCTTTCTCAAGATCCACTAATCTGTCTGAGTCTGACAACTAATACTTGTTCCATGTGAGAATCGATACCCTTACAAACATAAGTAAAGTCAAGCGTTTAGACCTTGCATAGTAAAGTTAAATTCCTAGACTTAACGTAGCATAGTTGTTTTATATAACTGCCAAATATTTTGTTAGTAAATTAATAAAATATTTATGCTAAGTACAAAACTAGCTGCAACTGGAATCAATTAGTTTTAAGATGTTAATTACCAGCATCCGCCGTTTTCATACCATTTATCAATGTCACTACGTCACGGATTTCTGCTGATCTTTAATTCGCTAAATACTTCAAGTTGAAACCGTTGCAAGGAGTTAAAATTCACACTAAGTTAAAAATCAATTTTCATATCTTTACAAAATAACTAAAATATTTTGGGTTAAACATAACTTTTCCACGAGCCACTCTGCAGCTAGGTACCAGTATGAAACGACAAAAAATGCTGCTGTGTTTCGTTTGGTGAGTGTAGAGAAAGAGAGACCCTTTTGACTAGTAATAAGACATTCCATCGCAATGAGACAGTACTCAAGGGTGACAACGCATTTGCATTTTGATTCTTAATCCATGATAGATGTAGATGTTTATGGATCATAGAATCCACTCAGCATCAGATGGACTATTTATTTGTTTGTCACTCTTATTTTATACCATTATTTAACAATAATACCACGCAGTTTGCAAATACTACGTGGTGTCGACATTAGGGAACTCACCTAACTATTTCATCTCGTCATAAGTTCCATTTAATGCAATAAGGAATGCTCTGTTTAAAAGTTTTATTAAAGAAAAACTGTACAAAAAGGGTTATTATAATATCAAGGAATACATGAGTGAAAATAACCCCTGGGAATAAGGTGATCGCCACCATGCTGGTTATATGAAAATTCATTTAAAATTGTATAATCAAAATTATTGTTATGTGAAATTATGTTTAAAAAAAAAGTCCCGCTGGGTTTCTTGCTGGTTCTTCCCAGGACAGAGGTATTTTCCGAACCAGTGGTAAATAAAATAATGACTTTCAATAAGTATTATGTAATAATCCATATTGAATAAAAATCATTCTATTCTATTCTATTCTATTCTATTCTATTCTATTCTGGCTTAAAAACACCTACATCTGTCCTCAATTAAGAATCAAAATAATGATGCATTGTCATCCCTGGGGACAAAGATGCAATACCTCGTTAGCAGGAAATTCGGTATCCGGTTCTTTTCACACACAATACGAATCTGCTAGTTAAGCTGCTAGTATCTGCTGTGTGAGCGTTATTCTTCTCTGTTTGGCCCACCCATTCTTGCTACAATATATACTACAGTGCAGTTACAATGATATTTTGTTTACTCTATTTGACATAATCTAATCTATTTGGCATGTATTTTTTAATCTATTTGGCGTGTATTTTTTATTTTTTATTTTATTTGGACATGTATCTTAATCAATTACTTATTATTTAAAAGTGTAATTTGTAAATTAGCATGCTGACATTTTGGGCATACTGTAAGCCAGCATGTACACTGTTTTAAAATAAATAAATAAATACAGTTGCAGTGTGGCTCTACTACGTGTGTATATATAATATTGATAAGCTTTTAACCACCTTACACATATCCAATATAGTCATAATTTTCACATTTTTACGTCAAGAGTATACAAATAAAAAGCATATGTATCGACAATTGTGTGTGTACTATACTAACTAAAGCGAATAGTTCTTGTATATAGTGCATATTATCATCATAGCCCGTCACAATTGCACTACTGATCATGGACCTGCCCCAAGGAATGACACAAGCCACGATACTAAGTAACCTGCGTCCATTAACTTCTAACACTTATCATGTTGTCGTTCCATCTAGTAAGATACCGCTCTAGGGTTCGCTTACCTGTACGAGTCTGCAACTCGAAAACCTCTCTTCCCCATTGTTTGTTGTTACTTCACTAGCAATATGCACTGGTTTCATGTGAAGAGAAGATATGTTGTAATCCTGCCAACTGTCGAAGTTGGATTTACCTATTCGAATAATTTGTCTTTCGATACATACTTGTATATGATAATAATTGGTTTCTCGGAAATGGTTCTAATGATTTGGACGAAGTTTTGTATTTAGATATTTTATTTTGTGTTTTAAGGTTTATGTTACGTAAGTATTTATATAGGTGTATGGAAAAAAATATAATAAATTAGCGGCCTTCCTTAAAAATATTTCGATTTTTTCTAATGCCGAATAGATTTCGGTAATCCATGCACTATATCATAAATGACAATACATTTTTAAATACATACATATATATATATATATATATATATATATATATATATATATATATATATATATATGTGTATATATATATATATATATATATATATATATATATATATATTAATATATATATATATATATATAAACAAAATCTGTTTATTTAAACGAACAATGTAGACTCAGTTAAATTATAAGTTCAATTATTACAATCGTGTCTACAAGTAGCACTGACCACATATTCCAGAGAAGGTGCAACGTAGATTAGTTCGAGATTTCACTTTTAGTTTGCCAAACTTGGCAACTATCAAAGCCGACTAGTTTTAATTGCGGTTCGGAAGACTGAGCATGGTAATATATTCGTTCACTGAATTGAATTGCAAATTCACTTACTTTTGTATTTAAGTGTGTACTTTTACTTTGACGGTACTATAAAGATTTAAAAAGGAACAGAGAAAATTAAAAAAATTCCGAAAACGAAAAACACAATTAAGCACTTACAAGCAAAAATAATAAGAATTTACTAACCATTACAAAATTCCACTTCTGTAAGTTGGTCTCCCCCGTAGATTGATTAGATATTTGCCATAGTTACCACGCATTACAAGCGGGTTGAAAACCATAGTTTTATTTTTATTTAGTTGTTATCAGTACGATGCTGCTACCCATCTCCTGGTTAAGTTTCCCTCTGTTGCCTCTTACGACACCCAAGTAACACAAGGTAGTGGATATTCTATCACCGCCACTACACGGTTTCTTCTTCTTCTTTGTTTAAGGAATCCTCCTATCATCTGTTATTTGGATTTATTCCAGCTGCTAATTTCTAACATTATGCACTGCAATATATTTAATAGAATCAAATCGTTACTTCGTGGGACTCCAATATATAAATGGTGTTAAAAACAAATTAGCTAAGATCCGCTTAATAAAATTAAATGATGTGCATGAGTAAGTAATCCAGGTGGATGAGTAGGTCACTTCAAACTAGGTAAGACACATCGTTCTATGTTTTTACACTGAACTTAGCTAATTATTTTTTAATATCATTAATATTGCGACATAACTCTACATTTCATCCTCATTATCTCAATGGTCATCATTCCTGTGCCTTCATATTACTTATAATTTCTGCCACACACGATCACATTATGGAATTCATTCGCCAGCGATTTCTCTCGACCAATATTTATTTGTTTATTTGTTTTACCAACAAATGTTACAATAATAATAATGCTGAATTCTCAAACAATAATATTACAAACTAAATGGACATGTAAAAGTAGGTAAACCCCGCATACTTAGCAATTACATCAACAAGATACAAAACTAAGAAAACAAAAAAGTACTATGAAATTACTACAAATATGACGAAGAGACCTTCAAAATCCAAGCCTACTCCTTTCTAAAAGGCCGCAAAATTATTTGTAATGTTGTTTTAATTCTCCATTAGCGGCAGTGATGACATAGCTTTTTTTTTTCTTTATTGTTCATAGAACCAACAGCACGTTATAAATATAAACAGAAATTCTCAGATAATCCTTAATGCCAATTACAGGTTCTTACTTTATATACATAATATTTATACTATCGCTTGTTAATTGACAAATTAATGATATTCATTATATAGTGCTTAGATTTTTAAAAGTTATCTTAAAAATAAGTTTAAACATAAAAACAGGCAATAAGCAAAAAAAGAAGAATATTACATAACAATAACAATACTGACAGACTATACAATTAATAATTAACAGAAATGAAATTTATGTTACATGTGTATGTGTATGTGTGTGTGTGTGTGCGCGTGAGTGCGTGCGTGCGTGTGTGTGTGTGTGTGTGTGTGTGTGTGTGTGTGTGTGTGTGTGTATGATATCTCTTGCTTAATGACAATAATTTCCTTCTTAAATATTGATTTGCTTTGGTGGATTATGGATTAATCACTTACCGTAATGAGTCGTATTTGCCTACACTTCTTTCAAAATATCAACCCATTAAAGTTCGCTACTGGACCTGGGCCTCCTCTATTGTAGAGAGGATTTGCCTCTTTATAAGTCCCAAGTTCCAAGAAAGAAGCTTTGACTAGATTTTAGAAGTGAAAATTTTGAAAATACTTTTGTGAATAAAGACGATGTATTAACTGGAGTACGAAGAGATACAATGTCAGTGGAACGAAGATAATGATTAAGAGAGGAGTAAAAAACTCAAAGCGGTATTTCCAGTAACGGAAAGTATGAGCGATTTCCCTGGGCAGAGGTTTTACCAAACCGGCGGTAAAATTAAAAAAAAAATACTTTCAATAAGTATTCTTGTAATCTGTAGTGACTAAAAATAATTCTATTCTATTCCATAAATCAGAACGGACGCGAATATGCGAAGGTGAATCGTAGCCAATCGATACGTAGAAATTTTGAAATATAATCAATATTTAAGGAGCCCTAATATGAATCATAAGCAAAATTTTTGAATTTCCTCAAGTTTATATAACTACGCTTCGGTAACGTTAACAAAGCAAATATCAGTATACGAGGAATGGACTGAGCCAGCACAACTGTAGTGGCAGAAGGTATAAAATTTCGAAGACACACTAGAGTTAATGCTGCAAATATTTGCCTTAGTTCATTTACTTTCGAATGCGAATTCCAAGTAGAATATGGGTCAATAATATATTTCTAGTTTCGCTATTTTAAGATTAAAAGCGATGTAAGTGCAATTTATATGAATTCAAATAATATATAAACTACCGAAACATTCATCTTATTTTATCAAAAACCTTGAATAATTATTAATTTGAAACACGAAATAATATGGTTGAAGACAAACGTAAAAAGAGGAAAATTGTTTATAAAATAAATATGCCAAAAGAAAGTTATCTTAGTAAAGGCACTTTTAATGTTTCCAATTTTATGCTTTATGATACAATTATGAAAGGAAAGAAAACTTATAAAAATAAACTTAGAGAATTTCTTTTATTTATTTCGATGAGAATATATAATATATAATAAATTAGGAGTAGCAGCATAGGATGGGCACTTACATAAATACTTTGCCTAAACATCCTCAACGTTATTAAAATATACGGTATATATTCCAGATATATATATATATAAATCTATATATATACTATACAAACCTTTTTTAATGATATAAATTGTTGTTTTTTCTGCTTCTGTCTTCACTCTGCTTTTTGCACGTACAACCCCCGCGAGAAGGTTTTTTAATAGCGTAATTATATTAACGATTGTAGAAAGTCAACATGGATAGCCGCAGTTTAGTTACATGAACTAGAATTGGCCATGAAAAATCCGTATCGAAAATGTTATTTGACTGAAAGCATTTTTTTTATATCTGCGTTAAACTAATGTATTAGCGAAGTAGTGGATGGTTCCCCACTCGATAGAGTGAAGATCTGGTAAGAGATACAGGAAGTTGATAGATACAGGTGGCCAAGGACGTGGTTTGTGGCATTCGTTATGAAAATCTATGTTCAGCAATGTACTTTTGAAGGCTGTAATGATAGTAATGATGATAATGATGAGGAATGACAAACGAGTACACAGTCCATATGATGGTAAGTAGACGCCGTTACACGCAGACACAACATCTATCCTTGATTAAGAATCAATAATGCTGTTGTCCTAAAAGCTGGAATATAATACGTATAAAAACCATGTACTTTATTTACGTAGTAGAACCACGCTACAGCTATAATATGGTTGTAGCACGATGTTTCAACTCGACCGGGGTAGAGCTACGCTCTCACAGAATACCAGGGTAAAATAGCATCTTAATGCAGCTGAGTTTCGTATGGTGAGTGTAGAGATCCGGAGACCCTTTTTACTGGTAAACGAGGCATTCCGTCGTAGTCCCCAGGGGTGATAACGCATCTTCATTTTGATACTATTAATCAAGGATAAATGAAAATATCTAAAGGCTACAGCATCCACTTACCATCAGGTGAACTGTGTGCTCGTTTGTCATTCTATAAAATACCAAAAAGGGGATTTTGGCGGAAACTTAACGAAGGATTTATACTAAATAAAATGACAACTCTTTATTATTCAACTAAATAAATTAAAAGTTCGTTTGTCTAACGTCAACATAAATTTTTAATCTACTGCCTAGAAGAAATGGCACAAAAAACTCTACAGGCATACACTTTTTGTCCTTTTTAAATGTCAATAATACAATATACTGTATTAAAAAATGTGTTATAAAATTACGCAACAAGAAATGTTTAACAAGCCCAACAGTAATTAAATACCTAACAGCGTAAAAGGTTTACTGGAAAGATTTTTTCATACTCTATGTCCCTTCTACAACTGAGACGAATTGAAGAAATCCTTATGTTAAAAACCATCAAGCCGCTTAGGCTCTGCAGCCTGTAGACATACTCTCGAAAAACATTACCTTATATCTTAGGGCAGCCGGGTAAAAAAATGTAAATGGATTGCACCATATACACAATAATAATGATAAAGATAAGTACAGGTATATTTTATATGTAATTTGTTAGCTGAAAATAGCTGTTACCGCATTAATTCTTTCTGCACTGCTAGCCAGAGGCTTGAAGCATGTTTTGTATGTAAAAGTGGTGCGCTTTTGTGTACTTAAAGCGTACGCATTCGAGCTATGAGTATTTTGCTCACGCAACTTTAGGCGCACGTTATTTTTTCGGAAAACATAAAGAGATCTTATTTGTTCAGTAGCTGAGTTTTATATAACGTTACTATCCCGAGGGAATTATTGTTCTCAATTTATCGCGCTTTAAGGAGCGATTTTACCGGTCAGTGTATGTTAGTACTATTTCCTATGTTATTTGGAAATGTTTAGGTGCAGAGGGCCGCGAGTTCGAAACCCGCACAAAACAAATATTTATATGCAACCTACAAATAATTACTCTGGCTCTGGTGTTTTCCTTTTGCAATTTATGTAAGTAAGCTGCTTAAGTAAAATCCTAAAACCCTAGTGTGGTTAACCCCCACTCGTTTAAGTAAAAAAATATTAAAATAAAATAAATAAGCTAACATTTTATTGAGCTGTTATTTTTTATAGAATAAGGGTGACAAACGAGCACGCAGTCCACCTGATGGTAAGTGGTTACTGTGGCCCATAGACCTCTACATCTATCTTCGTTTGCGAATCAAAATGCAGATGCATTGGCACCCGTGAGGACTAAGATGGAATGCCTCTTTTCTAGTAAAATGGGTCTCCGGTTCTCTACTTTCACCATACGAAACACAGCAGCATTAAGCTGCTATTTTACGCTGGTATTCTGTGAGAGCATGGTCCTTCTCCAGTCGAGCCGACCCATTCGTGCTACAACGATAATATTAATATATCTGCAGCATGGCTCTACTACGTTGTTAGCCGACCCATTCTTTCTACAACTATACTATTAATATAGCTGCAGCATGGCTCTACAACTCTACACAATTTGAAATTCTTATTACAATGCAGCAATATCGTATCAAGTAGCTGATCTAAAATGGAGGATAGTCAGCAGCACCTTTCTGATAACAATTTAAAATTATAAAATCTCCGATTGCCAACCTGCCTGCTTGCGTGCAAAAAAGCGTGGCAACTACGGTAAAATCCTATGAACGGGGCCTATCCTATCTGTGGACCATAGGCCAGGTCAGCAGTGGTTTCATAGGCGGTAATGGAGCTGATTTGACGATAGAACTTGATGCTGGCCTTAACAACCTTTAAAAGTTTGTTTTAAATAGATTTTATATTTATCAAATCCAGTCAGAAAGAGAGTCTATGGTTGTGCGTGTTAATCTCACACTACAGTCAGTCTCCGAATGGGGCGATGCAAATCTCGTGAGATTTAATGCCTCCAAAACACAAGCGTCTCTTTTCACCGCTAAAAGGAGCCCGCTCACCTTGGCCCCTACTTTCCGAAATGCATCCTTAGAGTACACTGAGTTTTCTCCGAACCTAAACTATGGGTGGTTCATTCATCAAGACCAAATAAAGATGGACGCTCTTGCTGTGAAACATAGCAAAGGAGATTTTTGCGGCTTCTGGAAGTCCACCAGTAAAATAAATGTTCGGCCTGGCCTTCCCGTGTGCGTCAATGGCATGAACAATCACAAGGAGATTCCAAATCTTTTCAAGAACCATTTTTCTGTAAAGTCTCTGTTGGATCCGGTAGTGGAAGTGTTCAGCACTGACATGGACACACAAACCAGTGGGGACTAGTTTTCTGGCAAAAAACGTAACAAAAGCTATAGGAGATATGTCAGGAGGCAAGTCCCCGGGACATGACGGACTTAGTGTTGAGCACTTGCAACATGCTGGACCTCACCTATCTAGGGTCTTGGCTTTGTTCTTCTCTCTGTGTGTGAGCCATTCCTACCTGGCCGCGGATTTTATGAAAACTGTGGTGGTACCTATAGTGAAGAACAAGACGGGTGACTTGACTGACAAGTGTAACTATCAGCCTATTTCTCTTGACACCGTAATTGCAAAGGTGTTTGACGGTTTGTTCAACACACAGTTGAATAAACATGTAATGCTCCACAATAACCAGTTCAGATTTCGTCCTCGCTTATCCACTGAAGGCGCCATATTGTGTCTAAAGAAAACCGTCAAATACTACACTTGTCGCAGGACGCCCGTGTACGCGTGCTCCTCGACCTATCCAAGGCCTTTGACCTGGTGGCATATAACCTGCTGTGGGACAAGCTACAAAGCATGTCGTGAAGCGACAATAAAAAAAAATAAAAAAATAGAACCTAACCTAAGTACAACAAAACAACAAAGGTAGAGCCAGAAAACAATATATTTAAATTTATAAAAGGTATTTACAATTTTATAAAAAAAAATGATGTGAGGATGATGATGAATGAAGTGAGAATACAATTAGATTATAAAAAAATAAAGGTGAGAGAATAAGGGAATATAGCGTTGAAGTGGGGCCTAAAAGTCGAAGCGACACACGTTGCGTTTGTAGAAATAGGTTTCTTAGCAGCGACGGCACGCAGCGCCTGAAGCCAGCACACGCCGTTTGCGCTTGTAGAAGTAGGTTTCTTAGCAGCGACGGCGCGCAGCGCCTGGAGCCAGTACACGCAGCGTCCGGAGCCGGCGCACGTAGCGCCTGGAGAAGGGGCGCTCAACGCTTAGAACCAGCAGTTGCAGCGCCCAAAGGTAGCGCCGGCGGTAGGTGCACTCGGCGCCTGGAGTAAGTAGTAGTAGTGCCCGGAGTAGTGTGGCCCCCGCGCTTGTAGTAGACTCGAAGCGACTTCCGAGGTAGATGGAGGCTTGTAGGATTCCGGAGTGGCGCGGCCCGAGTTTGAAGAAGGCTTCGCCGAAGACTTCACGTGTAAATGGAGGCTTGCAGGATCCCGGGGCAGTGCGGCCCCGGGATAAGGCCTTTAGGAGATACTTCCAATTCGCGAACTGAAGCGAGACTGCCTTTCTTCACCGATTGTTCGGCTTTTATACCTTTCTAGAGAGAACGGAAAAATTATTTAAATTATACGCAAATTTTTTGTAAATGGTCAAGAGAAAAGAGGATTTATGTGAAATTATCGAAATAGGAATAACAGATCGGTAGCAAATTTGAATATAATTACCATGGAAACGATATAAATAAGAAAGACAAAACATGTCAAATTTTTGTTTTTGGTTTATAATAAGAAGACGGTAAGATTTAAGTGGAAAATGAGATATTATTGATATAGGAAAAAAGGTAGCGCAGCTGCCCACACTAAGCCCAAGATTGTAGAGTTACGGAAAACTAGCTAAAAGATCGAAAAAATGTAGACTCCATTGACACCAATTTAAAAGTGCTGATAATGTGAAAATACGAAGTAGAAATGATTTGTTATTATGTTCTTATGGTTTAATATCGTTACAGGATCCTATGGAAATAAAGGTGATGTAAAATATCCAGTTTTGAGGTGAAATGCAGAAAATCGAAACGGAATGGAAAAATGAATTTAAAATAATGTAAAATGATACGTAAGTAGTATAACACTACAAGCATAGGCTTGCCACAGGAACTTATCAGCATTTTCCAGTACTGGTACGCAAACCAGACCAATAGTGTAAGGTGGGCGGGGGTAATGTCGGATCCGTATCGGCTTGAGTGTGGAGTCAGGCAGGGTGGCTTAACATCACCAATCCTATTTAAACTATATATCAACGGGCTGATCGTAGAGCCTAGCAGTCTGCATGTCGGCTGCCACATTGACGGTGTTTGTGTGAACAATGTGAGTTATGCAGACGACATGGTGCTGCTGAGTGCGTCGGTCTGCGGCCTAAGGAAGCTGATACGGATATGCGAGGAATATACATGTGGCAACGGATAATTTTATAATGTCAGGAAGAGTCAATACATGATCTTTGAGGCCGCTGGTGCCAAATATCCTGATAATATACCTCAAATAATGTTAAATGGTGTGCCTCTGGAAAGGGTTAAACAGTTTCAATATCTGGGGCATTTACTCGCCGTTGACCTAAAGGATCACGCTGATATGGATCGGGAACGGAGGGCGCTGTCTGTTAGAGCTAACATGATCGCTCGTAGGTTTGCGCGGTGTTCAAAGGAGATTAAGGCTACGCTCTTCCGAGCGTTCTGTACATCGCTCTACTCGTGCAGCTTATGGGCTAATTACAGTAGGAAGAGTTAAAGCGTCCTCCGCGTCTAATACAATAATGCGTTAAGAGCGGTGATGGGGCTGCCTCGATTTTGTAGCGCCTCTGGTATGTTCGCGGATGCGCGCACCGATTGCTTCAATGCCACCATGCGCAAGCGGACCGCGTCCCTGGTGCGCAGAGTGCGGGCCCGCTCCAACACTGTCCTAGCGATGATCTCAGGAAGGTTAGACTATTATATTATCCGGCATTGCTGCGACAGACATGTCGCAGAACAGTTGCCTCAGAGAACGTTTGAATTATTGATCTCATCTCCCGACTGATAAATGTATGTAATTCTGTTATTTATTTATAAATTTTTATTTTATTTTATTTTATCTCATTATATTATTTATATACTGACTTTTTACATTGAATGGATTCATTATTTTAAAATTGTTATTTTGTGTTGACATTGATTTATTTATTGCAAAAATTTTGGAGACTGATTTTAAACTCATTGATTTTACTGGATATGGGTGTAATTTGTCTGAATAAAGATAATTAAGATAATTGACATATAAAGTGACGCAAAAACCAAACTAAAACATGCACGGCTTAAAATAACACGCATCCACGTACACGTATATATAGTTCTTGCAATTCATGAAGTCGTGCGTGTTTTGCTCGTGGTAGAACGTGTACATGCACATTGCGGTAATGTGCGTGTGTGACATTACATTCTTACACTGCCACTACATATTACTGATCGATTAGTCGAAAAAACAAAGTGTCTTCTGTATAAACTTTTTGGGCGGGGAACGTGTCGATCACGTCCTTTCAACCTTGCACACGTAACATCAAGGTCGGAGGAATCTCTTAAATACTTTGGTGAATGTTCTTCTCGCGGAGCAATAAACGCTCCGTGGTCCTACGTGAGTTTAATATTAAGCCATTTGGAAAGTATAACGTAATAAGTGTCGTGTTTTACATGTTTTTCTGTTGATTTATGCCCGATTCAGTCAAATATTTATTTATAGATTTAGTAAAATAGCAGCAAAACGTTACTGTGTTTCGTATGATGAGTATAGAGAACCGTAAAACAATTTTTACTGGAAAAATGGCATTCCATCTTAGTCCTCACGGGTGACAACGCATCTGCATTTTGATTAGTAATCAAGAATAGATGTAGATGTCTATGGGCCACAGCAACCACTTACCATCTGTTGGACTGTGTACGCGTTTGTCACCCTTTCTTATTAAAAAAAAATCACTTGTAATATACTCAGCAATCTGTCTTTCTTTGATTATATGAGTATTCATCAAAATATTGTTCAACAAAATAATATTATTTTATATAAGTGGTAAAATTAAAAATTTTGTGCACCCAAATTCACTATAAATACCTAAAATGAGAACATCATCAATGTTGTCGAAGTCAATTAAATACGCATTTAGGAAAACTCAAAAACTATTGGTCAGATCTTGATAAAATGAAACACATGAGAAGCATCAGCTTTTAAATAAAAAGAGTATTATTAGAATAGGTTCACCTTGAAAAAAGTTCTGAGGTAATACATATAAAAACTGCAGTTTTTTTTAAAGCAGAATCTATACAAATAAATAAAATTGAAGTGTCTGTTTGTAATGTAAAAATTACAGTTTTTTACTAAATGCATATGAAAGTAAATACGATACCTATACCCACAGGAAGTGGACCTGGTCGAGCCCCGACGGTTCGACAAAAAATGAGATTGACTTCATTATGACGACCAGACGACAACTGTTTAGTGATGTCTCCGTGATCGCGAGGGTGAAAACTGGTAGCGATCACCGAATGGTTAGAGGCACACTGAACCTAAACGTTAAGTTGGAGAGGTCTCGTCTAATGAAGTCAACGCTCCGTCCCCCTCGTGCTCTGTTCCAAAGTCCCGAAACCTTTCAGCTCGAGTTACAAAACCGTTTTCAGTGCCTAGAAGACTGCAATGAAGTGGACGATATGAATGAAAAGCTCGTGGAAACTGTCCATGCGGTCGGAGCTAAGTTCTGCAAGACCCGCCGCAGAAGAACACAAAAACTCTCCGATCACACTCTTAATCTCATGGCTGTTAGACGGGAGATGAAGCTACATTCTTCAACAGACTTGACAGCATACAGGCATCTGAACAGACAGATCTTCAAATGCATGCGGCGGGACTTACGCAACTTCAATACAGCTCGTATTGAAGAAGCGATCGAGCGGAACCAAGGCTCCAAAGTCTTTGCCAGAGATCTGTCTGCCAGAAAGAGCCACCTGTCAAAGCTGAAGACAGGATGTGGCAGCATCGTTTCCGGGACACCTGAGATTTTGAGTGAGATTGAGAGGTTCTATGGGCAGCTGTACACGTCATCGTTGGAGCCACACGCAAGTGTGAGTAACGATCCAAGAGCGTGTCTCATCCGACACTATTCCGAAGATATCCCGGACGTCAGTCTGAGCGAGATTAGAATGGCTCTCCAGCACCATAAAACGGTAAGGCCCCAGGCGAGGATGGAATTACAGCGGAGCTTCTGAAAGCGGGTGGAAGACCGGTACTTGAAGTCCTTCAGAAGCTCTTTAATTCCGTCCTCCATGGTGGCATTACACCGGAGACGTGGAGCAGAAGTGCGGTGGTCTTGTTCTTCAAGAAAGGTGACAACGCTCTCTTGAAGAACTACAGACCGATTTCCCTTCTGAGCCGCGTCTACGTGCTGTTTTCGAGAGTCATTACGAATCGTCTCGCGCGCAGACTTGACGACTTCCAGCCTCCCGAACAAGCCGGTTTCCGAAAGGGCTTTAGCACCATAGACCACATACATACCCTTCGGCAAATTGTACAGAAGTCCGAAGAGTACAATTTGCCACTATGTCTGGCGTATGTGGACTATGAGAAAGCCTTTGATTCCGTCGAAATTTGGGCGGTGCTGCAGTCCCTTCAGCGGTGCCAAGTTGACTGTCGGTATATCGAAGTGTTGAAGTGCTTGTACAGTAGGGCTACGATGGCTATCCGAGTACAGAACCAGAGTACGAAACCTATCCAATTGCAGAGAGGTGTAAGACAGGGTGACGTCATATCCCCGAAACTCTTCACCGCCGCATTGTAAGACGTTTTCAAGCTTCTGGACTGGAAAGGATACGGTATCAACATCAATGGCGAGTACATCACTCACCTTCGATTTGCCGACGATATAGTCCTTATGGCAGAATCGCTGGAGGACCTAAGCAATGCTCAATGACCTCGATAGTGTTTCCCAACGGATAGGTCTTAAGATGAACATGGACAAAACAAAGATCATGTTCAATGTCCATGTCACACCTATGCAGGTAGTTGTTGGGAGCACTAAGCTCGAAGTTGTTGACGAGTATGTTTACCTGGGACAAATAGTCCGACTAGGTAAGTCCAACTTCGACCGAGAGGTCAATCGACGGATTCAACTCGGCTGGGCAGCGTTCGGGAAGCTACGACACATCTTCTCGTCAGACATACCTCAAAACCTAAAAACGAAATTGTACAACCAGTGCGTGTTGCCAGTGATGACTTATGGAACTGAGACGTGGTCCTTCACTGCTGGCCGTACGAGGAAGCTCAAGGTCGCTCAGCGAGCTATGGAGAGGGCTATGCTCGGAGTTTCTCTGCGTGATAAACTTAGGAATGAGGATATCCGCAGTAGAACCAGAGTAACCGACATAGCCCAATGATGATGATGATGATGATATTGTTAGTTCTATTGACACCTCAGTTTTATATAAAATAATATTTTATTGTAATTTTAGTGACGATCGACTTGTGGTCGTTAGAGCAATTTTTTTTATAGGAGAGGGGGCAAACGAGCATGCGGCTCACCTGATGGTAAGTGACTACCGCCGCCCATGAACAACTGCAACACCAGGTAGGGAATTGCAGATGCGTTGCCGGCCTAGGAAGAAAACATCTTCTAAATCGCACAGTGGTGGATCGCCAATCATCCAGATAGTGTGAATGGTATCGGTAGTTCTGCCGCGATGTGCGTTCGCGAAATTTGGCGGCTGGGATTAATCCAAACAATTCCTCAGAGCACTCCCCATGGTAGATGCGAAAGAAAATGCAAAGGGATGCAACATCTCTTCGCAGTGCCAATGAATCTAGCCGATCGGAAAGGGCTCGGTCGTCGACGATTCGAACCGCTCTGCGCTGGATGCGGTCAAGTGGAAGGAGCTGGCACTGGGGAGCCCCAGCCCAGAGATAGGAACAGTATTCCATGTGAGGCCGAACCTGCGCCTTGTAAAGTTGCAGGCGGTGTGCCGGAATGAAATACTGTCCCGCTCTGCTGAGCACGCCAAGCTTTTTAGAGGCCAATTTGGCCTTCTCTTACAAGTGACCACGAAACTGCACGTCACTCGATATGTCGATTCCGAGGATTCCGATACTGGCTGAGGCAAGAAGGGGAGTGCCTTGAAACTGGGGAGATACGACAAAGGGGTTCTTTTTAGCGGTAAACGCGCAAACTTGTGTCTTCTGAGGATTAAACTGGACTAGATTTAGTCGCCCTCAATCCGAGACTTTTTCCAGCAAAGACTCGACTTCAGACACAAGTTTGTTCCGGTACTCGGTGACGTTTTCAAATATTGGCACGGCCGGTGTATAGAGCATCACCAGTGCTGTCATCCGCATAGCAATGAATGTTACCAGTTAGCAACATATCATTGATATGCAGAAGAAACAGCGTTGGTGATAGCACACAGCCTTGTGGAACACCAGCGTTAATAGGCTTGTAGTCAGAGCATGCACCGTCTACAACGACCTTGATGCTCCGATCTGCAAGGAAGCTGGTGATCCAATTGCACAATTTCTCGGGAAGCCCATAGGAAGGGAGCTTCGAAAGAAGCGCTTTGTGCCAAACCCGATCGAAGGCCTTCGCAATGTCCAGACTAACGGCCAACGCCTCCTCCTTGGACTCTACTGCCTCCGCCCATCTATGGGTCTGGTAGACCAGAAGATCACCAGCTGATCGACCCCGACGAAAACCATATTGGCGGTCACTAATCAGCTGGTGATCCTCAAGGTACCGTATGAGCTGGCAGTTAATAATGGATTCCATTATTTTGGAGAACAAGGAGGTGATCGCGATAGGCCTATAGTTGGATGGGTCTGAGCGGTCGCCTTTTTTAGGGATCGGGTGGACAAAAGCTGTCTTCCATGAATTCGGGACTACGCCTTGGGAGTAGGAGTACCGGAAAAGACGCGTTAGGACCGGTGCCAACTCCGGAGCACACGTCCTCTGCACAATTGGGGGGATTCCGTCAGGCCCACTCGACTTCTGGATGTCCAGGGAGAGCAGTACATCATCACTAATACACATACATATGTGTAAGTATAATGCAAGTCTTACAATATTATTAGCATCGGAAAGTTTATAATTTATTAATTTATCCGTGACAATTTCTGAAAGGGATTTAAGTAAAGGAAATGTCCGCCGCGCTTGCTCCATACGTGTTGGCAAACTTCACATATCTTCGAAATATTTTGAGATTGAAGAAGATGTAAAGATTTCAGTGTTTTCGGTGGGGTGGAAGCCTGGTGATAGATGTGTGCCAATTGTGATCGATTCGATCGTTTGACCCGAGTTGCGCGTGATGCTATGATCACAATCACTTGTTTTTAACTTTCTGGTTCAAACAGACACAAACAATCATTGATGAAGCCGCGAAACCCCAATCTGTGGTGGATTGTTGGTCAAATTATGAATTTGTAAGATCATGATCATACATCTAATCTTGTTTTAGCTCCTGTTAATGTTACAGCCTATATACGGCGAACTTCACATATCTTTGAAATAGTCATTTTTTCTTATTTCTCAGACATGTAGGTTTCCTCACGATTGTTTCCTTCATCGCCGAGCAGGTGGTAAATCAGTAAAATTACAAATAAATAAAATTGTAAATAACAATTTTATTGGCGCCGACGAGAAGCGAACCCAGGTTGCACGCGTACTGCGAAATTTACACCGAGCGCTTAGCTCCTCACCTACCACGGCTCCCTCTCAAAAATGAGAGGAGGCATGTGCCCGGCAGTGGGACGTGTATAGGCTGTAACTTTAACTTTTATCAATGACAAACATAACATAATCAATCTATTTACTGTTGAAGGGATTTGCCGCATTTAGTTTTTATATAATGCAAGTTGTTTTCAAATTTGCGCTTGTAAATCGTATGTAATGTAAATCAAACGTGGTAGAGCCATGCTGCAGCTATATTTCTGGTATAGTTGTAACACGAATTGGTCGGCTCGACCGGGGAAGGACCACGCTCTCACAGAATACCAGCGTAATATAGCAGCTTAATGCTGCTGTGTTTCGTATAGTGAGTGTAGAGAATCGGAGACCCTTTTTACTGGAAACGAGGCATTCTATCTTAGTCCTAACGGGTGACAACGCATCTGCATTTTGATTCATAATCGAGGGTAAATGAAGATGTCTATGGGCCACAGCAACCACATACTATCAAGTGGACTGTGTGCTCGTTTGTCACCCTATTCTATAAAAAAAATGTAAATATATCATCAGTTCGGCAGGTCACGCTCCACGTTTCACTGAAAATTTTGAATTTAGTTAAGAGTCCCTGTGCGTCGAGGCAACAATCAATCCCATTTATTTGCCTGTCCACTATTTCCCCCTTCGAAATGGCTTTAGTCCTTTGACAAGATTTTATATAAACATTAATAATTTTTATTACATTTTAATGATCATTCGTGGGTTTTTGCCTACCGAGCGACCATTACGAATGTGTGCGTGGATAGTAAATTCACTTAAAATAATGTATTACCACGCATTTTGATTTTAAAAGATAAAATGGATAGAATTATTGAGATTTCATTTAATTTATATTTCTTCACTTGCACACACTTGAACTTGCCTATATTACTTATTCTGTACCTTCTCTGCAAATTTGGCCGATTATTGCAAAATAACCCTGTATATTTTAACTTGCTAATCTTATCAACCCGCTTGCTAAACGTGGCAACAATGGTAAATATAACTTGGAGGCAATCTAGTGGAGTCAAACTAGTGGAGGTCTATCTTCAGCAGTGGACGTTAACAGGCTGTAACGGTAAATGTACGGTATATTTTGTAAAATGTTTTTTAAAAACTGCAAGCCTGCTGGGTTTCTCGTTATTGTTTTCTAGGAGAGAGGTATTTTCCGGTTAATTGAATTAAAAATGATTTCCAATTTGAATTATTTGATAATTTATATGTACATTGAACGAGAAGAATCTTTATAGGGTTCCGTACCTCAAAAGGAAAAAACGGAACCCTTATAGGATCACTTTGTCATCCGTCTGTCTGTCTGTCTGTCAAGACCCTTTTTCTGAGGAACGCGTGGAGGTATCAAGCTGAAATTCATATCAAATACTCAAGTCTACTGTACCTTAGAGCTGTTAAAAAATCAAACTTTTTAGCCAACGCAATCAAAAGATACAGCCGTTGCAGTTTATGCCGTAAATTTTCGACATTCGCAAGGGAATCAAAACCTACAGGGTACTTCCCTTGAACTCTGGATCTTGAAATTTGGTACGAAGCAACGTTTTACTGCACAGATAAAGGAAAAATTGCAAAAAGCATTTATAAAGCAAATTTTTAGTTACAACATATAATAAAAATATTTTTAATAATTTTAAACTTATATACCTACGGATTTGTTCGGAACCCTCGGTGCGCGAGTTGTTTTTTTTGTATTTCTATTTCGAACAACCCAATATTATAAAAGGTAATAAGTAGAGGAAAAGGACCGAATATGGAATACTTCAACAATTTTTTTAAAAAAATCAGTACACAAGTTTTATTTTAATCAGTCTCATTGATTACAATTAAATGTAGTCATTATCACTCTCTTAAAATAATATTTAAATCAGTAAATCATAAACACTTTCCGTAATATTATTAACTAAAATAAATCAACAAAAAATATGCTTTTCAAAAATGTGACCCTATTATGGAATAGGGTATTCCATAATAGGGTCAAGTCTCGTTAATCAAAAGAAAATAATAAAATTAACCCTGCAAGCTAAGCCCTTGGGTGTCTTCGATTGAACAATGCTAAGCCCAGTCTCGTCGACGTTGTAGATCCTAGTTGGTGGAAATTTAAAAAGCTCAAATTTCTTTTTCAGTTAATCGAAGAAGAATTTAACATTTTCTTTCGTGAAGCCTTTAACCCGAGCAAATGATGTACCAGTAGGTTGGATCGGGGAAAGTTCTTTATGCCTCGAAAAAAACCCTTTTGACCATTTACGTCCAGCTGTTCTATTATTAAAAGGATGTTTTAAATTATTTTTTACCGCCAACTGATATGCCATTCTCTTCACATCATTTCGTGTAAGCCCAAAATACCGTTTTATTTTTCATTTGCTTGACATACTGTACTCGTACTAACATAATATGTTCAATGTCAGGTCCCAAAACTGTTTTACGACCAAGGCGGTAGTCCATATTTGGTTCAGATCATGACAGAACCGAAAGAGGGTAGTCCGAGGTACATTAAAAACCTGTGCAGCTTTCTTATAACCCATTTTTTTGGTTTTCACGGCTTTAATAGCATTTTTCATACTGGTGGGGTCAGTTTGATCACAATTATATCTGTAAAAGACAGAAATAGTAATCAGACACTATATTAAAAACTTACTTTCGTTGAGGTTCTAATATAGAATACTATTCCATATTAGGACCTCAACGGTATTCCATATTACGAACAATATGATGGCGAGAGGAAAATAAATGTAACTTTTTAATATTTTAAAAAATTCGTAAAATAACAATATCATTAAAAAACTACATACTTTGTTCAGATACATATCAACTTATTTTGAGATATTCATGTACGAACAATAAGAAATATATACGTAAAACTTACCTAAATATCCGATTGATGTTGCGCCAACAGTGTCCCGCACTCTCATTTGCGTGTATTGCTGCCGAACGCCGCACGCACCCTGGCCGTTGAACGTGGGTAGCGGGAGGAGTAACATGGCACAAGTTTGAAATATTTGTGGTGCTTAGTTTTAGAAATATTACGGTATTCCATATTAGGGAGGTATTCCATAATTGGTACCTTTCCTCTATTACTTGAGAGATACATTGTGTTTTCATGTGATCGCCAAGTCAATCTATTTATTTTAAATATAAAAGATTTTAAGCATTGATGTGGTCACTATAAGATGTTGTTAGGTTAGCTAATTACGTAATAACTAAAGACAGAAGAACCCTTAAGTAGGGACTGAGTAAATTACTAATAACTGACTTGGTATTACATGGATCTCACAACTTTTTACGGTAGAAGAACTGAGTTGCGAGACTTGGTTTTTTTACAAGTTATGTTTTTGATGGCATATATTTTAAGTGGGGGGATGGAATCTTGTACAAACCAAAATTAAATTTATTCTTTAGTAGTTAATTACGTTTGCAACAAAATGTCAGAACTTTTCTATGGAAATTAGATAGACAGATATTTAGATAACACTTTATTTTACGCCAAAAAATAACATAAATATTAACAAAAAATGAGAAAAAGAAATGTGGTACAATGGGCGGTCTTATCGCTAAGAGCGATTTCTTCCAGAAAACCTTTGGGTGGACCGGATTGCAATAAAACAATAAAAACTTGTATGGGTTGGCGACAATAATAACATTATTTTTATTAAAGTCATAAAATAGAAATATAGAATGGTATATAAGTACATAGATATAGTTTATTTATCGGGGCTTTTAATTTCCATCTGGTAACCCTGCCCTTATGAGGCAATCTATGTTCATCAGTGGATATATAAAGGCCAAAATGGAATGGATAAATATTATGTGTGATACTATAAATAACTTTAATTAACTTTTTTATAGTAACTTATAATTATAAATTTTGTTTAGTTTTTGGATTAATGATACGCTTCGTAGCGCAGTGGCTAAGCAATGAGTTGCTGCGCACGGAACAAGTATCTGTATGGCCTACAATTAATTGTTCCGGGTCTGGATGTTTTCATTGTGAAAGTAGGTACAGGAGAAAATCCTAGTGGGGAAGTTAAGTTTTTATTTATAAAAAAATTTAAAATATTTAATTAAAATTTGCGTTTTTTCCCAATAATTGTATTTCGTTATAACGGTGTCAAGAAATGAATTAGCATATAAATTAAAAAAAAAATAGAAACTTAATGACACAACCCAAGCCTAGCTTTGTGTCATCACATGTGAAACAGTTTCCTGTTAATTAACTAAAAAAAACCGCGGGTATTTGTGTTTTAATTGGCATTTAGTGATTTTTTTTTATTTAGGGACCTTCAAGTAAAGACCCTACTCTTTTTTAAAAGGTCGGCAACGCAGCTGCAATTCATCTGGTATTGCAGATGTTTGTGGGCGGCGGTTGTCACTTATGAAAAATTAAAGTTTATATATATGAAATAAAGTTTATTTGAAACAGGAACAGAAACTTTTTATTCAATATACATTATTAATAATACTGTTTGAAAGTCACGTTTTTGTTTAATTTACCACTGACACGGAAAAAAAACCTCTGTCCTATGAAGAACCAGCAAGAAACCCAGCGGGACATTTAAAAAAGTAACAGCTTACAATCATTTGTGTTACACAATTAACAAGAAAACGAATTATAAATAGCTTGGTAGCGATCACCTCATTCCCAGGGGTTATTATTATCCATAAATTCCTTAATATTATAAAAATCCTTTTTATACAAATTTTGTATAATAAAGTTTTTGAACTTTGAGCAGATCAAATATACAAAATATTTTCAGGTATTTTGTTGAAAAACAAAAAGAATGAATTTCTGACTCGGTGGAGTCGAGTAATTGGTACTACCAGCTTGTGTCTGTATTATATATTATTACTCATATACGTCCCACAGCTAGGGCGCTGGCAGTCTGACAACTGAAAGTTTTAAGATAAATTATTGTCCGCTGCACTGTCCCAATTTTGGTGGAATTTAACTGATTTGGTTTTTTTTATTTCTTATATAGTAAATCAGAATTTATGATTGCAACTTACAATTTTATTGGTGCAGGCGAGGATCATGAAACTGAGTTGCTCGTTTACTGTCATATATTCAGTGAGCGCTTAACCTCCAAGCAACCACTGTTCTTAACTTACTATTAAGATCGATGGTGGTTCAGGCCGTGGTATCTTATTATTACTATTATTTAAAAAATATTCCTTGTTTATACAAAAAGGATAATAAACGAGCACACAGTCCACCTGATGGTAAGTGGATGCTGTGGGCCATAGATATCTACATCTATCCTCGATTAAGAATCCAAATGCAGATGCGTTGTCACCCATGAGAACTACGATATAATGCCTTTTTCCAGTAGAGAGGGTAATTGATTTCTACACTCACCATACAAAACACAGCAGCATTAAGCTGCTTTTATACGCTGGTTCTTCTGATTCTAATCTTATTTCATTTTTTTGCAAAAGATAAGAAATATTATTAGATTAGAAGAAATATTCCCTGTTAGTACTGTTGTAGAACATCCTTCACTCCTCGTCATGCGTCAAACATCAATGACGTCTGGTACTTCACCGTCAATCCGCCTGCCATATGTGAATATTAAGGCAAACCCTTCTTACAAGTCCACAGTTATAGCTAATTCAAGTGTATGACAAAAGACATATATTATTTCCAAGCTAAATTAATGTTTATAGTTCAAGGAAGAGTTAGTCTTGACAGTCGAACTGCATTTAAAGTTCTCAAACTTTGATATCATTTTGTCAAAGTCTGCTCAACTTTAACGAACTTTATATAAAGTCATGTTTGATACCGTTACCTTATGTCGACTTGGAGAATATAATATTGTATTATGAAGCCCCGAATAAAATTAATATAGATCGATTTAACTGAAAACTTTTTATTCAATAAAGATTATAATTAATACTTACTGCCAAAGCCTTTTCTTATCATGACCTCCTGTTTCTATCTTCTAAAATAAGACCACCGAAAGCCAAATCAAGGACACTTCACCAGCGTAAATTTGAGAAAATGGATTTGAAAAAGCTACAAAAAGACGCTGCTAATATGGACTGGAGTGTTATAACTAAGGCTTACTCAGTGGACGAACAGGTAGCATTGTTTAATTCATTTCTTGTTCAGCTCTATGATACACATGCTCACGGACAGGCCGTACAGTGCGAATACGTCATCCTCCAGCCCCACGGTTTACTGAAGATCTTAAAAGATTGATAGTTAAGAAAAATTACGCAAAGTCGAGTTACAGGTCAGATCCAAAGAATGACAGGATTCGGGAAAAGTACAGACTCCTGCGGAAGCAATGCAACAAGTTGTATAAAGATTAACGACGCCGCCTTATCTATAAATCAGTACAAAACGAAGATCCATGTCGTGTTTGGAACTTTTTAAGGTCTATAGGAGTTGGGAAAACACGTTCATGCCCTATACCAAATAACTTCGATTTAAATTTGTTTAATCAGCATTTTACTTTTGTTTCTTGCTTGTATAATATGACAAAATCGACTCAATCAACTTCCATCGTTTCCCACTCCCGACTTTTCGCCATTTGTGTTTAGGCAATTTGCAGATTGTGATGTTAGGAAACACATTCTCTCTATCCATCCTGACGCTGTCGGAAGTGATGACGTCAGTCGTAAAATGATCATTCCCTTGTTAGATTTTTTAACACCTATTATAACCTTTATCTTAAACTTTTTCATATCCTCATCTTCTTTCCCTAACCAATGGAAGGATGCGCAAATCATACCTATACCCAAAAAAGTACAACCTTCAAGTTTTACTGAATATCGTCCTATTTCGATTCTTCCTTTCCTTTCCAAAGTCTTAGAACGACTTGTGCAACGACAAATTAATTCCTTTTGTTTAAGAAATAACATCCTCAACCCTTTCCAATCTGGCTTTAGATCTGGTCATAGTACGACTACGGCGTCACGGACGACATTCGCCGCGGTATGGAAAACCATCAATTCACATTATTGGTGTTGCTGGATTTCAGCAATGCCTTTAATACTGTTGATCATGACATCTTGTTAGGGATTCTGCGTTTTCTTAACATATCTCCAACTGCAATTTCCTGATTTCAGAGTTATTTGTATGGGCGTCGGCAACGTGTTCGTGTCCAAGATAGACTTTATTCGTGGCTTGATACAGTAGCTGGCGTTCCATAAGGTGGCGTCTTATTTCCTCTTTTATTTGCAATTTTTATTAATACGATTACATCCCAAATATGTTTTCTCTTCCACTTGTATACAGATGATCTCCAAATATACTTACAAACAACCATTGAAGATCTTCCCAAAGCATTGGAATGTATCAATAAGGATCTGACATGTATTCTCGACTGGATTCGTTCTTATGGGTTAACGGTGAACCCTTTAAAATCCCAAGCCATAATCATTGGGAGTTAAAGAATGATTTGTAAAATAAAAAAATGTCAACTACAACCCGCAGTATATAATGGAGTTCCCATCCCTTATAATGACGTTGTCAAAAATATAGGTATCCTTTTGGATTCAAATCTTTCTTGGGCTACCCAAATTACTGCAGTGAGCCGTAAAATGTTTGCAGCTTATGCTTCACTTCGGAGGCTTAATTAATTTTTACCCATTGCCACCAAAATTACGCTTGCACAATCTTTACTTCTCCCTATCCTCGACTATGCTGATATTTGTTACCTTGATATCACCGAGGAGCAACTTAACAAGCTTGAGCGACTCCATAATCTCTGTATACTGTTCATATTTCGGCTTCGCAAATATGACCATGTTTTCAGAATACCGCACTAAGCTCAAGTGGCTCCCAATCCGTTTTCGTCGGAATACTCATATACTTTCTGCTCTCTTCTGCGTCTTATTTAATATATCTAGTCCTTCCTACTCAGCTCCTGTCTTAATTTTCCTTACGATCCAAAGAATATCTTTCCCTCCAGTGTCCTGTGCACTCCTCGACTTATTATGATAAATCATTCTCTGTTCTTGGAGTAAGACTTTGGAACTCCTTACCCCAGTCAATTACAAGTGCTCAATCCTTAAATGTGTTCCATAAACAGATTAAAGAATACTATTTGTCTCTCTAACCCCTCTCACTTCCTCCGCTTAATTATGGTCATTGATCAACCTGAAGAATGTTGTCTTTTTAATGCATAAGTTTGTCTTTTTGTATTATTGTAGTATATTGTTGCATTTTATTTTTAATTGTTTTTATTTTTTATTTTTATTTTAGTGCATCCTCCCATTGTTCTTTTTCTTATTTTTATTTATTTCTTCTTCTGGGTTGTCTGGAAGAGATTGCTATATAGCATTAAGACCGCCCTTTGTATTTTCCTCAATAGTTGTTTATTTTTTATTTGTGAAGTTTTTATATTTACTTGGTGTACAATAAAGAGTATTGTATTGTATTGTATTGTACTTTTTGAAAGTCACTCTTACGTTTAATTTATCACAGGTTCAGAAAATACCTCTGTACTGGGAAGAACCAGCAAGATATCCAGCGGGCATTTTTTAAAAATAATAGTTTATAATCATTAAAGTTGCACAAATAATTAACAATACAAAACAAATTAGGAATAGCGTGGTAGCAATCATCTCCTTTCCAGGCATTTTGATACTTTGTGACGCCTCATAATTATTATTAATAAATAATAATTAAATTCATTATACAAATATTTAAAAATGTCATGGAAATTATATTTTAAACAATTAAATGCAAATAATAAGCATAAAGTTCAAATATATTCATTTGGAATATTGAATATTATAGTATTAGTAAACGCATAAATTGTCTCTAAAAATATCTAAATTTATTAAAAACCTGCTTAAAATGTTCAAAATGTATCAAATCATATAAATACAAGTCGATTATATTGCAATAATAAAGATAAATAACATTTGTAATATAATAGAAAAAATGGATCAAAATTTAAAAAGTTGATGAACGTGTTCTTGTAATGTTTCCTTATATTGGGGCGTTGCCGGAGACACATACCCAAGGTTGTACATATATATGGGGTGGTCGGCTGACTGACTGCTAGTACTAAGGTTGCACAATGACTAGTCCTATATTAGGGACCTATCATAGTAAGGTCTAACGAACCAAAGCATTAAGTCTCTATGATGCATAAGCATTATAATAGCAGAGTTATGACTTGAAGTCCCATATGAATAAGACATACAAAAGTATGGTCGATGAAATAAAGCAAATATGTGGAAGGTCTCAAATATGTAAAAGCATTATATTGAAAGAAATGGGACTTGAAAATGATTATTATAGTGGCGTGTAGGTTGCTTCGCAGCCTCTGAGACCGAGGTAAACTTGGACTCACTAACCGATGTGTCCTAGACATATCATCTTAGTGCCGGTGGTAAGCGGGTTTGTTGTAGCAATACGACTTGCCCGTGACATCGCACACCCCTACCGGTTGTGGGCGGCGTCTTAGCGCATAGCGTTATGATACGTCGGCTATCTTTCGGATTAAGGTGAGTGTGTTTGGTAGTACTTTTAAGTGCAGCAAGCATACTCAACATTATGTCTTAGTGCAATAGCGCTATGATACGTGGAGTTTTGCCATCCGTATGATAGTAGCATTGATGCTTACTGCTACTTGCAGTATTGCGTCTTGTGATGGATCTGCGGGTGTGACGCATCTTGTGGTTCTGGTCGATAGAGGTATACGGGTGGTGATGTCTGCTGAGACTGTATGGGGTACTTGGGATGACGTAAGCCCGACGATAGTCTTATTGATGCTTGATGCGTTCTGCAGCATTGCGTCTCTACGATGGTTGTTTGGCGGGTCGCTATTCTCAATGGCGCTCCCTGCGTCTTGGTTTGACTCACAACCTAAGTAGCTTTGCCCAAGTCGGGTCCCTTCATTGCGGGGCTGCAGACTGTCTGCCCTCCATGATGTTTTATATAACAACATATTAATATATCTCTATAAAGTTCCCACCTTTGAAAGATTGAAGGCAACTTGTTGGTGGGTGAGACAAACATGATCGAAAAATGCATATATTCAACGTCAGTGACACAAACCCTTTCTGATGGCGAATTATTACTGAAATCTTATAACTGCCTATTGGCTATATCTGCCATTGTATTGGTTGGTGGAGCATATGTGTCGACCTCATGCGGGTTGTAGCTGGAGGGAGAATCTGAGGAGGCTCTCAAGGTTGCGGTCAAAAGCCGCGCAATGTGGGACCCCATTCTCTTGAGGTGAGCGGTAGACTCATGACACGCTCTGCGGCCAATTGGCCGTGCTGACCATGCAATTGGTGGTGATGCCTGACACTTACATCACGTCTGCAGAAACGGCGGTCTGGCAGGTGGTGGTGCTCACGGAAGGCTTTTTATGGCCAGTCTGTCTATTATTGCCTAACCCGTATGAAGTACATTCACTGTGGCTGGATTTGATCGTATTCTGTATGGCGTTTACACGCATTGACATGCGCGACTTCGGTCGATGTTTGTGCTTACGCACTGTCAAGGGGCCAAGTCCTCTTTTACTTGTTTGCAAGTTATTTTGCTGTGGACTGCGGTCCAGTTCCCAACTTAGCGTACCCTCCGGGGGGAGCGCATTAAAATGGTTGGCGCTCACCGTGTACCTCCTCCACATTTTTTTTAGAATGTGGGAGAGCGAAGCCCTTGTAGCTGGTAATTGATATAAATATTGTGAGCCTTTTCTAAGCGGGAAGGGATTAATTAATAAGGAATTGACTGTTGTGAACCAGATACAAGTGGAATAGGGACAACTTATTGTTCTTAACCTTTTTGAGCTCTGTCTTCGTGAACGGGGTTCTTTAGCTTACAAGACTCTACCGACAGCTTTCGATTGCTCTCGTCAATATTCATTCTTCCAAGATACACCTAAAAGAACTAAGTTACTATACAAACACAACGAAAATAAGGGTCCTATCTAAGACGATCACGCCATAAATTTATTAAACGGCCTATATTTAAACCTTTAGAAAGATCAAGATACACTGGTCATATAAATTAGATATATTTATATATCTTACAGATATAGATTCTAAAGAAATACAAGTATAAGTGGATATATAGAAGAAAAAAAAAAGAAAAAAGAGGGGGGGAGGTTCATTACAACATCAACCATCTAAAGTTCAAGCAATTCTGCTTGCGAATAGACATAAGTAAGAGTAAATACTACAGTATAATCTAGTAAAGTGGTTTTGTCTCGAATGTAACCAACTCAATGAGATATGGCAGATTTACTGGATGTCTGCAGAATCACATGCTTTAAAAATATTTTTATATTCTCTGTTAAACATAGCTCTAACGACCATAAGTCGATCGACACTAAAATTACAATAAAATATTATTTTTATAAAACTGATGTGACAATAGAACTTACAGTATGCCCGATGGTCAATGATTACTGCAGTCCACGTACACCTGCAACCAGTTACGAACAAAGATGTCTTATTACAGGCTGTGATGCATTCCATCTTAGTTCTCCGAGGTGACGAAGAATCTGCAGTATTCTCTGTTTTGAAGTTGATTACAGGTGTCCATGTTATGCAATTGCCATCTATCAAGTAGACTGCAACTTCCGGTGTCACTTTAGCTTCATAAAATAAAAATAAATAATTTAAAAAAAAATACAAAATACCATTGATCCTACTATCCGTCGCCGATCTGCCCACAGAACCGTTACCGTTACAGCCTATTAAAGTTCACTACTGCATATATGACGACCAGACGACAACTGTTCAGTGATGTATCAGTGATCGCGAGAGTGAAAACCGGCAGCGATCACCGAATGGTGAGAGGTACACTGAACCTAAACGTTAAGTTGGAGAAGTCAAGTCTAATGAAGTCAACGCTCCGTTCCCCTCGTGCTTTAATCCAAAGTACCGAAACCTTTCAGCTCGAGCTACAAAACTGTTTTCAGTGCCTAGAAGATTGCAATGCAGTGGACAATATGAATGACAAGCTCGTGGAAACTATCCATGCGGTCGGAGCTAAGTTTTGCAAGATCCGCCGCAGAAGAACACAAAAACTCTCCGATCATACTCTTAATCTCGTGGCTGTTAGACGAGAAATGAAGCTGCAGTCTTCAGTAGATTTGACAGCATACAGGCAACTGAACAGACAAATCTCCAAATGCATGCGGCGGGACTTACGCAACTTTATCGACAGATCGAGCGGAACCAGGGCTCCAAATTCTTTGCCGGAGATCTGTCTGCCAGAAAGAGCCAACTGTCGAAGCTGAAGACCGAGTGTAGCAGCGTCGTTTCCGGGACACCTGAGATTTTGAGTGAGATTGAGAAGTTCTATGGGCAGCTGTACACATCATCGTTGGAGCCACACGTAAGTGTAAGTAACGATCCAAGAGCGAGTCTTATCCGACACTATTCCGATGATATCCCGAACGTCAATCTGAGCGAGATTAGAATGGCTCTCTAGCATCTTAAAAACGGCAAGGGCCTAGGCGAGGATGGAATTACAGCAGAGCTTCTGAAAGCGGGTGGAAAACCGGTAGTTGAAGTCCTTCAGAAGCTCTTTAATTCCGTCCTCCATGGTGGCACTGCACAGGAGGCGTCGAGCAGAAGTGCTGTGGTCTTATTCTTCAAGAAAGGTGACAACGCTCTCTTGAAGAACTATAGAACAATTTCCCTTCTTAGCCGCGTCTACGTGCTGTTTTCGACAGTTATTACAAATCGTCTCGCGCGCAGACTTGACGACTTCCAGCCTCCCGAACAAGCTAGTTTCCGAAAAGGCTTTAGCACCATAGACCACATACATACCCTTCGGCAAATTGTACAGAAATCCGAGGAGTACAATTTGCCACTATGTCTGACGTATGTGGACTATGAGAAAGCCTTTGATTCCGTTGAAATTTGGGCGGTGTTGCAGTCCCTTCAGCGATGCCAAGTTGACTATCGGTATATCGAAGTGCTGAAATGCTTGCACAGTAGGGCTACGATGGCTATCCGAGTACAGAACCAGAGTACGAAACCCATCCTATTGCAGAGAGGTATAAGACAGGGTGACGTGATATCTCCGAAACTCTTCACCGCTGCATTGGAAGATGTTTTCAAGCTTCTGGACTGGAAAGGATACGGTATCAAAATAAATGGCGAGTACATCACTCAACTTCGATTTGCCGACGATATAGTCCTTATGGCAGAATCTCTGGAAGACCTTAGCACCATGCTCAATGACCTCAATAGTGGCTCCCAACGGATAGGTCTTAAGATGAACAAGCAGAAAACAAAGATCATGTTTAATGTCCATGTCACACCTATGCCGGTAGTTGTTGGGAGCACTAAGCTCGAAGTTGTTGACGAGGATGTTTACCTGGGACAAATAGTCCGAGTAGGTAAGTCCAACTTCGACCGAGAGGTCAATCGACGGATTCAACTCGGTTTGGCAGCGCTCGGGAAATTACGGCGCATCTTCTCGTCAGGTATACCTCAAAACTTGAAAACAAGACTGTACAAGCAGTGCGTGTTGCCAGTGTTGACCTATGGTACTGAGACGTGGTCCTTCAATGCTGGCCGGATGAGGAAGCTCAAGGTCGCTCAGCGAGCTATGGAAAGGGCTATGTTCGGCGTTTCTCTGCGTGATAAACTTAGAAATGAGGATATCCGCAGTAGAGCCAGAGTGACCGACATAGCCCAACGGATTAGTAAGCTAAAGTGGCAATGGGCCGGCCATATAGCTCGAAGAACCGACAACCGTTGGGGAAAAAAGTTCTCGAGTGGCAGCCTCGTACCGGTGGACGAAGTGTAGGGCTTCCCCCTACTAGATGGAGTGACGACCTGGTAAGATATGCAGAAATTTGATGGATGCAGGTGGCTCAGGACCGTGCTTTGTGGCATTCCTTGGGGGAGGCCTATATTCAGCAGTGGACTTGTGAAGGATTGTAATGATGAAAATGATGATGACTGCATAAATTCTTCCCCAACAGATTGCCTCATAGGGGGGATATTTGCTTGGGTTTTCACGCTTGACAAGCGGGTTGGCAACCGCAGTTTTTATATTTAGTCGTTATAAGGAAGACGCTGCTGCCCATCTCTAATTTGTTTCCTTCTGTCACGTCTTACGATACCCACGGAATGATATGGGGT
The DNA here is from genome assembly GCA_963668995.1 of Parnassius mnemosyne. Taxonomy (NCBI): domain Eukaryota; kingdom Metazoa; phylum Arthropoda; class Insecta; order Lepidoptera; family Papilionidae; genus Parnassius; species Parnassius mnemosyne. The sequence continues at coordinate 26,448,186 of CAVLGL010000091.1, forward strand.
AGTCGATATTCTTACACTACCACTGCACGAGTACAGAATGGCAGCTTTAAATTATAGTTATACCGTCATCTACCGGAAACTACAAGATGTTTCCGGTATTAACCATTGTCACATTTTAAGAAACCCACGCGACATAATTGGGTGATGGTTTCTGCTACGCTAATTTCACACAGAATATTTAAGTGCCATGTTTGTGATTGCGACTGAAATATATACCAAGTACAATTGAAGTCAAGCACGCATTTCGTTTGAAATTAAATTATACTATTGTTCCATTCTGTGCCTGAAAGTTATGAAAGATAAAGTGCACTGAAATTGCTACTTTGAAAGTTTCTCATCCGTAAAGTTTGATCTAAGTTCACCCTTTGTCGAGTAGGATTGCAGCTCAATTGCTGCAGAAATTTCTGACTTTATCACTTCCTATCATATTTCTTTGCGGCGATTTAATTTTTATTGGGTTTCTAAGGAAAACTTTTAACTTCGCTTTGTTTGTCTGATCTAATGTGTCATAATATCATAAAGTTAAAGTTCTCATTTTAAGGTAATTATAAAATACATTTCGTGTAAGCAATTTTCGTTCATGACAGATGATGCATTTCAATTCTCGATTTACCATATCGACTAATTAAAGATTCATTAAATGACACATTTATAAGTTATTACGACTCATATTAATTTAATTTCCGAGCTACAAAATAGCATGCAATTTCATCAACTTAATAAATTGTTGTAATACTGCTATTTTTAAACCTACATTTTTTTAATTTTGTGTTATTACTTTTGCCGTTTATTGTTTAAAATATTATATTAATTTATCTGCATTGAAAATTAAGTTCAGTGCAAGTATTTCTATTATATTCTAGTATACTAGTATTAGATTTGGTTCACGGTATTACCGGACGATTCCAAGAAAATATCAACGCAGGTTGCTAACAACTACCATAAGCTGTGACGACATACATTAATAGAAAACGTCATGCAACATCCACATTACACACTACACATATTGAACACACAATGTATGCTTTTAACGTAACGTAAATGTAGTATAATTAATATAAACATTTTCCGTATCGTTTAAAATTAATAAAACACAAAGGCAGATATCTATGTTCTATGTAGATATTAGGTGGTATGACTCGCTTTCTGAGAGCCAGTACAAATACAGGTGTGAGGCATTCTATTTGTTTGAAGTTCTTTGCAGGTGTTCATGGTTTACGGTTACTTTATCAGGTGTACTGTAAGTTAGTTTGTTTCTTAAATTTTATAAAAAGAAATATTTTAAACTTACTTCAAAAAAAAGAGAAGTTTCTCAATTCGACTATAATAAATTCTATGTGCTACCTCAGAACTTTTTATAGGTGAACCGATTTTGATGATTCTTTTTTGTTTGAAAGTTGTTGCTTCTTATGTATTCCCATACATATTTGATCAAGATCTGACCAGTAGTTTTTGAGTTATACTAAATGCGTATATAATTGACTTCGACTACATTGATGATGTTCTCATTTTGAGTCCAAGGGGAAGGCATTGGCCGTTAGTTTGGACATTGCGAAGGCCTTCGATTGAGTTTGGCACAAAGCGCGCTCCTATGGGCTTCCCGAGAAATTGTGCAATTGGATCATCAGCTTTCTTGCAAATCAAAGCATCAAACCTATTAATGCTAGTGTTCCACAAGGCTGCGTGCTTCTGGATATCAATGATACCAACCTACGCTGTTTCATCTGCATATCAATGATATGTTGCAAACCAGTAACATTCATTGTTATGCGGATGACAGCATTGGTGATGCTCTATACACCGGCCATGACAATATTTCTCGGGAAAACGTCGCCGAGTACCGGAACAAACTTGCATCTGAAGTCGAGTCTTTGTTGAACAAAGTCTCGGATCGGAGACGACTAAATCTAGTCCAGTTTGATCCTCAGAAGACACAAGTTTGCGCGTTTACCGCTCAAAAGTACCGCTTTGTCGTATCTTACTTAACTATACTGTTTTTATTTATTTGTGTAACTCTACTTATTACTGACAAACACATACAGAAATTTTATCATTCTACTTAATTATATGCATCCTAAATGCGACCATTAAAAAGTAAAATGTAGTACCTACCGTTGTAAAATATTTAACTGTTGTCTCTGTTTGCTATTTAGTGGGACATTCACTTTTTTTCTCTCTTTTATTAGTTTTTTTTACTGGAATATAAGTAAATCTCGTATTGTAAAATTGCGAAAGAAATCATCAATTGTAGCTTCATCTATCTATTTTGTCCACGGATAACTACAAGTGGGGACCTAAAATACAGGTTTTAGTTTTTCACCTAACAATACGAGTAGTATTGTATCAGATGTAAGCACATATTTTTTGTTGTTTTCTGAATGTATTTTGTAGGTGGAAATAAAGAAATAAGTAATAAAAAATCTCGTCAGTTTCAAGGCACTCCCCTTGTTGCCTCAGCCAGTATCTGAATCCGCGGCGTCGACATATCGAGTGACGTGCAGTTTTGTGGTCACTTGGAAGTGAAGGCAAAATTGGCCTCTAAAAACCTTGGCGTGCTCAGCAGAGCGGGACAGTATTTCATGCCAGCACACCGCCTGCAAATTTACAAGGCGCAGGTTTGGCCTCACATGGAATACTGTTCCCATCTTTGAGCTGGGGCTCCCGAGTGCCAGCTCTTTCCACTTGACCCCATTCAGCGCAGAGCTGCTCGAATCGTCGACGACCGAGTCCTTTTCGATCGGCTCGATTTACTGGCGCTGCGAAGAGATATCCCATCCCTTTACATTTTCTTTCGCATTTACCATGCAGAGTGCTCTGAGAAATTGTTCGGATTAATTCCAGCCGCTAAATTTCAGGAACGCACATCGCGGCAAAACTCCCGATACCATTCACACATCTGGATGCTTGGCGGTCAACCACTGTACGTTATCGTGGGAGTTTTCTTTCGTGTACGACCTCTCTATGGAATTATTTACTACCGGCGGTTTTTCCGGACCGATAGAACTTAAAGACCTTCAAGAAAAGAGCTTACTCTTTTTAAAAAGCCGGCAACGCACCTGCAATTACCCAGGTATTACAGTTGTTCATGGGCGGCGGTAGTCACTTACTAGGGAAGGAGCCAAACGAGCATCAGGTGAGCCGTATGCTCGTTTGCCCCCTCTCTATTAAAAAAATTATATTGAAGTTGGATGTACAAAATTTTTAATTTTACCAATTGTATAAAAAATATGAAAGAAAGACAGAGCGCTACGTACATTACAAGTGATGCCAAAATTATGCTCATCTTCTTGATGCGATATTATACGCAAAGAGATGTTGCATCTCTTTGCGTATTTTATCGCATCTATCATCGCATCTATCACGGGATGTCCTCTGAGGAATTATTCGGACTAATTCCAGCCGCTCAATTTGACTATCGCACGTCGCGACAAAACTCGCGATACCATCCTTACCATTTGGATTATTGGCGGTCCACCGCTGTGCGATTTAGAAGATGTTTTCTTCATCGCACAACTTCCTTGTGAAATCGATTACCACCAGCGATTTTTCCGGACCGATAAGACTCAGGGACCTTCAAGAAAAGAGCCTACTCCTTTTTAAAAGACCGGTAACGCATCTGTAATTCCATTGGTGTTGCAGTTGTTCATTGGCGGCGGTAGTCAGTTACAATCAAGTTAGCCACATGCTCGTTTTGCCCCTCACCTATAAAAAAAAATATATATTGGCTTGGTTTTTGCATCACTTTACACCCGGCAGTAAATAAATGAAATAGCTTATTAATTCATTGCCACCTTTATTAAAAGGGGAGGTTTACAAATCGACTACACGTCTTTTGTATGTATGTTACGCGATATCATCGTTACTTTTGGACCAATTTTGATGACTATTATTTTAAATTGGTTATTATTCAGGACGATTTCATATTTTTGAACACATTCCACTTCAAAGGATGGCAAAATAGGGTGTGAAGTTTTTCATGTAACTTACTTAAGTACTCATAAAAAAGTTATTAAAATTGTGTATAGAAGAGTTAGCAGCCCGACTTCAGAGTTTGAAATTATTTTATTCTTTCTTAAGCTCTTTGAAGTCGACTTTTACATTTTATTAGAAGTTAATTTCTGCAATAAAACGCTTATATTATAATAACTACGTTTTGTTCCATCATAATACCAGTCGTACGAACTTAATGTAGGCAGCCCTGTAAAGCACACTTGCCTACTTCTTTTTTTATTTACATATATTATAAACGTACCTATATTAAATTATGACTTTGGGATAATGAAGATGCTCATTTTCAAATAATGTAGTGAACTAATTTTGTACAAGGGAAACTTCATCCTCATATTCCGATGACGATTCGATGAAGGAGGAGTGGTCGCTTTGGTTACTGACGCGGTCGCTTTTAAAATCATCAATTAAAATTATTAAGTAGTCTTTAACACTGCTCTCATCGTCTAACAACTACGCGAAAATGTCATTTTTAACGTTTTTTCATATAAATAAACTTACTTAAATATAAAATCTATTTAAAAACAAACATTTAAAGGTTGATAAGGCCAGCATCAAGTTCCATCGTCAGATCAGCTCCATTACGGCCTATAAAATCTGCTGCTGAACATAGGCCTTCCCCATAAATAGGGCAGGCCTCCCCTATATATAGGGTAGGCCCCTCATAGGATTTTACCGTAGTTGCCACGCTCTTTTGCACGCAAGCAGGCAGGTTGGCAACCGCAGTTTTTTATATTTTATCAGGAAGATGCTGCTGACTATCTTCAATTTAAGATCAGATCCTTGATACCATATTACTGCATTGTAGCTCAATAGAATGCTAACATAGGTTTTTAAACAAACGCGCCTTTAATCATACTAGAATTTTACTTATGCAGATTACTTACATGAATTGCAAAAGGAAAACACCAGACCCAGAACAATTATTAGTAGGCCACAAATATCATTATTTGTTTCGTGCGGGTTTCTAGCTCGCGGGCCTCTACACATTTACATTTCCAAATAACATAGGATATAATACGAACATCAATACATCGACCACTCCTTGAAGCGAGCTAAATTGAAAACAATAATTCCCGCGGGATGGTAACGTTATATAAAACTCAGCTACTGAACAAATAAGACCTCTTTATATGTTTTGCGAAAAAATAACGTGCGCCTAAAGTTCCGTGAGCAAAATACTCATAGCGCGAATTTTTAAGTGTTAAGTACACAAAAGCCCACCACTTTTACATACAAAACCTGCTTCAAGCCTCTGACTAGCAGAAAAAATTAATGTGGTAACAGCTTTTTTCAACTAACAAATTACGCATTAAAATATACTTATATTATCTTTATCATTATTATTGTAGAGCTATGCTGCAGCTATGTTAGTTGTATAGTTGTAGCAAGAATGGGTCGGCTCGACCGGGGAAGGACTACGCTGCTACAGAATACCAGCGTTAAATAGCATCTTCATGCTGTTTTGTTTCGTATGGTGCGTGTACAGAACCGGAGACCCTTTTTGCTGGAAACGAGGTATTCCATCTAAGTCCTCACGGGTGACAACGCATCTGCATCTTGATTCGTAATCGAGCATAGATGTAGATGTCTATAGGCGACAGCAACCACTTAACATCAGGTGGACTGTGTGCTCGCTTGTCACACTTATTCTATATTTAAAAAAATGCATTTTTACCTAACTGCCCCGGAAAGAGAATAATGTTTTTCGAGTATGCATATTTGTCTATTTCTTTGGCACGCTCTGTAGCCTAAGCGACTTGATGGATTTTAACATATGGGTGTCGTTCAATTCGTCTTAGTGTGGAAGTGACATAGGGTTCACAAAAAATTATTTCTAGTAAAATTTTTACTCTGTCGGGTTTTTTAATTACTGTGTAAACCATTGGCTTGTTACCTTTATTAACGTGTTTTCTTGTGTTATTTTATTAGACATGCAACATTTTTTTTTCGGAATATGTATTATTGACATTTACAAAAAGGATAAAAAGAGGATGCCTGTGGAGTTTCTTTTGCCATTTCTTCTCTGGATAAAGGAAATTCGTTTTAAAGCGGTAGTAGATTAAAAATTCATGTGGACGTTCGACAAACGAAATTTTAATTTCTTTAGTCGAAAAATAAAGAGTTGTCATTTTATTTGATTTTAATCCGTCGTCAAGATCCCGCCAAAATCAACTTTTTCGTAAATTTTATAGAAAGACAAACGGGCACACAGTCCACCTGATGGTAAGTGGATGTTGTGGCCTTTAGATATTTTCATTTATCTTCGATTTAGAATCAAAATGCAGATGCGTTGTCACCTCTGTGGACCACGACGGTATGCCTCGTTTACCAGTAAAAAGGGTTTTCGGTTTTCTACACTCACCATACAAAACTCAGCAGCATTGCTATTTTACGCTGGTATTCTGTGAGAGTGTAGTCCTACGCCGCTAGTAGCATTATTGATTCTCAATCAAGGATAGACGTTGTGTCAACGCGTGAGAGCATCTACTCACCATCACGTGGACTGTGTGCTCGTTTGTCATTCTTCAACATCATCATCATCACTATCATTACAGCCATTTACAGATTCACTGCTGCACATAGATTTTCTCGAGGGATGCCACAAATCACGGTCCTTAGGTACGTGCATGTATCGACTTTCTGCATCTCTTACCAGATCGTTACTCTATCGAGAGTGGAGTCGCCTAATACTTCGGTAATACATTAGTTTAACGCAGACATTAAAAAATGTTTTCAGTCAAATAACAATGTAAATACTGATTCTTAATGGCCGATTTTAGGTTAGGCAGCTAAACAGCTAGCCATGTTGGCTTTTCACAATTGTTAACGTCATTACGCTATTGGCAAACATTCTCGAGCGGGTTATACGTGCAAAAAGCACAGTGAACACAGAAGCAAAAAAAAAACAACAATTTGTGTCTATCAAAAAAACAAATATTGGTTTAATTTGGAATATAAACCGTATATTTTCATAACGTTGATAAGGTTGACAGGGGTGATGTATTGAGGTAAGTGCCCATCCGATTCTGCTACTCCTAATTTTACAAATATGTATATTCTTATCAAAAGATATAAAGAAATCCTTTAAGTTTATTTCTTTATGTCTTCTTTCCTTTCATAATTGTTTCATAAATCAATAAGTTGGAAACAAAAGTGCCTTTATCAAAGAGACTACAAGATAAGTTTCCTTTGGAGTATTTATTGTTTAAATCATTTTCCTTTTTTTACGTTTCGCTTCAACAATATTATTTCATGTTTCATATCATTAATTATTCGACGTTTTGATAAATGTAAGATGAATGTTTCGGTCGTTTATATTTACATTATTTCAATTTATATCAGTGGCACTCGCATCGCTTTTAATCTTAAAATAGAGAATCTAGAAATATATTACTGACTCATGTCTTACTTGGAATTTGTATTCGAAATAAGAATAATTATATGAACTAAGGCAAGTATTTGCAGCTCTCTAGGGTGTCTTCGAAATTTTCTACCTATTGCCACTAAAGCTGTGCTTGCTAATTCCATTCCTCTATCCATCCTTGAGTATGCTGATATTTTCTTTCTTAACATTACCGAAGCTAAATAAACTTGCGGAAATTCAAAAATTTTGCTTACGATTTATATTTGGGCTCCTTAAATGTTGATAACATTTCAGAATTTCGACGCATCAACTGGCTACGATTCACCTTCGCATACTCACTTCCGTTGTGTTTTATGGAATAGAATATAATAGAATAGAATCATTTATATTCAATATAGATTATAAGTATAGTAATTAATTTATTTTTTATTTTTAACACCGGTTTCGAAAGAAACCTCAGTCCTGGGGAGGACCAGCAGAAATGCAGCGGGACTTTTTTCTTTTTTCCCTTGATCATCTTCGTTCCACTATCATGTTTTCTATTAGTCACCTTTCTTCAAAAAATCATTTTTAAAAATTCCATTTACTGCGATTGCCTATTTTCATATTCGTCATTAGCGTTGCAAAAATGTATCATATGGCAAATTTCTTGAGAGATCTGTAAGTGTTCACTATGCGTCAGCATTTTTAATGCTGTTTTGTTACCTATGAGATTTTTCACCGGAATCTCGATCACTTATCGGATGCGCTGGTTGCCTCTTGAATAATACTTCCCTTTTTATATTTAAAAAGAGGCAAATCCTCTCTACAATAGAAGAGGCTCACGTTCAGTAGCCAAATTTCACGGATCATATTTTGAAAAAAGATTAGGCAAATGGGAATACGACTCATCTGTATATAAGTGATCACTGCTGCTAGAAGTAGGCTTATTTTTTGAGGGTGTCTTAGTTATATTTGTAGTATTTTTTTTTGTATTCTTTTGTTTTTCAGTTTTGTATCTTGTAAAAATGATGTGATTGCTGAGCATGCAGGTTTTACCTATTTTTAAATGATTTAAGTTTTAAGTTTTTCATATTATTGTTTTTAAAATTTAGCATAATTATTACTTAATTAATAATAAAGTAATAGTAATTATTGTTGGCAAAACAAATAATTAAATAAATATTGGTCGCGAGAAAATTCACAGTGTGGTCGTGTGTGCCAGAAAAATTCTGGTAAAATGCAGGTAATGGAATGACAACTATTGATATTATGAGGATGAAATTTAGAGTTATGTCGCAGTAATAATGATGTTAATTTATGTTAACTATGTATCTTACTTAGTTTGAAGAGACCTACTCTTTTAGTTTAAATGTATAAAGAGATCTACTCTCCTACCTATGTAAGGCACATCATTTAATTTTATTACACGGATCTTAGCTAATTTGTTTTTACATCATCAATATAATAGATTTCCGCAAAGTAACTTCCTGATTCTATTAATAATGGTGCAGTGTATAATGTTGGAAATTATTAGCTGGAGTAAATCTGAATAAATTATATAATGATTTCTTATATTTACGCGAACACTACACATTGAATAAAACTATTTTTACGGATTTTATCGCGTTTAATTAACTTATTTTATATTCCCGACGATTCGGTTGCTTTCCAGCAACCGTGGTCACGGGGGACTGAGGTGATTGACGTCCCGATGTCAGTGTTAAACCGGAGTACCTTCAGCTTTTTTAATTAATATTTTTGGTCCGATGTACGCAGAACGAACTAACTGTGTCTTGAAGTCTTGCAGTGATATGTATGGGTTTAGTTTTAATTTTATGAATTACAGGATCCCAAGCAGGTGGTAGTACCCAGCCTCTCTCTCTATTGAAATTAGGATGTTTTTTAATTTCAATAGCCTCACGTATCATCCTTGGCAGGAATTCTTTCGATTCTGATAAACTTAAAAGTGACGCATATCGTATGGACTTAACCACTGTTTTTAAATCAACTTCTATTGACGATAAAGTCTCCGTGCTTAATAATATAGTTCTTAGTCTGTACAACAATCATGCTCCTAAACATCAAGTAAGAGTAAAGCGTCCACCAGCCCCGTGGATGACTAGGGCCGTAAAGGTGGCAATGACCAGGCGAGATCGAGCATTTGTCAAATTTAAGAAGCATCGTACTCAGGAGAGCTGGGATTGCTACAAAATACTGAGAAACAGATGCAATCAGATGGTACGAAATGCTAAACGCCGTTATATCCATAGCAATATTACAAATTCTTCGACCGCCGATGTGTGAAAATTTCTTAACACTTTCACTGTCCGGTTTCCAGACACAATAGTAAGACAATAGCAGTGCCCTATATGTAGTGCACGGGACAGCGAAAGGGTTAAAACACTTGGTATTAGTAAGGCTGCTACATCTGATCATGGTCCATCAATCACTCTGGATGAAATAAATCATCATTTTATCTCTACTCCTCCTTTGGATCCCACAGTTCGTTCTACAACAATAGCTTCCATTCAATCCATGCCTTCTCCTCCTATTCCTTTTTTTCACTTTTTACCTGTGACTGAAGATGAGATCCAGAAATCAGTATTAGCTATTAAATCCAAGGCTGTGGGTTGCGATGAGGTTAGTAAGGTTATGATATCCTTGATCCTTGAGTGCCTTTTGCCTGCAATCACACATATCGTAAACGTTTCCCTTGACTCAGGACAATATCCTACTCAGTGGAAAAAAGCATTTGTGCGACCACTTCCTATAATACCCAATCCCTTATTACCAACCCATTTTAGACCAATTTCAATTTTGCCGTACCTATCTAAAGTTCTGGAAGCCTGTGTTCACAAGAAAATCTCTATGTTCATAACCAAACATAACCTGCTGAATAATTATCAGTCAGGCTTTCGAGCAAGTCATAGTACTACCACTGCCTTGATAAAAGTCACAGATGATATTCGAATGGGAATGGATGAGCAGAAGCTTACAGTGGTAGTACTTGTTGATTTTTCAAATTCTTTTAACACAGTCGACCACGATATCCTTATAGCCTTCCTAGCTAATCTTAGATTCTCAATCCCAGCCTTGGAATGGTTTTCATCCTATCTTCGCGGCCGCCAGCAACCAGTTCGATTAGGACAACAGTCTTCAACATGGGCTGACATTGAAACAGGCGTGCCGCAAGGCGGAATACTTTCTCCTATAATGTTTTCTCTATTTATAAATTCTATTACTTCAGTTCTCAATTGTTCGTACCATCTGTATGCAGATGATCTTTAGCTCTATGAGCAATCTAGTGTTAATGATCTTAACCATAATATTCACAAAATCAACCACAACCTTGATGCCATAAGAGATTGGTCGTACAGACATGGTGTTTCGGTTAACCCTTCCAAATGTAAGGTAATGGTTATAGGTAGTAGCAGAATATTAGCCAAGATTAATAACAATGATCTTTCTCCCGTATTTTACAATGGAACATTGCTGCCATTTTGTAAATCTGTTAAAAATCTTGGCTTACATATAGACCATACCTTGAGCTGGGTAGTTCAAGTTGCTGAAATAAGCTGTAAAGTTACTGCCACCTTACGATCTCTTTGCCGTCTCAAAAACTTTCTGCCTTTTAAAACTAAACTTCTACTTGTCCAGACTTTGATATTACCCATTATTGATTATGCGGATGTGTGTTACCCAAATCTATCTCAATATCTTCTCAATAAGTTGGAGCGCCTTCTCAACAATTGCATTAGGTTCATTTTCGGTTTACGTAAGTATGACCATGTTTCTCAGAACCGTTCTAAGCTTAAATGGCTTTCTATTCGTCAAAGGCGTAGCTCCCGAATTTTACAAGTACTATATTCAATTTTAAATGACCCAAATTCTCCTTCTTATCTTAAGGATAACTTTCAGTACCAATATTCTACTCATGATAGAGTTCCCCGTTCCCAAAATAGTCTTAAAATTCGTATTCCACCACATAAGAGTGGTTTCTTTAAATCCTCTTTTACTGTGCAGTCCATACTGCTCTGGAATGCCTTGCCTGTTCATATAAAAAAAAATCAGTAACAAACAATATTTTAAAAGACTTGTTCGAGAATTCTTTAACAAGAATAATACCACCTGATTTATCCGATTTTTGTTTTTCTCACTCTTTCGCTTTGTAATTGATATTTTGTATAATATGTATTTTAATATGCATCATGTTATTTTATTTTTGTGTTATATTATTTTATATTTATTTAGAGATTTTGTATATATATGTATATTATATCCGTTTATATATTTTGTTTATATACATAAGTATATTATATCCGTTTATATTTTGTATATATAAGTATATTTTATCCGTTTATATATTTACTATTAATTTTTTTTCTGTTTCTAGATAATATTAAGTTTGTATCGTTTAAAAATATTTTATTTATTTGCTTTTTGTTATAAGATATAAAGTTTTTACTTATTTATTAATTAATGAGTGGTGTTGCACCTACCACAGCTTCTCAAATCATCCAGGGTTGACTGGTAGAGAATGCCACAAGCCATTAAGTCCGCCCTTTATATCCCTTATTATAAGGTAGATGTAAAAAGAATAAATAAATAAATAAATAAAAGTATTGCTACGGTTATAATGGATACGTCGGATTACAATTTTAAAATACAACAACTTTTATCGGATGAAAGTACGTACGTAAAGGTCAAAACAGACCCTACAACTAATACGCTTAAAACAACTAGCGATCTAATAAAGAAATACTCCGAGAAATTGAATCTAGACGTTAATTCGATAATACCTGCATGTGCGAAACCACCCAAGTTGTATGGGTTACCAAAAATACACAAACCGAACGCTCCACTACGTCCAATAGTGAGTCAGATCGATTCGCCAACTTACAAATTGGCTCAACACCTAGCAAAAGTACTATCACCACTCAGAGGACACACAAGAGCACACACGAAGGATTCATACCATTTTGTCAGTGAGGTTAAAGACCTATGTCTTACTGACAATGAAACTATGGTCAGTTTTGATGTTCAGTCTTTATTTACATGCTTACCTGTTGAAGACTGCATCTCAATTGTAACTAGGAAGCTAGAGGAAAACAACATGCCAGCAGAATATGCAGTATTACTCAGACATTGCCTTACATCTGGCTATCTATTGTGGAAGGAACAGTTTTACAAGCAAGTAGATGGTGTTGCGATGGGCTCACCAGTATCTCCCATTGTCGCCGATATTTTCATGGAGGACTTTGAGGAGAAAGCCCTGCTTACTGCACCAGTAACTCCAAGTTTCTACAAGCGGTACGTAGACGATACTTTCACAATTTTACCATCAGAAAAAGTAACTGCATTTTTAGAACATCTTAATTCCATAAACTCTACAATTCAATTTACTATGAAGTTAGAGGAAAATAATTCTTTAGCTTTCTTAGATGTATTAGTCATTAGAAATCCTGATAATACCATAGGTCACAGTGTGTATAGAAAAAAGACCCATACAAACCGATATTTAAACGGTGAATCCCACCATCACCCTTCACAGTTAGCTACCGTGGGCAAATCTTTGTTACAGAGAGCACGAGGGATCTGTAACAGCAAACACCTGGCCGCCGAGCTTCAGCACGTCAAGCAGGTTCTGCACGACAACAAGCTTCGGGTTCCGCGCCTACGTCACAGTGACCGAGTGAAGCCGGCCACAGTCGAGCGTGTAACTGCTGTACTACCGTATGTCAGAGGAGTCACAGACAAGATTGGCTACATCTTGAAGCGAGCTTCTATTAGAACATTCTTCAAGCCGCCGAAGAAGATTAGTCAGTTCTTACCATCCGTCAAGTACAATATTCCTCTACAAGATGCAGGAGTGTACAAGCTTGATTGTGAGTGTGGTCTCTCATATATAGGACAAACAAAACGATCTATAAAAACCCATAGCTGACGTGAAGCACCAACGTTCCGGGAAGTCTGCAGTTTGTGATCATATCCTAGACGGCCCCCGCCATTACATTCGATTTGATAAACCACAAATTCTCGCGAAAAAACATCGATTCCTGCCAAGGATGATACGTGAGGCTATTGAAATTAAAAAAACATCATAATTTCAATAGAGAGGGAGGCTGGGTACTACCACCTGCTTGGGATCCTGTAATTCATAAAATTAAAACTAAACCCAAGCATACCACTGCAAGACTTTAAGACACAGTTAGTTCGTTCTGCGTAGATCGGACCAAAATTATTAATTAAAAAAGCTGAAGGTACTCCGGTTTAACACTGACATCGGGACGTCAATCACCTCAGTCCCCCATGACCACGGTTGCTGGAAATTAACCGAAACGTCGGGAATATAAAATAAGTTAATTAAACGCGATAAAATCCGTAAAAATAGTTTTATTCAATGAATAAATTATGATAAGAGGATTCCTTAAACATAGAAGAAGAAGAAACTGCGTAGTGGCGGTGTAAGAACGTCCACTAACCCATATCATCTCGAGGGTATCGTAAGAGGCGACAAAGGGAAACAAATATAAAGGTATGGCCAGCGGCATCGTCCTAATAATAACTAAATAAAAATAAAAATACTGCGGTATTCAACTCTAGAGAGCTTAGTGCTGCAAAGCATAATAACTATGGTAAATACCTAATCAATCTATGGGGAAGACCAATGTTCAGCAGTAGAATTTTATTAGGCTGTAATGGTAATAGTAATAAGATTCCTACTTATTCTTGCTAGTGAGTGGTTAATTGTAGTTTTTTGTAGCCGGGGTTTTTTTTATTTTCTGTTTCTTTTTAAATTTTTAACCTACCGTCAAAGTAAAAATACACATTTGTATAAAAAAAAGTAAGTGAATTTGCAATTCAATTTAGTAAACAAATATATTAAGTACTATGCTCAGTCTTCCGATCCTCAATTAGAGCTAGTCAGCTTTGATAGTTGCCAAGTTTGTCAAACTTGAAGTGAAACCTCGAACTAATCTACGTGGCACCTTCTCTGGAAAATGTGGTCAGTATTACTTCGTAGACACGATTGTAATAACTTAACTTAATAGTAAACATAGTTCGTTTAAATTAAAAGATTTTTGCTTATAGATGTGTATATAAAAATGTATTCTCATTTATGATATATTACTGGGATGGCCGAGCTTTATTCGGCATTAGAAAAAATCAAAATGTTTTTAGGGATAATACCCATCTAATTATATAATATGGTTTCTATACACCTATTTTCACGCCCTGAGTTGCCCCGACAAAGGTTGATTGGACTAGGGCCCATGAGTAATCCCATCGACGGCCAACAGAGGACGGGGCCCAACGGCCTATGGATAATGGTTCAAAAAAAAACGGCTGACAAATAAGCAAGCACTTACCTATTTCAGGAGGTAGGGTTGACCACATGGTACCAGTCAGGTGATAAGTGAGGTGCATGTGAGTAGTGTATAGTAGTGTGTACAATGTGGGACCTGACTTAACCGTTGAAGTCGGACCGCAGATCCAGCGCTGCTTCTCTTCAAAGGTGGTAGTTCACTTTATCTGAACTCAAGTCTGACGTCACTTCACTTTTTCAGTTTATCAACTTTATTGTACATATAATTAACTTCCAAGTCAATCAACTCAACGTTCTTCGAAATTAAAACAAGTGACACATGACACAAGTAGAATCGTCGTTCAAAGTTCAATATTCAAGGTTCTGGGTTCACGTAGCACAAATTTACAATCACGGGATCGAACGCGGCATCTTCTCGAGTCTCAAAGTTCAGCGTTTCCCACGACAAGCTAAAATTCTTTCGTACGATAATAAACTACTACGCCCGCAATAAGAACTCAAAATCAGCCTCGCTGACACGCAAAACTAAAGTCAACACACAAAAGGGCACTTAACACAACGTTACAATTCAACATTAACTTCCAAAAACAACTAACGGGGCCACGCCTTCGAAATGGAATACGAGCATCAAATTCCAGACCGCCTGTCCACTCGGCGTGCGCGCAAGGTTCCACGTCATACAAGCAAGTTAAATATTGCAAAATGCACTTCAACATGCAATTACTATACAAATTGACGTTAATTACTTGCAAACGAAATTACTTTAATTACTCAAATTCAATACAAGCCTCTTGTCACGAAACGTACAACTTAGAAAACCAATTCGAGGCGGTCTACACGAAACCCAAATATTCAATAGTAAATTATACGCGCAAAAATACTCAAATGCTAGACCACCAAAACCTAAAACTGGCCGCGCGAAACCGGTCCAGCGGTCACAAATAAATACACTAGTCGATAGAGCCGCTGCGGTCGAGCTGCTGTCAGCCCACCGGCCGGAAATAACGGGAAGCCGGCTCCCGTGCCCCCCCCCCCTGGCGGCGTTTACCTCACCTCGACACCATCGGGTGATGCACTGAGTCGAACGCTATTGGATGCCGTTTCAAATGCCCATGTTTGGGCCTAAACAACCTATATAAATACTTACCTAACATAAATATTGGAAAACAAAAAGATATCTACATACAAAATTTCATCTAAATCATTAGAAGCGTTTCCGAGAAACCAATTATTATAAACAAGTATGTATCGAAGGATAAATTATTGGACTAGGTAAATCCAACTTCGACAGTTCGCAGGATTACGACACATTTTCTTTTCACATACAACATACAGTGTATGTTCCTGGTGAACACATTGATCCGAGACATGGTTTCTCACTCCCGGCCGTATGAAAAATCTCAAAACGAGCTATGGAGGGTCTTTACTTGGAGATTATCTGCGTGATAGGCTTTGTAATAAGGGTATCCGCGGTAGAGCTGGAATCGGCATAGCTCAACGGACCGATAAGCTGAAGTGGCAGTGGGTTGGCCATATAGTTCGAAGAATCAACAGCCGATGGAGAAGAAACTGAAGAAATTTGCAGATTCGTACAGGTTAGAGAAGCCTAGAGCGGTACCCAACTAGATGGAACGACAACGTGATAAGTGTAGCAAGTTTATGGTGGCTTGTGTCATTCCTTGGGGTAAGTCCATGATCAGTAGAGCAATAGTGATGGGCTATAATGATGACAATATATTGTAGCACGAATGGGTGAGCCAACCAGGGAAGAACAATGATCGCACAGAATACCAACGTGTAATAGCAGTTCAATGCTGCTGTATGTGAAGAAAACCGGATACCCAATTTCTTGCTAACGAGGCATTGCATCTTAGTCCTAAGGAATGATAACGCATCATTATTTTGATTCTTAATTGAGGACAGATGCGCGTGTTTTCGAACATTTGTATTTGCATTATATGGACCGCTGTAGGAATGATTTTTTTAAACGTTACCCCCCTCCACACACAGTTTACAAACCTGGAACAATTATCTGTAGGTCATACAAATACTTGTTTTGTGCAGGATACGTACTCCTCGATATACGTATATCCTCGATAAAGAATCAAAATGCAGCTACGTTGTCATCCCGATTACTAAGATGGAATGCCTCGTTACCGTTAAATATGGTCTCCAGTTCTTTTTGTTTACCATACAAAATGCAGCAGCGTTATTCTGCTGTTTCATCCTGGTATTCTGTAAGAGCGTGGTCCTACTCCGGTCAAGACAATCTATTATTGTTGCAGCTATATAACTGCACCATCCGCTGATTTAGTTTTCGTCTTTTGCCATTTAATATGCCCACGGGATGATATGGCGTAGTAGATATTTTTACACCGCCACTACAAAGTGCTTTCAAAGCAATACAAGAAATGATTTACCACTTAATTTAAGACTTTTTAATAATAGAGAATATCCTATCGTAGGGAACCACGTTTTAAAAAAATCAAAGAAATGAATTTTTAACATACTTAGCTATTTCAATCAATTCTTCAACTGCAGTTTGACGTTTTTAATGCTCTTTAATCTCTGCTCTGCTCTGAAGTTTCTGCTGACTTTGGAAACAAAAAAACTGATTAGTTTGACGCCTCAGACCCACAAAGACGAGAAAATATATAGTAACACATATTTTAATAAGATATTTTCTGAAGACGAATTTGATAATAAAGAAATATTTAAAAGATGGTTGAAAGCGTAACTGGACAATTATACGGGTAATTAGTTAATACAATACAAATACAAATACAAAATAATTTATTACGGTAACTAAGCCTAATACAATTTTAAGTACTTGGAGCTTCCTTTTAAGCAAATAATCTTGCTTGTGTTAGGAAGCACCGCTCATCCATAGCGAGGTTACACAATAGACTAGAAACCGCCAAATAAATACAAATAAGGATTACAATTTAAATTTTAAAATAAAAGAGGTACACAGCTATCGCAAATTTAAACAAAAAATAAATAAAAATAAACAAAAAACAAAATAAACATAACCTATTTAACAAGACTAATCATATTTGTGTGTGTGTATGTTAGTGTGTGTGTGTGTGTGTGTGTGTGTGTGTGTGTGTGTGTGTGTGTGTGTGTGTGTGTGTGTGTGTGTTGTGTGTGTGCGTGTGTGTGTGTTACATTTTCAATTTCAACTTAAGAATTTATATAGGTAATATATATTTTCATAGGATTTTTTTTCCACAACTTATGCATACATTTTATATTATTTTAGTCAAATCAATGATTCTATTTCATTATAACTTTTCGTCTTTAACCATTTAGTGAGAGCAATTTTGCACTTGGCGAACGTTAAGGGATGGATAATGATGGATTAATGTTATGTAAATTACAAAAATGGTTTTAATTATTATCTCTATGTGTAATTATTAAAAGTTTAAAGACAATTATGCATGCAAATAACACTTCTTAATAGGATAGGATGGCAAATGAACACTCAGTCCAACTGATGATAAGAGGTTGCTGTGACCCATAGACATCTACATCAGTCCCCAATAATGAATCATAGCGCTGATGCGTTGTCACCCGTGAGGACTGAGATATAATGCCTCTTTTCTAGTAAAAGGGGTCTTCGTTTCTCTACACTCACTATACGAAACATAACAGTGTTAAGCTGATATTTGACGCTGGTATTTTGTGAGAGCGTGGTCCTTCCCCGTGCGATCAGTCACATTCGTGCTACAACTATACTACTAATATAGCTGTAGCATGGCTCTAACACCTACGCAAACTACACTTTTATGTTACTTTTAAGTTTTATTTCTCAATTGTGTGTTTAAGTCCAAAATTAAGATATTAATTACAGTAAGTATATAGAATGTAAGTGGGTGATGTATTCGCTAACAAACTACCCTACAGTTTGGCGAAAGTAACAAGAAACAACCTACTGTAAATTTTACGTGGTAGATCTATCTATGTTATGGTTGTAGCACGAATGGGTCGGCTCGACCGGGGAAGGACCACGCTCTCACAGAATACCAGCATAAAATAGCAGCTGTGTTACGTATGGTGAGTGTAGAGTATCGGAGACCCTTTTTACTGGAAACGAGGCATTCCATCTTAGTCCTCACGGGTGACAACGCATCTGCATTTTAATTCGTAGTCGAAGATAGATCTATATGTCTATGGGCCACAGCAACTACTTACCATCAGGTGGAATGTGTGCTCGTTTGTCACTCTTATCCTATATAAAAAAATATACGAGATTCCCACCTATGTATAGACTCATCACGATATCTCTGAAATATCATAAGACCTAGAGACTAGAAATTTGGGAGAAATATTCCTTTCGCCAAGTAGAAGTCAGCTATAGGAAGGGATTTTGCGAAATTGCACGGGTTTTGGCGTGGTGACCTCAGGATATTAATTTATGGCAGTTCATAAGTGGTAAACAGTGATGGAAAGCATTGTGAGGAAACCTGCATAGCAATGGAATAAAAGATATTTCTAAGACATTTGAATTCCTCTAACGCGTACCGGTGCTGCGCAGCGAACTAATTGATCTATAAGCCTCTCAGTAATGGGAGGATGCCTGTGCCTAGTTGTATGACGTATGTAGGCTATAGGATGAAAAGGAAGAAACCAAGAAACACCTTATTTTGGCACAGACATATTCAAGTACAAAAATGTGTTCCTTCAAGACAAAATACGTAATTTAATAAATTTGGTTTTGTACGTAGAAAGCGTGACAAAAAAGGTAATTACTCAATATGAGTTGTGTCATCACAACGCTGATTTTCGGTAATCATCAAAAGTACGTATATCCTATATTATGTATTTTCGTATCTGTTTCGTATCTATCCTATTAAAAACGAGTCTCAAAAGCCCAACACCCTAGATTCTATTCCATATGTTACTCTTGTAAAAACTATTATCAGATACGTTTAGAGTTCAAAATATTTCGAGTCACTGAAGACGGCAGTCCAGAAGCTTCGTGTATATAGTTTAAAAATTTTACTGCACAATATTGCGTAAATTTTATAACAAATTAATTTCCGTACCTGAGACAACAAAACTTATAAAAACTAGTTGTCTCTATATAAGGACTTGAGTTTATCTCCTAGCTAGTTCAAGCAATAACAAATCACAAACTCGTAACTGTTACAATATTATTTATTGATATGTTAATATTAATATATTTTTAGCCGACTTCGAAAAAAGTAGGAGGTTTACAATTCGACTATATGTTCTTTTTTGTATGTATGTTACTCGATATCTTCATCAATTTTGAAGCGATTTTAATAATTCTTATTTATAAATAATATTAAAATTTATGAAACTTAAAAAACACGCATTAAGGATGAATAATTCTAGAAAGATGCTGGTGGTTCTGATCAGAGCACTAGGTTGTAGTTTTTAAATTATTGTACTGTCATCGGTCCTTGATAGGAGAGCAAATTTTCAAGTCAATCGTCATCTAAAAGTTGATGAAAATTACATCAAATGATTATGTTACATACGTGGATAGATAGATACATGCGAAGCTAATAAAAGTGTGTTAAAATAGGTTTTACTTTAGAGATGGTACATATCTTTGTAAAAAAATCCACTCCTGTGGTAAAAATAGAGAATTTCTTAATCTAACTACTTAGACAACATTCGAGCATGTGATATTCCTTCCAGAAAACTCGGACAACTTAAAAAGGTAAAAATAAGACACATTTTTTAATAAAAAGTAAAAGCCCATGAAGTTGTAGCAGTAACTGTACTTGGAAATTATTTTATTATTTTAATTATTTGTTGGGTTTTTATTTTTAATTAAGTCTAATATATTTCAAATTTGGAAGGGTTATATTGTTTGATTAGAAATGATAATACATTTATTTCAATTGAATGATAAATAACTTTCAAATAAATTTGTCAGTACGATACGCGTACCACCTACTGTAAATTAATTGTGCTATGCCTATAACCTTCGCGCAAGTGTAAGCAAAGAATTGACAAAATTTAATCGCAATCAGATGAACGATATGGCAGCGCATAAAATACGAACACACAAAAATTGTTTTATATATGAGATTAGATTAAAATAGATATGTCGATATACCATTTAAGCCGTGTGTTGGTAAAAGAGAATTCACTCCCCAATATTATCTCTTGGGTGACGTAGGAGATGACACAGGGAAACAAAACAGGAAATATGCACAGCAGCATCTTCCTTGTAGCATTTCAATATAAATGAAAAAAAAAACTGTTGTTATAAATCCGCTTGCTGAGCGTTGAAACCTTTATTCTGCTGTGGATATTTGATAGACTGTAATTGTGATTATGATGTTGATAATGGTGATATATCGTTTAGTGAGAGAAGCATTCACTCTTCTTACTCCCCTTGGGTTTTGTGGTGAAAAACTTTGGAAAGCATCAAAACTATCATTTATCCGCCGGTATGTATGGTATAACACTGAGCATAGGTGCTCTCACCAATAAACCTGACTACTATGCTGAGTATGATACAACCTTCAAAATTGCATTCCTTTCGTTGCTCTATATTGGCTTTATACAGTTTTAAAGAGGCTTAAAAATGTAAACATGGATGCTCTACATTAGGACTCGATCTAAAGTAAGTTTATATTATCTTAATGTCTTTCCGACAGATGGCAGTATTACCACATGTATTCTACTTCTAGTAGAATACTCACACTACGACGGGCGGCAGCGTTAAAGTTGAATAACGTCTGAAAGAAAGAAACACAGAAACATTTATTTGAAAAACACGATATTAAGAAACATAGAAATTTGTACAAATTACAAATTTGTAATATTTTATGCAGTTGTGTGATATCAAAAAGGATCCCGCCTTAGAGATAATCGATGGGGTACCACAGCACTGGTTTTAGTCGGGACCTTAATTGACTCACGAAAAACCTTAAACTAATAAAAACAAAACATTATAGTAATGAAAACACACAACATCACATTCGTAAATACATTTCTTTAGTTGCTGATAATAGCGTAAAATCCCCCAATTACTAATATTTTCACTATGAAAGCGACAGACGAGGAAAATATTCTTTTAGGAAATCACGCTTTTGTTCCACTTTATTTCAATATTTATGACGTAGGAGTTCGATTAGGGTGTGTCTTGCTGGAATATTTTTATTGTGTAATATCATTTTTTATTTAAAATGTAAATGAACTATTCTTAAAATATTCATATTCATATTCATATTCATTTATTTGCATAATACAGGTATAAAAGGTGTTACAGAAAATTATAATATGTACATTGTATTATTACCTTATGAGGTGTGCAAATACAATAAATGTTTTGTCTTAAAGACATACAAATATAATTGAGTGTTCTTTGAAAAATCATGCCATAAGATAAAATAGAATAGAAGTAATTGAAATTGGCATACTAATGAAAATTCTACATTTATAAAATTAAATTGATTACAATAACAAAAAATGATAATATTCAATAAAAATTACTAGTCAAAATTGTCATTCAAGAACTCATCAATTTTATAGTAACATTTGTTTATTAATAAGTCATTTAGCACCTTTTTAAATTTAAATAAGGTCATATTTTTTATTGAATCAGGTAGTTTATTATAAATTTGTGGGGCAATACCAAAGAAGCTTTTTTTCATTAATGATGTTTTACATTTTATGTAACATAACCTATTTATGTAGTGGGTACGTATTGGATTCTTTCTAATATCAGATATTTTTTGGAAAAGAAATGGATGCTTTTTTACAAAAATAGCTGTTTCCAGTATATACAATGACGGCAGTGTTAGGATTTTTAAGTATTTAAAATAAGGAAAACAGCTATCTGTTACTTTGAGACCACACATTGACCTTACACATCGTTTTTGCATCCTAAATACAAGCTCCCTATCAGAAGACTGTCCCCAGAAAATGATGCCATATCGTAAAGCGGAAGCAACTAGTCCATGGTATGCTATCAAAAGAGCCTGGCTGTTAACTTTTTTTGAAAGTTGAGAAAGCGCATATGCGGATTTGCTGAGTCGTTTGCATAGATCCTCAACATGAGGCTTCCAAGTGAGATGATTATCAATCACTATACCTAAAAACTTCGCCATATTTGCTTCTTCAATATTAAAGCCTTGGTAGGAAATGTTAATGTTTGGGTTTTCACGGCGTTGATGGAAGTGCATAACTTTTGTTTTATTTAAATTTATTTTTAAATTATTATTATTAAGCCACTCTATAATTTTGCGTAAACAGGTATTTATATCACTTTCATAACTAATTTCATTTGCACACTTTATTATAGCTGTACTGTCATCTGCAAAGAGAACCATTTTGTGTGACGTTATTTTTGGTAGATCGTTTATATATATTAAAAAGAGTAGTGGCCCTAGTACGCTACCCTGTGGAACCCCTTATTTGATGTGCCTTGGTTTCGATAAATATTTATTTTCTAATTTACTCTTTGGACATATTCTAGAAATTTCTGTGCATTGGATTCTATTACTTAGGTACGATTCTAAGAGCTGAAGAATATTTCCTCTTATACCATAACCATGTAATTTGTTTAACAAGATCTTGTGGTCCACATAATCAAAAGCCTTGGTCATGTCAGTATAAATGGCACAGACTGGATTTCTCTTATCTACAGATGTCATAATATTAGCTAGTAAGTCATACAGTGCCACATTGATATTAGTATTTTTTCGGAACCCCTTTTGCTCTGTACAAAATAATTTATACTTTTAGAAATAGGTGTATAAAGAGTTATAAATTACTTTTTCAAAAACTTTTAAGAATATAGGAATTTTTGCAATAGGTCTGTAATTTTTTAAATCTGTTTTGTCATCTTTTTTATATAGGGGTTTAATAATAACTTTTTTCAATTTTTTTGGAAATATGCCATCAGTAATACTTAAGTTAATTATATGTGCTAATGGTGGGGCTATTACTTCCTTGGTGTATTTAATCACTTTTGTAGACAATCCATCATATCCAACAGTGTTCGTGTTTTTTAGACCACAAATTATTCTTGTTATGTCGTTAATTGATACAGGTTCCATAAATAGTGAATTCAATGTCAAATTTTTAAAACTAATACTATTCAATGTGATGTCAGCGTTTACATTATTTTCAATTTCATCAATAAAATAATTGTTAAATGCATTTGCAATCGCCATGGGGTGTGTAAAAAACAAATTTTCTTTTTTTACATACATTATAGGCTCCTGTGGCAAACACAATTTTGATTTGTTTATTATTTGCCAAGTAGCTTTAGATTTATTTTGAGAGGTTTTTATAAAATGGTTATTTCGCACTTTTTGGGTTAGCTTGATAATTTTTCTATAGAGTTTGGTGTAGTTTTTAAAAGCTATTTTATTCTTTGCGTCAGGATTTAATCTGTATGCCCAGAGTAAGTGCCTTTGTTTCTTACTGCATATTTTTATTCCATGAGATAGCCATTTCGTTGCTTTGTTAGTCTTTATAGTTATAATTTTCTCCGGAAAACATAATCTATAAAACAGAGAAAAATCATTCATAAAATTGTTAAAAGCTTCGTTTGCATTATTGGCATTGTACACTTGTGTGAAAGATAAGCAGCTTAGATGAGTTTTAAAATTAATTAAATTTTCAATGGATATGTCCTGCTTTTTAGTTTTCCAAAATTTTATTTTGAAAGTTTTATTAATTGGCACTTGGAGTATTTGAGACGTATGATCCGAAAGAACTAGATCTACAACTTCTATTTTGCATTCCTTTCGGTAATTGTGTGCAAAATTGTCGATACAGGTGTGACTACTTAATCTAGTGGGTGTATAAAGTGCTAATTTTAAGTTGTATTGCATGAGAAAGTATTCAAACTCCAATGTAGTTTTGTTCCTTTTTAGTACATCAATATTAAAATCTCCACACAAGACGATATTTTTTTTATTTGAAGATAGGCAAAATGTTCTTAATATAATGTCTAATTTTTCATAAAATACTGCATAATTATGTTTAGGAATTCTATATATACAGATAATAATAATTTTGTGAGCTATTATTTCTACCGCACAGCATTCGAAAACACCCGAAACTGATTGCTTTGCTATATCTGATAATTCTCTATACTGTAATCCTACTCTTACAAAAATACATGTTCCTCCTCGCTTAGTATTTCTCTAAAAGAAAGCAGCTGGGCAGAAATTTGATATGTGTAATAAATCCTCGTGACCCGTTTTAATAAAATGTTCTGTAACACAGATAACATCTATCCGAACAAAAACAGTTTCACTGTAAAGCATCGCGCCAAGTACACTTTCAACTATAGTTACAAAAATAATAATTACATTTTTACAAAAAATTATAAAATAAAAAGAAACCAAGTACATACCCGTTTTAGATTCGAAAAAAAATTTTGCTGAAAAAAGTAATAATAAAAAAATGATGTACTTGGTGTGCATTATAGGTACTTTATAGTACGAGCATCACTCAAAAAAGTAATAAAAAAACGACTTCCAATGTCAAGTTGGGTGATCGATACTCTTAATCATGCACACCAAGTACACCATTTTTTTATTATTACTTTTTTCAGCAAAATTTTTTTTCGAATCTAAAACGGGTATGTACTTGGTTTCTTTTTATTTTATAATTTTTTGTAAAAATGTAATTATTATTTTTGTAACTATAGTTGAAAGTGTACTTGGCGCGATGCTTTACAGTGAAACTGTTTTTGTTCGGATATCATATCTTTTTATAAAGTATATAATATACACACTATATAATGAAGATGATGAGAAACATGTTTTATACTGGTTGTGTAAGGATAAAAATCACAAAGTAAAATGCCTCTGCATTTATTATTATCTTCTATACATATAATAAAGCTGTAAATAGCAGATGTCTGTACATTTTATATTTTTGTAATAAAAGTGATTGAGGGGTACTAAAAATAAGTAATTAAATACATTTCTACCATTTTTAGAATTTTCTGTCTGTCTGTCTGTCTGTCTGTTTGTTTGTTAACGTATCACGTATAAAGTACTAATTTATATCATAAGAATTGTTAAGGAAATTATAAAGTGTATCTTCGGGTTACATTTAGTCTTTATTTCATTAAAATCAGTTCATTCCATCAAAAGTTATGATAAATATTCTGAAGTATGGGTAGGGAAGTATAGGTACGAATTTGCTCAACGGTGGCTTTGTTTGAGTCATCAAGTGCATTTTAAACTAATATCATATCATAAATCATAGTTAAATTATGTAAAATAATGATATAATTATGTATATCTAAAACGCAGTAAACAAAAGTATTAAAGAACATATTAAATATATTATACAAAAATATATTAACCTTATTAACTAAATCTGAAGCACAGTAGTTAACCCATTTCTTCGATAGATGGTGGTGTTGTGAAAATGTAATGCAATGCAAAAATGCAATGTGGTTTTTTCCTGTAGATGAGTTTTCATATTTACTGCTAATCTTTATTATATTACTCGCTGCCCTACTGCGTGTTGACAAACTCAATTTATTCTTTACCGCCGAGTACTCTATGTGGTAAATCACATTTTAAAAGAGCTATTAACAATTGCGTTGGTTTTAGCGAGAGTCCAACTTTATTTTTTGCTTACTATGCAGGCACTGATTTATAAGTTCTCTTGCGTTTTATATAATGTATCAATCGCGTCAATTAATCTCTTTTATTTTTAGAATTGATGTTAGCAGCGCCATCTCTCTTTAAATATATACATATAATAAAAATGATGATAACATGTTGTGTCTCTTTCTGTACATTGTATATATATTTTGGTGGCTAAAATCATTATGGAGAACTGAAAATAATTAAATAAGAACATTTTATAATTTTTAGAATTGTCTGTCTGTCTATTTGTCTGTTATTATATGAACGCATCACGTCTAAAGTAAACATCTTTTATTTTCAAAGAAATCGTTAAGAAAATCATAAAGCGTATCTTCGAGTCACATTTAATCTTTGTTTTATTAAAATTGGTTAATTCTATCGAAAGTAATGATTATTATTTTGAAATGTAGGTTCGAATTTGTTCAATGGCGCCATAAAATCTCAGAAATAGTAATAAAAAGATTTGTGTGTAAAAAAAACGTTCCATAATAATTAGTATACTTAAAACACAAAAAGAGATTTAAAAAGGATGTTTTCTCACACAAAGGACGTAATAGACGGAGTTGTACAAATTACAAACTTTTCTGAATTGCTGTGTTGAGATTTTTCGCCGATGAATCGTATTGAGACTTACTGAAGAAATTTGTATCCATCGAAGCCATACAACGGAACCCGACCAAAAATAAAAATTTTGCAACGAAATGTCGTGATATTGTATTTATAATATACGCAAAATCAGTACTGCCATTTTAGCGCTTTGGGAACTAGATTTAGCGCTTTTTTGGAATGTATAGCGCGCTTTTAGAAATTTTAGCACCTAGCTTAATCCAGCGCTTTTTGGTGTATTTAGCACACATTTCAATATTTTAGCGACTAGCGGGTTATTAACTCTTTTATAGCAGCACTGTTAGTCCACATTACCGATAATAATTATAATGACCTTTATTATTTTTTCCCACAAATAGTACATTGCAGTTTATCTTTTTCAAACATATTTTTTCCACAAAACAAAGAGCATGGGAGACGAGTCCAAACTAGGATACCCTGTGCTATGGATCTCCTGGCTTCCCCTTTAGGATAATCAACTTGATTTTTTTATCGACGACTATAAGCGGGGAAATCCCCTTTATTAAGGTTTTCGTTCATGGTTTGGGCAACGCATTTATTTTGCTTTATTCAGTTTCAGTCAGTTGCTTAGAGCACAGCTAAGTTAAAAGTTACTTAGAAGTTATAACACAAAGAAACTGTGTAGCAACCGCAATCAGATGCGGACATCTGAAACTAAGATGCGAAATACATTGCACTTTAAAACAATTAATGACATTTTTATTGTTCGTACAGTGCTAACTACTGTTGACAGCAATTGCCATAATTATAAGTCGATGTCCTGCGAAGTATTGATACATCAAAAAAATATTGCCAAAAAAAAACTTAATGTTGTTTTCTTTATTATGATTATATAAAAAAACACAAACTTTGTTTGTAGTTAATTTAGCGCGAAATCTAGGGCTTTTCTAAAGCGCTGTTTTCATGAAATCTAGCGCTTTTTGTGTTGTCCTAGAGCTGAATGAGTTTTTTTTTATCTGGCAGCACTGCCCAAAAACCCTCTATTAAGAAGTAACTTTCCTTTCAGTTTTAAGCGCGTTCAGTTCCCAGTTACAGTGAGCGTGTGTTATGCGATGACCGTAAATGAAGCGCAAGGTCAAATTTTACGCGTTGTAGGAGTGTACCTCAATACTGACTGTTTTGCACATGGCCAACTCTATGTTGCTTTTTCCCGCGTTAGTAGCCCGCGTAACCTTTTTGTGTACACCCCGGCTAAGCCTACTTCTAACGTCGTTTACACAGAAGCTCTATCATAAACGACTTAGAACTTTGATGATAATGATTTATTTAGTTACCACTTATTGATACAGTAATGAAATAAATCGTTTAATATTCTCTTACCTAAACGACAAATTCTTTATGTAAAACCTGTATACGCGAGCTACGCCGCGGGCACAGCTAGTAAGTAATAATTTCCAAAGCAGTAGTCTCTTAAAAGTACAAAAGACAAACGGACAGGCGAAATTTCAACACTTTGTTTTAATATCTTTTGATAGGTTAGCAAGTATACACAGTAAATAACATTAAATCCAAAATTATTTGGTTATAACATACCCATTATTGATTTTAGACATTAATAAATAAACAGCAAGTTACATGTTTTAAAATGGTTATGATAAAAAAAAACACAATACATAATATCACTGTATTTACTATTGTTCATTATTATTTTCGTTTCTTCAAAGTAGCACAAACAATCAGGTGTGGTGTGGATACTTTGTTTACATAATGTATTGATTGATTGGTTAGTATACATCCTAAACACCATTTATGTTAAACAGACAGGCACAGTATGTGTACTTTGTTTTAAAATATGTTAACAGATTATTACCCACACCCCCAACACCATTAAAGCTAATGAATAGGTAATAACATGTTTATCTATGTTAGTACACACTGATAAATAGTGGGGAAATAAGATGTTCAAACTGGACATATGACAGAGACAATAACATGTCTTTATGATTTTGTTATGAATCACAAGCACATTTTCAACAATAACAGATATGAGATTAAACTGTTGTTTTCAATATCTATAAATTGCATATTCATATTTCTGTTGTCTTTCCATATTCTGTTGTGCCTACCGAGAGGTCTGCAAGCTTTCAGCCTGCAAGGCATACTGATTTATTTTAAACTGTCCACCTGAAAAATGTTAATGAAAAATCAGTAAAAATAAAAAAGTTAAAAGATATAAATTCTGAAAGAATGTACATAACCTACAATTGATTTTATAGGATGAAGGGTAGGAGAGAGAGATTAGCTGAAGGTGAATCCCCCAGCGAAAGAGTGATTTTTTTATAGGATAGGGTGACAAACGAGCACACAGTCCACCTGATGGTAAGTGGTTGCTGTTGACCATAGACATTTACATCTATCATCGTTTGCGAATCAAAATGTAGATGTGTTGTCACCTGTGAGGACAAAGATGAAATGCCTCTTTTCCAGTAAAAAGGGTCTCCAGTTCTCTACACTCACCATACAAAACACAGCAGTGTTAAGCTGCTATTTTACGCTGGTATTTTGTGAGAGTGTGGTCCTTCCCCAGTTGAGCCGACCCATTCGTGCTACAACTATACTACTAATATAGCTGCAGCATGGCTATACCACGTGTGATGCAGAAGCCTAGTTTTTAAATAAAAATATCAATCAATGAAAATACGAAATATTTTTATTACAAAGATATAGAAATCCAAAAGAGGAATATGAATTATAATATAATATTATATATTTAATATAATATTTATAATTGAATTTTATATTATAAGAGTGGACTGAAAAACTAATTATTACACTTTATTTACTTTTTTCTTTATTATATATTTTATCCTTATTATAAATAATAACATGCCGAACTAGGAAAAAAATACAAATATTCTTTTTTGACATTGTTTTCCGATTGATATTTGATTGATTCCAGATAATTTCATACACAACTAGGTACTTTTGTAAATATTTTGTGATTCTATTATTTATTTAATTTAGCTTAACTTTAATAGGTAGGTAATTTTATAAACACACTAATAAGGTTATGAGACCTGTGTTTGTCATTTGTTGTAAGTAATTAAACATTTTGGAGGAAATACAAACTCTTGTATTATTTTTCTCTCATGATTTTTATTTTGATTCATTGACATACTTACCTACTTTTTAGCAGATAAACTTTAATTGAACTTACTACAATTTCAAATACAAACTTTTTCAAACTTTACCACAAATATAGTTTATATAATATTCACTTTTATTTCAATCTCATTCTGTCCTACTTTATCAATTGTTAAACAAAGAAGTTTACACTTTTTAATTTTGCTGGTTTGCTACCATATTGTATTCTTTGTTTGCTATCAAAAAGTAATAAAGTATACAACCACAGTCTATTCCTACAGTCAATGCTATGTCTACAATTTTAAAATATTATAAAGATTTCACTACATACATATTTATTTCTTTTAATTATTCATTGTTTTATAACCATATATTAGATTTATTATAACTGTAGGTATGAATTTGTTAGTAATATGCATTATAGTCATAAATAATATGTACTATCATAATTCAATTGTAATATTATGAAGGTACTATATTTATTAGTATTTTTACAAACAGATTTTAAAACATGTATAGATCTCATAATAAGAAAAGGTAAAAAAATAAAATGTAATACATCAAAAACGAACATGTTTAATTTTCGTTTCCACAATGTATTTTTTTTAGACTGGACCTTCGAATGTGACAAATAAGAGATTATATTCCTCATAAAAATTTAGAACTTTTAAATCGACTGTAGGTTTTGCACAGTTCTGCCTTAAGGCGCAGGTTGAGCAAAATGTCGCGCTAGTCGTTATTTGTGCTGTTTTTAGGAGCTATCTACTTTTTATTTAAAAGATATATCAACAAATAAAAAACACATTATATTTCTACATAACCTCTTCAGACCGTAGGTACTCATACGAGCACCTTAGCATTTTTAGAATTGCAACAGTTAGCGACATCGTGTGACAACTGTCAATACTAATGAAAGTCGATAAAGGATACAGAGCTTCTATCTAAACCGATAGATGGCTTTTAGACAATAGTTTTGACACGTAAAATTAAGTTTGAAATTGTTCGTTTGAAAATTTCCCGTAGGTCTGTCACGTTCGAACTTTGAAAATCAATATAAAATTATTTTGTTTGCTTCAAGTCGAAAGTGTTGTAGTTTTGTATAGCTGAATAACTAAATTTATGTTTGAAAGGGTGAGTTTTTGTTTCTGTTTGTTTTTTTTGTATCAAAATTCGAATTTTTTTGCTGTTCCACGTATGTGGACCTCAGGATTTAACGTTGGTTTTAATAGCATATTACTATTTTTCAGTTCTATCATGAATGACCGGGATATTGAGGATATTCTCAATAAAAGTGACTTTGACTTCTCTGGCAGTGAAGATGACAATGATTACTTGCCTCCAGAAGTGGTAAGGGCTCTTCATCAGTCCGACGATTCAGAAGAAGATGAAGAAGAAAATTTGACAGAAGCGGAACCTGGAAGGTCAGCACCGTTGTTTTGGCGTACAAAAGAAATGCGTTGCCGTGGACCAGACATCGCAGATGATGAGCTCGTAGCGCAGGGTACTTCAGAGATGAACATTTTGTATTGTTTTTTTGAGTACTTGGGAACAGAATTCTGGGAAATGGTGGCTGAACAAAGTAACATTTATTCTGCTCAAAAACGTGATCTAAAATCATTGAAAACAAACTCCATTGAGATTATTCATTTTACGGGTATGCAATTATTGATGGGTACTCTTAAATACCCCCAAGGAAAACTTTATTGGACTAGAGATTTATGTGTGCCTATTATCAGGGATACCATGCCTCGGGACCGATTTTTTGAACTTCGCAATTATCTCCACTTCGTAGACCTGAACTGTCCAGATACTAACGACAAACTATGGAAAATAAGGCCAATAATTAATCCAATTTTAAAGAAATGCCACAGTTTGCCTCGTTCTAAACACATGTCCATAGACGAGCAAATGATACCATTTGCAGGGCGATGTGAGTACCGTCAGTACGTTCCAAGTAAACCTAATCCACTTGGACTTAAAAATTTTGTACTCGCTGCCCGAGATGGAATAGTGTTAGATTTCGAAATATATGTTGGTAAAGACACCATATCACCAGAAATTATGAAAAATTTGGGACTAGGAGGCGGCATTGTGCAAACTCTTTGCCGCACCATTGAAAGCAGTTGTGTTCTTTACACCGATAGGTTTTTTACTAGTTTAAAACTGGCCGAGCATCTTATTGCAAATAATAATCAAATATTTCTAACTGGAACTGTTATGACAAATAGAATTGGCCCAGTATCTACGAAATTGAAGCCAGACAAGGAGTTGCAGAGAGGGGCCTGGGATGAAAAAGTCCGAAATGATGATAACATATGTATCGTGAAATGGAAAGACACAAAAGCGGTAACATTGCTATCTACATGTACAGGAGGTGAGCCAGCAACTACGTGCCAGCGTTGGTGTAAGGTTAGAAAAGAAAAGATAGATGTGACACAGCCAGCTGTTGTAAAAACCTACAACACTTGCATGGGCGGAATAGACTTGTGTGATCGGCTCATTGCATATTATCGGAGCTCAATGCGCACAAAAAAATGGACAGTTAGAACGTTTTGTCACTTTCTCGACCTTGTGGTTGTCAATTGCTGGTTGATGTACATGCGTTGTTGCAAAGTTGAAAATGTGGAAAGCAAGCATAAGCTGGGATTGCTTCAATACCGCTTGAATTTGGCTAAAGCCTTGATGAAGTATGACGGTGGTAGAGTGGACCCAAATTTTATGCGTCCTGGCTCCAGATCTCAATCTAGCCCTGGCCCCTCGGCAGTTTCCAACTCAAAAATCACGGACGTGGGCTGTGATGAGCCTCCTGCAAAAAAAAATCGAGCGGTTGTACCCCATCCGCTACCTGAAACAAGGCTGGATAATGTGGGCCACCTGCCACGATTCATTGATTCCAAGAACGCATCCAAATGTCGCCATCCGACATGTTCATCCAAATGCCGCACTATGTGTGTAAAATGTCATGTTTTTTAATGTATATTAAAAAATAACTGTTTCGAGAGTTACCATTCTAATAAGAACTTTGGACCGCATTAAGACCCAAGGTCCACATATGTGGAACAACTTTTTTTTATATTAATAATAATAATAAAATTTTTTTAAAAAATTATAGTTTTTATTTTGACCCCAGTAAGTATAAAAAACGCAAAAAGTTACTTATACATAAGTCCCCTCTAGTTCAGGTCTGAAGAGGCATAATCTTGATTCCATAAAAGCTATATCCAATTTTTTTTTAAAGGAATAAATATTAATATAATCTCCTTACAACGAAACCACATAAATGTGAAATTATTATTGATAACATGCATCTCCTCGTAAAGTAAGTATTATTTTATTTTGCGATTTACACCAATGGATAGGCAATTTATTAATGAACATTTCTATAGTAAATTTTTTTTCAAAAGACCTAAATTTGATTTTATTAAGAATTTATTTTAAAATCTGGGCATATTCACTGCTCACGGGCTTGCTGAAGTCAGTGAGCCCTGAGCTCTTCGACGCGAAGCCCGTGTCGTTAGAACGTCGACCAGCACATACACTCACGTCATATTAGTCGATAATAATATTACTTATTAGGTTATTTATAGGTAGTATTATTTGTTTGTTTTGGGTATAATTTTTCGTATTAGTTATACATATATTTGTTGTGTTTTTTACTGCGCGATGAAGTTTTTGCCTGTATTTTCTTTGAAGTAAATGCAAATAAAAAAATGAAGCACCATTAGCATGTAAGGTTCGAATCCATAATTAAAATTTCGACAAATATTATAATTTACACTATAAAAGGCTAATTCAATATTATCACCCAACCACAATATCTTATTATGTATAGTACCGCCTCGTTGGTCTAGTGGTTGTAGTAGTGCAAGTGCTGATCATGAGGTCTCGGTTTCGAATCCCGGGTCTTGTCAAAAAGTCAGTTATGAGTTTTTGGCCCGTTTTTGTTTTTATTTATTGCTTGTTTTTCCTTCTTTTTAAAAAAAATAAATAATTGAGTACATAAGATGTTCTATACGCCGATTGTCTTTTGCTAAAGTTTAAAATCTAAAACCAATTTTAAAACAGACGAATTGATCATAACTCCCTTAGCTATAAAATAAGTTATGATCTAATTAATGGTATTTATTCCAGTTTATGGCAGCTCTGATTTATATTACGTGGCTGAAATTAGGTACATCTTATTAGGTACGTCAAACCAAATAACAGCCGGGCGGCTGACATTATGCACTCCATACATTTCTTATATTATCTAATTACAGTCCCATTAACTTCCACTAAAAGAAAATAAATAAGTTGTAAATTCAAACAAAAATAACTGCATTACTATGTCTATAGTCATATTCATACAAATCAAAAAGCCTATATATGAGATAATGTAAAGTAAGCATAATTTTACCGGGAACATAACTTGTCAGATAATTAGGAAAATGATCGTTTTTCGTTGCGTACCTGTTTTGATTTTAACACTGTTAGGTTTAAAACTGCGAGGTAATATTTGAATAAATATAGTTTCCTCTAGGTACAAAGAATTTTTTAGATGAAAATATTTGTAGTTGTAGACTACTAGAAATCTTATTTATGGAGTAAAAAGGCGAAAAGACTGCAATTAGGGGCATGACTGGTATTAGGGGCTTCTACCCTAATTCGGTAAAAAGTATCTAAGTAGGTACCTACTTTTTACTATAAACTAAAATTTTTTTAAACTAAATTTAACTAAAAAAAACTAAAGTGACCATTTATTTTTTAACTCAAAACAGGACATGGGTTTATTTACTCTAAAAACTATAACTTTACACAATTAGTGTTCAATATAAAATTATATTCGGTATAGACGGTAATTATTAGATGCAACATATTTTTTTTTAATTATTAATTACATTTGTCAGTGGATTAAATTTGCTTTAATAAAGTTGGTGATAATTTTAAATAAGAATAAAATTCTGCTTAAGTTTTTTATTGTTACCTTTCTTAACAACATCGCCTTTAGAACTGGAACCGTAAGTGTTTCTTTCAGACGTCCACAATTTGTTCAAAATAAAAAAAATATTCTTTCTACTGGAGCATTTGTACCAGGGAGACATAAAATATATTCGATTAAAAAAAATTATGTTGAAGATTGTTGACTTTGAATACTTCCATCCAACGAGTTACGGGACAATTTTGTGTCCCGGAGCTTTGTTTGGGGACAATGGGACAGGTGACTGAGAAAAGGGACAGTCCCGTTCAAAACGGGACGTATGGTCACTTTAGCTATAAACCGGCGACGGCTCCGTGGCGCACTGGTTTAGCAATCAGTTGCTGCACTGGGGGCCGCGGGTTCGAATCCCGCACGGAACAAGTATTTATATGGCCTACAAATAATTGTTCCGGGTCTGGATGTTTGTCCTTGTGCAATTTATGTTTGTAAACTGCCTCCACGACTCTCATTCTATATTACTCTCACTCTGCGAAACATCCTATTTATTTATTTATTCTTTATTGCATCAAATATTTGTACAAAAGGCGAGCTATCTATCTATTTACCTATAGTGAGTAGGTATCTTTTAAACTCACAATTTTCAATGCTTCATTTTTAATATATAATTAATTATAAAATTTCATAATTAGATAATATTATATGAGAATACATAACTCTAATATAATGCAACTAATATACCGAATAAAAAATTTGAGATACATTTATCGTTGTACGCTGAGTGTATTTCCATAAAATAGTTTATTGATGTTGAAAAAATACTACGTTCTTACAGTAGGTGGCGCCTTACATATTTCTTACGTGATATTATATTGTAGCGAGTCGGCGTGGCACACCAAATGCTCAAGGTCGTTCGCATGGAGTAGCCCCTTAAGCTTTGCACATTCCGTAAGATAAAATACTAACCTCGTGAGAAATCCACACACAAAAACAGTTGGTGCTCATCTATAGCTGTCTCGGATAGTAATTGTTTTCGAACATTGCGAATTTTTGCAGATTCAATTTTAAAATTGCAAATAAATACAAAAAAGCAGCAACGTGACAAACGTCAATGCCACAATCCAAATTCACAAACACTGCACAAACACAAACTATCGTCAATGTCGTATAGTAGTAAATAAATAATAATACAAAATTAATATATTTCATCTATAATACAAAGAAAGGATCCCGGACCCGAAAGGCAATTACCATAGATAAGGTTATTCGATATACATCGATACATCGAATTCATTTCACTCGCTGTTTACAATAAGATGTATCGATGTATTTTCATAAAACATCGAATCAGTGATACTTACATACCAATATTAATATTATAACTTCTAAATCAGTAAACCTAAAACATGCTCTAGCTTAGAAGTTATAATATTAAACCTATTAGAGGCGCTAGTTGGCAGCTGTCAGTCCCTTAAGCGGAATCAAGAATTTTTTTTCAAGAGGTCGGCTGGTTGGCATAACTCTGCTAAAGAAAATAAAAAAATCGTCTGGGCTATCTCGGTCTTAGACCATTTAACCCAAGGGAATCGCCTCGCATGATTATTTCCCTCTGCCAAGGCATCGGATTTAAAAATCTTGTGCGTTTATAAAACCTGTTTACGCAATCATTTATATCATTACATTACGTTGTTTGTTTGAGTGGGATGTCAGGAGGTTGACTACAGATTTGTAGTCTGAAAAATTACACGATTAGGAAAAACATCGATGTTTCTAACCGATACATCGGAATATGTCGATACACAGTCTCGATGCATTACATCGAAGAAAATCATCGATGTATTTTCAAAGTGGAAACCCCTAACCATAGAGAAATAAATATGTAGGCAATGACAAACTGACAAAATAGGGGTTTTAAGTTTCGTTCCAAGGTCACTTTGAACTATATTTCTAAATTAGCTAATATAAATACATTTAGAAAGATATACCACTGAAAACTTGTACTACTTAATCCTATTAAAACAAGTTTTCAGTGGTATCTCTTTACTAATAAATATATTATATACAAATATAATAAATTGGTATCTTTTATATGTGTAAAACCATTAAGTTAAGTTAAAATTTCTAGTGGGCCCAAAACGATTTTCTTCATAGCTTACAGTTATTTTTGGCTTACTTTAAAGTTTTGATGACCAAGCAAGTTGTTCTAACAATAAAATATTTGAAAACCATTGGAAAGAATATTAGTTTTTAAAAAAATATTAACCTGTATATAGTATACTGATTATTTATTATTATTGATAATTCAACTTACCTTTTGAAACAAACTGTCTTTTCTATTTTTATATTCCAATTTCTCGTCGTATTAATAATTTCATTTAAGTATTATAGTAATATTAATGAATAAATACGAAGAGGATAATTAACCGTATCTAATACTCTAATAGTGTTTATTCAAGAATAATAATGGGTGGGCTTGCTCACAGTGTGACCATCTTTAAAATACAGATCCTGCCTTAGTTTGGTTAAAATCCTGCAAACGTTTATAGTGAAAAATACCTAAATACTGCCATTTTATTTAACATTGTATAATTGTATTAAACTAAGAAAAGTAAAAATACACATTTAAATGCTATATTTTTATTAATTTTATATATTTATATATTTTTCGTTGGTTTGAATGCAATGCAATCGCCATGCTAATCAATGCCTTGTTTAATACGCAAAATAGAGGCTACATGTTTGTTTATATCTAAATCTGTTTCGTGTTTTTGCACTAATTAAATTTATTTGAAGGAATATTTTTTTAGGGAAGAGGGGGCAAACGAGCATGCAGCTCACCTGATGGTAAGTGACTACCGCCGCCCATGAACAACCGCTTTACCAGGGGAATCACAGGTGCGTTCCGGCCTTTTAGAAAGGTGTAAGCTCTTTTCTTGAAGGTCCCTAAATCGTATCGGTCCGGAAAAATCGTATACATTACATGCGTAATTCTTATTGAAAGTCATTTTTTACTTTACCACTGGTCCGAAAAAAACCTCTGTCCTGGGAAGAACCAGCAAGAAACCCAGGGGGGCTTTTTTTAATAAATTTTACAATACAAAATGATTACAAAATATTTACAAAATTTATTTTAGAAACTGCTTGGAAGCGACCATCTTATTCCCAGGGTTTATTATCAACCATGTATTCATTTATACTATAATAACCCTTTTTTAAAATCGATGTTTCACTTTCGAAAATATCGAGGTTCTAATATCGCTTTTTTATGAGCGATGTTGCATCCCTACCGCCATACCAATATTTTCAAGATACGGTGTCTATCTGCTTAAACGCCTTGAGATAATATTGCCAACTATCTGCTGGCTTAAGTTGCCGTCGAAATTGCTAAAGGGCTGCGCAATGTGACGCTCAACATATTGTAAAGCAGTGTAGTATTATAAAGGATTATAATTATTTAATGCTGAGATAAATGAAAACATGGCTTAAGTGACAAGCATCCAAGCCAAAAATCTTGAAAATAAATAAATGAAACATGGCTTAAAAGACAAGCATTCAAGTCAACAATCTTTAAAAAAAATAAAAAATTCCACCGAAATTAATAAAATCTTTTGTAGAATCGGAAAAGTGAGCAAGCAAAAATTTGAGATCTTGAAAAGTATGAAATAATTGATAGATAGAAATAATTTTTAGTGTTATAAGGAAACAATTGATAAACAAAATGATATATGACTGTATAAAGTGTTGACGTTTCGTTAATAATTATATATATGAAGTTAAAAATTTGGTGAGGTTATGTTGACATATGATTCGAGAATATATACACAGTAGCCTCACAGTTCTTACAGTATGTTGAACGTGTACTTGGCGTGAGACACTACAGTGTCTCCGGATAATGATGCACTTGTTAAATAGTTCTTCTAATTTTACAGTTAGTGTGTCCGATTTACTCATTAGCCCTGCTATATTTTGATGAAGTATGTTAAGGTAGTTAAAGAAAAAATTGAGATTTTTTTTTGTTGAATTGAATAGAAATTGTGTCAATATTTCTTTTAAACGATCTTTTATTATTGAAAACATGGCGTTCCATCTTTGTCCTCAGGGGTGACGACTCATTTTTATTCTTAATCGAGGATATATAATATATAGTAGATAATAATAATAATGTCCTCCAGACCTAATGTCGGTCACGGCGGCCAGTCTCAGTGAAGACTAGCCATCAGCACAGGACTGGTGCACTCCCTATTTCCTTACTCTCATATTCCGATGGGGCGGAATAACGACACGACCTGAGAGAGATTAGGCGCAGAACCAACGGCTTTACGTGCTTTCCGAGGCTCGGGGGTGAGACACCGCTCCAACTGCCTGTCTCTGGGCTGCTACTGAGAATTTCTTATCATTAAAACCTAATAACTGATTTTGATCCGAACCGAAATGTAATCATATAGATTTACGACCACTAGACCAAAATGACAAACTAGATAATATCTACGAGCCACAAATTCCACTTACCGTCAGGTGGACTATGTGCTCCTTTGTGACCCTTTATCTAATAAAAAATTTATGTTATTATATTTTACTTGTTACTTTAATACTCGCACCCACATCATCATCATCATCATTCATCATTACAGCCCTTCACAAGTCCACTGCTAAACATAGGCCTCCCCCAAAGAATGCCACAAAGCACGGTCCTGAGCCACCTGCATCCATCGATTTCCTGCATATCTTACCAGG
Source organism: Parnassius mnemosyne (assembly GCA_963668995.1). Taxonomy (NCBI): domain Eukaryota; kingdom Metazoa; phylum Arthropoda; class Insecta; order Lepidoptera; family Papilionidae; genus Parnassius; species Parnassius mnemosyne. Next base: position 26,487,842 of record CAVLGL010000091.1, read on the forward strand.
TCGTCACTCCATCTAGTGGGGGGACGCCCTACACTTCACCTGCCGGTACGAGGCTGCCACTCGAGAACCTTTCTTCCCCATCGGTTGTCGGTTCTTCGAGCTATATGGCCGGGCCATTGCCACTTCAGCTTACTAATCCGTTGGGCTATGTCGGTCACTCTGGTTCTACTGTGTATATCCTCATTTCTGAGTTTATCACGCAGAGAAACTCCGAGCATAGCCCTCTCCATAGCTCGCTGAGCGACCTTGAGCTTCCTCATCCGGCCAGGAGTGAAGGACCACGTCTCAGTTCCGTATGTCATCACTGGCAACACGCACTGGGTGTACAGTCTCGTTTTCAAGTTTTGAGGTATACCTGACGAGAAGATGTGCCGTAATTTCCCGAACGCTGCCCAACCGAGTTGAATCCGTCAATTGACCTCTCGGTCGAAGTTGGACTTACCTAGTCGGACTATTTGTCCCAGGTTTTTGTCGGAACTTTTGTCGGATGCAAGCACGTATACTGCACATCAAGTGCAGTCTCTGTTCACATGCCTACCTGTTGAAGACTGCATCTCGATTGTTACTAGAAGGCTAGAGGAAAACAACATGCCCGTAGAATATGCAGTATTACTCAGACACTGCCTTACATCTGGCTACCTATTGTGGAAGGAGGAGTTCTACAAGCAAGTAGATGGAGTGGCGATGGGCTCACCTGTATCTCCCATTGTCGCCGATATATTCATGGAGGACTTTGAGGAGAAAGCCCTGCTTACTTCTCCCATAAACCCAAGATTCTACAAGCGGTACGTAGACGACACTTTCACAATTCTACCTTTAGATAAAGTAACTGCATTTTTAGACCATCTTAACACCTTAAATTCTAAAATTCAGTTCACAATGGAGTTAGAGGCAAACAATTCTTTAGCTTTTCTAGATGTATTAGTAATTCGGAATCCTGATAACACCTTGAGCCACACTGTGTATAGAAAAAAGACCCATACAGATAGATATTTAAACGGTGATTCTCACCACCATCCTTCACAGTTAGCTACCGTGGGTAAATCTTTGTTTCAGAGAGCACGAGGGATCTGTGACAGTAAACACCTGGCCGCCGAGCTCCAACACGTCAAGCAAGTTTTGCACGACAATAAGCTTCGGGTCCCGCGCCTACGTCACAGTGAACGAGTGAAGCCGGCCACAGTCGAGCGAGTGCCTGCTGTACTGCCATATGTCAGAGGGGTCACTGACAAAATTGGCTACATCTTGAAGCGTGCTTCCATTAAAACATATTTCAAGCCGCCGAAGAAGATTAGTCAGTTTTTACCATCCGTCAAGTGTAATATTCCTCTGCAAGATGCAGGAGTGTACAAGCTGGATTGTGAATGTGGTCTCTCTTATATAGGACAAACAAAAAGATCCATAAAAACCCGCGTTAAAGAACACATAGCTGATGTGAAGAATAGACGCTCCGGGAAGTCTGCAGTCTGTAAACATGTACAGGATCGCCCCCGTCACTACATTAGATTTGATAGACCACAAATCCTCGCTAAAGAACACCGATTCCTTCCAAGGATGATTCGCGAGGCTATTGAAATCAAAAAACATCCTAATTTCAATAGAGAAGATGGCTGGGTGCTACCATCTGCTTGGGATCCCATAATTAATAAAATTAAATCCCAACCCAAGCATACAACTGCAAGACTTCATGATACTGTAAGTTCATATTGCGTAGATCGGAACAAAAATGAATAATTTTTAATCTGGAGGTAGCCGTGGTTAACTATGACATTGGGACGTCATACACCTCACTCCCCCCCGTGACCATGGGTGCTGTAAAGTGCTTGAAACGTCGGGAATGTAAAAATAAGTTAATATACGCGATAAAATCCGTAAAATTAGTTTCATTTAAATTAAACATGATCTTTGTTTTGTCCATGTTCATCTTAAGACCTATCAGTTGGGAAACACTATTGAGGAATAAGCATAGTGCTTTGGTCCTCCAGCGATTCTGCCATAAGGACTATATCGTCGGCAAATCGAAGGTGAGTGATGTACTCGCCATTGATGTTGATACCGTATCCTTTCCAGTCCAGAAGCTTGAAAACATCTTCCAATGCAGCGGTAAAGAGTTTTGGGGATATGACGTCACCCTGTCTTACACCTCTCTGCAATTGGATAGGTTTCGTACTCTGGTTCTGTACTCGGATAGCCATCGTAGCCCTACTGTACAAGCACTTCAACACTTCGATATACCGACAGTCAACTTGTCATCGCTGAAGGGACTGCAGCACCGCCCAAATTTCGACGGAATCAAAGGCTTTCTCATAGTCCACATACGCCAGACATAGTGGCAAATTGTACTCCTCGGACTTCTGTACAATTTGCTTAAGGGTATGTATGTGGTCTATGGTGCTAAAGCCTTTTCGGAAACCGGCTTGTTCGGGAGGCTGGAAGTCGTCAAGTCTGCGCGCGAAACGATTCGTAATGACTCTCGAAAACAGCACGTAGACGCGGCTCAGAAGGGAAATCGGTCTGTAGTTCTTCAAGAGAGCGTTGTCGCCTTTCTTGAAGAACAAGACCACCGCACTTCTGCTCCACGCCTCCGGTGTAATGCCACCATGGAGGACGGAATTAAAGAGCTTCTGAAGGACTTCAAGTACCGGTTTCCACCCGCTTTCAGAAGCTCCGCTGTAATTCCATCCTGGCCTGGGGCCTTGCCGTTTTTAAGGTGCTTGAGAGCCATTCTAATCTCGCTCAGACTGACGTCCGAGATATCATCGGAATAAAGTCGGATAGAACTCGCTCTTGGATCGTTACTCACACTTGCGTGTGGCTCCAACGATGACGTGTACAGCTACCTCTAGAACCTCTCAATCTCACTCAAAATCTCAGGTGCCCCGGAAACGATGCTGCTACATTCGGTCTTCAGCTTTGACAGTTGGCTCTTTCTGGCAGACATACCTCTGGCCAAGACTTTGGAGCCTTGGTTCCGCTCGATCGCTTCTTCAATACGAGCTGTATTGAAGTTGCGTAAGTCCCGCCGCATGCATTTGGAGATCTGTCTGTTCAGTTGCCTGTATGCTGTCAAATCTGTTGAAGAATGTAGCTTCATCTCCCGTCTAACAGCCATGAGATTAAGAGTGTGATCGGAGAGTTTTTGTGTTCTTCTGCGGTGGGTCTTGCAGAACTTAGCTCCGACCGCATGGACAGTTTCCACGAGCTTGTCATTCAAATCGTCCACTTCATTGCAGTCTCCTAGGCACTGAAAACGGTTTTGCAACTCGAGCTGAAAGGTTTCGGGACTTTGGATTAGAGCACGAGGGGGACGGAGCGTTGACTTCATTAGACGAGACCTCTCCAACTTAACGTTTAGGTTCAGTGGCCTCTAACCATTCGGTGATCGCTGCCGGTTTTCACCCTCGCGATCACTGAGACATCACTGAACAGTTGTCGTCTGGTCGTCATAATGAAGTCAATCTCATTTTTTGTCGAACCGTCGGGGCTCGACCAGGTCCACTTCCTGTGGGGCCGCTTCTGGAAGAAAGAGTTCATCATAAAGAGTCCCTCTTTCTCCATGTAGTCGGCAAACTGCTGGCCCCTTGGGTTCCGTTGCCCTATTCCAAATTTCCCCACTTTCAGCTCAACGTTCTCTCTTGTGCCTAGTTTTGCATTGAAGTCTCCCATTAACACCGTATTTTGGGTTTTGGAGGAATGCATGGCTCTAGAGATATCCTCATACATTTTCTCCACCTCCTGATCGGGGTGTGCCGAGGTTGGTGCGTAAACCTGTATGACATTCAGCGAATACCATTTGTTGATTCTGAGTATAAGGTACGCAACCCTCGTCGACACACACGCAATCTTTACAACGTTGTTAACGAGAGACTTGTGGACGATAAATCTGACACCTCCTTGGGACAGATGGTTGCCCTCCCGGTGATAGAGCAAGTTGCCGGATTCGAGGATTACCGTGTCCTCCCCCTCTCTTCGGACTTCGGATAATCCTATAATATGCCAGCGTAACTTGTCCATCTCTTCTTCCAGCTCCACAATCTTCTCGTCAGTCCTCAGGGTGCGTGCGTTGTATGTTGCCAGGTCGAGTCGTTGTAGGTGGCAACCGAACCTCCACCGGAGATTCTTAGCACCCCCTGCCCCGCCGTTACCATGGTCGCCACCGTAGCCAGGAATAGCGGGGCCGCCGGGGACTGGGGGCCGTCTCTTCGTAACTTTCATTATGGGGGGTATATTGCCATAGTTGCCACGCTTGGCGAGCGGGTTGGCAACCGCAGTTTTTTATTGTATTTTTGCCGTTACCAGGAAGATGCTGCTGCCCATCTCCTGCCTGTTTCCCTTTGTCGCCTTTTACGACACCCACGGGAAGATATGGGGTAGTGGATATTCTTAACCGCCACTACACGGCAACACCCACATAGAACGTAACAGTTTGAATTTAAAATACTATTCCATTTTCGTATTTAAAATTATGATTGGATGCATGACAGTGAAAAGCAAATTTTTTTTACTGTTGCTGCCGGCTGTTTTTTTTTAATATTTTAACTTTCGTGTTATAAGCATTCAAGCTGATATCAAAATGGTGAAAATGCACTTTAAAGTAAATTTTATATTTTTTATTAAATATAACAAAAATGTTTATTTCATTTATGTACAAGTGCGGCGACATATACATATGTATGAATATATTCATATACTTAATGTAGTTAACGTATAATAATGTACTTAAATAAAAGATGCAATAAATCCCAGAAAGGTTGATCGAAATTGTAAAAGAAAAAACTATTGGTAAATCCAATTGTGCATGCCTTAATGCCATTAAAAAAATTACGTATAACATGAATATACCAATTATTTTTAAATAGTTTAAATACACAAACGTTTTCACTAATAAGATTATTACTATGCTTCCAACTTTACGATAATTTTATGTCAAACGTCAATATAAAAAAAGGTTTGGAAAATCAAATAGTGCACGACTCATAATGCTCATATAATAGTAAAAAATGTTTAAAAAATGTAAATTGTAGTTCTATTCGTCAAAGAGTTCCAGTAGCAGTCACCGAAGTCCACCTTAAAGTAACTCCGTCAAGTCCAGAGGTAAGATTTATTCACAACTTACAAAGCGAGCGCAATCTCGGTACACCTAGTTCTACTCGTCGAGGAGTTCCAGTAGCAGATACCGAAGTACACCTTCAGGTCTTCATATAGTCGAAAACGTATAAATTATTTTTATATATAAATCTTTTTATATATAAAAATAATTATTATATATTAAAATAATTTTTATATATAAAAATTTTATATTAAATATAAAAATATAAAAAGTTATTTATTTATTTTAGTTTTATAGTAAATATGTTTCCAGTATGTATTTTTATATATATTATTAGTTATTTTTTTGAGTTTCAGTAGCTTTTTTATCATTTACTTTAATGTTTATTTTATACTTGGCACCTATCACATTATTTTTCACAAGTCCGGGGTTGATTTCGAGAGAATGACAAAAGGCATTAAAGTCCGCCCTTTGTAATTCTTTTTATTTTAAGGTCTACAATAAAGTGCAAATATAAATAAATATAGAACTTTGTTAATCAACACGGTCATATGCAACCTAATATAATATAGTTTTATTAAAGTCTAAATATTACCATAATTTTTATTTATATGTGGGAATTAGAAAACAAAATGTGCCAAGTGTAACTTGTACAACACGTCATAAATAGTGATTGAAAAAGGAATAAATCCAGTTGAGAACTAAGACGTGATGATAAAGATAGAGAATAAAAATCTTAACACAAGCAATGAAGCAATTTGAGTAAAAGCGTATGAACACTATAATATCATATTTTTTTACTAGCTACAGCTAAATCGTGGTTGTAGCACGAATGGGTTGGCTCGACCGTAGAAGGACGTCACCCTCACAGAATACCAGCGTAAAAAAATCCTAAATGAAATAAATGGGTTATTCGTCATCTCGCCCGACAAAAACTCGCCCGTTCGAGCGACTTGGCACCTTTCGAATTTACCTAATATTTATGTCGTCAACTCGCACGCTCGTACAAAGTACAGCCAGGAAAAAAATTTAACTAAATTTTAAAAACGACTACAAATAAAACGACATTGTATTAAATCTTACTCGCCCAACCATAAAAATGTGAGGTAACTTAGTACAGTCACATACAAATTTTTTTTTAATAACGTTTAATATATTATGGTTGGACTTTAATAAAACAAAATATTATTATATCATAATTTTAAATATATTTCACAGAGCAACATCTCAAAACTATAAAAGCATGTTTCAACAAATAATAATCAAAGTTAAAAAAAAATTAAATTATATAATTTTTCTCAAAAGCACTTGGCTTGTTTATTAACTAAGTATAAAAATATGATCAACAATATCAAAATATAATCAACGACATCACAAAATATGCGTGTTATTAGATAAATATAAAAATATGACCAACATTAAAAATAGAATCAACAATATCACAAAAGCATTTGGCTTGTTATTATCTAAGTATAAAAGTGTAATCAAAAATATAAAATAATAATCAACAATATCTCTAAAGCATTCTAATTATATAAATCAATAATATCACAAGAGCATTTGGCTTGTTATAACTACTTCTTACAACATACAATAATTGTCAGTATAATCACAGATCACGATTTTTGTGTTTATGTATTTTCAAATCAAAATATTCAAAAAATTATAATATAAGACTTTCGATACATAATTCAATACTTATGTTTCCGAGTCTGAGTTCGGTAATTGTGGTAGCAATATGTTTATCAATAGCACAAGTTTCTTTCTGTTTTGTCGTAATATTTGATCCTTTTAAGTATAAAGTTTGATAATAATTATCTTCTCGTTGTAAGATAGTCAAAAAATGAGTTTATAGTAGCATGCCAGCTCTCAACCATATTTGCAGTACGGTGATGATTATTACTGCACGACCATTTGTCAACAAAAAATGAAGATTCACTTAACCATGTTTCTACAAAATAATTATTAAATTGGACAATTGTTTCATCGTTTGGGCATTGAGACATAATGTACAACCAACCACTGTCAATAAACTCTTTAGGTAAATGTGCCAAAACAGTACACCTTTTCACGTGTTTTCGAGCCAGTGCAGATTTTGTAATGCCTACTTCATCAGCCTTTCGCCACAAACTTCTACAAAAATGAAAGAAACACCCACAAATGCAAGTATCTGGGAATTCATCTGTGGTTGCTGACATTGCTGCCTGCTCGAAGTCGAGTATAATATTTTTTGGATCGAACTCAGGATTTTGACCCTTGATCAGGGAAAACAACACTTTGTAAGTTATTTTAGTTTTGTTTGGCAATAATGCATAAATCACGGGTATGATGTTAGTATGTGTTTCACTGCTTCCTAAATCAACATGTAAGGTGTACAAATGCTGGAAGGGTTTTGGACAAAATTTAAAAGTCCCGTCACATAAAACAGTCAAATTACAATTTGCCAATATTGTTCTACAAATGTCACTAGCGAAAACCAAAATTCTATTCTTTGAGCTGTCGTAATCAGCTAATAAAAAACTTTTGAATTTTTCGGGCACGACAACTTGCTTTAAAGTGTTACAACATAGTTTTTTTACACCCAGGGACTTATTTCTATTTCGGTAAAACTTATTTTTAAATTGAGGAATTTTTTGGATGAGGTTAGTTCCTTTGTCTTTTAGCTCAGCAACACTCTGTCGAAAAACACTTGGTATGGGTACAGTATAGTCAGTCTTCACTTTTTCCATGCACTCGTTGAATTCTACTTCCAACTCATTTGACGGAAAATCCGGCTCACAGTTGTGTCTATCCTCCCGCTTGATAGAGTTATCAGTATTTATAGTAAGCTTTGCTTTGCATATACTTCGTTTAGAGCATCTCCAAACACAGGATCCTTTATTTTTCCTATGTAAATTATATTTATGGCCCGCACGAAGAAGTACTGGCTTTCCTCTTTGTGAAATAATTGTTTTCAGACCAGTTCCAGAATTAGATGGACCAAATTGTGATTAACTCCTAAAAAAATTGTTATTATTGAAACCGGTTTTTTGAATCAATTCGTGAATCTAGGCAAAGCAAACCATTTTTTTATAAATTTCTTTTTTAAAAATTACTTATAGTCATAAAAAATCTTAAAATAATTTATAATATTTAATTTATGTCTCATAGTTCATTCCAATGTCAGTCAATATAGGACAAAACAAGATGGCAGCAACAAAAGCCATATTTTTTAAAATATTTTAATACTGTTAGGACAGTACTAAAATAAAACTAGTAATAATAAAATGCAATTCATTAAGACATAATAACACTATGTAAATAAATTAAATAAACTTACCTCCGTACGTTACGTACATAAAAAACACTAAAAACAACAACATTTTGATAAAAAAAATAATCCATATCGCAGCTTAATATGCGCGGGCGCAGTGAAGTACGCTTTACTGACTGACGTCACGATGCGCCACGATTTCGATGGAGATAAAGGGTAAGATAAAAAGAAAGAGACAGCGCTATCCTTTTGTGAGCATTACCTGTTTAGCTCGGCAGTGTAGAAGAGCGCTGTTATTTACGGCCGAAATACTTTTTGTTTTTTTTTATGTACCTATATATATATATATATATATATATCAGTATATATATATATATATATATATATATATATATATATATATATATATATATATTTCGGATATAAAACGACAATAGTTAGTCAGTAGCTTTATTATAAGATTTAATAGAATGTCGTTTTATTTGAAGTCGTTTTTAAAATTTACTTTAATTTTTTTTTACCTGGCTGTACTTTGTACGAGCGTGCGAGTTGACGACAGAAATATTAGGTAAATTCGGAAGGTGCCAAGTCGCCCGAACGGGCGAGTTTTTGTCGGGCGAGATGACGAATAACCCTTTCTTTTTAGAGACATGCAAATTTTTTATGTTAATTTTGTGGATTCGTACAACGCCTAGTATGAGGCTGGCACAGTTATACGCAGAAACTATCGGAGGTTTTTTAATAACTATTCATTTATAGAAACCTAACTTACACAATAATGTAAAAATAATTTATTTCTAACAAAATAATTATAAATTGGCTCTTAAATAGCTGACAATATCTTTTTATATTAATTTTAAACATTAATCGTCTTTGTTCCATCTCGGACATGGTAGTGAGGGACAATCTCATGTAAGGGTTTAAAGGTTATTTTGATAGTTATAAATTATTTTGGATAAAAAATATCTTGTATTACTGCGCGGACCTTAGATGATTGATTTTTAAGTACATTTAAAGGATTTCCGCAAATTCACGCCCGATTGTATTTATTAGCTATATATTGACAAAAATTAGCGTTGGTAATAATAAGGGGTAGTATATACATACATACATATATATAATCACGCCTCTTTCCCGTAGGGGTAGGCAGAGACCAGTTCTTTCCACTTGCTACGATCCTTACATACTTGTTTTGCTTCGTCCACTTTCATTATTCCTTTCATACATGCTCTACGGTTTAGGGTACTCTTGACCTGGCTTTTTTTCAAGACGTCCCTGATTTGGTCTAGAAATGTCCGCCTAGGTCTACCCCTTCCAACACTTTCATTCACACTCGCCTTATACACTTTTTTCGTCAATCGTTCTTCATTCGTTCTCTCGGAATGGCCAAACCATCTCAGCATACCTTTCTCAATTTTTGTCACTACATCTTCTTTCAGACCACAACGTTTCCTTATCTCACTATTTCTTATCCTGTCACTCATTTTTACTCCTATCATACTTCTTAATGCTCTCATCTCAACTGCATTTATTCTGCTTTCATGTTTCTTCTGCCATACCCAAGTTTCACTTCCGTACATGAGTGTCGGAACCAACACCCCCTCATGCACAGCCAAACGAGCCTTGTTAGACACCTTCCGACTGCTCATAAAGGAGTGTAAAGCTCCATTCACCATGTTTCCTGCATTCACTCTTCTTTCGATATCACTCTCACACTTTCCATCTCTTGTAAACTTTTTGAACCCAGATACACAAACTCTTTCACCTGTTCAATTTGTTCATCTTCAATCACAATATTGCAGTCTGTCACTGCCTCATATTTTTCAAACACCATCACTTTCGTCTTCCTTACATTCATCTTCATTCCCTTTCTAACAAAAGCTCCACTCATAGCAGTTACCATCTCCTGCAACTCCTCGGCCGAAGACGCAAGTAATACTTGGTCATCAGCATAGAGAAAACATTTGACGAGTAACTCATTCATTCTCAACCCACTTTCATTCTCTTTTAAATCTGTCAAACAATTGTCCATGAACAGATTAAACAGCCACGGTGACGCTACACATCCCTGTCTAACACCTTTTTCGATATTAAACCATTCAGTGTATGCCCCGTTTATCCTTACACAAGCACTAGAATCCCTATAAAGAGATTGCATTGCTCGTATGAGGATACTGCTCACACCGTTCACGCACAGTGCTGACCACAATTCATTCCTCACCACTCTATCATAGGCCTTTTCTAGATCTACGAACGCGCAGTAGACTTTCTTGTTTTTAGCCAAATACTTTTCGGCTATGCACCACAAGGAAAAGACCTGATCCGTACATCCCATTCCCTTTCTAAATCCCGCTTGTGCATCCCATATTTTCTCGTCTGTTTCATTCACAACCCTATCAATCAACACTTTCGCATACAATTTACCGACGACGCTGAGAAGGCTTATACCGCGGTAATTTATGCAGTCCTGCCGTGACCCTTTTCCCTTATACAATGGCACGATTACGGCTTTGCAACAGTCTCCCGGTACTTGCCCATTTCGCCAGCACAGATTGAAAAGGCGGTACAGCTGACTAGCCACCAGGCCCTGTCCGGCCCTCAGCATCTCGACGGTAATCCTGTCATACCCTGCAGCCTTACCAAATCTCATACTTTTCAACGCTTTCACTATTTCATCCATGCTTATCTCATTTTCATCAAAATTTATATTAGTTTCAGTGGAAGGTGGCAGATGCTGTACCTGCACTTCCTCTCTTTCAAACAAACTTTCAAAATACTCTTTCCATCTCTTTAACACACATTCTTCTCCTTTTATAATGCTCCCATCTTGACTCCTGATTGTACTCAGCTCCGAGGTAGAAAGTTTTCCTCTGGCTGTTTTGATGGTTTTCCAGAAAAACTTAATGTTTGACTGGAAATCTTCAGTGAGCTTCCTATCGAAATCATCCTTTCGTTCTTCTTTCTTTCTAGACACAATTTCTTTCGCTGCTGTTTTCAATCTTTTATACTTCGTTCTTGCTTCCTTTATCTCATCATCCGTTACCTTTTGAACTTTTTGGTTAGCTTTTGTTGCTAACCAATCCAACCACGCTTTCTTCTTTTCTTGCACGACCTTTTGTACATCTTTATCCATCCACACGTTATCATTCTTTCTTTTAGTATATAGTGTAATATAAATTTAATAGCACATGTCACGAGGAATGTAAAATGCCATTGTCCTGTTCCAATATGAAAAGATGAAATACAAATAGGCCCTGTATAATAATTATGGACCTCTTTATTTATTTATTTATTTATTCTTTATTGCATTCCTTAACCTAAAAGAATACAAAGGGCGGACTTAATGCCTTGTGGCATTCTCTACCAGTCAACCCATGGAGTGGTGAGAATTTGAAGTAGGTGTAGCAATATAGAATAAAAAGAAAATAGAAATGTATAATTAATTACATTATATATACATATTACTATTATATACAATAAATAAACTATAAAAATATATCCTATTTATACATGTATACAAATATATACGTACATACATAAGCATACATATATTCATACCAACATACATATACAAATAATACATATTAATAACTATAAATATATACGTCTAAAATATAAATGACATGGATGATTCTTCTAAGAAGCGTTGTCTTTAACAGATAGATGATTACGCACCAACTTTTTAAAAGCAAACTTAGTGGGAGCTTTTCTGATGTCGTCAGGCAAGGAGTTCCAAAGGCGTGCAGCCTGAACTGTAAAGGAGTTACCATAGAACTCGGTGAAGTGAACTGGAATACATATTTTGTTGTTAGAAGACGAACGTAGAACCCTATCATGAGATGAGGAGAGATAGTGAAATTTGCTCTTAAGATAAGAAGGCGAAAATGGGTCATTTAATATGGAAAAAAGAACAAGTAATATTCTGGAAATACGCCTCTGCCGGATTGTAAGCCAATTAAGCTTAGATCTATATTGCGAAATATGGTCATACTTACGAAGCCCGAAAATAAATCTTATACAGTTATTGAGAAGGCGTTCCAGCTTGTTCAGAAGATCCTGGGACAGATCCGGGTAACACACATCTGCATATCCTCTTTCGTTATAGGGAGGATTTTCTTGAAGTATAACGCTTGACAAGCGAATTAACCATCGTATGCTTGATAAGTGGATTTACGTGTTACACAATACTTAAGGCTGCTGATTATCACCGGTCTGGTTATGTTACGTATTGTATAAACATGATGGCATACCGCCACACTGTAATTGTACACGCCCCTAGCTGTCCCAACAAAGGTCGACTATACAGGGGCCCATACAGCTGTAGACTCGACGGATAACTAAGGACGGGGCCCAAATGGCCTTATGGACAATTGACCTACACGATATAGATAAGGCTAGGTAAATAAATAGTAAGTACCTGTTCAGAGGCGAAGACTGGACACAAGATTCGGTCAGGCGGTAGGTGCAATATGTGTAAGTGGTGTTTAGTGGTGTGTTTATATATGTGGCCTGACCCAGCTGAGGTGATCGGGCAGCGGCCTGGCTCGATGCTGCCCCACAATGTAATTCACTCCAGCGGACGTCACCAATTGGCAATTTCTGTCTTCAATTCACTATGTCAGTGTATCGACTTTATTGTACATTCAACTAACCTCGAAACTCAATTAAATCAACGTTCATCGTAAAATCAAACACGTGATACCCGACACAAGTAACGAACAGTAGTTCAAAGTTCAATATTCAAGGTTCCCGATTCATTTATCACAAAATTACAAATAGGGAACTAACGCGATCTCGTCACGAGTCATAAAGTTCAGCGTTACAAACAACACTAAATTCCTTCGTTCGATATTAAATACTTCGCCGCAATAAGAATTCAAAATCAACCTAGTTGACACACAAACTAACTACAGAGTCAACACACAAAGGCTCTAAACGCGACGGTACAATTAAACAATGACTTCCCAAAAAAAATCAACCGGTACTCGGCGCGCGCGCAAGATTCCTCGTCACACAAGCAAGTTAAATATTGCAAAATTCAAACGAAATTACTTTAATCAGTCAAATTCCATACAAGCCTCTTGCCACGACCGTACAACTTAGACAAACCAAACCGAGGCGGTCTTCACGAAATCACAATTCAGTAACAAAATAACGCGCACAAATACTAAATCTAGACCATAAACCCAAAAAACTGGTCGCGCGGAATATATGCAGCGGTCTGCAAAGTACGCTGATTGCCCACACCGCTGCTCTCCAACTACTGTTTTCGCCCACGAACGTCAAAACCCTGGGAAGCTGCACACCGATGCCCCATCCCCGCGGCGCGCGTGACACCTAACACCATCGGGCGGTTCGTTAAGTCGAAGATGATTGGATGCCGTCTTAAATGACCATTTTTGGGCCTAAACAGTAATAATGTACTAAAATGATTGTTATTACTTTTAAAAGTATGAAATATATTCTTATTCGTAATGGGATAGTATGAACTATGAATCTTTTATATATCTACACAAATAAATAAAATTAAAGTGTCTATTTGTAATGTCGAAATAACAGTTTTTTACTATATGCATATGAAAGTACATACGTATGAAAGTATAAGAATAATTACATAATTTAAAATTAAAAATTTTGTACAACCGAATTCAACATAAGTTATCAAGAATAACTCAAAAACTATTGGTAAGACCTTGATCAAATTTATATGGAACCACATGTGAAGCACCAGTTTTCAAATAAAAAAAGAATCATGGAAATCGATTCACCTAGTTAAAAGTTAAGAGGTAACACACATAAAAAAACATACTGTCAAATTGAGTACCGGCTCCTTTTAAAGTCGCTAAAAAATATATAATACGCTGAACTATTTAAAACATCTTTTAATTTTTGCATTTTTACAATTATTTATAACATTTTTTCGGCTAGCTCAGTTTTTACTTTAAAGCCAGTTTCAAGATATATTTATGCTTGATTTATGCGTTATGCTGGTGAGTTTTGTTCAAGGTACCGGCAGAATAATAGTTTTGCGGAAATGTTGCTGTTATTTATGACGATTCGTGATCTTTTAGTTGCTGCAGCCTAATATTAAAAATGTAGGAATATTTTTCTTCTTTCTTATGCTGTAATGTGTTGTATTTACCAATAAATATTATATTCTATTTATAGGAATTAACAATCTTTTTATTAACTTTCACATAGCCCTTACGATATCCATGAAATGAAATCAGCTTAATGTCTTTCGTATGGTGTGTGAAGATACCGGAGACCCTTTTTACTACAGAAGAGATATTCCATCTTAGTCCTCAGGGGTGACATCGCACCTGCATTTCCATTTTTAATCGAGGATTGATGTAGATGTCACAGCATGGTGGGTTACAGCATCCATTTACCATCAGGTGAACTGCGTACTCTTTTGTCACCCTTATTTTATATAAAAAAGAAAGAGGGTAACGGTTTCCTTGAGCTGCCACCACAAAGCGATTTTTGTTTAAAGAAATAAACAAAGAAAGATATATAAAAAAACGATTTATCATGTTCGAGGTTCTTTTAGGAAATTTAGGCAAACTTTTGTTTCTAAATTTTACTTATTTTCGCAAAATAACGCAGATTCGGCAGCGCTGATGTGCAATAGTGTCATGCGCGAATATCTGATTCCCTGTAGACTGTGGAGCTGCACTTGTTAATTGGATTAAAATTGCACCAGCAATCTCTCTTTTGCAGATGTCCCGGTGTAGTATAGGTTAAATGTTGCTTTTAACATTTTAAAAGATATAATATTAAAAAACTAAACTTCCCGTGGTATCGTGCCAAGTACGCTGGTTGCGTTTTCTCGCTGAATGGCTATACTTAGCCTTTGAGCGAGAAAAGAACCAGCCCTCTTATCACCAGTAGCATCGACCAGTCGCGAATAGAGTTCCTTTAGGAACTTCAACGCACGTGGACCCCACGGACCGATATTCTCTACGGCAAATGGCACAAATATGTAGTCATTTCTCAGGGACTCATTTTTACGCCACTTACTCAATTCAGCTGCCTCTGATACCACCCCGGCTCTAACCGAGGTACCCCTGATATGAGAGGCCGCCAAAGTGTCTACGCAAGTAGCATCCCACACTAGGGCTTTACCTTTCTCCCAAGGGACCAATGTCATACCGTCGGATCTCTTGCCCTTGTTTCTAAATAGGCTCTAAAACCGAGGGAACATTTATAAAGACAAGAGCCCTTCGGATGGCATCGTTCAAAAAACCGTGCCGTGAAAACCTACCAGCACTTTTCTTATATGAAAATCTGTGGAGTCCATTCTTGCACAGGGGCAAACAAACCACAGGGGCCATCAGTGCCCCTGAAATGGAATTTTATTAAAATATGAGAAAAATATTTTAATTTGTTCGAATCGAAAACATCGTAGCAGAAACATTTCAAAACACATCGAGGACTACAAGAGTTAATTTACCTCAAATGACGCACGCACACATTTACACAAAGTCTGTATAGCATCAGGGCTCGGCTGGCACTGTCGGTACACAGGCGTTAACGCACACATACGTAAGTATTATTTTCAGATATAAGAATATGTGATTTAAAAAACCTATTGTGTCTATACTAAAAAATTAAAACCCTATTACGGTAATATGTTGCTCGTAGAATAATATAACAAAAAATCAGAATGATTGCATGTATATTAGTATAGTTTATAATCGTTAAAATAAATTTTAAGAGGTATGTTTGTATTTTTTTCTAACGTATCAAATTCTAAAAAATCGCTGGTGGTAAACTATTCCACAAGACGGCTCCTGACGGTAATGAGTTGCTGCGCTGGGGAGCGCGGGTTCGAACCCCGCACGGAAGTATTTGTATGGCCTACAAATAATTGTTCCGGGTCTGGATGTTTGTCCTTGTGAAATTTATG
Organism: Parnassius mnemosyne; assembly: GCA_963668995.1. Lineage (NCBI taxonomy): Eukaryota > Metazoa > Arthropoda > Insecta > Lepidoptera > Papilionidae > Parnassius > Parnassius mnemosyne. Next base: position 26,504,057 of record CAVLGL010000091.1, read on the forward strand.
TATGTAAACTGCCCCCACGATACAGGAGAAAATCCTGGTGTGGAGGTAACGTTTTTAAAAAGAAATAAAAAAATATTTCCTTTGACTTAATCTTTTTTTTTGTGGCGTTATGGCAGAGGCATATGTACAGCAGTGAACTTGTCTAAATCTAAAAGATACAAATTTTATTAAGCCCCTTTTTAAGATATTAGTAGTTCCGTTCATCTGCAAAAATTTACTTTTAATAATAATAAATGTCAGCTACAAAGATCTAAAAAGAATAAAAAAGTTATATCCTAAAGCCGGTATAGTGAGAGTGGAGAACTGGAAACCCTTAATTCTAAATCGTAGATAAATATAAATTTCCATTAGCCATTGTTGGACAGCGTCCACTTACCATCCGGCGACTGTGTGCTCCTTTGTCGTCCTTATTCTATAAAAAAAAAAACATAACACCTATAACATCACTCTAGAGAGCCATTAAAAAATTCTGCTTATCCGCATTTATTAAAATAGTGACTCCTATTTTAACAATATGCCTTCTCCATATTAAATGACCCGTACGTCGCTGTGACCGCTAGAGAGTATTATTAAAATATTACATCAAAATGTGTTTTGGACTGAAGTACTTGTATACATGGCGGCTATAAACTCCGCTTATCGTTTGGATTATCTATTGTGGGCTTGTGTACAAATTGTTATCATTTTTCTCATTGGTTTAACGGACGTCATTTCCTTGTTATTATTTTTAGACTACATCGTTGGTTTTGTGATCGTAAGTAAGACTGCTAATCATGTGGTACCGGCTTCGAATTCCCGGTTGCTCCAGAATCAGTAACTAGGTTTTTCTGCCACAAAATTTTTAAGAAGCTGCACATATGTTGGATTGCACGTAAAGCCGTTCATCCTGCGCTACGATGATCTCTCTTCTTTTGTGACGGATTACCGTCACATAGGACGACCTGTCCTTGCGCACACACTCGTGCATTATAATCCTGTTTTGCGCAACTGGCTAGTCTCCGATGATACTGGCCGCAACCGAAATTCGGTTTGAGAGACATTATTATTTTTTATTAGCTGTTAGCGACGGCCCTTCAGTAGATGAATTGTCAGCTAGGTAAGACACTGAATACAGGTAGCATAGAACCACGTTAATTGTTTTTTTCTTGGGGGAGAATTTTGTTCATAAGTTTATAGTAAAAGATTGTTATTATGATGTCCCTCATCTATTGGCTAGTAACGCAATATATAACGCTGAAAGTTACAAACTACGAAATTTGAAATCATTTCTATGTGTTTGAACCATGCTGCTGCAGCTATATTATGGTTGTAGTTCAAACAAGTTGGCTCGACCGGGGCATCACCACGCTCTCTCAGAATACCAGCGTAACATAGCAGCTTAATAATACTGCTATATGTGCTGTCTTGAGTCAAGAAAACTGGAGAACCTTTTTACGGCTAATGAGGCATTCCATCTTAGTCCTCAGGGGTAAATACTCATCTGCATTTTTGATTCTTAATTAAGGATATATATAAATGTTTATGGGCCACAGCATCCAGTTCACCATAAGGTGAACTGTGTGCTAGTTTGTAGGATAACGGTGTATCAAAATAAGGGATAATAATAATAAATCCATAAAACCGAAAGTAGCTCCTGCAGCCCTTGTACACCTGCAACTAACTTTAAATAAACAGCTACAATGTGTTGTGACATCTGAGGACTAAGGTGGAATGCCTCACAAGCTGTAATTATTCTGGTTCTTCTTAACCTTCACATCGGACCACAACGGTGCAGACAGCTACTTGGAGACAGAAATATCGAAGAGGGTGGTATAAACCAAGACGAATTCCTAGTCAGAAAAGGTGCCCTAACACCAAACTAAATAACTATCAGGTTTTCCCTATTTTTGTTCTTATCGTGGGAAAATCCTTATGACTCCTTCCGGGGCAATGATAGGTTTATGCCGAACTCGATTTTCACCATCAGCGTACATAAGGGGACCCGGGATCTCCATTCGGAATGCAATCGGGCCCCCTTTCTAGCTTTGCTTTCTTAAAGCACGTCCCGGGGGTAGTTCTTTCTGCCCCAGTACCCATCATCCTTTTTAGAGGTTACATCTCTAGGCGCTCGGGGCGGAGTCAGGGAGTTTGTAACCCTATAGGCCCCGTTTCTGTAAGGGGGACACCGTTTTTAATAGAATGGCCGTGTCGAACACTTTCCTGGTAAGAAAAGGTGCCCTCCTTCCTAGTAACCACCACCTAGTAGAACTCTACTAACGCCGAAATTCACCACCAAAAACAAAATGACCTTAAACTTGTAATTCCTTTTGCATCGTGAGGGTGTAGATACTTCCTACTCACAAACAAAAAGGAAAATCCCGAACAACTATTTTAACGAAAGAACAAGCCCTCCTGCCCAATATTTGGCATAGTATAGAGTAAAAACTGACGTATTCTGATATCCTTTGTGATCCCTACTTGTATTAAAAAGTAATGCAAGCCATATCTTTTAGAGGGCCAATCTCTAGCTGTGAGTGAATAAAATGAGAGGATGGTAATTAAAAGGAAGAAAATATGCCTTTTATCCTTGACATAAGGATTATCTGTTTAATTCAGCCAATAAATATAATATCGGAACGGTATATTATAATATAATGTTTTGACATGTTGATATGATTTACCTTTTACCACACAGTAAAAATAAACGTAGTATTTAATATATAATTCAATCAATCATTTTCCTCTTGGGAACAGGGCTGACAAGACCAACCGCCAAGTAACGATTAGGGTTTGGAAAAGTCAACACGGCTCTCGCAAAGAAACAAAAATTCGAATTAAGTGAAATTTCACAGCCGTGGTAGATCAAATGGTTATCACTCGCGTAAATTTCACAGTACACAAGCAACTCACAATCGATCCCCGCCGGCACCAAAGATATTGTTAAATGCAATTTTAAGTACTGATTTACCACGTGCTCGGTGGTGAAGTAAACCATCGTGAGGAAAGCTGCATGTCTGAGAAATAAGAAAAAAAATTTGAAGACATGTGAAGTTCACCAACACGCATTGGGGCAGCGGCGGACATTTCCTTGCCCTAAAAGTCTCTCAAAAATAGAAGGAGGCTGTGCTCAACAGTGGGACGTATAGATGCTGTAACTTTAACTTTAAAATTTTACTAAAAATTGAAAACATTGACAAGCATAAAAAAATTAAAAGAAATAAATGTTCGGCTTAAGTACCTATTTCATGACACTTTAACAAATACCTTTATATCACTAATGGCGCCAACAGCATTGTTAATAATTAATATGCTCGAGGGTGAAGGAAAATATCTGCATAGTGAAAAAATTATTCCCTTTTTGTTTAGGAGTTCGTCGGGGTAGGTACCACTATGTTGAGATCAAGCGCAGTACCTACGCCTTAACGTGCTTTCTGAGGCACGGGTGCGAGACACCACCAACTTCCTGACTCCGGGCAGCTACACGGGGGATAGAATGGCTCTTCTCTAATAAGTTGGGTCTACCATTCAGACCGGAATAACAGCAATAACCGGAGCCTACCGAGACGAACTCCTAAACATAACCGGAGTCTCACAACTTAGTATAGATAACAAAATATGAATAGATAATATAGTCGATGAAATTATAGTAGGGGTGTCGATGGATGCAGGTACGTTAGGTCCAGTCGTCATTATTGTATTCATGAAAAATGACTGCCCCGTTGATCTAGTGGTTGTAGTAGTGCGACTGCTGATCAGTAGGTCTCAGGTTCGAATTCCTGGTTGGTCCAAAAAAAGTTATTGAGCTTTTCCATCAGGATATTCCCAGTAACTGCTCGAAGTTAGGATGCTGACGGTGTCTCATCCCCGTGACTTCTGAAAGCACGTAAAGCTGTTCATCCTACGCCTGATCTCTCTCCGGTCGTGTTGGTTTACCGTCCTATCGGACTATGAGAGTGCGGTAATCGGGAGTGCACTTGTACTTGCCCGTTCACTTGGGCACTATAATGCTGTCCTCCGCCGATGGTCAGTCTCCGTCGAGGCCAGCCGTCATGATCGAAATTCGGTATTTAGGACATTATTATTATTTTATTCATGAGTAAACAAAGGATGATCTAAGTTTTTGAAGTAAAATCTTCTGGGATGGGAAAAAAGCACTAAATTCGCGTGACTGTCACATTCAGATACATATATACAGATGTGTGTATTATCTATTAGGTCTTTTTGACCTGACTGAAAAAAACTGACCTTTTTTATGAAATAAGTTAACATATTTTTTTTTCTATATTTTTAATTTCTATTAACCAAAGTAATCACCCATGCAATCGGTGCATCTTTAACAATACAGTGGCAGTTTATTGATGCCCTTTTTGAAGAAATCAGTTAGACGGGAGGCAACAAATTTTTCAAAGGTATTTTGTACTGCCTTTCGTATATTTATTTTTTTTCCCGCCAAAAAGTTATCCAAATTATAGAAAAAGTAGAACTCTGTAGGCGCTTGGTCTGGTAAGTAAGGCGGATGACGGAGAGCTCCCAACTCCAGCTCATGTAAGTTATAGACAGTCTGTTGTGCAGTATGAAGTCGTGCGTAGTCGTATAGGAGCAGTGAGGACGAGCGATTGACCAAAGCTGGTTGGAGACGTGCTAGCTTCTCCATCATTGTGTTCAGTCCTTCACAGTACATTCAAATTTGCAGTAATGCTTATTCCATTTGGTAAAATGCTGTGATGAATCACACCGGCTTGTTTAGGGTATTGTTTAGGTATTAAACCAGGATCCTACCAACTTGCTGAGCGGTTGCGATTGTCAAACAGAATCCATTTTTCGCCGCAGGAAACAATTTTTAAGAAAACATTTTTTTTTTAAAACACGACCGAAAGTTTTTTTTCTAGTAGCAATCTATGGACGAGGCCTTCGCTTAGTAGTGGATTTATAATGGGATTTTGATATTGATAAATACTAGAAACCTTATGTTAAATTAACTTTGTTAATCATATTTAATAACAAAAGTGGATTTACAAAGCTGGTCCGCGCTGGCAAATGAATGGGCGTATCGCATCGGTTGTTCCGTGAATCGTCGGCAAATGGCGCGACTTAAGGCCAATCTTCTTTACTAATACTTCAACGGGGTAAACGTACCGATGGCAAAGAAAATTGTGTTCAATAATTTACCTCTTTTTATATTTTAATATATGTAATATTTATTTCATTGTTATTTTTTACCTTTATCGTAATGTCCATCATATAGAATTTCTGTTTCGGTGGCCGGTATCAATGGATTTGTCATCTACGCAGGACAGGATTATAGAGAGCGAGTGTATGCGCAAGCAAAGGTGCACTTTCTATCCGATGAGGCGGCAAATAACACTGTATAGCATCAGGGCTCAGCTGGCACTGTCGGTATACAGGCGTTAACGCACACATACGTAAGTATTATGTTCAGACATATGAATATGTGATTTAAAAAACCTATTGTCTATACTAAAAAATTTAAACCCTATTACGATAATATGTTGCTCGTAGAATAATATAACAAAAAATCAGAATGATTAAATCTATATTAGTATAGTTTTTAATCGTTAAAATAAATTTTTAGAGGTATCTTTGTATTTTCTTTCTAACGTATCAAATTTTAGTCTAGCACATATCCTAAAGAATATCATATATTTTTCTGATTTTGTGTACTATAGTGTCTATTATAGTTTAAGGTATTCATTTAAGGTATTAAGTATGTGTATTTATTATAGTTTAAGGCATTATGAAACTTTTGTTAAGCTCCTTAAAAACAAATGCAGAATATTTATCACTCTCATAGTCCGATTGGCCGGTAATCCGACACAACCGGAGAGAGATCAGGCATAAGCCCAACGATTTTACGTGAATTCTGAGGCATGAGGATGAAACGCAGTCAACTTCCTGACTCTGGTATGCTTTTGAGAATTTCTTGACAGAAAATCCCAATAACGGGTGTAGGCCTGATTCGGGATTTGAATACTAGACCCCATTATCAGCAATCGCGCTTACGACTTTAAGACCAACGAGGCAGTTAATTTAGCTATTACGTCGAGATCACGACACGAAAATGAAGACAATAGAATAATCAGTTTAAGTATATTTAAACGATATCCCTGCAGGTATCCTCACTATGTTATTGCTTAATTGCCAAGCACGGAGTAATACAGCACCTAAATTTGCAATTAACAATTTCATTGGTACCGGTGGATGTCGAGCGCGGGTTATTTGCGTACAGTGAAATTTAGTATGAGTGCTTAGTTCTTGACATACCACAGCCCACTAGCGGAATAGTTTGTTCACTAAGATAGAGTTGGTACATCAGGAGGCGCACTTATTAGTTTTCTTTTACTTTATTATTTATTATTTTATTGCTTGTTAAATAAATGTTTTTCTATTTTAAGAATAAAAAGAATACTATTTTATTCTTATGGTTACTGCTACAAAATACGAATATTAAGAATAAACACAAGCAAAGAACGTTTCACTATGGTGCTTCCTTTTAAAATGCAAAATTCTCTTGCAGGTGTATGCCGCATGAGGCGATCTTTTTTTTTAAAACGTTACCCCCACACTAGGATTTTCTCCTGTATCGTGGAGGCAGTTTACAAACATATATTTCACAAGGACAAACATGCAGACCCGGAACAATTATTTGTAGACCATACAAATACTTGTTCCGTGCGGGATTGGAACCCGCGGCTCCAAGCATTGCAACTCATTGCTAAGCCACTACGCCACGGAGCCGGATCTTTGAAGTTGCGGTGGCGCCTTTGATAAGAGGCGACACGTGTCAAGGCAGCACGACACAAAGGCGACCGTGTCTAGGCGAACAGACTACAATGTGTTTTACATTATACTATTACAGTCTAAAAAGTTACTGGAAATAGGCCTCTTCCATAGATTGCTTCATAGGGGCGATTTTGCCACTATGAAGCATTTTCTTTGATTTTGATTTTTGATATCAGGAAGATGCTGCGGGATGATATGGGGTAGTGGTAAAAATTAAACAGTAGAATTAAATTTTTTACAATTCATTTTTTTATTTTGCTGATTATACTTATATTATATTCAGTTTGTCCAAACTGGGCCCTAAAAGTAGATAATATCGACATCAGATGGGACAAACTGTCTAAATAACATTTTCATAATATTTCTGGTATAGGTACGAAAGTATGGCGTCGACACCTTTTTCTCTTTTAAGTATGCATACTAAACTTTTTATTTAAGAAATGGAGATGATGATTGCCATCATCATTATCATTATCACCCATCACAAGTTCACCGCAAAACAGACCTTGAAGTGTGTCCCGGAATTGCATGTGCCTAAAATTACAGCAACGTCGCCTTAAGAAATACAAATATACTCACGGCATTTTGTATTTTTCTCTCTTTTTTACACCATTTATATTTTATATTTTAGTGATTTTTTACTACGAACTATGGTAGCGAAGTGAAGTTTAGACACTGGTGCAGATTTCCTCTGGATTCAGACCAACTCTGTGATTTTCGCAAGAAGTTTAAATAATAAAAGTAATGTTTATTTTATTAATGTTTATTTTGAATGCTCCGTGGCGCAGTGGCTTAGTAATGAGTTGCAGCGCCAAGGGCCGCGAGTTCGAATTCCGCAAGGAACAAGTATTTGTATGGCCTACAAATAATTGTTCCGGGTCTGGATGTTTGTCCTTGTGAAATTCCTAGTGTGGAGGTAACGTTTTTAAAAAGAAATAAATTTCCTTTGACTTAACTTAATCTTTTTTTTTTGTGGCGTTATGGGAGAGGCATATGTACAGCAGTGAACTTGTCTAAATTTAAAAGATACAAATTTTATTAAGCCCCCTTTTTATTTGAGATATTAGGAGTTCCGCTCATCTGCAAAAGTTTACTTTTAATAATAATAAATGTCAGCTACAAAGATCTAAAAAGAATAAAAAAATTATATCCTAAAGCCGGTATAGTGAGAGTGGCGAGCTGGAAATTCTTAGTTCTAAATCGTAGATAAATATAAATTTCCATTAGCTATTGGTGGACAGCGTCCATTTACCATTCGGAGACTGTGTGCTCCTTTGTCGTCCTTATTCTATAAAAAAAAAACATAACACCTATGACACCACTCTAGAGAGCCATTATAAAATTCAGTTTATCCGCATTTATTAAAATAGTCACTCCTATTTTAACAATATGCCTTCTCCTTATTAAATTACCCGTACGTCGCTGTGACCGCTAGAGAGTATTATTAAAATATTACATCAAAAAATTGGTTTTGGACTAAAGTACTTGTATACATGGTGGCTATAAACTCTGCTTATCGTTTGGATTTTCTATTGTGGGCTTGTGTACAAATTGTTATCATTTTTCTCATTCGTTTAACGGACGTCATTTCCTTGTTATTATTTTTAGACTACATCGTTGGTTTTGTGATCGTAAGTAAGACTGCTAATCATGTGGTACCGGGTTCGAATTCCGGGTCGGTCCAGAATCAGTAACTAGGTTTTTCTGTCACAAAATTTTTAAGAAGCTGCACATATGTTGGATTGCACGTAAAGTCGTTCGTCCTGCGCTACGCTGATTTTCCTTCTTTTGTGACGGGTTACCGTCACATAGGACGACCTGTTCTTGCGCACACACTCGTGCATTATAATCCTGTTTTGCGCAACTGGCTAGTCTCCGATGATACTGGCCGCAACCGAAATTTGGTTTGAGAGACATTATTCTCGTATTTTTTATTAGCTGTTAGCGACGGCCCTTCAGTAGATGAATTAGCGGCTAGGTAAGACACTGAATACAGGTAGCATAGAACCACGTTTATTGTTTTTTTCTTGGGGGAGAATTTTGTTCATAAGTTTATAGTAAAAGATTGTGATTATGATGTCCCTGATCTATTGGTTAGTTACGCAAAATATAACGCTAAAAGTTACAAACTACGAGATTTGAAATCATTTCTATTTGTTTGAACCATGCTGCTGCAGCTCAAACAAGTCAGCTCGACCGGGGCATCACCACGCTCTCTCAGAATACCAGCGTAACATAGCAGCTTAATACTTTAATTAATGTATGCTGTCGTGAGTCAAGTAAACTGGAGAGCCTTTTTACGGCTAATGAGGCATTCCATCTTAGTCCTCAGGGGTGACTACTCATCTGCATTGTTGATTCTTAATCAAGGATATATAATAAAAATGTCTATGGGTAACAGCATCCACTTCACCATTAGGTAAACTGTGTGCTAGTTTGTAGGATAACGGTGTATCAAAATAAGGGATAATAATAATAAAACCGTAAAACCGAAAGTAGCTCCTGCAGCCCATGTACACCTGTAACTAACTTTAAATAAACAGCTACAATGTGTTGTGACATCTGAGGACTAAGGTGGAATGCCTCACAAGCTGTAATTATTTTGGTTCTTCTTAACCTTCACATCGGACCACAACGGTGCACACAGCTACTTGGAGACAGAAATATCAAAGAGGGTGGTATAAACCAAGACGAATTACAAGTCAGAAAAGGTGCCCTAACACCAAACTAAATAACTATCAGGTTTTCCCTATTTTTGTTCTTATCGTGGGAAAATCCTTATGACTCCTTCCGGGGCAACGATAAGTTTATGCCGAACTCGATTTTCACCATCAGCGTACATAAGGGGACCCGGGATCTCCATTCGGAATTCAATCAGGCCCCCTTTCTCGCTTTGCTTTCTTAAAGCACGTCCCGGGGGTAGTTCTTTCTGCCCCAGTACCCATCATCATTTTTAGAGGTTACATCTCTAGGCGCTCGGGGCGGGGCCAGTGAGTTTGTAACCCTATAGGCCCCGTTCCTATAAGGGAGACACCGTTTTTAATAGAACGGCCGTGTCGAACACTTTCCTAGTAAGAAAAGGTGCCCTCATTCCCAGTAACCACTACCTAGTAGAACTCTACCACCGCCGAAATTCACCACCAAAAACAAAATGACCTTAAACTTGTAATTAGTTTGCATCGTGAGGGTGTAGATACTTCCTACTCACGGACAAAAAGGAAAACCCCGAACAACTATTTTAATGAAAGAACAAGCCCTTCTGCCTGATATTTGGCATAGTATAGAGTAAAAACTGACGTGTTCTGATGTCCTTTTTGATCCCTACTTGTATTAAAAAGTTATGCAAGCCATATCTTTTAGAGGGCCAATCTCCAGCTGTGAGTGAATAAAATGAGAGGATGGTAATTAAAAGGAAGAAAATATGACTTATATCCTTGACATAAAGAATATTTGTTTAGTTCAGCTAATAAATATAATATAGGTATGGCATATGATATAATGTTTTGATATGTTGCTATGATTTACCTTTTACAACTCCAAGGAAAAATAAACGTAGTATTTGATATATAATTCAATCAATCATTTTCCTCTTGGGAACACGGCTGCCAACACCAACCGCCAAGTAACGATTAGGGTTTGGAAAAGTCAACACGGCTCTCGCAAAGATTTTTTTCGATGGAACCTGTGACGTCATTACTGATTGAAGGTGATTGATGCTGGACGTGTAAAATGTATAGGGTGACCATATTGGTGTTAATATTGAGGAAATTTCGAAGTAAGTGAAATTTTACAACCGTGGTAGTTTAAATGGTTAGCACTCGCGTAGATTTCACAGTACGCGAGCAACCCAGGTTCGATCCCCGCCGGCACCAAAAAAATTGTTGATCTGCATATCTAAGAAATAAGAAAAATAATTCGAAGACATGTAAAGCTCATTGCCAACACGCATTGGGGCAGCGCGGCGGACATTTCCTTGCCCTAAAAGTCTCTCGACAGTCGGACATATAGAGGCTTAGACTTTAACTTTAAAATTTTACTAAAAACTGAAAACATTGACAAGCATAAAAAAATGAAAAGAAATAAATGTTCGAATTAAGTACCTATTTCATGATACTTTAGCAAATAAATTTAGATCAGTAATGACGCCAATAGTATTGTTAATAATCAATATATTCGAGGGTGAAGGAAAATGTCTGCATAATGGAAAAATTACTCCCTTTTTGTCTAGGAGTCCGTCTGGGTAGCTATTACTATCATGAAATCAAGCGCAGTACCAACGTCTTAACGTGCCTTCCGAGGCACGGGTGTGGGACACCGCCAACTTACTGATTCCAGGCAGCTACTGAGAATTACTTGATGAAAGAACTTGTAGCCGGGACCTCACGATCAGTAGTTGCATTTAGAAGCACTAGACCAACCAGGCTGTCACGTGAGTTATAATAAATGTTTTACAGACATATGTTTCAACGTTTACGTGGTAGAGCCACGCTGCAGCTATATTACGATTGTAGCACGACAAAAAAATCGCTGCCCGCCGTCTGTACGCTTACGTCTTTTAAATTACGTAATGTATTTTGAAGAAATTTTCATCATTAGACAGAATCATTTAAGAAGAAGATTTGTATGTATAACACATGTATATTATATATTAGGTATACAATTCTTCTGTTCGTATGTTTGTGACTGAAGTCCTCCTAAACAGCTTGACCGATTTTGATGAAATTTTGGGTGTGTGATTAAGTTGATTAGAGAATGGTTTAAATTCACAATTGGACTCGGTAGGTCGCATGTACACCTGTAACTAACTTTAAATAAACAAGTACAATGTGTTGTCACATCTGAGGACTAAGGTGGAATGCCTCACAAGCTGTAATTATTTTGGTCCAATAAATTCAACACCACTACTATTTTAAATTAAGTATGTAATAGATACGTATAAATAAACTTACAACAAAGGTAACCAAATAATAACATTGACCATATCAACTAACACCAGATGGCTTTAAAAGTATTCACGTACATACCAATCTCTTAAAATAAGTCTCATTAGGTATTTATCTAAGGTCTTCGGACAAGCAATGAATGAGTGTATCCACGACTTTTTCTTCTATCAAGGTGGCACTACAGAAACAGAAACAGAAACAGAACCTTTTTTATTCAATATAGATTATAAATAACACTTATTGAAAGTCACTCTTTTGTTTAATTACCACTGGTTCGAAAAAAAAATCTCTGTCCTCAGACGAACCTGCAAGAAACCCAGCGGCCATGATACTGGCCGCAACCGAAATTTGGTTTGAGAGACATTATTCTCGTATTTTTTATTAGCTGTTAGCGACGGCCCTTCAGTAGATGAATTAGCGGCTAGGTAAGACACTGAATACAGGTAGCATAGAACCACGTTTATTGTTTTTTTCTTGGGGGAGAATTTTGTTCATAAGTTTATAGTAAAAGATTGTGATTATGATGTCCCTGATCTATTGGTTAGTTACGCAAAATATAACGCTAAAAGTTACAAACTACGAGATTTGAAATCATTTCTATTTGTTTGAACCATGCTGCTGCAGCTCAAACAAGTCAGCTCGACCGGGGCATCACCACGCTCTCTCAGAATACCAGCGTAACATAGCAGCTTAATACTTTAATTAATGTATGCTGTCGTGAGTCAAGTAAACTGGAGAGCCTTTTTACGGCTAATGAGGCATTCCATCTTAGTCCTCAGGGGTGACTACTCATCTGCATTGTTGATTCTTAATCAAGGATATATAATAAAAATGTCTATGGGTAACAGCATCCACTTCACCATTAGGTAAACTGTGTGCTAGTTTGTAGGATAACGGTGTATCAAAATAAGGGATAATAATAATAAAACCGTAAAACCGAAAGTAGCTCCTGCAGCCCATGTACACCTGTAACTAACTTTAAATAAACAGCTACAATGTGTTGTGACATCTGAGGACTAAGGTGGAATGCCTCACAAGCTGTAATTATTTTGGTTCTTCTTAACCTTCACATCGGACCACAACGGTGCACACAGCTACTTGGAGACAGAAATATCAAAGAGGGTGGTATAAACCAAGACGAATTACAAGTCAGAAAAGGTGCCCTAACACCAAACTAAATAACTATCAGGTTTTCCCTATTTTTGTTCTTATCGTGGGAAAATCCTTATGACTCCTTCCGGGGCAACGATAAGTTTATGCCGAACTCGATTTTCACCATCAGCGTACATAAGGGGACCCGGGATCTCCATTCGGAATTCAATCAGGCCCCCTTTCTCGCTTTGCTTTCTTAAAGCACGTCCCGGGGGTAGTTCTTTCTGCCCCAGTACCCATCATCCTTTTTAGAGGTTACATCTCTAGGCGCTCGGGGCGGGGCCAGTGAGTTTGTAACCCTATAGGCCCCGTTCCTATAAGGGAGACACCGTTTTTAATAGAACGGCCGTGTCGAACACTTTCCTAGTAAGAAAAGGTGCCCTCATTCCCAGTAACCACTACCTAGTAGAACTCTACCACCGCCGAAATTCACCACCAAAAACAAAATGACCTTAAACTTGTAATTAGTTTGCATCGTGAGGGTGTAGATACTTCCTACTCACGGACAAAAAGGAAAACCCCGAACAACTATTTTAATGAAAGAACAAGCCCTTCTGCCTGATATTTGGCATAGTATAGAGTAAAAACTGACGTGTTCTGATGTCCTTTTTGATCCCTACTTGTATTAAAAAGTTATGCAAGCCATATCTTTTAGAGAGCCAATCTCCAGCTGTGAGTGAATAAAATGAGAGGATGGTAATTAAAAGGAAGAAAATATGACTTATATCCTTGACGTAAAGAATATTTGTTTAGTTCAGCTAATAAATATAATATAGGTATGGCATATGATATAATGTTTTGATATGTTGCTATGATTTACCTTTTACCACTCCAAGGAAAAATAAACGTAGTATTTGATATATAATTCAATCAATCATTTTCCTCTTGGGAACACGGCTGCCAACACCAACCGCCAAGTAACGATTAGGGTTTGGAAAAGTCAACACGGTTCTCGCAAAGATTTTTTTCGATAGAACCTGTGACGTCATTACTGATTGAAGGTGATTGATGCTGGACGTGTAAAATGTATAGGGTGACCATATTGGTGTTAATATTGAGGAAATTTCGAATTAAGTGAAATTTTACAACCGTGGTAGTTTAAATGGTTAGCACTCGCGTAGATTTCACAGTACGCGAGCAACCCAGGTTCGATCCCCGCCGGCACCAAAAAAATTGTTGATCTGCATATCTAAGAAATAAGAAAAATAATTCGAAGACATGTAAAGCTCATTGCCAACACGCATTGGGGCAGCGCGGCGGACATTTCCTTGCCCTAAAAGTCTCTCGACAGTCGGACATATAGAGGCTTAGACTTTAACTTTAAAATTTTACTAAAAACTGAAAACATTGACAAGCATAAAAAAATGAAAAGAAATAAATGTTCGAATTAAGTACCTATTTCATGATACTTTAGCAAATAAATTTAGATCAGTAATGACGCCAATAGTATTGTTAATAATCAATATGTTCGAGGGTGAAGGAAAATATCGGCATAATGGAAAAATTACTCCCTTTTTGTCTAGGAGTCCGTCTGGGTAGCTACCACTATCATGAGATCAAGCGCAGTACCAACGCCTTAACGTGCCTTCCGAGCCACGGGTGTGTGACACCGCCAACTTCCTGATTCCGGGCAGCTACTGAGAATTTCTTGACGAAAGAACTTGTACCCGGGACCTCACGATCAGCAGTTGCGCTTACAAGCACTAGACCAACCAGGCTGTCACGTGAGTTATAATAAATATTTTACAGACATATGTTTCAACGTTTACGTGGTAGAGCCACGCTGCAGCTATATTACGGTTGTAGCACGACAACAAAATCGCTGCCCGCCGTCTGTACGTTTACGTCTTTTAAATTACGTAAGGTTTTTCTTTTTAATTAACCTGATATTTATTAGAATCAGGAGTTTTAAGAAAATTCTTCATATGTAAAGTGTAAAAAATATTTGGCTAAGATAAGATAAAATATTTTTTTTGTGTTTTATAGAATTAGGGTGACAGCCGAGCACATAGTTCACCTGATGATAACTGAATAAGGCTCATCTATCTTCAATTAAGAATCAACATGAAGCTGCGTTGTCACCCCTGAGAACTAAGATGGAATGCCTCGTTTCCAGTAGAAAAGTGTACTTGGTTTCTACACTCACGAAGCAGAGTGAGATCGTGGTCTTCCCCCGGTTGAGTCAACACATTCGTGCGACAACTATATAGCTGCGACATGGTCCAATAAATTCAACACCACTACTATTTTAAATTAAGTATGTAATAGATACGTATAAATAAACTTACAACAAAGGTAACCAAATAATAACATTGACCATATCAACTAACACCAGATGGCTTTAAAAGTATTCACGTACATACCAATCTCTTAAAATAAGTCTCATTAGGTATTTATCTAAGGTCTTCGGACAAGCAATGAATGAGTGTATCCACGACTTTTTCTTCTATCAAGGTGGCACTACAGAAACAGAAACAGAAACAGAACCTTTTTTATTCAATATAGATTATA
This sequence comes from Parnassius mnemosyne, assembly GCA_963668995.1. Classification (NCBI taxonomy): domain Eukaryota; kingdom Metazoa; phylum Arthropoda; class Insecta; order Lepidoptera; family Papilionidae; genus Parnassius; species Parnassius mnemosyne. The sequence continues at coordinate 26,519,443 of CAVLGL010000091.1, forward strand.
AATAACACTTATTGAAAGTCACTCTTTTGTTTAATTACCACTGGTTCGAAAAAAAAATCTCTGTCCTCAGACGAACCTGCAAGAAACCCAGCGGGACTTTTTTTTTAATAACAGCTTACAATCATGATGTTACACAAATTAACAACACAACAAATTAGAAATAGCTTGGTAGCGATCACCTCATTTCCAGGGGTTATTATCATCCATAAATTCCTTAATATTATAATAACCCTTTATATACAAACTTAGTTTAACAATGGTTTTGAACTTTGAGCAGGTCAAATTTTGTATATTTTCTGGAATTTTGTTTTAAAAGCATATACATTGCACCAAAAATGAATTACTGATTCGATGGAGTCGAGTAACTAGTACTACTAGCTTGTATCTGTTCCTAATATTTACAGAATGAATATCACTTATTTTTGTAAAACTACTTTTATTTTTGTGTACGTACATTACATTTTTATAATATGTATTGAGAGGCCAAAGTTAATATATTACTTTCCTTAAATCTTAGTCGCAGCGACTCTTTAGGCTTTAAATCATAAATTGCTCTTATGGCCTTCTTCTATAAAACAAATATAATTTCAGTGTCAGCTGCGTGTCCCCATAGTAAAATAACATACTACATTATGCTATGGAAATAGCTTAAGTTAACTAGTCTAGCTGTTTCAACAATAGTTAAACTTCTTATCTTTTTTACAGCATATGCTGCAGAACTAAGTCTGCTTTCTAGTTTTGATATATGGGGTCTCCATTGAGCTTCGCGTCTAGTGTTATTCCAAGAAAAATGGTGGTATATTCAAGACTGAGTTTCTCCCAATTTAAAATTACATTATTATTTAATTGTTTAACATTTGGAGTCATGAATTTCACACATTTCGTTTTATTGCCATTTAAATGCAAATTATTAACATTGAACCAATTGACTAATTTAGATATAGCATTATTTAATTCGTCATATTTTAGTAATTGTAGGCTGAATTTGAAAATTAAAGAAGTGTTATCTGCAAATAAAACTATATCAAGGTTATTCCCTACTATGTAAGGTATGTCATTAATGTACACAAGAAACAGAAAGGGGACGAAAATTGAGCCTTGAGGCACGCCCATTTGTACCATCGACCCGGAAGGGCTCTTACTGTTACTGACAACTTTTTGCGCTCTCTTATTTAAATATGAAATAATCAATTTAAGAGCATCATTTCTTACACCGTAGTGTTGAATTTTCCTGATTAATGTTTCATGGTGAACACAATTAAAGGCCGTGGAGAGGTCACAAAATATACCCAAAGCATCTTGTGAAATTTCCCATGCTTTGAAAATATATTTAATCAGCTCAACACCAGCATTAGTTGTCGAGCGACACCTTGTGATACCGCATTGATTTTATGAAGTAAACTATTTATATTAGAAAAATTTAACATTTGATTAGGAATATTTTTTCAAAAATCGTACTAAATGTTGGCAGTACAGAAATTAGTTTAAAATTGCCGAGGTCTAATGTACTACCAGAATAAAATAAATGTATTACTTTACTATGCTTCATAAAATCAGGAAACATACCATATTCGATACTAGTAATAAAAATAATAGCTAAAGGAGGTGCGATTGTATCTATTACAGACGCAATAACTTTAACGGAAATCCCCCACAGATCCGCAGTTTTCCTAATATCGATAGTCTTAAAATATTTTACAATATCTTTTTAAAGATATTTTATGAAATGTAAAATTCTATGTACACGCATTTACATTTTCTTTAAGTAATGATTCGGCGACAGCAGGAGAAGAATTCAGTGACATAGTTGTTAATATCGGAATATCAGTAAAATATTTCTCAAAAACTATTGTAACGTCCTGATCTGATTCAGTTAATTTGTTGTAAACACAACTGGTAGTTTGAATTGCGAGAGTTGATCTTACCAGTTTTGCTATTAATTATACTCCATGTCAATTTATATTTATTAGACTCCGTCTTAATTTTGTTACGCAAATGCAAATGTTTAGATGTGAAGCACACTCTTTGAAATATTTTTAAATATTTTTTTACATATTCCCTAAATTCGACGCTATGATTTATATGACCTTTCATGGTAAAGATCATAGAACCTATGTCTGCTCGTATGGACTCCTATCGTCGCCCATTCATTGAATGAGTTCCTACTGTTCAAGGAAGAATGTTTTAGAAGTAAAATTATTATTAAATTCATTGCAAATAAGCTTAAATAATGTTCCATTTAAAAAATTAGGATCATCTTGGTATGAAAGTGATGGAAGGTTGTTCACTATGTTACTTCAAAATTTCTCAAGCGACCTGCATTTACTGAAAAAAAAAATAATTTTCTCATCTACTTGCTTTTTGTGAACATAAGGTAACGATACTACTTGTCCACAGTGATCAGAACTTAATTTTTGAACGATACATTTATTCAACGGCTTCACATTTGTAAAATGTTATCTATACATGTTGCACTAGATTGAGCAAGACGTGTTGGCTCTAAAAATAAATTAAAAAGATCATAATATGATTTCAACAATGATCTAAATTTAATGTTGATGGAGAAAGCTTCTAGGAGATTGATATTAATGTCTCCACATATTACAACAGATTTGTTCTGTTTATTGAGCTTAGCAAAAACTTCCCCCATATTTTTCAAAAGTATCGTATATAGAACATGGGGGTATGTAGACGCTCACAACAATGAAGCGCTCAAACTCAACATATGCTATTTCTACAGTGCGCTCAACAGAGAGGCTCACAGTATCTTTACGTTCTTAACATGACAATAATTTAATAGCTAATATTAAGGAGCCACCTCTTAAAACCTTTTCTCTATTGAAAGAACTGACCACCTGGTGATTACTGAAGTTAAACATTGAGTTATAAGCTTTTAACCAATGTTCAGTAATACATAAAATATGAATATTGTTGCTATTTAGGAACAACTCAATTTCTAGCTCTTTGCCTATCATGCCTTGTATATTTTGATGCACCAGGTGTAAACTATTTTCATTATCACTCTGTGGAGTCATACAATTAAAGATTTGTAAGCTACATTCTAAATTATTTATATTATTACAACTTAGAGATTACCTCTATTGTCTCATTTTCTAATTTAAATTACTTTTAAATTAAACTGATTCCAAATTACATATTAAGTCATTATACTGCTCCAAAGAAGCAAATGTCTTTGTAGCCAAGTCCTTGGCTGAGTTAATATATAAACAATAAGATAGCACATTTGCTATCTGTCTTAAATTATATTTAGATAGGTAATACCTATATCTAGTCAAAAATTTCTTAATTAAATTATTTGTGTCTATTAAATTAATTTTCTTATTATAATTATAACAATAAAATGTCAAGTTTAAATTGTTATTACATGAAAAGATATTCATTAATAAATTTAAATCATATCTTATTTTATTTTCCTGCGGCCAACCCTGATTGTAAGGCAATGTAAACATATAAATGAGATGAAATATTTGACAGATTTCATTGCGGGTAAGTTATTTTGTTACAAAAATGAAATCGTTAACATTCCTTTCTGTAAATGTGGATCATTTAATAATTAGATTAGAAATAAATAAACCAAACTACTGATATTACTAAAAAGGGGAATTTAAAAAAAGTGTTAAAATGTGCAAAAAATGAATAGCAAACCACTATGGCGTTTTTTAAGTATTTTCATAATACTCTAGATATCTATAAACTTTTATTTAAAACCCAATAGCTCAATTTTGTGACATTGTGTAAAGAAAACTTCACCTCAGTCCTAACTAGGGACACCTGGTGAACGGAACATTATTAGCTTTCATTGGGACGATGAATTATCTTAAGCTGCAACCTGGTTTTCCACATCCATTTTAATTGAAACATTTTATTCCTTCGTCTATGTTAAGAGCATTCATTGACTCTGGAATGGTTTAATTCTCGTCAGAAGAAGTTAATGAGACGTCGCGCCGTTGCTATTTTTAATTTTATGCTTTCATTTAGTTCTTTGGAACGCTTATTTGTTTGAACCTGCTATTTTATTGGTTAACTGTTATGGCTTGATACTCTAAAGAGATTAAGCCCGTCTCTTGGGATACGCTGGCGTTTCTTCGCTTTTCGTAACTGTTTTTTGTAGTTATACGACGAGCTATATATTACAAAACGAGCTTTAAAGATACTGGTACTGATCGAGTGTTTCATGATAAATATATCTTGGCTTCATCATCACCATCACTATAGCCCATAAGAATTCACTGTTTTAAGGCCTCCCCTAAAAACTGCTACAAACACATCCGATGTTGTATCAGCATGTTCAATCAGGTCACACCCTATCTAGCTAGGAGTCGCCCGACACCGTTCTTGCAAATATGGAGCCGCCACTGAAGAACTTCTCTTCCGCGGTTGTTCTTCGCACAATAATCACTTACGCCTTACTAAATCCCAATTCTAATTATTTCATTCATTTATACAGCTTATAAAAAATTCACTGCTGAACATAGGCCTCCCAATTGTTTGTCACATTGGGGGATATTCATCATCATCATCATGATCATTACAGCCCTTCACAAGTCCACTGCTGAACATAGATCTCCCACAAGGAATGCCACAAAGCACGGTCCTGAGCCACCTGCATCCATCGATTTCCTGCATATCTTACCAGGTCGTCACTCCATCTAGTAGGGGGACGCTCAACACTTCGCCTGCCGATACGAGGCTGCCACTCGAGAACCTTTCTTTCCCATCGGTTGTCGGTTCTTCGAGCTATATGGCCGGCGCATTGCCACTTTAGCTTACTAATCCGTTTGGCTATGTCGGTCACTCTGGTTCTACTGCGGATATCCTCATTTCTGTGTTTATCACGCAGAGAAACTCCGAGCATAGCCCTCTCCATAGCTCGCTGAGCGACCTTGAGCTTCCGCATCTGGCCAGCAGTGAAGGACCACGTCTCAGTTCCGTATGTCATCACTGGAAACACGCACTGGTTGTAAAGTGTCGTTTTCAAGTTTTGAGGTATACCTGACGAGAAGATGTGCCGTAATTTCCCAAACGCTGCACAAGCTGCGGCAAGCGAGTTGGAGACTGAATTTTTTTTAGTTTATCAGAGTGGTTTTGCCCATAACCAGTTTCAGTTCCTCTAGGTTGCCTCTTGCAGGTTGAAATGGGACAGTGGAAAACGAACGCTGCCCAACCGAGTTGAATCCGTCGATTGACCTCTCGGTCGATGTTGGACTTACCTAGTCGGACTATTTGTCCCAGGTAAACATACTCGTCAACAATTTCGAGCTTAATGCTCCCAACAACTACTGGCATAGGTGTTACATGGACTTTAAACATGATCTTTGTTATGTCCATGTTCATCTTAAGAGCTATCCGTTGGGGAGCACTATTGAGGTCATTGAGCATAATGCTTAGGTCCTCCAGCGATTCTGCCATAAGGACTATATCGTCGGCAAATCGAAGGTGAGTGATGTACTCGCCATTGATGTTAATTCCGTATCCTTTCCAGTCCAGAAGCTTAAAAACGTCTTCCAATGCAGCGGTGAAGAGTTTCGGGGATATAACATCACCCTGTCTTACACCTCTCTGCAATTGGATAGGTTTCGCACTCTGGTTCTGTACTCGGATAGCCAAGGTAGCTCTACTGTACAAACACTTCAGCACTTTGATATACCGATAGTCCACTTGGTACCGCTGAAGAGACTGCAGCACCGCCCAAATTACGACGGAATCAAAGGTTTTCTCATAATCCACATACGCCAGACATATTTATTGGGGGATATTAGCCGTAATTTATACAATTGGTAGCCGGGCTGTGAACCGTAGTTTTTTAATTGAATTGTTATTAGAAAAATACTACTGTTCATCCCCTGTTTCTTTTCTCTCTGTCACCTTTTACGAGAACCACGATATGGTATGGTTTAGTACCACCACTACACGGACAATCCTGCAAATACTTAACAAATCACATTGATTCATTTATTATGTGCGTATTGTGTGTTTTAGAGTTGTTATAAACAACGTCATATAGAACACCACATTGACCATTTCTTGTGTACAAAATTATTGAATATAGAGCTCCTAATACTAATAAATTTTATTGTTGAGGTGCACAAGAGCGAGAATTATTTCAGGACAAAACTAAAATCTTGTAGAATTGATTGCAATCCGCAACTCAATTATACCAAAAATATACCAATTTCATCTAACGATATAGAATTTAACTATATATTCTATATTTTTAAGAAGATATGATAATAAATGAACACACACTCTGCTTGATGATATACGAATGTAGGTGTCTACAGGTAATAGTGACCCGTAGACACCTCCATCTATTCACGATTAATAATCAAAATGCAGATACACTGTCACCCCTGAGAACCAAGATGGAGTGCCTCGTTTCCAGTAGAACAGGTCGCCGGTTCTCTACAATTACCATACGAAGCAAAGTGAACTCGTCGTCTTTCCCCGGTTGAGTTAACCTATCAGTGCTACAACTATATAGCCACAGTATGGCTCTCACGCATTACTGCAGCATCTCGGTACTACCGCTTATATATGGTGCGTCTTACCTAATTAAAAGAGCACTTCCTTCCCTCCCATAATTTGTACACTATCACTGCCACCGCTAAATTCAACACTGCTACACCAGGTTGAACGTTAATTACACACTTGTTTTGTCACTAAACGAGGCAATATCATAATGAATAGAATCTAAGATGTTTAATTAGCAGTTGGTTCGTTAGTTTCAAATCTTGTCACCCTTGAGGACTAAGATGAAAGGCCTCGTTTCCAGTAAAAAGTACCCCGGTTCTCACTCACACATAAATACAGCTGCATTAAGCTGGTATTTTACATTATTATAGTTTTATATTAAATGGATATGAAAAATTCATCCAATTAAACACCATAATCGACTATTTCTCATATAGTGCGAAATGAAAATCTATGAATAATGAAATAAAATGAATAATGACGTTATAATTTCCCGGACGCAGTCATTTAACAAATAGAAACGCTCGGATTTCCAATTACTCACGCGCCGTCGGGTTTTTCTATTAGGCTTACCTTCGCTGGGATGATATCATAAGTGATAATAGTTACGAAGGTATTCGTCGGCGGAATGTTATTTTATGAGGATATCCGGGTTGCGCTTAGTAATGTACGTATTCCACTATTTTTTCTCTGGATAAACACTCTGGTTCGAACCCCTCCGGCACCAATGAAATTATTAATTACAATTGAATTTAAGTGCTCATTTACTATGCGAGCTTACCTTGGAAATAGTTATAATAATAATAATGTCCTCTATACCGAGTGTCACTTACTTGTGTCCAAGAGTATACGCAAACATAAGAACACTCTATTCTCTAACAACTAGCAACTTTGGCTAAATCCAGCCAATGAGGATATTGGAGGAGGCCTATGTTCCGCAGTGAACTTTTATATGTATTTTATTTCAAAAAAGTTAACAATACGATTATCTATTTACATATAATATAATGTTAATGGAAGGTGTCTGTACTTTTTATATATTTGCGGCTGTCTGTCTGTTTAGTTGTGAACGTATTACGTCTAAATTATTTATTTATTTAACAATTTATGTACACACAAACAAAGGAAAGAACACAACATGATGAACAGTTTGAACAAGGGCGCTACTTATCTCATTATGAAATTTCTTCCAGTAGGCCAGTTAAAAAGATATGTGATAAATAAAAGATAGTAAGGTGTGCACTTTGTTATTATATACACATACATACATATATACATACAAGATTAAATAAATATATGTATAGTCATAATTAAATATATATAAATAATAAAAAGTATAGTAAATATCAAAAATATGGAAACTTACACAGAAGACAGAGATAAATAATGTTCTTTTACACGTTTTTTGAATAATGTCACTGTTTTGATTTCTCGAATCGTAGGAGGAAGTGAATTCCAGAGTCTTACTGCATGTACAGAGAATGAACGGGAATATGAATGAGCTTTAAAGGATGGGAATTTTAAGAGGGTTTTTAGGTGAGATCTACAAATTGCATCTGGAGATTTAAAAAAGGTGAATCGATTACGAAGGTATGAAGGGAAATTCGGACTGTGTAAGATATTAAAAAGAAGACAAAGGATACGAGTGTTCCTGCGAAATCGGATCGGGAGCCACTTGAGCTGCTTTCTGTATTTAGAGACGTGGTCAAACTTCTTGAGTCCAAAAATATACCGAATGCATAGGTTTTGCAATCGCTCAAGTTTGTTTAATTGCTCCTCTGTAGCATCCAAAAAACAGACATCAGCGTAATCTAAGATTGGCAAAATGAGAGTTTGGACAAGAGAGATTTTAGTTGATAAGGGTAAAAAACTTTGAAATCGTTTTAACGAGTGAAAAGTATAATGTATAATTATTAATATTTTTCAAAAGAATCGATATTTATTTATTTATTTTAACAGATACACCATTGGCTTATCACTAGACATTGTTAAGTATAACACAATTGGTTTTGTTCAAAGTGATTTGCCTTTAAAGTTATATACAACATTCGCAAAAATAGTGCAGCTACAATAAGACAGTTGTTAACTTACTTAACTAGAACAATATTATTAATAAATTTACAAGTAATTTGCTTACAAAAAAAAACTAATGCTAAACTTGAAGAAGATAGAAAGAGTTATAAATACTTATTACATAATTTAGCAAATTGTTATACGTTATCCGTATGATTATATCCGTATATCATTGAGTAATTACTAAAGGTAATATGAGCAGAAATGTCATTTATAAATACCAAAAAGAGAACAGAGCCGATATGCGACCCCTGTGGAACGCCTGAAGTTGGATAAAACGAAAAAGACTTGAAACCCTGTTTTGTTACTCTTTGAATTCGATTAAATAAGTAGGATTTTATCCAATTCAACAGGTTTCCATGAATACCATAATAATTTAATTTGGACAAAAGAATGGCGTGGTTAACTTTATCGAACGCGCTACTAAAATCGGTGTATATAAGCATCAACCTCTTTATTTTTATCAACGTTTTTTTTTATAGGATAAGGGTGACAAACGAGCACACAGTCCACCTGATGGTAAGTGGTCGCTGTGGCCCATAGACATCTATATCTATCTTCGATTAAGAGTCAAAATGCAGATGCGTTGTCACCCGTGAGGACTAGATGTATCTCGCCAAGTTCGAGGTGTATTCTAGTAGGTTACTAACTGTAGACTTATTTGCGCAAAAACCATGCTGACAATTAGAAATTACCTTTGATAAACGAGAAGACAAAATGGGGCAGAGTATTTTTTCTAAAAGTTTAGAAAACAAGCTTAATAAAGAAACAGGTCGGTAGTTTTCAATATTGCGTTTGTCACCTTTTTTGTAGATGGGAATCACATTGGAAATTTTCCACTCGTCAGGAAATTTTGCAGTTTTAATTGATTTATCGAAAAGAAATTTAAGTGGGAGAGTTAAATATTTATAAGTTTTTTTAATAAAAATGGATGGGATGCCATCCGGTCCAGCACCTCTATTAGAGTCAATTGACTTTAATACTTTTTCGACGTCTCGCTCTGTAATTTCAACATTGCTTAGAACTAATTGTGGATAGCAATCTCCTAGATCCGGTTGAGTTGAATTGTTAGGGGGAGAGTAAATCGAAGAAAAACGTGTCGCAAAAAGATTACAAATTTCCTCACTACCACGCGCAACTTTTTCGTCTAAATACATCTCAGAGGGTAAGTTGGAAAGACCTTCACGTAAGGATTTGACATAAGACCAGATTTTTTTGGGTTTTTACTGAGAGCGATATGAAAATCATAAAGTTTAACTTCGAGTAACATATAGTATTTGATTTATCAAAATCGGTGAATCAATAATAAATAAACAAATTAATATAATCAGGCGTTACTTTGCGGAAATCCATTATATTAAAGTTAGTAAGAATTACTTTGCCAACATCCGCTTAATGACATAAAACAGTCTTAGCGGTCAGCCACCGCAGAGTCTACTTTACCTAAGGATGCCTCGTGTAGAAGCGAAACACGTGTCGTATTATCGTCGGTGATGTGTCTTTCCCAGGGTAGTAGTGTTGGTAGCAGTGAAGAAGATAGTGCACGCAATTGAGGGAGGGCGGAGGTGCTCTTCAAACTAGATACATAATTTTATTTCACTGGGCAGATGCGGGCAAAATAATTTTTACTAACTTTAATAAATAAATAATTCAAATGCAAATAGGACAAAATAAATCGGTACACATTATTTAAACAAAAACGCTAGCTGTATTGTAGTTTGAGAGTCTGTCAATAATATCCAGGCCATTATTTTATGTAATCTAGTTTTATTGCCTGTATAGCTGTAGCACGTTAATATCATTTATCTTTGTCTCTTTCTTTCCTTTACTGCTTTTTAGTATACTTCATCATGTATTGCTTAATTTTTTTGATGTTAAAGCTTTTTAAGGTACTGTTAGGAGGGCCGCTCTGAAGGTGTTTTTAAAAAAAAACTTTTACACCCAATCCCGGAAGTTCTTTTGGTTTATTTCCCCAATATTAAAATAATACAAAAAATGTACTAAAGCCGCGAACGGCGTGTGCGGTATGCACTTAATATGGGTTGGAGCTGCACTGCCTTGATTACCTCAAACACTACGCTTATATACGAAATAAAATAATCGGGTCAGCGCTTTTAACTAAATAGGGTTGGACATAACATCTCCCCCCTTTTGACGGAGCTCATCCTTCTTTTAAATAAGGGATGAGCAGAGTCTTACAAACAACACAGTGAAAATTAGAATAATTTGAATACAAAAATAATCATAAAATAGTTAAATAGAATTAGTTCAATTATTTATTATTGTTATAAAATCAAATAGAGTTGATACAAAGACATAGTAAAATAAAACTATTCTCAAACAATATCTTCACAAAATTATTAAACTTATTTATTGACATTATGAACTAGTATATTTTTATAAGATTCAGTGAACAAGGAAATAGTAAAAGATTCAGTGAATAATGAAATAGTAGAATATTCAGCGTTGAATTAGTAATTTTTTTTTTATTTCAAATATAAAAATTTAATAATATTAATATCTAAGACACAGTGTATAAAATAAAAGAAATATAAACTTAATTATAATGTAACATAAAATTTATGGTATAAGTATAGTCAAGTAATATAGTAATTAATTATTACATAAGTTTCGATTTGATAAGTTGAATTTACCAAATGTTCTTTTCATTTGATTTTGCACTGGCATGTTGGGTAAAGATATAGAATCCTTTTTATCATCGTCTGATGATGAGACTTCACTTAACTCGATAGAATTACTAACTTTTGATTCGTGTTTAACAATTCGTCGTGTATTGCACTGATTAAATATTTGTATACAACAGCAAGATTCGTTATTTCTCTTAATAAAGCAACAAAACATTTTATAGGAAACATATAAAATAAAACAAATGAAAAAGAAGTATGTAAACGATGAATAGTAATTACCATATTTAATAATGTGAGATTGTTCTTGAACCTTATTGACCTCACTTTCTAAGTCATTTAAGGAGTGATAAGAATATTTTAGAGTGTCCATGTCTAGGCTAGTTAGAGATATAGGGGATAAGTAGGGAATCGATTTATTTAAAACTTCCTTATTACAACAATCGTGTTCTGTAATATTAAAGTTTAAATTCATTTTATTTTCAATTTTAATAGATTTAGTTGTAGATGGTAATAATTGGATTGTCTTAGAAAAACCAATACAGTTTTCATTTAAACTTAGGATACCTGTTCCTAAAATAGTAAAATCTTGTATTATATTATTACATTTTATAGTTAATTTACATTTTTCAGATTGTACATAGATAAACTTATTATTACTTATTTTATACCATACATCGATTTGTCCATATAAAAGTTTAGAGTTACATTGAGATGGCAAGGATAACGTTACTTCAGTTAACAATTTCGTTTCACAAGATGGGTTCTTTATTGTAGAAAATATAGAAATTAAAGGACATATAGAATAATCCTTACTGATAATATTACAATCATTTAAATTATCTAACAAACTATAACTAAGTCTATCTTCTGTTATTCCAAGATAAGGCTTGGTGGGTTGAATTAGGGCGAAAGAATTAGGATTACTAGGATTATGAGGAGTTGGTAAGGGTATGCATTTGTATAAAGTGAACCTTAAAGAAGAAATCAGTGGTATGCGTAATATGAAAATTATTCTTTGATTATAATAGAAAGATGTGAGTTTTGAAATATCTATCAGAGTATGTATATTTTCAACCGTTAATGGTACTGGAAAATCTAGTCGCTTATTTATATAGTTACTCTGTTTTAATAGCTCGCGAAATAAGTTTGTAGGACTTATCACACTAGGTTAAATGTTTACCTTAGAAAATAAGATAGAGTTTAGTACATTATCTAAGAAATTAGAAATAGTGGCCAAAGAGCTTTCTATTATATTAAGTAAAGCATATATTTTAGAGATGTGTGATAATTGGTCATTGTTTTTGACAATTTGGGATAACACAATATTTAAAGCATTTATTTGAGAATTTAATTTATTTTCATTCATATTTAGTTTATATATTGTTGAGTTAAAAACATTAATAGACGATTGAATTATGTGGATATTATCCTTCATTAGTTTTAGTAGTTCGGATTCGCTATTTTGACAAGCGCTAATGGCTGCATTGTACTTTCGTGCATTATCAGCATCTAGAGTTCCAAAACAGAATTTCAAAAATTCTCCACCGAATTCTAAAGCTCGTTTATGCCTTGTTTGTTTCTCGGTAGAAACTATATACGACAAAGATTCGACTTTAGCAAAATTTGAATTTAATAATACTTCAATAGGGCTTATGATATCATTACATTCAACGAAACCACGGAGTTGCAAGTTTTTGCAGAGCCTCGCAGTTTTGATTATAAGTGAATGTATATTGTCTAGATGTGGCTTAAGTGAAACTACGTCTATATGCGTTACAACATTCCAAAAATCGTTATAAAAATTGATTGTAGTTATTTGATCGAAATAAATACCTGGACTATTATAAATAGGTAGAATTTGAGTTTCAGCGTTGAATTGGTGGCTTATGGCCCTGAAATAAAGTGAAATTAGGGATGAGCTGGTTTTATTTCATTAATATAGTATTTCACATGCTTACGACCTATGAGAAGAGTTACATTATGTTTGCCATTTAATTTAATTATTTTATAAGGACCTTTCCAGAGAGGGGATAAGGCTTTGCGAAGTCTATGGTGACATTTTAAATAAACCATATCACCTGTTTTGTAGGGTATATTTTTACTATTTTTGTCATAATATTTTTTCGATGTTTCTTTACTTTTGATTATGTGTTCTAATGCCTTTTGTCGACTAAGATTCATGCGATATTGTAATGCGCGGATGTATTCATGATAAGTTGTATCGTTACTCGTATTATATAAAGAATTAGGTATTGTTGGTTTATGCCCATATAGTAATTCATAGGGTGTATATGTAGTAGTGGTATGAGGGGTAGTGTTGTAGGAAAATACTGCAGTGGCTAAATAACAATGCCAATCATTCTGGTTTTCGTTAACAAAAGATTTAAGATATTCCTTGAGTGTAGCATGGCTACGCTCTAAGGCACCATTTGTTTGTGGGTGATAGGGGGTAGCATGTAAGGGTTTTATTTTAAATATTTCAATTACCTGTTTAAATAATTCCGACGTGAAACATGTGCCGAGATCTGTCAATATCGTTTTGGGAATTCCGAACAGAGAGATAAAGTGAACTAATGTACGAGCTACTTCGTCACTGCTGGAAGTTATCATTGGATATACACATAAGAATTTGGTTAGGTCATCTTGTAGGGTTAATATGAATTTGAAGTTTTGCAAACCAGCTTCGGGTAGTGGACCGACTATATCTAGAGCTAATCTTTCGAATGGTTTTGTGCTTGTAGAAGTTATCACCATTGGAGCCTTATTACATGTTCTTAGTGGTTTATTTACTTGGCACAACTTACAATTTTTAACATAATTTTCTATGTCGGAGCGCATGTTTTTCCAAAAATATAGATCTTTTAAGCGGTTTAACATCCTTTTAATTCCGGGGTGACCAGCAATTGTTGAGTCGTGATTTTCTTTGAGAATTCGTGGAATTTCGGCAGGAGTAGGGTAAATAATTTGATTTCGGTATATATGAATTTTAATATTAGTATTGTGAAATATGTAGGCAATTATATTGTATATTTTTGTATAGGATAGTTTAGAGAATGGGTCAGCAAAATCGGAAATGGCTAAGTTAGTGATTTGGCTATTTCTTGTTATAATATTGTCGCGTAGTTGCATTAATAAATTGTAAATATTTCGGTATGTTAACTCTTCGTAATGGTGTATTTTTGTATACAAGAAATAAAACGTTTTATTATTCTCCTTAATATAAGAGATAGTGTAAGGTTCTCGTTCTGAGTTTATTAAACTTTCAGAGTTTTGCAACTGGGATAGAATATTTTTACAATATGGGATAGATTCATCAAAGTCGAGGGATACGGGGCAAACAATATTATTTAATTTAGAAAGGTGTAATGCTTCTTGATGTTCTTCGATTACAGTATTTGTGGAAATGGAACTAGTAAATTGCTTTTTAAAATATGATTCATATTTGAGTTTATTAAGGACTACATTCGAATTGAAGGCGTGAATGGGTATGCGGGAAAGAGCATCGGCGTTTGAATTTTGTTTTCCTTGTTTATATACAATTTCATAATCATATTCCTCTAACTTGAGGCGAGGCAACGAATTAATCTAATTCCTGGATCCTTGACATTAATAAGCCAGACCAAAGGTCTGTGATCAGTGACTATTTTAAATTTGTTACCATAAATATAGGGACGAAATGTTTTTACAGCGAAGAGGATAGCTAAAAGTTCTTTTTCCGTTGTTGAATAGTTGCCTTCTTGTTTATTTAATGTTCTTGAGGCATACGCGATCGGTTTGTCTTTTCCGATAGGACCTTGCGATAATACTGCGCCAACGGCATAATTACTGGCGTCTGTGGTGACAATAAACGGTTGCAAAAAATCGGGATATTGAAGTAACAGAGCTGAAGTTAATTTTTCCTTTAACAAATTGAAAGCTTGGGTTTGTTCTTGTGTCCAATTAAAATTAACACTTTTTTTTAATAATGACGTAAGGGGTTTTGTTATTTTTGAAAAGTTATCTATAAATCGACGGAAGTAACCTACTAGACCTAGAAATGATTTAATTTCCTTGGGATTTTTGGGAATAGGATAATTGGATACTGATTTTACCTTGTCAGGGTTAGGTGAGACACCTTTGTCAGTAATTACATGACCTAAATAAGTGACTTCGCGTCGAAGGAACTCGCATTTATCTGGTTGTAGTTTCAAATTGAAATCTCGAAACCTATCAAAAACAAGACGTAATTTTTCCATATGACTTTGAAGATCGTGGCTGTAAATAATACAGTCATCTAAGTAGACGAAACAGTGGAGACCTTGGAGACCAGAAAGGACGGTGTTCATGAGACGTTGAAACGTACTAGGAGCACCTTTTAATTCAAAGGGCATGCGATTAAATTGAAAATGACCGGAAATGCCATTTCTGTTGATTACTGTAAAACCAGTCTTTTCAGCATCTTTAGGATTGAGAGGAATTTGATGGAAGCCGGAAACTAAATCAAGTGTCGAAAAATATTTAGAATGTCCCAATTGATCTAATATATCGCTAATTAATGGGATAGGATAAACTTCATTTATGGTCACATCATTAAGTCGCCTATAATCTATAACAATGCGCCACTTCTTTTTGCCACATGCATCCATTTTCTTAGACACGACCCACACTGGGGCGCTCCACGGAGATATTGACGGCTGAATTATATTTTGTTTTAACATTTTTTTTAAATTGTGAATCTACTTCGTCTTTATTGCATTGAGGAAAACGATATGACTTAACGTGAATAGGAGGGGTGTTCCCTGTATTTATCGAGTGTTGAATCGCGTTTGTACAGGTGAGGTCGTCTCCTTCGAGATAAAATATGTCTGAGTATTGTGAACAACAGTCTAGTAAAAGTGTTTTTCTCCTCAGAGTTTAAATGAGAGTGACGAATTTGTTCGCAGACGCGTTGAACACGATTAGAGTGGGTTGTCGAAATTGTATTTATGTTATTACACGATTCAAAAGATTTGGAATATTCGTTAAAATCGATCGGCGTTAATTTAACCTTGAAATTTTTTATTTTAATTTGCGATTCGGTTGTGTTTAAGACGGAAACGTTAACTCTTTTATTTGCTTTTAAAGTCACTAGGCAGTTCGCTAAATAAACACCATTACAAAAGGTTTGATCTAGTATGAGAGCATCCTTAAGGTGACGCAACTCGGACGGGTTATTCAATACGGAGCATTCGATAACAGTTTCGCTACGCGCCGGTATAATGTAAGTAGGTTCTGAGAAGTGGATAGGCACAGATATAGAATTTTTAAAACAAAGCGAATAAATATGATAATCTATATTTACTTTAAAATGACTGAGGAAATCGCTTCCTATAATTCCGTCGTAATCAATATTAATATCGTCTGATGTAACATGAAATTTGTAGTTTATGGAAAAATTATCTAAAATGAAATCTAACAGTAATGTTCCTAACGTTTCGTTACAAGATTGAGTGCTGTTTATACCCTTGAGTTTTATGATTTAATTGGAGAGCGTAAATTTTCCATTTAAACTCGATTTTTTTTATAATAGAAACACTTGCGCCTGTATCGAGTAGTAATCGTAAGGGTTGAACAGAAAGATTTGATCTAAAATAAACATGGGGTAGTGATGTTTTCTTACTTGATATATTCATAATATACGTTGGTATTTCACCTTCATTTTTAGTTAAATCATAGGTAGGGTTAGTATGACTCGAAATACCTTTTCGAGATGTAGGTTTTGTATAAGAAATAGCATCTTTATTAGATATAGAATTGGTATAAGAATTAGTACAAGAATTAGTATTATAATTATTTCTACGACTCTGATATTGATTCAGAGATGTCCTGGGATGATTTTCCCGAGGTAATAAATAATTAGTATTTTGACTTTGACCTTGTGTCAAAGATGGACTCGGGTATTGTTCCCGAGGTGTAGAGTTAGAATAAGAAATAGTATTTTTAAAATTACAAGATTTAGTAAGACTCGGCGGCATTTGATGTCGCTGAGGTGTATTATAAGAACACCTTTTATGATAACTATAATTAAATTCGTTATCATTATAGATAGGCTTAGTATAAGAGTTAGTAAAATTTGTGCCTTGGAATATTTTCGATTTCGGTAGGCACTTTTCCGAAATCAGAGTTAGTTTAAATCTTCGTTACAAATATCGGCACTAGAGGTAGATGATTGTGCGTTACATAAATGCATATTATTTCTATTAGGTGTGTGTGCACTGGGACTTGGTAACGCAGTCGTCGGGCGAGTATCCGGTTGCATATTACGACGAATGCTATTGTTATATTGTCGCTATTTATCATATGTCCCGGATTTTTACAATAGCTACATATTTTAATAAAGTTTTTATTTGAGATGTTATGAGAATTAGGATAGTTATTATTTTGCGGATTAACATAATAAGCTCGATGAGATTGTTTTTTCTTATTATTATAGCAGCTGGAAGAATCATGACTGGATTTTTGACATATAGAACATTGTTTATATGATTTGGAAGAAATTTTGCTTAGAATATATAATTTTTCTTCTTCTATGGCATGCGTAATCGCCTCGCTTAAGTTTTTCGGATTTCGGCATCTAACAATATATCCATAATTAGAATTTAAACCTAATATAAAAGTGTTGAGGGCTAAATCCTCCATAGCGACAATTCTTCCTACTAGCTCGGACTTATTCTCACAACTATAATGTATATCAGATTGTAATCGCGTTAAACAAGATTCAATTCTAAGCGAGTATTGCATTACGGTTTCTGAGTTTCCCTGTCTGCAGTTTTGGAGTTCTATTAAAAGGTGTGTGGAGTGTTTCTTTTCGCCAAAGGTAGTTTTTAGGAATATTTTTAATTCATCCCAACTATTAAAAGTTTTTAATGAGCACGCGATTTGGGCTTTTCCCTCTAACTGGGATATGATACAGCGATACAGAACTGATTGCTGTTCCGAATTCGCGAGTGAAATGGCGTTATCACAATTTGTTAAGAATGCTGGAAGTGATTCTCTGTCGCCATTGTAAGGTTTAATAAATTTTGTAAGGACCGATAAGGGAATTTTGTCAGACATTTCTAGTTCTTCTGGTTTTTCCTTTAAAGTTTTAGTCTTATGCATGTGGAATAAGAAAAATAGTTAAGGAGTTAGGAAATACAAAATTGGTGAAATAAGGATATGGTATACAATTAATGACAAAATGTAAAGAATTAGAACAAAGTAGTACAAAATTATCGCTAAATTAAGGTTAACTTACAATATCACGAACACTACGGCGAACATTGGTTGCTATGCGGAAGTCGTGTTGCGATGACGTGCAGCGGAGTCGAATTGCCGTGAGACCCAGGGAGTCGTTTGATGGCAGCGTCCACGTGGTTGTGCGGTGGGAGTGCAGCAGCTCAGGGCATGCTCACACGCGTGGGGTGAAGACTGACAGCCTTGATGAACTTCGGGTTGATGACGATGGAGATGCCTCAAGCTCGTGGGGCTGAGACCTTGTTGGTGTTTCGGATGATGCAGGCTCACACGAGTGGGGTGGAGACTTACTGTCGATCTTGCTTCAGAGTTTCCCAGGATTCGGATGCCACGCTACCGATATACGAGTAGACCGTGTGACATCCCACTTCTGACACCAAATTTGTAAGGAGGGCCGCTCTGAAGGTGTTTTTAAAAAAAAACTTTTACACCCAATCCCGGAAGTTCTTTTGGTTTATTTCCCCAATATTAAAATAATACAAAAAATGTACTAAAGCCGCGAACGGCGTGTGCGGTATGCACTTAATATGGGTTGGAGCTGCACTGCCTTGATTACCTCAAACACTACGCTTATATACGAAATAAAATAATCGGGTCAGCGCTTTTAACTAAATAGGGTTGGATATAACAGTACGTTGACCACTTTTGGGATAGGAAAAAGCACTAAACTCACGTGATCGTCACACTCCAATACATATATATAGATGTGTGTGTAAGCTAAGAAGTTAACACTTCTTTCTTTTTTTTTTTTTTTATTTAAAACTGCCTTTGGGGACTGGCAACCAGCTGTTGAAAGCTTCACATGCCGTATCGTAAAGCGACCCTCTTTTCGGAAAAGAGGGCGCAGGCGGCTATAAGCCGCTGAGGGAGTGCCTGGGAAGGCAAATTAATTATGAATAACTTAATTAGAGTTGGCCTGAGCCGCCAGGAGGCAGTTCAGGTCGTTTGAAAGTTTATTAGGCGGGTCCGAGAGGGAGTTCCTCGGCCTGCGGACGCTATAGCGGGAGGGGAGTGGGGCTGCATAATTAGCAGCCTCACGAATAAAATGATTGGAATGCGACTCTGAGGCTTTGAAGAAGTTCTCAGAGAGTTTTTTAAGGAATTGTTGAATTGTAGGGAGCTCTAGGTCCCGATGAAGGTCGGCATTGCGGACGTACCAAGGTACGTTCGCAGCTCGACGACAGAAAAGGTTTTGAACTACTTGGAGTTCATTAATAATTTTAGGGTTAGAGTGGGCGAAAACGGGGCCCGCGTAGGACATGACTGGTCGTATACAGACCTTATAAAGGGTACGCTTGTTTCTGAGGGACATTTTACTGTGTCGGCCCAACATACTGTTGAGCCTATTCAGGTAAAAACGTGCGTGACGGGTTACTCTTTTGACGTGGGGCCTGAAAGTTAGCCCTGTGTCTAGAGTGACACCTAAATATTTGGCAGACGTATGCCAGGGGACAGGGGTCCCTAGCATACGTATTGGTGGAGTGTTTTTGAGACGGCGTCGTTTATAATCGAAGTGAACGGCGGAGCTCTTCTCCGGGTTCACATCGATGCGCCATTTTTTGAACCAAGCTCCTAGGTCATCAACTGACTTTTGGACCTTGTTCCGTATGAAAGGTAGCGAGATAACTTTGCAGTAGAGAGCAGTGTCGTCTGCGAAGAGGGAGAGCTGAACACCTTTCGGCGGAATGGGAATGTCGTTGGTGAACAGTATGTACAGCAGAGGAGCAAGAACTGAGCCCTGAGGGACACCAGCTTTGATGGGGCGCTGTGAAGATAGCGTGCCTTCGTGTCTAAAACGAAAGGTACGATGATTAAGATAAGAGGCCACGAGACGTACTAGACGATCGGGGAGACCTATTTTGTATAGTTTGTAGATAAGGCCTGTATGCCAGACTCTATCGAAGGCTTTGGCGATGTCGAAAAAGACCGCGATAGTCTTATGACGACGGGAATAAAAACCGCTGAGGATATATTCCACAATACGGTGAACTTGTTGGGGGCAGGAGTGTTTCGCTCGGAAACCGAATTGATGGGGAATGATAAGAGGGTCACCGTCTGTGGGAAACAGATGGCGCCTCATGCGATTTTGAATGACTCTTTCAAAGAGCTTGCCCATGGCCTTGAGGAGGCTAATGGGACGATGACTGGAGGGGAGATTAAGAGGCTTGCCTGGCTTGGGAATACCAATCACAGTTGCCTCTTTCCACGTAGTGGGAAAGTAACTAAGGTTGAAGCAGGCATTGAAGATAATAGATAAAAGGGTTAGCACCTGCTCAGGAAAGTTTTTTAGGGCTTGTTTGGAGATGCCATCCGCGCTCGGAGCCTTTTTAGGCTTAAGTCCTTTGATGAGGGATGAAAGCTCATCATTGGACACAGAGATAGGTTCGGAGGCTGTAGGGGGCGAGTTCCGGCGGCGGACCTCATCCTCCACTGCCTGGACGTGTGAGGGGTCTACGGGTTTAGAGCTAGGAGAGCATTGAGCGGCAATGCTGTCTGCAAAGCACTCAGCCTTTTCCTCGTCCTCGAAGGCTACCGTACCGTCGGGACGGGAGAGAGGGGGAGTGTGGAAGATAGCGTCTATGCGGAGGGCTCTTGCCATCTGATAGTACGCTGTATGAGAGGGAGAGATATTCTCCATGAGCTTACTCTTTTCGAGGTCTCGAAATTCAGAGAGGCGGAAACGGAGTTCTCGTTGAAGACGATTGGCCGTGCGCCTATATTCGGGCGTGGGATATTTTGCTGCTCTCCGGAAAGCAGCTTTTTTGGCTTTTAATAGGTTGCTAATATGCAGGGGAAGCCCACTATTATTAGCAACCGGGACGACCCTTTCATTCTCCTTAAGGGAGGTTTTAATAAGGGTGGAGAGTGAATCGACCGCGGTGTCGATTTTTTCAGGACTGTCTAAGTCCGAAGATAGGGAGATGGGGGAGTCCTGTGAGTCCACAGCTTTCGCTAGGGACTCCTTGAAGCCCTTCCAATTTGTGAAGGTTTTAGTAGAGGGTGTTGGGAGTGGTGGCTGATGGCCAAGAATGAGAGAGACCGGTCGGTGGTCGGATCCTATATCGTCTAGTGTCTCGATTGCCCTAAGGTTGAAAGAAACTCCTTTGAGTAACGCAAAATCTAGTACATCGGGGGCATAGTCGGTGTTATCGGGAAAGTGAGTAACACCGAGAGGACTGTGGACGGTAATATCAAGAGACTGCGTGATATCGAGCAGTAACTTGCCACTACGGGTGGTAGTACGGCATGTCCATTCAGTATGCTTGGAGTTAAAATCTCCAAACATAATGACTGAATTGCCTAGAGATAAAATAGCCTCAAAATCTTTTTTGAGGGGAAGGGTTTTAGAAGGGATGTAACAGGAGGCTATGAAGATGGACTGATGTCCAGTCATAGCTAGCCTGCATACCGTGGCTTCCATGTTGGAAAGTTGCGGAGTAGAAATGGGAGAACAGTGAAGTGTCTTCTTGTAATAAATGGCCGTACCGCCGCCTCGGCGGTCGGGTCTATCATTACGAAGAAGAGAGAAGTTTTTGATGGAAAGGCCTTTAGTGTCCTTAGTATTGAGATTAGTTTCCTGTAGGAGGAGGAAATCGGTTTCACGATTTTGAAGAAAGAGCTTAAGCTCTGGGAGGTTATTTCGCAAACCGCGAATGTTAAAGGATACAAGCGATAAACCCTTAGGTTTGATACGACCGTGGGATTTTGGTAGAGCAAACTGCTCTGTCATTGTGAGTTAAGTTAATTAAGTTAACTTAACTTACAATGAGCACAAAAGATTATGATGCTCTGCAAGAGCGAGGAGACGGTCCTGAGGGGACCTCGCAGCGCGCAATTTGCGTGCTAACACAGCGATTTCCTCAACGTTGATGTTCCTAATTGCGGAATACACCGTTTTTAGGTCATCAGCCATTGAGGGCTGTGATTGTTGTGGTTGAGGGGCGGAGGATGTCCGCGGTGGTACTGCCTTTTTGGGGCCCCAGGGAAAAACTGGAGGCTGCATAGGCTGAGAGAAGCCCGGAGGGGGCCGAATAGTGCCCTGAGGGGGCCTAGGAGGACCCTGAGAGGGTCGAGAGAAGCCCTGGGTGGGCTGAGAAAGGCCCTGACGGGGCATCCGTTGGCAAAGAGCCGGGAATGAGCGGTCATTGACCGGCGGTGGAGCTTGCCTACTGGGGCGAGGATGAGGTGCGCAAGGGCAGCCTCTGTAGTTAGCCGGGTGGCCCGTTTGTTTACACAGGACACACGCGGGTGGGGATTCGGCGTCTTTGGGCCGAGGACACTCTTTAGTGTTGTGGGGTCAAGGCACTTAACGCACCTGGGTGGGGCGGAGCAGTTGGCCGCCGCATGACCATACAACTGGCAGCGGTGGCACTGCGCCGGGAACCCGCGCCTATGTGGAGGCTCAACCCTCACTCTCGACAGGCCGCATACTGTGCGTACCTGCCGGAAGATGGCTTTCGCCTCCGGCACGTTGGTTAAAATTACTAGGGCAAGAGAGAACCTCTGGCCTGTTCTACTGTGCATTTTGTGCACGGCTTCTACGGGGAAACCTTGGGACTTAAGGTCCTCAAGGATTTCTTCGTTTGAAAATTCGAAGGGGACGCCGCGGATGACGGCCCTGACTTTGCGCTCTTCCGGAAGAGCGTATGTATGATAAGAAACTCGTTCGGCTGTGAATAGCCTGGTGAGTCGCCGGAAGTCGTCGATTGATTGGGGGATGATCTTAATAGCCTCCCCGAGGTTGATGGCGTGGTCATATTTTATGCCTGCGTTGTAGCAGGTTTTGGAGAGTTCTGTGAATTTAGCCTTGTCTCTTAGGAAGACAGGGGGCGGGACTTGCTTCTTGGCAAGGACTGGAGCACAGCGAGAGGCTGGCTTGGTCGGAGCGGGAATGTCTAGTGACATAAGTGGGGCTGAGGCAGCGGTGGGGGCTGCGGGGGCAGAGGCGGCAGCGGGAGCTGCGGAGGTTGAAGGAGCGGCAGGGGCCGCTGAGACAGGGAGGGTGCGGTTTTTAGCGGCGCGTTTACCGTTGCGCTTGGAGTTCACCGTGGTGAACGAAGAATCCCCGGTTCCGTCGGAGTCACAGGACTCCGATGAGCCGGTGCCAGAATTGGTGGCGGGCCTCTTCCGGGAGGCCGATGCAGAGGACTCGGAGCATGCGTACTCCATTTCTAATGGGGCGAAAGAGTTCTTTGTCTCTAGGTAGGCCGCAAGTACGGGCGGCGGTTGGAGTGCCTGACGGGCAGGGGGAGTAACATGGGCGGCGATGGCGGCAAGGGCCGTCTCATCGAGGTTTAGGCCCAGACCAAGAGTTTGGTTTAGGGCGGCGACGAGGGACTTAATTTGGGTAATTGTGGACATGTTGAGGGCAGTAGTTTTACGAAACGTATTTGATACGGAAGGGGCTAGTGGGTGCTGTTCTGAAAAGAACAGAGACGTTATGTACCTAAACAGTAAGGGCGGGATCACCGTTCTGAGAAGAACGGGACGTTCTTAATTCTAGGAGTAAGTGCCCCTGCTCTCAAAAGAGCAGGGCCTTGCTCTGAAAAGAGCAAGTAACTCCCTAGAAACAGTATATACACGTACACGTTATACAAATAAATAACGAAAACAAAATTAGAAATAGTTAACAAAAGAATTAACAATAAAAATAACAATAACAAGCAAGACCAACAGTCAAACCGCCCCGCCCGGAGACAGGGAGGTAATAACTGGAGTTAGCGTAAAATGACTCACCAAGGCGTCGACGCTGTAAGCGCGAGCAGGACAGCGGAGGCGCGAGAGCGAGAGAGCACTACCGTACGGGGACGGATGCGCGGACTACCTGAACACGACCGCTCGAGAGCGGTGCCACAGGCGGAGTGACACTTCTTTCAAGCAATCAGTTTTTTTTATAGCAGTGAGGGCAAATGAATATGCGGCTCACCTGAAGGTAAATAATTACCGCCGCCCATGAACAGCTACAAGACCAGGGGTATTGTAGGTGCGTTGCAAGCCTTGAAAAAAGAGTAAGCTCTTTTCTTGAAGGTCCTAAGCCGTATCGGTCTGGATAAATTGCTGGTGGTATTCGATTTCACAAGAAATTGTGCGAAGAAAAAAATTTCTATTAAATCGCAATGTGGTGGACCGCCAATCATCCAGATGGTGTGGATGGTATCGCGAAGTATGTCGCGATGTACGAACGTATGTTTGAATATAGACCTATTGAAATTACGTCTCAATGGGTATTGGTAATAACTTAAAAGGCAAGCCATTTTCTAGACAAGAGATTATTTTTGACGTGTGTTAGCGACGTAAGAGAGTACACAACCACATTTCATCTTCTGGAACTTGAAATATACCTCCCTCTCCCTTCCACCATCGAACAACTAGACGACCTGCCAGTTTCCACCAAACATATTAACTTTGGCGTAGCTATATATTTATGAGAATGTAATGTATGTACATAAAAACATAAATAGCTTTAATAAGAATAAGGATGTGCATACTTTAAATACTAGGAACAAACATAAGCTTGTAATGCTAGTTACTAGACTCCACAGAATCAGTAATTCATTTATGGGGCAATGTATACGCTTTTACAATAAAATCCCAGAACAAAAGTTTGTCAATAAACAAGTTTAAAAGTTTTATTAAAGAAAAACTGTACAAAAAGGGTTATTATAATATCAAGGAATACATGAATGAAAATGACCCCTGGGAATAGGGTGATCGCCACCATGCTGCATCTATGAAAAATCATTTAAAAATTGTATCAACAAAATTATTGTTAAGTGAAATTATGTTTTAAAAAAAAAGTCCCGCTGGGTTTCTTGCTGGTTCTTCCCAGGACTGAGGTATTTTCCGAACCAGTGGTAAATAAAAAATTACTTTCAATAAGTATTATGTAATTATCAATATTGATTAAAAAATTATTCTATTATATTCTATTTTATTCCACTCTTTTTATATAATAAAGGTGATCAAAGGAGCACACAATCCAGCTGATGGAAAGTGTATATTGTATATCCTCGATTAAGTATCAAAATGCAGATGCGTTGTCATCCCTGAGGATTAATATAGAATATCTCGTCTCCAGTAAAATGAGTTTCAAGTTCTATACACTCACCATACGGAACACCACAGCATTAAGCTGCTATTTTATGCTGTTATTCTTTGAGAGCGTTTTCCATTCCCAGTGAAGCATACATAATATAGCTGAAGCATGGCTTTACGGCGTATAAATTATATGCAACATACGAGTATATGAGTTAAATCACCGTAGATCTTTTATATTGGTAACAATTTATTCAAAATGTATTTGGCATGTGTCGTAAGATATTTTTTGTCAGACAAATTCGCAGGCGCGCATACAACAAATGACCAAAGATTCATCGTTATCGAATAAGTGGTGTAGAAACGCATACAGGGCATAAAATACTTTTATATTACACAATAGCGATCCGAACGGGCTTCGCACGAGTCATTTCTGGATCTCGACAACAGACACCTACCGGGCCTAATTTTGCACACAATACATTTTATCTAAATAGGACCAGCCATTTTCAAGTTTTCGCAAGACTAACGGTCAGCAATCGATTTATATAGAAATTACGTATCTATTAGAGAAACGCAGTTTTGCTAAGTATTTAGCAGAGGCAACGCAACAGCAATTTCATTTCTGATCGAAAACAGGGTATAGTAAAGCTAAAATGACTTTCAATAAGTATTCTTGTAATCTATATTGAATAAACAGATTCTATTCTATTCTATAACAGATGTAGACACCTACAGATCTGCCAAAGTGCCAAAGGCACACTGTCCACCTGCTGGTAAGTAGTTGGGCCCGAGTGTTTAATTGTATATTATTATAAGTCTTTTTTTATCTTTTTTTTTTTACAAAAACGTTACCCCCACGCTAGGATTTTTTCCTGTGTCGTGGAGGCAGTTTACAAACATAAATTGCACGAGGACAAACATCCAGACTCGGAACAATTATTTGTAGGCCATACAAATACTTGTTCCGTGCGGGATTCGAACCCGCGGCCCCCAGCGCAACAACTGATTGGTAAGCCACTGCGCCACGGAGCCGTCGATTCTTCCTTTGTAATTATATTATTCGTACTTGTGTTATACTATTAAAAAACAAATAACCCATCTAAATAAAGTCCTCAAAAAAGACTATCCATGAAGTCTCAACAAAGACTAGCAGCTAGCTGCACAAAACAAGATTATAATGCATGAAAGTATGCCCAAGCATAGGTACCCTTACCCTCATAGACCGATAGGACGGCAATCTCTCACGAAAAAGCCTTACACCGTCATTACTGTGCCTGATCTCTGTCCATCTTGAATATGGAAAAATTGTCATCATTCTGTGTCTTAGCCTTTAGGATTTAATCTACCTTTGGAATTACGCTATGCCCGTGTATGCAGGTTGTGTTTTGTTTTCCTTCATCTCGGGCAACATGGTAAATCCGTGCTTAAAATTTGCATTCAAGCGAACAGAATGCTTGCTCAAGTACTTACAAATGCATGTAATTGTAGGATAATAATTATGTTTTTATAAAATTGACATAACTAAGGTACTACAGTCCATCTGCTGGTAAGCGGTTGCTGCAAAGGGATAGTCGCCGGCAAATTATTCCACTCTTTTGCGGTACGCATTACAAAAGACAAAGCAAACCGTTTGGTTCTAATGCGTGAAATATCGACATTATAGGGGTGACGGACAGGCGGTATCCGTCCGATGGTGGAAATGAGGGAAGAATTAAAGCATGTAATTCCTGCGTACACTCACCGAAATACAATCGAGGGGCTGACTACTCGTTGCAAGGTTTATTTTATCATAAAAAATCACTAACGTGCGCACTAATAAATAACAAAAGTTTAATCGTGATCAGGTAATAATTTACAAGAAAAAAGTGTAAAAGTATAATAAGCCACGAAATTTTATACGGCAAAATAATTCTATAGGGAGCAGGCATTTGTTGGCCTTAATTTGTATACGATACTCGACTGAAATAACATTACTTATAATTACAAACATTGTTTTGTAATTATAAAAAAAAGATATTGCTTTTAGTATTTTTGATTATTTTTGTATTATTTCCACTTATATACCGTTACAGGTTTAATAACCTAATGCGATAGTATACATGCTAAAACAAGTAGTTTGAAAAACAATCCCAAAGAACAAATAACAAACAAAGCAGTTCTTGTGAATTCATTAAGGACGCGTTTACAAAATTGATAGGTATAGAATCGAACTATTACATTGACACTGGTCACACACACAAGTGTACGCACGGTTAGCTGCGGGAATCGCAATCAAGTATAAACATTTTGATAATTTGAAAGATTGTTTTTTTTTTCATATTTCTTATTACCTACAAAAATATACTTAGATACGAAATATAAATGGCTGCTCCAGAGACAGCTAGGTACTAGAAGCCATCTACAGGGAGTGAGATGTTGGCTGTGGACTTTGAGCTGGTTTTGTTAGTTATGATAACTTCAGCTCCGAACTTGGTGAAGTGACTTGAAGGTATACTTGGGTGACTGCTACTGTAACTCCTGGACGAGTAAAACTAGGTATGCGTAGTTTGGGCTCGTTTTGTTAGTTACGATGAGACCTTACCTCCGGACTTGACAGAATGACCTGATGGTGTACGTTGGTGACTACTACTGCAACTCCTGGACGAGTAAAACTAGGTATGCGTAGTTTGGGCTCGTTTTGTTAGTTACGATGAGACCTTACCTCCTCACTTGATGGAATGACCTGAAGGTGTACTTCGGTAACTGCTAGTGGAACTCCTGGACGAGTAGAACTAGGTTTGCCAAGTTTGGGCTCGTTTTGTTAGTTACGATGAAACCTTACCTCCGGACTTGACAGAATGACCTGATGGTGTACGTTGGTGACTACTACTGCAACTCCTGGACGAGTAAAACTAGGTATGCGTAGTTTGGGCTCGTTTTGTTAGTTACGATGAGACCTTACCTCCGGACTTGACAGAATGACCTGATGGTGTACGTTGGTGACTACTACTGCAACTCCTGGACGAGTAAAACTAGGTATGCGTAGTTTGGGCTCGTTTTGTTAGTTACGATGAGACCTTACCTCCGGACTTGACAGAATGACCTGATGATGTACGTTGGTGACTACTACTGCAACTCCTGGACGAGTAAAACTAGGTATGCGTAGTTTGGGCTCGTTTTGTTGGTTACGATGAGACCTTACCTCCGGACTTGACAGAATGACCTGATGGTGTACGTTGGTGACTACTACTGCAACTCCTGGACGAGTAAAACTAGGTATGCGTAGTTTGGGCTCGTTTTGTTAGTTACGATGAGACCTTACCTCCTCACTTGATGGAATGACCTGAAGGTGTACTTCGGTAACTGCTAGTGGAACTCCTGGACGAGTAGAACTAGGTTTGCCAAGTTTGGGCTCGTTTTGTTAGTTACGATGAAACCTTACCTCCGGACTTAACAGAATGACCTGATGGTGTATGTTGGTGACTACTACTGCAACTCCTGGACGAGTAAAACTAGGTATGCGCAGTTTGGGCTCGTTTTGTTAGTTACGATGAGGCCTTACCTCCGGACTTGACAGAATGACCTGATGGTGTACGTTGGTGACTACTACTGCAACTCCAGGACGAATAGAAGTAGGTGTGCAGAGTTAGGGCTCATTATGTTAGTTATGACGAAACCTTACCTCCGGACTTAATGGAGAGACCTGATGGTGTAATTTAGTGACTACTATTGGAACTCCTAGACGAGTAGAACTAGGTATGCCAAGTTTGGGCTCGTTTTGTTAGTTACGACGTGACCTTACCTCCGGACTTGATAGAATGACCTGATGGTGTACGTTGGTGACTACTACTGCAACTCCTGGACGAGTAGAACTAGGTGTGTCGAGTTTGTTAGTTATGATGCGCGGTTGCCCTTGAATTTGGTAATACCATTTATATTTTCTCCGACGTGCCTAAACTCGGCACACCCAGTTCTACTCTTCCAGGAGTTACGAAGTACACCATCAGGTCTCTCATCAAGTTCGGAGGTAAGGTATCGTCATAACTAACAAAACGAGCCCAAACACGGCACACCTACTTCTACTCGTCCAGGAGTTGCAGTAGTAGTCACCAACGTACACCATCAGGTCATTCTGTCAAGTCCAGAGGTAACATCTCGTCATAACTAACAAAACGAGCCCAAACACGGCACACCTAGTTCTACTCGTCCAGGAGTTGTAGTAGTAGTCACCAACGTACACCATCAGGTCATTCTGTCAAGTCCGGAGGTAAGGTCTCGTCATAACTAACAAAACGAGCCCAAACACGGCACACCTAGTTCTACTCGTCCAGGAGTTGCAGTAGTAGTCACCAACGTACACCATCAGGTCATTCTGTCAAGTCCGGAGGTAAGGTCTCGTCGTAACTAACAAAACGAGCCCAAACTTGGCATACCTAGTTCTACTCGTCCAGGAGTTCCACTAGCAGTTACCGAAGTACACCTTCAGGTCATTCCTTCAAGTCCGGAGGTAAGGTCTCGTCATAACTAACATAATGAGCCCAAACTCGGCACACCTAGTTCAACTCGTCGAGGAGTTCTAGTAGCATTCACCGTATACTTTCAGATCACTCCATAAAGTCCAAGACGAATAGGATTTATATATATTTATATATTATAAATCCCACTTGCTTTTAGCGAAACAAAACATTATAATAAGAATTTGTGATTATAAAAATATTTATATTATGTATGTATTATTTTACTTTGTCAGGTCATGTACCTATGTATCAAATTCGAATATTTTGTGTTTGTACAGCGATCTTTTTCAGCTGCTGCAGGTGATACAGCGACCACCCGCGATAGCGGCCGAGCGCCGACTGTGGTTTCATCGAAATTTTTGTACAACAAATCAAAACAGACACTAAAATAAAATAACCCTTATTGCAATACATTAGGATTCATCCGTATCAGCAAAATATGTCAAAAAATAAGCATCAGTTTTTATTTTTTTTACGACCATTTGTGACATTTTGATAAAAAGTAATCACCAGCATTTTTTATTGAATATGTCTGCCTACTTACAGTATTTTTAGATATCTTAATATATGTTGATAATAGAATAAAAAATGTACCGAAATATGAGCCGGTATCGTTAATTTTGTAGTAAATGGCTAGGGAAGATCCTTTTTACAATGTAAAAAACTATTATTTTCAACAAAAAAGTTACCACTATTTGAAGATAAAGAACCATTCTATACGTTGTAGTTATTAGTTATATTTGATTTGGTTTAGTTTTGTCACAAAATGTACCGAAAAACAGCATAATTTGGCCCGATTTGCAAACGCACCCTTAAGAGTGCAACAGAATAGGTCCACCAGATCCGACGATTGATTCAGAAGGCGTGTGGTGCAAGTATTATGTAAAATTTTAGTAATATTTTAAAATACTACTTTGTTTGATTTTTATTTATTTACGTAACAAAATTCGCATCCCGGGTTCTATTTTATTCCATTATAGCCTATAATAGTCCACTGATGAGCATAGGACTCCCCATAGATTGCCTCATAGTGAGGATTTGCCATAGTTGCCACGCTTGGTAGGCGAGTTGGCAACCGCAGGTTTTGATTACATTAAATTACTAGCTGTGCCCGCGGCGTAGCTCGCGTATACAGGTTTTACATAAAGAATTTGTCGTTTAGGTAAGAGAATATCAAACGATTTATTTCATTACTGTATCAATAAGTGGTAACTAAATAAATCATTATCATCAAAGTTCTAAGTCGTTTATGATAGAGCTTCTGTGTAAACGACGATAGAAGTAGGCTTAGCCGGGGTGTACACAAAAAGGTTACGGGGGCTACTAACGCGGGAAAAAGCAACATAGAGTTGGCCATGTGCAAAACAGTCAGTATTGAGGTACACTCCTACAACGCGTAAAGTTTGACCTTGCTCTTTATTTACGGTCATCGCATAACACACGCTCACTGTAACTGGGAACTGAACGCGCTAAAAACTGAAAGGAAAGTTACTTCTTAATAGAGGGTTTTTGGGCAGTGCTGCCAGATAAAAAAAAAAACTCATTCAGCTCTAGGACAACACAAAAAGAACTAGATTTCATGAAAACAGCGCTTTAAAAAAGCCCTAGATTTCGCGCTAAATTAACTACAAACAAAGTTTGTGTTTTTTTATATAATCATAATAAAGAAAACAACATTAAGTTTTTTTTTCTGGCAATATTTTATTGATGTATCAATACTTCGCAGGACATCGACTTATAATTATGGCAATTGCTGTCAACAGTAGTTAGTACTGTACGAACAATAAAAATGTCATTAATTGTTTTAAAGTGCAATGTATTTCGTAACTTAGTTTCAGATGTCAGCATCTGATTGCGGTTGCTACACAGTTTCTTTGTGTTATAACTTCTAAGTAACTTTTAACTTAGCTGTGCTCTAAGCAACTGACTGAAACTGAATAAAGCAAAATAAATGCGTTGCCAAAACCATGAACGAAAACTTTAATAAAGGGGATTTCCTCGCTTATAGTCGTCGGTAAAAAAATCAAGTTGATCATACTAAAGGGGGAGCCAGGAGATCCATAGCACAGGGTATCCTAGTTTGGACTCGTCTCCCATGCTCTTTGTTTTGTGGAAAAAATATGTTTGAAAAAGATAAACTGCAATCTACTATTTGTGGGAAAAATAATAAAGGTCATTATTATTATTATCGGTAATGTGGACTAACAGTGCTGCTATAAAATAGTTAATAACCCGCTAGTCGCTAAAATATTGAAATGTGTGCTAAATACACCAAAAAGCGCTGGATTAAGCTAGGTGCTAAAATTTCGAAATGCGCACTATACATTCCAAAAAAGCGCTAAATCTAGTTCCCAAAGCGCTAAAATGGCAGTACTGATTTTGCGTATATTATAAATACAATATCACGACATTTCGTTGCAAAATTTTTATTTTTGGTCGGGTTCCGTTGTATGGCTTCGATGGATACAAATTTCTTCAGTAAGTCTCAATACGATTCATCGGCGAAAAATCTCAACACAGCAATTCAGAAAAGTTTGTAATTTGTACAACTCCATCTATTACGTCCTTTGTGTGAGAAAACATCCTTTTTAAATCTCGTTTTGTGTTTTAAGTATATTAATTATTATGGAACGTTTTTTTACACACAAATCTTTTTATTACTATTTCTGAGATTTTATGGCGCCATTGAACAAATTCGAACCTACATTTCAAAATAATAATCATTACTTTCGATAGAATTAATCAATTTTAATAAAACAAAGATTAAATGTAACTCGAAGATACGCTTTATGATTTTCTTAACGATTTCTTTGAAAATAAAAGATGTTTACTTTAGACGTGATGCGTTCATATAATAACAGACAAATAGACAGACAGACAATTCTAAAAATTATAAAATGTTCTTATTTAATTATTTTCAGTTCCCCATAATGATTTTAGCCACCAAAATATACCTATATACAATGTACAGAAAGAGACACAACATGTTATCATCATTTTTATTATATGTATATATTTAAAGAGAGATGGCGCTGCTAACATCAATTCTAAAAATAAAAGAGATTAATTGACGCGATTGATACATTATATAAAACGCAAGAGAACTTATAAATCAGTGCCTGCACAGTAAGCAAAAAATAAAGTTTGACTCTCGCCAAAACCAACGCAATTGTTAATAGCTCTTTTAAAATTTGATTTACCACATAGAGTACTCGGCGGTAAAGAATAAATTGAGTTTGTCAACACGCAGTAGGGCAGCGAGTAATATAATAAAGATTAGCAGTAAATATGAAAACTCATCTACAGGAAAAAACCACATTGCAATTGCATTACATTTTCACAACACCACCATCTATCGAAGAAATAGGTTAACTATTGTGCTTCAGATTTAGTTAATAAGGTTAATATATTTTTGTATAATATATTTAATACGTTCTTTAATACTTTTGTTTACTGCGTTTTAGATATACATAATTATATCATTATTTTACATAATTTAACTATGATTTATGATATGATATTAGTTTAAAATGCACTTGATGACTCAAACAAAGCCACCGTTGAGCAAATTCGTACCTATACTTCCCTACCCATACTTCAGAATATTTATCATAACTTTTGATGGAATGAACTGATTTTAATGAAATAAAGACTAAATGTAACCCGAAGATACACTTTAAAATTTCCTTAGCAATTCTTATGATATAAATTAGTACTTTATACGTGATACGTTAACAAACAAACAGACAGTCAAACAGACAGACAGACAGACAGAAAATTCTAAAAATGGTAGAAATGTATTTATTTACTTATTTTTAGTACCCCTCAATCACTTTTATTACAAAAATATAAAATGTACAGACATCTACTATTTACAGTTTTATTATATGTATAGAAAATTATCAGGAAGATGCTGTTGCCCATCTTCAGTTTTAATTTCCCTCTGTCGTCTCTTACGGCACCCCCGAGATGACACGGGGTAGTGAATATTCTGACACCGCCACTACACGATTTTATTCTTTTATATAAAAGTATAGAATAGAAAATAATAATTTTTATTCAATATGTATATGTAATTCTATAAAATAAAATAATTATATATATATATAAACCAATAAAACCAACGCTCCCTGCCACCAGAATTGTTTAATGTTTATCAAACACTATGGTCGGGATCGACCGGGAATCGAACCCGGAACCGCGCTCTGCTACCAATTTGTTACGGCCTACGGCTGCTCCCTTAAAGGATCCAATCCTCAGGGGCCCATGAGCTGAAGACTTCCCGAACAGACGTAGGTCGGGCCTCAATGTGGCCACGTGGAATCTCTCGAATTACACTAAAATATATGGGGGAGCGTTCTATACTACGGCCAGTCAACCGGCAGAGGAATTAGGCGAAGCTTACTTACCTATATCCAAGGCGACTGGTCCCTCCGGAGTCGGTCAGGTCACATGTGGTTGTGTAGTGAAAGGGAAATAAGTGATGTGATGTGTATCTGGGTGTGACTGATGGTGATTGAACCTAGACCTTGGCCGTCGGTGGCAGCCCGAGCGTCGACACCGCTCCAACACATACAGGGGGCCCTCCGAGGCGTCCACAGTCACTTTCCTCTTTCTTCACGATGACAGTCAATTAACTCTATCGTACGATTTACTAACTTACAGAAGCCACTAACTATCGCTGGTTATAAGGTTAACACACAAAACGCACACGGAGTTTACAGTTTTTTAAAGGTCACTACCGTTTCGCGTTGCAACAGTTATTTCTAGAATATCAGAGGCCGCACTAGCTAATATTGTCGAATGCACTTATACAGATTCTGAGTCGGTCCCGGGAAGCTCTCCAGCAGGAATGCGCGTCACAAATCCTAGACCGTATATTTACGGGCCGCACCTAATTATTCCGAGTTCCCTAACAGAATGGACCGCGTGCTCACGTCAGCACCGATTAAAGACGACAGACAGCCCTTGTGCGCTTTTCGCACGACGGAATGTCAAACCGGTATCGCCGAGCGGCGCGCCCTCTAACGTCAATCCCGAAATCAGCGTTCGGGCGTAAACATATATATATATATATATATATATATATATATATATAATTTAAATTCTATAAATATGATATTTATAAAACTGTTATGAAAACATTTATTGGCGTATTGTAAGTGTAGACAACCGGAAACCCTTTTTACTGATAACGAGGCATTCTATCTTAGTCCTCAGGGGTGACAACGCATCTGCATTTTCATTCTTAATTTAGGATAGTTATTAGATATCTATGGACCACAGCTTCCATTTACCATCAGGTGAACTGTGTTCTCCTTTGTCGCCCTCATCCTGTAAAAAGAACCATACGAAACACAGCAGCACTAAGTCAAGCCGACTCATTTGTGCTACTGTGCTACAGCTAATATAGCTGCAAAGTAGCTCTATCACGTTTATAAACATGGCGAGAAACCTGAATGTCTAAGAAATGCAATATTTCGAAGACATGTGCAGTTCACCAACAAGCATTGGAGAATCATAGGAGACAAATCACCGTCTCAGAAATAAGAGGAGGCCTGTGCATAACGGTGGAAAGTTTGTATGCTGTAACTTTACTTTTATGCAATGTTTAGTATTCGCGTGACTGCCTCGTTGGAATAGTGGTCATAAACGCAACTGCTGATCATGAGCTCCCGGGTTTGAATCCTGTGTCGCCTCATAAAAACAGTTTTTCTGTCGGGAAATTCTCAGTATCTGTCTGGAGTTAGGAAATTGTCGGTGTTTCACCCCTGTGACTTGCAAGACCTGCGCCTGTCGTTCGCATTGTTCGTTTTTCGGTAGTGTTGATTTGCCGTTTCATTGAATGTCATAACGAGGGAATAGAGAGTCATCTTGATCTGCATCTGTCTGGAGTATAACTGTCCTACGCAGATGGATAGTCTCCATTTAGGCTGGCCGCCTTGATAGAAATTCGGTTTGAGCGACATTATAATTATAATAATATTAAATTCGCGTAAATATATGAAAACAATGAGTCAAGTCTCTCGTCTAACTACTCCTAAGACCATAAAGATCAGTGCATCACAAAGTGATATTCCGGACGATTAAGTTTGTGGTAGTCATTTTACAAATGGCTTCACTTTATGAGACCTTTAGTTGCGAGCTTGAGTCAGACAGAACATGATATTGAAAACGTAAAACCTTTCATCTCTTAGATCTTTGACGATTAAAATTCTTCAGATAATTCTCGAGATTTTTTTAAATTTTTATTTAAATGTTATGATTTGACAGTAATATGTAAATATAATAATGTCCTCCAGACTAAATTTCGTTCATAATGACAACAGCAGCTACAACAGAGGCTAGACATCTGCGTAGGACAGGAATATAGTTCCCGAGAGTACGTGCAAGCACAGGTGCACTCTCTATTCCGTCACCCACATTTTCCCATAAGACGATAAACCAACACTATCGGAAAAAGATTAGGCACAAGACTTTTGCGTGCTTTCCAAGGCATGGGGGTGAAACACCCCTAACTTCCTAGCTCTGCGCAGCCCGCAGGGTTGGGCCAAAAACTCAATAACTGATTTTTGGCCCAACCCGGGGTCGCGCCCCCGGGGGCTCATCATGATCTCATTCTTCATGTTCTTCATGACTTCATGATCAGCATTGGGATTTAAGACCTAACCTGACTAACGAAGCATAAGTAATATGAACTACGCACTAAATGAACCAAGTCTCTTTTTGCAACACGCGTTAGTGTTACTGGCTCAAAATTAGTTTTGCCATAAAAAGGCACTCTGTGCTTTCTGCTACGTGCCACACACTGCTGCTCACATTTTTTCGCTGTATCTATTCTAATACGTAGTTATTACTACAATGTGATTTTGAAAACATTCGTAAGTTGAAGTGGCCAGCCATGGCACAGCTCGAGAAACGGACATCCGATGCGAAGAGGAAGAAAAAGTTTTTAGAGTGGCAGGTTTGTACCGGCTAGCAGTTTACTACGGTTCAATCAGAAGTCAATTGATAAAGGTGGCTCAGAACTGTGCTCACTGTGTCCGGCTTAAATTTTCTTAAAAAAAATTAAGAAAACTTTTGATTTCATAATAAATGTAGATTATGCTGAAATCGTCATGCTATTAGGAGTCGTTGTTAAACAAGTATAGGCATATATTCGAAGATGATAAAGTAGCATGCAGTGCACCTGATGTTCAGAGGATGCTATTATACAGATAATATTGCCTCTAAGTGGAAATTTTCTTACGTTGTTGAGCCATGCCGTAGCTATATTATGGTTATAGCATGAATTGGTCGGCTCGAATGGGGAAGGACCACGCTCTAATAGGGTACAGCGTAAAAAATCTACACAATGCTGTTGTGTTTCGTATGGTGAGTGTACAGACCCTGAAACCATTTTAATAGAAATGGGGCATTCTATCTTATTCCTCTGGGGTGACAAGGCATTTGAATATTGATTTTTAATGGAGGACAGCCACTTACTATCAGGTGAATTATGTGCTCGTTTATCACCCCCTTTTCTATAAATAGAAAAAAAAAATACTCGGCGCCTCGCGCTTTAAATTTCATTTTACTGCTATGGTACACGGTGACCTCCAGGTTCGATTTCAAGGAAAAAAACTGAATTTTAATCAGAACAGATCATATGATATCAACTAACTTGCTTGTTGTATGGGAAATTAAATTTGTTTCAAGAACGTATTAGTCACCCAACATTGAGCATCGCATTGAGCATTGAGTTTAGAGGAACTCAAAAATAGAAGAGCTTCTGCCCTATTCTTCTATTTTTTTTTAATTTATTATAAGCCCGTGCTTAACTACAATTCCACCTCGTGGTAAGTGGTGGTTAAGCCCTAGATGGCTTAATCACCACTTCTAGATTTTAATCGAACTTTTAGGCCTCTGCCTCGAATCTTGCGGGCAGCGGGGCGGCGGCGGCGGCGGCGCGGGAGCGACAGGAAAAAATACTGTCAAATAATAACAAATCTGTGATTGTAGAAATAACTAATCGTCGTAATTTCGATAAAACTCGCTACTATAGGGCAAGGAAAAAAAAGTTTTCTCCTTGCCCTATAGTAGGGATTCATTTCTTCTTTTTACCATAACAAATCTAGCGTTAAGAATTCATTTAAATCAAAAATATCTTGTCGCCATTGTTCAGACATTTCGTTTGCGAATAAAAACAAATATCTCGACAACACAACCATGAACACATCATTACACCGCTATAGTGTTGCGCGATCTGCCCGCTGGTTTCGAGAATGGGTCTGCGTTGCCCGCCTTGCTCACGCGTCGCCGCCGCCGCCGGCCCGCTGTCCGCAAAATTCGAGGCAGAGGCCTTAGCGTAACAAAAGCCTACTCAGTCTTGCCTTGAAGACGCTCAGATTATAATTGAACGGAAAGACAGACGTCATTAGACTATTCCACTCCTTTGCTCTACGCATTACAAAAGACGGAGCGCACCGTTTGGTTCTAATGCGTGGAATATCTATAACAAATGTGTGAAGACCCGCCGACCACCTGGTTATCTGTTAGTGAAAAGGGAAGAGAGTAAATAAAGCAATTGTAATTCTTGCTCACAATATCCGAAATGCATCCTATAGAATATCGCGCGGCTACATTCTCTGCGCCTGTGCTCGATGATGACAAGATTGGTTTCAATAAAGTCAAATTTTAAAGACAATTTTAAAACAATGCAAGAAATAATAGAAGGCACGTAACTGCGGTGAACGTTGCCACAAGGTATGACTTATGAGTTACAAGCGCACAATAATTTTTCATTTAGTATGGCTCGTAAAGTCAGAAGTGGATTATAGTTTATTCGTTTTGTCAACATTTTACAGCAACCACTGACGTTACTTTCTTCAAAAGCTGAAGCGATTGAACAATAAAGGTGAAAAACGAGCTCACAGCACCTCAGGGTAAGTAGATGCTGTGGCCCACATAGACATCTACTTCTATCAAAATGCAGATGCATTGCTGCGTCTACGGATTAAAATGGAATGCTTCGTTTCCAATAAAAAAAGGAATCCAATTTTTTTTTACATTCACCATACGAAACACAGTAGAGTTAAGCTGCTATTGATGCTGTTGTGCCAGCATAGTCCTTATTCTATCGAGCCAACCCTTTTTATGCTAGAACCATAATAAAGCTGCGGTCTGGTTCTACCACATAAAAATTATTCATAATATTATTTTAGTTTCTAATCTTTTTTAAGTTGTTATTTACTTGCTACATCTATGTCCAATTCTAAACACTACATCAGATATCTGGTAGAAAACGGCTATAGGCATTAAGTGGATTATAGGGAATGCATTAAAAATAAAAAATAAAACAAATAAATAAATTATTTATAAATATCTTTCAGATTATTGAACTTATTTTATAGAAGTAACAGCTACAATCGATCACAGAGACTACCTGATGGTGAGTGTATGCTGTGACCCATAGACACCTTTATACCATCTCACAAGTGGTAAAATTAATAATTTTGTGCAACCGACTTAATAAATGAGAAACACCAGCTTTCAAATAAAAAAAATGATCATCAAAGTCCTTTCACCTAGAAACAGTTCTGATGTAACTCATAACAAAAATACAGTCGAATTGATAGCCTCCTCCTTTTTGAAGTCGGTTAAAAATAAATGCAAACCGTTGACAACCTTGAAGATTAAACGCCTCGTTACAAGTAAAAAGGATCTCTGGCTCTCGTGAATCACCATCTGAAATCTGCATCATTACAGGTCAAATTCTAGCTTGTTATGCATACAAACAAATTAAATAGTAAAATAAATGTATAAATAAAATTATATTTGTTAAGTTAAATCGAATAAATAATAAAATAATAATTTATGCAATTTAATTTGATAAATGTATTAAATTAAATTATTGCTCTTTAATTTTTCTTTCATATCTTAACATTAATTTATGATAAGGAAGTGCATTTATCAAATTCAATTGAAATTAAAATATGAAAGTGAAAATTTCGGAAAAGCAATTTATTTCTAATTAGCGAGAGGATTTCCCTCAGGTACCAAGATTTTCGCGTATCATGAATTTCAACTTTTTAAAGTTTCGGATGTCCTAGATAACTTTTAATTCCAATATTGAACAAAATTACTCTATATTTTTAAGATGTTGGCGGTCAATTAGGATGGGTATGAGGATTATGATATGACTCATGACAGCAGTCGAGTGGTGGATTCTATCTCACTACTTTCCGAGATTACAATCAACAACCTAGGCTACTGTCACTTTAAGCTTATACCTCTATATATAAAAATCAATTGTTGTGCGTTAGTGAAAATTTTTGTATGTTTAAATGGGTCCCTAAATGGTTCGTGTTCATTTTGAGCCAGTAGGTGGCGCTGTTGTCGAGATCCAGAAATTACCCGTGCGAAGCCAGGGCGGATGGCTAGTTTTGAATACACTTCAGGCTTCTTTTAGTTTTCCTTTTTTTTACTTTCACATTAAAACGATACTTTGTGTTACTAGGATTATATCCGGTGTGGTACACCCACACCGGATATAATCCTGAAGAAGGAATATATTATCATCTTTTTATCCAATCACTATTTAATATTTCACTACATCTACGTTAATTATAATTTTATATTTTTATCATTTTATTATAATGAAAAAATTGTTATAAAAATAAATGTTTATTCATTGACAAAATAATTTGAAATTTAAAAATTTTGTACAGCCGACTTCAATATAAGATAAAAAAACTGTTCGTCTGACCTTGATCAAATTCATATGGGACCACACGAGAAGTATCAGCTTTCATATAAAAAGAAGACAAGAAAGAAAAAGAATCATCGAAATCGGTTCACCCAGTAAAACGTTATGAGGTAACACACATAAAAAGAACATACGCGTCGAATCGAGTACCGTCTCCTTTTTGGAAGTCAGCAGATAATAATGTAAGATGGACAATTAAAAGGCTCTGACTTGGCATCTGTTGAAGAGAATCTATCTTATACTGTTATACAATATTCGTTTATTTAACAAACTGGTTTAGCAGTACGCGCACATCACTGTATATATTACAGTTAGTTACAAGTAAAAATTGATTTTATTTGCCAGCATAGTTTACGTGGTTGATCCACGCTGTTACTATATTATACTCGTAGTTGTAGCACGACTGGCTCGGCTTGACCGAGGTGAGACTACGCTCTCACAGAATACCAGCGCAAAATATGATGTGTGTGTTTCGTACGATGAGTGTAAAGGCGGCTCCGTGGGGCACTGCTTTAGCATTGTGTTGCGGCGTTGAGGGCTGTGGGTTCGAGCCCTTCGCGGATCTGGATGTTTTTACTTGTGCAATTTGTTTGAAACTGTTATTGTAGCATTTTTCAACTTTTTCAACAAAACATAATTCAACAAAACCGCTCATAATTAATAATTCAGTGTAAATCTTAATTCCAAATTTATAGAAGAGAATAGGACTGTCTTTTAACGAACAAAGATTATAAATAATAATAATGTAAATTATTTTATAATAATGAAAAGAAATTTATTCGCTGGTAATAAATATTGCCTTGGTAATTTAAATTAATGAATAAAACAACGCTGTAGAAAAGCAATTATAAGACTGAACATTTTAAACGAAACATCGAGAACCGTTCGTTCCAGAATAAGTTAGTTATTGAAATTATTTCAAATAGCATTTGATTTAGGACCGAAACGGAGAACAACAATTTAAATCAGATTTGTATCTCCAGTTAAAAAGTAAGCAACAATCTATTTATATCCCACTACTGGTCACATATCTCACCTCATTTAGGGCTTTACCGTTACTGTTACTGTTGCAGTTATTAAAGTCCACAGCTGAACATAGCCCTCCCTCATAGATTGCTTCAAATGGGGGATATTTGCTATAGACGGGTTGGCGACCGCAGTTTATTTTTATTTTTAGTCGTTATAAGGAAGACGTTGCTGCTCATATTCCGATTCGTTTCTCTCTGTCCCCTCTTACTACATCAATGGGATGATATGTAGTAGTAGATATGCTTAAATCGCCACTACACGGTATAATTAGTATTTAGGGCAATAAAATGTTAGCCGCGCTGCCCCAATGCATGCCTAAACTGGTGGGTTTCGCGTCTTAAATCCCTCGAAAAACGTCGAAATATTTAATTTTACGTCGAGCCCTTAGTCCAGGTGTCAACCATGTCTCAATAATTTTACTTAGGTTCTAAGCAGAAGTGTACGAAAAAAGTGTATTTCAGCACTCAGAGCGAATACGCATGTCTCATTCATGGCTTCATTCATTACAGCATATCATAAGTCCACAGCACAACATTGGCCTCTACTAAAGATATTATCATATTTCCCACATTTGTCATAGTTTTAAAAGGTAGTAAAACTTATCAAAAAGACGGTACAGCGATCTACTTTTTCTCTTCCACTAGTAGCCTCTTAAGAAACCACGGGACGATATTGGGTAATGAATTCTCTAACGCCGCCACTACATCCATCGTCATCATTACTGCCCTTTACAAGTCTACTG
Organism: Parnassius mnemosyne; assembly: GCA_963668995.1. NCBI lineage: Eukaryota > Metazoa > Arthropoda > Insecta > Lepidoptera > Papilionidae > Parnassius > Parnassius mnemosyne. The sequence goes on from CAVLGL010000091.1 coordinate 26,561,962, forward strand.
CTGAACATAGGCCTTCCCCATGGAACGCCACAATGCACGGTCCAAAGCCACTTGCATCCATCGACTCCCTGCATATTTTACTAGCTCGTCACTCCAACCAGTAGGGAGCCGCCCTACACTTCGCCTACCGGTACAAGGCTGCCACTCTAAAACTTCTTCTTTCTTCCACATCGGTTGTCGGTTGATCGAGCTACGACCATTATACTACACCACACCACAACAACACTACAACTACACCTATAATAAAACCTGAATATAAGAAAATAGCTAAATAATTTCAGCGTCAAAAACGAAGTGGTGTGTATTACCCAGTTTGAAGACCACATCGATTCTATTATTTCGTACTCTGTCACTGCCACCGCGAAACTTCACTAACCCCAACACCAACTTAACCACTTTTTTATAGGATAAGGGTGACAAAAGAGGACACAGTCCACCTGATGGTAAGTGGTTGCTGTGGCCCATAGACATCTACATCTATCTTCGATTACGAATCAAAATGCAGATGCGTTGTCACCCGTGAGGACTAATATGGAATGCCTTGTTTACAGTTAAAAGGGTCTCCGGTTCTCTACACTCACCATCCGAAACACAGCAGCGTTAAGCTGCTATTTTACGCTGGTATTCTGTGAGAGTGTGGTCCTTCCCCGGCCGAGCTGACACATTCGTGCTACAACCATAATATAGCTGCAGTATGGCTCTAGCAAGTATAAAAACTGAACCACTACTCGAAGAAACACATACCATTAGTAATGCGATACGTGTTTTGCCTCACTTAGAGGCATTATTAGGAGAACTGGTCTCTAAGTTGTGTAACAGCTTGTGTTATCTCTTTTTATTATTCACATGTTTTATTTTAGAGATTTAAAAATATTACCATGTAGTGGCGGTGTAAGAATATATACTTGCCCATATCATCACGTGGCTGTCGTAATATACGCTTTTATCCTTGATGATGACAATGTAATATGTAATATTAAAATAACACATGGTAGAGTCAAGCTGCAGCTATATTATGGTTGAAGCACGAATAGGTCGGTTCAACCGGGGAATGACTACACTCTCACAGAAGACCCACTTAAAATAGCAGCCTAATGCTGCTGCGTTTTATATAGTGATTGAGAACAGGAGACCCTTTTTATTGGAAACGTGGCATTCTATCTTAGTCTTCAAAGGTGACAACGCATCTGCATTTTGATTCTTAATCAAGGATAGATATAAATGTCTATGGGTCACAGCATCTACTTACAATCAAAGGACTGTGTGATCGTTTGTTACCCTTATTTTTTAAAAATATCTTCATTCTGATAATTGTTACGAGTATGGGATTATAGAAAATGAGTTTGGCTATAGATATTATGTCAATTGAACTTAAATCTTTTTTAATATTGCAATAAAATTACCTATAGCATAGCAGTAAATTATACAAATACTCAGCTAAAATAATTAACACTTGCATTCGACCTTAGAGTGCGTACGTTGAACTGAGCATAAATTGTTGTTTAATATTAAACCTAACCTTAAAAATGTAATAAATATGATTTTCGAATAGACGTTACTAATGTTTCGTAGAGCAATTCCGAAAATCTTCAATTTAAAAGCACGCTGTATCAAAATTACGACCATAATACTACACTAAACTGAAAGTTGTATTATTGTATTGTAATATTCATGAATCACCTATGCTGTTTATTTGTTTCATCATCCTTCTAACGAATCAATTTCTTTTCAATAATTTTGAAATTTAAAGACAAACTCTTCTCTTGCTTCTGTTCAAGGTCTCTTAACTTGATCTTTACAAAATTTTATTTTTAAATTTTGTTCGGATAAACCACCGTATACTTTTTTACGTTGTAGAGCTGGTTATACAGTGGTTGTAGCACGAATTGGTCGGCTCAGCCGATGAAGGATCATGCTCTCACGAAATACCAGCGTAACAAAGCAACTGGACACCTTTTTTACTGGAAATAAGGCACTCCACCTAAGTCCTCGCGGGTGAACATGGATCTGAATTTTGATTAATAACCGAGGATATATGCAGATATCTATGGGCAACAAACAAAAAAAGTAGATACTTGCCATCAGATTGTGTGTTTGTTTGTCATCCTTATTCTATAAAAAAAAAGAACATAAAAAAATTCATCTCTGCTTCTTTTTTTTGGAAATTGTTATTTTAATTTAAAAATATCATGCTCTCATGCCGTTTTGTTTTCAACAGATGGCGTTATAATCATTTCTTTTAATGTCGAATGTATACACAGAATAGTTAACTCTTCAAGCGGAGAACAGCGTAGTGAGTAGTCAGTCGCTGCGGCCAGTCTAAATGGAGACTAGCCATCTATGCAGAATAGTGCACGAGTTGGTGCACTCTCTATTGACTTCCTTTCATAGTCCAATGGGAAGGTATTCCGACATGACATGAGAGTCATCTGCCGCAGGATACCATATACGTACTTGCCGAAGTACGGGAGTGAAACTCCGCCAATTTCCTTACTCCGAATTAATTGACAGAAAAACAATAAATAATCATAGTTCAACTGAATGAATGGGGACAAATGTTATTTTATTCTATATTGCCGCACCTACGTCAAATTCTCACCACTCCATGGGTTGACTGGTAGTGAATGCTTCAAGGCATTAAGTCCGCTCTTTGTATTCTTTTGTTTTAAGGAATGCAATAAAGAATAAATAAATAAATAAAACAATTCGAGCCAAGGACCACATAAGCCTAGCCAACCGCCACTGATGCGCGAGGTGTAATAACATATAGGCGTTAGCGAGATATCCTCATGCAATTACATTTACCACGTGCTCGGTGGTGAAAGAAATCATCGTGAAGAAATTTACATTCCTAAGAAATAAAAATAAAGATTTCGAAGACATGTGAAGTCCGACAACACGCATTGGGCATCGCGACGGACACTTTCTTGCCCTAAAACCCTAACAGAAATAAGAGGATGCCTGTGCCCAGCTGTGGGGCGTATTAGGTAAAGTCCAAAAGTTTCTGGCCTACCCACATTAGATAAAAGAAAGATTCAAAATTTTCATGTCATTAAATTATTGGACTTCTACGACCAATAATCGGCTCACGGCCAGTTGTCGGCTCACAAGGCAGTCAGAGAATTATACAGATAGCTAAGAGTCTAAAACTTTAAGCCGCACTTATAAATAATAATGTATGATATTTTTTATAGGAGAGGGGGCAAACGAGCATGCGGCTCACCTGATGGTAAGTGACTACCATCGCCCATGAACAACTGCAACACCAGGGTAACCAGGGGAATTGCAGATGCGTTGCCGGCCTTTTAAAAAGGAGTAGGTTTTTTTCTTGAAGGTCCCTAAGTCGTATCGGTCCGGAAAAATCGCTGATGGTAATCGATTCCACAAGGAAGTCGTGCGAGGAAGAAAACATTTTCTAAATCGCACAATGGTGGACCGCCAATCGTACCTAAGTTCAAGTTCCCGCCAAAACTCTCCACTATTTATAACAATAAAAGATAAGTCATATATTTTTATTTTTTAATAATTTAGAACAGTTATTTCCACAGTTCAACTTAAAAATAACTTTGAACATTACTTCTGATTCAGTTTCAGTTTCATGCAGTGCTCATGAAATTCAAATTTAGAAGTAAAATTCGCATTTCAAATCTGCCCGGATTACAGGTTTGTTACCACAGTGTCAGACTAATCCCACGGCATTCTTATTTGGGATTCAAATGTCCCAGCCAGCAGCTTGTATATTAATGACAAGTATATTTCAGTTTGTATGTCAAGTCGGAAAGTTCTGTTCGTGTACATATAACCTTTCTTACAGCAGTACATGAACTGTGTGTACATACACAATTGTTATAGCCTATATTATAAGTCCACTCTTGAAAAAAAGTGTCACACATAGATTGCCTCATGAAGTTACTTATCATAGTTTTCACGCTCGTCAAGCGAGTGGGCAACCGCAGATTTTTAACCGACTTCTAAACGAAGGAGATTCTTAATTCGTGTGTATTTTTTTTGTATGTGCGTTACGAGATATCTTTGTAAATTGTGAACCAACTTTGATGATTCTGTTTTCAATAAATTGATTATACTTCAAGGGTGGTCCGATATAAATTTAGTGAAAAAATTGCATCTTTAAGAGTATCAAATACATAACTTCTTTTTTAGCATTTTGAAGTCGGTTTTTACTTTTTGTGCAAAGTTATATTTATTTAGATATAATAAGAAGGGCGCTGCTGCCCATCTCCTTCCCTCTGTCGCCTTTTAAGATACCTACTGAGCGGTATAGTGGATATCTTTAAACCACCACTACACGGTAATCACGGATTTACGTCAGTCGTAAAATACCAGACTTGCGACAGCAGTAACGTTAAAGCTGCTACAACAGTTGTGTTTGTGGATTAACTCTATTTTAGAACTAAATTTTTGATGGCAGTGTGGCGCAGTACACGGAACAAGTTTTTGTATGGCTGACAAGTAATTGTTCCCGGGCTGGATATTTGTCCTTGTAAAATTTATGTATGTAAACTGCCCTCACGATACAAGAGAAAATCCTAGCGTTGGGGTAAGGTATTTTTATAATTATTTTTTTTATTAAATTTAATAAAAGTATACAGGATTGTATATCATCGTAAGTATTCAGTAGTAGTTATAGTACGTGCCCACTTAGATGTCTGCAGACTCTTTCTCCGCGTGTCACCCTCGTTTGTCCTTTAAAACAAGTTTGAGATTATAAATAAATAAGCTGAAGTATTAAAATACTCTTATGACTATCTCGTATATTAATTACAGTCAGAAAATTTCACCACCATACACTGCAGCAAAACCAATACTAAATTACATCCACATCATCTTGATGGTTGGCAACCCAACACTAAAGGTCGCTCAGCGGGCTATAGAGAGGGCAGAGAGAGTTATACTTGGACTTAGAGATGATGATATCCGCAATATAACCAGAATGTCCGATGGATAAGTAAGTTAAAGTGGCAATGGGCCGGTCAGAACTCTAAAAACCGGCAACTAATAGGGAAGCAAGTGCTCGACTAGAAATCTTATAACTGAAAGTGAAATGTAGGACAGCCACTAGATGGAGTGACAACATAGTAAGAGATAATGATTTCTTATATATACGTGAGTACTACACATTTAAAGAAAACTAGTTCTTACGGATTCTATCGCGTATATTAACTTATTTTATATTCCCGACGTTTCGAGTACTTTACAGCACTCATGGTGACGGGGGACTGAGGTGTTCGACCTTTCAATGTCATAGTTTATCATGGCTACCTGCAGATTAAAACGATTAAGTTTTGTTATTATCTACGCTGTATAAATGTTTTATGAATAAATACTGAAAAGATTGATAAAAGAAAAGTCAGTTGAACTCTGAGTTTGCAAGGCATAAATATAAATAAATAAATAAAGTTTGGCATCAGTCCGTTAGTCTGTACGACACATGTTAATCTTTGACAAGGGTCGAAGATCCCTTGTATTCTGTTGCAGATTTATTTAGCAGATTTTTTTATTATTTTTTACACTTTACATGTGGTAGAGTCATGCTGCAGCTATATTATGGTTGAAGCACGAATGGCTCAAACGGGGTAGGATCACTCTCTCATAGAATATCAGTGTGAAATAGCAGCTTAATACCGCTGTGCTGGTGAGTGTTGAGAACCAGATACCTTTTTACGAAATTATTAGGAGGCATTCCATCTTAGTGCTCAGGGGTGACAATTCATCTGTATTTCAATACATGCATGCAATGTAGATATCTATTAGCTACAGCATCCACTTACAATCAGGTGGACTGTGTGCTCGTTTGTCACTGTTATTTCATAAAAATAGCATTAAAAGAAAAGCAACTATGTAAACTACATTTAGCCCAGACGTTCTGACGTCAGGATGACTGACCACTTTTCTTTGTATTCTTGCTCCTTATTTAACAAGGTACCAATTTTTAAACATTAGGTACAAAATAGTACCATTAAGGTACTAAAATTTGATATTATACCTATATATTCTCTATTGAAATATTTTTTTTATATTCCTTTTCTTTTTCTTCTTTTTTTAAAAAATCGTTACCCCCACATTAGGATTTTCTCCTATATCGTGGAGGCAGTTTACAAACACAAATTTCACAAGGACAAACATCCACACCAGGAACAATTATTTCTAGACCATACAAATACTTGTTCCGTGCAGGATTCGAACCAGCGCCCCCCAGCGCAGCAACTCATTGCTAAGCCACTGCGCCACGGAGCCGTCTTGTGGAATAGTTTACCACCAGCGATTTTTCCGGACCGATACGACTTAGGGACCTTCAAGAAAAGAGCCTACGCCTTTTTAAAAGGCCGGCAACGCATCTGCAATTACCCTGGTTCCCCTGGTGTTGCGGTTGTTCATAGGCAGCGGTAGTCACTTACCATCAGGTGAGCCGCATGCTCGTTTGCCCCCTTTCCTATAAAAGAAATATCTCCAGAGGTTATGACGCTCACTTAATACTGCTGTCAATCTCTAAATAGTATAAAACAAAGTCGATTTCAGCGGTCGCTTAGATCGCAGCAGATTTTAATGCAGTTCATCAATAGAGAGAACAATTTAAGAGAAAAGTTTATATGTATAATATATGCGTACTGAAGGTTCCGTAGCGCAGTGGCTTAGCAATGAGTTGCCGCGCTGTGGACCGCGGGTTTGAATCCCGCATTGAACAAGTATTAGTACAAATAATTGTTCCGGGTCTGGATGTTTGTCCTTGTGTGTGAATCCTAGTGTGCGGGTAATTTTTTTTTAAGAAAAGAAGAAAATAAAAATTATATATTAAATACAATTCTTCCGTTCGTGTGTATGTCTCTCTACTCAACTCCTTCTAAACGGCTGGACCGTGTGAGATAAAATTTTGTGTGTGTGTGAATAAGTTGATTAGACAATGCTTTAGATTCACAATTGGACCCGGTAGGTGGAGTTGTAATCCGAGATCCAGAAATCAACCGTGCGAAGTCGGGGCGGATCGCTAGTTTTGAATAAAGAAGACAATTAATAAAGTAATTTCGAATTTTGAATTTCTAAGTCGGTGCAGTCTTTAATTCTTCTATATAGTATGTCTTACATAATATAAGCTATATTGAAGAATTTAAAAAAGCCCCGACTTAAGAATGTAAAGTTATTTATACTTTAGTTCTTTGAAATCGGCTTTTACTTTTTATTGAAAGATAATTTTTTGACCAATTTTAAATAGAATAAGAAATAAAAGAAGCCCAATGTAACAAATAATTTAAAATTTAAAATTTTGTACAGAAGACTTCAATATGAGTTATTAAGAATAACTCAAAAACTATTAGTCTGACCTTCATCAAATTCAAACTCGTGGGGCCACAAGAAAAGAACCAGCTTTCAAATAAAAAAAGAATCGTCCAAATCGGTTCACCCAGTAAAAACTTATGAGGTAACACACATAAAAAAACATACAGTCGAATTGAGTATCGTCTCCTTTTTGGAAGTCGGCATAATAATGATTTCTTATAAATACGCGAACACTGCATATTACTCGTAAATGAACCTAATTATAAAGATTTTATAGGGTTTAATTTTTAATTTTTAATTCCCGACGTTATAGGCTCTACAGCACACATGGTCACGGGACTGGACTTAATTTTATTAGTTATAGTATCCCAAGCAGATGATACCACCAATATTCTCTATTGAAATAATTCACTCATCCACTGAAAATCTCACTGTATACTCGTTTATCAACGTTACCTCTTATACAAATTACCTAAAATCCGATTACTTTCACACCTCGTTAGTTTTTTTTAATAGCATTAGAGTGATAAATGAGCACACAGTCCACCTGACGGTAAGTAGTTGTTTTTGGCCCATAGACATGTATGTCTATCTTTTTATTTATGATTACGAAACGCAATGCAGATGCGTTGTCACTGAGGAGGACTTAGATGAAATGCCTACTTTCCAGTAAAAAGTGTCTCCGTTTATCTACACTCACCATACAAAACACAGCAGCATTAAGCTGCTATTTTACGCTGGTATTCTGTGAGAGCGTGGCCCTTCCCCGGTCGAGCCGATCAATCGTGCTACAACTACACCAATATAGCTCAGCATGGCATTTGTGTGTTTCAAAAGTCGTTACTTTCAATTGAAATAGTATTTCGAAATTCCAACTTTGACTAACTATAACTTGCAAGGCGCTCGCAGAAATGCTAAAGACCTTTTGTAACTACCTTTAATTACGTATAAATTCTCTGATATTCATTCATTCATAAATTTAATCACAAAGTTTCTTTCGAGCTGAGTAACAAAAATAAATAAACTTTACCTTGCGTCTGTCTGTTTGCCCTCTGATTACATATTGACAAGGGTCGACGTTCTTTTGAGTTTTAACTAGACTTGATTCGGAGTACTCTTAAAGAATTCTTTAAACTTTTGTTCTTTTCTTTAATAAGGGTTTTATTTACACTTTTTATAACTATTTCTTGATTTTTATTCGATTTAACGTTTCTAAAATCAACACAACTTTCTTAAGCCAACAAAAAAGTACTATGTAAACTTACGTGCACATATCCAAGCCAGTATATCAATATACCCTCTTATATTTCTGCTGATAAGTAGAAATGGTTGCATTGCCGAGTTCCAATCTAAAGGGTAAAGAGATCGAGTATAATAACAGGCTGCCAGGCTTTCACATTAGTCTTGAGGTGACAACGAATCTTTTGCCTTCTTTGTTTGAAGTTGGCTGCACATGTTTATTAGAGACTTACTATTTGATTGACGGTTAGTTCATTTTTCACTTCAGTTTTTTTAAAAAAAAAATATTTTATATGAAGATCAGATTGCGCTAAAATTTCGTCAACATATTATTGTTTGTACTAGCGCGAAGGTCATAGGCATAGTACAATTAGCTTAAAGTATATGCGCGCGTATCGTACCGATACATTTATATCATCATTTAATTTGATCATGAATGTATTATAATTCCTAATTAAACAATATAACCAAACCAAAAACGATGTTTACACAATTCTTGCTTTTGCGGTAGCAATGCGCCAGGTACCAGCTAGTAAAATATAAAAAAATGTGTAATTAAATACTATTTGTACTGAGAACTTTATTCGAGAGTTTATTCGATGTAACTCGAGGATTTATCCATATAAGAGAATTAGGATTGTAATAAGATCATACCATGTAAGTTGAAGATGGTCATTAGAAACCGTCACTTATTCCAACCTATCCAACGGGATCATTAACCTTTCTTCCATTAATTTAGTACTAGTAGTAGTTTATCGTCACGAGACTTTTATTTACCTAACGGTCCCCACATCATATAATTTAAATTATTTATTAAATTTTAGTATTATAAATAACACCACCCCGCTTTTCCACGCATCGGGGACGTCCCTAGTATAATTGTAAATACTATTCCAATGAAAATAAATTTTATGAACAAAACCAATGTAATATGACTTTAAATAGAATTGCGGATTATATTTATTTGTTGTACACACGAGCGTGAATGAAAATTGTATAAATTAATTTGCAAACTTTTTGTTGAAATACTTTTTAATAATAGTTGTTTGTGATAAATACACGAGTAGAAGTTGTAAACAAAATAAATACATACTGGAAATGAGGCGTTCCATCAACGTTCTGAAGTGTGACATCTCGTTTGAGTTTTGATTCCCATTTCCTGAGGATAGATGTAGAAAATATAAGGGCCACATTATCCACTTACCATGAGTTGGATACAGTCCGTCCGAGTAAGCTCGTTTGTCAACATTTATCTAAATATACTAAAAGGAGCATATAAAAGATTATCTCAAGATTTCTTTATACCTGTTAGTGCCGTGCTGCCGCTATATTATTATGGTTGTAGCATGAATGACTCATCTCGACCGGGAAGGACAGACTACAAGCTCAATGATGCTGTGTAAAATGCGATTTTCCCTACAAAGCTTCATCTAATAATACTTTTAAAATAAGTTTATAACGTTAAATTCGATTTTACGATTGCAAAAGACTATTACTGTAAACAAATTACGAAATATGAACAGTGGTAGAGCCACGCGGTAGTTTTTGCTGTCGCACGGATGGGCCGGCTCGAACCGGGGTGGTACCACGACCTTACAGAAAACCAGCGTGAAGTAGAGGTTTACCTCTGCGTTTCGCATGGTGAGTGCACGTGGCCGGAGGCCCTTTTTACTGGAAATGAGGCATTCTATCTTAGTCCTCACGGGTGACAACGCATCGAAATTTTGATTTGTAATAGAGGATAGATGTAGATGTCTATGGGCCGCAGCAACCACTTTCCATCAGATGGACTGTGTGCTCGTTTGTCACCCTAATCATATAAAAAAAAAATTTACTATTCTCATTTTACTTATTATAGTGTTCCGAAAATTCAATAAGTTAAGTTTGTTTTCAGCAACTGAGTTACAAGTATATAAATAAACTTTGTCTAACGTTTGTCCGTTTGATTCATTAGGTATTTCTAAGGGTGGTTCTTTCACATTTTAACTGAACCCTCGTTAAGTTAACCTGATTTTGAATAAACAGAGCGTCGAGATTCCGAACCTCTTTTCAATGATAACGAGGCATCCTGGTTCTCATGAGTGATAACGCATCTGTATTTTGATTCTTAATTGAGGATAAAGTTAAGTGTCTATAAACATCACAGCCATTTTCCATCGGTGCACTATGTGCTCCGTGTAGTAGCCGTGTAAGAATGTTCACTACCACATAATATCATCCCATAGTTGTCATTAGAGGCACCAGAGGGAAACTAAAACAGGAAATGGGCTGCAGCATCTGTCCGATGAATCTTTCTGCCCTACTCTAAATTATAAAAAATGTGGTTTGAAACCCGCCTGCCAAGCGTGGCAACTATGGCAAAATCTCCCTATGACATAATCTTAGCGAGCAGGCATTATACGTTCAACAGTGGCCTATTATAGGCGCTAATGATGGGCTTTAGTCATTTTGTCAAAGGTATTAAAATAGTCCATTACACAAACAATATTTTCTAACTGTTAAGATGTTTATTTCTTTAAGAAGGTATCTGAGTGAATCCCTTAGTTTAATATTGTAAATCTAATTAAAATAGTGGTTTAACAATAATAAAGATTATAATGGGGGTGTCTTCAGGGATGGATATATCTATTGATGATGAAGATGTTTTCACATATGGGAAATATTTGACAGAATAATAGGCTATTGTTATTTTATTTTATTTATTTATTTATCAACATATTACAAATAAAAAATGTTGACATTACTACCTCACTATAACGTTACATATTTAAGTAAAGAGCTAATACAAATCCATATTTTAGTGAAGTAAACAAAAATACATATCGAGTTTTGATAATAGTGCTACAGAAAAGTTTATGTTCTACCCTCCGCATTAATTTGCACTTTATTACCTAAGTGATGCTATGTGAGTGCTTCACCATCTTCAGCTGCATCGCCACTTACCATCAAGTGGAATGTCAATCAAGCATTGGCTTCTAGTAATAAAAAGTGGTACTAGGTGATAGGAATCCGTTTTTGTCTAGGAGTTCGTCTGGGATATACTCACCTATATCTGCAGCAAAGGGTCATCGGTATTCCGAGACCAGGCATCCCTAGGAAATAAGCCGAGATGGCTGGGACTAGGAAGACACCGTGAAGCACCGGTGTAAGAATATCCACTACCCTACATTATCCAGTGGGTGTCGTAAGAGGCGACAGAGGGAAACAAATCAGGAGATGGGCAGAAGCGTTTTCCTAATAACGACTAAAACTAAAAAACTGCGGTTGCTAACTCGCTTGCCAAGCATGGCAACTATAGCAAATATCCTCCCAATGAGGCACTCTATGCGGGAGGCCTAGCTGGTAGGACTCTTTTTCTACCTAGGGCTCCCTCTGGGTAGATACCAACCCTCTTACCTATTTTGCCAACATATAGCGGTATTTGCAATGTTGTGTTCTGATCTAAGTGGCACAGTGAATCAGTATTATTACAAAATGCGACGCATTTCATATTAGTCCTCAGAGGTGAGAACGCATATTTATCCTCCTTTTTATGAAATTAGTTGCAGGTGTACATCATCTCCAGCCATTTATCACCAGATGGATAGTAAGTTTGATAGTGATTTTAGTGTTATAAAAAAATATGCCAATGATAATTCATTTGTGCGTGTAAAAATGAATTTATACATAACATAGACATAAAATCTCAGGCCTGTCACTCAGATGGGTAGGCAGAGACACGGACTTCCATTTGGTACGATACTGACACACCTCTTTGGCCCATTTTCCATCCATATATCCACGCATACATGCTCGTCAGTTAAGTATACTTTGAATCTGGCCCCATCTTCAATATATCGCAAATTTGGTCGGTAAACTTTCATCTAGAACATCCCTTCCCGAGTTTGATGTTCACTTCTGCAACATGGATTTGCTTAGTCACTCCTTGTGTTAAACTGAACTTCAATAAAAAACAGATTTTTTAGCCTTTTATATATAATACTAAATAATATATGTTTGATAAACATACTTGTTATAAAAACGCCGTTTGTTAAATAATGGAGCAATAAGCATTTATTGACGTACTTATTTTCAGATATATGTGTCAATAAATCCTTACAAACCGCCCCGACCCTACCGTTTTTTCCTTATCTATTTCGTACACGTATACCTGGTCATCTTTTTGCGTTGGTACAGGGACAGTTTTCACTTTTTATGTATATGGAGTTTTGCATACATCTATACTATAAAAACCTCTTAGAAGGCGGTTTCTGCACCATTAATATTAAATTATTTCTTATATTTACGTGAATAGTACACATTAAATTAAACTAATTTTACTAATTGACATTGGGACGTCAAACACCTCATATACTATACTGTTGATTGCTTCGTTGACCGAGTGATCGAAAAGCGATTGCTGATCATGAAGTCCAGGGTTCGAGTTCCGGACCAAAATCAGTTATTGGGTTTTTCTGTCAAGAAATTCTCAGTAGCATCTCCGAGTCAAGAAGTTGGCGAGGTTTCACACCCGTGCCCCGGGAAGCGCTTGAAGCCGTTACTCCTATGCCAGATGCCTTTCATGTCATGTCAGTTTGCCGCCTCATCAGACTATGAGAGTGAGATAATAGAGAGTGCACATTTACTTACGCGTACACTCGGGCTCTATAATCCTGTCCTGTGCAGATGGCTAGTCTCCATTGAGACTGGCCGGAATTCAGTCTAGAGGACATTACTAGCAATTATTGAAAAAAGTTGTAAGTCTATCTTTCTTTAAGCTGAAGTGACAAACGAACTTACAGCCCAACTGATGGTAAGTGGCCACTGCAGTCCATGGACATCCGCAGCCCCTTCAAACAATTAAGACTACTGCTACGTTGTTACCTCTTATGTCTAAGATGGCATGCCTCAAAATTTAAATATTCTTGCTCTCTATAATATTCAATCCGGATCACAGTACTAAAATCACTATTTTTGGGTGACAGAAATAGATAAGAGGGCAGTACCTTCCCAGACGGTGTAAATATGTGAATGTCTGTGTGTACTCGCAAGCACGAGTACATTCGCTATTCCCTCACTCTTATAGTCCGATGGGACGGTTATCAGAGAGAGAGAGAAGGCACAAGACCAATGGCTTCACTAACTTTCCTACTTTCTGACTCCAGGCGGCTACTGAGAATTTCTTGAGAGAAGATCCCAATTACTGATTGTAGTCCAACCCGGGCCCTCACGTACAGCAACCACTATCCATTACAGAAGCTGGGCACTAGGTCAAACATTCTAGATATATAATATAATGTACAAACCACTAAAAAAACTAACCTTTATCTTTCAACATAATGTTATTTGGAAGTTCAGTGGATATAATATCACAGTTTTATCCGATAATCGCGATGTAAAAATGTGGCTTGTTTTTCTTTTCTTTAGGATGTATGTATCTTCATAATTAATAATAATTCGAAATAAATAATAATAATTCGAAATTTAATAATTAAGGCGTAGGGAAGTGACGACCCCATCGCCCGCTGACGTAACAGTTAAGTGACAAAACTGCTATGTCAGCGCAGTCAGTCAGTGCCTTGCCAAGAGGTGTGAGCGCCGTGCCTCGGCAGTATTGAGGGTGCAAAGGCCCGTTTGTGCTTACGGCCACACTATTAAACGGCGCCGGGTCTGGGCGTCTCCCGTTAATTGACGCCCAATTTAATGGATGATGGAAGATAATAGAACGCGCATAGGGCCGCTGCCTGGGGGTCGCCGGGGCGCGTCTGGAGCTGGCGCTGGACGTGACAGCATGCGAGCCGCCAGCCGAGCGCGAGGTGCTGCACGACCACCTAGCAGCCCCTCGCGTCCATCATCCCCACCAGACGGCTTGGTGTCGGCGGGGTCCTCTCGGACTCGGCAAGCGGCACCCGCCGCTGGTGGAGTACGCCGCATGCGTTGGACAAACAATATGAACATAAACGCATTGCGGGCGTACTATAGGGCGAAAGGGGAAGAAACTGGAGGGATAGCGTATCGGGCTCGGATGCATCGCTTTTTTGCTGAGCTTGAGCCGTCAGTTTCCGTCACGGAGCAAAACCTGGCAGACCGAGTTCGGTACATCATACGCTCGAAAATATTTGATGATGCCGAACTCGAACGACTACGACGTGAGGCTATTCCCTCATCGAATGAACCGGCTATAGCTGGGGATGCGGCTCTTCAGGCCACAGACCAGCAGCCACATTTAGAGGGCGCCATGGATCTCCCTGCTCTGGTTGATTCAGGCGATGATGGAATGGTCACCCAAGAACTAGAGCAGATGAGGAGTAAATTGGAGGAGGCGATTGTGGAAACGCGCAGTACGCCTCTCGAAAATCGACCGCGACTCCCGCGCATACCCCTAAGCAAGCGGAATCGGGCTGTCGTGAGGGCTCTCAACCCAATGCTGGTGACCTATTTGGAAGCCAGCCGGGACCTTTGCGAGACGGACTCAATTCTTTTTGGCGCCGCACTGGCAGTTTGCCGTATTATTGGCGCCAAACTTCCCAAGCCTGGACGCGCTACTAGACAAAGTAGCGCCATCCCAGCCTGGAGAAGAAGGATTGAGGACCGTATCGCAAAGGCAAGGGCCCTCATCGGCAGGCTGATAAGCTTCAGGTCGGGCAATAATAGGCCGAGAATTGTGCGCACCGTCAGGATGGCGTTTGCTGGGACAAACATCAGTTTGTCCCAGCCGGATATAACGCAAAAACTGACGGAGCGCATAGACGACCTGAAGCAGAGAATCGCTGCTTGGGGGAAGCGGATTCGGCGATATACCGAGAAGTCGACACGGTTCAACCAGAATCGTCTCTTCCAGAGTGATCAGAAGAGGCTATATAAATCATTGGAGCGACCAATGGTACGTGGAACGGGCCAAGCACCGAATCAGGCCGACACTGTCGCATTCTGGCGCGGCCTGTGGTCAGAGCCCGTAAACCACAGCGAGGGCCCTTGGACGGAAGTTGTGGTGAGTCAGTGTGCGAATCTTACGCCCATGGACCCCGTCATTATAACGCCGGACGATGTAGCTGATGCGGTCCGAAGGGCCCCGAACTGGAAAAGTCCGGGGCTCGACGGGCTGCATCACTACTGGCTGAAGGGGTTCGTGGTGTGTCACGCTGTGCTCGCCCGACAATTTCAAGAGGCTCTCGACCAAAAGTCGCTCCCGAGCCTCTTCACTACTGGGATCACTCACTTGGTTCCTAAAGACCGGGATACCATAGACCCGAGCAAATACCGCCCCATCACGTGTCTACCCACGATATATAAGACACTAACATCCATTTTGAGCGCGAGAATCACTCGTCACCTGAACTCAAATCAGGTGATGTCGCGCGCTCAAAATGGATGTCGGGGCGGTGGTCGTGGAACCAAGGAACCACTCCTCATTGACGCGGTCATTGGCAAAGTGGTTAAACGCAACCGTCGGAACCTATCCGCCGCCTGGATAGACTACAAAAAGGCATTCGACTCGGTGCCTCATACATGGCTGAAGAGGGTCCTCGAGCTGTACAAGGTTGACTGTACAGTTAGAGACTTCCTCGGGCAGTGTATGGGGCAGTGGAGTACGATCCTTTGTCATCTAGGCGAGCGGATGACGGCTGCGGAGAACCACATAAGGATAAGAAGGGGTATCTTCCAGGGCGATTGTCTGAGTCCAATCTGGTTCTGCCTTTCTCTGAACCCTCTCAGTACCTTACTGGAGGGCTCCGGGAGGGGATTTCAGCTTCGGAGGGGAGGTACAAAAGTGACCCACCTTTTCTATATAGATGATCTCAAGTTATTCGCCTCCAGTCGCTCTCATCTTGTGGAATTGCTAAACATCACTTGTGATTTTAGCAATTCTATTAGAATGGAGCTGGGGACGGATAAGTGTGCGGTCCTCCATGTCGAAAGGGGTAGGGTTGCTAACTCTGAGGGCATAGATTTATCTATGCCCATCAACATAAGGACCCTTTCCGAGGCTGAAACATACCGATACCTGGGTATGTCACAGAACATCGGTGTAGATGAGGCGGGTATGAAACAGTCAGTTTGCGATGTGTTTTATGCACGCTTGACCAAAGTGCTTAACAGCCTTTTGTCCGGTGTGAATAAGACGCACGCATATAACGGTTGGGTCATGCCTGTTCTCATGTATACCTTTGGCATACTTAGGTGGACTCAGACCGAACTAAACGCTCTGGATAGAAAAGTCCGCACTATAATGACGTCCCACAGGATGCATCATCCGAGATCGTCAGTAATGAGGCTGTACTTGCCGCGGAAGCATGGTGGGCGCGGCTTTTTAAGCGCACTTACCATGCATAATCGCGAAGTGTGCAGCCTCCGTAATTACTTTCTGACGAGAGCGGATGATCCATACTATAGGGACGTTATTTCTTGTGATAAAGGACTGACCCCTCTATCCTTAGCCAACGAGCAATGGCAAGACCCAGCAGTACAGTGCATTTCCGACCGGGAGGCCGTATGGAAGGAGAAGGAGCTCCACGGGAGGTTCTACAAGGCTCTACATGAGCCTTTCGTAGACACAGTCGCCTCCCTTCACTGGCTACGTTTCGGTGACCTCTTTGGGGAAACCGAGGGTTTTGTCTGTGCAATACAGGATCAGGTTATTAAGACCAACAATTATCGGAGATACATCCTAAAGGATGGCGCCGTCGACATCTGTCGAGCTTGTCGCCATCCCGGTGAGTCACTTAGGCATGTCATCTCCGGTTGTTCGGCGCTTTCTAACTCTGAGTATTTGCACAGACACAATCTAGTAGCCAGGATTCTACACCAGGAGATCGCTCTGAAATACGGCCTAGTGGATCGGAAACTGCCGTATTATAAGTACTTGCCGGAAGCCGTGCTCGAAAATGACCGCGCCAGGCTCTACTGGGACCGGGCCATCATCACAGACAGGACTATTCTTGCGAATAAGCCTGATATTGTGCTGATGGACCGGGCACAGTCAAGGATCTTTTTGGTCGACATTACCATTCCTTATGACGAGAACCTCGTGAAAGCCGAAACAGATAAGGTGACAAAATATCTGGACCTGGCTCACGAGGTTACCGGCATGTGGGGTGGTCTGCCGGCCGAAATTATTCCTGTGGTCGTTTCTGCGAACGGGTTAATCCCAGTCAGCCTCCCGGGTCATCTGAGGCGACTGGGACTCCGTGACGGACCGCTCCAGGCTCAAATGCAGAAGGCGGTGCTCCTCGATACCGCCCGCATCGTCCGCCGGTTTCTTTCCCTTTCCCCCTAACCCTCGGCCGTCTGGTCTCCCCTGCCGAGGGCTTCCATCTGGTTGGGTTTTTATATATTTATGTATTTTTTATGTATTTATTTTATTTTATTCATATTTATGTATGTTTACCATTTTCATTTACAATTATATATTTATACTGCCCAACCAGATGAGAAAACTTTATAGATAACCCAAAATAATTCGAAATTCTAATTACTGCTGGTATTTCTATTATAACGCATACATGAAATTACTCATAACGTAGTTTTTAAATTGTCACAACCACAAAATGTTTTTATGTGTAGTGCTAAGTTGAGCGCAGAAGATTTAAGTTGCACGTTTTTTTTTTAAATGTGCTTATCTGTTAATAGTACTAAAAGAGGAACGTTGTCTTTGAAATAAATCTTAAAGTAGAAGTAAATACACGTCGCATGCGCAGAGGCATCATTCACGGGTTGCAGGATACGCCATATGGGTAATGAATTCTCTTACGATGGTAATATTAATCCAAAATTGTGTCATTTGTTTTGACACCTTGATACACCATCAACATCGACTGTCTGTTAGGATTTACTTCTATTGTAAATGCTTTAAATAGAAAAAACCCTTTGCGTTTATATAATTTTAAAAATGAAAATTGCTATTCCTTGGCACATGAAACACGTATTCATTATATATTCAATCGGATCATATATTATCTGTCCCTGACAAGGAATAATGAGACACCTTTTGCGGTCGACCGATACATGTTTGATAAGGCTGCTTCTAGTTAAGAGCATTAATGATCATCAATTTTAGTAACGTAGACAATATTTCCGAATAAAACTATTTTTACGGATTTTTTTGCGATTAATTAACTTATTTTATATTCCCGACGTTTCGGTTACTTTCCAGCAACCGTGGTCACGGGGGACTGAGGTGATTGACGTCCCGATGTCAGTGTTAAACCGGAGTACCTTCAGCTTTTTTAATTAATAGTTTTGGTCCGATCTACGCAGAATGAACTAACTGTGTCTTGAAGTCTTGCAGTGATATGCTTGGGTTTAGTTTTAATTTTATGAATTACAGGATCCCAAGCAGGTGGTAGTATCCAGCCTCCCTCTCTATTGAAATGAGGATGTTTTTTAATTTCAATAGCCTCACGTATCATCCTTGACAGGAATCGATGTTCTTTCGCAAGAATTTGTGGTTTATCAAATCTAATGTAATGGCTCTTTGTTCTCTGGTTCTCTACACTCGCCACAAGAAACACAGCACTTCTAGGCAGAAAAGGAGCTCACCACCTACTAACTACAACCCATTTATTTATTTATTTATTTAAAAAATTATGTATGTTTTGGACTTGGGCCTTTCAGGTTCTATGAAGTAATGAGGGCACGACTTTGTCTGCCATCAGCGCGGCGCCACTTAAAATGAGATGTTCTTAAAAATGTGGTGTTATATTTGACCGATGTCATAGCGGGGAGGTTAATTTGTTCGCAAAATGTAAATATTAATGTATCTCTCTATACTATTAGTAATAATTTATATTAATAATAATTAGGTTGAAAATAAATAAACCAAACCACAGATTCTTATAGAAGAGGGGGCAAACGAGCTCAGCTGATGGTAAGTGACTACCGCCGCCTATGAACAACTGCAACGCCAGGGGAATTGCAGTTGCGTTGCCGGCCGTTTAGAAAGAAGTAAGCTCTTTTCTTGAAGGTTCCTAAGTCGTATCGGTCGGGAAAAATCGCCCGTGGATCGTAGATAGATGATTACAGTACTGGGCGCATCACATCTTTCATGCTGCTACGTACCTATATATATTCATTGATATATTTTTTTAAATAAAACTAATTTTATGGATTTTATCGCGTATATTAATCAGTGTTTCTTTTGACAAATTATAGACCATGCGTTGTTTATTGTTTGCGTCTGTGGTCAACGGTTGTTGCGTTTCGTTTCTACGTTGACATGGATGTTTGGCATTTGATTTGATAGTTAATTTTTGGTATTTTTCTATTTGTTTGTCTTTGCATTCATTGTATTTCGATATTTCGCGTTTGTTTAAAGTTTCAATGCAATTATTAAAATCAAATGTCGTTAAAACTGTCTTTAACTCACTGGACAAATTGTCTATGGTATTATTTATGATTTGTAAATCGAACCGTTTTTGCTGAATCACCGTTGTTACGAACAAAAAAAGTATCAAGATACTTTAAGCTCATTCTGCGTAAATCGAACCAAAAATTAATATTAAAAAACTGAAGGTAGCCGGGCTAACTATGACAGCAGGACGTCAAACAACTCAGTCCCCCATGACCACGGGTGCTGGAAAGCACCCGAAACGTCGGGAATATAAAAATAGATTAATATACGCGATAAAATCCGTAAAATTAGTTTTATTTAAAAATGTGTAGTGTTTGCGTAAGTATAAGAAATCTTCATTGATATATTTTATGAACATACATATATAACATATATCAGTCCAATAAATAAAACACTTTCAGAAATGAGAGGAAACATATGCCCAGCTGTATCCAGTGTGTACATGTATCAGCTTTAAATTTACTTCACGTTTATAATAATTATAGGTCTTCGTTCTTCAATGTTTTGATTTCACGATTTGGAAGAGAATGTGAAATCCGGAGTACTCTACTAAATGCAAATTTTATTAGAAATATATAAGATGATATAGAATATTTATAAGGCGGGTGCCTCAAAAGCTCAACCGGTGTGCTATCCAAGATGAGGTTGAAACAAGCCTGCTTAAAATTTAGTAACCATGTAGCGGTACCATTCCACGTGAATATTTGCCACATCGGTGAGGTGACCTTATACTCAGAATCACCAAACGGTATTCGCTGAAGGTCATACAGGTTTACGCACCAACCTCGGCACACCCCGATCAGGAGGTGGAGGAAATGTATGAGGATATCTCTAGAGCCATGCATTCCTCCAAAACCCAATATACGGTGTTAATGGGAGACTTCAATGCAAAACTAGGCACAAGAGAGAACGGTGAGCTGAAAGTAGGGAAATTTGGAATAGGGCAACGTAACCCAAGGGGCCAGCAGCTGGCCGACTTCATGGAGAAAGAGGGACTCTTTATGATGAACTCTATCTTCCAGAAGCGGCCCCACAGGAAGTGGACCTGGTCGAGCCCCGACGGTTCGACAAAAAATGAGATTGACTTCATTATGACGACCAGACGACAACTGTTCAGTGATGTCTCCGTGATCGCGAGGGTGAAAACTGGTAGCGATCACCGAATGGTTAGAGGCACACTGAACCTAAACGTTAAGTTGGAGAGGTCTCGTCTAATGAAGTCAACGCTCCGTCCCCCTCGTGCTCTGTTCCAAAGTCCCGAAACCTTTCAGCTCGAGTTACAAAACCGTTTTCAGTGCCTAGAAGACTGCAATGAAGTGGACGATATGAATGACAAGCTCGTGGAAACTGTCCATGCGGTCGGAGCTAAGTTCTGCAAGACCCGCCGCAGAATAACACAAAAACTCTCCGATCACACTCTTAATCTCATGGCTGTTAGACGGGAGATGAAGCTACATTCTTCAACAGACTTGACAGCATACAGGCATCTGAACAGACAGATCTCCAAATGCATGCGGCGGGACTTACGCAACTTCAATACAGCTCGTATTGAAGAAGCGATCGAGCGGAACCAAGGCTCCAAAGTCTTTGCCAGAGATCTGTCTGCCAGAAAAAGCCACCTGTCAAAGCTGAAGATAGAGTGTGGCAGCATCGTTTCCGGGACACCTGAGATTTTGAGTGAGATTGAGAGGTTCTATGGGCAGCTGTACACGTCATCGTTGGAGCCACACGCAAGTGTGAGTAACGATCCAAGAGCGAGTCTCATCCGACACTATTCCGAAGATATCCCGGACGTCAGTCTGAGCGAGATTAGAATGGCTCTCCAGCACCTTAAAAACGGTAAGGCCCCAGGCGAGGATGGAATTACAGCGGAGCTTCTGAAAGCGGGTGGAAGACCGGTACTTAAAGTCCTTCAGAAGCTCTTTAATTCCGTCCTCCATGGTGGCATTACACCGGAGGCGTGGAGCAGAAGTGCAGTGGTCTTGTTCTTCAAGAAAGGTGACAACGCTCTCTTGAAGAACTACAGACCGATTTCCCTTCTGAGCCGCGTCTACGTGCTGTTTTCGAGAGTCATTACGAATCGTCTCGCGCGCAGACTTGACGACTTCCAGCCTCCCGAACAAGCCGGTTTCCGAAAGGGCTTTAGCACCATAGACCACATACATACCCTTCGGCAAATTGTACAGAAGTCCGAAGAGTACAATTTGCCACTATGTCTGGCGTATGTGGACTATGAGAAAGCCTTTGATTCCGTCGAAATTTGGGCGGTGCTGCAGTCCCTTCAGCGCTGCCAAGTTGACTGTCGGTATATCGAAGTGTTGAAGTGCTTGTACAGTAGGGCTACGATGGCTATCCGAGTACAGAACCAGAGTACGAAACCTATCCAATAGCAGAGAGGTGAAAGACAGGGTGACGTCATATCCCCGAAACTCTTCACCGCTGCATTGGAAGACGTTTTCAAGCTTCTGGACTGGAAAGGATACGGCATCAACATCAATGGCGAGTACATCACTTATCTTCGATTTGCCGACGATATAGTCCTTATGGCAGAATCGCTGGATGACCTAAGCACTATGCTCAATGACCTCGATAGTGTTTCCCTACGGATAGGTCTTAAGATGAACATGGACAAAACAAAGATCATGTTAAATGTCCATGTCACACCTATGCCGATAGTTGTTGGGAGCACTAAGCTCGAAGTTGTTGACGAGTATGTTTACCTGGGACAAATAGTCCGACTAGGTAAGTCCAACTTCGACCGAGAGGTCAATCGACGGATTCAACTCGGTTGGGCAGCGTTCGGGAAATTACGGCACATCTTCTCGTCAGGTATACCTCAAAACTTGAAAACGAGACTGTACACCCAGTGCGTGTTGCCAGTGATGACATACGGAACTGAGACGTGGTCCTTCACTGCTGGCCGTATGAGGAAGCTCAAGGTCGCTCAGCGAACTATGGAGAGGGCTATGCTCGGAGTTTCTCTACGTGATAAACTTAGGAATGAGGATATCCGCAGTAGAACCAGAGTAACCGACATAGCCCAACGGATTAGTAAGCTGAAGTGGCAGTGGGCCGGCCATATAGCTCGAAGAACCGACAACCGATGGGGAAGAAAGGTTCTCGAGTGGCAGCCTCGTACCGGTAGGCGAAGTGTAGGGCGTCCCCCCACGAGATGGAGTGACGACCTGGTAGGACATGCAGGAAGTCGATGGATGCAGGTGGCTCAGGACCGTACTTTGTGGCATTCTTTGGGGGAGGCCTATGTTCAGCAGTGGACTTGTGAAGGGCTGTAATGATGATGATGATAATGACGGTGAGGCTATGTGGAAAGCAACGCTGATGTAGGTTCTCATGCGAGAGTGTTCGCGTAAAATCTCACTATGTGATCCAATTTACAATATGTGCTGAATCTCTTCGTACGTAATTCTTCTATTTTCTCCAATTAAACTTTTCTCTGGTAGTAGGTATGTTCCCTTCAGTAATAGTCGTCAAAGGTCCACCACTTCTTTCTCTATCCTTCAAAGATAGTCGACCGTGTTGAAATTTATCATCACCTTTCTAAACAAATCGTGTTCCTCTGATGAACACAGTTGCTTAAGGTGATGGTAAAAAATCAATATGCAAAAATGTTCCTGAGAGAGAAAACAGATCCTGCGTCGATCCATTTCTGGAAGGAAACACGATGCTTCAATTTTGCTCGTAAAATGTGGAGTTAAATTTAAAAATTGCGCTTATCTCTAATAATTGTATTAAACTAGCCAGTGCCTCGTATAAATACCTCATAGAATTTTTGTTTTGATTCCATTGCCGACGGGCGCGTGATACATCAGTACGTAAAACTGCAATTAATAATTTCATAATTGCTAGTGAGGATCGAGCTAGTATTGCCCGTTGCTCGCGTGCCGTGAAATTTATTCCAGCACTTATCCGCTGTTTAAGCACGTATATAGCTACTTCGTTTGTAAAATTATATGTCGAATTTAATATATTATTTGATTTACGAGTACCCCGCACGACCGGGGTCGGAGGATACTTGCGCTCGGCGAAATCGGGCGGAAGTTTCCTTCTTAATAATTTCGATGAATTTGGTATTTTGTTATAGTTTTGCAACGTAGTAGAGAGCTATGCTGCAGCTATATTAATAGTACAGTTGTAGCACGAATGGTTGGCTCGACTGGAGAAGGACCACGCTCTCACAGAATACCAACGTAAAATAGCAGCTTGATGCAGCTGTGTTTCGTATGGTGAGTGTAGAGAACCGGAGACCCTTTTTACTGGAAAAGTGGCATTCTATCTTAGTCTTCACAGCTGACAACGCATCTGCATTTTATTTCGCACACGAAGATAGATGTAGATATCTATGGGCCACAGTAACCACTTACCATCAGATGGACTGTGTGCTCGTTTCTCACCCTCATTCTATAAAAAAATTCTTAACCATCAACGTCGTCACTACCCAAAATGGGTCGTTGGTCGCAGTAGATTGCTGTGTTCGCAACCTAAGATTTAAATTAGGTGAACTAGGCCCAATGGTTAAAAGTAATTAAAAAAACCGAATGCATAAAAAAGTTTACTGAAGAAGAAATTTAGTCGCTATTTCCACTAGTAAGACGAATCTAACGACAACTCATTTGTAAAAATTTATCAAGCCGTTTAGGCTACAGAGTGTTTCATAGAAATAGGCATACATACATACATACATACATATACTCAAATAACATTACTCTTCTTCTGGGGCAAAATAAAAGTAAAATTATTATAATTTTGAAAAGAATTGTAATTTAATATCTGATTAAACAAAAGTTATAAAAATATATGAATTGAGCTGTTGAAGTAAATGAGTAAAAGCAAAATCATAAAAAATACCTGTTTATATAGCTTATATGGCTTATTTATCAGCTTCTTTTAATGACCATATCATCATCATCATCATCATCATTACAGCCTTTCATAAGTCCACTGCTGAACATAGGCCTCCCCCAAGGAATGCCACAAAGCACGGTCCTGAGCCACCTGCATCCATCGACTTCCTGCATGTCTTACCAGGTCGTCACTCCATCTCGTAGGGGGTCGCCCTACACTTCGCCTACCGGTACGAGGCTGCCACTCGAGAACCTTTCTTCCCCATCGGTTGTCGGTTCTTCGAGCTATATGACCGGCCCAATGCCACTTCAGCTTACTAATCCGTTGGGCTATGTCGGTTACTCTGGTTCTACTGCGGATATACTCATTTCTAAGTTTATCACGCAGAGAAACTCCGAGCATAGGCCTCTCCATAGCTCGCTGAGCGACCTTGAGCTTCCTCATACGGCCAGCAGTAACCATTTAAACTTGATCAATTATTCAGTATATCGCTGTAATATCATAAATTTGATCCAACTTCCCGGTAACACAATATGCAAGGAACAAGAGAGGATTGTTTCAACCAATTCCTTGTTCCAGCTTCACTGCGGAAGGGCATCGTTAGTCACCCTCTCAGTGTTGAATCGGCTTGTCGTAAATCGACTAGTAACAAGAACGACGAATGTAAAATGAATGAAATATTGTTATGTATTATTTAACACAAGTAAAATTTGATAGAAGAATGATTTAAATTCTAGTTCTAAATTACGAGTATATAACATAAACAAGTATTGCATGCGAAGTGAGGTAACCGTTGATAATTATTTATTATGTCATCTTTAACTATTCTACAGAAAGTAAATAAAAAGTTAAAGTTACAGCCTATATACGACCTCTTAGTTTATCGAGGGAACTTGTTTTTTTTTTTATAGAATAAGGGGCAAACGAGCATGCGGCTCACCTGATGGTAAGTGACTACCGCCGCCCATGAACAACCGCAACACCAGGGGAATTGCAGATGCGTTGCCGGCCTTTTAGAAAGGTGTAAGCTCTTTTCTTGAAGGTTCTAAGTCGTATCGGTTCGGAAAATTCGCTGGTGGAAATTGATTCCACAAAGAAGTTGTGCGAGGGAGAAAACTTCTTCTAAATCGCATAGTGGTGGACCGCCAACCATCCAGATGGTATGGATGGTAACGCGAGTTTTGTCGCGACGTGCGATGGTGAAATTGAGCGGCTGGAATTAGTCCGAACAATTCCTCAGAGCACTCCCCGTGATAGATGTGATAAAATACGCAAATAGATGCAACATCTCTACGCAGTGCCAGTGTATCGAGCCGATCGGAAAGAACCCGGTCGTCGACGATTCGAATCGCTCTGCGCTGGATGCGATCAAGTGGAAGGAGCTGGCACTGGGGTGCCCCGGCCCAGAGATGAGAACAGTATTCCATGTGGGGCCGAACTTGCGCTTTGTAAAGTTGCAAGCGATGTGCCGGCATGAAATACTGTCTCGCTCTGCTGAGCACGCCAAGTTTTTTAGAGCAACATATCATTGATATGCAGGAGAAACAGCGTTGGTCTTGGCCTTCGCTATGTCCAAACTAACGGCCAATGCCTCCCCCTTGGACTCTACTGCCTCCGCTCATCTATGAGTTAAGTAAACTAGAAGACCACCTGCTGATCGACCCCGACGAAAACCGTACTGACGGTCATTGATCAGCTGGTGATCCTCAAGGTACCTCATGAGCTAGCAGTTTATAATGGATTCCATTATTTTGGAGAACAAGGAGGTGATGGCGATAGGCCTGTAGTTGGACGGGTCTGAGCGGTCGCCTTTTTAGGGATCGGGTGGACCAAAGCTGTCTTCCATGAATTTGGGACTACGCCTTGGGAGTAGGAGCACCGGAAAAGATGCGTTAAAACCGGTGCCAACTCCGGAGCACTCTTATGACGGGGGGAACAACTCGACTCTAGATGACGGGGGGAACACACCGCCGACCATCCCGCCATCTAGAGTCGAGTTAGACGCAAAAAGAGAGCACAATAGATCGGCTTTCTCTTTTGCGGCATGGGCCAGTGAGTCGTCCTCTCTGTGCAGAGATGAAAGAGATGGCTGACAGAAGTTCCCTTGGATAGCCTTTGACGAGAGACCAGAATGCACGGGTTCCCGAAGGAAGGCGAATTAGCTTCTCGCCAATTCTGCCGATGTGCTCAGACCTTGCTTTGGCAATGACGCTTTTGAAGGACCTGGAGGCGGAATTATACTTCTTTTTAAGTGTGCTGGTGTTTAAATCCCGAGACGTTGATGCGTCAGCCCAGGCCCGGTAGCACTCCTGCTTATAGCGTGATGCTATTTTACAGGAGCGACCAAACCATGGCTGGGATCTGCCTCCGATGGGCACCACAGAGGATGGAATAAAATGTTCCATACCCTGAAGTACCACATCAGCAACAGAATCGGCAACAACGCTGGGATCTTCCAGCGAGAAGCAAACCCGCCCCCAATGGTAAGATGCAAAAAAAGATCGCATTCCGCCCCAATCAGCTGACCTATAGTGCCAAACACGGCGGCAAGCTGCAGATCGTTATTGCGATTGGAGCGTGAGTGGCACCGTGCTCCGGATCAGACATTGGTCCGAAGAGCTCAGAGGGGCATCGACGGAGACCTGATATCCGTCCGGATGAGAGGTCAGCAGAAGGTCCAACAGGGAAGGTACATGATCTTCCACATCTGGGATCCGCGTAGGCGAAGTAACCAGTTGTGTTAGACCATATGCCAAAGCAAAGTCGTAGACAGATCTACCCGCATGATCGGTTAAACGAGAACCAAGCCATTCAGCGTGGTGGGCGTTGAAATCACCGAGTATCACGATCTCTGCGGATGGGAGCTGTTGTAGCACGGAGTCTGCAGTCATTTGGACGTGATCGATGATCTGCGAAGACCTATTAATAATCTAAGTACGACCCACTGCTGGGCATGGGCCTACCCTCATATCTGAGAGGGTTTTAGGCCATGTATATATCCGCCGCGCTGCCCCAATACGTGTTGGCTAACTTCACATGTCTTCGAATTTTTTTTCTTATTTTTTTTTTAATCTTACATTCCTCACGATGTTTTTCCTCAACACCGAGCACGTGGTAAATCAGCACTTAAAATTACAATTAACAATTTCATTGGTGCCGGCGGGTATCGAATCCAGGTTGCTCGCGTACTGTAAAATTTATAGCGAGTGCTTAGCCCCTGAGCTACCACGGCTCTATTGTACAGGGTAATTCAATAAAGAAATTGTTATTTTTATTTTTATTTATCTTTATTTTCATGCCCTTACGCTTTTTACGGGCGTCAGCGAAGTAAAAAGCGTATGAAATTTTTATAAGTTAGTATGTTCTAGGATCATTATTATTATGATCAAAAACATCAAACTAAAATAGGTTCAGCAGGCGTAGTAGGTTTAGAATGGTAAGGTTTGGATACGTGAGGGCAACCGCAGTTTATATTAGGAAGACCTTGCTACACATTTCATACTTCAGTTTCCTCTTGTCGCCTCTTACGATACCCATGGGATGATATGGAGATGTGGATTCTCTACTGCCAATACACGGAAACTACAAATCACTTAATCAGTTTCACTACCTCATTAATCACATAATGATCAAAATTTTGTTTTCATCATCATCAACGAAGGCCTATATATTGCCTCATAGAGGGGATATTCATTATAGTTGCCACGCTTGGCAAGCGGGTTGGCATCCGCAGTTTTTTTTATATTTAGTCTTTATTAAGAAAACGCTGCTTCCCTCTTCTCCTGATTTGTTTCCCTCTGTTGCCTATTACGACAGCATCGGGATGATAATATGGGACAGTGAAGACTCGTACACCGCCACTACATGGTATATGAGCAATGTTATTTTAAAATAAAACCTAAATTGTCCGTGTTCACACTGCGGAGAAATAGTTTGATCTAGAGTTAAAAGTCTCTTGACATACGCGGGGAAAAATGTAGAAAAACTATTGACTTATTTCATGAGTGTTGTTGGAATCGTGTTTTCGAAGCGATTATTCACTTACCATTCATATTTTGTCTTTTTATATTGGACATAAAATTATTTAAACGTCATTATTCCAGCCCTTCACATGTCCACTGCTGAACATATACCTTCCTAGAGAAATATCATAAAGCATGGTCCTTATCTTACCAGGTCGTCACTCCATGGATAGAAAATAAAAAGTATCAGGAAAGGTATATGCATAAATTAAATGACAAGCGTGGAGTAGGGAGGTGCATATGTTGATCAATAGTATCATAAATTTCATAAAATGCTCTATATCGATCCAGTCGACCCATTCATGATATCACCATAATATAGCTGCAGCGTGGCACTACCATGTATAAAATGCATATCATTTTTAAGAAAAATTTGTGTAGATTTTGGAATTACCTGTTAATTTTCAGAAGTCTTTTGTACTCGGTAATATAGACATAGACATAGACATGCATTTATTCAGCAACATATGTAGATGTCTATGGGCCACAGCAACCACTTCCTATCACGTGGACTGTATGCTCGCTTGTCACTCTTAACCTATACACAAAATTAAAAAGGCACACAAATTAATGTATATAATTAAATATTATGTAAATAAATCAAATGCTTGATAATTTTATAGGCGGTAGTTTGCAACATTAGTAAGGATTAAGTATAAGAAAGGCACGAATAAGTAACCGCATCTGCATTTTGATTTTTAATCGATGACATATTATATAGATGTCTATGGAAAATAGCATCCACTTACCATCGGGTGGACTTTGTACTCGGTTGTCACTCTAAAAAATCAAATCGAACTGAAAATAATTTTGATCATAAATCATCATTATCATCGTTAGTAGCTTCCCCATCAGTCGGCAGTTGGATTTCATGTAAATTATATGGAGTCCAACTTACACGAGATAATTTTACAAAATAGTTCGTTACGTTGTCGTATCGTTGTATGTGAATGTATTCTAATATCTCATTCACGTCTGTCTTTCTGTGAGTCCATGATATATGCCCCTGTTCAGCTTCATTAATATTGGATTGCCTATTTTCTTCTATCCAACCAAGGGAATAGTCTAATTTTGTTAATGTTTGTGCCTGTTATCCTCTAAAAATGTATCATTCAAAATAATTGTAATTTGAAAACAATTTTAATTAAGTTAATAAAGAAAGTTTTTTCGTGGTGGAGCCATGCTGCAGCTATGTTATGCTAGTAGCACGAATGGGACAGTTGTATATGCCTGGGTTTTAATTTTATTAAGTACAGGATACCAAGCAGGTGGTAGTACTCAGCCTCCCTCTCTTTTGAAATTAGGATGTTTTTTATTTTCAATAACCTCACGTATCATCCTTGGCAGGAATCGATGTTCTTTTGCGAGAATTTGTGGTTTATCAAATCTAATGTAATGGCGGGGGCCGTCTAAGATATGATCACAAACTGCAGACTTCCCGGAACGTTTTGTGCAGTTTCGTGTATTCTGATGATATCCCAGTCTTAGCGAGATTAGAATGGCTCTCCGACACCTTAAAAACGACAAGTTCCCGGGTGAGGATGGAATTATAGTGGAGCTTCTGAAAGCGGATAGAAAACTGGTACTTGAAGTTGTTCCTCCATAGTGGCACTATACCTGAGGCGTATAGCAGAAGTGCGATGGTCTCTAGAAAAACTACAGACCGATTTCCCTTCTGAGCCGTCTCTATGTGCTGTTTTCGAGAGTCATTACGCATGGTCTCACGTGCAGACATGACGATTTCCAGCCTCCCTAACAAACCGGTTTCCGAAAAGGCTTTAGCTACCTAATCGATATCGACACGTGTTTTAAAAATTCCAAGATTGTTCTTTACGCTGATGATATGAAAATCTTATGCCCTATTACAAGTTTAGAAAGTTGTTCTAGCCTTCAAAAGTATCTCTTTAATTTAGAAGCGTACTGTTCTAACAATTAACTCGATCTGAATATTTCCAAATGTTTTATCTGCTCATTTACTCGTTAACCTAATCCTATAATTTATAATTATAAATTACACCATATTTCTATAAATAGAACCAGCACTATCAAAGATATCGGTGTTACTTTTGACTCTAAATTGCTGTTTGACAATCACGTTGATAACATTGTTACAAAGGCTAACAAAGCGCTGGGTTTCATATTAAGATTATCGGCAGATTTTAAAAGCATAAAAACCTTCAAAATTCTTTATTGCGCTTTTGTACGCAGCCATTTTGAATATGGGTCTGAAATTTGGAATCCAAAATATAATGTATATGTGGATAGGATAGAGCATATACAAAAAAGATTTTTGCGTTTTCTTCAATTTAAATGAAAAAAGGTTATACCCAGCTATACTCTTCGATGTAAAAAAATTCACATATTACCTTTATTTGAGCGTAGAAATATTGCAGATCTCTCTTTCCTCTTTAAAATTATGAATGGTAATGTTGATTATCCTGAACTACTAAGTAAAATAGATTTACATACCTCCTCATCTGGTTTGCGGAAACCTACACTTTTATCTGTACCATACGTGATAAGTAATTACAGGAAAAACTCTTTTATTATTCGATCATGCAGATCTTTTAATGCTACAGCACATACTCATAATGTAGATATTGATTTATTTCATTCCAGCGTTATCCAACTTAGGCGTTCACTTTATAACAACTTCTTTTCTTTTTGATAATGTAATTTATAGTTAAGTATACTGTTACTGTATCTCTTCTGACACACTCTTGTCATATAAAGTATTATATATGTACACGCCCCTAGCTGCCCCAACAAAGTTGACGGGACTAGGGCCCATGAGTAATCCAATCGACGAGCAGCAGAGGACGGGGCCCAAAAGGCCTATTGACAATTGACCTACACAATAGAGATAAGGCTAGGTAAATAAATAGTACGTACCTGGTTTCTTTTTTCTTATAGGAGAGGGGGCAAACGAGCATTTGGCTCACATGATGGTAAGTGACTACCGCCGCCCATGAACAACTGCAACACCAGGGAGGGAATCGCAGATGCGTTGCCGGCCTTTTAAAATGGAGTACGCTCTTGTTTTGAAGGTCCCTAAGTCGTATCGGTCCGGAAAAATCGCTGATGGTAATCGATTCCACAAGGAAGTCGTGCGAGGAAGAAAACACCTTCTAAATCGCACAGTGGTGGACCACCAATCATCCAGATGGTGTGGATGGTATCGTGAGTTCTGCCGAGATGTGCGTTCGTGAAATTTGGCGGCTGGGATTAATCCGAACAATTCCTCAGAGCACTCTCCATGGTAGATGCGAAAGAAAATGCAAAGGGATGCAACATCTCTTCGCAGTGCCAATGAATCGAGCCGATCGGAAAGGGCTCGGTCGTCGACGATTCGAGCCGCTCTGCGCTGGATGCGGTCAAGTGGAAGGAGCTGGCTCTGGCGAGACCCCCAGAGATGGGAACAGTATTCCATGTGAGGCCGAATCGGCGCCTTGTAAATTTGCAGGCGGTGTGCCGGCATAAAATACTGTCCCGCTCTGCTGAGCACGCCAAGCATTTTAGAGGCCAATTTGGCCTTGTCTTCCAAGTGACCACGAAACTGCACGTCACTCGATATGTCGACTCCGAGGATACCGATACTGGCTGAGGCAAGAAGGGGAGTGCCTTGAAACTGAGGAGATACGACAAAGGGGTTCTTTTTAGCGGTTAACGCGCAAACTTGTATCTTCTGAGGATTAAACTGGACTAGATTTAGTCGCCCCCAATCCGAGACTTTGTTCAGCAGAGACTCGACTTTAGACACAAGTTTGTTCCAGTACTCGGCGACGTTTTCCCGAGAAATATTGGCACGGCCGGTATATAGAGCATCACCAGTGCTGTCATCCGCATAGCAATAAATGTTACCAGTTAGCAACATATAATTGATATGCAGAAGAAACAGCGTTGGTGATAGCACACAGCCTTGTGTGGAACACCAGCGTTAATAGGCTTGTAGTCAGACCAACGTCAAAGTCAACGACCTTGATGCTCCGATCTGCAAGAAAGCTGGTGATCCAATTGCACAATTTCTCGGGAAGCCCATAGGAAGGGAGCTTCGAAAGAAGCGCTTTGTGCCAAACCCGATCGAAGGCCTTCGCAATGTCCAGACTAACGGCCAAGACTCTACTGCCTCCGCCCATCTATGGGTCGGGTAGACCAGAAGATCACCAGCTGATCGACCCCGACGAAAACCGTATTGGCGGTCACTAATCAGCTGGTGATCCTCAAGGTACCGGATGAGCTGGCAGTTAATAATGGATTCCATTATTTTGGAGAACAAGGAGGTGTACGCGATAGGCCTATAGTTAGACGGGTTCCGAAGGCCCCAAGGCTCGGTCATGCCGTAGGTATTTGTAGGTGCATGTAAGTGGTGTGTAGTCGTGTTTATATATATGATCTGACCTAACTGAGGTGATCGGGCAGCGGCTTGGTCCCATGCTGCCCTTACAATGCTGCATCACTCCAGCAGGCGTCACCAATTGACACTTCTTTCTTCATTTTACTATTTCAGTCTATCCACTTTATTGTACATTTAACTAACTTTAAATTAAACTAATTCAACGTTCATCGTAAAGTCAATCACGTGACACTAGACTCAAGTAACGAACAGTAGTTCAAAGTTCAATATTCAATGTTCCGGATTCATTTACCACCAAATTACAAATAAGGAACTAACGCGATCTCATCACGAGTCACAAAGGTCAGCGTTACAAACAACAAACTAAATTCCTTCGTACGATATTAAATACTACGCCGCAAATAAGAATTCAAAATCAGCCTCGCTGACATGCAAAACTAACTAAATAGTCAGCTCACAAAAAGGCACTTAACGCTACGTTACGAATAAACATTAACTTCCAAAAACAATTAACCGGGCCACGCCCTCGAAATGGAATGCAAGCATCAAATTCCGGACCGTCGGTCTGCTCGGCGTGAGCGCACGGTTCCACGTCACACAAGCAAGTTAAATATTGCAAAATGCACTTCAAAACGCAATCACTATACAAATTGAAGTAAATTACTTGCAATGAAGTTATTTAATCACTCAAATTCAATACAAGCCTCTTGTCACGAAACATAAAACTTAGACAACCAATTCAAGGCGGTCTACAAGAAACCCAAACATTCAATCGCAAATCAGACGCGCCCAAATACTCAAATTCTAGACCTCCAAAACCAAAACCTGGCCGCGCGAACCGATCCAGCGGTCTCAATAACAGTCGACAGCGCCGCTGCTTTCAAGCTACTGTCCTCAGCCCACACGACCGAGCGACTGCAAGCGGCATACGGCCGCCCCCCCTGGCGGCGTTTACCTTACCTACATACCATCGGGTGACGCGCCGAGTCAAACGTGGTTGGTGCGAATTTCAAATGCCCATGTTTGGGCCTAAACAATATAAGTGAAAACTTGTAAATGGCCTTCATTTTTGTTATAGTTATATTATTTTTGTAAATTAGCTGTAAGCTTCCCAAGCAAATAAAAATAAAATAAAATAAAATAAGTATAATTACACGCAGCACAAGTACAAGCAGTATGTGTAGTGCTGTGTTCCAGTATAATTACACACAGAACAAATACAAGCAGTGTGTGTATTACTGTGTTCCAGTATAATTACACGCAGCACAAGTACAAGCAGTGTGTGTACTGCTGTGTGTCAGTATAATTACACGCAGCACAAGTACAAGCAGTGTGTGTACTGCTGTGTTCCAGTATAATTACACGCAGCACAAGTACAAGCAGTGTGTGTACTGCTGTGTTCCTGTATAATTACACGCAGCACAAGTACAAGTAGTGTGTGTACTGCTGTATTACAGTATAATTACACGCAGCACAAGTACAAGCAGTGTGTGTACTGCTGTATTACAGTATGATTACACGCAGCACAAGTACAAACAGTGTGTGTACTACTGTATTACAGTATAATTACACGCAGCACAAGTACAAGCAATATATATACTGCTGTATTCCAGTATAATTACACGCAGCACAAGTACAAGCAGTGTGTGTGGTGCTGTATTCCAGTATAATTACACGCAGCACAAGTACAAATTGTACTGTAGCCTAGTACAGTTTTGATACAGACAATAAAATAATACATACTGTGCCTCTGGACTACTATTATGGTCAGCTTATGAGTTGGTTTATTTTTGCACAATAGAGTATGATGTGAATACTCAATGATGTGGTTTATTTCATAGGTTAAAAACATTGGAAAAAGTCAAGTTATATTGGACGTTTTTTGTATAAAGTTCCGCAATGAATACGATATTAGCAATAATGACAAGTTTCATCAGACAAAAAAAAACTTTGAGTAGCTTTTAAGTATGCTAGTTCCGTCTTCTAGACTTCAATAAATTCTTTTATCCACATTTTATGCTAAGTAAGCAGTAAATAACTTACATAAACACGCTTTTCGCTATAATGTGATGAATATAACGGTTAAAGACATTTAAATTATATTACATATTATTGTGTATAGGAATTATGTGATAACAGATAAGTGTGATTTGTGACAGATAAGTGAAGATTTTGTGACCAGGATTAAGAACAGATTAATACAATGGTGGTTTCGTCATGTAGAAAAATCAAATGAGGACAGTATAACAAAGTTTACAAAATTTACGTTGCAGAAGTGAATGACATTGTTGACAAGAGATGTCCTTGATGGAAGTTTATCGATCAAATTGGCGACATATTTAAGATAGTCCAAATTTAGAGTACCCTTAACTAGTATATTTATTAGTATATGAACGTGAAGAAGGTATATCGAATAGAAGTGCGTAGTCTCTGCTTACCCCTCCGGGTGACAGGCGTGAAGGTTTACCTTGTGTTTACCTTGTGTCATCTTAATAGTTTGTATATATAGCCTGAGAGCTGGCGACGAATTTTGGGAAGGTCCTTTGGGCAAGTTGAAATTGTGAAAAACAATCATTTCGTCAATAGGGTATTACACCCATTTTCAAAAAATATTTTAAATGAATCCTAGAGTGATAGTGATCCACTATAATTTTTATATAATTTTTTTAAAACCGAATAGTGACTTAAAATTACTTTTAATCTATCGTTTTAAATTTTCGCGTGAAAACTCTAGCCGCCATACTGTTAAACTCGTGACGTCACTGTCATAGAATTTTGACGATTTTGCAAAAGAATAAGATACTTTTGAATGTTTAATAATGAGTTATCATTTATATCATTGTTGTTTTGTGCCTGATTGCAAAATACGAGCAAAAGAACGCTGGGGAAATTATGGATTAAAGTGCCAACTGATTTAAATATGAGAAATACTTGGTTAAAACTGGCAAAAAGAGACCCGAAGGCATTGTCTACAAAATCTAAACTATATTTCTGTGAAGATCACTTTGATGTAAGTATGACTTATATTTTACTATCGATTAAACAAAACAAAACATCATGACATGATAGGTTGCAAGTCAAATTTTGTAATATATTAGGTTAATCGCTTGTCTGTCCCGCCCTTTGTGGGCCATTTTGATAGCCCTTGCAAGTGCAGTGCAGTGTTTTACTTAAATCCTGTTTTCTTCTATTATATGGGAATAACGACATGGTTTGTACTCAGACCAATTAAAAAAGTGACTTTTTATTTCGTCTGAGAGTTTGTACCAAAAAATATAACAAAAAGTTTTTCTCACCTAAGCTTACATTATAATATCTATAACATTAGTGCTAACAGCAAAGTAATAAACTTGCTTTTACGAATCCGTCTTCCATGATGCCTTTTCAATAAAACTCGGAATAAAAGTCAACAATCGTAATGATAACTTGAAAAATTGAAAAATTAGCTAGTTAGTACACAGCAACTAGCTAATTTCGAAATTTTTCAATTTCGAAAAATTGAAAAATTTCGAAATTAGCTAGTTAAAAAAAATTGAAAAAAAATTTCTATCAAATCAAATGCCAAACATCCATGTCGACGTAACGAAACACAACTTTTGACCACAGACGCAAACAATTAACAACGCACGGTCTATAATCTGTCAAAACAAACACTGGACGAATCTACAATAAAAGTATTATCGAAGGGCCTGAATTCCGCAATACCACCGTGAAAAAGCCCGTATGAGGAAATTATCTGCAACGTTTAGGATTGTCTGTTTGAAAAAAAATGTGGGAAAGGAAGATTTAGAGGCCATACGTCAAGACATTTCGTCCTTGTTACGTTGAAGTTCAGTGCCGAAACTAAATCTCCCCAAAGACGAGATTAAAGCGTTGTACAACTTACGCAACAGACCAGAGCTCACAATTCTCCGTGCAGATAAAGGAAATGCTACAGTAGTAATGAATACGTCAGATTATAATTTGAAAATACAACAACTTTTGTCGGACAAAAGTACGTACAAAAAGGTCAAAACAGACCCTACAACCAATATGCTCAAAACAACTAGCGATCTAATAAAGAATTACTTCAAAAAATTAACTCTCGACGTAAATTCGACAAAACCACTGTGTACCAAACCACCAAGGTTCTATGTGTTACCGAAAATACACAAACCAAACACTCCACTACGTCCCATAGCGAGCCAAATCGATTCTCCAACTTATAAGTTGGCTCAACAATTCTTCTTCATCAAATATTCTGTTACCACTGAGAGGACAAGCTAGAGCACACACAAAGGATTCATACCATTTTTATGTGAGATAAAAGACCTACATCTCGCTGACAATGAAACGATGGTCAGTTTTGATGTTCATTCACTATTTACATGCTTACTTGTCGTGAAGCGACAATTAAATACAAAAGAGAAGAAAAATGAATTTAAAATAATGTAAAATGATATGTAAGTAGCATAACACTACATACTTATTGAAGTCACCTGCATATCAATTGTAACCAGGAAGCTAGAGGAATACAACATGCTTACAGAATATGCAGTATTACTCAAACACTGCCTTACATCTGGCTTTCTATTGTGGAAGCAGGAGTTCTACAAGCAAGTAGATGGTGTAGCGATGATTTCACCTGTATCTCCCATAGTCGCCGACATATTCATGGAGGACTTTGAGGAAAAAGCCCTTCTTACTGCTCCTGTAAATCTAAGATTCTACAAGCGGTACGTAGACGATACTTTCACAATTTTACCATCTGACAAAGTAACTGCCTTTTTAGATCACATTAATTCCATAAACTTTAAAATATTATTCACAATGGAGTTAGAGGCAAACAATTCTTTATCTTTTGTAGATGTTTTAGTCATACGAAATCCTGATAACACTATTCGTCACACTGTGTATAGGAAAAAGATTCATACCAACCGATATTTAAATGGTGAATCGCACCATCATCCATCACAGTTAGCTAACGTGGGGAAAAGCTTTGTTTCAGAGAGCACGAGGAATCTGTGACAGAAAAGATCTGGACACAGAGCTTCAGCACGTCAAGCAAGTATTGCAAGACAACAAGCTTCTTGACCAAACCCGTCGCGCGCCTACGTGACAGTGACCGAATGAAGCCGACCACAGTTGAGCGTGTGCCCGCTGTACTACCCTATGTTAGAGGAGTCACAGACAGGGTTGGCTACATTTTTAAGCGAGCTTCTATTAAAAAATAATTTAAGCCGCCGAAGAAGATTAGTTAATTTTTACCATCCGTCAAGTGTAATATCCCTCAACAAGATGCAGGAGTGTACAAGCTTGATTGCGAATGTGGTTTCTCTTAAATAGGAGAATCAAAATGATCCATTAAAACCCGCTTGAAAAAACATATAGCTGACGTGAAGCACCGACGCTCTGGGAAGTCTTTAGTCTGTGAACATGTTCAAGATCGTCCCCGCCATTACATCAGATTTGATAGACCACAAATCCTCGCAAAAGAACATCGATTCCTACCAAGGATGATACGCGAGGCTATTTAAGTTAAAAAAACATCCTAATTTCAATGGAGAAGATGGATGGGTGCTGCCATCTGATTGGAAGTTTTTCTGATTTGCATTGAGTCCAGAGCCAAAGCAGTCGCAAGGAAGTTTGGTGTCCTTTCAAGGGTGCGGCGGTACTTCACGCCGGGGTAGCTTCTTACTTTATATAAAGCGCAAGTCCGGTTGTGCCTGGAGTACTGCTGTCACATATGGGTTGGTGCTGCAAAATACCACCTGGCAGCATTGGACTCAGTGGAGAGACGTGTTTAAAGGCTCATTGGTGACCTTGACTTGGTTGAAACCAATCTTGTCAGCCTCGAGCACAGGCGCAGAGTAGCCAGTCTCTCGGTATTCTATAGGATGAATTTCGGTGAGTGTTCGCAGGAATTACACGATTTAATTCCTCCTTCTCCTTTCCACCATCGGACTACCAGACGGTCGGCGGGTCTTCATCCCTTTGTTGTCGATATTCCACGCATTATAACCAATCGGTTTGCTTCGTCTTTTGTAATGCGTACAGCAGAGGAGTGGAATAAACGAGAGTTCGTTGAAATAAAATAAATTTGGGGTAGTTCTTTAATATGTAAACATCGCATTGTTAGGAATGGGACTTGAAAATAATTATTATAGTGTCGCTCAGCTTTTTTTAACGGGTCCAAGGGGATTTTTATGCAACCTGGCCTTTAGCGAAGTTTAATATAACCTGACAACGTCGTACGTCGTATCGTCGATTTTAATGCATACAAGTAAATAAAAAATATACATATATTGCTTCTGTACTTTATATTTACGACACTAAAAGGATAACACGATACGACAGAAAAATCGTATCGTTGCCTCTAAAACGTCTGACCAACATTATAGAGATTAAATTGTATTTTCCGCTGACACAACGCTGACGCGTACTGTTTTTTTTTTTAATACTAGTATTGCGTTCGGTAAGCAATTCTTTTGTTTTTGTATTCATCTAAATCAAAGACATATAGCTCTATCTTTTCAAAGTATATTAAATGAAAGCCTCCACTAATTTCTAAAAAGATATTTAGGGTATGAAAGAGTCCGCCGCGCTGCCCAATATATATGTAATATAAAAATTTATTACAGCCTATTATACGATAATTACGGCCTCTAATATCCCAGTACTGAACATAGACCTCCCTCATAAATTTCCTTAAAGGAAGGATTTTTCCGTAGTTGCCATGCTTGGCAGCCGGATTGGCAACCGCAGTTTTTTTATAATTTCGAGTTGTTATTAGGAACTGAACAGCTGCCTATCTCCTATTTCAGTTTCTCTCTGCCGCCTCTTACGACACCTGACTACGACTACGGATGATATGTGATAGCGGATATTCTTACACCGCCACTACAGGGTTATAAAAATATCCTATTAGCTGTTCCCGCGACTGCGTCCACGTGGAATTTATTTCGCTTAGATTTCATAGATTTCAAGTTTTTTTTGCGCGGAACCCTATTTCTTTTTCATAAAATACAAATACCTTAATTTACTCCTTATAACTTAACCTGTCTGCCAGTGAAACTCCCGTCAAAATCGATCCAGCCATTTCGGATAGATTAGCCAGTACAAACAGACAGACAGATAACAAAAAAGTTAAAAATTGTTTTTTATTATAAGTACAATATGTAACAGCATTACGCTGCTGTTTCCCATGGTGAGGGTAGAGAACCGGAGACCTTTTTACTGAAAAACTATCACTCAGGAGTGGCAACGCATCTGCATTTTGATTCTTAACAAGTATATATGTGGGTGTCCTTGGATCACAGTACTGGACTGTGTGCTTGTATGTTACCTTTTCTTTAATATAACAACAACCGTCATTATAAAATATTAGAAGCCATATTATTATCATATAAATAAATTTAAAGATATGTATCAAATGTAATAGATTAAATAAACGATAAAGTAATTTATCGATAGTAAATATTTTACTACCCTTCCCTACCAGATAGGCTGTAGTTGACGACGCGAATCAGCAAATTGCCGCCAATTTATTATCTGTAGTCATTCAGACTTCAAACGTGTGTGCTGCCTTTATATTTCTGAGGGACAGTCTTGGAATACAAAATGATGTTTATGTGGTCCCAGAATCATTCATCCCCTGAATGTAGTTACAATTTTGTTTAATGTTTATTATTGCTGCAAACATTAATAGCTCATTTGTAGCCTCTTAGAACGTACATGGAATGCCTCGTTACCAAATGAAATGGGTGTCTGGTAATTGTCACTCGCCATACGAAACACATCAGCCATATTATGCTAATATTTTATGGTGGTATTGAGAGAGTGCAACTTCCGTGGTCAAGGCAACCTATTCGTTGCAGTGTGTCGCCCCTGATAGTTAGTAGATACCTCTGTTCAAAGATATCTTTATCTATCTTCGAATAAGAAACAAGGTTAATGTTCTGCTTACTCGCCATACGAAACACAGCATTCATAATTAAATTGCTATTTTACGCTGATAATCTCTGAGAGTGTGGTCCTACCCCGGTTGAGCCAACCCATTTGTAATTAATGTGAAAGTTGAATAATATATTTTCTGTAAATTTTTATAGAATAAGGGTGACTAACGACCACACAATTCACTTCATGACAAGTGGATGCCGTCATAGACATCTATCTCATAGACATCTATCCTTGATTGACAATCAAAAGGCTTCTCTGTCTACTACTAAAAACTACTTATAATTAATGTGCTCAGAAGATCTTACACTATCGACAGTGCCTTGATCGTCTTTAAGCAGCCCATCACTATCATTAACAAAGAGCCGGTGATTTGTATCTGAAAATGTTTTTCTTGATTTCCTATAGAGAACAGCCAGGATTAAAGTGTCTTTATTGCTTTCGCGATTTATGCTGTTTTCATTTGAACGGGTTTTTGTTGGAATATACGTTTGTCTGGGAAGTCCGAGTAAATTGAATTATCGTAAATCGTCTTGTCCCTTATAAAAGAATTTAATAATTTATTGGGTAATATTCCATTTCGATGTCTCACAAACAGTAAAACATCTTTTATTCTTACAAAGTATGTTGACTTTGTTATTGACATATTTTATTTATTCGTTGATAGTTTTGAAAGAAATAATCCAAAATCAATGCCGCTTTTAGGTCTAGTCGCGTCTCACGCTACTGAATCAATCGAATTTAAATAGAACTTAGGGTAATTCATACTTTCCAAAATTTGAACCTTTTCAAATTCAAATTAAACCAGAAAACTAAATAATGATTTCTTATATTTACGCGAACACTACCCATTGAATCATACTATTTTTACGGATTTTATCGCGTTTAACTAACTTATTTTATATTCCCGACGTTTTGGTTGCTTCCCAGCAACAGTCCCCCGTGACCACGGTTGCTGGAAAGCAACCGAAACGTCGGGAATATAAAATAAGTTAATTAAACGCGATAAAATCCGTAAAAATAGGTTTATTCAGAAAACTATAAACAAGTTCAAAAGTTTTTATTGGATATCTTGAGCTTTTCTCCGCTAAATGTCGCGGCGTCGATGCATCCAACAAGAATGCTTTTTTTCCTATTTATGAACCAAAATATTGAAGAAGTGAATATTTAATTAAAGATAATCTAAAGAAAGTTATTATGAATTTGATTTTATTTACAGGACAAGGGTAAGAAATGAGCACAAAGTCCACCTTATTATAAGTGAATGTTGTGGTTCATAGACATCTACATATATCTTCAGTTAAGAATCAAAATGCAGAAGCGTTGTTACTCCTGAAGACTAAGATGGAATACCTCGTTTCCAGTAAAAAGGACCTCCTGCTGTCTAAAATACGAAACAGCAACTAAGCGCTGCTATTTACGAAAGTATTCTGGGAGAGCGCGGTCCTTACCTGTTCGAGTCGACTCATTTGTGTTACAATATTAATATAGATGCAGCATGACTTTACACATACAATAAAATGACTATATGATGTATTTTAATTATTTATTTATTTAATATTCTTAGTAGCACACCATACAAAAATTATAGAAATTATATATATAAAAGAAGATTATAAAAGAAAAACACATGTTTATATATATATATATATATATAAACGCATATACATACAAAAATAAATATATATTGAATTATTTAATTAAATGCAATCGATGTGCTACATATACTATTATATTTAATGGCTAGTGTGGAAGCGAAGTTACAATTTAAAGTGCGATGTAATAATTCTTTGGTAGTTCTTTCAATACCGGTAGGGAACCGTTTTACTGCCAGTGGAAGTTCATTCCAAAAACTAACGGCCTGTAACGTAAAAGACTTATTCATAAATTTTCTAGTGTAAAGTGGCAACTTCAACTTCAAGCGCTCTATTTATCTCCAGTTACGCAAATGGGAATCACGAAGAAACTCAAAATGATTTTTGAGGTAAGAAGGGTAAGAAGGATTAAAGAGAACACTATAGAGAAGATGAATTATGTGAGCATTCCGATGAAGTCATGTTGGCAACCACTTAATCTTAGTATGAAAAAGAGATACATGGTCATATTTTCTTAATCCAAATATAAACCTTATGCAAAGATTCTGAATTCGCTCAAGTTTAATGAGCTGAGCTTCGGTGAGATCTAGATAGCTGACGTCTGCTTGGTCAAAAATAGGGAAGAGAAGGGTC
This sequence comes from Parnassius mnemosyne, assembly GCA_963668995.1. Taxonomy (NCBI): domain Eukaryota; kingdom Metazoa; phylum Arthropoda; class Insecta; order Lepidoptera; family Papilionidae; genus Parnassius; species Parnassius mnemosyne. Next base: position 26,605,225 of record CAVLGL010000091.1, read on the forward strand.
TTGGCAGGCATAGTTTTGGTGGAAGTGGTGAAAATTTGATGTAATAAGCCGGATATGTTAATAACGCCCGATGAATAAGAATGAAATGAGATTGAGAATTTTTGAATCGGTTCGGAAGTAAGCTTTTAAAACCAGGTTCGAAACAAAGTGAATTCTAATCGATAACAATATCTAATTGGAAATAATTTTTAAAAGCAATCCTTCCGGCTGTAGCTATGAAGAAACCTGTCTATTATTGAACTAGATTTTTTATGTTTTTATAAAGACAAACTAGTTAACATACCATCTGATTTAAATGACTACTGCAGCCCACGAAGTTACAAACACATTTAAACAAAGATGGACCTTATATATAGAGGGGAGCAGCTCTGATCAACTGCTCAGAGTCGATAACTATGTTTGTTATTGCTCTTTGAAGGAAGCTCAAAGACGTTCAGCGAGTTACGTAGAGTGCTCAGAGTTTTTCTGCGCGATAGATTTCGTACTTAGTATATCCGCAGTAGTACTAGAAAAACTAACATAGCCCAACGGATCAAAAAGCTGAAGTACCGAAAAGCCAGCTTGAAGGACCGAAAAATAGGTTCTCGAGTAGTAGCCTCGTACCGATAAAAGAAATGCAAGGCAGCTCTCCACTAGATGGAATGGCGAGCTGGTAAAAGATACAGGAAGTCGATGGATGCATGTGGCTCACGACCATACTTTGTGGCATTCCTTGGAGGAGTACGTTCAGCAGGTGACTGGTGATGGGCTAAAATGATGATGATTATTATTCACAGCAGTACCGTTGCTTAGTGCCTGAAATAATAATAATAATAATAATTCTTTATTCACAAGACTTAGCCTACAATTACAATGATATGCGTGAATTCGTACTCAAGATTTGTGTAGATATTTGCAATATATTGGCTATTTTTTGCAACAACAAATTAGTCTTCTACCCCCCGTACTAGTAAAAAACTGTATGACGGCAGAGTAGTGCGGCTAGTTCATTGTATTCGAGGCAGTAATTAACTACCTGATTGTATATAGTTTAACCAAAACATTCACATGAAGAAAATATTGCGTTTTTAGTTTTCAAGATGTTATAACTACATTAACAAATCTTAGACTTTTAAGTTATTAGAAAGCATTGTCATTATAAATTTTGAACAATGATAATAATAAATTACTTATACAATATACATACAAGTTTATATTGTATATTATGCTAAGTATTTTGTACTCTAGGATTATCTAAGTTATTATAAGAAGTTCATCAATGATTGCCACCCCTCACAAATAAAGGAGCAACATTACAATAAAGAGAACAAAAGCGATAAATATCTTAAATTAGTAGATAATTAAACAAAACAAAAAAAAATCAAAGAATATAAAAATGCTTAAACTATTTATGGTTCTTTAAAGAAGATATGGATTCGGCTACAGGGTAGCCTTCATATTTCCTCCTGATGAGTACAGGACTCATCTCATTTTTCGAACGATTTCAGGGAAAAACAAGCACCTACGATGCATCAATGCGCGTTGGCGGACTTAACAATCTTGAAAATATATATTTCAAGTCGTGTTTTTGGAGCTTGATATGTGTGTATGTATAAATTTTATGAATTTTCTTTCGCCTTCTTACAGGCGTCCAAATAATCAGAAATTTAGCAGACGTATTAGAAACCGATGATGTAATAATTTCAAGAGTATGTCCTAGAATTCTTACTGGTATCATGACAGCTCATGGTCGATGTGTGATGATTACTTTTTTGACAGAAATTTTATTATTTAATTTATGAAACATGAAGGTATCCTTGAGATATTTTTCTTCACCACCAACCACGTTATATAAGAACGTAACTTAAAAAAAAACAAATAGACTATACTGTGAGTCAAGAAGTGGAAAAATTAAATTTTATACAATAGACTTCAATATAAATATTAAAAAATTAAATATTTTATACAACCGGCAACTCAACAACTATTGGTCAGACCTTGATCAAATGTATATAGTACCACATGAAAATCACCAGCCTTCAAATAAAAAAAGAATCATCGAAATCGGTTCACCCAGAAAAAAGTTATGAGATAGAATTGAGTACCTCCTCCTTTTTATAGTCTGTAGAAAATGAGAACATCATCAATGTAGTCGAAGTCAATTAAATACGGAATATTAAGGATAACTTAAAAACTACTGGTCAAATTTTCATCAAATTTATATGGGACCACATGAGAATCATCCGCTTTGAAATAAATAGAATTATCAAAATCGGTTCACTAGAAAAAGGAAAAAGAATTAGGAACGTCCTTCTTTTTTTGAAGAAGGTTAAATATTTAAAAAAAATGGATAGTTAATTTTATCAATAAAACCGAAGCTAATGCTATTCTTGTTCGTTTCTTTCCACCAATGAACAAAGCTGAAACGTACAGGTTGTTTCTTTAATTGCTACACGATACAGTTACGAATGTAAACCGGTGGGAACATCACTTTGCACTTCTAACTGAATAAGGTTGAGGGGGGGGGCGAGAATGTTATTCTAAAAATTATTAGCTTAATATATATATTAGCTACTATAAATAATATCAGCTAACTATGTATTGAATTTGAATAACTAAACTTAAAAATAAAATAAAAATGCAAAGACACACGGAATGAAATGGAATATTGGATATTATGACAACTCCACTAAACGGATCTTGAGGTATATTTGAGGTATTTTACTTATAGGTTGAGGATGTTATTTTTTTTTGTATGTTTACTATTGGTGAAGATATCATTTTGGTATTACATATTTAGAATTATCAAAGTGATAGGCCCATGTTGCAGCTTTATTATATTTCACTAACGGGTCAGCTACACCAGGGAAGTACCACGCTCTCACAGAACGTAAAATAGCAGGGAGTGTAGAGAAACGGAGTCGCTTTTTACTGGATACGAGTAGGCATTCAATCTCAGTCTTCAGGAGTGACGACGCATCTGCATTTGCATTGCATTGAATCTTAATCGAGAATAAACGTAGATATCTATGGGCCACAGTATCCACTTACCATCAGGTGGACTATGTGCTCGTTTGTCACCCTATGCTTTAAATAAGAAACAATATATAGTGGTATTGAAAGCTCTGCTGAGAAATATCGTTTTAGTACTTCTCAGCAGAGCTATAATAAGGTATGATTAAAATTAAAACGTACTAAATTCATCCCAAATGAACTACAAACACAGCAAATAATATGTAAAATCTTTTTTATAGATTATGGGTGACAAACGAGCACACAGTCTAACTGATACTAAGTAGATACTATTCATATAGACATTTACATCTTTACTCCATACAAATAAATAAAATTGAGTGTCTGTTTGTAATGTTAAAATTACAGCTTTTTACTAAATGCATATGAAAGTATATACGGTACTAATAACAAAAATACAATTTTTAAAGTTTTTGTCTGTCTGTCTGTCTGTCTGTCTGTCCGTCTGTCTGTCTGTCTGTTTGTTCCGGCTAATCTCCAAAACGGCTTTACCGATTTTGACGAGATTTTCACTGACAGATAACTGATGTCACAAAGAGTAACTAAGGCTACTTTTATTTTAGAAAAAGAATTAGGGTTCCGAGTAAAAAAATTAAAACTCCAAATAACATGCGGGCGAAGTCGCGGGGTTCAGCTAGTCCTACATTAAGAATCAAAATGTAAATGCATTATCACCCCTGAGGATTAAGATGAAATGCCTCTTTTCCAGTAAAAAAGGGTATCCGGTTCTCTACACTCATCATACGAAAGATAGCAGGTACGATGTAAGAACGTGGTTCTTCCTACTTACGACGAGCCGACCCATTTGCCAACCATGATATCGTTGCAGCAGGGCTCTCTATCTTCTCATGCCAAAATGTCTGAAAATAGGAAAATCAATGTATTTTTAGAACCTGATCATTATTATATATATATTTATATATATATATATATATATATATATATATATATATATATATCCGAATATGTACTTTGTCTATTGAAACAAAATGCAAATTATACCGTATGGTGTGCACACTCACTCTTTGTTAGTTCAAAAGAATGTTGTTTTAAAATAATTTTTTTAAATGTTATATTGATTAGAAAATGGTCGTACCCAATTTGTAGTATATTTATAAAGGTATGTTTTTATAATTTAGGTGACAAACAAGCACACAGTCCATTGGGTGGATGCTGTGACCCATAGACATTTACATAAATCCTCAATTACGAATCACTACTAAGATAAAATGGTTTATTGACAGTATAAAAAAAAGGATTCGGTTCTCTACATTCACTATACGAAACACAGCTGCATTAAGCTGCTATTATGCGCTGGTATTCTGTGAGAACATGGCCCTTCCCCGATTCCCGTAGCCAGAAACAGAATGGCTTAAAAATAGAATGTTTTATTCTAATGGGGTGATAAACTGACAAAATACGCAAAAAATTTATGAATAAATGTCAAACAAGGTAGAGCTGCCATGGGTGATAAATACTGGAATATTGATATTGATTATATAACTGTTACGGCCCACAGCTGCCCCTACAATAGTCAAATATCCCGGGGCCCATGAGCGGAAGATTCAACGGGCAGTCTAGGGTCGGGCCCAAATGGCCATATGGAAACTTATCCTATCCTACTACACTATAGGGAGAAGGCTAGTCAAATAAATAGTACGTACCTGGGTTTGAGGCGAAGACTGTCCCAAAGGTTCGGTCAGGCCGAAGGTGTGTAGGTGAATGTGTAGTGGTGTTTTTAGTGGTGTGGATTGTGGTTGACCCGACTGGACCGTTGAAGTCGGCAGCAACCCTGACTCCGGAACCGCTCTAAATTGTGGTTATCTCCAGCGGCGTCACCCACGGTCAATTTCTTTCTTCATGTTACTATTGCAGTCTATCAAATTTATTGTACATTTAACTAACTTCAAAACGCAACTAATTTAACGTTCATCGGAGAATCAAACACGTGATAATCGACTCGAGTAACGGACAGTAGTTCAAAGTTCAACATTCAATATTCCGGGTTCATTTATCACCAAATTACAAATAGGGAACTAACGCGATCTCTTCACGATTCACAAAGTTCAGCGTTCAACCGACAATCACTACAAGTTACATAAATTACTTTCCAACGAATTTTGGTTAATCTATTAAATTATTACTGTTTCGTCATCGCGTGAACGCATCTAAAAAATGGAGGTTATCCCGGGCGACCTCACGACGTGCTATCGACAGCACTGCATTCAAGCAACTCCGTTGCACTCACATGCTGCGCTCGCGCCCTCTGCCAAACCCACTCCGCTCGCTCGAACATCAAAACCGGTATGGTACCGAGCCGAGCGCCCTCTGGCGTCAAATCTTGAAACCAGCATTTGGGCGCGAACAATAACATATTTGACTATAAAAGTGAATATAATCGTATTGATCGTGTAGTAGCAAATACCGTGTAATGGTCGTGTAGGAATATCCAATACCCCATAACGTCCCGTGGGTGTCGTAAGAGGTGACAGAAGGAAACTAAAACAGAAGATGGGCAGCAGAATCTTCCATTTAACAACACAAAATAATAAAAACCGCGGTTGACAACTCGCTCGCCAAGCATAGTAACTAAGGCAAAATCCTCGCTATGAATCCCGCAATTTATGGGAGAGGCTTGTGTTTATCAGCGGACTTTCATAGACTGTAATTCATAAGGAATTTGATATTCTTTATATATAAAAATTACGTGTCACATTGTTTGTCCGCGATTAAGTCCTAAACTATTGAACTGATTTCAATGAAATTTTGTACACTGTGTGCAGTTTGGTCCATCTTGAGAGATAGTATACTTTTTATCCCGATAAGTGACCCTTAACATTTTTTATTAGGAATATAAGGATTATTTTAATAGAGAAAGGGTTATCTCAAGAAAGGGCAGAACAACGTCTGCCTGGTCAGCTAGTCACATTATAAATTTTTTAATGTTTAAAGGTAACCATACCAGATCCGATAATCGTTGATGGTGGGATAATTGAAGTTGTTCAAGAGCTACCTTGGGCAGATTGTGCAGTTCGCTAGACTACTCGTAATTAATGAAAAATAGCCGATAGGTGAATTCAGTTTGGCAGTATTTGGAAACTTCGTCACGTCTTCTTGTTGCCTATACCGCATGACCTGAAGGTAACAGTCTTTGTACAGTGCATTCTATATTTTCACATATATGGTGCTGAAACATGGACACGATCTGCGCTAGGTAGCAACTAGATGCGTGAAGCTGCAGAGCGGGCTTAGTGGCGCACCTTGAGAGAGGCCTATATCCAGCAATGGACTGCCGCGGGGCCGATGATGATGATAAAAAATTCCAAATTATTTCATGTGAAGCAAAAAAAAAATATTACAAAAAATTCCAGGGCGCAGACTGTACGTTGAAGCATGATAATAATGAAAAATTTGATATTATGATTTTTTACGCGTTTGTTTACGCGTATATTACACATTTAAATAAAACTAATTTTTAATCACTACTTTTAAACGCGATGAATATCCGTAAAAAAATATATTAATTTCAAATTTAAATTATTTTATGTGAAGTTACAAAAAACCTTATGTTAAAAATCTCCGAATGCAATCACATAAATCCATAGTTTTCAACCTCCTTATCCCCGAAAATATTTTACGTTTGGCGACCCTACTTTACAATAAACCTAAAATAAGTAAACGCTTAAAAAAACCAATTATCATGACTCTACTAATTACATGACTCTCTATATTGAATGAATCGTCAGTCTAGCCTATTGTTTTATTGAGCATCTATCTAACTTGTGACATTTCATTAGTGACCCAAGCAATCAAATTATCGTGTCCGATACAATGAAATATATTATAAATATAAATAGGTATATATATAATAGAATACTACTTGTGTGGCATTTATGAGTTATTAATATTGATTTATTTACTACTGTAGGATTTAAATATTAAATAAGTAAGTGCCTGGCCCGTACCCAGCAGTGGAATGCCATTATATGTGGTACAGCCAAGCAACTATATTATGGTTGTAACACGAATGGATCGGTTTGACTGGTGGAGGACCACGATCTCACAGAATACCAGCGTAAAATAGCATCGTTATGCTGCTGTGCTTCGTATGCTTAATATAGAGAAGCAGAGACCGATTTTACTTAAAATGAGATATGTCATCCTTGTCCACAGGGGGAGACAATATGCGTTGTCATACCCTGTGTCTGTATATTGTCCACACATTGTACCATTAGAGAGAGGCCTATGTCCAGCAGTAGACTACCGCAGGCTGATGATGGTAATAAAAAATTTAAAATTATTTTATATAAAGTAAGAAAAAACCTTATCATCATTGTCATTTTATTTCAAATCTACTACCGTTTCGAAATAAGTTCCCCCGACCGGAAAAGAAACGGTGAAAGAAACTCCACAGTCACACTCTTTTTTGTCTTTTTTTAATGTAAGTATAGTACTTATTTAAAGAATGGAAAATAATAACAGACCCACATAAGTAATAACTGTAACATGTTCTATGATGCATTCAGATGAACCTTAAAATTTTTGAGTTCACTGATCCATGGCGAACCCGAGCAGATCAGCACCCCCACAAGCGACACCTGTTCACAAGTATGACGTATGTGGCATTCATAATTCCTCGACTATTTAAAAGGGAATTGGTCGAACTCAGTTGGCCTTTACACCGATCCATAATCCAGTATCCTAAAACATCCCATGCTTATCGTAAGTGATGACAGGGAGAAACTAAAACATGAGATGGGCAGCACCAAATTCGTGATGAACTCAATTAAAGGAATGAAAAAACTGCGGTTACCTACTTACCTACCAAGCGTAGCCTTGTGAAGGACTGCGTTCAGCATTTGACATTCGATAGGCTGTCATGATGATGATTAAAATGAACTTTAAGAATATCATGTAACACTAGTGTTGTACTAGGTGGTAGGACTCCTTTTCTGCCTAGGACTATAGCTTGATAAGAACCACACTCTTACCTGTATCTGCCAAATGTATTCCGATCTGAAGGGTATAAAGAGCCAGTATAATTAAAGGTTTTGAGGCAATCCATATTAGACATCAGGTGACAACGCTTCAGTAGCCTTCTTTGTTTAAACTTTACTGCAGTTCATTATTTAAAAATACATAACATCATAATGCTAAGTGTTTCTATATTGAGAGACGAGAATCGCAGACACCTTTTCATGTTTTTCCTTTCTTACTAATAACAAGGTATTCCATCTAAGAAATGCAATTTGGATGTAGGTGTTTGTGCCGCAGCATTTCTATACGTGGTAAAGCCACGCTGCAGGTATATTCTGGTGGTAGCACAAATAAGTCGGTGAGACCGTGGAAAGACCATGCTCTAGCAGAATACAAACATAAAAAAGCAGCTTAATGCTGTTGCGTTTCGTATGGTGACTGTAGAGAACCGGAGAACCTTTTAAATGGAAGCAAGGCAATCCGACTTAGACATCAGAGGTGACAAATACAAAGGTATAGAAGACTATGGGTCATAACATACACTTACCATCAGATGCACTCTGTGCCCATTTGTCAGTCCTACTCTAGAGACCAAACGCGTGGGTCGATTTTGATGATTCTTACGTCAATCGATTTAATTTAATCTTGCATGACGTGAAAGACATGACAGTAATCAAAATTCAATGTGACGACAAGACAACATATTGCTTAAAAGGAAAAAACGAATTTCAACGAACTATGTCAGATGTAGTATCATTGATTAGGTCTTTGAAAATCCTATTTAGGTTTGTGTAGTCATTTTTCATTTTGAAGGACATTTAGGATCTATAACGATTTAAATTTCGTAAGCGACCATTCCCGCTCAAATGTTCAAAACTTATAATAAAGCTGCTATAATGTTCTTTTTTATTTGCTTAATTGGTTATTAGTAATATTTTACGCAGTCAGGTATTCTTTTAAACGGTATTTATTAACCTTGCTTGTTTATAAGATTACCTTCATAAAGAATCTATTATGCTATTCAAAGTTAATAATAACAATTCAATCAGTATCGGTACATAGCCTGTTTTAATAACCTGATTTATTTTGCGACTCGTTGTCAAAGGGCACAAAGTTGATACACGCGTTTATTCGTAGCAAACATTTGTTCGTTAGTATTGATTCTGTTCGTACGACGAAGCTACCACTTGTGAGTACATAATATGATAAAAAACCGTTTCGCTTTAAAATAATTAATCTAGTAGCTACCATTACTGCCTATAAAGGTCCACTACTTTTTATTTTATTTTAAACTAGCTGTTTCCGGCGACTTCGTCCACGTTGAGTTTATTACGATTGGATTTTTTTTTATAGAATAAGGTTGACAAACGAGCACACAGTCCACCTGATGGTAAGTGGTTGCTGTGGCCCATAGACATCTACATTTATCTTGGTTTGCGAATTAAAATTCAGATGCGTTGTCACCCGTGAGGACTAAGATGGATTGCCTCTTTTCCAGTAAAAAGGGTCTCCGGTTCTCTACACTCACCATACGAAGCACAGCAGCATTAAGCTGCTACTTTACGCTGGTATTCCGTGAGAGCGTGGTCCTTCCCCGGTCGAGCCGACCCATTCGTGCTACAACTATACAATTAATATAGCTGCAGCATGGCTCTACGACGTATAAAAAAAAAGTAGCCTTAGTTACTCCTTATAACATTAACTATTTTCCAGTGAATATCCTGTAGCCATTACGGAGATTAGCCCGAACAAACAGAAAGACAGACATAAAGACAGACAAAACATTAAAAATATTTTTTTTTGTTATGTATTTTATATCCGTTGTTAACGGATTAGTAAGCTGAAGTGGCAATGGACCGGCCATATAGCTCGGAGAACTGACAACCGATGGGGAAAAAAGGATCTCGAGTGGCGGCCTCGTACAGGCAGGCACAGTGAAGTGTGACCCCCCCACTAGATGGAGTGATGACCTGGTAACACATGCAGAAAGTCGATGGACGCAATTGGCTCAGAACCGTGCCTTTTGGCATTCCTTTGGGGAGGCCTATGTTCAGCAGTGGACGTGTGAAGGGCTGTAATTATGATGATGATGACCGTATACACATACTTTCATATGCATTTAGTAAAAAGCTGTTATAATAATTTTAAAAACAGACACTTTAATTTTATTTATTTGTATGTTTAGATTTTACAAGCACTCTTTTTAAAGTTAAATGCTCTAACAGGTCCCTACTGCGGAGAGACATTGTGAAAAGAAGCAGCAAGACACACAAGTACACTATTTTTCTCGCAATAGTATCCTAAATATCTATCTACCGTTACCGTTATAGCCTAATTAAAGTCCATGCTGGACATAGGCCGTCCCAAAGATTGCATAGTATATAGTCATAATAGGGTAGATATTTGTAATAGGTAACCGCAGTTTTTTATTTTTAGTCGTTATCTTATACGTGGTCGAGCCATGCTGCAGCTATATTACTGGTATAGTTGTAGCACGAATGGGTCAGCTCGACCGGGGAAGGACAACGCTCTCACAGAATACCAGCGTAAAATGGCAGCTTAACGCGGCTGTGTTTCGTATGGTGAGTGTAGAGAACCGGTGACCCTTTTTACTGGAAACGAGGCATTCCATCTTAGTCCTCACGGGTGACAACGCATCTGCATTTTGATTCGTAATCGAGTCTATATGTAGATATCTATGACCCACAGCAACCACTTACCATCAGGTGGACTGTGTGCTCGTTTGTCACCCTAATTGTATAAAAGAAAATATTACTTAGTCGTGGTACTTCAAATCAAGAGATAGGAAGACCCCGCTGCCTGTCTCCTGATTTGTTTCCCTCTGTCGCCTCTTACGACGACACGGATGACATGGGATAGTGAATATTGTTACACCGTCACTTCACGGTAAAAAATATCAACATAAGTTAAAAAAAGAAAGAAGAATACAGGACAAGTGTAAGGACCCTTTTTGTGTAAAACTGCAAATCATAAAAGTTTTATTTATAATTTTATTTCATATCTTTACCTTTTAATTCATGCTGTATTCATAGAAATTATTTTGTTTTATAAGTTTTTCGATTACGCAAAAAAACGTGTGTGCAGATCACACGCAGCAGAAGTGAAACTTTTAGAAAAATAAACTTCAAGAGAATGAAACGAATGCGTATCAGGCGTAGCATAATTGTGAGTTTTATGTAAATAAATTTAAAAGAAACACTGTATTCAATCTCATTCTCTCGCAGACTAAATCATATAGAAGTATATGTTTGTCTTTTTGTAATGTCACCACTTCGTTTAATCGCGTTTCAAATCACAACAATCCTAAAGAAATTAGTTAAGAAACGGTCTAAGGGAGCTCTTCATGTCCACGAATTCTTATCTTTTAAATAGTCCATTCATTCATGAAAGTGCTTTTTACATGCGTTTTAAGTTTACGCAGAGGCAAATTAGTAAATCCCCTCCAAAAGGCACCCTATGAGGAAATCCTATGTTTACCAGTGGACTTTCATATGTTGCAATGGTTATTTTACGCTGACATTGTGTGGAAGCGAAGACCTTTCCCGTAAGAGTTGACTCATCCGTGCTGCAGCCATACCACGCTGCATCGTGGTTCTACCACGTAATTATTGACGGCTCTGTGGCGCAGTGTCTTAGCAATGAGTTTCAGTGCCGGGGGCCGCGTTGTATTGTAGTGCGAGTAGCCCACATGACTTATATATTGATGTAAAATGAGCATAATTAAGGATTTAGTATCAACAACACATCTCTTTCTCTCTCATTTAACACGTTTAAAACATTACATGGCAACCCTGACGGTGGTGCGGCGGTGCGCTGCTACAATGCATGCGCACCGCCGGGCCTAGTTAAAAGGTGGAAATAAATATTAATAAATTAGTTAATTTAATAAATTTTTAATAAATTACCTAATGAAGACATAAGTGAAAAGATTGATACAAAAATAAATATTATAACGGAATGGACGCAATACCGGATGGGACAAAAGAGAAGAGGCTACAATTATTATTTTACAGAAGCTGGCTGAAAATTAAAAAAAAAACATGTAATAGAGATTTAGATTTTTTATTAGACAACTAACCAAGAAAGGGGAAAATAAATTGTGGATTGTTTTTTATCAATCATTATCCAAATACCAAAATTATTCAAGCAACGGCAGATTAATTTAAAAAGGAAAGAAGCGGTAATAATCTTGACAGCTTCGTCCAGAACTAGAAGAATGTCAAAATTGAGCCATGAAGAACAAAGAAGAAAATTTGAGGTAACATCGAATTAGCGTATTTTTGTCATTTCTTTTTAAGATTTCTTTGAGCGGTATGTTTACCACGATACAGAAGAAAATTCTGACATGGAAGTAACGTTCAAAAAAAGAAGATAGAATATAAAATGATTAATATTCCCGAGTACACATTCAACTCACTACGATTTGACATCGAACGTTTTTTTTTTGTTGTAAAACACGTTCAGTATTATTTCTAAAAATAAAAACAACAAAAAAATATTTTCTGTGATGCAAATAATATTTGAATTGATTTTCAATGCAACATCAAAGCGATGTGTATACATTCGTGAACATGACAGTAAATTTTGAATCGTTAGTGCGGAGTTCTGTGCAAACAAGTTCAATATGAGGGTGCAAATTTCGTACGTAGTGAAGTGAAGTGATAGCAATATAATGTCTGCAACACGAATGGGTCTGCTCGACCCGGGAAAGACCACGGAATGAAACGACGATCCTTTTTGCTGGATACGAGGCATTTGATCTTAGTTCTCAGGGTTAAAACGCATCTGCATATTAGTTCTTAATAGAATATAAAATGTAGATGTCTATAAGCCACAGCATCCACTTACCATTCAGGCAGGCTGTGTAGATGTTGATCACACTTATTCTACAATTCTATAAAAAAACTATTCATAAGTAAACTGCTGTACTGTAACTATTCATAAGTAAATGCCGCATAACACAATTCTGAGTCACCTGCATCCATCGACGTCTCAAATCAATTAAAAAAATTACTTTCAACAAATCGAACCTATTACAACTCCCAATTAAAAAGTTAAAATTTTCTATGCATAGCGAAGCGCATTCGATGTAAGAATAGCTTAATTTCACAAGACGTGCTCTCTTTTACGTTGCTACCAAAGATACGTTAATTTATCTAGCGAAATAGCGCTGCATTACCAGTATACTGCACAAGTCTTGCATAATAATTTTCTTCTACTATTTATTGCCGTTGTAATTCGCGATCTCAGCACTTGTCGTAAGTTTCACCGTACGCGAGCATTCTGGCTTCGATCCCTGTCGGTACCAGTGAAATAATTTTTATAGAATAAGGGTGACAAGCAAGCACACAGTTGATACTGTGGTCCATAGAAACATACATTTATCAAAATGCAGTTACGTGTTCATCCCTCAGGACTAAGATCGAATGAGGCATTCATCTGATCTCAACGAGAGTTTACAGTTAGGGCATAATGGAATAATTTGGAAATAATATAGAACAACAATTTAAGCCACCTGCTCGACGGTGAAGGAAAACATCTTGAGAAAACGTGAATTAAAAAAATGTATTGTATTTATATTTTTGTACGTGGTAGAGCCACGCTGCAGCTATATTAGTAGTATAGTTGTAGCACGAATGTGTCGGCTCGACCGGGGAAGGACCACGCTCTCATAGAATACCAGAGTCAAATAGCAGCTTAACGCTGCTGTGTTTCGTATGGTGAGTGTAGAGAACCGGAGACCCTTTTTACTGGAAAAGAGGCATTCTATCTTAGTCCTTACGGGTGACAACGCATCTGCATTTTGATTCGCAAACGAGGATAAATGTGAATGTCTATGGGCCACAGCAAGCACTTACCATCAGGTGGACTCTGTGCTCGTTTGTCACCCTATCCTATAAAAAAAATGTATATACTTAAAAAAAATTACCTTTATTTGTAAATAATGAAAGATATTGAAAACTATGATAATAAAAAAAAAACTAAAACTAGAAACTTAATTATCATATAGTCCTACTCCCCGCGGTATCGTGCCAAGAACGCTGGCTGCGTTTCCCCGCTGAATGGCTATACTTAGCCTTTGAGCGAGGAAAGAACCAGCCCTCTTATCACCAGCAGCAACGACCAGCCGCGGATGGAGTTCCTTTAGGAACTTCACCGCACGTGGACCCCACGGACCGATAGTCTCTACAGCAAATGGCACAAATATGTAGTCATCTCTCAGAGACTCATATTTGCGCCACTTACTCAGCTCAGCTGCCTCTGATGCCGCCCCGGCTTTAAACGAGGTACCCCTGAGATGAGAGGCCGCCAGAGTGTCTACGCAAGTAGCATCCCACACTAGGGCTTTACCTCTCTCCCAAGGGACCAATGTCATACCGTCGGGTCTCTTGCCATCGTCTCTAAATATTCCACAAGGCTCTAAAACCGAGGGAACATTTATAGAGGCAAGAGCCCTTCGGATGACAATTCGTTCAAAGAACTGTATCGTGAAAACCTAATATTGAATATAATATTGAAATACATATAATATTAAAACGCAATAATAAAAAGAAACTATAATTATAAACATAAATTATTAGCAACATTCACCCCGTGGTACAGTGCCAAGAACGCTGGCTGAGTTTTCTTGCTGAATGGCTATACATTTAGCCTTTGCGCGAGAAAAGAAAAATAATAAAAATTATTTATAAAATTAATTAATTTTCATAAAGTAGTGGTAAAACAAACCCAGAGAGTAATTTAATACATTCTTGCCTGGGTGACCAACAATTATTGAAAATAAATTAATTAATACAGGTATTTATTCATCCTCCATCACCATCAAAGACCTTCACAAGTCCACATCTGAACTGCTTTTTAATCAGTTAAAGCTTGTTAAGAATTAATTGTAAATGTTCCTACAGTAAATTCTTTAAATAATATAGGTACCATTGCATTGCATGGTTTCGTAGTTTTTTTTAGAATAGAATAGAATATTTTTTTTTATTATGAATTTCGAGTAATACATTTTGAAAGTCATTAATTGTTTTTAGTTTTTTCCACTGGTTTGAAATCTATACTATAATAAAACTCTAACACGACGTTTGTCTGAATACGCATCACGCACAAACCTGAGAACCGATTTGGATGGGAATTTCTTTGGCAGATAGTTGATGTTATAAGGAGTAACTTAGGCTACTTTTGTTTTAGGAAAAGAATTATGATTCCATGAAAAAAAATTCAACTCATGAAATCAATATTTCACGCGGACGAAGTCACGAGGAACAGGTAGTAATTCTTATATTCGCAATAAAACTACAATTATATATTGCTATGGAGCAAATGAATTAATTACTGACTCTGTGGAGTCGAGAAGTTGGTATCACTAGCTTGTGTTTATTCCTGGTTTATACAGAATGAACATAACTTTTTTATTAAAACTACTTCTGTTTTTATAAAATAGTTCCTGCAATATCTCACATAGCGCACCAATCTGCATAGTATGTAATTTATGCGCTGCTGGTACCGACCACTCACATTGAACAACAAACAAAACTATTTGTATATTTTGGTACAGTTTGTGCAAACAATGTTAGATAAATAATAACATTAATAAATATCATTTATTAACTCCCACTATTCGAAGGGACATTTTGGTTGTGATTAAAATATTATAATGAACCATTTAGTATATATTATATACTAATTAAAGTCTTTTAGTATATTATTATTCCGTTCCTTTTCCATTTTTCATTACAGCTTTTCCTAAAAGTCAACATAGGCCTCCCCCATAGATCGCAACACGGTTGCTTAATTACCGTTGCTGTTACCGTTACAGCTTAATAGAGTCCACTGCTGAACACATTTGCCATAGTTGCCACGCTTGGAAAGCGGGATGGCAACCGCGGTTCTTTTAGTCGTTATTAGGAATACACTGCTGACCATCTCCTTTACGGGTTAATATTTGGTAGTGGATATTCTTACACCGCCATTACAGGGCCTAATTACATGATTACTTTTTTTTTAAATACTTTAATCATATGATATTAATTTGTTTTATTTTTTTTCGTTTTAATCATATTAAAAGCCGTCACAGATTCAATAATATATTCCTGTCATTGCACAGCTAAAATGTTTTATTTCCTGAAACTACGTGAAAGGGGCAATGTTGATACATCCCGGGCAGTGCAAACATTGGTTCTGCTGTGCTATAGAGCCGCTCGTTGAATCACACACGTAGTTCATTCTCTTTGTATACGAGTATGAAGCAGTTATAGTTAAGTAGTATATTTAAAATGTACAAAACCTATCTAGCATTAATTTGTTTACAAACTATTAAAATATATACAATTTAAAAAAGTTATGACAAGAAATCTAAAACTAAAAACTTAAATTATCCTACGGTACTACACCCCGTGGTATTGTGCCAAGAACACTGGCTGCGTCTCCTCGCTGAATGGCCTTTAAACGAGGAAAGAGCCAGCTCTCTTATCACCAGTCCCTTTAAGAACTTCACCACGCGTGTATTTTTACACGCTTAATGTTAACTTTTACTGGTGGTTGAACTAGGGTGCAGCTATACCGGCGAATGAATATGCTCTCGCAGAATACGAGAATAAAATAGCTGATTATGCTGCTGTGTTTCGTATGGTGAGTGTAGAGAACCGGAGATCTTTTTAACTGATAACGAGGCATTCCATATTAGTCTTCAGGGGCGACAACGCAGCTGCATTTTGATTCGCAAACGAGTACAGTTGTAGATGTCTATGGGCCACCACAACCACTTACCATCAGCTCGTTTGTGTGCTTGTTTACGCCTGATTCTAATAATTAATATTGACTCCAGTATATATAAGAGATGATCATATAGCTACCTCTTATCTTGTCGTTAGTGCTTAATGTTTCCCTTGTCAAATTCTTAGATAAAGTCCCCAGCTATAATGGAACCGGGATAAGAAGGATTACAAATTTTTGACGAAAAAATATTGTTGTTCATTTTCACGGCAACTTATAGTAAGCCTATTCAAACTTTATTTAATCTCGCAGTAAGCAGGCTCAGCATCAAGATAAATTTAGATTAAATCTAAGCTATAACTTGATTTAATTTTGACGATCTCCACCGTTGTAAAGTGTTTTCCGTCACGGAACGTCCCAAGTTTGTTTTTCGTTAACTTGTTTTGCTAAAGGTTTACATTTGAATTTAGCAAGCGCGAGATCGTTAATTTTAAAATATTACATTACCCCTATACGAGCAATCCCTCCGACGTTATGTAGAAGTTTCACATATATGAATGACAATTAGAAACACACATCCAGCACCGAAATATTTTTTATTTACTATAAGGCAGTCTTTGACCACAATTCCAACTTTTGCTAAGTGGTGATGAAGATGGAAATTCGCACTGTCTTAGCGTAACAAAAGCCTTTTCATTCTTGCCTTGAAGATATCGATATTATATTCGGATGGAAGACAGACGCTGGCAAATTATTCCTCTCCTTTACCTACGCTTTATGAAAGACAAAGCATATCGTTTGCTTCGAATGCGTGGAATATCGACAACAAAGGAGTGGAAAGAAGAGGAGGGAATGAAAGCACTAAATTCCTGCGCTTCCGAAATGCATCCTATAGAATACCGAGGGACTATCTACTCAACACCGGTCTTCGCGACTGACAAGATTGGTTTCAACTAAATCAGGGTAACCAATAAGCCCTGAGCACGTCTCACCATTGAGTCCAACGCTGATAGCTGGAATTTAGCAGCACAAGCCTATATTTGACAGCAGTACTCCATGCACGACCCGACTTGCGCTTTATTTAAAGTAAAAAGCTACTCCGACATGAAGTACCGTCGTACCCTTTCTAGGACACCTAGTTTAGAATTAATTTAGTTCAAAATTATTACCCTTAAAGCTAACGTTGAAAACATACTTTAGGCATTAATTCGAATAAGTCTGTAATTGTTATAGTTTTTTATATGCGGCGGTAGTCACATAACATCAGGTGAGCCGCATGCTGGTTTGTCCTCACTGCTATAAAAAATATATAATACTTAGGTTGCTAAAGAGGCGGTCGAAAGCGAAAGAATGTGAAAGTAAAGTCAGTTCCAGTGGTGCCCCGAAACAAGATCGATAATGACGGGTTTACTCTTATTGAGAGGAGACAGCTGTAACCAGCGTGGGACCGCAAAATAAACACGAGTACAACTCTGCGTGTTGTGGAGCCAACCATACAGCTCTACATCTCCCGTTTGGACAAAAATACGTCGAGAGAAGACATCCTGCGTTTTGTGGAGGAACAAATCCGATGCCGCATTGAGGATCCGATCTCGTTACATTTGCAGCGTCTGGAGTCTAATAGGTCAACGAACTTCAAATCCTCGTACTCCAGGTTCCTGCAAAACACAAAAAAAACATTCTTCGCTCCCGATTTCTGACCCTCTGGGGTAGTGTTTTGACGATACAGGGATGCGTCGAAGAAGAAAGTTCCCCAAATAGTGTTAAGTTATGTCTATATGTCATTATATATATTTAGATTAAGGTATATATTGTTATGGGCCAATGTTCTTAATTTTTAAGTCCTTGATGCCTGCAATAAAGCTATTTTATTGTATTGTTAAGAGCATGATACCTAAGTGTGGCAATACAGGTAAACAAAACGTATTAATAATATTCCAATTATATCACCATGCCACTACCTCATTGTCCATGTGATCCTAAGAAGCGACAGAGGAAAACTAAATCAGGAGATGGGTAGCAGCATCTTTCAAAAAATAACTAAACGTAATAAAAATCTACAGTTGACAACTCGTCCACACAGCGTGTTAACTAAAGCAAAATTCCCCCTATGAAGCAACCTATGAGGGAGGCCTTTGTTCATCAGTAGACGTGTAAGATCGCTGTAAGGATGATGATGATGATGATAATGATTCCATTTGTTTTTAAAGGACAAGCAACGAAAATTGATAAGCAAATCAGATTGAAATTAGTTCCTATATCAAAATAGACTACTAATATTGTTACAAAATCAGTAAAAAGATTGATTTCAAAATACATAAATTTTTAAATTAACATTAAATAATTCTGACCTACCAAACTCAGGTTGGTACCCGTGTAGTGGCGGTGTCGTCCAGTGGGTGCCGTAAGAGGCGACAGGGAGAAACTGAAATAGGAGATGGACAGCAGCACCTTACTGATAACAACTTAAAATTTTAGCATACTGCGATTACCAACCTGCCTGCCAAGCGTGGCAACGATGGCAATATCCCCAACAGTAGACTTCAATATATTGCAATGGATGGATGGATAGAAAAACAGGCCATTAATCTCTCAGTAAACGAACCAAATACGACGAAACTTAGTACGAAAATGTATATGTTACGTAATAATAAATAATAATTAATAGAAACATGCGTTACTTTGCGAAAAT
Organism: Parnassius mnemosyne; assembly: GCA_963668995.1. Lineage (NCBI taxonomy): Eukaryota > Metazoa > Arthropoda > Insecta > Lepidoptera > Papilionidae > Parnassius > Parnassius mnemosyne. The sequence goes on from CAVLGL010000091.1 coordinate 26,624,642, forward strand.
CCATGTCCAGTGAAATCCAGATGTTCAAAGTAAATTAACTAAGATCCGCATCATAAAACAAAATGATAAGTTTTACTTATATCAAAGAGACCCCTCCCTCAAATTAGTCCTATAGTCTTAGGGGTCACCCACTGCAGAGTCTATTTCACCTGGTGATGCTTCGGTTAGAGGTGAAGCACATGTCGTATTATCGACGGTGGTGTGTCTTTCCTAGTGTAGTTGTGTTGGGAGTAGTGGAGACGTGCATAGTACACGAAATTGAGAGAGGACGAGAGGTGCTCTTTAAAATAGGTAAGACAAATTTGATTTTATTACGCGGATTTTAGCTAACAATCTTTAACATTTTTAATAGCAATAATAAATTAAATAACCAGATCGGAGGAAATTAAAATGCAAGACTCGTGCAGTATAAAGTGCAAGACGACTGTTAATCCGTTGGATAAACGGAACGCTCGTTGGAACGCGTAGACAACGTCGATGTAAATTTTAGCGGTTTTCGCTTTGAAAGTTTTGTCAAATCACTTGAGGATAATTTTCGTGGTGTTTAAATGTATACTGAGCTTGAGATTATGTTTTAATAACTTATTAAGTGAATCCAAAAAATGAAGAGGCTTATAATTTAACTGTAGCGCAGTGGATTAGCAATGAGTTAAGGCAATGAGGGCGGGCTCGAATCCAACAGGGAACTTTGTATGGCCGACAAGTAATTGTTCCGGATCTGGATGTTTTTCCTTGTGCAATTTATGTATATAAACTACCTCTACGATTCAGAAGAAAATCCTAGAGGGGCAACGTAAAAAAAATATTACAATTACTTTGGAGATCGAATTTCACCCCTAAGTTAGGAAAATTTGGGATGAAGTTTTTATACAATATTGAGATTATGACATTCCTTTTTCCACTCAAGGGGTTAAAAAATTAATTTTTAACAAAAAGTGAAAGCTAACTTCACAGAAATAAAAAGAACAAAATAATTTCACATTCCGAAGTTGTGGATTCTTCTATACACAATTATTTAAAAAAAAGAACAATTTACGGCATTAACTACTGAATATAAATCCAAGTGGATGTATCCATCTTGTAGTAATATAACTGAACGTAAACGATCCAATGTCAATACGCCTGTCCAGCAAACGCTAATACCACTCGTAGAGAAATCAATGAACTATTCCCTTGAAAATTCAAGCTGTTGATTAACGGATTCCCAATTATTTTCGTTAAATGACGACAATCTTGTCACCGTGGGCAGAATTAGGACGTTGTTGGATAAAAAACTTAATATTTATCTATCGGATTTCGTCGAAAGTTTTAGAAAAGCATTGAAGGATGACGCCAAAAACCTTGTTCAAGCGGAGATGGACTCAATGTTGCAGGAGCTTATAGACGACTTTACTGTTACCACTAACTTTATATGTGATAGTATTCCCTAAAGAAAGAAATTGAAAATAAGAGTCATATTATAAAATATCTAGAATCTGAAACTCTTCGATTTCAAAAGGAGATTAATGTTCTACCAATCGTTTAACATCTATTGAAAAAATATCCAGTAACAAAAATTTAAACATTTAGTTAGTACCAGAAAGTCGAACTAAAAATCTAATACTTTTATTCCGCAACTTCAAATAGACAATTTTAAGAGAATTTTTGTACGTGGTAGAGCCATGCTGCAGCTATGTTTCGGGTATAGTTGTAGCACTAATGGGTCGGCTCGACCGGGGAAGGACCACACTCTCACAGAATACCAGCGTAAAATAGCAACTTAATGCTGCTGTGTTTCGTATGGTGAGTGTAGAGAACCGGAAACCCTTTTTACTGGAAAAGAGGCATTCCATCTTAATCCTCACCGGTGACAACGCATCTGCATTTTGATTCGCAAACGAGGATAGATGAGATTTCAATACCACCGAAGTTCACTGGTCGAAATCATCTCAATATGATTCCTCTTCATCCGCGAGCTTTAAAAGCTAATCTGCTTTGTGATACCCTTAGAATATATACTCTTGATAATTATAACAGTATATTAAATAGCAACGGACGGTTTTTAGACCTAATTCTTTTCAGTTCGAACAGTATTCAGGTTTGATGGCTCCGTGGCGCAGTGGCTTAGCAATCAGTTGTTGCGCTGGTGGCCGCGAGTTCGAATCCCGCACGGAACAAGTATTTGTATGGCCTACAAATTAATAATTGTTCCGGGTCTGGATGTTTGTTCTCGTGCAATTTATGTTTGTAAACTGCCTCTACGACACAGGAGAAAATCCTTGTGTGGGGGTAACGTTTTTTAAAAAAATTAATCTAAAAAATTAATCTAATCTAATGAAGTGGAGTCTTTGAGCCGCTTAGATCACCACCACCCCTCATTAGTTGCTGATGTTAATTTTGTTGAAACAAATTCAAACAATTTTAAGAACATAAACATAAAGCGACCTAATTTTTACAAAAGTAATTTTTGAGAAATAAATCTTGAATTAAAATCAGTTGAATGGCTTAATATCTTGTCAACTGTATAGGTTTTTTTTTGAGTGGTGGTAATATAGCTCGGCCATATAGCTCGAAGATCTGACAACCGATGGGGAAAAAAGGTTCTCGAGTGGAAGATATGTACTGGTAAGCGATGTTGAAAATCGATGGATAAAGGAGCCTCAGGTTTGTGGCATTTCTTGGAAGGGGTAGTACTATTTTCAGCAGTGGACTTCTGAAGGGCTGAATTAATGATTATGAATGATTAGTGGTTCATACTGCGGAATATGTTTCATTTACATCTTTCGCCCCTAACCCCAACGGGATAATACGGGATAGTTGATCCTCGCACGCCATTACGACACAACATTATTTTAATATTTTACCAACTGTCATAAAATAATACAAGTATAATTACAAATATGTATTATTTTATACAAGTGGTAAGTATGGTTGTAGCATGAATGGTGAATCCCACCATCATCCTTCACAGTTAGCTACCGTGGGCAAATCTTTGTTACAGACAGCACGAGGGATCTGTGACAGCAAACACCTGGCCGCCGAGCTTCAGCACGTCAAGCAGGTTCTGCACGACAACAAGCTTCGGGTCAGCGCCTACGTCACAGTGATCGAGTGAAGCCGGCTACAGTCGAGCGTATGCCTGCTGTTACCATATGTTAGAGGTGTCACAGACAACATTGGCTACATCTTGAAGCGAGCTTCGCTTAGAACATTCTTCAAGCCGCCGAAGAAGATTAGTCAGTTCTTACCATCCGTCAAGTGCAATATTCCTCTACAAGATGCAGGAGTGTACAAGCGTGATTGTGAATGTGGTCTCTCATATAAAGGGCAAACAAAACGATCAATAAAAACCTGCGTAAAAGAACACATACCTGACGTGAAGCACCAACGTCCCGGGAAGTCTGCAGTTTGTGATCATATCCTAGACGGCCCCCGCCATTACATTAGATTTGATAAACCACAAATTCTAGCGAAGGAACATCGATTCCTGCCAAGGATGATACGTGAGGTTATTGAAATAAAATAAAACATCCTAATTTCAATAGAGAGGGAGGCTGGGTACTACTACCTGTTTGGGGTCCTGTAATTAATAAAATTAAAACTAAACCCAAACATACCACTGCAAGACTTCAAGAGACAGTAAGTTCATTCTGCATAGATCGGACCAATATAAATAATTAAAAAAGCTGAAGGTAGTCCAGGTTAATTCTGACATCGGGACGTCAATCACCTTAATCCCCTTGACAATGGGTTTTTTATAGGATAGGGTGACAAACGAGCACACAGTCCAACTGATGGTAAGTGGTTGCTGTGGCCCATGGACATCTACATCTATCCTCGTTTGCGAATCAAAATGCAGATGCGTTGTCACCTGTGAGGAATAAGATGTAATGCCTCTTTTCCAGTAAAATGGGTCTCCGGTTCTCTGCACTACCATATGAAACAGTGCTGATGTGCAGATGCTATTTCACGTTGGTATTCCGTGAGCGCGTGGTCCTTCCACGGTCGAGCCGACCCATTCTTGCTACAACTATACTACTAATGTAGCTGCAGCATAGCTTTACCATGTTTACGAGTATTACTAGTTTGAAGGTTAATTCTAATAAAGTATACATAAATTTAATATGTTTAAGCCTATTTCTGGCAAATAGATGCATTTTCTTTCTTTCTTAAATTCTGCTTTAAATAACATAAACTGTTCAACTACATTTTGTTGCAAAAACATAAAAAATTTTTGCATAAAATGTTGGAAAATGATGTCAGTAGAAAGGAAATATTTTCTGGCAGTATACGACCGTAGGGCATTTAATACTCATACATGCAGTTTATGTTCCTTGTATCACGGAGAAATGTGTTCTGAAAGATATTGTGGGTTCTTAAGGATTAAAACTATAAATTCAGTAACATATTTTGTAACACAGTTTTAAGTGTTGATTTACTACGAGCTCTGCAGTGAAGAAAATATCGCTAGAAAACCTGAATATCAAACAAATATAAATAATGTTTTGTAGACATGTAAAGTCCACCAGAAACTTTAGGCAGCGCACTCTTCCTGAGCCCGAGTACGTGCCTTCTTTAACCAGCCCCAGGCGACACGTTTATACAACGAATTATCCGATCTTGCACTTAGAGTACACGGAGATTGTAATTTAGTTTTAAGTTTTCACAAATTTAATATTATCCGTGAGGTGGGGATGACAGGATCCATTTTTTTATAGATTTAAGGCCAAATGCATGCTGTGACCCATAGACATCTACATCTATCCTCGATTAAGAATTAAAATGCAGATTTGAATTTATATTAATATTACATAACATAAATACTCACGGCTGTCACCCAGCGTGGTAGGCAGAGACTACGGACTTCCATTTGGCACGATCCTGTACTGCACACACCTGCTCGTCGGTTAAGGGCCCTGACCTGTCTATATAATCTATATCTATATCTATACAATACTATACTATACTATACAAATAAATAAAATTGAAGTGTCTGTTTGTAATGTTAAAATAACAGGTTTTTACGGAATGCATATGAAAGTATATCATCATCATCATCATCATTACAGCCCTTCACAAGTCCACTGCTGAACATAGGCCTCCCCCAAGGAATGCCACAAAGCACGGTACTGAGCCACCTGCATCCATCGACTTCCTGCATATCTTACCAGGTCGTCACTCCATCTAGTGGGGGGAGGCCCAACACTTCGCCTGCCGGTACGAGGCTGCCACTCGAGAACCTTTCTTCCCCATCGGTTGTCGGTTCGTCGAGCTATATATATAATATATATATATATATAATTGATGCTAGATGTAGATGTCTCTATGACTTCATTCACTTACCATCAGGTGAACTGTGTGTTCGCTTGTCACACTTATTCTATAAAACAAAAAACCTCTATATTCAGTAAATTGACGTCTTCTTTTCATAGTTCGAATTTCAAATGCATGGAAACTAAAATTACGTAGTCGCACCCGCAAAGTGCAGCGCCTCAAATCGTTTATATAGCGTCTTACACGTTACGAAGCGGAATGCAAAGATCGTTGAATATTATAAGGAGTAACTTAGGCTAATTTTATTTTGGAAAAAGAATTAGGCTTCCGCGCAAAAAAATTAAAACTCATAAAATCTAATCGTAATAACTTCAAAGCGGACGGAGTCGCGGGTAACAATAACCAGTATTTAATACACTACAAGTTACTACTTTAGTATTAATGGATTACAACTTATAAAAGAATATATTACTTTTGTAGAGTTATTTTTCTGTAGAAAATTATTTGTTTTAAAGCAAGTATACACTCCCCTCGTATCAGTTAACCCGACACAAGATAATTCAAGCGTGGCGTTACAAACTGCCGCCATCAAGCCGTAAGTCCACACAAACGGGGTAGTTTACTTGCTAATGGAATTTCCTCCGTCCTTCTGATAGATGCCACTCTTTGTTTTTGGTGTTTAATTGAATAAAGTACTGTACAAATATTATTGGTGTCATCTAGTATCGAAAAATATTACATATTGTGTTTGGTTTTTTAAAAATACAATTCATTTCAGCTTCTAATTATACTGGCTCTCCAGTCTCTTATATGCACTTTTTTTTCTCAGCCGCTAATTATACTGGAATACAGCAGTACACACACACACTGCTTGTACTTGTTATGCGTGTAATTATACTGGAATACAGCAGTACACACGCTGCTTGTACTTGTGCTGCGTGTAATTATACTGGAATACAGCAGTACACACGCTGCTTGTAGTTGTGCTACGTATAATTATACTGAAATACAGCAGTACACATACTGCTTGTACTTGTGCTGCCTGTAACTATACTGGAATACAGCAGTACATACGCTGTTTGTACTTGTACTACGTGTAATTATATTGGAATACAGCAGTACACACACTGCTTGTGCTTGTGCTACGTGTAATTATACTGAAATACAGCAGTACACATACTGCTTGTACTTGTGCTGCCTGCAATTATACTGGAATACAGAAGTACACACACTGCTTGTACTTGTGCTACGTGTAATTATACTGGAATACAGCTGTACACATACTGCTTGTACTTGTGCTGCCTGTAATTATACTGGAATACAGCAATACACACGCTGCTTGTACTTGTGCTACGTGTAATTATGCTGGAATACAGCAGTACACATACTGCTTGTACTTGTGCTGCCTGTAACTATACTGGAATACAGCAGTACACACACTGCTTGTACTTGTGCTACGTGTAATTATACTGGAAGACAGCTGTACACATACTGCTTGTACTTGTACTGCACGTAATTATACTGGAATACAGCAGTACACACACTGATTTTGTTTGTGCTACGTGTAATTATACTGAAATACAGCAGTACGCACACTATTTGTACATGTGCTGCGTGTAATTATACTGGAATACAGCAGTACACACACTGCTTGTACTTGTGCTACGTGTAATTATACTGGAATACAGCTGTACACATACTGCTTGTACTTGTGCTGCGTGTGATTATACTGGAATACAGCAGTACACATACTGCTTGTACTTGTGCTCGTGTAATTATACTGAAATTCAGCAGTACGCACAATGCTTGTACTTGTGCTGCTTGTAATTATACTGAAATACAGCAGTACACTCACTGTTTGTGCTTGTGCTACGTGTAATTATACTAAAATATAGCAGTACACATACTGCTTGTACTTGTGCTGCCTGTAATTATACTGGAATACAGCAGTACACACACTGATTCTGCTTGTGCTACGTGTAATTATACTGAAATACACATACTGCTTGTGCTTGTGATGCCTGTAATTATACTGGAATACAGCAGTGCACACACTGCTTGTACTTGTGCTACGTGTAGTTATACTGGAATACAGCTGTACACATACTGCTTGTACTTGTGCTACGTGTAATTATACTGGAATACAGCATTACACATACTGCTTGTACTTGTGCTCGTGTAATTATACTGGAATACAGCAGTACACACACTGCTTGTACTTGTGCTACGTGTAATTATACTGGAATACAGCTGTACACATACTGCTTGTACTTGTGCTGCGTGTGATTATACTGGAATACAGCAGTACACATACTGCTTGTACTTGTGTTCGTGTAATTATACTGAAATACAGCAGTACGCACACTGCTGGTACTTGTGCTGCTTGTAATTATACTGAAATACAGCAGTACACTCACTGTTTGTGCTTGTGCTACGTGTAATTATACTAAAATATAGCAGTACACATATTGCTTGTACTTGTGCTGCCTGTAATTATACTGGAATACAGCAGTACACACACTGATTTTGCTTGTGCTACGTGTAATTATACTGAAATACACATACTGCTTGTGCTTGTGCTGTCTGTAATTATACTGGAATACAGCAGTACACACGCTGCGTGTACTTGTGCTGCGTGCAATTATACTGGAATACAGCAGTACACATACTGCTTGTACTTGTGCTGCCTGTAATTATATAGAAATACAGCAGTACACTTACTGTTTGTTATTGTGGTACGTGTAATTATACTAAAATACAGCAGTACACATACTGCTTGTACTTGTGCTGCCTGTAATTATATAGAAATACAGCAGTACACTTACTGTTTGTTATTGTGGTACGTGTAATTATACTAAAATACAGCAGTACACATACTGCTTGTACTTGTGCTGCCTGTAATTATACTGGAATACAGCTGTACATATACTGCTTGTACTTGTTATGCGTGTAATTATACTGGAATACAGCAATATACATACTGTTTTTCACTTGTGCTGCCTGTAATTATACTGGAATACAGCAGTACACATACTGCTTGTAGACTATACTGGAACACAGCAGCAAAAGCACTGTTATTTAACGACAGAAACAGGTATACGAGTGGTATCTACGTAATAGACTCTACGGAACTAGGAATAGAATTTTAAAAAAAATCTTGTAGAACTAGCTATTAAATATGAGGTGGGGCATAATAATAAAACATTGTCAAAAATACGTGGATAACTACCACACACATAGACCGGCAAAACCAACAATTTATGTTTTGCAGATAAACGGTTTGAGGTCGATGACTGATTCTTCACTGAGGATAAATGTCGAAGACCATGGGCTACAGTATCTACTTACCATCAGGTTGACTGTGTATTTCAGTGTTACTAACTCTACCAACTTTGCGGAAGATCTACCAATTTTTAGTACCTAGCTCATATCTACTACCTTGCAAAAAAGTACACTAATTTTATTACAGTAAAATAAAAAAAAATTGCTCTCAAGGTTATTGTATTGAAGATTTTACATAAATTGGTTCTGATAATAAAATACCATAAAATCTCATGTGAATTCCCAATTATCACTAATTGTCTTCAGGTTTAAGTAAGTTTATTTATACGATTATAGGTGTTTAATATTTATAACAAAAAACTATTTATCCGGGATATATTAATTTTATCATGATTTATGTTTCAATTTTTGATTTTTTCGGGTTTTATTTTGGTAATTGATGATCAATGATCCTGCTTTCACATGGTGTTTCTTATAAAAAGAGGTAAAATATTTGTAACCCAATAGAAACATTAATTATGTGTATCACATTATTGTTGGGAGGTCTCTAGAAAATTTAAAAAAATATAGGTGATAGATCTTCTAACTTTTCAAAGTAGGATTGGTAGGTAACTACCAACTTCTGAAATCATATCTACCTCCGAGACAAACTTGGGGTTGGTAACACTGGTCTGCTTATCACATATATTCTATTAAAAAAAACATCAGGACGTGAAACACCTCAGTACCCCATGTTGACGGGAATAAAAAATCATCTATACAATAAATAAAAATCATCCAATTACTTATTAGTTTTACATTTTACTATCTTTTTTGGACTTGATCGAGTCAAACTATTTTTTTACGAATTTTAATGCACTCATGATCACTAGGGTACTAGGGTACTTGACTGTGAGTGCGTTAAAATCCACAAAATGAATGAGATACACACGTTTCTAGTAATATAAATAGTAGGGGAGCCCCCTTTAATGTTTAATTTATTTTTATTATTTTTTGTTATAGCGGCAATAGAAATACACATTCTTAGAAAATTTCAACTGTCTACCTGACGAACCATAATCATGAGATAGTGTCAAATCCGCTGACGGACTGACTTCGAAACGGAATCCTGAAAATTTTATCGCCAAAAGTAAATTTACTGAACTTTTATATTAAATGGTTAAGCTTATCCCGCTTTCGTCATTAACAAAGCGTATTCAATTACACAGAAAATTTTATCTCGCAGTCGTCAGCGGAGAAAAAGTGACGTTAATTAACAGAAGGATTGAAAAGACAAATAACGATACATCCAGATGGACTCGCGGCTTTATGCGGGAAATTTATAATGACACGTTTAGAGCAATAAACTATTTACATGACTGATGCCGAAATATCATGACTAGTTTTTTTTTTTATAATAACGTGATGGTAAATGCTCAAGGAATTTAGAAGGCTACAAATTCGTTGTCACCCCCGAGGACTGAGATTCCTTCTCACAGACTGTAATAGAAACAGAAACAGAAACTTTTTATTTAATATATATACATTATAAATAATACTTATAAAAAGTAACTCTTTTGTTTTATTCACCACTGATTTGGAAAATACTTCTTTCCTGGAAAGAACCAGCAAGAAACCCTGCGGGACTTCTTTAATAGTTTCGTAGCAATCGCCTCATTCCCAGAGGTTGTTATCATCATTCACTTCTGCAGCATAAATTTGTTTTGTCACTCTTTCCACGTTCATTATTTCTTTATATCATGGCCTGATTGAATAAAACTACTTTTACGGATTTTATCGCGTTTAATTAACTTATTTTTCTTATTTTTAATAATTCCCGACGTTTCGGGTGATTTCCAGCACTCATGGTCACGGGGTAGCTCAGATGGTTAGCGCTCGCTGTAAGTTTCACAGTACGCGAGCAACCCGGGTTCGATCTCCGCCGGCACCAATGAAATTGTTAATTGCAATTTTAAGTGCTAATTTACCACGTGCTCGGCGGTTAAGGAAAACATCGTGAGGAAACCTGCATGTCTGAGAAATAAAGAAAAAAAATCGAAGACATGTGAAGTTCGCCAACACGCATTGGGGCAGCGTGGCGGACATTTCCTTGTCCTAAAAACCTCTCAGAAATGAGGGGAGGCCTGTGCCCAGCAGGCTGTAACTTTAACTTAACGTAACAATAATACTATAGCGTATGTCTAACAGTCCACATAATAATGATAAAGTCCTCCTGCAGCTTTCAAACAACGCTCCACAACTGTAAATGTTATTACACTGGTTAGCCGATTACGGTAGTAGATTCACTGTTGCTATTCCGAAATCGAAAAATCAAACTAAACGGAATCTAAAGCAGACAATCAAAGGGACTAAACCACTACCTTTCAGATTTATTTAGGTACCCTTTTATCAATTATCTAATAAATTCTTAGAACGAAATATTTTTATTTTTATATAGAATAAGTTACACCGAGTACACAGTCCACCTAATGATAATTGGATGCGTTGGCACAAAGACAGCTACATTTATCTTCGATATAGAATCGAAATGCGCATAAGTTCGTTTCCAGTAAAAAGAGTTTCCGGTCCTCTATAATCACCTTAAGAAACACAACTTTTACTTCTACTAACTTCAACTTCTCCGTGGTAGAGCCATGCTGCAGCTTTATTTCTGGTATAGTTGTAACACGAATGGGTTGGCTCGACCGGGGGACCACGCTCTCACAGAATACCAGCGTAAAATAGCAGCTTAATGCTGCTGTGTTTCGTATGGTGATTGTAGAGAACCGGAGACCCTTTTTACTGGAAACGAGGCATTCTATCTTAGTCCTCACGGATAACAACGCATCTGCAATTTGATTCGTAATCGAGGATAAATGTAGATGTCTATGGGCCACAGCAACCACTTACCATCAGCTGGACTCTGTGCTCGTTTGTCACCCTTATCCTATAAAAAACAGCATTAAGCTGCTGTAATAATAATAATAATAATAATAAGGAAGGTTCTACAAGGCTCTACATGAGCCTTTCGTGGACACAGTGGCTTCCCTCTACTGGCTACGTTTTGGTAACCTCTTCGGGGAAACCGAGGGTTTTGTCTGTGCAATACAGGATCAGGTTATCAAGACCAACAACTATCGGAGAAACATCCTAAGGGATGGCACCATCGACATTTGTCGAGCTTGTCGCTATCCCGTTGAATTACTTAGGCATGTCAACTCTGGTTCTCTTCTGGGTTTTTCATCTGTAGTTTCTAACTCTGAGTACGTGCATAGGCACAACCTAGTAGCCAGGATTCTACACTAGGAGCTTGCTCTGAAATACGATCTCGTGGATCGTATACTGCCTTGTTATAAGTATATGCCGGAAGCCGTGCTCGAAAATGACCGCGCCAGGCTCTACTGATACCGGGCCATACATCACAGACAGGTCCATTCTTGCAAATAAGCCTAAAATATTGTCCTGATGGACCGAGTACAGTCAAGGATATATTTGGTGGACATTACCATTCTGTATGACGAGAACGTCGTGAAAGCCGAAACAGATAAGCGAACAAAATATCTGGACCTGGTTCACGAGGTGACCGACATGGGGGGTGGACTGCCGACCGAAATTATACCTGTAGTCGTTTCTGCAAACGGGTTAATCACAGTAAGCTTCTCGGGTCATCTGAGGCGACTGGGACTCCGTGACGGATCGCTCCAAGCTCAAATGCAGAAGGCGGTGCTCCTCGATACCGCCCGCATCGTCCGCCGGTTTCTTTCCCTTTCCCCCTAACTCTAGGCCGTTTGGTCTCCTCTGCTGAGGGCTTCCATCTGGTTGGATTTTTATTTATTTATGTATTATTTGTTTATGTCATTATGTTAGTATATTAAATATGTACATATGTTTATTTATTATTTCCTTTAATATATTTATTCAGCCCAACCAGATGAGAATACTTTATAAATACCCCATAATAATAATAATAACGAAATAAGACCTCATCAAAAAATAAAAATACACAACACACACTGCATTTGCTTTGGTCTCGGTTTTTTTTTCTTTTTTATAGTATTAGGGTGACAAACGAGCACACAGTCCACCTGATGGTAAGTGGTTGCTGCGGCCCATAGACATCTACATCTATCCTCTGTTACAAATCAAAATGTAGATGCGTTGTCACCCGTGAGGACTATGATGGAATGCCTCATTTCCAGTAAAAAGGGCCTCCAGCCACCTGCACTCACCAAGCGAAACGCAGAGGTAAACCTCTACTTCACGCTGGTATTCTGTGAGGTCTTGGTACCACCCCGGTTCGAGCCGGCTCATCCGCGCGACAGCAAAAGCTGCCGCGTGGCTCTACACTCGGTCTGTAAATATAGCTAAATTCCAGTCTAGGGCTGAGAAGTGAAAACCACTTTCCGAAAGTAATAAAAAAAAAACTATATAAATAACTCAAAATAATAATAATACTTACGCTGTTATACTGTCGGAGCGTGGTCCTACCCTATTCGATTAGACCCATTCGTTCTTCAACCATAATGTAGCTGCAACGTGGCTCTATCACACAAAGTGTAGATCCTAAAAAATTATTCATATGCCAGACGGATATGAAATTAATGGATGTGGTCCATTAAATGAAACCTCCGTCTGGTCAACCCTTAAATATTAATACAATATATTCATTCAGTATTATAATAAATTTAGCTCAGTGAAGCAACTAGCAAATAAATGCATAACAAAATAATGACACAATTCAATAGATCCCGTCATACAACTGTGTCAAGCCAACGTAATTAGTAAAGTAAGTACTTTAATCATTATGGTTTTTTTTTCTCACCATTTTAGTTATGGATGGAAGCGCTAATTTCTAATTTGGTACTAAATATCGTCATTTTATTTTTTCTCCGTGTAGTGGCGGGTAAGAATACTCACTACCCCATATCTTCCCATGGGTGTCGTAAATGGCGACAGAGGGAACCTGAGACAAAAAATGGGCAGCAGCATCTTTCTGATAACAACAAAACAACAATAAAAAAACTGATGTTGCCAACCCGCTTACCAAGGGTGGCAACTATAGCAATATACCCCCCATGAAAGTAACGAAGAGACAGCCCCCAGTGCCCGGCGGCCCCGCTATTCCTGGATACGGTGGCGACCATGGTAACTGCGGGGCAGGGAGTGCTAAGAATCTCCGGTGGAGGTTCGGTTCCCACCTACATCGTAGCAACTCGACCTGGCAACTTATAACGCACGCATCCTGAGAACTGACGAGAAGATCCTGGAGCTGGAAGAAGAGATAGACAAGTTGCGCTGAAATATTTATTTATTTATTCTTTATTACGTTACACCTTAATCTAAGGATTACAATGGGCGGACTTAATGCCATATGGCATTCTCTACCAGTCAACCCTGAGAGAATTAAACAAGTAAATGTTAGTAGGTGCCAAAAATGTTAAAATTACGAGATGTATATTGTGTATAAACATAAAATATATTTGCATACGTTCTAATAATTACATATACAAAAATAATATAAATCATGAAAATATTAAACAATAATATATATAATAAATAATATAATAAATATTGTATATATAATATATTAAATAATTAAAAATACAAATAGAAATCGACGGTCAAATGCAGTTTTCCTTAAGATAACGTTGTCGGACCTGTCTCTAAAGCGCGTGCTTATTCGATGCTTTTCTTATATCAACGGGCAGGGCGTTCCAGAGAAGTATTGTCTGAACTGTAAATGAGGAATTAAAGAAACCAGTATTATGCTGAGGTATATGAATCTTAATGACGTTAGTGGAACGAGGTTCATGCTCAAGAGTTGAATACCGAATTTGGAAGTTATCTTTAAGATAAGATGGAGACGTTGGATCATTTATTATAGAAAAAAGGGTTAGTACAATTCTGGAGCAACGCCTCTGACGAATAGAAAGCCATTTAAGTTTGGAACGAAAAGCAGTGATGTGGTTGTATTTTTGTAAGTTGAAGATAAATCTTATACAGTTGTTGAGAAGGCGCTCCAACTTGTTGAGAAGATTTTGCGACAGGTCTGGATAGCACACATCTGCATAGTCTATAATAGGAAGTATAAGGGAATTAACCAGCAAAAGCTTGGTATTAAAGGGTAAGAAATTTTTAAAACGATAAAGGGAACGTAGATTGGCAACAACTTTATGACTAATTTCCGAGATCTGTACTCGCCAGTTCATAGAGTGATCTATATGCAAACCCAAATTAACTATGGAATCAGAAAATGGAATAGAAATTCCATTGTACAAAATTGGTTCAAGGTTTCCATAGTCAATCATAGTCATCATTCTGGAGCTACCAACGACCATTGTTTTACATTTTAACGGATTTACTGAAACACCAAATTTATTTGACCAGCCACGGATGGCCTCTAAGTTCGTGTTTAATTTTATTGATTCCATTATTTATATCATCGATACTGCATTGTACATATAGCTGAAGATCATCAGCCTACAGATGGTATGAGCAACTGAAATCATTAGATATAGAGTTTATAAAGAGCGAAAACAATATTGGAGATAATATACCGCCTCGCGGTACGCCAGTTTTAACGTCAGCCAAAGCAGAAAACTGCTCCCCTGAGCTAACCAGCTGCTGACGACCGCAAAGATAGGATGAAAATCACTCCAAGGCTAGAGATGAGAATCTGAGATAAGTAAAAATGGATAGGAGGATATCGTGGTGTTAAAAGCATTTGAAAAGTCAACAAGCGCCACCAGTGCAACTTTTTGTTCATCCATCCCTTTTCTAATGTCATCCGTGGTCTTAATCAGTCCAATGGTGATACTGTGACCAGAGTGAAACCCTGACTGAAAGATATCCAGTAGGTTATATTTTTTTATGAAAATAGATAATTGCTTATATACACAGGTGAATAGGAATTTGATCTCCTTTTAATAGTAAAATGCAGTAATTTGCTCAATCGACCTTTACTTGATCTCTAAATTTTACAACGACGACAGGTACAACATTTTTTAAACATACCTACACAGCTTACGGACTAATATTGGCATGAGAACTGCTAATATAATTTGACAGGCGCTTCAACATGCCCCCCGGCGTTGAAAGTCTACCTTTCAACCAGATTCTTCAGGTTCAGGAAGCGGACAAATTTTGCTAAATGATCGGCGAACTATACCAGTCGATGTTTTGATATCCGCCACCCTTGATACGCCGTCCGAGCCTGGATGGACTGCGACGATGCGACCCATCTTCCACTTTAATGGCGGTGAATTCTCCTCTTTTAGGAGTACCAGTGAATTTAACTTCAAAGAGCCTTTACAGGAACGCCATTTCATCCGCAGTTGAAGCTCTGATATATATTCCTTGCTCCATCTAGCCCAAAAATGTTGACGTAATTGTTCTATTCGTTGAAATCGGGTTAAAGAGCTTACGGAATGATCTTTATAGTCTGGTGTCGGCAAGGAAGTCAAGGGGCGTCCAATCAAAAAATGACCGGGCGTTAGTGGTAGCAAGTCTTCAGGATTCGTTGACAAAGGTGTGAGTGGTCTGGAGTTAAGTATAGCCTCAATTTGTATTAATGTGGTATTTAGTTCCTCGTAAGTCACATTACAATTGCCCAGCACTCTAACTAAATGATATTTAATGCATTTGACACCAGCCTCCGCAAGCCCAGCAAAATGGGGAGAATAAGGCGGTATGAAATGGAAATTAATTCCTTCATTTGCCATTACCTCAGATAAAGAATTACAATACGTCCTAATAAATTTTGAAATGTCATTGTATGCGCCTACAAAGGAGGTACCATTATCCGAATAAATATTAAGAGGTTTCCCTCTTCTAGACATAAATCTGCGCAAAGCTAATATGAAGGTATTGCTAGTTAAATCACCCACTAATTCAAGATGAATTGACTTAGTCGCGAAGCAAATAAAAATAGCTATATACACCTTTACAATTTTACAACCACGGCCATGGCGAGAAACAGATTGAATTGGTCCCGCATAGTCTAGTCCAATATTTTGAAATGGAAAACCAGAAAGGATGCGTTGGTGTGGTAGGTTGCCCATTATTGGAGAGATGGTTTTTCCTTTCATTCTATTACATCTTACACATTGTCGATAACAAGATCTGGCCAAATTACGACCTCTAATCGGCCAGTACATCTCTCTTATAGTGGCCAACATTAGCTGTGGTCCCGCGTGCATTAACCTTATGTGCTCATAATTGAAGAGCAATTTGGTAAAATAATGAGTGGACTGTATAAGTATGGGATGTTTTTTCTCATAACAGTAATCGGAATTTTCAAGACGCCCTCCAACACGCATTATTTTATTATCATCGAGAAATACATTAAATTTATGCAACGGACTTTTAGTGGGTAAACTTTTATTTTTAATTAACATGGTGTATTCCTCAAATGATTCACTCTGAGATATTCTTATAATAACATTGAGTGCGGTTTGCAACTCTTGATTGCTTAGAGGACCGTGAACGGATTGCTTTCTACAATTATTAATAAAACGCAGCACATAAGCAACGGTCCGATTTAATCTAGTATATTTAGAAAAGCGTTTAAATTCAATTAATTTATTCCCACCTAAATCTTCATTGTTGCTAGAATGAAGTATTCCGTGGAGGATAACATTTGACGATTTAATCTCAGGCAACTCGTGATTAATACTTAAGAAATTTGCAGGCCAGTGAGAGACCTCTTTCTTTAAAAATTCCGGTCCTGACCACCACTTACTCATGGATGAAATATCCTTACAACTCACACCGCGAGAAATATGATCGGCCGGATTACACTCTGTTGGGACATGCCTCCACTCGCAATTTCCAGTCTTCTCTAATATTTCAGCAACCCTATTTCTGACAAAGGGTTGTAGCTTGCTAGGTAACACCTTTAACCATCCTAACACGATGGACGAATCTGTCCAAAAGAAAGTGCGCTTAGCCTGTTGTCTCAGCGATGCTACAACCTTTTGGTAAAGGCGAGCTCCAACAAGTGCACCACAAAGTTCCAGTCTTGGGATTGTTATAGGTTTAAGCGGCGCGACACGACTTTTCGCCATCAATAATTGAATTAAAACCTCACCCTGATCATTAACACTACGCACATATAAACAGGCGCCATATGCTCGCTCAGAAGCGTCCGAGAAAATATGAAATTCAAACAAACTAGGCGAGTCACAAATAACACGACGTGGAATACGTAGAGTATTTAATTTAGGTAAATCGACTATTATCTCAGCCCACATCTTGCTGATTTCTGGCGTCAACTGCTCATCCCATGACAGCTTGAGCAGCCACAACTGTTGAAGAAGCATTTTCATCTTAATTACACAGGGAGATAGAAGTCCTAGTGGATCAAAAATCTGAGAAATCACAGATAACATATCACGCTTTGTTCTACCTGAGAATAGCCCTCCTATAGGGAAACAAAGTTGGTCAGTATGTGATTGCCAACCAAGGCCTAAAGTTTTAGTCGGTTCAAAGCCACCAATATTCAAATCAAGCGGAGAAATATCATTTTCACTAACCAGTTGAGATTCATTCGACTTCCACTTTCGCAAAACCATATGAGCTGATGCAAGTGTGGAAGTCACTTTACGGCGCAAATCTGTAACCTCGTTAATATCATCCCCTCCCGTTAGCAAGTCATCAACGTAAAAATCGTGAATGATCACTTGAGCAACCTTGTCATCGGTACACTCTAAGCCTAATTGTTGGAGGCACCTAGTTGCCAAAAAGGGAGCACTAGAGGTGCCGTAAGTCACGGTGTTAAGTTGATAAGCTTGAAGCTGTTCTGAAGGGTTATCACGCCAGACAATTTGTTGCAAATAGCGGTCATCGGGATGAATGACTATTTGCCGGTACATTTTCTCAACATCAGCTGTGAGAACGTATTTGTGTAGCCGAAAGCGTAAAAGAATGGACAAAAGGTCGTCCTGTACCACGGGACCTACCATCTGTATATTATTCAAGGAAACTTCCGAAGAAGTCGGACTGCTAGCATTGAAAACGACTCTTAATTTAGTAGTAGTACTACTTTCCCGAAGCACACCGTGATGTGGTATAAAATGCATCTTACGTGGTAAATTATCATTCTCACATTTCTCCATATGACCCAGACTTTCATACTCTGACATAAATTCTTTATACATTTCATAGACCTGAGATTGACCTGCTAACCTGCGCTCTAGCGATAGTAAACACTTTTTAGCTCGTGGCCAAGAATCACCTAATACGTCAGGATTATGTTTTAAGGGTATCCTCACGCAAAATCGACCATTTGCCAGTCGCGTGGTGTTTTTTAAAAAGTGTTCTTCGCATAATTTTTCTTCGTTTGAATAAAGAGACGCAGGGCTTACCTCTTCGAGGTGCCAGAAGCGTACTAATTGTTTTTGTATATCTTCATCTAAATCTTTACTAGCCTCATCTTGAAATATTCTTGTAAAATTACATTTAATAAAGTTAACCCCTTTCTTTACATATCTATAATCTATCGGACCTGATACTAACCATCCTAAGCTAGTTTCACAAAGAATCGGCTGACCGTCCCCTAATTTTAATCTCTGCGTTCCTATTAAGTCCCAAAAGACATCAGCACCTATAAGCATGTCAACGGGAGCAGGTGAGTGAAAATTAGGATCTGCCAGAGAAATATTAGATGGAATTTTTAAGTTTGACAAATTAACATATCTATTAGGTACATTTTGGGTTATTGATGGTAGGACAAAACAATGAAGATTACTAGAGAAGTTATCATTCAATGATTTTATCGATACCTTACAAATCTTCTTGATGTGTGCCGAAGCATTATTAATACCGACTACCGACTGATTTACATTTTGAGCGGGCAAACCTAGCCTTTGATATAACTCTTCAGTTATTAAACAAGCGTTACTGCCACTATCAAGAATAGCACGAGCAATATATGGACAACCATTCTTACCTATAACTTTAATTAATGCCGTCGATAACAATACGTCGCCTTGTTCACTACACGATGCAGTGCCTACCTTTGCGGATAATGACAGATGTGCGTTAGAATTGGATGACAACTGTGAGCCTGTCGAACTGTTTGTTTGTTCGAAATGACCTTTCATAACGGGCTTATTATTACCACTACTCGTGTTAGATGTATTAATATCTGTAATTAGTTTTGACTGGTAATCTGCGACGTGCACGAGAGTGTTATGCTTTCGGTGGCATATTTTGCATCCTGGCTTTTTGCAGTGATTTGCATAATGTCCTGAATTAAGACAATTGAAACATACTTTATACTCTGGCAGTAACTGTAGACGCACATCGTTACTTAATCCAAGAAACTGAGGACAACTGCTTAACTTATGGTCACCCTTACATTTAGGACACAGTTTGGCGGAAAAGGCCGAACCGTTTTTATTACCGGTATCCCGCACTGAAACCATTGCCTTAACTTTTGGAGCATATTTTATAGAAGAATTTAAACGGTTAGTAGCACCAGAATTAGACATTTCTAGTGTTTCGATTAAATCGGCTCGATTTTTTAAAAACATCAAAAATATATCGAACGTAATAGGTGTATCTTTCTCCAAACGACCTTTAGACTCTTCCCATTCACGATATGTCTTAGCATCTAATTTTTGAGTAATAATATGAATGAGAAGTGTGTCCCATTGTTTAGTTGGCTCACCGAGAGATTCTAGTGCACGTAAATTTTTATTTATTTGGTCAATAAGACGTTTTAAGTTGACAGACAATTCTTTATTAATTGGTGCTATATTAAATAAGGCTGTCACGTGATTTTGAATTAGTAGTCTTTTATTATCATATCTATCACATAATATAGTCCATGCGACGGTGTAATTAGCTGCCGAGAATTCGATTGACTGTATTACCACAGCAGCGGGCCCTTCCAACGACGCTCTCAGATAGTGAAACTTATTTATGTCATCTATCTCGTCATTTGAATGTATGAGGCTCATGAACGTGTCATGAAACTCTAACCAATTATCATAAGAACCATTAAATTTAGGTAGTTGAATAGTGGGCAGTTTAACAAATTTATGATTGCCGGAATGAGAGCCACCGTCACTGCTTACGTCATCTGACTTAATGCAATCTGCTAAGATCCTTTTTGCAAGAGAAAGCGATTTAAAATACAGGGATTCAAAATCAGTTCGTTCTGATATCTGGGCGTCTATATTATCAGTATTACACTCGATGGATAATTGTACCTCATCATATCGTTCATACATTGACTCAATCCTACTAATACGTAATTGCAACTCATTTACCTCAGTAGCAGCCAATGAAGATACCTTCAGTGAATTTAAATAATTTGAAAAAGCTGTTATTTGTCCCTTGTAACTAGCTCGTTTCCTAATTTGCTCCTTATCTTCTGGCATGCTGGCTGGTATTGGGAGACTAGTGCAAATGCCTGAAATTTATACAAACAAGAAGTTTATATTTTATAAAATATAATTCATAAGTAGTTTTATACAATTTTGCTTACAGTTGTAAAGAAATGAAAACTAATTCCCTTACTTATTTTTCAAACTCTTAAATAATTAAACAAAATGGTACATGTACTACCTTGATATTTAACTTTATAATTAACAACAATTAAGGGTAACAAATACAATTCAGACCATCAAACAGCTTCACAGGTATGCCTTAGTATGTAATAAATAATATTATGCAATTTTTTCAATTATACACTCTCTTGACTTATTTTTTAAAAAACAGTTTAAACCAATAAAGAGAAAAAAAATTATAATATCGTCAATATAATTTAACTAAGCTTTATAATTTGATTTAATCATGATTTGACGGTTATTAGAAACTATATAAAACAATATTAAATGAATTTTAGCCGATTAAATACTTTAAGTTATACGTAATTATTTTATAGGTAATTTGGTACTAACCTGATAAATTAGCAGTCGATTTACACAAAATACTACCTGATAATGAGTGCTGGGTTAAATAAATTAAATAATAGTCCAATATCTAAGGGGCTAAGACTCCAGATTTCTTGGTTAAATATCTTCACTCCCTCGGTGGTATTTCCACAACGAATATTTAAGACTTCCCAAGCGTATTCCACTAAATAATATCTTGTCCAATTACGTTTTTTCAAATCCGGCTTCGATTTAGGACCATGAATAGGAATTTGATCTCCTTTTAATAGTAAAATGCAGTAATTTGCTCAATCGACCTTTACTTGATCTCTAAATTTTACAACGACGACAGGTACAACATTTTTTAAACATACCTACACAGCTTACGGACTAATATTGGCATGAGAACTGCTAATATAATTTGACAGGCGCTTCAACAACAGGTTTCCAAAACTTTAGAGAGATATGGAAGAATAGAAATTGGATGATAGTGATTAGGTAGTACAGGATTAGGTATTTTTGGGAGAATATATGAGTATCGGAGCTCTTTTCCATAATGCTGGATACTGACCCTGAGTCCAGTGAGTAATTAATGACATTAGTGATAGCTGGCAGAAGGAAGTCAAGCAATGTAATAATCATAAATTTACTAATCTCATCACAACCTACCACCTTGGAGTTAATAGCTAATACAAAGCTATTTCATCTTGAGTTACAGGAGAAAATTCGAAAAAAGGAATAGTCACAGGTTGCATAGAAGCAATAGAAACAATAGTTTGTGATCTAACAGAAGAGTCCAATGTAGGAGTTGAGAGAAAATGACGATTTATATCATTCAGATTAAGAGAACTATTATCAGATGACAGTGGCTTAGTAATGCCAAGAAATTTTAAGCATTTAAACATATCAGCAGTCGAAGTGTTGGTTATATTATCATGAATGTAACGGCATTTAGAATTTTGTACCATCTGATTGCATCTGTTTCTTAGCGATTTAAAGTTAGACCAGTTCTCTTCTGTACGTACTCTTTTGTATTTCTGATATGCCCGATTACGTCTCAGCATTGCCTCTCGTACGCTTTTAGTCATCCAAGGAGCAGGAGGACGCTTTAGTCTTAATAGATGAATTGGCGTATGGACGTTATAGAGATTCAGAATAACGGTGGTCAGAAAGGAAATTTTGTCATCTATTGAAGAAGCAGACCCTAATGGAGCTAAATCAGTAAGAGCAGCGTCCTTCCTGAGTTGGTCAATATTTAGACTGTACAAATTGCGTAAATGTAACATAGAAGAAATATATTTGGGAGGTTTAATTCTATAAGATTAATAAATTAGATCATGGCGTGAAAAACAAGGGACTGAAAGCTGTCCGTGTTTGACCATACAGTCAGGAGAAGATGTTATTATGTGATCAATCCATGAATCATCTGTGTCAAAATTATGACGAGTGGCCGCTAAAGAAAAAATACTGAAATTGACTGACTCCACGATTGATCGAAACTTATGAGCACGAGAATTATTTCTCAGTAAATCAGTATTGAAGTTTCCCATTATCATATAGTGCACGTATCCAGACCCAACGGTATCGAAGGCTGTTTCTAGAGCCGTGAATAAGTCAACATTAGAAGGACAGTACACTACCCCTAGAATCGCTTTAATGCCCTTGATGTCAATTACAAAAAACAAATACTCGCAGGAGCCCGAATAAATAGAAGGATAAGCTAAGACAACTTTGTAAGGAATTGTGGCTCGCAGATATATGGCAACACCGCCACCCTTTTTTTCAATCCTGTCATTACGAATAAGCACAAAATTACCTAAAGGATGATATGAACTAGACTTTATAGACGGTTTCAACCAGCTCTCCGATATTAAAATAGCATGGATACATTCTCGTGAAAAAGCTACTTGGAAATCTGAAAAATGGCTAGGAATGCTTTGTGGATTTATATGACAAATGTTAAAAAAAATTGTAGAAGGCAAGAAAGCACTATTTAATTTCTCATTACATGTCCCCTGTGAGATCACTACAAGAGGAAAACGCATCTGAGTCATGTGCAGAGTGAAATGAATCATCATCTGATATAATTACAGTTATTTTAAAATAAGTATATATATAAATATAATATAATAAAATACAATACTACATTTAAAAAAATTATATGTCTAAAGTCACAAAAAAAAGGATTAGATACTATGCATCATCCCATCAGTTGACTGTTTACAGAAACAAAATGTTTATTATAAGTAGGTACATCAAGGAGGAGTAAAGTAAGTATAGAGTAATTTAAAGTTCTTTTACAGTATAGATAACATAATAAAACTCTAAGCAATGTGAATACCCACAGATTTTATACTACATAGATAAGTAACATTTCAAAGGCAGTAAAAGAAGGATCAACAAATTAGTTAACTTTTCTTTACAACAAAACAGATAAATTATTCGTTAGGTGAGACGTATATTAAAAACAACGGCTATGATTAAAAGTAATAAAACAAAAACGAACAAAAGACAAAATAATTATAACTTTTAAGAAAGAGCCAACCAACCAATTTGAAATTGCCAAAAAAAAGAAGTTATTTATTTGCAACCATTAGGGGTACAAATTGTGTCCAAATTTTTAAGGGACCACCCCTGAAGTATAATCTATTTAGTAAAAAAAAAGAGCAAGAATCATACAAAAACATACACACAAAAAAACATACACTCAAATTGAGAACCTCCTCGTTTTGAAGTTGGTTACAAAAAAAGGAAGAAAAAATACCAAAGAAATTGGAGAGGACTGATTTACTTTTTATAAATAACACGTCTTGTCTTCTTGTTTTCATTATTAACGGCCACAGAGACTCCGAGATTGCGCCTGGTCACCACATCTTGTGGGCGATTAGATTTTGAGATGCTCTGAGGGGTGGCAGGCCTAATTTCAGACTCAGTGAGCACAGCAGAACTAGTTGAGGACCACTTTACAACCAAGCACTTAAAGTCTTCTTCTGTTATTTTAGCACAGCTTCTATCGGGGAATTTAGCATAAATAGTACCGTAGAATGACCACACATTTTTGATGCTGAAGTGTTTCCGTGACTTTATGTATATCTCTTGCCTGATCTTTGTGAGAAACTGAGTTACGGTGAATGAAGTACCTTTTAATTTGGATTTGGACCAACAGACATCAGACTTGACTTGATATTCATAGAAATGGACAAGAACTGGCCTAACTTTGTTATTATTATTATGAGAGCCCAGCCGATGACACCTTTTTAATGAAGACCGGTCAACATTTTAGAGTCCCATTTTGTTTTGAATAAGGCCAAGAAATTCATTTTCTAAATTTACTTCAGGGTTCTCTGCAATACCGTTAAACAATAACACTTTTCGCCGTTGCCTCATGTCCATTTCGTCCATAGAATTGACACAACTTGTAACCTGCTTTTGTAACAAGCTTAGCATATTACTCCCTATTTCCTTAAAAGCCTGGAATTCGTGACTGAGTTGTAACAGTGTGTGGATGGGTCCATTGCAGCTTGCAACCGTTCCTCAAACTCTGCCATCTTTTGTGACAAGCTAACTTGCAATTCTCTCTGCATATTGTTGTCGTGATATTCGCCATAATTAGTTTTGTTGTGTTAAATCCAATAGCAAAACTACACTGACTTCACTTATAATTTGCTAACCTGACAGATGATGCAAGTAAGTTCCTAAGAAAACTACTTCAGAAGTGCACAATTATTGAATATTGCAAATCATCATCACCATCATTACAGCCCTTCACAAGTCCACTGCTGAACATAGGCCTCCCACAAAGAATGCCACAAAGCACGGTCCTGAGCCACCTGCATCCATCGACTTCCTGCATGTCTTACCAGGTCGTCACTCCATCTCGTGGGGGGACGCCCTACACTTCGCCTACCGGTACAAGGCTGCCACTCGAGAACCTTTCTTCCCCATCGGTTGTCGGTTCTTCGAGCTATATGGCCGGCCCACTGCCACTTCAGCTTACTAATCCGTCGGGATATGTCGGTTATTCTGGTTCTACTGCGGATATCCTCATTCCTAAGTTTATCACGCAGAGAAACTCCGAGCATAGCCCTCTCCGTAGCTCGCTGAGCGACCTTGAGCTTCCTCATACGGCCAGCAGTGAAGGACCACGTCTCATTTCCGTAAGTCATCACTGGCAACACGCACTGGTTGTACAATTTCGTTTTAAGGTTTTGAGGTATGTCTGACGAGAAGATGTGTCGTAGCTTCCCGAACGCTGCCCAGCCGAGTTGAATCCGTCGATTGACCTCTCGGTGGAAGTTGGACTTACCTAGTCGGACTATTTGTCCCAGGTAAACATACTCGTCAACAACTTCGAGCTTAGTGCTCCCAACAACTACCGGCATAGGTGTGACATGGACATTAAACATGATCTTAGTTTTGTCCATGTTCATCTTAAGACCTATCCGTTGGGAAATATCCGTTAGAGTTTCCTAACGGATATTGCAAATACTATGTTGCAAATAGTTATTAATAAACTGATTAAAGTATAAAACAATAATTGATATAAGGTATATTAATTACAATTTCGAAAAATTAATCGGAGCTCTTAAGAACAGATGTTAGTTTTTTTATAAGTACCGTCCTAAATAAAAATATTATAGGAATATCATTGGATATCATAGGATTATCCGAAGTTCAAAAAGAGAAAGAGGACACGGTAATCCTCGAATCCGGCAATTTGTTCTATCGCCGGGAGGGCGACCATCTGTCCCAAGGAGGTGTCGGATTTATCGTCCACAAGTCTCTCGTTAACAACGTTGTAAAGATTGGGAGTTTATCGACGAGGGTTGCGTACCTTATACACAAAATCACCAAACGGTATTCGATGAAGGTCATACAGGTTTACGCACCAACCTCGGCACACCCCAATGAGGAGGTGGAGAAAATGAGGATGGAATTACAGCGGAACTTCTGAATGCGGGTGGGAAACCGGTACTTGAAGTACTCCAGAAGCTCTTTAATTCCGTCCTTCATGGTATCATTACACCGGAGGCGTGGAGCAGAAGGGCGGTAGTCTTGTTCTTCAAGAAAGGCGACAACCCTCTCTTGAAGAACTGCAGACCGATTTCCCTTCTTAGCCGCGTCTACGTGCTGTTTTCGAGAGTCGTTACGAATCGTCTCTCGCGCAGACTTGACGACTTCCAGCCTCCCGAACAAGCCGGTATCCGAAAGGGCTTTAGCACCATAGACCACATACATACCCTTCGGTAAATTGTACAGAAGTCTGAGGAGTACAATTTGCCACTATGTCTGGCGTATGTGGACTATGAGAAAGCCTTTGATTCCGACGAAATTTGGGCGGTGCTGCAGTCCCTTCAGTGGTGGCAAGTTGACTGTCGGTATACCGAAGTGTTGAAGTGCTTGTACAGTAGGGCTACGATGGCTATCCGAGTACAGAACCAGAGTACGAAACCTATCCAATTGCAGAGGGTTGTAAGACAGGGTGACGTTATATCCCCGAAACTCTTCACCGCTGCATTGGAAGAGGTTTTCAAGCTTTTAGACTGGAAAGGATATCGTATCAACATCAATGGCGAGTACATCACTCACCGTCGATTTGCCGACGATATAGTCCTTATGGCAGAATCGCTGGAGGACCTAAGCACTATGCTCAATGACCTCAATAGTGTTTCCCAAAGGATAGGTCGTAAGATGAACATGGACAAAACAAAGATCATGTTTAAGGTCCATGTCACACCTATGCCGGTAGTTGTTGGGAGCACTAAGCTCGAAGTTGTTGACGAGTATGTTTACCTGGGACAAATAGTCGGACTAGGTAAGTCCAACTTCGACCGAGAGGTCAATCGACAGATTCAACTCGGTTGGGCAGCGTTCGGGAAATTACGGCACATCTTCTCGTCGGGTATACTTCAAAACTTGAAAACGAGACTGTACAACCAGTGCGTGTTGCCAGTGATGACCTATGGTACTGAGACGTGGTCCTTCACTGCTGGCCGGATAAGGAAGCTCAAGGTCGCTCAGCGAGCTATGGAGAGCTATGGCTATGGTCGGAGTTTCTCTGCGTGATAAACTTAGAAATGAGGATATCCGCAGTAGAACCAGAGTGACCGACATAGCCCAACGGATTAATAAGCTGAAGTGGCAATGGGCCGGCCATATAGCTCGAAGAACTGACAGCCGACGGGGAAAAAAGATTATCGAGTGGCGGCCTCATACCGGCGGATGAAGTGTAGGGCGTTCCCCTACTAGATGGAGTGACGACCTGGATATGCAGGAAGTCGATGGATGCAGGAGGCTCAGGACCGTGCTCTATGGCATTCCTTGGGGGAGGCCTATGTTCAGCAGTGGATTTGAGAAGGGCTGTAATGATGATTGACAATGAAATGAGGTATGCTTATTATGTATTATTTTCATGTTTTTGGCGATGAAGGCTTCATTCCTCTATTAGCAGGTTTGATTGCCACAAAACAAAAGTTTATATTTGTGTGATAATTGTCTCTGGTCTGGGTGTTTGTGTGCCTCCATACTACATTAAATATTCTAGTGAAAATTTAGACTTTAGAATTTATTCTAATAAATATAATTTGTATGGCATACAAACATGTTTCGCGCGGGAGACAAACCCGCGGTACCACAACACCGCAAGATCGCAACTAAATGCTTAGCTACTGCAATATCGAGCCGTTGTTCCACTTTAGTGTACATCTTTGGTTGGTAAACTAACTTACAGCTTAAGCTCAACATACTTTTTTATAGGAGAGGGGACAAACGAGAATGCGGCTCACCGGATGGAAAGTGACTACCGCTGCCCATGAACAACTGCAACACCAGGGGAACCAGGGGAATAACAGATGCGTTGCTGGCCTTTTAAAAGGAGTAGGCTCTTTTCTAGAAGGTTCCTAACTCGTAACGATCCGAAAAAATCACTGGTGGTAATCGAATCCACAAGGGAGTTGTGCGAGGAAAAAAACTTCTTCTAAATCGCACAGTGGTGGACCGCCAATCATCCAGAGAGTGACGGTTTCGGGAGTTCTGCCGCGACCTGCGTTCGTAAAATTTGGTGGCTGGGATTAATCCGAACCATTCCTCAGAGGACTCCCCGTGGTAAATGCGAATGTGAATACCAATGAATCGGAAAGGACTCGGTGGTCAACGATTTGAGCCGCTCTGCGCTGGATGCGGTCAAGTGGAAGGAGCTGGCACTGGGGAGCCCATAAATGGAGCTCCAGGCGGGATGTAGCGCCAGGAGATAGTCCTTTTTGCTGCTTCTTCTGCGGTCGCTGCGTCGACCGCCTGTCGTAGTTCCTTATCGGCTGCCTTCAGGTTGGTGCCGTTGTCTGACCATATTTCTGTCGGGCAGCCTCGCCGTGCGATCATCCGCCTTATGGCCATTACCGCGGAGTCAGCGCTAAGTGAGCCGGCAACTTCTAGATGTATGGCTCGCGTAGTGAGACATGTGAAAATGGCCACATATCTCTTTTGTCGAGTTCGTCCGACGGTCACCGAAAGAGGTCCGAAATAGTCCACCCCGGTGTAGGTGAAGGGGCGCTTGTGGTGAGCTAAGCGACACGTTGGCAGGTCCCCGGTTCTCGGATGCGGCGGTACTTGCGTCTTCATTCTGCAGAATAGGCATTTTCGTAGTATTGTGCGTACGATAGGGCGCAGTCTCAGTACCCAATACTGCTGCCAGCACTCGTTAACTGTGGCTTCTACACCGGCGTGATGGAGTTGCCGATGTATAGCCTGCACCCAGAGCTTGACTGTGTGATGATCACCGTCAATTATCAACGGGTTCTTGAATTTTTCCTCCATGTCGCAGACTGCTCGAATACGACTTCTAAGTCGTAATGTGCCGTTTATTGACTCGACGCTGAGCTGGCGAAGGCGGCTCTCCTTATTGATCGGCTTCCCGCTGTTTAGGCTGTCTATTTCTTCCGCAAAGGATTCTTCTTGGGAGGATCGCATCAGCAGCTCTTCAGCTGTCTTAAGCAGCTCGGCTGAGACCATTAGCGGCTTTATGTCTTCTGGCGACCGCTTTTTTGTCGTCATGTGCGCCTGATATTTCACTGTAGCTTTGTTCTTTTTCCAAGTGGGATCAGCCTCTTTATTCTTCTTTGTTCGTTTGTAGTTGACTCTCTGTTTGGTGTTTCTGCAGAGTTGAATGAACTGTAGAACACGTGCGGTTGAGTATCGGAGTCGGTCCCAGTTGGAGAACTTCGCTGGATCAGGTAGACCTTCGGCAAGCCTCAATCTTCTTTTGTTGCTCACGTAATGTGTTCTTTCTTCGTCGGAAGGTTCTTCCGCTGTTGCTCTTGTGGTTTCTGTCGGCCAGAAGTCTTCTGTTAGGTATAAGAAGTCAGGCCCTTTGAACCATCGATGTTCTTTATTAAATGCTGCTGGTACGTCTCGTGTGGCGTCGTCCGCCACGTTCAGCTTTGTCGGAACCCAGCGCCAGTCGTTAACTTTGGAACTCTCTTCTATTGCTGCTAGACGGTGAGCCACGTAGGGCTTATATGAACGTCACCCTGTCCTTATCCAGGTTAGTACTGTCTTGCTGTCTGTCCAGAATACTTTGCGGTCAGGTTTCCTCTCGTGTTCTTCGACTACTGTTTCTGCGAGCCTGGTGCCCATGACTGCTGCCTATAGCTCCAATCTTGGGATGGACGTCAGTTTTAACGGTGCCACCTTTGCTTTCGCCACAATAAGGGATAGGTGGACCTCGCCTACTGCTGTTACAGCTCTCCAAAAGAGGACCGCAGAATAAGCTGACTCGCTGGCATCGCTGAAGACGTGGAGTTCTAGGGAGGCCGCGTCACTGTAGTGAAGATATTGTCGCGGGATTGCTATTTCGTGGAGGCCTTCCAGATGCTCCATCCACATTTTCCACTGCTCTGCCAGGTCTTCGTCGATCTTGTCGTCCCATGCTGTTCCTCTACGCCAGACTTCCTGGAGGAGTTGTTTTGCCCTGATGGTGATAGGCGAGGCGAATCCGAGCGGGTCGAAGAGCGACATCACTATTCTCAGTGCTTCCCTTTTCGTCGGCTGCTTCCCTTCTAGGAGTGTTGAGGGTATTCTGGCTAAGTTGAGGTTGAAGGTGAGTTCGTCCGAGTGGATCTTCCAAACAACACCCAGAACTCATTCCATCTTTTCTTCTGTTTTGTAGAGTTCCATGTCTTCTGTCTGGCTGTCTTCTCCAAGTGTTTCTAGGAGTGATGCTGAGTTTGATTTCCACTGTTTCAACTCGAAGCTGGCTTTCATGTGCATGGCTCGTACACTCTTCGTGATGCGTTTGGCATCTTCGAGGGTTCTGAAGCTGTCCAAGTAGTCGTCGACGTAATGCTTCATTATGATGGCCGCTGCGGCTTCTGGGTGAGTTTCCCCGTGCTGTTTGGCGTTTAGGTTCTTGACGTATATTGCTGTCGAAGGCGGAAAATTAATGATGTCATTCTGTACTCTTCCGGAGGTTGGTTGTCTCGTCGAATCCCACGCCATAGGTACCGCAGTGCGTCCCTGTCTTGTTCTCGCAACTTGACTTGCATGAACATCTCTTTGATGTCCGCCGTAACCGCGATCATGTGTTGTCGGAAGCGCATGACGACACCTGGTAGCGATTGTAGTAGGTCGGGCCCTTTGAGTAGCATGTCATTAAGTGCCAACCCTTTGGTCTTGGCTGCGGCATCGTGTACCACTCGTAATTTCTCCAAAGTGAGGTAAATTTTTGCAAAGTGAGGTAGGTACCAAGTTTTGTCAGCTGTCTTCTGTTTTGGGGCGGGTTCGGCGTACCCCTTTGCGACGAGAGCGTTCATTTGTTCCACGTATTTCTTCTTTAACGTGGGGTCACGATCGATCTTCTTTTCTATGTTGAAGAGCCTCTTCAGCGAGTTTTCGTAATTGTCTGGTAACTTGACATCGTCTTTGCGCCAGAGAAGACCGGTTTGGAATCTTCCTTCTTCTGTCTTCGTTGTGGTCCTTTCCAAGATACGAAGTGCTTGTTCTTCTGGATCAGTCTTCGGTCTCTAGGGCTTTATACAAAGTGCGTCCATCTCGAAGTATCGCTTCACGAGGTCTTCTAGATTCTCCTCTGGATCTTCTACGATGTGTGACACGAAATCGATGTTCCGTCCGAAGCTTCGTGTCTGGCTGCCGTGGAGTACCCAACCTAGTGGCGTGAGAGATGCCACAGGGTGGTTCTTGTCTCCCTTTCTTACTTCCGATGTCAGCAGAACATGCCAGTTATCTTGTCCGATCAACACTCGTGGCTTGGCGTTTGCATATGTGAGATGTCCTTGGATATCAGAGAGGTGTTGACACTCCTCCACTAGATCCTGTGGGACCCGTTGAGATGAGACTTGCAGGTTCTTCACTGTGCGTGCTTGTATTTGTTCTTCATGATCGTTGAGCCCCTTTAGTTTGATGGTGACTCTCCTCGATGCTGACTCCGATACTTTCTTGTCGTTGATGGTTTCTATCTTCAGTGGGTCTATGGGGCCCGTTGCTCCGACGCTTGTTACTATACTATCGTCGACGAGCGTGACTGTTGGGCCGTCGTCCATCAACGCGAAGGTGTTGACAACTCCTTTTGGTCCTTTGACCTGGATCGGTAGGATTTTTAAATATGATTGCTTCTTGACGGTCCAGGTTGAGTTGATGGCCTCTGTTGCCCCTTGATTTTCTTTTGCTTCTGAATCTTCTGACTTCTTTTCGTAATGCAGCATCTTGTGGTGAGAGTACTTGCAGCTGTTGACATTACATGGCTTGGGTCGGCAGTGGTGTGTCTTGTTCCTATAGCGAAGACACCTGAAGCAGAGGTGCTTGGACTTGGCCATGTCCCATCTTGCATTTGCATCTAACTTCTTGAATTGTTCACATTCTGTGGCGTTGGTGTGCCCCGTATCTTCACATACGACGCATCTTGGTATGTATGTCTTCTCAGTCACGTTGTTGATCCTTTGAGTCTTCCTTTGTGGTGCGGCTGTAATAGGCGGTGTCATCTGTTCGGGCAGCGCGTAGGGTCCACACAGTTCTGCTTCCCTTTTGAAGAACTTCTCTATCTTGATGAGGCAAGGGTCTTCACGTGGCTGCATGGCTGAGAAGTCGTAGTACCTATAACGCAGAGTTGGCGTCAGTTTGTTTACTATTGTCTTCGCGAGTTCAGGATTGTACATGTAGTTAAAACAACCCAAAGTCTTCAGTGTCGCCACTACGTTGGAGATCTTGGTGGCGAATATGCATATGTCTCTTGGTGACTCAGTAAGGCGCGGCAGACCTCTAAGCGTCTCCATCTCCAGCATGGCTATTGACTCTGGTCTTCCAAATCTTGACTCCAAAGTCTTCATTACTTCAGCCGGGTGTGCGTTGGTCATAAGTAGGCCTTCAACTGCTTCCTTGGCCTTCCCTTTCAAGTTTCTTCTGTGTCGAATCGTATTTTCAACTACGCTGAATGTCGCTTCTGTCTCGTA
Source organism: Parnassius mnemosyne (assembly GCA_963668995.1). Classification (NCBI taxonomy): domain Eukaryota; kingdom Metazoa; phylum Arthropoda; class Insecta; order Lepidoptera; family Papilionidae; genus Parnassius; species Parnassius mnemosyne. The sequence goes on from CAVLGL010000091.1 coordinate 26,657,496, forward strand.
GTAGGCGGCGCGATAGGGTAGCCATTCCTGATGAGACCCACTGAAGAATGGTAACTCGACGAACTTAGGTCGTTGGGCGGCGCTGACAGCCCGAGTGATGGCTTCAGCCAGGAGGGCTACGTCAGTTTGACCTCCCGCCGGTGACTGATGTGTTTCTTCGTGCCTTGGTTCTTCTGCGTGGGCGGCTGTTGGTTCTTCTATGGCATGGTGAGGTTCGTTGGTGATTGCTAACACCGGGCGATTCACTTGATTCTCCAACCAGTCGTCCACTCTTGTATTGACTTCTGATCTTGAGTAGAGGGATGCGTCATCTTCTTCTTCCTCCTCCTCTTCTGAGTCTTCCCTTTCTAAGGCAGCAAGGCGTGCTGCGGCTAATTCCACTTGAATCTTCAGTAACGCACAGTTGACGAAATAGAAGTCAAAATTAACAGAGATGAAGATAGATAAGAATTTTCTCCAGACCTTATTTTTATATGTGGTAGAGTCACGCTACAGCTATATCATAGTTCTGTCATGAATGAGTCGGCTCGACCGGGGAAAGACCACGATCTCACAGAATACCAGCGTAAAAAGTGTCCTAATGCTGCCATAACAGAGTAAGTCGATTTCTTTACTCATGTGCTGCCATGATACGTATGGTGATTGTAGAGATCATGGGATCGTTTTTACTGGCAATAAGGCATTTCATCTTAGTCATCAGATGCTAACGTCTGTAGGCCACAGCATCTTCTTATCATTAGGTGACTGTATGCTCATTTGTCACCTTTATTCTATTAAATGAAAAATAAAAAAATAAATTGGATTAGAGTGCCTATTTAAGCCGTTGTAAAGTCACGGCTTATACATCCTCTATAAGCTTCGATTAACAATGTCTAATACGTAGATATTAGTTATTACGGATCCCTACTCGCTTAATCCCTTGGTCAGACTTAGCTGTTGGGTCAAATTCATTATGTAAAATAATTTCTTGTTATATTCTATCTACACACTAGCTTTTCGTACACGACGACGCGGGGTCTGCGTGGAATTTATTACGATTGTACTTCATGGCCTTTTTTTTCCGCGGAACGTTAACTCTTTTTCTTAAATAAAAGTAGCCTAAGTATGTCGTGCATATATTTTGTAGATTAGCCAGAACAAACAAATAGACAGAAAAAACCAAGTTTTTAAAAATTGATTTTTAAAATTTATTCATAATATGTATTTAGTTATTTCGACATTACAAATAAGTTTATTAATTTGACTGCCTCCTTAGTCTAATGGTTGTAGTAATGCGGCTTCTGATCTTGTGGTCCCGGTTTGGATTATTACGGGTCCGGTTATAAAAAAATCCGTTAGTGAGCTTTTTCATCAGAAATTTTCTAGTGTATCACCACTGTGCCTCGCAAAGCACGTAAAGCCGTTGATCCTGCGCCTGATCTCACTCCGGTCGTATCGGTTTACCGTCCCATCGGATTAAGAGAGTGAGAGAAAGAGAGGGCACATGTACTTACACATACACTTGGTCACTATAATACTCTCTTGCGCAGATGGCTCCGTCAGTCTTCGTTGAGACTGGCCACCGTGACCGGAATTCGGTCTGGAGAATATTATTTATTTGTATTTGTATTGATAATAAAGCAGGTTTGAGGTTGCTTATGGTTGCTTCTAGGTGCTGGCTGGCGTGACAGGAATGCGGTCTGGCGAATATTATTTATTTGTATTGATAATAAAGCAGGTTTGTGGTTTCTTCTGGTTGCTTCTAGGTGTTAGGGCTCCTTATCTGTCTAGGAATCCGACTGGGTGGGGGAACTTTAAGAGAAATAAATGTCTTTAACCCGAACTCTCTTTACTAGTTCTATCGCAAGCAGAATTTTTTATAGATAATCGTAACCAACAATCACAGTCCAACTGATGGTAAGTTGATGCTGTGGCCCATAGAGAACTACAGTTATCCTCGATGAGGAATCAAAAGGCAGATGCGTTGTCACCCCTGGTAACTAAGATGGAATGCTTCGTTTTCAGGTAAAATGGTCTCCGGTTATCTATCCTCACCATAGGAAACACGGCAGAATTAAGCTGCTTTTTTACGCTGGTATTCTGTGAGAGCGTGGTCCTTCCCTGGTCGAGCCGACCCATTCGTGCTACAACTATATAGCTTCTACATGGCTGTACCACATATGAAATTGCAATGTATTCATTGATATATTCTGGTCTTCTGGATATAGAGAGCCAGTTTTATTACAGGTTGTGATGCATCCGTTTTAGTTATCAGATATAACATCACCTCTACATATGTTTCTTAGAAGTCGGTTGCAAGTGAAAGCAAAAAATAGGGGGTTGTCCATTCGAATCTATTTTTTAAATGTTAGCTCAGAACTATTTTCTAAGTGAACCAATGATGATAATTTTTTTTTAATTTGAAAGTTGGTGCTGTTCATGTGGTCCCATATAATATTTCCGATCAGGATTTGACCAGTAGTTTTTGAGTTTAACTTAATAATGAGTATTTAATTAACTTCGACTGCATTGACGATGTTCTCATTTTATTTATATTGAAGTCGGTTTTACAAAATTTACTCCATCGCTGCATGACGTCCGATTTTTCTGTGAGGACGTCATTAGTTTTCGAAAGCACTTTGTTCATTCTTAAGGCCGTCGCAGCACTTCGGGTCCTTCTAAACTCTTTCCAGAAGAGTTTGGAGTTCTCCTTATAGTTGTGCAACAACCTTTCGTCCGCTTCAATTCTACACCTTTCACGCACTTCCTCAATCAATGCTTTCGTGTGAACTTTCTGCAGCCTATACCTTTCTTTAATCTTCTCTCTCATATCCTTATCATTACTAGAGGCCAAGTAGTCTAACCATGCTTTCTTCTTCTTCTTTACTGCTTCTTTCACTTCATCATTCCACCATACATCTCTTCTTTTACTACTGCCTCTTTTTATTGTTCCACACACTTCTTCCGCTGCACTTACCATTCCATCCCTAAGGTCCTGCCATGTTCTTTCTACACATTCTTTTCTGCCATCGATGGTGTCAAGCTTTTCGGCTACCCTCGCATGATATTTGTACCTAGTATCCGCTTCCTGAAGCTTCCAGCTTCGGATGCGACAAACCGACTTAGGTTCTGTTACTGACGTCCGGTAGCGCCAACCCGCGAACAGACCTCTAAATCTAGTAACCACTAGATAGTGATCCGTTCCCAGGTCAGCACCCCTGAACACTCGCGTATCCATTACCTGATTTCGCAATCGGTCATCCACCAGGAACAAATCGATCATACTTCTCTCATTCTTTCTTTCTCTAGTATACATATGGATTTTCTTGTGATTAAACATAGTGTTTGTCACAAGAAGACCCTTTTCCTTGCATACCGCCAGTATAAGCTTGCCAGCATCATTAACCCTTTTATCGTCAAACTTTCCAGGTACCGACTCGTACCCTGGTCGAGCGGTACCAACCCATCCATTCAAATGACCACATACAACAATTCTTTCGTTTCCCCTAGCCAAATCTAGAACTTTTCTTACATTCTCCCAAAACTCCTCCAGCTCAGCCCTGGACGACGAAGCAACCGGCGCATAAACAGCCAAAATGAATAACTTCGTCAGTCCCAATTTAAAGCGAACCCAGAGAAGTCTTGAGTTTACAACCTTATATTCAGTCATAACGTCGACCAACCGAGAAGACAGCAGCACCCCCACTCCCTGGCAGGCGTTTTCGCTCTCCGGGACTCCGGACCATAGAGCTAACGCCCCGCCAGGGAGCTCTTCAGTATCACTGCCCTTCCGTTTGGTCTCCGACATACACACGACATCTAATTCTCTTTCTTTCATTATTTCGATCAACTCATTGAGTTGATCGAAATATGAGAATGCCTCCTCTAACATTCCACGTGCCAACTCTGCACTCTGTCCTCCACCTTCCGCCGTGTCGGGCTGTGCGTGACGGGTGGCGGTCCCCATCGCCGCTTTGCGCGCTGCATTCCACACCAACGGGGACGAGCTGGTGTACGTCGCCTTAGGGGGACGCCTACCAGGTTCGTGGATTTTGAGAAAGCATTTGATAAGGTTGTAAGGAAGAAAATGTGGAAACTGTTGCCGGGGTATGGTGTGGATGGTCGATTGCTAAGGGATGTGCAGTCTCTTTACTGTGACTGTAAAGCCTGTGTGCGGGTAGGTCATTACCTGTCACCCATGTTTAGCATCCAAACGGGCGTAAAACAGGGTTGTGTCATGTCTTCCTGGCTGTTCATACTGTATCTCGACAGCTGTTTACAGAAGCTGAAAGATAGCTATTTGGGCGTGAAATTGTGACATAAAAGTAATTTGTCTGCTGTATGCTGATGATGCAGTGCTTATTGCACTATCATAGGCAGAACTGCAGGCATTAGTCACGTGTATGAAAGAGGAATGTGAAATTGAAGGTCTCCGTTTGAATGCTAATAAAAATAAGGTTCTGGTATTTGAAAGGGGAGAAAAGAGAACGAAGTGTGAAATATGGGTAAATCAGGAATGTCTAGAACAGGTAAATGAAATTGTATACTTGGGAAGTGCTTTTAGCCGGGATGGAAGATGTGATTTAGATGTGGACAGGCGTGTCGCTGCCGGCAACAAAGTCAATGGTGCCCTGACTGCGTTAGTCAAAAGGCAAGGCGTAGTGAAGAGTGCACGCCTTGCAATACATAACGCAGTGTTGGTACCGACTTTGTTATATGGCAGCAAAACCTGGGTATGCCAAACGAAGCATAAAAGCAAGTTGAATGCAGTGAAGATGCGATCTTTTCGTAAAATATGCGGCGTTACCATGGCCGACCGAAAGCGAAACGAAGAGATTCGCAATATGGCAGGTTCGAAAGATGACCTTATCACAAAAATTGATAAGGGCGTGCTTCGGTGGTTTGGGCACGTTGAGCGAATGAGTGAAGACCGAATGGTGAAGAAAATATATAGCACGAAAGTTAATATTAAAAGGTGTCGAGGTAGACCGAGACTAACTTTCGAAGACCATGTGAGCAAATTGCTCGAAGAGGGTAGGGTCAAGAGTACTCGGATACCTAGACGTGCATGTATGAAGAAGATAATGAATCTAAAAGAAGCGAAAGAGGTATGTAAGGATCGTGACACTTGGCGATCTGCTCTCTCTGGCTACCCCGTCAGGGATTGTGCGTGAAGATAAGAATATCCCTTTCCATAGCTCGCTAAGCGAACTCGAGCTTGGTTATAAGGCCAGCAGTGGAGGATCAGATCCATACACTTTTTTCATTCTGAAGTATCCAGCGCGTTTACAACACCTATGGTCACTCGAGGACCCAGGAACGGAATATGAGACGATGAAAAAAACAGTATGTTAAATTGATGATACGAGTTGGTACAGTATGAGCGATCAAAGATAAGAGAGAATGAGACATAGACGGTAGAAACAAATAAAACAAAGTAATTAATTTTTTAACAACTTCCTGTTTTATTACTATGTACAATGCATTAGAGAGAACGGAGGTAAAGACGTAAGACACACTATTACTAGGAGTGTTACTGAGCAAATTGTTTTATTTTTAACATACCTACTGAATATTAAAAATATAACTAAATTGATTAAAAACGACGTTTATTAGAAGACCCATTCCCATTTTTATATATGCCGGTCACTCATATGTGTGCACAGATTTGTAAGCATGTGTGCGAAAACTTTGCGTATGGGATGAAAACCTCACACGCGTACCTTTGTACATTTTTGTGTAACTATTTGTAAACCTGTATACACATTCTCATAGATGCATATTATATGTTATTCTCGCCTGCAGAGTAGTGAACGATGGCTGTCGATAATTTATAAGAATTAATGAGCATATTAGATACACGTATCTATCAATCACAGCCTATAAAAGTCCACTGCTGAACATAAACCTCCCCACAGATTGCTCATAAGGGAGATAACTGCCATACATTTCTACGCGACGTGACATTCATATCCTGACGTGAGTGTGAAATGGGCAGCAGCGTCTTCTCAATACGAGCTATCACTAATCCAGCTGTCATACGTGGCGATCCTCAACATTACTTCAACTTGAGGAAGGCTTATGTCCATCAGTACTGTGCAGAGGCCATTTAATATACATAATGTTACTATCCTCTCAGAAATTGCAATTGACTTATGCCCAGTAATGCGACGTAAGACTTTAACTTTACTTAAGAAAAATTAACAATGATAATTATTTACAAGAAAAAAATTAAGATGTTAATTCGCCACACCTATTTAATTATAAAAAGTTCATAGAAATATGATTTTGTTTTTAAATGTACTGACTACTACTAAAACACTACTACCACTTAAACAAATACTTTTTTTTAATCCACCAAATTCGAACACACCTCATGATATCGACCACACATTTTTAAGTAGACTTTTTACTTGCCCTATGTTTTTTAATAACTTATATGACTCATCTCCATATATAAAAAATGCTGTCCGTTAGACTCGCAAAAACTCGAAATTGGCAGGACCGATTTTGATGAATTTTTTGTGTGTTTGATTTGGTCCCTGGATGATCTAAACGATTCACTATAGAACTCGGTAGGTGGCGCTGTTGTCGAGATCCAGAGATCAACCGTGCGAAGACGAGGCCGATCGCTAGTTTTAATATAAATTTGAATTTTATCAGCAAAAATATGCAAAATAAATTAGGCGAAAATGAAATTTCGTAAAAACAAAAGCGCTTTTCAAAACCCTTACACTTCATTACCAAGAAATTTTATCAATGGTTAATAAGAAATTCTTTACGTTTTGGCCACTAAATGAAAGCGGGAACGTGACAAAACTGCCTTAAGTCTTTTCTCGTTAATTATCTCGAGGCCGCTAGAAAGCAATTTATATACATACATAGCGTCATGCCTAAGTAATCACCAAAGTGTTTAGCCAAAATATGGGCTTGGATGGAAAATTGTGAAAGATATTATATGTGGTTAGCCCTTTGCCTATGCCCTTTACAAAATGTTTGGAAAGTAACACAGATTACACATTATTTTTTGCTATAGCCCCAGATAAAAATGGGACATATAAGTCCCACACCAACATAGTATTTTGTATCAATTTAATTTAGCCTCAAATGATGTAGGAGAAAGCAGTTCTTAGCATTAACTATGAACTGCTGTCTCCTTCTTTTTAAACAGCCCATATAAGCCCACTGCTGGATATGGGCCTCTCATGTTAATGGAATGATTTTTTGAATAAAAACGTATTGCAGGTGGATTGAGGGTCGCAGTACCAGACGTCACGAAATTTGACCGTCACCGATCTTTTTTTATTGTCTGTAGAACCACCAACACAACAGCATTTGGTAACATAATTATTAGTATTTACATTTTCCATTGTCAAGCCATTGTCATTGTCATTTGAAGGCACATAATCTTGCCCCATATAAGAATGGAATGAAATTTGGATTAACATTACCAGAAAGCATATAGTTACATAATTTTGTAATATCTTTAAGAAGTACTCCGCCGGCGTCACCGGCAGAAGCGTTTACAAGATCTTTAAGATGTTGATGCGTAATTCCATCAATGCCGCCAGCAGAGCCATTCGAATATGACATAATTGCTTCTAAAGTGTCTGTTTCCGAAATTTGTAATGCATAGAAGTCTTAGGAGGCAGCGGTAAACCCTGAGACGGTTTGACCGAAGGATGCTTTTGACGAAGGCTTTCAAGAATTTCGACATTACGAGGATGCATTTTTTAAGTCGCCATCCATTACTTTCGACTTAACTACTTTTTTTACTTCAAATTCAGGACGTGGTCGAGATAAATGAGTATTAGTTGGGTAATCTAAATTTTGAAAAGATGTCTCTTTTAGTTGAGACGTAATTGATTTATTTATTGTTTTATCAAAATGGAAATTGGAATACGCGAAAGTAAATAATTTTTGCCAACTATTTTCACTATTAGTTAAACAATTTTGTATAGTGCATGACAATGCTTTAGCAAGCTGCATCCTCGCACCTCTAGGAATCCTTTTAACCACTGGTACATTACGATAATAATTGTAAATTTGCTCCGAAAAAAGGGAAACATTTGTGTCATTAGAGGAATTGCTAATAAAGTTATGAATTTCTACGGCAGGCTGTGAAGCCGAAATACTTTTACTATGGCATCGTTTAATATGTATATTTAATCCCCTTTTACCTTTAAACAACCTACCGTCAGCACAATTTTGACACTGTAGGAAATCCGGCTGTGAATGTAGAGGAGCAGAGATATTCATTAAAAAACCTAAACAGATCTCTACAACACTCAAAAGTCTTTATATTAACTTGAAATGTGCTGTACCCCGGTTCTTTCCCTGAAACAATCATTTACAGCCTAAATAAAAGTACTTTACTCTATAAATGAAATATTATTACATTACTTCCCTGGATTTATTCCATATTGATAAACATTGTATGTATATTCGTTACGCTTTGACAGTTGTCAACGGCACAGCAGAAATATTTTCCTTTATTAATTAGTATTATGTCTGAAATCAAAAAATTATTATTATTACAACTCTCTTATATATATTCTGATCTTTTTGTTGAAATTTGTAAGCCAGAATTGGCCTCCAAATAACAAAATAAAATAATATAAATATACGTAGCTTTTAACAGTGAAAAATTTTGATATATAATCAAACCATAATTGATTATGCAGATGTGTGTTACCTGGATCTGTCCCAGGATCTTCTGAACAAGCTGGAACGCCTTCTCAATAACTGTATAAGATTTATTTTCGGGCTTCGTAAGTATGACCATATTTCGCAATATAGATCTAAGCTTAATTGGCTTACAATCCGGCAGAGGCGTATTTCCAGAATATTACTTGTTCTTATTTCCATATTAAATGACCCATTTTGGCCTTCTTATCTTAAGAGTAAATTTCACTATCTCTTCTCATCTCATGATAGGGTTCTACGTTCGTCTTCTAACAACAAAATATGTATTCCAGTTCACTTCACCGAGTTCTATGGTAACTCCTTTACAGTTCAGGCTGCACGCCTTTGGAACTCCTTGCCTGACGACATCAGAAATGCTCCCAATAAGTTTGCTTTTAAAAAGTTGGTGCGTAATCATCTGTTAAAGACAACGCTTCTTAGATGAATCATCCACGTCATTTATATTTCAGACGTATATATTTATATTTATTTATATGTATTATTTGTATATGTATGTTGGTATGAATATATGTATGCTTATGTATGTACGTATATATTTGTATACATGTATAAATAGGATATATTTTTATAGTTTATTTATTGTATATATTAGTAAAATGTATATATAACGTAATTAATTATAAATTTCTATTTTGTTTTTATTCTATATTGCTACACCTACTTCGAATTCTCACCACTCCATGGGTTGACTGGTAGAGAATGCCACAAGGCATTAAGTCCGCCCTTTGTATTCTTTTAGATTAAGGAATAAAGAATAAATAAATAAATGAAATAATGGTGGGGTAAAGTTAATTTATACAAGGATGCCGTTTCGGGCCGTAGTTCTATAGTAGAGGTAGTTTTATTGTCTCCCGCGGCGGACATTAACGCTTTGTTCAAATGCAGGAGCATTGCGACGACGATTGTCCAAGCCAAGGTTTTGTTTAGCTTTAATTTAAGGCTGAATGGTTATTTCTATTTAGCTTAAATTTCAGAATTCATTTTAAAAGTAAACTTCAGCTACCTAGCCGGCCATGTCTTTCATAAAGGACAAAAAAATGGAAAGAAAACCGTGACATTCCAATACGAACGGTGAAGTAGAGCTAAGAGGTATAAATAGAAAATAAAAATAAAAATACTAGCAATGTTAATCATTTCACTAATACCAAAGTAATCACTCCAGGTGAGCATTCATTTTTGTGTTAGGAGTGAATCACGACAATAGTCGAATGACGAATTTGAACCTACAACTTTTATAAAAGCTTTTAGACGTTAGTATACTCTACGGTAGCTAACCGCTAAGTGAGCGGCGAGCCACTTAGCGGTTAGCCACCGTAGAGTCTATATCCCCTGAGGATGCCTCGTGTAGAGGCGAAACACGTGTCGTATAATCGTCAGTGGTGTGTCTTGCCTAGTGTAGTGGTGTTGGGAGTAGCGGTGCTGGGATTAGTGGTGACGGGGATAGTGCACGCAATTGAGGGAGGGCGGGAGGTGCTCTTCATACTAGGTAAGACACATCATTTTATTTTATAACGCGGATATTTGCGAAGAAAAAATTTTTCTAAAAGCTTTTATATAATGGATTTCCGCAAAGTAACGCCTGATTCTATTAATTACCTACAACTTTTGTCACTGCTACAGTCGCTTATAAAAGCAAAATAAGTTATTCAATTGCTAAACGTTGAGATCTTTTTATTTTACACCACTATCCGTAATGTAAGTTAAGTACATACATATTTGTATGTATATAAAGAAGGTATGCGAAGTTTACCGGCGACCTGACATCCACACGCGGCCAGACGAACAAGTAGACGATAATCTACGACGACGATGAAAAATTAAATAAAAAATAAATTAATAAAAAATATTATTTATTTCTACAATAGAGCTACAGAGGTGAACACAAACAACAGCAAATATATATTAAATTTTTATTACATATAAAATTTATTGGCGGACAACAAACAAGACATAGTCTCTATTTTGGGGAATAGGATCTCATCAGGGACTGAAAACAGGGAATTAGATAAAAGAACACATACTGGCCATGGATAATCTGGTAAAGTCATGTAAATATAACGAGGAACGTTTTGACTCCTTATTAAAATATCAAAATGAATATCAGCGCTCAATGCCAGGTTCTTTTTTTTTATAGGATGCAGGTGACAAACGAGCTCACAGTCCACCTGATGGTAAGTGGTTGCTGCGGCCCATTAACATATACATATATCCTCTATTACAAATCAAAATGTAGATGCGTTGTCACCCGTGAGGACTAAGATGGAATGCCTCATTTCCAGTAAAAAGGGCCTCCGGCCACCTGCACTCATCAAGCGAAACGCAGAGGTAAACCTCTACTTTACGCTGGTTTTCTGTGAGGTTGTGGTACCACCCCGGTTCGAGCCGGCCCATCCGTGCGACAGCAAAAGCTGCCGTGTGGCTCTACCACTGTTAGTAGACGACTAGTAGTTCTTTAGGGACAGTGTGTGTTAATAATATGACAAGCAGTAATACTTCATTTTCTTCACTTACACTCTATGATAGTACCATAACAAAGCAGATAAATTTAAAAAGTAATTCATATGATGAGAAAAATAATGTAATAGTGTATAGTGATGACATAGGCAAAAACTTGGGTATATCATTGAATAACTGTTTAAAAAGGCAACAGATAAGTAATTACTGCATGCCTGGAGCATCATTCAGTGATATAATGAATAAAATATTAACTAGTAAATTTAACCCTAATAGTATATTAATAATTTTTGTTGGGAGAAGAGGCAATATGAACAAGAATCAATTATTGAAATACATTGAATATTTCAATAACATAAATGCGGTTAAAGTCGTTACATTGCCTTACATAGAGGGGTGGCCACGGGAAAATAAACTAAGATATAATTTAAATTTCTGCATAATTTAACATATAACAATAACTTAAATTACGCGCAAAAAAATTTAAACTCTAATTACACGCAGGCGAAGTCGCGGGGAACAGCTAGTCTGTTATAAAAGAGATGGTATTACGTCATTTATCGGAAGCTACTGTGACGCCTCATAATAATTATTAATAAATTATAATTAAATTCATTATACAGACATTTAAAAATGTCATAGAAATTATAATTTAAACAATAAAATGCAAATAATAAGCATAGAGTTCAAAAATATCCATTTGGAATATTGAATATTATATATATTAGTAAACGCATAAAATGTCTCAAAAAATCTCTAAATTTATTAAAAACCTGCTTAAAATGTTCAAAATATATCAAATCATATAAATACAAGGCGATTATATTGCAATAACAAAGATAAATAACATTTGTAATATAATAGAAAAAATGGATTAAAATTTTCTAAGTTGATGAAGGTGTTCGTGTAATAATTGGAAAATTTCTAAGTTAATGAACGTGTTCTTGTAATGTTCCCTTATATTGGGGCGTTGTCGGAGACACATACCCAAGGTTGTACATATATATGGGGTGGTCGGCTGACCGACTGCTAGTACTAAGGTTGCACAATGACTAGTCCTATATTAGGGACTTAACATAGTAAGGTCTGACGAACCAAAGCATTAATATAGAAGGTCTCTATGATGCATAAGCATTATGATAGCAGAGTTATGACTTGAAGTCCCATATGAATAAGACATACAGTAGTATGGTCTATGAAATAAAGCAAATATGTGGAAGGTCTCAAATATGTAAAAGCATTATATTGAAAGAAATGCGACTTAAAAAGGATTATTATAGTGGCGTGTAGGTTGCTTCGCAGCCTTTGAGACCGAGGTAAACTTGGACTCACTAACCGATGTGTCCTAGACATATCATCTTAGTGCCGGTGGTAAGCGGGTTTGTTGTAGCAATACGACTTGCCCGTGGACATCGCACACCCCTACCGGTTGCGGGCGGCGTCTTAGCGCATAGCGTTATGATACGTCGGCTATCTTTCGGATTAGGGTGAGTGTGTTTGGTAGTACTTTTAAGTGCAGCAAGCATACTCAACTTCATGTCTTAGTGCAATAGCGCTATGATACGTGGAGTATTGGCTACTGACGTCTTAGTACCGTGCTACTATGATACTTTGGTGGTATTTTTAGTTAACAACATTATCAAATTTTGTTACCAAAGTCGATAGGGATCATGTGGGTGTGTTGTGAGGGGGCGCCATCCGTATGATAGTTGCATTGATGCTTACTGCTACTTGCAGTATTGTGTCTTGTGATGGATCTGCGGGTGTGCTGCACCTGATTCGATGCATCTTGTGGTTCTGGTCGATGGAGGTATGCGGGTGGTGATGTCTGCTGGGACTGTATGGGGGACCTTGGGATGGTGTAAGCCCGACGATAGTCGTATTGATGCTTGTTGCATTCTGTAGCATTATGTCTCTACGACGGTTGTTTGGCGGGTCGCTATTCTCAATGGCGCTCTCTGCGTCTTGGTTTGACTCACAACCTAAGTAGCTTTGCCCAAGTCGGGTCCCTTCATTGCGGGGCTGCAGACTGTCTGCCCTCCATGATGTTTTATATAACAACTTAATAATATATCTCTATAAAGTTCCCACCTTTGAGAGATTGAAGGCAACTTGTTGGTGGGTGAGACAAACATGATCGAAAAATGCATATACTCAACGTCAGTGACACAAATCCTTTCTGATGGCGAATTATTAATATTATCTTATAACTGCCTATTGGCTATATCTGCCATTGTATTGGTTGGTGGAGCATATGTGTTGACCTCATGCGGGTGGTAGCTGGAGGGAGAATCTGAGGAGGCTCTCAAGGCTGCGGCCGAAAGCCGCGCAACGTGGGACCCCATTCCCTTGAGGTGAGCGGTAGACTCATGACACGCTCTGCGGCCAATTGGCCGTGCTGACCATGCAATTGGTGGTGATGCCTTACACTTACATCACGTCTGCAGGAACGGCGGTCTGGTAGGTGGTGGCGCTCACGGAAGGCTTTTTATGGTCAGTGTGCCTATTGTTGCCTAACCCGTGTGACGTACATTTCACTGTGGCTAGATTTGATCGTATTCTGTATGGCGTTTACACGCATTGACATGCGCGACTTCGGTCGATGTTTGTGCTTACGCACTATCAAGGGGCCAAGTCCTCTTTTACTGGTTCGCCAGTTATTTTGCTGTGGACTACGGTCCAGTTCCCAACTTTGCGTACCCTACGGGGGGAGCGCATTAAAATGGTTGGCGCTCACCGTGCGCGGCGTGTGTGGGGCCGTGTACCTCCTCCACATTTTTTTTAAAATGTGGGAGAGCGAAGCCCTTGTAACTGGTATTTGATATAAATATTGTGAGCCTTTTCCAAGCGGGAAGGGACTAATTAATAAGGAATTGACTGTTGTGAACCAGATACAAGTGGAATAGGGACAATTTATTGTTCTTAACCTTTTTGAGCTCTGTCTTCGTGAACGGAGTTCTTTAGCTTATAAGACTCTACCAACAGCTTTCGATTGCTCTCGTGAATATTCATTCTTCCAAGATACACCTAAAAGAACTAAGTTACTATACAAACACAACGTAAAGAAGGGTCCTAACTAAGACGATCACGCCATAAATTTATTAAACGGCCTATATTTAAACCTTTAGAAAGATCAAGTTATACTGGTCACGTAAATTAGATATATTTATATATCTTACAGATATAGATTCTAAAGAAATACAAATATAAGTGGATATATAGTAGAAAAGAAGAAAAAAGATGGGGGGGGGGGGGTTCGTTACACTACGAAATAATGGATTTCCGCGAAGTAACGCCTGATTTATTTATTTATTAAGAGTTCCTCGCACAAAAATGTACGAACGCGGATTTTAAGTCATTCTCTATCTGTCGGCTTGTAAGAAAGTAGAAAACGCTACTTTGAACACTACTTCGAACATTATAATAATGTATAATGTCCTCCACGCCGAATTTCGGTCACGGCGGCCAGCCTTTATGAAGACTAGCCTTCGGCACAGGAAGAATTAAAGCGCCCAAGTGTAGGCGCACTATCCATTGCCTCATTCTCATTGTCCGATGGGGCGGTAAACGAAAACGACCGGCGAGAGATTAGGCGTAGGACCCACGACTTTACGTGCGTGCCGAGGCACGGGGGTGTCACAGCCAACTTCCCGACTTCGGGTAGCTAATGAAAATTTCATGACGGAAAAAGTCAGTAATTGATTTTTTTTTAGAAATGACCTGGGATTCGAATCCCGGTCATACCCAACATATCAATTAAGGCTACGATATGTTTTGCTTGTGGCGTAACATCTGTTGTCACCACAAAGGCGTGCTATAAAAGGTCAATACTCAACGTGAGTTGAATGACAAAAATATGTACATTCTACATATTTTTGTACTGTATGCACATACGATTCAATAGGTAATTACTTTTCATAATCATCATCCTCATAGTCATCACCACAGCTCCTCACAATTGCACAGCCCAAAAATTCATGCTTCCACCCTAAATTCTATTTATTATATAACTCTAGTAAACTCTTTTATCCGATTTGTTAAGAGTCCAAAATATTTCGAGTCACTGAAGACGGCAGTCCAAAAGCTCTGTACAAATATTTTAAACATTTAACTCGACAGTATTGCGTAAGTTTTCTTACACAATAAACTCCGTACGAGAGACAACAAAACTTATAAAAGCTAGTTGTGTCTCTATAAGGAGCTGGGCGTATCTCTCAGATAATTTAAGAAGTCAGAAACTTATAACTGTGGTAATATTATTTACTGATTTGTTAATATTAGTATTATTTTAACAGACTTTAAAAAAGAAGGAGGTTTTCAATTCGACTTAATTTTCTTTTTTGTATGTATGTTATTCGATATCTTCAATAATTATAAATAATTGTTTTTGATTCTTTTGTAAATGTGTTTCACGTCAGAGATGGTAAATAAATTAAAAAAAACCAGTCCTAAGGTTTGGAAAACAGGAAAAAATTATCTAACTATTTAGACAACATTCGCGCATGTAACTTTCCTTTCAGAAAACGCAGTAAGCAAGTTATAAAATTAAAAACTTTGTACATCCAACTTCAATATAAATAAAATAAGAACATGAACAATGTCATCATCATCATCATTACAGCCCTTCACAAGTCCACTGCTGAACATAGGCCTCCCCCAAAGAATGCCACAAAACACGGTCCTGAGCCACCTGCATCCATCGACTTCCTGCATGTCTTACCAGGTCGTCACTCCATCTCGTGGGGGGACGCCCTACACTTCGCCTACCGGTACGAGGCTGCCACTCGAGAACCTTTCTTCCCCATCGGTTGTCGGTTCTTCGAGCTATATGGCCGGCCCACTGCCACTTCAGCTTACTAATCCGTTGGGCTATGTCGGTCACTCTGGTTCTACTGCGGATATCCTCATTCCTAAGTTTATCACGCAGAGAAACTCCGAGCATAGCCCTCTCCATAGCTCGCTGAGCGACCTTGAGCTTCCTCATACGGCCAGCAGTGAAGGACCACGTCTCAGTTCCGTAAGTCATCACTGGCAACACGCACTGGTTGTACAATTTCGTTTTAAGGTTTTGAGGTATGTCTGACGAGAAGATGTGTCGTAGCTTCACGAACGCTGCCCAGCCGAGTTGAATCCGTCGATTGACCTCTCGGTCGAAGTTGGACTTACCCAGTCGGACTTTTTGTCCCAGGTAAACATACTCGTCAACAACTTCGAGCTTAGTGTTCCCAACAACTACCGGCATAGGTGTGACATGGACATTAAACATGATCTTAGTTTTGTCCATGTTCATCTTAAGACCTATCCGTTGGGAAACACTATTGAGGTCATTGAGCATAGTGCTTAGGTCCTCCAGCGATTCTGCCATAAGGACTATATCGTCGGCAAATCGAAGGTGAGTGATGTACTCGCCATTGATGTTGATACCGTACCCTTTCCAGTCCAGAAGCTTGAAAACGTCTTCCAATGCAGCGGTGAAGAGTTTCGGGGATATGACGTCACCCTGTCTTACACCTCTCTGCAATTGGATAGGTTTCGTACTCTGGTTCTGTACTCGGATAGCCATCGTAGCCCTACTGTACAAGCACTTCAACACTTCGATATACCGACAGTCAACTTGGCACCGCTGAAGGGACTGCAGCACCGCCCAAATTTCGACGGAATCAAAGGCTTTCTCATAGTCCACATACGCCAGACATAGTGGCAAATTGTACTCTTCGGACTTCTGTACAACTTGCCGAAGGGTATGTATGTGGTCTATGGTGCTAAAGCCCTTTCGGAAACCGGCTTGTTCGGGAGGCTGGAAGTCGTCAAGTCTGCGCGCGAGACGATTCGTAATGACTCTCGAAAACAGCACGTAGACGCGGCTCAGAAGGGAAATCGGTCTGTAGTTCTTCAAGAGAGCGTTGTCACCTTTCTTGAAGAACAAGACCACCGCACTTCTGCTCCACGCCTCCGGTGTAATGCCACCATGGAGGACGGAATTAAAGAGCTTCTGAAGGACTTCAAGTACCGGTCTTCCACCCGCTTTCAGAAGCTCCGCTGTAATTCCATCCTCGCCTGGGGCCTTACCGTTTTTAAGGTGCTGGAGAGCCATCCTAATCTCGCTCAGACTGACATCCGGGATATCTTCGGAATAGTGTCGGATGAACAATGTAGTCGAAGTCAATTAAATATGCATTGTTAAGGAAAACTTAAAAACTACGAGTCATATCTTGATACAATTTATATGGGACCATATGAAAAGCAGCTTTCAAATAAAAAAAAAACAATCATCAAAATCAGTTCATCAGAAAAAAGTTCTGAGCTAATACACGTAAAAAATACAGTTGAATTGAGAATCTTCTGCCTTTTTGAAGTCGGTTGAAAAGTAAAAGCTGACAAAGTAAATATAAAAGTATTATTAGCAGAATTATATGTGAAAATTACTTTATTATTTTAGTTCTTTGAAGAGAGATTTTTTATAAATCAAATTATACTTTAAATAGAACTGTCGGTATACTATTAAAGCCGCGGTTGGCGGAAGAGAATCCACTACCACATATTATTCCGTGGGTGCCGTGTGAGTCGATAGAGGGAAATGAAACTTTTTTACTTACTTTTTTTTATAGAATTAGAGTGACAAACGAGCACACAGTCCACCTGATGGTAAGTGGTTGCTGTGGCCCATAGACATCTACATATATCTTCGCTTGCAAATTAAAATGCAGATGCGTTGTCAGTGAACTGTGAGTACATTTCAAATCAAATCAAATTTATTACAATTAACAATATTGTATATATAAAGTAGCTATGTCTTCAATTATTTTTTACATAATTGAATCATAGATTAGATAAATGTACCTACAGTTCACCTACTAGTAACTTTGTATCATAAGCCTCCCCCAAGGAATGCCAGAAAGCACGGTCCTGAGCCACCTGCATCCATCGACTTCCTGCATATCTTACCAGGTCGTCACTCCATCTAGTGGGGGGACGCCCTACACTTCGTCCGCAGGTACGAGGCCGCTACTCGAGAACCTTTCTTCCCCATCGGTTGTCGGCCGGACTATTGCCAATTCAGCTTACTAATCCGTTGGGCTATGTCGGTCACTCTGGTTCTATTGCGGATATCCTCATTTCTAAGTTTATCACGCAGAGAAACTCCGAGCATAGCCCACTCCATAGCTCGCTGAGCGACTTTGAGCTTCCTCATACGGCCAGCAGTGAAGGACCACGTCTCAGTTCCATAGGTCATCACTGGCAACACGCACTCGTTGTACAGTCTCGATTTCAAGTTTTAAGGTATACCTGACGAGAAGATGTGCCGTAATTTCCCGAACGCTGCCCAACCGAGTTGAATCCGTCGATTGACCTCTTGGTAGAAGTTGGACTTACCTAGTCGGACTATTTGTCCCAAGTAAACATACTCGTTAACAACTTCGAGCTTAGTGCTCCCAACAACTACCGACATAGGTGTGACATGGGCATTAAACATGATCTTTGTTTTGTCCATGTATATATAAGAAAATAAGAAAATAATATAGAATAGATAAATAAATAATAGATATATAGTTCTAACATTTTCTTGTTTGTGGTGTAACTTCCGTTGTTGACAAATTTTCGCAAAATTCTTTTATTAAATTTATTATTATCCATACAAAGGACTATTTGCTGCAACCACACTTTTTGTTACACACATACATATAATTATATTGTACAATTCGGCTCATGAACTTGAATTATTTGGATTTACTACCCCTTAGTCCACTTCCGAAACAAGAAATACATGAAGTTAAACTAAAATTACAAACGTGTTCCGTGCAATTATAATATACCAATGTTTCTGTACTTTGAGAGGACCTTAGTGTATATCATTTTCGGTGTTGATCATCCACTTTGGAGGGTGACGACTGCTACAAGCATCATACTTGGAACTGCAGTACGAATGGGTCTGGTAGACCGCGGAGAGACCACTCTCACATAGAATTCGTTTCTCATTCGCCAGCGTATAGTTTAGTGAGCAGCTCTGAAGAATAACAATGAAACTGAGTTTTGATTTTAAATCCAGTATAGATACTGTAATATTGATCGATAAGCCACAGCACTTCCACAACTAAGACGATTCTAATGACACCTTATTTACGTGGTAGAGTCATGCTGCAGCTATATTAGTAGTATAGTTGTAGCAGGAATGGGGCGGCTCGACCGGGGAAGGACCACGCTCTCGCAGAATACCAGCGTCAAATAGCAGCTTCATGCTGCTGTGTTTCGTATGGTAAGTGTAGAAAACCGGAGACCCTTTTTACTGGAAAAGGAGCATTCCATCTTAGTCCTCACGGGTGACTACGCATCTGCATTTTGATTCGCAAACGAGGATAAATGTAGATGTCTATGGGCAACAACAACCACTTACCATCAGGTGGACTGTGTGCTCATTTGTCACCCTATCCTATAAAAAAAAACCTTTAATATGTTATAATCCGTCAAGCCGCTTAGGCTACAGATAGTGCTAAAGAAATAGGCATACATACACTCGAAAATCATTACCCTCCTTCTGGGGCAGTCGGGTAAAAATATATTCATTTACATTTATCGAATAGAGGAAGGTTTATTGTTATAAAAATATCAGGTTTAGTGAATTTGTGCTAAAAACCACTGATTAAGCAACTACTAAATAACGAACCTAAAGAATTCTCGCAAGTTTTCCAAAAGAAATAAACCCTTAAAGTGGAAGCAACTAACCACATAAGAGACAAGCTACCTGCAAGCAAAGGAAGAGCTTTTAGAGTGTATTTATTTATTCGATGAGCTTTGTGCGGATACTCAACGTCCAAATAACGTTGTACTTCCCTTGGACTGAGATATAAAGCGTTCTTAAGCCTCGCGGTTACAGTAGCGAACGTTACTTTCCGTTAACATTATTATACGGACTCGAGCTTAACTCGTTTGAAATCCGTCTAAATTGTTTAATTTAATTTTTTATTTTTATAGAAACAGGGAAACAGGGTGTGCCGTGTAGTGGCGGTCAAGAATATCCACTACCCCATATCCTCCCGTGGGTGTCGTAAAAGGCGACAAAGGGAAACAGCCAGGAGATGGGCAGCAGCATCTTCCTGATAATAGCCAAATTACAATAAAAAAACTGCGGTTGCCAACCCGCTCGCCAAGCGTGGCAACTATGGCAAATACCCCCCCAATGATGAGAGCAACAAAAAAACGGCCCCCAGTCCCCGGCGGCCCCGCTATTCCTGGCTACGGTGGCGACCATGGTAACGGCGGGGCAGGGGGTGCTAAGAATCTCCGGTGGAGGTTCGGTTGCCACCTTAGACGACTCGACCTGGCAACGTACAACGCACGCACCCTGAGGACTGACGAGAAGATCGTGGAGCTGGAAGAAGAGATAGACAAGTTGCGCTGGCATATTATAGGATTATCCGAAGTCCGAAGAGAGGGGGAGGACACGGTAATCCTCGAATCCGGCAACTTGCTCTATCACCGGGAGGGCGACCATTTGTCCCAAGGAGGTGTCGGATTTATCGTCCACAAGTCTCTCGTTAACAACGTTGTAAAAATCGGGAGTGTGTCGACGAGGGTTGCGTACCTTATACTCAGAATCACCAAACGGTATTCGCTGAAGGTCATACAGGTTTACGCACCAACCTCGGCACACCCCGATGAGGAGGTGGAGGAAATGTATGAGGATATCTCTAGAGCCATGCATTCCTCCAAAACCCAATATACGGTGTTAATGGGAGACTTCAATGCAAAACTAGGCACAAGAGAGAACGGTGAGCTGAAAGTAGGGAAATTTGCAATAGGGCAACGGAACCCAAGGGGCCAGCAGCTGGCCGACTTCATGGAGAAAGAGGGACTCTTTATGATGAACTCTTTCTTCCAGAAGCGGCCCCACAGGAAGTGGACCTGGTCGAGCCCCGACGGTTCCACAAAAAATGAGATTGACTTCATTATGACGACCAGACGACAACTGTTCAGTGATGTCTCCGTGATCGCGAGGGTGAAAACTGGTAGCGATCACCGAATGGTTAGAGGCACACTGAACCTAAACGTTAAGTTGGAGAGGTCTCGTCTAATGAAGTCAACGCTCCGTCCCCCTCGTGCTCTAATCCAAAGTCCCGAAACCTTTCAGCTCGAGTTACAAAATCGTTTTCAGTGCCTGGAAGACTGCAATGAAGTGGACGATATGAATGACAAGCTTGTGGAAACTGTCCATGCGGTTGGAGCTAAGTTCTGCAAGACCCGCCGCAGAAGAACACAAAAACTCTCCGATCACACTCTTAATCTCATGGCTGTTAGACGGGAGATGAAGCTACATTCTTCAACAGACTTGACAGCATACAGGCATCTGAACAGACAGATCTCCAAATGCATGCGGCGGGACTTACGCAACTTCAATACAGCTCGTATTGAAGAAGCGATCGAGCGGAACCAAGGCTCCAAAGTCTTTGCCAGAGATCTGTCTGCCAGAAAGAGCCAACTGTCAAAGCTGAAGACAGAATGTGGCAGCATCGTTTCCGGGACTCCTGAGATTTTGAGTGAGATTGAGAGGTTCTATGGGCAGCTGTACACATCATCGTTGGAGCCACACGCAAGTGTGAGTAACGATCCAAGAGCGAGTCTCATCCGACACTATTCCGAAGATATCCCGGATGTCAGTCTGAGCGAGATTAGGATGGCTCTCCAGCACCTTAAAAACGGTAAGGCCCCAGGCGAGGATGGAATTACAGCGGAGCTTCTGAAAGCGGGTGGAAGACCGGTACTTGAAGTCCTTCAGAAACTCTTTAATTCCGTCCTCCATTGTGGCATTACACCGGAGGCGTGGAGCAGAAGTGCGGTGGTCTTGTTCTTCAAGAAAGGTGACAACGCTCTCTTGAAGAACTACAGACCGATTTCCCTTCTGAGCCGCGTCTACGTGCTGTTTTCGAGAGTCATTACGAATCGTCTCGCGCGCAGACTTGACGACTTCCAGCCTCCCGAACAAGCCGGTTTCCGAAAGGGCTTTAGCACCATAGACCACATACATACCCTTCGGCAAGTTGTACAGAAGTCCGAAGAGTACAATTTGCCACTATGTCTGGCGTATGTGGACTATGAGAAAGCCTTTGATTCCGTCGAAATTTGGGCGGTGCTGCAGTCCCTTCAGCGGTGCCAAGTTGACTGTCGGTATATCAAAGTGTTGAAGTGCTTGTACAGTAGGGCTACGATGGCTATCCGAGTACAGAACCAGAGTACGAAACCTATCCAATTGCAGAGAGGTGTAAGACAGGGTGACGTCATATCCCCGAAACTCTTCACCGCTGCGTTGGAAGACGTTTTCAAGCTTCTGGACTGGAAAGGATACGGTATCAACATCAATGGCGAGTACATCACTCACCTTCGATTTGCCGACGATATAGTCCTTATGGCAGAATCGCTGGAGGACCTAAGCACTATGCTCAATGACCTCAATAGTGTTTCCCAACGGATAGGTCTTAAGATGAACATGGACAAAACTAAGATCATGTTTAATGTCCATGTCACACCTATGCCGGTAGTTGTTGGGAACACTAAGCTCGAAGTTGTTGACGAGTATGTTTACCTGGGACAAATAGTCCGACTGGGTAAGTCCAACTTCGACCGAGAGGTCAATCGACGGATTCAACTCGGCTGGGCAGCGTTCGTGAAGCTACGACACATCTTCTCGTCAGACATACCTCAAAACCTTAAAACGAAATTGTACAACCAGTGCGTGTTGCCAGTGATGACTTACGGAACTGAGACGTGGTCCTTCACTGCTGGCCGTATGAGGAAGCTCAAGGTCGCTCAGCGAGCTATGGAGAGGGCTATGCTCGGAGTTTCTCTGCGTGATAAACTTAGGAATGAGGATATCCGTAGTAGAACCAGAGTGACCGACATAGCCCAACGGATTAGTAAGCTGAAGTGGCAGTGGGCCGGCCATATAGCTCGAAGAACCGACAACCGATGGGGAAGAAAGGTTCTCGAGTGGCAGCCTCGTACCGGTAGGCGAAGTGTAGGGCGTCCCCCCACGAGATGGAGTGACGACCTGGTAAGACATGCAGGAAGTCGATGGATGCAGGTGGCTCAGGACCGTGTTTTGTGGCATTCTTTGGGGGAGGCCTATGTTCAGCAGTGGACTTGTGAAGGGCTGTAATGATGATAGAAACAGGGTCACAAACGATGACATAGCCCAATTAAGAATCAAAATGCTGATGCTTTGTCACCTCTGACAACTAAGATGAAATACTTCATTTTCAGTGCAAAGGGTGTCTACACTCGCCATACGAAATACTCTGTTTTGGCATGGTGATTTATTTCATTAAGGATTTTTTTAAGCTGGTGTTCAGTGAGGGTGACGTCCTTCCCCGGTCGAGCCAACCCATTCGTCCTACAAGCATGATTTACCTGCAGCTGGTAAAAAAGTATATGATATTCATACGCTTATACTCCAATTGCTTGCTTTCTTGTATTAGGATTTTTATTCTCTATCTTTATCAGCCCGTTTTAGTTCTCAGCTGGGTTTATTCAATCACCATTTATGATGTCTTGGACAAGATACACAGGGCCCATTTTGTTTTCTAATTCCCATATATCAAAAGGATAACAAAGGCCGGACTTAAATGCCTTTTGGCATTCTCTCCAAATCAACCCAGGACTTGCGGAAAATAATGTGATATGTGCAAAGAATAAAATAAACATTGTGGTAAATAAAAAAAAAAACTACTGAAAATCAAAAAAATAGAGTTAATATTATATATATAAAAATTTACAATACACACACATTATATATAACACTAGCTGTACCCTGCGGTTTTACCCGCGTCATCAAGTGTCGGAGGTGCGCGGCATGACCTAGTTCAAGCATTTTATAATTGCAATTAAATATTTTATTTGATAGCAATGTATGGAAAATTTGGCATAATTAATGGACTACTTTTTTCTGTCGGCATATTATGTATGATGTAGAACGTAGTTAAATTTCCACTTTCCTTTCCCCCCCCCCTCCCACCCCACGTCCCAGAAAGTGACCCAAAGCGCGTTTTTTCCCAGTTTTAAAGAAAACCGTACACAATACATGAAAAGTGTGTAGGCATGAAATGATTTTTGAGCTATCAAACTCTTATACTTATTAATCAATTAAATTTTCAAAATACCATACAATACAAAGCAACGTGAAATGAAAGCGTTCAGAAATAAATATGTAACTAATCATTGTCATAAAAGCACTCAATCAATTTTTATTTGATTTTAGCTATAATGTTTCAACTAACCTCGCTCATAGAAGCTTTGAATACTGGCTTCATGTAGTTCTCACTGGGCGGCTAGGGTTTATGCGTCGTTCGCACGCCCAGCCAAGTATTGAATTATTTTAATTTTACATTATCTCTTCAACTATACGTCCAAATAACATGGTATAAAGAACAAAGTTTACCTTCATAAAATTGTCTTGATGATGAAGTAACTTTCGTTCGTAAGGATAAATAGGCCATGCCAAATAATAATGCTCATAAATCACTTTTTAATTTTTAATATTTTTCTATCACAAAATACCTAATTATGGCTTATGTATAAGAAATAGACATATGGTATTGCGGACTTTTTTTAGACGGAGTAAAGATCTATATTTTTCTACAGCTTTGTATTTACGTATCCCTAACGATAACACCAGCGTACGTGGATAAATCATTTCGGGAGTGCTTTTTCTTCTGACTTACTTAACAAGTATCAATATTTAAGGCTGGCTGAGTGATATAGCTTAAGGCTAGATAGCTTATACTATTCCACATGAATCTGGCTGTAATATAAAAAAAGAATTTTTCAAATCGGACTGGTAGTTCCAGAGATTAGCGCGTTTAAACAAACAAAAAAAATCCTTCCGCTTTATTATATTATTATATAGGATATAGTATAGATAAGCCTATAAATAAAAATACAACAATGATAACCAAATGGACCATACTAACCACCATCTGATATCTTCATAAAGTGTTCACGAACCAATCTTTTAAAGGCAGTCTTATTATAAAGGTATTAAGTATTAATTTTTTCTGTTTGACTTGGAACTGAGAGAGAATGCCTTATGGCTTTATATCCGATTTTGTGCAAATAAAGCTTATATAAATGGAAATTGTAGTGTTTTTCATCTTAACCTTCTTATACTCGCGCCAATTTTTGTAACACCTATACTCGCGCACGGTCTCACAGACCGATGGTTCGTACCCCTATAACATATTTTTTTACTATGAAGCTCAAAAAATATTATTATCAATATTAAAATTTTAGGATATAGTGAAGCAAAGTAGTATGAATAATACTTAATTTATTAATTATTTTACTGACCTTCAGTCTATCACAAATCAGTCTTCGATTGTGAGATTTTTTTCTTAAGTATTAGGTAAACAAAAATAAAATCAGTCCTTCTTTATAAAAACAAAATAAACTTCTAAACATTAATAAACAACATATTAAAGGACACATTTATCTATATTTGCCTTAGTTTTGACCCTCACCATAACAATCAGAGCATACGGTTACAGCATGTTCCAAACAAAAGTATTTTTTGCAGGTGGCACAGTTGTAACGTGTATTGCGGTTTTTTTTTTGATAAGCAGTATCCACAACGACCAATTTTATTATTGTTAGATGTTGCTGAAGATCTAATTTACATATTTCGGCGAGCTAGCCTGAGCGTTATGGTTCTTGGCAAGGTAGTGAGAGCCCGACGTGTAAGTTGCGGATAGATCAGATCGTATACTAAGGTTTCAAGAAAGATCCTACGGCTAATATTCTTGGTAGGGTTGTTGTGCAGGTATATTATAAGCGTATTTATACCCGCTACATTCATAAGGCTATAAAATACCACCATTGGCCATCTATTTGTACCACGTGCAACGTTGTAAGTCTCAAACATTTTGTCCACGTTATCAACTCCACCTTTGGTTCTATTGTAGTCCATTATCATTTCCGGTTTATCTGTATCTTCATTGATCTGTGCATCATCAAGCATGCTGGATACAAGAAGGACATTTTTACCTTTTCTCGGTACATAGGATAAGGACAAGAGTGCAATTGCCTCGGTGCCCGAATAAACTGGACTTTTAGGCTCTTCCTCGTATTTCCGTGAATTGTTTAGGTAATTTCCTTTTGTTTTAACGAATCGTCCCAATAACTGTCAATTTGTGTTGAGACTCAAGCTCATCTAGCAATGGAATACTAGTGAAGAAGTTACTACATGTGATATTACGCCCAGAATTGTAAATACTTTTACTCAATCGCAAAACTAAAGCCATAGCGGAGTTGTCAAATTGATACGGACCCTTTGGTTGCCTTCCAATGTAAACTTCCATGGTATGGGTATAAAACATATTGGCATCTGTCAACGCATAAATTTTTATTCCATATTTGTTGGGTTTCGATGGAATGTACTGGCGAAAGCTACAACGTCCTCAAAAACCCTCTAATTTTTCGTCAATTTTAACATACTGATACACACTGTAATACTTTTCGAACGCTCTTACAACTTCATTGAACAACTCTCTAATAGGTGCCAGTTTATCCAGATTAATTCTCTCTTCTCACGTATCTTTCTTGTCAAATTTCAGAGAACACATCAATAAATAGAACTTGCTAAATCTCATAGTCAATCAAAATATTTCCGGGGGTGACCCGTCCGTTTTAAAAAAATTTTTGGCATTTAGTTGACCGTCTCTTCTGACTCCAGAAAACAGTAAAAGACTTAAAAAAGCTTCAATTTCAATGTTATCTGTATCGGAACAGTCTTTTTCTCTTATGAAATTAGGTTTCAATCGATTAATTTGATCATAAGTGAACTTTACGATCAGATTTATAGTACCCTCCGAGAAAAAAGCTTCCATAGCTCACCTGGTTCCTTCAAATTTCTGGCTTCTCCTCTAGCTCCTGGAAGTAGAGTAACTATGTTTCTAGCATGTCGCCTGGTTGGGTTTAAGGCAGGAGATTTATTCAACCTTGTCTGTCCATCTTTTCCTAAGTAAAAATGGCGGGAACTTTTACTACCTTCTACCTCATATTCTTCATTGTCGTTCTATTGCTCGGTGTCGTATGTCTCTTCTTGTACCTCCACGTAGTCTTCTGCATCACAGTCACTTGATTCCTTCAGCAGCAATCCGATTCGATCATTGTCCATTTTGATATGAATATCTCCAAATTGAGGTCTTCCGCGGCGTTGTTACAGTCACTTTCCTCGTTCGTCACGATGACAGTCCATTAACTATCGTTCGATTAACTAACTTACAGAAGCCACTAGCTCTCGTTTGTCATAAGGTTAACGCACAAAACGAACACGGAGTGTCCGGATCAAAGGTCACTACCGTTTCGCGTAGCAACAGTTATTTCTATAATATCAAAGGCCGCACTAGATAATATTGTCGAATGCACCTATACAGATTCCGAGTCAAACTCAATGAGTCCTGGGGAAGCCCTATAGCAAGGAATACGCGTCACAAATCCTAGACAGTACATTTACGAGCCGCGCCTAATTATTCCGAGTTCCCGACAAAAAATGACAGCGTGCTGTCCCAAGCACAGCTGGCAGACGACTGACTTGCACTCGCGTGCGCTCGACACATCCAACTGTCAAACCGGTATGGCACCGAGCCGCGCGTCTCCTAGACGTCGATTCCGACAACAGCGTTTGGCGCGAACAAACCCCCGTCCCGGACATGAGGATTTAGGTCCACGAGCAAACCGGTCAGCGGGACAAGGTCGCGACGGCAAGTTGCAAGACCGAATCTACAACCAAACTATGCCACCTTAGGCACCCCATCAGATGTTGCAACCCTAACCAATGCCTCAAAATTACCGCCCCAACGTGGGCAAGCCAGAGGGTTGAACTGGATGCCCTTCCTGGACATCGCAGCCCATAAATAAGTCCTATTCTGGACAGAAGTCCGACGACCTCTTTCAAACACCTATCTGTGCCCATACGATTAGTTCCGCAATCCGACCGGATAAGGTCTGCAAACAGCGACGCGACACGAAGCGGCCAAGAGCGGCCTCCTAAGCTTCAGTACAGAGAGCAATCACAAATTCCACATGAACGTTGCCTGTGGAGAGCCGAACGAAACGCACAGATAGTCCCTAGTATGAATTTTCAACCAGTAGGCCTAGCCAGGCCACCCACCATATTATCATTTACTAAAATAGTGCGGAAGCTGATTTCAATCTGATAATCTCCAAAACTAGCTAGCCTGTTAGACAAGCAGTCCTATGCACATATTTCAACTAATTTTTCAAAGCATCAATGTTTAACTACAGAATCAATTCATTCAAATTAATCACCGATGCAAATAGGTCAACTTGAGTAAGTAAGACGTAAGAGACAGCCCTATATCTCATTTACGTAACTTAGATAGTGCCAACAAAATGTAAACCAAAGGAGAATTGACTTTTATTTACCTCGGCACAAATAGGGTTATCTAATTTTAGCCTTCTTTTTCACAAAGCAAAATGATTAAACACTATCACAATACATATACATAATTTTCCAAATAGCGCGACATTCAATTTCAAATGAATTCAAATTTTCTTTTCAGCAACCAGGCGCAACAATCAAATGCAGTGATTAAATATATTTACAAAAGATATGCAGCAGCATTTAAAGAAGTAGATTAAATTCATTTCTTTTAATCACAACCGCTACAAATAGGTAAATTTCGCGGAAAGCCCAAAGCATTTCTTAATTTTAATTCAAAGAATTTTTAACTAAGTGCTCGACCAAACCAAATCTAATACCCCTTGACAGCGTGATTCAACGCTCTAGGGGGCCCTAATCTTCCACCACCAAGGGGAGGCCACACGGCGTGAACCCGAGACCAATAGAGCGCGAACCGCTAACAGTCGCCATTCGGGTTGTACACCTTCACTGAGGCCGTCTGCAACAGAATATTTTGACAAGTAAACTGTTGACGGCTTAAGGCTCAGTGGAGGCGGCCGTGGTGGGAGCTAAGGCGGCAGCTAGCCCGGGCCGCCTCCATCAAATGGGGAACAGTGGTACACCAGTCGCGTCCACTCAGCTAACGGGAGTGAGAAGGGTCCAGCGGACCGATGAGTGGCCGTGAAGTTCCTCTCCACACGCTGAGGGGGGGTGATGACAACCCCGCCCCTGGGAGAATTACCCCCCGAATGTTCGGGGGAGGGACACCTTCCAAACTTAGGGGCCCGGTGGCTGGCCGGCGGGCGCCGAGAGTCGCCCGGCAGAGAGCGTGGCTGAGCGCCCCCGCCCGTGGGGTCGACGGCCTGGCAGAGCCCCGAGAGGAGACACCGTTCGCAACCAGGCACAAAACTGCATGGTGATTGCCCTGGCAATGCAGACAGGGCCGCCGATGCGGACAGTCTCGCTGGAGGTGCCCTTTCAAACATGAGCAGCACCAGCGGCGCTCCTTGGCGATAGTTCGCCTCGCCGGAACCGGCTTACCTAATAATTTCGGGCACCACGTTACCCGGTGATCAGATGCTCGACAATAGGACCAGGGGGGGGGGTTGACGACAACTTGCCTGGCGGATTCAGCCTCTCACTGGGCACGGCTCGTATGTCGTCAACGGCGCCCGTCGCGTTCTCGATCTGACGGCACTGCTCCTCCAAAATCCGCAGCAGGTCATAGAAGGGCGGAATATAGGAGGCCTCGTCCCCGCCGTACCTCTCCTCAAAATGGATTGGAAGGTCGAGAGGTAGACGGGACAGCACGATGCGGAGCAACAAAAAAGCCCATTCGCCCACTGATAAATCCAGCCGCCTCAACGTATTACAGGCCACCAAGACTGGATCCAACAGGTACGGACGTAGTCTGGCCCGGTCAATAAGCAGCGGAAGGCTTAGAAACTGCTTAACATGTTCGTCCGCAATTCGCCGGACGTTGGCGTATCTTCTGGCTAGGAGGTCCAGAGCAGTCTGGTAGGCGTCGTCCGACAATCTCAAGTGGCCGACGACGCCCAGGGCCTCCCCCTCCAGTGAGGCCAGGTGGTACGCCATCTTTTGGCTCGGGGTCAAGTCACTCCGGGCGTCCACTAGGCTGTCGAAAAGACCAACGAAGGTCAGCCATTCGGAAAGGACCCCGGAGAACTTTGGCAGGTCCAGAGTTGGGAGTCGTCCCAACAGCTCCGGCTGAGGCTGCTTCCGAGAGGACTCGGGCAGGTCACTCATCCGAGCTTCACGTGCCTTCTCGGCATACCTGCCTTCAGCCTCGATCAACTCGTCCGTGAGCGAAAAGAACTGCTCATAGTCCGCGAAGCAAGAGTCCAGGATTCCCTTCTCCACATCCGAATCCTCGAGCTCAGCGTAAGCCTCCTCCACTGCGGCCCTTCGAGCATCCACCTGCTCGAACCGCTTCATCAAGTTATGGACCCTATCCGGTCGACCTATCAAAGCATGGGCGCTTGTGGCCCAGCGTAACTCAGTCCGCAGGCAACGGATTAGTAGCTTGGGCGATGACATCACTACTTAATACAAATTACGACGCGGCTCGAGCACAAATAACAAAGATAACAAATAAAAAAATACAACAAAAAATTAACAGTTAATAAATGCAGTTCATATCAAATCGCGTTGAATAGAAATTACACAAATACGAATTACTACGTATCAACCAAATACAAGTTAGCACGGAAGAAAAGACACAAATCAAATTAACAAATAACAAAATATACTAGTGCGATTAAATCAAGTTAAATTCTAATGGCGCAAATACAAATTACTACTCTTTAGTTCAAATACAAATTACAGTTCAAACGAAGATACACATCACGGTCGATCAACAAAAAATGCCTAGCTCGGAAATCGACCCTTCGATAAGTAATCCACTACAACTATCCGACAACGATAATTAACCAATTACGTAAAAATAACCATCTACCAACATGACGTATATCTCTAGAAAAACTCCCGCTTGCGCAACTGCTGCTCCCATAAAGGTCAAATACTCAGGGGCCCATTTAGCTGAGTTTCAACGAGCAGACGTAGGTCGGGCCTCCTAAGGCCAAAGTGGAAAATCTTTAGTTACACTAAACAATAAGGGAGAAAGCTAAAAACACGTAGTACTTACCATTATCCAAAGCTAACTTCGCACCAAGGCTTGGGCAGGCCGTGAGTGTGTGTAATAGTGAATGGCGAGTAGTGTACAGTGAGGTGTGAATGCGTGGGGCCTTGGCAAGCATAGGCGACCAGCAGCCGCCGTGTTCCAGGCTGCTCCAAATTGAGGTCTTCCGCGGCGTTGTTACAGTCACTTTCCTCGTTCGTCACGATGACAGTCCATTAACTCTATCGTTCGATTAACTAACTTACAGAAGCCATTAGCTCTCGTTTGTCATAAGGTTAACGCACAAAACGAACACGGAGTGTCCGGATCAAAGGTCACTACCGTTTCGCGTAGCAACAGTTATTTCTATAATATCAAAGGCCGCACTAGATAATATTGTCGAATGCACCTATACAGATTCCGAGTCAAACTCAATGAGTCCTGGGGTAGCTCTATAGCAAGGAATACGCGTCACAAATCCTAGACAGTACATTTACGAGCCGCGCCTAATTATTCCGAGTTCCCGACAAAAAATGACAGCGTGCTGTCCCAAGCACAGCTGGCAGACGACTGACTTGCACTCGCGCGCGCTCGGACACATCCAACTGTCAAACCGGTATGGCACCGAGCCGCGCGTCTCCTAGACGTCGATTCCGACAACAGCGTTTGGCGCGAACACATTATGTATATAATAGTATTCATACAAATGTATATACCACCACATTTGCACAAAAATGAAATAAACATGTTTGTTGTAATAAAAAATATAAGAGTTATTTTAAAGTGCATTTTCAACATTTTGATATCAGCTTCAATGCCTGTGCTTATGACACGAATATTTAAAATATAAAAAAAAAAAAACAGCCAGCAGCAAATGTTAAAAATGTTTGATTTTCAGTATCATGCATCAGATTATAATTTTAGATACGAAAATGGAATACTATTTTAAAATTAAACTGTTACGTTCTATAAGAGCATTAAAGTAAAAATTTAAATATAAGAATGTATATTTTTAATTGGATTAAAAAAGTACTAATGAGCACACAGTTCCACTGATGGTAAAGTGGACGTTGTGGCTCGTATATATGTACATATATATTTATTTTTAAGCATAGGGTGACAAACAAGCACACATTCCACCTGATGGTAATTGGAAACTTTGGCATATAGACATCTATATTAATCTTAAACAAAGAATTAAAATGCAGATGCGTTGTTACCCCTGAGGACTAAGATAGAATGCCTAGTTTCCAGTAAAAAGGATATCCGGTTCTCTGCACTCACTATACCAAACAGCGCAGCGTTAAGCTACTATTTTACTATTTTACGCTGGTATTCTGTGAGAGCGTGATCCTACCCCCGGTCGAGCCAACCCATTTATTTATTTATTTATTTATTTATGCTTTATTTGCACACCAAGTACAAAAAGGCGGACTTAATACAACAGGGCATTCTCTACCAGTCTACCTCCAGGCTAAGCAGAGAAAATATTGTGGGTGCAAAGTGCAAACAGCTAAGTAAATAACATCTATGTCTACATAATACATACAGTATATATACATATATACATATATATATATATATATATATATATATATATATATATACATAAATATATATAAATACATACATACAAATATTTACTTACTACTACTTATTATACACATACTACTTATTATACATAATTAAATATGGCAGTTTCTGATTCAAACTCCAATAACAAATGTAAAAATGAAATGGAAAACCACAAACTACTCCTGCAACGTTAGATAGTAATTCCAGAGCAAGCGTTTGAACGATGCCTTGCTCGTGGCTGCGCGTACACTGCCCGGTAACTCGTTCCATAATCTTACCGCATGAGAAGTAAAAGATTTGTGTAAAAAGCTAGTGTGACAGAGGGGAACATGGAGGTTAGATTTTTCCGTAGAACGGAGACAACGATTATGGGTATCACCTTGATACTGAAATTTGCATTTCAGATATTCAGGGACAAACGGATCGTGTAAAACTGAAAATAACGTGCACAGTATTCTGAAATGTCTGCAATAGCGGAGAGGTAGCCATTTAACTGAGAAATATAAGAGGAAATGTGGTCGTATTTACGTAAACCGAAAATGAAGCGTATGCAATTATTGTGAAGTTGATCCAGTTTGTTTAGAAGTTCTTGCGAGGCATCAGCATAGCAAACATCTGCATAATCTAGAATAGGCAACACTAAAGTCTGTATTAGCATTGCCTTAGTCCCTAACGGTAAAAAATTCTTGAGACGATACAGATGACGCAAATTGTTAGTGACCTTTTTGCTCACTTCATATATATGCGGTCGCCAGCTGAGGGTGTTGTCTATAATTAAGCCAAGGTTTTTAACTGTTGTTGAGTAAGGAACAATAACATTATTAAATATGATGGGAGGTAACGCCTTCATATCAATTTTAGTCAGTCTACGAGAACTACCAACTACAATAGCCTGACATTTTGATGGATTAACCCTAATGCCAAATCTGTTTGACCAATTAGAAATACAATTGAGATCACAGTTGAGCTTCTCAATCACATCATCGATACATGCCACCTCAGCTTGAGCATAAATTTGTAAGTCATCAGCATACAGATGGTACGAACAGCGAATGTGGGGTGTAATGAGATTTATAAAGACTGAGAACAAGAGAGGAGAGAGAATTCCGCCTTGAGAAACGCTAGCAGACAACGAGCACCAATCAAAAATAATATGACCTACTCGAATTGCCTGCTGACGACCCCGAAGATATGATGAGAACCAGTCCCGCGCTGACGAAGAGAAACCTAGGTGATAAAGTATAGCTAGAAGAATGTCATGATCGACAGCATTAAAGCGTTAGAGAAATCTATTAGGATTAACACTGTCAATTTTGAGTTCTCCATTCCAGTACACAAATCTTCCGTAACTTTCAAAAGAGCTGTGGTAGTACTGTGCCCCGGCCTAAAACCAGATTGATATGTGCTGAGAAAGTTATTTTTGAAAATGTAACTAGAAATTTGTTTGTGGACAATAGCTTCAAGAACTTTAGATAAAAACGGGAGAATCGATATTGGGCGAAAGTGAGAAAAAGTACTGGGGTTATTTATTTTGGGCAGCGGAATGACAAATGCTTTTCTCCAAAGTGAAGGAAAATCCCCAGTCAATAGTGATGGTTAATGATGTGAGTAATAATAGGAGTAACATAGTCTAGAATTAAGGTGATCATAAGTCTGTTCACATCATCGAAGCCAACTGCCATAGACTTAATACAATAAACGGTCTTTTTTATATCCTAATCAGCAACGGGAGAAAAGTTAAATGTGCAGTTATGAGATTGTGGCATGGAATGCAAATAAGAAATGGTACTTGATTTAACAGAGGCCTGCATTTGGGTCATCATTACAGCCCTTCACAAGTCCACTGCTGAACATAGGCCTCCCCCAAAGAATGCCACAAAGCACGGTCCTGAGCCACCTGCATCCATCGACTTCCTGCATGTCTTACCAGGTCGTCACTCCATCTCGTGGGGGGACGCCCTACACTTCGCCTACCGGTACGAGGCTGCCACTCGAGAACCTTTCTTCCCCATCGGTTGTCGGTTCTTCGAGCTATATGGCCGGCCCACTGCCACTTCAGCTTACTAATCCGTTGGGCTATGTCGGTCACTCTGGTTCTACTGCGGATATCCTCATTCCTAAGTTTATCACGCAGAGAAACTCCGAGCATAGCCCTCTCCATAGCTCGCTGAGCGACCTTGAGCTTCCTCATATGGCCAGCAGTGAAGGACCACGTCTCAGTTCCGTAAGTCATCACTGGCAACACGCACTGGTTGTACAATTTCGTTTTAAGGTTTTGAGGTATGTCTGACGAGAAGATGTGTCGTAGCTTCCCGAACGCTGCCCAGCCGAGTTGAATCAGTCGATTGACCTCTCGGTCGAAGTTGGACTTACCTAGTCGGACTATTTGTCCCAGGTAGACATACTCGTCAACAACTTCGAGCTTAGTGCTCCCAACAACTACCGGCATAGGTGTGACATGGACATTAAACATAATCTTTGTTTTGTCCATGTTCATCTTAAGACCTATCCGTTGGGAAACACTATTGAGGTCATTGAGCATAGTGCTTAGGCCCTCCAGCGATTCTGCCATAAGGACTATATCGTCGGCAAATCGAAGGTGAGTGATGTACTCGCCATTGATGTTGATACCGTACCCTTTCCAGTCCAGAAGCTTGAAAACGTCTTCCAATGCAGCGGTGAAGAGTTTCGGGGATATGACGTCACCCTGTCTTACACCTCTCTGCAACTGGATAGGTTTCGTACTCTGGTTCTGTACTCGGATAGCCATCGTAGCCCTACTGTACAAGCACTTCAACACTTCGATATACCGACAGTCAACTTGGCACCGCTGAAGGGACTGCAGCACCGCCCAAATTTCGACGGAATCAAAGGCTTTCTCATAGTCCACATACGCCAGACATAGTGGCAAATTGTACTCTTCGGACTTCTGTACAACTTGCCGAAGGGTATGTATGTGGTCTATGGTGCTAAAGCCCTTTCGGAAACCGGCTTGTTCGGGAGGCTGGAAGTCGTCAAGTCTGCGCGCGAGACGATTCGTAATAACTCTCGAAAACAGCACGTAGACGCGGCTCAGAAGGGAAATCGGTCTGTAGTTCTTCAAGAGAGCGTTGTCACCTTTCTTGAGGAACAAGACCGAAGATATCCCGGACGTCAGTCTGAGCGAGATTAGAATGGCTCTCCAGCACCTTAAAAACGGTAAGGCCCCAGGCGAGGATGGAATTACAGCGGAGCTTCTGAAATCGGGTGGAAGACCGGTACTTGAAGTCCTTCAGAAGCTCTTTAATTCCGTCCTCCATGGTGGCATTACACCGGAGGCGTGGAGCAGAAGTGCGGTGGTCTGCATTTGGGTAGTTGAAGAAAAATGTAAATTGAGATCACTTATAGAAATGATTGCAGGGTCCACGTTACACGTGGGCTTACCGACCCTGATCGTCCGTAGAAATTTCCATGTATTAGCCATAGAAGAGTTTATGATATTATCGTGAATGTAGCGGTGTTTAGCGGCTCGTACCATCTGATTACATCGATTTCACGCAACTTTGAATTTTGTCCAATTAAGTTCACTACGGTTCTGCTTGAATTTTCTAAACATCTGATCGCGCTTAGACATAGCCTTACGAATATTTTTAGTAATCCATGGCGCAGGCGAGCGTTTTAACCTAACGTCACGAATAGGTGCGTGTTTATCAAACAGCTTATGAATATGAGAAATAAATGTCGTAATCTTGTCATCAATACTCTCTGCGTTAAATGTATCGCTCCAGTCTAAAAGCGAAGCATCATGTTTGAGCCCTTCGACATCTATCCTAGCAAAATTACGCAGACGTACTATAACTGGCCTTACTTTAGGTGGTTTAATTTTATAGGAAATAAACAGCAAGTCATGTCGCGAGAAACCTGGAGCGGGAGCTGTCCGTGGCAGGCAACGCGTTCTTCTGAGGAGACAAATATCAAATCTAACAATGTATCATCAGCAGTAAGATTGTGATGGGTGGTATCAAGTGGAAGTATTGAAAAATTTGCCGACTCAATAATTGAACGCAAACTACGCGATCTAGGAGTATCACTAAGAAGATTCGTATTAAAGTCACCCATCAAAATATGACGTTGATAATCAGAGCAAATTGAAAGAAGTGCCTCTTCAAATTCACATTAATAACTAGAATTCGGTGGACAATAAATTGCACCAAGCACAATTTTATTTCCACTAACAACAATCTCTAAAAAAATATATTCAACTGATCCAGTATATTGTGAAGGTGAGGCTGATAAAATTTTGTAAGGTATACCACTTCGCAGGTATACTGCCACACCACCTCCTCTTTTATTAATGCGATCGTTACGAAGTAAAACAAAACCTGGTATTCCGTAAGAAGTAGAAGGCAGAGTTGGATTTAACCAGGTTTCTGAGATAAGTATCGCGTGGATGCTCTGAATGTTAAAAGTTTCTAAAAGTTCAGTATAATGCTGCGGAATACTCTGGGCGTTGATGTGACAAACGTTGAAATTTTTATTATAATCATTGAGTTTTTGGGTTAGAAGAGAACGAACTGTAGGTAATTCCAAGTCAGAATCAGAAAATGAATAAAAGGAATCAGAATTAGCAGAGGTGAATGAATCGTTATCGGAAACTCCCATGGTGCTAAAAATCAGTGTATAATATTACATAAAAATAAATTAAGGTATAAATAACTAATTTAAATAAATATATAACTTATTTGGCTATAAATAAATATATAACTTATTTGGCTATAAATAGATATATAACTTATTTAAGTAAATAAAAATAAATATCTTTAATATATTATGTTTATGCTGTATTGTTATTTTAATTACTGCTACCAAACCTGCTGTTAAACTGTTTACAAAACGAGATTTTCAAAAAAAAAAAGAAAAAGAAAAATTCAAAAATAAAATAAATGAGATAGATAATAAATCACTTTCGTAATAAAACTATCAGAGAGCATTAAAAATAAAATGCATCAATAGTTGTTCTTATGCACCTGAGTTATAAGACAAAAAAAATATATGACATTGAAACACCACTAATAAAATATTCCATAATGTTAGTTCGTAACCCTAGATATACATACATAATATGGTTGACAATTACTGTTTATCAACTCAGCGGCTAGCGAATGAGAACAATGGGGATTGCATTCACTGTACAGAAAAAAAGGGACCTACGCTAACGCTATTAGGTTGAACAACCAGTAACCGCACGACCGTCCATGTATAATCATCACACAAATTATCATAACAATTATGTAATATTAATGTTTTTTAACCGTACGCCTAGTTCGTGGTACTTCGCCGCGCGTGTTTCCTGGCTCCCTCGAAGCCCTTGTTTCTTCCAATACCGGTTGAGATTCCTCGTCACACCCTGGCTTGCTATGTTGACGTATCAGCCGGTTGAGTTCTTCATTGGATTGAATACTCTGGCGGGAACCCAGAGGACCCCAGACCTTTTTCATACCAAATTGTCTTCGAGCTTGCATGAACAAATTCTGCTTGTATTTTGTGAGAAACTCGGATAATGTAAACGGTGTTCCCTTCAACATAGTCTTTTTGTACCAGGCGGTAGAACGCATCGAGAAATCGGTAAAACGGAAAAGTATCGGTCGGTTGTGATCCGCCTTAACCATACCGAGTCTATGAGCCATCCGGATAGAAGATGATGAGAGATTTGTCATACTCAAGTGTTTCTGAAGGACGCTTACAACAATATTGGGCACATCTTCATCTGCTTTTTCTGGAACACCACTTAACAAAAGATATTTTCTGCGGTGTCTCGTCTCAATGGTGTCAACTGACCGACTTAACTCTGCTATTTGTTGGCGAAGCAGGTTGAACATGTCTTGAACAAAGTCTCGAAATGAAGTAAAATCCTGACCAACCTTCTCAGCAGCAACATTTTGGTAGAACTGGAACCGAGTTGCTTCTCAAACTCTTCCATCCGACGAGTGATTAACGCTTCCAGGGACCTCTGAGATTCGGCAATGTCAGCAAATGTGGCCATAGTGTTGTTAAAAGTTCACAAAGTGATTGTAGAAAAGTTGTGCTCCAGCAGTTTGGTGCAATGAAAAAAAAACTATTGCATAAACAACTTGTACTTTTACTTTAAAATAATTTATGTGTTTTAATAAGTGATAAGGACCCTAAATTAGATGTAAGTAAATAGTTTTTTTAAATTAAATAGCAATTAAAATGGGACGAACACGTATGCACTTATTTATCACCCACACGCTACTTTCGTAATTCGTGCTACAATCGTAATTATTTGCAACGTGGATCTACCACGTAAAATATATTTAGTTTGCCTCTTTGGTCTAGTCTTCGTAAATGCAACTGATTACCATTCGGTTCGGATCAATATGAGTTATAGGGTTTTCATGATAAGAGATTCTCGGTAGCAGCCTGGAGTCAGAAAGTTGGAGCGGTGTCTCACCCTCGTGGCTCGGCAAGCACGTAAAGCAGTTGGTCCTACGCCCGATCTCTCTCCGGTCGTGTCGCATTACCGTCCCATCGGACAATGAGAGTGAGGAAATAGTGCACTTGTACTTGCGCATACACTCGGGAAAACGTCATGTCGTAATGAGTAAAGAAACAAATAACCAAAAACATAATTTAAAAGAAATATTGACTCAGTTTCTATTTTAAGAAGTGTTCGTTCACATATCATCATCATCATCATCATTACAGCCCTTCACAAGTCCACTGCTGAACATAGGCCTCCCCCAAAGAATGCCACAAAGCACGGTCCTGAGCCACCTGCATCCATCGACTTCCTGCAGGACCGTTCACATATGAAATATAAAAATTAATTTATACAATAAAAATATTCTCGCAAGACGCACCTTAATAAACCTTCTACGTCATAAATACTGAAATAACGTTAAACAAGAGCGGGATTTGTAAAAATATTTTCCTCGTATGTCGCTTTTGTAATGAAAATGTTAGTAATTGGGGGATTTTACACTATTATTGTCTACTAAAGAAAGGTATTTACGAATGACATGTAGTGTGTTTTCATTATTATTGTTTTGTTTTTATTAATTTAAGGTTTTTCGTGAGTCAATTAAGGTTCCGAATGAAACCAGTGCTGTGGTACCCAACCAATTATCTCTGAGGTGGGATCCTTTTTAATATCACACAACTGCATAAAATATTATCAATTTGTAATTTGTACAAATTTCTATGTATTTTAATGTTTTGTTTTTAAATAAATGTTTCTTTCTGTCTTTCTTTGTTTCAGACGTTATTCATTCTTAACGCTGCTGCCCGTCGTAGTGTGAGTATTCTACTTCTAGTATACACGTGGTAATACCACAATCTGTCGGAAGTCATAAGATTTTTCTGGCATCTCCCATAGTCAGCTCTTATGAAAATTACAGGATGAAAAGTGGTGACACATTCTCTTATGCCGACGTCACATGGAAAGACATTAAGATAATATTAACTTACTTTAGATCGAGTCCTATTGTAGAGCACTCATGTTTACATTTAAAGCCTCTTTAAACCAACTGTATATAGCCAATATGGAGCAACCGAAGGAATGAAATCTTTAAGGTATCGTCATATTCAGCATACTGGTTAAGTTTGTTGGTGAGAACATCTATGCTTTCTATTATACCATACATACCGGCGGATAAATGACAATTTTTATCGCTTCCTAAAGTGTCTCACCCAAGGGGAGGAAGTGGAGTGAATGCTTCTCGCACGAAACGATATATCAACATTATCATCATCATTATCGTCATCATAACATTACAATATATAAAATATTCACTGCAGAATAAAGGTTTCAACGCTCAGTAAACAGATTGATAACAACAGTTTTTTTTTTCACTTATACTGAAATGTTACAAAAACACGACTTCACATACAGTCTAATTCATTAAATTAATTAAATACAGTATAATTTCCACATACAGTCACTACTACTAATACTGCATCTACTTCGTCGGCTTATGCTTTTTATTAAAAAAATGTCTTATTATTAAATTTTTAAGTTGACTAAGTGTTCTAGAAGGAATATCACATGTTCGAATGTTGTCTAAGTAGTTAGATTAAGAACTCAATTCTCTATTTTTCCCTCAGGAGTGGATTTTTTTTACAAACATAAGTACTACCTCTGAAGTAAAACCTAT
The DNA here is from genome assembly GCA_963668995.1 of Parnassius mnemosyne. Taxonomy (NCBI): domain Eukaryota; kingdom Metazoa; phylum Arthropoda; class Insecta; order Lepidoptera; family Papilionidae; genus Parnassius; species Parnassius mnemosyne. The sequence continues at coordinate 26,698,408 of CAVLGL010000091.1, forward strand.
TTTAAAACCCTTTTATTAGCTTCACGTGTATCTATCTATCCATGTATGTAACATAATCTTTTAATGTAATTTTCATCAACTTTTAGATGACGATTGACTTAAATATTTACTCTCGTATCAAGGGCCGATGACAATACAATAATTTAAAAACTGCATCCTAGCGCTCTGAACAGAACCACCAGCATCTCTTTAGAGTCATTCGTGATTAATGCGTATTTTTAAAGTTTTTGTAAATTTTAATATTATTTATAAATACGAATTATTAAAATCGGTTCACAATTAATGAAGATATCGAGTAACAGGCATACAAAAAAGAACACATAGTTGAATTGTAAACCTCCTACTTTTTTCGAAACCGGCTCAAATATATTAATATTAATTAAAATATATTAATATTAATTATTAAAAATAATATTGTAACAGTTAAAAGTTTGTGACTTGTTATTGCTTGTACTAGCTGAGAGATAAACTCTAATCCCTATATAGAGACAACAAAATTTTATAAGTTTTGTTGTCTATATTGTCGACTTAAAATTTGAAACTGTTTGTACGGAGTTTTTGGATTGCCGTCTTCAGTAATTCGAAATATGTATATGGTCTGTGGTTTGAAGGGGGGGAGGGGGGTTGTTACAATATCAATGACATGTTGCTAACTGTTAACATACATTGCTATGCGGATCACAGCACTGGTGATGATCTATACCGGCCGTGCCAATATTTCTCGGGAAAACGTCGCCGAGTACCGGAACATACTGGTGTCTGAAGTCGAGTCTTTGCTGAACAAAATGTCGGATTGGAGGCGACTAAATCTAGTCCAGTTTAATCCTCAGAAGACACAAGTTTGCGCGTTTACCGCTACAACGAACCCCTTTGTCGTATCTCCTCAGTTTCAAGGCACTCCCCTTGTTGCCTCAGCCAGTATCGGAATCCTCGGCGTCGATATATCGAGTGACGTGCAGTTTCGTGGTCACTTGGAAGAGAAAGCCAAATTGGCCTCTAAAAAGCTTGGCGTACTCAGCAGAGCGGTACAGTATTTCATGCCGGCTCAGCGCCTGCAAGTCTACAAGGCGCAGGTTCGGCCTCACATGGAATACTGTTCCCATCTCTGGGCAGGTTCTCCCCAGTGCCAGCTCCTTCCACTTGGCCGTATCCAGCGCAGAGCGGCTCAAATCGTCGACGACCGAGTCCTTTCCGATCAGCTCGATTCATTGACGCTGCGAAGAGATGTTACATCTCTTTGCATTTTCTTTCGCATTTACTACGGGGAGTGCTCTGAGGAATTGTTCAAATTGATCCCAGCCGCCAAATTTCACGAACGCACATCGCCGCAGAACTCCCGATACCATTCATACCATCTGGATGATTAGCGGTCCACCACTGTGTGATTTAGAAGATCTTTTCTTCCTCCACAACTTTTTATAGGTACAGATTAAAAATTCTTACAAAATGAGTTGAAACTTGAAAGTGTAAAGAAGGGAAAATAAATACCTAAGGCGGGAAATGATCTCCGTCGCAATGCTAGGATTTAAAAAAGCGTTAATATTACCAGCGGGGCACAATAAAATGGCCTCAACTATAACTACGTCCTGAAGCGTTTTCTTTATAAATAATTTTATATGTCTCATGATAAAGTTAAAGTATAATATAGTTGTTTTGTCCATAAGTACTTTTTTTTTTTTTTTTTTATAGGATCGGGTGACAAACGAGCACACAGTCCACCTGATGGTAAGTGGTTACTGTGACCCATAGACATCTACATCTATCCTCAATAAAGACTCAAGATGCAGATGCGTTGTCACCCGTGAGGACTAAGATGGAATGCCTCTTTGCCAGTAAAAAGGGTCTCCGGTTCTCTACACTCACCATACGAAACACAGCAGCGTTAAGCTGCTATTTTACGCTGGTTTTCTGTGAGAGCGTGGTCCTTCCCCGGTCGAGCCGACCCATTCGTGCTACAACCATAATATAGCTGCAGCATGGCTCTACCACGTAAAAAATTTTTTTCATTGAGTTATGACTATCCATACCCGGCGTCATTTGGGTTAAGACTCGCACCAACTATAATTACTTGGTATTTCACCTTCGTCGCATATTCGCATTGCAATGGAAACGCATTTGCGCACATTCGCAGGCATACCACTGCCAAAGTCCCCTTTGTAGAATGATTATTTTAGTTTATTTTTAAAAACAGTCGATTTAAGCTATCTTAAATATTGACAACCCACGGTCTTTATATGATCCGCTATTCACTTTGCGAGAGATTTGTCTGCATTATTCGTATATTACAGGTATATGATATAGACGTCATTAACAAAGGATTAGTCACTTGCCTAAAACCTCCATCAACCCGTACTAGAGCAGCATCGTGGATTATGCTCTAATTCATCCCTCATCAGATGGAGGCCTATACTCAGTGGTGAGTGGTTGTAGACTACTACAAGGGCTGTAATGATAATGATGATGACGGAGTCCGTCGAAAGCCTTTGGCAGAAGGTCCTTGATTTTGTGTAATAAACCTTAATTTATTGTTACTTGTTCAAAAAAATCCTACACTAACCTTATTTAATTTGTACACTGATTAAAATTGCCTGGCAAAAAAGTTTTTTGATTTCTATTTAAATCATTTTACCTACATGTGAAACATGTCAGTAATTTTTCTTCAAACACAATTATAATATAATGAGGTTTAGTTAATTTTAATAATAAAGTTTTGATGTCGGTAAGTAACTATTACCTGTTTGTGATTTTGATGATATTATTACTAACGGACCCTATTTTATAAAATACGGTGAGAACTCATAATCTTTAAATACCAGTTTATTAAGCCATTAATATGCATCTAAAATCGTTGGAATCGAAATATGACTAATAGGCGATTTTTTACGAAACTTTTTTCCAAAAAAAAAACAACTTTAAAATGCTCTTGTATAAAGTTGCCAACATTTCTCTTGGTAATTATTGCCTTTAAAGAGTCGATATGTATGTTTAGGTTATATTTATATAGTCTATTTATTAGTAAAATTATTATATTTCGTAGTTAATATAATTTTTGTTTTGTTTTTAATACCATATTGCTATACCTACTTCAAATTCTCACCAAATCACGGGTCGACATGTAGAGAAAGCCTTAATGCCTTAAGGCTTTGTATATAATATAAGTTAAACCTTTGTATTTTAAATAAAGGAAATTGATGAAGAATAAAAACGTAAACAAATAAAAATAGTTATAACATTTAATTGTTTTTGTATAACTTCCGTTGCTGGCAAACTTTCGCAAAAGCCTTATATTAAATTTACTATTATCTGTACAAAGCACAACTTGTTGCAACCGCACTTTCTGTTACACAATTCTATTGTTCAGCAGCTCAGCTCATGAACTTTAATTGTTTGGATTTAGTACCCTTTCGCAAAAAGAAATACATTAAGTTACACAGAAATTACAAACGTGTTCCGTGCAATTATAATATACCAATGTTTTTGTACTCCGAGAGCACCTTAGTGTATATCACGCTCGGTGTGGATCATCCACTTCGGAGGGTGATGACTGCAACAAGTATCATGATAGAAACTGCAGTACGAACGGGTCTGGTAGACCGCAGAGAGACCACTCTCACACAGAATTCGTTTCTCATTCGCAAGCGTATAGTTTCGTGAGCAACTCTGAAGAATAACAATGAAACTGAGTTTTGATTTTAAGTCCAGTATGGATACGGTAATATTGATCTATAAGTCACAGCACTTTCACAACTAAGACGATTCTAATGACACACTATATGTTAAAATCCGTCAAGCCGCTTAGGCTACAGATAGTGCCAAAAAAATAGAGATACATACACTCGAAAATCATTACCCTCCTTATAGCGCAGTTGGGTGAAAATATATTCAGTGATATTTACTGAATAGAAGAAGATTTATTGTTATAAAAATATCAGTTTTAGTGAATTTGTGCTAAAAACAACTACTAAATAACGAACCTAAAGAATTCTCGCAAGTTTTCCAAAAGAAATAAACCCTTAAAATGGAAGCAACTAAGAACATAAAAGATCAGTTACCTGCAAGCAAAAGAAGAGCTTTTAGAGCGTATTGCTCTTTTATTCGATGAGCTTTGTGCGGATACTCAACATCCAAATAACGTTGTACTTCCCTTGGACTGAGATATAAAGCGTTCTTAAGCCTCGCGGTTACAGTAGCGAACGTTACTTTCCTATTATACGGACTCGAGCTTGACTCGTTTGGGATCCATCTAAATTGTTTTATTTTATTTTTATTTTTAAAGAATAAGTGTGACAAACGATGACAGTCAACCAGATGGTAAGTCATTGTTGAAGCCCAATTAAGAATCAAAATGCTGATGCTTTGTCACCTCTGACAACTAAGATAAAATACTTCGTTTTCAGTTCAAAGTGTTTCCGGTTCTCTACACTCGCTATACGAAATAGCTACTCTGTTTTGGTATGGTGATTTATTTCATTAAGGATTTTTTGATGCTGGTATTCAGTGAGGGTGAAGTCCTTCTCCGGTCGAGCCAACCCATTCGTGCTACAACCACGATGTAGCTGTAGCTAGTAAAAAAAATATGATATTATATTATTCATACGTTTTTACTCCAATTGCTTGCTAACTTGTATTAGGAGTTTTATTCTCTATCTTTATCAGCCCGTTTTAGTTCTCAGCTGGATTTATTCAATCACCATTTATGACGTGTTCGACAAGTTACACTTGGAACATTTTGTTTTCTAATTCCCACATAAAAAATATATGTTGCGTTGCATATGACCATGTTCATAATCGTAGTTCTATATTTATTTATTATTTGCACTTTATTGTAGACCTTAATAAAAAGCATTATATATATATTAATGTAAATACAATAAGCTTATTTACTATAAAATTTACTATACACACACATTATAACATAAGCCTATAAAAAGAAATACAATGATAACAAAATTGACCATACTAAACACTTTAAAGGCAGTCTTAATATATAGGTATTAAATATTATTTTATCTTTTTGACCTGGAACTGGGAGAGAATGCCTTCTGGCTTTATGTCACGATTTTGTGCAAATAAAGCTTATATAAATGGAAATTGAATTGTTTTTATCTATTTACTGGTAACAAGACATCTCATCCTAGTCTTCGGGATAACAACTGTATCTGCATTCTGATTCTTTATCGAGGATAGGTGTTGAAATTTGGAGCCATAGCATCTGTATACAGTCAGGCGGACTACGTTCTCTTTTGTCATGCTTGAGTTGAGCAACGCTGCAGTTACATTATGGTTGTAGCACAAAAGTATCGGCCCGACCGGGGATGGACCACGCTCTCACAGAATACCAGCATAAAATAGTAACTTCTGATTGCTGTGTTTTTATGGTGCATGTAGAGAAGCGGAAACCCTGTTCATTATACACTTACTTAATTCACTAAAATAATATCCGGTTACGTTTGATATCTGGTGTGGAGCGATATGCATTTGACTGCATCAGTTAACATTTTAAAAATATTTTAGCTCGTGTGTTCCTGTGTTAAAGTTCTAATTATTTAAAAACTCGAAATCAAAATTACGACTGTAGTCAATCTCCTGTTTCAGTTTCCCTATGTCGTCTCTTACGACACCCACTGCATTATATGCGGTACTGAATATTTAACACCGCCACTTCACGTTTTCCTAAGATCCCCGTCTGACACTAGGCTGGATTTAGTGCTCGACCGACGGTGAGCGCTGACATTGGTTAAGCGTAACTATATCAATGAAAACCTATTAACGGCTACAGTGCAGCGCTGATGAAGTACAACGCGCGTACAGCTACGTCGCGCGTACCAGGACCGTCGGTCGAACATGTCGGCCCGACGTACGTCGGTTGACTGACGCGCTGTGGCGGTACATTTCCGTGTAAGAATCGATACCTTTGCCTGCAACATTACATAAAAGCTTTTAGAAAAATTTACTTCGCAAATATCCGCGTTATAAAATAAAATGATGTGTCTTACCTAGTATGAAGAGCAGGCTCTCTATTATTAGAGAGCAGGCTTAAAGATATTTAAGAGAGGTGAGTTAGTAACATTTGTTTGTTCATTCAGCAATCCAACGGTACTATTGTTACTTTTTAATATCTCTAACTGTTCCAGCACACACAGCCGCAGCCCTTTATTACACGTATGTAAAACTTTAAAGAAGTGGTCGTTGGCTAGGTTGTGTCCAGTGTCCAAAAGATGTTTGGCAAAATGGGATTTGTCGGGATTGCAATTACTGTACGTGGCTAAATGTTCTTTATAACGTGTCTCGAAATTGCGACCAGTCTGACCCACGTAAAGGGCGTGGCATTCGCCACAAACAAGTTTGTAAACACCTGACTTTTGACGAATATCCTACTTATCTTTATTATTACAGATATTTCTAAGAGAATTGTTTGTTTTGAACGCCACATATACGCCGTTTTGTCGAAGAGTATTCGCTACTTTTTCAGATATGGGGCCGAAGTAGGTCAAACTGCTCACATATCGATGAACATTTTGAGGTTGAACCGCGTACAGAGAGTTGCGAACAACATGCTTTTGTTTCTTTTTAATTAAATTGTTAATGAGATTTTTGAAAAACCGTTAGAGGCCGCTATTTGATTAATTATATTAAGTTCTTTTAAATAATTTTCTTTACTTAATGGGACAGTGAACAAACGGTTAATGTAACAATAAAAAGCGGCTACTTTATGTTGCCATGGATGACATGATGACGCGGGGATGACCGTGTCGGTGTGAGTTGGCTTTCGATAAATTTGGAAAACATGTGACGATTCTTTTCTTGTTATTGTTAAGTCAAGAAAATTAAGGGAACAATCTTGTTCCAATTCAAGTTTAAATTTAATTTTGTCATGGACTCTATTTATTTTATTGAGGAAAATAACCACTAAGACGGGGATAGTGCACGCAATTGAGGGAGGGCGGGAAATGCTCTTCATACTAGGTAAGACACGTCATTTTATTTTATAACGCGGATATTTGCGAAGTAAATTTTTCTAAAAGCTTTTATATAATGGATTTCCGCAAAGTAACGCCTGATTCTATTAATTATGCAACATTACAAACAAAAGTAAAGTCAAGAGATTAGACCTTGCATAGTAAAGTTAAACTCCTAGACTTAACCTAGCATAGTTGTTTTTATATAGCTGCTAAATATTTTAAAATAATTATGCTAAGTACAAAAGTAGCTGCAACTGGAACCAATTAGTTTTAAGACGTTAATTACCAGCATCCACCGTTTTCATACCATTTATCAATGTCACTACGTCACGGATTTCTGCTGATCTTTCATTCGCTAAATACTTCAAGTTGCAGAGTTGAAACCGTTGCAAGGAGTTAAAATTCACACTAAATTAAAAATCAATTTTCATATCTTTACAAAATAACTAAAATGTTTTAGGTTAAACATAACTTATACACAAGCCACTCTGCAGCTATTCAGTACACACACACACACACACACACACACACACACACACACACACACACATATATATATATATGTGTGTGTGTGTGTGTGTGTGTGTGTGTGTGTGTGTGAATGAATGCGTCGCTGGGGTAAAAATTAACTAATTATGTAATTAACGGCTCAACATTAACTGAAGTAGAAGAAATAAGAGACTTAGGTGTATCAGTAGACAAGCACCTTAAATCCACTTCACATATTAATAATATTGTAAATAAATCCTCGAAAATGCTAGGTTTTCTTAGGCGAAGTATCCGTCTGCGGGTTTCCGTTTAAATTGCACCCATAAAATATTAATAATATTGTAAATAAATCCTCGAAAATGCTAGGTTTTCTTAGGCGAAGTATCCGTCTGCGGGTTTCCGTTTAAATTGCACCCATAAAATATTAATAATATTGTAAATAAATCCTCGAAAATGCTAGGTTTTCTTAGGCGAAGTATCCGTCTGCGGGTTTCCGTTTAAATTGCACCCATAAAATATTATACAATGCTTTTGGTAGGATTTGGTAGGACCATGCTATCAAAAAATACCAGTGTGAAACAACAAAGAAAATGCTGCTGTGTTTCGTTTGATGAGTGTAGAGAACCATAGATCCTTTTGACTACTAATGAGACACTCCATCTTAGTCCTCAAAGGTGACAACGCATTTTGATTCTTAATCCATGATAGACGTAGATGTTTATGGGTCATAGAATCCATTCAGCGTCAGATGGACTATTTACTTGTTTGTCACTCTTATTTTATAGCAGTATTTAAAAATAGTTTTATACCATGTAGTTTGCAAATACTACGTGGTGTCGGCATTAGGGAATTTATTTAACTATTTCGTCTCATCATAAGTTGCAAGTCTGGAAAGGCTTTCATGCCAGGTGTAAATTCCAAATCCTATCTACAACCGTCCATTTAGTGCAAAGAGGAATGCCTGGCTTAAAAACGCGTGCGTGCGTGCGTGCGTGCGTACGTGCGTGCGCGCACGCGTGTGTGTGTGTGTGTGTGTGTGTGTGTGTGTATGCGCGTTTATGTGTGTGAGTGTGTGTCTTCTTTGTAGTGCCGGTGTGTTCGAAGTGCATGTAATAGATTATGCTCGGTGAGTACATACATTATTGATAAGAAAGAAGAAAAAAGAAAAAAAATTGCTTAACTAAGTTTATCTAAAATTTGTTCAGTTTGTTCGTATGTTAAGGTTTTTAACCACTCAGATATTACCTTTTTGCATACGTGTGATACCTCATGGTGGAACTTTAATTTTACGTTTATTTTATTATAAATGTAGACTGATTGGGTTGCATACTGACGCCGTGCAAAAGCGGTTCGGACCCTTAGGGAGTAAGCCACTATGTCTTTTCGTCTCCTCTCTTGACTGTCTAGGTTAAATGGAATAGATTTTTGTAAGTATAGGACCGTAATTAAGTAATATAGTTTTCTAATTGAAAGTAAGCCACTGATTCTATATAGATCTTCGGTGGGGTATCTGTATGGTTTATAGTACATGACTTTTATAAGTGACCTTTGGGCTCTTTCTAACTCAAGGAATTTAGTTTTAGTGGCTCCTCCCCAGACTGGTAAACAATATGTAAGAACTGATTGCGTAAGCATAATATAGATGCTATTTAGTGTCTTCTGAGACATCAAATATCTTAAATTTTTAAAAATCCATATAAATTTGCGCACCCGTGATGTAACAATCTCAATATGCGAATGCCAAGTTAAACACTCGTCAACTATAATTCCCAAGTATCTTGTGGACGTTATATGTTTAAGGACCTGGCAATTACAATTATGGTTCAAGTGGTCCGCACACGTGTGTATTCTAGTTTTAAAATTGAGGCCTGGTTTAGACCTTAAACTAGGAGAAAAACAAATGTAGTTAGTTTTAATCACATTAAGGGTTAGCAGACTGGCTTTGAGCCATCTATCTATAACAACTAATCCTTGCTCGGCATTATTGCATACTTCTTCCCACGAGTCCCCAATGTAAACGATGGCCGTGTCGTCCGCGTAGGAGAAGGTTTTCCCACCACTGCTGCTGTAGATGCAATAACTAATTAGCAGAAAATTGGGTATCCAGTTCTCTTCAAACACCATTCGAATTACAGTAACATCACACTGCTATTACATATTGGTATTCTGTGTGAGCGTTATTCTTCTCTGGTAAGCCCATTCATTCTTGTATGAGACATTCCATCTTAGTTTTTAAGGGTGACAATGCATCTGCATTTTGCTTCTTAATCCATGATAGATGTAGATGTTTATGGGTCATAGCATCCACTCACCATCAGATGGACTATTTACTTGTTTGTCACTCTTACTTTATAACATTATTTAACAATATTACCATGTAGTTTGCAAATACTACGAGGTGTCGTCATTAGGGGATTCATCTATCTATTTCGTCTAGTCATACCTTGCATGTCTGGAAAAGGTCAGATCTAACAGCTTCCGATATATGGCGGTGTAACTATCTCTTTCAAGCCGGGTGTAAATGACAAATCCTTTCTACAAACGTCCATTTAATGCAAAGAGGAATGCTCTGGCTTGAAAACACCCACACCTGTCCTCAATTAAGAATCAAAATAATGATGCATTGTCATCCCTGAGGACAAAGATGCAATACCTCGTTAGTAGGAAATTGGGTATCCAGTTCTCTTTACACAGCATACGAATCACAGCAAAATTAACCTGCTATTTCACGTTGGTATTCTGTGTAAGCGTTATTCTTCTCTGGTTGGCCCACTCATTCTTGCTACAATATATACTATAGTTGTAGTGTGGCTCTACTACGTGTGTATATATAATATTGATAAGCTTTTATCCACCTTACACATATCCAATATAGTTATAAATTTCACATTTTTGCGTCAATAGTATACAAATAAAAAGCATATGTATCTAACTAAAGCGATCAGTTCTTGTATATAGTGCATATTATCATCATTATAGCCCATCACTATTGCACTACTGATCATGGACCTGCCCCAAGGTATGACACAAGCCACGGTACTAAGCCACCTGCTTCCATTAACTTCCTACACTTATCATGTTGTCGTTCCATCTAGTAGGATATCGCTCTAGGGTTCGCTTACCTGTACGAGTCTGCAACTCGAGAACCTCTCTTCTCCATTGGTTGTTGGTTCATCGAGCTATATGGCCGACTCAGTGCCACTTCAGCTTATCATTTGGTTGAGCTATGTCGATTCTGATACTGCCGCGGATCTCCGAGTAAAACCCTTCCATAGCTCGCTGTGTCACCTTGAGGGTTGTCATACGCCCAACACTGAGGAACTACGTCTCGGAGCTATATATTTTCACTAGCAACATACACTGGTTTCATGTGAAGAGAAGATGTGTTGTAAGAATGGTGTCTTTCGATACATACTTTTTTATGATAATAATTGGCTTCTCGGAAACGGTTCTAATGATTTGGACGAAGGTTTGTATTTCATTTTTTTTTTTGTTTTCCAAGGTTTATGTTATGTTAGTATTTATAAAGGTGTATGGAAAAAAATATAATAAAATAGCTGTGATCCCTAAAAATATTTTGATTTTTTCTAATGCCGAATAAAGCTCGGTCATCCAAGTACTATAAAGAAAAATTTTTTATATTAAAGGAACAACGTTTACTCAGTTAAATTTTAAGTTCAATTATTACAATCGTGTCTACATGTAGCACTGACCACATATTCCAGAGAAGGTGCAACGTAGATTAGTTCGAGGTTTCGCTTTAAGTTGGCCAAACTTGGCATCTATCAAGGCCGATTAGCTCTAATTGCGGATCGGAAGACTGAGCATGGTAATATTTTTGTTCACTGAATTCAATAGCAAATTCACATACTTCTTTATTTAAGTGTGTACTTTTACTTTGACGGTAGTTTAAAAATTTAAAAAGGCACAGAGAAAATTTAAAAAAATCCCGAGAACTCACAAGCAAAAATAAGTACGAATTTTCTTACCATTACAAAATTCCACTGCTGAACATTGGTCTCGCTCATAGATTGATTAGATATTTGCCATAGTTATTACGCATTACAAGCGGGTCGAAAACCGTAGTTTTATATTTATTTAGTTGTTATCAGCACGATGCTGCTGCCCATCTCCTGGTTTAGTTTCCCTCTGACGCCTCTTACGACACCCAAGTAACACAAGGTAGTGGATATTCTATCACCGCCACTACACAGTTTCTTCTTCTTCTTTGTTTAAGGAACCTTCCTATCACCTGTTATTCAGATTTATTCCAGCTGCTAATTTCTAACATTATACACTGCAATATAATTAATAGAATCACATAGTTGACAGCACCGTAGCGCATTGGCTTAGCAATGAGTTGTTGCGCTGGCGGCCGCGGCTTCGAATCCCGCACGGTATAAGTATTTGTATGGCCTATAAATAATTGTTCCGGGTCTGGATGTTTGTCCTCGTGCAATATATGTTTGTAAATTACCTCCATGATACAGGAGAAAATCCTAGTGTGGGGGTAACGTTTTTCAATAATTAAAATTAAATAAAAAATAAAAATAGTTACTTTGCGGGAATCCAATATATTAATGGTGTTAAAAACAAATAAGCTTAGATCCGCGTAATAAAATTAAATGATGTGCATGAGTAAGTAATCCAGGTAGAAGAGTAGGTCTCTTCAAACTAGGTAAGATACATCTTTCTATATTTTTACAGGGAACTTAGCTAATTATTTTTAACATCATTAATATTGCGACGTAACCCTACATTCCATCCTCATTATCTCAATAGTCGTCATTTCAGTGCCTGCATATTACTAATAATTTCTGCCACACACGACCACACTATGGAATTCAATCGCCAGCGATTTCTCTCGACCAATATTTATTTGTTTATTTGTTTTACCAACTAATGTTACAATAATAATAATAATGCTAAATTCGCAAACAATAATATTATAAACTAAATTCACATGTAAAAATAGGTAAACACATCAACAAGACACAAAACTAAAAAAACAAAAAAAAGTACTAAAAAATTACTACAAATATGACTAAGAAACCCTCAAAAACCAAGCCTACTCCTTTCTAAAAGGCCGCAAAGTATTTGCAATGCAGTTTTAATTCTCCATTAGCGGCAGTGATCACATAGCTTAATCACTTATCTTAATGAGTTGTATTCCCATTTGCCTACTCTTCTTTTAAAATATCAGCCCGTGAAAGATGGCTACTGGACGTAAGGCTTTTCTATTGTAGAGAGGATTTGCCTCTTTATAAAAATAAAAAAGGAAGTATTCTCCAAGTGGCGACCCCATCTTCAGTGCATTCGATAAGCGATCGAGGGTTTCGTGAAAAATCTTATATGTAATAAAGCAGAATTACCAATGCAGGCGCATAGATGCTTTACTCCCCAATCCAACTGATCGACATAGTGAATACATTGCAAATCTTTTTTTATATAGGAGAAGGGGCAAACGAACATGCGGTTCACCTGATGGTGAGTGATTACCGCCACCCATGAACAACTGCAACAACAACTGCAATCTCTCAAGAAACTCGCCATCTGATTCCGTTTTGTAACGCTAATGAAGAATATGAAATAGATAATCGCAGCTTTTATGCAGCGCAAGAGAACTATATTCCGTCCTATTTCGTCCTATAAAAGGGGACTATAGGAAGCAAGAAAAATTGTATCGATCTCTAATCATCATCATCATCATCATCATTACAGCCCTTAACAAGTCCACTGCTGAACATAGGCCTCCCCCAAAGAATGCCACAAAGCACGGTCCTGAGCCACCTGCATCCATCGACTTCCTGCATGTCTTACCAGGTCGTCACTCCATCTCGTGGGGGGACGCCCTACACTTCGCCTACCGGTACGAGGTTGCCACTCGAGAACCTTTCTTCCCCATCGGTTGTCGGTTCTTCGAGCTATATGGTCGGCCCACTGCCACTTCAGCTTACTAATTCGTTGGGCTATGTCGGTTATTCTGGTTCTACTGCGGATATCCTCATTCCTAAGTTTATCACGCAGAGAAACTCCAAGCATAGCCCTCTCCATAGCTCGCTGAGCGACCTTGAGCTTCCTCATACGGCCAGCAGTGAAGGACCACGTCTCAGTTCCGTAAGTCATCACTGGCAACACGCACTGGTTGTACAATTTCGTTTTAAGGTTTTGAGGTATGTCTGACGAGAAGATGTGTCGTAGCTTCCCGAACGCTGCCCAGCCGAGTTGAATCCGTCGATTGACCTCTCGGTCGAAGTTGGACTTACCTAGTCGGACTATTTGTCCCAGGTAAACATACTCGTCAACAACTTCGAGCTTAGTGCTCCCAACAACTACCGGCATAGGTGTGACATGGACATTAAACATAATCTTTGTTTTGTCCATGTTCATCTTAAGACCTATCCGTTGGGAAACACTATTGAGGTCATTGAGCATAGTGCTTAGGCCCTCCAGCGATTCTGCCATAAGGACTATATCGTCGGCAAATCGAAGGTGAGTGATGTACTCGCCATTGATGTTGATACCGTATCCTTTCCAGTCCAGAAGCTTGAAAACGTCTTCCAATGCAGCGGTGAAGAGTTTCGGGGATATGACGTCACCCTGTCTTACACCTCTCTGCAATTGGATAGGTTTCGTACTCTGGTTCTGTACTCGGATAGCCATCGTAGCCCTACTGTACAAGCACTTCAACACTTCGATATACCGACAGTCAATTTGGCACCGCTGAAGGGACTGCAGCACCGCCCAAATTTCGACGGATTCAAAGGCTTTCTCATAGTCCACATACGCCAGACATAGTGGCAAATTGTACTCTTCGGACTTCTGTACAACTTGCCGAAGGGTATGTATGTGGTCTATGGTGCTACAGCCCTTTCGGAAACCGGCTTGTTCGGGAGGCTGGAAGTCGTCAAGTCTGCGCGCGAGACGATTCGTAATGACTCTCGAAAACAGCACGTAGACGCGGCTCAGAAGGGAAATCGGTCTGTAGTTCTTCAAGAGAGCGTTGTCACCTTTCTTGAAGAACAAGACCACCGCACTTCTGCTCCACGCCTCCGGTGTAATGCCACCATGGAGGACGGAATTAAAGAGCTTCTGAAGGACTTCAAGTACCGGTTTTCCACCCGCTTTCAGAAGCTCCGCTGTAATTCCATCCTCGCCTGGGGCCTTACCGTTTTTAAGGTGCTGGAGAGCCATTCTAATCTCGCCCAGACTGACGTCCGGGATATCTTCGGAATAGTGTCGGATGAGACTCGCTCTTGGATCGTTACTCACACTTGCGTGTGGCTCCAACGATGACGTGTACAGCTGCCCATAGAACCTCTCAATCTCACTCAAAATCTCAGGTGTCCCGGAAACGATGCTGCCACATTCCGTCTTCAGCTTTGACAGTTGGCTCTTTCTGGCAGACAGATCTCTGGCAAAGACTTTGGAGCCTTGGTTCCGCTCTATCGCTTCTTCAATACGAGCTGTATTGAAGTTGCGTAAGTCCCGCCGCATGCATTTGGAGATCTGTCTGTTCAGATGCCTGTATGCTGTCAAGTCTGTTGAAGAATGTAGCTTCATCTCCCGTCTAACAGCCATGAGATTAAGAGTGTGATCGGAGAGTTTTTGTGTTCTTCTGCGGCGGGTCTTGCAGAACTTAGCTCCGACCGCATGGACAGTTTCCACAAGCTTGTCATTTATATCGTCCACTTCATTGCAGTCTTCTAGGCACTGAAATCGGTTTTGTAACTCGAGCTGAAAGGTTTCGGGACTTTGGAACAGAGCTCGAGGGGGACGGAGCGTTGACTTCATTAGACGAGACCTCTCCAACTTTACGTTTAGGTTTAGTGTGCCTCTAACCATTCGGTGATCGCTACCAGTTTTCACCCTCGCGATCATTGGGGGGTATTTGCCATAGTTGCCACGCTTGGCGAGCGGGTTGGCAACCGCAGTTTTTTTATTATAATTTTGGCTATTATCAGGAAGATGCTGCTGCCCATCTTCTGCCTGTTTCCCTTTGTCGCCTTTTACGACACCCACGGGAGGATATGGGGTAGTGGATATTCTTGACCGCCACTACACGGCATCTCTAATAGTTGACAGCAACTGACAAAAAGATGGCAGAACTTGTTTTCTGCCTCGGACTCCAGCTGTGTAGGTTCCAGCCAGTAGAGCCAGCAAATGCATTTCATCCTAATGACACATCATAATGTCATCATCTTGACAGTCGAAAGAAGAAATGAAGTACGACTGCATTATGTTAGGAAATATAAAACTTCCAACAAAGAATCTTTAACTAGGTTTCTGAAGTGGAATTTTAAAAATGCTTTTTTGAAGAAAGACGATGAATTAACTGGCGTACGAAGAGAAAAAATGTCAATGGAACAAAGATGATGATCGATAGAGGAGTAAAAAACTCAAAGCGGTATTTCCAGTAATGGAGAGTATGAGCGATTTAACAGTATATTATATAGCAAAAAAAGTCCCGCTGGATCTCTTGATGGTTCTTCCCTGGATAGGTTATTTTCCAAATCAGTGGTAAAATTAAAAAGAAAATACTTTCAATAAGTATACTTGTGATCTGTTCCATAATCTATTCCATAAAGCAGAACGGATGTGAGTATGCGAAGGTGAATCGTAGCCCATTGATACGTCGAAATTCTGAAATATAATCCATATTTGAGGAGCCCTAATATGAATCGTAAGGAAAATTTTTGAATTTCCTCAAGTTTATATAAACTTCGGTAACGTTAACAAAGCACATATCAGCATACTCAAGAATAGATAGAGGAATGGACTGAGCCAGCACAACTTTAGTGGCAGGGGCTAGAAAATTTCGAAGATACACTAGAGAGTTTAGTGCTGCAAATATATGCCTTAGTTCAGTTACTTTCGAATGTGAATTCCAAGTAGAATGTCAGTCGATAATATATTTCTAGATTCTCTATTTTAAGATTAAAAGCGACGTAAGTGGCATTGATATAAATTCAAATAATATATAAACGACCTAAACATTCGTCTTACATTTATCAAAAACATTGAGTAATATTTAATTGAAATATGAAATAATATGGTAGAAGAAAAACGTAAAAGGAGGAAAATGAATTATAAAATAAATACGCAAAGGAAAGTTATCTTGATGAAGGCATTTTTATTGTTTCCAATTTTATGCTTTATGATACAATTATGAAAGGAAAGAAGACTTAAAGAAATAAACTTAGAGGATTTCTTTTATTTCTTTTGATGAGAATATACATATTCGTAACTCCATTGTCAACCTCATCAACGTTATTAAAATATACGGTTTATATTACAGATATATAAATAAAACTATATATAAACCTTTTTTGACTGACATATTTTGTTGTTATTTCTGCTTTTGTCTTTATTCTGCTTTTTGCACGTACAACCCCCGCGAGGTCAACATGGATAGCCGATGTTTAGTTGCCTGAAGTAAAATTGGCTATGAAGAATCCGTATCTAATTTGTTATTCGACTGAAAACAATTTTTTTATATCTACGTAAACTAATGTATTAGCGAAATAATGGGTGGCTCTCCACTCGATAGTGTGACGATCTGGGAAGAGATACAGGAAGTTGATAGATACAGGTGACTAAGGACCGTGGTTTGTGACATTCGTTAGGAAAATTATATTATATTTAGTTCAGTAATGAACTTGTGAAGGGCTGTAATGATAGTGATGATGATGATAAAGAATGACAAACAAGTACACAGTCCATATGATGGTAAGTAGATGCAGTCGCCCGCAGACACAACATCTATCCTTGATTAGGAATCAATAATGCTGTTGTCCTAAAAGCTGGAATATAATACGTATACAAACCATGTGCTTTGTTTACGTAGTAGAAACACGCTACAACTATATTATGGTTGTAGCACGATGGTTCAACTCGACCGGGGTAGCACTACGCTCTCACAGAATACCAGCGTAAAATAGCATCTTAATGCAGCTGACTTTCTTATAGTGAGTGTAGAGAGCCGGAGACCCTTTTTACTGGTAAACGAGGCATTCCATCGTAATCCTCAGGGGTGACAACGCATATTCATTTTGATAGTTAATCAAGGATAAATGAAAATATCTAAAGGCCGCAGCATCCACTTACCATTAGGTGGACTGTGTGCTCGTTTGAAATACTGTAAAAAAATACGAAAAAAGGAGTTTGGCGGGAACTTGACGACGAATCAAAATTAAATAAAATGTCAACTCTTTCTTTTTAAACTAAATAAATTAAAATTTCGTTTCTCAAACGTCATCATGAATTTTTAATCTACTACGGCTTTAAAACTGTTTTATTTTATCCGGAGAAGAAACGGCAAAAGAAACTCCACGGGCATCTTCTTTTTGTCCTTTTTTGAAAGGTCAATAATACAATATTCTGAATAAAAAAGAATGTTGTATGTCTAATAAAATAACACAAAAATTAAAATCCATCAAGCCGCTTAGACTACAGAACGTTCCAAAGAAATGACATACATACATACTATCGAAAAACCTTACTCTCCTTCTGGGGCAGTAGGTAAAAAAGTGCAAATGGATGGTGCAATATATACAATAATAATGATAAAGATAATATAAGTGTAGGTATATATTTATATGTAATTTTTCAGTTGAAAATAGCTGTTACCACATTAATTCTTTCTGTACTGCTAGTCAGAGGTTTGAAGCATGTTTTGTATGTAAAAGTGGTGCGCTTAACACGTACGAATTCGCACTATGAGTATTTTGCACACGCAACTTTAGACGTACGTTATTTTTGCGGTAAACATATAAAGAAGTCTTATTTGTTCCGTAGTTGAGTTTTTTATAACGTTACCATCCCGCGGGAATTTTTGTTTTCGATTTAGCACGCTTCAAGGAGCTGTTTTAGCGGTCGGTGTTTTGATGTTAGTATTATATCCTATGTTATTTGGAAATATTAAGGTGTAGAGAGCCGCGAGCTCGAAACCCGCACTAAACAAATATTTATATTTGTGGCCTACTAATAATTGTTCTGGGTCTGGTGTTTTTCCTTTTGAAATTTATTTATGTAAGCTGTCTAAGTAAAACCCTAGTGTGGTAAACTACCACGCGTTTGTGTATCAAAAAATTAAAATAAAATAAAATATGCTTACATTCTTTTGATCTGTAATTTGTAATACTTATAACAATGCAGCAATATCGTATCAAGAAGCTGATCTAAAATGGAGGATAGTCAGCAGCATCTTCCTGATAACAATAATTTAAAATTATAAAAAACTGCGGTTGCCAACCTGCCTGCTTGCGTGTACAAAAGCATGGTAACTACGGTAAAACCCTATGAGGAGGGCCTACCCTATCTATAGTGGAGGCCTATGTTCAGCAGTGGGTTTTATAGGCGGTAATAATAATAATAATAATAATAAATGTCTGTATAAAAATAATAAATGTCTGAGTCCAATCTGGTTCTGCCTCTCTCTGAACCCTCTCAGTACCTTACTGGAGGGCTCCGGGAGGGGATTTCAGCTTCGGAGGGGAGGTACAAAAGTGACCTACCTTTTCTATATGGATGATCTCAAGTTATTCGCCTCCGGTCGCTCTCATCTTGTGGAATTGCTAAACATCACTTGTGATTTTAGCAATTCTATTGGAATGGGGCTGGGGACGGATAAGTGTGCGGTCCTCCATGTTGAAAGAGGAAGGGTTGCTAACTCCGAGGGCATAGATTTATCTATGCCCATCAACATAAGGACCCTTTCCGAGGCTGAAACATACCGATACCTGGGTATGTCACAGAACATCGGTGTAGATGAGGCGGGTATGAAACAGTCAGTTTGCGATGTGTTTTATGCACGCTTGACCAAAGTGCTTAACAGCCTTTTGTCCGGTGTGAACAAGACGCACGCATATAACGGTTGGGTCATGCCTGTTCTCATGTATACCTTTGGCATACTTAGGTGGACTCAGACCGAACTAAACGCTCTGGACAGAAAAGTCCGCACTATAATGACGTCCCACAGGATGCATCATCCGAGATCGTCAGTAATGAGGCTGTACTTGCCGCGGAAGCATGGTGGGCGCAGCTTTTTAAGCGCGCTTACCATGCATAATCGCTAAGTGTGCAGCCTCCGTAATTACTTTCTGACGAGAGCGGATGATCCATACTATAGGGACGTTATTTCTTGTGATAAAGGACTGACCCCTCTATCCTTAGCCAACGAGCAATGGCAAGACCCAGCAGTACAGTGCATTTCCGACCGGGAGGCCGTATGGAAGGAGAAGGAGCTCCACGGGAGGTTCTACAAGGCTCTACATGAGCCTTTCGTAGACACAGTCGCCTCCCTTCACTGGCTACGTTTCGGTAACCTCTTTGGGGAAACCGAGGGTTTTGTCTGTGCGATACAGGATCAGGTTATTAAGACCAACAATTATCGGAGATACATCCTAAAGGATGGCGCCGTCGACATCTGTCGAGCTTGTCGCCATCCCGGTGAGTCACTTAGGCATGTCATCTCCGGTTGTTCGGCGCTTTCTAACTCTGAGTATTTGCACAGACACAATCTAGTAGCCAGAATTCTACACCAGGAGCTCGCTCTGAAATACGGCCTCGTGGATCGGAAACTGCCGTATTATAAGTACTTGCCGGAAGCCGTGCTCGAAAATGACCGCGCCAGGCTCTACTGGGACCGGGCCATCATCACAGACAGGACTATTCTTGCGAATAAGCCTGATATTGTGCTGATGGACCGGGCACAGTCAAGGATCTTTTTGGTCGACATTATCATTCCTTATGACGAGAACCTCGTGAAAGCCGAAACAGATAAGGTGACAAAATATCTGGACCTGGCTCACGAGGTTACCGGCATGTGGGGTGGTCTGCCGACCGAAATTATTCCTGTGGTCGTTTCTGCGAACGGGTTAATCCCAGTCAGCCTCCCGGGTCATCTGAGGCGACTGGGACTCCGTGACGGACCGCTCCAGGCTCAAATGCAGAAGGCGGTGCTCCTCGATACCGCCCGCATCGTCCGCCGGTTTCTTTCCCTTTCCCCCTAACCCTCGGCCGTCTGGTCTCCCCTGCCGAGGGCTTCCATCTGGTTGGGTTTTTATATATTTATGTATTTTTTATGTATTTATTTTATTTTATTCATATTTATGTATGTTTACCATTTTCATTTACAATTATATATTTATTCTGCCCAACCAGATGAGAAAACTTAATAGATACCCCATAATAATAATAATAATAAATATTTATTTCATTTCGAATTACACATGTTGACATACAGGAATCAGAATGATTACAATTAATAAAGTAACAATAAGTCTAACAAAAATATGTGTAGCTAAATAATGTAGAATCTACAAAAGAAGATAGAAAATTCATATTTATAATATTAGCTACCTGCCTGAACTAGGTTGAGTACCTGTGTTTCAGACATCACTTATACAAACGGTTTAATAATGTAGGACACTAGATATTTAAATAATTAAACTAAATTGTATAATAAATAAAATAACTAAATAACAATTTTTTATTGCCTACAATTAATACAAACTATTTTAGTATATCTAACAACTTCTCTGTATCTTCGTAATGGAGCTGATCTGACGATAAAACTTGATGCCTACCTTATTTAACCTTTAAAAGCGTGTTTTAAATAGATTTTATATTTAAGTAAGTTTATTTATATGAGTAAACGTTAAAAATTAACTTTTAGCGTGGTTGTTATACGATGACAGAAAGTGTTAAAGACTCAACTTAATAATTAGTAGTTTTAAGATTTTATTTAAAAAAAATGTAACTATAATATTAACGTTTTATTGCAAAAATTAACTTGTAATAAAAAGTAAAAGTCAACTTCAAAGAGCTTAAAAAAGAATAAAATAATTTCAAACTCTGAAGTCGGGCTGTTAATTCTTCTATACACAATTTTAATTACTCTTTTGTGAGTACTTAAAGAAGTTACATGAAAAACTTCATTCCCTATCTTGCCACCCTTTGAAGTGGAATGTGTTCAAAATATATGAAATTATCCTGAAGTATAACCAATTAAAAAAAAATAGTTTTTATAGGAAAATATTTTTTTATAGGAAAGGGGGCAAACGAGCATGCATCTCACCTGATGGTAAGTCTCTACCGCCGCCCATGAACAACTGCAACACCGGGGGAACCAGCGGAGTTGCAGATGCGTTGCCGGCCTTTTAAAAAGGAGTAGGCTATTTTCTTGAAAGTCCCTAAGTCGTATCGGTCAAGAAAAATTGCTGGTGGTAATCGCATCAACAAGGAAGTTGTGCGAGGAAGAAAACATCTTCTAAATCGCACAGTGGTGGCCCGCCAATCATCCAGATGGTAAGGATGGTATCGCAAGTTTTGTCGCGACGTGTGATGGTAAAATTGCATCACTTGTAATGTACGTAGCACTCTGTCTTTCTTTGATCTTTTTTATACAATTGGTAAAATTAAAAAATTTGTACATCCAACTGCAATATAATTTTTTCAATAGGAGAGGGGGCAAACGAGCATACGGTTCACCTGATGCTCGCTTGCCCCATTCCCTGGTAAGTGACTACCACCACCCATGAATAACTGCGACACCTGAGTAATTGCAGGTGCGTTGCCGACCTTTCAAAAAGAGTAAGTTCTTTTCTTGAAGATCCCTAAGTCGTATTGGTGTTGAAAAATTGCCGGTGGTAAATTCTTCCACAGAGAGTTCGTAAGCGGAAGAAAACTCCCAGTAAAACGGACAGTGGTGGACTGCCAAGCATCCAGATTATGTGGATGGTATCGTGATGTGCGTTCATGAAATTTAGCGGCTGGGATTAATCCGAACAATATCTCAGACCACTCCCCGTGGTAAATGCGAAATAAAATGTAAGGGGATGCGACATCTCTTCGCAGCGCCAGTGAATCGAGCCGCTCTGCGCTGAATGCGGTCAAGTGGAAAGAGCTGACACTGGGGAGCCCTATCCCAAAGATGGGAAAAGTATTCCTTGTGAGGCCAAACCTGCGCCTCGTAAATTTGCAGGTGGTGTGCCGGCATGAAATAATGTCCAGCTCTGCTGAGCACGCCAAGGTTTTTAGAGGCCAATTTTGCCTTCACTTCCAAGTGACCACAAAACTGCACATCACTCGATATGTCGACGACGCGGATTCAGATACTGGCTAAGGCAACAAGGGGAGTGCCTTGAAACTGAGAAGATTTTTTATTACATATTTCTTTATTTCCACCTACAATATACATTCAGAAAACAACAAAAAAATATGTACTTACATCTGATACAATACTATTGTTAGGTGAAAAACTGGTGCCTAAACTAGGTAAAACCTGTATCTTAGGTCCCCACCTGTAGTTATCCGTGGACAAAATAGATAGATGGAGCTACAATAAATGATTTCCTACGCAATTTTACAATACGAGATTTACTTATATTCTAGTAAAAAAAAAAAACTAATAAGAGACAGAAAAAAAGGAAATGTCGCACTAAATAGCAAACAGAGACAACAGTTCATTATTTTACAACTAGGTAGGTACTACAATTTACTTTTTAATGGTCGCAATTAGGATGCATATGAATGAATAGAATATAAAATTTGTGTATGTGTTTGTGAGTAATTGTAGAGTTACATAAATAAATAAAAACCGTATAGTTAAGTAAGATACAGACAAAGGGGTACTTTTTAGCGGCAAACGCGCAAGCTTGTGTCTTCTGAGGATCAAACTGGACTAGATTTAGTCGCCCCCAATCCGAGACTTTGTCCAGCAAAGACTCGACTTCAGACACAAGTTTGTTCCGGTACTCGGTGACGTTCTCCCGAGAAATATTGGCACGGCCAGTGTATAGAGCATCACCAGTGCTGTCATCCGCATAACAATGAATGTTACTGGTTTGCAACATATCATTGATATGCAGAAGAAACAGCGTAGGTTGGTATTATTGATATGCAGAAGCACGCAGCCTTGTGAAACACGAACATTAATAGGTTTGATGCTTCGATTTGCAAGAAAGCTGATGATCCAATTGCACAATTTTTTGGGAAGTTCATAGAAAGGGAGCTTCAAAAGAAGCGCTTTGTGCCAAACTCGATCGAAGGCCTTCGCAATGTCCAAACTAACGGCCAATGCCTCCCCCTTGGACTCAAAATGAGAACATCGTCAATGTAGTCGAAGTCAATTATATACGCATTTAGTATAACTCATAAACTACTGGTCCGATCTTGATCAAATATGTATGGGAATACATAAGAAGCAACAACTTTCAAACAAAAAAGAATCATCAAAATCGGTTCACCTATAAAAAGTTCTGAGGTAGCACATAGAATTTATAGTCGAATTGAGAACATTCTCCTTTTTTTGAAGTAAGTTTAAAATATTTCTTTTTATAAAATTTAAGAAACAAACTAACTTACAGTAGACCTGATAAAGTAACCGTAAACCATGAACACCTGCAAAGAACTTTAAACAAATTGTACTGGCTCTCATAAAGCGAGTCATACCACCTAATATCTACATAGAACATAGATATCTGCCTTTGTGTTTTATTAATTTAAAACGATATCAATAAGGAAAATGTTTATATTAATTATACAACATTTACGATACGTCAAAAGCATACAATGTGTGTGTTCAATGTGTGTAGTGTGTAATGTGGGTGTTGCATGACGTTTTACATTAATGTATGTCGTCACAGCTTATGCTAGTTGTTAGCAACCTGCGTTGATATTTTCTTGGAATAGTCCGCTAATACCGTGAACCAAATCTAATGAAATACTTGCACTGAAATTAAACAAAGAAAGGAAAACGAAAACGGAAAATATATGTACAATGCAGATAAATTAATATAATATGTTAAACAAAAATAAAATGGTAAACATAGCACAAAATTAAAAAATGTAGGTTTAAAAATTATTACAATAGTAGCAGTATTACAACAATTTATTAAGTTGATAAAATTGCATGCTATTTTGTAGCTCGGAAATTAAATTAAAATGAGTGAGAATCTTTAATTAGTCGATATGGTAAATCGAGAATTGAAATGCATCATCTGTCATGAACGAAAATTGCTTACACGAAATGTATTTTATAATTACCTTAAAAATGAGAACTATATCATTAACTAATGATATTATGACACATTAGACCAGACAGACAAAGCGAAGGTAAAAGTTTCTTTCTTTCTCTTTTACCTTTCTTCCCCAACGGTTGTAGGTTCTTTAAGCTATATGGCCGGCCCATTGCCACTTCAGCTTACTAATCCGTTGGGCTATGTCGGTCACTCTGGCTCTACTGTGGATATCCTCATTTCTAAGTTGATCACGCAGCGAAACGCCGTACATAGCCCTCTCCATAGCTTGCTGACCTTGAGCTTCCTTATCCGGCCAGCAGTGAAGGACCACGTCTCAGTACCATAGGTCATCACTGGCAACACGCACTGGTTATACAGTCTTATTTTCAAGTTTTGAGGTATACCTGACGAGAAAATGCGCCGTAATTTCCCGAACGCTGCCCAACCGAGTTGAATCCGTCGATTGACCTCTCGGTCTAAGTTGAACTTACCTAGTCGGACTATTTGTCCCAGGTAAACATAATCTTCAACAACTTCGAGCTTAGTGCTCCCAACAACTACCGGCATAGGTGTGGCATGGACATTAAACATGATCTTTGTTTTGTCCATGTTCATCTTAAGACCTATCCGCTGGGAGACACTATTAAGGTCATTGAGCATGATGCTTAGGTCTATATCTGACTATATCGTCGGCAAATCGAAGTTGAGTGATGTACTCGCCATTGATATTGATACCGTATCCTTTCCAGTTCAGAAGCTTGTAAACGTCTTCCAATGCAGCGGTGAAGAGTTTTGGGGAAATCACGTCACCCTGTCTTATAACTCTCTGCAATAGGATAGGTTTCGTACTCTGGTTCTGTACTCGGATAGACATCGTAGCCCTACTGTACAAGCACTTCAGCACTTCGATATACCGACAGTCAACTTGGCATCGCTGAAGGGACCGCCCAAATTTCGACGGAATCAAAGGCTTTCTTATAGTCCACATACGCCAGACATAGTGGCAAATTGTACTCCTCGGACATCTGTACAATTTGCCGAAGGGTATATATGTGGTCTATGGTGCTAAAGCCTTTTCGGAAACCAGCTTGTTCGGGAGGCTGGAAGTCGTCAAGACTGCGCGCGAGACGATTCGTAATGACTCTCTAAAACAGCACGTAGACACGGCTCAGAAGGGAAATCGGTCTGTAGTTCTTCAAGAGAGCGTTGTCACCTTTCTTGAAGAATAAGACCACCGCACTTCTGCTCCATGCCTCCTGTGTAGTGCCACCATGAAAGACGAAATTAGGAAGCTTCTGAAGGACTTCAAGTACCGGTTTTCCACCCGCTTTCAGAAGCTTAGCTGTAGTTCCATCCTCGCCTGGAGCCTTGCCGTTTTTAAAATGCTGGAGAGCCATTCTAATATCTTTCAGATTGACGTTCGGGATATCATCGGAATAGTGTAGGATAAGACTCGCTCTTGGATCGTTACTTACACTTACGTGTGTCTCCAACGATGATGTGTACAGCTGCCCATAGAACCTCTCAATCTCACTCAAAATCTCAGGTGTCCCGGAAATGACGCTGCCACACTCGGTCTTCAGCTTCGACAGTTGGATCTTTCTGGCAGACAGATCTCTAGCAAAGACTTTGGAGCCCTAGTTCCGCTCGATCGCTTCTTTAATACGAGCAGTATTAAAGTTGCATAAGTCCCGCCGCATGCATTTGGAGATCTGTCTGTTCAGTTGCCTGTATACTGTCAAATCTACTGAAGACTGCAGCTTCATGTCTCGTCTAACAGCCACGAGATTAAGAGTATGATCGGAGAGTTTTTGTGTTCTTCTGCGGCGGGTCTTGCAAAACTTAGCTCCGACCGCATGGACAGTTTCCACGAGCTTGTCATTCATATCGTCCACTGCATTGCAATCTTCTAGGCACTGAAAACAGTTTTGTAGCTCGAGCTGAAAGGTTTCGGGACTTTGGATTAAAGCACGAGGGGGACGGAGCGTTGACTTCATTAGACGTGACCTTTCCAACTTAACGTTTAGATTCAGTGTGCCTCTCACTATTCGGTGATCGCTGCCGGTTTTCACCCTCGCGATCACTGAGACATCACTGAACAGTTGTCTCCATATATGCAGTAGGGAACTTTAATAGGCTGTAACGGTAACGGTTCTGTGGGCAGATCGGCGACGGATAGTAGGGTCAATGGTATTTTGTAATTTTTTTTTTAATTATTTATTTTTATTTTATGAAGCTAAAGTGACACCCGAACTTGCAGTCTACTTGATAGTTAATGGCTATTGCAAAACATAGTCACCTGTAATGAACTACAAAACAAAGAAGACTACAGATTTTTCGTCACCTCGGAGAACTAAGATGGAATGCATCACAGCCTGTAATAAGACATCTTTGTTTGTAACTGGTTGCAGGTGTACGTGGACTGCAGTAATCATTTACCATCAGATATACTGTAAGTTCTATTGTCACCTCAGTTTTATAAAAAATAATATTTTATTGTAATTCTAGTGTCGATCGACTTGTGATCGTTAGAGCTATGTTTAACAGAGAAAATAAAAATATTTTAAAAGCATGTGATTCTGCAGACATCTAGTAAATCGGCCATATCTCATTGAGGTGGTTACATTCGAGACAAAACCACTTTACTAGATTATAATGGAGTATCTACTCTTACTTATGTCTATTCGCAAGCAGAATTGCTTGCACTGTAGATGGTTGAAGTGTCAAAATGCCAGTAAATTTTTAGGCTGTGAAATATTCCATTTTCATTTCCATTCCATTTTTATACGTGGTAGAGCAATGCTGCAGCTATATTAGTAGTATAGTTGTAGCACGAATGGGTCGGCTCGACCGGGGAAGGACCACGCTCTTACAGAATTCCAGCGAAAAATAGCAGCTTAACACTTCTGTGTTTCGTATGGTGAGTGTAGAGAACCGGAGACCCTTTTTACTGGAAAAGAGAAATTCCATCTTAGTCCTCACGGGTGACAACGCATCTGCATTTTGATTTGCAAACGAGGATAAATGTAAATGTCTATGGGCCTAAGGGACCACTTACCATTAGATGGACTGTGCGCTCGTTTGTCACTGTAACCTATATAAAAAAAATTCACCTTATTCCTCAGAGGATTCTATGGATGCGTTGTCAACTAATCCATAGAATTCTTTGTTTGAAATTGGTTGCAGATGTTCATGGGCTGTAGTTGCCACTTACCATCAGGTGGATTGTAAGCTTCACTTCTCTTTTATACAAAAAAAAACGAAAACCCATTCCGAAATGATATAAGATGCCTGTGTTCAACCACTTACTTTACTCTTAATGTATTTAACTAATATCGACACCACAGAGTCAGAAAATATATATAATCATTTTTATACATAGATTGTATAAAAATTATTATTATAGATGAGAAGGATCCCTGGAAAGGAGATGATTGCTACCACGCTATTTCTAATTTGTTTTGTATTGTTAATTATTTGTGCAACTTTAATGATTGTAAACTATTATTTGAAAAAAAAATGCCCGCTGGATATCTTGCTGGTTCTTCCCAGTACAGAGGTATTTTCTGAACCAGTGATAAATTAAACGTAAGAGTAACTTTCAAAAAGTACAAAACAATACAATACAATACTTTTTATTGTACACCAAGTAAATATAATAACATCAAAAATAAAAAAATAAAAAACTATTGAGGGAAATACCAAGGACGATCTTAATGCTACATAGCAATCTCTTCCAGACAACCCAGAACAAAAGAAAAAATAAATAAAAATAAGGAAAAGAACAATGGGAGGATGCACTAAAATAAAAATAAAAAATAAAAACAAATAAAAATAAAATAAAGATACAAACTTATGCATTAAAAAGACAACATTCTTCAGGTTGATCAATGACCATAATTAAGAGACATATAGTATTCTGTAATCTTTTTATGGAACACATTTAAGAATTGAGCACTTCTAATTGACTGGGGTAAGGAGTTCCAAAGTCTTACTCCAAGAACAGAGAATGATTTATCATAATAAGACGAGGAGTGCACAGAACATTGGAGGGATAGATATTCTTTGGATCGTAAGGAAAAATTATGACAATAGCTGAGAAATTTAAAACGTTCTTTTAGATAGGAAGGACTAGATATATTAAATAAGACGCAGTAGGGAGCAGAAAGTATATGAGTAATCCCACGAAAACGGATTGGGAGCAACTTGAGCTTAGTGTGGTATTCTGAGAACATGGTCATATTTGCGAAGCCAAAATATGAACCGTATACAGAGATTTTGGAGTCGCTCAAGCTTGTTAAGTTGCTCATCGGTGATATGAAGGTAACAAATGTCAGCATAGTCGAGGATAGGGAGTAGTAAAGATTGTGCAAGCGTAATTTGGTGGCAATGGGTAAAAAGTAATTAAGCCCCCGGAGTGAAGCATAAGCTGCAAACATTTTACGGCTAACTGCATTAATTTGGGGAGCCCAAGAAGGACTTGAATCCAAAAGGATACCTAAATTTTTGACAACGTCATTATAAGGGATGGGAACTCTAATGGGAATATACTACGGGTTGCAGTTGACATTTTTTTATTTTACAAATCATTCTTGAACTCCTAATGGTTATGGCTTGGGATTTAAAAGAGTTCACCGTTAATTTATAAGAACGAATCCAGTTGAGAATACATGTCAGGTCCTTATTTATACATTCCACTGCTTTGGGAAGATCTTCAATGGTTGTTTGTAAGTATATTTGGAGATCATCTGCATACAAGTGGAACAGAAAAGATATTTGGGATGTAATCGTATTAATAAAGATTGTGAATAAAAGAGGAGATAAGACGCCACCTTATGGAACGCCAGCTACTGTATCAAGCCACGAAGAAAGTCTATCTTGGACACGAACACGTTGCCGGCGCCCATACAAATAACTATGAAACCAGGAAATTGCAGTTGGAGATATGTTAAGAGAACGCAGAATCCCTAACAGGATGTCATGATCAACAGTATTAAAGGCATTCCTGAAATCCAGCAACACCAGTAATGTGACTTGATAATTTTCCATACCGTGGCAAATATCGTCCGTTATTTTCAATAACGCCGTAGGCGTACTGTGACCAGATCTAAAGCCAGATTGGAAAGGGTTGAGGATGTTATTTCTTAAACAAAAGGAATTAATTTGTTGTTGCACAAGTCGTTCTAAGACTTTGGAAAGGAAAGGAAGAATCGAAATAAAACTTGAAGGATGTGCTTTTTTGGGTATAGGTATGATTTGCCCATCCTTCCATTGGTTAGGGAAAGAAGATGAGGATGTGGAAAAGTTTAAGATAAAGGTTATAATAGGTGTTAAAAAATCTAACAAGAGAACGATCATTTTACGACTGACGTCATCACTTCCGACAGCGTCAGGATGAATAGAGAGAATGTGTTTTCTATCATCACAATCTGCAAATTGCCTAAACACAAATGGGAAAAGTCAGGAGCGGGGAACGATGAAAGTTGAGTATGTGTTGTTGATTTTGTTATATTATCCAAGCAAGAAACAGAAGTAAAATGCTGATTAAACAAATTTAAATCTACTTTATTTGGTATAGG
Organism: Parnassius mnemosyne; assembly: GCA_963668995.1. Taxonomy (NCBI): domain Eukaryota; kingdom Metazoa; phylum Arthropoda; class Insecta; order Lepidoptera; family Papilionidae; genus Parnassius; species Parnassius mnemosyne. Next base: position 26,728,462 of record CAVLGL010000091.1, read on the forward strand.
GCATGAACGTGTTTTCTCAACTCCTATAGACCTTAAAAAGTTCCAAATACGACATGGATCTTCGCTTTGTACTGAATTATGGATATGGCGGCGTCGTTAATCTTTACACAACTTGTTGCATTGATTCCGAAGGAGTCTGTACTTTTCCCGAAACCTGTCATTCTTTGGATCTGACCTGTAACTTTACTTTGCGTTATTCTTCTTAACTATCAATCTTTTAAGATCTTCAGTCAACCATGGGGCTGTAGGATGACGTATTCGCACTGTACGGACAGGAGCATGTGTATCATAGAGCTGAACAAGAAATGAATTAAACAATGCTACCTGTTCGTCTACTGAGCAAGCCTTAGTTATAACACTCCAGTCCATATTAGCAGCGTCTTTTTGTAGCTTTTTCAAATCCATTTCCTCAAATTTACGCTGGTGAAGTATCCTTGCTTTGGCTTTCGGTGGTCTTATTTTATAAGATAGAAACAGGAGGTCATGATAAGAAAAGGCGTTGGCAGTAAGTATTAATTATAATCTTTATTGAATAAAAAGTTTTCAGTTAAATCGATCTATATTACCTTTTTCGTGGCTTCATAATAAAATATTATATTCTCCAAGTCAACATAAGCTAACGGTATCAAACATGACTTTATATAAAGTTCGTTAAAGTTGAGCAGATTTTGACAAAATGATATCAAAGTTTGAGAACTTTAGATGCAGTTCGATTGTCAAGAATAACTCTTCCTTGAACTATCAACATTAATTTAGCTTGGAAATAATATATGTCTTATGTCATATAATTGAATTAGCTATAACTGTGGACTTGTAAGAAGGGTTTGCCTTAATATTCACATATGGCAGGCGGATTGACGATGAAGTACCAGACGTCACTGATCTTTGACGCATGACGAGGAGTGAAGGATGTTCTACAACAGTACTAATAGGGAATATTTCTTCTAATCTAATAATATTTCTTATCTTTTGCAAAAAAATCAAAGAAAGCAGCTTAATGCTGCTGTGTTTTGTATGGTGAGTGTAGAAATCCATTACCCTTTTTACTGGAAAAAGGCATTATATCGTAGTTCTCATGGGTGACAACGCATCTGCATTTGGATTCTTAATCGAGGATAGATGTAGATGTCTATGGCCCACAGCATCCACTTACCATCAGGTGGACTGTGTGCTCGTTTATTATCCTTTTTGTATAAACAAGGAATATTTTTTAAATAATAGAAATAATAAGATACCACGGCCTGAACCACCATCGATCTTAATAGTAAGTTAAGAACAGTGGTTGCTTAGAGGTTAAGCGCTCACTGAATATATGACAGTAAACGAGCAACTCAGTTTCGTGATCCTCGACTGCACCAATAAAATTGTAAGTTGCAATCATAAATTCTGATTTACCACATATACGGCGGTGAATAAAAAAAAACCAAATCAGTTGAATTTTACCAAAATTGGGACAGTGCGGCGGACAATAATTTGTCTTAAATCTCTTTCAGTTGTCACACTGCCAGCGCCCTAGCTGTGGGACGTATATCAGTAATAATATATAATACAGACATAAGCTGGTAGTACCAATTACGTGACTCCACCGAGTCAGAAATTCATTCTTTTTGTTTTTCAACAAAATCCCAGAAAATATACAAAATTTGTATAAAAAGGATTTTTATAATATTAAGGAATTTATGGATAATAATATCCCCTGGGAATGAGGTGATCGCTACCAAGCTATTTATAATTCGTTTTGTTGTTAATTGTGTAACACAAATGATTGTAAGCTGTTATTTTTTTAAAAGTCCCGCTGGGTCTCTTGCTGGTTCTTCATAGGACAAAGGTTTTTTTTCCGTACCAGTGGTAAATTAAACAAAAACGTGACTTTCATACAGTATTATTAATAATTTATATTGAATAAAAAGTTTCTGTTTCTGTTTCAAATAAACTTTATTTCATACATATAAACTTTAATTTTACATAAGTGACAACCGCCGCCCACAAACATCTGCAAAAACAGATGAATTGCAGATGCGTTGGCGACCTTTTAAAAAAGAGTAGGAACTTTACTTGAAGGTCACTAAATAAAAAAAATCGCTAAATGCCAATTAAAACACAAATACACGTGGTTTTTTTAGTTTATTAACAGGAAACTGTTTCACATGTGATGACACAAAGCTAGGCTTGGGTTGTGTCTTTAATTTATATGCTAATTCATTTGTTGACACCGTTATAACGAAATACAATTATTGGGAAAAAAGGCAAATTCTAATTAAATATTTTAATTTTTTTTATTAATAAAAACTTAACTTCCACACTAGGATTTTCTCCTGCACCTACTGTAAATTTCACAATGAAACCATCCAGACCCGGAACAATTAATTGTAGGCCATACAGATACTTGTTCCGTGCGCAGCATCTCATTGCTTAGCCACTGCGCTACGAAGTGTATCATTAATTCAAAAATTAAACAAAATTTATAATTATAAGTTACTATAAAAAAGTTAAAGTTATATAGTATCACACATAATATTAATCCATTCCATTTTGCCCTTTATATATCCACTGATATATAAAGGGCAAATGTACGAAGGCAAAAGTACTAATATACGAAGCGTATCATTAATTCAAAAATTAAACAAAATTTATAATTATAAGTTACTATAAAAAAGTTAAAGTTATATAGTATCACACATAATATTAATCCATTCCATTTTGCCCTTTATATATCCACTGATGAACATAGATTGCCTCATAAGGGCAGGGTTACCAGATGGAAATTAAATGCCCCGACAAATAAACTATATCTATGTACTTATATACCATTCTATTTTTCTATTTTATGACTTTTATAAAAATAATGTTATTATTGTCGCCAAAACACACAAGTTTTTATTGTTTTATTGCAATCCTGTCCACCCAAAGGTTTTCTGGAAGAGATAGCTCTTAGCGATAAGACCGCCCATTGTACCACATTTCTTTTTCTCATTTTTTGTTAATATTTATGTTATTTTTTGGCGTACAATAAGTGTTATCTATATATATATCTATCTAATTTCCATAGAAACGTTGTGACATTTTATTGTAAACGTAATTAACTACTAAAGAATAAATTTAATTTTGGTTTGAACAAGATTCCATCCCCCCACTTAAAATATATGCCATCAAAAACATAACTTGTAAAAAACCAAGTCTCGCAACTCAGTTCTTCTACCGTAAAAATTTGTGAGATCCATGTAATACCAAGTCGGTTAATTTACTCAGTCCCTACTTAAAGGTCCTTCTGTCTTTAGTTATTACGTAATTAGCTAACCTAACAACATCTTATAGTGACCACATCAATGCTAAAAATCTTTTATATTTTAAATAAATAGATTGACTTGGCCATCGCATGAAAACACAATGTATCTCTCAAGTAATACATATTATATTAAATTAGACTATATTAATATAATATGTATTACTTGAGAGATACATTGTGTTTTCATGCGATGGCCAAGTCAATCTATTTATTTAAAATATAAAAGATTTTTAGCATTGATGTGATTGATGTGGCCTTTCTAAAATCCGACCGCAATCCTAATAACTCTGTCGCCTTTTGCTATGTTCACACACTGGCACTACATACATACATACATATTTATCGATTAGTCAAAAAAAACAATGTGTCTTCTGTATATAAACTTGTCGGGCGGAGAACGTGTCAATCTCGACCTTTTAACCTTGCGCACGTAACACGAAGTTTGGACAAATCTTCTAAATACTTTGGTGAATGTTCTCGCGGAGCAATAAACGCTCCGTGGTCCTACGTGAGTTTAATATTGAGCGATATGGAAAGCATAAACTACTAATCGTCGTGTTTTATATGTTTTTCTGTTGATTTTTGCCCGATTCCAGAATTCAAAAAACGTTTCCTTATTTGTTACTAAACGTTTTCTGCCGAATTCAAAAAGGAGACGGTACTCAATTCGACTGTATGTTTTTTTATGTGTGTTACCTCATAACTTTTTACTGGGTGAACCGATTTCGATGATTCTTTTTTTTATTTAAAAGCTGGTGCTTCTCATGTGGTCCCACATGAATTAACCAAGTTGAGACCAATAGTTTTTGAGTTATTCTTAATAATTTTTACTGAAGTCGGGTGTACAAAATTTTAAATTTTAAATAATACTATATAGGAAGTTCAAGTTACAGCTCATGTACATACGTCCCAGTACTGGGCACAGGCCTCATCTAATTTTTGAGAGGGTTTTAGGGCAAGGAAATGTCCGCCGGGCTGTCCCAATACGTGTTGGCGAACTTCAGATGTCTTCGAAATATTTTTTTTCTTATTTCTCAGACATGAAGGTTTCGTCACGATGTTTTTCTTCACCTTCAAGCACGTGATAAATCAGCGCTTAAAATTGCATAAACTTTATAGTAATTGACCCTAGAGTAACTTTATAGTGATTGACCCTAGATCTTGGCCGTCGGCAGCAGCCCGGGCGTCGACACCGCTCCAAATTGAGGGAACCTTCCGCGGCGTTGTCCACATTCACTTTCCTCGTTCGTCACGATGACAGTCAATTAACTCTATCGTACGATTAACTAACTTAAACAGAAGCCACTAACTCTCGTTGGGTATAAAATAAACGCACAAAACGCACACAGAGTTTCCGGATCAAAGGTCACTACCGTTTCGCGTAGCAACAGTTATTTGTAGAATATCAAAGGCCGCACTAGCTAATATTGCCGAATGCACTTATGCAGATTCTGAGTCAGACACAATGAGTCCCTGGGAAGCTCTCCAGCAGGAATGCGCGTCACAATGGTAGACCGTATATTTACTGGCCGCGCCTGATTATTCCGAGTTCCCGACAAAAACGACAGCGTGCTGTTCCAAGCACAGCTGACAGACGACTCCACTGCACCTTTACGCGTTCTCAACCCCACCGCTCGAGCGACGTCAAAACTGGTATGGCACCGAGCGTCGCGCCCCCTAGACGTCGATTCCGACAACAGCGTTTGGCGTGAACACCGACGTTCCAGTTGCTTTCCGACAATGCATTGAAAAACTTACGCAACAGACCAGATCTTATGATTTTCCGCGCAGATAAAGGTAATGCTACGGTTATAATGGATACGTCGGATTACAATTTTAAAATACAACAACTTTTATCGGATGAAAGTACGTACGTAAAGGTCAAAACAGACCCTACAACTAATACTCTTAAAACAACTAGCGATCTAATAAAGAAATACTCCGAGACACTGAATCTAGACGTTAATTCGATAATACCTGCATGTGCCAAACCGCCGAAATTGTATGGGTTACCAAAAATACACAAACCGAACGCTCCATTACGTCTAATATTGAGTCAGATCGATTTGCCAACTTACAGATTGGCTCAACACTTAGCAAAAGTACTATCACCACTCAGAGGACATACAAGAGCACACACTAAGGATTCATACCATTTTGTTAGTGAGATAAAATACCTATGTCTTACTGACAATGAAACTATGGTCAGTTTTGATGTTCAGTCTCTATTTACACGCCTACCTGTTGAAGACTGCATCTCAATTGTAACTAGTAAACTAGAGGAAAACAACATGCCAGCAGAAATTGCAGTATTACTCAGACATTGCCTTACATCTGGCTACCTATTGTGGAAGGAAAAGTTTTACAAGCAAGTGGATGGTGTTGCGATGGGCTCACCGGTATCTCCCATTGTCACCGATATTTTCATGGAGGACTATGAGGAGAAAGCCCTGCTTACTGCACCACTAACTCCAAGTTTCTACAAGCGGTACGTAGACGATACTTTCACAATTTTACCATCAGACAAAGTAACTGCATTTTTAGAACATCTTAATTTCATAAACTCTAAAATTCAATTTACTATGGAGTTAGAGGCAAATAAGTCTTTAGCTTTCCGAGATGTGTTAGTCATTCGAAATCCTAATAACACCGTAAGTCACACTCTGTATAGAAAAAAGACCCATACAAACCGATACTTAAACGGTGAATCCCACCATCACCATTCACAGTTAGCTACCGTGGGCAAATCTTTGTTGCAGAGAGCACGAGGGATCTGTGACAGCAAACACCTGGCCGCCGAGCTTCAGCACGTCAAGCAGGTTCTGCACGACAACAAGCTTCGGGTTCCGCGCCTACGTCACAGTGACCGAGTGAAGCCGGCCACAGTCGAGCGTGTGCCTGCTGTACCTGTACCATATGTCAGAGGTGTCACAGACAAGATTGGCTACATCTTGAAGCGAGCTTCTATTAGAATATTATTCAAGCCGCCGAAGAAGATTAGTCAGTTCTTACCATACGTCAAGTGCAATATTCCTCTACAAGATGCAGGAGTATACAAGCTTGATTGTGAGTGTGGTCTCTTATATATAGGGCAAACAAAACGATCAATGAAAACCCGCGTAAAAGAACACATAGCTGACGTGAAGCACCAACGTTCCGGGAAGTCTGCAGTTTGTGATCATATCCTAGACGGCCCCCGCCATTACATTAGATTTGATAAACCACAAGTTCTCGCGAAAGAACATCGATTCCTGCCAAGGATGATACGTGAGGCTATTGAAATTAAAAAACATCCTAATTTCAATAGAGAGGGAGGCTGGATACTACCACCTGCTTGGGATCCTATAATTCATAAAATTAAAACTAAACCTAAGCATACCACTACAAGACTTCCAGACACAGTTAGTTCATTCTGCGTAGATCGGATCAAAATTAATAATTAAAAAGCAGAAGGTACTCCGGGTTAACTTTGACATCGGCACGTCTATCACTCAGTCCCCCGTGACCACGGTTGCTGGAAAGCAAACGGTTTCGTTTGCTTTCCAGCAACCGTTTATTTTTACATTCCCGTTATTATATTAACCGTTTATTTTTATATTCCCGACGTTTAAAAATAAACGTCGGGAATATAAAATAACTCATCCGGACGGATATCAGGTTTCCATCGATGCCCCTCTTGGCTCTTCGGACCATTGTCTTATCCGGAGTGTGGTTCCACTCACGCTCCCCTCGCGGTTGCGTTCTGCAGGTTGCCGCCGTGTTTGTCATTACAGGTCGGCGGATTGGGACGGAATGCGGTCTTTCATTGCTTCCTACCCATGGGGGCGGGTTTGCTTCTCGCCGGATGATCCCAGCGCTGTTGCTGACTCTGTCACTGATGTGGTGCAACAGGGAATGGAACTATTTATTCCATCATCTGCGGTACCCATCGGAGGCAGATCTCAGCCTTGGTTTGGTTCGCTTGCTTTACGCTGTAAACAGGAGTGTTATCAAGCCTGGGCTGCGGCTTCGGCGACTCGGGATGTAAACACCAGCATACTTTAAAAGAAGTATAACTTCGCCTCCAGGTCCTTCAAAAGAGTTATTGCCAAGGCAAAGTCAGAGCACATAGGCAGAATTGGCGAGAAACTAGTTCGCCTTCCTTCGGGAACCCGTGCATTCTGGTCTCTCGCCAAGGCTGTCCAAGGGAATTTCTGTAAGCCATCACTACCATCTCTGCACAGGGAGGACGACTCACTGGCCCACGACGCAAAAGAGAAGGCCGACCTTTTAGGCTCCCTTTTTGCGTCCAGCTCGACTGTTGATGACGGGGGGAAATCACCGCCGACCATCCCGCGGTGTGAGTGCTCCATGCCGGATGTGCAGTTTTCACAGCGCTCGGTTCGCAGAGCACTTCTCTCCCTTGATATCCACAAGTCGAGTGGGCCTGACGGAATCCCCCCAATTGTGCTGAGGACGTATGCTCCGGAGTTGGCACCGGTCCTAACGCGTCTTTTCCGGTACTCCTACTCCCTAGGCATAGTCCCGAATTCATGGAAGACAGCTTTTGTCCACCCGATCCCTAAAAAAGGCGACCGCTCAGACCCGTCCAACTACAGGCCTATCGCCATCACCCCCTTGTTCTTCAAAATAATGGAATCCCTTATAAACTGCCACCTCATGCGGTACCTTGAGGATCACCAGCTGATTAGTGACCACCAGTACGTTTTCGTCGGGGTCGATTAGCTGGCGATCTTCTGGTCTACTTAACTCATAGATGGGCGGAGGCAGTAGAGTCCAAGGGGGAGGCATTGGCCGTTAGTTTGGACATTGCGAAGGCCTTCGATCGGGTTTGGCACAAAGCGCTTCTTTCGAAACTCCCTTCCTATGGGCTTCCCGAGAAATTATGCAATTGGATCACCAGCTTTCTTGCAGATCGGAGCATCAAGGTCGTTGTAGACGGTGCATGCTCCGACTATAAGCCTATTAACGCTGGTGTTCCACTAGGCTGCGTGCTATCACCAACGCTGTTTCTTCTGCATATCAATGATATGTTGCAAGCCGGTAGCATTCATTGCTATGCGGATGACAGCACTGGTGATGCTCTATACACCGGCCGTGCCAATATTTCTCGGGAAAACGTCACCGAGTACCGGAACAAACTTGTGTCTGAAGTCGAGTCTTTGCTGGACAAAGTCTCGGATTGGGGGCGACTAAATCTAGTCCAGTTTAATCCTCAGAAGACACAAGTTTGCGCGTTTACCGCTAAAAGAACCCCTTTCTCGTATCTCGTCAGGTTCAAGGTACTCCCCTTGTTGCCTCGGCCAGTATCGGAATCCTCGGCGTCGACATATCGAGTAACGTGCAGTTTCGTGGTCACTTGGAAGAGAAGGCCAAATTGGCCTCTAAAAAGCTTGGCGTGCTCAGTAGAGCGGGACAGTATTTCATGCCGGCTTAACGCCTGCAACTTTACAAGGCGCAGGTTCGGCCTCACATGGAATACTGTTCCCATCTTTGGGCTCGGGCTCCCCAGTGCTATCTCCTTCCATTTGACCGCATCCAGCGCAGAGCGGCTCGAATCGTCGACGACCGAGTCCTTTCCGATCGGCTCGAATCATTGGCACTGCGAAGAGATGTTGCATCTCTTAGCATTTTCTTTCGCATTTACCATGGGAGTACTCTGAGGAATTGTTCGGATTAATCCCAGCCGCCAAATTTCACGAACGCACATTGCGGCAGAACTCCCGATACCATCCACACCATCTGGATGATTGGCGGTCCACCACTGTGCGATTTAAAAGATGTTTTCTTCCTCGCACAACTTCCTTGTGGAATAGTTTACCACCAGCGATTTTTCCGGACCGATACGACTTAGGGACCTTCAAGAAAAGAGCCTACTCCTTTTTAAAAGGCCGCCAACGCATCTGCAATTCCCCTGGTGTTGCGGTTGTACATGGGCGGCGGTAGTCACTTACTATCAGGTGAGCCGCATGCTCGTTTGCCCCCTCTCCTATACAAAAAAAAACTTATTTAAACGCAATAAAATCCGTAAAAGTAGTTTTATTCAATACTTGTACAGATATTTCTAAAATATAGTTTCTTTACCAACTCTAATTAAAACGCATAAACCATCTTTGGGGTATTGTTAAAACATTTACTAATTACGTGCAGCACTGTGTAATTATTAAACGTTAATTGAAGCTAGCATTGTGGTTGTTTTACTGTCAGTCTGTGACCACAAAAACAGAAATGTTGGTCATGCATTGCTTTTAAATTACTACCAAATAAGCCATTTGGTATTGTCAAGTTATAAGGAGCAACTTGCTGAATACATAATTTATTTGTACCTAAATGCTGTTTGATGAATCACTCTTCAAAGCCCATCAAACTACATCAAATAGAAAAGCTTCCTTTAATCCCTCGACCCATAGATTCTAATTTTTCTTTAGCATACACAAAAACTTAAAAAAGAAGTATGTTTCCGCCTCCAGGTCCTTCTAAAGTGTCATTGCCAAGGCAAAGTCAGAGCATGTATATTGTGTACAAATATGAGAAAACTATCACAGTTTACCGTGTAGTAGCGGTTTAAGAATATTTATATCGTTCCGTCTGTGTCGTAAGAGGCGACAAAATAAAACAAACCAGTAGGTGGGCAGCAGTTTCTTTCCAATAACATTCAACCCACCTGCTAAGCGTAGCTATGATTACAAATACTCCCCTTATGAAGCATGTTTTGGGGAAGACTATGTTCAGCGGTGGATTTTGATAGGCTATAACGGAGTAACAAGCTTCTTTGAAAATTGTCTTTGGGTCATTCTAATATGGGCCAAAGAAAAATGTTTAAATATTAAAAACACTTTAATGCTTGCTTTTTATACAATTGTAAATAAAATAATTAAACTTAAATATACATGGCAGCTAATGAGATTATATTGTTAAAATGTTTAAAAATAAATACATATATCTAAATTATGAGGTAATAGAAGTTAACACCAAGATCACAGAAGATATAAGCTATAAAAACAAAACTTAAATAACTAACAGAATCAGGCGTTACTTTGAGGAAATCCATTATATTATGTTTTTAAAAAGTTTTTAAAAAGCGGATGTACGCGACGTAACTTTTTAAAAATTTTAATTTAAATAACTGTCGTAAAAGAAGTAACAAAATAATGATCGTCCCTTGATTTTGCGATCCTTATTCACAACGTTATTAAAATAAAACTGTAAAAATATATTATCAGTCTGACCATAGGATCAGAGTCATTTCTGTAGTATTTTTATAGTTTCGAAAGTAAGACTATATTCAAACAATTTTTTCATCATTGCTATCAAAAATGAATGAACTTCTTCGTGATAATTCACATGTGAGACTTGTTTAAGGATCCGAAATCACTGTTGCTAAGTAATTTCTTTCTGTAAGACCCGTCCTTCTTCTTCACTATCCAATGATAAATATAAATTATTGTAATTTTTATACTTTAAGTTTGAAGCTTTACATCTTTAAAAATAACATGGTCAGTTACGTCTTAAGATATGGGAACTATAATATTAAAGCATATTTCATCATCATCGCTTGTGGGATAGTTTTAAACATTTGTAGAGGCAGTGTGTTTGGTTAAAGTTTCAGAAAAATTTATTGTGATTGTGTCTTCTTCTTTTTGTCTAGGCAAATACATATGTGTCTTCAGACTCACTGATTGATAAATACCCAATAACAAAACGCCACCTTCGTTTCTGAGGCAAAGGCTGACAGGTAATAGTGTCAATCCAATCCAATGACAAATACTCATCGCTCTGAGAACTTGTGGTTTAAAAGTTTGAAATACTCTCATTTCATAATCTTTACAATGCAGACCTGGACCACATTTTGATATAAAAAAATTATAACATATGTTTACGTAGAAACTCAATAAGCAGTAGATAAATAACCAAGAATCCTGGACTTGATGATGGTGTGTTAATAATAACTTCCTCTTTTTCTATCAATTTTAACTTTTTCCTGTACTCTCGAGCTTTTTCTGCTGATTTCCTAAACAAAATCCTTTGTTCCCGCAGTGTATAGTTTTCAGTCATCTTTATTTCCTTTTTTATTTATGTTTATGACACCTTTCACGGTCTTTTCGTTTGAATTCTTCCAAAGCAACAGGATTCTGTTTTGTTTTGTTATAGGGGTTTCTCTGCGTGATAAGCTTAGAAATGAGGATGATCCGCAGTAGAACCAGAGTGACCGACCTAGCCCAAAGGATTAGTAAGCTGAAGTTGCACCATTACCATTGCCGGCCATTAAGCTCGAAGAACCGACAATCAATGGGGAAAAAAGGTTCTCGAGTAGCGGCCTCGTACCGGCGGACGTAGTGTAGGGCGGGCCCCCAATAGATGAAGTGACGACCTGGTATGACATGCAGGAAGTCGATAGATGCATGTGGCTCAGAACCGTGCTTAGTGGCATTCCTTGGGGGAGGTCTATGTTAAGCAGTGGGCTTGTGAATGACTGTAATGATGATGGTGATAAATAACCCTTATTTAAAAAACATACTTAAAACACTTTAAACTTTTTGATAGATAAGTCCTATATATTTTCCGGGTCTTTGTTGTAAAGCGATTTGAATTAGGCCCAAATCGATAGTCATCTCGTATAATCGAGATACAACTATAACGTTAAATTTCATAGAAGTATTTCGAAGTTTTCCCTTAACAGAAATCACTAATTAAACCGGAACCGGTTTAAACCGCTATCATCCGACATTAGACGTGAAATACCGCATCAGCCCATTACAGCCATCCATCAATGTCTTTATTGCGCGCTTCGTGCCGAACTCAGTTTGTTAAATTTCTCTATCGTAGTTAATTAACCGCCGGTTTTAATATAATATCTATATAGTTCACAAGTAATTATTATCTACACATGTAAATAAAATTTAAATGCCTGTTTGTTGTATGGATATAACTGCCTTAATATATTGATTAAAGTTTTTAAAAAGTTACCTCGCGTACATCCAATTCCAACCAGGTGGACTGTGTGCTCGTTTGTCACACTATCCTATAAAAAAAAATGTTCGTGACGTTTCATTACAATCGGTTCAGTCATTTCGAGGATTAGCCCAGACAGACAAACAAACAGATGAAAAGCAGATGAAATTTAAAAATGGTTACTCACGTTTTATTGGCATGCAAATAACCCACTCAGATTAATTAGAAACAGTTATTTTGACATTAGAGAGAGACACAATTTTATTTAAATGTATAAATAGCACCTTAAATTTGTAAAAACAGGCATAATGTTTAAAATGTATGCCTCAAATCGTAAAGGACCATCAATCTTAAGGGCAAGGTTACACCACGTTGAATAGGCTCTTCATTCAAGAACATACTGGGTTCCTTGTCAGCTATTTTAATTATTTAGTGCGGTGATCCTAATATCACGTAATTTGTCTTAGAGGGGCTTAACATAAGATTTGTCTTTGACTATTCTGAAATCCAATTTAAATCACTCGTTTAATATGTTTCATATCTGTGTTACCTTTTTATCTCGTTTTTATTAATTTGCTTTCGTGTATAAGTGTGAGGTTCGAATTTATAAATTTATTGAAAATAGCTCCTCGATGAGCTTTTTTACCCCGTGGTAGAGCCAAGCTACAGTTATATTAGGGTTGTAGCACAAATGGGTCGAGTCGACCGGGGAAGGAACACGCTCTTATGCTATGCTGTGTTTTCTATGATGAGTGTAGAGAACCGAAGACCCTTATTATTGGAAACGAGGCATTTCATCTTATTCCTCAGCGGTGACAATGCATCTGCATTTTGATTCTTAATCGAAGATAGATGTAGATTTATATGGGCCACAGCATCCACTTACCATCAGGTGGACTGTGCTCGTTTTTCACCCTTATACTATAAAAAGAGCTAGAGAATTCAAATTTTGAACATATCTCACATTCTGATGACAATGTATAAATATCGAAAAAAAAAAACGAAGTATATCAATAATTTTTCCTATAAAGTTATTTATGTTATCTTTATTTATTATGTCTTTAATTTATTTCTATTTTTAAATGAATGTAAGTTGGTAAATAATAAATAAATTGTCTAATAGGTATGGTTCTTTCTTATTCTGTATTGCCCCACTGAAACGATGCTATTCCAAAGATCACAGTTGAGCTGCAATTTGTGAAATTAATTCCCGTAAAGTTCAGCCTTACGGCCTACTCCTGAAGACTGGCCTCCTCCCATTTCTTATTTAAATTTTTTGATTATTTTTAAAAGACTTTACCATCAATAAATTGCATAAGGACAAACATCCAGCACCGGAAAATATATTTCTAGGCCGTACAAATACATGCTACGTTCGGGATTCGAACGCACGCATCCATCGCTGCAACTTTTGCATACTTGCACGATGTTTTCCATTATCACCGGACTCGTTAGCTGTGACGTATCATATATCAGTGTGATATATCATATTATATATCAGAGGTTCATGTTAGTCCTTTTTTTTAGAGAATAAGAATGATGAACGAGCACAAAGTCTACCTGATGAAAAGTGGATGCTGTGACCAATTTCTTTCTTTATTTATCTTCAATTAAAAATCAAAATACAGATACGTCGTTAACCCTAAGGTCTAAGATGGAATTAACAGTAAAAAGCGCCTCCGCTCTACATTCACTATACGCAACACAGTAGTTTTAGACTGGTATTCTGTGAGAACGTCATTATACCAGCCGACCCACTCGTGCGTACAACAAAATATTTTTTTTTATATAGGAGAGGGGGCAAACCAGCATGCGGCTCATTTAGTGGGAAGTGACTACCGCCGCCCATGAACAACCGCAACATCAAAGGAATTACAGGTAGGTTGCCAGGCTTATAGACAGGAGTAAGCTCTTTTCATGGAGGTCCTTAAGTATTATGGGTCCGGAAAAGTCGCCGGTGGTAAGCAGTTTCAAAGAGAAGTTGTACGAGGAAGAAAACTTATAGCAAAACGCATAGTGGTGTACCTTCAAGCATCCAGATGGTGAAGATGATATTGTGAATTTTGACGCGATGTGCGTTCGTGATTTTTGACGGCTAAAATTAATCCGGACAATTCCGCAGAGCACTCCCCGTTGTAGATGCGACAGAAAATGCAAAGGGATGCAACATCCCTACCGAACCGAGCCGTTAAGAAAGAACTTGGTCGTTGACGATTGGAACTGTTCTGCGCTGGATGCAAGTAAGTGAACGAAGCTGGCACTGGGGTGCTCCAGCCCAGAGATGACAACAGTATTCCATGTGAGGCTGAATTTGCGCTTTGTTAAGTTGCAAGCGATGTACAACTCTGTGGAATATATTGTCCCTATCGGTTTTGTCTGGACCGATATGACTTAGGCAATTTCAAGAAAAAAGCCTACTCCTTTCTAAAAGACCAGTAACGTACCTGTGGTTCCTCTGGTGTTGCAGATGTTCATGGGCGACAATGATCACTTGCTATCACCAGCCATATGCTCGTTTGCCTCCTCTTCCATGAAAAAAGGATAAATGAAATCCGCCAACACACACTAGCAAAAGAAAATGGCAGACTAATTACTCCATAACCTGAGTGTATATAAGCGGTGAAGCTTATATAGGCTGTAATTTTACTTTAACTTTTAATAGAATAAGTGTGACAACCGAGCACATCCTGATGGTAAGTGCTGTTGGCCATAAACATCTTCATTTTGTCTTCAATTAAGTATCAAAATGAAGATGCGTTGTCATACCTGAGGACTAAGATCGAATACCCCATGTCCACTTAAAAGGCTTAAAACGCTCACCATACAAAAAAAAACAGCAGCTTTAAGCTGCGAATTCACGCTGTTATTTTGTGCGTTTAAACCGTGTAGTGACGGTGTAAGGATATCCACTACGCCATACGGTCTCGTGGGTGTCGTAAGAGGCGACACTGGGAAACTATAACAGGGGATAGACAGCAGCATCTTTTTGGTAACAACTCAAAATAATAAAAAAACTGCAGTTGTCAACCCGCATGCTAAGGCTATACCTATGGAAAAATCCCCCTTATGAGGCAATCTATGGGGTGACCTATGTTCAGCAGTGGACTTTTATTGACTGTAACGCATGAATAGATTTTGTGAGAGCGTGATCCATCCCTGGTGGATATCGTATTTTGTAAAAGTTTTATACGTGGGAGCATGGCTCTACCACGTATAAAACTCTAACAAAATACGCTAATATAAGCAGAATATTGCGAGGCAGAATGTCAATTCATTAACGTAAAATTCTGTTTCCACCTTACACCGACATAAAGAACAACGTCGTTAAATTTACGACTGCAGTAATGAGTTTAAAGTGCTTTCATTAAAGTACACGGTTGTTTTCATTTCAGCTCGAGCGAAAATTTTATTATAACTTGCTTCAGGCGACCGTAGTTGAGCCAGAGCTTTGTTTTACCCCTGTACTTGTGACAGACAATCATAAAAATAAATTTGGTTTATTTAGTATTTGCATTGAAAAGGAACAAAATAATTCCGCGAAAGTCAATTTTAAATATATACAAAAGTTTACTTGATCGAATACTCAGTATTTTTAAAACTACTTTCTTCTTCTTTTTGAAATTCTTATTAAACCCCACAGCTAGAAATGGAACTCTTCCTTTGTAGGAAAAACTATTACTAACTTAATCTTCACGCTTTATTGATTTGAGATACGTTTATATAAATAATATGTTGCTATGTTGTTGTTTGATTAATTTATGAAGGTAATGAAGAAACATTATTTTGTTTTTCATACTGCATTTTTTCATTGTTCGTTTTGTCTTTATGTATTTATGTAAAATGTGCTACTTTTATTTTTATGTACCAAATAAATGTCTCTTTCTTACTTTCTTACCATCCGATGAACTATAACTTCGTTTAGCACCTCAATTTTATAAAATAAACTCTGTCTCCTTCAATTATTGAATTAACAAACAACGAATGATATAAGGTTAACACTTAATACCCATCAATGAAAATTCATGCGTTTTGTTACTGAGTGTTTTGTATGTCAGTTTGCTCAATCTTCTTTTTTTACAATTATAAAAAATTGCGTATTTGTATATAGCTTATTTACTCGATAAAAGGGGCTATAGATGTGTTTTGTTTTATCATTTAAATGCCTTTTTTTAGAAAGGACATTATGTTGCTTACGTTAAGCCGGATAGGAGAAGAATATTTAAGAAGAGACATTTTGTATTATGACTGACAAAGCGGATAGTAACATTTGAAATACGTGATTACCGAACATGAGCTTCTATGTTCGAATCACGGGTCGAGTCAAAATAATCATTTATTGAGATTTTCTGTCTAGTATTATATGCCCCGTGCCTCGAAAAACACGTAAATCTGTGATACTGCACCTGATCTCTCACCGGGCGTGTTGGTGTACCGTCCCATCGGACTATGAGAGTGAGGGAATAGAGTGCCATTATGCTTGCGCTTACACTGGAGCACTTTAATACTATTTGATATTTTATTATCACATGCATAGAAGCTGGTGCAGTTGTTTTGGATTAAAACAATCTTGATCAACGTAATGACATAACGAATCAATGACATTAACAAAGCACGCACTTTTTCAACGTAGAGGAAAATCTGCATTACGTGTACTCCACTCTTAAAGCAATAAAGCTGTTACTATACCGAAAAGATTCTCGTGGCTATTATATTGACGGCTCCGTGGCGCAGTGGCTTAGCAATGAGTTGCTGCACTGTGGGCCGCGGGTTCCAATCCCGCACGGAACAAGTATTTTTATGGCCTACAAATAATTGTTCCAGGTCTGGATGTTTGTCCTTGTGCAATTTTTGTTTGTAAACTGCCTCCACGATACAGGAGAAAATCCTAATTTGGGGTAACGTTTTTTAAAAAAGAGAAAGAGAAAGAGAAAAGGCTATAATTCTACAGTAATCTCTATCAGCGCAGTTGAGGGACCACAGAAAGCCACTGGCCCATATATTGCTAGACTAGTCTATAATTGGTTTTTTTGTCCAACCTGGGATACGAACCCGGGACCTCATAATTAACAATTACGTTTACGTTTTCTAGGCCAAACGAGACTATCATCTCAGAATAGCTGACCTACCTCATGTTTCTTTCACCGCCGAATACGATTTAACAGTTTCGTTAGTATTAACGGAGATCAAACACGGGTTACTTCATGATCGTGATTACAGCTCATTGAAAGCCCACTAGTGAACGTATGCCTTCCCCATAGCAACCGCAAATGCAATATAATGAAGCGACAGTAGCCTAACGGCAGGGAGCAGTGTATTCGATGCCACTATTCTACTACTGTCGTAAATCACTCCTATTACAATTATTTTAAGCTTAACAAGAGTGGTTAAAGGGATTATTAGTAATTTTAATAGCACTATTGCTAGTATTTTCAAAAAAAAATATGTCAAGGACCCAATAAGATATACCTTAGTTAAAGCTATAAATATCCTCAGTGAACACAGCTATAACTTAATTATTTATTGAAGTACAAAATAAATATTGCGCTACAAGATATACGGCTAATTTTATCCGGCAGTGTACAAATACACAGAAGCACCGGATGCTCCAGTGTACTGCTGTATAGCTCACGTAGGTGTTATTTACCTGTAGATAACTCGTGTAGTGCGCTTAGACCGCTCTTTGTAGATGCATAGTCTTTGTTTAGGGTTAGCAATAATGCTGTTAAATGCTTTTTTACACATTTTTAGCGGCCACGACTCCACAATGACTTATGTATGTGAACCGAACAATAGCCGAGGCCTGAATCACGCTATTGAAATTTGTGTAACAATGAACATGAATAGGCTTACTTTTTAACACGCTTTTATTATCTTTTATTAGTTCACTAGCTGTGCCCCGCGACTTCGCTCGCGTGGAATTTACTACGATTTCATGGATATCAATTTTTTTTGCGAGGAACCCTAATTTGTTTTTGAGTAATGTTACCATCTTATAAATATTGACAAATATTGACATTAATATTTATGCGATACAACTTAACGATAACACTTTATGGTATGGTCTTAAAGTTCAAATTGACTTTTAAGTATTATTACGAATCTTTTGAATGAGAATATAGAAAAGTGTTTTTTTTTTAATTTTTCTCTTCGTAAGAACCATTTTAGTACTTCAAGGAATATTATAAGAATTAGCGGATTCGGTTCAGCTGCTCTCGAAATTTGCGCTTAGCATTCTCGCTAGCATTGTGCTTAGCAACACATTAAGACATTCATTTTTATATTTTTTTATTAGTTCATGTATGATTTTCATTCAATTTTATAATTCAATTTTCATCTACTTTCAGACGTTTAAATAATCTTAAATTTAGTGGACGTATTAAAACCGATACAACCAAAACAGTAAAATAATTAAATCTAAGTATTCTCACGCGGATCATCAAAACACACGAACAGTGCACGTTGTAAAGTTTTTTAATCTCAATTGTTTTAACTCTAATATAAATAATTTACTTTTATACTGTTCAATTTGAATAATAGTATAAATGAAATATATACACTTTTAAAAACTATAATGAAATAACTAAAACTAAAAATTAAATTATCATTCAATCCTACTCCCTGCGATATCGTTCCAAGAACGCTGGCTGCGTGTCCTCGCTGAACGGCAGTTCTTAGCCTTTGAGCGGGAAAAAAACTAGCCCTATTATCCCCAGCAGCGACGACCATTTGCGAATACAGTTTCTTTAAAAACTTCACCGCACATGGACCCCAAGGACCAATCGCTCAGAGACTCATATTTGCGCCACTTACTTAGTTCAGCTGCCTCTGATGCCACCCCGGCTTTAAACGAGATATCCTTAAGATGAGAGGCTGCCAAAGTGTCTACGCATGTAACATCCCACACAAAGGCTTTACCTCTCTTCAAGGGATAAAATTATACCGTCAGGTCTCTTGCCGTCGTCATTAAATATTCCTTAAACATTAAAATATTTGGTAAATTACTTTATATCAAAGTTCAACTCTTGAACATTGGCCATAGATTGAAGCAGATTTCGCAGGATGATATTAAATTATTTGTATAAAAATTTCTGAGAATTACTAGGTAAACAGGAAACACAAATAGAATAAAAACGCTGTAGCTGTGGCAACACTGCTAGCGATGCATGCATTCTTCTTTTTCATCATCATCATCATCATAATCATTAACAATACGGAAAAGTCCACTAATAGAGATAGACCTGTCTCGTGGAAGGCAGGATTTACATTAAACATCACGCTTGTTAACCATGTATTGTTGGTGTATGAATTTCCACTACCCCATATCGTTTCATGGATGTCGTAAGAGGCTACAGCCGGAAAATTAAACAGCGTCTTGATGATAATAACAACTCAAAATAATAAAAACCACAGTTGCCAACCCGCCTGTCAAGCATGGCAACAATGGCGGCAGAGGACTTTTTTAGGCTGTAATGGTCACGCTTCTCAGGTGAATTGAAGATCGCCGCATTTATAAGATATAAGAAATGGCAGCACGTAGATTCTGCTTACCCCTCTGGTTATCAGGCATGAGAGTGTATGTGTAGAGTTTATGAATGTATGGCATAGCGTCCAACCATAACCAACTAAAATATGAAATGTTTTTAACCGTTTATATTGATCACCAAAATATTTTTTTTTATGTGTCCGGGGAAATAAATATTGTGCATCTTTGATTTTTATTTGATCGTCAACCCTAGCGACAGAATACAGCGGAGTTCGGAACTCAACCCCCGATTCGGCCCCACTTCCTTCGAAATATTTCCTCAACTATATCTGTTCTTGTAATTTTTTTGTAATTTTATTTCTTCCTTTGTCTCGATGTTCGATCTTACAGCTTTTCCCTAGATTATTTACAAGAATATTTCTTAAATCATTATTTGATTTCATAGGTAGTAAAGATATTAACACTTAACTAGTCGCTAATGGGTCCAACGAACCCATTCCTTATTATTTTGCTGGATAACTATTAAAATTCGACGTTTGCAACATTGCCGCTCTTAGTAGGTACTTTTGAATGATAGTGTAGCACAGCAAATAACGGTTTTGGTAGTAAGTTTAAAAATTTTCGGTATAATGTTGGAAAGTGTAATTTTACTTCAAAGAAGTTGTTTTTTTGTTTTTTTTTTTTACATTTCTATGATGATTTTACGTGCCATACGTGAGTGTGACTAAAGACTCAAGAGCAAGTTTATCCGACACTATTCCGATGATATCCCGGACATCAGTCTGAGCAAGATTAGAATGGCTCTCCAACACCTTAAAAACGACAAGTACCCGGGCGAAGATGGAATTACAGCGGAGCTTCTGAAAGCGGGTGGACAACCGGTACTTGAAATCCTTCAGAGGCTCTTTAATTCCGTCCTCCATGGTGGTATTACACCGGAGGCGTGGAGCAGAAGTGCGGTGGTCTTGTTCTTCAAGAAAGGCGATAAAGCTCTCTTGAAGAACTACAGACCGATTTTCCTTCTGAGCCGCGTCTACGTGCTGTTTTCGAGTCATTACAAATCGTTTCGCATGCAGACTCGACGATTTCCAGCCTCTCGAACAAGCCGATTTTGAAAAGGATTTAGTACCATATACAACATACATACCCTTCGGCAAATTGTACAGAAGACCGAAGAGTACAATTTTCCACGTTGCCTTGAGTATGTGGACTATGAGAAAGCCTTTGATTTCGTCGAAATTTGCTGCAGTCCCTCCAGCGGTGCCAAGTGGACTGTCGGTATATCAAAGTATGTACAGTAGGGCTACGAAGGCTATTCGAGTACAGAATCAGAGCACGAAACCTATCCAACTGCAGAGAGGTATAAGACTAGGTGACGTA
The DNA here is from genome assembly GCA_963668995.1 of Parnassius mnemosyne. Lineage (NCBI taxonomy): Eukaryota > Metazoa > Arthropoda > Insecta > Lepidoptera > Papilionidae > Parnassius > Parnassius mnemosyne. The sequence goes on from CAVLGL010000091.1 coordinate 26,749,563, forward strand.
ATATCTCCGGAACTCTTCAGCGCTGCAATGGATGACGTTTTAAAGCTACTGGACTGGACAGGATACGGTATTAACATCAATGGTGAGTACATCACTCACCTTTGATTTGCCGAAGATATAGTCCTTATGGCAGAATCGCTGGAGGACCTAAGCATAGTGCTTAAGTCCTCCAGCGATTCTGCCTTGCTCAATGACCTCAATAGTGTCTATCAACGGATAGGTCTTAAGATGAAATTGGACAAAACAAAGATCATGTTTAATGTCCATGTCACACCTATGCCAGTAGTTGTTGGGAACACTGTCCAGTCCAAACTGTCCTAGGAGTCGTCGCTACGCAAGTAACGACGCAAAATAATAAAAATTCACCCCTTTTCAAGTGTTTTATACAATAACGTGTCATTTTTCATTCCAGCTTATAAAAGTGCATTTCTAAACGTACACCGGAGATTTTGCTATATTTACTAAGCCTAGTAGGCGAGTTGGCAAACGCAGTTTTTTTATATAAATAAAAAACAGCGTAATGATTTTTTTATATTTACACCAATTTACAAACAGGCAGAAATTAAATAAAAAAATATATAAGACATTGACAATCTATGCACAATTACAACAAAGTTTTCTATGCGTTCCTATACCATTCGTCCGATTACGACGAAACTTTGGTCAGTTGTTGTGCCAGTTGTTGAATGTTTCTGACAAAACAAAGGCATTCTAACGCAAGCTAAGCACAACATCTCATTATATTAATTGTACAAAATTTATTAATTTCTATGTTAATTTGTAGGGTAAAATTATATACGGAAAATTGCGAACCGTTGAAAGTTTTTTTTATATAGAATAGGGGGCAAACGAGCATGCGGCTCACCTGATGGTAAGTGACTACCGCCGCCTATGAACAATCGCAATCGCGTTGCCGGCTTTTTAGAAAAGTGTAAGCTCTCTTCTTGTGTGTAAGGTTCCTAAGTCGTATCGGTTCGGAAAATTCGCTGGTGGTAATTGATTCCACAAGGAAGTTGTGCGAGGAAGAAAACTTCTTCTAAATCACACAGTGGTGGACTGCCAATCATCCAGATGGTATGGATGGTAATGCGAGTTTTGTCGCAATGTGCGATGGTGAAATTGAGCGGTTGGGATTAGTCCGAAAAATTCCTCAGCGCACTCCCCGTGATAGATGCGATAAAATACGCAAAGAGATGCAACATCTCTACGCAGTGCCAGTGTATCGAGCCGATCAGAAAGAACTCGGTCGTCGACGATTCGAACCGCTCTGCGCTGGATGTGGTCAAGTGGAAGGAGCTGGCACTGGGGTGCCCCGGCCCAGAGATGAGAACAGTATTCCATGTGGGGCCGAACTTGCGCTTTGTAGAGTTGCAACGATGTGCCGGCGTGAAATACCGTCTCGCTCTGCTGACCACGCCAAGCTTTTTAGAGGCCAATTTGGCCTTCCCTTACAAGTGACCATGAAACTGCACACTATTCGATATGTCGACGCTAAGGATTCCGATACTGGCTGAGGCAGCAAGGGGAGTGCCTTGAAACTGAGGAGATACGGCAAAGGGGTTCTTTTTAGCGGTAAACGCGCTAACTTGTGTCTTCTGGGGATTGAACTGGACTAGATTTAGTTGGCCCCAATCCGAGACTTTGTTAAGCAAAGACTCGACTTCTGACACAAGTTTGTCCCGGTACTCGGCGACGTTTTCATCACCAGTGCTGTCGTCCAAACAGCAATGAATGCTACAAGTAACCAGTAACATATCATTGATATGCAGGAGAAACAGCGTTGGTGATAGCACGCAGCCTTGTGGAACACCAGCGTTGACAGGCTTGAAATCAGAGCATGCACCGTCTACTACGACCTTGATGCTCAAATCAGCAAGGAAAGTGGTGATCCATTTGCACAATTTTTCGGGAAGTCCACAGGAATAAAGCTCCGAAAGAAGCGCTTTGTGCCAGACCTGATCGAAGGCCTTCGCTATGTCCAAACTAACGGCCAATGCCTCCCCCTTGGACTCTACTGCCTCCGCCCATCTATGAGTTCAGTAGACTAGAAGATTACCAGCTGATCGACCCCGACGAAAACCGTACTGGCGGTCACTAATCAGCTGGTGATCCTCAAGGTACCTCATAAGCTGGCAGTTTATAAGGGATTCTATTATTTTGGAGAACTAGGAGGTGATGGCGATAGGCCTGTAGTTGGACGGGTCTGAGCGGTCGCCTTTTTAGGGATCGGGTGGACCAAAGCTGTCTTCCATGAATTCGGGACTACGCCTTGGGAGTAGGAATACCGGGAAAGACGCGTTAAAACCGGTGCCAACTCCGGAGCACACGTCTTCAGCATAATGGGAGGGACTCCATCGGGCCCACTCGACTTGCTGACGTCCAGGGAGAAGAGTGATTTGCGAACCGAGCGCTGTGTAAATCGCACATCCGGCATGGAGCACTCACATCGCGGGATGGTCGGCGGTGTGTTCCCCCCGTCATATAGAGTCGCAAAAGTAGTCGAGTTGGACGCAAAAAAAAGCACAACAGCTTTCTCCTTTGCGGCATGGGCCAGTGAGTCCCCCTCTATGTAGAGAGATGAAAGAGATGGCTGACAGAAGTTCCCTTAGACAGCCTTGGCGAGAGACCAGAATGCACGGGTTCCCGAAGGAAGGCGAACTAGCTTCTCGCCAATTCTGCCGATGTGCTCAGACTTTGCATTGGCAATGACGCTTTTGAAGGACCTGGAGGCGGAATTATACTTCTTTTTAAGTGCGCTGGTGTTTACATCCCGAGACGTTGATGCGTCAGCCCAGGCCCGGTAGCACTCCTGCTTATAGCGTGATGCTATTTTACAGGAGCGACCAAACCATGGCTGGGATCTGCCTCCGATGGGCACCACAGAGAATGGAATAAAAAGTTCCATACCCTAAAGTACCACATCAGCAACAGAATCGGCAGCAACGCTGAGATCTTCCGGCGAGAAGCAAACCCGCCCCCAATGGTAGGATGCAAAAAGGACCACATCCCGTCCCAATCAGCTGACCTATAGTGCCAAACACGGCGGCAAGCTGCAGATCGTAACTGCGATTGGAGCGTGAGTGGCACCGTACTCCGGATCAGACAATAGTTCGAAGAGCCCAGAGGGGCATCGACAGAGAAAGTCTTAGAGCCAAGCTGCATCTATATTATGATTGTAGCAAAATGGGTTGGCTCAAAATGCATAGTACAATACTCTTACATAATACTAGCGTGAAGTATCAGATTAATACTGCTGTGCTGCTGCTGTTTCATATGGTGAGTGTAATGTGGTTCATATGATGAGTGCGAACCAGAGAACCTATTTACTGGAAACGAGGCATTCCATCTGAGTCCTGACGGGTAACAACGCATTTATATTTTAATTTTTAATTGAAGATACTTTTACATGAACTGAGGATTCTTTTTTCGCTCCTATTTTATTAAAAAAATCACGCGTTTTAATGACAAACTGTTGGTCTATTTAACTCTTAAGGTTTGACATCTGTTAATCATGCAATCCCTCTTGTCCTAAACCGACATTATGGCCGTAACTGAGGGTCCTAATCTTATCTGATAATCCGTAGTTGCAGAATTAAAGTCTGTTATTTGTGACAAAATCTAAGGCGTAACTAAATGGAATTTACATGTATTTACACTTTAGCTTCCATTTCAGCATAATCTTGGAAACAGTTCCATTTTTTATTGAATATATTATAAATAATACTTACTGAAAAACACTATTATGCTTAAGTTTAAAACTGGTTCGGAAAATATCTTTATTCTTGGAGAACCAGCAAGAAATCCAGCGAGACAATTTTCTTTGAAAAAAAAAATAGCTTATAATCAAATATATCACACAATTAATAAAATAAAACAAATGAGTTATAGCTTGGTAACGATCACCTCATTCCCAGTGGTTATGATCATCCATAAACTACTTAATATTATAATAACCCTTTTTATACAAACTTTGTTAAGTAAAGTTTTTGAACTTTGAGTAGGTAAAATTTTATATCTTTTCTGGGGTTTTGTAGTAAAAATATACACATCGCCCCAAGAATGAATTAATTACTGACTCGGTGGATTCGAGTGCCTAACTGGTACTACTAGCTTGAGTCTGTTGCCCCTGCGGTAGCAGCGTCGACGAGTGTGGGCTACACGGACTTTAATGTAAGAAAAGTGCAATTAGGTTTTTCTGTCATAGTTTCTTGATCGATGTCATCCGTCTTTGGATTCGCTCTTGTCTCGTTAACGTAACGTTACGTCGGGTTAAGAGTATTGTGGAATATTTAGAGACGATGGCATCAGACCCGACGGTATGACTTATGTCCCTGGGCAGAGAGGTAAAGACCTAGTGTGCGTTGCTACTTACGTAGACACTTTGGCAGCCTCTCATCTCAGAGTTTCAATTCCTTTAGAGCCAGCGCGGTAACAGAGACAGCTGAACTGGATAATTAGCGCATATATGAGAGATGACTAAATATTTGAACTATTTGCTGTAGAAACTATTAGTCAGTGGGATCCACGTGCAGTAAAGTTCCTAAAGAAACTATGGCAGTGACTATAGATATACTGGTGATAAGAGGGCTGATTCTTTTCTCATTCAAGGGGTAAGTCATTTAGCGAGGAAACGCAGGCAAAAACAAAATATTCTATTCTATTCCATTTAATAATTAGATAATTTTTACAGCAAATTTTATATTTCATGTTGCACTTATCCGCCCAAATATAGAATTACAATTTCCTTTCACGTTCGATTTGTCAGGTAAAAATTAAAAGCTTTTACAAAATTTTTTTTTTTACAAAAATTTACTTCGCTAATATCCGCGTTATTAAATAAAATGATGTGTCTTACCTAGTACGAAGAGCACCTCCCGACCTCCCTCAATTGCGTACACTATCCCCGTCACCACTAATCTCAGCACCGCTACTCCCAACACCACTACACTAGGCAAGACACACCATTGACGATAATACGACACGTGTTTCGCCTCTACACGAGGCATCCTCAGGTGATATAAACTCTACGGTGGCTAACCGCTAAGTGAGCGGCGAGCCAAAATAAGTGCCTTTTATACAGACCTATGATGCAACCGCTCTATACCTAAGGAGCGAGCGACTGCGTCATGCGATAAAACATGCGAGCAATCACCGCTGGACTTACGCAGCCGTTTGTAAAATTAAAAACAAACTGCCGCGCAACGCCCACCCTCTAACCACGCAACCAATCGCCGATCACCGTGAGGGACAAACGACCATATTGCGAGGTTCTCTATTATTAGAGAGCAGGCTTGAAGATATTTAAGAGAGGTGAGTTAGTAACATTTGTTTGTTCATTCAGCAATGCAACGGTCTGGTAAAAATCCCGATAAATTCCATTTTGCCAAACATCTTTTGTACACTGGACACAACCTAGCCAACGACCACTCCTTTAAAGTCTTACATACGTGTAATAAAGGGCTGCGGCTGTGTGTGCTGGAACAGTTAGAGATATTAAAAAGTAATAATAATACCGTTACCGGAGGTCGGCAGGTGCTCTTCGTACTAGGTAAGACATATCATTTTATTTTATAACGTGGATATTTGCGAAGTAAATTTTATGTAAAAGCTTTTATATAATGGATTTCCGCAAAGTAACGCCTGATTCTATTAATTGTAGGTAAAAATTACTCTAAGCGATATGAACACTATCTGTAGTTCATGAGTTTCCGTTATTGTAACAACTTTAGGTTTAAATAAAGAGTTATCTATTTATATATCTCTAACAGTGGTAGATCCACGCGGCAGCTTTTGCTGCCGCACGGATGGGCCGGCTCGAACCGGGGTGGTACCACGACCTCACAGAAAACCAGCGTGAAGTATAGGTTTACCTCTGCGTTTCGCTTGGTGAGTGCAGGTGGCCGGAGACCCTTTTTACTGGAAATGAGGCATTCCATCTTAGTCCTCACGGGTGACAACGCATCTACATTTTGAGTTGTAATAGAGGATACACGTAGATGTCTATGGGCCGCAGTAACCACTTACCATCAGGTGGACTGTGTGCTCGTTTGTTACCCTTATCCTATAAAAAAATATCTACCGGTAATACATTCAGAATAACTAAAATAGTTTATTAATGGATGTGAGTGTTCGTGTACTCCTACGTAAATAAAGTCAAGCTAGACTTTACTGAAATGAACTAGAATTATCATATTTAAATAATCACAATGCAATACACATTTCATGTTGTTTATTTATCAAAGTATAAAATATATAAGGATGAACTTAACATAATATAAAACTCCAGCGTTCCTCTCATATTAAAGTTGACTGGGAAAGAATGTCTTGAGGCAAAGGTGCGCCCTTTGTAAGCCATTTTATATAGTTTAAATAAGCTCTATAAATAAATAAAACTTCAAAATGGAGTTCTCGCATCCTAGAAAAAGGTTTAGGAACGGTACACGAACAAAATGATTTTACGTTTAATTTGGATCATCTTTGTGAATTGTAAATCGAAAACCAATAATAGTAGATATAGAGATTTTCTGTCTAGAAAAAACAAACAGCGTTACAATAATGATACTTATTGTCTAAAGAATAAAGTATTTAAATAAAAACTGTCTTCAAAAACTAAAATTCGTAAACTTAAATGACTTTCAAAAAGTATTCTTGTAATCTATATTGAAGTAAAATGATCCTGTTTTATTCAATTCTAAAATATAAATATTAAAAATAATTGGTTACAAATAGAATAAATAATTTCCACATTATTTAATATCTAATGAAGTGAAGACCTTTCACTACATTAGATACATACAAGAAGAATATCGTAAGTTCAAGGTAATGATAATAAATATTATTTCTTTACTAGTTATAGGCCTGAGCTTGACCACATTTCCAACTGGTGGTAAGTGGTGATGAAGCCCAAGATGTTAAATCACACTGTCTTAGCGTGGCAAAACCGTAAGAATATTAATTAATAATCATTAATAATGTCCTGATCGAGTTTCGGTCACGGCAGTTTAACTCTAGCTTAACAGTCTTAACTTGGCCTGACCATCTGCGTAGTGCAAGATTATCAGTAGTCGCTCATACGAATAATACAACAACGAGGCAGTTAAACTAATAAATAGCAGCTTAATGCTGCTGGAATTCGTATGGTGAGTGTAGAGATCAGGAGACCCCTACGAAGTAATCAGGTTCGAACACATTCTCCTTTGTACCTTAAGGCAGTCACAGTTTTTTTTATACAATAACGATGATAAACGAGTATAAAGTCCACATGATAGTAAGTGCATACTGTGGCCCATAGACATTACATCTATCCTCAATTAAGAATCAAAGTGCAGATGCGCAGTCACCTCTGAGGACTAAGACGGAATGCCTCACAGCCTGTAATAATTGTACTAGCTCTCTATACGCTTCAGACCTACAGTGATGCACGCGCTATTGCTTGGTGACAGAAATACGTAAGAAGGTGTTACCTACACAAACAAAAGTATTGTTTGTGTGGGTAACACCTTATAAGAGGGTGGTGGTGGAAGTGGGTTATTATAAGAACCGACACCGTTAGAGGCGTGTTGATCTGTCTAGGAATTTAATTAGACTAGTAATAATAAAAACAATGAAAATCAATATAATTATATTATATAATTATATGTGTCGTGTGGGCTAATCTATATCACACCTCCCACAAACGATGCCGCGTATGCTGTTGAATAAAATCGGTAAATTTATCGTTTCATGGTCAGAAAGAGCCGGAACGGGAAAGTTACATTAAGCCAGTAACGTTACTCTAGCCTCCACACGAGGTGTGTGCTTGCCTCATGCTTACTTTGAGGGTGAGTAGTTACACATGTGTCAGAAATAGCTAACGTAGTCGTAGTGCTTTCATTCTGAAAGAGTAATATTGAGATACGCTAACGTTGTGCCTCTTTTTCTAAAGTGCCTCCCAGAACTTTTTTTTTGTATAAAATTATAAAGTCTAATATATAAAAAAATATTTTTGTTTCTTCGCATTTTATGCACTGCCATACCGTACATCCGATAGCGGTAAAGGTTTGTCGACCTATTAAGATATTTCAGTGCCATTTCTGTGGATACTACGTTCGCCGCAAGGACAGTGCTTGATTTAAGACGGCTCGTTTTTGGCAGCTGTCCGATGTTCCGGTCTCGGCTTAGAGGCCATTGTCTCGTCTTGGTCCCTAGTTCCGATTGCATGAGCAATGAGATCTGCGGAGATTTGCGGTTGAATATTCACTATTATTTACAATTGCTTGGTACTTGGCATTACAATCTTCTATAACAACTATAAATTGTTCGGAGTAATTCCAGCCGCCAAATTCCATCAATACCACTGCACATTGCGACAAAACTCACGATATCATCCACACCATTTACATGCTTGGTGGTAAACCACTGTGCGATTAAACACAGTTGATTATAGGACGGACATGACTTAGTGATCTTCAAGAAACGATCTTACACCTTTTCTTAAAGGTCGGCAACGCACGTGCAATCCCCTGATATAGCAGATGCTTATACAGATTCTGAGTCGGACTCAATAAGTCCCGGGAAAGGCTAAACAAGGAATTCGCGTTATAAATCCTAGACAGGATGTTTACTAGACGTCTAAACTATTCCGCGGTTCCCGAACTAAATTGACAGTGTGCTGACGTTAGCACCGCTGACAGACAACTCTTTCGCCTTTACGCGTTCTCAACCCACCGCTCGGCCGACGTCAAAACCGGTATGGCACCGAGGCGCGCGCCCTCTCGCGTTAGTTCCTTAAATTAGCGTTTGGCGCGAACAAACCCCCGTCCCGGACATAAGGACCTATGTCCGCGAGCAAGCGGGACAGGTTCGCGACGGCACGTTGCAAGACCGAATCTACACCAAAACTAGGCCACCTTAGGCACCCCCAACTGGTCCGGACGTAGTCTGGCCCGGTCAATAAGCAGCGGGAGGCTTAGAAGCTCTTAACATGTTCGTCCGCAATTCGCCGCACGTTGGCGTATCTTCTGGCTAGGAGGTCCCGAGCAGTTTGGTAGGCGTCGTCTGACAATCTCAAGTGGCCGATGACACCCAGGGCCTCCCCCTCCAGTGAGGCCAGGAGATACGCCATCTTCTGGCTCCGTGTCAAGTCTCTCCGAGCATCCACTAGGCTGTCGAAAAGACCAACGAAGGTCAGCCATTCGGAAAGGACCCGGAGAACTTTGGCAGGTCCAGAGTTGGGAGTCGTCCCAACAGCTCCGGCTGAATCTGCTTGCGAGAGGACTCGGGCAGGCCACTCATCCGAGCTTCACGCGCCTCCTCGGCATACCTGCCTTCAGCCTCGTTCAACTCGTCCGTGAGCGAAAAGAACTGCTCATAGTCCGCGAAGCAGGAGTCCAGGACTCCCTTCTCCACATCCGAATCCTCGAGCTCAGCTTAAGCCTCCTCCACTGCGGCCCTTCGAGCATCCACCTGCTCGAACCACTTCATCAAGTTATGGACCCTATCCGGTCGACCTATCAAAGCATGGGCGCTTGTGGCCCAGCGTAACTCAGTCCGCAGGCAACGGATTAGTACCTTGGGCGATGACATCACTACTAAATACAAATTACGACGCGGCTCGAGTACAAATTACAAAATAACAAATAAAAAATACAATAAAAAATTAATAGTTAATAAATGCAGTTCCTATCAAATCGCGTTGAATAGAAATTACACAAATACGAATTACTACGTACCAACCAAATACAAGTTAGCACAAAAGAAAAGACACAAATCAAATTAAGAAATAACAAATACTAGTGCGATCAAATAAAGTTAAATTCAAATTGCGCAAATACAAATTACTACTCTTTAGTTCAAATACAAATTACAGTATAAACGAAGATACACATCACGGTCGATCAACAAAAAAATGCCTAGCTCGGAAATCGACCCTTCGATAAGTAATCCACTACAACTATCCGACAATGATAATTAACCGATTACGTAAAAATAACCATCTACCTACATGACGTATATCTCTAGAAAAACTCCCGCTTGCGCAACCTAGGGAGCGGCTTTTCAATCTACCCACTAACCAAAAAAAAAGCAAGCAACAAAGGTAAATAATTTTATTATTACGTACAAAAAAATATTTTTACGTATTACGAACGGGCGTGATTGTAGATACAAATTAAACCAATCAAACCAACGCTCCCTGCCACCAGAATTGTTTAATTTTTATCAAACACTATGATCGGGATCGACCGGGGAATCGAACCCGGAACCACGCTTTGCTACAAGATTGTTACGGCCTACGGCTGCTCTCCTAAAGTTCAAGCCATTCGGGGCCCATCAGCGGAGTTTAAACGAACAGACGTAGGTTGGGCCTCAATATGGCCGCGTGGAATTCCCTAATTACAATATACAATATGGGAGGAAGCTAGACACATATTACTTACCACTATCCGAAGCTAACGTCGCACCAAGGCTTGGGCAGGCCGTGAGTCTGTGTAATAGTGGATGGCGAGTAGTGTACAGTGAGGTGTGAATGTGTGGGGCCTTGTCAAGCATAGGCGACCAGCAGCGGCCGAGTTCCAGGCGGCTCCAAAATGCTGCACCGCTTCAGACTGCTTCAGCGCCGGACCACTTTTTCGTTCGTCACGATGACAGTCCATTAACTCTATCGTACGATTAATTAACTTACAGAAGCCACTAACTCTCGTTTGTTATAAGGTTAACGCACAAAACTAACACGGAGTGTCCGGATCAAACGTCACTACCGTTTCACGTAGCAACAGTTATTTCTAGAATATCAAAGGCCGCACTAGCTAATATTGTCGAATGCACTTATACAGATTCTGAGTCGGACTCAATAAGTCCCGGGAAAGGCTATCCAACAAGGATTTCGCGTTATAAATCCTAGACAGGATGTTTACTAGACGTCTAAACTATTCCGCGGTTCCCGAACAAAATTGACAGTGTGCTGACGTTAGCACCGCTGACAGACGACTTTTTCGCCTTTACGCGTTCTCAACCCACCGCTCGGCCGACGTCAAAACCGGTATGGCATCGAGGCCCGCGCCCTCTCGTGTTAGTTCCTGAAATGAGCGTTTGGCGCGAACACTAGTAATGCTATTAAACATTACTAATATTCCCTTTAACCACTTCTGGTAAGCTTAAAATGCTTGTGTTAGAAGTGGTTCACGACAGTAGTCGAATGACGGATTCGAACCCACGACCTTTCGAGTTCGCGGTCCGCGCCCTGCCATTAGGCTACTGATGCTTACAAACAACATTAGGTACTTAAATTGTAACATTTGTGGACACATGAATTAAAAATAGTATAACAAAATAAAATAAAAAGAGATAATAATAAAGGAAACAACAATTTGATAAATATAACAATTTAAAAGTATGTATACTTGTATAATATAGTAAAAAGAAAAATAAAAAAAATGTTCCTCATGTAGTATGTTGTGGCGCGTTAGGCAACCGGACCTCACTCAGCTTATGCGTATTTCGTTATTTGGGATTAACTTAAAGGAAAAATGTAAAAAAGGATTAAAAATATCGTCATACTTACACTAGAATTGTCTACTGTATCTTGGTGATTTTGATATTCACATGGACAAAGGTAAACCCGAAAAATATTTCAAAGACATTTGTTGAGTATAACACGTATAAGAACAGGACGGTAGACAAAATGGTCCAAAATTTATATAATTTCCAAATTATAAGATACCTAGCTTTCTACTTTACTCTATTTACCGTAAACCATAAGATCTTTCTTGCATTTCCCACAGTCCAATCTTCGACATTAATTGTACTTTAATCAATTGTAGTCAATTGTATTTTAATATTAATACTTGTTCCGTGCGGGTTCGAATCACGCACGGAACAAGTATTTGTATGGCCTACAAATAATGTTGTTTGTCCTTGTGCAATTTATGTTTGTAAACTGCCTCCACGACACAGGAGAAAATCCTAGTGTGGGGGTAACGTTTAAAAAAAAAGGAAAAAAAATTGAGAGAAATGGGGTGACAAATTTTCTCACGCCACTCTTTTAAAAACTCAATTATTATGCTTGAGTAAAATTGCTTTAAAATAGCGCCATCTACTTCAATAAACATGTAAAGTCATTTTATTGGAAAAAAATTGATTGACTCTCAAGGTGACGTCTCTAGATGGCCTGAAGTTACGAAATCGTAGATTGTTATGATTGGATTGGTTAATATAACTTTATTCAATGTGTTTATTTTATTTATTCTATAAATTGGTAATTTTTTTATTTTGTTTATTTTAAGAGTTAAAATTTATATTAACTCTCTTTAAACACTTATTGCTATCCTAATCTGCTATTTGTTAGGTCTCAGCACCTTGCATTTACAACCAAGGCGGTCTGGTCTTCCTTAGCTTGCCTGTAATCTTCCTGATTTTTCCAAAGGTAAGCTTGTTCATTTAGTATAGTGTTTACGTACTAGTGAATGAACATAATTTGAAGCATTAAAAATATTAATTACTTATTTTTATTTATTATTATATTGTTATTTTCGATAACAATTTTCACAAAAATCTGTAAGCGCCATTTCTTTTCTCAACAACAAGCACCCAATACTTCTTATTGATTTAAAATAAAAGTTCTACCTACAAAGGCTAGATGGCTCAAATATAAACAACAGTAAAATATTACGATAAAATAAACACGTTTTATATATTTTTTAAAGCTCTGAAAGGTTTAATTTCAAAACGATTTCATTTAAACACCAAGATAGCACAAAAATATACATGCAATTGAAACTTTATAGCGTTGTGGCCGAATAAAAAATACATTAAATCCCAGCGTTCGTGCCCTCGACGGGGCATTTTGTAAACAAAATTGTACGGCTATCGCGTTTAGCAACAGCCCCGCGGTATAAACTGTGGGGGGGGGAGGGTTTATGAACTAGAACTTTATGATCAACTTATTGGCTCAAGCGAAAACTGCATCGATAGTATTACCTTTTTAGTGTGAGAGAAATTATTTTTTTTTAAATATTTACAAATTGTAACATAAATTATATTTATTTAATATAGTTGTAGCATAAATTAAATTTTTCAATATATGGTATGTCTAAATTCGATGTTTTTGACAATTCAGTTTTTTTTTTTTTTTTTAATTTACATAACGTGATATACAATATTTTATTATATACAATATTAAAAACTATAATAAAAGAAAAATCTAAAACTAATAACTTAATCATCATACAGTCCTACTCCCCGCGGTATCGTGCCAAGAACGCTCACTGTGTTTCCCCGCTGAATGGCTATACTTAGCCTTTGAGCGAGAAAAGAACCAGCCCTCTTATCACCAGCCGCAGATGGAGATCCTTTAGGAATTTTAAAAACTATATTAATAAAAAAATCTCTCGACACGCTTTTATATCATATAAATTGTGTAATGTAATAAACTGATAGGTTTAATTTAATTTAAAGTTTCTTCTTTTTAGAGCATTTAAATGAAAGCTCGTTTTTAAAAAATGTTTTTTCTTCTATTAATTTTTTTTATTTTTTAGTTAGCGCTGGACATAATTCTAAGTCTGATCATTTCATTTAATGCGTTCATGTAATCGCCATCTTAGATCTTCCATCTTGAATTTTTTTATCGCCAGCAGTTGACCCGTGTCGGCCCTTACAATATTATTCACGCATCATCAAACTATCCCTAATATTTGCCGAATTAAAATTGTTTAAATTCACTTTTTCATTTTTTTTCCACCATTTTGAATTTTTTTCCTAACCGCTAGAATTTGTCCATATTTGATATTAGTTAAGAAACGAACCTGCTAAGTCTTACCGCTTAGTCGAGCAGTAGTACACTATCTCCACGAAGAGCTAACCGCGGACGTCATTTTATTCGTATTCGTCTCAGCGAACCCTTTGATTTGATATTGAAATATGTGTTGTTGTGTGTGTGTGAACAACAACATTGTGTTAAAACAGCTAGATTAGTTTATTGTAGTTATTTCCACAGCATAATGTCATATGGAATCTTGCTATGGGGTAATGCGACTGATATTGAAACTATCTTTGTTTTGCAAAGACAGCCATAAGAGCAATTTATAACCTAGGTCCGAAGGAATCCCTTAGAGAAAAATTGAAAGAAATAAATATATTAACTATGACCTCTCAATATATGTACGAGAGAACTTATTGTATGTACACTAAAACAAAAATAATTTTATTAAAAATAGCGATGTACATACTGTAACTACTACAAACAGGCACCAGTTAGTTATACCAGTTACTCGACTACAAAGAGTCAGTAATTCCTTCATGGGGCAATGCACCTATATGCTTTTAAAACAAAGTCCCAGAAAATAAGCAGACCTTATCTATCAAAAGGTTTAAATTATTTATTAAGTAAAATTGTCTAGTAAGGGTTATTATACTTCTAAAGAGTACATGACTGGTAATAACCCCTGGGAATGAGGTGTTCACTATCATGCTGTTTCTAAATGTTTTCATAATAATTGTATAAAATATTTACCTGTAAATTGTGCTTTTTAAAAACTACTTTAATGTATGGTAGTGAAAGTTGGGTCTGGCAGAAGAAGCATGAGAGTAGAATAAATGCTGTAGAAATGCGTTCCTTAAGGAGTATGCTAGGGCTGAATCTGAATGACAGGTTGAAAAATAGTGTGATAAGAGAAAAGTGTGGTTTGCATGACGACGTTGTGACAAGGATTAAGAAAGGAATGCTTCGGTGGTTTGGTCATGTAGAAAGAATGAACGAGGAAAGAGTGACTAAGCAAATTTATGTTGCAGAAGTGAACGGCAGGGTCGGGAAGGGACGCCCTAGACGAAGGTTTATCGACCAAATCGGCGATACATTAAAAATGGGCCAGATTAGGAGTACCCTTAACCGACGAGCGTGTATGCGTAGATATATGGATGTAAAAGAGGCGAGAGAGGTCTGTCAGGATCGCGCCAAATGGAAGTCCGTAGTCTCTGCCTACCCCTCTGGGTGACAGGCGTGAGTGTTTATGTATGTATGTATGTATGTATTAAAAAAAAGTCCCGCTGGGTTTCTTGCTGGTTTTTCACAGGTCAGAGGTTTTTTTGCGAACCAGTTGTATATGTAAAAAATGATTTTTAATAAGTATTATGTACATTAACGTATATTGAATAAAAATTATTCTGTTCTGTTCTACCATATCAAAGGGGTGAATAAAAAAAACATTGTCCGTCAATTTTGGATTCCACCATACAGAATTTAGAGTGACGTCACTTAGCTAAGCGTACTTTTAAAATTCATTTGCATAATTTGACCTCACAATTCAACCTCAAAATAGTAATCGGGGTTTCCAAAAATCCCGGGATTACAAAATCACAGACGAATTGGAGCAACTAAATTTTAATTTTTTTTTAAATTTTCTAATCACTCGCAGTGATGAAATTATTTTATCTTCTTTAAAATCCCACAGCTGGATATGAGCGTGTACTATTGTCTGCAGGATTTGTCATAATAACTCTTAGCAGGCGGATTAGCTATTAAAAACTAGACGTTTCGCATAATTCTTTCACCACGCTCTCACAGAATGCCAGCGTAACATAGCAGCTTAATGCTACTTTATTTCGTATGGTGAGTGTAGAGAACCGGTTACTCCTTTTTACTACATACGAAGCATTCCATCTTAGATTTCAGCGGTGAAAAGGCTTCTGTATTTTGATTCTTAATCACAGTATTCACTTACAATCAGGTGTGCTCGTATCACTCTTATTCTGAAAAAAAAATCAAGTTACTCCTTATTGGAACCCGGGAGATATTTCTGACATATGTGGTACTCCACAGTCTTCTTCGGGTAAGATTTGTGGAACCAGCGCATCTTGGCTATAAAATGAAAGATAGGGAGTAGTTGTCCTACTTAGCTCTGTAACTATAATTTAACAAGTCCTTCAATATATTTTGTTACGTGTGGTGTTTTAATAAATAATATTTCTTTTAATATTTCTTCCAAATTCGTAGTATAGAGGAGACACACGTCTCTTCATCAAAAATCAAGTGTATCTGCGTATAAGTAATCGCGCATAAAATGCGCATGGTGACTTGACAGCACTGTTATAATGAAACTAATTACAGTCTACTGTACCACGCCGAGGAAAAGTCCGCTGGTGGACCTCACGTCTTCGAAATGTTTTTTTTTATTTCCAAGACGTGCACATGGTAAATCAGCACTTAAAATTATACGAGTTATTAACAATTTTATTGGTGCCGGTGAGGATCGATCCCTGGTTGCTTGTGTATTATGAAATTCACAGCGAGCGCTTAGCCTCCGAGCTACCACGGTTTTTTTTGTTTAATAAAACTGGTGTTTACGGATTTTATCGCGTGTATTGACTTATTTTATATTCCCAACGTTTCATAGGTAACCAAGTTGTTGGGACGTCGAAACTAGAAACGTCGGGATTATAAAATACACAACATACAAGTTAATATGCTACTTGATAAAATCTGTAAAAAATAATTTTATTTAAATGTATATTATTCACGTATAGACATAAGAAGTGGTAGAGCCATGCTACAGCTATCATATGGTTGTAGTGCGAACGGTTCGGATCGACCGGGGAAGGACCACACTCAGAATACCAGCGTGAAATAGCAGCTTAATGCTGCTGTGTTTCGTAAGGTGAGTGTAGAGTCCCGGGACACTTTTTACTGAGAACGAGGTATTCCGTAGTCTTGGAATGTCTATGGGTCTCTCCCGATATAGGGACGATTTTCCATAATCGTCACGCATGGTTTCAGACGTATCACGCCTTTGGCCTTGTGTCCCGTAGTTGATCTGGGTATTTTTACGCCTGGCGTAAGCGAGGTTATATCGCCAAATATCGAAGCGATAAGGACTTTCGGGCATTTACTATAGCCGCCGCTTACGACACCCACGTGACAAATGGAGTGATCGATTCTCTTACGCTATCAGAACATGGCAAACGTGGGTAAAAATATGCTTAAGCTAATGTGGTAGTGCCATGCTATAGCTACATTATGGTTGTAGCATGAATGGGTCGATTAAACCGGGGAAGGACCACCCTCTCCCAGAATACCGACGTAAAATAGCAGCTTAATGCTGGTGTGTTTGGTAAGTGTAGAGAACCATTTCATCTTAGTCTTCAGGGGTAACATCGCATCTGCATTTTGAATCTTAATTGAGGACAGAAGTACATAGATGTCTATGGGCCTCAGCATCTACTTACCATCAGGTGGACTGTGTATTCGTTTATCACCCTTATACTATAAAATTAAAAAAAAAACACTATCCGCTCATAGCATAACCTTGTCAAGTCATCAGTAAAGCCCATCCACCATCTATCCATTACAGCCTATAAAACACTTCTGGTGAACATAGGCCTTCCCAAAGAGGGGATATTGCCATAGTTGCCACGCTTGTCAGGCGGGTTGGCAACCGCAGTTTTTTTATTATTTTGAGTTTTTATTAGGAAGATTCTGCTGCCCATCATCTGTTTTAATTTCCATCTGTCGCCTCTTACGACACCCACGGTACGATATGGGGTAGTGGATATTCTTACACCGCCAATAAGCAAAATGGCTCAACCTCTCTCGCTTCGCGTTCGAGGTGTGCAAAAGGAACTTAAAACTTAGTCGTTATAAGATATTTGTTTCTTGAAAGATGTAACGTTTTTATTTTCAGAAATGTTCAGAAGTGTCCAAATCGTAAAATATCTCGACGTTTGCGCTCCCGTGATTGCGATTTCTCTTTATTTTTAAAAGGATGTGAATGTGTACGACCTTACATTTGCATAAACTGCGCGCAGGTTTGCCGATAGCGTCCATTGAAGGATTTATTAAATCATTGAAGCAATATTTACTTGTTAGCGTGACCTTTAATCATAATAATAATATCGCCAAACCGAATTTCGATAACGGCGGCCAGTCTCGGCGGAGACTAGCCATCTACGCAGGAAAGGGGTACTGGTTTACAGTGCCCAAGTTTATCCGTATCCGCAAGCATAGGTATAGTCGTTGTTACCTCAATTTCATTGGTCCATGGGACGGCAATCCGACACGATCGGAGTTAACACGCAGAACCAATGGCTTTACGTACTTTCTGACGTTCGGGGGTGAAACAACGCCAACTTCCTGACTCTGGCCTCCTACTGAGGATATCTCGTCATATAATCCTCTGTTAAAACTGCTGAACATAGGCCGCCCCCAAGATTACTTCATGGGAGGATTATTGCAATAGTTGCTACAATTAGCAGGCAGATTGGCAAGCGCAGTTTAATTTTTTATTGTGAGTTTTTATCAATAAGATTCTACTATTCATCTCTTGTTTTATTTTCGTCTGTTAACACGTCGTCTTGCTACACCCACAGGTTTATATAGGGTAGTACATTATCTTAAGATGCCACTATACGGCAATTTATTTAGATTTTATTACATGAAACACATTAATGAATAGGATTACAATGGGCGCACTTAATACCTTTTGGCATTCACTCCCAGTCAATCCGGGACGTGTTCTCTTCACCTTCTCCGTGTAGAATCAGGTAGAGTTGATTTCCTACTCTAACGTATTAAAAATAGACATCAACATTTATCCTCAATAAAGAATCGAAAGAGCAGATGTGTCGTTACCCTTGAGGACTAAGATGGAATGCCTCTTTTCCAGTAAAATGGGTCTCCGATTCTCTACACTCACCGTACGAAACACAGAAGTGTCAAGCTACCATTTTACGCTGGTATTCTGTGAGAGCGTGGTCCTTCCCCGTTCGAGCCGACCCATTCGTGATAGCACTATACTACTAATATAGCTGCAGCATGGCTCTACCACGTTTAACAAAAATAATAATAAAAATTATTTTGAATGTTACTTTACATGTTTCAAAACTAAAACAACGGAAAGCGCAACGGTATATAAAAAACTGTAAAAAAAAATAGTCCGACGTGGAAAGTCTAAACAAAACACGCGAATATAGGCAGCTAAAAAGGTCTTTTTAAGCAAAATTCCATTTAGTAATTGGATTTAAATTGCACGCAGCTTTTTGTCGCTTTCGGAGGTTGCAGTTTTTGATGAAAAATTTCATTCCGCGAATGCAACAGAAACAAAAGTGAAGGTGAGAAATAAAAAAAATTACATTGGCTAGACTTTTAATCTTTAGAATTCATATTTTAATAAATATATAATAGTCACTATAAGGTAGCGCAAAGTTACTTAGCGGTCAACTTTATGCTGAGCTCGTTTCTCTTTGAAAGAACCCATATCAGAGGGAGAATAATATGGAGTCACACTACATTATGGTTGTAGCACGAGTAGTTCGGCTCGACTGGAAAAGGACCACGTTCTCAGCGAACACCACCTTAATGCTGCTGTTTTTCGTATGGTGAGTGTAGAGAATCAGAAACCCTTTTACTGGAAACGAAACATTTTATGTACACATATATGTATACGGGCCACACTATCCACTTACCATCAGGTGGACCGTGTACTCGTTTGTCATTCTTATTCTATAAAAATGATCTTGTGGCTTCCGGCGAATGAATTAGCTATATCTTTTTATACTACAGCTTAAATACTCGTGCGATGAGCGCTGACTCAACGGGGAGAGGCGTCAAATGCTAATACAGTTCTCTTTGGTTTTCTTCGTAAGAAATTAAAATTTCGTTTGTCACTGTTATTTTTGTTCACTTCTAAAAATGTGGTGTCACTGACCGGAAAAGAACTACGAAATAAATGCTGTTGGTATTTTCTTTTCATATTTGTAACAGTCAAACTGACATTAGTGATTTAAAAAAAATTAATACACGTCGGGCGTCCATTACTCAAGCATATTCCATGATAAAAAAACAGACACAATATGAATTATTGTCTTTGGCACCCAGCATTGACTGGCAGGGAAAGCCACATGGCATTCCTTCTAATTCGTTCATCATAAAATAAAATTAATGCATGTTGTGATTATTACCTATAAAAGAAATAAAATTATCCATATATATTTATCTTCACGCACAATCCCTGACGGGGTAGCCAGAGAGAACAGATCGCCAAGTGTCACGATCCTTACAAACCTCTTTCGCTTCTTTCAGATTCATTATCTTCTTCATGCATGCACGTCTAGGTATCCGAGTACTCTTGACCCTCTACCTCTTCGAGCAATTTGCGCACATGGTTTTCACAAAATTATCCATGAGTTTTTAAATATCATGTTTATATTATCTGTAAGACTATTGTCATTTCTGTTGGTGTAAAAGTCCGCCCTATGTACCCCTAGCTTTAAGGGGTTAATTTAAGCAATTAAATAATATAAATAAATAATATCCTGGGCAAATACCCATGTTTTTACAAATTATATGACTTAAATAAGCGTCTTTGCCGTGTAGTGGCGGTCAAAAATATCCACTACCCCATATCCTCCCGTGGGTGTCGTAAAAGGCGACAAAGGGAAGCAGGCAGGAGATGGGCAGCAGCACCTTCCTGATAATAGCAAAATTACAATAAAAAAACTGCGGTTGCCAACCCGCTCGCCAAGCGTGGCAACTACGGCTAATACCCCCAATGATTAAAGCAACAAACAGACGGCCCCCAGTCCCCGGTGGCCCCGCTATTCCTGGCTACGGTGGCAACCATGGTAACGGCGGGGCAAGGGGTGCTAAGAATCTCCGATGGAGGACTCGACCTGGCAACGTACACCGCACGCACCCTGAGGACTGACGAGAAGGTCGTGGAGCTGGAAGAAGAGATAGACAAGTTGCGCTGGCATATTATAGGATTATCCGAAGTCCGAAGAGAGGGGAAGGACACGGTAATCCTCGAATCCGGCAACTTGGTCTATCACCGGGAGGGCGACCATATGTCCCAATGAGGTGTCGGATTTATCGTCCACAAGTCTCTCGTTAACAACGTTGTAAAGATCGGGAGTGTGTCGACTAGGGTTGCGTACCTTATACTCAGAATCACCAAACGGTATTCGCTGAAGGTCATACAGGTTTACGCACCAACCTCGGCACACGCCGATGAGGAGGTGGAGGAAATGTATGAGGATATCTCTAGAGCCATGCATTCCTCCAAAACCCAATATACGGTGTTAATGGGAGACTTTAATGCAAAACTAGGCACAAGAGAGAACGATAAGCTGAAAGTAGGGAAATTTGGAATAGGGCAACGGAACCCAAGGGGCCGGCAGCTGGCCGACTTCATAGAGAAAGAGGGACTCTTTATGATAAACTCTTTCTTCCAGAAGCGGCCCCACAGGAAGTGGACCTGGTCGAGTCCCGACGGATCGACAAAAAATGAGATTGACTTCATTATGACGACCAGACGACAACTGTTCAGTGATGTCTCCGTGATCGCGAGGGTGAAAACTGGTAGCGATCACCGAATGGTTAGAGGCACACTGAACCTAAACGTTAAGTTTGAGAGGTCTCGTCTAATGAAGGCAACGCTCCGTCCCCCTCGTGCTCTGTTCCAAAGTCCCGAAACCTTTCAGCTCGAGTTACAAAACCGTTTTCAATGCCTAGAAGACTGCAATGAAGTGGACGATATGAATGACAAGCTCGTGGAAACTGTCCATGCGGTCGGAGCTAAGTTCTGCAAGACCCGCCGCAGAAGAACACAAAAACTCTCCGATCACACTTTTAATCTCATGGCTGTTAGACGGGAGATGAAGCTACATTCTTCAACAGACTTGACAGCATACAGGCATCTGAACAGACAGATCTCCAAATGCATGCGGGACTTACGCAATTTCAATACAGCTCGTATTGAAGAAGCGATCGAGCGGAACCAAGGCTCCAAAGTCTTTGCCAGAGATCTGTCTGCCAGAAAGAGCCAACTGTCAAAGCTGAAGACAGAATGTAGTAGCATCGTTTCTGGGACACCTGAGATTTTGAGTGAGATTGAGAGGTTCTATGGGCAGCTGTACACGTCATCGTTGGAGCCACACGTAAGTGTGAGTAACGATCCAAGTGCGAGTCTCATCCGACACTATTCCGAAGATATCCCGGACGTCAGTCTGAGCGAGATTAGAATGGCTCTCCAGCACCTTAAAAACGGTAAGGCCCCAGGCGAGGATGGAATTACAGCCTAGCTTCTGAAAGCGGGTGGAAGACCGGTACTTGAAGTCCTTCAGAAGCTCTTTAATTTCGTCCTCCATGGTGGCATTACAACGGAGGCGTGGAGCAGAGCTTCTGAAAGCGGGTGGAATAACGGTACTTGAAGTCCCTCAGAAGCTCTTTAATTCCGTCCTCCATGGTGGCATTACACCGGAGGCGTGGAGCAGAAGTGCGGCGCTCTTGTACTTCAAGAAATGTGACAACGTTCTCTTGAAGAACTACAGACCTATTTCCCTTCTGAGCCGCGTCTACGTGCTGTTTTCGAGAGTCATTACGAATCGTCTCGCGCACAGACTTGACGACTTCCAGCCTCCCGAACAAGCCGGTTTCCGAAAAGGCTTTAGCACCATAGACCACATACATACCCTTCGGCAATTTGTACAGAAGTCCGAGGAGTACAATTTGCCACTATGTCTGGCGTATGTGGACTATAAGAAAGCCTTTGATTACGTCGAAATTTGGGCGGTGCTGCAGTCCCTTCAGCGGTGCCAAGTTGACTGTCGGTATATCGAAGTCTTGAAGTGCTTGTACAGTAGGGCTACGATGGCTATCCGAGTAAAGAACCAGAGTAAGAAACCTATCCAATTGCAGAGAGGTGTAAGACAGGGTGACGTCATATCCCCGAAACTCTTCACCGCTGCATTAGAAGACGTTTTCAAGCTTCTGGACTGGAAAGGATACGGTATCAACATCAATGGCGAGTACATCACTCACCTTCGATTTGGCGACGATATAGTCCTTATGGCAGAATCGCTGGAGGACCTAAGCACTATGATCAATGACTCAATAGTGTTTCCCAACGGATAGGTCTTAAGATGAACATGGACAAAACAAATATCATGTTTAATGTCCATGTCACACCTATGCCGGTAGTTGTTGGGAGCACTAAGCTCGAAGTTGTTGACGGTATGTTTACCTAGGACAAATAGTCCGACTAGGTAAGTCCAACTTCGACCGAGAGGTCAATCGACGGATTCAACTCGGCTGGGCAGCGTTCGGGATGCTACGACACATCTTCTCTTCAGACATACTTACCACAAAACAGACTACAAAACCTTAAAACGAAATTGTACAACCAGTGCGTGTTGCCGGTGATGACTTACGGAGATGTGGTTTTTCACTGCTGGCCGTATGAGGAAGCTCAAGGTCGCTCAGCGAGCTATGGAGAGGGCTATATTCGGAGTTTCTCTGCGTGATAAACTTAGGAATGAGGATATCCGTAGTAGAACCAGAGTAACCGACAAAGCCCAACGGATTAGCTCGAAGAACCGACAACCGATGGGGAAGAAAGGTTCTCGAGTGGCAGCCTCGTACCAGTAGGCGAAGTGTAGGGCGTCCCCCCACGAGATGGAGTGACGACCTGGTAAGACATGCAGGAAGTCGATGGATGCAGGTGGCTCAGGACCGTGCTTTGTGGCATTCTTTGGGGGAGGCCTATGTTCAGCAGTGGACTTGTGAAGGGCTGTCATGATGATGAATGATGAAATAAGCGTCTTAGTAAGCATGAGCAGACTAGCCTCACATGCAGCGTAACAGAAGATATATAATAGCCGTCGCAAAGTTTTTTAAATTTATTTTTTATGTAGTAGAGCCATGATGCGGCATATCAATAATATAGCCTTAATAATGGCTGCATAACGATTAAGTCGCGTCATGCACTTGTAGACTACTAACTTAAAATAGCAGCTGTTTTATTGGTGACGAGTAATTTCATTTAATTATTCAGGGTTGACGAAATGTCTGCATTTGGATTCTTGATCGGGGATGGATGTGTCTATAAGATACAGCATTCTTAGCATCAGGTGTATTGGGGTCTTATCTATATAATTATCATATAACTGTCATTGTAAATTCTAACATGCCTGTCTAACTAGGCCATTACAGCAAACTATCTCAACTTTATGCGAGGACTTTGGCTGTCACAGATAAAATACTCACCTAACCGTGCATATACACTTTGGAATTCTGCAAATTCATTAAAAATACCCAGAATTCTATATCAAACGAGGAGAAAGCAATACCAGATACCAATTACGCCATAAAGAAATACTGACTCTACCCATATCTCGCCTTAAGCTACATTCATTAGGTCCCTTCGTCATGTCTATCAACATTTTTAACCAACTACCAGACTCGATAAAAAATGTAGAAAAAGAAACTATATACTCCTCTCTATTAATTGCCGTGCCCTGCAGAGCCCATAATGATCTCATAGTTTTAAGTTAAA
Organism: Parnassius mnemosyne; assembly: GCA_963668995.1. NCBI lineage: Eukaryota > Metazoa > Arthropoda > Insecta > Lepidoptera > Papilionidae > Parnassius > Parnassius mnemosyne. The sequence goes on from CAVLGL010000091.1 coordinate 26,773,859, forward strand.
ACTTAAAATGTTCTCAACACCTTAACTGTAACATTATGGATGCAATAAATAATATGAATATGAATAAAAATAAACTTAATGGTTAAAACTGTAATTAAAATAACCCGATTGCGTTAAAAAGTTTACTGAAAAAAAACCTTTCTTCTTCAATAGGAAGAGTTTTGTATTTGCAAATGCAATATAAATATTATATAGCCTATCTCATTCACAATTGATCAAAATTCAAGCAGTTTACGTTACAGAACTTGAGACATACATACATACTCTCGAAAAATATTACCCTCTTTCTGCGAAGGTTGGGTAATATGCAAGTAAGGCGTTACACTCTCTGGCTATTTCTGCCGCCAAGCAGCAGTGTCTTCTCTGTTGTGTTCCGGTCTAACTGGTATAGCATATAGAGAGCCAGTATAGATACGGACTCTTAGAAATTCCATCTTGTACCTCGAATATGACGCCGCACCTGTAGCTTTCTTTGTTTGAAGTTGGTTGCAAAGTTTATGGGCTGCAGTAGCCACCAACTATCGGGTGGATTGTAAGTTCGTATGTCGCATTTGTTTCATAATAACTTAAATTGAAAATTTTAAAAAGCCGTGAAAAGAACCCATCGCTGCTAACAAAACAGCTGATGACCTTGAAACGGCCGAAACGATTTTTATAAAATATGTCTAAGAAACACCTCTCGAAGAGCTGCATTTAAATAAAAATACAACTGCATCCTAATAGGTGGCGTTATAGTCAAGTTATTTACAAAATCTATATTTGCAAAGCAAAAATACTAATATTCACAACATATGGACTCGATAGGCACCCACCGAGAAGGACTGCTAGTCTGAAAATGAAGTAAACGGTTACAGAGAAGTCACTATGGAGTTTTATATCTTCTGCCATTTTATTAGAGTGAACTTTCAAATGCTTGAAGCAAAACTAACTTAAAAAGAACGGCTCAGGAAATACCCAACTCAAAATGAAATTCCATTTACTAATTGGACTTAAATTGCACGCATCTTTTTGCATTCCTTTTGAGGAGCCAGTTTCTTTTTTGATTCGAGCCTCTCATTCGAAACGAAATGAAAATGAAGGTATGTGGTTGTATGGTGGTATTAACATAATTTTAATATATTCATTATCATCATTGTAGACTACAAAATTCCCCTCCTGAACGTAAATCTTCCCCATAGATTGCATCATAAGGGGGTATTTGCTACAGTTGCCACGTTTGGCAGGCTGCGGGGCTTTTTGTAATGTTAAGTTATTATCAGAGAAATTCTGCTACTAATGTCCTGTTTCAGTTTCCCTATGTCGACACACACCGCACTCTACTACAGTAGCCTAATAGTAGGATGCGGACCGCAAACTCAAAATTCTTGAGTTCAACTCCAATATTCAACTGCTGTCGTGAACCACTCCTAATAACAAGCTTTTTTTAAGCTTAGGTACTTGTAGTTCACGAAAATATCGGCAATTAAAGATGTTAAAAATTTATTAGCAAAGATCCGCGATATGAAATCAAGTGTGTCTTATCTAGTTTGAAGAGCACCTCTCACTCTCCCTTAATTGCGTGCATTATCCCATCACAACTAATCACGCAAACTAACGACTTATTAATTAAAATTGGTAATGTTTATTTCATTGCTAGTCATTATTGTAAATTGTAAAGACTGCTTCAGAGTAAAAATAAAGAAATAAACATCGTATCAACGTTATAATAATGAAAAAGTATGTAATGGACGTACAAAGAAACGTGAATAGCTTTGATAAAAACAAAGGTGTTCATACTTTAAATATTATGAGCAAATATATTATGCATGTAATGCCAGTTACTACATTCCATGTTCGTGGAGTTTTTATATGTTTTTTTTAATTTTAGCTTTTTAAATAATTGTAAAGAATAAAAAAGACAGATGTCACGAGTATTGAGAAACAAGATAATGTTTTTCTGTGAATGTAAAAAAAACATGGCGTTTTCTCTTAAATTGTATCACTGCATTTAATTAGACTATCCAAAGTACGATATTATAATTTATATATTATGAAGACGAAGATTTTTATTTAAAAACTGCATCACGCGTTCGGCGCGTGATCATTCCACATAATTAGTAATTCATTTTTCGTCACAATGTCATACGCTTTTACAACAAAATACCAGAAAATGTTCAAAGTTTGTTAGTCAACAAACAAACTTATTGCTAAGCCACTGCGCTACAAGTCGCATTATTTCTATGTCGTCTATGCTATTTAGATGATCTATATGAATTATCTTACGCCGCGACTACATTCTAATATAAAGGGTCATCGGTTCTCGTCACTAATCATACGGAAATACAGCAGCATTAATTTTCTATCTATCGCTGATATACTGTGAGAACGCGTTGCTTCCCTGAAGTGGTCAACCTATTAGTGCTGAACCATAATACACTGCAACGTTACTCTATCACAGAAAAGTTTCACAATAAGCGAAGAGACTTTGATTCTTTTCAGCACCACTAAGATTGTAATGGTTATGGTACACACAATAAAATTTTCAAAAACGGACAGTTTGCTAATTGACAGCAGATTAATATATAGCCATGTTCGATTATAAATCGCGTTGCTATAATAAATCAATAGTCGCTTGAAATATGATAAACGGTCAAAGTACCAGATTTTTTTCTTTTTGGATGGTTTTCGAACACATACAGAAATACAGAGTGTTGTAGAGAATATATGCGTCGAGGAATTATAACCAGCTCCCCGAAAACTGGTGTACTGTGTAGAAAGCGATCACCCAAAATAAGTAATACCAGCAAACGTTTGAAAATTTGCGGATAACGGCACTGACATATCGGTAGCTGTACCAATACCGACCCGATATTTACCATCTTATTGAGTTTAGACGTACATATATATACTTGCGATGGGGAAGCAGCATCATGACAGACAGCGTCAAGATGCGCCTGCGCTCGAGACTAAACATATTGCTGTCATCAATAAGCCTCTTAGCAAGCCTTCTCATTAGGTATAAAGCTAAGTGATATTTTGCATCACGATGGAGATGGAGTTTCGTTGGAAACTCCATCTTCATATACAAGTTAGTGAAAACAAGCAATAATTTTCTTTTTCTCATTACTTCTTCGTGGAATCGCTTATCACCGGTGATTCATCTGGACCGATACGACTGAAGAACATTCAAGGAGTAAGCTCGTTTAGCTTTCTCCTTTTTAAGACACCGGCAACGAACGTGTAATTCCTCTGGTGTAGCAGTTGTTCTTTGGCGGCAATCGTCACGTACTATGAGGTGAGGCACTAACTCGTTCGCCTCACCTTCTATAAAAACGTTTATCTGAACGATGGTAAAAGAAAAGAAAAATATACTTAGTAATATGATAAATTTTAACTGATAAAAGTTCAAGAAATGAAAAAGTAGTCAAAGGCAAAACGACAAAGAGAATTCATGTAGATTTTACTGCTCTAGCATTTTAAAAATGGAATTTAGGACTATAACTGAACTTGTAGCTCTCAAAATGCAACATAAAAAGATGCGTAATATTTGAATCTCAATTTAAAATAAAGTTCTCGTATAAATATCCACGGCTCCGTGGCGCAGTGGCTTAGCAAGGAGTTGTTGCGTTGGGGGCCGCTGGTTCGAATCCCGCACGGAATAAGTATTTGTATGGCCTACAAATAATTGTTCCGGGTCTGGAGGTCTGTTTGTATATATAATTCAAATATTTTGGAAAATATTTTTACCCTTCTAACTTGTTATAAAATGCCAAACCATCAAACAGTTGACCTTTTGGTAGTGACTACTGCAGCCTTGACACCAGCAAACAACTTTAAGAAGCCATATGATTAAAAATGTTTTAAAAAACCCGTCTACGTAAAAAAAGTTTACAGAAAAGAGAAATATTTACATCCTATGTCAGTTTCACAAGTAAGGCAAATCTAGCAACACTCTATATACCAAAGTTCATCAAGCCGTTTGAGCTACACAGTGTGCCAAATAAATCGCTTAATATATAGAATGCATGTCATTTTTAACATACTGCCACAGCTGAATATAGGGCCCCTTTTAGTTTGCCTCGTAAGAGATATATTTGGCAACTGATATATTGGCTTGGCAACTGCAGCTTTTTATTTTCAAATTTTTATTAGTAAGACGCTGCTGCCTTCTTCTATTTTATTTGTCTCTGTCGCCTCTTACGACACCCACGGGCATGCAAGCTGTATACGAGCTGTATTGAAGTTCGCTTTTATACCAGAAATTCTATTTTCTGACTGTATAAAAGTTGTATAAGCGCTTATACAGTTCTTATAAGTAAAAAATTGGCACAAATTAAGCAGCTTTATGCATTAGTAGCGCTGTACAGTAGCTGTATAAGCATAAAAGAGGCTGTATTACTGCTGTTATTTGGTGTTCACGGAAACTATTACACTACAGATATTGTCTTATAAGTAACTTATAAATACAAAGGTTCTAAATTGGTTTTTGAATGGGATTACAAATGAATATAAAACCAAAAGAACGTTTATTGAATGATGGCGACATTTAATGTACCTATGTACATATATTTAACATATTAATATTATATTCGAATTCGAGTTGAGTTTGACGATAATAATTGGTGAACTGAACGTACCAAATTAGATTTACGGTAAACTTGGATATGTTTTCTAACGAAAAATTGCCGCGCCAGCAAAATAACAGAATAATATTATAAGGACAAAATACTAAATACTGTAACTAAATATCGGCTGTATACGTTAGAATAGAATAGAATATTTTTGTATTCTTAATATACATTACATGTGTAATTCTTATTGAAAGTCATTTTTTACTTTACCACTGGTTCCAAAAACACCCTCTGTCCTGGTAAGAACCAGTAAGAATAAAAATATATAGAATAAAAAAAATTGGTGGCACATTGGGTCACAGTGATCATTAGTCAAACTGGAATAATGGTATAGGCTAAGATTAATGTCTAATGTTCCCAAATTTATATTTTTAATTTTGTTTTTATGGGTCTTAAAATGGCGATAAGTTGCTAAACAGCCTAAACTCTATTTTGAGGGTATCTTAGTAGCTCTACTATGTATGTTATAGATTATCATGAAGTATGGTTTTTAATCAGTTATATAATAGGATATTTTTATTACTCACGCTGTATAGCAGTTTTAACATAACATAACTCTCTTTAGATATACGTATAAAAGATGAAAAAACCTTGTCTTTTTCTTTCTATAAATTTAATTTAGATTTAACATAGTTTTTTTACTACACCAAATCTTTTTCTTTTTTGCCACATATTGATAGTAAATTAATTTTGTACACTAGCACATTTAAGTTATATCACTCTATTCGACAGAAGTCATAAAACTACTGTATTTACAAAAGTGTACAATGACACTATAAGAATAAGTTTTAGAAGAGAGTTTGCATACAAAATTGTCCAGAAGTAAGATTATAGTGATACTTTAATAACACTTAGAGTTGAATAAGCAAGGTACAGTATGCAAAAAAGCAGCTCCTATATTACAGCTTTAATGATAAAATCAGATTGAAGTGTTACAAAATACTTAAAGTTGTATACAAGAGATTTCATATTCTATTTAAGAACCCTAAGTTTACTTACATCCCATAATACAGACTTTATACAGCTTGAGCTGTATAATAACTCATAAACCACTCTTATAAGTGTATAACCTCTTTTCAACACACATTATCGCATTTAAAAGACCTCTAAGTTCAATGTGGGCTGGTATATTGATGTTCATAACGCTTGTGTGCTGCTCGGGGGAAATATAAAATAAAGCATATTCTTACATCGCCACTGCAAGGGAAGTAGAATGCCCCTTCACTAATTATCTGATTCTACCATTCAGACCGGAACACAGGAATGTTCCAGGAATAGGTAAAGGGATGATACCTACCTATACGGAATCCTAGGCATAATAGGAGTCTCACAACTTAGTATAGATAACAAAATATGATTAGATATAGACGATGACATTATGGTAAGGGTATCTATGTATGCACATACGAAAGGTCAAGTCACCATTATTGTACTGTATTATTGTATTGTGTCGGCTTACCGCCCTATCGGACTATGAGAGTGAGGGAAACGAGAGTGCACCTGTGCTTGCGCATTCACTTGGGCACTATAATCCTGTCTTGCGCCGATGGTTAGCCTCCGTCGAGGCCGGCCGCCGTGACTGAAATTAGGTATTTAGGACATTATTATTATTTAATTCATGAGTAAACAAAAGATGATCTAAGTTTTTTTCAAGTGAAAACTTCTGGGATGGGAAAAAAGCACTGAATCCGCGTGACCGTCACGCTCAGATACATATATGTGTGTATTATATATTTGTTTTTACCTATTAAATTGACCTTTTTTATAAAATAATTTAACATGCACTTTTTCCATATTTTTTATTTCTATTAATCAAAGTAATCACCCATGCAATCGATGCATCTTTACCAACGCAGTGGCAGTTTGTTGATTCCCTTGCTACAAGCAAGTCGGTTGTATAGTTCTTGAAGGAATCAGCTGGACGGGAGGCAACAAATTTTTCAAAGGCATTTTGTACTGCCTACCGGATATTGAATTGATTTCCCGCCAAAAAGTTATCAAAATTATGGAAAAAGTAGAAGTGTGTAGGCACTAGGTCTGGTGAGTGCGGTGCTTCCAACCCCAGCTCTACAAGAGCTTGACAATAAGGACAAAATGTGCAATATTTACTAAAGGCTTCGTCCTGAAAATTAGCTTAAAACAACACTTTAAGAAAAAATTCAACATTGTGTTGACATTTCTGCTATTCTACTTTTATATTTCAAAAGGTCTACTCCATATACTCTTTAAGCACCTTAATATCCTAAATATACAATGTTATTAATTATTCGATTTCAATATAACATTGCGAAGAAAAACCGAGTGTGAGGAGCGCTACAAAGCTATCATAATGTTTTCAACCCTCAGTTGACAAGGGTCACATAATTAATTAAAGCAACATAATGAGAGCAAAAATACTGTGAATAACTGCCAAATTTATAATTATTAGGCGCTGTAATAAAATATCAAACATATCGGAAGAGAATATATTTTTGTTGATGGATACATAAATTTGGATGACAATTTATTTGTAAGAAATATTTCACACAAGCATAAAACAGACAGCCGATGAATTCATATGGGTCAGGACCATGCTTTGTGGCATTCCATTGGGGAGGTTCCTATGTTCTTTTTGCAGTGGACTTTTAAATGGCTGTAATGTGATGATGATGATGATGGATATAATGGAAAGCAAAGAAAGGGACTTAATGGTATTGCTACGCCAATTTGCCTTGCAGAATGTAATGGAATTAGTTTATGGATGAATTTCATTATAGCCTTTTAAAAGTCCGCTGGTAAACACAGGCCACCTCCATAGATTTTTTATATAGATTGCCCTAGTTGCGTAGCAACATGACAGGCGAGTTAGCAAGAGCAGTTTTTTATTATTTAGATTTGTAAGGTGACTGCTTATCTAATATTTCATTTCCTTTGACGCCTCTTATGATGCCCACGGGATAATATGGGGACATTGTCTGTGTAGTGGTATAAGGGAACAGAATTTAAAAAATCAACTTCAATATAGATTATAAATACTCTAAGTTTAAAAAGGTGATACTTATCCAAACTCATTTATATTAGTTCAGACAAAGAAGCAGCAAGAAACCCAGCGGGACTTTTAATAGGCAATCGATTGCCGAAGGTGACCAGCAGTAAGCTTTTACGCGTTCTAAGGGTAATAAACGATAACACAGTCTACCTGATGTTACGTGGTTGCTGTGGCCCATAGACATTTACATATATCCTCGATGACGAATCAAAATGCAGATGCGTTGTTACCCGTGAAAACTAAGATGGAATGCCTCGTTTCCAGTAAATGGGGTCTCTGGTCCTCTACACTTACCATACGAAACACAGCAGTGTTAAGCTGCTATTTTACGCTGGTATACTTTAAGGGCGTGGTCTTTCGTTTCAAGACCCATTCGTGCTACAGCAGAAACAGACACTTTTTTATTCAATATAGATTATAAATAATACTTATTGAAAATCACCGTTTTGTTTAATTACCACTGGTTCGAAAAAAACCTCTGTCCTGGTAAGAACCAGCAAGAAACCCAGCGGGACTTTTTTAATAACAGCATACAATCATAATGATTTCTTATATTTACGCGAACACTACACATTTTTAAATAAAACTAATTTTACGGATTTTATCGCGTATATTAACTTATTTTTTTTATATTCCCGACGTTTCGGGTGCTTTCCAGCACCCGTGGTCACGGGGGACTGAGTTGTTTAACGTCCTGCTGTCATAGTTAGCCCTTTAGCTAATATTAATTTTTGGTTCGATTTACGCAAAATGAGCTTACAGTATCTTGAAGTCTAGCAGTGGTATACTTGTGTTTGGATTTGATTTTATTAATTATGGGATCCCAAGCAGATGGCAGGACCCATCCAAGTCTGCAGTTTGTGAACATGTTCAAGATCGTCCCCGCCATTACATTAGATTTGATAGACCACAAATCCTTGCAAATGAACACCGATTCCTCCCAAGGATGATTCGCGAGGCTATTGAAATTAAAAAACATCCTAATTTCAATAGAGAAGATGGATGGGAGCTGCCATCTGCTTGGGATCCCATAATTAATAAAATCAAATCCAAACACAAGTATACCACTGCTAGACTTCAAGATACTGTAAGCTCATTCTGCGTAAATCGAAGCAAAAATTAATATTAAAAAACTGAAGGTAGCCGGGCTAACTATGACAGCAGGACGTCAAACAACTCAGTCCCCCGTGACCACGGGTGCTGGAAAGCATCCGAAACGTCGGGAATATAAAAATAAGTTAATATACGCGATAAAATCCGTAAAATTAGTTTTATTTAAAAAAGCATACAATCATGTATGTTACACAATTAACAACACAATACTAATTAGAAATAGCTTGGTAGCGATTACCTCATTCCCAGGGGTTATTATCATCCATAAATTCCTTAATATTATAATAACACATTTTATACAAACTTGATTTAATAAAGTTTTTGAACTTTATTAAATCAAGTAGGTCGAATTATGTATATTTTCTGGAACTTTGTGGTATTACTGGTATAGTTGCTTTTACAATAAATATACGCTATATTTGTTGTAAAAGCAACTATACCATTAATACGGCTCCAGCATGTCTCAACCACTTAAAGTAACATACTCGAGTGTTTTTTTTTTATAAAAGTAAAGTGACAAGCGAACTTAGAGTCCACCTAATCTTAAGTGACTACTGCAGCGCATAGACAACCGCAACCGACTAATAAAAAGAAAGACACATACGCCTTGTCACCCCTGAGATAGAATGCCTCTAGGTTATTTTACTGACTCTCTATATCTTTCAAACCGGAATACAGCAGTGCAAGCAGTGCTATTTAACAGCCAAAATAGGTAAAATGGCGGGCTCCCTACCCAGATGGACTTCTAGGTAGAAAAGGAGGCCAATCTCCTAGATGAGTAATAGTGGTAGCAGAGCATCAATACATCAATACGAGTAAGAAATATGTGCCTCTGTAGAGCCTAAATCAAATAAAATCTCGGGAAAATAGATGAGTTCTTCCAATCGACTGCCTGCCTGTTGCAATTCCTCTGGCGTTGCAGTTGTTCATGGGCGACGGTAGTCACTTACCTTCAGAAGAACCACATGTTCGTTTGCCCCTTCTCCTATAAAAAAACACTTCTTCTTCTTTTTAACCGGCCCGTAGAAGTCCACAGCTGAATGTGGGCTTCTTCTATCCTTGTATTAATATGTATTATATACACAGGATTACCCTTAAGTTTTACGCTTGGCGGGAAGATCGACGATCGCAATACCAGACGTCTCGCACATGTAATGCTGCAGCATTTACTCTTCGCCGGTCTGCGTATTTTAACAAACAAGTTGGTTTACACAGTCTACCTAAAGGCAAGTGGCCGTAGTCTCTAAGCATCCTACATCTATCCTCAATTAAGAATTAAAATGCATATAGTTTGTTATCCCTGAGGACTAAGTAGTGCCTTGTTTCCAGTAAAAAAAGTTTCCGGATCTTCACCCTCACTATACGAAGCACAGCAGAAATAAGCTGCTATTTAACGTTGTTATTCTGTAAAATTGTGGTCCTACCCCTGTTGAGCCGACCCATTCGAGTCACAACCATAATATCTGCAACGTGGATCTAACACGTAACAAAATTAACCTAATACAATTTTAGAAAATAGAGACAAAGAGAAAAAAAGAAAAAAGATAGTGTATCGTTACGTATTATGAAGCCCAAAGCGTCGGCTCTCATGAATATTTGCATATGCTAAGCGCGCAGACCCATTGTGATTTATTGGTAAATGATGATAAGGACTGTGTCACCGCTCTGGGCGCTTGCTAAATTCGTAATAGAACTTGGGAATTGTGTCGATTTAATCGAAGTCTTTGAAAGTTTTGTGGTGATGAATCCGCGTAACGGGATACATTACTAATTTTGTGAGTGCTGTAAAAGTGATTCATTCATCCAATTACTTACTTACTTACTTATCTTCACGCACAATCCCTGACGGGGTAGCCAGAGAGAACAGATCGCCAAGTGTCACGATCCTTACATACCTACCTCTTTCGCTTCTTTCAGATTCATTATCATCTTCATACATGCACGTCTAGGTATCCGAGTACTCTTGACCCTACCCTCTTCGAGCAATTTGCTCACATGGCCTTCGAAAGTTAGTCTCGGTCTACCTCGACACCTTTTAATATTAACTTTCCCACTATATATTTTCTTCATCATTCGGTCTTCACTCATTCGCTCAACGTGCCCAAACCACCGAAGCACGCCCTTATCAATTTTTGTGATAAGGTCATCTTTCAAACCTGCCATATTGCGAATCTCTTCGTTTCGCTTTCGGTCGGCCATGGTAACGCCACACATTTTACGAAGATATCGCATCTCCACTGCATTCAACTTGCTTTTATGCTTCTTCTGGCATACCCAGGTTTCGCTGCTATATAAAAAAGTCGGTACCAACACTGCGTTATGTATTGCAAGGCGTGCACTCTTCACTACGCCTTGCTTTTTGACTAACGCAGTCAGGGCACCATTGACTTTGTTCCCGGCAGCGACACGCCTTTCCACATCTAAATCACATCTTCCATCCCGGCTAAAAGCACTCCCCAAGTATACAATTTCATTTACCTGTTTTAGACATTCGTGATTTACCCATATTTCACACTTCGTTCTCTCTTCGTCCCTTTCAAATACCAGAACCTTAGTTTTATTAGAATTCAAACGGAGACCTTTAATTTTACATTCCTCTTTCATACACGTGACTAATGCCTGCAGCTCTGCCTCTGATGGTGCAATAAGCACTGTATCATCAGCATACAGCAGACAATTTACTTTTATGTCACCCAATTTCACACCCAAACAGCTATCTTTCAGCTTCTGTAAACAGCTGTCGAGATACAGTATGAACAGCCAGGAAGACATGACACAACCCTGTTTTACGCCCGTTTGGACGCTAAACATGGGTGACAGGTCATGCCCTACCCGCACACAGTCTTTACAGTCACAGTAAAGAGACTGCACAGCCCTTAGCAATCGACCATCCACACCATACCCCGGCAACAGTTCCCACATTTGCTTCCTTACAACCCTATCAAATGCTTTCTCAAGATCCACAAAAGCACAGAAAATCCTCTGGTTAGCAGCCAGAAGCTTTTCCGTGATCATGCAGAGAGATAACATTTGATCCGTGCATCCTCTTCCAGGTCTAAATCCACATTGTGCCTCCCATATAAATCTTTCCGATTTCTCTTGCATCCTACGTGTCAAAACCTTCGAGTAAACTTTACTTGCTAAACTGGTCAAGCTGATCGCCCGATAGCACCCGCAGTCAAAATGTGAACCTTTACCTTTATATAAAGGCACAATGACTGCGGATCGCCAATCATCCGGGACATCCCCCGTCCGCCAGCACAAATTGCACAGCAGATGAAAGCTGTCCCAGACGCGAGGCCCACCATACTTGACCATTTCAGCAGTAAATCTGTATAGTCCCGCAACCTTACCACATTTCAAATTTCGAATCGCACGTTCAATCTCTTTCATACTGATGACCTCAGTGTCATCGAGGTCCGGGTCTGGCGTACCAGTCACGGCGTCATCCCCGGATCCCTCACTAAGATCATCACACGCATACATTTCTCCTTAAAATTCGCTCCATCGCTGGATGACGTCCGATTTTTCTGAGAGGACGTCATTAGTTCTCGAAAGCACTTTGTAAAAGAAATGTTCATGCAGATCAAAGTGCGCAAAGAAGATAGAGACGTTTTACATTTCTTGTGGAGAGGCAAGCGGCGGGAGGACCAACCGGAAGAATATAGGATGACGTCAATCATCTTTGAAGCGACATCATCACCATGCTCAGCATTATACATCAAAAATAAAAATGCTGAAGAACATGCAGAGGCATACCCAGAAGTTGCGGTCGCCATAAAAAGAAATCACTATATGGACGACTACTTGCAGAGCTTCCACTCTGTCACGGAAGCTCAGCAAACGGTAAAAGCAATCGATCACGTCCACAAACAAGCGGGGATCGTACTCAGCGGGTAGACAATGAACGAAGAGAAAATCATAGAAGAAATAACGACAGACCATAAACAACACGACGCGACCGTTTGCCTGGGCGGAAACGAAACTGAGAAGACGCTCGGCCTGCTCTGGCATGTACAAAGCGATCATATTGGATTTAATACTCACAATATGAAGATGCCTGCCGACGTAAAATAAAAACAACGCCTGCCAACTAAACGTGAAGCGTTGAGCGTCATAATGGCATTATTTGACCCGCTGGGATTAATATCACCAGTGACCACCCCAGCCAAGAGAATATTCCAAGACACATGGTGTTACAAGGCGGACTGGCACGACCCTCTGCCCACAGAGTTAAACGAAAAATGGGAAGACTGGATTACTTCGTAACACCACTGAAACCAGTCTCCATACCACGGCTCGAGTTACAAGCGGCACTGCTGGGAGCTCGTCTCGCGCAGACCGTGGTCGAGGAGCACGATGGCGATATAGCGGGCAAGACATACTGGTGCGACTCTCGTACTGCACTAGTGTGGATAAGGTCGGAGCCTCGCGCGTACAAAGCTTTCGTCGCTCATCGCTTGGAGGAGATAGAAGATACGACCAAAAAGAATGAATGGCGTTGGCTACCGTCTAAAGAAAACGTGGCAGACGACGCGACCCGATCGCAAGAAAAGTTCGACGAGTCGCACCGGTGGTTCCAAGGGCCCCCGTTTCTGCAACGTCCACCAGCAGAATGGACGCAGGAAGAGAAAACGACACAATACGACAACGGGGAAGAACGAGAAGTATGTAACATCGCAGTTAAAAGGGAAGACTCGCTAACGACACATCTGCCACAAATAGAAAGATTTTCAAAATGGATTCACCTCATAAGGGCGACAGCGAGAGTCCTCCTATTCATCGACACGTGCAGACCAAACAATCACGTGTTGAAGGCTGGGCGTAAACGCAACAGAGCAAGACAAGATAGCGACCCTGGCTGGCAAAGAACAAACAAACGCAACATCCCCGCCAAGGAGAAAAAGGCAACTCCTACTGTCTCATCGCTTGTAGGAATACCGGCCGCTTATCACGTAAGAGCCGAACAACTGTGGGTGCAAGCCAGTCAGCGGGAAAGCTTCACGAAGGAGCTCAAGAGGATCGCCAACGGAAGTGTTCCGGGAGGTGACGACAAATTAGGCCACCTGAGCACATACATCGTTGAAGAGGGGACCCTACGCCTCAGAGGTCGAATAAAAGCAGCATCAGAAGTGGAGAAGGACACATACGACCCTCCCATACTAGACGGGAAGCACGCATACACTCGTCTGTACATAGCACACGTACACGAGAGGTTGCATCACGGAGGCGTGCAAACATTCGTGAACGAATTAAGACAGAGGTTGTACATAAAATACGTCCAGTAGTGAAAACTGTCGTCAAAAGCTACCTACCGTGCCGTCTAAGAAAAACCAAGCCTGCATCACCATTTACAGGAAACCTGCCGTCCGCACGCCTCGCTCATCACGCACGTCCATTTACATACACCGGACTGTACTACTTCGGGCCAATAGAGGTCACAGTGGGACGACATCGTGAAAAGCGCTATGGCGTGTTATTCACCTGCATGATATCACTAGCAATACACATAGAGGTAGCCCACTCGTTAAGCGCCGACACAGCCGTGTCGGCGCTCAGGCGTTTTATGAGCAGAAGAGGATGCCCAAAAGAAATATGGAGTGACAACGCTACGTGCTTCAAGGCAGCAGACAAGGAGCTGGCCGAAGCAGCACTCGCAGCTCTCGAGCACGAAACCACATGTCGACAAATTGTGTGGAAGTACATACCACCATCAGCACCCTTCATGGGCGGCGCATGGGAACGAATGGTTCGCTCCGTGAAAGAAGCTCTACGCGTCACCCTCAACGAGCGCTATCCCAGTGACGAGACATTGATGACCCTGCTCGCCGAGGTAGAAAACACGGTCAACTCAAGACCACGTCTCAGTCGACCCAGGAGACCCAGAAGCCATCACGCCGAATCACATTATCATCGGTCCCAACTCGCACGTACCTGCGTCGGGACACTTCAGCGAGAGCGATGTAACGGCCCGCCAGCAGTGGAAACGAGCTCAAGCCCTAGCCGACGTGTTCTGGAGAAGATGGGTAAAAGAATACCTGCCCCTACTCCAACACCGGCGGGAGCCCAGCAGCATAGGCGTATCACCGAAGACTGGAGACCTAGTCATCATTTGTGACTCCAATCTACCACGCAACATCTGGCTCAGGGGAAAAATCAGCAACGTATATCCCGGCGTCGACGGAGAGGTACGAGTAGTGGACGTAACCACTGGCAGTGGGCATGTACTAAGAAGACCGACAAAGAAGATCGTCGTGCTACCAAAGGGATCGTAGCGTGGCGACGGCGGGAGAATGTGCACGACGTAAAAAAAGTGATACGTCGAACGAAATACTTACTAAATGCTTGTCGTAACCAACGCTAGTTGAACAACCAAGGGGCGGTGGGCGGAGCCATGAGGGTGTTACGATCGTCGGGCAGGTCTCACGGTTCAACAACTAGCGATGGTTGCACACAGCAACGCAGAAAAAGCCTTATTCAGAATATAAAAAAATATAGCTTGTATTTTAATAAATAGTATTGTAAATATGTAATAACTCTCCCAATAAAGGCACCGAACGAATAGCGAGAGTTAACATAGATTTAGAATGTAGAAATTAATTAATGTAAAATTGTAACGTAATTATTGTATGTAAATTGTATTCTTTTATATAGTACAAATTAATTTCTTGTATTTTAAGCCCTTAGGCACGTAAAATAATAAACAGGGCATGTTATCGTGACGCGGCCGCGAAGCAAATGAGGCTACGCGCAGCCCCGACGTTTTATATTTATAGTGCTGAGGCGGGGGGCAGGGTCCTCAGTCCAAAGTTGTTGGAAAATAAAGTTTAAACCTTTTAGTATGTAGAAAAATTATTGTGTACATATTAGTTTAATAAGTAGTTGTAAGAATATTGTATATTTAATTCTGTTCGTTAGTTTGTAAAAAATATAACCAATAAAGAAAGGCGCGGGGGTGAGGCAAGGGTCCGCTGGCCAGCAACGGCCAAATCGTATATAAGACGGCATTCGCTCTCCAGCCACCGAAAAGAAGACAGCAAGAAAAGAAAAAGTACAAGTTCGTCCTCACCGCCGCTTGCCTCCTGTTTAAGCAAGACCAGCGAGTTTTATTCATTTTTCAAACGGCGTTACGGCGATCCGTAACAGTAATCTATTTAATAAAAACAGACTCATCAAAGTTGGTTCACAATCTACGAATATATCTCGTAACATACATACAATAAAAACATACACACGAATTCAGAACCTCCTCCTTTTAGAAGTCGGTTAAAAATCTGCGGTTACCAACTCGCTTACCGAGCGTGGCAACTATGGCAAGTAACCTAAAAAAATATGAAGCAATCTATGGGAGACGCTTTTGTTCAGCAGTGGACTTATAATATAGGCTATAACAATTGCGTATGTACACAGTTCATGTACCAATATAAGAACTGTTATATGTACACACACTGACTGACAGTGTCGTTACAAACTTTCCGACTTACTAACAAACTGAAATATATTTGATAGTAATATACAAGCTGCCGACTGGGACATTTGAATCCCAAATAAGAATGCCGTGGTATTAGTCTGACACAGTGGCAACAAACCTGTAATCCGGGCAGATTTGAAATGCGAATTTTACTTAAATAGCAATAGGATAGAAATAGGAACAGGTTGGTTTCCGCTATAATTCCTTAGAGTGCGAGATTACATAAAAACTGCTATTGGATGTGTATGACAATATATAATAAGATACCACAAGTAATTCGAGACCTACCTTTCATTTAATTTAAAAGAGATTTATACAACTTTCTGAGTGAAAAGTATTTTTACACTGTACAGGAATATTTGAACTACGATAGGTAATAGGAACTTGACGAACAAATTTAATGGACCAATTATGAAATGTTTATTAATTATTACCTATTTATTGACTACATATCTGTTGCATTTTGTTATAGACACTACTCTTAAATATTATTATCCCGATATTTTATAGTTTTAAAGATTTGCATGCTATTAATAATGGCTGATTAAGCGGATGTTTAATTACTTTGACCATCTTCAATGTACCTTAAACAAATGCAAACAAATATTTCATTTCATTTCATTTCTAAATTTGAATTTCATAAGCGCTGCATGCAAGTGCAATTTGACGCAAGGTTCAAAGTTATTTATAGGTTAAACTGTAAAAATAACTGTCCTAAATAGTTCAAAAAAAATATAAGATTTTATTTTATTCTAATAAATAGTGGAAAAATTCGGCGGGAACTAGAACTTAGGTACGAGTCCATAACCGAAGAAAATAATCATCTGGGAACTTATAGAACATATTCCAATAATTTGGTAATTAAAAGTTAATATAACAGCTTAAGACAATAAAGCTGCTGTTTATGACATATAGATGATAGAGTGGCTATCAATACTAAAGAACTTATTTCTTTTTAGAAGCGACATTATCTCTATGGTTAGGGTAGGGACAATAAACTAAAAAGTTATGGGTTCAATTCCACTATTTAACTACTGTCGTAAACTATTTTTAAACTTACTTGGAGAGGTAAGCGGGAATGTTAGCAAAATACCGAGTATTACTAATATTCCTAATAATGAATCTGAAAGAAGCGAAAGAGGTTTGTAAGGATCGTGACACTTGGCGATCTGTTCTATCTGGCTACCCCGTCAGGGATTGTGCGTGAAGATAAATAAATAAATAAATAATACTAATATTCCTTATAAAAGGAAATCGTTTTTTTTATAAAACTGAAGTGCCAAACGAGTTTACTGTTGACCTGATGGTACGTGGCTACTGCAGCCTATGGTCATCTGCAACCAACTTCAAACAAAAAAGAAGACTACACGTGCGTTATCGCCTCTGAGAACCAAGAAGTAATTCCGCACAACCTGTAATTATACTGGCTTATCTATCCTTTGAGATCGGAACACAGCACTGTTGCATACATTGCAGTGTTGTGTGTACTTGGCGGCAGAAATGGGTAAGAAAGTGGTACCCTTCAGACGAATTCCTGAGCAGAACAGGAGTTTTGCCACCAGTGTCATTGTAAATAAAAACTATAATTATTTTTCTCGAAATGAAACATGTGCTTATTTTTCGTTAAATTTGTTGATATTTTTTTTTCATAATTGGTTTTTCTATGTGTACAAATAAACTGCAAATGTATTTCAATTATAAACGAGCTAAAACCAAAGGGATTCTAAAATGACTTTTACTCTAAAGAAACGGAGAATGTCATACATTATTTGTTACTTCGATTTAAAGTATTTAGGCTCTCAGCGATCTGTATAATTCTATTGACTGCCTCGTCGGATTACTAATGATCGTGAGCCGATTACGTGATCCTTGGCTCGATTCGTCTGCATTCGTTCGGTCAAGCCAAAATTATATATTAAGACTTTCTGTCAAGAAATTCTTGGTAGCCACTCGGGGTCATGAAATTGGCGGTATTTCAACCCCGTACATCGGAAAGCGCGTATACGGTGGTACGGCGCAAGATGTCTCTCATGTCGTGTCGGATTACCTTCCCATCGGACTATGAAGGTAAGTCAATAAAGAGTGGACCAGTATTCGCGCACACACTAGTGAACCATATCCTATTCTGTGCAGATGGCTAGTCTCCATTGAGACTGGCCGCAACTACGGAATACTCACTATGCTGTTCCCCGCTAGAGGAGTTAATTGTTCTGTGTTACATTCGACATTAAAATAAACTGCTACAACGCCATCTATTGGAGATAAAACGACACAAGGGCATGATATTTTCCTGGAATATAAAACAGAGACAACCAAACAACGAGCTGAGATTGTGAATATGTGGTTTTTTAATGGAGTGAGAGCGACAAACGTACAAACACTCCACCTGATGTTGAGTGGATGCTATTGGCCATAAAAATTAACATGTTATCTCGATAAAGCATCAAAAATGCGTTGTCATCCCTGAGATTCAAGATGGAATACCTCATTTCCAGTAAAAAGGTTCTCCGGTTCTCCACACTTAACATACGAAACAGCAGCATTAAGCTGCAATTTCACGCTGGTAGTCTGTGTGTAAAATACGTTTGCGGTGGTTTACCCGAACGAAATAAAACATAATATTTAATAACTGTCAACAGAAATAGTACTGACGTTAAGAGCCCTTATACAGAAGCGAGAGAAGAGTTTGTCTTTAAATTTCAAATTTATTCAAATGAATTTCATTCGTTAGAGGGACGGTAAAATAAGTAAACGGCATAGGTGATTCATGAATAATACAACGTTCAGTATGATCAATTAGGATACAGAGTGCTTTTAAATTGAGGATTTTGAAAATTGCTCTACGAAACATAAGTAACGTCTATTCGAAGATCAAATTTATCATATTCAGAAGGTTAAGTTTAATATTAAACAATCATTTATGCTCAGTTCAAAGTACGCACTCTAAGGTCGAACGCAAAATTGTTAATTATTCTGGCTAAAAAGTTGCATAATTTACTGCTCGTACGCATAGGTAATTTTATTCCAATATTAAGGTAGAGCTATTAGTAAATTTGACATATTAGAAATTTTCTACAATCCCATAATAATTATCATCAACAAGGGTTATTTTATAGAATACGGGTAACAAACAAGCACACAGTCCAACTGATTGTAGGTAGATGCTGTGACCCATAGACAATTTTTTTTCTATAGAAAGCTCACCTGATTGTAAGTGGCTACCGCCGCCCATAAACAACTGAAACACTAAGGTGCATTGCCGGCATTTTAGAAAGGTGTAAGCTCTTTTCTTGAAGGTCCCTAAGTCGTATAGGTCCGGAAAAATCGCCGGTGGTAAACAAATTCACAGAGAAGTTGTACTAGATACAAAACGCCAAGCATTCGAAAAGGATGGAATCGTGAATTTTGATGCGATGTGCGTTCGTGGTGGCTTTTTTTATTTATTTTGTCGAACAATTTCTCAGAGCACTACCCGTGGTAGGTTCCAAGGTCCCCGTATTGTACCAAGAACCCAGGCTGCGTTTTCTCGTTGAATAGATATACATTTCCTTTGAGCGAGATAAGAACCGGCCCTCTTATCACCAGTAGCAGTGACCAGTCGCTGATACAGTTCGGGTCGTTAAAGCGGACTGATGGTCTCTACAGCTAATGGGAAAAATTTGTAGTCATCTCTCAGAGTCTCATATTTGCGATTATCTCTGATGCCGCCCCGGCTCTGTATGAGGTACACCAGAGAAGATAATATCTAAATAAATAATATACGGTTAGTAACAAATAGTAAAAAAGAAAAGTTAAAAACAAATATTCTTTTAACTGACACTCAACTACATTGAATTTCTGTTCAAGTCATCAAATCATTATTTTACGTGTAAAAGAATTCACGTTGTTTTTTGATTTATTTACACAAAATACGCAGAAAATAACGAAAATAAATTGCATTTGTCATTTGTTATATTCAAGCATTGCTGAGCTGTTTAAATTTTTATAACCAAAGATATTTAGAATGCCAAAGAGATTTAAAGGTATATTAAACATGTAATTATTAAAAAATTATATGGGAAAAAGTTCTCGAGTGAGAGCATCGAGCCAGTAGGCGAAGTGTAAAACGGTCCCCCGCTAGATGGAGAGGCGAACTCTTAAGACATGCAGAGTCGATGGATGCCGTAGTTTAGGACCACGCTTTGTGGTGCTCCAAGGGGGAGGCCTGTGTTCAGCAGTGGGCTTGTAAATGGGTGTAATGATAATGACGGGTGTAGTTGCGGCGAAAGATAATTCATTACCCAATATCATCGGGTGGCTGGGTAAGAGGCTACTGGTGGAAATTAAACAGGAGATGGCTGTACTGCCTTCTTGATAAAAACTAAGGCAAATATCGGGCATACCAGAAAATCTATAGTGGAGTCCAATGTTCAGTTGTGGACTTTTGTTTGGACTCGTCGCCAAAAAAGTGGCGAAACAAAATTTAAAATTGCAATTAACAGTTTTGTTGGTGGAGGTAAAACCTTGGGAACCGTGTAATGGCGGTGTAAGAATAGCTACTACCCCATATCATCCCGTGGGTGTAAGAGGTGACAGAGGGAAACAAATCGGTAGATGAGCAGTAGCGTCTTATGTGAATGACTAAAAATAAAAAAAATAACTTTGGCTGCCAACCAGCTTGCCAAGCGTGACAACTATGTCAAATATTTCCCAGTATAGATTGAGTAACGGTGACGGTAAAACCCTATGAGAGGAGGCCTGTGAACATAAGACATAAGCAGGATATACCTAACTTTTTAACTAGAGGCATTTAACCGATTTAAATTCGTCTTCTCCGTTTTGGTCCTTAATCAAATGCCCTTTAAAATAATTTCAATAACTACCTTACTCTCAAACGAACGGTTCTCGATGTTTTGTTTTAAAATCTTCAATCTCATAATTGTTTAGCTACAGCGTTGTTTTATTCATAAATTTAAATTACCAAAGCAGTATTGATTTCCAGCGAATAAATTTGTTTTAATTGAGTATTATAAAATTATTTGTATTATTATTTATAATTTATGTTCGTTAAAATTCAGTTTTATTCTCTTCCATAAATTTAAAATTAAGATTTACACTCAATTAGGCGGATTTGTTGAATTAAACATTATTTATGATTCTTTGACTAAAAATACTACACAAATGTTTAAGAGTTTCAAACAATATGAACAAAGTCAATAAAATATTAGATTAATAGAGCAATAGATTGACCAACGAGCTTACAGTAGTCCCAGGGGAAGTAACTACTAATGTCCATATAAATCTGAAATATAAGCATTGAAAGTTATAAATAATAGTGCCACTCCTGAGATCTAATAATTGTCAATCTAATGCATTTATACAAAAATGACGAAAACAAAGATCACTTGATATGATCATCAAAAATGAATTACTGACTCTGTGGAGTCGAGAGACTGGTACAGAGTGTATATCACTTTTTTTACTAAAACTATCTTTGTTTGTGTGAACATACATTAAATTTTCGTAAATATATTGAGAGGCTAAAGTTAATATATTTATTTGTTAAAAATTTTCTCTAAGAGACTCTCTCGGTTTAAGAATGTAAATAGCTCTTATGGTCCTCTTCTGCAACACAAAAATAGTTTCTTAATCTGCCGCATTTCCCTTTGGAAAAATCCCATAAGACCTTATGCTATGGAAATAACTGAAATATACTAATCTAGCAGTCTCGACACTTGTGGGATCTCTAATCTTTTTTACAGCATAAGCTGCACAGCTTAGTATGCTTGCTAGTTTGAATATATCGGGGCCCCACTGAAGCTTCGCGTCGAGAGTGATGCCAAGAAAAACAGATGATTCAACAGGGCTCAGTTCTTCCCCATTTAAAAACACATTGGTATTCAGATTTTTAACATTCATCGTTTTAAATTTAATCTTCGAAGTGAAAGTTCGTGTTTCTGATGTGGTCTCATATAAACTTGATAAAGATCTGATCAGTAGTTTAAGAGTTATCCTTATTAATGTACATTTAATTGACTCTGACTACATTCATAATGTTCTTATTTTATTTATATTAAGTCGGTTGTACAAAATGTTTAATTTTACCACCTGTTAGATGGTATAAAGATGTCTATGAGTCACAGCATTCACTCACCATCAGGTGGTCTCTGTGATCGATTGTAGCCGTTGAAATTAATTTAAATAATCTGAAATATATTAACAAATAATTTATTTAATTGTGTTTAATTTTTATAGCATTCTCTATAATTCACTTAATGCCTATAGGCGTTTTCTACCAGATAATCGATGTAGTGGTGAAAATTGGATGTAGATGTAACAATTATATAACAATTTGAAAAAGATTAGAAACTAAAATAATGTTATGAATATTTTTTTTATGGTAGAATCAGACAAATAAATACAGCTGTTGCAATTAGCAATTAATATGGATATAATGATAGAAATAAAAAAGAAAGAAAATTTATGACGATAAGAATTACAAAATAATAAAATGATGATGTTAAATAAGAAAGTTAATTTTTTACCAGCCCTCTTAATACGCTGTGGTGCATCTCTTCCGGGGCCGTATTTGCCTCGACCACAATTGGATAAGCGGGTGAGGCAGAAGTTGACCCGTTGCAAGCAGCTTTATTATGGTTGTAGCATAAAAATGGTTGGCTTAATAGAATAAGTACCATGCTGTCACAATCAATAGCAACTTAATTATACTGTTTCGTATGGCGAGTGTAAAAAAACCGAATTTCCTTTTTATTGTAAACGAAGCATTCCATTTTAATCGTCGTGATAGATGTATGTAGATGTCTATGTGGGCCACAACATGTACTTAACATCAAGTGCTGTAAGCTCGTTTTTCACCCTTATTGTATTAAAAGAAAAATATTTAATATATTTTAAAAGACAAAATATATTATTCATACATTATTTTATACATTGGTACATTATTATATAATCTCTGTGAACCTAGACAGAACCACAGATTAACTATTGGTTTGAACAATAAGAATGTGATAGAGTGTGAATAGAATGAGCATTCGCTCGTTTGGTCTAAATTGACTTTTATAAAACGTCTGCGAGCACGATGATATCGTACACTTACTGCATGTGAGTTCAAATGCTTGAGCTTTTGAAGAAAGTACCTAACGGCATTGGTTGCTGTAAAATGTTGACAAAACGAATAAACTATAATTCACTTTTGACTTTACGAGCAAAATACTAAATGAAAAATTATTGCACGCTGGTTATTCATTAGTCATACATTGTGGCGACGTTCGCCGCAGTTACGCGTCTCCTATTATTTCTTGCATTGTTTTAAAATTGTATTCAAAACTTGATTTTATTGAAACCACTCTTGTCATCCTCAAGCACAGGCGCATAGAATGTTGCCTCGCGGTATTATAAAGGATGCATTTCGGAGATTTTGAACAGGAATTACAATTGCTTTAATTCCTCTCTTCCCTTTTCACCAACAGATAACCAGATGGTCGGCGGGTATTCACACCCTTGTTGTCGATATTCTACGCATTAGAAACCAACAGTTTTCTCCGTCTTTTGTAATGCGTATAGCTAAAGAGTGAAATAGTCTAATGGCGTCTGTCTTTCCATACGATTATAATCTGAGCATCTTCAAAGCAAGACTGAATAGGTTTTTGTTACGCTATGAGTTCGCTTAACCATCTAGGGCTAAATTAACACGAGGTGGAATTGTAGTTAAGCACTGGTTTATAATAATTTTTAAAAATACTATGGGAGGAAGCTCCTCTATTTTTCAGTTCCTCTAAACTCAATGTATTGCGTGTTGGATGACTTATACATTTTTGAAACAAATTTCATTTCCCATAAAACATGAAAGTTAGTTGATATTTTATGATCTAATCTGATTAAAAATTCAGTCATGTTCCTGGCGACTGAACTTAGGTTACCGTCGTACAATTAAATTTAAGGCGAGAGGCGCCGAGTAAAGTATTTATTTCTTTTTATAGAATAAGTGGTGACAAACGAGCACACAAATCATGTGATAGTAACTGGCTGTCCACGTTTAAAAATCAATATGCAGATATTTTGTCACTCCTGAGGACTAAGATGGAATGTCTCATTTCCAGTAAAACTGGTCTCGGATTCTCTACACTCACCATACGAAATACAACAGCATTATGCTGATTTTTACACTGGTAATCTGTAACAGCCTGATCCTTCCCCAGTCGAGCCGACTCATTCATGCTATAACCATAGTATAGCAGTGGCATGGCTCAACCACGTAAAAAAAAATTCACTTAGAGGCATTATTATTTGTAAAATAGCTATACTATGGCTGGCCACTTCAACTTAGGGATTCTTTCCAAATCACAATGAAGTAATATGTACTACGCACTAGAACAAACACCGCGAACAAAATCTGTGCAATAGTGCATGGCACGTGGTGGGAAACACAGAGTGCCTTTTTATGGCACAAAGTAAATTTGAGTCAACAACACCAACGCGTGAAAAAAAAGAGACTTGGTTCTTTTATATAATATTACTTAAGCTTCTTTAGTTAGTTGGTCCTAAACAAGACTGCTAATCATGAAGTCCCGGGTTCGACTCTGGGTTGGGCCCAAAAAACAGTTATTGAGTTTTTTTGTCAGGAAATTACCAATAGCAGCCGGGGTCAGGAAATTGGCTCTGTTTCACCGCCGTGCCTCGGGAAGCACGTAAAGCCGTTGGTCCCGCGCCTGATCTCTTTTCGGTCGTGTTTTTGTGCCGCTCCACTGCACTATGACAGTGATGGAATAGAGAGTGTATTTGTGCTCGCGTATACACTAGGGCACTGAAACCATGTCCTACGCAAATGGCTAACAACATAATTTGAGACTGGCCGCCGTGACCTAAATTCGTTCTGGAGGAGATTATTATTACTACATACTACTTCAATGCCAAGTCATAACATTATGAATAAGAATTTAAAAAAAATCTCCAGAATTAATTAAGGGATCTTAATCGTCAAAGATCCAAGAGATGAAAGGTTTTATGTTTGCAATATCATTTTCTGTCTGACTCGAGCTCGCAACTTAAGGTCTCATAAAGTGTAGCCACTTACAAAATGAATTCCACAAACTAAATCGCCCGGAATATCACTATGTAATGAACTGATATTTATGATCTAAAGAGTAGTTAGACGAGATACAGGACTCCTACTAATCCTACTAATAATATAAACGTGAAAGTTTGTGAGGATGTTTGGATGTTTGTTACTCTTCCTCGCAAAAACCACTAAATGTATTTTAATGAAACTTTACAATAATATATCTCGTACATCAGAATAAGGCATAGGCTATAATTAATAAAGATATTGTGTAAATTGATCAAAATATAACGATAAGTATTAAGTCGGAAAAAATTGTCATCTGTGAGCTACCTTGGCGTGCGGTGCAAAAACTGTAAGAGTTACACAAATATAACGGATGGATCACGTATGGTTTAAAGTATTTTATCTACGTAGACGAAGTTGCGGGCAAAAGCTAGTAAGTAATAATATTAATAATGTCGCCCAAACCGAATATCTGTCACGGTAGCCTGCCTAAATGGAGACTAGCCAGATGCAGATGAAGATAACTCTCTTGTTATAGTCCAATGAAACGCTAAACCAACACGATCGGAAAACGATCAGGATAAAATCCTGACTACGGACAGATACTGAGAATTTCCTAACGTAAAAAATCAATAACTGATTTTTTGGAGCGACCCAGGATTCAAACTCTCATGAACCTTATGAGGTTATAACCAGCAGTTGCATTTATGACCACTATTTCAACAAGACAGACACGCGAATACCAACCATTGCATAAAAGTAAAGTTACAGCATATACACTTTCCACGGTTATACACAGGTCTCCTCTTTTTTCTAAGATAGTGATTCGTCTACTATGCTTTTCCAATCCTAAAATATTGTATTTCTTAGACTTTCAGGTTTCTCGCCATGTTTATAACTACTTTGCAGCTATATTAGCAGTAGCACAGTAGCAAGAATGAGTCAGCTTGACCGGGGACCATGTTCTTACAGAATACCAGTGTAAATTAAGCTTAGTGCTGCTATGTTTCGTATGGTTAATTTTATAGAATAAGGGTGACAAAATAGCACACAGTTTACCTGATGGTAAATGGAAGCTGTGGCCTTAGATATCTACAACTATCTTAAATTAAGAATGAAAATGCAGATGCGCTGTCACCCTTGAGGCCTACGATAGAATGCCTCATTTTCAGTAAAAAGTGTTTCCACATATTACAATTATCATATGGTTGATAATAATCCCTTAGAATGAGGTGACCGCTGCCATGCTTTTTTAATGTTTTCATAACAATTTTATATATATTATATTGTAAATTATGCTTTTTTAAAAAATCCGCTGGGTTTCTTGCTGGTTCTTCCGAGGACAAAGGTTATTTTCTGAACCAAAAGATTAAAGTTAAAAATGACTTTCAATAAGAATTACATGTAATCTTTATTGAATAAAAATTATTATATTCTATATTATTATTATATAATAGAATAAAACCTTGTAGTGGCGGTGTTAGAATATTCACTACCTAATGTCAATTCGGGGGTGCCGTAAGGAAACCAAAACGACTAACTAGGCGACAGAAGGAAACTAAAACAGAAGATGGGCAGCAGCAGCTTCCTAACAACAATTTAAAATAATAAAAAACTGCTACTGCCAATCCGCCTCCCAAGCGTGGCAACTATGGCACATCCTCACTATGAGGCAATCTATGGGGGGTCCTATGTTAAGTAGTGAACTTTTATAGGCTGTAATGGAATAAAATAGAACCCGTGTTGCTAATTTTGTTACCTATACATAAAAAAAATTAGACAAACTAGTTATTTAGTTTGTCACTAAAAATTTTACATAATACAAAAAGATATCAAAAATACTAGAAGCAATATCTTTCTTTCTTATTACAAAACAATATTGTTATTGTAGCGCTCGTACAATTTACATGATATATAAAATTATTTTTACAAATTCCAAGCATTTTAAAGTTTTCAATTCGTAGACAGCGTATAAATAAAATAGTTTAATAGCAATTAAAGTGAAGGTAACCAAATACAAAATCAAATACAAAAGTTTTTATATTTGAAACTAAATCGATGGAACAAAAACTGGAATAATAAACATAATCCCTTTAAATAAAACTAATTTTACATAGTTTACCGCGTATATTAACTAATTTTATATTCCGAAGTTTCGACAGGTACATCGGTAGACTGTGTGCTCGTTTGTCACCCTTACTCTATGAAAATGACAGCCTCTTAAACCTTCAGAGATGATCCTGGAGCTGGAAGAAGAGATAGACAAGTTGCGCTGGAATATTATAGGATTATCCGAAGTCCGAAGAGAGGAGGTGGACACGGTAATCCTCGAATCCTGCAACTTGTTCTATCACCGGGAGGGTGACCATCTGACCATCTATCTATTCTATTATTTATGTTCAGCAATACATAAAAAATATGTTCAAAAATCACACTGATAAATAAAATTACCGTGTCACAACTATACAGGCAATAAAACTAGATTTCCTAAATCCTACCAGCGCTTTTCTTACATGAAAGTCCGTGGAGCCCAAACTTGTCAACACTGCTACCACAGGGGCACTGATGGGGTTGACAAATCGACGCTCCTAGTCGGATTCCAACGGCAATGCGCAAGCTTTCCCCATCAAGTAACGTGCCAAGATTACTTGATAGTAAAGCGTGTAACCAGTGACTAGATTCCTTAGTCGAAACAGCTAGAAGGCGTGCCTTATTTTGGTTTCTATGGAAGATCGTGATGATCGTGATTTCCATATTGATACAAAATTGTGTGTTGTTATGCTTTGACAGTTGACAACGAAGCAGCAGAAATATTTTCCTTTATCTTATTAGATTATTGTGTCTGAAATCAAAAAAATATTATAATATTAACTCTCTTATATATTTATTGATCTTTTTGTTGAAATTTGTTAGCCAGAATTGGCTAAATATTAATATTATTGGTTAAATATATGTAGCTTTTGACAGCGAAAAATTTTGACACTTTGTTTAAATAACGTCTATCAATTTATTTTATGTTGTTTATATTTCAATAGTTTATCTATTGTTTTTATTTTTATTATTAACTGGCTGTCCCACGCGACTTCGCCCGTGTGGAATTTACTACGATTTCATAGGTTTAATTTTTTTTTTCGGCAAAACAAAATTGAAAAAAAAAGCACATTAAGTTACTCCTTATGACATAAGCTATCTGCCAGTGAAAGTTATGACAAAATCAATTCAGCCGTTTCGGAGATTAGCCGGAACAGACTGACAGACAGAGAAAAATTTTAAAAATTGTTTTTTTTTTGTTATTGGTACCGTATTTACTTTCATATGCATTTAGTAAAAAGCTGTTATTTATTAAACATTACAAACAGACACTTCAATTTTATTTATTTGTATATATGTATACATGAATTAACCGATTTTGATGAACCAAAGACGAAATGTAACTCTAAATGTGTGAGAAATCTTTCTAGCGTTGCATTGCCTGCTTTCCTTGCTTTCGTGTATAGTGTCAGTGACTTATGTAACATAATTTAAAAAAATAAAGTAGACCTATGCTTTGCTACGGAGGCAGGGCAGATATGGCAAACGCTCTGTCCCAGTGAAAATGTTCCACTGGAAGTTAACCAACAAAAACAGTGGGATATTCCGTTGGTACGGATTATCCCACTGTTTTTGGTTCCGGGGCTTGCAGAAAGATTTGTTTCATAATTTCCATAGTGACCAAGATAAGGCACGCCTTCTAGCTGTTTCAACTAAGGAATCTAGTCACTGGTTACACGCTTTACCATCAAGTAATCTCGGCATATTACTTGATGGGGAAAGCTTGCGCATCGTCGTAGGAATCCGACTAGGAGGGGCGCTTTGTAATCCCGATCTGTGCCCCTGTGGTAGCAGCGTCGACAAGTTTGGACTCCACGGACTTTCATGTAAGAAAAGCGCTGTAAGGTTTTCACGACACAGTTCTTTGAACGATGTCATCCGAAGGGCTCTTGTCTCTATAAATGTTCCTTCGGTTTTAGAGCCTTGTGGAATATTTAAAGACGATGGCAGGAGACCCGACGCTATAACATTGGTCCCGTGGAAGAGAGGTAAAGCCCTAGTGTGGTATGCTACTAGACTAGACGGCATCAAAGGCAGCTGAACTGAGTAAGTGGCGCAAATATGAGTCTTTGAGAGATGACTACATATTTGTACCATTTGCTGTAGAGACTATCGGTCCGAGGGGTCCACATGCGGTGAAGTTCCTAAAGGAACTCAATCAGCGTTGGTCATTTCTGCTGGTGAAAAAAGGGCTGGTTCCTTTCTCGCTCAAAGGCTAAGTATAGCTATTCAGTGGGGAAACGCAGCCGGCGTTCTTGACACGATACCGCGGGGAGTAGGACTATATGAAAATTAAGTTTCTAGTTTTAGTTTTTTTCATTATTATTATGGTTTTTAATATTTATTTTAAATAAGAAACGCATATATTGATTAAAATATTTTTTCGAGAAGGTAAAATTAATTAACGCATAAAAATATTGGGACCATCATTTTTTATGATTTTAATTAAAAGTTACCATTAGGTGGCCTGTGGGATCGTTTAAAAATATTTTATACAATAATTAATCGGAGAGAGCGTCATCGGTCTGTATAAAAGGCACTTTTTTTGGCTCGCCGCTCACTTAGCGGTTAGCCACCGTAGAGTCTATATCACCTGAGGATGCCTCGTGTAGAGGCGAAACACGTGTCGTATTATCGTCAGTGGTGTGTCTTGTCTAGTGTAGTGGTGTTGGGAGTAGCGGTGCTGGGATTAGTGGTGACGGGGATAGTGCACGCAATTGAGGGAGGGCGGGAGGTGCTCTTCATACTAGGTAAGACACATCATTATATTTTATAACGCGGATATTTGCGAAGTAAATTTTTCTAAAAGCTTTTAAATATTTTATACGTTTCAAGAGTTTTTTATTATTTTTTTCGCCATTATTGATTTTCCGTTTTAGTCTATAGCATTTACCTATTCATTTAATTATAGCTATTTATTTAACGTACACGGCTCGCTTACATACATGAAAAAGAAATTAACCAATAACATTTAACTTTATTTTTTATTTCATATTACTTTTTATATAATTGCACCATTCTCTGTAACAATACCTACGAACTCATTCCGCGTTTTATCGCATTCGAACAACCTTGAAAGTGGATTATTAGGTTTTCTAAACTATAAATAAGTAAGGTAAGGTAAGTTCATGCTGTGGCCTATATATGTATAAACATCTATCCTCGATTAGGATTGAAAATGTAGATGCGTTGTTACCCCTGAGGACTAAGATGGAAAGCGTCTTTGCCAGTGTCACCGTACAAACACAGCAGCATTAAGCCACTATTTTATGCTGGTACTTTTTGGGAGCCTGGTCCTTCCCTGGTCAAACCGATCCATTTGTGCTACAACCATAATAATTTAGGGATCAACAAATGGATCGATTTGACATATATTTTACATTTTATATCATAAAGCTGCATTCTATTAACACAAGCTCAAGGTAACAATTAGAACGTAGTCTATACATATACATGAAAAAAATTATCCCCTATCTTTTCTTTTTAATATTAATTTATTTTAAAGTTGTATTGTATTTATTTATATACGTGTTGAGCGATACACGTATATAAATAAATACAATCGAATTAAGAACCTCTAATTCTTTTTTTATAATATTCCTTGAAGTACGAAGATGTTTCTTACGGAGAGAAAAATTTAAAAAATTGGCTGAAAACGTCTAATAATACTTAAAAGTCAATTTGAACTTTAATACCATACCATAAAGTTTAACTGTTAGTGGAGGGGTTCCGGGGAGGCGAAACAATTGAGTGATGTTAGTATCGTATAAATATTAATGTCAATATTTATAAGATGGTAACAATATTCAAAAAAAAAATATTAGGGTTACGCGCAAAAAAATTGATATCCATGAAATCGTAGTAAATTCCACGCGGGTGAATTCGCGGGGCATAGCTAGTTTGAAATAAAGGTAAGTAAACCCTTAATATCATAAAAATTTGTTAGCCATATAGTGGCGGAGTTAGAGAATCCGCTACTTTATAATATCCTCCCGAGTGTTGGTAATGGTGACAGAAGAAACTGAAACATAACATGGACAGTGTTTCTTTTTGATAACAACTGAAAATAATAAAAAATTCGATTGCTTGCCGCTAAGCCAAATGTGGCAACTATAGTAAAATTTGTAATTGGATGAATGAGTCACTTTTACAGCACTTACCATATTAGTAATGGATCCCGTGTCGCGGATTCATCACAACAAAACGTACAAACACTTCGATTAAATCGACACAATTCCCAAGTTATATTACGAATTGAGCAAGCGCCCAGCAGCGGTGACACAGTCCTTATCATTAACCAATAAATCACAATGGGTCTGCGTGCTTAGCAAATGCAAATATTCATGATACCTTTGGGCTTCAGATGTAACGATAAACTAAGTCTCTATTTTCTAAAATCGTATTAGGTTAATTTTATTACATTTTAGAGCTACGTTGCAGATATTATGTTTGTGGTTCAAATGGGTCGGCTCAACAGGGATAGGATACCAGCGTTAAATAGCACCTTACTTCTGCTGCTGTGTTTCGTATAGTGAGAGTGAAGATCTGGAAACCTTTTTTACTGGAATCAAGGCAGTCCTTGATCCTCAGGGATAAGCATTTTAATTCTTAACTGAGCTGTGCTCGTTTTTCCCCATTATTCTAAGAAAAAAAAACTCTTAATATGCTAAATTACATTTCTTACCGCCTGAAGATGAAGTGAGAGAATACGTGACCGCTTTTTTGTCACGTGTGTGTTGTAGCAGACGAAAATCTTATGACACCCAATAGACGGCGTTATAACCAACTCGTTTGTTAAAATACTCAGACCGACGAAGAGTAAATGCTGCAGCATTAAATGTGCGAGACGTCTGGTACTGTGATCGTCAACCTGCCCACCAAGCGTAAGAGTTAAGGTTAATCCTGTGTATATAATATATGTTAATAAGATAATAGGAGAGACCGACATTCAGTTGTGGACTTCAAAGGGCCGGAAACGAAGGAGAAGAAGTGTTTTTTTTATAGGAGAAGTGGCAAACGAACATGCGGTTCATCTGATGGTAAGTGACTACCATGAACAAATGCAACACCAGGGGAATTACAACAGGCATCTTCCCGATTAAAATCACGATTGCGAACGTAATCTTTCTTGAATAGGGAAAACAACGAGATCAATTACATCACACATAACGGACATGAAATGGAGAATCCGAGCTGAAAATCTGAAAACGTGTTCAGGATCACCTCCGAAATTACGTCACACTTGAAATACCACTACTTGCAAAAGAACACCGTTTTCGTAACAAAAATTATTTCTGAGGCTCTATAGAGGCAGATAATTCTTACTTGTATTGATGCATTGATGCTCTGCTACCTTTATTACCCATCTTCCTAGATGAGGATAAACATTGTTGTTTATGATAATTATGAGATCGCCGATTAATAGCGTCGACATCACCTATTTTTTAATAAAATTTAATAAGTAGTTAGGAGAAAAAAGGAAAAAGGAGGCCTACAACCTGAAAGCCTCCTTTTCTATCTAGAAAACTGTCTGTGTAGGGACCCCACCATCTTACCTATTTTTGCCGCTAAATAGCACTGCTTGCATTGCTCTATTCCGGTCTCAAGGATATAGAGAGGCAGTACAATCACAGGCCTAGAAGCAATCTATTTCACGGGTGACATTGCGTATGTATCTTACTTTGTATGAGTTGATTGCGGTTGTCTATGCGCTGCAGTAGCCTCTTAAGATCAAGTGGACTCTAAGTTCGCTTGTCATTTTAATTTTATAAAAATACACTCGAATATTTATTACATTTTTACGTGGTAGAGACATGCTGCAGAAGTATTACTGGTATAGTTATAGCATGAATCGATCGGCTCGACCGGGGAAGGACTAATTTCTCTCACAGAATACTTGACTTGACTAGCATGACATAGCAGCTTAAGCTGAGTCAAAAATCAGTTATCCGGTTTTTCTGTTGAGAAACTCTCAGTAGCAGCCTAAATTCAGGAAGTTGGCGGTATTTCGTTCCGTGCCTCAGAAAGCACAATAAGCCGTTGGTCTTGCGCCTGATCTAAATAGACTCTTGCACCATTTTCTGGCCTACGCAGATGTCGATTTGTATCTGACTGTGACCGTGATTGGGGTTCGGTCTGGTAACTCAAAAACCTACTCTCCTCGCGAAGCTACAAGTTGTTATTTTTATAAATAAGGAGTGACAAAAAGCTTCACAATGTGGAAAAAATATACAATATTTACCAAAGGCTTCGTTCTGAAAATTAGTATAGAACAACACTTTAAGGAAAATTTAACATTGTGCTATTTTTTTTTTATATAGTATAAGGGTGACAAACGAGCACACAGTCCACCTGATGGTAAGTGGTTGCTGCGGCCCATAGACATCTACATCTATCCTCTGTTACAAATCAAAATGTAGATGCGTTGTCACCCGTGAGGACTAAGATGGAATGCCTCATTTCCAGTAAAAAGGGCCTCCGGCCACCTGCACTCACCAAGCGAAACGCAGGGGTAAACCTCTACTTCACGCTGGTTTTCTGTGAGGTCGTGGTACTAC
Source organism: Parnassius mnemosyne (assembly GCA_963668995.1). Lineage (NCBI taxonomy): Eukaryota > Metazoa > Arthropoda > Insecta > Lepidoptera > Papilionidae > Parnassius > Parnassius mnemosyne. The sequence goes on from CAVLGL010000091.1 coordinate 26,807,793, forward strand.
CCCGGTTCGAGCCGGTCCATCCGTGCGACACCAAAAGCTGTCGCGTGGCTCTACCTCTGTTAAAAAATGCTAAAATTTCTTCCATTCTATTCTTATTTTTTAAAACAGAAACAGAAACAGAAACAGAAACTTTTTTATTCAATATAGATTATAAATAATACTTATTGAAAGTCACTCTTTTGTTTGATTACCACTGGTTCGGAAAAAACCTCTGTCCTGGAAAGAACCAGCAAGAAACCCAGCGGGACTTTTTTTTAAATAACAGCTTACAATCATGATGTTACACAAATTAACAACACAACAAATTAGAAATAGCTTGGTAGCGATCACCTCATTTCCAGGGGTTAGTATCATCCATAAATTCCTTAATATTATAATAACCCTTTTTATACAAACTTAGTTTAATAAAGTTTTTGAACTTTGAACAGGTCAAACTTTGTATATTTTTTGGAATTTTGTTGTAAAAGCGTATACATCGCCCCAAGAATGAATTTCTGACTGGATGGAGTTGAGTAACTGGTACTACTAGCTTTTGTCTGTTCCTAGTATTTACAGAATGAATATCACTTATTTTTGTAAAACTACTTTTATTTTTGTGTACGTACATTACATTTTCATAAATTTATTGAGAGGCCAAAGTTAATATATTAATTTCCTTAAATTTTTGTCGCAGCGACTCTTTAGGCTTTAAATCATAAATTGCTCTTATGGCCCTCTTCTGCAAAACAAATATAATTTCAGTGTCAGCTGCGTGTCCCCATAGCAAAATATCATACAACATTATGCTATGGAAGTAGCTGAAGTAAACTAGTCTAGCTGTTTCAACACTAGTTAGAATTCTAATCTTTTTACAGCATATGCTGCAGAACTAAGTCTGCTTGCTAGTTTTGATATATGGGGGCTCCATTTAAGTTTCGCGTCTAGTGTTATTCCAAGAAAGATGGTGGTATCTACAAGACTCAGTTTCTCCCCATTTAAAATTACATTAGTATTTAATTGTTTGACATTTGGAGTCACAAATTTCATACATTTTGTTTTAGTGCCATTTAAATGCAAATTATTAACATTGAACCAATTTACTAATTTAGATATAGCATTATTTACTTCGTCATATTTTAGTAACTGCCGACTTAATTTGAAAATTAAAGAAGTGTCATCTGCAAATAATACTATATCATGGTTATCCCCTACTATGTAAGGTAAGTCATTAATGTATACAAGAAACAGAAAGGGGCCGAGAATTGAGCCTTGAGGCACGCCCATTTGTACCATCGATCCGGAAGAGCTCATATTGTTAATGATAACTTTTTGCGTTCTCTTACTTAAATATGAAATAATTAATTTAAGGGTATCACTTCTTACACCGTAGAGTTGAAGTTTCCTGATTAATGTTTCATGGTGAACACAACCGAAGGCCTTGGATAGGTCACAAAATATACCCAAAGCATCCTGTGAATTCTCCCATGCATTAAAGATATATTTAATCAGCTCAACACCGGCTTCAGTTGTCGAGCGACCCCTTGTGAAACCAAATTGATTTTTATGAAGTAAATTATTTATATTAAAAAAATTAACATTTGATCAAGAACAATTTTTTCAAAAATCTTACTAAGTGTTGGTAGTACAGAAATAGGTCTAAAATTGGCGGGGTCTAATGTACTACCAGATTTAAATAAAGGTATTACTTTACTATGCTTCATTAACAGGAAACACACCAGATTCGATACTAGTATCAAAAATAATAGCGAAATGAGGCGCGATTGTATCTATTATAGACGCAATAACTTTAACGGAAATCCCCCACAGATCCGCAGTTTTCATAACATCAATAGTTTTAAAATATTTTACAATATATTTTGATGACACTTTATGAAATGTAAAATTTTTGTACACACATTTACATTTTGTTTAAGTAATGATTCGGCGACGGCAGGAGAAGAATTCAGTGACTTCGTGGTCAAGATCGGAATATCAGTAAAATATTTCTCAAAAACCATTGCTACGTCCTGATCTGATACAGTTAATTTGTTGTTAACACTTAACTAGTAATTTGAATTGCGAGAGTTGATCTTATCAGTTTCGCTATTAATTATACTCCATGTCATTTTAATTTTATTGGAAGCCGTCTTAATTTTGTTGCTCAAATGCAAAGACTTGGCTATGGAGCACACTCTTTTAAATATTTTTGAATATTTTTTTTCACATTCCCTAAATTCGACGCTATGTTTATATGACCTTTCATGGTAAAGGTTATATAACCTATGCCTGCTCTTATGGACTCCTACTGTCGCCCATTCATTGAATGACTTCCGACTGTTTAAGGAGAATATTTTAGAGGTAAAATTATTAATAAATTCATTGCAAATAAGCTTAAATAATGTTCCATACAAAAAATTAGGATCATTTTGGTATGAAAGTGATGGAAGTTTTTTCACTACTCGTATGTTACTTCTAAATTTCTCCAAGCGACGTGTAACAGACACAACTTTCTCATCTATTTGCTTTTTCTGAACATAAGGTAACGAAACTACTTGTCCACAGTGATAAGAACTTAATTTTTGAATTATACATTTATGCAACGGCTTCACATTTGTAAAAATGTTATCTATACATGTTGCACTAGATTGAGAAATACGCGTTGGCTCTATAAATAAATTAAAAAGACCATATGATTTAAACAACAATCTAAATTTAATATTGAGCCCAGCCCTTTTCAGGGCTGCAATTCTACTCAGCTGCGCACCCATGTCAACGAGGGTTAGGGCGTCCCCCCAAGGCGACGCACACCAGCTCGTCCCCGTTGGTGTGGAATGCAGCGCGCAAAGCGGCGATGGGGACCGCCACCCGTCACGCACAGCTCGACACGGCGGAAGGTGGAGGACGGAGTGCAGAGTTGGCACGTGGAATGTTAGAGGAGGCATGAGAGATAAGACGAATGAGTTGATCGAAATAATGAAAGAAAGAGAATTAGATGTCGTGTGTATGTCGGAGACCAAACGGAAGGGCAGTGGTACTGAAGAGCTCCCTGGCGGGGCGTTAGCTCTATGGTCAGGAGTCCCGGAGAGCGAGAACGCCTGCCAGGGAGTGGGGGTGCTGCTGTCTTCTCGGTTGGTCGATGTTATGACTGAATATAAGTTTGTGAACTCAAGACTTCTCTGGGTTCGCTTTAAATTGGGACTGACGAAGTTATTCCTTTTGGCTGTTTATGCGCCGGTGGCTTCGTCGTCCAGGGCTGAGCTGGAGGAGTTTTGGGAGAATGTAAGAGAAGTTCTAGATTTGGCTAGGGGAAACGAAAGGATTGTTGTATGTGGTGATTTGAATGGATGGGTTGGTACCGCTCGACCAGGGTACGAGTCGGTACTTGGAAAGTTTGGCGATAAAAGGGTTAATGATGCTGGCAAGCTTATACTGGCGGTATGCAAGGAAAAGGGTCTTCTTGTGACAAACACTATGTTTAATCACAAGAAAATCCATATGTATACTAGAGAAAGAAAGAATGAGAGAAGTATGATCGATTTGTTCCTGGTGGATGACCGACTGCGAAAACAGGTTATGGATACGCGAGTGTTCAGGGGTGCTGACCTGGGAACGGATCACTATCTAGTGATTACTAGATTTAGGGGTCTGTTCGCGGGTTGGCGCTACCGGACGACAGTGACAGAACCACAGTCGGTCTGTCGCATCCGAAGCTGGAAGCTTCAGGAAGCGGATACTAGGGACAAATATCATGCGAGGGTAGCCGAAAAGCTTGACACCATCGATGGCAGAAACGAATGTGTAGAAAGAATATGGCAGAACCTTAGGGATGGAATGGTAAGTGCAGCGGAAGAAGTGTGTGGAACAATAAAAAGAGGCAGTAGTAAAAGAAGAGATGCATGGTGGAATGATGAAGTGAAAGAAGCTGTAAAGAAGAAGAAGAAAGCATGGTTAGACTACTTGGCCTCTAGTAATGATAAGGATATGAGAGAGAAGATGAAAGAAAGATATAAGCTGCAGAAAGTTCACACGAAAGCATTGATTGAGGAAGTGCGTGAAAGGTGTAGAATGGAAGCGGATGAAAGGTTGTCGCACAACTTTAAGGAGAACTCCAAACTCTTCTGGAAAGAGGTTGGAAGGACCCGAAGTGGTGCGACGGCCTTAAGAATGAACAAAGTGCTTTCGAGAACTAATGACGTCCTCTCAGAAAAATCGGACGTCATGCAGCGATGGAGCGAATTTTATAGAGAAATGTATGCGTGTGATGATCTTAGTGAGGGATCCGGGGATGACGCCGTGACTGGCACGCCAGACCCGGACCTCGATGACACTGAGGTCATCAGTATGAAAGAGATTGAACGTGCGATTCGAAGTTTGAAATGTGGTAAGGCTGCGGGACTAGACAGAGTTACTGCTGAAATGGTCAAGTATGGTGGGCCTCGCGTCTGGGACAGCTTTCATCTGCTGTGCAATTTGTGCTGGCGGACGGGGGATGTCCCGGATGATTGGCGATCCGCAGTCATTGTGCCTTTATATAAAGGTAAAGGTTCACATTTTGACTGCGGGTGCTATCGGGCGATCAGCTTGACCAGTTTAGCAAGTAAAGTTTACTCGAAGGTTTTGACACGTAGGATGCAAGAGAAATCGGAAAGATTTCTATGGGAGGCACAATGCGGATTTAGACCTGGAAGAGGATGCACGGATCAAATGTTTTCTCTCCGTATGATCACGGAAAAGCTTCTGGCTGTTAACCAGAAGATTTTCTGTGCTTTTGTGGATCTTGAGAAAGCATTTGATAAGGTTGTAAGGAAGAAAATGTGGGAACTGTTGCCGGGGTATGGTGTGGATGGCCGATTGCTAAGGGCTGTGCAGTCTCTTTACTGTGACTGTAAAGCCTGTGTGCGGGTAGGGCATGACCTGTCACCCATGTTTAGCGTCCAAACGGGCGTAAAACAGGGTTGTGTCATGTCTTCCTGGCTGTTCATACTGTATCTCGACAGCTGTTTACAAAAGCTGAAAGATAGCTGTTTGGGTATGAAATTGGGTGACATAAAAGTAAATTGTCTGCTGTATGCTGATGATGCAGTGCTTATTGCACCATCAGAGGCAGAACTGCAGGCATTAGTCACGTGTATGAAAGAGGAATGTGAAATTAAAGGTCTCCGTTTGAATGCTAATAAAACTAAGGTTCTGGTATTTGAAAGGGACGAAGAGAGAACGAAGTGTGAAATATGGGTAAATCAGGAATGTCTAGAACAGGTAAATGAAATTGTATACTTGGGGAGTGCTTTTAGCCGGGATGGAAGATGTGATTTAGATGTGGACAGGCGTGTCGCTGCCGGGAACAAAGTCAATGGTGCCCTGACTGCGTTAGTCAAAAGGCAAGGCGTAGCGAAGAGTGCACGCCTTGCAATACATAACGCAGTGTTGGTACCGACTTTGTTATATGGCAGCGAAACCTGGGTATGCCAGAAGAAGCATAAAAGTAAGTTGAATGCAGTGGAGATGCGATCTCTTCGTAAAATGTGCGGCGTTACTATGGCCGACCGAAAGCGAAACGAAGAGATTCGCAATATGGCAGGTTTGAAAGATGACCTTATCACAAAAATTGATAAGGGCGTGCTTCGGTGGTTTGGGCACGTTGAGCGAATGAGTGAAGACCGAATGGTGAAGAAAATATATAGCGCGAAAGTTAATATTAAAAGGTGTCGAGGTAGACCGAGACTAACTTTCGAAGACCATGTGAGCAAATTGCTCGAAGAGGGTAGGTTCAAGAGTACTCGGATACCTAGACGTGCATGTATGAAGAAGATAATGAATCTGAAAGAAGCGAAAGAGATATGTAAGGATCGTGACACTTGGCGATCTGTTCTCTCTGGCTACCCCGTCAGGGATTGTGCGTGAAGATAAATAAAATATTGATGGAGGAAGCTTCTAGGAGATTGATATTAAAGTCTTCACATATTACAACAGATTTATTCTGTTTATTAAGCTTAGCAAAATCTTCCTCCATAATGTTTTCAAAAGTATCATATGTACAACATGGGGGTCTGTAGACGCTCACAACAATGAGGTGTTCAAACTCAACACATGCCATTTCTACAGTTCGCTTAACAGAGAGGCTCACAATGTCTTTACGTTCTTTACATGATAATAATTTACTAGCTAATATTAAGGGGCCACCTCTTAAAACCGTATCTCTATTGAAAGAACTGACCACCTGGTGATTACTGAAGTTAAACATTAAATTATAAGCTTTTAACCAATGTTCAGTAATACCTAAGATATGAATATTTTTGCTATTTAAGAACAACTCAATTTCTAGCTCTTTGCCTATCATGCCTTGTATATTTTGAGGCTCCAGGTGTAAACAATTTTTATTATCTTTCTGTGGAGCCATACAATTAAAGATTTGTAAGCCACATTCTAAATTATTTAAGTTATTATAACAGCTAGAGATTACCTCTATTGTCTCATTTTCTAATTTAAATTACTTGGAACTGATTCCAAATTGCATATAAGTCATTACACTGCTCAAAAGAAGCAGATGTCTGTGTAGCCAAGTCGTTGGCTGAGTTAATATATAAATAATAAGATAGCACATTTGCTATCTGTCTTAAATTATATTTTGATATGTAATACCTATCTCTAGTCAAAAATTTCTTAATTAAATTATTTATATCTATTAAATTAATTCTATCATTATAATTGTAACAATTAAATGTCAAGTTTAAATTATTATTACATGAAAAGTTATTCATTAATAAATTTAAATCATATCTTATTTTATTTTCCTGCGGCCAACCCTGTATGTAAGGCAATGTAAACAAGATAATTTTATGTACATTTAAAGTATTTAGATTATCAATATATTTTAATAATTGATTTTTGTTTACATTGCCTCTTCTCCCAACAAGAATTATTAATGTGCTATTAGGACAAAATTTACTAGATAAAACTTTATTCATTATATGACTAAAGGATGCTCCAGGCATGCAATAATTAGTGATCATATGTCCTTTTAAACAGTTAATTAGTGATCATATGTCCTTTTAAACAGTTATATAGTTTTAAATAGGTTCCATAATAGACTCTTTAAGCACCGTAATATCCCAAAATACAAGGTTATTAATAATTCGATTTCTATATAACATTGCGAAGAAAAACCGGGTGCGAGGACAGCGATACAAAGCTATCATATTATTTTCAACCCTCAGTTGACAAGGGTCAGATAATTAATTAAAGTAACGTAATGAGAGCAAAAATACGGTAAACTACTACCAAATTAGTAATAATTAGGAACTGTAATATAATATTAAAATATCGGGAGGGAATATATTATAGTTGATGGATACATAAATTTGGATAAAAAAAATTTTAAGAAGTATTTCACACAAGCATAAAGAAAAAAGTCGAAGGATCCAGATGAGTCAAGACCATGCTTTGTGGCATTCTTTTCGGGAGGTCTATGTTCTATTTATATTGGACTTTTAAAGGGCTATAATGATGATGATGGTGATCATGGATATAATAAAAAAAAAAGAGGCTTAATGGTACTGCTAATGCTAATTTGCCTTACAGAATGGAATGGAATTAGTTTATGGATGAATTTCATATATTCTCGACTTATACCATAATATTGCTATTCAATTCGCTAACAGTCCCCCAAAAACACAAAAAATTCATAGTTATGTTTATACAAAATCAGTTTATAAGACACAATCAAATGTGTCACAAGCAAAAACACAAATTAGCATTAGTATTTGCACAAATGTTGACAACAACCTGTTTTTTTTTTTTTGTTATAAAGATAAAAATATTTTACAAAATAAATATTCACTGAAATTTTAGATTAATCAAAGAACTTTAAATATACAAGAACTTCATTTTAAATTGGGATTCAAATATAACGCATCTTTTTATGTTGCATTTTGAGATCCACAAGATCAGTTATAGTGCTAAGTTTTATTTTACAAATGCTAGAGCAGTAAAATCTGGCCTTTGAAAACTTTTTCATTTCGTAAACTTTTATCATTAAGGGGAAGTTAAAATTTATCATATTATTATACTTTATTCCTTTTAGCATCATTCGGATAATCTATGAAAGTTTTTTACTTTTTAAGAAAGGATGGACACATTTTTGTAATTTACTCTTGTAACGATTGTTTTTATAGAAGAGGAGGCTAACGAGTTAGCGGCTCATCTCATAGTACGTGTTGAAAGGAGTAAACTAAACGAGCTTACTCCTTAAATGTGCCTCAGTCGTATCGGTTCAGATAAATTACCGGTGGTAAGCGATTCCACAAAGCAGTCACGAGAAGAAGAAAATTATTGATTATTCTAACTTGTATATGAAGATGGAGTTTCCAGTGTAGCTCCAAATCCATCGTGGTACAAAATGTTACTTTTATTGTCGTTTTATACTTAATGAGATGGCTTGCTAAGAGGCTTTTGGTGACAGCAATATGTTTAGTACCAATGTTACTAGTTTCTAGCGCGGGCACAACTTGACGCTGTATGGCATGACGCTGCTTCCCATCGCCAGTCTATATATTTATGTCTGACCTTAGCAAGATGGTTATACCTCCATCTTTGGGCAACCATCAGAGTTTTTTTGCTTTGTAGTACACAGCCCAAGCTATTAATACACTGTCGCTAAAATTGAACAAATAACATTTTAAACTTCTGAATTCATGTTAAATAATTACGAGTGCTTCCCAATTGCCGGATTGGTTCTGAACTCCTCTAAAACCAAGCTGTTACACATAAAGTCTCCTTATATCAAGTGTACTTTATCCAAGCACATTGTTGCTCACGATCATAATTGCCTTCACTTGTCTTGTAAAAACACTTGCAGTTGCCCCTCTATAGATCTCGTCAATACCCAGACATATCTTGGAATGCAGATCGATAGTAAGTTTACTTGGCATAACCACATCGAGTGTGTTTGTAACAAGTTAAGACAATTCTTAGCTAATATTATAATACTGAAGAACAGAATTTCGTCCCCAGTTAAGATGATGTTATATAACTCTCTGGCAGAATCTTATATACAGTATGGTTTAGGTAGCTATGGTCGTACATTTAATACTTATTTAAACAAAATATATAACCTCCAGATAAGAATCCTTAAAAACATTGTAACAGACAAGATTCGACGTCAATTTCATGATGACGATAGTATGCTCTTTAAGCACTGCAATATACTACCAGTTCATACACAAGTCAAATATTTACTTTTAAAAAGACACTTTTTTAATGAAAAGTTAAAATTAGAAATTAAGCACCCCGTGTGTACGCGCGCCGTAAGCAGCCGCAAGCTGCAGACGAGCCAGGCAAACAATATGTACGGGGAACGAAAAGCAAGTTACATTGTTCCACGACTTATAAACAAGCTACCCCCAGATTTCCGCGATAACTTAAATATAAAAAACATTAAAAAAAACTTAAAATGTACTTTTTGTGTAATTTATAAAAAAAAAAAATTACTACTTGAAACAGCGTATATGCGATGGTCAGGTCCTAATTAGGCTGTAATGTTTCCTTTTTACAAACTATATTAATTATACTTAATGTAACGTAGACTCTGGTCGCGTCATCACAAACCTTAGTGGTTTTCTGTATGCGACTTTTTAGTATAGTTTTTTTGTAATGCTTTGTAATATGGTAAATAAATTAAAAAAAAAAAAAACAAAACTACGTAGACTGAAAATAATATTTTAAAAAAAGTTGTGAATTTAAATGAAATATTAAATGGGATACCACTTATACTGGTAAGCGTTCCCGAGCCTCGGCGTATTTCTAGGTTTTATTACAAACTTTGCCGTCTAAGAGCTTTTGCAGTTTTGAGCTTTGAATTCAAACGATATACAGAAACATAATGATTTCTTATATTTACGCGAACACTACACATTGAATAAAACTATTTTTACGGATTTTATCGCGTTTAATTAACTTATTTTATATTCCCGACGTTTCAGTTGCTTTCCAGCAACCGTGGTCACGGGGGACTGAGGTGATTGATGTCCCGATGTCAAAGTTAACCCGGAGTACCTTCAGCTTTTTAATTATTAATTTTGGTCGATCTACGCAGAATCAACTAACTGTGTCTTGAAGTCTTGCAGTGGTATGCTTGGGTTTAGTTTTACATACATACATACATACATATAATCACGCCTCTTTCCCGTAGGGGTAGGCAGAGACCAGTTCTTTCCACTTGCTACGATCCTTACATACTTGTTTTGCTTCGTCCACTTTCATTATTCCCTTCATACATGCTCTACGGTTTAGGGTACTCTTGACCTGGCCTTTTTTCAAGACGTCCCTGATTTGGACTAGAAATGTCCGCCTAGGTCTACCCCTTCCAACACTTTCATTCACACTCGCCTTATACACTTTTTTCGTCAATCGTTCTTCATTCATTCTCTCGACATGGCCAAACCAACTCAGCATACCTTTCTCAATTTTTGTCACTACATCTTCTTTCAGACCACAACGTTTCCTTATCTCACTATTTCTTAGCCTGTCACTCAGTTTAACTCCTATCATACTTCTTAATGCTCTCATCTCAACTGCATTTATTCTGCTTTCATGTTTCTTCTGCCATACCCAAGTTTCACTTCCGTACATGAGTGTCGGAACCAACACCCCCTTATGCACAGCCAAACGAGCCTTGTTAGACACCTTTCGACTGCTCATAAAGGAGTGCAAAGCTCCATTCACCATGTTTCCTGCATTCACTGTTCTTTCGATATCACTCTCACACTTTCCATCTCTTGTAAACTTTGAACCCAGATACACAAACTCTCTCACACAAACTCTCTCTTTAGTTTTAATTTTATGAATTACAGGATCCCAAGCAGGTGGTAGTACCCAGCCTCCCTCTCTATTGAAATTAGGATGTTTTTTTAATTTCAATAGCCTCACGTATCATCCTTGGCAAGAATCGATGTTCTTTCGCGAGGACTTGTGGCTTATCAAATCTAATGTAATGGCGGGGGCCGTCTAGGATATGATCACAAACTGCAGACTTCCCGGAACGTTGGTGCTTCACGTCAGCTATGTGTTCTTTTACGCGGGTTTTTATTGATCGTTTTGTTTGCCCTATATATGAGAGACCATACTTACAATCAAGCTTGTATACTGCTGCATCTTGTAGAGGAATATTGCACTTGACGGATGGTAAGAACTGACTAATCTTCTTCGGCGGCTTGAAGAATGTTCTAATAGAAGCTCGCTTCAAGATGTAGCCAATCTTGTCTGTGACACCTCTGACATATGGTAGTACAGCAGGCACACGCTCGACTGTGGCCGGCTTCACTCGGTCACTGTGACGTAGGCGCGGAACCCGAAGCTTGTTGTCGTGCAGAACCTGCTTGACGTGCTGAAGCTCGGCGGCCAGGTGTTTGCTGTCACAGATCCCTTGTGCTCTCTGCAACAAAGATTTGCCCACGGTAGCTAACTGTGAAGGGTGATGGTGGGATTCACCGTTTAAGTATCGGTTTGTATGGGTCTTTTTTCTACACACAGTGTGACCTACGGTGTTATTAGGATTTCGAATGACTAACACATCTAGGAAAGCTAAAGAATTATTTGCCTCTAACTCCATAGTAAATTGAATTTTAGAGTTTATGGAATTAAGATGTTCTAAAAATGCAGTTACTTTGTCTGATGGTAAAATTGTGAAAGTATCGTCTACGTACCGCTTGTAGAAACTTGGAGTTACTGGTGCAGTAAGCAGGGCTTTCTCCTCAAAGTCCTCCATGAAAATATCGGCGACAATGGGAGATACCGGTGAGCCCATCGCAACACCATCTACTTGCTTGTAAAACTGTTCCTTCCACAATATATATTTATTCAATATACAGAAACATATTACGTTTCTGAACGGTAAGTATGATGATGATATGCTGTAAATTAAAATTAGTTATATTCAGCTTTCAATATTCTAACGCATACAAAAGTAAATTAGTTGACATAATTGTTATCTTTATATGATATGTTTTTAAAGCTTATTCCTTATATAAAAAGTAAAATGTGTGCTATAATAACATATCACTTCCTGAGAAAGGAACTTTCAATGGCAGGGGACCTGGGGTTCGAAACTACTACTCTGAGATTAAGATGTGACAGTACTACGAGTAGTCAAAGTAGTTAGTAGTTAAAGTCAAACCCAAAATTAATTTGGTCATTCCTTACACAAATTAAAGGCAAAAGTATCCTTCAAATATTAAAGGCGATAATAAATCTGTTTCCAAGGGAACAGACATTATTTGTAATGTTTTGACATATTCGTGCTACAATCATAATCACGCTCTAGCGTGATTCCATGCCCTATTTACGGGTTCTTAACAAAGAGAAAATCCGAGCTCAGCATAAAGTTCTCCGCTAGCAAAATTGCGCTAACTTATACGAGCACTGACATATTTTATTTAAAAATGTGAATTCTAAACGAATAAAAATCTGGCCAATGTAGTTTTATTTTTATTTTCACACTCTTTCACAGAATGGGTCATTCTTTCTGAAAGGATGACACCGACTCCCTGGCATGCCCTCTCGTCTACACCAGACAAGTAAGCGGTATATATGCCATGTGCAGTGACATCTCTTCCCTCTCGTTTCGTCTCTCACACATAACACATCTATTCCTCTATCATTCATCATTTCGCATACTTCATTCATCTTATCATTCATTGCTCCACATACATTCAGCGTAGCCAGATGGGCCTCCTCAATCCACTTTCGCCTTTCCGGGAGACAGGGCGTGACGGCTGGCGAACCTCGTCGCCGTTTTTTTTGCCCGGAGATTCTTCGCACCCCTGCCCCATTAAATGGGCGCCGAGAACTCGGGGTCATTTCTTTTTAATTGCCCAAGGGAATGCGCAAGGACAGGTACACTCTCGATTCCCTCACTCTCATAGTCCGATAGAACGGTAAACACTACCGGAGAGAGATCAGACGCAAGACCAACGGATTTACGTGCTTTTCAAGGCACGGGGGTGAGACACCGCCACCATCTGACTCCGGGCAGCTACTGAGAATTCCTTGATGGAAAGCTCAATAACTGATATTTTGGCCCGACCCGAGATTCGAACCCGGGACCTCATAATCAGCAGTCGCACTGCTACAACCACTAGACCAAGGAAGCGGTCATTTGTCATGAATACAATAATGATGACTTGACCTTACGTACCTGCATCCATAGACACCCTTACCATAACGTCACCGACTATATCTATTCATATTTGTTTGTTTGTTATCTATACTAAGTTGTAAGACTCCTATTATGCCTAGGATTCCGTCTAGGTAGGTACCATGCTTTAACTTATTTCTGCACTCAGACCGGAACATTCCTGTGTTCCGGTCTGTATGGTAGAGCCAGTTCATTAGTGAAGAGGCATTCTATTTCCCTTGCAGTGGCGATGTAAGAATATGCTTTATCCTATTTTGCCGTAGGTGTCGTAAGAGGTTACAGAGACAAATAAAATAGAAGAAGGCATCAGCGTCTTTCTAATAAAAATTTGAAAATAAAAAGCTGCCAAGGGTGGCAAATATATCTCTTACCAGGCAAATTAAGAGCGGCCCTATGTTAAGCTGTGGCTATATTTAATAAATGAAATCTATTCTATATATGCTATTTCTTTTGCACACTGTGTAGCTCAAACGGCTAGATGGACTTTGGTATATGGAGTGTTGCTAGATTGCCATATTTGTGAAAGTGACATAGGGTGTAAATATTTCTCTTTTCTGTAAACTTTTTTACGTAGACGGGTTTTTTTAAAAAAACATTTATTAACCCTAGGGCTTGTTAAAGTCGGTTACTGGTGTCAAGGCTGCAGTAAAGTACGTAATCCAGGAGTTTTGACAACCCTGACATATATTTTCAAGTTTGTATGAAAAATTGATAAATTGGCGGGCAACTTTTCCACAAGCGTTAACTTTCCTATTTCATCATCATCATCATTACAGCCCTTCACAAGTCCACTGCTGAACATAGGCCTCCCCCAAAGAATGCCACAAAGCACGGTCCTGAGCCACCTGCATCCATCGACTTCCTGCATATCTTACCAGGTCGTCACTCCATCTAGCGGGGGGAAGCCCTACACTTCGCCTGCCGGTACGAGGCTGCCACTCGAGAACTTTCTTCCCCATCGGTTTTCGGTTCTTCGAGCTATATGGCCGGCCCATTGATCTTTGTTTTGTCCATGTTCATCTTAAGACCTATCCGTTGGGAAGCACTATTGAGGTCATTGAGCATAGTGCTTAGGTCCTCCAGCGATTCCGCCATAATGACTATATCGTCGACAAATCGAAGGTGAGTGATGTACTCACCATTGATGGTGATACCGTATCCTTTCCAGTCCAGAAGCTTGAAAACATCTTCCAATGCAGCGGTAAAGAGTTTCGGGGATATGACGTCACCCTGTCTTACACCTCTCTGCAATTGGATAGGTTTCGTACTCTGGTTCTGTACTCGGATAGCCATCGTAGCCCTACTGTACAAGCACTTCAACACTTCGATATACCGACAGTCAACTTGGCTTCGCTGAAGGGACTGCACACCACCCAAATTTCGACGGAATCAAAGGCTTTGTCATAGTCCACATACGCCAGACATAGTGGCAAATTGTACTCCTCGCACTTCTGTAAAATATGCCGAAGGGTATGTATGTGGTCTATGGTGCTAAAGCCTTTTCGGAAACCGGCTTGTTCGGGAGGCTGGAAGTCGTCAAGTCTGCGCGCGAGACGATTTGTAATGACTCTCGAAAACAGCACGTAGACGCGGCTCAGAAGGGAAATTTTAAAATAACTGTATGTAATATTATCAGTCAGAGGGATTTCCATAATGAACGTTATTTGGTTTTCTTTTACATAGGCCTTAACAGACATAGATCTTTCTAAATTAACTAAATTGTTTTCAGTAATAGGATACAATAAACTGTTTATTTGAGATAAAGATTCTAATATTACTAATAATTCGGTGGAATTAACAATAGGTTGATGTAGAACGTGAAGTATAGTAAATGCTAATTTCGTTTCTATTTCGCTTAAAATTAAGTATATAGTTCTAAACTTATTGACAAACATTTTAAACATACTTCAAACATATGTGGAGTATATGCTTTAGTTATCATCTTTAGTAATTATATATTTTACAATTCTTTCTATACGTTTTATTCATTCATTTACAATGTTCATATTTTCCTGTAGAGATCCAGTACTATTTATAAGAAAGTCAAGCATCTCCGAGATTATTGTTATTTTCTTATTAGTGTGCGTTTGCTGGGTCTTTAATTGAGATATGATATTGTCGTATTTTACTGCATCATTGTGCTCTAAGTTTCCTGTAAGCGCTTTGATAACAGAATTTAATGGATTAATAAGACCGCGCTTAAAACGTATCGAAAGTATGAGTTGTTTAAACTTTTCTACAGCAAAGTTACTTAAATAATTTACTTGTGTGTTCATATTTTGAAATTCATTTATGTGTTTTGTATAATTGTAGTGGCATAGCCATTCTCACATTTTACCAATGCAGAAGGCATGCGCACTCCATCACAGAATCGGGTATAAGTTAATATTCCTTCACCATAAATCATGTTAGCAGGTAATTTTGCTCTAACTTCAGAACGAGGTGGAAGTATTACAGCATATTCTAAGCTATTGTGTATTATAGGTATTTTAGAAGAATTTGTGGTAAGTACTTGTTTCTTTAAATCTATTACAGCTTCCAACTGCTTTAATAAATCATTCCCAATTAACCCATCATAACGTGAATCGACATTATAAAGATAAAATTTATGTTCGCCATTATTTTGAAATATAGAAAATAGTGGAATTTTAATTACCTGATTGTGTTTGATAGATGCATGAGTGCTTATAACTTTAAAGGGTTCAGTTGTTATATAATTACGGTAGTATTTATGTGTTTTATCGGGGCTTATAAAAGAACTTAAAAAGAAAAGCTTGAAAAAACTTAAAAGAAATTAGGTATATATATGTACGGTAGTTTTAGATTTATGTCGCAATTCAATTCTGTTATTTCAGGCGGTTTTCGGAGGCTTTTACTTGAAAATTTTCAGTCTGTGCAAACATTTCATTATCCTCTGAATCATTGTTTTCGTCGGCCTCTATTGCAGAATTTTCTTGTATGGATTCATCTTCATAATAACTGTCGTATGTTTCCTCATATATGTAATTTTGAGGAAATTCGTAGGAATAGTATGATGGACAAATTTCTAATTCGTTTAGGCGGAAACCTGGTTGAAAAGGCTTTGGAGGGGCAGTTCTCATAGAAACATCAGTATCATTAGAAACCGGCTTGTTATGCACATTATTATTATTAGGATAATTAAAACGCTGAGAATTACCAAACTGTTGTGATAACATTGGTTGCATGGGGTTATAGTCCGGGGGTGTAAATCCAAAGTTTGGTCGGTATCCAAAATTAGGTGGGTGATATTGCTTAGGGAAACTCATTTGCTGTTGAGGCTTATTTTGTGGTAACGGAATCCTCATTTGTCTGCTATTGGGAATGCCAAACTTAAATTCAGGTGGTGTTCCGAAATTCTGCCTAGGGGGTTGGTTTGGGACTAATATTGGTCTAAAACCTGTAGGCTGTGTTGGCATTGCAAACTTAAACGATGGTTGTTGCACTAGTATACTACTAGACTGTGGCTTAGACGTATGGCTAGACTGTAACATTTTACTACGCATCTGATATTGGTGATAGAAGTTTACTTCTTCTAGAACTATACTTAGTGCTTCTTCTAGTGTACTGGGTGTTTTCAACCTAACAATGCGCATCATATTTTTGGATAAATTATATAAGAAAACCTGCAGAGCGGTGTTATTAAAAATAATAGTTTTACTTATTTTTAAGCTTTTATCACCAATTTGATTAACCTTCGATAATAACACTGATTTAACGGATTGTCTACGACCACAAAAATCTGTATAATTTTCATTTTGTTGTTTCTTTAAAGTTTCTAATTCTATGCCTAAACATTCCTCGCTACGTGGGTCGCCGAAGTGAGTTAAAAACAATTCCTTGAATTCGGCCCACGTCTCTATATCTTCCCGTTCACTGATAAGCGACGTAGCCTCGCCCGTAAGACGACTAGTAATAATTTGCATTATATATTCATTTTGCACATCGGATGATTTAAAGTTACTTATTATCTATTCACATTTACGCAAAAATAAATTTAAATGGTGTTTATCGCCGCTAAATGTTGGTATTATTTTAGTTAATTCATTAGGGATAAGTTTAATTTCCGATATTTTTAATAATTTATTCACTGGTTCTACACAAAAAATAAAAAAATAAAATAAAATATTTATTATAACTCTACCAGTTCCACAAATGTTGTAAGGAAAATTCGAGTATAAGTACTAATCTATTATGTATTAACGTGTCGAGTAATCTTTAAATTAACAAACAAATGTAGACACAATAAGAACTTAATATAATGTACTTTATATAAAATATTCTATAACTTTATTGATTAATATGTGACTTAATATTATGTACGTCTTACAATTAAATAAATATTATTTTAATTTTTATTTAAGTAGTAATTATTTGTTGCATTTAATACTTTATAAAATTTACGTAAGATTAGTATTTGAAACCCAAATAACAGTCAAAATGGAAAATGTCTAATTCCAAGTTTACTAAGGGATATGAAGCAGGTGAAGAGTCGTACTCACCAGCCCGCAGTGCCCATCATCAGCTTCACGGCTCCTTATTCTCGACGAATTCGTTTTGGTTCGCTGGATCACCACGCTGTATGGATCTTCCGCCGTTGCGCGAAAATGGGTAGAATTGTATACGCTATATTCACGAACGGTGGCACAGCTTTTCCGGTGATCCTACCGGCTGCGCCAGTCAAGTTGCGGGAGCTGCCGAGAGCTTTTTTAAAACTAAATACAAACTAAGACTTAAAACTAAATAAAAACTACGTGTTCACAGAGATAGATGTGAATTTATTCTGACCATTGTCTTTTACAATCCTTAATCCTATGCTTACAGTCTACTTAAATTACTACATACTCAGCGTTTATGTATTTATGCTGATGGATGCTTTATCTATTTATTATGGGTGGTGCTGGTGTAACCATAACGAGCTAATGTAAAGTTGTTGTTGTTTTTTTTTCTATTTACAAGTCTCAAATCAAACTATCGTTAAAACAATTCGAAAAGAAACCCGCAAAGAATGAAATAACCCGAGTAATAGAATAAATCTTTAATTTATAAAAGGAATGATATCAAATAAGGATTACAATAATTTTTAAAACAATGTTCGTTACCTGTCACTTTTTGTTCCAACACCAAATTGTTGTTATAATATTTATGTACCAACTTTCTTAAATATTAAATACTAGCTGTGCCCCGCGGTTTCAGCCGCGTATATCACGCGTCTGCGCCTCGCGACATGCGAACATCGAGAGAGACATCACGACGGACGGTTGCTGAATTAACAAAGATTTAAAAAGTGAAATATGTTACTAAAATTACATAGCTAACGTAATTGGTAGTTATGCATGATACAGGTGCTGATACGAATAATGTGGCCTATTTTGTACCGGCGTTACTATTTCACATTTTAACATGAAAAAGTAGTTATTGTGACATAACTGTAATAGTTAAACATATGGTATCGCACTCTTTTTTGTAGATATTGATATCCTCTATAAAATTGAAGTACATTACTTTGCTCTATTATCAATAGTTTCCGCAGCGTACGCGATATAAGGATTCTTTTTGGTATTTTTTTCACACCTTGGGTTACATTATCGAAGTTTTCATATGGATCCCTGACTTTTTTGAAAATATTATATAGCCTATGTTCATCAGGGATAATGTAGGATTCTAATGGTGAAAGAATTTTTCAAATCGGTCCAGTAGTTTCAGAGCCTATTCAATTCAAACAAACAAACAAACAAACAAATCTTCCTCTTTATAATAGTAAATAGTAATAAAAATAGTAAAATAGTAATAATAAATAATACAAAGCGGCAGTAATTATTAGCTATAACATAAAATTGAGGTGGATATTGTGAATTTACAATATTTAAATTATTAAAATTTATCGGGACCAATTACTTTTACAACTTATTACCAGGGTTGCCACAGCAAAAAAAAAGTAGTAAGAATGTGTCGATTAGACCGTGGAAGGACTACGCTGTTATAAAATATCAGCGTACAATAGCAGCTTAATGTTGTTGTACTTCATATGGTAAGTGTAGAAAACCGGAGACTCTTTTAACTGGAAACGAGACATTCCATCATCATCCTCAGGGATGACAATGCATCAGTGTTTTGATCCTTAATCGAAAATAAATGTAGATGTCTATGGGCTACAGTATCCACTTTCTATCAGGTGGACTGTGTGTTCATTTGTCACCCATATTCTATAAAAAAACTTCGCCAAGAGTACCTACCAGCGTGTTATATGATGTAGCAGTATAATACTGCTGTTTGGTGTTACTGTTACTCTATGGTGAGTGACGGGAACTGGAGATGCTTTTTATTGGTAACGGGGCATTTTATTGCGACGGCGCTATCGTCTCGCCAGAAGCGAAACACATCGAACCCTAAATCGTGCTGTTGAAGTTCCGAAGTACTTCAGTATATATAGAATAGCTCTGTAATATCACTTGGAGCGGTGGCCGCTCCTCGAGCAGAACACCTTGCCCGGCTTAGTGACCCCGACGTGATCTGAACACGCAAACAACCTTCGAAAACTACAACTTCAAGACTTCGTCATTATTCTCAAGAACCCCTACTATTCACTACAGGGAATCGTCTTCTGCAATTCAGATTTTGCAAGCCTCACAAAATTCATAGC
This sequence comes from Parnassius mnemosyne, assembly GCA_963668995.1. NCBI lineage: Eukaryota > Metazoa > Arthropoda > Insecta > Lepidoptera > Papilionidae > Parnassius > Parnassius mnemosyne. The sequence continues at coordinate 26,827,622 of CAVLGL010000091.1, forward strand.
AGCACTGTGAAAATCGTTCTGGGAATTTCATTTCTGCTATAAAGCAATGCGTGCACTGTTATAATAATAATAATAATAATAAAGTTTTTCAATTTAATCCAGGTCGACTGTAATTTCATTTGTTAAGTCGATTTTTTTAAAAGAAACTTATTATCCTTGTCGTATATAAGTTAAAATTATACGCATGTACCTAATGGAATCGTTATTAGTAAATAAATGACTTGATTGCAACTAAGCAATGTAATTTACCTATTACCTTAGTATTATAATATCATTGTATTATATCATCAATTGGTTTTTAATTCTGGCATTCAATAAATGATCCTAAACGAGTAAAGTATCTTTTAATCGCTACACGAACGACCCTAATATTGCATCCTACAATATGCGTTTGTAAGTACTTGAGCAACCATTCTGTACGGTTGTATGCAAATTTTAAGCACGGATTTACCACGTTGCCTGAGCTGAAGGAAAACAAAACACAACCTGTTGATGGCATAATGTAATTCCAAAGGTAGATTAAATCCTAAAAGCTAAGGCACAGATTGATGCCAATTTTTCTATATTCAAGACGGACAGAGATCACACGCAGGATTGACGGCGTACGGCTTTTTACCGTTTTTACCGACTGCCGTTCTATCGGACTATGATAGTATGGGCACCTACGCTTGCACATATGTTTTGCGCAGATAGCTGGTCTTTGTTGAGGCTTTATGGCTAGTCTTTGTTGAGGACTTTATTTAGATGGGTTATTTGCTTCGTAATAGATCACAAGTACTAATAATATAATTAAAAAGAAAGAACTTGACTTATATACAATTAAACACTCAGGCCCAACTACTTACCAGCAGGTGGCCAGTGTGCCTTTAACACTTTGGCCGATAGACGCCCACATCTGTTATAGAATAGAATATAATCATTTTAATCCATATGGATTAAAAGAATACTTGTTGAAAGTCACTTAACCACACCCTGTTTTCGATCAGAAGTGAAATAGCTGTTGCGTTGCCTGTGCTAAATACTTAGCAAAACGGCTTTTCTCTAATAGATACGTAATTTCTATACATATAAATCGATTGCTATCCGTTAGTCTCGCAAAATCTCGAAAATTGCTGGTCCCATTTTGATGAAATATTTTATATTTTGAGAGTGGGTCTCTGGATGTTTCATAATTAGACTCGGTAGGTGGCGCTGCTGTCAACATCCAGGAATGACTCGTGGGAAGCCCATTCGGATCGCTAGAGTAATATAAAAGTAAATTTTTGTTTGCCCTCTATGCGTTTCTACAACACTTATTAGATTACTATGAAAGTTTGGTCAGTTGTTGTATGCGCCTGCGAGTTTTTCTGACAAAGAAGATCTTGCAACATATGCCAAACACACCTAGTAGTTAATATAAAAAATCTACAGTGAATTAACTAATAAATGTTTCCTATAATTTTACACGCGGTAAATGCCTGCATACATAATATAGCTCAAAACAAATGGGTTGGCTTAACTGGGAAAGCAAAACGCTCTCACCGAATAACAGAATATAACAGCTGCTTAATGCTGCTGTATTTCGTAAAGAGTGTGTATAAAACTTGAGCCTCATTTTACTAGAGATGGCCTGGAGGCATTCCATTCTAGTCCTCAGGGGGTGACATCGCAGCTGCATTTTGATCCTTAATCGAAGATAGATGTAAACGTCCTTGAACAACAATATACACTTACCATCAGATGGACTGTGTAGTCCTTTGGCCAAAAAAGAGTTGAGACTGGCAGATCGTCCATATGTTCAATGGTGGAAAGGAGAGGGAGGTATATTCCAAGTTCCAGAGGATGAAATATGGTTGTGTACTCTCTTACGTCGCTACCACACGGCTAAAATAAACTCTTGTCTAGAAAATGGACTTGACTTTTAAGTTATTACCAATGCCTATTGAGGCATAATTTCAATGGGTCAATATCAAAACATACATTCATTTATCGCGAAAAACTTGCGATACCATCAATGAAATAATAAATATATATATAAGTGAGCTGTACGGACGATTTATAATCTACATTGTAAAGAGTCTCTCAGAGAAATTTTTAAAGAAATAAACATATTAACTTTGGCATCGCAATATATTTATGAAAATGTAATGTATGTGCATAAAAACATAAATAGTTTTAATAATAAGGATGTTCATACCTTAAACAGTAGGAACAAACATAAGCTTGTAATGCCAGCTACTAGACTCCACAGAATTAGTAATTCATTTATGGGGCAATGTATACGCTTTTACAACAAAATCCCAGAACATGTTCAAAGTTTGTCCATAAGCAAGTTTAAAAGTTTTATTTAAGCAAAACTGTACAAAAAGGGTTATTATTATAGCAAGGAATACATGAATGAAAATAACCCCTGGGGAATAAGGTGATCACCACCATGCTGGTTCTATGAAAATTCATTTAAAATTGTAAAAACAAAATTATTGTTAAGTGAAATTATGTTTAAAAAAAACGTCCCGCTGGGTTTCTTGCTGGTTCTTCCCAGGGCCGAGGTATTTTCCGAACCAGCGGTAAATAAAAAAATGACTTTCAATAAGTATTATGTATAATCAATATTGAATATAATCATTCTATTCTATTCTATTCTATAATGGTGTGGATAATTCGCGGTCCACCACAGTGCGATTTAATAGAACTTTTCTTCCTCGCACAACTTCTTGTGGAATCTAATACCACCAGAGATTTATGGGGAACGTATCGGCTTAGGAACCTTCAAGAAAAGACCCTACTTTTTTTTCAAGGCCTGCAATACGAGGGCGACACTGACAGTTTTTAGAACTGGCCACTTTTAAACGGTATAATAAAAAAATAAGTTCAAATTTTGAAAATGGAACTCTTTGTCGATATTATTGTGTATGTATTTTATTAATTTGTCATTTGTTTACGATTTGGCGGCAAATTGAAAATCGTCTGTGTCACATCAGCATGAATTTAACGCGAGAAAGTTTCTGTACAATGATTTTTTATGAGTTCCAACGTCTTTTAAGTCAACAAGAAAGTTATGACATACTTCGATTGGCCTTTTACGATGAAGCCCCATCTCCTGCCATTGTTTACAACTGGTTTAATGAGTTAAACCGTGCTACAGCTATACAGGCAGTAAGACTAGATTTCCTAATAATATAATGGCCCGGACATCATTATTGACAGACTCTTAAACTACAATAGAGCTAGCGCTTTTGTTTAAATAATGTGTACCAATTTATTTTGTCCTATTTGCATTTGAATAGTTTACTTATCAAAGTTATTATCTGTCCTACCTTATTTGAAGAGCACTACCCGCTCTCCCTAAATTGCGTGCACTATCTTCGTCACTACTCCCAACACCACTACCCTAGGTAAGACACAGCAGCGACAATAATACGACACGTGTTTCGCTTTCACACGAGACATCCGCAGGTTAAGTAGATTCTGCGGTGGCTGACCACTAAGACGAATTAATGAAATATAAGCAGATGTGGGCAAAGTAATTTTTAGTAACTTTAATATAATGGATTTCGCAAAGTAACGCCTTATTATATATATACTATATTAATTAGTTTATTTATTATTGGTTAACCGATTTTGATAAATCCAAGACTAATGTTACTCGAAGATAAACTTTATGATTTTCATGTCGATTCTTTTGAAAAATATTAATAATTTGAACGTGATACTGTCACAAACAAACAGACAGACAGACGCAAGAATATAAAAGTACAGACACCTACAATTTACATTTTTATTATATGTAAATAGATAAAATAGTAAAATATAATATAGATAAAAAATAAAATATAAAGTATTAAAAAAAAAACATATAAAAGTTCACTGCTGAACATAGGCCTCCTCCAATAGGCTCATTGGCTGAATTTTGCCAAAGTTACTAGTGTTAGAGAATAGAGTGTTCTTATGTTTGCGTATACACTCGGACACTGTAATACAATACTGCGCAGATGGCTAGTTTCCGATGAGACTGGCCACCGTTACCAACACTCGGTATAGAGGACATTACTATTATTATTATTATTTCCAAGGTAAGCTCGCATAGTAAATGAGCACTGAAATTCTATTGCAATTAATAACTTCATTGGTGCCGGCGGGGTTCGAACCAGAGTATTTATCCAGAGAGAAAATAGTGAAATACGTATATTACTAAGCGCAACCCGGATATCCTCTTAAAATAACATTCCGCCGACGAATACCTTCGTAACTATTATCACTTATAATATCATCCCAGCGAAGGTAAGCCTAATAGAAAAACCCGACGGCGCGTGAGTAATGGGAGATCCGAGCGTTTCTATTTGTCAAATGACTGCGTCCGGGAAATTATAACGTCATTATTCATTTTATTTCATTACTCATAGCTTTTTACTGCACACTATGTGAGAAAAAGTCGATTATAGTTTTTAATCAGATGATTTTTTCATATCACCTTAATCTCAGACTATACTAGTGTAAAATAGCAGCTTAATGCAGCTGTATTTTTGTGTGAGTGTAAAGAACCGGGGCCATTTTTACTGGAAACGAGGCCTTTTATCTTATTCCTCAGGGGAGACAAGATTTGAAACTAACGAACCAACTGCTATATAAACATCTTAGATTCTATTAATTATGATAATGCCTCGTTTAGTGACAAAACAAGTGTGTAATTAACGTTCAACCTAGTGGAGCAGTGTTGAATTTAGCGGCGGCAGTGATAGTGTACGAAATTATAGGAGGGTAGGAAGTGCTCTTTTAATAAGTTAATATGCACCATATATAAGCGGTAGTACCGAGATGCTGCAGTAATGCGTGAGAGCCATACTGCGGCTATGTAGTATGTAGTTGTAGCACGAATTAGTCGACTCAACCGGGGGTAGACGACGAGTTCACTTTGCTTCGTATGGTGAGTGTAAAGAACCGGCGACCTGTTTTACTGGAAACGAGGCACTCCATCTTGGTTTTCAGGATTGACAGCGTATCTGCATTTTGATTATTAATCGAGAATAGATGTATGTGTCTACGGGTTATAGTACCCACTTATCATCAAGCAGATTGTGTGATCATTTATCATCCTATCTGCTTAAAAAATATAGACTATATAGCTCAATTCAACATCGTTAGATGCGATTGGCACTTTAGTATGAATGATTGCGTAGCCACCTCTTTTAACATAATGACTGAATACTCGTATACAATTGAGTTGCGAATTGCAATAAATTCTGCAAGATTTTAGTTTTGTCCTGAAATATTTCTCGCTCTTTTGCACCTCAACTTAAAATTTATTAGTAGTAGGAGCTCTATATTCAATAATTTTGTACAACAGATATGATTAATGTGGTGTTCTATATAATATTGTTTATAGCAACTGTAAAACACACAATATGCGAATAATAAATGAATTAATGTGTTTTGTTTTTAAGTTGTGTTTTGTATTTGTTAAGTATTTGCAGGAATAGCCGTGTAGTGGTGGTACTAAACCATAACATTCCGTGGTTTTCGTAAGAGGTAACAGAGAGAAAAGAAACAGGAGATGAACTGTAGCATTTTCTAATAATAATTCAATTAAAAACTGCGGTTCCCACCCTGCCTACCAATTGTATTATCATCATCATCATTACAGCCCTTCACAAGTCCACTGCTGAACATAGGCCTCCCCCAAAGAATGCCACAAAACACGGTCCTGAGCCACCTGCATCCATCGACTTCCTGCATGTCTTACCAGGTCGTCACTCCATCTCGTGGGGGGACGCCCTACACTTCGCCTACCGGTACGAGGCTGCCACTCGAGAACCTTTCTTCCCCATCGGTTGTCGGTTCTTCGAGCTATATGGCCGGCCCACTGCCACTTCAGCTTACTAATCCGTTGGGCTATGTCGGTCACTCTGGTTCTACTGCGGATATCCTCATTCCTAAGTTTATCACGCAGAGAAACTCCGAGCATTGCCCTCTCCATAGCTCGCTGAGCGACCTGTATTGATTAATTACGGCTAATATACCCCTATGTGACAAATAATGGGAAGGCATATGTTCAGCAGTGAATTTTCGATAAGCTGTTTAAATGAACGAATTAATTAGAATTGGGATTGAATGAACAACCGCGACAGAGAAGGTCTTGAGTGACGGCTCCGTATTAGCAAGAGCGGTGTCGGGCAACTCCTAACTGGATATGATAATGACCTGATTGAACATGCAGGGAGTCAAGGGATCTGTTTTTAAGGGAGACCTTTGTTCAGCAGTGAATTCTTATGGGCTAATAATGATGATGAATACTAGAGATGCTTATCATTAGACATTCGATCAGCACCAGTATCTTTGAAGCTCGTATTGCTTATATAACTACAAAAAAAAAACCATTACGTAAAACGAAGAAACGCCAGCGTATCAAGCCTTAACAATTAACCAATAAAATAGCAGATTCAAGCCAATGAGTGTTCCAAAGTACTAAATGAAAGCATAAAATTAAAAATAGTAACGGGGCTACGTCTCATTAACTTCATCTGACGAGAATTAAACCGTTCCAGGGTTAATGAATGGTTTCAACTTCGACGAACGAATAAAATGTTTCAATTAAAATGGATGCGGATGCCAATGATTATTAAAAGTATGATTCAAATCAAGAAATTTTAATACTTAAATAAATATACTGTGTGCTTGTGGCTTAAGAGAATTCATCATCTCAATGAAGGCTAATAATCTTTCGTACTCCAGATGTCGCTAGTTAGAACTGAGGTGAAGTTTTCTTTATACAATGTCAAAAAATTAAGCTGTTGGGTTTTAAATAAAAGTTAGATATAAAAATACATAAAACAATGCCGTAGTGGTTTCCTCTTTAATTTATTGCATAATTATAACAATTTTTTTAAATTAAATAAATATAAAATAAAACAATAAAGGGATTTTTAGGAATATCAGTAGTTTGGATTCATCATTATCATCGTCATTACAGCCCTTCACAAGTCCACTGCTGAACATAGACCTCTCCCAAGGAATGCCACAAAGCACGGTCCCGAGCCACCTGCATATATCGACTTCCTACATGTCTTACCAGGTCATCACACCATCTAGCGGGGCGACGCCCTACACTTCGCCTGCCGGTACGAAGCTGCCACTCGAGAACCTTTCTTCCCCATCGGTTGTCGGTTCTTCGAGCTATATGGCCGGCCCATTGCCACTTCGGCATACTAATTCATTGGGCTATATCGGTTACTCTGGTTCTACTGCGGATATCCTCGTTTTAAGACGGTCACGCAGAGAAATGCCGAGCATAGCCCTCTCCATACCTCGCTGAGCGACTTTGAGCTTCCTTATACAGCCAGCAGTGAAGGACCACGTCTCAGTTCCATAGGTCATCACTGACAACATGCACTGGTTGAACAATCTAGTTTTGAGGTTTTGAAGCATGCCTCAAAACCTGAATGTCTAACGAGAAGATGTGTCGTGTAGTTTGGTTTATTTCTTTCTAATCTAATTAATGAAAATGACCAATATTAAGGATTGAATCATTTTAGTAACAATATAACTATCCCGCAATGAAATCTGTCAAATATTTCACCTCCTTTTTATGTGGTGCCGGCCTGGATCGTAGATGCCCTTATTCTGTCCTTGTCCGAAGAAATTAGAAAAATAGCTAACGAGACTGCCTTTAAGAAATTGGTACGTAAATACTTTCTAAGCCATCTGTTGTTAGTTGATACGGTTAATGTTATTATTTAGTTACCTTTGTTGTAAGCTTAAATACGTTTATATTATATCTTTAATTAATTTAAAATAGTAGTGGTGTTCAATTTAGCGGTGGCAGTAAATATGATGAGAGTAACAAAGAAACGGCCCCCAGTCCTCAGCGGCCCCGCTATTCCTGGCTACGGTGGCGACCATGGTAACGGCGGGGCAGGGGGCGCTAAGAATCTCCGGTGAAGGTTCGGTTGCCACCTAAGACGACTCGACCTGGCAACATACAACGCACGCACCCTGAGGACTGACGAGAAGATCGTGATGCTGGAAGAAGAGATAGACAAGTTACGCTGGCATATTATAGGATTATTTGAAGTCCGAAGAGAGGGGGAGGACACGGTAATCCTCGAATCCGGCAACTTGCTCTATCACCGGGAGGGCGACCATCTGTCCCAAGGAGGTGTCGGATTTATCGTCCATAAGTCTCTCGTTAACAACGTTGTAAAGACTGAGAGTGTGTCGACAAGGGTTGCGTACCTTATACTCAGAATCACCAAACGGTATTCGCTGAAGGTCATACAGGTTTACGCACCAACCTTGGAACACCCAGATGAGGAGGTGGAGGAAATGTATGAGGATATCTTTAGAGCCATGCAATAGAAAGTAGGGAAATTTGGAATAGGGCAACGGAACCCAAGGGGCCAGCAGTTGGCCGACTTCTTGAAGAAAGAGGGACTCTTTATGGTGAACTCTTTCTTCCAGAAGCGGCCCCACAGGAAGTGGACCTGGTCTAGCCCCGACGGTTCCACAAAAAATGAGATTGACTTCATTATGACGACCAGACGACAACTGTTCAGTGATGTCTCAGTGATCGCGAGGGTGAAAACCGGCAGCGATCATCGAATGGTTCGAGGCACACTGAACCTATACGTTAATTTGGAGAGGTCTCGTCTAATGAAGTCATCGCTCCGTCCCCCTCGTGCTCTGTTCCAAAGTCCCGATACCTTTCAGCTCGAGTTAGAAAACTGTTTTCAGTGCCTGGAAGACTGCAATGAAGTGAACGATATGAGTGACAAGCTTTTGGAAACTGTCCATGCAGTCGGAGCTAAGTTCTTCAAGACCGGCCGCAGAAGAACACACAAACTCTCCGATCACACTCTTAATCTCATGGCTGTTAGACGGGAGATGAAGCTACATTCTTCAACAGATTTGACAGCATACAGGCAACTGAACAGACAGATCTCCAAATACATGCGGCGGGACTTGCGCAACTTCATAACAGCTTGTATTGAAGAAACGATCGAGAGGAACCAAGGCTCCAAAGTCTTTGCCAGAGATCTGTCATCCAGAAAGAGCCAACTGTCGAAGCTGAAGACCGAGTGTGGCAGCATCGTTTCCGGGGCACCTGAGATTTTGAGTGAGATTGAGAGATTCTATGGGCAGCTTTATACGTCATCGTTGGAGCCACATGCAAGTGTGAGTAACGATCCAAGAGCGAGTCTTATCCGACACTATTCCGAAGATATCCCGGACGTTAGTCTGAGCGAGTTTAGAATGGCTTTCTAGCACCTTAAATTCGGCAAGGCCCCAGGCGAGGATAGAATTACATCAGAGCTTCTGAAAGCGGGTGGAAGACCGGTACTTGAAGTCCTTTAGAAGCTCTTTAATTCCGGCCTCCATGGTGGCACTACACCGTTGGCGTGGAGCAGAAGTGCGGGGGTCTTGTTCTTCAATAAAGGCGACAACGCTCTCTTGAAGAACTACAGACCGATTTTCTATCTGAGCCACGTCTACGTGCTGTTTTCGAGAGTCATTACGAATCGTCTCGTGCGCAGACTTGACAACTTCTGGCCTCCGGAACAAGCCGGTTTCCGAAAAGGCTTTAGCACCATAGACCACATAGTCAGAGGAGTACAATTTGCCATTATATCTGGCGTATGTGGACTATGAGAAAGCCTTTGATTCCGTCGAAATTTGGGCGGTGCTGCAGTCCCTTTAGCGGTGCAAGTTGACTGTCGGTATATTGAAGTGCTGGAGTGTTTGTACAGTAGAGCTACAATGGCTATCCGAGTACAGAACCAGAGTACGAAACCTATCCAGGTGTAAGACATGGTGATGTTATATCCCCGAAACTCTTCACCGCTGCCTTGGAAGTCCTTATGGCAGAATCGCTGGAGGACATAAGCACCATGCTCAATTATTACCTCAATAGTGTCTCCCAACGAATAGGTCTTAGGATGAACATGGACAAAACAAAGATCATGTTTAATTTCCATGTCACACCTATGTCGGTAGTTGTTGGGAGCACTAAGCCCGAAGTTGTTGACGAGTATGTTTACCTGGGACAAATAGTCCGACTAGGTAAGTCCATCTTTGACCGAGAGGTCAATCGACGGATGCAACTCGGCTGGGCAGCGTTCGGGAAACTACGACACATCTTCTCGTCAGATATACTCAAAACCTTAAAACGAAATTTTTCAACCAGTGCTTGTTGCCAGTGATGTCTTAAGGATCTGAGACGTGGTCCTTCACTGCTAACCGTATGTAGAAGCTCAAAGTCGCTCAGCAAGCTATTGAGAGGGCTATGCTCGAGGTTTCTCTGCGTGATAAACTTAGAAATGTATCCGCAGTAGAACCAGAGTAACCGACATAGCCCAACAGATTAGTAAGCTGAAGTGGCAGTGGACCGGCCATATAGCTCGAAGAACCGACAACCGATGGGGAAGAAAGGTTCTTGAGTGGCAGCCTCGTACCGGTAGGCGAAGTGTAGGGCGACCCCCCACGAGATGAAGTGACGACCTGGTAAGATATGCAGGAAGTCGATGGATGCAGGTGGCTCAGGACCGTGCTTTGTGACATTCCTTGGGGTAGGCCTAAGTTCAGCAGTGGACTTATGAAAGGCTGTAATGAGGATGATGATGAGATAATGTAAATGTAGTGATGTTAAAAATGTACGAAATTATAAAGGGAAGGGATGTATTCTTTAAATTAAGTAAGGCATGTAGAGTCGTGCTTTGCAAGTAGCTATATAGTTGTAGCACGAATGGGTCGAATCAACCGGGCGAAAACCACGATCTCACTCTGCTTCGTAACTGTAGAGACCAGAGACACTTTTCTACTGGAAACGAGGCATTTCATCTTAGTTCTCAGGGGTGACAACGCATCTGCATTTTAATTCTTAATCAAGTAGATATCCATAGGCCACATCCACTTACCATCAGGTGAACTATGTGCTCGATTGTCACCTTAATTCTAAAAACACAGAAACATATCTTATGATATCTTACCCAAATATTCTTTACACCTCACATAATATATGAATAATTTCCTTAAATCTTTGGATTCTATTAAATATCAAATTATCTAAAAAGAAAAATCTATTAACTGTTTGAACTGCATACTATGATATCGATACCTAACATAATAAAACTGACGTCGATCAAAGTTGCTTTAGAAGTCAGATACCGTATCCAGTCTTTAATAACTTTCGTACGTCCCTGGCCCTCATCAAGGGAATCTTATTGTGCCTGTTTAGAAAGGAGCAGTGGCAAGAAACAGACATAATCAGGGTTGAATCCAAAAATATAAGGTAAGTTAATATTGGAATGATCTCCGTCCGTATAATCTATTTTCATAATGAAACTCTTAAAGAAAAATGTAATTAATAAAAGAGTTAAGGGAAACTCTTTTATTAATTACATTTTTCATTATTAAACAATTATACTCTAGAGTTGATAAAACAATTTTTACGGATTTTATTGCGTTTCGGGTGCTTTACAGAAACCCAATTGCAATAGAGAAGATGGATGGGTGCTGCTATCTGCCCGGAATCCTATAATTAACAAAATTAAACTCCCGTGACCATGGTTTTTTTTGGATAGGATGTCAAACGAGCACACAGTGCTCGTGATGGTAAGTGGTTGCTGTGGCCCATAGACATCTACATTCATCCTCGTTTACGAATCAAAATGCAGATGCGTTGTTACCCGTGAAGACTAAGATGGAATGCCTCTTTTCCAGTAAAAAAAGTCTCCGGTTCTCTACACTCACCATACGAAACACAGCAGTGTTAAGATGCTATTTTACGCTGGAATTCTGTGAGAGCGTGGTCCTTCCCCGGTCGAGCCGACCCATTTGTGCTACAACTATACTACTAATATAGCTAAAGTATGGCTCCACCATGTATAAAATTATGCTGTTGTAAAGCGCCCTAAACGTCAGTGCGACAAAATGCGTGAAAATAGTTTTATTCAATATGTAATGTTCGCGTAAATATAAAAAATCATTATACTCTAGAGTTATTTACAGTTTTGTACAAAATACCATTACCCTGAGGATATTAAGCCGATTGTTCGGGTATTATATTTTTCATTCTTTCATCAAATACCGCCAATCAAAATTTAAAGGTTAAAATAGGCCTTCCCATTGATTATCATATAGGGGGAATATTTCCACTAATGAGGGCTAATAATTTCCCGCTCACCAGATGTCGCTATTTGGGACTGAGATAAAGTTTTTTTATTACACATTGCCATATAATTGAGAAGTTGCGTTTTTCGGTTTGCACAGTGTAGTGTTTGTATCTATTTAATAGATTCAATACACTGTCTCATATACACAAGTAGTGGGGGTAGCACGTTACTCGGTGGTTGCACGGAGTTGCGGCGGAGAGTTGCGTTGTGGAGCGCACCGAGGTAGGACGTGTACCTAGGGAGACTTGGTGTGATAGTGAGCCAGTGATACGTATTGTGAATATTATACTATATAAGTTCTACAAGTGGCGACGAGGAGAAAAACGGTTGCCAAGGATTCGAAATGTCAAATTTATTACCGTCACCGGAAAAATTAGAACTCGAGGGAGACAGCACGTTAGTAGGCTTGCGATGGGAGAAATGGAAAAGGTCTTTAAAGATTTATCTCGAAGCAGCCGATATACAATGCCCAATAAAAAAGAGAGCAACTTTGTTATTGTTAGGCGGAACCGGGCTTCAGGATATATTTTACAACTTGCCAGATACCAGTGCAGTGCAGGAGGGAGTAGATAATTTTGAATTAGCCCTAAAACAGCTCGATAACTATTTCCTCCCTAAACAAAATAAAACTTATGAGAGACATATTTTTCGTTCGATTAAACAAGAAGACGGTGAAAATTTTGAAAAGTTTCTTTTAAAATTGAGAGATCAAGCTAAAAAATGCAAATTTGATAAGCCTGATGACTACATTATCGATCAAATAATAGAAAGATGTGCATCGGTAGAGCTCAGGAAAAAGATTTTAACGATGGGGGATGATGTGACATTAGACAAGGTAGTTATAGAAGCAAAACATTAGAGGCAGTAAATCATCAACTAGAAAGCTATGAACGGAAAGAAAAGATCAGCGAGATAAATTCAGTCACGAGTAAGAGCAAGGATACTTCGAAATGGGGAAAAACTGAAATGAGGTCAGGAAATTTTAAGTGTGGAAGATGCGGAAAAGCAACGCACAATATTCAGGACCCAAAATGTCCAGCCAAAGAAAAAAAATGTCACGGGTGTGGAAAAGTGGGACACTATCAAAGATGCTGTAAAACAAAGTTAAATAGATTTAAAAGGAAAATAGAACACGAGCAAGAAGAAGACATAAGAAATAATAGAAATAAAAGGCCCCGTAAGGACTCTTCAGTCAACACTTTAGAAGACGATGATTCTCAGTATATCTTTAATGTAAATGACGATGCAACCATAAAGTGTGATGTAGGTGGCGTCGAGCTTCATATGCTGATCGACTCAGGGTGTAAATCAAATTTAATAACGGATAAAGCATGGGAATATTTGAAAATACATAAAGTTAGTTGTAAAAATCAAACTAAGAAACCAAATAAAATATTACTAGCCTATGGCAGTAGTATACCTTTAGATGTAAAAGGTTCGTTCGAAACTGAAATTAAAACGAATGGAAAAACTGACCCCTGCTCTATTTATGTCATAAAAAACGGATCCAGGAATTTGTTAGGAAAGGATTCAGCGATACGATTAGGAGTTTTAAAAGTAGGCGTTAGTATTAACCACGTTGATCAGGAACTAAGCAAGCAGTTTCCAAAGTTTAAAGGTATTTTAGTGGAGATTCCGATAAATAAATCCATAAAACCGGTAATACAGCCCTATCGTAGAATACCTATTCCTATCGAGGAAAATATAAAAAGGAAGATAAAGGAGTTATTAGATGCCGATATTATTGAAGAAGTAGATGAACCATCTTCATGGGTATCGCCTATTGTACCAATATTAAAAGATAATGGAGATATACGTCTCTGTGTCGATATGAGGCGAGCTAATACAGCAATTCTCAGAGAAAATCACACATTGCCTAGTATGGACCACTTGCTGCCGAAAATAAGAAAAGCAAAGTATTTTTCCAAACTAGATATAAAAAATGCTTTCCATCAAGTTGAGCTGCATCCTAACTCCAGATATTTAACAACTTTTGTAACTTCTAGTGGACTTTACAGATATAAAAGACTTATGTTTGGAGTTTCATGTGCACCAGAGCTGTTCCAAAAAATCTTGGAAAAAATGATAATCAAATGTGAAGGGGTAATCAATTTCATTGACGATATTTTAATATGGGGCAGCAGTGGAGAAGAACATGATTTGCGACTATCACAAGTATTGGATGTTTTAAATGAAAATAATGTCCTGCTCAATAAAGATAAATGCTTATATAAAGTGCAAAAGGTCAAATTTCTAGGACACGAATTAACACCAGAAGGGGTAACACCTCTACCTAAATATATCAAAAGCATACAAGAATTTAGAGTACCAAACACAATTGAAGAGTTACAAAGTTTTCTTGGATTAGTAAATTACATAAATAAATGGATTCCTAAACTAGCTACAATTAATGAACCGTTAAGAGAATTACTTAGGATAAAATTAGGAAAAAAGGCTAACATAGAAAAATACTGGACAAAGAAACAGGATCATGCGTTTAAGTGTCTCAAAGAGAAATTAACAAAAATAGAAACATTAGGATATTATGACGTCAAAGACAAGACCCAAGTTATAGCGGATGCAAGCCCTGTGGGATTAGGAGCTGTTTTGGTACAAATTGATGAAAGGGGCCCCAGAATCATTGGCTATGGAAATCGGACATTAACAGATTGTGAACGGAAATACAGCCAAACAGAGAAGGAAGCCCTTGCTCTTGTTTGGGCTGTCGAGCATTTTAACACGTTTCTTTTTGGGAAAGAATTCGATTTAATTACTGACCATAAGCCATTGGAATTCCTATTTAGTCCCAAGTCAAAGCCGTGTGCTCGCGTTGAAAGATGGGTTTTGAAATTACAGGCCTATAGATATAAGATAAAATATAAGCCAGGAAATACAAACATTGCAGATCCACTATCACGACTATGCAAAGAAACAAATGTACAACCTATACGGGACGACCATATATGTCAAATAGTACAATTAGCAAAACCGCATGCTATTTCTATGCGAGATATAATTTTACAATCTGGAAGTGACTTAGAAATAACAAACGTAAAAAATGGTCTCTATAAAAATCAGTGGGACGAGTCAGTCAAAACCTTTAAAATTTTTGAAGATGAACTTTGTTTTTATGACAACATCCTCTTGAGAGGAAATAAAATTGTAATTCCAAATAAATTAAGAAAACAAGTATTAGTAGCAGCCCACGAAGGTCACCCTGGAATCGTGTCTATGAAGGAACGTTTAAGAGCTAAAGTCTGGTGGCCAAAGATTGATAAAGATGTCGAAATGCTGGTCAAGAGTTGCAACGGGTGCACTCTTGTGGGACTGCCAAATCTACTTAGTAGTGCCCTGTAGACTCCCCTTTACCTCCGACAATATACATTTATAATATTAGTATTAAGTATAGAATAGAGGAGTATAATTAAAGTTCTTGTACAAGCAACACGTCTCCTTCATTCAGCACCTTCCGAGTTCCGACATTACATGGCGACCCTGCCAGGCGGTGCGCTGCGACAATGCACGCGCACCGCCGCGGCCTATTACTTAAAAGAAAAAAAAAATATTATAAGAAATCTAAATTAAATTATGAAAAAATATTAACGGCAATACCGGACGTGACGAAAAATAATAAGAATATAAGAAAAGGACTGATATTACTATTTTTTTTAAGAAAATTACAGAAAGTATTTAATAAACTAATGAAGATCAACTTAAAAAGATAAACTTTATGAAAATTTCAAAGGTAATATGAAGAATAAAATACTTAATATTGATAATTATGAGAAGTATAATGAAGAAAGGAACAGCAGTTGTACCCTAGGAAGCTTAGCCCAGAAGAATGTGAAATTTGAGTCAGAAAGTACAAAGAAGATATTAAGAGGTAACTTCCCACCTTTGTGATTTTATCTCCATCTAAAACTTTATTTATCAATTTGTGATTGTTTTATGTTCTTTTTGCTATTATATTTTATGAATTTAAGTATTAAATATTCTATATTTAATACACCTATGTTTAAATTGAAAGTAATTATCAGATAATTTACGATTCAATTGATTTTTTAATATTTTATTACTGTATCTGAAAAAATAATTAAAAAGCAATAATTATAAATTAAGTTATGTATGCACTTCTGTGGCATGTTTTATTAAGGTACAAGACGATTTTATATTCACTTTTTTCAGTTATTGTCTTATATTATTTTATAACTGTGTCGTGCAAAAATTAATGAAATAATGTGATTTATTACATTTTTATGTCCTTAAATTTACTATAGTTCATCATAAATTAATTTTTTCATATTTTATAGTAAAATAACACTTTTTCTTTAACGACCCCAAACTAATCTAGATAAGTTAAATTCAATTTCAATTCAAAATTCAAATGTAACAATCTTTACACAGTGAATATAATAAGTATGCTAAACTTTTCTTATGAATGATATATCTATAAATATGACATGTTATGCAATGAGCTTATCTTAAAACAATAGAGAGCAACATGCGATATATGAACAGGTGCATAAAAATAAATCATAACAACATTCTAATAAAGACGAAAATAATAATATCAAAAAATAAATAAGAAATGACCTGTAAACACGTGGATAATAATAAATATAAATAATAATAACGTGTAACATAAATATGAAAATAATGAAATACTGTAAAATAAAATAAAAATAATTAAGAGGTTTAATAATAATGTTCCCTAACAATTAAAAACGGCAAAAAAAAAATAGACTGACAAAAATGTTATCCAATTTGTACAAAATTAGAATGTATGTAATTAAAAGATATGAGGAATGGAAGAAAAGAATGTTCGAAAGTGTGAATACGAATGATCGAGTTGCTAAGTTTCCTCAATATTGGACTGATCACCCAAATATTGATGAATGCTTAAACTCTTGGTATGGAACTCATTATGAGCGAGAATAATGCAAATTAGTATATGGAAGTGGAGCATGCAAGTGAATAAAAATACCCGATACACCCAAACAGATATTAAGATGTAAAAAAAAAAAAAAACACGGGTCATGTATAAATAAAGAAGCAAAATGGTTTATTAAGAGAATAGAAATAAAACATATTATAATGACCTTGATAAATAAATCATGGAGAGATACGGGAACGTCCATCACTGGTAAAGCATATAGTCCTCAAGCAGGGTATGTTTCCATGATTGGATGATAAAATCGGAAGTAACGGGTACTAGGGAACAATACCTTCAGTACAAATGAGATGTGAACGAGTTTACTCATATTCGTACTGTTGGGGACCAGAGAAGTCTTAAATTTGTTACCCTTAATAATGGTACATAGGGGTCACATCCTTCATTGGATCATAGTGTGAACTTAGTTTTCCTCCGTGACAATTGTTGGAGTCCTTTTAAAATGACTTAAAAGTTGACCTCAAGGTTGTGCGCACAACCCAAGGTACAGTTCTACCTTGAGATAGTATGATAAAAAAAAGTTAATGTACCAATAAAATGAAATGAATGTTATGAAAATGTAATATAATACCCAAGTAAATGGGGGGCCCATATTTATAAAGTACCCGCGTGATAAATATCACGAAATAAAATATAAATGAAGTGAATTAATACTCCGATTCCCGATATCTAATAAATAAATAAATATATAAGTGAATAGAATTACGAAAACAAATTAAGCTAGCTAAAAGGTCAAAAGGAATAAATTATTATGAAAGGAAAGAAAGTATGTACATACGAGAATTATAAAAGAAAATATAAATACATATATGTATAACTTAAGGCCTAATAATTTAAACAAAGTAAATAGGAGTAGTCGTACTGGTATGAAATTAAGTACAATGAAATGAGAAAATTTTAAATCATAAAAGGACATGACAAAAAATAAAATGTGTTACATACAAGGTATTAAGGGGATCCCCGACCAAATCTATAAAGTGAGATAGGTAGTTATTTGCATTTCTTTACTAGGATGCTACCCAAAATGCTACCTACTAGTTGCACATGTAGTACCTATAGGATCGATCCACATAACTGCATGTATAATTAAATAAATACCTAATATAATACACGTGTTATAATCATAAAGCAAATAATATACTTTATCCATAATCGCAATAATTTAGAGTATAGGGCTTAAAATAAAATAAAATCATAATATAAATTATTATTGCAATAGGTACATATTATACACGTAATAATAATAATTACGTTATAAAAATAATGAATAGTTATAAAAGATTGTTTCGTATTCTATAGAATCAATTAATCAAAGTTCAAAATTCAACATAATAAAAAAAAATAGGAAGGAGATGTTGAAATAAATTAGAGATACGAACGTAATCAGAGTAGACTATAAATATTATATTTATACAATAAAGTACAGTGCATGGCAGGGGTGTCACTTCCACTATGGAAGGTATGGAGCACTCCATACCTCAAGTTTTTCAAGGTATGGAATTCCATAGCTGAAATTAGGAAATAAATCGCATATTACTACAAACCCCATATAAATAAATCGCAAGCCCTTAAACCTCAATACCCCACATCTTATAGTTCAATAAATAAGTTGAGTATATACACTGCAAACTCTTAAACCTTAATACCCCACGAGTAATGCGAACAAATTTGAAAATCGCGCCACCATTTTCCATACCTCAGATTTTTACAAAGTGACACGCCTGGTGCATGGCGCACATTTCAGCCAACTAACAATTATTTAATACTCACAAATTAAACATGTTGTAATTATAGACACACAACCGCATGTACACAAAAACATCAATAATTAAATATGAAAAAAAAAAAACATTTTCGCGCATATATTTCGCGTATATTTTATATGAATTTACAAGATTTTTTTTTTCCTTAAAATAATAATTTAACCTTGAATTTTATATTTTATATTATGTTTTCTTGTTTATGTAAAAGTTGAATAATTTTCAACTAAATTTGGTTAATATATTGTTTTTAAAATCAAGTCGAAACAGTATCGATCCGCTATTACTTATATAAGTTTCATAATGTAATATTTTTTTCTTTTATAGACAATAAAACCAAATATTATGTTATTATATACCAAAAATACTATACAAACATATATTTTGCTATATAAACTTATATTTGTGTAATAACCTATGTTTTCATAAATCTATATTTCAAATGAGATAAACACATTTCTTAGGAGTCATGTAATCTTAAAAAGGTATTAATGCGTTTACGACTTTTAATGATAAATAACATTTATAATAATGAATACTTGGTAATGTATGTAAATTTATTATGACACAATGCAATGTAAAATATTTAATACGTAAATTAAAAGGTGTTTAATGCCAGAATTTTCAGATACATTTTAAGTGTATTCATAATAAAACATTTTGAAAATTATGGTAAAATTTTGTAATAAAGAATATCTGATAAAGAATCTCTATATCACATGTATTTTTTCCTATAGTAAATTTTATTTAAATGTAAGATTCAATTTGAAAAGAGTTAAAACTATTAAGTATTAATTATAAGTGTTAGCTTTTCTTTTCTTTTATAAAAGCAAGGACCTTAAATTTATGTAATAACCTACTTAAAAACAAAAATTGTTCTTTTGAATGTTTAAATTTTAATGTTTTGTTGTGTAAAGTTGATATGTGTTACAGTGATTATTCAATTATTTTCTGTAAACGATATAGTAAATATCATACTCCCAGAAATTGTAATTAAAAAAAAAAATAACGCATTTTTTTTTTTGATGGATGTAAAATTAAAGTAACTATCTAAAATTATGTATAAATAAGAATCATAAAAATAAATCTATTATTTTACACGTATCCATATATGTATGTAATAATAACATCATACGATGTAATCGCAAACTTTCCCATAAACGTACTTTGGAATTGAAAACAAAAGTGTCACAAATCGCTTACGCAGCTGGGATCGCAATTTGTATTTTGATCTGTCTTTTGTTATGTGATTATGTTATTGTTATTGAAAATGATTACGTGGCTTAACATTGACTTCTTTGTTCTGTTCATCTTAATATGAAATGAAATAATTAAATTTTTGGTTAAATTGAATGACCTCAGTAAATTATAAGATTTATAATATATTGAAATTATTCTTTTAGGAAAGCATTTAAGGGATTTAAATAGTTTATTTATGATATATGATTAAATAGTGAGCCTCGATTCTTAAAAATATGTATATGTGAAGGAAATAATTCTTCTCTCAAATGACATATAATTTTATGACTAAGTTAAGTTACTCGTACGTAACTATTTTATTAACTGAAATGAGAATCATAGAAAGGACTATATACATTGGCCATGTTCTTAATGATGTATACGCGAGCTGTGTACGTGAAAGAAAAGACACAATTATTTGATGAATATTATTATTAATGATATTTAATGCCATGCAGTAAAATGAAAAATAAATAATAGTTACCGAAGAATAAAGTAAATATATAAAGTTAATAAAAAAGTGAATTAAATAATAGTATCTTGAAATGTAAAACAAAATATAAGAAAATATTTTTTAAAGTTTATAAAAAAAAAAGGTAATCATTAATCTTTTTTTTATTTTTTGGTCGGTGGGAGGTGTAGTGCCCTGTAGACTCCCCTTTACCTCCGACAATATACATTTATAAAATTAGTATTAAGTATAGAATAGAGGAGTATAATTAAAGTTCTTGTACAAGCAACACGTCTCCTTCATTCAGCACCTTCCGAGTTCCGACATTACAGTACCCATGAAACGGCGGGAACTTCCAGCAGAACCGTGGGTTGATATCGCGATGGATTTATTGGGACCACTACCAACTAACGATTATCTTTTGGTAGTAATTGACTATTACAGCCGTTACAAAGAAATCAAGATAACTAAAACCATCAACAGTGCACAAATTACAAAATATCTAAAAGAGATATTTAGTCGCCTTGGTTACCCAGTTTCGATTAATGCGGATAATGGGCGGCAATTTATAAGTGAAGAATTTAAAAACTTCTGTGCTGAGTGTGATATTAAACTGTTAAATTCAATACCGTATTGGCCCCAGATGAATGGAGAAGTAGAGCGCCAAAATCGTGACATATTAAAACGACTTAGAATCAGTCAACTTGAAAAAAAAGACTTGAAGGAGACACTGTATGAATATCTGATGATGTATAACTCTACTCCACATTCAGTAACAGGGAAATCACCATCGGAACTTTTCTTTAATCGTCAAAATAGAGATGAAATACCTATGTTAAAAAATATGAATAGTAAAGAAGACTATTCAGAAATTAGGGATCGGGATAAACTACAAAAAGAAAAGGGTAAAGAATATGGAGACCGGAAGAGAAGAGCAAAAGATTCAGAATTTATAGAAGGAGATAAGGTTTATTTAAAAAACATGGAAAGAACAAACAAATTAACTGCAAATTTTAGCCCTACCCCGCACGTTGTGGAGAAATCGGTAGGTGGTGATATCACTGTGAGAAATGAAGAGACAGGACAAAGGTTACGGAGAAACGTTATACATTTAAAGAAAATAGAGGGGAGCTGGAACTCTATCCGGGACGAGACCACATCATCTTCGGGAGGTCTCGGAAGTAAAGATTATAACGAGGCAAATTAAGTTTAATTACTTATTGGTTTTGTATTGATTCGGAAAATAAGTTAATAAATTTAAAAAATTACCTCGGTTTAAAACTGTATTTCATTTGAATAAAATTCATTCATAAGGAAGGGATGTAGTGTTTGTGTTTAGGCAGGAAAAATTTACAATAAAAACGTAGTCTTTAACGCGCGCGCTTGGCCTCGATATCAAGGGCACCTTCCCTCTCCCCCGCTCCCCCCCCCGGCCGCCGGACGCGTCGGCGGGGCACTTCTCGCGAATATAGTAGGATTTTCTTGCGAGCTATACGGACGTATGTTTTCGCGCCTAACTTTGCTAAAGGAACAATCCGCGTAAATCGTTGCAATAACGGTATCGTTATTAGAACGTACTAACTCGATTAAATTCGCGTGCAACTATCACAGTGATTTACCTCTGAAGGACTACGAGTAGCTGTCCCATTTCGTGACAACCCATTACGAGTGCCTCCAGAAGGGGAAAGTTCCGGGGATACCAGCGCGTGCCTTCTCCCGGACGTCGTTGCGTCATCCAGATCGGTTCCCGTCAACATACCAGCACATACAATTACACATACACTCACAACACTGTCATCAGCCGGGCCGGTCGAGGAGAATCGTCTGCGCTCCTGGGGCAGGTAAGTGCATTTATCCTAGTGACCTTTCCCCTCGTGTGTTCATTAGAAACATTTGACCCTCGGCGTAGGAACGCCCGACCAGCATCTGCCCGTAGCTCCTTCGTCTATGGGCCGCGAAGGATCCAAATCCTGTTGAGGCAGGGCAGCTGTTGGCCGTACCATTTGGTAGCAGAACGCGGTGCTGGGATCGATTCCCGGTCGATCCACCGACCATAGTATTTGATAAAAATTAAATAATTTGGTGGCAGGAGCGTTGGGTTGATTTTGTGGCTACAATCACGCCCGTCCGTAATACGTAAAATACCTTTTTATTATATACGTAATAATAAAATTCCTTTCTTTGTTAGCTTGCTTTGTTGTTAGCGGGTAAATTTGAAAGGCCACGCCCGGTTCGCGCGCAAGCGGGAGATTGCGTCATGTAGGTAGATGGTTATTTTTACGTAATCGGTTAATTGTCGTTGTCGGATGGTAGTGTGTAACTTATCGAAGGGTTGATTTCCGAGCAAGGCATTTTTGTTGATGTCTATCTTCGTTATGTATCTTTCGTATTGTAAATTGTATTTGAACTAAAGAGTGGTAATTTGTATTTACGTAATTTAAATTAACTTGATTTGATCGTACTATTATTTGTTATTGTTAATTTGATTTACCTTTTCCTTTGTACTAACTTGTGTTTGATTTAATAATAGCGGTTCTTATTTGTGTACATTCTATTCAACTCGATTTGATAGGAACTGCATTAGTTAGCTGTTAATTTTTTTGTATTTTTTATTTGTTATTGTTGTAATTGTGCTCGAGCCGCGTCGTAATTTGGATTTAGTAGTGATGTCCTCGCCCAAGATGCTAATCCGTTGCCTGCGGACTGAGCTGCGCTGGGCTATCAGCGCACACGCGTTGATAGGCCGACCGGACAGGGTCTACTATCTGAGGAAGAGGCTTGAGCAGGTCGATGCTCGAAGGGCGGCCGTGGAGGAGGCTTACTCTGAGCTCGAGGACTTGGAGGTGGAAAAGGGAGTCCTGGAATCTTGCCGCGCGGAGTAAGAGCAGTTCCTTGCGCTAACGGACGACCTGATCGAGGCGGGGGCCAAGGATGCGGAGAGGGAGCGCGAAGCTCGGCTGAGTAGCCTTCTCGAGTCCACGCGGAAGCCGTCTGCTCAGCCAGAGCTGCTAGGACGACTTCCGACGCTGGACCTGCCAAGGTTCTCCGGGGTCCTCTCGGAGTGGATGACCTTCGTCGGCCTGTTTGAAAGCCTGGTGGACGCCCGGAGGGACCTGACCCCCTGCCAAAAAATGGGGTACCTCCTGGCTTCACTAGAGGCGGAGGCCCTGAGCGTCGTCGGCCACCTTAAGGTGTCGGACGACGCCTACCAAAACGCCAGGGACCTCCTCGCTGGAAGGTACGCCAACGTCCGGCGGATTGCGGACGATCATGTTCGGAGGCTGCTGAACCTCCCGCTGCTGAAGGACCGGACTAGACTACGTGAAGACATAGTGAATCCAGTCGTCGTAGCGTGCAACTCGTTGCGGCGGCTGGATTTACCTGTGGACGAGTGGTCTTTTCTGCTCCTTCATATAGTGCTGTCCCGCCTGCCCCTCGACCTTCGGCTCCATTTTGAGGAGAGATTCGGAGGGGATGGCGCCTCTTATATGCCCCCCTTTAGGGACCTGCTGCGGTTCCTGGAAGAGCAGTGCAGGCTGCTGGAGAACGCAGCAGGCGCCGTCGAGGGCCCCCCGGCCGCCTCCCGAGCGGTGCCCAGGGAAAGGCGGAGTCAGCCGGCCAAGGCGGCGCCCACCCCCCTGAGGCCGAGTGGAGCCCCCGCGGGAGGGCGCCCCCCCGTACCCTCCAATAGTGGCCTAGCGGCCCGGGAGGCGCCTCCCCGCTCCTATTGTCGAGCATCCGACCACCGGCCGGCGTCGTGCCCGAAGTTGTTGCGCAAGCCGGCTAAGGCGAGGCGAACCATCGCCAGGGAGCGCCGCTGGTGCTTCTCGTGCCTGGAGAGGCATTTACAACGAGACTGCCCGCACCAGCGGCCCTGCACGCACTGCCAGGGCAACCACAACGTCCTCTTGTGCCTGGGTGCGCGCGGCTCGTCCTCGCAGGGCCCTGCCAGCCCCCCGACTCCCACGGGCGGGGGCGCCCAGCCACGCCCACTGTCAGGCGACGCTCGGCGCTCACCGGCGGACCACAGCGCCCCTCCTTCTGAGGGGAGTCCCTCCCCCGATCGGTCTGGGAGTCGTTCCCCCAGGGGCGGGGGGGGGTCTTCACCCCCCCTCCTCGAGTTGATAGTGGATTCGCGGCCACTCAGCGGTCAGCTAGACCTTTCTCACCCCCGTTGGCTGAGTGGCCGTGACTGGAACGCCGCCCGCCCCCCTTTGGCCGGTGCCGGTACTACCGGGTTCCGGAGACTGCGTATCGGCCCCGGGCCTTGGAGCCGAGGATCCCCGAGTTTCCCTCGGTCGGCCCGTTCGGGGAATTCCAGTCTGGGGTCATCGAGACGCCGTTGGAGTGCCGCGCTCGGGGCCCCCGGTTCGGGTGCCGGCCTAACAGAGGCAGCTCCAGATAGGAGGCTGCCGCCCTAGCTCCCGCCATGGCCGCCTCCACTGAGCCTATAAGTCGTCAGCAGTCCACCTGTCAAACTGTTCTATTGCCGACAGCCTCAGTGAAGGTTTACAACCCGAGCGGCGACCACTTAACGGTTCGAGTTCTATTGGACTCGGGTTCCCAGCGTAGTGTGGCCTCTACTCGGTTGGTGGGAAGACTGGGGCTCCCCTGGAGCTCTGAATCACGTCCGATGGTAGGTATCGGAGGTGCCAAGCCTCCTGCTCCTAGGGGACAAGGGGAGATGGTGTTCAGCCCTGACAGCGAACACCTTCGTATTTTAGTCAAGGTAAATGTCCTCGACGATATTGTAGGGTTCCTCCCTAATTTTCGTATAAATGACAGCGCTGTGCGCTGTGCGTCGGCTTTGAGACCGGCAGACCCTCGGTGGGCCCAACCTGGGCCGATAGATTTGTTACTGGGGGCTGACACGCTGGGTGCCCTCTTGTTAGGTGAGATACGAGCTCTGCAGCCCGATGGCCTGTCAGCCATTTCCACGATATTTTGGCACAGCTTTTTTGGACCGGTTATGTGGTCTCCTCCCCCTACGACGGCCGACCCGCTCTCCGTCGTGGGCGTGTCCCTATCGGACGCCGTCCAGCGATTCTGGGACATTGAGGAACCACCCCATGCAGCTCGAGTCGACCCTCTGGACCGTGAGTGTGAGTTGTTCTACCAGAACAATACCGGCCGGCGGGTTGACGGTCGTTTCGTCACTCGCTTACCCTTTCTGGACTCCCGCCCCTCTTTGGGTCAATCCCGTGCTCTGGCCGAGAAGAGGTTGCTTTCCATGGAGCGCCGCATGCGGCGTGACCCAGCCTTTCGCGACAAATATGTCGAGTTCATGCGCGAGTATCAGGAGCTGGGTCACATGTCACCGTCCAACTTCGAATGGCGTTCACATGAGCACTACTTCCTCCCTCACCATGCGGTCTTGAGGACCCCTGAGAGTAAGATTCGGGTAGTCTTTGACGGTTCCGCCCCCACATCAAACGGTGTGTCCCTGAATCAGTGTCTTCACTCGGGTCCTAAACTGATCAAGGACATATCCGACATCCTGACCCAATTCCGTCGACACCAAGTGGTTTTTGTCGCGCACATTCGGATGATGTTTCGCCAATCGGTGGTACATCGTGATAACCGCCGATATCAGCTGATATTGTGGCGCGAGAAGCCCAGCGATCCCATACAGGTATTTGAGTTGAACACCACCACATATGGACTCCGGTCCAGCCCGTATATCGCCATGCGAACCCTCCTTGAACTCGCTGAGAGAGAGCGCCTGAGATACGCTCGGGGAGCTTCTATCTTGGAGACTTCGGTCTACATGGACGACATTTGTACGGGCGCTTCCACCGTCGAGGAGGCTCTGGTCTTGCGAGACGAATTAATTGCCATCCTGAAGTCTGGAGGCTATGAGTTGCGCAAGTGGTTGTCGAACTCCCCACACATATTGAGGGACCTCCCAGGAGAGGATCAACAAGACCCTCATCTGTTCGAGCACCCTGAGAATCCTAATTTGTTGACTGTGCTGGGCATTCAATATCAGCCTGTTCAGGACACCTTCACGTATAGAGTAAAACTTGACCCACCTCCCAAAGCATGGACCAAGCGCTCCGTGCTGTCTACAGTAGCTCGCACCTTCGACCCGAATGGATGGATCACCCCGGTCATCTTTTTGGCTAAGTGCTTTCTTCAAAAGCTCTGGATGTCCGGGTTGGGTTGGGACGAGCCTATTAGCGGGGTCCTCTTGCGAGAGTGGCTCTCCATGCTCTCCTCCCTTCCGGACATCAACCGGGTTTCCATGCCAAGGTGCTTCCTACCTCCAGGGAAATGCAGGGCTACCCTACATGGGTTTTGCGACGCCTATGAGAAGGGCTATGCTGCTGTCTTATATTTGCGGACTGTGAGTTCCTCTGGGCAAACTGCAGTTCATCTCGTACTCGCCAAAAGCAAGGTTGCCCCCATCAGATCCCGTTTAACTATCCCTAAATTGGAACTGTCCGGAGCCGCTCTTCTCACGCGGCTCGTCAACCACGTTCACTCGTCCTTGAAGCCTGTAATCGACATTACGGACGTCTACGCATGGTCGGACAGTGAGATAGTACTTTGTTGGCTCCGAGCCGCACCTCACAATCTTGAGGTCTTTGTGGCGAACCGCGTGTCTCAAATCCAGAGTTCTGAGACTTCTCTCCACTGGAGACATGTCCCCGGGGAGTTGAATCCCGCCGACTGCGCTTCCCGCGGCTGTGAGGCCCCCGCGCTGGTTGCCCACTCATTGTGGTGGGGTCCCGGTTGGTTATCTGATCCTCAATCCTTCTGGCCCCAGGGTAATTACTCCGAACCTACTGAGTTGCCGGGCCTACGGGCCCGAGTAGGAGTGGGCAAGGATAAGCCCACTCGGGATCTCTCCCTTCTGGAACGGTACAGCTCTCTCGATAAGCTCTTAGGAGTGACTGCTTGGCTGCGCCGCTTTGTCCACAATTCGAGAGATCCGTCCAACCGACTCTCTGATTGCGTTTTGTCCCCTAGCGAGCGTCGGGAAGCCCTGATGCATTGGATCCGTATGGTCCAGACGGAGCATTTTGAGCCCGTTATCGAAAACTTGAAGCGTGGCTCCGTTATCAAGGGCGCTCTGGCCCGCCTGAACCCCTTTCTGGACGACGCTGGGATGCTGCGCGTGGGCGGACGTTTGAAAAACTCTCAACTGCCGTGCGGGGCTCGACACCCGTTGCTGCTCCCTAAGGACGGCGCCCTTGTCCGGTTGCTGGTGACCCACCACCATGTTAGGAATGCCCACGCTGGGTGTAACGCCCTGTCGGCTATTTTGCAGCGGGAGTTTTGGATTTTGTCTGGCCGGCGCACCATTCGGAGCGTCATCTTTAAGTGCATCCCCTGTTATAAACTGAAGGCCCCCATATCGCAGCCTCTGATGGGTGACTTGCCGCCCGACCGCGTCAGGGCCATCCGACCATTCGCTGGGGTCGGAACAGACTTCGCTGGCCCCTTCCTCGTCAAGTCCTCTAACCTTCGTAACGCGCGTTCATGTAAGGCCTATCTTTGCGTCTTCGTGTGCCTCTCCACTAAAGCCGTTCACTTGGAACTGGTGAGCGCCCTCAGCACGGAAGCCTTCTTGGCCACGCTTGGCCGTTTCGTGTCGCGGCGCGGCTTGCCGGACTTGATCCGGTCGGACTGCGGGACGAACTATAAGGGCACGGATAGGTATCTCAAGGAGGTCGTCGAATTTCTGTCCAGCCACCGGACTTATTTAGGAAATGCTATATCGAAAAGGGGCATCCAGTGGAAATTCGACCCTCCGGCGTGTCCCCACTGGGGCGGTATTTTCGAGGCGGTGGTTAAGGTTGCCAAAACGCATCTCCGTCGCGTTATTGGTGAAGCCATTTTGAGGAGCTCGCCACTGTATTCTGTAAAATTGAGGCGGTACTCAACTCTCGGCCCCTCTGTCCCCTCTCCTCTGACCCGAATGATTTGGAGGTTCTAACCCCGGGACACTTCCTGATTGGCCAGCCTCTTAACGCTCTGCCCGAGTATCCCTTCAGGGAAACGAGTGCTTCACGGCTTAGCAGGTTTGCCCTGCTGCAACAGATGACTCAACGCTTTTGGCACCGATGGTCTCTGGAGTACCTACATCTTTTGCAGCAGCGCGTTAAGTGGTCTGACAAGACGGAGCCTCCTCGGGTGGGAGACCTCGTGTTGATTAAAGAACCAAACGCGCTACCTTTGTATTGGCGCCGTGGGCGCATTGTTAAACTGTCGTATGGAACGGATGGGGTGCCTAGAGTGGCCGAGGTTTTGGTCGGAGATTCGGTCTTGCAACGGGCCGTCGCGACCTTGTCCCGTTTGCCAACCTACTCGCGGACTTAATGCCTTATGTCCGGGGCGGGGGGTTGTTTAGGCAGGAAAAATTTACAATAAAAACGTAGTCTTTAACGCGCGCGCTTGGCCTCGATATCAAGGGCACCTTCCCTCTCCCCCGCTCCCCCCCCCCCCCCCGGCCGCCGGACGCGTCGGCGGGGCACTTCTCGCGAATATAGTAGGATTTTCTTGCGAGCTATACGGACGTATGTTTTCGCGCCTAACTTTGCTAAAGGAACAATCCGCGTAAATCGTTGCAATAACGGTATCGTTATTAGAACGTACTAACTCGGTTAAATTCGCGTGCAACTATCACAGTGATTTACCTCTGAAGGACTACGAGTAGCTGTCCCATTTCGTGACAACCCATTACGAGTGCCTCCAGAAGGGGAAAGTTCCGGGGATACCAGCGCGTGCCTTCTCCCGGACGTCGTTGCGTCATCCAGATCGGTTCCCGTCAACATACCAGCACATACAATTACACATACACTCACAACACTGTCATCAGCCGGGCCGGTCGAGGAGAATCGTCTGCGCTCCTGGGGCAGGTAAGTGCATTTATCCTAGTGACCTTTCCCCTCGTGTGTTCATTAGAAACATTTGACCCTCGGCGTAGGAACGCCCGACCAGCATCTGCCCGTAGCTCCTTCGTCTATGGGCCGCGAAGGATCCAACTCCTGTTGAGGCAGGGCAGCTGTTGGCCGTACCAGTTTGTATCTATTTAATAGATTCAATACACTGTCTCATATACACAAGTAGTGGGGGTAGCACGTTACTCGGTGGTTGCACGGAGTTGCGGCGGAGAGTTGCGTTGTGGAGCGCACCGAGGTAGGACGTGTACCTAGGGAGACTTGGTGTGATAGTGAGCCAGTGATACGTTTTGTGAATATTATACTATATAAGTTCTACACACAGTATATTCATTTATACACAAAACAATGGTTCAGTGGTTTGGTTCATAATATTTTTTACATCTTTTATACTTTTTGCATTTTTCTACTTTTAGGAATATCTTATTTAATTAATATAAAATATTACTTATATTGCATAAAGAAATATTAACCTGAATATTTTCCTAGCAAATTATCTTCCCCACCATATAATCTGTAAAAAAATGTCAACTCATTTCTAAGTGAAGCCGCTCTGGTGGCATAAAAGTCGTGGATTCTCCCTCGCTCTCATTAGCACACTTGCACAACTGGCAGGTGGGTTCGTAATCGCATTTCTTTACTAAGTTGTTATTAAGAAGACGCTGCTGCTGAATTCCTGAATTGTTTCCATCTGTCGCCTCTTACGACACCCAAGGGACAAAATCAGGTAAAGTAGGTAGTGGATATTCTTATACCGCAACTATACGGTTAGAAAAGTAATGTTTAGCCCGAGTCGAACTGCCGGGCACAGGCGTCTCATACTAATGGAGAGTACTATAATACTCAGAGGGTTATGGGTAAAGTAATCCGCCACACTGCTCCCAGTGCGTATTGCTTAGTTTAAAGGTGCTCGAAACATTTTAATCCTCCGCATGTGGTAAAATGCCACTAAAATTGCAATTAACAAATTCGTTGGTGTCGGCTGGTATCGAATCAAAAGGTCGGGCCAAGAAACCCGTCGATTGAGTATTTCTGTCAAGAAATTTTTATAAGCATCCCGTATTCAGGAAATTAGCGGTGTTTCACACCGATTCCTCAGAAAGCACGTAAAACTATTGGTCATGCGCCGTGTCGGAATGCCATCCCATCGTACTAAGAAAGTAAAGGAACAGTGAGTGCACCCGTGCTTGCGCACACACTAGTGCACTATTCTTCTGTCCTACACAGATGCCTGTAAGTGTCCGTTCAGTCTGCCCGTGACTGAATTCGGTCTGGAGGACATTTTTATATTTATTTATTTTTTTTAAATAAGGGTGACAAACGAGCACATTGTCCACCTGATGGTAAGTAGATGCTGTAGCTGATATACATCTACATTTGACGGCTCCTTGGCGCAGTGGCTTAGCAATCAGTTGTTGCGCTGGGGGCCACGGGTTCGATTCCCGCACGGAACAAGTATTTGTATGGCCTACAAATAATTGTTCCTGGTCTGGATGTTTGTCCTTGTGCAATATATGTTTGTAAACTGCCTACACGACACCTGAGAAAATCCTAGTGTGGGGTAACGTTTTTGAAAAAAAATATTTTGATCCTCAATTAAGAATCAAAATGCAGATACTTTGTTACACCTACGGAATAAGATGGAATGCTTTGTTTCCAGTTAAAAGGCTCTCCACTTCTCTATACTCACTATACGAAGCTAAGTGAGAACGTGGTCTTCCTCCGATCACCTCCCGTGTCCTATTCGTGCTACAACTAAAATAGTTGGTAGCATGGCTTAACCAAGTATAAATTCATTTATTGTCATTCTTAATTCATTTATTTCTTCTTATTATTCAAATATCACAAAAGACTTTTTTTACATGGGAAAATGCCTACGCATACTCGCCTCGCAGGGGCAAGAACGGGTTATGTAGGACTCGCACCGACTGAAACCCCATGGTGTTCCACCCTCGCCGCATATTGGCAGGGCCACGGGAACGCTTTCGCACACATACGCGCCCCCACCAACGCTCCATATTCTTCTTCTCAGGCAAGGCGCACCAGGAACACAAGGCACGCCCCCCTCTACGGCCTCCAACTCCACCTGCCTTTCCAGGGCCAGGAAAATCGATCGCTTAGTAGCACCCGCTTTCCTGACCCTAGCGGCCGATCTGGTCTCTGGCTCCGCCGCCAACCACGTTTCGGCCGCGGAGGGTAGGAAGAGCGGCGACTCCCAATACCAACACTCCTCTCCCCCCGCGGCCCCACCTCCACCGCATCAATAGTGCTACCCCGTCACAGTCGCGGAGGATAGGGCGAGTGGTGCATCGCCATACCAACACTCCTCTTCCGCGACTCCACCTCGGCTGCAGCGGTAGGGGGAGAGGACACCCCTCTCACCGTAGCCCACCGACACACATCCGAAGTGGGCTCGCCAAGCCCACTTGGTGGGGCCACCTCGGACCGGCCCTACACCAGGGGCCAGCTGAGGTGTACCTCATTGTTCACCGCGGGTGACCTAGCCACGGCTGCTAAGCCCCCCCCGCCACAACCAGGCGAGAACCCGTTCGGGGGGGATATCACAAAAGCTTACTCTTTTTGTAAAGCCACAAGTTGTTATTTTTTAATTTCAAAGTGACAAAAAGCTTCACAAAATCATCTTTACCAAAGGCTCCATTTAAAAAGTGTATTTGGACCAACAATCGAATAAAAATTTCCACAATTTTCCGACATTACTTCAAGTATGTCGAGAACTCGTTACCTCTAACTCTGTCATGATTGGACCATAATTTTCTTCTCAGACAGTATACCTATAATTCTTCTTTATTTATTGGATACGGGTGACAAACCATCACACAGTCTACCTAAGTGGACGCTGTGGCCCATAGACTCCATAGTTTCCATTAAAATAGCTTCCGGTTCTCTACACGCACAATATGAAACACACTGGCATTAAGCTGCTATTTTACGCTGATATTTTGTAAGAATGTGGTCCTACCCCGGCCGAGCCGATCCATCTATGCTACAAACATAATATAACTGTAGCATGTCTTTGATGTAAACGTTGAATTATAATATTTGTAATAAAATAAAAATACACTTTTTTCCGTATTGTATAAAAACTAATAATTTGTCATTTATTAAAAGTACATTTAGATGTACTCGTATTTAGTTTTATTTAAGGCTCATTAACTTTAGTTGCCCTAGTATCTTAGAGTAGATATAAGTAGCTTGCTTATGTATACTCTTAGCTGAGTACTAACAGTACTGACACTAGTATTTGAATGTCGTTGCATTAAAACAATAAGTTTGTTCTTTAATGATCATAACCAAAATTTTATAGTTACCTAAACTTTAAAAAAAATAGTAATTTTAAAAACAAGTAATGTAAAAGCCTATATACGAGTATGTTCTTTTGGCTAGCACAGATCTTCTATTATTCGTTTTTGCAATAGAAAAGAATTTACTTGTACACGTGCATATTTTTCTTGTAAAATTGAAGTGAAAGACGAAATAAAGTCGACTAATGGTAAGAGCCGACAACCGATGGGGAAGAAAGGTTCTTGAGTGGTAGCCTCGTAGCGGTAGGCGAAGTGTAGGGCGAACTCCCACGAGATGAAGTGACGACTTGGTAAGACATGCAGGAAGTCGATGGATGCAGGTGGCTCAGGATCTTACTTTGTGGCATTCCTTGGGGGAGGCCTATGTTCAGCTTTGGCCTTATGAAAGGCTGTAATGATGATGATGAATGGTAAGTGCCTAATAAAGACCATGGAGACGCGAAATCAAATTCAAACAAAGCAATTTACAATTGCGTTTTGCCCCTGTGTACTAATGTGGAAAGCCTCACAGCCTGTAATTATTATAATGACTCTCTACACGCTTGAGACCGGAACACCGCAGTGTGAGCTATTTGGTTTTTTTTGTAGGATAGGGTGACAAACGAGCACGCAGTGCGACGAATGTGGCGATACAAGTCAGCAGATTGGGATTAGATGCGGCATTTCTTTGCATCTTATCCTTGGCGCAGGTCTGCTTCTCCTCTGATAACCGGCTATAGTTCTGAAGGTCTGTGCACCTGAGTTGTCTCCTGTGTTCCGCCTCTCATTCAGGACTGGAATAGTGCCTAAATCTTGGAAGCTGGCCAATGTGCAGCCTGTGCCTAAAAAAGGTAGCCGTATCGACCCTGCCAACTATCGGCCAATTTCAATTACCTCCATACTCAGCAAGATTATGGGAGCGTATATTGAACGCCCACCTCATGGTATACCTCGAGCAAAATGACGTCCTCAGTGATCGCCAGTACGGGTTTACGGGGACATTCTAGTGTATGCCACTCACATATGGGGCGAAGCCCTCGAGAACAGTAGTGAAGCTGTTTACCTCGATGTTTCGAAGGCTTTTGATAGATTTTGGCACGCTAGTCTATTGGGCAAGCTTTCAGCGTACGGCTTATCCCCTGGCCTAATGGTCTGGATGAAGGACTTTCTGAGTGAACGGTCTCTCCGGGTCGTCGTTGATGGCTGCTCATCCGATACTGTGGCGACAAACGCCGGTGTTACTCAGGGGTCCGTTCTCTCCGCAACTCTCTTTCTGATGCATATAAATGATCTGCTCATTCCCGGTATCTATGGGTATGCAGACGACAGCACAGTTGTGGAGAGATACAAACTAAGCGCCTGGGCCAGTCGGGATCAAATCCAGTCAGAAAGAGAGGCTATGGTTGAGCGTGTGAGTCTCACACTACAGGCACTCTCGGAACAAGGCGATGCCAATCTCGTGAGATTTAACGCCTCCAAAACACAAGCGTGTCTTTTTACCGCTAAAAGGAGCCCACTCACCTTGGCTCCTACTTTCCGGAATGTATCCTTGGAGTATACTGACCGCCTTCAGTTGTTGGGGATTTAATTTGCTCCGAACCTGAACTATGGGCGGTTTATTGCGTCCAAAGCCAAAGCAGCCGCAAGGAAACTTGGTGTCCCTGCAAGGGTGCGGCCGTACTGCACGCCAGGGCAGCTTCTTACCTTATATAAAGCGCAAGTCCGGTCGTGCATGGAGTAATGCTGTCACATATGGGCTGGTGCTGCAAAATGCCACCTGGCAGCATTGGACTCAGTGGAGAGACTTGCTGTGGCCGTTAAAGTAGATATCGTTAAAAATTATCACACTGTCCAATTTACAAACATTTCGATCTGGTTGAATCATGCTGCTTTATTATGGCTGAAGCACATACTGGTCGGCTCGACCGGGAAAGGACCATGCTCTCTCAGAATACCAGAGTAAAATAGCAGCTTAAAACTGATGTGTGTGCTTTCGTGAGTGAAGAAAACTGCCTTTTACTATTTACTGAAAACAAGGCATTCCATCTTAGTCCTCAGGGGTAACACCGCATCTGAATTTTTGTTTCTTAATCAAGCATATATATATATATATATATATATATATATATATATATATATATATATATATATATATATATATATATTATAATATATATGCGAAAGAGAAAAAGGTGCCGACGCCATAATTTCGTACCTATACCAGCAATATTATGAAAATCTCATTTAGGCAGGTTGTCCCATTGGATGTCGATATTATGTACTTTTAGGGCCCAGTTTAGACAAACTGAATAAAATATAAGTATATAGCAAGAGAATTTGGCATTTTAAAACGAAGCACCATAGTGAAAGGTTCTTTGCTACCTATCTTGTGTTTATTCTTAATATTTGTATTTTATATCAATAACCACAAGAATAAAATAATATTGTTTTTATTCTTAAAATATGACAATATTTATTTAACAAACACAATAAAAATAATAAAATAAAAGCAAACTAATAAGTGCGCTTCCTACGAACACTATCATATTGAACAAACTGAACTATACTGCTAGTAAGCTGTGGTAAGTCAAGGACTAGCATTCATACTAAATTTCACAGTACGCAAATAACCCGCGACCGATCTCCACCGGTACCAATGAAATTGTTAATTTCAAGTTTAGGTGCTGTATTATCACTTGCTTGGCAATTAAGCAATAACATAGTGAGGATACCTGCAGGGATATCGTTTATACATACTTAAACTGATTATTCTATTGTCCTCGTGTTCGTCTCGTCATCTCGAGGGTAATAGCTGAATTAACTGCCTCGTTGTTCTAAAGGTAGTAACCACGATTGCTGATCATGAGGTCTAGTATTCAAATCCCGAATCCGGCCTATACCAGTTATTGGGATTTTCTGTCAAGATATATTTTCAGAAGCAGACTAGAGTCAGGAAGTTGGCAGTGTTACACTCTAATACCTCGGTAAGCTCGTAAAACCGTTGGGCTTACGCCTGATCTCTCTCCGGTTGTGTCGGATTACCGATCCGTCAGACTATGAGAGTGAGGGAATAAAAAGTGCTCTTGTGTTTACGCGTACACTCGACCACTATAATCCTGTCCTGCGCAGATGGCTAGTCTACGTTGAGACTGGTCGCCGTTCGGTCTGGAGGACGCTAATAGCCGATACTAAGAGAGCAAACACAGATGTGTTTGCTCTCTTAGTAATACTAGTAGCTGAGCTAGGACCTATTTATAAACTGCAACACACATGTACTTTACACAGACCTTAATATTTTGTAACTTTTTGTATTAAGTATGTACCTAGTTTAGTCACTGAACGCACCTGCGTGATTAGAGAAACAAACAAAAGATTTATCTTTTTTTTGTTTGTTTGTTTTTTTTTTTTTTATAGAATAAGGGTGACAAACGAGCACACAGTTCACCTGATGGTAAGTGGTTGCTGCGGCCCATAGACATCTACATCTATCTTCGTTTGCAAATCAAAATGCAGATGCATTGTCACCCGTGAGGACTAAGATGGAATGCCTCTTTTCCAGTAAAATGGGTCTCCGGTTCTCTACACTCACCATATGAAACACAGCAGAATTAAGCTGCTATTTTACGCTGGTATTCTGTGAGAGCGTGGTCCTTCCCCGGTCGAGCCGACCCATTCGTGCTACAACTATACTATTAATATAGCTGCAGCATGGCTCTACCACGTATCTACCTATCTGCCTGCATGTCTGAGGATAATAATTCGAGGATACGCGAAATTTTTAAAGATATTAAAAATTAATTAGCTAAGATCGTCTTACCTAGTTTGAAGTACATCTTCCGCCACAACTTCATTCGTGACTGCTTGTTGCTGCTGGTGATAAGATAGCTGGTTCTTTTCTCACTCAAAGACTAAGTATAGCCATTCAGCGAGGATACATAGTCAGCGTTCTTGTCATGATACCACGAGGAGTAGGAATGTACGATAATTAAGTTAGTAGTTTTAGTTTTTTTATTATAGTTTTTTATAATTATATGTTTAATAAAATGTTGAAAGCAACCTTTACCCTTTACTACACCGGGACATCTACAAAAGAGAGATCGCTGGTCCAATTTTAATCCAATTAGCAACTGCAGCTCTACAGGGAATCCAATTTTCGCGCATGACTTCGTTGCACTTCAGCGCTGACAACTCTGCGTCATTTTACGAATATCAATGTACCTGGGACCTTTCGTAATATCTACAAGATTTGATTGTAGAATCTACGATTATAACGTAAAATTACGACACGAAAATTTGCCAAAATTTCCTAAAAGAGCCTCGAAAATGATAAATTGTTTTTTTTTATATTTTTCTTTGTTTATTGCCTGCCATAAGCGAAAGCGCAAGGTATGTTCTACTATCGCCTAAAAAATAAGATTCCAACGTTTTATCGAATGAAATCGTATCTAGCAATCATATTATACATATAAATGATATAAAAAGCACATTGTTAGACAGATAAATGATTGTTGAACTAATTGAAATTTTTTTTAAAATAGATTAATTGCTATTTTTAAACAAAAAAGGGGTTTTAGTGGCTTATGGTGTGGATTTATCAAGTCCGCAAGGATTGTAAACACTATAACTTTTAAAAATAAGCATTGTTTAACTCAATATATTTTTTAATCTCTTTATCTATCATGTGGGAAGCCACTGAATGTAAATGGCAGTTGTTTCGGTTGTTTGCAGCGGCTCAAAAGATCGCTGTACAAATACACCATATTCGAATAACCAAATTTCTTAAATACTTGATTATAAAAATAATGAGAGATTATTTTTTATTACAATATTTTAAAAGCACAGAATAAATAATAGTAGTACGTACTAAAAGTAAGTAGTCTGACTTTTTTGTCATGGGTAAAATTTTCGAGGGTGTTGAAACCGATAGGGTTGTCGAAATGTAAATCCAAGATGGCGAGTGAATTAGGTTCCAATTTTTTCATCATGGGTGTCATTTTCATGGTTTTCGAGAGTACTGAAGCCGACAGTGCTGTCGAAATGTAAATCCAATGTGGCGGCTGCAATAGGTATAAATTTTTTCATCATGAGTGTCATTTTCATGGTTTTCGAGGGTGTTGAAGCCAATAGTGCAGTCGAAATGTAAATCCAAGATGGCGGCTGCAATAGATACAAATTTTTTCATCTTGGGTATCATTTTCATGGTTTTCGAGGGTATTGAAGCCGATAGTGCCATCGAAATGTCAATCCAAGATGGCGACTGCAATAGATATCAAGTTTTTCATCTTGGGTATCATTTTCATGGTTTTCGAGGGTGTTGAAGCCGATAGTGCTGTCGAAATGTAAATTCAAGATGGCGGCTGCAATAGATATAATTTTTTTCATCTTGGGTGTCATTTTCATGATTTTCGAGGGTGTTGAAGCCGATAGTGCTGTCGAAATGTAAATCCAAGGTGGCGGCTGCAAAAGGTATCAATTTTTTCATCATGGGTGTCATTTTCATGGGTTTCGAGGGTGTCGAAGCCGATAGTGCTGTCGAAATGTAAATCCAAGATTGCGGCTGCAATTGGTATCAATTTTGTCATCATGGGTGTCATTTCCATGGTTTTCGAGAGAGTTGAAGCCGATAGGGTTGTTGAAATGTAAATCCACGATGGCGGCTGCAATAGATATCAATTTTTTTAGCATGGGTGTCATTCTCATGGTTTTCGCGGGTGTTGAAGCCGATAGTGCTGTCGAAATATAAATCCAAGGTGGCGGCTGCAATAGGTATCAATTTTTTCATAATGGGTGTCACTTTCATGGGTTTCGAGAGTGTCGAAGCCGATAGTGCTGTCCAAATGTAAATCAAAGATGGCGGCTGAAGTAGGTACCAATTTTTTCATCATGGGTGTCATTTACATGGTTTTCAAGGGTGTTGAAGCCGATAGTGCTGTCGAAATGTATTTAAACTACCTTAAAAAATTCCGTATAATCATGTTATACGTAAGTTTTTTAATGCGCTTAAGGCATGCACAATTGGATTTACCAATTGTTTTTAATATTAGTAATTTCTCTATGCAAAACGCTATGTGGTGGCAGCTCAAGGAAACCTTTACCCTATTTCTTTTTTATATATAATTAGGGTGACAAAAGGGCACGCAGTTCACCTGATGGTAAATTGATGCTGTAACCCACCACGTTGTGACATCTATATTGATCCTCGATTTAAAATGCAAATGCAGGTGCTTTGTCACCACTGAGAATTAAGATGGAATGTCTCTTCTGTAGAAAAAGGGTCTCCGGTCTCTTTAAACACCGTGTGAAAAACATAAAGCAGGTTTCATTTCATGGATATCGTAAGGGCTATGTAAAATGTAATAAAAATATTGTTAATTCCTATAAAAAATAATATAATATTTATTGGTAAATACAACACAATACAGCATAAAAAAAGACAAAAATATTCCTACTTTTTAAATACTAGGCTGCAGCAACTTAAAGGTCACCGACTCGTCATAAATTACAGCAACGTTTCCGCAAAACTATTATTCTGTCGGTACCTTAAGCAAAACTTATAAGCATACTGCATAAACCAAGCATAAATATATTTTGATACTAGCTTTAAAGTCAAAGCTGATCTGGCAGAAAAATATTACAAATAATTATATAAATCCAAAAATTAAAATATTTTAAAAAAATTCAACGTAACAAAGCAACGTTATGCGGGCTGATAATGATGAAGAAGAGGAATGCTTTCTTTGCGAGGCATATTAACTCATAGCTATAGTAGTGTATAGTATAGTAGTGTATTGTATAGTAGTGTATAGTACAGTAATGCCACCCTGCCGTGTTCCGGTTTGATGGGTACAAATATCCAGTATAATCACAGGCTGTGAGGCATTTCACCTCAGTCCTCAAAGTTAACAACACATCTGTAGGCTTCTTTGCTTGACGTCAGTTGCAGGTGTCCGTGGGCTGAAGTAGCCACTCACAATCAGGTTGATTGTAAGTTCGTCTCATGAATGAAGAATTGGAAAAATGGTTTCTTTACAAGTCGTGGTGACTCAAACCTAAAGTGGCTCAGGAACTGAACTATTTAGCTGATTAATGACTCACGGTGAACACAGTTGAAAGCCTTGGAAAGATCACAAAATATACTTAAAGCATCTTCGAAATTTTCCCATGCACAGAAAATGTGTTTGATTAGCTCAACACCGGCATAAGTTGTCGAGCACTACCTCGTAAATCCAAAATATAAGAAATCATTAATCTTGTTAATGATAAGTTGTCCTCACATAATTATGTAAATTATGTTTTTATAAATAAATACTTTTTAAAAAAGTTTCCGCGATAACATCCTGTGTCAGCCCCATACTGGACATGGTAAGTATCTACAAAATTAACGTAAAAAATTCGGACGACTCCAGAAAGTTATTCTAAGATCAGCTTAATCAATATAAATCTCTTTCAATACTAAAGTTAAAAAATAAGTACATTGTGCTTCCAAAACCGTGAAAAACTGACGTTAGTGATGCACGAAGAACTCGCTTCCTAAGGGAATACCTTTAAGAAAATGGAATTAAATTGGTCTACCGAGCATTACCATTTTTTAAATTGAATTTAATTAATATTATTATTACCTTCTTACAATAACTTATTGTTATTTGTTATTATGATAATAAATATACAGATAAATTATACGGCAATGAAATAAAATCAAATGTCTATTTCGAAGAAATGGGATCAGTAGAAATGTTAGTATACTATATACTTCTTCTTCTTAGACCGTGTTAGTGATAACAGAAGAAAGTAACAATGAGTAGTAAGCTATTATGTTGCATATGCAATTGCAATATATATAAAGAGAAAATTAGGTAAAAGAATGCTATTAAGCAAAATAAATAAAGTTACAAATATGCGTCCAAATGCTGGGCAAAGGGCTCCATTTATTTTTTAAGAACGTTTCAAGGCAAGGATTTGTCTACCACATTACATTAACGTAATTTGGTGCACTTCACTTTAGCAGGCTTCTTATTTTTGCTGAGGCACGCGTGGATAGCTTTATAGTAATATTACGCAAAGGAATAGTCTCCTTGATGCTTTGCGTGAGAGACAGTAACGACGGCCTCCTTCTTTCCATATATTTAAGGTAAGATTTTCATGTGATACGGCACTGGAACACAGTGCTTATGGGTTCCACGCCCAATATGTATATTCGTAATAATAATAACTTCTGTTAATTACTATTCACTAGTTTTAAGTGAACTAACAAAATGGGTGTATTTACATGAATAATGAATAAATAAATTCGACTAACCTGTAAACTTTCGTTCAGTTTGCGGTAACGTGTACCATGGAGTAAAACAGCAGTAACCATATTTAGATTCTCCACAAAATAACTGTTATATTTACGTTGTAAAACAGTTATACAGTACAGCACCACTAATATCGTTAGATGTTTAAAACTTGTTCCACAGCAGCCATTAGCTCAGAAACCGTAACCAGTGATATCCAGTTATTTTACTGAGAGGAAATTAAATAAGCGTGCTTTGTATGTGGACTGCGTTGAACAATAAATAACGATACAAGAATCGCAACGATGACATAACAGCCGGAAATGCAAAAGTAAAAACCTCCCAAGCCAAAATCCAAGCCTCGAATACGTATTCAACTAGATTAGTTAGACATCGGAGCTACGAGTCGGTAAGCTGGCCGGATTTAAAAATCAAAGAGGAGTTACGTTTAATTTAAATTTCGAACTCGGGAACATATTATACGGGTTAAATTTATTCAGAGGTTTAAAAAATACACAGTATTGATTTTAGGAAGTAAATAAATGGAGTGGCAGCCTGGGGACGATAGATATTCATCGATATTAGTAAAACATGGAAATAAAAGCTTAAATATCAACAAGATTTAACATTGATATTCGTTTCTCTGAAACACCAATTCATCAAAAATCTGTACAAAATATGAAAACGCCGGGGTTCCATTATTATTTGACAAAAAAACTATTTGAATTTGAGGTATTTCATCTTAGCCTTCAGAGGTGGCATCTGCAGTTTGATTCTTAATCAAGGATAGATGTAGACTTCTATGCACTTCAGCAGTCACTTATCATCAGATGGACTGCGTGTGCATTTGTCAACCTTATTAACACAGTCAATCTAAGGACAGTGATAACATCACCTTAGTAGTGTTATCACTGTCCTTAGATTGACTGGCAGTGAATGCTTTTAGCATTAAGTCCGCCTTTTGATCATAAACTCCTGTAAGGTACAATAAAGTTTTAATTAATTAATTAATTAGTTTTCTTACGATATCTATAGTCCTGTCATGGTTTCTTTTTGCACATGTAGCCAGTTTCAAGCAAAAAAGGTTACAGATGAGTTCTTACTTCTGTATACAGTAAGAAGGAATGCCTCACAGCCTGCAGTTTTACTGGCTCTCTATACACTTCAGACCGAAACACAGCAGCAAAAGCATTAAAATTTGGCGGCAGAAATAGGTAAGAGAGTTGTTCGTACCCAGACGGACCTCCGGACAGAAATGGGGTACTTACAACCACCTAGTAAAAGTAAACACACATTTTACTATAATACGTTACATATAGTAAGAGTTTGCGTTACCGTTACCCTTACAGTCTATTAAAGTCCGCTGGTGAATATTGGCCTCCACCATAGATTGCCTCGTAGGGGAGATATTTTTCATAGTTGCCACGCTTGGCGAGCGGGTTGTAAATCACAGTCTTATTTTTATTTTTAGCCGTTATTAGGAAGACGCTGCTGCCCATCTCCTGATTTGTTTCCCTCTGTCGCGGCTTATGACACCCACGGGATCCACAAGAGTATGCGTAAACTGGAACAATGGTTGAAGAAGTTAGGTCTTCTATGAAGCTGGGTGCTGCAAAATATTTCGTAAGCACTGCTAGAAAGAGGTAAGAGGGTGGTCGACAGTCGAAATTTATAGAGGAAAAGAGTCCCTCCACCCGCAAATCAGGGTGATAGATTATTTGACGTTCTTTGCTATATCTGCGTTTTTACAGCGTAATTTGTATAAAACCTCTTTTGTCTATAATCGCTTAAAAATTCGTTTGAGTTTCAAAGTGTAGGGTAGGTAATATTGGCCTGACTGGGACAACCTACACAAATGAGAATTTCATGAAATGTAAGCTCCGATAAGTTACTATGGAATAAGATTTTTGTCTGGTTTTGCCATTAAACAAGATTATGTTTAGCCGATTTAAAAAAAGAGGAGGTTCTGAATTCGACAACATTTTATTTTTCGATATATTCGTCAATATCTTCGGCGCCACTTAGGAATGAGTTAAAGTATTAGACAGATTTCATACCGGGGGAAGTTAATTTGTTAGAAAAGTGTTGAGAGTTTCTTTCTGAAATATTAGATTTATTTATATGAATTTGATAAGAAATTGATAAACCAAACTATGGATATTCCTTAAAGTAGAAGAATAAAAAGGGGGGAAATGTGTAAAACATTTCACTGTTTATTTATTTAATTCACTTACAAAATCTCCTGTAACAGAAACTTTTAGAAGCAATGGCATAGCTTTATTGACATTCAAAAAGTAAAAAAACGCTGTGATAAATCGGAGAACATATAGCATCGACAACCGATCCCGAAAAATTATTCATGAGTGGCAGCTTAGTAAGAAATGTTGAGTGGCCTTCAGTAGATTTTTTTATAGAATAAGTTAGACAAACAAGCATATAGTTCACCTGATGGAAAATGAATGCTGTGACCCATAGACAGATGCGTTGTCACCCCTGAGGACTAAGATAAAATGTCTTGTTTCTAGTAAAAAGTGTTTCCGGTACTTTTTTTTGGTTTACTCATCATACAAAACGCAACAAGTAGCTATTTTACGTTGGTATTCTGTGAGAGCGTGGTCCTTCCCCACTCGAGCCGACTCATACGTAGTACAACGTTAACATAACTGCACTGTGGCTCTGCCATGTATAAAAATATTGAGTAATTACCTAGTATGACGAAAAAAGTACTCTCACATGAGTTCAGTGAAGATAATGAAATAAGTAAAGTAAATGGATTAAAGGTTTTGTGTAAATCCTAGTTTAAATTCCTAATTGACAGTAAATAATCCTGCGAAGGTGAACAGAGAAATAATCAATTTATGTGAAGTCAATATTAAATTGACATTGTTGGCACCTCCACACACCAGGAAGTGAAAGTTTTTTAATGGGAATGAATGTTCTTTATTGATTTTGATTAATTAGAAATGCTAAATTTAAAAATTTTGTACAACTGACTTCAATGTAAATATAATTTATTGTTGATTTTTTAAAAACCGCTCAACTGATTTCGATAAAATTTAAACTGGACTACCTGAGAAGAATGCCATTTGAAACGAAAAAGAATTTTCTAAATTGGTTCAGATGTCCTCGAGTAATCAGGTTACATACATATCAAAAGAAGAACGACGAATTGT
This sequence comes from Parnassius mnemosyne, assembly GCA_963668995.1. Taxonomy (NCBI): domain Eukaryota; kingdom Metazoa; phylum Arthropoda; class Insecta; order Lepidoptera; family Papilionidae; genus Parnassius; species Parnassius mnemosyne. The sequence continues at coordinate 26,871,820 of CAVLGL010000091.1, forward strand.
AATCCTGTCCTCCTTTTTAAAGTCGTTTGAAAAGTAGAAAAAATCTAGAGTTATGTCACAATATAAAAAAAAAACAAATCTTAAATTAGAAAGCCTATTCCTTACATAGTAACACTTATTTTTTTGTCGTGAACAATAAAGGGAATTATTAAAACATTACTCGAAAAGAAATATGTATTCTCGGCTAAGAGGTTACTTGTTTACATATCCATATAATCCGCTTAATCTTTGAAAGATGTATTAAAACAAAAACGCAAAAACGATTGCCTTATAGTAGTGGCAAAGAGAATTTATTACTACGTTCCTTACCGTGGGTGTAATAGGAAATGAGTAAGGATTAGAAGTGACGGTGTAAGAATATCCACTACCACAATTCGTCTCGTAGTTGTTGTTAAGAGTCGACAGAGGGAAACTGAATGAGGAGATGGGTAGAAGCATTTTCCTGTTAACTCAAAATAATAAAACTGCAGTATGCCAACACGTTTTCTAAGCGTGACAATGAGGCCAAAATAGTGTGCCCCCATATGAGGTAATCTATGGAAGAGGCCTATGTTCTTGACTTTTATAGGCCGTAATGGATGAGAGGATAATATCTCTATATGTATTGTTTAGTGTGTTGTTAACGGTATATGAGAGTTCATCACCCACTTTTATCCCATAGTCGTCAGGTACGATAATGGGAAATGCCATAAAAACCTTATGGCTCACAATAGATGGTGGTAATACCATTTGCCCAGACGTAAAATATCCAGACCAGCGACGTGCAGCTGATTTGAAACTACGATACTTCTGGTACTGCAATTTTCAATCCATCCGCCAACGTGACGATTAAGGTAAATCCATCCTGTAATGTCTGCTATCTTCTCTAATTACTGTATTGTAACACAGGCTCGGCACGCACTTAACGAAACACGTCCACTCTCGCCCGAGGCTCTCGTGTAACTGACGTGGTGCGCTCGAGACAGTGAATTATATATAAATGTATGTTTGTGTATTTGTACATGGTATATTATTAGTAAATAAAACAAATAACAATATTTACTGTATACTACATATATGCAAACACTACATCTCTTTCTTATCAAGATTTTTTCTTTTTTTCATTATAACTAATAACAATCACAAAGCAGCTTGTGTTGTCTGTATTTATTATTTTCCACTGCTTTTACGTAAACCTTATCTCCCTGTATTATATCTGAGTGAGTTGCTCTGCGTTTCCTATATACATACTCTTTTCCTTTTTATTTTTGTATTTTGTCTCTATCCCTGATATCTGAATCTAAATGATTGTCTGTATTTTATTTCACCTATTGATGGAATTTTATCCCTACTTTTTCGTTGAAAAAATAGTTCAGACGGTAACCTTCCGGTAACTATAAGGAGGGGTGCTGTTATACATTAGAAGATATTCCCACAAACATTCTTTTAAATCCTTACTCTCGATCTGGCTGATACGAAGACGTTTCAAAATATCTCTGTTTTGTCTTTCAACTTCGCCGATCATTTGAGGTCAATATGGTACAGTACTAATGTTACATTACATTATTAATGTTACATTCTTTGCAGAAAGATCGAAACTCTTCATTAACGAACTGCTTGCCATTGTCTGCGGTGATAGAAATAGGATAACCAAGTCTACTGAACATTTCTTTTACCATTTTAATAATCTGTATGCTTGTGATGTTTTTGTAATTGTTTACTTCTTTGTATCGACTATAGTAGTCGACCACTACTAACAGATACTCGTTACTTGGCAATGGTTCCATTAGATCCATTGTGACATCTATCCATGGAGCTGCAGGAAACTCTCGTCTCTTCATTGGTGCAGTTGGGTTTTAGCAAACCCACTAACGTACAACCTTTACAGGCCTTTACAAATTGTTCTACGTCTTTAACGATACGGGGCCACCATACCTTTGATCTCAAGAGTCCCTTCATCGCTACGATACCTGGATGACCCTCGTATGCAGCATCTAATACACTCTTGCAGAGTTACTGTGGTATTACAATTTTATTTCCACGAAGTAGAATGCTATCATGGAAACACAACTCGTTTTCAAAAAATTTGTAACTCTTAATCGAATCGTCCCAGTCGTTCTGATAGACACCTTTTTTCACTTTGTAAATCTCTTGGTCTCTTTCTGAATATGCTACAATAGAACTCATTGGTATAGCAACTGGTCTAGAATTTTCCACTATTTGGTACACATGCTGGTCTTTTCCTTTTGGTGGGTTATCAGGATAGTTACATAATCGTGACAAGGGATCAGCTATATTTGTTTTTCATGGCTTGTATATAACCTTGAATGAATAAGACTGTAGCCTCAGTACCCATCGTTCAATCCTCGCACATAGTTTTGACTTAGACCCGAACAATATCTCTAGTGGCTTGTGGTCAGGGACTAAATGTAAAGGCTTTCGAAATAAAAATATTAAAATGTTCGACCCCCCAAACTAATGCTAGTGCCTCTTTTTCCGTTTGGCTATACCTGCACTCGCAGTCTGTCAAAGTTCGATTACCATAGGCAATAATTCTAGGGCCATTTGTATCATTTTGTACAAGGACAGCACCAAGTCTGACAGGGCTAGCATCTGCTTTCACCTGTCTTGCATCTCTGACGTCATAATACCCTAAAATCTGTATTTCCGTGAGCATCCATTTGAGTTTTTGGAATGCTTTATCTTGTTTCCCAGACCATTGTTTTTCCAAGCTCTCCCTTTTGCTCATCTTCTGTCTTAGCAGGTGCTTCAGAAGTTCTGTCATGGCGGCCAAGTTAGTTATTCATTTGTTTATGTAGTTTAAGAGTCCTAAAAACTTTGGAGTTCTTTTATAGTCTTTGGGACCCTAAATTTCATAATGCTCTCAACGTACTTGTTGAAGGGTTTACTCCTTCATGTGTAAGCCTGTGTCCCAGAAAATTCACATCCTGCGTTTTATATATGCATTTATTGCTATTCAGCACGGCGTTGTTTTTACTAAGTACCTGTATAACTTTCTTTAGTCATGCGTCATGTTCTTCTTCACTGTTCCCGAATACCAGGATATCATCAATAAAATTGACGACCCCTACACAGTTTATCAGCATCCTCTCAATGATCTTCTGACAAATCTCGGAATCGCAGGTAATTCCAAGCATTATTCTTTTATATCTATATAATCTTTTGGGGGTTATAAAAGTCGTTGTGTCTGGATTCAGAGTGAATTTCCACTTGATGGAAGGCATTTTTTTATGTCTAATTTGTTAAAATATTTAGCTTTCTTCATTTTAGGCAAAAATGGTCCATAGTAGGCAGGGGGTGGTTTTCTCGCAATATAACGGCGTTCGTACATCTCATATCTACGCACAAACGTAATTCACCATTTTATTTCATGATTGGAATATTGGTGAAACCCATTCAGACGGGCCTTGCACTTCTTCAATTATATCACTGTTTAGTGATTCCTTAATTTTGATTGCAACCTCCTCTTTAATGGGGATCGGTACTCTCCACTTGATTTATCCCGATACCAAGTTTTAAGACACCCACACGGACTGCTGTGTTCTTACCAAACAGGTCTCTAGTACCCCCCGAAATCACGTAAATGGTTGTATGTTCCTTTTGTCCATCGACTTCGAGTATAGTTTCAAATGAACCCTCTATTGCCAAAGGAGAGTTACTACCAAATGCTAATAATGTCTTGTCTGGTCTTTACATTTGATTAAAAGCATATACTTTTTTGCTTTTTAACTCTTCTTACGTTTTGTAAGATATAAGGTTCTTGCGCAATTTCGAATTACACTTTTTCGCAATTTGATCTATGAAATGATCATCTTGCTTTTCGAATGCACAGTTTTCGGCCCGTTGACGCAATCTTATCAAAAACTTCTCAAATGTTTTTTCTTTTTCCTGTTTTAGCAAAAGAAAAGCATGCCGCTCATAACTTTGCTCCGTTTAGGTTGAAAATACTCGTAGTACAGTTTTTTTATGGCTAATTTAAATACATCAACGGTTTCTGATGATTCGACATTGGCACCCGGTAAATTGTAAAATATTTCTTGTATCCCAGAGCCACCAAAATGCAATAGCGTAGCTCGTTTCTTGAGTGCTGATATAACTTCAGCTGCGTCCAGATAGATTAGGAGAGACCTTTTCCATTTTTCACACCTTATAGCCATAGATGTGCTATCACATTAAAGCTGATAACGGTATCATTATTATTATTATTTTAGGGGCAAACTGAAACAGTTTCTTATATTTTAATACCCATAGTCAAATTTAATGGTAGTAACTTAGTACCCAAAGTCCAATTTAATGGTAGTAACTTAGTACCCAAAGTCCAATTTAATGGTAGTAACTGAGTACACAAATTCCAATTTAATTGTAGTAACTTAGTACCCGAAGTTCAATTTAATGGTAGTAACTTAGAACCCAAAGTCCAATTTAATGGTGGTACCTACCTTAGTACCCAAACTCCAATTCAATGGAAGTACCTTAGTACCCAAACTCCAATTTAATGGTGGTACCTTAGTACCCAAACTCCAATTTAATGGTGGTACCTTAGTACCCAAACTCCAATTTAATGGTGGTATCTTAGTACCCTTACTCCAATTTAATGGTGGTATCTTAGTACCCTAACTCAATTTAATGATGGTATCTTAGTACTCAAACTCAATTTAATGATGGTATCTTAGTACATAACTCAATTTAATGATGGTATCTTTGTACCCAAACTCAATTCAATGATGGTATATTAGTACCCAACACCAATTTAATGGTTGGTATCTTCGTACCCAAACTCAATTTCATGATAATAATACAGAGTCCGCCATCTAACTTTTTTTTTCAACTAGTGCTTATTTCGTGAATGGCAACACTTAGCTCATGTCTAATTTGACAGATAATTAGTTTTATCCTTCCGCTGAACGAATATGGTTGTGTATACGCTTGAACAACGCTGGGAAATATTGCGACGTTACTTTGAAAATCATGGTAATGTTGCAGAATGTGTGCGAAAATTGCGTACGGATTTTGGAAGAAATGAAGCACCGTCAGCTCCGTATGTTCGTTACCTTGTGAAAAAAGTGAAAGAAACCGGCATCCTCATCGATAAACCAACGCGTGAAAAGCCAAAAACAGTGCGTACACCCGAGAATATTGCTGCTGTGGCCGAAAGTGTGCGTGAAACGCCATCAACATCAGTTCACCGTCGTTCTCAACAATTGGACATTTCGGAGACATCATTGAGACGAATTTTGCGTAAAGACCTTGGTATGACGCCGTACAAAATCCAATTGGTTCAGGAGTTGAAGCCAACTGACCATCCAATGCGTTTTCGCTTCGCTAAGTGGGCCTGCGATCGACTTGCAGAAGATGCGGATTTTGCCAAAAAAATCATCTTTTCAGATGAAGCTCATTTCGAACTTGGCGGGTATGTAAACAAGCAGAATTGTCGCATTTGGGGCACAGAAAACCCGCACGCATTCATCAAAAAGCCGGTACACCCAAAACGAGTCACTGTTTGGTGCGGATTTTGGTCCAGAGGCATAATTGGGCCATTTTTCTTCGAAAACGAGCAAGGTGTGGCCGTTACAGTCAATGGCGATCGTTATCGGGCCATGTTGAACGAATTTTTGTTCACAGAAATTGAAGAGGAGGATATTGGCAACATTTGGTTTCAACAAGACGGCGCAACGTGCCACACAGCCGACGCTACACTTGATGTTTTGCGCCCTGTTTTTGAAAATCGCATTATCAGCCGCAGAGCTGATGTCGTTTGGCCACCTCGGAGCTGCGATTTGACAGCGTTGGACTATTATTTATGCGGTGCCTTCAAAGATAAGTGTTACGCCGACAAGCCAGAGACAATTGACGCTTTAAAGGACAATATTCGTGAAGCCATTGGTGAAATACAGCTGCACACAATCGATAATGTACTCAAAAATTGGACCGATCGTGTAGGCTACTGCATGGCCAGCCGAGGCAGCCATTTGAATGAAATTATTTTCCATCATTAACCGGAAGGATATACTTTCAAATAAAAAAAGAAATTTGAAAAAATATTTAGTAGTTTTTTTTTAATAGCATTTTAAAAAAAAAAGTTATTTGGCGGACCCATTATGTTCCATAACACTCGCCTTTCTCTTTCGGTTTATTTGTTATACCGACTACTTCCATTGCTGTGCCATTTAGGCTTTGGGTAAATTCAGTACCTATATTGCGCATTTACAGTATTACTAGTCACCTACTATGCAATGTACAGAAGTCGTGAAGTGTCCACGATTTTTAGTAAGACTTATATATGCCATGAAAGCAGTAAAATAGTATTTTCATTAAAGGCGATATATATCACACCTACATGTAAAATGCCACTAAAATTTAGCTAACGACATTGTATTTCGGTTCGAATCGAGAGGAGTGATTAGTAACATCTACTATTTTTCCATCAAAAATCTTTTTAAATAAAGGTTGTGCTAATAGACATATGTTAAAATAAATCATTATTTTATCATTGCTACATAAAGAAAATAAATTTTTGCACACCATAAGCGTGGTCATATGCGAACATATAATTTATATAAATTATTAAAATGATCAGAACAGGGTTAAAAACAATAAATCATAATTCATAATCCACAGTTTTTTTTCCGCGGGTGCTTTAGGAGTTAATTTACAATTGCAATGCTAATAGTTGCACATTGCTAACCTATTTTTGATTATATCTTTATACTAAATAGGTACTTATCTTTTTCCTCGTCGCCACTTGTAATGTCTGCTATCTTCTCTAATCACTGTAGTATAACACAGGCTCGGCACGCACTTAACTAAACACGTCCACTCTCGCCAGAGGCTCTCGTGTAACTGACGTGGTGCGCTCGAGACAGTGACTTATATATAAATGTATGTTTGTGTATTTGTGCTTGGTAAATTATTAGTAAATAAAACAAATAACAATATTTACTGTATAATACATATAAGCAAACACTACACATCCTAAAACGGGGAACTTTATCTCCAACCAGTATGCTTTTTATGGGCCGATAACGAAGAAAATTCTAGTGTGGGCCAGCAAATTTTAAAACAATAATTATATTAAATTAAAAACTAAATTATAAATATAATTGGTAATCAACAGCAGTACTGTTTTTAATTTTTTATATTATTTTTCTATATAGTTCAACAATGCATACATATTATTATAACATTTATTCTATTTGCGGAAGCTTGACTTAGGATTCACTATTTATTGCATTTAAACATTGTTGTAACAATATTGAAAAACTCATGAACTACATACGATGTTCATATTGCTTCATCCGATTCTACCTGGCAAATTTCACGTAATAGGACACTGTAATTTTATAATTTGACGGATAGATGCAACATACAATATAAAATGAACTGAAGGAAAAAAATTATTAAATAACATTATATATATATATGTAAATATGTGAATGATATATATAATAATACTTACTACTTAATATTTAATGAATATAAAATTTATATTAGAATTTATAGTATGGTATAGTTCTTAAGGAATTTTTAGAGTAATACAACATTCTAGACTCAAAACCAAAAATTCGCGTACCTACGCTAATATTACGCCCCGGCAAACCCTAATCAAGATATTTATTGTAGAATTACAGGCTTTATTAATTTTTCTGCCATTTGTGATCGACAACGATTAGAATACTCTAGAAATGAGGGGGTGAAAGGGCAGTACACTATCTAGTGACAGTATTTTTTTTTTATAGGAGAGGGGGCAAACGAGCATGCGGCTCACCTGATGGTAAGTGACTACCGCCGCCCATGAACAACTGCAATACCAGGGGAATCGCAGATGCGTTGCCGGCCTTTTAAAAAGGAGTACGCTCTTTTCTTGAAGGTCCCTAAGTCGTATCGGTCCGGAAAAATCGCTGATGGTAATCGATTCCACAAGGAGGTCGTGCGAGGAAGAAAACATCTTCTAAATCGCACAGTGGTGGACCGCCAATCATCCAGATGGTGTGGATGGTATCGGGAGTTCTGCCGCGATGTGCGTTCGTGAAATTTGGCGGCTGGGATTAATCCGAACAATTCCTCAGAGCACTCCCCATGATAGATGCGAAAGAAAATGCAAAGGGATGCAACATCTCTTCGCAGTGCCAATGAATCGAGCCGATCGGAAAGGGCTCGGTCGTCAACAATTCGAGCCGCTCTGCGTTGGATGCGGTCAAGTGGAAGGAGCTGGCACTGGGGAGCCGCTGCCCAGAGATGGGAACAGTATTCCATGTGAGGCCGAACTTGCGCCTTGTAAAGTAGCAGGCGGTGTGCCGGCGTGAAATACTGTCCCGCTCTGCTGAGCACGCCAAGCTTTTTAGAGGCCAATTTGGCCTTCTCTTCCAAGTGACCACGAAACTGCACGTCACTCGATATGTCGACTCCGAGGATACCGATACTGGCTGAGGCAAGAAGGGGAGTGCCTTGAAACTGAGGAGATACGACAAAGGGGTTCTTTTTAGCGGTAAACGCGCAAACTTGTGTCTTCTGAGGATTAAATTGGACTAGATTTAGTCGCCCCCAATCCGAGACTTTGTTCAGCAAAGACTCGACTTCAGACACAAGTTTGTTCCGGTACTCAGCGACATTTTCCCGAGAAATATTGGCACGGCCGGTGTATAGAGCATCACCAGTGCTGTCATCCGCATAGCAATGAATGTTACCAGTTAGCAACATATCATTGATATGCAGAAGAAACAGCGTTGGTGATAGCACACAGCCTTGTGGAACACCAGCGTTAATAGGCTTGTAGTCAGAGCATGCACCGTCTACAACGACCTTGATGCTCCGATCTGCAAGGAAGCTGGTGATCCAATTGCACAATTTCTCGGGAAGCCCATAGGAAGGGAGCTTCGAAAGAAGCGCTTTGTGCCAAACCCGATCGAAGGCCTTCGCTATGTCCAGACTAACGGCCAACGCCTCCCCCTTGGACTCTACTGCCTCCGCCCATCTATGGGTCAGGTAGACCAGAAGATCACCAGCTGATCGACCCCGACGAAAACCGTATTGGCGGTCACTAATCAGCTGGTGATCCTCAAGGTACCGGATGAGCTGGCAGTTAATAATGGATTCCATTATTTTGGAGAACAAGGAGGTGATCGCGATAGGCCTATAGTTGGATGGGTCTGAGCGGTCGCCTTTTTTAGGGATCGGGTGGACAAAAGCTGTCTTCCATGTATTCGGGACTACGCCTTGGGAGTAGGAGTACCGGAAAAGACGCGTTAGGACCGGTGCCAACTCCGGAGCACACGTCCTCAGCACAATTGGGGGGATTCCGTCAGGCCCACTCGACTTGTGGATGTCCAGGGAGAGCAGTGCTTTGCGAACCGAGCGCTGTGAGAACAGCACATCCGGCATGGAGCACTCACACCGCGGGATGGTCGGCGGTGTTTTCCCCCCGTCATCAAGAGTCGAGTTGGATGCAAAATGGGAGCCTAAAAGGTCGGCTTTGTCTTTTGCGTCATGGGCCAGTGAGTCATCCTCCCTGTGCAGAGATGGTAGTGATGGCTTACAGAAATTCCCTTGGACAGCCTTGGCGAGAGACCAGAATGCACGGGTTCCCAAAGGAAGGCGAACTAGTTTCTCGCCAATTCTGCCTATGTGCTCTGACTTTGCCTTGGCAATAACTCTTTTGAAGGACCTGGAGGTATACTCAAACAATTACACACACTGCCAGTACGTCGCCTTTATCCACCGATTTAAAAAAAAAGAGAAAAGTTCTCAATTCGACTGTATCTTTTGAAAGTGTATTACTTCAGAACTTTATTATAATGGAAGCAATTTTGATGAATCCTTTTTTATTTAAAAGCTGGTGCTTTTCATGTTTTAACATATACATTTGATTTCTGGCCAGTAGTTTTTGAGTTATCCTTAATAATGTATCCTGTAGTACGCCGAAAGACTGCCAACCTTACCCTGTGCTCATGGCTAACGTACTTATTCAAAAGTACACTGTAATAGGTACATAATCAAGCCACATTCAGGCTTAACAAAAAAACTTTCCACTCTTTTATTAGTTAAGGATAACAACGAACAACCATTAAATTGAATTATGGCTTAAGTTTGTGCACCGATATATTTAACCTAGTTTAATAGGATAGGGGCGTTTCATCAATGGCTTGCTTTATCAGATTTTACATGATTTTACTGGCAGTAGTTTTATAGAACTAAGGGTTATAACCGAGCACACTATCTACAATCGATTATCATCAATTGACATTCCCTGATACGTTGTGTTTACCTTGAGAGGTCTCCTACCACTATTTTTATTTAATGTATTCAAGAACAAACAAAACGCAGAACTATATTATGCAAAATTTTAATATTTTTATAAAACGAAACTAACTTACAGTCCACCTGATGATAAGTGGCTACTGCAGTCCATGGACACCTGCAGCCAACTTCAAACAAAGAAGTCTACAGATGCGTTGTCACCTCTGAGGACTAAGATGGAATGCCTCACGCCCTGCAAGGTAGCTCTCTATATCTTTTAAACCGATACATAGTAGTTGCAAACACTAACATTTGGTTAAAGAAATACGTAAAAGAGTGGTTACCAGACGGACTCTTACAAGGAATCCCACCACTTAAGTACCAAGAGAACATAAAAATGTAGACACCTCTACATTTTTCCTCCACATTTTTATGTTCTCTTAAAGCATAATCTATCTAGCAATTATCAACTTTACGACACATCCATTAAATAATATTAAAGTAATTACAATACCATCAACATAAATATTTTCGAAATTCAATAGCACATTTCTGAACAAAATTTCTACATAAAACTTACTAAAACGTATAGTTAAGCAACTTATATATTAACAAACAATTTACTACGGTTATTTCTCGCTAAAATAATTCGTTGCGGAAAAAACATGGGTAATATTTTTAAGAAGATTTAAAATGCAAAAGTTATTCCACGAGATAAAAGTAATAAAAAGAGGTTTTATCAATTAATTAAAGATTAAAGCACAATCAAATGAAACGTGTGTAATTTTCCCAAGAAGCACTTGTCTAGGAAGTAAAATTTTATTAAGGATGAGTCAAGTTTTATTCGGAGTAGAGCCATGCCGCAGCTATAATATGGTTATAGTACGAATGGGTCGGCTCGACTGAGGAATATCCACGCTCTCACAGAATACCAGCGTAAGAATATCATATGAAACAGCAATGCAGCAGCTTAATGCTGCTGTGTTTCGTTTGGTGAGTGAAGATAAAAGGATACCCTTTTTGACTGAAAACGATGCATTTCATCTTAGTAGTAACAAATCATCTGCATTTTGATTCTAAATCAAGGATAGCAGTGTACGCCTATGGGCCATAGCATCCACTTTCCATCAGGCGGACTGTGTGTTCGTTTTTCAACCTTATTCTATAAAAATTCCGTCTTGGTTTTGGAAATAGTGCCCGTACTGCAGTGTTCCCATTTGAAGGGTATAGAGAGTCAATATTATTGCAGTTGGTGTGGCATTCCATCATGGTCCTCAAAGGTGACAACGCATCTGTAACCTTCTTTGTTTGAAGTTGTATTTCTTTTAAGAATGCCTCCTTCAGAAACGAAACGTGTCGTAAAGAGTATGTAATTCTTTCTTAGAGTAGTGGATATTTACGTTGGTGATAGTGGTGTTGTGGAGTTTAGTGGTTACAGTGATAGTGCACTTAACTGTGGGAAAGATGGAGTTGTTCATACTAGGTAAAACACACCATTATATTTTCATATTTAATTTGCACATATTTAAAACAAATGATTTACGCAAAATGCGCCTTATGTAGACAGTCTGAAGGACGAGAGAGCCAGTATAATAACAGTTTGTGACCCATTCTTAGTCCTGTTTGGTGTCACGTATCTGTGGAAATTATTAGAAGTTTGTTAGAAGTGACTTTTGAGCTGCAGTAACCACTTGTCACGAGGTAAGATGTTATACTGTTCATCCCTCTATTATTCTATAAAGGAATTCTATAAAATCTTACTATAATAAATACTTAACGAGATATTTAAAACTCTTTAACATCATTTCAACTTGAAATATTGATATTACTTAGTATAATAAAATGGATATTTTGTTGAAAAAACCTTCGCCCATTTGTTCCCTTTAATCCAAAGCAATATGAGAAGTATCAAAGATGTGAAAACTTGAGTCATAAGTCTAGCATAATGGCTGTTCTTGGATAAATATTTAATCTGTAGAGCTCATTCCGACAGAGAATCGATTGTTGAATAATATACGCTAATATTTTAAAGATGGTTCTATTTTTTGTACGTTCTTCTTTATCTTTATATAAAAATATGTTCATTGAATGTGTGTATGATTTACTTGCGGATTGTCTTTAACGACTAACTGTGCTTGCGAATTCTTCCAAATGAAACCTTTTTCTGAAGTTCTTTTAAATCTTATCAGCTTAGCTTAAAAATATGTTTGTATTTCTTGCTCCTAATATCTTCTCGTCAGGTATACCTCAAAACTTGAAAGCAAGATTGTACAGCTAGTGCGTGTTGCCAGTGATGACGTACGGATCCGAGACGTGGTCTTGCATTGCTGTCCGTTTAAGCGCGCCGGCTAAGCGAGCTATGGGAAAGGATATGCACGGGTTTCTCTGCGTCATAAATTAAGTAATGAGTATGTCCGCGGAAGCGTTCTTTGTGATACTCCTTGAAGGAAGACTATGTTCAGCAGTGGACTTTAGAAGGGCTGTAATAATGATGATTATGATAAACCATATCACTAATACAATTCAATTAGAACTACTAAAACTTATTTGGTGTTTTTATTTTAAAAAAAGTGGTGGTTAGTACTCATATACCGAGTTCTAAAATGTATTGATACTGTGCAGACATGGCGCATCACGTCAATACGAACTAACATAATACAAAAAAATCCTCTTAATTACATATGTCTCTTAATAAAAGTAAAAACCCTCTTTGAAACATTCATTTTCTTAAAAATGCTTTGACTCATCGACAGACACACTACGTTTTCTCTACGTTTTGAGAGTCAGTGTCAACATTTACATTATTTTATAAAGTTTAATTCTTGGGCCTTATGAGTGAACTGAGCACATAAAAACGTCAAAGTACAAATAGTTGTCTAAATAGATACATTAAATATGTCATTCCCTATGTTGTCATTTAGGTGAAGAATTTTTTCCCGGTACGAGGCTGACACTTGAGAAAAATCTATTGGAATCTGTTTTATGGCTTCGAATAGGAATTTAACTTGTATTTTTAAATGTAGATATTATGTCTGATTTTCTGATCATTACCGTTACAGCCTACTAAAGTCCACTGCTGATCATTGGCTCCCCCATAGATTGCCTCATGCGGGAGTTGTTGCGTTGTTGGTCTAGTAGTCAGAATCATGAGGACAATCAGTTATTGAGTTTTTATATCAAGAAATTGTCAGTAGCAGCCCAGAGTCTGGAAGTTGGCGAAGTTTTACCCCAACCCATAGGAAAGCACGTAGAGACGTTGGTCCTATTCCGGATCTCTCTCCGTTCGTGATGGATTGCCGTTCAATGAACTTATTACAATGTATAAATAGAGAGTGCACCTGTGCTTGCGCACACACTCGTGCACTATAGTTCTGTACTGCGTAGATGACTAGTGTCCGTTGAGACAGGTCGCCTTGTCCAAAATTCGGTTTGGAGGACATTATTTTATTATTATACTAAACGTGCCGCTACGAGGAATGCCTCACCATACGCTCTCCATTGATGTTTTACTCTTAAAGTATTTATTTTTTTGAATTCTATAACTATCATAGAATAAAAAAAGTTAATAAATTTAATGATAAATTTCGTGACCGGATTCCAAATCTGTTAAAAGTTTTAGAACTTTGTTTGTCCCGATTACATCTAGAGTGTTATCTAGAGTACCTCAGGGCTCTTACCTAGGTCCCATTTAATATACTTAGCCTATTAACGCTGGTGTTCCACAAGGCTGTGTGCTATCACCAACGCTCTTTCTTCTGCATATCAATGATAGGTTGCTAACTGGTAACATTCATTGCTATGCGTATGACAGCACTGGTGATGCTCTATACACCGGCCGTGCCAATATTTCTCGGGAAAACGTCGCCGAGTAACGGAACAAACTTGTGTCTGAAGTCAAGTTTTCGACATAAACAAAGTCTCGGATTGGGGGCGACTAAATTTAGTCCAGTTTAATCCTCAGAAGACTCAAGTTTGCGCGTTTACCGCTAAAAAGAACCCCTTTGTCGTATCTCCTCAGTTTCAAGGCACTCCCCTTCTTGCCTCAGCCAGTATCGGAAACCTCGGAGTCGACATATCGAGTGACGTGCAGTTTCGTGGTCACTTGGAAGAGAAGGCCAAATTGGCCTCTGGAAAGCTTGGCGTGCTCAGCAGAGCCGGACAGTATTTCATGCCGTCACACCGCCTGCAACTTTACAAGGCGCAGGTTCGGCCTCACATGGAATACTGTTCCCATCTCTGGGCAGGGGCTCCCCAGTGCCAGCTCCTTCCACTTGACCGCATCCAGCGCAGAGCGGCTCGAATCGTCGACGACCGAGTCCTTTCTGATCGGCTCGTTTCATTGGCACTGCGAAGAGGTGTAGCATCCGTTTGCATTTTCTTTCGTATCTACCACGGGGAGTGCTCTGAGGAATTGTTCGGATTAATCCCAGTCGCCAAATTTCACGAACGCACATCGCGGCAGAACTCCCGATACCATCCACACCATCTGGATGATTAGCGGTCCACTACTGTGCGATTTAGAAGATGTTTTCTTCCTCGCACGACTTCCTTGTGGAATCGATTACCATCAGCGATTTTTCCGGACCGATACGACTTAGGGACCTTCAAGAAAAGAGCGTGCTCCTTTTTAAAAGGCCGGCAACGCATCTGCAATTCCCTCCCTGGTGTTGCAGTTGTTCATGGGCGGCGGTAGTCACTTACCATCAGGTGAGCCGCAAGCTCGTTTGCCCCCTTTCCTATAAAAAAAGAAAAGATTGCTCCATATATTTGACATAGTTGCCACGCTTGACACAGTTTTTTAATTATTATGTGTTGTTATCCGAAAGATGCTGCTGCCCATTTTCTATTTAATATCCCTCTGTTGTCCTTTACGACAAACACGTGGCGATATGTGGTAGTGTAGTAAGATATGACGTATATTCTTACGTCGCCAAGCTACACGGTCTACGCTACTACGTAACACTATACTGTACACTAGAATATGTACGTAATATATTATGTCAATTTGATTCATTAATATCCAAATCTCCGTTCATTAAATCAATGATCTAAATTGTATCTAGAGTAACATTGAGACATTAAGGACGATGCATTATTCATATTGCGTACGTAATGACTCTCTGAGGGAGACATTATAATATTCATATACCTAACGAACTCTAATGTTTTATGCTTGAGATGATATTTCTTTAACGGTAATATAATTTTGTAATTTAAATATTATGTTAATTAATTAATTAAATATAGTCCTCCAGAAAGAATTTCTATCACGGCGTCCAGTATCAACGAAGATTAGCCATCTGTGTGGGACTAGATGCACTCCCTATTCCCACGGAAATCCAACACGACCAGGATCAGGCGTAGGATCAAAGTCTTTACGTGCTTTCCGATGCACGGGTGTGAAACATCGCCATCTCCTTGACGCCAGGCTGCTACTAGTAATTTTTTAACAAAAAAACTGATTTTTTGGTCCAACTCGGGACTTGAACTTGAGACATTATGATAAGCAGTCGCGTTTACAACCACTAGACCAACGAGCATGTCATTTGGGATTATATCGACATATTGAAGTAATTAGCAATTGGCGCGCCGTAAAGGATTGCCGCACCTTTGAAAGGACACCGAACTTCCTTGCATCTTTTATAGTGATATAGCATCTTGTAAAGTTAGTGAAACGAAATGAAAGCTATATTAGTCGACGCTGCACAGTACTTCCTCGGCCCTAATTAAAATAACTGATGATATCCGCTTTGCGATGGATAATCGTCAACTTACTCTTCTTGTCCTCCTAGACTTCAGTAACGCGTTTAATTGTGTTGACCACGACATTCTGTTAGCAGTTCTAAAATCCCTGAATTTAACATCATCAATTGTACAATGGTTCAGTTCCTATCTTCGGGGACGCCGGCAACGCATTCGTGTTGATGATAAGTTCTCCGACTGGTGTAACGTTGTTGCTGGTGTTCCTCAAGGCGGTGTTTTATCTCCGTTGCTTTTTTCTGTGTTTATCAGGGCATTTGTTTCCGTAATAAATTTCAGCAAGTATCACCTGTACGCAGATGATGTCCAGCTGTATCAGCATTTTAGTGTAAATGACCTAAATGCATCTGTTGACAAAATAAATTTGGAACTTGCTGCAGTTCATCAGTGGGCAAGCTGTCATGGACTAATATTAAATCCTGCCAAAACACAGGTTATAATCATAGGCAGCAGAAAAATTACATGCCGACTCGACTATCAACATCTGCCTAAGGTTATTCTAACCGGTGTTGATTTAGAATATGCTAGGCAGGTTAAAAACCTCGGCTTAATTTTGGCTCACGACCTAAGATGGGTGTCACAAGTTAGTGAGGTCCGGAAACGAATTTTCAGCACAATGCATTCATTAAAGCTCTGGCAAAAGTTTATCCCTCAGACGGCCAAGGTTACGTTAGTCAACACTCTGTTGCTTCCTATTTTAGATTATGCTGATATTGCTTATCCAGATATAACTGAGGAACTGCTTAGCAAACTCGACCGTCTGCTCAATTTGTGCATACGCTATATTTTTGGCCTGCGCAAGTTTGATCATATATCACAATCTCGCTCAAGACTTAAGTGGCTCGACATCCGTTTTCGCCGGAACACACACCTTCTAACCACTTTGTATGGTATTCTTTACAATCCTTGTTCCCCAGCTTATCTGAAAGAGCGTTTTTCATACTTAAGCTTATCCCGTTCGATGTCTAATAAAACTCTAACTATCCCGTTGCATAAATCTACATACAACTCGAATTCCTTTACGGTATCATCAATTACACTTTGGAATAACCTTCCACGAGATACAAAAGATGCTCCCTCAATAAATACATTTAAACGTAAGGTTGAGGCACATTATTTAAAATTACTTGATTAATATTATTGGTTTATATAATATTATATTTTCTTTTACTAGATTGTATGTATTTTATTGGTATAGTATGTATTTTTGTTTATATGTATATATACATTTATATATATGTATATATGTGTGTGTATGAAGTGTCAATATATATAAAGTAACATATTTTATATAATATTATATTATTGAATAATATGTGAAGTTAGTTTTTAAAGTAAGTTAGTTTTTTTTTCCCTCTGTTGCGGCTCTACCCATAACTCTCACCACACTACCAAAGATTAGCTGGCAGAGAATGCCTTTTTGGCATTAAGTTCGCCTTTGTACCAAATGTTTGTTTGTTTGAGTGCAATAAAGAATTTTCTATCTATCTATCTAAGATGGCATGTCCAGGTTCCAGTAAAAAGGGTCTTTACACTCACCATACGAAACACAACAGCATTAAGCTGGTATTTCACGCTAGTATTCATCACTATATTAACACTTATCAACTTCATCAAAATCATTAAGTAATACCGTTGCTCAATTTAATCTTAATTAATTTACTTTAAGGTCTTGTTTAATACGACGGATGTCCCTCGGAACTTTGGCGTTTGCATAAAATTACAAGGAAATGCCAAATTACTACGCTTCACTCTCGTGCAAAGCGTTTAAAAAACAGTTCCTTGAGATTATGTCGCAGTAAAATTACCTTTAGGTCTTAAAATACGGACTTTAAAAATTAAATATAGCCATACTAAAAATCGTCTTTCGGGATAACTATTCGACGCAAATTACAATAAGTTATTTATGTATCTATTTTTCTAAGAAATAATTCTTTAACACACCTTATAAATTAAGAACCGTGGCAAGTTGGTAGTGGTGGTTAAGTGCTGGCCCTAAATTTCACAGTTCGTGAGCAACTCGGGTTCGATCCCAACAGCACCAGTGCAATTGTTTTATATTGTTACTTGAAATTGAATGCTGCACTTAAGCTTACATTTCTTACTCTTCAATGAGATATTCATACAGATTTTTTTTAACGTATGGAATTCAATGCTTGAATTTCCTGTCTTGTAATTTTCGTCTGGCGATAAGCGTAGATGAAGCCTTGAAGTCAACCAGAATGTAAACGGATGAAAATACAGACCCGGGCAAAATATTCAACTGCTTTTCTGTACGCATTACAAACGACGAAGGAAGTCGTTTGGTTCAAATGCGTGGAATATCGAAAACAAAAACTTGAGACCCTCCAACGAAACGAACGAGACGAAAAGGGAGATAGGCATATAAAATTACTGCACACATTCTCGAAAACGGACCTTTTAGAATAACGAGAGACTGGCTCCTCGAGACTAACAAGATTGATTATAACCAATCCAAATTCACCAATCTAGCTTTAGCATGTAACATAGACAAGAAGAACACTTTCTGTACTCTTGATAAGGACCCAGTTTGCTCACACGAATTTTATATAAGTTTGGATGCAATGCCAGGAATCAGGACCATTCGCGACACGCAAATATTCCCTTCAGTTAAGATTATAAAATATCGACAACTTAGCCACGTCGTTAAAAGGAATACGAGAGTGACATTGAAAGTTCTTAGAAAATCAGAAATTGATCAGTGGTTCCATCGCTGCTCCGATGGAACCACTGAGAAATGCTCTTTGCCTACTCGTCCTTAGGGGTCTATTCGCCGGCAATTTGAAACGCAGCCACTGCTTCCTCGACGTCCATAAAACGTTTTCCTCGAACTTTTTCTTTTATTTTCGAAAATAATTAAAATTGAAAGTTACGAGGTTGTGGCTATAGGGTGAGTGACCCAGTAATTCGACGTCTGATGTCACCAAGAAGTCGATTGTTTGCTTGGCGGTGTGCAACGAGGCGTTGTCATGGTGAAGGAAAATCCTACTGCGAGGTCGTTTCTCCCGAACTTTTTTCAAGACAAGTGGAAAACAATTGTTAGTGTAACATTCTGCAGTAACTGTTTTTCGATCTTCTAAAACAATTATTGCGTAATGACCAGTCCTTCCGAAGAACGAGGCCACCATCTTTTTTCCCACGCTTCGACCTCTCTTCACTTTAGTTGGCAACTCCTCGAAAGGGAACACCCAGACAGCAGACTGTCTCTTAGTTTCAGGATCATAATAATAAATCCCGTGCACTAGTGCTGCAGGAACAGCTCGAAGGATTAATGATGTGTACGGCGCTAGTGTCGCAAAAGAAAGCACGGTACGTTTTTGGTTTAAATTTCTACCTTCAGAACCAACTCCGTGGCCGGCCGAAGACCAAAGTGGAAAATCAAGAATTAAAGGCTATTGTGGAAGCGGATCCATCATAAATCAGTTCAGAGATAGCTACAGGCTTCGGGGTAAGTGATAAAACTGTATTAATCCACTTGAAGCAAATCGAGAAAGTAAAAAAAACTTGAACGATTAGTAACAGTGGTAGAGCCACGCAGCAGCTTTTGCTGTCGCACGGATGGGCCGGCTCGAACCGGGGTGGTACCACGACCTCACAGAAAACCAGCGTGAAGTAGAGGTTTACCTCTGCGTTTCGCTTGGTGAGTGCAGGTGGCCGGAGGCCCTTTTTACTGGAAATGAGGCATTCCATCTTAGTCCTCACGGGTGACAACGCATCTACATTTTAATTTGTAATAGATAGATGAAGATGTCTATGGGCCGCAGCAACCACTTACCATCAGTCCACCTGTGGACTGTGTGCTCGTTTGTCACCCTTATCCTATAAATAAAAACCATGAATTGAGTAAATCGAACTTGCAAACACGCGTCTATCGCTGTGTTACTTTGCTCAACCGACACAATAATGAAGGGATTTTAAATTGAATCATTACTTGTGACGAAAAGTGGATATTGTACGATAATCGGAAACGCTCGGAGCGATGGCTGAACCCTAGAGACCCAGCCAAATCCTGCCCTAAACGAAAATTGACTCAGAAAAAGTTACTTGTAAGTGTTTGGTGGACTAGCGCCAGTGTCGTTCAGTACAGCTTTCTAAAATCTGGCCAAACGATTACGGCAGATATCTATTGTCAGCAACTGCAAACGATGAAGGAAAAACTAGCTGCTAAACAACCGAGATTGGTCAAACGCTCTAGGCCATTGCTGCTTCACGACAACGCAAGACCACACACTGCACAACAAACAACTACTAAGTTTGATGAGCTACAATTGGAATGTCTGCGACATCCACCGTACTCCCCGGACCTTGCTCCAACAGATTACTATTTTTTCCGAAATTCTGACAACTTCTTACAAGGAAAAAAAATCAACTCCGATGCGGCAGTCCAAACCGCTTTCAAAGAGTTTATTGATTCTCGCCCCCATGATTTTTTTAGTATAGGGTTCAATAAACTACCTATGAGATGGCAAAAGTACCTACATTTTTTTATAGGATAAGGGTGACAAAAGAGCACACAGTCCACCTGATGGTAAGTGGTTGCTGCGGCCCATAGACATCTACATCTATCCTCTATTACAAATCAAAATGTAGATGCGTTGTCACCCGTGAGGACTAAGATGGAATGCCTCATTTCCAGTAAAAAGGGCCTCCGGCCACCTGCACTCACCAAGCGAAACGCAGAGGTAAATCTCTACTTCACGCTGGTTTTCTGTGAGGTCGTGGTACTACCCCGGTTCGAGATGGCCCATTCGTGCGACAGCAAAAGCTGCCGCGTGGCTGTACCACTGTTAACATATGATATATGACATAGATAACAACGCATGCATACTTTCATTAATTAAATATATTTTACAAAAAAAAATTTACTTTATATTCCTCCCGTACAAAACGCCAATTTCATATGTAAGGACCTAATATTAGAAATCATTATTTTTATAATATTTAACATAATAATGTAGATAAATATTATATAAATGGAGATGTATGAGGAATAAGCAGGAAGAATCCCTACTCAATAGTAGTCATAAATTTACAAATAAAAAGCTGTTTTACCTAGTTCTCAATGGTTTTTTCTTCAACTAAAGCAACATAAAGCGCATGCTATAGGGGAAACTTGAGTCGTTTTGCAAACGTTATGATTGTTTTCGATAAATATTTAATCAGTTCCGCCCACACTTGACGAATATTTTATGCCTGTTCTTGTTATGCTGAATGATACCTTACGGGTACTTAATAAAATGCTAATAAATAGAAGTAAAAAATTGAATATGAATATTTACCGTGTTGGTTTTTCGAGCTATATGGACGACCCATTGCCACTTCAGCTAACAAATCTCTATTTTATCCGTTGGGCTATGTTTGTTTACTCTAGTTCTACTGTGGATTTTCTTATTTCTAAGTTTATCACACAGAGAAACACCGAGCTTAGCACTCGCCAGGCGACCTTGAGCTTCCTATACGGACAGTAGTGAAGGATGCGGAAGAAAGGTTCTCGAGTGGCAGACTCGTACCGGTAGGCGAAGTATAGGGTGCCATGCACTAGATGGGGTGACGAATTGGTAAGAAAATCTGTCAGTCGATGGATGCAGATGGCTCAGGACCGTGCTTTGTGGCATTCCTTGGGGAAGGCCAATATTCAGTAGAGTACTTGAGAAAGGCTGTAATGATGATGATGATGATTACCGTGTATTGGTGGTATAAGAAAAAAAGATAGCAGTGCTAGTTTTAGTAGACTTTTCTAATGCTTTTAACTCAGTTGATCATGATATCCTTCTTTCCATCCTATCCCATCTTAATTTTAAGCCCACTGTCTTAGATTGGTTTGCATCATATCTTCGCGGGCGTCAGCAGTCAGTTCACGTAGGTCATATGACCTCAGCCTGGGCTGAAGTTGAATGTGGCGTACCGCAAGGCGGTATACTCTCTCCTATCATTTTCTCAGTTTTTATAAACTTGATTACTCATAATCTTGATTGCTCGTATCATCTGTACGCCGATGATCTGCAGCTATATGTGCATTGTGGCGTTGAAGAACTACATAATGGCATTCACAAATTAAACCAGAATTTAGATACAATTAAAGATTGGTCCTCGCGTTACGGAGTCTGTGTAAATCCAGTAAAATGCCAAGCGATTTTAGTGGGAAGTAAAAAGATGCTGGCTAGGGTTAATCAAGCAGACTTACTTCCTGTTTGCTATGATAATATCATTATTCCATTTAGTGAGTCTGTTAAAAACCTTGGCTTGTATATTGATAGCTCTCTGAACTGGAAAGTGCAGGTTACCGATTTAAGTCGGAAAGTCATTGCCACCTTACGTTCCCTTTATCGTCTCAAATACTTCCTTCCTATTAAGTCTAAGCTCATGCTTGTCCAAACTCTTATTTTACCTATCTTTGATTATGCAGATGTGTGCTACCCAGACCTGTCCCAAGAACTTCTTAACAAACTGGAGCGCCTGCTTAACAACTGTATTAGATTTATTTTTGGTCTGCGTAAGTATGATCATATTTCTCATTATAGATCTCAGCTTAAGTGGCTTACCATAAAGCAAAGGCGCAACTCCAGAATACTACTTGTTCTTTTCTCAATTCTTAATGATCCATATTCTCCTTCTTACCTCAAAGAACGATTTCAATATCTTTCTTCCTGTCATGATAGGGTTCTTCGATCTTCCTCTAATAACAAGATTTATATTTCTACTCATCTTACCGGGTTCTATGCTAACTCCTTCACTTTACAGGCTGCACGTCTTTGGAATTCCTTGCCTGATGATATCAGAAAAGCACCTAACAAATACTCCTTTAAAAAGAAGGTACGCGAGCATTTACTGAATAATCATTAGAATTACAAAATTGTTAATTAATCATTTTTATATGTATGTATTAACTTAGTATTTATGTATATTTGTATCCATATACATGTATTTATGTATGTTTATATTTGTTTATTGGCATATAAATATATTTATATTATGAATATGTGTTAATATATGTAAATATGCAAACATATATTTATACATATGCATTTACTTATAATATTATATTATAATCTGTTGTTACATATAATGTGTATTAATTTTAGTTTGACTTTTTTTTCTTTTTATTGCTACGCCTACGACAAACTCTCACCACTCCATGGGTTGACTGGTAGAGAATGCCTTGAGGCATTATGTCCGCCCTTTGTATCCTTTTTTTCTAAAGGGACGCAATAAAGTTTTTAAATAAATAAATAATATTTGAATTGATTTTCAATGCAACATCAAAGCGATGTGTATATATTCGTGAACATGACAGTAAATTTTGATTCGTTAGTGCGGAGTTCTGTGCAAACATGTTCAATATGAGGGTGCAAATTTCGTACGTAGTGAAGTGAAGTGATAGCAATATAATGGCTGCAACACAAATGTCGGTCGAGCAGACCCGGGAAAAATCACGCTCTCAAAGAATATCAGCGGAAATAGAAGCTTAATGCTGCTGTATTGTATGATGGGTGTAGAGAAACGGCGATCTTTTTTGCTAGATACGAGGCATTTGATCTTAGTTCTCAGGGTTAAAAACTCATCTGCATATTAGTTGTTAATAGAATATAAAATGTAGATGACTATAAGCCACAACATCCACTTACCATTCAGGCAGGCTGTGTACATGTTGATCACCCTTATTCTATAATTCTATAAAAAAAACTATTCATAAGTAAACTGCTGTAGGTACATAGGCCTTCCCTAAGAAATGCCGCATAACACAATTCTGAGTCACCTGCATCCATCCACGTCTCAAAGCAATTAAAAAAAATTCTTTCAACAAATCGAACCTATTACAACTCCCAATTAAAAAGTTAAAATTTTCTATGCATAGCGAAGCGCATTCGATGTAAGAATAGCTTAATTTCACAAGAATTGCTCTCTTTTACGTTGCTACCAAAGATACTTTAATTTATCTAGCGAAATAGCGCTGCATTACGAGTATACTACACAAATACTGCATAATAATTTTCTTCTACTATTTATTGCCGTTGTAACTCGCGATCTCAGCACTTGTCGTAAGTTTCACCGTACGCGAGCATTCCAGCTTCGATCCCTGTCGGTACCAGTGAAATAATTTTTATAGAGTAAGGGTGACCAACACGCACACAGTTGATACTGTGGTCCATAGAAACCTACATTTATCCTCGATTATGAATCAAAATGCAGTTACGTGTTCATCCCTCAGGACTAAGATCGAATGAGGGATTCATCTGATCTCAATGAGGGTTTACAGTAAGGGTATAATGGAATAATATGGCAATAATATAGACCAACAATTTAAGCCGCCTGCTCGACGGTGAAGGAAAACATCTTGAGAAAACGCGAATTGAAAAAATGTATTGTATTTATATTTTTGTACGTGGTAGAGCCATGCTGCATCTATATTAGTTGTATAGTTGTAGCACGAATGGGTCGGCTCGACCGGGGAAAGACCACGCTCTTACAGAATACCAGCGTCAAGTAGCAGCTTAACACTGCTGTGTTTCGTATGGTGAGTGTAGAGAACCGGAGATCCTTTTTACTGGAAAAGAGGCATTCTATCTTAGTCCTCACGGGTGATAATGCATCTGCATTTTGATTCGCAAACGGGGATAAATGTAGATGTCTATGGGCCACAGCAAGCACGTACCAACAGGTGGACTGTGTGCTTGTTTGTCACCCTATCCTATAAAAAAATGTATATACTTAAAAAAATTAACCTTTATTTGTAAATAATTAATGATATTGAAATACATATAATATTAAAACACAATAATAAAAAGAAACTATAATTATAAACATAAATTATTAGTAACATTCACCCCGTGGTACAGTGCCAAGAACGCTGGCTGAGTTTTCTTGCTGAATGGCTATACATTTAGCCTTTGCGCGAGAAAAGAAAAATAATAAAAATTATTTATAAAATTTATTAATTTTCATAAATTATTGGTAAAACAAACCCAGAAAGTAATTTAATATATTCTTGCCTAGGTGACCAACAATTATTGAAAATAAATAAATTAATACAGGTATTTATTCATCCTCCATCACCATCAAAGACCTTCACAAGTCCACTGCTGAACTGCTTTTTAATCAGTTAAAGCTTGTTAAGAATTAATTGTAAACGTTCCTACAGTAAATTCTTTAAATAATATAGGTAACATTGCATGGTTTCGTAGTTTTTTTAGAATAGAATAGAATATTTTTTATTTATTATGAATTTCGAGTAATACATTTTGAAATTCATTAATTGTTTTTAGTTTTTACCACTGGTTTGAAATCTTCTATACTATAATAAATCTCTAACACGACGTCTGTCTGAATACGCATCACGCACAAACCTGAGAACCGATTTGGATGGGACTTTCTTTGGCCGATAATTGATGTCATAAGGAGTAACTTAGGCTATTTTTGTTTTAGGAAAAGAAATAGGGTTCCACGAAAAAAAAATAAACTCATGAAATCAATATTTCACGCGGGCGAAGTCACGGGGAACAGGTAATAATTCTTGTATTCGCAATAAAACTACAATTATACATTGCTATGGAGCAAATGAATTAATTACTGACTCTGTGGAGTCGAGAAGTTAGTATCACTAGCTTGTGTTTATTCCTGGTTTATACAGAATGAACATAACTTTTTTATTTAAACTACTTCTGTTTTTATAAAATAGTTCCTGCAGTATCTCACATAGCGCACCAATCTGCATAGTATGTAATTTATGCGCTGCTGGTACCGACCACTCACGTTGAACAACAAACAAAACTATTTGTATATTTTGGTACAGTTTGTACAAACAATGTTAGATAAATAATAACATTAATAAATATCATTTATTAACTCCCACTATTCGAAGGGACATTTTGGTCGTGATTAAACTATTATAATGAACCATTTAGTATATATTATATACTAATTAAAGTCTTTTAATATATAATTATTCCGTTCCTTTTCCATTTTTCATTACATCCTTTCCTAAAAGTCAACTGATGAACATAGGCCTCCCCCATAGATCGCTACACGGTTGCTTAATTACCGTTGCTGTTACCGTTACAGCTTATTAGAGCCCACTGCTGAACACATTTGCCATAGTTGCCACGCTTGGAAAGCGGGATGGCAACCGCGGTTTTTTTAGTCGTTATTAGGAATACACTGCTGACCATCTCCTTTACGGGATAATATGGGGTAGTGGATATTCTTACACCGCCATTACACGGCCTAATTACATGATTACTTTTTTTAAATACTTTAATCATATAATGTTAATTTGTTTTATTTTTTTCGTTTTAATCATATAAATTGCACAGCTAAAATGTTTTATTTCCTGAAACTACGTGAAAGGGGCAATGTTGATACATCCCGGACAGTGCAAACATTGGTTCTGCTGTGCTATAGAGCCGCTCGTTGAATCACACACGTAGTTCATACTCTTTGTATACGAGTATGAAGCAGTAAGTTAAGTAATATATTTAAAATATACAAAACCTATCTATCATTAATTTGTTTACAAACTATTAAAATATACACAATTTAAAAAAGTTATGGACAAGAAATCTAAAACTAAAAACTTAAATTATCCTACGGTACTACACCCCGTGGTATTGTGCCAAGAACGCTGGCTGCGTCTCCTCGCTGAACGGCCTTTAAACGAGGAAAGAACCAGCTCTCTTATCACCAGTTCCTTTAAGAACTTCACCACGTGCGTATTTTTACACGTTTAATGTTATCTTTTACTGGTGATTGAACTAGGGTGCAGCTATACCGGCGAATGAATATGCTCTCGCAGAATACGAGAATAAAATAGCTGATTATGCTGCTGTGTTTCGTATGGTGAGTGTAGAGAACCGGAGATCCTTTTAACTGATAACGAGGCATTCCATATTAGTCTTCAGGGGCAACAACGCAACTGCATTTTGATTCGCAAACGAGTACAGATGTAGATGTCTATGGGCCACCACAACCACTTACCATCAGTTCGTTTGTGTGCTTGTTTACGCCTGATTCTAATAATTAATATTGACTCCAGTCTATATAAGAGATGATCATATAGCTACCTCTTATCTTGTCGTTAGTGCTTAATGTTTCCCTTGCCAAATTCTTA
Source organism: Parnassius mnemosyne (assembly GCA_963668995.1). Classification (NCBI taxonomy): domain Eukaryota; kingdom Metazoa; phylum Arthropoda; class Insecta; order Lepidoptera; family Papilionidae; genus Parnassius; species Parnassius mnemosyne. Next base: position 26,898,938 of record CAVLGL010000091.1, read on the forward strand.
GATAAAGTCCCCAGCTATAATGGAACCGGGATAAGAAGGATTACAAAGTTTTGACGAAAAAATATTGTTGTTCATTTTCACGGCAACTTATAGTAAGCCTATTAAAACTTTATTTAATCTCGCAGTAAGCAGGCTTAGCATCAAGATAAATTTAGATTAAATCTAAGCCATAACTTGATTTAATTTTGACGATCTCCACCGTTGTAAATTGTTTTCCGTCACGGAACGTCCCAAGTTTGTTTTTCGTTAACTTGTTTTGCTAAACGTTTACATTTGAATTTAGCAAGCGCGAGATCGTTATCTTTAAAATATTACATTACCCCTATACGAGCAATCCCTCCGATGTTATGTAGCAGTTTCACATATATGAATGGCAATTATAAACACATATCCAGCACCGAAATATTTTTTATTTACTATAAGGCAGTCTTTGACCACAATTCCAACTTGTGGTAAGTGGTGATGAAGATGATAATTCGCACTGTCTTAGCGTAACAAAAGCCTATTCATTCTTGCCTTGAAGATACCGATATTATATTCGGATGGAAGACAGACGCTAGCAAATTATTCCACTCCTTTACCTACGCCTTACGAAAGACAAAGCATATCGTTTGCTTCGAAAACGTGGAATATCGACAACAAAGGAGTGGAAAGAAGAGGAGGGAATGAAAGCACTAAATTCCTGCGCATCCGAAATGCATCCTATAGAATACCGAGGGACTATCTACTCAAGTTAAGTTACGATCGCATCAAATTAACCCATTAAAATAACTTATAATTTGAGCAATCAGTATCAAATACGTCTTTAAAATAGTGAATATAAGCATCAGAACTAAGCAGTGTATAAAAAGTAAAAATCATTAGTGTTTAGTGATAATATATATCTTAACATTATTTTAAATATTTTGTATAATTTTTGTGCCATAAAATAAACTGGTGATCTAAGTCTATATTTATTGGAACCTATATAATAAAAGAAGACTATTTAATATGAAAACTATGTGTTAAGCATTAACATTATAGCAATAAAAGTATATCATTATGGATAAAGTGTTAGAAAATAAGTCTAAGGTATAAAGCATTGAAATCAGTTGTGTGACGGTGGATTAAAATTTAAAAGTACTCTACGAACGGTGCTCGTTATGAATCATTTGCATATTATTAAGCATTAAAAACCACTTTTTAAACTTGTAGCAATATTTCGACACGTTTGCCCATGCATCATAATACATACAACTAATTATTACTAAATCGACAAGCAACAAGATGTTTTTGTAAATATTTTTGTTTTTGTTTTCTTTTCATTTCTTTTTCTTAATGATTATAATTGTTATATTAAATGTCTATATATAAAAAAATAAATAATTAGAAACTAGTGAAAGTCATAGAGGTCACCAATAAAAGGTAAAAGGTATTTTTACATTAATAGAAAAATAATTAAGAGCTATGGGTAAACAATGCAATAAATGTAAACAGATTATTAAAGGAAGGCAATATCTTAACTGTACTATTTGTAAAGGAATATTTGACCTTATTTGTTCAAAAACAGAAAAAAGGTACTACATAATGACACCTACGCAAAAAAGAAATTGGAAATGTAGTGATTGTTTAAGTAACGTCCCAAGCACGTCATATACAACTCCTGCTAATGATAATTTCACGAACGTATCAATTACAAATTACAAAGAAAACACACAGTCCCACTTCAAATCTCAAAACTAAAACTCTATCACTTGAAAAATCTACTCCTAAAAGTGAAAGACGAAACTTACTATTGGATCAATGCACTCCTGAGTCAGGATTCAGACTAGATTCTCCTAAAAGTAGACAGGATAAGAATATAACGTGTCAAGTAAAGCACACAAGTAACATACCAATAGAAAATTCTTTTGACTCGCTCTCAGTTGATGATGAAGAGGAGGATACAGTGCTCTCATCTCCCGAGCTACTACACAATACATTGAACAGAAGCTGTCCTGACTTGAGACCGGATGACAAAGAAAAAATACAGAATATGGAGCGTATAATAGGAGAACTAAATGAAAAATTAGCATCAGCAAATCAAGAAATTGAAAATGTACTTTTAGAGAACAGTTTATTAAAGAAAAAAATAGCTACACAAGAGCAAAAAATTACGCAACTATTACAAATATGCGGATCAACTGAAAAACCACCCAAAAAAAATACGCGTAATATGATTAACACGAAGAATATAGGGCTGTCCACCACGGATTTACAAAATGAAAACTCATTAATAGAAAGTTTAAAAATAGAAGAAAATGAAAATGCAGCTATTACAAACCTTGAACAGGACAAATCACTGGATAATTTATTACATATGCATCAGTTAACCAGCTTTGTTAAAAACAAACAAAAAATTGTAATTTTGGGGGACGAACAACTTTCCGGGCTATCCCTTGCCTTACTCAAAACTAGAGCTGAAAAATGGAACGACAAGTACAATGTAAGTGCATTTATAATAAGTCAAGCACCAAGCTCACATATTCTGAAATACCTTGACGATTCGTTCCTTAACAGTCTCACAAAAGAAGACGTGATTGTGCTTGGTGTAGGAGGGCATGATGACAACATAATAAAACTGGAGTGTGAACTTTACTTAGCACTTAACATAGTGAAACATATACGTGTCTACATAGTTCCAGTGCGCTCTAATAAACATTTCAATGTAAAATTGTTAAACAATAGGCTATCATTATGTACAAAGTTATTTCCAAAATGCAAATTTTTAGATTTTTCATCGGATAATTTTTATAATAAATTTGTATTTCTTAAGCAGCTTTGTAATAAAATTAATTTAGATATTGATAGTGACGACTATGCACAAAACTTTTCTAGACCCAAAAAAAATTGTTATCTATGCTCGTTATTCTATGAAAACTAAATGTTACAGACCTATGAATACATTTCATTTACGGCAAACTACTATATTAGATTATTTTTCTGTGTTAAAAAATAAAACTCAACTCAATCAAATGACTAAAATATGCAATAACAATAACTTTTTTCTTTCATAAATACCAGGAAACTGCGTCGAATTTTACAGTAATTCATCAAAATATACAGAGTTTGTTAAGTAAATTGGACGCATTGGAAATATGTATTAATGCCTTTGCTAAAAACAATAATGAATTGGATGTACTCTGTTTTTCGGAAATCTTTGTAAAGAGAGGGAGCAAAACGAATATACGATTAAAACAATTTCAATTAGCCACATCGTACTGTAGAAAAAACCAAAAACGCGGTGTAGTATGTATATTGTTACGGAAATCAATTGTTTTTAAACCAATTTCTATATGTTCTTCATTGACAAAAGAGAGAGATTTTGAGGCGTGTGCTGTTGACATACCCTTGTTTAATTGTATTATAATTTGCGTTTATAGAACACCTGATAATTCTAACTTACCTGTATTTATGAATGCATTAGATCTTCTCTTATTTAGGCTAACTTGGAATGGAAAAAGAAAAATAATTCTTGCCGGTGATCTGAATATCGATACACTGAAAAATAATAACGTAACTAAGGAACTAAAAATCGTACTGGCAACTTATAAACTTAACCTTCATATCGACGTTCCTACAAGGCTTAACTCATGTATTGACCATTTTGCTAGTAATATAGAAGACGCTAAAGGCAGAGTCCACTATCTCTATTTATCTGACCATGATACTGCTCAAACCTTGGAATTTAGTAGTATTCCAAAAATGAAAAGAAAGCTGAATCACTGGTACAAAAAGGTTAGAGAAATAAGTAAAGAAAATATAAATAAATTCAAGGAATGCATTTCTAATCTTAGCTGGAGTGAGGTATATAGACATAAAACTGACTTGAATACAGCATTCAATAATTTTCACGAAGATATATGCTTATATTTTAAACTTTTTTTTCCCAGAGAAAAGGATTAAACTAAAAGTAAATGACGTACGATCATAATAATTAAAATAATAATAGCTTAACTAATATCATATAATGTTTAATATTAATCATGTAAGAATAATTCAATTAATAATTTATGAAAAATTTATTGTACAATAATTCAAGAATTATTTATATTTGAATGAGTCTGTATAAGAATTTAATTGTACATAATATTTGAATTCAAAAAGAATATTTGTTCATATTTTTTAAGTAATGATGAAGTAATTTTAAAATGTAGGATTGGCTTAGTGTAATTAGTTGTAAGTATTTCATTAATTTTTACATGCCAATTATGGCAAAACATGTCAGTTCCACATCATTGACCATCTTATGAACCATGTTTTAAGCAAATAAATGTTCTATTCTATTGTTCTATTCTATTCTCAACACCGGTCTTCGCGACTGACAAGATTGATTTCAACAAAATCAGGGTAACCAATAAGCCCTGAGCACGTCTCTCCGTTGAGTCCAACGCTGATAGGTGGAATTTTGCAGCGCCAGCCTATATTTGACAGCAGTACTCCATGCACGACCCGACTTACGCTTTATTTAAAGTATAAAGCTACCCCGGCATGAAGTACCGTCGCACCCTTTCTAGGGACACCTAGTTTAGAATTAATTTAGTTCAAAATTATTACCCTTAAAGCTAACGTTGAAAACATACTTTAGGCATTAATTCGAATAAGTCTGTAATTGTTATAGCTTTTCATATGCGGCGGTAGTCACATAACATCAGGTGAGCCGCATGCTGGTTTGTCCTCACTGCTTTAAAAAATATATAATACTTAGGTTGCTTAAGAGGCGGTCGAAAGCGAAAGAATGTGTAAATAAAGTCAGTTTCAGTGATGCCCCGAAACAAGATTGATAATGACGGGTTTACTCTTATTGAGAGGAGACAGCTGTAACCAGCGTGGGACCGCAAAATAAACACGAGTACAACTCTGCGTGTTGTGGAGCCAACCATACAGCTCTACATCTCCCGTTTGGACAAAAATACGTCGGGAGAAGACATCCTGCGTTTTGTGGAGGAACAAATCCGATGCCGCATTGAGGATCCGATCTCGTTTGCAGCATCTGGAGTCTAATAGGTCAACGAACTTCAAATCCTCTTACTCCAGGTCCTGCAAAACACAAAAAAACATTCTTCGCTCCCGATTTCATACTCTCTGGGGTAGTGTTTTGACGATACAGGGATGCGCCGAAGAAGAAAGTTCCCCAAATGGTGTTAAGTTATATCTATATGTCATTATATACCTATATATTTAGATTAAGCTATATATTGCTATGGACCAATGTTCCTAATTTTTAAGTCCTTAATGCCTGAAAAAAAACAAATTTTATTGTATTGTTAAGAGCATGATACTTTAGAGTGGCAATACTGGTAAACAAAACGTATTAATAATTAACCAATTATATCACCATGCCACTACCTCATTGTCCATCTGATCCTAAGAAGCGACAGAGGGAAACTAAATCAGGAGATGGGTAGCAGCATCTTTCTAAAAATAACTAAACGTAATAAAAATCTACAGTTGACAATACGGCGTGTTAACTAAAGCAAAATTCCCCCTATGAACCAACCTACGAGGGAGGCCTTTGTTCATCAGTAGACGTGTAAGAGCGCTCTAAGGAAGATGATGATGATGATGATAATGATTCCATTTATTTTTAAAGGACAAGCAACGACAATTGATAAGCAAATCAGATTGAAATTAGTTCCTATACCACAATAGACTACTAATATTGTTACAAAATCAGTAAAAAAATTGATTTCACAATACATAAATTCTTAAATTAATATTAAATAATTCTGACCCACCAAACTCAGGTTGATACCCGTGTAGTGGCGGTGTCGTCCAGTGGGTGCCGTAAGAAGCGACAGGGAGAAACTGAAGTAGGAGATGGGCAGTAGCACGTTCCTGATAACAACTTAAAATTTTAGCATACTGCGATTACCAACCTACCTGCCAAGCGTGGCAATGATGGCAATATCCCCAACAGTAGACTTTAATATATTGTAATGGATGGATGGATAGAAAAACAGGCCATTAAACTCTCAATAATCGAACCAAATACAAGAAACTTAGTTCGAAAATTTATATTTTACTTAATAATAAATAATAAATAGAAGCATGCTTTACTTTGCGAAAATCCATGTCGAGTGAAATTCAAATGTTCAAAGTTAATTAGCTAAGATCCGCATCATAAAACAAAATGATAAGTTTTACCTAGATCAAAGAGAACCCTCCCTCAAATTAGTCCTATAGTCTTGGGGGTCAGCCAACGCAGAATCTATTTCACCTGAGGATGCCTCGATTAGAGGTGAAACACGTGTCGTATTATCGACGGTGGTTTCTCTTTCCTAGTGTAGTGGTGTTGAGCGTAGTGGTGACGGGCATAGTACACGCAATTGAGGGAGGACGAGAGGTGCTCTTTAAAATACATAAGACAAATTTAATTTTATTACGCAGATCTTAGCTAACAAACTTTAACATTTTAATAGCAATAATAAATTAAATAAGAAGATCGGAGAAAATTTAAACCCGTGCAGTTTAAAGTGCAAGGCGACCGCTAATCCGTTGGATAAACGGAACGCTCGTAGGAACGTGTAGAAACCACGTCGACGTAAATTTTAGTGGTTTTTGCTTTGATTTTCGATTCACTTGAGGATCATTTTCGTGGTGTTTAAAAGTATAATGAGCTTGAGATTATGTTTTAACAGCTTATTAACTTATTGAAGAGGCTTATAATTAAACTGTAGCACAATGGCTTATAGCAATGAGTTAAGGCGATGAGAGCGGGTTCGAATCCAACTGTGAACAAGTATTTGTATGGCCTTCAAGTAATTGTTTCGGGTCTGGATGTTTGTCCTTGTGAAATTTATGTATATAAACTACCTCCACAATACAGAAGAAAACCCTAGTATAAAAACAAAAAAAAAAAATATTACAATAAATTTGGAGAACGAATTTCACTCCTAAGTATAACAAAATTTGGGATCAAGTTTTTAGACAATATTGAGATTATCATATTCTTTTGTCTACTCAAAGGGTTAAAAAAATTACTTTTAACAAAAAGTAGAATAATTAATAGAATCACATTATTAGATTACCTGAAGATGCACCGTGTAGAGGCGAAACACGTGTCGTATTGTTGTTAGTGGTGTGTCTTTCCTTGTGTAGTGGTGTTGGGAGTAGCGGTGCTGGGATTAGTGGTGACGGTGATAATGCACGCAATTGAGGGACGGCGGGAGCTGCTCTTCAAACTAGGTAAGACACATCATTTCATATTATCGAGCGGATATACGCAAAGTAATTTTTAACTTTAAAAAGTGAAAGCTAACTTCAAAGAATAGAACAGAATAGAATAGAATAGAATAAGTCATTTATTGTGTTAGTTGTAGGTTTAAAAGATTTAACAATATAAAATAATTAAGTATCACCACAACCTACCTAGATAAGGCTTACAATATTATTAAAATCATGGAACTTAAAACATTATCTCATTATTCATTTAATCAAATCAAATAACACGGATAATAAAACATAATGTCATACAATGAAATATATCAACAAACGTGGATAATAAATAATAATGTCAAAAGTACAATAGAATTATGCCAGTATAAGCTAAGTCTATGAAAAGAATATTGATATGTCAAAATACATGTAAGCTTATAACTAAAACGTAGTGATTTTAATATTCTTTGCTTAAAACATAATTCAGAAAATATTTCAAATGTCAATTAATTTAGAATGTAAGTTTGTAGCTCAAATAATCTTTTAAGGAGTAAAAACATCTTTCAGTCAATAATTCTAATAATTTATGCTTAAATTTTTTTATTTCTAAATATTTTAATTTGTCAGGTAAATGATTATATATTTTTGGTCCTAATGCATAAAACTTTTTGAGAAAAAGGCTGTCCTAGATGTGTGAAACGGTATAATAGTAACATTATTCTTTGTTTGCCTCGGGTGCTTAGCAATGTGCGAGTTAAAATAATGTAAATTACTTTTGACGAATAAGCAGGCTTGGTATATGTATAATGAGGGCAGATTTAGGATTCTTAATTTTACAAACAGAGGTCTACAACTGTCTGTTTGTTTGGCACCAAACATTGCTCTGAGACACTTTTTTTGCATACTAAACAATGGCAACAAGTTAACATTAGCCGCGCCTCCCCAATGTATGATACCATATCTTAAGTTGGTGGCAACGTATCCATGATAAGCAGTAAGTGCAGCTTTTTGTGAGACAGTTTGTGTTAATTTTCTTAGAGTATAAACAAATTTACTAATTTTACTTGTAAGATATTCGGTATGCGGTTTCCAGCTTACACATTCATCAACCAACACACCAAGGAAACGTATTTGTTTTACTCGCTCAATCAAATTCCCCTCATACTTAACAACAACAGTCTCTTGTTTCCGGTTTTGGCAAAGATAAAACTGCATATATTTTGTCTTATCTAGGTTTATGACGAGATCATTAGCTTTCATCCAATTGATAATATCAGACAAAGCTTCAGCAATAACACATTCGTATGGTTTATTGCTGTTATTTTTTATCATAACAGTAGAATCATCTGCGAAAAGGATCATTTCATGCTGCACATGTCTAGGTAGGTCATTGATGTACAATAGAAAAAGAAGCGGCCCAAGTATACTTCCTTGGGGTACACCACACTTTACAAGCTGCGACTGAGATCGTACCTGCACTTCAGACCGATTTTCCTCATTAACATAAAAGATTTCTGTGCATTGAAATCGGTTATTTAAATATGACGATACAAGACCAAATATAGGTCCTCTGATACCATACATATATAACTTTTGCAGAAGCTTTTAATGATTTACGTAATCAAAAGCTTTTGACATATCCATAAAAATAGCAGTTACTGGAACGCGATCGTCGAGGCATTCCGATACAACTTTTATCATGTGATATATGGCTAGCTTCGTATATCTATCCTTTCTAAATCCGTATTGCTCGTCTGCTAATAAATTGAATCGTTCGCAATAATTATATATGCTTGTATATATGATTTTCTCAAAAATTTTGGAAATGACAGAAACCAGAGCAATTGGGCGATAATTTCTACAATCTTCTTTATCCCCTTTCTTGAAAATAGGTTTAATTACTGATATTTTTAGCTTATCAGGGTAAATCCAATTATTTATAGTTAAGTTGATAATGTGACAAAGCGGCCGAGCAAACTGAAAATTACAAAATTTTAATACTCTAGTGGTTATTTCATCGTGACCAACACTTGTTTTATTTTTTAAGCTATTAATTATTTTAACTATATGATCGGGCGTTGTTGGATTCATAAACAATGAATTTGATATACGTTCAATGTTACTTCTGCAATTTATTGGTTTGCAGTTCTGTACAGGATTCATAAATGTATCATTAAAAGCTTCTGCAATATCACCTGGTTCAGTAATCGTTTTCCCTTTATAAGTTACACTCTTCAAAATTTCTTTTGGCTTTGTGAAATTATTTGAATTTATTATCTTCCACGTAGATCTTGTTATATTTTTAGACTTGTTTATGTAATTGTTGTTTTGAATGCGTTGTGATTTATTAATAACTTCTTTAAAAGTGCTGTATATGCATTATATTTAAGTTTATCATTTTTAGATTTTAATTGAAAGTACATTTTCCTTTTGCGTTTACACGATGTTTTGATACGACTTGTAATCAAAAATGGCTTCCGCTGAGCTGAAACTTTAACTAGGTTGAACGGGAAGCATAAGTCATAAAAGAGTTTAATCAATTCATAAAACAAATTGTACGCTTCGTTTACATCATTGCTTTGATAAATATCATAAAAGGATAAGCTTTCCAGGCATTCTCTAAATTTGGTTAGATTTTCAATACTATAGTCACGTCTTTTGATAAACCAGTATCGCAAGCAGGAGTAATTTATTGAGATAGGATATTGCAACACTTGAGCAGTGTGGTCGGATAATCCTAAATGTAAAATTTTGCTTTTACACCCACGGCAGTTATGAATGATATTATCGATACACGTTCCACTTTGTAATCTAGTCGCATCCATGAATTCAATTTTAAAGTTATGACTCGACAAAAGATTAGTAAATACATTAGTTGTCATGCAATTTTTTAAAACATCAATATAAAAATCACCACATATTATAGTTTTCTTAGTTCTATATTTGCTAACCCTATCCAACAAAGTTTCAAGTTTTTCGAAAAAGATAGAGATATTACTATAATTAGGAGTTCTGTATAAACAAATAATTATAACATTAAAAGACACAAGTTCAATAGCACAACATTCAAATACGGTACTGAGAGAGTTTCTTGTAATTTCAGGTAATTCTCGGTAATTAAGTCCTCTTTGAGTCATAATACATGCACCTCCTCTTGCATTTTTTCTGCAGTATATGGCAGCTAGATTATAGTTATTGCATACTAAATTGGTTTCATGTCCATTCTTTACAAAATGTTTAGTTAGACAAATAACGTCAATACAGTTTCCTTCACTTGAAAAATCCTCCAATATGATCTCAATATTAACCATTTTACCTAGCGCACCACATATGTTTTGATGCATTATATATAGAAGTTTACTTTTCTTGTTTTCGAAAAAGTCATCATTTGATAATTTTACATCCGAAACGATTTCACTAACACCTTGCTGAACTAATTTATCAGTTTGCGTCCCTTTGTTGGATTTATAGTGGTCTGTAGACATATACGAAATCTCTATTTCTGATAGTAAGCTCTTAAGATCTGCAAACAAAGCTCTCATGCCTTTATTGTTCACGGCACCAAGTTTACCAGAGAACATGTGATAATCATAGGTGAGATTCAAATTTGAATCTAGTAAATATGCATACTCATGGGCTTTAATATTTTTGTACAGCAAATAGTTAAAGTTTTCGATTCTTCTATTAAATATATTTGTATCTTTAGCACATCTAAAAGTTGGTATGCAAATTACTATATTAGTGTGAGTGATGCAGTGTATGGTTTGCCTCAAGCTCTCCACTAGTCTGTTATAATCTTGTGATATCCTGAAGTCATAATCTCCAATTAGAATAACACAATAATCTTGCAAAGTGTAATTAATCAGTTTTTTGTCAAGGACTTGAATTAAATCTAATATACCAGCATTTGTTTTTATATAATGACAGAATTCAAAATCTTTAGAGAAATAGTCTTGTGCAATGCCCTTTATATTATTTTTGTTGTTGCTGCTGATTATGCATAGCTTTCTAGTGTGCTTCAAGGGTATCTGTTCATCAGTTCTGCATTGCTTACTTTTTTCCCCATTAATTTTCTTATATTCATTTACGCATACCTTGTGTTGTTCTTTATGATTTATTATTGAATTATGGTATTTACTTTCAATATTATTAGGGGTTTCCATATTTTCAACACTGTTAACTAGGTTTGATTCGACTTCGTTAATGTTTTGTGATCTATTTGTACTTGATGCGTTCTTAATCTTAGATGATAATATACACACACAAATCTCAGGTTTCGACTTAAATTCGGCTATTTCTTTTTTTAATATATAGTTTTCTGATATCAAGTCTTCAATCTCCTTGTCTGCATTATCAAGTTTTCTTTGTAGTTCACATAATTTTTCATTTAATTTGTATATACAATCTTTGGTATTTTTATCAATCAGATCACTTCCACCTATGTCCACATGTGTTGGAGATGATGTTAAAGAAGAATATTCAAAGTTCTCATCGACAGATAAGGAGCCAAATGAATTAGAGGCTTCTTTAACTGCTTAGAACTTAAAGCGAACTAAAAGCGAGGCGCAAAATTTCCATTTTTTTTTTGTATTGTTTTATGTTTCAATAAAACTAATTTTACGGATTTTATCGCGTATATTAACTTATTTTACTTTCCCGAGACGTTTCAAGCACTTTACAGCACCCATGGTCACGGGGGGGACTGAGGTGTATGACGTCCCAATGTCATAGTTAACCACGGCTACCTCCAGATTAAAAATTATTAATTTTTGTTCCGATCTACGCAGTATGAACTTACAGTATCATGAAGTCTTGCAGTTGTATGCTTGGGTTGGGATTTAATTTTATTAATTATGGGATCCCAAGCAGATGGTAGCACCCAGCCATCTTCTCTATTGAAATTAGGATGTTTCTTTATTTCAATAGCCTCGCGAATCATCCTTGGAAGGAATCGGTGTTCTTTAGCGAGGATTTGTGGTCTATCAAATCTAATGTAGTGACGGGGGCGATCTTGTACGTGTTCACAGACTGCAGACTTCCCGGAGCGTCCATTCTTCACATCAGCTATGTGTTCTTTAACGCGGGTTTTTACGGATCTTTTAGTTTGTCCTATATAAGAGAGACCACATTCACAATCCAGCTTGTACACTCCTGCATCTTGCAGAGGAATATTACACTTGACTGATGGTAAAAACTGACTAATCTTCTTCGGCGGCTTGAAATATGTTTTAATGGAAGCACGCTTCAAGATGTAGCCAATCTTGTCAGTGACACCTCTGACATATGGCAGTACAGCAGGCACTCGCTCGACTGTGGCCGGCTTCACTCGTTCACTGTGACGTAGGCGCGGGACCCGAAGCTTATTGTCGTGCAAAACTTGCTTGACGTGTTGGAGCTCGGCGGCCAGGTGTTTACTGTCACAGATCCCTCGTGCTCTCTGAAACAAAGATTTACCCACGGTAGCTAACTGTGAAGGATGGTGGTGAGAATCACCGTTTAAATATCTATCTGTATGGGTCTTTTTTCTATACACCATCACCATGGTGATTCTCACCACCATCCTTCACAGTTAGCTACCGTGGGTAAATCTTTGTTTCAGAGAGCACGAGGGATCTGTGACAGTAAACACCTGGCCGCCGAGCTCCAACACGTCAAGCAAGTTTTGCACGACAATAAGCTTCGGGTCCCGCGCCTACGTCACAGTGAACGAGTGAAGCCGGCCACAGTCGAGCGAGTGCCTGCTGTACTGCCATATGTCAGAGGTGTCACTGACAAGATTGGCTACATCTTGAAGCGTGCTTCCATTAAAACATATTTCAAGCCGCCGAAGAAGATTAGTCAGTTTTTACCATCAGTCAAGTGTAATATTCCTCTGCAAGATGCAGGAGTGTACAAGCTGGATTGTGAATGTGGTCTCTCTTATATAGGACAAACTAAAAGATCCGTAAAAACCCGCGTTAAAGAACACATAGCTGATGTGAAGAATGGACGCTCCGGGAAGTCTGCAGTCTGTGAACACGTACAAGATCGCCCCCGTCACTACATTAGATTTGATAGACCACAAATCCTCGCTAAAGAACACCGATTCCTTCCAAGGATGATTCGCGAGGCTATTGAAATAAAGAAACATCCTAATTTCAATAGAGAAGATGGCTGGGTGCTACCATCTGCTTGGGATCCCATAATTAATAAAATTAAATCCCAACCCAAGCATACAACTGCAAGACTTCATGATACTGTAAGTTCATACTGCGTAGATCGGAACAAAAATTAATAATTTTTAATCTGGAGGTAGCCGTGGTTAACTATGACATTGGGACGTCATACACCTCAGTCCCCCCCGTGACCATGGGTGCTGTAAAGTGCTTGAAACGTCTCGGGAAAGTAAAATAAGTTAATATACGCGATAAAATCCGTAAAATTAGTTTTATTGAAATGTGTAGTGTTCGCGTAAATATAAGAAATCATTTTGTTTTATGTTTTTCCTTTCTTAGTTGAGTAAATTTCTTGTTTTATTATAGTTTAAAGTTAATTCTGTTTTATTTTGATTATACCTACTTACTACTTCTTTCTTTTTTTAAATTCTACTTTAAATAAAATACTGTTCCATTACATTTTGTTTCAAAAACATAAAAATGTTCGTATACATAAATAAAATCTTAGAAAATGATTTCAATAAGAAGGAAATATTATCTGGCGGTATACGACCGCAGGACGTTTAAAAGTCATACGTGCAGTTATGTTTCATGTATAACGGAGAAATGTGTTCTTAAAGATATTGTATGTTTATAAGGGTTAAAACTTTAAATTCCGTAACATATTTTGTAACACAGTTTTAAATATTGATTTACTACGTGCTTTGCGATGAACAAAATGTATTGTAGACATGTGAAGTCCGCCAGCAAACTCGGTAGTGCAGTGGACTCTTCCTTGCCCTATAGAAATTCCTTCCTTAGAAATATAGAAGCATATGCCCAGGATTCCATTCCCTCCATTAAAGCCTATAAAACTGAAAATAGACCTCCCACGTAGATTACGTAATAGAGAGGATTTTGCCATATTTGTCAAGCTTTTTTTGAGATTTATTAGGTAGATGATGCTGTTTATCTTCTGTTTCAGTTTCCCTCTATTACCTCTAACGACACCCATGTGATGATATTGGTTAGTAGGTATAGTTTTTAAGTTAATTTCCTTAAATTAATATATTCTTAACGTTGGTAAATATTTCATTTTATTTATCTTTTTGCATAAATTTATTTTTTTGCATGTGTTGCATGCTTTTTTCTTTCTTTATATTCTTACACCACCCTTCTCCAAGTGGAAGAGCCACGCTGCAGCTATATTATGGTTGTAGCATAAATATGTCGCTCGACCGGGGTAGGACCATGCTATAACAGAATACCAGCGTAAAATAGCAGCTCAATGCTGCTGTTTTTCGTATGGTGAGTGTAGAGAACCGGAGACCCTCTTTACTGGATACGAGGCATTCCATATCAGGAGTGACAACTCATCTGCATTTTATTTCTTGAAAAATGGAGATGTCTATGGGCCACAGCATCCACTTACCATCAGGTGGACTGTACGCCCATTTTTTTACCCTTATTCTATAAAAAAATACTATTTCGATGTGCCCAGGATTAGAAATTACAAATAGACTATGACTTTAATTTTCTATTGTAACATAATTACGCTAAGTAAAGAAATATACGTTGCAGCTTATTCCGCATATTTCTAGTAGCGCCCCGACTTCAGAAGCTGAATAAATGTTTGTAAAAATATTCTTAGACGTATGATTTTGACTTAACGTAAGCGTGATCCTTACCGTTCGTGATATAGACATCATACTGCAGCGTGGCTTCTCTATAGAATTGAAGTGACAAACGAACTTAAAGTCTACTTGTCGGTAAGTGCAAGTGCACCTGCAAATTCAAATAAAAAGTCTACAGATGCGATGTCACCTCTGTGTACTGAATGCTTCACAGTCTGCTATTATACTGGCTGTATATACCCTTCAGACCGTTACACAGCATTGGAAGTTCTGGCATTCAATGATAGAAACAGGTAAGAGTTTTATATCTACCCACCCGTAGTAGAAGCACTAGTATCATGTCTAGTAGTACCTTTTGAATGGAATAATTTTTACTAAAAGGAGGGGCCTTTTCTGATAAATACTATATAACACAACAATTTTCTATGTTCACTACCTAGCAGAACTAGAATTCTGCTTGGTGGTGATTATAGTATCTAGAGTACTAGAATACGTATTAGTAAATATTTGGTAGATACTTTTTAAGTGGTGGATCTATGTTGCAGCTATATTATGGCTGTATCAAGAATGTGTCGGCTCGATTAGGGTAGGACCATGCTTTCACAGAATACCTGGATAAATGTCTAGTTTAATGCTGCTGTGTTTCGTTTGGTGAGTGTAGAAAATTGGAGACCCTTTTAACTGGTAACGATTCATAACATCTTAGTCCTCAGAGGTGACAATCCATCTGCATTTTCATTCTTAAACGAGGCTAGATCTACATCTATATGTCTATGGGCCGCAGCATTCACTTACGATCAGGAAGACTTCGTTTGCTCACTCGTTCGCTGTAACACTTATTCCATACTATAAAAGAAAAAGTTACGTATGAGTGAATTGAAGTCTTCTTTTCATAGCTCAAATTTAAATACATGAAAACTAAAACTACATGATCGCACCCCTCAAAGTGTAGCGCCTCAAATCGTTTACACAGGCGTCTCACACGCTACGAAGCGGAATGCAAAGATCGTTGAATGGAAACTCGATTTGCATCAACATTTACTTGCACCGCAAAAGACGTCAGTATTCTCCACTTGTACTCCTTAATATAAAAGAAGAAATAGGTTTCCTCAAATAAATTTTCTCGCCAGATGTCGCTAGTTGACACTGAGGTCAAGCATTTTGTTACAAAAGGTTATTTAACTCAGAAGTTAGTTTTGAGTAGAAGTTTATCAATTTCTAAAGTATTATATTGATACACAAAACAATGCCTCAGTGGTTTCCTCTTTAATTTTGGCACATTATTAAAAAAAATCTACTTTGAGGACTATTCGTTGTTATAACATTAATTCTTACAGGTTACTAACAAATTAACTACCCCGCTATGATATATGTCAAATATTTCACCTCATTTTAAAAGTTTGCGCCGCCCTTGTAACAGAAAAAGTCGTGGACTGAACTGAAATGATTAAAATAAGTCGTCACTTATTTTAATCACTTAAAATAGGTATTAAACAATAAAGTAAAAATTAAACCATATTATTTTGTATACAAAATGTAACAGAAAATATATAGCTTTCAAGATTTTAATATTTAAGTGCCTTCTTTCACTCTGCCGCCGCAACACATTTATCCATCGAAACCTGACCTCGAACTTAAACTAGACAGAAATTATAATTTTGTATTCATAAAGTCTGAGCGTAAGCGTAAGAATCCAGTGATGCGCGTTCGGCTTGGTGTGCCGCGCCCAAAGACGTATTAAAAAAGATAGGTTACACACTAACATTATTGTATATTAAAGTGCCGCAGGTAGTACTATATCTACGTACAGTTATTTATTATGACACGTTGCGCTAACAAAAAGAGACAAATGATAGGGCATACCTGTCGTTAGAAAAAGATGAATATACATCATTAGTTGCGTATCGATTGCTGCCTAGCGTTAAATCTTACGCTAGCGGTTAGTGTTGAAATAATAAAACCAATTATAGACAACACATCTATATTCAAAATATTAATAAGACGTTTTTCTTGTCTCTAATAGTTACCGTGTAATTTGTGCACCACCTAAAAACATAGGCATTTTTGCCACAAATATTTAGAAGATTTACGCAGTAGCGAAGGTATAGCCGCGACACGAGAGTGTGCCTGACTGAATGTGAGTCGGGCAATTACCTGACTTTCGTATTGCCATTTTAGAGCGAGTATGACGTGTCTATACTTTTAAAAACATCTTAGGCCTCGCCTATGTGATTATTATCGGTTGCTACTAAA
Organism: Parnassius mnemosyne; assembly: GCA_963668995.1. Classification (NCBI taxonomy): domain Eukaryota; kingdom Metazoa; phylum Arthropoda; class Insecta; order Lepidoptera; family Papilionidae; genus Parnassius; species Parnassius mnemosyne. The sequence continues at coordinate 26,916,135 of CAVLGL010000091.1, forward strand.
CAAGGTCAACTGTTCGAATTCATGTATAATGTATAATTCAATAAATTCCTAGATGCAGTTATGTTTTTTTTATAATTCAAACTTATTTCATCTTTAATTATAACAATAAGGGGTGAGAACTTTTAATAAAAGTCAATAATAATAACTCCACGTACTAAGTTTAAACCTTTAAGCTGAGTCCGAGTACGTGCCTTCTTTAACCAGCCGCAGGCGACACGTTTATACAACGGATTATCCGATCTTGCACTTAGAGCACACGGAGATTGTAATTTAGTTTCAAAGTATTCACAAATTTAATATTATCCGTGGGGTGGGGATTACAGGATCCATTTTTTTTATAGATTTACATCTATCCTCGATTAAGAAATAAAATGTAGATTTAAATTTATATTATTATTTCATAACAAAAAACTTACGCCTGTCACCCAGCGTGGTAGGCAGAGTACGGACTTCCATTTGGCACGATCCTGATACACCTGCTCGTCGGTTAAGAGCCCTGGCCTATCTATATAATCTATATCTATATCTTTACAAATAAATAAAATTGAAGTGTCTGTTTGTAATGTTAGAATAACAATTATTTACTGAATGCATATGAAAGTAAATTCTTTTTGTTTGTCTGTCTATCTGTCTTTCTGTTTGTTCCGGCTAATCTCCAAAACGATTTAACCGATTTCAACGAGCCTTTCATTGACATATAGCTGATGTTATAAGGAGTAACTTAGGATTACTTAACTTAGTTCCGCGCAAAAAAATTGAAACCTATGGAAACGTAGTATATTCCACGCGGGTAAAGTCGCGAGGGACAGCTAGTCTTCAATTTAATAGATTACAACTTTATTACAACTAATATAATATACTATTATTATTTTTATATGTTTATATATTTATTTTATGTTATTATTAACTTTAATAAATAAAATTTAAGTGTCAGTTTGTAATGTAAAAATAACAGCATTTTTCTAAATGCATATGAAAGCATATACGATCCATATAAGAAAAAAAACATTTTTTAAAATTTTTGTCTGTTAGACAGACAGAAAAACAGATATTATGTCTGTTTTTCTGTCTGTCTGTCTGTTTGTTCCGGCTAATCTCTGAAATGGCTATATTGATTTTGACGGGATTTCCACTGGTAGATAGCCGATGTTGTAAGGAGTAACTTAGGCAAATTTTGAGAAAAGAATTATACTTCCGCGCAAAAAATAATTAAAACCCATAAAATCTAATCCTAATAATTTCGAAGCGGACGAATTCGTGGGAAACAATAACAAGTATTTAATATACAACTAAGTTACTTCTTTAGTATTAATAGATTACTACTTTAAAAAAAATAGGTTTCTTATGTGGGGTTCTTTTTACGTAGAAAATATTTCCCGCCATCAAGCCGTAAGTCCGCAGTAACGGGCAGTTTACTTGCTAATGGAATTTCCTCCGTCTTTCTGATTGCTGTCACTCTTTGTTTTTCGTGTTTAATAGTGGATAAACTAATACTGTACAAGAATTATCTGTATCATCTTGTATCGAAAAATATCACATATTGTTGAATAAAACTATTTTTACGGATTTTATCGCGTTTAATTTACTTATTTTATATTCCCGACGTTTCGGTTGCTTTCCAGCAACCGTGGTCACGGGGGACTGAGGTGATTGACGTCCCGATGTCAAAGTTAACCCGGAGTACCTTCAGCTTTTTAATTATTAATTTTGGTCCGATCTACGCAGAATGAACTAACTGTGTCTTGAAGTCTTACAGTGGTATGCTTGGGTTTAGTTTTAATTTTATGAATTACAGGATCCCAAGCAGGTGGTAGTACCCAGCCTCCCTCTCTATTGAAATTAGGATGTTTTTTAATTTCAATAGCCTCACGTATCATCCTTGGCAGGAATCGATGTTCTTTCGCGAGGACTTGTGGTTTATCAAATCTAATGTAATGACGGGGGCCGTCTAGGATATGATCACAAACTGCAGACTTCCCGGAACGTTGGTGCTTCACGTCAGCTATGTGTTCTTTTACGCGGGTTTTTATTGATCGTTTTGTTTGCCCTATATATGAGAGACCACACTCACAATCAAGCTTGTATACTCCTGCATCTTGTAGAGGAATATTGCACTTGACGGATGGTAAGAACTGACTAATCTTCTTCGGCGGCTTGAAGAATGTTCTAATAGAAGCTCGCTTCAAGATGTAGCCAATCTTGTCTGTGACACCTCTGACATATGGTAGTACAGCAGGCACACGCTCGACTGTGGCCGGCTTCACTCGGTCACTGTGACGTAGGCGCGGAACCCGAAGCTTGTTGTCGTGCAGAACCTGCTTGACGTGCTGAAGCTCGGCGGCCAGGTGTCTGCTGTCACAGATCCCTCGTGCTCTCTGCAACAAAGATTTGCCCACGGTAGCTAACTGTGAAGGGTGATGGTGGGATTCACCGTTTAAGTATCGGTTTGTATGGGTCTTTTTTCTATACACAGTGTGACCTACGGTGTTATTAGGATTTCGAATGACTAACACATCTAGGAAAGCTAAAGAATTATTTGCCTCTAACTCCATAGTAAATTGAATTTTAGAGTTTATGGAATTAAGATGTTCTAAAAATGCAGTTACTTTGTCTGATGGTAAAATTGTGAAAGTATCGTCTACGTACCGCTTGTAGAAACTTGGAGTTACTGGTGCAGTAAGCAGGGCTTTCTCCTCAAAGTCCTCCATGAAAATATCGGCGACAATGGGAGATACCGGTGAGCCCATCGCAACACCATCTACTTGCTTGTAAAACTGTTCCTTCCACAATAGGTAGCCAGATGTAAGGCAATGTCTGAGTAATACTGCATATTCTGCTGGCATGTTGTTTTCCTCTAGTTTCCTAGTTATAATTGAGATGCAGTCTTCAACAGGTAGGCATGTAAATAAAGACTGAACATCAAAACTGACCATAGTTTCATTGTCAGTAAGACATAGGTCTTTTATCTCACTGACAAAATGGTATGAATCCTTAGTGTGTGCTCTTGTATGTCCTCTGAGTGATGATAGTACTTTTGCTAAGTGTTGAGCCAATCTGTAAGTTGGCGAATCGATCTGACTCACTATTGGACGTAATGGAGCGTTCGGTTTGTGTATTTTTGGTAACCCATACAACTTCGGCGGTTTGGCACACGTAGGTATTATCGAATTTACGTCTAGATTCAGTTTCTCGGAGTATTTCTTTATTAGATCGCTAGTTGTTTTAAGCGTATTAGTTGTAGGATCTGTTTTGACCTTTACGTACGTACTTTCATCCGATAAAAGTTGTTGTATTTTAAAATTGTAATCCGACGTATCCATTATAACCGTAGCATTACCTTTATCTGCGCGGAGAATCGTAAGATCTGGTCTGTTGCGTAAGTTTTTCAATGCAGTAAATTCATCTTTGGGAAGATTTAATTTTGGCGCTGAGCTTCGACGTAACAAGGACGAAATGTCTTGACGTATAGCCTCTAAATCTTCTTTACCAATATTATTTTTATACAGACAGTCCTCAACACTACAGATAATGTTTTCATACGGAATTTTTCGCGGTGTTATAGCGAAATTCATACCTTTGACCAAAACTTTTACCGTCGCGTCGTCTAGAGATTGTTTTGACAGGTTATAGACCGCACGTTGTTTATTACTCGCGTCTGTTGTCAATGATTGCGTTCCGTTATTATGTTGACATTGGCGTTGGACATTTGATTTGGTTGTTAGTTTTTGGTATTTATCTATATGTTTATTTTTGCATTCATTGTATTTAGTTGTTTCACGTTTGTCTAAAGTTTCCATGCAATTCTTATAATCAAATGTCGATAAAACTGTCTTTAGATCACTGGACGATTTGTCTATGGTTTTATTAATGAAACATAGATCGGTACGTTTTTGCTGAATCACCGTTATTAACAATTTTTTTTTGCTTGCCTGATTTAAGATCTTAGCGCTTCCTCGAATGTCTTTTTTAGTAGATATCTTGACACACGTAGGAATGAGATTATGGTCTCTGCATCTCTTCAAGAAGTTTAAAGCTGTTATGTATCTTGCGCGCTTGGTTTTGAGATCTTCTAGTCGGCGTATTTTATTTGCTATTTCCAGTCCGTACTGGTTTACATAATGATTTCTTATATTTACGCGAACACTACACATTGAATAAAACTATTTTTACGGATTTTATCGCGTTTAATTTACTTATTTTTATATTCCCGACGTTTCGGTTGCTTTCCAGCAACCGTGGTCACGGGGGACTGAGGTGATTGACGTCCCGATGTCAAAGTTAACCCGGAGTACCTTCAGCTTTTTAATTATTAATTTTGGTCCGATCTACGCAGAATGAACTAACTGTGTCTTGAAGTCTTACAGTGGTATGCTTGGGTTTAGTTTTAATTTTATGAATTACAGGATCCCAAGCAGGTGGTAGTACCCAGCCTCCCTCTCTATTGAAATTAGGATGTTTTTTAATTTCAATAGCCTCACGTATCATCCTTGGCAGGAATCGATGTTCTTTCGCGAGGACTTGTGGTTTATCAAATCTAATGTAATGACGGGGGCCGTCTAGGATATGATCACAAACTGCAGACTTCCCGGAACGTTGGTGCTTCACGTCAGCTATGTGTTCTTTTACGCGGGTTTTTATTGATCGTTTTGTTTGCCCTATATATGAGAGACCACACTCACAATCAAGCTTGTATACTCCTGCATCTTGTAGAGGAATATTGCACTTGACGGATGGTAAGAACTGACTAATCTTCTTCGGCGGCTTGAAGAATGTTCTAATAGAAGCTCGCTTCAAGATGTAGCCAATCTTGTCTGTGACACCTCTGACATATGGTAGTACAGCAGGCACACGCTCGACTGTGGCCGGCTTCACTCGGTCACTGTGACGTAGGCGCGGAACCCGAAGCTTGTTGTCGTGCAGAACCTGCTTGACGTGCTGAAGCTCGGCGGCCAGGTGTCTGCTGTCACAGATCCCTCGTGCTCTCTGCAACAAAGATTTGCCCACGGTAGCTAACTGTGAAGGGTGATGGTGGGATTCACCGTTTAAGTATCGGTTTGTATGGGTCTTTTTTCTATACACAGTGTGACCTACGGTGTTATTAGGATTTCGAATGACTAACACATCTAGGAAAGCTAAAGAATTATTTGCCTCTAACTCCATAGTAAATTGAATTTTAGAGTTTATGGAATTAAGATGTTCTTAAAATGCAGTTACTTTGTCTGATGGTAAAATTGTGAAAGTATCGTCTACGTACCGCTTGTAGAAACTTGGAGTTACTGGTGCAGTAAGCAGGGCTTTCTCCTCAAAGTCCTCCATGAAAATATCGGCGACAATGGGAGATACCGGTGAGCCCATCGCAACACCATCTACTTGCTTGTAAAACTGTTCCTTCCACAATAGGTAGCCAGATGTAAGGCAATGTCTGAGTAATACTGCATATTCTGCTGGCATGTTGTTTTCCTCTAGTTTCCTAGTTATAATTGAGATGCAGTCTTCAACAGGTAGGCATGTAAATAAAGACTGAACATCAAAACTGACCATAGTTTCATTGTCAGTAAGACATAGGTCTTTTATCTCACTGACAAAATGGTATGAATCCTTAGTGTATGCTCTTGTATGTCCTCTGAGTGGTGATAGTACTTTTGCTAAGTGTTGAGCCAATCTGTAAGTTGGCGAATCGATCTGACTCACTATTGGACGTAATGGAGCGTTCGGTTTGTGTATTTTTGGTAACCCATACAACTTCGGCGGTTTGGCACACGTAGGTATTATCGAATTTACGTCTAGATTCAGTTTCTCGGAGTATTTCTTTATTAGATCGCTAGTTGTTTTAAGCGTATTAGTTGTAGGATCTGTTTTGACCTTTACGTACGTACTTTCATCCGATAAAAGTTGTTGTATTTTAAAATTGTAATCCGACGTATCCATTATAACCGTAGCATTACCTTTATCTGCGCGGAGAATCGTAAGATCTGGTCTGTTGCGTAAGTTTTTCAATGCAGTAAATTCATCTTTGGGAAGATTTAATTTTGGCGCTGAGCTTCGACGTAACAAGGACGAAATGTCTTGACGTATAGCCTCTAAATCTTCTTTACCAATATTATTTTTATACAGACAGTCCTCAACACTACAGATAATGTTTTCATACGGAATTTTTCGCGGTGTTATAGCGAAATTCATACCTTTGGCCAAAACTTTTATCGTCGCGTCGTCTAGAGATTGTTTTGACAGGTTATAGATCGCACGTTGTTTATTACTCGCGTCTGTTGTCAATGATTGCGTTCCGTTATTATGTTGACATTGGCGTTGGACATTTGATTTGGTTGTTAGTTTTTGGTATTTATCTATATGTTTATTTTTGCATTCATTGTATTTAGTTGTTTCACGTTTGTCTAAAGTTTCCATGCAATTCTTATAATCAAATGTCGATAAAACTGTCTTTAGATCACTGGACGATTTGTCTATGGTTTTATTAATGAAACATAGATCGGTACGATTTTGCTGAATCACCGTTATTAACAATTTTTTGCTTGCCTGATTTAAGATCTTAGCGCTTCCTCGAATGTCTTTTTTAGTAGATATCTTGACACACGTAGGAATGAGATTATGGTCTCTGCATCTCTTCAAGAAGTTTAAAGCTGTTATGTATCTTGCGCGCTTGGTTTTGAGATCTTCTAGTCGGCGTATTTTATTTGCTATTTCCAGTCCGTACTGGTTTACATAATGATTTCTTATATTTACGCGAACACTACACATTGAATAAAACTATTTTTACGGATTTTATCGCGTTTAATTTACTTATTTTATATTCCCGACGTTTCGGTTGCTTTCCAGCAACCGTGGTCACGGGGGACTGAGGTGATTGACGTCCCGATGTCAAAGTTAACCCGGAGTACCTTCAGCTTTTTAATTATTAATTTTGGTCCGATCTACGCAGAATGAACTAACTGTGTCTTGAAGTCTTACAGTGGTATGCTTGGGTTTAGTTTTAATTTTATGAATTACAGGATCCCAAGCAGGTGGTAGTACCCAGCCTCCCTCTCTATTGAAATTAGGATGTTTTTTAATTTCAATAGCCTCACGTATCATCCTTGGCAGGAATCGATGTTCTTTCGCGAGGACTTGTGGTTTATCAAATCTAATGTAATGACGGGGGCCGTCTAGGATATGATCACAAACTGCAGACTTCCCGGAACGTTGGTGCTTCACGTCAGCTATGTGTTCTTTTACGCGGGTTTTTATTGATCGTTTTGTTTGCCCTATATTTGATGTATCCGGTAAAATACAACAACTTTTATCGGATGAAAGTACGTACGTAAAGGTCAAAACAGATCCTACAACTAATACGCTTAAAACAACTAGCGATCTAATAAAGAAATACTCCGAGAAACTGAATCTAGACGTAAATTCGATAATACCTACGTGTGCCAAACCGCCGAAGTTGTATGGGTTACCAAAAATACACAAACCGAACGCTCCATTACGTCCAATAGTGAGTCAGATCGATTCGCCAACTTACAGATTGGCTCAACACTTAGCAAAAGTACTATCACCACTCAGAGGACATACAAGAGCACACACTAAGGATTCATACCATTTTGTCAGTGAGATAAAAGACCTATGTCTTACTGACAATGAAACTATGGTCAGTTTTGATGTTCAGTCTTTATTTACATGCCTACCTGTTGAAGACTGCATCTCAATTATAACTAGGAAACTAGAGGAAAACAACATGCCAGCAGAATATGCAGTATTACTCAGACATTGCCTTACATCTGGCTACCTATTGTGGAAGGAACAGTTTTACAAGCAAGTAGATGGTGTTGCGATGGGCTCACCGGTATCTCCCATTGTCGCCGATATTTTCATGGAGGACTTTGAGGAGAAAGCCCTGCTTACTGCACCAGTAACTCCAAGTTTCTACAAGCGGTACGTAGACGATACTTTCACAATTTTACCATCAGACAAAGTAACTGCATTTTTAGAACATCTTAATTCCATAAACTCTAAAATTCAATTTACTATGGAGTTAGAGGCAAATAATTCTTTAGCTTTCCTAGATGTGTTAGTCATTCGAAATCCTAATAACACCGTAGGTCACACTGTGTATAGAAAAAAGACCCATACAAACCGATACTTAAACGGTGAATCCCACCATCACCCTTCACAGTTAGCTACCGTGGGCAAATCTTTGTTGCAGAGAGCACGAGGGATCTGTGACAGCAGACACCTGGCCGCCGAGCTTCAGCACGTCAAGCAGGTTCTGCACGACAACAAGCTTCGGGTTCCGCGCCTACGTCACAGTGACCGAGTGAAGCCGGCCACAGTCGAGCGTGTGCCTGCTGTACTACCATATGTCAGAGGTGTCACAGACAAGATTGGCTACATCTTGAAGCGAGCTTCTATTAGAACATTCTTCAAGCCGCCGAAGAAGATTAGTCAGTTCTTACCATCCGTCAAGTGCAATATTCCTCTACAAGATGCAGGAGTATACAAGCTTGATTGTGAGTGTGGTCTCTCATATATAGGGCAAACAAAACGATCAATAAAAACCCGCGTAAAAGAACACATAGCTGACGTGAAGCACCAACGTTCCGGGAAGTCTGCAGTTTGTGATCATATCCTAGACGGCCCCCGTCATTACATTAGATTTGATAAACCACAAGTCCTCGCGAAAGAACATCGATTCCTGCCAAGGATGATACGTGAGGCTATTGAAATTAAAAAACATCCTAATTTCAATAGAGAGGGAGGCTGGGTACTACCACCTGCTTGGGATCCTGTAATTCATAAAATTAAAACTAAACCCAAGCATACCACTGTAAGACTTCAAGACACAGTTAGTTCATTCTGCGTAGATCGGACCAAAATTAATAATTAAAAAGCTGAAGGTACTCCGGGTTAACTTTGACATCGGGACGTCAATCACCTCAGTCCCCCGTGACCACGGTTGCTGGAAAGCAACCGAAACGTCGGGAATATAAAATAAGTAAATTAAACGCGATAAAATCCGTAAAAATAGTTTTATTCAATGTGTAGTGTTCGCGTAAATATAAGAAATCATTATCACATATTGTGTTTGGTTTTTTAACAAGACAATGCATTTCAGCCTCTAATTATACTGGAATACAGCAGTACACACACTGCTTCTACTTGTGCTGCGTGTAGTTATACTGGAATACAGCAGTACACACACTGCTTGTACTTGTGCTGCGTGAAGTTATACAAGAATGCAGTAGTACACACACTGCTTGTACTTGTGCTGCGTGTAATTATACTGGAATACAGCAGTACACACATTGCTTATACTTTTGCTGCGTGTAGTTATACTGGAATACAGCAGTACACACATTGGTTGTGCTTGTGCTGCGTGTAGTTATACTAGAATATAGCAGTACACACACTACTTTTACTTGTGCTGCGTGTAGTTATACTGGAATACAGCAGTACACACATTGCTTGTACTTGTGCTGCGTGTAATTATACTGCAATACAGCAGTACACACATTGCTTGTACTAGCGCTGCGTGTAATTATACTGGAATACAGCAGTACACACACTGCTTGTACTTGTGCTGCGTGTAATTATACTGGAATACTGCAGTACACACATTGCTTGTACTTGTGCTACGTGTAATTATACTGGAATATAGCAGTACACATACTGCTTGTACTTGTGCTGCGTGTAATTATTCTGGAATACAGCAGTACACACACTGCTTGTACTTGTGTTGCGTGTAATTATACCGGCTCGCTCTACCCTTCAGGCTGGAACACAGCAGCAAAAGCACTGCTGTTTGACGACAGAAACAGGTATGCGAGTGGTGCCTACATAAATAGACTCTACGGAACTGGGAATAGAATTAGAAAAACATCGTTTAGAACTAGCTACTTAATATGAGGTGGACCATAATAATAAAACATTGTCAAAAATAAGTGGATAACTTCCATACAAATAGACCGAAAAACCAACAATTTACGTCTTGCAGATAAACGGTTTAAGGTCGATGACTGGTTATTAATTGAGGATAAATGTCGATGACTATCGGCTACAGTATCTATTTACCATCAGGTAGACTGTGTGTTTCAGTGTTACCAACTCTACCAACTACCAACCTTGCAAAAAATTTACTAATTCTTCGAATTATTGAAAACTTTTAGTTCTATATGCGCAAAAATTATATTAATACCTTCATTTTTTTTCATCAATGTATGTTATTAATTTACCTAATCCCTCAACGGGTTCATTAAATACTATAAAGAATAGAGAGAGAACATTAATTTATGCTCTGACCAAAGGAAATATAAATTCTACGTTTTAGAGGAGGGACTTCCTTAGTCAAAGTAAATGTATGAATATTTCGCAACTCAAACTCCTTTCATTACTGTAAAATAAAAACGTAAAACGTACGTGGTAGAGCCATGCTGCAGCTATATTAGTAGTATAATTGTAGCACGAATGGGTCGGCTCGACTGGGGAAGGACCACGCTCTCCCAGAATACCAGCGTAAAATAGCAGTTAAACGCTGCTGTGTTTCGTATGGTAAGTGTAGAGAACCGGAGACCCTTTTTACTGGCAAAGAGGCATTCCATCTTAGTCCTCACAGGAGACAACGCATCTGCATCTTGAGTCTTTATTGAGGATAGATGTAGATGTCTATGGGTCACAGTAACCACTTACCATCAGGTGGACTGTGTGCTCGTTTGTCACCTTATTCTATAAAAAAATTACTCTCAAGGTTATTGTATTGAAGACTTTACATTAATTGATTCTGATAATAAAATACCATAGAATCTCATGTGAATTCTCAATTATCACTGATTGTCTTTAGGGTTGAGTTAGTTTATTGATAAGAATAATGGTGTTCAATATTTATAATTGAAAACTATTAAATCAGGGTATACTAAATTTATCATGATTCATGATTCAATTTTTGATTTTTTTGGGTTTTATTTTGGGAATTGATGATCAATGATCCTGCTTTCACATGGGGTTCCTTATAAAAAGAGGTGAAGTATTTGTAAACCAATAGAAACATTAATTATGAGTATCCCAATATTATTGGGAGGTCTCTAGAAAACTTTAAAAAATGTAGGTATAGATCTTCTAACTTTTCAAAGTAGGATTAGTAGGAAACTACCAACTTCTGAAATCATATCTACCTCCGAGACAAACTTGGGGTTGGTACACTGGTTTGCTTATCACATTTATTCTATAAAAAACATCAGGATGCCAAACACCTCACCACCCCGTTCTGGCGGAAATAAAAAAGAAAAAAGAAATTAAACGCGATAAATATCGTAAAATTCGTGTAAATATAAGTAGACCCTTACTTCAATAATCAATAAAAATATCCCAATTACTTATTACTTTTACATGTTCCTATCTTTTTACGGAGTTTATCGAGTCTTACTATTTTTTTTACGAATATTAATGCACTCATGATCACTAGGTTAGGTACTTGACTGTGAGTGCTTTAAAGTCCACAAAATAAACGCGATAAAATCCGTAAAAACTAGTTTCGTTCAATGTGTAATATTCGCGGAAATATAAGAAATCATTACTGTTGGCGACGCATTGTTTTTTTTTAATGTAATATTTCATTATTATTTTGTAGTAGTTTGTATTAAATTGTACATAGTTATTTTATAAATCAAATGTATTATAAGTATTTTTTACGGTAGATGCGTGTGATCGACGACCCCCACCCCCCACTCCCCCCTACCACCCCACGCTGTTATCTTGGCGCTTAGCTGCCCAATCACCGCTTGTGTGCAAAATGTGTGTAAGTGTGTGTTTAAGTTGTCTCGAACTTTTGAAACATGTAACGCTATTTTTGTATTTTTCACTTCAGTAGCGCAAGTAACCAGGACGAATTAATGTTTTGCTATCGATACACTTTACTTACATTTTACACTTTTTTACTTGTTACTATTTAATTTATAAATATATATATTATTATTTAATATTAGTTTTTTTTTTAATCGTATTTATTTCAATTTTATGTAAACAATAAAATTTAAATTTCAAATCTTATTATTACTTTCTGAATTATAACATATATTTGCGGGCCACAACAAACAATTACTTCTATAAAGCAAAGGTTTCACCGTTCAGAATCACACTGGTTTAATCCCTTAGAAATATCGTAGTTATTCTGTCGTGCAACGTCTGTATGCATAAATGTAAGCTTTTAAAACACTGTCAGTTAAAATTTAAATACCTTTTGTTATGGCGCTGTGAATTTCAGCCTTATTTCGGTTTATTTTTGTATTGCAAGTTTGTAGTATGGAACAAAACGTTGTCATTATTGTACCGTATATTGGCGGTGTAAAAATATTCCTTACCTCATATCGTCTCGTGGGTGTCGTAATAGGTGACAGAGGGAATTTGATACAGGATATGTGCAGCAGCGTCTTCTATGACTACGAAAAAATAACTAAAGTAGTTCAATTTACTTATTTTTGACTCCCGACGATTTTAAATTAAAAACAAACGCGTTTAGAATCCTTAAAATTAGTTTCAATTACTGGGTAGTATTCGCGTAAATATGAACAAAAACAGGCCAAGTGCAAGTCGGATTCGCGCAAGAAGGTTTCTGTACCATCACACTTGGAGCCCCATTTGATTTTTAATTTATTTTTATTATTACTATTTTTTTTTTTACTTTGAAAATTTCAACTGTCTATCTATTACGGTACATGATATACAGCTCGCTGACAGACAGACGGACGGACAGCGGAGGCTTAGTAATAGGGTCCTGTTGGTTACCCTTTCTAGTACGTTATCCTAAAAATCATTATCTCCAAAAGTAAATTTACTGGACTTTAATATTAAATGGTTAAGCTTATCCAGCTTTCACCATTAACAAAGCGTATACAAAAACACAGAAAATTTTATCTCACGGTCGGCTGCGGAGAAAAAGTGACGTTAATTAACAGAAGGATTGAAAAGACAAATAATGAAACTTCCAGATGGAAGACTCGCGGCTTTATGCGGGATATTTATAACGCCACGTTTAGAGCAATAAACTATGTATATGACTGACGTCTAATTATCATAATTTTTTTTTTTATAAATAAAACCGAAGTGACAAACGAATTAACAGTTTATGTGATGTTAAGTGGTGAAGGGACTTAGTACGAATTTTCAGCCTTACTAATTTGTTGTCACCTCCGAGGACTGAGATTCCTTCTCACAGACTGTAATAGAAACAGAAACAGAAACTTTTTGTTTAATAAATATTATAATAATATATAAAATAATACTTATTAAAAGGCACTCTTTTGTATTATATACCATTGGTTTGGAAAATAACTCTGTCCTGGAAATAACCAACAAGAAACCCTAAAACTTCTTTAATAGTTTTGTAGCGTTCGCCTCTTTCCAAGGGTAATTATCATTCATTCACTTCTGCAGCATAAATTTGTTTTGTCACCCTTTCCACATTCATTATTACTTTTTATCAGAGACTGATGCCACACTATTATTAAATTTAGGAGCCCATCTTAGGAATCATCCATTGTTATGATGATGCATCCACTGTCATATTAATAATACGGAGAATTAGCTATGAAGCATTCTACTTGAATCAGGTGAACATCAAGTATTGACAAGGATAGTGCACGCAATTGAGAGATATTGGGAACCAGGTAAAACACCTCATTTTATTTTATAACGCGTATTATATTCGCTATTTGATTTTTAAAATCCATAATAACATAATGGATTTCCACAAAGTAACAACCGATTCTAATAATTAAATGTCCTTAGTTACGAAATCGCAAGACCCACTGACTACAAAATGCCGAGATATCCCTCGAGAAACATGGGCGGACTTAGCACTGCATTGCACACAAGTAATAACTTTTTGGATATCGTGATCAGTAGAAAGGTTTGGAGGATGCCTATGCTCAGTAGTTCGGTACAACATTGGCTAAGGTAGGATTAGGGCATAGCGGGGTCGCAGATTTAAATACCGCACGTAATAAAATTGATGCATGACCAAAAAATAAATGCAAATTACTGTACAGAGTGTGGTAAATATGGTGCATTCTACTTGAATCAGGTGAACATCAAGTGTTGACGAGGATAGTGCACGCAATTGAGAGATTTCGGAAACTAGGTAAGACACCTCATTTTATTTTATAACGCGTATTATATCTTTCTTTCTCTAGGTCTTGTCTTTTTTTAACCATTTTTAAATTATTGTCTGCCCGTTTTCCAGGGCTATTCATTGCCAAATAGCAGTTCTGATAAAGAGTAATTTAGGCTAGGCTTTTAACTTTTTAACTTAGTTTTTTATTTTACAAAAATAATTAGAACTCCGTGCAAAAAATTAAAATCAATGACATACAATTATAATAAATTCTACGTGGATGTAGCCGCGGTAAACAGCTAAAACAGCTAAAAAAAGCTTTTAAAATAAGTATAAATAAAAAGCAACTACTATTTCCAGTGTATATTTACTTAAGGACCATCGCTTAGACCGACGGTACATGGTGTACATAGCGACTTCAAACACGATTGTTTACTTCATGATTAATTGCTAATTGTGTGCTTTACTAAATAAACAAACAACATGCTCTGAAAACCGTGTTTGCCGCGGTGAGGTAAGAGACTACACCTTCCCAATATCCTCCCGAGGGTGTCGTATGAGGCGACAGGGAATGAAACAGCAAATGAGCTACAGCAGATGTAACGGGTAGCAATGATGATTATGATAATCTACACGTGATTCACTTCACTATACGTGGTAAAACCACGCTGCAGCTATATTATGGTTGTAGCACGAATGGGTTAACTCGACCGGGGAAGGACCATGCTCTTACAACATATCAGCTTAAAATAGTAGCTGAATGTCACTGTGTTTCGTATAGTCAGTGTAGAGAACTGGACACTGTTATTACTATAAACGAGATATTCTATCATAGTTATCATGGATGACTACGCATCTGCATTTCCATTATTAATCAAAGACAGATGTAGTTGTCTGTGGGCCACAACATCTACTTACCATCAGGTGGACTGTGTGCTCTTTTGTTACCCCTATTCTTTAAAAAATCTTCCATTTTATGTTTAGTTATATTTGATATTTTTCAAATAACTGCCTTAAATCAAATAATTGCTTTAACAAATGGCTCCCACCAAAGTATTTCCAAAATTATTACTGAGAGACATCATACATTAAAACACACAAATGGCATTAGTTAAAAAGAAATTGTCAAAATACGTTTCTACTCTTTTTCACAAATATTTTCCTGTTAATGCTTGTAAATTTCTGTTCCTAAATAAACAATTTGTCTCCAGTTTTATACGGTAGTTTTTTTACGTGTATATTATACTGTATATGCACATTTAAAAAACGTTGATTCAGGGTGTTGTTACTTTAAACTTTGAGACTTAAAGAATAAGAACTGTAAATGAATACCTACTACTGATAGGACTATTTTCTGACCAGGAGTTCGCCTAGATACGTATCACTCTCATACCTATCAGAGCCGAACCATGACGAATGTCCTAGGTAATCTTGACTAAAGCAGTAGACGTACTATGTATGACCAGCACAGAAACCGGATTGAAGAGACTTCACTTAGATAAGAATAGGCTCAATTGTCGATGAACTATACGCTCAAAAACTTTTGAAAGGAATGGAATTATGGATATGGGACGGTAGTCGGAAAACTGGAGCGATTTGCTTTATTGGTTATAGGATTAATCTGGTTCATTTCAGGAAAAGGGAAAATTTCCAGACGAAATAGAGTAATTAAACATGGATTTTATAACAGGAGTCAAGCTATTTTTCTTATTTTAAGATTAAAAATTCTTGTGTAGTATATAAATAGGCATCTTGCTAACTGATATATTATACAGAAATAAAGCAGTATAACTACAGCTTGAAGAAAAGATTATTTTCAAAGTACATTGAAGATTCTTTTTAAAGAGTGTCATCGCTTCTCTTTACCCACAATACGAAGCCCGGAAGAATCATGCTGTTTTTTTGGCTGGTATTCTGTGTGAGCGTAGTCTTTTATTTGTCCAACCAAACTATTTGACGCAGCATCAATAGAAATACATAGTGCCTCTTCTACATCATGCTAAAGATTGTAATGTCGCCCAGACCAAATTTCGGTCACGGCGGCCAGTCTCGACGGAGACTAGCAATCTGCGCAAGCTAGTGCACAAGTGTGCGCGCAAACACAGGTGCAGTCCTCACTCTCATAGTTTGATGGGCCGGCAATCTGACATGATCGGAGAGAGATCGGGATCAGTATCAACGGCTTTACGTACTTTTTGTAAAAATTGTAATATGCATAGAACACTTAATAATCTCTCAAGTGATCAACTATAGGTCGATTTTTAATCTCTCAAGTAATCAACTATTGGTTGATTTTTAATCTCTCAAGTAATCAACTATTGGTCGATTTTTAATCTCTCAAGTAATCAACTATAGGTCGAGTTTTAAATCTTCTAATAAAATTTCAACTCAATCGGTAATAATAATAATAGTAATCTGTTTTAAAATTCAGTTGCAAGATTTGACCTAAATAAACAAACATACAAGTTTCATAAAAGCTAGTAAAAATTATCCCTAAGAGTAATGTTGACACGAGAGTGCGCTATGTAAGTTTTATAAAGCCCACAAGGCCTAGTTTGGGTCCACGCCAAACAGATAATAGAGATCAGAACACGTCGAACAGACGTAGCAACAAACGGTGAGGCTACGAAAATCTATAGAGTCAACAAACTACCACCAATATAAATATAACTAAACTAAATATTAAACGATTGAGGTCATCGTGGTGCAGTAGCTTAGCAATGCTTCGCAGCGCCGAGGTCAACGAGTTCGGATTCCTTTGATTATCGGAATAGTGTGAAATATATGTACGTAAACTGCGCTCACCATACAGGAGAAATTCGTGGTGTGGAAGTAACGATAACTCTTAAAAAAACCCATTGTTATTGTACTCAATGCTTATTGTAGTTGTGTAGTGGCAGTGTAAGAATATTAACTACGCTATATTATCCCGTGAGTGTCGTAAGAGGCTACAGAGGGACAAACGAATAAGCAGCAGCAGCTTTCAAATAACAACTAAAAGTAAAAAATAACCTGCCGTTGCCAACCTGCCTCTCAAGCTTGGCAACTGTGATAAATATTGCCTCTATGAAGCAACTTATGGGGAAGACCTATGTTCAGCAGCGGACTTTTGTTACGCTGCTAAAATTTAAAATCAGTCCTA
This sequence comes from Parnassius mnemosyne, assembly GCA_963668995.1. Taxonomy (NCBI): domain Eukaryota; kingdom Metazoa; phylum Arthropoda; class Insecta; order Lepidoptera; family Papilionidae; genus Parnassius; species Parnassius mnemosyne. The sequence goes on from CAVLGL010000091.1 coordinate 26,933,375, forward strand.
CCCTGCAGTACAGTGCCAAAATCAAAATCGTTTTCTGGGTTCTCACGCTGAATGACTCTAATAACTTTGGGCGCGAAAACATCATAGGCTTTCCACATAGATTGCTTCATAGAGGCGACATTATTAGGCTCGTCACAGGGCCAATCTATACACATATAAATAAAATTAAAGTGCTTGTCTGTAATATTGAAATAACTAGCCTTTATCAAGCTCAGGGAATTATTAGCATGGCATTAAGGCCATGCTAATAATTCCCTGAGCTTAAAACCATTTATAAAAAAAACAGCCTATCTGTCCGCGCTTATCTTCGGAAGTGTCGAACCGATTGTGATAAAACATTACGAACAGATATAAAGAAATGCCAGGGAAGAGGATATCTAAAACGGAAAATGGACAGCAGCATCTTCCTGAGAACAACTCAAAATTATAAAAAATGCAGTTTCCAACCCGCCTGCCAAGCTTGGCAACTATGGCAAAATCCTTTCTATGGTACAATATATGGGAGAGTCTTATGTTGATAAGTGGATCTTTTATAGGCTGTAACTGATGGAATCATGCAAACAATTAGAAATAAAATAAGTAAATGTTTTCGCCTCCTCTCAACATTTTCGGATGAGCCTAATAGACTGTTTCGTGGAAGGTTGCCAATATTGAAAACAATGGCGTGTCCGTTTGATAAACTCGGTTGCTGCCTGATGCAACTTTACCGCACAGTATCATATTAATGAATGTACCGACGGATGCTGTGCTAATGGAGCTATAGGATTCAATTTTCACGGGTGCACATTTGTCGAGACTTTAAGGTTAGTTTGATTCCTACCGTTATTTTTATTTAAGTAACTTACGTGAAGTAGTGGAGTAAGTAACTAACCCATATCACCCCCTCGGTGTCATAAGAGGCGACTGAAGGAAACAAAATCAGGAGATGGGTTCTCAAGGCGCTGCTGGTCTTGACAACTATAGAAGATATTCGCCTATGGGGCAATCTATGAAGGAGGCCTATGTTCAGCAGTGGCTTTAATAGGCTGTAACGGCCACGGTAAGCGTGACAATCGAGCAAGTAGTCCACCTAATACATACACATCTGTTGTTGCTCAAACTATAAGGTCGGCCTATTGCAACTTCAGCCTACTGATCCGCTGAACTATGTCAGTTATACTCTTTTGTCTTGCGGATATCTTAGTTGCAGCAGAGGAACTTCTACCGCTCTCCGTAGCTCGCTAAGTGATAAATGTAAAAGTTAAAAAGCAACAGCTTTTAATAGTGAATTATCTCTTACTTAAATTAAGTATTAACTATCTCTATACTTGTCTCTTTCTATTGTCATTTAGTTTAACAATAGCCTATTCACTCTTGTCTTAAACATATCCACATTATAATTAGATAGATAGACAGATGATGGTGAATTATTTTACTTCTTGATGCACGTATTATGAACGACGAAGCAATCGTTGGTTTCGAATGTGTGGTATGTCTATGTCTTGACTGTCTCGTTTGTCTAGTGGTTGTAGTAGTGCGACTGCTGATCATAAGGTCCCGGGTTCGAATCCCGGGTCAGGCCAAAAAAAATCAGTTATTGAGTTTTTCCATCAAGAAATTCTCAATAGCTGCCCGAAGTCAGGAATTTGGCGGTGTTTCACCCCCGTGCCTCGGAAAACACGTAAAGCCGTTGGTCCTGCGCCTGATATCTCTCCGGTCGTGTCGGCTTACCGTCCCATCGGACCTTGACAGTGAGCGAATAGAGAGTGCACCTGTGATTGCGCATACACTTGGGCACTATAATCCAGTCCTGCGCCGATGTCTAGTCTCCGTTGAGACTGGCCGCCGTGACCGAGATTCGGTCTTGAGGACATTATTATTATTATTTGTATGTCTACAAAAGGGATGGAGAACAGCCGAGCGTCCGAATAGAAATGGAGGAATTAAGATATAAAATGAATATTTGTCACCTCAATTTTATAAAATAAACTGCCTCGATAGTGCAGCGGTCATAAACGCACTAGGTTCCATTCCCGGGTTGGGCCAATATCATTTTTTTCTTTCATTCTTTTTTATAGAATTAGGGACAAGCGATCACACGTTTCGCCTGAGGATAAGTGGATGCTGTGACCCATAGACAATAAATTCTCATTAGCAGCCATAGAGTCAGAAATTTGACAAGGTTTCACGCCGGTGGTAAGCGCATAAAGACACTGATATCTCTCCGGACGTGTCGGATTACCGTCCTATTGGACTATGACAGTGAGGGAATAGAGAGTGAACTTGTGCTTACGCATACACTCGGGCACTATAATCCTGTCCAACGCAGATGGCTAGTCTCCGATGAGACTGACCGCCGTGACAAAAATTCAGTATGGAGAATATAATATATATCTTCAATAATAATATAAGAATCACCATGCAGATGCAGTGTCAACCCTGAAGACTAAGATGGAATGCCTCATTTCCAGTAATTAGGGTCTCCAGTTTTCTGCCCTCGCCATACGAAACACAGCAGTAATAACCCTGCTGGCACCACGGGCACAAAAAAAAATAAAATAAAGATTTATTGTGATTACGCGAACACCCCACATTCAAATAAATCTCATTGGTTTTATTTGAATATGTTGTATTTACATTAAGATTACGTTACGCAGCTACGCTAAGTTTTTAAACTTATTAGGAAAGTCTGCAGTCTGTGAACACGTACAAGATTGCCCCCGTTACTACATACGATTTGGTAGACCACAAAACGTCGCTAAACAACTTCCAAGGATTATTCATGAGGCTATTGAAATAAAAAAAACGTCTTAATTTCAATAGGAAAGATGGATGAGTACTAACATCTGCTTGGGATCCTATAATTAATAAAGTTAAATCCCAACCCAAGCATGCAAGTGAAAAAATTCAAGATACTATAAGTTCATACTCTGTAGATTGGAACAAAAGTTAATAATTTTATTCTGAAGGTAGTCGTGGTTATGCCCCGTGACGATGAGTGCTGTTAAACACATCAAGAATATAAAATAAGTTAATATACGCGATAGAATCCGTAATATTTTTTTATTTAAAATAAAGGACTCCCTCTATCCATGTTTACATGATTTTTTTATTAATCCATTCGTAACGGATACTGCGAGTAGACAGACGGCACTCGCGTACGTACATAAAGGACTCGTTTAAACGAAACGTGAAATATTACGTTAAAATTGAATCATGTTGAATGTCTCAGGGGGAACATAATCATATTTTACATTTTAAGGTGGTTACATACTAGGGTTATTGGAATTTCATTTAGGATACACATTTTTAACGCAAAACATAATAATTATTTTTGTATAAAACCAATAACCTGTGTATTTTTTGTCTTTGTACTTGTCAGAAAATAATGAACATAGGATATATCCCAAGCTGTAAGTACTATCCCACCTGATAGCATGTAAGCGGTGACTTAACAGGAGATGAGAAGACAAACAATTCTGCTTGGAATGTGTAGAATCCACTAATAAATTTTTTTATTAATAAAAATAAAATAAACAATAACAAAAGCTTTGTTCGCTACTATTTTATTACACAATATAGGCAAATGATTCTGAGGAAATGAATTACGACTTTGTTAAAGGGATACGTAGCGAGGAGTATGACATGAGAATTCTGGCAGTTCTGCACAGCACTGGGCTAGTGCAGCCTTTTTGACTTTCCAGTAAGAAGTGGTGTGTAACATATTATATACGTGGTTACTCTCGTGGTTAATTTAGCTCGATTGTCATTCTTACTTGTATAAAAAAGTGTGAAGTACATGAGTGTGGTGGTAACCTAACTAAGACTGTATTGCTTCTTTAACTTCCATTTTAAATAACACAAAAATACGAATGAACCATGAAGAATAGGTTTAGTGACGTACGAACAACTTGTTAACAATTATTTATTATAAAACGCTTTTTATTTACTAGGGGCAAACGAGCACACGGCTCACTTGATGGTAAGTGACTACCGTCGCCCATGAGTACCTGCAACACCATGGGAATTTTTCTGTTTCGTTGCCGGCCTTTTAAAAAGAGTAGGCTCTTTTCTTGCAAAATCGCTGATGGTAGTCGATTCCATAAGGGAGTGCAAGGAAGAAACCTAATAGAAAATCGCAGCACAGTAGTGGACCGCCTATCATCCCAATTTTTTGCCACGATGTGCGATGGTAATATTTAGCGAAAATTATTTTCTTTAATTATAAAAATATTTTATATATATTAATATTGAAATTTTATCGTTAAAAGCCTTCAAAATACTGATAAAAACTTTAATAAAAATTGCGGTTGCCAATCGTGGCCAAGCGTGGAAACTATGGCAAATATCCCTGTCAGGCAATCTATAGAGTAGGCCTTCAGGAGTGGAATTTGGATAGGCTGTAATGAAAGGTTATGGTGATGACAATTTATACTCCATTTTTTTTAAAAACAGTCATGTCGTGCTCGACATAGTGCATGTGAGCATGGTGATGTTTCACCATGTTTTTTTTGTCTAAAAATAACAATGCCTTCGAGATGCTTTTGTGGATGGCTCGATTTTGTAGTGCATTAGGGACGAGTGCTGAAGACCCCACTGATCATTTTACACCATTAGATATCAAAGAGTGGCACCTCTATTGAACAGAGTTTGAAGTCACAACAGTGTCCTGAGGACACTTGCTGATAAGATGGTGTTCGTGCAAACTAATAAATATTATATATTATATGATACAGATATTGGTTTACGATGTAATTCGTATGGAATATTTTGCGACAATATATAATTATAAATAATCAAATTACATCCACTTATCAACATAGACCTTTTTCCAGGAACGTCAACTCTCCAAAATGCCAACCTGAGCTAACTGCAGCTATCGACTTTTTGCATGTATTACATCATCCCAAGTGGTTGGCCACTCTATACTTAGCCTAACGGTATGAAGCAAGAACCTGTCTTACCTACCCATTTTTGGTTCCTCAAGCTAAATAGCCAGCCCACTTCAGCTTACTAATCTATTGGTTCATGTCGGTTTCTCTGGTTCTACTGCAAATATCCTAACTTATAAGTCTATCACACAGAAAAACATTGAACAAAGTCCTCCGTACTCTGCATAGCTCGCTAAGCAACACTGACACCAGGCACTGATTAAATACATTAGCTATCAGGTTTTGAGAAAGTGATGAGAAAATTTGTCTATGTCTACCTTGTCGTACGCTGTATTAAATATGTAAATTAATCCATAGACATAGGCTTTCCCATAGATATCCTTATTTTGTCACAGTTGCCATGCTTGGCAGGCGGACTGGAAACCGCAGCTTTTTCATTTCAGTTTCCCTTTGTAGCCTCCTACGACATCCACGTGATGATATGGGGTAGTGGATATTCTCATACCGCAACTATACAGTAACATTTAAATTAACATCGTCATAATAATATGAAGCAAATTAATAATGATTAATTTAATCTAAGCTAATATATTATAATAAAATTGTAGTTCATAATTCAAATAAGGCTTGCTTCCGTACAAACTGTTTTGTCAGTTTTAACACCGTGCTGCGTTATTCATAATTTTACCATTAATTTTCGATAAACACGGTGCGCTAATTTTGTTATACGGTACTGATTAAATTTCTAATGAATGAATAAAATAGTAAAATATCGTATATTTTATATAGAGTAAGGGTGACTAACGAGCACATGACCTGATAATAAATGGATGCTGTGGCTCTTAGACGTCCTTGGTTAAGAATCAAAATGCAGATGTGTTGTCACCTCTGAAAACTAAGAATGCCTCGTTTCCAATAGAAACTGTCTCCGGTTCTCTACAGTCACCATACGAAACACAGCAGTACTAAGCTGCTATTCTACACTGTATTATGTGAAAGCGTCGTCCCGCCCCGGTCCATAATAAAGCAGCAGCGTGGCTCTACCACGTATAATATTTATAAAATTTAATTATGTTCATGAAATAGTGATATACATTCTGTAAATACTAGGCACAAACGCAAGGTAGTTATACCGGTTACTGGACCCCACAAAGCCAGTAATTTTTCAATGGGGCAATGTATACGTTTTACGAAATGAGCAGGAATTATCTATCAAAAATTTTAAAATAATAAAATAATTTTCATTAAGCAATAATTGTATAATATTGGTTATTATACTACTAAAGAGTACATGATTGATAAAAACACTTGGGAATAAGGTGATCCCTACCATGCTGTTTCAAAATGTTTTCGTACTTAATTGTATAAAATATTATATTGCAAAATTAATGTTAAAATAAAAGTTCCGCTGAGTTTCTTGCCGGTTTTTCTTAGGAAGGAAGTTTTTTTCCGAACCAATAGTATAGCTTAAATGATTATTGATAAGTATTCTTATAATGTTTATTGAATTAAATAATTATTTTCTATTATATTTATAGCAGATATGACAGTGCCATCACGAGTCACTTCTCAAGAAAATGAAACTCAAAGTGAAGGTTGCGTGTCCACGTATGGTTGACCAATTTGTCCGTGGAAGGAAAAGAGGAAATCTTACACCGGGCAAGATGTTTTACCTGGGAAGTGGCCAACGCTCCTTGTGATAGTATGGATCTTGTTTTATATATTATTCATTTTATTGCCTCTTATGTCTAGTAGTCGCCTGTTGATCACAAGGTTCTGGGTTTGAATGCTGCGTCGAGACAAAGAAAAAGTTATTGACTTTTTCTGTTAGGAAATTCCCAGTAGCAGCCCGTGGTCAGTAAGAAGGTTGGGGGTGTTTCACTCCCGTGCCTTGGAAACACCTAAATCCGCTGGTCATGCGTCTGATTTCTCCGGTCGTGTTAGATTATTTTCCCATCTGAATATGAGAGTGAAAGACAAGAGAATGCACGTGTGCTTGCGCATAAACTCTGACACTATAACTCTACCCTGCGCAGATGGCTAGTTTCCGTTAATACTGGCTGAAGTGACTGAATTTGGTCTGGAGAACATATAGAAATGATAAATATAATCCTATATTTAAGTTTATCTACTACATCGCCATTTATCTTCATTGGTCCCACCAAAATTACGATATGGGGCGATCAACTCCATGTAATGTATGTATGGTAATGTAAATGATGAATGGTCTTATAATGGAATAAAATTAATTTTACGCATTTTTTTTTTTGGGATGGATATAAGAAATCATTATGAGGGATAATAACCTTACGCTCACCAGATTTCGTTGGTAGCGACTGAGTTAACATAAATTAAAAAATAATATAAATAAATTCACTTCACTGCACCCATATTACATACCAATAAAAAAGACAATACAATACAAAAATACTGAAAAAAATAGTAATATAATAATAATACCTAAGTCTAAATGGATGCAACCATCACGTTAATAAACATTATTTCTAAGCAAATGGTCACACAGTGACATCGTCATTGAAAAGTTGCGTTTTAAATAAAACTTTTCGGTTTCTAGTGTATCAAACAAAACAATGCCTCAGCGCTGTGTTCTTAAATTTTTTTCACATTTAATTTTTTTTTAAATGATTCTAGAAATATCGGTAAGTTAGTTTGACCATTTATAATTTAATAAATATAAAATATAGCTAATATTTTAGAAAGAAACATTAATATATATTCTCTACACTTCTAACAAATTATATTCGCCCGACATGAAATCTGTCACATATTGTACCTCATTCCTAAATGTCGCCGCCCTGTGGCAGAACTCGTGTTGCAATTAGAATAAATTGTGAACGGTTGTATCATTTAAAAAATCTACAAAGCAAACTATCATCAGTAAATATTTTACACGATCCAAAAAGAAACCAAAAATTATGACGCTTTTAAGAAGCAATTTAATACCGTATCCATTTTGCACGCAAAAACTAAAACATGCTACCCAGTAAGCAACATATTGCATTCCACCTTCGGCCTTGCTACCTACAAATCATTCGTATGAAATATTTTACAATGAGGCGCAAATGCATCGTGAGAATTCATCGATTCTGCAATATTTTAATAAACGAGAGAATTATGTGAAGAATATAAGCTCATAAACAAAAGACTGAAATTTTCCAATAAAATGCACAGTACGTAATCATTTGAAATCAAAATAGGAATACATTTTAAAAGAAAATATCTGTAATGTAAATGATTAATGATATTTTGTTTTAAATTAACGTATTTACAATGCATTTTACTAATAAATATTTTTTTTTAAATAATGCTGCTGTGTTTCGTGTAGTGAGTATAGAGAACCGGAAACCCTTTTCACTGGAATCGAGGCATTACATCTTAGTCCTCAAGGGTAACAAAGAATCTGCATCTTGATGCTTAATCAAGGATTAATGTAGATGTCTGCAACATCAAGTGGACTGTATGCTTATTTGTCACCCTTATCTTAGAAAAAATACAAAGGTATAATAAAAAGGTATAATTAAAGCGTCTGATAGCTGTATTTTATATTTTGAAATTTTAATTGAAGTAATTTCTATGCAAAGAGCAATACTTTTCATAAATATATATGGCATAAGTGGCTAAAAAGCTGTTAATAGCTTCATTAATTAATGACTCGTTTCGAGGATTTCCCCTAAGACAAAGGTAGAGAGGGACAATGAAATTAAATTTCTTTCAAGCAAACTCATACTTTTATAGCAAATATAGAAAGAGTGCTTTTCAATTGTGAAGGTCTACTGCCACGTTAGTTGTCTTTTATTGTGTCAAAAAAAAAAATACAAAAACGCATCTGATTCCTTTTTTAAAGAACAATAAAGGTGAGAAACGAGCACACATTTCTATATGATGGTAAATATTTATTGTATTGCGGTCATAAAAATTTAAATCTGTTCTCGATTAAGAATCAAAATGGACAGATAGAATGCCTCGTTTCCAGTGAGAAAGGTCTCGGTTCTCCACACTCACCATACGAAACACAGCATCATTAAAGTGTTCTGCCAGCTTAATATTTAGCCATATTTGTTAGGTGTTGGTCGCAAGTGTTTAACGTTACCACGCCTGGCGGGTGAGTTGACGACGGCGATTCTTTTAAATGTTATTAAGAAGACGCCGCGCCGCTGTCCATCCCTGGTTTATTTCCCTCTATCCTCTTTTACGACACCCACGGAACGAAAAATTCTAAAACAACCAATAATTAGTAACTGCGATTATCATTTCAATTATTTAATTAATAATAATGTCCTCCAGACCGAATTTCTGTTACGGCGGTCAAGCTCAAAACCATCGTCGCAGGACAGGATTATAAAGTGTATGCGTAAGCATAGGTACACTCTATATTCCCTCACTAATAGTCCGATGGCGCGGTAATTCGACACGACCGGAGAGAGATGAGGCGCAGGACCAACGGCTTAACGTGCTCTCTTATGTACGGGGGTGAGACTCGCTTCTTGATTCCGGACAGCTACTGAGAGTTTCTTGATTGAAAAACTCAATAACTGATATTTTTATGACCCGACCCGGGATTCGAACCCGGGACCTCATGATCAGCAGTCGCGTTTATAACCACTAGAACAACTTGACAGTCACTTTTTTATTATTATTTAAAAAAGTTTAAGGTATCAAAAAATGAAGACTCTTTTAACATATTACCTACAGCAGCCTAAACTTATAAGCTGTAAGGTTTTAAGTTTAGTACTAATTATAATTGATTATTATGCATACTACGAGTACTTTGTTTTAGGGTAAATCACAAATTTTGAAAACCAGGATTTGAAATTGGTTACTAGAATATTTCGTTTTAAAACAAGTGATAGGAAGATACTACTTGGTTGTAGAACTCCTTTTTTTTCAAAGTGACCACGCTGGCCAGGCGGATTATGAACTTTAATCCTGTATATTTGTTCTGCTAATGCTATTTTGCAATTTTGTTTGTGAAATTTGGGTTCAGAGATTTTGGATGGACTTTCCGTCATCAGTCTGTCGCAAGAGTACCGTTGGTCAATCAGCAGTGTACAACGTGCAGGTAAGGTACGATTGTTGAGAATGTCGATGGCGAGGTCAGATTGAATACTTTCAAAAGTGGACGGCGTGTTCAGGTTGGCTCTTTTAAAAAAAGATGACGGTGAATGACAGCCGATGCTACGAGACGTCCGCAGTAAACCAACATGTTTATGATCAACGAGGAATGACCATAAGACCTATTTCCACCTGTGGAATTTTTCAAGTCATCATAGCCTATTAAAAGTCCGCTGCCGAACATTTGCGTCATACGTACATTGACTCATAGGAGGGATATTTACCATATTTGCCACGCTCGGTAGGTGGGTTCTCAACTGTAGTTTTTATTACTTTGATTTGTTATCAGGCAGATGCTGCTGCACGTTTTTTGCTTCATTACTCTGTATTATTGCGTATTACTGTTTTAATGATGATGATGATTGTTACGGCCTACGGCTGCTCTTTTAAAGGATCAGATCCTCAGGGGCCCATGAGCTGAAGACTTCCCGAGCAGACGTAGGTCGGGCCTCAATCGTGGCCACATGGAATCTCTCTAATTACACTAAATATATGGGGGAGCGTTCTATACTACGGCCAGTCGACCGGGAGGAATTTGGACGTTGTTGACTTACCTATCCAAGACGACTGGTCCCTCTGGAGTCGGTCAGGTCGCATGTGGTTGTGTAGTGCAAGGAAAATAAAGTGATGTGATGTGTATCTGGGTGTGACTGATGGTGATTGAACCTAGACCTAAGCCGTCGGCAGCAGCCCGAGCGTCGACACCGCTCCAACTTGAGGGGGCTTCCGAGGTTGTCCACACTGCTTCAGACTGCTTCGGCGCCGGACCACAGTCACTTTCTTCTCTCGTCACGATGACAGTCACTTAACTCTATCGTACGATTAACTAGCTTACAGGAGCCACTAACTATCGCGGGGTATAAGGTTACCGCACAAAACACGCACGGAGTTTCTGGGTCAAAGGTCACTACCGTTTCGCGTTGCAACAGTTAGTTCTAGAATACAGAGGCCGCACTAGCTAATATTGTCGAATGCACTTATACAGATTCTGAGTCAGACCCAATAAGTCCCGGGAAGCTCTCCAGTAGGAATGCGCGTCACAAATCCTAGACCGTATATTTACGGGCCGCACCTAATTATTCCGAGTTCCCTAACAGAATGGACCGCGTGCTCACGTCAGCATCGATTAAAGACGACTCGCCTGCCCTTGAGCGTTTTTCGCACGACCGAATGTCAAACCGGTATGAATGCACCGCGCCGAGTGCCCTCTCGCGTCAATCCTTGAAAGTGTTTGGCGCGAACAAACCCCCGTCCCGGACATAAGGATTTAGGTCCGCGAGCAAACAGGTCAGCGGGACAAGGTCGCGAAGGCAAGTTGCAAGACCGAATCTACAACCAAACTAGGCCACCTTAGGCAACCCATCAGATCTTGCAACCCTAACCAACACCTCAAAGATAGCCCTAATGTGGCAAGCCGGAGGGTCAGCTTCCACTGGATGCCCCTCCTGGGCATCGCAGCACTTTAATAAGTCCTGTACTGGACAGAAGTCCGACGACCTCTTTCAAACACCTATCTGTGCCCCTATGATTAGTTCCGCAATCCGACCGGATCAGCTCTGCAAACAGCGACGCTACACGAAGCTGCCCAGACAAAATTTGTGCCAGCAGTTGCTTCAGTGCAGAGCGCACCCACAAATTCCACATGAACGTCGTCTGTGGAGCCGAACGAAACGCACAGATAGTCCCTAGTATGAATTTTCAACAAGTAGGCCTAGCCAGGCCACCCACCATATTATCATTTACTAAAATAGTGCGGCAGCTGATTTCAATCTGATAATCTCCAAAACTAGCTAGCCTGTTAGGCAAGTAGTCCTATGCTCATATTTCAACTAATTTTTCAAAAGCATCAATGTTCCACTACAGAATTAATTCAACCAAATTAATCACCAATGCGCATAGGTCAACTTGCAAATTAAACAAAACAATAACGTAAGGGACAGCCCTACTTCTTCGCAAAGCAAAATGATTAAACACTATCATAAACATACATAATTTTTCAAATAGCGCGCCATTCAATTTCCTTTCAGCAAACAGACGCAACAATCAAATACAGTGATTAAATATATGTACAACCACATGCAGTAGCATTTAAAGGAGTAGATTAAATTCAATTCTTTTAATTTAAACCGCTACAAATAGAAAAATTTCGCGGAAAGCCCAAAGCATTTTTTAATTTGAATTCAAGTATTTTTTGACTAAGTGCTCGACCAAACCAAATCTAATACCCCTTGACAGCGTGATTTAACGCTCCAGAGGGGCCCTAATCTTCCCACCACCAAGGGGAGGCCACATGGCGTGAACCCGAGATCGCTAACAGTCGACACTCGGGTTGTACGCCTTCACTGAGGCCGTTGGCAACAGAACATTTTGACAAGTGGACTGTTGACGGCTTAAGGCTCAGTGGAGGTGGCCGTGGTGGGAGCTAAGGCGGCAGCTAGCCAGGGCCGCCTCCATCAAATGGGGAACAGTGGTACACCAGTCGCGGACACTCAGCTAACGGGAGTGAGAAGGGTCCAGCAGACCGATGAGTGGCCGTGAAGTTCCTCTCCACACGCTGAGGGGGGGTGATGACACCCCCGCCCCTGGGGGAATTACCCCCCAACTGGTCGGGGGAGGGACCCCTTCCAAACTTAGGGGCCTGGTGGCTGGCCGGCGGGCGCCGATTGTCGCCCGGTAGTGGGCGTGGCTGAGCGCCCCCGCCCGTGGGGGTCGAGGGCCTGGCAGAGCCCCGAGAGGAGACGCCGTTCGCACTCAGGCACAAAACGGCATGATGATTGCCCTGGCAATGCAGACAGGGCCGCCGATGCGGACAGTCTCGCTGGAGGTGTCCTCCCAAACATGAGCAGCACCAGCGGCGCTCCTTGGCGATAGTTCACCTCGCTGGAACCGGCTTACCTAATAATTTCGGGCACGATGCCACCCGACAATCAGATGCTCGACAATAGGAGCAGGGGGGGGTTGACGACGACTTGCCTGGAGGATTCAGCCTCTCACTGGGCACGGCCCGCAAGTCGTCAACGGCGCCCGCCGTGCCCTCCATCTGCCGGCACTGCTCCTCCAAAAACCGCAGCAGGTCATAGAAGGGCGGAATATAGGAGGCCTCGTCCCCGCCGTACCTCTCCTCAAAATGGATTCGAAGGTCGAGAGGTAGACGGGACAGCACGATGCGGAGCAACAAAAAAGCCCATTCGCCCACTGGTAAACCCAGCCGCCTCAACGTATTACAGGCCACTAAGACTGGATCCAACAGGTCCGGACGCAGTCTGGCCCGGTCACTAAGCGGCGGGAGGCTTAGAAGCTGCTTAACATGTTCGTCCGCAATTCGCCGGACGTTGGCGTATCTTCTGGCTAGGAGGTCCCGAGCAGTCTGGTAGGCGTCGTCCGACAATCTCAAGTGGCCGACAACGCCCAGGGCCTCCCCCTCCAGTGAGGCCAGGAGGTACGCCATCTTTTGGCTCGGGGTCAAGTCACTCCGGGCGTCCACTAGGCTGTCGAAAAGACCAACGAAGGTCAGCCATTCGGAAAGGACCCCGGAGAACTTTGGCAGGTCCAGAGTTGGGAGTCGTCCCAACAGCTCCGGCTGAAGCTGCTTCAGAGAGGACTCGGACAGGTCACTCATCCGAGCTTCACGCGCCTCCTCGGCATACCTGCCTTCAGCCTCGATCAACTCGTCCGTGAGCCACAAGAACTGCTTATAGTCCGTGAAGCAGGAGTCCAGGACTCCCTTCTCCACATCCGAATCCTCCACTGCGGCCCTTCGAGCATCCACCTGCTCGAACTGCTTCATCAAGTTATGGACCCTATCCGGTCGACCTATCAAAGCATGGGCGCTTGTTACCCAGCGTAGCTCAGTCCGCAAACAACGGATCAGTAGCTTGGGCGATGTCATCACTATTAAATGCAAATTACGACGCGGCTTGAGCACAGATTACAAAGATAACAAACAAAAAATACAACAAAAATTAACAGTTAATAAATGCAGTTCCTATCAAATCGCGTTGAAAAGAAATTACACAAATACGAATTACTACGTATCAACCAAATACAAGTTAGCACAAAAGAAAAGACACAAATCAAATTAACAAATAACAAATACTAGTGGGATCAAATCAAGTTAAATTCAAATTGCGCAAATACAATTACTACTCTTTAGTTCAAATACAAATTACAGTATAAACGAAGATACACATCACGGTCGATCAACAAAAAATGCCTAGCTCGGAAATCGACCCTTCGATAAGTAATCCACTACAACTATCCGACAACGATAATTAACCGATTACGTAAAAATAACCATCTACCTACATGACGTATATCTCTAGAAAACTCCCGCTTGCGCAACCTAGGGCGCGGCTTTTCAAATATACCCACTAACCAAAAAAAGGCAAGCAACAAAGAACAAAGGGAAATAATTCTATTATTACGTACAAAAAAATATTTTTACGTATTACGGACGGGCGTGATTGTAGACACAAATTAAACCAATCAAACCAACGCTCCCTGCCACCAGAATTGTTTAATGTTTATCAAACACTATGGTCGGGATCAACCGGGAATCGAACCCGGAACCGCGCTCTGCTACCAGATTGTTACGGCCTACGGCTACTCCCTTAAAGGATCAGATCCTCAGGGGCCCATGAGCTGAAGACTTCCCGAGCAGACGTATGTCGGGCCTCAATCGTGGCCACGTGGAATCTCTCTAATTACACTAAATATATGGGGGAGCGTTCTATACTACGGCCAGTCGACCGGGAGGAATTTGGACGTTGTTCACTTACCTATCCAAGACGACTGGTCCCTCCGGAGTCGGTCAGGTCGCATGTGGTTGTGTAGTGCAAGGAAAATAAAGTGATGTGATGTGTATCTGGGTGTGACTGATGGTGATTGAACCTAGACCTAAGCCGTCGGCAGCAGCCCGAGCGTCGACACCGCTCCAACTTGAGGGGGCTTCCGAGGTTGTCCACACTGCTTCAGACTGCTTCGGCGCCGGACCACAGTCACTTTCTTCTCTCGTCACGATGACAGTCACTTAACTCTATCGTACGATTAACTAGCTTACAGGAGCCACTAACTATCGCGGGGTATAAGGTTACCGCACAAAACACGCACGGAGTTTCTGGGTCAAAGGTCACTACCGTTTCGCGTTGCAACAGTTAGTTCTAGAATACAGAGGCCGCACTAGCTAATATTGTCGAATGCACTTATACAGATTCTGAGTCGGACCCAATTAGTCCCGGGAAGCTCTCCAGTAGGAATGCGCGTCACAAATCCTAGACCGTATATTTACGGGCCGCACCTAATTATTCCGAGTTCCCTAACAGAATGGACCGCGTGCTCACGTCAGCACCGATTAAAGACGACTCGCCTGCCCTTGGGCGTTTTTCGCACGACCGAATGTCAAACCGGTATGAATGCACCGCGCCGAGTGCCCTCTCGCGTCAATCCTTGAAAGTGTTTGGCGCGAACAAACTGGTATGCATTTATGTATTATATGCATTTATCATACCTACAATCGATAATGCTATCGATTGTAGGTATGATAAATGCATATAATAGCAATGTCAAAGTTAAATTGTCTACTTTAACAGCCTTTGAGAAAAACATCTGTATCAGATAAACACAGACTGACACTGAGGTGATTCTATAAGTCACAAGCTACAAATTAATATTAACATTCGATAAAGGAACTCTAATACGTCACATAATATAAAAACATTCTAAGTAACAAATGAAATACAAATATTATTAACTCATTTATGAGATTGTAACAATGAATTACACATGTAATACATTGACACGAGTATAAGCTTATGAAATGTGATCCGATTATACAGGGAAATTTTTAATTCACTGAAGACCTTTTGGGAATATATTATTTACATCATAACAATAACATCTGTTAGAAAAAATTAAATATATTTCTTCAATTTATATTTTCATACAAAAATAAAAATATTTTAATTGGACCTTCTAAACGGTAATAGCCCTAGTTAGCAAAAGAAAGCGCGTGGCGGGGTAGGGGTTGAGGGTTGTAGGAGGCGGCGCTTGCTCATTTGAACTTGAACCGTGTCGTCAGTCACCTTTGGTGCGCCCGCGACATTTCTCCATCCGTTGTGAGATTAATATCGCGAATGTTACGTTGTACGTTAGTATCGGTAAGCCATCGGGCTTACCGATACTCAAATGTCGAGTATACCGAAATAGTGCGAATTTCAGCAATTTGCATTGATACGTTAATGAAATCTGCCGTGAATATTCAAGGCGATTTTCAAACTCACGTGCACCGAGTTACGGGCAATTCCAGTCTATATCAATCGATCGTGGTCGTCCACCGCGGCGTACAGTACGTGAGCAGGAAGACACTGCAGTTTTTTGAACAAAATCCAGCAGCGAGCACTTATGAGGCAGCCCGACAGTTCAATGTGTCACAGTACTACGCATGGAGTATCATACATAATAAAGGGAAGTACCCATTCCACCTGCATCGTGTTCATGAACTCAGCGAAGCTGACAAATCAGCGCGAGTTACATTTTGTATCTGGTTACTAACTGCTGAACGAGCTAACAGTTTTTGAACTGATGAAGCAACATTTGACAGAATAGGACTATTTAATTCGCACTATGAATACTTGTGATGCTACGAAAATCCACATGAACCAAGACCGCATAGCTTTCAACACTGGTTTAGTGTCAATGTAGGCAGGCGTTATTAATACAACGTTACTGGGCCCGGTCTTCATAGAAACACATACCACTTGCATCTCTACGCAATATGTATTACCAACATGACGGGGCGCCGGCGCACTATGCTCACCAATTTAAGGATTATTTAAACAGAGAATACCCTGGTCACTGGATCGGTCGTGACGGGGCTTGTGCATGGCCTCCCAGATCGCCAGATATCACACCAATGGATTTTTATTTCTGGGGGCATGTTAAGACAGTAGTGTATACTGGTCGCGCATTCGAAACCCGTGACATGTTGAAAGAAAAAATAATTTGGGCATTCAATCAAATTGAAATGAATCATCAAGTATTATCTCGTGTCGGTGAACAGTTAAGTTTTAGGTGTCACCTATGCATAGAATGTGGAGGTGATTATTTTGAACGCTATGTGCGCGATACTCACCGCCATCCGCGGACAAGTACTAGGTACTTACTAGGTAAGTCTAATTTTAAAATTTGTATTTTAATATTTTTATTGAACCATTATACCTTAATATCTTTATTCTATTACTGTAAATTTGTATTTAATCATTATAAATATTTTAACCTGCATCCATTTTTTAAATACAACTTACATTAAATTAAAAAAAATAATTAATAATACTCATTTAATTTGCACGTGCTGCAAGCATCGATCACCAAATCGATGGCTGCAAACCGAAAAGCGCAGGCGGCGCCTTTGATGACGATGACACCTGTGTGGACGTCATAATATACCTTGGCTTGGCCTTGGGCCGCCGCATGTGCGACGTTGAGGCGTAGTTAGCAAACAGTATTCGTAAAAAAAACTACCAAAATGTCTATTAAAGAATGTGTATTAATTCGTAAAGAAATTAATAAAAGAATCAAATAGTTCATCAAATGGTTTTATGCAAAATAAAGAAGTATATGAAAAGTTAATGTAAAGTCATTTAAAGTGGCGCCCTGGTGCAATAGGCACAGTGATTAATGTTTTAGTAGGCACTCGCAACGCAATCAGCTGAGCGCGGGCGTCGACCGGCCCGGCGGTCATACTTATTATAAATTTTAATACTTGTGATTTTTTTTGAATGTCATTTGCTTATTTAATTATGTTTAATGATTTCAGCACAATGTGTGATACTGATATCAAGTGTCAAATAAATAAGGCATTTTCTTTGACGATTTATTCTGACATTGTTTAGATACTACAAAATACAGATCTAAAAGGAGTCAGACATGACAACAAAAACTTAAAAGTAGTTTTTTCGTAAATGTATTATATTCTGTAAAGAGTGATCTCGCTAAAATTGTTTGTAATGATATAACCAATATATTCCCAAAAGGTCTTTAGTAAATTAAAAATGAACCTGTATATTCCGCCAAACTCATATTTAATTTGAATACAACTTATTTTAAGCTTGACACTGAATGTTTGCTGTTTGCCTATTATCGTGGTTGAAAAATATTTAATAGAATGTTAATAACTTAATAGAATATTTAATAGAAAGAAATAAAGGTGAAAAGCACACACTCAACCTAATGATAAGTAAATGCAATGCCCAATAGATACATAAATATTTCCTTAAGATATTCGATTAAGAATTGAAATTCAGACGCGTTTTCACCACTGAGGATTTTTTATAGAATAAGCGCAAGCATAACAAACGAGCACACAGTTCACCAGGTGAGTCAGGATCGTGCGAAATAGAAGTCTGTAGTCTCTGCCTACTCTTCTAGGCGACAGGCGTGAGTGTTTATGTTAATGTCATGTTTATTTGCCACCCAGGTGATAAAGCAGTTTTATTTCTGATTAATGAATTATATCAGGCATGTATTTCTGTTTATCTTCTGTTTCACTTACCCTCCGTCGTTTCTATTATGTTGGAATTAATTATAAACGTACTGTGTTGGTTGTTAATACATTTTGCAATCAAATTGATCCAAGTCTCCTATTTGTTACAATTCTCGTTAATAGCGTAGGTAATTTGATTCTATGGCTAAGATTATATGGAAGAGCTATAGTATAACATAATTTTGAATGTACTGAACGGTGAAATCAGAAGATTCTAAGAAAAGTCTTGTACAAGTGTGAAAAAGGAACTCATTTAATGTGCCGAGTGGTGAAAGCATAAGATAATAATATATCACCCCATTTCGTCCTAGAGTTCGTACTGGCAACAACAAGAAACGACTACAGGAAATACCGATACCATAGAATTATTACCCAGTAGAAACGCAATCTAGTACAAAACACGAGCGTTAAAGTGACGCAAGGTCATTACGTTAGTGGACGCGAGCCGAATGTGCCTACGCTCGTCACACGCACACATACCCGCCATTCAGTTTCTGGCGTTTGCAATCAAATTGTGCAAATCACTATTTTATTGGTTAATTTTAAATAATCGATATAATAAATATTACGTATTACATACGAAGATGTATTTTATGAGAATATAAAATGGAATAAAAATAAACACGATAATTATGGTACTAATATAACGTTATTATACATATTTTAATGGTACAAAAATGCAGATGTAATAAAATTTAAGAATATTTTTAAACACAATTAATTTCTCGAATACAATAAGCACATCGTGTAATGTTTAATTTTAACCACCCAAAAAAGGAGGAGGTTATCAATTCGGTGTATTTTGTAAATGTTTTTACCTCAGAATTCTATAATTTCTAAACCGATTTATATTTATTTATTTGAAAGGAAATACACACAGATTGATCTAATATACACGCTGAAATTTTAATTGTTGTTTTCTCGAAGTGAAATGATTTTTTCTTGGTAGTACAATATATTTATTAAAATAAAAATTATAAGGATGCAAAAATGGCAGATTTACAATCGAGAAAAACAAAACTCGAATACGATCGCAAAGCAATAGCAATATCTCGCAAGTAGATCGGGCGTGTAGGCTAGCTTATACCGTATTACTATAATAAGGTCTGAATAAAAAAATATTCGCTGGACGTAACGTAGTGTTACGTCTATCGCACGCGCTACCGCGCGCTGCCTACACAGTGAAGGACCACTTATAAATGTTCAGGGCAAGAACTCTCAAGCGTAGTGATACAACATAAACTAATCTGGACGCGCGACTAGCTTGTTACTATTGTAAATCTGCCCTTTTTTAATTGTAATATTTTTTATTTTAATAAATGGACTCTACTATCGAGACAGCATAATTTGGCTGCAGGACAACAACCACTAAAATTTCAGCATGTATATACGAATTGATCTAGAATCGTCTTAGAAATCAGTGTACATACATATTGATAACCTCTCCTATTTGGGAGTCGGTTAAATTAGACTATGTTTGGGTCTAAAATAACATCTGGTCAATGTTTGGGTGTAAAGTGATATCTGGTTAGTAAAGGCGTTCTTATTAATAATCGCTTGATGTTGTAAATAAAAAAGTTTTTATTCTATACTCTAAAACGTCAAATTAGTCAATAAACAAAGCAATTAAAATAAAATAGTTGTGTTAAAATGGCGTCGATGAATCGCAATTAGCTGATCACTCCGTATTAGTTTTAAATAGGCTCCCAATGTTAATATTATGTTAATAATTAGAGAAGTAGGTAGCTATATACCTACTCAGGTCATAAATTCTGTCACATGTTTAATACAAAATAATTGAAACAAGTTTATTCATTATGTAACCATTTATATACCAAAATGAACTTAACAAAACATAGATTCTTATGACACTAAAGTTTATTCAAAATGACCTCCGTGATTTTGAATACAAGCCTTCAATCTGCGCTTTTCATCCGAAAAAAGAATTTCCCGATATTTTTTTCCCGCGTACCGCTTCAACAAAGCGCGGCATCTCTTCACACTCAGGTCCATTAGACGAGCATTCAAACGATGTCCTGTTTTTCTTCGATATGCCCAAAGGCCTAAGTCTTTATTTAAAACCCTTTTCACCGTGGTTCTGCTTAACCCCATCTGAAGGGCCAACAGTTTCTGCTTCTGTTTGGGAGTTCTTTGAATTCGCGCCTTCACAGCTTTTATCACTGTTGGAGTCCTAACAGACCAAGGGCGACCACTTTTTGACCTGTCATCTACACTAGAGTCTTCATTATATCGTTTATACGATAAACGAATCTTTTGGTTATATTCAAATTTTTCAGTATGTCAAAAATTTTAATTGCCGCGTAACCGGAACGATGCAACGCAATAACTGCAACACGGTCTTCTTTAAGCGTCCACTCCATATTTAAAAATGAGTAAAATTCTAAAAAGTATACAGTTTTATTTTCATGAACAATTCGAAATTCGAATTCAATAAACTTTTTTGCGGCCAGCATTCTAAAAGAAATGTTTTTACTGTGTGACAATACTTATGACCTGACTAGGTATAAACATTTGAGTTATACACAGAGCGTTGCGATTAAACGTTTTAAACACAAATACAAAATAAATATTTTTAAAGGAAAATAGTGATTTTTTTCCCTACAACTAGCAACATTTGTATCATGATAGCTTAGGTAAGTATTTTTTTAGTTTTACGTAGTTATAATGAATTAAATATATGAACTTATATGTGAAATGTAATATCATAACTTCTTTTATGTTTATCATCACTGTTGCGACAATATTTTACAACACAAACGGTCATTTTTAAATTTTTCGCTAGTTCTTCTCCGTTAGACGTGATGTTGCGCACTAACGCATCGCTGAGTGAACTTACGCGTTTTCGCGTTAGTTTTACTTGCTTCACTTTCGGTGTGCGTACTAGTATTCTATACGTAATATAATAATTTTATGACCGATACCGTTACAGCCTATTAAAAGTCTACTGCTAAACTTAGGCGTCCCCCATAGTTTGCCTCATATGGATATTTTTTTTTATACGAGAGGGGGCAAACGAGCATGCGGCTCACCTGATGATAAGTGACTACCGCCGCCCATGAACAACTGCAACACTAGTGAAACCAGGGGAATTGCAGATGCGTTGCCGGCCTTTTAAAAAGAAGTAATCTCTTTTCTTGAAGGTCCCTAAGTCGTATCGGTCCGCAAAAATCGCTGATGGTAATCGATCCCATAAGGAAGTTGTGCGAGGAAGAAAACATCTTCTAAATCACACAGTGGTGGACTGCCAATCATCCAGATGGTGTGGATGGTATTGAGAGTTCTGCCGCGATGTGCGTTCGTGAAATTTGGCGGCTGAGATTAATCCGAACAATTCCTCAGAGCACTCCCCGTGGTAGATACGAAATAAAATTGAAAGGGATGCAACATCTCTTCGCAGCGCTAATGTTACGAGCCGATCGGAAAGAACTCGATAGTCGACAATTCGAACCGCTCTGCGCTGGATGCGGTCAAGTGGAAGGAGCTGGTACTGGGGTGCCCCGGCCCAGAGATGGGAACAGTATTCCATGTGAGGCCGAACCTGCGCCTTGTAAAGTTGCAGGCGTAAATTTGCCATAGCTGCCACACTTGGCAAGCGGGTTGGCGACCGCAGTTTTTTTTAAAGTTGTTATTAGATGATGTTGCTGCGCTGTTCGCTGATTTGTTTTCCCCGTCGTTTCTTATGATATGGTGTATTGAATATTCTTCCACCTTCAATATACGGAAATTTTACTGCCAAGCGTGACGATTAATGTATATCCTCTCAAAAACGGGAAGCGCCCAAATCCATCTGTACAATTTAAGGATCAGATGTTAGAATTAAAAAATAATTGATTTAATATGCCAATTACACAGTTCATGAATACACACATACACACACACACACACACACACACACACACACACACACACGCGCGCGCGCACACACACACACATGCATGGACGCACGCACGCACACACGCGCACGCACGCACGCCCGTACGCACACACTCACACACACACACACATTTATATTTCATACACATATACATCACTCTGTCAACAATTCGTTCTATCTGCTACCTCTTGATAACGTTTGCAAAATTATAAAGGGGCTTATGGATGATTGTGCTATTGTGTAAACCTCATCTTCATGAGAAGCAAACAGATAAAATTTACCGGGCAAGTGCAAGTCGGACTCGCGCATTAAAGATACCGCACCATCGTAAAACACGTTTCTAGTAATTTTTATTTTTATTATATATTTTTATAGCGGCAATAGAAATACATATTCTGTGAAAGTTTCAATTGTCTCCCTATTACGGATCATGAGATACAGCCCGCTGACAGACAGACAGAGTCCTGTTGGTCCCGTACCCTTAGGGTGCGGAACCCTAAATCGAGTTTACAGAAGAAAGAATGAAGAATGGTTACTTTGTTACACTTATGTAAGTAATATAGGAATCAACGCAGAATTCAGCACAAAAGCTTTAGAGATTTAGTACATAAGTACATAAATATTTTATTGTCATTTGTTTCCCATCTCTCACTTATGGTTGAACTTCAGTTAGTAACAGTTAAGTCAGTGAAAGCTTTAAACAGTGACTGCTGCGTTCATCTAGTGATTTTTAACGCAACTGCTGACCACGAATTTCTGGGTTCGAATCCCGAGTTGGACCAAAAATCACTTATTGAGTATTATCTCGAGAAATCCTCAATAACTAACAAAAAATTGAATATTAACAATAATTTATCTCAATCTGATCAAGAAGTTGCTATGGCTTTTGAGAAACATTTCACTGATGTTCTTTTTTGACAACAAAATCATTAAATTCTTCACCTACTGTCGCCGAATCATTGCTCAAACAAAACGTAAAGCCTTGTTCAAAACTTTTAAATTCCATAGAGTACTGCCATAAGATATCGTTAAATTTTTTAAAACTATTGATTGAAACGGCAGTCTTATGGGGGATTTTCGTTAGAGTTATTGCATCTATGTTAGTTGTTATGTATATAGTTTGACCTTGCCCGTTTCACTATTAATTATACTCCATGTCATTTTAATTTTAATGAATACAGTTTTAATTTTGTTGCTTAAATGTTTAGCCTTAGCTGTGGAGTATAATTTTTTTTAAATTTTAGAATATGTTTTTAAATACGCTCTAAATATAACACTATGATTATATGATTTTACATTATAAAGCTCGTATAACTTTCGTCTTATTTTATAAACTCCTATTGTCGTCTATTCATTAAATGATTTGCGACTGTTTATAGAGAAAGTTTTAGAAGTAAATATTCTATTAAATTCATAAGTTTTAATCTTAAATAATGAACCATACAAATAATCATCACCATTTTTAAATGAAAGTGATGGAAATCCTTTTACTATGTTACTTCTAAACCTCTCCAAACGATTTTCACTTATTGGAACAAACTCAACTTTCTCATTTTCGTATATGTGTATGTAAGACAATGAGACCAACTGTCCACAGTGATCCGAACTTTTTGATTTTGATTAGATTTATGCAAGGGCATCTATGCATAACATCGGTAAAAATGTTATCTATAAAGGTCGCACCTGGCCCAGCAATAGGTACGTGTCGGTTCTAAGAATAAATGGATTATACATGATATATATATATATATATATATACAAAATGATAGATTATACGATTTAAATAATGAGGTAAACTTAATACTAATGGAAGAAACTTCAAGCAGATTGATTTTAAAGTCTCCACATATTAGAACAGACTTGTTCAGTTTAATAAGGTTGAGCAAAACTTTTTCCAAAATAATTTCAAAATATTCGTAAGTAGCACATGGTGGTCTGTAAGCACTTACAACAATGAGGTGCTCGAGCTCGGCACAAGCCATTTCTACAGTTCGCTCAACAGAGAGGCTCTCAATATGCTTACGTTCGTTATATAATAAGGAGCCACCACGTAAACTTTTTACTATATTGAATAAACTGACTACCTGGTGATTTCTGAAATTAAACATTAAATTATAATCTTTTAGATAATGTTCAGTAATACAAAGGATATGTATGTTGTAACTATTTAAAAAGAATTTAACTTCCCATTCTTCGCCCATCATGCCTTAAAAATTTTCACTTCTTATTACTTACTGCTGCATTCTAAATTAATCAAACTTTTATTATTGCTAGAGATTGCCTCCATTGTTGGATTCACTAATTTAAATTGTTTGGAATTGATTCCAAATTAAATCTCAAATGATGACACTGCTCAATAGAAGCAGTCTTGGTAGCCAAAAACTCGACTAGAAAGAAAAGTTAAAATGTAAAAATAACATAATACAATTGCTACCAGTCTTAAATTATATTTGGATAGGTAATATCTATCTTTTGTCCAAAACTTCTTAATTGCATTATTTATGTCAATAAAATGAAAATTGTCATTATTATCACTAAAATTATATGTCAAATTTAAATTATTATTACACATTAAATTTTTCATTTGTAAATTTAAGCTATGTTTTAGCTTATTTTTCTGTAGCAATCCCTTTATATAAAGTAGTGTGAACAAGACAATTTTGTGTATATTTAAGTTATTAAGTTGTTTAGTTTACTTTAATAACTGTTTGTTGTTTACACTGCTTCTTCTACCAACAAAAAATATTATTGTACTAGTTGGGCAAAACTTTGTAACTATAATTTTATTTAGGATGTCACTAAAAGTTGTTCCAGGCATGCAGCAATTTACAATTTTCTACAGACTTTATTTTTGTATGTAGTAGAGCCACGCTACGGCTATATTTGTAGCACGAATAGGTCGGCTCAACCGGGGAAGGACCGCGCTCTCATAGAATACCGGCTTAAAAAGTAGCCTAATGCTGCCATATTACGTATGGCGATTTTCGAGCATATGGGATCGTTTTTACTAGCAATGAGTAATTTTAATCCTCAGATTTTACCGTCTATGGGCCATAGCATCTATTTGCCATTACGTAAAAATTTAAAATAAATAGTTTTAAAGCCGCGGCCTACCACTATTCGTCCTCTATAAGCTTCGATTAACAATGTCTAAAACATATTAGTTATTCCGGATCCCTACTCGCTTAATTCCTTGGTCAGACTTAGCTGTCAGGTCTAATTAATTATTTGAAATAATTTCTTGGTATATTCTATCTACACACTATCTGTTTCCCGCGACTTTGTCTGCGTGGAATTTATTACGATTGCACTTAATGGGTTTAATTTTTTTTTGCGCCGTACCCTAATTCTTTTTCTATAATAAAAGTAGCCCAAGTGTGTGGTGCAGCCATTTTGGAGACTAGCCGGAACAAACAAACAAAGAGAAAAAACCAAATTTTAGAAATTTATTTTTTTGTTATAAATACCGTATGTACTGTCATAATATGTTGTAAGTAAAAAGCTGTTATTTCGACATTACAAATAAATTTATTTATTTATTTGACTGCCTCTTTGGTCTAGTGGTTGTAGTAGTGCTACTTGTGATCATGTGGTCCCGGGTTCAATTATTACGGGTCCGGTTATAAAAAAAAATGAGTTAATGAGCTTTTTCATCAAGAAATTCTCAGTAGCTACCCGGAGTCAGAAAATTGGCGGTGTATTACCCCTGTGCTTCTGAAAGCGCGTAAAGCCGTTATTGATACTGCGCCTGATCTCTCTCCGGTCGTATCGGTTTACCGTCCCATCGAATTAAGAGAGTAAGGGAAAAGAGAGAGCACATGTACTTACGCATACACTTGGTCACTATAATCCTGTCTTGTGCAGATGGCTAGTCTTCGTTGAGACTGGTCGCTGTGACCGGAATTCGGTTGGGAGAATATTATTTCTATGTATTGATAATAAAGCAGGTTTGAGGTTTCTTATGGTTGCTTCTAGATGCTGGCTGTCGTGACCGAAATTCGGTCTGGAGAACATTACATATTTTTATTGATAATAAAGCAGTTTTGAGGTTGCTTATGGTTGCTTATAGGTGTTAGGGCCCCTTATCTGTCTAGGAATCCGACTGGGTGGGTGGAACTCACTTTACTAGTTCTTTCGCAGGCAGCAAAATTTTTTTTAAAGATAATCGTAACAAACGAGCACAGTCCACCTAATGGTAAGTTGATGCTGTGGCCCTTAGAGAAGTACATTTGTCCCCGATGAGGAATCAAAAGGCAGAATAGAATAGAATAGATTAGAATAATTTTTATTCAATATACGTTACATGTGTAATTCTTATTGAAAGTCATTTTTTACTTTACCACAGGTTCGAAAAAAAAACCCTCTGTCTTGGGAAGAACCAGCATGAAACCCAGCGGGACTTTTTTTAAATAAAATTTACAATATAAATGATTACGAACTATTTAATAAGTTTATTTTAGAAACTGCTTGGAAGCGACCACCTCATTCCCAGGGTTTATTATCAACCATGTATTCATTTATACTATAATTACCCTTTTTATACAGTTTCAGCTTAATAAAACATTTAAACTTCTAATACAGAGAACCTGTGCACTTTCTGGGACCTTGTTGTAATAGCGTATACATTGCCCCAAGAATGAATTACTGACTCTGTGGAGTCGAGAAACTGGCATCACTAGCTTTTGTTTGTTCCTAGTGTTTATAGAATGTATATCAATTTTTTTTTTACTAAAACTATCCTTGTTTTTGTGAACATACAAAAAATTTTCGTAAATATACTGAGAGGCCAAAGTTAATATATTTATTTCATTAAATTTATCTCTAAGAGAATCTCTCGGTTTAAATTGTAAATAGCTTTAATGGCCCTCTTCTGTAAAACAAAAATAGTTTCTGAATCAGCCGCATTCCCCATAACAAAATCCCATAAGACATTATGCTATGGAAATAACTGAAATAAACTAATCTAGCTGTCTCGACACTAGTGAGACCTCTAATCTTTTTTACAGCATAGGCTGTAGAACTTAGTCTGCTTGCTAATTTGGATATATGGGGGCCCCACTGAACTTGCGTCGAGCGTGATGCCAAGGAAAACAGTGGATTCAACAGGGCTCAGTTCTTCCCCATTTAAAAACACATTGGTAGTCAAATTTTTAACATTAGTTGTTGTAAATTTAACACAATTAGTTTTATCTCCGTTTAAATGTAGATTATTAACGTTAAACCAATGCACTAATTTAATTTTTTAATTATTCACTTCGCCACATTTAAATGATTGACGTTTAACTTTAAAAACCAAGGAAGTATCATCAGCAAATAATACTTTATCATGACTATCCCCTACAAGGTGAGGTAAGTCATTAATATACACCAGAAACAGAAATGGGCCGAGAATCGAGCCCTGAGGGACACCCATTAATACAGGTGACCTGGAAGAACTATTACCATTGATAATAACCTTCTGCTTTCTATTACTTAAATATGAAATAATAAGTTTAAGCGCTGTGTTCTTGACATCATAATACTGTAGCTTCCTGATTAATGTCTCATGGTGAACACAGTCGAAGGCCTTGGAAAAGTCACAAAATATGCTCAAAGCATCCTCTGAATTCTCCCTTGCACAAAAAATATGTTTAATAAGCTCAACTCTAGCGTCAGTTGTCAAGCGACCCCTTGTAAAATCGAATTGATTTTTATGTAGCAATTTATTAATATTAAAGAAACTAACATGTGATCTAAAATAATTTTTTCAAAAATTTTACTTAATGTATGTAGTACAGAAATTAGTCTAAAATTTTGCGGCGTCTAATGTACTACCAGATTTAAGTATAGGTATGACTTGACTATGTTTCATTAAATCAGGAAACACACCAGATTCGACGCTTATATTAAATATAGTGGCTAGATAAGGTGCTATTATATCTATTATAGATAAAATAACTTTAACGGAAATTCCCCATAAGTATGCTGTTTTCTTGACATCAATAATTTTAAAATATTTAACGATATCTTTTGGCAGTACTCTATCTTTTTCACGACGCTCTTATACGATCGTGCGTTCAACTTTACCAAAATATTTTCGCGCGCTCGATTAACTTTACGAGACGCGGCCGATACCACACGATAGTGCGTTTAGTATAGTGTGAACTTTGCTGCAAATGTTATACTTGTGAGAAGTTGTCGCGGATTTCTGCAATTTTCAAAATGGCGGTGCAGCTGATCGACGCGCGTGAAAAAAGTAATTTATGATTAAAAATATTTTTAATAGTGATTGACTACATTGATTGAGCGATTTTAATAGGTAATAAAGTCAAGTCAATGAGGCAACTATAGTTCAATGCGTACCTCTATCGGACAAGAAGATACTTGGTTGTTAGTTCAAACACGCACGATAGTGCGAGGCCGGCTTTAACTCGTATATCAAAATTTATGTTGATTAAAAATTAGATCAATGTTTTTAATTTTTTTAATCGGTAAAAATTACAAAACGCTCTTTTTTCTGTTGCAGAAAGAACATTAACCTCGAATACTTACTAGAATTGATAGCAGACGGAAACGAGTCTGAGATAGAGGGTTTCGAAGATGAGGAATGTCATGAAGAGGAAGGCATTGAGGCTGTACCAGATCGGGTGGCGGGTCAGTCGTATTCGGACGATGATATTTCTAACAATGAGCAAGAAGGAGAAACCACTAACATTCAGGTACCAAAAATAAGTCCTAGTCCGAATACAGTCTGCGCTGGATCTCAACGTGGTCTTTCTGTAAGTCGCCGGCATCATCTACCTGATCGTTCATCAAACGTACCAAGCACATCTCATGGTAATTCTCGGTACCGCACAAGGGACTGCATGAATAGAAATGATCAGCTGCCTGATTTATCTGGTAATCCGCCACCTAGCGTTCGTGCTCAGTCCGAGGCAGCTCAACGCAACAGGGATCAGTCTAGGCGAAGGCTATGGAAATCTATTCCATTTGACCGAAAAGAACATAATTTTCCGCCACGGGAACAACAAACAATTAGAACACCTCTCGAATACTTCGAGGACTATTTTGACGATGCATTTTATGAGAAAGCTGCTTACTGCATAAATAATTACTACTTGAGGCAAACTGGAAGGGTTCTTCATACTAATCCTGTAGAAATGAAGAAGTTCATTGGTGTGCATTTTATAATGGGGTGCATAACTTATCCATGACTTCATATGTACTGGAGGCAAGAAATTAGACTGGCATTAGTAGCTGATAGCATTCCAAGAGACCGACTGAAGCTGTTGCGCACAATATTTCATGTGGTGGAAGAGGATATCACCCCAGTTGGTAATAAGAACAGTCTATGGAAAGTACATTCGGTATTTAATCAGGTAAAAAATGCCTGTGAGAAAATAGAAAGACTACCGGGATACAATTCTATAGACGAACAAATGATCCCCTTCTGTGGCTTGTGCCCAAAAGGTCTACGCCAAGTCATAAAGTCCAAACCTAGACCCACCGGCTTGAAAGCTTTTGTAACCACAACAAGCGATGGTCCAATGCTTGACTTTGAAGTCTATCAAGGGGCTAACACCCCATTCACAGATAAATCTCTGGGTGTGGGTGCAGCAGTTATTTTGCACCTTTCCAAATCCATTCCCCCAGGAAGTTGCATTTACTTTGATCGTTATTTCACGTCAATACCTCTCTTGGAAAGATTATATGAAAAAGGAATGCATGGCACAGGAACGGTTATGACGGATAGAATACCTGACAAAAAATATATGACTTTTAAAAAGGGCCGTGAAATGAACCGAGGAGATACTGAACAGTTCGTAATTAAAAGTGTTGTAAATGTGCACTGGATGGACAACAAATCTGTTCTGGCGGCATCCAATTGCACTTCGGCAGACGATCATATTTTCGTGAAGCGATGGAATAAAAAGGAGAATGCGTACATCGATGTCAGGCAGCCCCTTATCATTGCCAATTCTAATCGGAACATGGGAGGAGTTGACGTCCTCGACCAATCAATCGAGTATTATTGAACTTTTATGAAGACCAAAAAATGGACTTTGAAGATCATGTTACATTTTTTGGATCTTGCAATCGCAAATGCTTGGCGTTTATACAAAATCCACTGCCAGACGGCTCACGTACATAGGGGCCAAGTCTTTGACTTACTTCAATTCAAATTGCAAGTAGCTGTAGTCTTACCAAAACCCCTGATCGTCCAAGGCCAGAACAAGATGCTGTTGAAAACATGGAAGGTTTGGAGGCTGAAGATCCGGAAAATGTGGAGCCAGATATTCCTGCCAAGAGATACCGACCGGCTAATATACCTTCAGAGGCGAAACGTCACGATGGTTATGAACATTACCCGGTATTTGACGAGATCGAAAACTCTCGATCCTGTAGAATGGAAGGGTGTACAAGTAGATCCAAGATAAGATGTGAAAAATGCAACGTGTATCTTAACAGAAAAGGCAACTGTTTCACATCCTTACATAGGCAATAATTAGAGGCTAAGTTTCCTAAGATTTTAGTTCAAAGTGATTGTACCAAAATGTTTAAGAAATGATTGATCTCAAGGAGTTATATTTTAGTTTAAATGTTGATTAATTATTTTTTTATTTATAAAAATAAATAATTATGAATAATCATGCCTTTTTTCATTATAAATTACAAAAACATATATAGCAAAATTATACCTTAACCAAATTCTGATCGACAAGGTCAAGCCGACATCGCACTATCGTGACATGACGTTTTCTCAGGGGGGAGGGGGTGGGATTTTTTTATTATTTTTCTAGGATGACTTTGGATATGGGTACTTAGAAGATCGAAAACGAGCTACGCAAGATTTTTTGTCCCGGCCTTAAAGGGCTATGGAATTTAAAAGTATTTGAACAAGCCTTTACATTGTGTTTGAGCAATGATTCGGCGACAGTAGGAGAAAAATTTAATGATTTTGTTGTCAAAAAAGGAACATCAGTAAAATGTTTCTCAAAAGCGATAGCAACTTCTTGATCAGATTGCGTTAAATTATTGTTAATATTCAATTGAAAATCCGAGTTGCGCGGATTGACCTTGCCCGTTTCACTATTTACTATTCTCCAGGTCATTTTAATTTTGTCGGATGCAGTTTTAATTTTGTTGCTTAAATGTAAAGCCTTAGCAGTGGAGCACACTTTTTTAAATATTTTAGAATATGTTTTTCATAATCTCTAAATATAACACTACTATTATATGATCTTTCATCATAAAGCTCGTATAACATTCGCCTACTTTTATAAATTCTTCCCGTTGCCCATTCATTAAATGATTTGCGACTGTTAAAAGAGAAAGTTTTAGAAGTAAATATCTACTAAACTTACAACTGATAATTTTAAATAATGTAGCATACAGATAATTAGCACTATTTTTAAACGAAAGTGATGGAAGTATTTTTATTATATAACTTCTAAACCTCTCCAAACGATGTTCATTTATTGGAACAAACACAACTTTCTTATTTTTCTGTTTTTTGTGTATGTAAGGTAGTGATACCAACTGTCCATAGTGATCTGAACTTAAATTTTGAATAATTGATTTATGCAACGACTTAACATCTGTAAATATGTTATCTGTACAGTTCGCACTAGGCCCAGCAATACGTGTTGGTTCTAAGAATAAATTAACATAATTATACGATTTAAACAATGAGCTAAACTTAATACTAATGGAAGGAGTTTCGAGGAGATTGATGTTAAAGTCTCCACATGTTACAACAGACTTGTTCTGTTCTGTACTAAGTTCGAGTAAAACTTCTTCCACAATCCTTTCAAAATAGTCATAAGTAGCACATGGGGGTCTGTAAACACTTACAACAATGAGGTGCTCGAGCTCGACACAAGCCATTTCTATAGTTCGCTCAACAGAGAGGCTCACAATATATCCTTACGTTCTTAATATAATAATGACTTATCTGTTAATATTAAGGAGCCACCACGTAAACTTTTTTCTCTATTGAAGGAACTGACCACCTGATGATTTCTGAAATTAAACATGAAATTATAATCTTTTAGCCAATGTTCAGTAATACAAAGGATGTGTATATTGTTACTATTTAAAAACAATTCAACTTCCAATTCCAAGGTGTAAACAATTTTTATTACTTATTTGTGGGCTGTATTCAAAATTAATTAAACTCTTATTATTGCTATAGATTGCCTCTATTGTCACATTTACTTACTTAAATTAGTTGGAACTGATTCCAAAATATATGTCAAATAATTTTGCTCAATAAAAGCAGTCTTGGTAGCCAAAAACTTGGCTGAGTTAAAAAGTAAATAATAAGATAGGACATATGCTACCAGTCTTAAATTATATTTGGATAGGTAATACCTATCTTTTGTCCAAACCTTTTTTATTAAATTATTTGTATCAATTACATGAAATTTATTATTATTGTCATTACAATTATATGTCAAATTTAAATTATTATTACATATTAAATTATGCATTTGTATATTTAAATTATGTCTTAAATTATTTTCCTGTGGCAATCCCTGTATATAAGGCAGTGTGAAGAAGACAATTTTGTGTACATTTAAGTTATTAAGTTGTTCAATATATCTTAATAACTGTTTGTTGTTTACACTACCTCTCCTACCAACAAAAATTATTATTGTACTATTTTGGGCAAAATTTAGTAACAATAATTTTAGTTAGGATGTCACTAAAAGATGCTCCAGGCATGCAGGAATTTGTAACTTTTTGTCCCTTTAAAGAAAGATTTTCCCATGTTATCGCTATACACAATTATATTATTTTTAGTAATATTTGAGTTATTTATTATTTTAATATCCTCTGCTATGGCACTGTCATAGAGTTTTGGTGGTGGTTTAATATTATCAGCACACACTAACTCTGAAGAAGCTGGCATTGAACGCTGAAACTCACATTGATATTTATCTAAGGAATTAAACCGCTCCTCATTATATTTACAAGTCTTTACCAGATTATCCATAGACAAAATGTGTTCTTTTATTTCATTTTGGGCTGATTTATATTTATTGGATACAGTTTGAAAGGAGTTAATAAGTGATAATATTTGTGATTTATGGCACTTCAGTCTCATAACATTTTTTTATGTTATCCACCTCAATTGAATACAAATTAAGTTCACATAACAATGCTTCCTATTTATTTACTTTTATATACTTCTTCAATTTGGTTTTACTGCAATTAATCCTTACTATGTCTCCTGAAGTGGAAGAGTCGTCACCAGTCAAGTCTATTGTTGCAGATTGCTGTAACATTCTTGAAGTATCACATTGCACAAGCTCAGAGAACAGGCTTTGAGTCTGGGAGGCTTTAAGGTTATCTATATATGTTTTAAATTGTGTTATTTGATCATTAGCCTCATTCAACTGTCACTTCAATGTTTGCTACAACCTGAGAGCTTCCTCATATTCCTTGCTGCATTGGTCAAACTCATTAACCTTTCCCTGTAGCTGATCTCTTTCTTTTATAACACTTGTGTATTCGGTATGTAACTTAACCATATCACATTTCAGTTGTGTATTTTTGGCAATTATGCTAACTATTTCCCTTTCATTATCATCCCTTTCCTTAAGCAACAGTTCAAACTGCTCCTTGGACGCCTTATGTTCTTGGAGCGCAATCTGGAGTTGGTTCTCCATCTGGCGCGTCTTGGCGTTGCGAGTATTTATTTTACTATTTATTATAAATAATAAAAGAAAACAAAGATCGAAAACAGAAGGAGCGGAGAAAGCTAATGTAAATTTGTTGTTGTTTTTTTTTTTTCTATATACAAGTCTCAAATCAAATTATCGTTAAAACAATTCGAAAAGAAACCCACAAAGAATGTAATAATCCGAGTAATAGAATAAATCTTTAATTTATAAAAGGAATAATATGAAATAAGAACTTTGATTATTTTAAAACAATGTTTGTTACCTGTCACTTTTTGTTTCAACACCAAATTGTTGTTATAATATTTATGTATCAACTTCCTTAAATATTAAATACAAAGCGACAGTAATTATTAACTATAACATAAAATTGAGGTGGATATGGTGAATTTGCAATATTTAAATTATTAAAATTTATCGGGACCAATTACTTTTACAACTTATCACCGGGGTTGCCACAGCAAAAAAAGATGCGTTGTCACCCCTGGTAACTAAGATGGAATGCTTCGTTTTCAGTAAAAATGGTCTCCGGTTCTCTACCCTCACCATACAAAACACAGCAGTGTTAAGCTGCTATTTTACGCCGGTATTCTGTGAGAGCGTGGTCCTTCACTGGTCGAGCCGACCTATTCGTACTACAACTATGTAGCTACTACATGGCATTCGGGTCTTCTAGATATAGAGAGCCAGTTTAATTACAGGTTGTGATGCATCCATTTTAGTTCGCAGAGATAACATCACATCTACATATGTTTGTTTGAAGTCTGTTGCAAGTGCAAGCAAAAAATAAGGGGGTTGTCAATTCGACTCTATTTTTTAAGTGTTAGCTCAGAACTTTTTTCTAAGTGAACCGATGATGATAATTCTTTTTTTTATTTGAAAACTGGTGCATTTCACGTGGTCCCATATGATATTAGATCAAGATTTGATCAGTAGTTTTTGAGTTTTACTTAATAATGAGTATTTAATTAATTTCGACTGCATTGACGACTTTCTCATTTTATATATATTAAAGTCGGTTGTAGA
Source organism: Parnassius mnemosyne (assembly GCA_963668995.1). NCBI lineage: Eukaryota > Metazoa > Arthropoda > Insecta > Lepidoptera > Papilionidae > Parnassius > Parnassius mnemosyne. The sequence goes on from CAVLGL010000091.1 coordinate 26,968,505, forward strand.
AAATTTTATTTTTACCAATTGTTGTAGATTGGATCTTCGTCATGCTCTTCAGTTTTTAAACCACACGAACTTTGTGTGAAAAGGAACACGTGAATAGGAATTCCAATATCAAATGTAACAAACAAATAAAAGTACATGGAGTCAGACTGGATAGGGGATTCCGAGGATTCTCCGTTTGTCTAGATGCGTAGTTGACCGAGTTTTAACTGGAAATGCGAAGCGAATGAGCTCCAATAATTTGCTCGCTCGTGCCTGCAGCAAAGGACAGGTAGTTTTTTATGTTGTAACTTGATAATCTATGATTGTCTTCTTATGGTGGTCCTAAACAGCGCTCTAATTGTTTTCAGGAGACTTTAAATAAAGAAATGTTTGTTATTTTGCTTATATACCCTGATAATACTGTGAGGAGAACTAAGTCGGTTTTTATAATTAGTATATCAATATGTTAAAATAAATATTGTGAAACCAGTACAAGTGTTTCTCGGAATCATAAAAATTAAGCTGGAGTTTTACCAAGTGATAACAGTTGCAAGTATGAATTATAAAAAATTTCAACAAAGAAAACTACAGATGCGTTATCACCTCTGAGGACTAAGATACAATATCTAAAGGCCTCTATGCGCTTCAGACTGAAACACAGCATTGCACGCATTGCTACTTCACAGGAGAAATAGTTAAGAAGAAGGTACCTACCCAGACAGACTTCGAGGCACAAGAGAGTCTTACCACCCAGTATCTTGGAAACCATGTGGCATTTTCTAAACGAACAACACCTAAACTACCTGGAAAAGGAACAGAAGTATCTACTGCGATTTTCTAATTAATCGTGATGAAAGTAATAGACTAAATTCGTTTAATTTTATTTTCATTTCTTAGACATTCAGGTTTCCACACGATGTTTTCTTTCACCAACTAGAACGTGTTAAATTGTCACTTAAAATTACAGTCATCAACTTCATTGATTCCACAAATGAAGAATTTCACAGAACGTGAGCCAACCACGTTCTGTGAAGTTTATGGCAAGCACCCAACCTAACGTGGTGATTGCGGCAAATCATCTTAGTTATAAGAAAGTCCCACGTCTACACGTAGATATTTTGCGAGTTAAAAGAAAAAAAATCTAGGAATTATTTTTTTATTGATGCAAATAACATTATGGGAAATAACATAAGTGTTGTAAGTAACAAAGTCTGCTTATTTGTTCACAGTGGTGTTGTGTTGTGAGAAACTTTTGTTTGCACTTCATACATTCCAGTACGTTGAAATCAAGAAACTTTGTACAGAAAAAAATCTGTTTTCATTTATTATTTAATGCGATTATATTTACTTTTTATCGTTTTTCTTCATCGAGGTTTTTATGATAGGTTTTTGAAGTGTGAACTTCTTTAGAACCGTTGCGATTTGAAACTCGTTGAAACGAAAAAATTACACTAAAAAGAGACAAACATATAGTATATATATAGAACTTAACGTGACAATGAGATAGAATAAAGTGTACAGAATTTCCTAATTTCTTTGAAATTGCAAACTTGAAGTTCGTATAATATATAATGTAATAAATGTAGAAAAAAATGTATAATAATTTTCAAACTAGGTAACAAATAATTAAAACTCGTTTTCACCAAAAAAATGCAAACGTATAAATGATGTCTGCTAACCTAACTAAATCTAGTTGGCGACTACGCCAAATATCCCCTCTAAGTGGCAATCTAAGGGGTGCTATGTTCAGCAGTAAACTTTAATATACCGTAACGGTAATCATAATATAAAGATGTACAATTATTTTCCAATAACTTACAATATCGCACTAATACAATATATGTCCTATGAGCGTCTGACTTTAATAGTGAATAAATCTAATTAGGTAAGGTATTGTTTTATTTTGCTTTATTGTCCCCGGGTTAGCTATTTTTCATGTGACAAGTGGATAAACTAAACAAATTTATGGCATTAGAAATCTGTTTATGCGTTCCCCCAGCGGCGCCATGCTCGAAATCTGTTTATGCGTATTCCATTTCAATAAACCAAAAAACTTTTCGGCATTTTTTTTTGGAAATTTATTCTAATCTTTCTTATAAATCTACAGTAATATTTATAAAAAGGTTTTAGAGTACTAATTCTAGGTCCTATTTTTATATTTTAAAATACTAGTAATGCTAATAAGATTACTAGTTTTCCCTTTAACCACTACTGGTATGCTTAAAATACTTGTGTTAGGAGTGGTTCACGACAATAGTCGAATGGTGGATTCAAACCAACGACCTTTTGAGTTCGCGTTCCTCAGCCTACCATTACTACTGTCAGTTATGTGGAACTTAAAAAAAATATGACAATTGTGTTGCTTACATGTTACATAAGGCTACTAATGGGACATGCATTAACTAACTATTAAATATTTCTATATTTTTTAAATCTAAACTCATATTTTTTGGCTGAAAGTGATCCCAGACACTCGCTGTTCTTTAAAGTTGCAGCCTTGTACCGGTAGGCGAAGTGTAGGACGACACCCCACTAGACTACTAACTACACTAAATCTCTTTACCTGGTAACGTTTTCTATTTTAGTCTTCAGGGGTGACAACGCATCTTCATTTAGATTCATAATCGAGGAACTATCTATGGGCCACAGCGTCCACTTATCATCAGGTGGAATGTGTGTAACCTAATCTCATTAAAAACATAATTTTTCTCTTATTTAAATAATCTTAAAATGTTGTGCGATTATGCACGTGTTGTATCACACTCTTTCACTGTTTATATCTGGGCCGGGGCACCTCATTGCCAGCTCCATCTACTTGACCGCATCCAACGAAGAGCGGCGCGAATCGTCAACGACCGAGTTCTTTCGGCTCGATTCACTGGCGTTGCAAAGAGATTGTACCCCTTTGCATTTTCTATTGCTACATACCTTTACCGCGGTGAGTGCTTAGGGGAGTTGTAATCAATAAATAATTCAAGCTGTCAAATTCCACCATCGCTCATAGTGACAGAATTGGCGATACCATCTACACTATTACCGAACAGAAGTTTTCTACTTTTGTTTTTGCTGCTGTGTTTCGTATGGTGAGTGTAGAGAACCGGAGGCCCAGTTCACTGGAAATGAGGTATTCCATCTTAGTCCTCAGGGGTGACAACGCATTTGATTCTTAATCGAGGATAAATGTAGATATCAATGGGACACAGCATCCACTTACCATCAGATAGATTGTGTTCCCGTTAGTCACCATTATTCAATAAAAAAAATCTTTCTTCCTCGCACAACTTGTGAAATCGGTTACCACCGGAGATTTTTCTGGAGCGATTTGACTCAGGGACCTCCTAGAAAATAGCTTACTCATTTTTAAAGGCTGACAATGCACGTATTATACATACTAGTGTTGCAGTAGTTGTTGGCCGGCGGTAAGTATTTAACATCAGGTGAGCCACATGCTCGTTTGCCCAACTCCTATAAAAACACGCACATGCCAAAACTCCAACGTGATATTTGTACATTTAGTACAATATCAGGTCTATGTCCATGATATGTTGGAATGAAACAAAAAGAAAGAAAATACAAAAGTAATGATAACGGGGAAGCATATTTATAATAAATAATTTCTTGACTTAATATTCTTATACAATAAGGTTTAATATAATATAATCACAAAATTCATTCATTCACTATTTATTAACAACAGCCTTTCTAAAGTCCACAGCTAAACATAGGCTACCACCATAGATTGACTCTCATGTTTGTTTATATTTGCCATAATTGCCATGGTTGGCAGTCTAAGTTTTTATTATTTTGATTTGTTCTTAGCCACTCAACCGTCCACGGTGACTACAGTCCCCAAAAACCATTATTGCCTCACCTGTCTAGGCACCAAACGACATATTTCAGTTTAAACGCGTACAGCGCAAAAGATAGCTGTTATTTATACAGTAAAAAATTATAGAGGGTTCTATACGAAATTTGTCGTCTGTGAAAGTGAATGTTATCTGTATAATAGTAACAAAATATTTATAAAAAAAAAAGTTAAAAATAAATTTCGCCATTTTTGTTTGTGGAATGTTAACATGTGAGAAATTCGATCAAAAATGTGATAACTTTTATGATTTTATACGTTATTTCTAATGTTATTGTACATCAAACTAATTGTGAAGATATTTTCTTTAGTAAATATGTATCATTATCACAATTCCAAAACGTTTACTATAATAATTTAGCTCTAAATTTTAATCACTATACGCGATCATTGGTTATTGATTATACGAGTATGTTGTTTAAAATGTATTATAATGAGTTTTTTGTGTTAAATGAATACAAAATATAAAATAATGATTCACTATTAACACGTTGATAGCAATTTAAAAACGAAATATCTGTTCAACAGATTGTGTCTAGAAATGATTAAAAACAATTTTTTTCATTTATTTACTTATTTATTCCAATTTATATTGGGTAAGCATTATTTACTTATGTATATTGAGTATATAAGATATTATTGATATTGGTGTCAGTTTAAAGAAAATATCATGTACTATTATAATTACTATCCTTTACACTTATACTTATAGCTAAGAAGGATAGTACTTAAGCTACTATCCTTTACATTTATTTTTTTATTTTCTAAAAATAATACCAAAGACCATGAAATTATGTCAGCAGAGATGTGTCAGTGTTTTAATTTTTTTTTAATTTCGCTACACTTAAGGCAGTTTTTTTCGTCAGTAGATATCGAATTACTTAAAATTCCCAAGAGATTGATTCGACGAGAGGTTACTTATGATGTTCATATTTTATTGGTTGAGGGCGTTACAAATGTGCTTACAACTTGTTATTGTCATAAACTATTTATTTTTGTTATAGTGAGAAAAAAGCGCTTAGTCATCGTAAATATTTGTTAAAAATGTGTGCCAACATTTTTGTTTAATATTATATTAGCCGTGTAGTGGCGGTCAAGAATATCCACTACCCCATATCCTCCCGTGGGTGTCGTAAAAGGCGACAAAGGGAAGCAGGCAGGAGATGGGCAGCAGCATCTTCTTGATAACAACAAACTAACTTCGTAACAATAAAAAAACTGCGGTTGCCAACCCGCTCGCCACGTCATCGTTGGAGCCACACGCAAGTGTGAGTAACGATCCAAGAGCAAGTTTCATCCGACACTATTCCGAAGATATCCCGGACGTCAGTCTGAGCGAGATTAGAATGGCTCTCCAGCACCTTAAAAACGGTAAGGCCCCAGGCGAGGATGGAATTACAGCGGAGCTTCTGAAAGCGGGTGGAAAACCGGTACTTGAAGTCCTTCAGAAGCTCTTTAATTCCGTCCTCCATGGTGGCATTACACCGGAGGCGTGGAGCAGAAGTGCGGTGGTCTTGTTCTTCAAGAAAGGTGACAACGCTCTCTTGAAGAACTACAGACCGATTTCCCTTCTGAGCCACGTCTACGTGCTGTTTTCGAGAGTCATTACGAATCGTCTCGCGCGCAGACTTGACGACTTCCAGCCTCCCGAACAAGCCGGTTTCCGAAAGGCCTTTAGCACCATAGACCACATACATACCCTTCGGCAAATTGTACAGAAGTTCGAAGAGTACAATTTGTCCTTATGTCTGGCGTATGTGGACTATGAGAAAGCCTTTGATTCCGTCGAAATTTAGGTGGTGTCAGGTGGGCAAATCGAAGGCGAGTACATCACTCACCTTCGATTTGCCGACGATATAGTCCTTATGGCAGAATCGCTGGAGGACCTATGCACTATGCTCAATGACCTCAATAGTGTTTCCCAACGGATAGGTCTTAAGATGAACATGGACAAAACAAAGATCATGTTTAATGTCCATGTCACACCTATGCCGGTAGTTGTTAGGAAAACTAAGCTCGAAGTTGTGACGAGTATGTTTACCTGGGACAAATAGTCCGACTAGGTAAGTCCAACTTCGACGGAGAGGTTGATCGACGGATTCAACTCGGCTGGGTAGCGTTCGGGAAGCTACGACACATCTTCTCGTCAGACATACCTCAAAACCTTAAAACGAAATTGTACAACCAGTGCGTGTTGCCAGTGATGACTTACGGAACTGAGACGTGGTCCTTCACTGCTGGCCATATGAGAAAGTTCAAGGTCGCTCAGCGAGCTATGGAGAGGGCTATGCCCTGAGTTTCTCTGCGTGATAAACTTAGGAATGAGGATATCCGCAGTAGAACCAGAGTAACCGACATAGCCCAACGGATTAGTAAGCTGAAGTGGCAGTGGGCCGGCCATATAGCTTGAAGAACCGACAACCGATGGGGAAGAAATGTTCTCGAGTGGCGGCCTCGTACCGGTAGGCAAAGTGTAGGGCGTCCCCCCACGAGATGGAGTGACGACCTGGTAAGACATGCAGGAAGTCGATGGATGCAGGTGGCTCAGGACCGTGCTTTGTGGCATTTTTTTGGCGGAGGCCTATGTTCAGCAGTGGACTTGTGAAGGGCTGTAATGATGATAATGATGATTATAATATAAAATATTTGTCTCCAGTAAGTACTACACTTTTCTTGTAAAACTCCAAATAAAAAATATATACGATTTTTTTGATATTCCCATTTTTAAGCTTTATTTTCAGGCTTTATTTTTAATTTGACTAATTTTCTTTTAACAAAATAAAATTTTGAATTCTTTGAGTCTTTTGAGAATATTTTTTATTTGAATGTAGCTATAGTAGTTTTTCAGTAGTAATCGTTTTTGTTAAGATTGTCTCGCGCGGTAGTAAAAAATAGTGACATTTAATTCGCGGACAGGTCAAGCGAGAATCACTCGCGCGGGGCGGATAGTTGATTCGATAGGCAGATACTGTCACTCTCATGTTTCATTTTCCTCTATGTCCCGGGATAATATAGGGTAGTGGTTACTCTTACGTCAACAGTACATGACCATACATATAAAAATTTATACAACAAAATAATTGCAAGAAAATTGGAATAAGAGAAGTTGAAACTGCAATATATCGTATCAATATAGTTACGAATCTAAATATGCACAAATAGTGGCCTAATGCGATCGTCTCTATACTGAATATGCAGCACCGTTCCAGGGCCACCGGATCGTTAGCTTGACGCGAGCATACTACAAGTTTCTTGCTAAAGGCTATTTACTTCCTTCCTCGGTCTATAAATATTTGTTTGCTCTTTGCACTGACTTTATCTTGTTAGCGAAGTTGAATATATTTCAATTCACTTTTAAATTGTTGATGAATATGTTTTTGTAAGTGTTATATTAAATACTAGCTGATCCCCGCGACTTTGCCCGCGTGGCATATTTTACGATTAGACCTTAAAGGGTTTTAATTTTTTTTTCGCGAAATCCTAAGTATTTTTCTATAACAAAATTAGTTTAGGTTATTATATATTCCTTACAATATTATCTATCTGCTAGTATATCAAGTCCCGTCAAAATCAGTTCAGCCATTTCCGTGAATACCTGGAACGTACAAACAGATAGACAAAAATTTAAAAAATATTTTTTTTTATAAGTCTCGTATATACTTTTGGTTTAAATCTGTTATTTTGAAATTACAAATAGACACTTAAATCTTATATATATACGAGTATATATGCAAACATTTGTATACATGCATGTGAAATATTTGCGTATGAAATGAAGATCTGCCCCGCATACCTTTGTGCATTTGCATTACCGCATTGCATTATTTTTTTATTACATTATTTGCCAGTTCACTCGTATGTATAATTTACTACTGATTCGTAAAATAACTCTGTTCTGGAAAGAACTAACAAAAACATAGCGGAACTTTTTTTTTTTTTGTAAAAGAAATAGTAGTTCACCATCACTAATTTACACAATTAACAACACAATCCATCTATCACAGCCTATAAAAGTCCACTGCTGAATATAGGTCTCCCCTTAGATTGCGTAATGCGCACCTAAAACATTACGTCACATATAAGAGAGATGTGCGCATGATGTGCGTCGAAAAATAAACGCAGCTTGGCATATTCGAACTATGCTGTTAGAACTGCATAGATAGTCATATGCAAATACTTCCCTATACTAAATGATTTGTACACTAGTGCATATGTGAGCGCTCGTAAACTAACTAGTTTGTGACAATTTCTAGGTGTGTATTTTTAAGATCGCAAGTTATTGCCAATTCATATCGAAAATCTTTATTTTATGCCGATGACTTTTTTTTATAGGATAGAGTAACAAACGAGCACACAAGCCGCCTAATGGTAAGTGGTTGCTGTGACCCATAGACATCTACATTTATCCTCAATAAAGAATCAAAATGCAGATGCGTCGTCACCCGTGAGGACTAACATGGAATGCCTCTTTTCCAGTAAAATGGGTCTCCGGTTCTCTACACTCACCATATGAAACACAGCAGTGTCAAACTGCCATTTTACGCTGGTATTCTGTGAGAGCGTGGTCTTTCCCCGGTCGAGCTGACCCATTCGTGCTACAACTATACTACTAATATATGGCTCTACTACGTACAAAACATACAAACTATATGACTCGCACAATTATGACAAACCTATTGGTATATTTACCAAACTTCGGTGACTTGTTTAGGAATTACGGGGGACATAGAAACCAATATATACAGCAGTCAAAAATAAAACTCTCTCCATGGGTGTGAGGTAGTGATTAGACCTGAAATATTTAGAGCAGACACGGCATCAGATATCTGCTATCACTAATCCGTCTTCCAGTTCCGTACCGAACAACCAATCAACTAGAGGGAGCCTTACACTCATCAATATTATATTTAATATAAATGACACAAACCCTCTCTGAAATTTGATTTGACTCGTGCCCGGTAATGAAATGAAAATTAAAGTATAAGAAATATTGAATAAAACTACTTTTACGGATTATACCGCTTTTAGTTTACTTATTTTTTATTGATTCGGTTTATTGATTCGGATTGATTCCGACGTTTCGGGTACTTTACAGCACCCATGGTCACGGGGGACTGAGGTGATTGACGTCCCGATGTCAGAGTTAGCCCGGAATACCTTCAGTTTTTCAATTATAATTCTCTATTTTTACCTCAGGAGTTGAATTTTTTTACAAACATAAGTACCACCTCTGAAGTAAAACCTATTTTAACACACTTTTATTAGCTTCGCGTGTATCTATGTATCCACGTATATAACAGAATCATTTAAAGTAATTTTCATCAACTTTTAGATAACAATTGACTTGAAAATTTGCTCGTTGCAAGGGCCGATGACAATACAATAATTTAAAAACTACATCCTAGTGCTCTGATCAGAACCACCAGCATCTCTCTAGAATCATTCATCATTAATGTTTTTTTTTAAGTTTCTTAAATTTTAATATTATTTATAAATAAGAATTATTAAAATCGCTTCACAATTGATGAAAATATCGAGTAACATACATACAAAAAAGAATATATAGTCGTATTGTAAACCTCCTTTTTTTTCTAAGTCGGAAAAAATATATTAATATTAACAAATCAATAAATAATATTGTAACAGTTACGAGTTTGTGATTTGTTATTGCTTGAACTAGCTAGGAGATAAACTCAAGTCCTTATATAGAGGTAACTAGCTTTTGTAAGTTTTGTTGTCTCCCATACGGAGATTATTTTGTTAGGAGATTTAAGCAATATTGTCGAGTAAAATTTTTATATATTACTCGACAATACTTAGTTATCTTTAAACTTTTGATAATAACACATAGAAATATAAATTAAAACCATTTTTGTTATTTACATAACATTAACTAATTACACGTATAATTGTCCAGTTACGCTTTCAACAATCTTTTAAATATTTCTTTATTATCACATTCGTCTTCAGAAAATATCTTATTGAAATATATGGTACTAGACATTTTTTCGTTTTTGTTGGTCTGAGGCACCAAACTAATCAGCGGTATCAAAACTACATGAACATGAACCTCAGATACCACTCGCTACCGTATGCACGTCAAAACGTCAGTACCCAACTTTACTACTTACTGCGATACCAGCCGAGAATGTTTCCGAAGTCTGCAGAAACTTTAGAACAGAGCAGAGATTAAAGAGCATTAAAAACGTTGAACTGCAGTTGAAGAATTCATTGAAATAGCTAAGTATGCTAAATTTTTTTTAAAACGTACTTCCCCACTCTAGAATTTTCTCTTTTTTCACAAAGTCATAAAATAAGTAGTAACTCATTTATTTTATTGCTTTGACAGCAGCCTGTAATTGCAGTGTAGAAATATCCACTACGTCATATCATCCCGTGGGAATAGTAAATGGCAACAGACAGAAACTGAACCAGAGGATGGTGCAGTTATGCTGGCTATACATAGCTGCATTACAAATAGGTTGTCTTGACCGGAGTAGGACCACGCTCTCACAAAATACCAGGATGAAACAACAGAATAACGCTGCTGCTTTTTGTGTGGTAAACGAAGAGTACTGGAGACCACATTTACGGGTAACGAGGTATTCCATCTTAGTTCTCGGGATGACAACGTATCTGCATTTTGATTCTTTATCGAGGAGAGATGTTGAATTTTGGGGCCATAGCACCCGCTTACTTTATACACACCGCTCAGACGGACTAAGAGCTCTTTTGTCACCACTTTTTCTTAAAAACAAAAAACTATTTTAATGTGGCAGAGCATCGCTGCAGCTACATTATGCTTGCAGTGCAAAACTGTTGACTCGACCGGGCAAGGACTACGCTCTCACAGATTACCAGCGTAAAATAGTAGCTTATAATTGCTGGGTTTCGTATGGTGCATGAAGGGAGGCGGAAATCCTTTGTACTGTATACTTGTTTGATTAAATAAAAAAAACATTTCGTTTTTAAAGCTAAACATTTAAGTCCTGTTTTTCGTTTGATACCAGATGTCGAGCGATATCTATTTGACTGCATCAGTGAACATTTTAAAAATATTTTAACTTTTGTGTATTCCTGTGTTAAAGTTATAATTATTTAAAAATCCGAAATGGAAATCGCGACTCAAGTCCATCTCCTGGTGAAGTTTTCCTATGTCGCCTCTTACGACAGCCAATGAACAATATGGGCCAGGGAATATTTAACACCACCACTTCACGGTTTCTCAAGATCCCCGACTGATACTAATACACGTTCCGTGTAAGAATCGATCCCGTTGCATTATAAACAAAAGTTAAGTCAAGTGATTAGACCTTGTATAGTAAAGTACTCGTAAAATTGCTATACTGACCTAGCATAGTTCTTTTCACATAACTGCGAAATCTTTCGATAGTAAACTACTGAAAATATTTAAGCAGAAAACTAGCTGCTACTGGAACCAAGTAGCTTTAAGACGTTAACTACCAGCATCTGTCGTTTTCTTATCATTTATCAATGTCACTACGTCACGCGATTTCTGCTGATCTCGCATTCGGCAAGTTGCAGAGTTAAAACCTTTGCAAAAGTTAAAATGTACACTGAAATATAGACAGAATTAATTTTCATCTCTTTACAAAATAACTAAAATAGTTTAAGTTAAATATAACTTTTACATGGTAGAACTGCGCTGCAGCTTTGCTAGCTATACATGAAGCAGTTTGAATGAGTCGGCTCGGCTGGCGATAGACCATGCTTTCAAGAAATACCAACGTGCAACGACAATAAAATGCTGCTGTATTTCGTTTGTTAATGTAAAGAATCGGAGACCCTTTTGGCTAAAATAAGGCATTCCAACTTAGTCCTCAGTGGTGACAACGTATTTGAATTTTGATTCTTAATCGATGATAAATGTAAATGTATATGGGTTATAACACCCACTCACCATCATATGGACTATTTGCTTGTTTGTGACCCTTTAATATACCAGTATTTCACAATATTATCGTGTAATTTGCATATACTACCTGGTATCGGCATTAGGGAATTCATCTAGACTATTTCGTCTTGTCATAAGTTGCAAGTCTGGAAAAGGCCAGATCTTACAGCTTCCGATAGGTAGTGGTGTAATTTTATATTTCACGCCGGGCGTACATTACACAGACCGGTGACTGGCAGCAATGTCAAAATTGCGAATCTGATCTGATCTGATGGTACTGAGCTTGCCAAACTAGTGGCTTAGCAATGAGTGATTGCGAGTTTGTGTCCCGCACGAAACAAGTATTTACATGGCCTACAGATAATTGTTTAATTAATTATTATTTTATTATAGTGGTATCACAATCACTATTGTGAGACAATTCTACAATATTTAATAATATTACTGTTAACTTCATAAAATATTTTACGTACCCTCGTGCAAAAATAAAATAATTCGTATTATCTAGTAGTGCAGTCGACGTCTCCGGTGGATTAGCGATGAATTACGTTGCTGGGTGATGCGGGATTCAATACTTAACAAATATTTGTATATCCTACAAGGAATTGTTCCGGGTCTGGATCTTTTTTTATAGGATAGGATGACTAACTAGCACACAGTCCACCTGAAGGTAAGTGGTTGCTGTGACCCATAGACCGACATATATAGAGATCTACATCTGTCCTAGTTTGCGAATCAAAATGCAGATGCGTCGTTACCCGTGAGGACTAAGATCGAATGCTTTTTTTTCAGTAAAAAGGGTCTCCGGTTCTCTACACTCACCATACGAAACACAGCAATGTTAAGCTGCTATTTTACGCTGATATTATGTGAGAGCGTGGTTCTTCCCCGGTCGAGCCGACCCATTCGTGCTACAACTATACTACTAATATAGCTGCAACATGGCTCTACCAAGTATAAATGTCGATGTTTGTGTTTGTGCAATTTATTTATATAACTGCCATTACGTTACAGGAGAAAGTCCTAGTTTGGGTATAACTTTTTTATAAACAAACATACGCAACTAAAACAAAGTAGTATTAAGTCTTCTCTAGTTACAGACCTCCCACAAACAAGTCGGAGAACCACCGTGGCCGTTGCCGTATTCTTCGATGTCGCGAAAGCGTTTGACAAATTCTGGCAGGACGGCTTACTTTACAAGCTGTATAAACTCAACGTGCCTGATAGACTCACCTACATCATCAGACCTTTCCTTGTCAATCGCCACTTTCGCTATCGAATAGGGGGTACTCGCTCCACAAAGCGCCCCATCAAGGCTAGAGTCCCACAAGGCACCGTCCTCTCACCACTACACTCCACACTCTTCACGAGTGACATCCCGAAAGACCCAGTAGTGAATACTGCTCTCTTCGCCGATGACACGGCACTTTTCGTTGCCCATCACTATAATAGAATCCTAACCAAGAAGCTCCAAATAGCAGTCAACTGCAATTAGTTCCGCTAATAGAGAATCGAAGTGAATCCTGAGAAAAGTGAAGCAATACACTTTCAAAGGATCTCCACTTCCATCCGTCAAATCAGAAACCCCAAGGTCGTTAGGTACTATCACCCTATGCAACCGCCGAATCATCTGGCAACCAACTGCCAAATATCTAGGAGTCACATTCGATGAAGGTGTGACATTCGCGAAACACATTCGCAATGTTCCCATGCGAGCAAAAATCATCACTAGTCGTCTCCACCCTAGTTAGTTAACAAAAAGAGCAAACTGACCTGAAGACACAAGCTCCATCTCCATCATCAAGTACAAAGCATGGGTAAGACCTATTATATAGACCTATATACCTTCGCGCACGCCGCCCATAGACACTTGTACGATCTCCAAGTCGTAAAAGATGGATTCATACGCATAGCCACCGGAGCGCGGTGGTACCAGCAAAACTCCGAATTACACAGAGTTTGTCAACTGCCGACAATCTCTGATTATCTCAAGGAAATGTGTCGGCGCTATTTCGAAAGAGCCGAGACACATCCAAACCCGCTAATGGTAAACGCAATCACTTTGAACGATACGGAAAGCCTCCGGAGGCCCCGTAACGTTCTAATCGAACCCCTTGTTCCGCTAAGTGCTGACGACAGAAATGTCACTGGCCATTCACATACAAATACTACACACTCAACTAGTGCCACAAACACAGTTACGACAACAACGGCTGGGACGCAGTGAGTCCATAGACGGGCGCGCTGCACACCCCACCATATTGCGTACACACCGTATACCGCATCCCTGGGTGGTTCTCACTTTGAACGATACGAGTTAGCCGTCAGAGCCAGGTCCCGCCAACCCCTGTTTGGATTGCCGTTAGATAACTCTTTTACGTTCACTGTAAAGTGTGCTAGGCGTGCACTGTAGTGTGTGTCGTCGTTACGCAATTAACGACGCAGAATAATAAAAGTTCACCACTTCTTAGGTGTTTTATACAATAAAGTGTCATCCGTTATCCATTTTAGCCTATAAAAGTGCACTGCTGAACGTAGACCAGAGATTACCTCAGATAGAGGATTTTGCCATATTTACTAAGCCTGGTAGATGGGTTGGCAAACGCAGTGTTATTTATATAAATAAAAAACAGCGTAATGATTTTTTATATTTACACAAATTTACAAAGTTATTTTATAAAGATAGTTATTAAATAACATCCGACAGTACAAATAAACTTACAAAAGTTTTTCCATGTACCGCCAATTCGTAACTATGATCATGTTCAATCGGTGCGCGTTGCGACAACTTATTTAATGACGTATATAAATGATATGACAAAATAGCAAGCTGTTTTTTTTATCTAGGTGTGTACCAAAGTAATATATGGTTAGTATTAAATGAAAATTAGTAAATTAGTAAATGTATATATTTATTAGTATTTTTTTTTATTTATGTATATTATATTATGATGTGTGTTAGTGGATATAGTTTTATATTTTAGTTTAAATTATTATTAGGTATCCATAACAATTTGTCGATAAAATACTGTTTAAGCATATATTTAATTTTTTTTCAGTAAGTTCATTTTTATTGGTTTGGGAATTTGGTCCAAAAGAGCGGGAATATGATATTGTAATCTAAATTTTCCGTACATATTTTTGTATTTTGGGATAATCACATATGGATTAAGGGCTTGTCGAGTAAGTTTTGTATAAATACGGCAAATTTTTAATTCTTCCTTGCCATAATTTTCAAGTAGCAATAGATATTTCACTTTGTCGTGTACTGGTAGTATTTTGCAATGATGGAAAAGACCATAAGGATTTTTTTTTATATTTATCTTTTATTTTGAGAGGTTTTTTCAAGGTGGGTTTTATAAGTGCGTCCGTAACTGCTCAACCCGTACAAGACTATTGATTCGACGAGTGCATTATATAGTAACAGTAACATCTGGTAAGGTACTTTACTCTTGATGAGATAAAATTTTGCAAGGGTTCCTCGTAGCTTATCGCATACAGATTCAATGTGATCAGTCCATTTCATACGATCATCAATTATTAAACCTAAATACCTACATTTTTCTACTATTTCAATTTGGGGACATTCACAGTTGTTATTATGGGCTGAATTTTGGATATTATGAAGACATGTGTGATTATGAGCTATAAGAGTAATGTTATGTTTTAATCTATTATGACTGAAGCTAACGTACATTATTTTAGTTTTATTCGAATTAAGTACTATACCTGCGTCATGTGACCACTGCATGAGCTTCGCAAAGTCTTCTTGTAACAGTTTTACCGCCTTATCCATATTGTGGTGGGCTACCACCAGACATGTATCGTCGGCAAAGTGGAAAATTTTTGAGTTTTTAATCAATTTATTGATATTATTCACTTAAGTGATGTAGTATAGCGGTCCTAATACTAAACCCTGTGTTGTACCTTCACTTACCAAAACTTTATTACTTAATGTATCCCCTTTCTTGACATAACAGGAACGATTTTTGAGATAATTTCGACACCAGTCGAGAATTGGCCCTCTAATTCCACAGTCGTCTAGTCGCTCTAGCAGTACATCATGACGTAAAGTATCGAACGCCCTACTATAGTCCATAAATAACAGCAATACATGTTTTTTTTCATTAAGATTTTCATATATGTTATCGGTAAATATGGAAAATAACTGAGTAGTGTTTTTTTTTGTGTTGAAATCAAAACTGTGTGTCATTTAGAATATTATTCAGACCATAAAAGTTATAAATTTGTCTTGCTATGTATTTTTCTATAATCTTGTCTATTATGGGCAATATAGTTATAGGACGGTAATTATCGTAGTCATGTTTACTTCCCTTTTTGTATATAGGTCTCACGATTCCAGTTTTCAATTCGTCTGGATATTTATTAGTCTTTATACAAGCGTTGACGAATTTTGCAATAGCCGGAGCAATTTCTTCGCAAATTTGCTTTACATCTATCGCCCGTACTTTGTCAAAACCCGGAGCTTTATTAACGTTTAATGTTTTCATAATTTAAGGATGTCTTTAGGTATTGCTTTTCGAAAATTAATTGTTACGTTCACAGGTTGTCTGTATTCTATTTTATCTAAAATATTATTTTTACATTGAAGTATTATATTTTGAACACCACTATGAAATTTATTCGCAAAGTTATTTGCAAAAATGCTTTCATTTTTGTTTTAGCCTCCAAACGCATTTAGAAGAACTGTATCTAATGTTTTTTTTTTTTTTTTATAGGAGAGGGGACAAACGAGCATGCGGCTCACCTGATGGTAAGTGACTACCGCCGCCCATGAACAACTGCAACACCAGGGGAATCGCAGATGCGTTGCCGGCCTTTTAAAAAGGAGTACGCTCTTTTCTTGAAGGTCCCTAAGTCGTATCGGTCCGGAAAAATCGCTGATGGTAATCGATTCCACAAGGAGGTCATGCGAGGAAGAAAACATCTTCTAAATCGCACAGTGGTGGACCGCCAATCATCCAGATGGTGTGGATGGTATCGGGAGTTCTGCCGCGATGTGCGTTCGTGAAATTTGGCGGCTGGGATTAATCCGAACAATTCCTCTGAGCACTTCCCATGGTAGATGCGAAAGAAAATGCAAAGGGATGCAACATCTCTTCGCAGTGCCAATGAATCGAGCCGATCGGAAAGGGCTCGGTCGTCGACAATTCGAGCCGCTCTGCGTTGGATGCGGTCAAGTGGAAGGAGCTGGCACTGGGGAGCCCCTGCCCAGAGATGGGAACAGTATTCCATGTGAGGCCGAACTTGCGCCTTGTAAAGTAGCAGGCGGTGTGCCGGCATGAAATACTGTCCCGCTCTGCTGAGCACGCCAAGCTTTTTAGAGGCCAATTTGGCCTTCCCTTCCAAGTGACCACGAAACTGCACGTCACTCGATATGTCGACTCCGAGGATACCGATACTGGCTGAGGCAAGAAGGGGAGTGCCTTGAAACTGAGGAGATACGACAAAGGGGTTCTTTTTAGCGGTAAACGCGCAAACTTGTGTCTTCTGAGGATTAAATTGGACTAGATTTAGTCGCCCCCAATCCGAGACTTTTTTCAGCAAAGACTCGACTTCAGGCACAAGTTTGTTCCGGTACTCAGCGACGTTTTCCCGAGAAATATTGGCACGGCCGGTGTATAGAGCATCACCAGTGCTGTCATCCGCATAGCAATGAATGTTACCAGTTAGCAACATATCATTGATATGCAGAAGAAACAGCGTTGGTGATAGCACACAGCCTTGTGGAACACCAGCGTTAATAGGCTTGTAGTAAGAGCATGCACCGTCTACAACGACCTTGATGCTCCAATCTGCAAGGAAGCTGATGATCCAATTGCACAATTTCTCGGGTAGCCCATAGTAAGGGAGCTTCGAAAGAAGCGCTTTGTGCCAAACCCGATCGAAGGCCTTCGCAATGTCCAGACTAACGGCCAACGCCTCCCTCTTGGACTCTACTGCCTCTGCCCATCTATGGGTCAGGTAGACCAGAAGATCACCAGCTGATCGACCCCGACGAAAACCGTATTGGCGGTCACTAATCAGCTGGTGATCCTCAAGGTACCGGATGAGCTGGCAGTTAATAATGGATTCCATTATTTTGGAGAACAAGGAGGTGATTGCGATAGGCCTATAGTTGGATGGGTCTGAGCGGTCGCCTTTTTTAGGGATCGGGTGGACAAAAGCTGTCTTCCATGAATTCGGGACTACGCCTTGGGAGTAAGAGTACCGGAAAAGACGCGTTAGGACCGGTGCCAACTCCGGAGCACACGTCCTCAGCACAATTGGGGGGATTCCGTCAGGCCCACTCGACTTCTGGATGTCCAGGGAGAGCAGTGCTTTGCGAACCGAGCGCTGTGAGAACAGCACATCCGGCATGGAGCACTCACACCGCGGGATGGTCGGCGGTGTTTTCCCCCCGTCATCAAGAGTCGAGTTGGACGCAAAGAGGGAGCCTAAAAGGTCGTCTTTGTCTTTTGCGTCATGGGCCAGTGAGTCATCCTCCCTGTGCAGAGATGGTAGTGATGGCTCACAGAAATTCCCTTGGACAGCCTTGGCGAGAGACCAGAATGCACGAGTTCCCGAAGCAAGGCGAACTAGTTTCTCGCCAATTCTGCCTATGTGCTCTGACTTTGCCTTGGCAATAACTCTTTTGAAGGACCTGGACGCGAAGTTATACTTCTTTTTAAGTGTGCTGGTATTTACATCCCGAGTCGCCGAAGCCGCAGCCCAGGCTTGATAACACTCCTGCTTACTGCGTAATGCAGTCTTACAGGAGCGACCAAACCAAGGCTGAGATCTGCCTCCGATGGGTACCACAGATGATGGAATAAATAGTTCCATTCCCTGTAGCACCACATCAGTGACAGAGTCAGCAACAGCGCTGGGATCATCCGGCGAGAAGCAAACCCGCCCCCATGGGTAGGATGCAAAGAAGGACCGCATTCCGTCCCAATCCGCCGACCTGTAATGCCAAACACGGCGGCAACCTGCAGAACGCAACCGCGAAGGGAGCGTAAGTGGCACCACACTCCGGATTAGACAATGGTCCGAAGAGCCGAGAGGGGCATCGACGGAAACCTGATATCCGTCCGGATGAGAGGTCAGCAGAAGGTCCAACAGGGAAGGTGTATGATCCTCCACATCTGGAATCCGCGTAGGCGAAGTAACCAGTTGTGTCAGACCATATGCCAAGGCAAAGTCATAAACAGATCTCCCTGCATGATCGGTTAGACGTGAACCGAGCCATTCGGCATGGTGGGCGTTAAAATCGCCAAGGATCACGATCTCTGCGGATGGGACCTGTTGTAGCAAGAAATCTGTAGCCATTTGGACGTGGTTGATGAGTCGGTCTGT
Organism: Parnassius mnemosyne; assembly: GCA_963668995.1. Taxonomy (NCBI): domain Eukaryota; kingdom Metazoa; phylum Arthropoda; class Insecta; order Lepidoptera; family Papilionidae; genus Parnassius; species Parnassius mnemosyne. The sequence continues at coordinate 26,987,623 of CAVLGL010000091.1, forward strand.
TTCGGCATTACCGCTAACCCTACCTGTTATTCTATTTAGAATAAACCAGAGTTGTTTTAAATTATCTTTATATTTATTAATTTCATAAGATGTATTTATGTTTGGAGGATCTGATTAACTTATTTGCATAGTTTTGCGCTTTATTATATTGTGTTTTTAATATTTTATTATTATTATCTTTGATCCATTGGAATAATACTTTATCTCTATACTCACAAGATTTTATAATACGTAAAACTATCCATTTATTTTCGGTATGTTTTTTATTTGTGTTTTTAATTTTTAAATTAATTTTTGCATCGTTGTAGCATTCATATATATATATATATATATATATATATATATATATATATATATATATATATATATATTATATATATATATACATATTGTAGTATATTATCTAGACCAACCATGTCATCAACTTCCTTCCAGTTAATATTTTTAAGGAATATTTTAATCTTTCATTGTTATATATATTTTTATAAGTACTTTCACCCTCTGTACGCGCATGAGTTTGTCCCACAGGCAAATAAAAATACAGCAATCTAAAACAATAGACTTGACTGGTGACGACTTTTCCACTTCAGGAAACACAGTAAGGATTAATTGCAGTAAAGCCAAATTGAAGAAGTATATAAAAGTTAATAAATACATAAGGAAAGTATAAAAATTAATAAGAAATAAGATTAATACCAAAAATTATTTTAATGTATGTAAAGAAGAGCAAGCATTGTTATATGATTTTAAGTTGTATTCAATTGAGGTGGATAACGTAAAAAAATGTTACGAGACTGAAGTAGAGTGCCTTAAATCAGAAATATTATCACTTATGAACTCCCTACAAACTGTGTCCAATAAATATAAATCAGCCCAAAATGAAATAAAAGAACACATATTGGCTATGGATAATTTGGTAAAGACTTGTAAATATAATAAGGAGCGGTTTGACTCCTTAGTTAAATATCAATGTGAGTGTCAGCGCTCAATGCCAGATTCTTCAAAGTCAGTGTGTGCTGATAATATTATACCACCACCAAAACACTATGACAGTGCCATAGCAGAGGATATTAAAATAATAAATAACTCAATTATTACTAAAAATAATATAATTGTTTATAGCGATGACATGGGAAAAAATCTAGACATAACTTTAATTAACTCTTTAAAGGCACAAAAAGTTTCAAATTGCTGCATGCCTGGAGCATCTTTTAGTGACATCTTAAATAAAATTATTGTAACTAAATTTTGCCCAAATAGTACATTAATAATTTTTTTGGTAGAAGAGGCAGTGTCAACAACAAACAGTTATTAAGATATATTGAACAACTTAATATCTTAAATGTACACAAAATTGTCTTGTTCACACTGCCTTATATACAGGGATTGCCACAAGAAAATAATTTAAGACATAATTTAAATATACAAATGCATAATTTAATATGTAATAATAATTTAAAATCGACATATAATTCTAATGATAATGAATTTTTATGTAATTGACATAAATAATTTAATAAAAAAGTTTTGGACAAAAGATAGGTATTACCTATCTAAATATAATTTAAGACTGATAGCAAATGTGCTATCTTATTATTTACTTTTTAACTCAGGCAAGTTTTTGGCTACCAACACTGCTTTTATTGGGCAGGATAATTATTTGACAATTAATTTGGAATTAGTTCCAACTAATTTAAATTAGTAAATGCGACAATAGAGGCAATCTCTAGCAATAATAAGAGTTTAATTAACTTTGAATGCAGCCCACAAATAAGTAATAAAAATTGTTTACGCCTGGTGCATCAAAATATACAAGGCATGATGGGCAAAGAATTAGAAGTTGAATTGTTTTTAAATAGTAATTTGTATTACTGAACATTGGCTAAAAGATTATAATTTCATGTTTAATTTCAGAAATCACCAGGTGATCAGTTCCTTCAATAGAGAAAATAGTTAACGTGGTGGCTCCTTAATACTAGCAGATAAATCATTATTATATAAAGAACGTAAGGATATAGTGAGCCTCTCTGTTGAGCGAACTGTAGAAATGTAGAAAAATGGCTTGTGTCGAGATCGAGCACCTCATTGTTGTAAGTGTTTACAGACCCCCATGTGCTACTTATGACCATTTTGAAAGAATTGTGGAAGAAGTTTTACTCAAACTTAGTAAACAGAACAAGTCTGTTGTAATGTGTGGAGACTTTAACATGAATCTCCTTGAAACTTCTTCCATTAGTATTAAGTTTCGCTCATTGATTAAATCTTATAATCTTGTAAATTTATTCTTAGAAACAACACGTATTGCTGGGCCTAGTGCGACCTGTATAGATAACATTTTTACAGATGTTAAGCCCTTGCATAAATCAATTATTCAAAATTTGAGCTCAGATCACTGTGGGCAGCTTGTATCACTACCTTATATACACAAAAAACAGAAAAATAAGAAAGTTTTGTTTGTTCCAATAAATGAAAATCGCTTGGAGAGGTTTAGAAGTAATATAATAAAAAGACCTCCATCACTTTTGTTTAAAAATAGTGCTAATTATTTGTATGCTACATTATATGAAATTATAGGTTGTGAATTTAGTAGAATATTTACTTCTAAAACTTTCTCTTTTAACAGTCGCAAATCATTTAATGAATGGGCGACAGTAGGAATTTATAATTTGTAGGCGAAGGTTATACGAGCTTTATGATGAAAGATCATATAATAATAGTGTTATATTTAGAGATTATGTAAAAACATATTCTAAAATATTTAAAAAAGTGTCCTACACTGCTAAGGCTTTACATTTAAGCAACAAAAAACTGCATCCGACAAAATTAAAATGACCTGGAGAATAATAAATAGTAAAACGGGCAAGGTCAAACCGCGCAACTCGGATGTTCCAATGAATATTAACAATAATATAACGGGATCTGATCAAGAAGTTGCTATGGCTTTTGAGAAACATTTTACTGATGTTCTTTTTTTGACAACAAAATCATTAAATTTTTCTCCTACTGTCGCCGAATCATTGCTCAAACAAAATGTAAAGGCTTGTTCAAGAACTTTTAAATTCCATAGGGTACTGCCCAAAGATATTGTTAAATATTTTAAAACTATTGATGTTCAGAAAACGGCAGACTTATGGCGGATTTCCGTTAAAGTTATTTTATCTATAATAGATATATTAGCACCTTATCTAGCCACTGTATTTAATATAAGTGTCGAATCTGGTGTGTTTCCTGATTTAATGAAACATAGTAAAGTCATACCTATATTTAAATCTGGTAGTACATTAGACCCCGCCAATTTTAGACCAATTTATTTACTACCAACATTAAGTAAAATTTTTGAAAAAATTATTTTAGATCAGATGTTAAGTTTCTTTAATATTAATAAATTGCTACATAAAAATTAATTCGGTTTTACAAGGGGTCGCTCGACAACTGACCCTGGAGTTGAGCTTATTAAACATATTTTTTGTGCGTGGGAGAATTCAGAGGATGCTTTGGGTATATTTTGTGACCTTTCCAAGGCCTTCGACTGTGTTCACCATAAGACATTAATCAGGAAGCTACAGTACTATGGTGTCAAGAATTATTATATATTTCATATTTAAGTAATAGATTTTGCTATGGGGAAATGCGGCTGATTCAGAAACTATTTTTGTTTTACAGAAGAGGGCTATTAGAGCTAGTTACAATCTAAAACCGAGAGAGTCTCTTAGAAATAAATTTAAAGAAATTAATATATTAACTTTGGCCTCTCAGTATATTTACGAAAATTTAATGTATGTTCACAAAAACAAAGATAGTCTTAGTAAAAGAAGTTTGTTTGTTCCTAGTGTTTACATTCTGTAAACACTAGGAACAAACACAAGCTAGTGATACCAGTTTCTCGACTCCACAGAGTCAGTAATTCATTCTTGGGGCAATGTATACGCTATTACAACAAGGTCCCGGAAAGTGTACAGGTTCTCTCTATTACCAAGTTTAAATGTTTTATTAAGCTGAAACTGTATAAAAAGGGTTATTATAGTATAAATGAATACATGGTTGATAATAACCCCTGGGAATGAGGTGGTCGCTTCCAAGCAGTTTCTAAAATAAATTTTGTAAATAGTTCGTAATCATTTATATTGTAAAATTTATTTTAAAAAAAAGTTCCGCTGGATTTCTTGCTGGTTCTTCTCAGGACAGAGGTTTTTTTTCGAACCAGTGGTAAAGTAAAAAATGACTTTAAATAAGAATTACACATGTAATGTATATTGAATAAAAAATATTCTATTCTCTTCTATTCTAATACTACCACCCGGTAGTCCGCCAGCATAATTCCAAGCGCTGCGGTGTAAACATCTTGCGTGTGTAATCTCGCGTACACATGGTCAATACATGATTTAGTTATTCTATCGTCAGTTAATTCAATTCTAGTGTACAGTGTAATCCCGCACGTAAGGCCATGGTTATAAAGCATGCAGTTATATTTATGTATTAAAGGAGAATAGGTTTTTAAGTCTATGTTCATATCTCCGAGTATAAATAGTTCGCACTTTGTGTCAATAGTTATTATAATTTTATATAAATGTATTTAGTAAATTTTGGACGAAATATTTTGTAAAATACTTATTATTTTGGTTTATAACAATAAAATCATCTAGATTATAAAACAATTTTGGATGAGCTGTTGTTTTAGTTTCTTTTGAAAATATTTTAATGAAAGTTCTCGAATTTCAACTGGAAGTTTATTATATAATTTTATGCACATAATGGGACAATTTTTCTGAAAAAGGGCAGTTTTACATAATATAAAATTTAATCTTGTTACGTCTCTATGTGGAAATCTTTTATCTGTATTATCAACACACCTCTGAAATAAATGTGAATATTTTTTTACGAAAGTTTCGATTTCATACACGTACATGGAATACAGAGTTACAATTTTTCGACTGGTGACTCGAAATTTCATATTTAAGTAATAGATTTTGCTATGGGGAAATGCGGCTGATTCAGAAACTATTTTTGTTTTACAGAAGAGGGCTATTAGAGCTAGTTACAATCTAAAACCGAGAGAGTCTCTTAGAAATAAATTTAAAGAAATTAATATATTAACTTTGGCCTCTCAGTATATTTACGAAAATTTAATGTATGTTCACAAAAACAAAGATAGTCTTAGTAAAAGAAGTGATATACATTCTGTAAACACTAGGAACAAACACAAGCTAGTGATACCAGTTTCTCGACTCCACAGAGTCAGTAATTCATTCTTGGGGCAATGTATACGCTATTACAACAAGGTCCCGGAAAGTGTACAGGTTCTCTCTATTACCAAGTTTAAATGTTTTATTAAGCTGAAACTGTATAAAAAGGGTTATTATAGTATAAATGAATACATGGTTGATAATAACCCCTGGGAATGAGGTGGTCGCTTCCAAGCAGTTTCTAAAATAAATTTTGTAAATAGTTCGTAATCATTTATATTGTAAAATTTATTTTAAAAAAAAGTTCCGCTGGATTTCTTGCTGGTTCTTCTCAGGACAGAGGGTTTTTTTCGAACCAGTGGTAAAGTAAAAAATGACTTTAAATAAGAATTACACATGTAATGTATATTGAATAAAAAATATTCTATTCTCTTCTATTCTAATACTACCACCCGGTAGTCCGCCAGCATAATTCCAAGCGCTGCGGTGTAAACATCTTGCGTGTGTAATCTCGCGTACACATGGTCAATACATGATTTAGTTATTCTATCGTCAGTTAATTCAATTCTAGTGTACAGTGTAATCCCGCACGTAAGGCCATGGTTATAAAGCATGCAGTTATATTTATGTATTAAAGGAGAATAGGTTTTTAAGTCTATGTTCATATCTCCGAGTATAAATAGTTCGCACTTTGTGTCAATAGTTATTATAATTTTATATAAATGTATTTAGTAAATTTTGGACGAAATATTTTGTAAAATACTTATTATTTTGGTTTATAACAATAAAATCATCTAGATTATAAAACAATTTTGGATGAGCTGTTGTTTTAGTTTCTTTTGAAAATATTTTAATGAAAGTTCTCGAATTTCAACTGGAAGTTTATTATATAATTTTATGCACATAATGGGACAATTTTTCTGAAAAAGGGCAGTTTTACATAATCTAAAATTTAATCTTGTTACGTCTCTATGTGGAAATCTTTTATCTGTATTATCATCACACCTCTGAAATAAATGTGGATATTTTTTTACGAAAGTTCCGATTTCATACACGTACATGGAACACAGAGTTACAATTTTTAACTGCTTAAAGAGTAGCCTACAAGACTCGAAAGGTCCATATCTACAGACTGCCCTATATTTTTCTTTTGCATTAGGAATGCTCTCTTAAAAATACTTGAATTGCCCCTGATCAAAAGTCCATACCGTAACACGGACGCTACATATCTATGATAGGCTGTGATAGCGGCTTCTTTACTTATTAAGTTACTAAGTCTTCTTAGCGCATAAACGAATTTAATTAACTTATCGCACATTAAAAATTTTCAAACTACAGTGCTGGTCCAAGATGAGGCCGAGAAATTTTATATCAGCAACATTTTCAATTCCTTGGCTACTCAATATTTAAATAGTTAAAAGCTAAAAAGATTATTAGTTTTGTATAATCGCCGAAACGCCATAAATCAAAGTCTTTAAGCTCTCTTACTGACAGTCGATCATTTAGACCGACGCTGATCATAAATTAACCCCGTCATAGTTGTCACATACGTCGACGCGTCACGACTACAGCGCGATTGTTAGTAACGCTATCAGTGGAGGATTAATTGATCTGGGATCGAAATGCACGCTCAATGGCTTTGATTTGATTTGATTTACGCTAAAAGAATGCAAAAAAAAAATTGTGTTCGGAATTTAAATACATAAATTAATTATGTAGAGCATTATACATACATGGAAAGACCATGCTGCAGCACGAATAGGTTGGCTCTGGCTTTTTCTTTTATAGAATAAGGGAGACAAAAACCCCACAGTCTGACTATTGGTCAGTGGATTCTGTGGCACATAGACTTCTTCTATCTATCCTTGAGAATCAAAATGTTTTGACATTCCTGAGGACTACGATCATATACCCCGTTACCGGTCAAAAGGTACTCCTAGTCTTACCATACGAAACACAATAGCATTATTCTGCTGTTTCACGTTGGTATTCTGGGAGCGCGTAATCTTACCCTAATTTAGCCGACCCTTTCTTGCAGAAATGCCAATTGGCACATTCTTGGAAATTTTAACTTTAGACTCTGTAGAGGAAGAATATTTAGAGGACATCTGAAGTGGTAATGGGCCATATAGCTCGAAGAATCGACAACCAATGGGCAAGAAATATTCTTTAATGGTAGCCTCGTACCTATCTCCACTAGATGGGGCTGGAAGTCGATGGATGCAGGTGGCTCAGAACCATGCTTCATAGCGTTTCTTGGGAGAGACCCATGTTCAGCAGTGGACTTATAATGGGCTGTGATAATGGTGATATCATTTTACTTAATAAAAGGTTGGTTGAAGAAAACTGTTTTAATCTAAATAAAGGATACATAACGATCCCATTGTTAACCTTTTACTCATTTCAAATATCTTTATTTCTTTAAAATTCATTGTGAAACGAGAGACAAGATAGATTGGAATGGGAAAAGGTCGAAACCCTTCCAATGATCAACTTTAGTACACACAGAGACCGCAGCGACCCTCACCACTGCACCCTTATGATACCTAAAACTTATATGCTTGCTATATTGCCACTAGAAGAGATAATGAAAAAATCGGTGGCCAAATTTTCACGCCACTTTTTTATCATTATCGTTATTACGAAAACATAGTCCTCAGCCGTCTACATCAATTGACTTCTTGAATGACTTACCAGGCCATATCGCTTAATGTAATCGACGTATACTCTGAACTATTCTTTACCTTACTTGTTGACTTTTCTGATGCTAAGTCTCGAGAAATTATCTATCAGTTGTCAATTTGTATCAATAAACTAAGTTGGCAATTGACTTGAATTTTTTGAGCTTTCTTATGAATTATGGCTGCCGCGATTCTAAACAGCGTGAAATACAATAAAACATGACCACTTAATATCCGAACACTTTACTTCCTTACCTACTAATGGACTGGTGATGGACGGCACCACATTTATACAAGGGTATCGTCACTGCTTTCACTACCTAACCTAACTTCCGTAATTGTCTATATGAGTGCGTCGTAAGAATAGATAAAGGGCAACAAAACGAGGATATTGACAGCAGCTTCTTCCTACTAACAGATATAATAAAAATCTGTGGCTGCCATTAAGCTCACCTAGCGTAAAAAGTATCTTCGTCTTTTTTTTGTAGACGTCTTTTTTTAATAGAATAGGGGGCAAACGAGCATTCGGCTCACCTGATGGTAAGTGACTACCGCCGCCTATGAACAACCGCAACACCAGGGGAATTGCAGATGCGTTGCCGGCCTTTTAGAAAGATGTAAGCTCTTTTCTTGAAGGTTCCTAAGTCGTATCGGTCCGGAAAATTCGCTGGCTGTAATTGATTCCACAAAGAAGTTGTGCGAGGGAGAAAACTTCTTCTAAATCACACAGTGGTGGACCGCCAATCATCCAGATGGTATGGATGGTAACGCGAGTTTTGTCGCGATGTGCGATTGTGAAATTGAGCGGCTGGAATTAGTTCGAACACTTCCTCAGAGCACTCCCCGTGATAGATGCGATAAAATACGCAAAGAGATGCAACATCTCTACGCAGTGCTAGTATATCAAGCCAATCAGAAAGAACTCGGTCGTCGACGATCCGAGCCGCTCTGCGCTGGATGCAGTCAAGTGGAAGGAGCTGGCACTGGGGAGTCCCTGCCCAGAGATGGGTACAGTATTTCATGTGAGGCCGAACCTGCGACTTGTAAAGTTGCAGGCGATGTGCCGGTATGAAATACAGTCCCACTCTGCTGAACACGCCAAGCTTTTTAGAGGCCAATTTGGCCTCCCTTCCAAGTGACCACGAAACTGCACACTATTCGATATGTCGACGCCAAGGATTCCGATACTGGCTGAGGCAGCAAAAGGAGTGCCTTAAAACTGAGGAGATACGACAAAGGGGTTCTTTTTAGCGGTAAAAGCCCAAACTTGTGTCTTCTGAGGATTAAACTGGACTAGATTTAGTCGCTCCCAATCCGAGACTTTGTTCAGCAAAGACTCGACTTCAGACACAAGTTTGTTCCGGTACTCGGTGACGTTTTCCCGAGAAATATTGGCACGGCCGGTATATAAGGCATCACCAGTGCTGCCGTCTGCATAGCAATGAATGCTACCAGTTAACAACATATCATTGATATGCAGGAGAAACAGCGTCGGTGATAGCACGCAGCCTTGTGGAACACCAGCGTTGATAGGCTTGAAATCAGAGCATGCACCGTCTACTACAACCTTGATGCTCCGATCAGCAAGGAAACTGGTGATCCATTTGCACAATTTCTCGGGAAGCCCATAGGAAGGAAGCTTCGAAAGAAGCGCTTTGTGCCAGAGTCGATCGAAAGCCTTTGCTATGTCCAAACTAACGGCCAATGCCTCCCCCTTGGACTCTAATGCCTCCGCCCATCTATGAGTTAAGTAGACTAGAAGATCATCAGTTGATCGACCCCGACGAAAACCGTACTGGCGGTCACTAATCAGCTGGTGATCCTCAAGGTACCTCATGAGCTGGCAGTTTAAAATGGATTCCATTATTTTGGAGAACAAGGAGGTGATGGCGATAGGCCTGTAGTTGGACGGGTCTGAGCGGTCGCCTTTTTTAGGGATCGGGTGGACCAAAGCTGTCTTCCATGAATTTGGGACTACGCCTTGGGAGTAGAAGTACCGAAAAAGACGCGATAAAACCGGTGACAACTCCGGAGCACACCTCTTCAGCACAATGGGAGGGACTCCATCCGGCCCACTAGACTTGCTGATGTCCAGGGAGAAAAGTGCTTTGCGAACCGAGCGCTGTGTAAATCGCACATCCGGCATGGAGCACTAACATCGCGGGATGGTCGGTGGTGTGTTCCCCCCGTCATCTAGAGTCGAGTTAGACGCAAAAAGAGAGCTCAACAGATCTGCTTTCTCCGTGTGCCAGTGAGTCGTCCTCTCTGTGCAGAGATAGAAGAGATGGCTGACAGAAGTTCCCTTGGACAGCCTTGGCGAAAGACCAGAATGCACGGGTTCCCGAAGGAAAGCGAACTAGCTTCTCGCCAATTCTGCCAATGTGCTCAGACCTTGCCTTGACAATGACGCTTTTGAAGGACCTGGAGGCGGAATTATACTTCTTTTTAAGTGCGCTGGTATTTACATCCCGAAACGTTGATGCGTCAGCCCAGGCCCGGTAGCACTCCTGCTTATAGCGTGATGCTATTTTACAGGAGCGACCAAACCATGGCTGGCCTCCGATGGGCACCACAGAGGATGGAATAAAAAGTTCCATACCCTGAAGTATCATTTCAGCTACAGAATCGGCAACAACGCTGTGATCTTCCGGCGAGAAGCAAACCTGCCCCCAAGGGTAGGATGCAAAAAAAGACCGCATCCCGTCCCAACTGACCTATAATGCCAAATATGGCGGCAAGATGCAGATCGCAACTGCGATTGGAGCGTGAGTGGCACCATACTCCGGATCAGACAATGGTCCGAAGAGCCCAGAGGGGCATCGACGGAGACCTGATATCCGTCCGGATGAGAGGTCAGCAGAAGGTCCAACAGGGAAGGTACATGGTCTTTTACATCTGGGATCCGCGTAGGCGAAGTAACCAGTTTGTCATACATACATATACACATAACACTAGATTTTTATAGTTGCCAAGAAATGGCTCTATAACCATCTCCATTACGCCAGAGGTAGAATGCTCAGACCAGCGACGGGTTGTAACGTTAAAGGACCAAGACTTGAGACGTCTAAAAAAGATGAAAAAAAAATTATGTGACACTTCTAGTAAGCTGCTAACTCCATGTTGTTCTAAATACGACGCCAGCTAATTTAGGTTAGATTTTATTCATTAATATTTTATAAATTTTGGAATTCGTGATAACGATGTATATAAATAGCTATCACGAAATATTATATTATTATTATATATAATAACTTTGTTATTTATGACGACTACGTATTAAATATCTGTTATGTTAAACTGACCACTTTGAACTGTAATGGCTCTGGCAACTGACCAGAAGCAAAGCTTCATACAACCGTACTATGATGTGTACACAACTACGAGCTTAAGGCGCGTGTATCGCGAGCACTCGTTACGTACAGAAAGAAACTGCTTTAAACCGGTTAGGCCTTTTTTATTTTAAATTAGGTAATGACTGCGCATACCCGATTCGCGGGGGAAAGGTCAGGGACCATACCATCATTCCTATTCCTCCACGATTCCACCTCGACTGTAGCGGTAGTGGGAGAGGACACCTTTCAAGCTGCAGCCCACAAACACATCCGAAGTGGGCTCACCAAGCCCACTAGGAAAGGATACCTCAAACCGGACCTTCACCTCTAGCCAGTCATGTGAAGTCTTCTTTGTTCACCGTGAGTGACCAAGCCATGGCTACTAAGCCCCTGCCACGACAAGTCGGAAACCCATTCGGGGAGGTACCCGACTAGGCCTGTGCTCAAATTCAGGCTCTTCACGTCTACACGTCGTGTATCGTGTTTGTTTTTTATTTAGTAACAGCAAATGAGTGTAAAAAATATTATAAATATAAATATAGTTTACTGTTCTATATGTGTAAACAATAATAGGAAGTATATATATATTACGGGTAAACTTAGAAGAATGAGTACTCCTAGTTTTACCGGGATACACTTAGGATTATTTAAGTTCCTCGGAAAAAGCCCGAAATATCACGAAAAACAATACAGATAGACAGAGATAGAGAATACAGGTAGACTCCGAATCTGTATATTGTATACTGTGTATACTGTGATATTTCGGGTTATGCCCAAGGAACTTAAATAATCCTGTGTACATGGGCAAACCTAAGTTTACTCAATCTTCTATGTTTACCCGTAACATTTATAATTAATTATTATTATTATATTATTATATTGCAACTTGCAAATAAAGTTAATAAAAATATATAATTTTTAATTATTCCAAACTAATTAGTACTGAAATATATTATATATTATTTTTACTGTGGTAAATAGAAATATCATACATATATGTTATTACACACAGCAACAAATAACAAATTTGTTATAATCATATAATTTGCAAAAATTTCGCAAATATTTTGATTTAGAAATTATCATTATTAAATTAAAAAGTGTGCAAACTTGTATATGCTATGTGCGTGCTGTGTATTACATAATCTAAGAATCTTTACATTTAAAACTTACTATTCAACTAAAAACTACAACAAATTATTCAAAAACAAAAAATATTAAAATAATATATTTAGAGTTCGTAAAAAAATATTTTATCATAGGTACATAACAAAAATCTTTTTTATTATTATCCTCCTGTGTAAACCCTACCAGAATAAGTCAAATTTTCAAACGCTATGGTGTGTGACTTGGAGTTCTAAATTTAAATAAATTTTACATTTAAGCTATGTCATTCCTTTTAATAAATCATTCATTTATTTCTTTGAGTTTTCTTTTTCTGCAATATCACTATACTTACAACCAATGGACTCTTAGAAAATTCGTAATATAGTCGAAAATTAGTTCCGAAGAGAAAACAATAGGTTTCAAGCGGTACAAAATATTAATAATCTACAGGAGAAGCCCGCGCAAGAATCATAGTAAAGTAAAGATTCTATAAAAAAAAAACAAGTGGCGTAAGTGAATCCCTCACCATGTTTCAAGCCATCAGTGTGATAAACCATCTCGTTTAGACTAGACTTAAAATACTTTGACCTGTATCGGGCAGCAGCGTCTATAGTGCGAGACATCTGCTGCTGCGATCTTATATCCACCAGCGGATCGCGACGACTCAAATAGTTACTGAAATCGATAGAGATTGATGCCCATATCTTCAAACTGCTGTCACCAACCCAAGCGTGGCAATTTTGGCGAATATCCCGCCTATTAGGTTTGTACGTGGTAGAGCCACACTGCAGGTATATCATGATTGTAGCACTAATGAATCCGCTCGACTGAGGTAGGACCACACTCTCACAGAATACCAGCTAAAATATGATATATAATGTTTCTTATAGTGAGTGTAGAGAACCGGAGACGTTTTTTTACTGGAAATGAGGCATTACATCTTAGTACTCAGGATGCTTATGGGCCACAGCATCCACTTATCATCAGATGGACTGTGTGCTCGTTTGTTACGCTTATTTATTAAAAAAGTTTGTTCAACAGTGTACTTTAATAGGTTGGTACGAGAATAGTAGGGGATATCATTGAATCTTTTTTTATAACAGGGGAGGTACACGAGCTTACGTCTCCCCTGATGGTAAGTGATCACTGCGCCCATGTCCCTTTGCAACACCAGGGGAATCGCAGGAGCGTTACCGGCCCTTTAGAAAGGTTAGACTCTAAATTTTGACTTGAAATACACACAGAATAATGAATACTTTCATAAATGGTGTGTGTATTTCTCACTGGACTTTTACAGGTCGTGAAGAATATATTTTCTACATAATATCAGCGTTAAACAGCAACATAATGCAGCTGAGTTTCATAAGCTGAGTGATTAGATACTTTTAACAGGTGAAGTCAATAAAGAAAACAAGTGATAAAATTAAACATTTTGTACAAACGACTTCAATATACATAATATTTTTTTTTTTTTTTTTTTATAGGAGAGGGGGCAAACGAGCATGCGGCTCACCTGATGGTAAGTGACTACCGCCGCCCATGAACAACCGCAACACCAGGGGAATTGCAGATGCGTTGCCGGCCTTTTAAAAAGGAGTAGGCTCTTTTCTTGAAGGTCCCTAAGTCGTATCGGTCCGGAAAAATCGCTGGTGGTAAACTATTCCACAAGGAAGTTGTGCGAGGAAGAAAACATCTTCTAAATCGCACAGTGGTGGACCGCCAATCATCCAGATGGTGTGGATGGTATCGGGAGTTCTGCCGCGATGTGCGTTCGTGAAATTTGGCGGCTGGGATTAATCCGAACAATTCCTCAGAGCACTCCCCATGGTAAATGCGAAAGAAAATGCTAAGAGATGCAACATCTCTTCTCAGTGCCAATGAGTCGAGCCGATCGGAAAGGACTCGGTCGTCGACGATTCGAGCCGCTCTGCGCTGGATGCGGTCAAGTGGAAGAAGCTGGCACTGGGGAGCCCCAGCCCAGAGATGGGAACAGTATTCCATGTGAGGCCGAACCTGCGCCTTGTAAAGTTGCAGGCGTTGAGCCGGCATGAAATACTGTCCCGCTCTGCTGAGCACGCCAAGCTTTTTAGAGGCCAATTTGGCCTTCTCTTCCAAGTGACCACAAAACTGCACGCTACTCGATATGTCGACGCCAAGGATTCCGATACTGGCTGAGGCAACAAGGGGAGTACCTTGAAACTGAGGAGATACGACAAAGGGGTTCTTTTTAGCGGTAAACGCGCAAACTTGTGTCTTCTGAGGATTAAACTGGACTAGATTTAGTCGCCCCCAATCCGAGACTTTGTCCAGCAAAGACTCGACTTCAGACACAAGTTTGTTCCGGTACTCGGTGACGTTTTCCCGAGAAATATTGGCACGGCCGGTGTATAGAGCATCACCAGTGCTGTCATCTGCATAGCAATGAATGCTACCAGCTTGCAACATATCATTGATATGCAGAAGAAACAGCGTTGGTGATAGCACGCAGCCTTGTGGAACACCAGCGTTAATAGGCTTGTAGTCGGAGCATGCACCGTCTACAACGACCTTGATGCTCCGATCTGCAAGAAAGCTGGTGATCCAATTGCATAATTTCTCGGGAAGCCCATAGGAAGGGAGCTTCGAAAGAAGCGCTTTGTGCCAAACCCGATCGAAGGCCTTCGCAATGTCCAAACTAACGGCCAATGCCTCCCCCTTGGACTCTACTGCCAACGCCCATCTATGAGTTAAGTAGACCAGAAGATCACCAGCTGATCGACCCCGACGAAAACCGTACTGGCGGTCACTAATCAGCTGGTGATCCTCAAGGTACCGCATGAGGTGGCAGTTTACAACGGATTCCATTATTTTGGAGAACAAGGGGGTGATGGCGATAGGCCTGTAGTTGGACGGATCTGAGCGGTCGCCTTTTTTAGGGATCGGGTGGACAAAAGCTGTCTTCCATGATTTCGGGACTACGCCTAGGGAGTAGGAGTACCGGAAAAGACGCGTTAGAACCGGTGCCAATTCCGGAGCACACGTCCTCAGCACAATTGGGGGGATTCCGTCAGGCCCACTCGACTTGTGGATGTCAAGGGAGCGGAGTGCTCTGCGAACCGAGCGCTGTGAGAATCGCACATCCGGCATGGAGCACTCACACCGCGGGATGGTCGGCGGTGTGTTCCCCCCGTCATCAACAGTCGAGTTGGACGCAAAAAGGGAGCCTAAAAGGTCGGCCTTCTCTTTTGCGTCGTGGGCCAGTGAGTCGTCCTCCCTGTGCAGAGATGGTAGTGATGGCTTACAGAAATTCCCTTGGACAGCCTTGGCGAGAGACCAGAATGCACGGGTTCCCGAAGGAAGGCGAACTAGTTTCTCGCCAATTCTGCCTATGTGCTCTGACTTTGCCTTGGCAATAACTCTTTTGAAGGACCTGGAGGCGAAGTTATACTTCTTTTTGAGTGTGCTGGTGTTTACATCCCGAGTCACCGAAGCCGCAGCCCAGGCTTGATAACACTCCTGCTTACTGCGTAATGCAGTCTTACAGGAGCGACCAAACCAAGGCTGAGATCTGCCTCCGATGGGTACCACAGATGATGGAATAAATAGTTCCATTCCCTGTAGCACTACATCAGTGACAGAGTCAGCAACAGCGCTGGGATCATCCGGCGAGAAGCAAACCCGCCCCCATGGGTAGGAAGCAAAGAAAGACCGCATTCCGTCCCAATCCGCCGACCTGTAATGCCAAACACGGCGGCAACCTGCAGAACGCAACCGCGAAGGGAGCGTGAGTGGCACCACACTCCGGATCAGACAATGGTCCGAAGAGCCAAGAGGGGCATCGACGGAAACCTGATATCCGTCCGGATGAGAGGTCAGCAGAAGGTCCAACAGGGAAGGTGTATGATCTTCAACATCTGGAATCCGCGTAGGCGATGTAACCAGTTGTGTCAGACCATATGCCAAGGCAAAGTCATAAACAGATCTCCCCGCATGATCGGTTAAACGTGAACCGAGCCATTCGGCGTGGTGGGCGTTAAAATCGCCAAGGATCACGATCTCTGCGGATGGGACCTGTTGTAGCAAGGAATCTGTAGCCATTTGGACGTGGTCGATGAGTCGGTCTGTTTCGGCATTACCGCTATGGGACCTATAGAGGCACACGTAGACGCGCGGATGGTCGTCGCTGTCTACGCGTAGCCAAAGGATGGACAGGTCCGAACCTTCAAGACTGCCGAGGCGTCGAGAACAGATGTCCTCTCTGACATACACGCAAACTCCAGCCCGAGGCACAAAGGAGTGCTCCAATTTGTACCCCGGGTAGGAGAGATACGAAGTATCAGCCGGAGAGGACACCTGCGTCTCGGTCAGAAAGAGCAAGGCCGGCTTCGCCGTCTCAAGATGGTAGTGGACGGCGTTTAGGTTCGAGTGAAGTCCCCTGATGTTGCAGAAATTCACGGATAGCGTGGCAGGGGTCGCCTTGGTCTTGTTGCTCAGTTTGCCCCGAGCAGTTATTGTGTTGAGCGGAATTTTGCCCCCCCCAGAATACGCGGGGCAGCCTGAGCACCCACGCTCAGGAGTGGAATAGCATGGTCGTGGATGCTCAGCGAGGGATTCTCCAGGGGTACTGGTACCCTCCTGGGGTAGTTTTTGACGTAATTCCGCTACCATGTTGATGGGGGGGGGGGGAATTGGGCATCCGGTCACCTGCACTCACCATACGAAACGCGGAAGCAGAGCTTCCACTTCACGCCGGTATTCTGTGAGGTCGTGGTACTAACCCGGCTCGAGCCGGCCCATACGTGCAACAGCAAAAGCTGCTGCAAGGCTCTACCACCGTTAAATAATATGAGAACATCATCAATGTAGTCGACGTCAATTAAATTAAGGATAATTCTAAAACTACTGGTCAGATCTTGATTAAATTTATATTGGATAGCCATATATCAGCTGTCGAATAAAAAAAGTATCATCAAAATTGGTTCATCTAAAAAAGTTCTGAAGTAACTATTAGTAATCTATTAGAAACTACGTATTCTGTCCAGAACTCCTCTCAAAATTTTGGTTTAGAGTGCCGCGGAGAATACCTCGTGCTCCTATCTAGCCTCTAGTATGCCCATTCCATAGGACGCTACTAGTATCGAATTTCGCGATCTCTAGAATGAGTCACAGTCACAGTATTTGTTGTATACATACAACAAATACTGTGACCATCACCAAATCCTTGACGACCATTGTATGAAAACCACTAAATTAAAAAAAAAACAATTTAAGACATGTAGCTTTTAGTTTTTAGCCCTATTATTTAACGTTTCATGGTGTAAGTGATGATTGCTTGTAGGTTATTGTGCATTATGTCCTAGATACTAAGCTTTAGCAATTAAGATTTTTACTGGGGTAACAATCGTTGGTAATCTAATTAAATTAAATAAAAAAACGAAATAAAAAGTAACACACATAAAAATACAGTCGAATTGAGCACCTCCTCCTTTTTTGAAGTCGGTTAAAAAGAAAAGAGAAGAGGTATTAATCTTATTCTTTTTTAATCTTATTCGTTTTCATACCAACGAAGCGTTTCTTTCTTTATCTTAGTCACAACAACATCTTACAAACCACACTTTTCTATGATCACACAATTTAAATTGAAAAATTAAATTTACCTCGCATAATATAGTAGTTAATTCGTGTTACAACTACATCGTTAATACTTAGTAGTGGTGTAGTTAGGCCCTAACTCATCAAAGTACGGTTAAGGATAATATTAAAGGACAGGGTTGTAACCATGACTAAGCTGTGTAAACCGACTCAGTCATCCATGATGCAGACGGCGTAATATCCACTTTGTAGATACGAAGTTGAAATTGACCGTAGGGATGTAAAATTAGGAACAGTGCACTAAAATATTTAATTGATCGAATGAAGTAAGTGTTGTTTTTAGAAATAAATGATGAGTGGTACGAATATTTTGTATTGTTTTGAAATTAAGTATCTCAATATAAGTAAGTTACAGTCTATATATACGTTGCACTGCTGGTCCCATTCACCCTATCATATTTGATTTGGGCTTAGGGCAAGGAAATGAACACCGTTGGCCACAATGCATGTCGGCCGATTTTTCATGTCTCCGATATTTTCATTTCTTAGACATGCAGGTTTCCTCACGTTATTTTTTTTCACCGCTGAGCACATGGCACATAAAATTATACTTAACAATTTCAATGGTGCCGGTGAGGGTTAAACCCGAATTGTTCGCGTATTGTTAACTTTTGTAGCGAGCGCTTCCTGTGTTATCATGTCTTAATATATATATATATATATATATATATATATATATATATATATATATATATATATATATCAAATTGTTTCTTTAAACTTTTATTTATTTATTTGTGTGGATCTCCAACAGTTGTACATAATAAATTACTTCTAACACATGCCTAACATCTAGAAATTACTATGTACTACCAATTATAGGAGAACTCATCATTCTAAAACAATAGCAGTGTTTATAATTTGCCTATTTTAATGGTAGTTGGAACAAACATAAGTCTAATGAAAATAAATAAAAAATTTATTGGTAAATCCAATTGGGCATGCCCTAAGCGCATTAAAAAAATTACGTATATCATGATTATACGGAATTTTAAAAGTAGTTTAAATACATTTTGACAGCACTTTCGGCTTCAACGCTCTCGAAACCAATGAAAATGACACCCATGTTAAAAAATTGATACCTATTGCAGCCGCTATCTTGGATTTACATTTCAACAGCACTATCGGCTTCAACGCCCGCGAAAACCATGAGAATGACACCCATGATGAAAAAATTGATACCTGTTGCAGCGGCCATCTTGGATTTACATTTCGATAACCCTATCGGCTTCAACTCTTTCGAAAACCATGAAAATGACACGCATGATGAAAAACTTGATACTTATTGCAGCCACCATCTTGGATTTACATTTCGACAGCACTATCGGCTTCAACACCCTGGAAAACCATTAAAATCACACCCATCATGAAAAAATTGGTATCTATTGCAGCCGCCATCTTGGATTTACATTTCGACAGCACTATCGGCTTCAACACCCTCGAAAACCATGAAAATGACACCCATGATGAAAAAATTTATACCTATTACAGCCGCAAACTTGGATTTACATTTCGACAGCATTATCAACATCAACACCCTCAAAAACCATGAAAATAACACCCAAGATAAAAAATTGATAACTATTGCAGCCACAATCTTGGATTTATATTTCGACAGCACTATGGGCTTCAACAGCCTCGAAAACCATGAAAATGACATCCATGGTGAAAAAAATTATACCTATTGCAGCCGCCACCTTGGATTTACATTTCGACAGCACTATCGGCTTCAACAGCCTCGAAAACCATGAAAATGACACCCATAATGAAAAAAATTGATATGTATTGCAGACGCCATTTTGGATTTGCATTTCGACAACCCTATCAGCTTCAACTCTCTCGAAAACCATGAAAATGACAGCCATGATGAATAAATTGATACCTATTGCAGCCGCCACCTTGGATTTACATTTCGACAGCACTATCGGCTTCAGCACCCTTGAAAACCATGAAAATGACACCCATGATAAAAAACTGATACTTACTTTTAGTACGTACTACTATTATTTATTCTGTGCTTTTAAAATATTGTAATAAAAAAATCTCTCATTATTATTATTAACAAGTATTTAAAAAATTGGTTATTCGAATATTATGTATTTGTACAGCGATCTTTTTGAGCCGCTGCAAACAACCGAAACAATGTCTACGACGGCGACTGACGCTGAACTGAGTGACGGAGTCTCTATTCCATTTAGTAATAATTTTTTCATACAAGGCTGCTGAATACACCGAAAATTTCTTTACAAAAATTTACTTCGCAAATATCCGTAATAAGTAAAAAAAAAATTTTTGTAAAGGCTTTTATATAATGGATTTCCGCAAAGTAACGCCTGATTCTATTAATTATACCGAAAATTACGTCATTTCGCAGCCGAAAAAAAATTATTATAACTAAACTAAACAAAATTAAACTGCCATTTACATTCAATGGCTTCCCATATAACAGATGAAGAGTTTTAAAAATATATTGAGCTGAACAATTGATATTTTCAAAAGTTATCGTGCTTACAAGCTTTGGGGAAATGATAAATCCACACCATAAGCCACGAAAACCCCTTTTTTATTTAAAAAAAGCAATTAATTGATTTAAAAAATATTAATAAGTTTAACAATCATTTGTCTTTCTGACAATGTGCTTTTTATATCACTTATATGTACAATATGACTGCTAAATACGATTTCATGCGACAAAACGTTGGAATCTTAATTTTTAAGCGATAGTAGAACATACCTTGCGCTTTCGCTTAAGGCATGCAATAAAAAATTTATTTTAAAAAAGTTTTATTTTGTATAGGTAATATTGCGTTTTATAAAAATACTGTCTGTGTGATATATGGAAATAGCTTTACACATAATTTTAGTCAGTTTAAGCCATGAACCTAATCGAAATGTACTATCAGTGGTATCAAAAATAATCTTTCCATGGATTACTATATTATACACTCGTGGAATCTTTTTCAGTCATTGGCAACACGCACTGGTTATGATTTAGAGGAATATTGGACAAAAAGTTTGTCGAAGCTAATTACTCGTATATATTATTTGCTGACTCTTTTTCTGCGTTGGAGTCCGTCTTAGTAGGTATCACTTATTACCTATTTCTGCCGCTTGCGTTGCCGTGTTCCAGTCTAAAGTATACAGAGAGCCAGAATAATTACTGGCTGTGAGGCATTCCATCTTATCTTATTCCTCAAGGGTGTCATTGCATCTGTAGCCTTCTTTGTATGAGTTTGGCCGCAGGTGTCTTTGGGCTACAGTTATCATCATCAAGTGGATTATAATTTTGTACGTTACTTCAGGTTTATATAAAAATAATTAAAATTTTATGTCCTCTTCGACGACCTCAAGCATCACACAAAGCATGATACACATTGAACAAAAATAACGTATTTCACCACGTTCAATTTAAACTTATTTTTAATTCCAGATGTTTCGATCCCTTTGCAGCACTCAAGGTCACAAGAAACTGAAAAGAGGACTCGTTTTTTCTAATTAATTAAACCCTCGTTTAAACAACATAGAGGCTCGGGGTTGACTTAAGAAAACTTTCGTAAGTCGAAGGACAGCTACTGCACACAGGCTGCTCGCAACTTATCCAACTTACATTAATTACCCTCTTTGTACAAACGAGGGGCAAGTTTGCGCCGCACACGCTCGTGTGTTGCTTTTAAGTTATATCTAGGATTACTTTGTACTAACCTCGTGTGAAGAAATCCGTTTTACTGTTATTCTAATTTATTACCATGTATTCATCTCGCTTTTAAATCCACTTCTGGATTCTGGAGGAGCTTTGGACCATTTAATAAAGAAAACAGGGGGACAAACAAGCACACTGTCTGATGGTGAGTGGATGCTGTAACCTATAGACACTACATCTATCCTTGATTAAAAATCAAAATGATAATAAATTTTAAACCCTGAGGACTAAGATGGAATGTATCGTAGCCAGTTAAGAGGGTCTCCAATTTTCTATACTCCCCTGTCAATTCAACACATTCGTGCTGCAGCAAAGCGGTGAAGGAAAACATCGTGAGGAGTGTATGTCTGAGAAATTAAAAAAATATTTCGAAGCTTGTAGTAATTTGCGTCGTAGAGCCACGCTGCAGCTATATTATCGCTGCAGCACGACTTGGTCGTCTGGACTGGTAGGACCACGTTCTCTCGCTATCAGCGTAAAATAGCACTGCACTGTAATGCTGTGTTTCGTATAGTGAGAGAAGAGAACCAGGGACCCTTTTTACTGGTGGCGAGGTAACGTCAAATGTCAAATGATCCCCGCGGGCACCGATGAAATTGTTAATTGTAATTGTAGGTGCTGATTTACCACATGCTCGGTGATGCAGGAAAATATCGAGAGTAATGTTTCTGTGCGTGCTGAGAAATAAGAAAAAAAGTATATCGAAGACATATGAAGTTCCCCAATACCCATTGGGGCAGCGCGGGGGACATTTCCTTGCCCTAAAACCCTCTCAGAAATGAGAGGAGGTCTGTGCCCAGCAGTGGGACGTATATAGCTTGTTATTTAAATTTCGTGCGCGGAAAATTTGGAGGTGATCACCCTCTCCTTTTTAAAGAGCGCGTTTTGTGCTCGATTGCTTAGTGCGATTAGCCAATTTGATATTCTGCCATCTTTAACGCCAATAGAAAACTATAAAATATAACGGCAATGAAGTGTACAGAAGAATTAAAGCCACGTCATCAAAATTTAAAACTATTAATTCTTTTTATTTCTTCTTTGCACTGTGTACTGTCCCTGTAAGAATATCCTCTACCTCGTATTGTCCCGTGGGTATCGTAAGAGGTGCCAGAGTGAAAATAAAACAGGGATCGATAATAGTATCTTCAGGATGACTACTCAAAATTATAAAAAAAACTGTAGTTGCCGACGCGCCTGCCAAGCGGGGCAACTATGACAAAATCCCTCCTAAAAGTAAATCTTTGTGAGAGGATTTGTTCAGAAGTGGGCTTTTATATGCTGTAAGGGTATTCTGATAAGGCAGTAATGGATTTATTTTTAAAGTCAGCTTTTACTTTCTAATAATATTTATTTTTTCATTAGCGTTATCGAATATAGAAAGTAAACTTCTAAATCCTGTAGCGCTAACAAAATTTTATTGATGCCTTTTGTCGTGACGCTATCGATAAACAGTTAAATCAGTTGAACAGATACTCTACTCTAAAGAGCCAGTAATTCTTTCATCGGCCAATGTATACGTTTCGACAACAAAGTTCCAGAAAATATGCACGAATAATCTATTAAAAAGTTTAAAAAAATTTATTTAGCAAAAATTGTTTAGTTATTATATCTACTACTAATGAGTACATGATTGATAATAACCCCCGATAATGAGGAGATCGCCACTATGCTGTTTCCAAATGTTTTCATACTACTTGTAAAAAATATTACATCCTAAATTTTTTTTAAAGTCCAGTTTTTTCCCAGACAAATCTTTTTTTCCGAACCCGTGGTAAAGCTTAAATGACTTTCAATAAGTATTCTTGTAATCTATATTGAATAAAAATAATTCTCTTCTATTCTATTGCCTGCCAGTTGTACCTCACCTAGTTATAATTAAATTTCAGCCATTATCACGTACGGCAATACGACAAAATGGACACGTAAGCGATTTAGACTCGCTAAACTTGCGATTATTACTTCCTCACATATTAACGAATACGTTTAATTGTTTTTACTTCTTTACGTAGTTCTCGTTACGTCGACACGTGCCAGGAAGCTTTCGGATATACACTCGATGTTTAGGTGTTGTTAATGAAATTATTTCGCTATTTTGTATTAATATACAGAAAAAATGCTTTAAACAAACGTCATCTCAACACTACAATTTACTGCTGTATCTTGGTGATTTTGATATTCACATGGACAAAGGTAAACCCGAAAAATATTTCAAGGACATTTGTGAAGTATAACATGCACTAGAACAGGACGGTAGAGAAAATGCTCCATAATTCCCTAAGAAATTAGAACATACCAAGCTTTCTACTGTACTCTATTTACCGTAAGTATCTTTCTTGCATTTCCCACAGTCAAATCTTCGACATCACCGGAGCGAAATAGGCTGACAAATTCTCTCACGCCACTCTTTAAAAACTCATTTATTATGCTTAAGTAAAATTGCTTTATAATAAATAAAATATAAAAAAATAAAAGCGCCATCTACTTCAATAAGTATGTAAAGTTATTGAAGTTTTATCGGGAAAAATAGATCGACGGTCAGATGATACGTAAAATGGTTTTTGTTCTACTTTCTGTTCTACCCAAGGTTAGCTGGTAGAGAATGCTTTATAGCATTAAGCTCACCTTTTGTACAAATATTTGGTGCAAAAAAGAATAAATAAGTAAATAAAAATAGATGCTAGATAGCCTGAAGTTATGAAATCGTAGATTGTTATGAATGAATTGGTTAATATAACTTTATTCAATGGGGTTAATTTTATTTATTCTATAAATTGGTAATTTTTTAATTTTGTTCATTTTAAAAGTTAAAATTTATATTAACTATATTTAAAGCAGCACAAAAAGAGGAGACCGAGATAATAGGAAACATTACTAATATGCTTCTCAACCACTACTGCTAAACTGAAAAGGATTGTGTTAGGAGTACTTCACGGGTGTTCAAATGGCGGATTTGTACCCACAATCTCTTGAGTTCGCGATCCGCATCCTGCCGTTATGTTACTGTCGCTTACTACACTGCATTCTACCTTATTTTCTCGCAGGTTAAATCCTATAGATGCATATGTCTGTCTCTAGTAGTATCGCTTTTTCGTTTTTATCGAGTTTCAAATCACAATGACGCTGATAACAAATAAAAAAATTAAGTGGAAACATTTTATAGTACAATGGCAAACTAGAACATGCTAGTGGAGTATGTTGAAGAACTTTTACAGTCGATCTTGTAAAGGGCCAAATTTAACATGATCAAAAGGCGATTGTTTCAGACATATTTGGAATCACAATTCTCTGATTCTCTTTAAATATGTACAGTTTTATTTTGTTATTTCTATATTCAGATGTCTTATAACGTTTTTAATAGAATACGGGTTAGAAACAAGAACACGGTGAACTTGATGGTAAATAGACGCCGTGGCCCATAGACACCTACATTTATCCTTCCTGTTACGGCCTACGGTTGCTCCCTTAAAGGATCTAATCCCCTGGGGCCCATGAGCAGAAGACTTCCCGAGCAAACGTAGGTCGGGCCTCAATGTGGCCACGTGGAATCTCTCTAATTACACTAGAATATATGGGGGAGCGTTATACTACGGCCAGTCGACCGGAAGGAATTTGGACGAAGCTTACTTACCTCTATCCAAGGCGACTGGTCCCTCCGGAGTCGGTCAGGTCGCATGTGGTTGTGTAATGCAAGGGAAAGAATGGTGATGTGGTGTGTATCTGGGTGTGACTGATGGTGATTGAACCTAGACCTTGGCCGTCAGCAGCAGCCCGAGCGTCGACACCGCTCCAACTTGAGGGGGCCTTTCGAGGTTATCCACAGTCACTTTCTTCTTTCGTCACGTTGACAGTCAATTAACTCTATCGTACGATTTACTTACTTACAGAAGCCACTAACTATCGCTGGTTATAAGGTTAACACACAAAACGCACACGGAGTTTACAGTTTATTAAAGGTCACTACCGTTTCGCGTCGCAACAGTTAATTCTAGAATATTAGAGGCCGCACTAGCTAATATTGCCTAATGCACTTATGCAGATTCTGAGTCAAACACAATGAGTCCCTGGGAAGCTCTCCAGCAGGAATACGCGTCACAATGATAGACCGTATATTTACTGGCCGCGCCGAATTATTCCGAGATCCCTAACAGAATACAGCGTGCCAATCGTTAGCACCGCTTATGGACGACTGCCTTTTTCGCTCGCGACTCGCGCGCTTGTGCCACGACCAGCCGAGCCGAGTGACATCTGATGTCGAATCCGACAACAACGTTTTGCGCGAACAAACCCCCGTCCCGGACATAAGGATTTAGGTCCGCGAGCAAACCGGGCAGCGAGGCAAGGTCGCGACGGCAAGTTGCAAGTTGCAACCAAACTAGGCCACCTTAGGCAATCCATCAGATCTTGCAACCCTAATCAACGCCTCAAAAGATAGCCCTAATGTGGCAAGCCGGAGGGTCAGCCTCCACTGGATGCCCCTCCTGGGCATGGCAGCATTTTAACAAGTCCTGTACTGGACAGAAGTCCGACGACCTCTTTCAAACACCTATCTGTGCCCCTATGATTAGTTCCGCAATCCGACCGGATCAGCTCTGCTAACAGCGACGCGACACGAAGCGGCCCCGAGCGGCCTCCTAAGCTTCAGTGCAGAGAGCACCCACAAATTCCACATGAACCTCGTCTGTGGAGAGCCGAACGAAACGCACAGATAGACCCTAGTATGAATTTTCAACAAGTAGGCCTAGCCAGGCCACCCACCATATTATCATTTACTAAAATAGTGCGGCAGCCGATTTCAATCTGATAATCTCCAAAACTAGCTAGCCTGTTAGGCAAGTAGTCCTATGCTCATATTTCAACTAATTTTTCAAAAGCATCAATGTTCAACTACAGAATTAATTCAACCAAATTAATCACCGATGCGCATAGGTCAACTTGCAAATTAAACAAAACAATAACGTAAGGGACAGCCCTACTTCTTCGCAAAGCAAAATGATTAAACACTATCTATGTATATGTTACATAATTTTTCAAATAGTGCGCCATTCCATTTCAGACGAATTCAAATTTTCCTTTCAGCAAACAGACGCAACAATCAAATACATGATTAAATATATTTACAAAACACATGCAGTAGCATTTAACGGAGTAGATTAAATTCAATTCTTTTAATTTAAACCGCTACAAATAGGAAAATTTCGCGGAAAGCCCAAACCATTTTTTTAAATTTTAATTCAAGTATTTTTTTGACCAAGTGCTCGACCAAACCAAATCTAATACCCCTTGACAGCGTGATTCAACGCTCCAGAGGGGCCCTAATCTTCCCACCACCAAGTGGAGGCCACATGGCGTGAACCCGAGATCGCTAACAGTCGCCACTCGGGTTGTACGCCTTCACTGAGGCCGTCGGCAACAGAACATTTTGACAAGTGGACTGTTGACGGCTTAAGGCTCAGTGGAGGTGGCCGTGGTGGGAGCTAAGGCGGCAGCTAGCCAGGGCCGCCTCCATCAAATGGGGAATAGTGGTACACCAGTCGCGGCCACTCAGCTAACGGGAGTGAGAAGGGTCCAGCGGACCGATGAGTGGCCGTGAAGTTCCTCTCCACACGCTTAGGGGGGGTGATGACACCCCCGCCCCTGGGGGAATTACCCCCCGACTGGTCGGGGGAGGGACCCCTTTCAAACTTAGGGGCCTGATGGCTGGCCGGCGGGCGCCGAGAGTCGCCCAGCAGAGGGCGTGGCTGAGCGCCCCCGCCCGTGGGGGTCGAGGGCCTGGCAGAGCCCCGAGAGGAGACGTCGTTCGCACTCAGGCACAAAACGGCATGATGATTGCCCTGGCTATGCAGACAGGGCCGCCGATGCGGACAGTCTCGCTGGAGGTGTCCCCTCAGACATGAACAGCACCAGCGGCGCTCCTTGGCGATAGTTCGCCTCGCCGAAACCGGCTTACCTAATGATTTCGGGCACGACGTTACCCCGTGATCAGATGCTCGACAATAGGAGCAGGGTGGGGTTGACGACGACTTGCCTGGCGGGTTCAGCCTCTCACTGGGCACGTCTCGTAAGTCGTCAACGGTGCTCGCCGCGTTCTCGATCTGCCGGCACTGCTCCTCCAAAAACCGCAGCAGGTCATAGAAGGGCGGAATATAGGAGGCCTCGTCCCCGCCGTACCTCTCCTCAAAATGGATTCGAAGGTCGAGAGGTAGACGGGACAGCACGATGCGAAGCAAAAAAAAGCCCATTCGCCCACTGGTAATTCCAGCCGCCTCAACGTATTACAGGCCACTAAGACTGGATCCAACAGGTCTGGACGTAGTCTGGCTCGGTCACTAAGCAGCGGGAGGCTTAGAAGCTGCTTAACCTGTTCGTCCGCAATTCGCCGGACGTTGGCGTATCTTCTGGCTAGGAGGTCCCGAGCAGTCTGGTAGGCGTCGTCCGACAATATCAAGTGGCCGACGACGCCCAGGGCCTCCCCCTCCAGTGAGGCCAGGAGGTACGCCATCTTTTGGCTCGGGGTAAGGTCACTCCGGGCGTCCACTAGGCTGTCCAAAAGACCAACGAAGGTCAGCCATTCGGAATGGACCCCGGAGAACTTTGGCAGGTCCAGAGTTGGGAGTCGTCCCAACAGCTCCGGCTGAAGCTGCTTCAGAGAGGACTCGGACAGGTCACTCATCCGAGCTTCACGCGCCTCCTCGGCATACCTGCCTTCAGCCTCGATCAACTCGTCCGTGAGCCACAAGAACTGCTCATAGTCCGCGAAGCAGGAGTCCAGGACTCCCTTCTCCACATCCGAATCCTCGAGCTCAGCGTAAGCCTCCTCCACTGCGGCCCTTCGAGCATCCACCTGCTCGAACCGCTTCATCAAGTTATGGACCCTATCCGGTCGACCTATCAAAGCATGGGCGCTTGTGGCCCAGCGTAGCTCAGTCCGCAAACAACGGATCAGTAGCATGGGCGATGTCATCACTATTAAATGCAAATTACGACGCGGCTTGAGCACAGATTACAAAGATAACAAACAAAAAATACAACAAAAATTAACAGTTAATAAATGCAGTTCCTATCAAATCGCGTTGAATAGAAATTACACAAATACGAATTACTACGTATCAACCAAATACAAGTTAGCACAAAAGAAAAGACACAAATCAAATTAACAAATAACAAATACTAGTGCGATCAAATCAAGTTAAATTCAAATTGCGCAAATACAATTACTACTCTTTAGTTCAAATACAACTTACAGTATAAACGAAGATACACATCACGGTCGATCAACAAAAAATGCCTAGCTCGGAAATCGACCCTTCGATAAGTAATCCACTACAACTATCCGACAACGATAATTAACCGATTACGTAAAAATAACCATCTACCTACATGACGTATATCTCTAGAAAAACTCCCGCTTGCGCAACCTAGGGCGCGGCTTTTCAAATCTACCCACTAACCAAAAAAGGCAAGCAACAAAGAACAAAGGGAAATAATTCTATTATTACGTACAAAAAATATTTTTACGTATTACGGACGGGCGTGATTGTAGGTACAAATTAAACCAATCACACCAAAGCTCCCTGCCACCAAAATTGTTTAATGTTTATCTAGCACTATGGTCGGGATCGACCGGGAATCGAACCCGGAACCACGCTCTGCTACCAGTTTGTTACGGCCTACGGTTGCTCCCTTAAAGGATCCAATCCCCTGGGGCCCATGAGCAGAATACTTCCCGAGCAAACGTAGGTCGGGCCTCAATGTGGCCACGTGGAATCTCTCTAATTACACTAGAATATATGGGGGAGCGTTATACTACGGCCAGTCGACCGGAAGGAATTTGGACGAAGCTTACTTACCTCTATCCAAGGCGACTGGTTCCTCCGGAGTCGGTCAGGTCGCATGTGGTTGTGTAGTGCAAGGGAAAGAATGGTGATGTGGTGTGTATCTGGGTGTGACTGATGGTGATTGAACCTAGACCTTGGCCGTCGGCAGCAGCCCGAGCGTCGACACCGCTTCAACTTGAGGGGGCCTTTCGAGGTTATCCACAGTCACTTTCTTCTTTCGTCACGTTGACAGTCAATTAACTCTATCGTACGATTTACTAACTTACAGAAGCCACTAACTATCGCTGGTTATAAGGTTAACACACAAAACGCACACGGAGTTTACAGTTTATTAAAGGTCACTACCGTTTCGCGTCGCAACAGTTAATTCTAGAATATTAGAGGCCGCACTAGCTAATATTGCCTAATGCACTTATGCAGATTCTGAGTCAAACACAATAAGTCCCTGGGAAGCTCTCCAGCAGGAATGCGCGTCACAATGATAGACCGTATATTTACTGGCCGCGCCGAATTATTCCGAGTTCCCTAACAGAATACAGCGTGCCAATCGTTAGCACCGCTTATGGACGACTGCCTTTTTCGCTCGCGACTCGCGCGCTCGTGCCACGCCGAGCCGAAATTCAAACCGGAATCGCACCGAGCGAGTGACATCTGATGTCGAATCCGACAACAGCGTTTTGCGCGAACACTTGCCAAAGAATCAAAGTGAAGATACTAAGAGGGATTCCTCGATTCCACTAAAAAGGTTCTCCGGTTTTCAACACTCATCTATAAGCCATTTACGCTGGTATGCTGTAAGAGTCTAGTCCTTCCACGGACGAGCCAACCCATTCCTGCTACAACCATAATATAGCTGCAGCGTGGATTTACCACGTACAATGATACATCCAACCGTCTATCCACTACAAACTTTTAAAGCCTAGAGTTAATGCTAACCAAATGTTTCCTCTTACGGGGATTTTGCCATAGTTTCCAAGATTGGCATGCGGGTTGGCAATCGCAATTTTTTTTAAATTATTTTGAGTTTTATTCGGAAGATGCTGGTGTCCCACTGCTGTTTCAGTTTTAATCTATAACCTCTTACGACACCCACCGGACGATATGGGGTTGTGGATATCCATAAAATATTCTTACACCGCCAATACACGCTCAATAATACATAATCTGATCGAATAATAAACCTTAGTATTAAAATTAAAAATGTGAAAATATGTAATATGTGTGTCTATGGGGTGTCTTTCCTTCAATCACACTTGAATGGTTGAATTGGAACTTTATGGGATTTAGCAAAGAAGTTGACTTTATTATCATGGAATAGGAAATTTTATAACAATTATTAGAAAAGTTTAATTTGCTCCGAGCGAGGTGGGTGGGCAGGTAACACCGATTTTTCTAAAAATAGATAATGTAAAGTTGCTCGTTTAAAGATGTGAACTTTAACCTATAAGTATAGTAGGCAAATATTGTAATTCAAAATATCTTTACTCAAGACTACTGAGCCACCACGGCTTCGCCTGGACATGGTCTATTTATGTGGCGTTATTTAGATTTAACATAATCAAAGACAATTTATGTTATTCATTTTTCGTTTAAATCTAAGTTTTTGGGATGAAATATAGATAGATAGCTTAGATTTTCATTACCATTGGTTCAGCTATTCCGAAAAATAGCCCTTACAGACAGACAGACAGACAGATAAAACATTTAAAACAATAATTATGAATAATAATCGTACAATCTTATCTCTTAGAAAATTATAATTTTCTTTTTTTATATAATGAGGGTGACAAACGAGCTCACATCCACCTGATGCTAAGTGGATGCTGTAGTCCATAGACATTTACATCTATCAACCTAGAAACTATTACAAAATAAATACTGTGTCTGTTACCTGCCTGCCAACCGTGGTAACTACATATATTCTACCTCTTGGTAACTGTGCCTGTAAAGTTAAAAGAGATGGGTATGCTGATGGGTATCTATTGAATACGTGGTGCTCTTTCTGCCAATGCCCAAAGTCGCCTGTAACAATATCCAGGGGATGACATAAGGTGCTGGGTCCTCTTAAACCGGCACCGCAGTAGATTTAAGTATATGAAATATGGTAGGAATAATGGTAACCTAATTAATACTTTCACTCAATCCCCGACATTTTGTCTATCATAGAGTATCACGAATAAGAATATTTAAATGTAAATCGTGAAACCTGTCCGTCAATTTGTTGAGCGCGATGGATTAAAAAACCCATTATGTTTACCTCTGAATGAAGTACTCAGCGTGCTATGAATGAGTCGCATGCTCGCCACATTTACACCATACCCACTTCACAAACACAGTATTGTTATCAGACTTTAAAAAAAGAGGAAGTTTACAATTCGACTGTATGTTTTTTGCCTTTTTTTATAATAATAAGTGTGACAAACGAACACACATTCTACTCGATGGTAAGAGGATACTGTGGCCCATAGACATCTGTATCCATCCTCGGTTAATCAAAATGCGGTAAAACTATTACAAAAGCTAAATAATATAGAAGTAACAAGTACAGCACTAGGTATTTTGGCCTCTTATCTCGCTAACCGCCAATAGATTGTACAAATATCTAAATATAAAAGTGATCCTCAACAAATTACCTTTGATATTCCACAAGGCTTAATATTAGACCCTTTGTTATTTCTTACATATATAAACAATATAGTAAATTTAAACCTATCAGGTCAATTATCACTCTACGCAGATGACACTTGTCTTTTTTACTTTGCACATTCAATTCATGAAGTTATACCACAAGCACAAAAGAATTTGGACATATTCAATGAGTGGTTTTCATACAATCTTCTCACAATTAATGTGACCAAAAAATCAATTATGATTTTCTGTGCTATATATATAAAATGCCTACCTTCACACCACTTAAGATTAATAATATTACTCTTAAAAGATCTAAAAAAGAAAAGTACCTAGGTCTATTATTAGATGACAAACTGATATGGGACTCTCATATAGACAAAATAACATCAAAATTAGCATTACCTACGGGAGCTTTACTAAAGTTATCAAACTGTATTCCATACAAAATCAAAACTACTATTTATAACGCCCTAGCCAAGCCACACCTGGAGTACCTTATAGAGATATGGGATTCAGCTGCACAAACGCACATAAGTAAGTTAGAACGAGTACAAAGTAAACTAATAAAAACACTATTTTATTACAACTACCTAACCCCAACTAAGGAGCTATACAGAAAAACTAAATTTTTAAACATTAAACAATAATATATATATAACACATGCCTTTTTATTAAAAAAATAATATCTAATAACATACATACAACAATAACATTCACACCAATGTATATTACACATAACCTTAGAAACAAAAACAAACTTAAAATCTGGCAGCCTCGGACGAGATCTTATGGCAATAAAAATATAATATGTGAGGGTGTTCTTTTCTATAATAATGTACCGGAGCATTTTAAGCATTTTAGTAATAAACTTAAATCATATGTTGTAGATAAAATTTTATAACTGCATATCTTCAATTTTGAACATATGACTATTGCATTAAAACAATATTCATATTTTTAAAACATTATGATATAATACTTACATATGTTTGCATTAAGTAAGAAAAAGTATAACAAATTAATTAAGGATATACATGTAAGAATAAAACATAATAGAATTATATAATGCATGCTACCGTGTAAATAATGGTAATATTATTTTGTATGTATACTTAATCTCTGTAAAAGTGAACAAAGTGTTCTTTAAGAGAAATTAATGTCTTTAACCCGAAATGCAGATGTGTTACGAGAATATACAATTAAAGTGTGACATGGCAATGTTACACACAGATTATCTTAATGTATTAAAAGAAAGGGACCAGCTTCAGGGAACGATCAATGAGTTTGATCAGTGCAGCAAGGAATATGAGGAAGCTCTCAAATTCATTGCTGTGTGGCCGGTGGAAGGAAAAGGAATTTGCTCTTTGTTCAAATCCTATAATCTTGATAATTTATTCTTTGAAGCTACACGTATTGCAGGGTGTAGTGCAAATTGTATTGATAATATTTTTGCAGGTGTTGTACCAATCAATAAAACAATAATTCAAAAACTTAGTTCAGATCACTGTGGATAACTGGCTTCATTATCTTATATGCACAAAAAACAGGTAATTGAGAAATGTGTTTGTTCCTATTAATGGAAAACGCCTGGAGCTATTTAGAAGTAATATGGTAAAAACCTTCCTTCGCTTTCTTATAAGAACAATGCAGACTATTTATATGGAGAATTATTTACCCTTATAAGCAATGAATTTAAGAAAAACATTTACTTCTAAAACATTTTCCAGAAACATTCGCAAGGCATTTAATGAGTGGGCGACAGTAGGTATTCATAAAAGCAGACGAAGGTTATATGACCTTTACCATGAAAGATCATATAATCTTTCCGATGCTTTTAAAGAATATATCAAAAATTATTCTAAAATATTTAAAAAAGTTTGCTCCACAGCCAAATCGTTACATATTAGCAACAAAATTAAGACGGCGAAGAATAAAATTAAAATGACGTGGAATATAATTAACAATGAAATCGGTGAAGACAAACCTCGTAACTCAAACTATCAATTAAAAATTAACAATGAATTAACTAAATCAAATCAAGAAGTCGCAGCGGTGTTTGAGAAATAATTCACGGATATTCTTATCTTGACAACTGAGTCATTGAATACTTTTCCAACTGTCGCCGAGTCATTACTCACACAGAATGTTAATACCTGTTTAAAAGAATTTAGATTTGAAAAAGTACTATAGCAAGATGTTGTAAAATACTTCAAAACTATCGATGTTAAGAAGAACGCAGATTTGTGGGGGATTTCTATTACAGTTATTGCGTCCATAATAGATTTTTTGCACCTTATCTTGCTATTATCTTTAATACTTGTAACGATTCTGGTGTGTTTCCTGATTTAATGAATTATAGTAAAGTAATACCTTTATTTAAATCTGGTAGTACATTGGACCCCGCTAATTTTAGACCTTTTTCTGTACTACCAACTCTCAGTAAAATTTTTGAAAAAATTATTTTGGATCAATTGTAAAATTTTTTTAATACAAATAAATTATTTCATAAAAACCAATTTGGTTTTACAAGGGGTCGCTCTACGTCTGACGCCGGTGTTGAGCTTATGAAATATATTTTTAATGCCTAGCAGAATTCACAAGATGCCTTATTTTCTGTGATCTTTCAAAGGCTTTCGATTGTGTTCATCATGAGACATTAATCAGGAAACTACAACATTACGTTGTAAAAAATTTGTCGCTTAGACTTCTTACTTCATATTTAAGTAACAGAACTCAAAAGTCGTGATCAATGGTAAAAGTTCCTCCGGATCGGTAGTATCAATGGGCTTTCCTCAGGGCTCGATTCTTGGCCCATTCCTGTTTTTAATCTATATTTATGACTTACCTTATCTTGTAGGAGACAATCACGATATAGTACTATTTGCTGACGATACCTCTTGGTTTGCTCTATCCAAATTAGTACATTGATTTAACGCCAACAATATGCTCTTAACCCTCCGTGTACCAGGTGACTGAAAGTCTCACCCTCTCACCCTCTCACTCCAAAATAAAAGTTACAAAATTTACATATCTTTTTGTTTTTTGGCGGAATTAAATATTAGGTATTTATAAATACATAATAATAATCAGGTTTAAGTAAAACTTAGAATAGAAAGTAGGTATTAAAATATTTATTATTATAAAAGAACAAAAAAACACAACTTCTGTAATATATGCAACTTAACCGTCATTTTTTACGTACTAATTTAAAATGGCACTTTTTATTATCACAATCATTTTAATTTTAGAAATAACAATATATTTTTTAATAATTAAACATATATTTATCGGAAAATTACAACAGGAGATCCCATTTCTGATGTCGGAGAATTACACCAGAGGATCCCAATTTTGATCTCGGAAATACATCAGGATAGCGTTAATTGTTAAAAATAATAAAAGTGTGAGAGCGGATGTTAAACTTGCTCTCTTGCTTACGCAGTTTAATCATTATCAGTAATAAGACAACGTAACGCACTATACATTCAGTATTGTGAAATTACAGTTCGACCACACCGTAACACGTCTCTGCCACAATCACACACCAGTGTAACATGAGGTACGTAATTACATGATATCACCAAAATATGTAAACCAACAGCAACACTACTATCTCAATGTAACACAGGGCAGCCTCTCAGCAACACCAATCCTCTTTGCCTGCACTAGAAGAATTACAACAACGAACAGAACCACGACACTATATTAGCACTAGTAGAATGACCACACTCGTTGAACGACTTGGGCGGAATCTCTCGCGCACGGCACCTACGGTGAAATTTATACTGCACAAACAAGCGGAGGGTTCTCGATATACCCTCCATTCCACCTCGATCCAAGTGATATTTTATAGACACTCCGACACGGCCATCCTGAAGTACGACCGTCCTCGGGCGTGTATCTTTATGCATTCCTGTACCAAACACCAATTCGTCCGCTCGTCCATCCTGACATGAGTGAGTACATATTATTAGTTCAGAAAACTAATTGTTAGATGGCGCTGCTTGTTGCGCTATGGCGCCATCAAGCTATGACACGGCCATCCCTTACCAGCACCTGTCTTTGGTAGTGCCTGTGGACAGAAATATGCTCCGAGGTTAATCTAGCTCGGCTATCCTGCCAATCGAAACAAGATCGATTCCAAATGATACTTTACTTCTCTTAAGTCTAAGTACAATAGCTAACTGTCATTATTGACAATGCCCTGTTATTAAGGCTTCGTACACAGTGCTTCCTGCACAACATGATTTATCGTGAAAGGTCCGCTCAACAAGTTCCAATACAGTATTTTAGCATTTTAACGATTTTGTTACTCTTTACCATAATTCATGAGCAATGCATATTCAAGTCGTGAAACTTTCATTGAAATCTGTGCACCAACACAGGCCAGAATCGCACCAACGATTCTCCATAAATCTGCCGTCACATATGCTACAATACACGAGGGGCTCTGTGCACCAACACAGACCAGAATCGCACCAACGATTCTTTACATATCTGCCGTCACATTTGCCAGAATCGCACCAATTCTCCACATATCCACCGCCAAATATGCTACAACACATCTGCCGCCACATATGCCAGAATCGCACCAACGATTCCCTACATATCTGCCGCCAAATATGCACCAACACAGACAAGAATCGCACCAACGATTCCCGAAACTAACGCAATATGTGCTACAACACATGAAGCGCTCTGTGCACCAACACAGACAGAAATCGCACCAACGATTTCCTACAGACCCATCGCCACATGTTACTCATGAGGTGCGGTCTAAAGTTTTGAGTATGAGTATTACAAGCATTCTTAATCAAGTTTGGTCTCACTACCACTATCATCAACTATGACATCTAACTCTCGAGGAACTTGGTGATCGGGGATCTTCCTTACATGATCATGGGGGTATTTGTGGGGTACTTTTCACACTAATATGACCGCTTCCGGTTAAATTTACAATACTATTCACACTTTTGCCATTAAACATTGGCGCAACACAATCTTTGATGAGAGAGCATTTGGCACCATAATCATAATAAAATTGGTACGACTCACCAGTATTCATCAGCACACAGCTGGGATTGCTGACATAGCAGACGTGAACACGTCACTCACTGATCGCCGTTGCAGCAGGCATAAGGCAAGGGCAGGTGGCTATTAAAACAAGCCAGCACACGCCATACTTAGCTACCATGTGGCAAGCGCACGTGGCTAAAAGAACAGCACACGGCGTGCCGCACTCGCACTGCAAGCCGTCGCGCCGCACCAGCGCCAGCGAAACGCTGCGCCGCACCATGCACTCGAAGCGTCAACGCGAGCAGCAGGAGCACCTGAGGGTTCACAGGCATCGTCGAGGTTGTAGTCATCATGATCTGCGTGAAAAACAAATTGTTAACTATCAGGACAACATACACAGTTGCCTATCCTCTCATCCATCACACATACGAGGCCCTCAAACAGAAATACGCTCTCATACCGTGAACTATAATAAAGCACTTCGCTTTCACAAGTAAGCATACATCCCCATACGAAGTATCTCACACATACTCTTACTTGATCTTGCGAGATCCCACGTTAAAAACGTGAACCAGGATAGCGCCTACCAAGACAGACCCTGACGCATGTTCATAGAACACGACTTCCGCGCATACAGAGTATAAGACTTCCGCGCACACAGTGTACGACTTCGGCGCACACATAGTGTAAGACTTTCGAGGCACGGCCGGGACGGCGCCTGCATATACGCATCTGCCGAAACCAGGCCATGTTATAACTGGACCCGGCAGTCTGTTCCGACCAGCAAGGCACACACACTCATCTCAAACTCGCGCACATGTAGTCACATCACACGTGCTACTGTAACACAAAAGAACACATTAAAAATATTCAGTAGGAACTTTTTTTTAAAAAAAAATGCAGCACTACTCTCGAGACACCATTCGCCTTTCCAGGGCAGCATATACTGAGCTGCGGCTATACGACAACCTCTGGTATAGTTCGATCCTCATGTGAACTTAAATACTCTATTCAGTGTCCGAACTAATTTGCTCTACTTCAATTTCGTCTGTTATACTTTGGTTTTCCAACATTTTTGCAACCAATTAAAGAGCTAACCTTATAACACTTTTTAAGGGCGTTACTAACCGGCTACGGTTATCGGAGAGTTAAGGGACTCGAGGATCAAAATAAAAGTATCCCAGGGCGCCTGTTGTTGGATGATTAGTAAATGAAAATGCAAAGATACATATACAGACAAAAAGTAGTTTATTTCCTTCTACGGTTCACATGTATAGCTCCAAATATCAAGCTTTCACTTTAAAATACCCTACGAACTGAGGTTTTGACTAACCTGGTGGATTACACAATATTACACTGTTTATGGTCAATCCCGCGAAGCAGTGAGGCAACAGATATCCTCCAGGTGTACGCCGGTCGCGGTCTCCTGGCCGCCCAGACCCAATATAGCCACCCGTTGAAGCTGCCTCGCCTCGTTCACATTGTTAAACTTGATAATGGACCATACTCAAAGTACGGACTAAGGACTAAGGACTAAGGACTAAGGACCCAATTTATGGGATGATGTGTTTCAACACATTAAACTGCCCGTAGACATTGTGTTTAAGGGGCCGTACGCCCAAGTACTCGTCACTTTAAATTCATGTTCCGGCGTTTCGATTCAAAAATTATATATGTGCGTGTCCGATCATTACAACGGCTCGCTCCAAAAAGAACTAGGCCTCCCTTGGGCTACACGCCACCGTCGATCCGTGGTAGGATTTCGAACTAACACGAAAGGTCAATTGCATGCAATTAGCTAGCTCGATTTGTTAATATACGTTTCTAGTTACTTCGGACTAATGACGTTAGATGGCGCTCTGAAGTCTGTTCATCGCATGTAATAACGTAAATATGCTAAAATAATGTACACGAAAACTTTCGTGTTACACATCCCCTTTGCTTGGGTTAAAAAGTTCTTCGTAATGAAGATACTTTTTCCGAAGACATTTCGTGCCACCTGCAGAACAACGACTGAATACCAAAGACAGTGAAGAAGTTGTAATGCGTCTCTAATCCAATCTGGCTAAAAACATTCGCACGGATAGTAAATTCCAAGTCACCCATGCACCAACAACTAACAAGTACCAAGCCATCACTTAATCACTTAATTACGACGTTTAATCTTACACAAGGCTCATTATTACTCTACTTATTACCTAATTTTCATTTCTGTATCTGTATACCTAGTAACATTATATTCCACTAAACAATTTAACCTCAAAATGTAATTACCTACTTGTGTTGTAGACACAAAAAAAATACTACCACAAATTTACCTACTTGTGTTGTAAGTTAGAAAATACTACACTAATTGTTATACCTAAATTAACCTAATGGCATGCAACTTTATTTACATTTATTCCTACATGTTTTTTACAATAATGAAATACAAATGCCTATGAATAATTACGTTCCCGAATCCTACGCGCGAATAGTCTATTACCATTCATGCGGTGCGTGACGTAACATCACGGGACAGAAACGAATACCTACAGTGCACTAAGCCTACACACGATGTTTACGTTTCGACTCGACTTTTCTCTAAGTAGTCGAAAAACGAACGTGTTCTTATTTATTAAGTTAAGTAATTAAGTGATTTGGAAATCATATTAAGTATTAAGTTAAGTTAAATATCTATCTCGCATTAAGTTAAGTGAATTAACGTTTAATCATATTAAGTTAAAAGAAACAGCTTAAGTAATGCTACGCACTGGCTGGTATGCATTTTCTTATATAATGTCCAGAGTGCGGACATAAGGAACAAATTCTTATCTAACTCGCGCCGATGTTCACAACATAAGATGACCTACTAGTTATGTATCGCTCGTTCATCAATACAATCACAGCTTATTTATCTCAGAAAGTTCACCGTTGGAAATGAATTTTGAAAATGTTTATTATTCTTACATTCTTTCACTCAATCATACTCTTCACTCACATTTTTACAAAACTATTAGTCATCTTGTTTAAGGATGTCTTTTATGTGAAAATTACCTAGTGTCTTACCTTCCATGCTGGCTAAGGTATACACTAAAGGTGATAATTTCGCTGTTATGACACATTTTTGAAATGTTGGTGCTAGTTTAGCCGTAAATCTCTTTGAGGCATTAGATAGGTAATGGGTACGTTTATATACAATCTGACCTACTTTTAACTCAACATGTCGTTTTCTTAAGTTATAGTACTTTTCATTTCTAGAATGAGCATTTTTAATATGCTTTTGTACCTTTTTAAATATGGTGTCTAATTCCGCTAATTTTTTACTGTATGTACGAGAGTTACTTGTGATCTTTGAACTGGCTGAGTGCTATCTAAGCTGTGTAACATTCCATCTATTATGAATTCCCGTCCGTGCACAAGAAAATACGGAGTAAACTTAGTGGTATCATTCACGGCTGAATTAAGTGCGCATTGCAACTGTGGGATGTTCTCGTCCCATCGTTTATGCTCGGTACCTACATAACATGATATACCGTTAACTACGTTCCTAATCGCTCTTTCGGCTTGATTTACCTATGGGTGATAACGCGGGTTATAATAGATATTCGGTACGTTATATTTATGTAACAGTTGCCTAAACTGATTAGACACATACTGTGGGCCATTGTCAATATAGATAGTCTTACATACGCCATGTACTAGGAACACTTTCTCTTCTATGAACTTAGCGACCGCAGCGCCTGTTGCGATCCGTATAGGATGCAACATGACATACTTGCTAAAATAGTCTGTACATACAATTAAGTGAATATTCCTATTGCGAGAAACCGGAAATGGGCCTAGCAAATCGCAACATATGGCCTCCTAGGGTTTGTTAACCTCCTTCGGGTTTCCCATTAAACCAGGTCTAGCCGTGTTGACGGGTTTGTATTGTTTACATATCTCGCATTTTTTAACATATTCTTTCACATCTCGGTACATGCTGGGCCAGTAATAATTAAGACTAAGACGCTTGTGGGTTTTAAAGACACCCAAATGAGCACTAACTGGTTCATCATGACATTTCTTTAAAATATCTAACCTGTCTTCCTCGGGTACCACTAACTTCC
Source organism: Parnassius mnemosyne (assembly GCA_963668995.1). Classification (NCBI taxonomy): domain Eukaryota; kingdom Metazoa; phylum Arthropoda; class Insecta; order Lepidoptera; family Papilionidae; genus Parnassius; species Parnassius mnemosyne. Next base: position 27,028,831 of record CAVLGL010000091.1, read on the forward strand.
AATTAAACTCATTCGTTAACTCATATTTATTTTTAGAGTACCTAAGCAATCTATCGTCTTTTACCATGAAGTGGGGATATTTGCGAGGGTTGGCCTGACAATCTTCGTATACATGTCTATACCAAGCATCACTGGTTGCTGGCGTAGCGATTGCATCAACTTGAATCCTACTTAGTGCGTCTGGAATAACATTTAATTTACCTTTTCTGTGTTCTATTTCGAAATCAAATTGACTCAATCGCATGTTCCACCTGGCTAAGCGACCTGATGGGTTATTTAATTTATAAAACCATAATAACGAGGCGTGGTCGGTTATTATTTTACACTTTGTACCTTCTACATAAGATCTAAATTGCTCTAATGCGTAAATCACGGCCATAAGTTCTCTCTCCGATGTGGAAAAATTAATTTCATTTTTGGCAAGAGACCGACTGCAGTATGCTATGGGATGTTCTACCCCGTCATAAGTCTGGGTTAAGACTCCGCCCACAGCCACTGAGGGAGCGTCACAATGGATAGAAAAAGGCAAATCAAAGTTTGGACATTTAAGTATCGGAGCAGACACTAAAGCGGTTTTTAAGTGGTTAAATGACTCATCTGCCTCCGTAGTCCATTCAAAGCGGACATTTTTGCTAGTTAACTTATTCAACGGTTTACTAATTTTCGAAAAATTGTTAATGAACCTCCTGTACCAGCCTGCCATGCCTAGAAACCTTTTAACCTCTTTAGCGGAAGTTGGAGTTGGATAATTCAATATAATATCTACCTTTCCCGGATCAGTTCTAAGTCCATGTTTGTCAACTAAATATCCCAAGTACTTAAGTTCTCTACGGCAAAAGATAGACTTATCCATGTTTATAGTCAAGTTTGCGTCCCTGAGATTTGCGTAGACCTTATGCAAGAGCTGCACATGTTCTGAGAAAGTGCTGGATATTATGATTATGTCGTCTTGGAAACAGAATACTTTGTTGTTAAATTCGGGACCAAATAGCCTATCCATTAATCTCTGCATTGTGCTTGACGCGGATACAAGGCCAAACGACATTACATTGAATCTAAATAACCCCCTACGTGGCACTGTGAACGCGGTCTTATCAGCTGATTGCTCGCTATCATAGGGTATTTGCCAATACGCAGCGGAAAGATCTATTGACGTTAGGTATTTCGCGTCGCGGAGCTGGTCCAATATGCTGCTTATATACGGGATAGGATACGCATCGGGTTTGGAAACTGCATTTAATTTTCTACAATCTAGACAAAGCCTTAGGTCCCCGTTTGGCTTCTGAACCATTACTACAGGTGAGTTCCAAGCTGACTGTGAAGGCGACACAACTCCCAAACTAAGCATTCTATCCAATTCTTTTTCAAGTGCTAGTTGCTTAACAGGTGATAATGGATAGTACCTTTGCTTAATAGGTTTGCTATCCCCTGTGTCTATGACGTGATGAATTAAATTGGTACGTCCCAAACCTACTTTAACTGTGTTAATTGTATCAAACTGTTGGACTAACTTATCCATGATTTGTTTTTGTTCTATGGATAAAGACTCGTATTCTTCAAGGCCTTTATTAAGAGAAACCGAATTTATGCTATTACATATTGATGACTCCGACTTTCGGTCAAACTGTACTTCGGATACAAGGTCACTCCCTAAGTCAAACACCTGGCAAAAATCAACACCTACAATTATAGGTGAAGTTATTTGTGCAACAACATAAAAGTTAATCACTCTGAAATTATTGTTAAATTCAATAGGTAAGGACATATACCCTAAGCAATGCAATCTCGTACCATCAGCAGCTCTTACATAGTGCTCAGTGTCAAACCAGTTGAGTTGAAATCCGTGTTCTAAAAAGATCAAATGCGCATTATTTCCAAGAATGCTACAAGTTGCACCCGAATCTAATAAGCCAAAAGCTTGTAAGTTCAATATTTTTAATTTTAAGTATGGTCTTATATCCCTAGTATTTTTTTTAAACAGAACTACCTCTTCATTATTGGACGTATAAGACCTATTTTTATCAAAGGTGTTGGATAGTTCCGTGTTAACTAGTTTTTTGAATTGCAATTACTACAATCTGAACGCTTAACACCTTTTAATCCACACTTAAAACACACTAACTCTTTCGAATTGCATTGATTGGTGAAATGAGTGTTTAATCCACACCTAAAGCATTTCCTATCCAATTGCCTCGAAGAGCCAGCTTCATTCAGCACAGAGACTTGTTTGCTGTGAGATCGCGGCGTTTGTTTATTTAAGTCCGCTGTAATTTTAAAGTTATTCAAGTAAGGTTCACTAAATTGTTCCGCACGCGACCGCGCAATTTCTAACTGTTTGCAATAAAGTTTAAGTTTGTCTACAGAGGTTATATCATGTAAAGCTAAATCTTTCATGTACTCTGGTCTAATGTTATGCATCAAGCTTTCGAGTTGTTGTCTACTCAACAACGGCTGAGTGAGTCGCGAGAACATTCCCTGCATAATGGAAAGATAGACTACTATCGTTTCGTGTCTGGCCTGTGTACGCTGCCTTATTTCATTTAATAGTTTATAGTCTAAATCGGGAATATCAAAGTCGTCCCTTAAGCATTTCAATAATTGTGAATATGAGTGGATATTATCCTTATTACTTCTAAACCAACATAAAGCAGAGTTTTCTAAAAGATCAGAAAAAGCTGAAAGTATGCGAGCTTCAGTAATGTTGCGAGCCTCTTTAAGTTCCTCAAGACGTTCAATAAATACACGAACACACGTGGTTCCGTCAAATTTTAAGTTAAATGTATTTAGGTTCAAGGGTTTATCTTTCACATAGATCACGTTACTTTCCACTTTCTGGTTAGACGGCTGTGCCTGGGTTTCCTTGTACTCACTATCCGTGTCACTATCTTCACCGTCTATGACACTCAAAATGCGAATCAAACGACTACGAAGATCTGACAAATGCGAACTACTTTCAGAGATACGAGCTAGTCTATCCATCAAATAATTTGCACGACGAGACAGTTTAAGAGTCAAATTGCGATCATCTACTTTACCCGCCTGCAGCTGGGATTCCAGAAGTTCGACCTTTGGGGTGCAGATCTCTAGTTCAGAGGCTATACTGGGTGACTGGAGTGGTTCACACTTTATGCTTCCACGGCGTGCGAGTTTGTACACCTGGCGGATCTGCTTCCTCACTGCATCGGTGGTTACATTTTCATCTGTGGAAATACCAATAATGGCGAGTTCATATCTGATTTCATCTTTATGTAATGAGTCTATATACTTGTGGATCGACATTTTGTTAAAATGTACTGACGGTTACAAGAAAGTCTTAAATCGGTTGATATTAAAAATATCTACTTAAAATAGCACAAATATTTTTATTATGTTAAGTTTTAATTCATTTAAGTACATATAAATCACATTCAAGTTAAACTTTCTTTGTTCTCAAGCTTACTTAAATCTACCTACATCAGAAAAAAAAATGTTAACATTAAATTTCACTAAGTTTTCATATTAAATGGGTTTTTAACAGCTTAAATAGTTACAATTAAGGTTAATTCATCTACTAACATCCAGCAACTTAAGATTCAACGTTGGGTAGCCACTTTATAACACTTTTTAGGGCGTTACTCACCGGCCACGGTTGTCGGAGAGTTAAGGGACTCGAGGATCAAAATAAAAGTATCCCAGGGCGCCTGTTGTTGGATGATTAGTAAATGAAAATGCTAAGTTACATATACAGACAAAAAGTAGTTTATTTCCTTCTACGGTTCACATGTATAGCTCCAAATATCAAGTTTTCACTTTAAAATACCCTACGAACTGAGGTTTTGACTAACCTGGTGGATTACACAATATTACACTGTTTATGGTCAATCCCGCAAAGCAGTGAGGCAACAGATATCCTCCAGGTGTACGCCGGTCGCGGTCTCCTGGCCGCCCAGTCCCAATATAGCCACCCGTTGAAGCTGCCTCGCCTCGTTCACATTGTTTAACTTGATAATGGACCATACTCAAAGTACGGACTAAGGACTAAGGACCAAGGACTAAGGACTAAGGACTAAGGACTAAGGACTAAGGACTAAGGACTAAGGACCCAATTTATGGGATGATGTGTTTCAACACATTAAACTGCCCGTAGACATTGTGTTTAAGGGGCCGTACGCCCAAGTAGTCGTCACTTTAAATTCATGTTCCGGCGTTTCGATTCAAAAATTATATATATGTGCGTGTCCGATCATTACAACGGCTCACTCCAAAAAGAACTAGGCCTCCCTTGGGCTACACGCCACCGTCGATCCGTGGTAGGATTTCGAACTAACACGAAAGGTCAATTGCATGCATTTAGCTAGCTCGATTCGTCAATATACGTTTCTAGTTACTTCGGACTAATGACGTTAGATGGCGCTCTGAAGTCTATTCATCGCATGTAATAACGTAAATATGCTAAAATAATGTACACGAAAATTTTCGTGTTACAAACATCAACTTCAAACTGGAATTACTGTTTTAACGATTAGTTTGCACGAATGGAAAAGTGCATTAAGTTAAACGGAAAATACTTCGAAAAACAATAAAATACAATTTAGCTATACCGTGCATGTGGATTTTCTTATTCGCGATCATTTCAGTGTGCCCCTCGTACTATGTTGTCCCATACAAATCGTGGGTCATCATTGGCTGAATTTTTGATCTGACAATTGTTTGCGACATATGAAAATATATTAGTGAAATTTCAATTTTTTTTATACAATTCCATGAAGTTTTTAGAACGGCGGCCACATTTGCTTCTTAAGCTTGTTGTTGCCTGCTGTGATGATGAAGGAAATTAAAGAATTAAATAAACGTTGGCAAATACAGAAATACTATTTTTTTGAAATTGGCTAAAATACCATTCAGCCAAAAGAAAACATCAAACGCATTCATATATAAGATCTTATTTTGAAGGAACCGTAGTAACATTGGGTTATATTACAATATATTTTTTGTTTATAAAATACAAGGTTTTGTTTTTTCTACAAAATCACTAATTTTATAACCATGGAGTCTAAGAAAAGTATTGCGTCTCGAACGTCACCCAATATCAAACAGAAAATAAGAAAGAACTAATTATTCACAAAAAAACATAAAGATGCAAGGCGCAAATATATGCACGCATTAGTGTTATACTGCTTACGCATCAACAGATAAGAAGCGGTACATATGTGCATAATTAATTAATATTAAACCGTTACCGCCTTAAAGTCCACTGCTGGACAAAAGCCACACCCATAGATTGCCTCATAGGGGGATATGTTTACCATAGTTACCACGCTCGATAAGCGGGTTCGCAAACGCAGTTTCTATTTGTAGTTGTTATTAGGAAGACGGTGCTGTCCATCTCCGGATTTGTTTCGCTCTGTCGCCTCTTACGACACCACGGGTTGATATGGGGTAGTGGTAATTCTTACACCACCACTACAGTTAATATTAAAACAAAAAATAAATAATAGTAACATCAAATATGTCTCCAACTCAGCATTATGCTGTAAAGGAAGCGCTGGTTTTCAGTTGGAGCCTTTTGACTTCACGTGAGATCCTCCTATTACGAGTAACGGAATTATTAATAATTATGAGTTTTAGAGATTGAAACATGTTTCAACATGGTTTGAGCGTAGTTGCTTGGACGTGCCATGCTAATATGGTTGTAGCAGGAATGGGTCGGTCGGTTTGACAGGCGGGGGACCACGCTCTCACAGAATGCCAGCGTAAAATAGCAGCTCATTGCTGCTGTGTTTCGTATGGTGAGTACAGAGAACTGGAAATTCTTTTTACTGGAAACGAGACATTCCATATCAGTCCTCAAGGCTGTCAATGCCCTGGCATTTCAAGCTGTGATGGTGGATAAATGTATGTCGGAAATTACGACAGGAGATCCCACTTCTGATGTCGGAGAATTACAAACAGGGGATTCCAATTTTGATCTTGGAAATACATCAGGATAGCGTTAATTGTTAAAAATAATAAAAGTGTGAGAGCGGATGTTCAACTTGCTCTCGTGCTTACGCAATTAATCATTATCAGTAATAAGACAACGTAACGCACTATACATTCAGTATAGTGAAATTACAGTTCGACCACACTGTAACACGTCTCCGCCACAATCACACACCAGTGTAACGTGAGGTACTTAATTACATGATCACAACAAAATATATACACAGCAACAGTAATACTACTCATCTCAATGTAACACAGGACAGCCTCTCAACAACACCAATCCTCCTTGTCTGCACTAGAGGAATTACAACAACGAACAGAACCACAACACTATCTTAGCACTAGTAGAATGACCACACCCGTTGAATGACTTAAGCGGAATCTCCCTCGCATGGCATCTACAGTGAACTTTATACTGCACAAACAAGTGAGAGTTTCTATATGTACCCTCATGTCTACCTCGATACAAGTGATATTTTATAGACGCTCCGACATATAGATATCTATGTGCCACACTCTACATTTACCATCAGGTGGAGTGTGTGGTTGTTTGTCACCCTAATTTAAAAAAAAACCACAAACACTGATACTCTAATAGATGTATAAAAATGTTATAAAGTATATATTGATAAATGTCTTATACGGAAAAGTACTACAAAGGAGTGAACTGTGCATTATTGGTTTAATTGCTTTTGTTTGAGAAATTTTGACCTCACAAAAGAACGTCGTAATCGCCCGGAGAAAAAGGTTGATAATTAAGAATTAAAGGGGACATTAAAGGCCCAGAAACTATGCATGACTTATTTATCAAAGAGTTTAACATTTTTATCAAGCAAAAATTGTTTATTAAGGGATATTATACTACTAAAGAGTACATAATTGATAATAACCCTAGGAATGAGGTAATCGCTACCATGCTGTTTCTAAATGTTTTCGTACATAATTTTATAAAATATGATATTGTAAATTAATGTATAAAGAAAGTATTCGTGAAATCTATATTAATTAAAAATTATTTTATTCTATTTTACACACTTAAACTACAGCTGAGCTAGCGTCGGCTTTCGATATAAGTGCTAAAATAACATTACATAAGTACATTATAATATAAGAAGTAACAAGATATAAGTGCATATATATCATTGCGGCAAATCGATCAGGTATCTTCAGTAACGCACAGTTGACGAAATAGAAGTCAAAATTAACAGAGATGAAGATAGATAAGAATTTTCTCCAGACCTTATTTTTATATGTGGCAGAGTCACGCTACAGCTATATCATAGTTCTAGCACGAATGAGTCGGCTCGACACGAGATCATGGGATCGTTTTTACTGGCAATGAGGCATTTCATCTTAGTCATCAGATGCTAACGTCTGTAGGCCACAGCATCTACTTATCATTAGGTGACTGTATGCTCATTTGTCACCTTTATTCTATTAAATGAAAAATAAAAAAATAAATTGGATTAGAGTGCCTATTTAAGCCATTGTAAAGCCACGACTTATACGTCCTCTATAAGCTTCGGTTAACAATGTCTAATACGTAGATATTAGTTATTACGGATCCCTACTCGCTTAATCCCTTAGTCAGACTTAGCTGTTGTATGTATGTAAAATAATTTCTTGGTATATTATATCTACACACTAGCTGTTCCCCGCGTCTGCGTGGAATTTATTACGATTATACTTCATGGGTTTAAATTTTTTTTGCGCGGAACCTTAACTCTTTTACTAAAATAAAAGTAGCCTAAGTGTGTCGTGCATCCATTTCGTAGATTAGCCAGAACAAACAAATAGCCAGAAAAAACCAAGTTTTTAAAAATTTATTTTTGAAATTGATTCATAAAATGTATTTAGTAAAAAGCTGTTATTTCGACATTACAAATAACTTTATTATTTGACTGCCTCCTTGGTCTAATGGTTGTAGTAATGCGGTTTCTGATCTTGTGGTCCCGGTTTCAATTATTACGGGTCCGGTTAAAAAAAAATCGGTTAGTGAGCTTTTTCATCAGAAATTTTCTAGTGTCTCACCCCTGTGCCTCGGAAAGAACGAAAAGCCTTTGATCCTGCACCTAATCTCACTCCAGTCGTATCGGTTTACCGTCCCATCGGATTAAGAGAGTGTGAGAATAGAGAGGGCACATGTACTTACGCATACACTTGGTCACTATAATACTCTCTTGCGCAGTTGGCTCCGTCAGTCTTCGTTGAGACTGGCCGCCGTGACCGGAATTCGGTCTGGAGAATATTATTTATTTGTATTTTTATTGATAATAAAGCAGGTTTGAGGTTGCTCATGGTTGCTTCTAGGTGCTGGCCGCCGTGACCGGAATTCGGTCTGGAGAATATTATTTATTTGTATTTGTATTGATAATAAAGCAGGTTTGAGGTTGCTTATGGTTGCTTCAAGGTACTGGCCGCCGTGACCGGAATTTGGTCTGGAGGATATTACTTATTTGTATTGATAATAAAGCAGGTTTGAGGTTGCTTATGGTTGCTTCAAGGTGCTGGCCGCCGTGACCGGAATTTGGTCTGGAGAATATTATTTATTTGTATTGATAATAAAGCAGGTTTGTAGTTTCTTCTGGTTGCTTCTAGGTGTTAGGGCTCCTTATCTGTCTATAAATCCGACTGGGTGGGGGAACTCTTTACTAGTTCTATCGCAAGCAGCAGTTTTTTTATACATAATCGTAACCAACGAGCACTGTCTAACTGATGGTAAGTTGATGCTGTGGCCAATAGAGAACTACATTTATCCTCGATGAGGAATCAAAAGGCAGATGCGTTGTCACCCCTGGTAACTAAGATGGAATGCTTCGTTTTCAGTAAAAATGGTCTCCGGTTATCTACCCTCACCATACGAAACACAGCAGAATTAAGCTGCTATTTTACGCTGGTATTCTGTGAGAGCATGGTCCTTCCCTGGTCGAGCGGACCGATTCGTGCTACAACTATGTAGCTGCTACATGGCATTCGGGTCTTCTGGATATAGAGAGCCAGTTTAATTACAGGTTGTGATGCATCCATTTTAGTTCGCAGAGATAACATCACATCTACATACTCGTATGTTTGTTAGAAGTCGGTTGCAAGTGCAAGCAAAAAATGAGGGGGTTGTCAATTCGACTCTATTTTTTAAGTGTTAGCTCAAAACTTTTTTCTAAGTGAACCGATGATGATAATTCTTTTTTTTATTTGAAAGCTGCTGCCTTTCACGTGGTCCCATATGATATTTGATCAAGATTTGATCAGTAGTTTTTGAGTTATACTTAATAATGAGTATTTAATTAATTTCGCCTGCATTGACGATGTTCTCATTTTATTTATATTGAAGTCGGTTGTACAAAATTTTATTTTTACCACTTGTTGTAGATTGGATCTTCGTCACGCTCTTCAGTTTTTAAACCACACGAACTCTGTGTGAAAAGGAACACGTGAAAAGGAATTCCAATATCGAATGTAACAAAGAAATAAAAGTACATGGAGTCAGACTGGATAGGGGATTCCGAGGATTCTCCGTTTGTCTAGATGCGTAGTTGACCGAGTTTTAACTGGAAATGTGAAGCGAATGAGCTCCAATAATTTGCTCGCACGTGCCTGCAGCAAAGGACAGGTAGTTTTTTATGTTGTAACTTGATAATCTATGATTGTCGTCTTATGGCGGTCCTAAACAGCGCTCTAATTGTTTAAGTATTTGTAAAAACATTTTTGGAATGTTTTAACTGTTTAGGTACACAACTTATGAATTAGTTTCTGTTGATTGCAGACAAGACGGTGATGTTCATTTGGTTTTTTTGTATAAAAATTCAAACGTATTTAAAATTTATCTCGTAGTATTTTTAATTTTATTGTAAAAGAATAAGGGTGGTAAACGGGCATACAGTCCACCTGATGCCTCAGTGGTTTGATCTATTAATTTTGGTACATTTTTAATACATTTTTGAATTTTTCTACTTTCATTAATATTTGATTTATTTATTTTCAATCTAATTAATATAAAACATAACTAATAACCCAGAAAGAAACATTAACCTTTACATTTTTCGAAAAAATTACTTTCCCGCTAATATGAAATCTGTCAAATATTACACGTCACTTTTAAGTGGCGCCGCCTTGGTGGACGCCCTTATTGACAGCAAGTGGCTACTGCAATTAATCGACACCTGCAGGAGACTTTAAATAAAGAAAGTTTGTTATTTTGATTATATACCCTGATAATACTGTGAGGAGAAACAAGTCGGTTTTATAATTAGTATATCAATATTATTTTTATAGGATAAGAGTTAAAAACGAGCACACAATCTATCTGATGGTAAGTGGTTGCTGCGGTCCATAGACATCTACATCTATCCTTTATTACAAATCAAAATGCAGATGCGTTATCATCCGTGAGGACTAAGATGGAATGCCTCATTTCCAGTAAAAAAGGTCTCAGGTTCTCTACACTCACCATACGAAACACGGCAGAGTTAAGCTGCTTTTTGACGCTGGTATTCTGTGAGAGCGTGGTCCTTCCCCGGTCGAGCCGACCCATTCATGCCACAACTATACTACTAATATAGCTGCAGCATGGCTCTACCACGTAAAATATTGTGAAACTAGTACAAGTGTTCCTCAAATTCATAAAAATTAAGCTGGAGTTTCACCAAGTGACAACAATCGCAATTATGAATTATAAAAAATTTAAATTAAGAAAACTACAGATGCGTTATCACCTCTGAGGACTAAGATACAATTTCTAAAAGCCTGTAGCACTAGCTCTCTACGCGCTTCAGATTAAAACACAGCATTGCCCGCATGGCTACTTGGCAGCAGAAATAGATAAGAAGAACGTACCTATCCCGACAGACTTCGAGCCAAAAGAGAGTCTTACTACCTAGTATCTTGGACACCATGTGGCATTTTCTAAACGAAAAACACCTAAACTACCTATAAAAGGAACAGAAGTACATATTGCGATTTTCTAACTAATCGCGATGAAAGTAACAGTCTAAATACGTTAATTTTTTTTAGACATTCAGGTTTCCTCACGATGTTTTCTATCACCGCATAGAACGTGTTAAATCGCCACTTAAAATTGCAGTCACCAACTTCATTGATTCCACAAATGAAGAATTACACAGAACGTGAGCCAACCACATTCTGTGAAATTTATGGAAAACACCCAATGGATTGTGGTGATTGTGGCAATTCATCTTAATTATGAGAAAGTCCCACGTCTAGACGTCTAGACGTAGATATTTTGCGAGTTAAAAGAGAAATATCTAGGAATCAACTTTCAATTCGTGCAACAAACAATATGGAAAATATCATAAGTGTTGTAAAAAAGTCTGCTAATTTGTTCACAGTGGTGTTGTGTTGTGAGAAACTTTTGTTTGCACTTCACACATTCGAGTACGTTGAAATCATAATAATAATAATAATAATTTTTTTGATGTGAAAACTTCTTTAGAACCGTTGTGATTTGAAACTCGATGAAACGAAAAAGCGACACTAAAAAGAGACAAACATATCTATTGAACTTAACGTGAGAATGAGATAGAATAAAGTGTACAGTATTTCCTAACTTATTTGAAATTGCAAACTTGAAGTTCATATAATATGTAATGTAATAAATGTAGAAAAAATGTAAAATAATTTTTATACTAGGTAACCAATAATTAAAAATCGTTTTCACCCGAAAAATGCGAGCGTTTAATAACTAAATCTAGTTGGCAAATATCTCCCCTATGTGGCAATCTAAGTGGGAGACCTAAGTTCAGCAGTAAACTTAAGATATACAATTATTTTCCAATTACTTACAATATCGCACTAATACAATATATGTCATATGAGCGTCTGACTTTAATAGTGAATAAATCTAATTAGGTAAGGTAGGAATTGTTTTATTTTGCTTTATTGTCCCCGGGTTAGCTATTTCCATGTGACAAGTTGATAAACTAACAAATTTATGGCATTTGAAATCTGTTTATGCGTTCCCCTAGCGGCGCCGTGCTCGAAATATGTTTACGCCAATTGATTCGAATCATTCTTATAAATCTACAGTAATATTTATAAAGAGGTCTTGAAGTTCTAATTGTAAGTCCTATTTTTATGTTTCAAAATACTAGCAATGCTATTATTTTTCTTATATTCCCTTTAATCAATAATGGTATGCTTAAAATACTTATGTTAGGAGTGGTGCACGAAAATATTCGAATGGCGGATTTGAACCCACGAACTTTTAAGTTTGCGTTCTTCATCCTACCATTAGGCTAGTGTCAGTTCTGTGGAACTTAAAAGAAAAAGGAATGCCAATTGTGTTGCTAACATGTAACAAAAGGCGAATAGTTATATGCGTTAACTATCTATTCATTCTTTCAATTTATTTTTTTATCCTTCTTAATTCATATGTTTTCACTAAAAGTGGTCCAAGGTCAAGGATTACAATCGTGACTCTATGTATGTATTTCATTCATGTAAAGTTGTGAATATGTAACTAAACGTGTCTTCAAGAAATATAGCTCGAAAGCCTGATCATAATTTGAATTTAACGTGGCAAAGTCACGCTGCAGATGTAACTGCTATACAATGGTTGAAGCACGAATGGGCCGGCTTGGCCGGGTTAAAATCACGCTCTCCCAGAATACTAGCGTAAAATAGTAGCTTAATTTATGGAAGTGCAGAAAACCGTAGACCCGAATCATCGACGACCGAGTTCTTTATGATCGGGTAGATTCACTGGCGTAGCGAACGCATTGCGCCTCTTTGCATTTTCTATCGTATTTACCATGGAGAATGCTTATAGAAGTTGTTCTGCATGATTCCAGTTGCCAAATTTAACCGTCTCACATCTTGGCAGAATTTGCGATACCATCTACACAATCGGAATACTTGGCGATCCATCACTTTGCGAATTTACCAGTTGTTTTTTCCTTTCACGACTTCTTTGTGGAGTTGGCTACCACCTGAGATTTTTTCAGACCGATGCGACTTGAGGACTCTCAAGAAAAGATTTTAGTCATTTTTAATAGACCAGTTACGCACTAATGGCTAATCACTAAGAAATGCAAATGACTAATGGGTGGTATTAGTCACTTAACATCATGTGAGCCGCATGCTCGTTTGCCCCCTCTCCTATAAAAACATACATCAAAGTGATCTTCACAGAAGTATAGTTTAGATTTTGTAGATAATGCCTTCGGGTCTCTTCTTGACAGTTTTAACCAAGTATTTATCATATTTAAATCAGTTGGCACTTTAATCCATAACTTCCCCGGCGTTCTTATGCTTGTATTTTTGCAATCAGGCAAAATACAACAATGATATAAATGATAACTCATTATTACACATTCAAAAGTATATTAATTCTTTGCAAAATCGTCAAAATTCTATGACAGTGACGTCACGAGTTGAACAGTGTGGCGACTAGCGTTTTCACGTGAAAATTTAAAACGATAGATTAAAAGTAATGTTTATGACACTATTCGGTTTAAAAAAAAAATTATATAAAAATTATTGTGGTTCATTATCACTCTAGGATTCATTTAAAACACTTTTTGAAAATGGGTGTAATACCCTATTGTTGCAGCGTGACCTTATCGCGAATTTAACTTTTAACTGAATATTTACATCGTTATCATAAGCCCATTTTTAAACGTATACTTTAAATTTGTAGACTGAATTTGTTGTTGTAAAACAAATTTACGGTCCTGAAATAACTATCTCTATAGAAGCCTTGTATGTCCTATAAAGTTGTCATACCATCTAGTGATTAAAAACTGCGGTTGCCAACCCGCTCGCCAAGCCTGGCAACTATGGCAAATACCCCTCTATGAAGAGAGTAACAAGGAGAGGGCCCCCAGTCCCCGGCGGCTCCGCTATTCCTGGCTATCACTTCCAAAAACCTTGGGGGGGCCTATGTTCAGCAGTGGACTTATGAAAGGCTGTAATGATGATGATGACCATCTAGTGGGAGGATGCTCTATTTAGCACTTTTGCAGTTCGAGGCTGTTACATGAAAAACTTTTCTCACAGTTACTGGTATTTATTTAGATTTATATTTTATAGGGTCCTAAATCACGAAAAAATGGTACAACATAAGAGATGCGTATGCAAAATGTTTTTAAACTGGTGGTGGTAAACGAAATTACGTATATTCTGAACTACTCAGTTTTATGGATCCAATTTATTATGAAGTCAATAATTCTGAAAAGAACCATAATAACTCGAACGTAGAAGACAGTAACTCTGAAGATGATGATGAAGACAGCTCGTCAAAACATCATGATGAGATTTTTCTAGAAGTTGAGGAAGATGATTCTAAAACTAAAACTAAAAAATCTAAACTAAGAAATTCGCCGGAATCCGGAAGAGATGAATATTAATGTGTGGTGGGGGCGAGATAACCTTCTGCACAGGACAGGATTATAGTTCAACAGTAAGTGCACAACTCAGTAGCACTATTTATTCCTTCAATTTCATAGTCTGGCAGGCTGGCAATCCGACACAACCGGAGATAGATCAGGTTCAAAATCAACGGCTTTACGTGCTTTCAGCAGTGGCGCTTACGATTTCTAGACCAACAAGGTTGTCCGTATCAGTTACGGTAGCTTTTAAGAATATGGTTACAAGGGATGGAACTTGATTGATATAATTATCATATTTTATAATATATTAGTAATAAATGTGCTAACAGGTCACCTGATTATAAGTGCAACTGCAGCCAATTGGCTCTGTAACCAACTTCAATAAATAAAATAAGGCCATAATGATCCTCATCTCTAAATCTGTATTTTCACTGTCCAATATCAATAGCGATATGTCGTCCCCGACATACGTAATCATTACCGATATTATCAAAAAGCGTTTTTCTCTTTTCATTAAACGGCACGTGGCCGATTTTGTGTCAGTAAAACACAATTTTATACATTTTGATGATTTGTCGGTGATGATATATTGGTGTCGTGTCGATCATTGAAAGAGCATAAAAAGTGAAGCAGCAGGTGACACACTGCTGCTTGATTATAAGAGACTCAGAAGGTTTCTAGACACAAAATAAAAGTGATAAACGAGCACAAAGTTTACCTGATGGTAAGTGGATTATATGCCATACATCTATCCTCGATTTTTTTTTGTTAAGAGTTAATTACGGAATCAGAGTTAAAGTAGTTAGTAGTACAGAGAAGTTAAACCTAAACTCTTGAACTCTCATTGTATTTAACCACCGTATCCGCTTCATGTGATTAAAAGCGATGATGTGCCGCTTTCGCTGGACCAATGAGATTAATATTGGCTTCGTTTATCGATAGGGCTATTATTTTTATGGAGGTTTCGTCCCATTTCATCTAGTTGCTGATAAAACTCCACGGTTCTGAGCCACCTGCATCCATCGACTTCCTACATGTCTTACCAGGTCGTCAATCCATCTAGCGGGGGCTACCATCCACTTGTCTACCGTTACGAAACTGTCACTCGAGGACCTTTCTTGTGTTTATGTACCAACATGAAATTTTCAGACTTGTTACGGATCATTTAATTCTTTGAAAAAGAAAAGTAAGAGATATGAGAAGCAGTTCACCCCAAATAGTAACAAACGCAACGTGCCAACATTGGAACTTATTGTGTGGGTAAAAGGTAAAAGATGCTTATGGGATAGGAGTTACAGAGATATGGCGCAGCGAGAAATAGCTTGGAAAAAGTGTATAAGATGTTTAAGCCAAATTTTCACGAACTACAGGAATCCGAACAAATAAATGTTGGTAAGCATTTATTTCATATTTTTTTATATAATTTTACGTAACAACTAGCTACCTCATTGTTAGTGATTACTGTGGCCCATCGAATATATAGATGGAGATTTATATGGGCCTAAATAAAACACCTTTATCTATTTTAGATTAATAATCCAAATCGAAATTCCAAAATTGCTTTTATGGCCCCTAATCGTGATGAATACTTACATTTAGAAATAGCCACTTCTGTCGTCAACTTCACAGCTCGCTCAACAGCCTGGGTATGACATAGGAGACGTAAAAATAAAAATTCACCCTCACCACCAGGTTAGTCTATTTGCTTAATTTCTTGGTCACTTAAGTGTTTCAAGATCGGGGGTTCAGTAATGGTGTGTTGCAAATTTATCATATTAATGTAGGTTGTTGCGCTGAAATTAATGTTAGGCATCTTGAATAGCCTTGTTGCAAGGGATAGCGACATATTGAGTGGTTTTAATATACGCCGGGCTGCCAATTCAATAATCAATACAAGTAGTAAATTCTCAGGATATGCGAAGTAGCTACTGCGTTGAATTACGGGGTCGATCACTTCTTTTAAGGATTCTGGAGGCTAATATAATGTTTAATAGATGTCGAGCTCAATCTTTACATGATGGTCTATTTTTTTTTAGTTACATACAAACGTGGGATTTGATTTACACGTATGAGTCACCTAGCATAAGATTGTTTACCTGGACACCTGTTTGCTAAATTTTCTGGAAAAATCCTGATTGTACCGCAGGGATGATCTCGTGCAAGTACTTTTGATCTGTGCTCAAATCTGGGGCCATTTCTGGAAGTGAGTCTGCTTCAATAGGTTGGAAATTTGTAATCGGCACTTGTTCACAAATGTCCAGTATCTTTCCCAACTGACCAGTGTAAGACTTGGGTCCCGAAGTGCCTCCGTCAATATGTAAAAACAAATGCCTTAAGTGCAGCTCGCTGTTGAAGGGACCTTTGCAGCCTTTTTGCAAGGAGTCGTATAATACCACCGTACTTTCCAGAATTTACATTATAACCATCACACTCTATTGCCACAAGATATTCTAAGGAAATGCCTTCCTTTGTCCAGAACCCTGTGATTGCTGATTCTACAGCTTTCGTCGAATCAGTTCTAAGTACTGCATAACCCATGTAGATAGAAGCCAGCTCCTGAATTTAGGAAATGTGCTCTTCAACAGTCATTGTTTTGTAATATTTATTGCCTTATTTATAATCTTTAAAGTCTTTCTTGCCATAAAAATACAAAACGGAAAACTCCGTATTAGTGCCGTCTTTTATTAATTTCTAATTATTTTTCCATCTCTCGCGTCGTAATTTATGTCTGTTATTAACCTCGACATCTGATCTAATATCGTACAAAAAAGATGAAGCAATTGTTGCTGCAGCCCTCTGTACATATCTGTCACACGTATTCACTAAGGTAGACAAAGATAACTTTTTCTTCTTCTTATCAGAAACTCCTTCATTTGTAGTAGTTACGAAATCATCAGTACTATAGCTCTGCTCAGATGACGACGATAATATAAAAACATCTATTTCTAAATCAGTTGAAGAAGAACTAATTTGAGGATGTACCCGATCGATTTTCCCGATCTAGTTTCCTCTGTAGGGTCTTTTGTAGCTTCTTCATAGTAGTAACGTCGACTCCGCCTATTATCATTTTGTGTGAAGTTCACTGATAAAAAAATGAATGTTCTCGTTTGGGAACCTTTTTATCGGTCAGGCAGGTGCAATTCGTGAGTTCCATGCATTTGCATGCTGAAGTATCAAACAGCCGCTTACTATGTTCTCAAAAATTATCCAATTTTTCTGAAGAGAGCTTCTTAATAGACGTGAGTAAATTTTTACATTTTAAGTGGTAGGCTTTCAACATTTTTATAACTCGTTTTCTAATCACGGTCGAAATAGTCGCAGTCTGCAAGATATTTTCAATTGTAGGTGCCACAATATCTGCTATTTGTGAAAATTTTGACTCTTTCGCAGTTTCTAGTTGCAATTTTGGTTGATTTCTGGCCCACTCGTCACATCTTCATACGTAGGTAAAGTGTTCTCTTTAATATCTTGGATATCACCAAAAAGGGGACACATGAATGAACTACGAGTTCCCTCCATGCCACAAATAACCAAGAAATATTGTGAAATAGATAAAAGCGCGACCTTTACATTGAAAAGCAATAGTATACCGGCAGTGTCACGATAAGTGCGTGACAATGCATGCGCCAAAATTACTTCCCGCGCGCGGCATCAAGACAACTTTGAAGTAAATTAACATAAACTTTAAAAAAATGTTACAATTTATTTAATAATAGCATATTTACATAGCGTCAATACTGGGTCGAAAATCATCTTTTTATATAATTTCATTGACCTGGCGGAGGCAGTTACTCCAAATCAATCCAAATAATATTTAGCGTGAGTTAATGTGATTTCCAAAGGCACTTTTTGCGCACTATTAGATTGTCATAAAGTGACAAAAAAATTTCGCTCCATCCTAATGTGTATCTTTTTAATCTGTGGCAGTAGCTCGCACTTGACGAATATTCTCTCTTGTTATATCAATTTAATTTAAGATATGATATATGTTATTACTGTAATATATGATTATTTTATATAGGTATAAATAGATTCTAATTAGTCTAACAGTTTTATTTTTACATAAAATCCCGTTTAGGAAAGATATATGTTTCAAAAAACAATGTCGAATGTGGGGAGTTAGTTTTTGTTATTATATTTTATAAAAGCTACAGTTTTATATAAACAAATATAAATAGTTTTATATATGTGTATTTTATAACTATTACAGTGCACCTGATGGTAATTGCAACTAATGGATACCTGTAACCAACTTCAAACAAAGAAGGCTATACAGCTGCGTTGTCACTTCTGAGAACTAAGATGGAATGCCTTTACACCTCTGATTGTACTGACTCTCTTTACCCTTCAAATCGGAACATATGCACTTAGCAAGCACTGCTATTTGGTAAAAGCATAGTACATAAAAAGAGTCCAACTACAGTAACTGAAATAAAGATGCAGAAAATGACTACCACAGAATTAATATTGTGTTTTTCTTTTAGGGTCACAGATCACGAAGAAATGGTATAACATAAGAGACGAGATATGCAAAAACGTGTAAAAATTCCTCTGTCAAGCGACAAAAATACATGTATGCTGAACAACTCAAATTTTTAGATCCTATTTATTGCGATCCAAACTCGGAAACTGAGCATAATATCTCGAATATTTTAAAAAATGCCGAAGTCTCTCATTCTGATAGTGACGAAAATATGGGGCATTTCCAAGAGGAAGTTTTATTAGAAGTTGGAGACGATATATTTGAAATTGGCACTAATAGATTGGAATCACAAAATTTCTTAGAATCAAAAGGTAATAATTCCAGAACTGTTGAACAGAACCGTACATTACAAATTTTGGGAAATTTAATCGAGAAAGAAGAAGACGAAGATAGATCGTTCTTCAAAGCTGTACTATCTTCTGTGAAATCACTTTCAGAAGATTTAAAGTTAGAATTTAGAATATCTGTTCTAAAACTAATTCAAACTTTGAAAAATAAAGACAAGAAAAGAAATGCCCAGAATATATTTGGACGATGAGTGATTTTAACAGATTTTAGTATAGATTAGAAATGAAAATATAAATAAATATGTAACTATTGTGTTTTTTTAATAAGATATTAATAATAAATGCTTTATTAATTTAGGGCTACCAACAAGTTACCTGTAACAGTACCAAAGCCGTGGCCATTACCGTTACAGTCTATCAGAAGTTCACTGCTGAACATATGCCTTCCCCATAGAGTGCTTCTAAGGGGAATGTTTCTAGTGGTTGACAACCGCAGTTTTTTATTTCTTAATTGCTACTAGGAAGACGTTGCCGCCCATCTCCTGGTTTGTTTCCGTCTGTCGCATCTTGTGATTACTGCGGGACGGTATGGGTAGTGGATTTTCTGACACTGCCACTACACGGTCAGTACCATAGAATTCTATACCTATAACAGGTATTAGCTAGCTTATCAGACATTTTGCCCTTTCCGATTGTTGTCGCGATGAGCTTAACCCAAATTTCGCTCCGGTCTTTTTATAGTGTAAGTAAATAAATTATTTGTAAAAAAACTCGACCACAGTGCTACCTATCAGATCCAGATTTGGTAATCTTTCTTTTTTCGCACAATGAAAATATATGATGCAACCATGAGTATAAATAATATAACTATACGTGTTCTAGAAGAATTAAATAGTCAGTGCCAGGGCGTATACTGGAGGAGAAAGAAAGTTCCGTTATTGGTTCAAACTCACAATAAATATTGTAATTTTCCTATCCACTCTGACCCCAAATTATTGATTTATTCTCTCAGCGATTGGATTAGTAGATATGAAATATCTTATCACATTAAGACAACCATTGATGGAATGGAACGCCCAAAAAAGCATGTCGATATAAATAGTTTACGTAATTTATGTTGCAACTTCCTACATAGTAAATACAACACACACTATAAGATTTACACAGATGGATCAAAGGATAAAACAGGATGCGGTGCAGCTTTTGTTGACCAGCAGATGAATATATGTGTAAGATTCAAAATTAGGACTGACGTTTCTATAATGCACTGTGAGCTAATCGCGATTTCCGAGGCTTTATCTTATGTTACAACTTTGAATTACAATCAATTTGTAATATTATCCGATGCTAAAAGTGCCCTTTTATATTTGGCTCGTCTACCCTCGAGTATTCGAGGATTTCCGATAGCCTACAGTATCCTAGATTCTATTCGTGAACTCAATTCATTAAATAAGGTGGTAATCATACAATGGATACCTGCTCATACAGGTATCACGGGTAACGAGGAGGCTGATAGAGCTGCGAACCAAGCTGTAAGCGACGGTATTACATACAATATATTACCAGTACACAGCGAATTATTACGTGAGGTTAAAATAGATTGTAGGCAGTTATGGCAAGAGTATTTTGATGAATGCTCACATAGTAAGGGAATATGGTACAAGACAATTCAGTGTCAACCTCTTTGTTACCCATGGTTTGAAAAAGATAAAATAAGTAGGAAGAATGTTGTAACGCTTTTAAGACTTCGTTCAGGACACATCCTGTCAAATAAGTTCCGATATCTGATGGGAATATCAGATTCCCCTAACTGCTCAGAGTGTGATATTGTAGAAGATGTGCACCATGTTTTGACAGAGTGTGTTCGGAACGAGGTACATAGGCAAGATATGTCACTTTTGCATAATCACAATGTAGGCATTTGCAATTCTATTCTATCCTCCCCACTTTGTCAAGAGGCCAAAATGCTAATCAAACTCTATTTATATGTAGTATAATATGAGATTAAAAAGATGTAATATTATCCACCTATGAGTGTAACCATATCACCGGATTGAATTGCAACATAATATATATATTTGTCGTTAAATTTAACTTGATTGTATGTAGTTGTATTACTGTCGATATTATTGTGTCTTCAATCGTTAATTTCCTGTCATTATTTGTGTATATTTTACGGGGGTGACATAGTCACTGTGTGACAAAACCCCTTTTTTGAAAATAAAGATTAAAAAAAAAACCATGAGTAATTTTGGTCCGATAATAAATAATTTGTTAACAACTTGATTACAACACCACCTTCAGGTCCTACCATAGCTACAAACCATCGTCTCAACAAAACAAAATACTATATTGTTTAAATATGACCTTTATCGATCAAGTCGTACAGAGGTTACACAATCACTAACAGATGCACCGACAATTATGTGCAACATATAACAAAAACCCTGTGGTTCCGATTAAGTGTGTTCAAAAAAGTTAGAAAAAGAAGTGCGTTATTAGAATCAGTATATAAACGGATATAAGTAACTTTAGTTCAGAAGACTTGGCCATATTTTTTTGAATTAAATTTGAATAAATATTTATTTGCAAATTGTATGTTGTTATAATACCTCTGCATTGGCCGGGAGTAAGAGTATTGTCAAAGACTCCACTTTACCGACGCATGTGCTAATTAGAGGTTACAAAGCCACATACAATTTGCAAATATTTTTTTTCTAAAGTAAATATATTTATATCAACATATTTTACATACGATTAAATGTAAACAAACCTAAATTATAGAACAGTTTTAAAATTACAAGTAAAGTTACACCTTATATTTGTCCTTCAACTGGGCATAACCCCTAAGTTAGTTAATATAGTTATGTAATAATAAATGTATAATAAAATAGTTATGTAGAAAAATTTCACTCAGGTTTATGCAGTTTTGCTCATGATTTGCACCTAAAGCACAAATCATTATGATAATAACTTAAATTAAAAAACTCATGAAATGTGAAGAGCTGATGATTTTCAAACGACTGAACAGATTTTCTTGCATCAAAGCTAAGAAAACTCTCGATTTAGAAACACACCTTTCTATCGAAAAAAACTTTATCAAAATCGTTTTATCCTTTCAGGAGCCATGATACCACATACATACACACAGATACACAGACACAGAGAGACACAGACACACACTACAAACTTATAACACCCCTCTGTTTTCGACCGGGGTTAAAATAGGAAATGCCAGCAAAATATTATGACTTCTTGATAGCTGTAAGATCATCTCGCATAAAGATGAAATGTACGCAGACCGGCGACAGGCAGCAGCGTCACAGGTGCGGGACGTCTGGTGCTTCAATCCGACTTCCAACCATCCATTCATTTATATCCATTACATCCTGTAAAAGTCAACTGCTGAACATAGACCTCCTCCATAGAGTGCCTCATTGGTGGATTTTTCCATAGTAATCACGATTGGCAGGCGGGTTAGCGACCACAGTTATTTATTATTTGCGTTGTTATCAGGAAGATGCTGCTGCTCTTCTCCTGTTTAAGTTTACCTCTGTCGCGTCGTATGAAACCCGCGGGACGATATGGGGTAGTGGATATTCTTACACCGTTACTACGGTTTATCCGACTCCCAACGTGACGTTGCAAATTCTCCTTACAATGAGAGACCTATGAGAACTTTTGCCTGCTCATGAAGTAAGATGAAAGGTTAGTATGCAGTATGATAATGATGGGTGCAATCACAAATAGATTTGAAATATCAACATTTTAATGAATTGACGGTTACGTAGCGCAGTGCCTAAGAAACAAGTTGCAGCGCTGGGGGCCGCGGGTTCGTTTCCCACACGGAACATGTATAAGGCCTACAAATAATTGTTCCGGGTATGGATGTTTGTCCTTGTGGAATTGATGATTGTAATCTGCCTCCACAAAACAGGAGAAATCCTAGTGTTAACGTTTTTTTTATTTATTTACGTACACAACAAGATAGAGAAACAGTGTTATAGTGAGTTCGTACAAAGGTTCTACTTATTCCATAATAATAATATACAAAATGTTAAGTAAATTATGTTAAATAATACTATAAGCCAAAATAAAATAATACATCATCAAAACCTAATGCTGTATGTGTAGGTTGGGTTTGCAAATAATAAATTGAGAAAGCAAAACATAAAACATAAAACATAAACACTCACGCCTGTCACCCAGAGGGGTAGGCAGAGATTATGAACTTCCATTTGGCACGATCCTGACACACCTCTCTCGCTTCCTCCACATCCATATACCTACGCATACACGCTCGTCGGTTAAAGGTACTCTTGATTTGGCCCATTTTTAATATATCGCCAATTTGGTCGATAAACTTTCGCCTAGGGCGACCCTTCCCGACTATGCCGTTCACCTCTGCAACATAAATTTGCTTTGACACTCTTTCCTCATTTATTGTTTCTACATGGCCAAACCACCGAAGCATTCCTTTCTTAATCCTTATCACAAGGTCATCTTGCAAACCACACTTTTCTCTTATAACACTATTTCTCACCCTGTCATTCAGATTCAGCCCTAGCATACTCCTTAATGACCGCATTTCTACAGCATTTATTCTACTCTCATGCTTCTTCTGCCACACCTAACTTTCACTACCATACATTAAAGTAGGTACTAATACAGCATTGTGAATTGCCATACGTGCCTTTTTGGACACATTCTGACTTTTCACAATAGAGTGTAGAGCCCCATTCACTCTATATCCTTATCATATCTACCATCCCTGCTAAACACACATCCTAAATATACAAACTCATCTACTTGCTCTACCAACTCCCCTTCTATTCTTATTTCACATATCGTTTTACTTTCTTCTCTTTCAAAAACCATAACTTTCGTCTTACTTGCGTTCACTTTCATTCCCTTTTCTTTTAATGTCCTCTTCATTAATGTAACCATCATTTGCAACTCGGCTACCGACGACGCAAGTATGACTTGATCATCGGCGTACAAAAGGCATTTGACGGTTAACTCACCCATTCTTAACCCGCATTCTTCTACTTTCAAATTTTCCAAACAACTGTCCATAAATAGGTTGAACAACCACGGGGAAGCCACACAGCCCTGTCTGACACATTTATGGATGTCAAACCAGTCCGAGTAGGCCCCGTTGATCCTGACACAAGCACTAGAGTCCCTATATAGAGACTTCAATGCCTGTATCAGACCAGCGCTCAACCCAAATGAGTTCATTGTTTGCCATAACACATCCCTGTCCACTCTGTCATAAGCCTTCTCCAAGTCCATGAACGCACAAAAAACTTTTTGGTTTTTGGCCAAAAACTTCTCGGCGATCATGCGCATGGAAAAGACCTGATCCGTACATCCCATTCCCTTTCTAAATCCCGCTTGCATATCCCAAATTTTTCCGTCAGTTTCTTTCATAACTCTTTCAATTAGTACCTTAGCATACAATTTTCCCACAATGCTAAGAAGGCTGATACCACGGTAGTTTTTACAGTCCTGCTGTGATCCTTTTCCCTTATATATTGGGACTATCACGGCTTTGCACCAGTTTCCCGGAACCCGCTTAAGTTCCCAACATAAATTAAACAAGGTGTACAGCAGGTCTGCCACCAATCCTTCTCCAGCCCTTAGCATTTCGAGAGATACTCTATCATAACCGGCTGCCTTACCTGCTTTCATACTTGTCATTGCTTTCATTATTTAATCTATACTTATATCTTTATCTATTTCCTCTTCTTTCGGAATTAATATTTCATTTAATTCAAGCGTCTCATCACTCATAAACACGCTTTCAAAGTATTCCTTCCATCTCCTTAAACTCAAAACTTCGTCATTTAGAATACAGCCATTCTGGTCTCGTATAGCATTTATTCTAGGCTGTTGTGAATGTCCCCTGGTAGTTCTTACGAGTTTCCAGAACATTTTAATGTTTGCCTGGAAGTTATCCGATATTCTTCTATCATTCTTATCCGTTATTTCTTGCTTTTTCCTTTCAACTACTTCTTTTACTCTCTTATTTAGGTGTCTAAAAACTGCCTTTTTCCTTTCAATATCATCATTCATACTGCTAGAATTACTAGCCTTGTTTGCTAGTAAATCTAGCCATGCTTTCTTCTTTGCTTCAACTTCCATCCGTACCTCATCATCCCACCATAACGTGTTATTTTTCCTTTCATTCGTTCTCTTACTTACACCACATACTTCGGTAGCTGCATCCACTAAACCTTTCTTGACATTATACCACACAGTCTCCAAGTCTAAATCATTTATACACAATTCAGCCATACCACTTATATTTTCTCTCAATCTACATTTGAACTTCTCTTTTACACCTTCATCTTGTAACCTCTCTGTTCTTATACGCTGTAACGCTGTGGTAGACACAGATGTCCGATGCCTCCAACGTCTGAAAAGACCATTAATTCGGCATAAGACCAAGTAATGATCCGTCCCTACGTTAGAGCCCCGGTAAACCCTTGTATCTACCACCGCGCTCCTCATTCTTTCATCAACAATTATGAAATCTATCATACTTCTATCATCACCTCTTTCCCATGTATACGTGTGAATCTTCTTATGACGAAAGAAAGTGTTCGTCACAACAAGATTCTTTTCCACGCATACGGCGAGAAGGCTTTCACCATTCTTATTTAAACGTAATACGTTTATATTACAAACAATAAATAAGGAAAAACCAAAATAAAAGAAAATCATACTATTATTATTTACCGTTTAATAGACTTAATAATGTCCTCCCAGCCGAATATCGGTGCTAAAGGCCAGCCCCACGAGACTAGCCATCTACGCAGGACTTAAAGTGCCCAAATGTAAGCGCAAGCACAGGTGCACTCTCTATTCCCTGATTCTTATAGTCCGATGGACGGTCAACCGATACAACCGTAGAGAGATCAGGCTCAGGACCCACGGGTTTACGTGCTTTCCGAGGCACGGAGGTGAAACACCGCCAACTTTTTGACAAGGGTCAGTTACTGACGATTTCTCAAGATAATAACTCAATAAGTAATTTTTGGTCCGACCCGGGATTCGAACCCAAAACTTCGTGGTCAACTTAAAAAAATCTGCGGTTGCGGGCAAATATCCATATGAGGCAAACTATGGGTGAGGCCTAAGTTCAACAGTAGACTTTTAATAGGCTGTAACGATATCGGTATTTCCTGTAGTCGTCTCTTGTTGTTGCAAGGACGACCTCTAGGACGAAATGGGGTGATATTGCATGTCTTAAGCGAAAGCGCAAGGTATGTTCTACTATCGCCTAAAAATTAAATTTCCAACGTTTTATCGCATGAAATGGTATCTAGCAATCATATTATACATATAAATGATATAAAAAGCACATTGTTAGAAAGACAAATGATTGTTGAACTCATTAATATTTTTAAAATTGATTAATTGCTATTTTTAAATAAAAAAGGGGTTTTAGTGGCTTATGGTGTGGATTTATCAAGTCTGCAAGGCTTGTAAACACGGTACCTTTTGAAAATATCAATTGTTCAGTTCATTATATTTTTAAAACTCTTCATCTATCATGTAGGAAGTCATTGAATGTACATGGCAGTTTAATTTTGTTTAGTTTAGCTATAATAAATTTTTTCGGCTGCAAAATGGCGAAATTTTCGGTGTATTCAGCAGCCTTGTATGAAGAATTATTACTAAATAGAATAGAGACTGCGTCACTTAGTTCGGCGTCAGTCGCCGTCGTGAGTGGACATTGTTTCGGTTGTTTGCAGCGGCTCAAAAAGATCGCTGTACAAATACTCAATATTCGAATAACCAAATTTCTTAAATACTTCATTTTAATAATAATGAGAGATTTTTATTACAATATTTAAAAAAAACAGAATATATAATAGTGATACGTACTAAAATTAAGTAGTATCAATTTTTTCGTCATGGGAGTCATTTTCATGGTTTCCGAGGGTGTTGAATCCGATAGAGTTGTCGAAATGTAAATCCCAGATGGCGACTGCAATAGGTATCAATTTTTTCATCGTGGGTGTCATTTTCATGGTTTTTGAGGGTGTTCAAGCCGATAGAGTTGTCGAAATGTAAATCCAAGATGGTGGCTGCAATAGGTATCAATTTTTTCATCAAGGATATCATTTTCATGGGTTTCTAGGGTGTTGAAGGCGATAGTGCTGTCGAAATGTATTTAAACTACTTTAAAAAATTCCGTATAATCAATACGTAATTTTTTTAATGCGCTTAGGGCATGTCCAATTGGATTTACCATTTTTTTATTATATTACGCCTTCACCACTCGGCACATTAAATGAGTTTCTTTATCACACTTGTACAAGAGTATTCTAAGAATCTAATGATTTCACCGTTAAGTAGTTACATTCAAAATTAGGTTATACTATAGCTTTTCCACATAATCTTAGACATAGAAACAAATTACCTACGCTATTAAGGAGAATTGTAACAATTACGTTAAGCGCCGGATAGACTTGGCTCAATTTGATTGCAAAATGTATTAACATCCAACATAGTACGTTTATAATGAATGCCAACATAATAGAAACGACGAAGGGAAAGTGAGACAGAAAATAGACAGAAACACCTTCCTGATATAATTCATTAATCAGAAATAAACCTGCTGTTACCAACCCGCCTATCAAACTTTGCAACTATGGCAAATAAACATGACATTAACATAAACACTCACGCCTGTTACCCAGAAGGGTAGGCAGAGACTATAGACTTTCATTTCGCACGATCTTGACACACCTGGTGATCTGTGTGCTCGTTTGTTATGCTTGCACTTATTCTATAAGAAAATCCTCAGTGGTGAAAACGCGTCTGTATTTTGATTCTTAATCCAGGAAAGCATAGGACATAGCATCTACTTACAATTAGGTTGAGTGTATGCTTTTCACCTTTACTTCTAATAAACTTTAGTAAGCCGAAAAACCAATATTATCTTAATTCTATTAGATATTTAGCAACCACGATACTAGGCTAACGACAAATAGTCAGTGTCAAGCTTAAAATAAATTATATTCAAATTAAATATTAGTTTGGCGGAATATAATCGGATCACGTTTCATAACCTTATACTCGTGTCAATGTATTACACGTGTAATTCATAGTTACAATCTCATAAATGAGTTAATAATATTTGTTTTTCATTTGTTATTTAGATTTTTTATATTATGTGACGTATTTTTTAGAGTTCCTTTTTCGAATATTAATATGAATTTATAGCTTATGAAACAGTTATGGAATCACCTCAGTGTCAGTCTGTGTCTATCTGACACAGATGTTTTCCTCAAGGCTGTTAAAATAGACGATTTAACTTTGACATTGCTATTATATTTATCATTTATCATACCTAAGATCGATATCATTATCATCGTCATCATCATCAAAACAGTAATACACAATAATACAGGGTAATGAAGCAGAAAACGGGCAGCAGCATCAGCCTGATAAGAAATCAAAGTAATAAAAAACTGCAGTTCAGCACCCGCCTACCAATGTACGTATGAGGCAAATGTTTATCAGTGGAATTTTGATAGGCTATGATGAATTAAAAAAAACTCCACAGGTGGAAATAGGTCTTATGTTTATTCCTCGTTGATCATACACATGTTGGTATACTACGAAAACCTCGTAGCATCGCCTGTCATTCACCGCCACCTTTTTCTAAAAGAGCCAACCTGATCACGCCGTTCACTTTTGAAAGTATTCAATCTGACCTCGTTATCGACTTTCTCAACAATCGTACCTTACCTGTACGCGGCACAGTGCTGATTGCGACGACACTCTTGCAACAGACTGATGACGGAAAGTCGGAAGGTTTTAAAAATAAATACTCGTAATTTACTAACTGCGCAAGGTATTTTAATTTCGGAAAGTATTGCTCTTTGCATATAAATTACTTCAATTAAAATTTCAAAATATAAGATACAGCTATCAGACGCTTTAATTATACCTTTTTATTATACCTTTGTATTTTTTTATAGGATAAGGGTGACAAATAAGCATACATTCCACTTGATGGTGCAGACATCTACATTAATCCTTGATTAAGAATCAAAATGCAGGTTTTTTGTCACATATTATGAGGACTAAGATGGAATGCCTCGATTCCAGTGAAAAGGGTCTCCAGTTCTCTATACTCACTATACGAAACACAGCAGCATTATGCTGCTATTTTACGCTGGTATTTTGTAAGATCCGGTTGAGTCCGTTTGAGACCTTTATCACGTATAATTAATAAATCATCATCATTACAGCCCTTCACAAGTCCACTGCTGAACATAGGCCTCCCCCAAAGAATGCCACAAAGCACGGTCCTGAGCCACCTGCATCCATCGACTTCCTGCATATCTTACCAGGTCGTCACTCCATCTAGTGGGGGGACGCCCTACACTTCGCCTGCCGGTACGAGGCTGCCACTCGAGAACCTTTCTTCCCCATCGGTTGTCGGTTCTTCGAGCTATATGGCCGGCCCATTGCCACTTCAGCTTACCAATCCGTTGGGCTATGTCGGTCACTCTAGTTCTACTGCGGATATCCTCATTTCTGAGTTTATCACGCAGAGAAACTCCGAGCATAGCCCTCTCCATAGATCGCTGAGCGACCTTGAGCTTCCTCATCCGGCCAGCAGTGAAGGACCACGTCTCAGTTCCGTATGTCATCACTGGCAACACGCACTGGGTGTACAGTCTCGTTTTCAAGTTTTGAGGTATACCTGACGAGAAGATGTGCCGTAATTTCCCGAACGCTGCCCAACCGAGTTGAATCCGTCGATTGACCTCTCGGTCGAAGTTGGACTTACCTAGTCGGACTATTTGTCCCAGGTAAACATACTCGTCAACAACTTCGAGCTTAGTGTTCCCAACAACAACCGGCATAGGTGTGACATGGACATTAAACATGATCTTTGTTTTGTCCATGTTCATCTTAAGCCGTGTAGTGGCGGTCAAGAATACCACTACCCCATATCCTCCCGTGGGTGTCGTAAAAGGCGACAAAGGGAAACAGGCAGGAGATGGGCAGCAGCATCTTCCTGATAATAGCCAAAATTACAATAAAAAAACTGCGGTTACCAACCCGCTCGCCAAGCGTGGCAACTATGGCAATATACCCCCCATAATGAAAGTTACGAAGAGACGGCCCCCAGTCCCCGGCGGCCCCGCTATTCCTGGCTACGGTGGCGACCATGGCAACGGCGGGGCAGGGGGTGCTAAGAATCTCCGGTGGAGGTTCGGTTGCCACCTTAGACGACTCGACCTGGCAACGTACAACACACGCACCCTGAGGACTGACGAGAAGATCGTGGAGCTGGAAGAAGAGATAGACAAGTTGCGCTGGCATATTATAGGATTATCCGAAGTCCGAAGAGAGGGGGAGGACACGGTAATCCTCGAATCCGGCAACTTGCTCTATCACCGGGAGGTCGACCATCTGTCCCAAGGAGGTGTCGGATTTATCGTCCACAAGTCTCTCGTTAACAACGTTGTAAAGATCGGGAGTGTGTCGACGAGGGTTGCGTACCTTATACTCAGAATCACCAAACGGTATTCGCTGAAGGTCATACAGGTTTACGCACCAACCTCGGCACACCCCGATGGGGAGGTGGAGGAAATGTATGAGGATATCTCTAGAGCCATGCATTCCTCCAAAACCCAATATACGGTGTTAATGGGAGACTTCAATGCAAAACTAGGCACAAGAGAGAACGGTGAGCTGAAAGTAGGGAAATTTGGAATAGGGCAACGGAACCCAAGGGGCCAGCAGCTGGCCGACTTCATGGAGAAAGAGGGACTCTTTATGATGAACTCTTTCTTCCAGAAGCGGCCCCACAGGAAGTGGACCTGGTCGAGCCCCGACGGTTCGACAAAAAATGAGATTGACTTCATTATGACGACCAGACGACAACTGTTCAGTGATGTCTCCGTGATCGCGAGGGTGAAAACTGGGAGCGATCACCGAATGGTTAGAGGCAATTTCGTTTTCAGGTTTTGAGGTATGTCTGACGAGAAGATGTGTCGTAGCTTCCCGAACGCTGCCCAGCCGAGTTGAATCCGTCGATTGACCTCTCGGTCGAAGTTGGACTTACCTAGTCGGACTATTTGTCCCAGGTAAACATACTCGTCAACAACTTCGAGCTTAGTGCTCCCAACAACTACCGGCATAGGTGTGACATGGACATTGAACATGATCTTTGTTTTGTCCATGTTCATCTTAAGACCTATCCGTTGGGAAACACTATTGAGGTCATTGAGCATAGTGCTTAGGTCTTACAGCGATTCTGCCATAAGGACTATATCGTCGGCAAATCGAAGGTGAGTGATGTACTCGCCATTGACGTTGATACCGTATCCTTTCCAGTCCAGAAGCTTGAAAACATCTTCCAATGCAGCGGTAAAGAGTTTCGGGGATATGACGTCACCCTGTCTTACACCTCTCTGCAATTGGATAGGTTTCGTACTCTGGTTCTGTACTCGGATAGCCATCGTAGCCCTACTGTACAAGCACTTCAACACTTCGATATACCGACAGTCAACTTGGCATCGCTGAAGGGACTGCAGCACCGCCCAAATTTCGACGGAATCAAAGGCTTTCTCATAGTCCACATACGCCAGACATAGTGGCAAATTGTACTCCTCGGACTTCTGTACAATTTGCCGAAGGGTATGTATGTGGTCTATGGTGCTAAAGCCTTTTCGAAAACCGGCTTGTTCGGGAGGCTGGAAGTCGTCAAGTCTGCGCGCGAGACGATTCGTAATGACTCTCGAAAACAGCACGTAGACGCGGCTCAGAAGGGAAATCGGTCTGTAGTTCTTCAAGAGAGCGTTGTCGCCTTTCTTGAAGAACAAGACCCCCGCACTTCTGCTCCACGCCTCCGGTGTAATGCCACCATGGAGGACGGAATTAAAGAGCTTCTGAAGGACTTCAAGTACCGGTTTTCCACCCGCTTTCAGAAGCTCCGCTGTAATTCCATCCTCGCCTGGGGCCTTGCCGTTTTTAAGGTGCTGGAGAGCCATTCTAATCTCGCTCAGACTGACGTCCGGGATATCATCGGAATAATGTCGGATAAGACTCGCTCTTGGATCGTTACTCACACTTGCGTGCGGCTCCAACGATGAAGTGTACAGCTGCCCATAGAACCTCTAAATCTCACTCAAAATCTCAGGTGCCCCGGAAACGATGCTGCCACATTCTGTCTTCAGCTTTGACAGTTGGCGCTTTCTGGCAGACAGATCTCTGGCAAAGACTTTAGAGCCTCGGTTCCGCTCGATCGCTTCTTCAATACGAGCTGTATTGAATTTGCGTAAGTCCCGCCGCATGCATTTGGAGATCTGTCTGTTCAGTTGCCTGTATGCTGTTAAATCTGTTGAAGAATGTAGCTTCATCTCCCGTCTAACAGCCATGAGATTAAGAGTGTGATCGGAGAGTTTTTGTGTTCTTCTGCGGCGGGTCTTGCAGAACTTAGCTCCGAACGCATGGACAGTTTCCACGAGCTTGTCATTCAAATCGTCCACTTCATCGCAGTCTTCTAGGCACTGAAAACGGTTTTGTAACTCGAGCTGAAAGGTTTCGGGACTTTGGATTAGAGCACGAGGGGGACGGAGCGTTGACTTCATTAGACGAGACCTCTCCAACTTAACGTTTAGTTTCAGTGTGCCTCTAACCATTCGGTGATCGCTGCCGGTTTTCACCCTCGCGATCACTGAGACATCACTGAACAGTTGTCGTCTGGTCGTCATAATGAAGTCAATCTCATTTTTTGTCGAACCGTCGGGGCTCGACCAGGTCCACTACCTGTGGGGCCGCTTCTGGAAGAAAGAGTTCATCATAAAGAGTCCCTCTTTCTCCATGAAGTCGGCCAGCTGCTGGCCCCTTGGGTTCCGTTGCCCTATTCCAAATTTCCCTACTTTCAGCTCACCGTTCTCTCTTGTGCCTAGTTTTGCATTGAAGTCTCCCATTAACACCGTATATTGGGTTTTGGAGGAATGCATGGCTCTAGAGATATCCTCATACATTTCCTCCACCTCCTGATCGGGGTGTGCCGAGGTTGGTGCGTAAACCTGTATGACCTTCAGCGAATACCGTTTGGTGATTCTGAGTATAAGGTACGCAACCCTCGTCGACACACTCTCAATCTTTACAACGTTGTTAACGAGAGACTTGTGGACGATAAATCCGACACCTCCTTGGGACAGATGGTCGCCCTCCCGGTAATAGAGCAAGTTGCCGGATTCGAGGATTACCGTGTCCTCCCCCTCTCTTCGGACTTCGGATAATCCTATAATATGCCAGCGTAACTTGTCTATCTCTTCTTCCATCTCCACAATCTTCTCGTCAGTCCTCAGGGTGCGTGCGTTGTATGTTGCCAGGTCGAGTCGTCGTAGGTGGCAACCGAACCTCCACCGGAGATTCTTAGCACCCCCTGCCCCGCCGTTACCATGGTCGCCACCGTAGCCAGGAATAGCGGGGCCGCCGGGGACTGGGGGCCGTCTCTTCGTAACTTTCATTATGGGGGGTATATTGCCATAGTTGCCACGCTTGGCGAGCGGGTTGGCAACCGCAGTTTTTTATTGTTATTTTGGCTATTATCAGGAAGATGCTGCTGCCCATCTCCTGCCTGTTTCCCTTTGTCGCCTTTTACGACACCCACGGGAAGATATGGGGTAGTGGATATTCTTAACCGCCACTACACGGCAAAAATTAATAAATATATTATTTAAAAGATGCATAGACATATATTTTGAATTACGTAAAAGAAAAAGAAAAATATTTATGAGTTAAATGCATTGTAAATACGTTAATTTAAAAGAAAATATCTTTAATCATTTACATTACGTACAGATATTTTCTTCTAAATTGTATTCCTATTTCGATTTCAAATGATTACGTACCGTGCATTTAATTTGAAAATTCCATAGTCTTTTGTTTATGAACTTATATTTTTCACATAATTCTCTCGTTTATTAAAATATTGCAGAATCGATGAATTCCCACGATGCATTAGCGCCTCAGTGTAAAATATTTCATACGAATGATTTGTAGGTAGCAAGGCCGAAGGTGGAATGCAATATGTTGCTTACTGGGTAGCACGTTTTATTTTTGCGTACAAAATGGGTACGGTATTAAATTGCTTCTTAAAAGCGTAATAATTTGGTTTCCTTTTGGATTGTGTAAAATATTTACTAGTGATAGTTAAATTTTTAAATGATACGTAAGATACCTACTTTTTAATCAACCCGTAACCGTCCACAATTTATTCGAATTGCAACACGAATTCTGCCACAGGGCAGACCCATTTAGGAATGAGGTGAAATATGTGACAGATTTCATGGCGGGCGAAGATAATTTGTTAGTAAGGTGTAGAGAATAGATATTAATGTTTTTTTCTAAAATATTTGTTTAACTCTTATATTCTTATAGTTTCATCGAACTCATGGACAGCGAGTCTCAATACAATTCACCGGCGGAAAATCTTAACACCGCAATTCAGAAAAGGTGTAATTTGTACAAGGCCATCTATTACGCTCTTTGCGAGAAAACATCCTTATATATATATATATATATATATATATATATATATATAATTAAACAAATTCGAACCTACATTTCAAAATAATAATCATAACTTTCGATCATCATCATTATCATCATTATTACAGCCTTCCATAAGTCCACTGCTGAATATAGGCCTCCCCCAAGTAATGCCACAAAGCACGGTCCTGAGCCACCTGCATCCATCGACTTCCTGCATGTCTTACCAGGTCGTCACTCCATCTAGTCGCATCTACACTTTGCCTACCGGTACGAGGCTGCCACTCGAGAACCTTCCTTCCCCATCGGTTGTCGGTTCTTCGAGCTATATGGCCGGCCCACTGCCAGCTTACTAATCCGTTGGGCTATGTCGATTACTCTGGTTCTACTGCGGATATCCTCATTTCTAAGCTTATCACGCAAAGAAAACGCTCTCCATAGCTCGCTGAGCGACCTTGAGCTTCCTCATACGGCCAGCAGTAAAGAACCACGTCTCAGATCTGTAAGGCATCACTGGCAACACGCACTGGTTGAAAACTTTCGTTTTCAGGTTTGACGTATGTCTAAAGAGAATATATGTCGTAGTTTGCCGAACGCTGCCCAGCCGAGTTGAATCCGTCGATTGACCTCTCGGTCGAAGTTGGACTTACCTAGTCGGACTATTTGTCCCAGGTCGTCAACAATCTCGAACTTAGTGCTCCCAACAACTACCGGCATAGGTGTGACATGGACTTTAAACATGATTTTTGTTTTGCCCATGTTCATCTTAAGACCTATCCGTTGGGAGACACTATTAAATTCATTGAGCATAGTGCTTAAGTCTTCTAGCGATTCTGCCATAAATACTATATCGGCAAATCGAAGGTGAGTGATGTACTCGCCATTGATGTTAATACCGCATCCTTTCCAGGCTAGTAGCTTGAAAACGTCTTCCAATGCAGCGGTGAAGTGTTTCGGGGATATGACGTCATCCTGTCTTACATCTCTCTGCCGTTGGATAGGTTTTGTATTCTGATTCTATACTCGGATAGCCATCGTAGCTCTACTGTACAAACACTTCAGCACTTCGATATACCGAGAGTCAACTTGGCACCGCTGAAGGGCCTGCAGCACCGCCCAAATTTCGACGGAATCAAAGACTTTCTCATAGTCCACATACGCAAGGCAAAGTTACATTTTGTTTTTATTTAATTAAAAGATTTTAATTAAATAAAAACAAAATGTAACCCGAAGTAACACTTTATAATTTACTTAACGATTCTTATAATATAAATTAGTACTTTATACGTGATACTATATTAGTTGTATCACGAATGGTTTGGCTCGTCCAGGGTAGGACCACGCTTTCACAGAATACCAGCGTAAAATAGCAGTTTATGGCTGCTGTGTTTTGTATGGTGAGTGTAGAGAACTCTCTAGAAGACTACTTTTACTGGAGTCGAGGCATTCCATCTGAATCCTCAGGGGTGACGACGTATCTACATTTTTGTCCTTAATCGTGGATAAATGTTGATGTCTATGGGCCAATTTAAATTTAAGTTCCGATTTACCACGTATTATTTTATACGCAACAGAGCCATGCTGCAGCTATATTAAGCTCGGAGACGAAGGAAAACATCGTGAGGAAACTTGCATGTATGAAATAAATACGATTAATGTTAATAAGTTTTAAGTTTATATTTTGATAATGTTTTCCCATAAAATATTTATGGATTTTGTAATAAATGTCTATGAATATGAAGACTTATGCAGCAAGTTAATGGATGCAGATAGTTGACCATGTTTGTGGCATTTTTTGGGGAAAATCTATCAGCAATGGAGTAATTAAAGGATATGCTGAACATAATGATCGTGATGAAAGCCGTAGTAATTCAGAGGAAAGGTACTACCAATACATTTCACGGCACGCAATTTGCAACTGCCACTGGTCCACTCAAAAGGGTAAAAAATTAAATTAAAAAAAGTTGAGGACTTAATTTTTCGATACGCTATGTAATGGCACCGAGTTAAGAAGCTATTAAGTGAAAATTATTTTATTAATTTTCATTTTATAAGTCTGGTTTTACTTTCTTTAATGATTAGTTTTTTTATTCGTTCTTCCGTATATCCGGCCTAACCTACAAAAATATAAAAGACATGATGTTTAAACTTGCACAAACTTTTAATCGAAAAAATCAGATTGAGTTTGTGGAACTCTATACGTCATTCATTCATTTTACAACCTATCAAAAGTTTATTGCTGAACATAGGCCTCCCTATAGATTTCCATAGAGAAATGTGGCATAGTTGCAAGGTTAGCAGGCGGGTTGGTAAACGCAGTTTTTTTATTATTTTAAGCTGTTACTAAGAATGATGCTGCTGCTGTTTCGTGACCCTCTCTTAAAACACACGCAGGATAAAATAGGGGCAAGTGAACTATCTTAAGCCGCAACTTTATGACAAAGTAGTAGTCTATACTTTATTGTACACCACACATATACAACGAATAAATACATTACAGAGAAAACTTAATAAATACGTATGTACAATAAGGCGGTCTTATCGCTAAAGAGCGATCTCTTCCAGACAACCTTTGGGCTAAAGAGAAACTGGAATTAAGAACAGTAGGAGGTGGTGCGCTTTATGTTACACTTACATACTAATATCTAAATAAACTAAACTATATTTTGTTAAAATACCACAATAATACATAAAAAATAATAATAAAATAAACATACATATTAATAAATAGGTATATATATATATAATATATATATATATATATATATATATATATATATATATATATATATATATATATATATATATATATATAAATATATACACATACATATATATACAAAGATAATAAATATTGCTAGAATTGGTTATCAATAACCACAAAGTGTTAGGTAATGCTTCTTGACGTCACTTTTGAATCTTTTCAAAGTTTGGGCACGTTGAATTTGGAGTGGAAGTTCATTCCATAACCTTATGGCTTGGCTCGTAAAAGAATATTTCATAAATTTTGTTCGTAATGAACATGGTTCTAGAATTAGTTCGCCGGCTGACCGAAGAACTCTATCAGGTCGATCATGACCAAGAAACTTAAAGTTTTCCTTCAAGTAGCTTGGAGTCAAAGGATTGAACAACACACAGTACAAAAGAGATACAGTTTGCAGATTCCGGCGAAAGCGAATGGGTAACCACTTGGGCTGTAAACGATATTCGGATACATGATCATATTTACGCAAACCAAATATGAACCTAATAGCAATATTTTGAATTCGCTCATGTTTGTTCAGTTGGTCTTCAGTTAAATCGAGATAACTTGCGTCCGCATAATCGAGAATAGAGAAAAGTAAGGATTGTGCTAACATAATCTTAGTGGGAATGGGGAGAAAAGAACGTAAACGACGAAGTAAACCCATAGTAGCAAACACCTTTTTGCTCACTTGTTTTCACTGCTGCGACCACGACAAGGTAGAATCTAGATATATTCCCAGATTTTTTACAGATTTACTGTAGGGTATGACAACGTCATTTAGTGTCACCGAGGGTAGGTTGTTCCAGTCAACTCTGGAGACCATCCCTCCACCACCAATAACTATAGCCTGGGACTTGAACGGATTAATTTTTAGACCATAACGCTGACTCCACTGGTTTATCGCCGCTAGGTCATTGTTGATGGTGGCAACAGCAGAAGGCAGATTTAACAGAGTTGACTGAGTGTAGATTTGGAGATCGTCTGCATACATGTGATAGAGAGAAGTAATATTTTGAGAGATAGAATTAATGAATATAGCAAAAAGTAAAGGAGACAGCACACCACCCTGAGGCACTCCAGCCCGTAATTCGCACCAAGATGAGAACTCATCTTCGATGCGAACACGCTGCCGTCGGCCGTAAAGATAACTATGAAACCAGGCAATCACCGGAGGAGATATGTTAATAGAACGTAACACACTCAATAAGATGTCAAAATCAACAGTGTTAAACGCATTGCTAAAATCAAGCAATACTAACACAGTGAGCTGTTTGTTTTCCATACCTCGTCGAATGTCATCAGTAACTTTAACCAAAGCTGTTGTCGTACTGTGACCCGATCGGAAACCAGATTGGAGAGGATCCAGGATACAATTTCTATTTAGGTAGAGATTTAACTGAAAGAAAACTAGTTTCTCCAGGAGTTTGGATAAAAACGGGAGAATTGAGATAGGACGAAAGTCGGAAAAATGCAAAGCATGGGGTTTTTTTGGGAGAGGCGTTACAAGTGCACTTTTCCAAACATTAGGAAATTTTGAAGAGGAGATGGATTTATTCAAGATATGGGTAAGGATAGGAGTAACAAATTCTAGGATAGGTAAGATCATGTTACGACTAACATTGTCATCACCCACGGCATTGGACGAGATGGACAAAATGTTCTTTTTAACATCACTATCAGTGAAAGGAGAGAAATTAAACGGTGGAAAATCAGGAGTTGGTATTGAAGAAAGAATACTCAGAGTCCGATCTTTATCTGAGCTATCTAATGTGCTAGAACAGGTGAAGTATTTGTTAAGGAATTCAACATCAACATTATGATGAGGAGAATTATTGGATGTTTTACCAACTCCAAGAGACTGAAGAAACTTCCAAACTTTGGCTGCGTCGCCGTTTTCGACGGATTTATGAATATGGCGTCTTTGTGCATCCCTACACAATGTATTGCAGCGATTCCGTACTTTATTATAATATCGTAAGTTTTTCTCAGATTTAACAGCTTTTAACTTACTTTTAGCAAATCCTTTTTTTATTATAAGTTTGTTTAGACTATCAGTTAACCAAGGTGCAAGTAAATGTTTCATTTTTATTGATTTTACTGGGGCATGGATGTCATAAAGTTGGATAAGAAAGGAGTTAAATAACTCGACTTTCAAGTCGACTGTTGAAGCATTTTCAACAGCTGACCAGTCCATGCGACGGGCATCTTCCAGAAGACTTTTTTTGTCCATTCCACCAAAATTACGTTGCAGAAGAATTCTCGATTTTGCTTTAGGAGGACGAACTTTGTATGCAAGAAACAAGAGATCATGATGAGAGAAAAGATCAGCGTCATGCTGGCCATGCTTCAGGACAAAATCTGGAGAAGATACAATAATTAAGTCAAGTAGTGATGGAGTACAGTCAGGCATTTTATGCGTAGCAGATAGTGGTAATATATGTAGATTACATGCCTCGGTTAATGATTTTAGCTTTTCACACCGATAGTCACCCTTGAGTAGGCATGTGTTAAAGTCACCCATGATTATAGTGTGAGTATATAATGGGATTATATTTTCTAATAAAAATTCGAAAGAAGAGAAATAGTCAATATGAAGAGAAGGACTGTAACAAACGCTAAGAAGAATTTTCGTATTGGATAGGGTTACTTCAATGAAGAGATGCTCAGCCGCATTAGAAGGAGATGGTTGGGGGGACAAACTTACTACCGCAAAAGGTAAATAAGAACGGAGATAGATTGCCACACCACCACCCCCCCTTCCAATACGGTCGTTGCGAATAAGATGGAATCCTGGTAATGAATAAGAAGTGGATGGCAAGCATGGTTTCAACCAAGATTCAGAGACTAGAATGGCGTGAACGTTATGGGATTCAAGGGACGCAAGCATTTCGGGATAATGAGCCGGAATGCTTTGGGCATTTATATGAATTACATTACAGTTTTTCAGGGAATCTGAGAAATATGAATTAAGTGCTACATTTATCGGAATTGAAGATGTTGTACTGTGGAAGCTGTGTTCACTAGATGCATTATCATTTGACGATAAAGACAAGAAATCGTCAGAATCATTACCTACATCATAATTATCTAACAACATAGTAAAATAAAATAAAATATATAATATATATGATATATAAATATAAAACTAAATAGTTAAATTAAATATATAAGTAAGTACCTAAACAGATCTCTATCCCGCCAGCAGTCTGAAAGAGATGAAACAAAAATAATAATAATAATAATAGATGTTTCAGAATAACTGAAATAAAAAGAGACAATTTTTAAACAAAACAAAACTACCAAAAACTGTAAACAAATAGCATTTTACAAATAAAAATATGTAATAAGCACAAAGAGAATTGTTATAGAAATGTTGCTTTGTGATAAGAAAAGAGAAAAAAAAACAAAACATGAAATGTAGAAGGCAAAAATACCATAAGGTACGGCTGTATGACTATGAGACCTTTGCCCACGCCGAAGAAAGAAATAAAAATGTGCAACTGTTATCCAATGTCATGTCAATTCACTTATTGTTTGTTTACATTGAAATGCTTTCTTTTTCTTTTCCTTCCCTCTCTCTTACTACCAACTACCTCACATCGAAAATATAAAAGAAAAATGGTGATATATATTAATAAAAATAAATTAAAAATTTTTACAATAGAAGAATGTAAACAAACCAGAAATACGGTAGTCGCACGAGATACAACAGATTTAACCAGCTCAAAAAAAAGGATTCATTTTTTACCAATTCTCTTGGTTCTTACTTGAGCAGATCTGGAGTCTTTCACCACACTTGGAACCGAGGTTACAGCAGATGTGGCTTGAGTCACCGATTCAGCGGTAGAAATAGCATCAAGATCAAGCCTAGAATGGATACGATGGCGTACTTGATCAGGTCCTAGTACGAAGATGATGCCATCCCTCGTCCAGCACCTTGAAACTCCAAAACGTTGGCGCGCCGCTTGGAATGTAGTATGTCGACCCTTTGTAAGAAATTCGGTCAATGTAATCCCTGTGCCTTTCAAATTTTTCTTTGCAAGCCATATCTTCTCTTTTGTCCCATAGTCTCTAAATTCTACAAGCACAGCCCGGGGTTTATCAGTGCCAGGTTGACCAAGACGATGTGACCGGCCTATTGAATCAGTGGTAATACCAGGAACTTTCAAGTGGTCAGATAGAATCT
The DNA here is from genome assembly GCA_963668995.1 of Parnassius mnemosyne. Lineage (NCBI taxonomy): Eukaryota > Metazoa > Arthropoda > Insecta > Lepidoptera > Papilionidae > Parnassius > Parnassius mnemosyne. Next base: position 27,070,388 of record CAVLGL010000091.1, read on the forward strand.
TGACAACACTAGAGGATGTGTTCTCTTTCTTGTCTTCGGCTATACCATGAACAAGCAGGATTTTTCTTCGAGATCTCATCTCCATGTTATCATTTTGTTGAGCTAATAGTTCAACTTGCAGTTGCAAATTTTCTAAAGCAGTTAAAACAAAGCACCGGAATGAATGAAATTGGTGATTAATATTTGAAGTGGGGCTTGTTGCTGGAATTAAACTCCTGAGATCTTTTTGGAACTCAGCCATCCTTAAATTGAAATGTTCAGTGAGGTCCGCAACAGTTTTCTTAATTGACTCCATTTGTTTTTAAGGTTATAACAATGTGGTAGTGAAGTGAATGTGCTAAAGAGTTCAAGTTATTCTAAATATATTTCAGACTTGACTGGCAGGAGTTTATATATCACAGGAACATTAAATTTATATTAAATAGTCCCTAGATATAATATTATACAAATTAAAGATTTCAGTGTATTAAAATATGTCTAACTTAATCAACTCCTACCCGCGAAAAAAAAGTAGTCAAAATTGCATGAATTTTTTTAATTAAAGTTGACAAAAAATTACTTTGCGTACATTTTTGTCAACTTTAATATAATGGACTTCCGCAAAGTAACGCCTGATTCTATTAATTATATGATTTTTTTATTATATTTTAACATAGTATAAAATTATTCCTAGCTCACAATAAAAATACGATAAAAGCATAAACTAATAAACTAAGGGCCGCCGGCTCTCGTAAATCCAATCAATGACCGTAAAATGAAACGCTTAAAAAAGTTCAGTCAACACCAACACACGCATTATTTGTTGCCTTGATTGCATCTTGTCTTCTATGTTAACGCGGTTTTCACAGATAGTGGCGGCCATGTTGGTGTTGCCATGGCTACTCATTGTTGTGCCATGCTCGCATGTGAATATGGTGGATTTGCATTTTATGCAATAGTGAAGCTTGCACTTCATTGTCGATTTTTTTAAAATAAAGGTGACCATCGAGCTGTAAACGACAGTTCACCTGATGGAAGTAAGATGCTGTGGCCCATAAAAATATACATCTATACATCTATCCTCGACTAAAAATCAAAATGCTGATGCGTTTTGCCCCTTAGAACTGGAATGTCTCATTTCCAATGAAAAGAGTCTCCGGTTATCTACACTCACCCTAAAGAAACACAGTAGCATTAGGTTGCTATTTTACGATGGTTTTCTGTGAGAGCGTGATCTTACCCCAGTCGAGCCAAACCATTCGTGCTACAACCATAATACAGCTGCAGCGTGGCTCTACCGCGTATATTAAAATAACTGTACTTGATTAATCAATAAGCTATTTACAAAGCGACAGTAGCGAACCCCAAACTCGAAAGGTTGTTGGTCCGAATCCACTATTCGACTTCTCTCGTGAACCACTTCCCAACAAAAGCATTTTCAGCTTATCAGTATTAGTTAAAGGGAATATTCGTAATTAAGTTTAGTAGCATTACAAATATATTTTATACGTGGTAGAGCCATGCTGCAACCATATTAGTAGTATAGTTGTAGCACGAATAGGTCGGCTCGATCGGGGAAGGACCACGCTCTTACATATATATGGGGCCACCCCCGTAGTAAATATCAATGTCGGTTCACAATAGAAGATACCGCATAACATACACACAATTAAAAACATACAATGTGTTATATTTAGTTCTTACTCCTTTTTTTGAAGTCGACTTAAAACACCTTTATTTATACTTATTTATTACATTTTGGATTTTATCGATATCAATTCAACTCTTACTCATAATCACTATACTATACGAAGCATATAGAAATATGGTGTAGAATTTTGATTTGTCGGTGGAGTCGTTTATTGCGTGATATGTGTTAGATATTCGTGTTTGGCTTTTGTCTCGTTTGTGCAAACAATTGTTTATTTGTTGTTGTGCTGTACTGTCCGATAATACGTTTATTAATGTGGAGGGTTCATTTAATTTTGTGCATGGATTACATTGTATTGCTGGTATTATCTGTTGAATTCTGCTACGTGTGTAGAATACAATTACACCAAGCTTGTTTGTGATTGTTAATTTCAAACAAAGAGTTAAATTATCCTCTTTTTTAATTTTCCAGGTAAGCTACTGGCTCTCTTTACCCTTCAGGTCGGAACACAGTAGTGCAAGCACTGCTATATGGCGGCAGATATAGGTAGCAGGGTTGAACCCTATCCAGGTGGACTTCTTGGCAGAAAAGGTGTTATATCACATAGACTATTTACTTTAGATGTGGTTCCCAAAAATCTCACCCTTAAAGGGTGGCAAAATATTGGTTTAAGTATTTAATGTATTCAGACGACATTGAATTTATGCCTCAGTCCATTTTAAAGGGTAGGGTAATCAATCATAAGAGATATTATGGTTGTAATCATAATCATAATCTTTATTGCAATCAAATGGTAACCATAGATGTGTTTTAAAAAATAGTTCGCATTGAACCCGGTTTAGGCGTAGCAATTATAAAATATTAGGTTACATTATTAAATATTATTACTAAATTACATTATTAGATTACATTATTAAGTTGCATTTTTAAATTAGGTATACATTATTAGATAAATTATTGAACATTCCATAAATTCAATTCAATTATCCATCACATTGTCGAGTCAAAGAAAGAACGATGATAATAATAATTATAATTGCAATAATTAAAAAGATTTTTTATTTATATTTAATGAAATATAATAAAATTTATAGCAAATAAAATTAAATAATATTTGTATCAAAATATTCATTTAAATTATTGAAATATTTTTAAATTATATATAACCTTAATTTGATAAAATGATGTAGTATTCGTTAGACTTTTATTAACTCTGACAAAAAATGAATTTTCAATGAGAATGTAGAACAATTTATCTTTGAAAATCTGTATATCGTTACACTCTTTGATGTTATTCGGAATCTTATTGTACGAGTATATCTTTGGAGCGATAGCAAACACACTCTTTCCATACAAGGTAGTTTTATAAATTCTACCAAGATTATTATATAATCTGCTTCTATTGCGAAATCTCGAAATCTCTAGTTTAAATAGTAATGGATATTGCCTGATAAATAAATCTATTTCAAATATATATTCAGTGATTGTACGGTAAGTAATTTTAAATTCATGAAATAATCTTTACAGCTATCAGTTCTTTTTAAACCACACATAGCACGTATACATATTATTTAATCAATTTTTTTACCTATTTGATATCTTCCTGTTCTTTTCAGTTTAAAAAAAAGACCTATGTAACTACACTAAGATCTCCTTTTGTATCGTAAATCCGTTTTGCAATCATAAATTGCACCTGGACGAACATCCAGATCCGGAACGACGAGAAACAGATTATACAAATAGTTGTTCGTCGGTATCCGAATCCGCGCTCCGCTGTAACGCACCCAATCTTAACTTAGCTACCGTGCCAGCAAACTACGAGGTTAAAATTAACTATGTTTTTTCTATTTTTAAAAATATATTTAAAAAATACCAAAAACTTTGGCGCGAAATTTACACAGACTATTTAATTATCATTTTTTTGATATTAGTATAAAAATACCTGTTAGCACTACCTAAAAATACACCTTATGGACTATTCAGTAAGGAAATATCCTTTCAAACTGGCACGCTGTTAAGTCTAAGAAAGGAGTGAGATGATCAGTCTGTAATATTGAATTATGTATGAATCCAAGTTAACATAGTAAACCATTGAAAAAGTACAATGAAGCAGTGTTAAAATCCGTTGAGTCTTAAAAATAAAATGACGATATTTCAGCAACGAATTAGAAATTCGCGCTTTTGTCCATAATTAAAATGGTGAAAAAAAAAACATAATGATTAAAGTAATTACAGTATACAGTAAAATAAACACAAATAATAACTATGTTATTTAATCTGTCACATAGCGCATAAACACGATTATATTATAAATCGAAGTCTACGAAAATAAATCACTTATAAAATTAAAAACAAAACTTCCAAGTTTCCGAACGATGCCTTAAAAAGTATAACCTCAGTGTCAAGCGAGAAATTTTTTTAAAAGTTTCAAATTAAAAGACGCGCAATTTTACCGCGCTATGTATAATTATTCTAAGTTATTTGATTAATTAACTTAATTAAAATATAATTGTAACATAAATAAACTTTATAAAACTAAAATCTATTTTAAACTATAAAATAAACCTATTTTAAATACCTATGTTTTAAATAAGAGGGCTGGATCTTCTCTCGCTCAAAGGCTAAGTATAGCCGCCATTCAGCGACAAAACAGCCAGTGTGCTTATACCACGGGGAGTAGTACTGTATGATAGTTTATTTATTTATTTTTTAATTGCATATATTTCAATGTTGTACAGGCTAGTATTCGGGATCATTATCAGATCACCTCTATGGTACCACATTGTTGCAATATCATCGAAGTTAATTAAGTGTAACAAAATCTCAGCTCTATCGGTTATCAAGTGCATCAAAACTTGGTTACGTATGTAATATTCTTTATTCATTTCAACCGAAAAGAAAAATGAAGAAAGTAAGTTAAATCAAGCATCCACTTATCCATTACAGCCTATAAAAGTCCGATGTTTAAGTATAGAGAACTGGAAAGCCTTTTTACTGGAAACGATACATTCCATTTTAGTCCTCACGGGTGACAACGCATCTGCATTTTGATTATTGAGGATAGATGTAGATGTCTATGGGTCACAGCAACCACTTACTTAGGTGGACTGTGTGCTCGTTTTTCACCCTCTCCTATTAAAAAAAACAGTCGATCATGTTTATACCGTTATTTTTCCAGCGGACGCAGATACAGTAGTAGAGCCACGCGGCAGTTTTTGCTGTCGCACGGATGGGCCGACTCGAACCGGGGTGGTACCACGACCTCACAGAATACCAGCGTGAAGTAGAGGCTTACATCTGCGTTTCGCTTGGTGAGTGCAGGTGGTCGGAGGCCCTTTTTCCTGGAAACGAGGCATTCCATCTTAGTCCTCAAGGGTGGCAATGCATCTGCATTTTGATTCGCAAACGAGGATAGATGTAGATGTCTATGGGCCGCAGCAACCACTTACCATCAGGTGCACTGTGTGCTCGTTTGTCACCCTTATCCTATAAAAAAAATACCTTGAATCTCTTGGGTGACAGAAAAGACGGCCTTATCCACACTTTGATTTGGTTACGAAACATCTTTTGGATCTTCTTAAATTATTTCTAAATTAACTTTCGCCTTTCTGTTAACATTCGAAAAAACCAGCGCACAGTCACCGTTTTTGAATTTTGAGGTATAAGTTAAAATAAACTAAATTGTCCGAAACAAAAGCTTTAGAACCTCAGCTAAATAAAGGATGGTCTAACGTCGTGACAGCTCTACTACAGCGGCTACAATAGTTTTATACGATTCCGATTCACAACGAGATTAAGATTCCTTTACACTGTTATAGCACATCAAAAATCATATGCGATGTCACCTTAACGATAATATATTAACGAGTATTAAGTCATAATAATCCGTTAGATAATTACCAGTAACCGGTACGCCGAGGTTAGGATATGATACGATGCGATGCCACGATCTCTTTGTTAACGACGATTTTATAAAACGTTGTCCAATTTTTGAGTGCTTTGATCTTAGTTGTTAGCTTAGGGTTCCTCAAAACTTATACTTAATTAATTAATACTTATAAAATTTTTGAGTTCAAAACTTCTTTAGCTGCGATGAGCGATTTTTGGCAAAAAAACCTATGGGTTCACGACACCCATGACCTCGACATGTTTACCACACGTGGTATAGCGACCTGTGGACTTGTATACTATGCGTATCATTGAGTTTTCACTTCTGTCGGTAGTCTTTATGACTGTCTCTGTTTTTTTTTTTTAACTTTTGAACAACGACTCCTTTGGGAAGGTTTTTTATAAAACTAAACTGAGTGGCTATTGCAGTCCATACCAGCAGTCAGATTTTTACATAGACAGATGCGTTGTCACTCGTGAGAAGTAAGATGGAATGCTTCACAGCCTGTAATTGTACTGGCTCTGGTTCTTCAGACCGGAACAAAGCTATGCAAGCAGTGCTATTTGACGGAACAAATGGGTACGAGTAAGAGGGTTGTACCTACCCAGACTGAATAATAGGCGGAAAAGGAATGCTATCACTTCGTAAGTAGAATAATCTTTTGGACTTGTGATGGGCTGTCATGATGATGATGATAATAAAAAAAATTATAAGTAATTTAATTACCTTGAAAGATTTTAAATAATGCGCCTCTGTTATGTGTTTGTGGGACTAAGCATTTCTACGTCTTCTACGTGGAAAAATATTTCTTCTTATAATATATTCAGGTAATATAAACGAGTGATAACCTCGTACCGGTAAGCGAAGTGTAAGGCGCCTCAAAATAGAGTTACGACCTGGTAAGATATATAAAAATACGATGGACACCGGTGGCTTAAGGCCGTGCTTTGTGGCGTTCCTTGGTGGAGGTCTATGTTTAGCAGTGGACTTGTGGAGGGCTGTAATGATGATGCTGATGACAAAAATAAAATATAACGAAATAATGGACATGTGGATTCTCCCCACACTAACCTACGGTGCTTAGACTTAGTTTTTGACAGGACATTAGAATTCTGCACTTTACGGTATACCAGCAAGCCATGTAAAGCAGTATCTTGAGAGTTTAATTTTCAGACCCATACAAATCAGAACTGTACTCCAAAGCTCGAGTCACAGACGTTGATAATAGTGCTGTCTAACTGAAGTAGAATTTTGCCGAACATATTGATGAATGTTGGATGGGTTGTGGACCAAACATTCTAGGGAATGGGTCCCACACAAATTTTCACGACGAAGCACCAGGCCAAGGAGGAGATGGTGGGATGGACTGGACGACTTCTGTACCGACTGGACACAAAATGGCCTAAGCCGTGAATAATGGAAAAAAGGAGTACATACACAGGGCATACAACGGACTGAAACTTTAGAATAAGAAATAATAATTTAATTATAATGATATTTTATATTTACGTGAATTATTAACATTTCATAAAACTATATTAACAGAAGTTTTTTTGAAATTCCAAAAACTTATTTTAAATTCCTGACGTTTAGGATGCTGAGGATAAATAAAAATAATAACAATAAGTTTAATAAACAGCGAATAAGAATAGAGAGGTTACAAGATAAAGGTGTGAAAGAGAAGTATAAATGCAGACTGAGGGAAAATATAAGTATGTTGAATAAATTATGTATGAATGATTTATACTTGAAGAATATATGGAATAAAGTTAAGAAAGTTTTGGTTGATGCAGCCACCGAAGTATGTGGTGTAAGTAAGAGAACGAATGAAAGGAAAAGTAATCCGTTGTGGTGGGATGATGAGGTACGGATGGAAGTTGAAGCAAAGAAGAGAGCATTGCTAGATTTACTAGCAACCAAAGCTGGTAATTCTGGCGGTATGATTGATGAAATTGAAAGAAAAAAGGCAGTCTTTAGACGTATAAATAAGAGAGTAAAAGAAGTTGTTGAAAGGAAAAAGCAAGAAAGGATAGATAAGTATGATAGAAGAATATCTGATAACTTTTAGGCAAATATTAAAATGATCTGGAAGCTCGTACGAACTACCAGGGGAATATAAAAACAGTCTAGAATGAATGCTATACGAGACGAGAATGGTAGCATGCTGAATGATGAAGTTTCGAATTTAAAAAGATGGAAGGAATACTTTGAAAGCGTGTTTAAGAGTGAAGAGTCGTCTGAAGTAAGTGACATAGAAATTCCGGAAGAACTGGCAAGAGAACTGACATAAGTGTAGATGAAATGATGAAAGCAATGAAAAGCGTGAGAGCAGGTACGGCAGCTGGATATGATAGTGTATCTATATCTCTACTCGAAATGCTAAGGGCTGGAGAGGGTGTGGTTGCAGGTCTGCTGTTCACCCTGTTTAATTTATGTTGGGAACTGAAGCGGGTACCAGAAGACTGGTGCAAAGCCTTGATAGTCCCAATATATCAGGGAAAGGGCTCGCAGCAGGACTATAAAAACTACCGTGGTATCAGCTTTCTTAGCACTGTGCGTTAACTGTATGCTATGGTGTTAATTGAAAGAGTTATGGAAAAAACTGATGGAAAAATTTGAGATGTGCAAACTGGATTTAGAAAGGGGATGGGGGTGTACGGATCAAGTCTTTTCCATGCGCATGATTGCGGAGAAATTTTTGGCCAAAAACCAGAAAGTTTTTTGTGCGTTCATGGACTTGGAAAAGGCTTATGACAGAGTGGACAGGAACGTGTTATAGCAAACACTGACCTCATTTGGGTTGAGCGCTGGTCTGATACAGGCATTAAAGTCTCTTTATAGGGACTATTTATGGACAGTTGTTTGCAAACTTTGAAAGTTGAAGAATGTGGGTTGAGAATGGGTGAGTTAACCGTCGAATCCCTTTTGTACGCCGATGATTAAGTCATATTTGCATTGTCGGCGACCGAGTTGCAAATGATGGTTAATGTAATGAACTGGTCATTAAAAGAAAGGGGTATGAAAGTGAACGCAGGTAAGACGAAAGTGATGGTTTTTGAAAGAGAAAAGAGTAAAACGTTATGTGAAATAAGAATAGAAGGGAAGTTGATTGAGCAAGCGGATGAGTTTGTATATTTGAGATGTTTATTTAGCAGCGATGGTAGATATGATCAGGATATAGAACGACGAGTGAACGCAGGAAATAGAGTTAATGGGGCTCTACTTGCTATTATGAAGAGTCAGAATGTGTCAAAGAAGGCACGTATGGCAATTCATAATGCTGTGTTAGTCCCTACTTTAATGTATGGTAGTGAAAGTTGGGTATGGCAGAAGAAGTATGAGAGTAGAATAAGGGCTGTAGAAATGCGGTCATTACGGAGCATGCTAAGGCTGAATCTGAATGACAGGGTGACAAATAGTGTGATAAGAGAAAAGTGTGGTTTGCAAGATGACGTTGTGACTAGGATTAAAAAAGGAATGCTTCGGTGGTTTGGTCACATAGAAAGAATGAACGAGGAAACAGTGACAAAGCAAATTTATGTTGCAGAAGTGAACGGCAGGGTCGGTAAGGGACTCCCTAGACGAAAGTTTATCGATCAAATCGGCGATACATTGAAAATGGGCCAGATTAGGAGTACCCTTAACCGACGAGCGTGTATGCGTAAATATACGGATGTAAAGGAGGCGAGAGAGGTGTGTCAGGATCGCGCCAAATGGAAGTCCGTAGTCTCTGCCTATCCCTCTGGGTGACAGGCGTGAGTGTTTGTATTGTATTGTATTGTAAGTTTAATAAATCAAAATAAAAGCGATAGAATCCGAAAAATTTGTCTAGTCAATAATATAACTATGTCTTGTATTCATAAAAAATAAATATACGGAAAGTGTTTATAAATTCTTACCAACCACCTATAAACAGATTGAAAGGTTATTAAAAGTGAGCCTTTGTTATCAACGTAAAAGTCTCATTTCGATACAGATCTTGTTTGTGATGAAATTTCACAACTTCCTGTCTTGGAACCGAAAATTATGAAATGATGAAATTTGTTTATAATAATATGAAAACCTTTTAACTAAGTTTGACAATAAATAAGTATCAAACTCATCACATAATGTGAAACCTATTTAAAAGTTAGAAAGACAAAAATAGTATAACTGACATAGCCCAGCGGATCATTAGGCCGAAGTGGCGATAAACCGACCTTATGTACTCGATTGTGACGCTAACGGTGACCGTTACAGCCTATTAAAGCCGCTGCTGAACACAGGCCTCCCGCATAGATTGCCCCATAGCCGGATATCTTCCATAGTTGTCAAGACCAGCAGCGTCTTGACAATCCATCTCCTGATTTGTTTCCCTCTGTCGCCTCTTATGAGACCCAAGGGGTGATATGGGTTAGTTACTTACTCCACCACTTCACGTAATTTACTTAAATATAAAATACCTAACTAAACTAAACTAATAACTAAACATATATGTTATATAAAATACCGGTTAAACGTGGTAGAGCCATGCTGCAGCTATATTAGTAGTTATTTAACGGTGGTAGAGCCACGCAACAGATTTTGCTGTTGCAAGCCCATGTGGCTCTGGCCGGGTTGGTACCACGACCTCACAGAATACCGGCATGAAGTAGAAGCTCTGCTTCTGCGTTTCATCTGGTGAGTGCAGGTGGCCGGAGGCCCAATTCCCCCCCCCCCCATCAAAATGGTAGCGGAATTAAATGGAAACGTATTCTGGGGGAGGGGGTGGGGACAAAAATCCGCTCAAAAACATAACTGCTCGGGGCGAACTGAGCAAGAACACCAAGGTGACCCCTGCCACGCTATCCGTGAATTTATGCAACATCAGGGGACTTCACTCCAACCTAAACGCCGTCCACTACCATCTCGAGACGGCGAAGCCGGCCTTGCTCTTTCTGACCGAGACGCAGGTTTCCTCTCCTTTTGATATTTCTTATCTCTCCTACCCGGGGTACAAATTGGAGCACTCCTTTGTGCCTCGCGCTGGAGTTTGCGTGTATGTCAGAGAGGACATCTGTCCTCGATGCCTTGGCAGTCTTGACGGTTCGGACCTGTCCATCCTATGGCTACGCGTAAACAGCGACGACCATCTGCGCGTCTACGGGTGCGTCTATAGGTCTCATAGCGGTAATATCGAAACAGACCGACTCATTGACCACATCCAAATGGCTACAGATTCTTTGCTACAACAGGTCCCATCCGCAGAGATCGTGATCCTTGGTGATTTTAACGCCCACCACGCCGAATGGCTAGGTTTTTTTTAATTTTTTTTATAGGATAAGGGTGACAAACGAGCACACAGTCCACCTGATGGTAAGTGGTTGTTGCGGCCCATAAACATCTACATCTATCCTATAACAAATCAAAATGTAGATGCGTTGTCACTCGTGAGGACTAAGATACAATGCCTCATTTCCAGTAAAAAGGGCCTCCGGCCACCTGCACTCACCAAGCGAAACGCAGAGGTAAACCTCTACTTCACGCTGGTTTTCTGTGAGGTCGTGGTACGACCCCGGTTCGAGCCGGCCCATCCGTGCAACAGCAAAGCTGCCGCCTGGCTCTACCACTGTTAGTAGTCGGTTCACGTTTAACCGATCATGCGGGGAGATCTGTTTATGACTTTGCTTTGGCACATGGTCTGACACAGGTGGTTACTTCTCCTACGCGGATTCCAGATGTGGAGGATCATACACCTTCCCTGTTGGACCTTCTGCTGACCTCTCATCCGGACGGATATCAGGTTTCCGTCGATGCCCCTCTCGGCTCTTCGGACCATTGTCTGATCCAGAGTATGGTGCCACTCACTTTCCCTTCGCGGTTGCGTTCTGCAGGTTGCCGCCGTGTTTGGCATTACAGGTCGGCGGATTAGGACGGAATGCGGTCTTTCTTTGCATCCTACCCATTTCTTTGCATCCTACACCATTTGCTTCTCGCCGAATGATCCCGGCGCTGTTGCTTACTCTGTCACTGATGTCGTGCTACAGGGAATGGAACTATTTATTCCATCGGAGGCAGATCTCAGCCTTGGTTTGGTCGCTCCTGTAAGACTGCATTACGCAGTAAGCAGGAGTGTTATCAAGTCTGGGCTGCGGCTTCAGCGACTCGGGATGTAAACACTAGCACACTTTAAAAGAACTATAACTTCGCCTCCAGGTCCTTGAAAAGAGTTATTGCCAAGGCAAAGTCAGAGCACATAGGCAGAATTGGGGACAAACTAGTTCACCTTTCTTCGGGAACCCGTGCATTCTGGTCTCTCGCCAAGACTGTCCAAGGGAATTTTTGTAAGCCGCCACTACCATTTTTGCACAGGGAGGACGACTCACTGGCCCAAGACGCAAAAGTCAAAGCCGACCTTTTAGGCTCCCTTTTTGCGTCCAACTCGACTGTTGATGACGGGGGGAAAACACCGCCGACCATCCCGCGGTGTGAGTGCTCCATGCCGGATGTGCGGTTTACACAGCGCTCGGTTCGCAAAGCACTTCTCTCCCTGGACATCCAGAAGTCGAGTGTGCCTGACGGAATCCCCCCAATTGTGTTGAGGACGTGTGCTCCTGAGTTGGCACCGGTCCTAACGCATCTTTTTGGTACTACTACTCCCAAGGCGTAGTCCCGAAATCATGGAAGACAGCTTTTGTCCACCCGATCCCTAAAAAAGGCCACCGCTCAGACCCATCCAACTATAGGCCTATCACGATCACCTCCTTGTTCTCTAAAATATTGGAATCAATTATTAACTGCCAGCTCATGCGGTACCTTGAGGATCACCAGCTGATTAGTGACCGTCAATACGGTTTTCGTCGGGGCCGATCAGCTGATGATCTTCTGGTCTACCTGACCCATAGATGGGCAGATGCAGTAGAGTCCAAGGGGGAGGCGTTGGCCGTTAGTTTGCACATTGCGAAGGCCTTCGATCGGGTTTGGCACAAAGCGCTTCTTCCGAAGCTCCCTTCCTATGGGCTTTCCGAGAAATTGTGCGATTGGATCACCAGCTTCCTTTCAGATCGGGGCATCAAGGTCGTTGTAGACGATGCATGCTCCGACTACAAGCTTATTAACGCTGGTGTTCCACAAGGCTGTGTGCTATCACCAACGCTGTTTCTTCTGCATATTGTGACGCCTCATATTTATTATTAATAAATAATAAATAATAATTAAAATCACTATACAGACATTTAAAAATGTCATAGAAATTATATTTTAAACGGTGGTAGAGCCCTGCAGCAGTTTTTTGCTGTTGCACGTATGGGCCGGCTCGAGCCGGGTTGGTACCACGACCTCACAGAATACCGGCGTGAAGTAGAGGCTCTGCTTCTGCGTTTCGTCTGGTGAGTGCAGGTGGCCGGAGGCCCAATTCCCCCCCCCCCCCCCATCAACATGGTAGCGGAATTAGACAATAGACTACCCCAGGAGGGTACCAGTACCCCTGGAGAATCCCTCGCTGAGCATCCACGACCATGTTATTCCAATCCTGAGCGTGGGTGCTCAGGCTGCCCCGCGTATTCTGGGGGGGGCAAAATTCCGCTCAAAAACAAAACTGCTCGGGGCAAGCTGAGCAACAATACCAAGGCGACCCCTGCCACGCTATCCGTGAATTTCTGCAACATCAGGGGACTTCACTCTAACCTAAACGCCGTCCACTACCATCTCGAGACGGCGAAGCCGGCCTTGCTCTTTTTGACCGAGACGCAGGTTTCCTCTCCGACTGATATTTCGTATCTCTCCTACCCGGGGTACAAATTGGAGCACTCCTTTGTGCCTCGGGCTGGAGTTTGCGTGTATGTTAGAGAGGACATCTGTTCTCGACGCCTCGGCAGTCTTGAAGGTTCGGACCTGTCCATCCTTTGGCTACGCGTAGACAGCGACGACCATCCGCGCGTCTACGGGTGCCTCTATAGGTCCCATAGCGGTAATGCCGAAACAGACCGACTCATCGACCACGTCCAAATGGCTACAGATTCCTTGCTACAACAGGTCCCATCCGCAGAGATCGTGATCCTTGGCGATTTTAACGCCCACCATGCCGAATGGCTCGGTTCACGTTTAACCGATCATGCGGGGAGATCTGTTTATGACTTTGCCTTGGCATATGGTCTGACACAACTGGTTACTTCGCCTACGCGGATTCCAGATGTGGAGGATCATACACCTTCCCTGTTGGACCTTCTGCTGACCTCTCATCCGGACGGATATCAGGTTTCCGTCGATGCCCCTCTCGGCTCTTCGGACCATTGTCTGATCCGGAGTATGGTGCCACTCACGCTCCCTTCGCGGTTGCGTTCTGCAGGTTGCCGCCGTGTTTGGCATTACAGGTCGGCGGATTGGGACGGAATGCGGTCTTTCTTTGCATCCTACCCATGGGGGCGGGTTTGCTTCTCGCCGGATGATCCCAGTGCTGTTGCTGACTCTGTCACTGATGTGGTGCTACAGGCAATGGAACTATTTATTCCATCATCTGTGGTACCCATCGGAGGCAGATCTCAGCCTTGGTTTGGTCGCTCCTGTAAGACTGCATTGCGCAGTAAGCAGGAGTGTTATCAAGCCTGGGCTGCGGCTTCGGTGACTCGGGATGTAAACACCAGCACACTTAAAAAGAAGTATAACTTCGCCTCCAGGTCCTTCAAAAGAGTTATTGCCAAGGCAAAGTCAGAGCACATAGGCAGAATTGGCGAGAAACTAGTTCGCCTTCCTTCGGGAACCCGTGCATTCTGGTCTCTCGCCAAGGCTGTCCAAGGGAATTTCTGTAAGCCATCACTACCATCTCTGCACAGGGAGGACGACTCACTGGCCCAAGACGCAAAAGACAAAGCCGACCTTTTAGGCTCCCTTTTTGCGTCCAACTCGACTCTTGATGACGGGGGGAAAATACCGCCGACCATCCCGCGGTGTGAGTGCTCCATGCCGGATGTGCTATTCTCACAGCGCTCAGTTCGCAAAGCACTTCTCTCCCTGGACATCCAGAAGTCGAGTGGGCCTGACGGAATCCCCCCAATTGTGCTGAGGACGTGTGCTCCGGAGTTGGCACCGGTCCTAACGCGTCTTTTCCGGTACTCCTACTCCCAAGGCGTAGTCCCGAATTCATGGAAGACAGCTTTTGTCCACCCGATCCCTAAAAAAGGCGACCGCTCAGACCCGTCCAACTATAGGCCTATCGCGATCACCTCCTTGTTCTCCAAAATAATGGAATCCATTATTAACTGCCAGCTCATCCGGTACCTTGAGGATCACCAGCTGATTAGTGACCGCCAATACGGTTTTCGTCGGGGTCGATCAGCTGGTGATCTTCTGGTCTACCTGACCCATAGATGGGCGAAGGCAGTAGAGTCCAAGGGGGAGGCGTTGGCCGTTAGTCTGGACATTGCGAAGGCCTTTGATCGGGTTTGGCACAAAGCGCTTCTTTCGAAGCTGCCTTCCTATGGGCTTCCCGAGAAATTGTGCAATTGGATCACCAGCTTTCTTGCAGATCGGAGCATCAAGGTCGTTGTAGACGGTGCATGTTCTGACTACAAGCCTATTAACGCTGGTGTTCCACAAGGCTGTGTGCTATCACCAACGCTGTTTCTTCTGCATATCAATGATATGTTGCTAACTGGTAACATTCATTGCTATGCGGATGACAGCACTGGTGATGCTCTATACACCGGCCGGGCCAATATTTCTCGGGAAAACGTCGCCGAGTACCGGAACAAACTTGTGTCTGAAGTCGAGTCTTTGCTGGACAAAGTCTCGTATTGGGGGCGACTAAATCTAGTCCAGTTTAATCCTCAGAAGACACAAGTTTGCGCGTTTACCGCTAAAAAGAACCCCTTTGTCGTATCTCCTCAGTTTCAAGGCACTCCCCTTCTTGCCTCAGCCAGTATCGGTATCCTCGGAGTCGACATATCGAGTGACGTGCAGTTTCGTGGTCACTTGGAAGAGAAGGCAAAATTGGCCTCTAAAAAGCTTGGCGTGCTCAGCAGAGCGGGACAGTATTTCATGCCGGCACACCGCCTGCAACTTTACAAGGCGCAGGTTCGGCCTCACATGGAATACTGTTCCCATCTCTGGGCAGGGGCTCCCCAGTGCCAGCTCCTTCCACTTGACCGCATCCAGCGCAGAGCGGCTCGAATCGTCGACGACCGAGCCCTTTCCGATCGGCTCGATTCATTGGCACTGCGAAGAGATGTTGCATCTCTTTGCATTTTCTTTCGCATCTACCATGGGGAGTGCTCTGAGGAATTGTTCGGATTAATCCCAGCCGCCAAATTTCACGAACGCACATCGCGGCAGAACTCCCGATACCATCCACACCATCTGGATGATTGGCGGTCCACCACTGTGCGATTTAGAAGATGTTTTCTTCCTCGCACAACTTCCTTGTGGAATAGTTTACCACCAGGGATTTTTCCGGACCGATACGACTTAGGGACCTTCAAGAAAAGAGCCTACTCCTTTTTAAAAGGCCGGCAACGCATCTGCAATTCCCCTGGTGTTGCGGTTGTTCATGGGCGGCGGTATTCACTTACCATCAGGTGAGCCGCATGCTCGTTTGCCCCCTCTCCTATAAAAAAAAAAAAAAAACAATTAAATGCAAATAATAAGCATAAAGTTCAAAAATATGCATTTGGAATATTGAATATTATAATATTAGTAAACGCATAAAATGTCTCTAAAAATCTCTAAATTAATAAAAACCTGCTTAAAATGTTCAAAATGTATGAAATCATATAAATACAAGGCGATTATATTGCAATAACAAAGATAAATAACATTTGTAATATAATAGAAAAAATGGATCAAAATTTTTTTTTTAAGTTGATGAACGTGTTCTTGTAATGTTCCCTTATATTGGGGCGTTGCCGGAGACACATACCCAAGGTTGTACATATATATGGGGTGGTCGGCTGACCGACTGCTAGTACTAAGGTTGCACAATGACTAGTCCTGTATTAGGGACTTATCATAGTAAGGTCTAACGAACCAAAGCATTAATATAGGTCTCTATGATGCATAAGCATTATGACAGCAGAGTTATGACTTGAAGTCCTATATGAATAAGACATACAATAGTATGGATTATGAAATAAAGCAAATATGTGGAAAGTCTCAAATATGTAAAAGGATTATATTGAAAGAAATGGGACTTGAAAAGGATCATTATAGTGGCGTGTAGGTTGCTACGCAGCCTCTGAGACCGAGGTAAACTTGGACTCACTAACCGATGTGTCTTAGAGATATCATCCTAGTGCCGGTGATAAGCGGGTTTGTTGTAGCAATACGACTTGCCCGTGGACATCGCACACCCCTACCGTTTGTGGGCGACGTCTTAGCGCATAGCGTTATGATACGTCGGCTATCTTTCGGATTAGGGTGAGTGTGTTTGGTAGTACTTTTAAGTGCAGCAAGCATACTCAACTTCATGTCTTAGTCCAATAGCGCTATGATACGTGGAGTTTTGGCTACTGACATCTTAGTACCGTACTACAATGATACGTTGGTGGTATTTTTAGTTAACAACATTATCAATTTTGTTACCAAAGTCGATAGGGAGGGATGTGGGTGTGTTGTGAGGGGGCGCCATCCGTATGATAGTTGCATTGATGCTTACTGCTTGTACACGCCCCTAGCTGCCCCAACCAAGGATGATGGGATTAAGGGCCCCATGAGTAATCCCATCGACGAGCAGCAGCGGGACGGGGCCAGAATATGGTCACGTGGAATTTCCTAATTACAATGAACAATAAGGGAGAAAGCTAGAAACACGTAGTACTTACCATTATCCGGAGCTAACTTCGCACCAAGGCTTGGGCAGGCCGTGAGTGTGAGTGTGTAATAATGGATGGCGAGTAGTGTACAGTGAGTTGTGAATGTGTAGGGCCTTGACAAGCATAGGCGACCAGCAGCGGCCGAGTTCCAGGCTGCTCCAAAATGCTGTACCGCTTCAGACTGCTTCGGCGCCGGACCACTTCTTCGTTCGTCACGATGATAGTCCATTAACTCTATCGTACGATTAACTAACTTACAGAAGCCACTAACTCTCGTTTGTTATAAGGTTAACGCACAAAATGATCATTACCGTTTCGCGTAGCAACAGTTATTTCTAGAATATCAAAGGCCGCACTAGCTAATATTGTCGAATGCACTTATACCGATTCTGAGTCGGACCCAATAAGTCCCGGGAGAGGCTATCCAACAAGGAGTTCGCGTTATAAATCCTAGACAGGATGTTTACTAGACTTCTAAACTATTCCGCGGTTCCCGAACAAAAAATGACAGCGTTAGCACAGCTGGCAGATGACTGACTTGCACTCGCGCGCGCTCGACACATCCAACTGTCAAACCGGTATGGCACCGAGCCGCGCGCCCCCTAGACGTCGATTCCTACAACAGCGTTTGGCGCGAACACTGTTACTTGCAGTATTGTGTCTTGTGATGGATCTGCGGGTGTGCTGCACCTGATTCGACACATCTTGTGGTCGTGTGTGTGATGTCTGCTGGGACTGTATGGGGGACCTTGGAATGGTGTAAGCCCAACGATAGTCGTATTGATGCTTGTTGCATTCTGCAGCATTGCGTCTCTGCGATGGTTGTTTGGCGGGTAGCTATTCTCAATGGCGCTCTCTGCGTCTTGGTTTGACTCACAACCTAAGTAGCTTTGCCCAAGTCGGGTCCCTTTATTGCGGGGCTGTAGACTGTCTGTCCTCCATGATGTTTTATGTAACAACTTAATAATATATCTCTATAAAGTTCCCACCTTTGAAAGATTGAAGGCAACTTGTTGGTGGGTGAGACAAACATGATCGAAAAATGCATATACTCAACGTCAGTGACACAAACCCTTTCTGATGGTGAATTATTAATATTATCTTATAACTGCCTATTGGCTATATCTGCCATTGTATTGGTTGGTGGAGCATATGTGTCGACCTCATGCGGGTGGTAGCTGGAGGGAGAATCTGAGGAGGCTCTCAAGGCTGCGGCCGAAAGCCGCGCAACGTGGGACCCCATTCCCTTGAGGTGAGACTCATGACACGCTCTGCGGCCAATTGGCCGTACTGACCATGCAATTGGTGGTGATGCCTTACACTTACATCACGTCAGCAGGAACGGCGGTCTGGCAGGTGGTGGCGCTCATGGAAGGCTTTTTATGGCCAGTGTGCCTATTGTTGCCTAACGCGTGTGACGTACATTCACTGTGGCTGGATTTGATCGTATTTTGTATGGCGTTTACACGCATTGACATGCGCGCCTTCGTTCGATGTTTGTGCTTACGCACTGTCAAGGGGCCAAGTCCTCTTTTACTGGTTCGCCAGTTATTTTGCTGTGGACTACGGTCCAGTTCCCAACTTAGGGTAACCTTTCGGGGGAGCACATTAAAATGGTTGGCGCTCACCGTGCGCAGCGTGTGCGGAGCCTAGTACCTCCTCCACATTTTTTTTTTAAATGTGGGAGAGCGAAGCCCTTGTAGCTGGTATTTGATATAAATATTGTGAGCCTTTTCCAAGCGGGAAGGGATTAATTAATAAGGAATTGACTGTTGTGAACCAGATACAAGTGGAATAGGGACAATTTATTGTTCTTAACCTTTTTGAGCTCTGTCTTCTTGAACGGGGTTCTTGAGCTTATAAGACTCTACCAACGGCTTCCGATTGCTCTCGTGAATATTCATTCTTCCAAGATACACCTAAAAGAATTAAGTTACTATACAAACACACCGTAAAAAAGGGTCCTAACTAAGACGATCACGCCATAAATTTATTAAATGGCCTATATTTAAACCTTTAGAAAGATCAAGATATACTGGTCACTTAAATTAGATATATTTATATATCTTACAGATATAGATTCTAAAGAAATACAAATATAAGTGGATATATAGAAAAAATAGAAAAAAGAGGGGGGCGGGGGTTCGTTAAAATTTGGTGCCGTGACCAGGATAGAGGTTAAAATTTTAATAGGAGACCGGTAATATAAAATTATGAGGTAGGCTATATGCCTACAATTTGTTGTCCGTGAAATGGAGAGGTGTCTTGGAGAGTGGTGTTTGCTGTGGGTGTTTGAGAGTCTGGGGGTGGGGCTTAAATATTATAGGAAGTAAATATTATAGGAAGTACTCATCCAGTATCATTTTTGGAAGATCTCACCAATTATTTAAAGAAAGTTCCATCTAATGGTCTCGAAATTTCGATTGCACAAGAGTGCTTAGTAGGTGAAGCCAAGTATTGGGCTCGCATTAATAATGTGCGTTGGACAACTTTTGATGATTTTAAAGCTGACTTTCTAAGAGTATTTTGGGGTCAAGAAGAACAAAATAAAGTAAAGAGATTCCTTGTGCAAAATAAATGGAATAGAAGTACACACCCCACCATGGTTAGTTATTTTATTTATGTTGTTGAGAAGGCAAAAACATTATCATATCCAATACCTGAAAAACAATTAGTAACTGATGTCATCACACATTATCCTAAAACTGTGCAGAAATTATGGAGAATAGCTAAAATTGAGACAATAATAGACACGACAGATTTCTTAAGAAACTTAGATGACATCGACAAACAAGATGAAGGTCGTGAACCTTATCATAATCATACAAAACATGGCGTAAACCTGAAGATTTCATAATATATTTTATTAATTATGCATGTATTTCCCGATAAATAGTTCTTATCCGAGCATTCACATGACTTCCGGTATTATTGAATACAAGTGGCGCCGCCGCGAGTTACTGTACTGACTCGATGTCTTTATACGATTATGAAATGCAAACAGAGGGGCATTCGTTGGTTAGACGTTAAGCTAATCAGTTGTGGTTTAATAATATAGGAAGTACTTTACCAAGAAGTTATTTTATTCCATCACACCCTTACTACTACATTATTAAGCAAGAGGATTTTTTAGTCTTCAATTTATTTCATTATAATTTACCGCAAAGAAGAGATTAAATTGCTGATTGTGACAAGAACGTTTTTATATTGAAAAACCAACAAACAAGCAGTGATATTTTTCCTTATTATTATAAACAATGAAGCACAAAAATAAAGTGTTTCTTTCTTTGGTATTAAAGTTTAAAGTGTTTCATTTTATTATCTTATTCTTTCCTTTTCCATTGTAGGCCAACAAGACGCACTGCGGTTTTCCATCCTTTCGTTGCGGATATACCGATCATTAGAGAGAGCGTCCGTCTTGTCATTTATAATACGTACAGCGGAGGATTCATATAACTTACCTGCGTCAGCCCTTTTATCCGAATAAAATGTTCGTAAGGTTCTTGGTAAAATAAACTATATCGTTTATTGAAAATCAGCATCGCAAGCTGGCGACTTTAACTTAGATGGTTTTACCACTTCATTATATCACATGTTTTTTTAAATATTATTAATTTGTGTGTGTGCAAATGCGTCTGTGTGTATACATATTATATGAGTAATTTTTTTCTTCTTTTTGTTTTTTTAATAACAGTTATGATTTCTAAACTCGTAATGTGTCATAATGTGTGTAGTTGTAAGTCTTGGAATAAATTTTTAAATTTATGTATAAATAAGCTGGCTCATCCGCCATTAAATACAATATAGCAGTTGCAGTTTCAGGGTAAAGAGATTCGAGGTAAACTCCGTCTAGATAAAGAGTCCAACCATGTAGAAAAAGACTCCAAATAATCATTCCGCTTATATCAGTCCCTGTACAATATTATGTGTACACCGTCTCCGTAGAATAAGTTTATGGTTGCAGATATTTTTTTTTATAATTCAACCTTATTACATCTTTAGTTACAATAATACGGAATGAGAATTTTTAATAAAAGTCAATAATAACAACTCCACGTACTAAGTTTTAACCTCTAAGCTGAGCCCGAGTACGTGCCCTCTATAACCAGCCGCGGGCGACACGTTTATACAACGAATTATCCGATCTTGCACTTAGAGCACACGGAGATTGTAATTTAGTTTTAAAGTTTTCACAAATTTAATATTATCCGTGAGGTGGAGATGACATGATCCACTTTTTTATAGATTTAAGGATAAAATGCATGCTGTACCCCATAGACGTCTACATCTATCCTCGCTAAAAAAATAAAAATGCAGATTTGAATTTATATTATTATTTCATAACAAAAAACTCACGCCTGTCACCCAGCGTGGTAGACAGAGACTACGGACTTCCATTTGGCACGATCCTGACACACCTGCTCGTCGTTTAAGGGCCCTGGTCTATCTATATAATCTAAATCTATACAAATAAATAAAATTGAAGTGTCTGTTTGTAATATTAAAATAACAGCTTTTTACTGAATGCATATGAAAGTATGTACGGTACTAACAACAAAAAAAAAAACAATTTTTAAAATGTTTGTGTCTGTCTTTCTGTTTGTTCCGGCTAATCTTCGAAAGGGCTGAACCGATTTTGACGAGACTTTCACTGACAGATATCTGATGTTATAGGGAGTAACTAACTAAAGATACTTTTATTTTAGAAAAAGATTTAGGGTTCCGCGCAAAAAATTAAAACCTATGAAATCGTAGTAAATTCCACGTGAAGTCGCGAAGGACAGCTAGTCCTACTTTATTACAACTAATTTAATATACTACTATTATTTTTATGTTTGTATATTTATTGTGTATTATTATTATCTTTAATAAATAAAATTTAACTGTCAGTTTGTAATGTAAAAATAACAGTTTTTTACTAAATGTATATAAAAGCATATACGATCCTTATATCAGAACAAAATATTTTTTTAAATTTTTGTCTGTGTGTCTGTTTTTCTGTCTGTCAGTCTGTCTGTTTGTTCTGGCTAATCTCTGAAATGACTATACTGATTTTGATGGGACCTTCACTGGCAGATAGCCGATGTTATAAGGAGTAATTTAGGCTAATTTAAATTTGGAAAAGAATTATATTTCCACGCAAAAAAAATTAAAACCCATAAAATCTAATCGTAATAATTTCGAACCGGACGGAGTCGCGGGGAATTATAACTAGTATTTAATATAATACTAAGTAACTAAACATACATAAACATAAACACTCACGCCTGTCACCCAGAGGGGTAGGCAGAGACTACGGACTTCCATTTGGCGCGATCCTGACACACCTCTCTCGCCTCTTTTACATCCATATATCTACGCATACACGCTCGTCGGTTAAGGGTACTCCTAATCTGGCCCATTTTTAATGTATCGCCGATTTGGTCGATAAACCTTCGTCTAGGGCGTCCCTTCTCGACCCTGCCGTTCACTTCCGCAACATAAATTTGCTTTGTCACTCTTTCCTCGTTCATTCTTTCTACATGACCAAACCACCGAAGCATTCCTTTCTTAATCCTTGTCACAACGTCATCTTGCAAACCACACTT
Organism: Parnassius mnemosyne; assembly: GCA_963668995.1. Taxonomy (NCBI): domain Eukaryota; kingdom Metazoa; phylum Arthropoda; class Insecta; order Lepidoptera; family Papilionidae; genus Parnassius; species Parnassius mnemosyne. Next base: position 27,093,257 of record CAVLGL010000091.1, read on the forward strand.
TTCTCTTATCACACTATTTCTCACCCTGTCATTCAGATTCAGCCCTAGCATACTCCTTAAGGAACGCATTTCTACAGCATTTATTCTACTCTCATGCTTCTTCTGCCAGACCCAACTTTCACTACCATACATCAAAGTAGGGACTAACACAGTATTATGAATTGCCATACGTGCCTTAGTTGACACATTCTGACTCCTCATAATAGCGTGTAGAGCCCCATTCACTCTATTTCCTGCGTTCACTCGTCGTTCTATATCCTTATCATATCTACCATCCCTGCTAAATAAACATCCCAAATATACAAACTCATCCACTTGCTCAATCAACTCCCCTTCTATTCTTATTTCACATAAAGTTTTACTTTCTTCTCTTTCAAAAACCATCACTTTCGTCTTACTTGCGTTCACTTTCATACCCCTTTCTTTCAATGACCAATTCATTAAAGTAACCATCATTTGCAACTCGGCCGCCGACTACTTTTGTATTAATAGATTACTATATTTAAAGGAATAGGTTACTTATATGGGGTTCTTTTTCTGTAGAAAATAACTTGTTTTAAAGCAAGTATACACTTCCCTCGTATCACTTAACCCGAGACAAGATAATTAAAGCGCGGCGTTACAAACTGCCGCCATCAAGCCGTAAGTCCGTACTAACGGGCAGTTTACTTGCTAATGGAATTTCCTCCGTCATTCTGATAGATGTCACTTTTTGTTTTTCGTGTTTAATAGGACAAACTAATACTGTACAACAATTATTTGTATCATATAGTATCGAAAAATGTTACATATTGTGTTTGTTTTTTTTAACAAGAAATTTTTTTTTAATTTATTTTATTTATAATAACAAAGAAAGAAACACTTTATTTTTGTGCTTCATTGTTCATAAAAATATCACTGCTAGTTTCTTACTTTTTCAACACATACATATATATTTATTAATTTTATTTTATTTATAATTCAACCTTTTACATAATTTCATTAATTCCCTGACCCCTGAACTAGAGAATCTGAGTTATGGAACCAGAATTTGGAGGAAGGGAATTACGAAAGGTATCGGTTGGAGTGATTTGATATTTGATTATTTTATAAAAGACTATAATAAAAATTGTTAATTATAATTTTATTGTTAAAGTTATATTTCATATACATACTTTTTTAGAATACGGGTGACAAATGATCACACAGTTCACGTAATGGTAAGTGAATGCTGTGGCCCATAGACGTCTACATCTATCCTCGATTAAGAATCAAAATGCAGATACGTCGTCACCCTTCAGGACTAAGATAAACTTCTGCACATAGGCTGCTCATTTATTTATTAACACTTTCATGAATAAAGTAGTACATATGGTGAGTTTAATGTCAAAGAGAATACTCTCTTCTATCGCAGAGAGGATTTGCTTTAAACGTCATGCTTGGCGGGCGGATTGACGACTGCAGTAGCGGAAGTGTGAGAGAGAGAGAGAGAGAGAGAGAGAGAGAGAGGGAAGTGGAGTAAGCAGTTCAGATGCTGCTTCCGTCGCTAGTTTGTCTAATATTACGCACGTGAAATAGCATAGTCTTCAGAGGAGACATAAGATCTTTTTGGTACATCCTTATGTCGCCTCTTACGACATTCTCTAAAAGAAATTGGATGGTGATCTCCATACCGTGTACTGTGTACCGTGCAGAGATGGTGTAAGAGTATCTACTAGTTCATATCGTCCCGTGAGTAACGTTGGAGGAGACAGAGCGAAATGAAACAGGAGATGTCCAGCAGCCTCTTCCTGATAACATCTCCATAATAATAAAAACTGCGGTTAACGACCCGCCTGCCAAGCGTGGCGCATAAGCTAATCTATGTGGGAGGCGTATGTTCAGCAGTGGAATTTTATAGGCTATAATGGATGGATGGATGGATTCTCTAACGCTTTAAATGAAACATATTTTTACGGATTCTTTCGCGTTTATCTAACTTTTTTTCCAGATAGCCAAGTGTGAGACAGTGTATGCTGCATATTCTGTAGCCATGTTGTTATCTTCTAGCTTCCTAGTGACTATTGCGATGCAGTCTTCAATAAGTAAGCATGTGAATAGTGACTGAACATCAAACCTGACCATAGTTTCATTGTCAGCGAGATATAGGTCTTTTATCTCACAAACAAAATGGTATGAATCTTTTGTAAGTCTTCTCAATGGTGACAGTATTTTTGAAAAGTATTGAGCCAACTTATAAGTTGGCAAATATATCTGGCTTACTTTGAGACGTAGTGGAGGATTTGGTTTGTGTATTTTCAGTAATCCATAAAATCTCGGTGGTTTGATACATGATTGTATTGTCGAAATCACGTCAACATTTAATTTTTCGGAGTATTTATTTCCTAAATCGGTAGGTGTTTTAAGTATAATAGTTGTAGGGTCTATTTTGACCTTTTTGTATGTACCAACATACGTCCGATAATAGTTGTTGTATTTTCAAATTATAATCTGACGTGTCCATTATTACCGTAGCATTTCCTAATATAACTAATATAACAGTAAAAATTAGTTTCATTTAAGTAGTAGTCTTCGCGTAAATATATTAAATCATTCTCTAACACTACCACGACTTTATGTCAGACTTAATGTCAGAGATTGTACTTAGATCAAGTTTGGGATTCAGGACTAAACAATGTTAGTCTAATGGTAGGATGCGGACCGCAGATTTTGATGGTCAGTGGTTCGAATTCACCATTCAACTACTGTCATGGACCACTTCCAAAACAAGCAGCTTTAGCTTACCAAGAGTGGTTTAAAGGAATATTAGTAATGGTAATGTAACATCAACATCACATTGCTAGTTATTTTATAATAAAATTGTGAGAATTATAGAATTAGACATAGGTGTGATTAACACATTCATTGTTTAGATCATATGCTGGTTTTACTCGAAGCTTCCAACCCTTTAATGATTCCCTTAAGGCCTTGGAGTCATACTTTCGACAGCGGAAAGTTATAGGCTGTAAAGTAATGGATTTTGTGAGAGGGTGGTCCTTCCGGACTAAAGCCGAACCATTAGTGCTGCAACCATAACGTAGGTGTAAAACTTATTAACGTTGAGTTTGTTACCCTTACAAAAATTATAAGAATGATTTAAAAATTAAGCTCAATTAAACATTAATATGACGTCAACCTGCCTTACACCTCTCTGCAATTGGATAGGTTTCGTACTCTGGTTCTGTACTCGGTTGGCCATCGTAGCCCTACTGAACAAGCACTTCAGCACTTCGATATACCGACAGTCCACTTGGCGCCGCTGAACAGACTGCAGCACCGCCCAAATTTCGACGGAATCAAAGGCTTTCTCATAGTCCACATACGCCAGGTGTTACGGCCTACGGCTGCTCCCTTAAAGGTCAAATCCTCAGGGGCCCATCAGCTGAGTTTCGACGAGCAGACGTAGGTCGGGCCTCCTAAGGCCAAAGTGGAAATTCTCTAATTACACTAAACTATATGGGGGAGCATTCTATACTACGGCCAGTCGACCGGGTGGATATTAGACGGAGCTTACTTACCTCTATCCAAGGCGACTGGTCCCTCCGGAGTCGGTCAGGTCGCATGTGGTTGTGTAGTGCAAGGGAAATAAGGTGATGTGATGTGTATCTGGGTGTGACTGATAGTGATTGACATTAGACCTTGGCCGTTGGCAGCAGCCCGGGCGTCGACACCGCTCCAAATTGAGGGAACCTTCCGCGGCGTTCTCCACAGTCACTTTCCTCGTTCGTCACGATGACAGTCAATTAACTCTATCGCACGATAAACTAACTTACAGAAGCCACTAACTCTCGCTGGGTATAAGGTTAACGCACTAAACGCACACAGAGTTTCCGGATCAAAGGTCACTACCGTTTCGCGTAGCAACAGTTATTTCTAGAATATCAAAGGCTGCACTAGCTAATATTGCCGAATGCACTTATGCAGATTCTGAGTCAGACACAATGTTTCCCTGGGAAGCTCTCCAGTAGGAACGCGCGCCACAAATCCTAGACCGTATAGTTACTGTCCGCGCCTAATTATTCCGAGTTCCCGACAAAAATGACAGCGTGCTAACGTTAGCACCTCTTATAGACGACTCTTTCGCCTTTACGCGTTCTCAACCCACCGCTCGGCCGACGTCAAACCGGTATGAATGCAACGCGCCGAGCGCCCTCTCGCGTTCATTCTTGAAATTAGCGTTTGGCGGGAACAAACCCCCGTTCTGGACATAAGGATTTAGGTCCGTGAGAAAACCGGGCAGCGGGACATGGTCGTGACGGCAAGTTACAAGACCGAATCTACAACCAAACTAGGCCACCTTAGGTGCACCATCAGGTCTTGCAACCCTAACCTACGCCTCAAATTACCGCCCCAACGTGGGAAAGCCGGAGGGTTGAACTGGATGCCCTTCCTGGACATCGCAGCCCATAAATAAGTCCTATTCTGGACAGGAGTTCGACGACCTCTTTCAAACACCTATCTGTACCCATACGATTAGTTCCGCAATCCGACCGGATCAGGTCTGCAAACAGCGACGCGACACGAAGCGGCCCAGAGCGGCCTCCTAAGCTTCAGTGCAGAGAGCAACCACAAATTCCACATGAACGTCGTCTGTGGAGAGCCGAACGAAGCGCACAGATAGTCCCTAGTATGAATTTTCAACAAGTAGGCCTAGCCAGGCCACCCACCATATTATCATTTACTAAAATAGTGCGGCAGCTGATTTCAATCTTTTTTTTTACCAATTACCAAAACTAGCTAGCCTGTTAGACAAGCAGTCCTATTCTCATATCTCAACTAATTTTTCAAAGCATCAATGTTCAACTACAGAATCAATTCAACCAAATTAATCACTGATGCACATAGGTCAACTTGACAAATTAAACAAAACAATAAACGTAAGGGACAGCCCTACTTCTTCACAAAGCAAAATGATTAAACACTATCACAAAACATATACACAATTTTCCAAATAGCGCGACATTCAATCTCAAATGAATTCAAACTTTCCTTTACAGAAAACAGACGCAACAATCAAATGCAGTGATTAAATATATTTACAAAACACATGCAGTAGCATTTAAAGGAGTAGATTAAATTCAATTCTTTTAATCACAACCGCTTCAAATAGGAAAATTTCGCGGAAAGCCCAAAGCATTTTTTAATTTTAGTTCAAAGAATTTTTAACTAAATGCTCGACCAAGCCAAATCTAATACCCCTTGACAGCGTGATTCAACGCTCCAAGGGGGCCCTACTCTTCCCACCACCAACGGGAGGCCACACGGCGTGAACTCGAGACCAATAGAGCGCGAACAGCTAACAGTCGCCACTCGGGTTGTACGCCTTCAATGAGGCCGTCGGCAACAGAACATTTTGACAAGTGGACTGTTGACGGCTTAAGGCTTAGTAGAAGCGGCCGTGGTGGAAGCTAAGGCGGCAGCTAGCCAGGGCCGCCTCCATTAAATGGGGAAAAGTGGTACACCAGTCGCGGCCACTCAGCTAACGGGAGTGAGAAGGGTCCAGCGGACCGATGAGTGGCCGTGAAGTTCCTCTCCACACTCTGAGGGGGGGGTGATGACACCCCCGCCCCTGGGGGAATTACCCCCCGACTGGTCGGGGGAGGGACCCCTTCCAAACCTAGGGGCCCGGTGGCTGGCAGGCGGACGCCGAGAGTCAGAGAGCAGAGGGCGTGGCTGAGCGCCCCCGCCCGTGGGGGTCGAGGACCTGGCAGAGCCCCGAGAGGAGACGCCATTCGCACCCAGGCACAAAACTGCATGGTGATTGCCCTGGCAATGCAGACAGGGCCGCCGATGCGGACAGTCTCGCTGGAGGTGCCCTTCCAAACATGAGCAGCACCAGCGGCGCTCCTTGGCGATAGTTCGCCTCGCCGGAACCGGCTTACCTAATAATTTCGGGCACGACGTTACTTGGTGATCAGATGCTCGACAATAGGACCAGAGGAGGATTATTGACGACAACTTGCCTGGCGGATTCAGCCTCTCACTGGGCACGGCTCGTAAGTCGTCAACGGCGCCCGTCGCGTTCTCGATCTGCCGGCACTGCTCCTCCAAAAACCGCAGCAGGTCATAGAAGGGCGGAATATAGGCGACCTCGACCCCGCCGTACCTCTCCTCAAAATGGATCCAAAGGTCGAGAGGTAGACGGGACAGCACGATGCGAAGCAACAAAAAAGCCCATTCGCCTACTGGTAAATCTAGCCGCCTCAACGTATTACAGGCCACCAGGACTGGATCCAACAGGTCCGGACGCAGTCTGGCCCGGTCACTAAGCAGCGGGAGGCTTAGAAGCTGCTTCACATGTTCGTCCGCAATTCGCCGCACGTTGGCGTATCTTCTGGCTAGGAGGTCCCGAGCAGTCTGGTAGGCGTCGTCCGACAATCTCAAGTGGCCGACGACGCCCAGGGCCTCCCCCTCCAGTGAGGCCAGGAGGTACGCCATCTTTTTGCTCGGGGTCAAGTCACTCCGGGCGTCCACTAGGCTGTCGAAAAGACCAACGAAGGTCAGCCATTCGGAAAGGACCCCGGAGAACATTGGCAGGTCCAGAGTTGGGAGTCGTCCCAACAGCTCCGGCTGTTCAACAAAAAATGCCTAGCTCGGAAATCGAACCTTCAATAAGTAATCCACTACAACTATCCGGCAACGATAATTAACCGATTACGTAAAATTAACCATCTACCTACATGACGTTTATCTCTAGAAAAACTCCCGCTTGCGCAACCTAGGGCGCGGCTTTTCTAACAACCCACTAACCAAAAAAAAAGGCAAGCAACAAAGCAACAAAGGAAAATAATTTTATTATTACGTACAAAAAATATATATCGAAGTGTTGAAGTGCTTGTACAGTAGGGCTACGATGGCTATCCGAGTACAGAACCAGAGTACGAAACCTATCCAATTGCAGAGAGGTGTAAAACAGGGTGACGTCATATCCCCGAAACTCTTCACCGCTGCAATGGAAGACGTTTTCAAGCTTCTGGACTGGAAAGGATACGGTATCAACATCAATGGCGAGTACATCACTCACCTTCGATTTGCCGACGATATAGTCCTTATGGCAGAATCGCTGGAGGACCTAAGCACTATGCTCAATGACCTCAATAGTGTTTCCCAACGGATAGGTCTTAAGATGAACATGGACAAAACAAAGATCTTGTTTAATGTCCATGTCACACCTATGCCGGTAGTTGTTGGGAGCACTAAGCTCGAAGTTGTTGACGAGTATGTTTACCTGGGACAAATAGTCCGACTAGGTAAATTCAACTTCGACCGAGAGGTCAATCGACGGATTCAACTAGGCTGGGCAGCGTTCGGGAAGCTACGACACATCTTCTCGTCAGACATACCTCAAAACCTTAAAACGAAATTGTAAAACCAGTGCGTGTTGCCAGTGATGACTTACGGAACTGAGACGTGGTCCTTTACTGCTGGCCGTATGAAGAAGCTCAAGGTCGCTCAGCGAGCTATGGAGAGGGCTATGCTCGGAGTTTCTCTGCGCAGTAGAACCAGAGTAACCGACATAGCCCAACGGATTAGTAAGCTGAAGTGGCAGTGGGCCGGCCATATAGCTCGAAGAACCGACAACCGATGGGGAAGAAATGTTCTCGAGTGGCAGCCTCGTACCGGTAGGCGAAGTGTAGGGCGTCCCCCACGAGATGGAGTGACGACCTGGTAAGACATGCAGGAAGTCGATGGATGCAGGGGGCTCAGGACCGTGCTTTGTGGCATTCTTTGGGGTAGGCCTATGTTCAGCAGTGGACTTGTGAAGGGCTGTAATGAATGAAAAAAATGAATGAATGTACAAAAAATATTTTTACGTATTACGGACCGGCGTGATTGTAGATACAAATTAAACCAACCAAACCAACGCTCCCTGCCACCAGAACTGTTTAATTTTTATCGAACACTATGGTCGGGATTGACCGGGGAATCGAACCCGGAACCACGCTCTGCTACCAGCTTGTTACGGCCTACGTCTGCGCCCTTAAAAGTCAAATCCTCAGGTGCCCATCAGCTGAGTTTCGACGAGCAGACGTAGGTCGGGCCGCCTAAGGCCAAAGTGGAAATTCCCTAATTACACTTAACTATATGGGGGAGCGTTCTATACTACGGCCAGTCGACCGGGCGGATATAAGACGGAGCTTACTTACCTCTATCCAAGGCGACTGATCCCTCCGGAGTCGGCCAGGTCGCATGTGGTTGTGTAGTGCAAGGGAAATAAGCTGATGTGATGTATATCTGGGTGTGACTGATGGTGATTGAGACTAGACCTTGGCCGTCGGCAGCAGCCCGGGCGTCGACACCGCTCCAAATTGAGGGAACCTTCCGCGGCGTTCTCCACAGTCACTTTCCTCGTTCGTCACGATGACAGTTAATTAACTCTATCGCACGATAAACTAACTAACAGAAGCCACTAACTCTCGCTGGGTATAAGGGTAACGCACAAAACGCACACAGAGTTTCCGGATCAAAGGTCACTACCGTTTCGCGTAGCAACAGTTATTTCTAGAATATCAAAGGCCGCACTAGCTAATATTGCCGAATGCACTTATGCAGATTCTGAGTCAGATACAATGTGTCCCTGGGAAGCTCTCCAGTAGGAACGCGCGCCACAAATCCTAGACCGTATATTTACTGTCCGCGCCGAATTATTCCGAGTTCCCGACAAAAATGACAGCGTGCTAACGTTAGCACCTCTTATAGACGACTCTTTCGCCTTAACGCGTTCTCCACCCACCGCTCGGCCGACGTCAAACCGGTATGAATGCACCGCGCCGAGCGCCCTCTCGCGTTAATTCTTGAAATTAGCGTTTGGCGCGAACACCAGGCATAGTGGCAAATTGTACTCCTCGGACTTCTGTACAACTTGCCGAAGGGTATATATGTGGTTTATGGTGCTAAAGCCCTTTCGGAAACCGGCTTGTCGGAAGGCTGGAAGTCGTCAAGTCTGCGCGCGAGACGATTCGTAATGACTTTCGAAACAGCACGTCGACGCGGCTCAGAAAGGAAATCGATCTGTAGTTCTTCAAGAGAGCATTGTCGCCTTTCTTGAAGAACAAGACTACCGCACTTCTGCTCCACGCCTCCGGTGTAATGCCACCATGGATTCAAGAGCTTTGCTTTGCCACATTAAAGAGCTTCTGAAGGACTTCAAGTACCGGTTTTCTATCCGCTTTCAGAAGATCCGCTGTAATTCTATTCTCGCTTGAGGCCTTGCCGTTTTTAAGGTGCTGGAGAGCCATTCTAATCTCGCTCAGACTGACGTCCAGGATATCATCGGAATAATATCGGATAAGACTCGCTCTTTGAGCGTTACTCACATTCGCGTGTGTCTCCAACGATGACGTGTACAGCTGCCCATAGAACCTCTCAATCTCACTCAAAATCTCAGATGCCCCGGAAACGATGCTGCCACATTCTGTCTTCAGCTTTGATAGTTGGCTCTTTCTGGCAGACAGATCTCTGGCAAAGACTTTGGAGCCTTTGTTCCGCTCGATCGCTTCTTCAATACGAGCTGTTTTGAAGTTGAGTAAGTCCCGCCGCATGCATTTGGAGATTTGTCTGTTCAGTTGCCTGTATGCTGTCAAATCTGTTGAAGAATGTAGCTTCATCTCCCGTCTAACAGCCATAAGATTAAAAGTGTGATCGGAGAGTTTTTGTGTTCTTCTGCGGCGGGTCTTGCAGAACTTAGCTCCGACCGCATGGACAGTTTCCACGAGTTTGTCATTCCTATCGTCCACTACATTTCATTCTTCTAGGCACTAAAAACGGTTTTGTAACTAAGCTGAAATGTTTGGGGACATTGGATTAGAGCACGAGGGGGACGGAGCGTTGACTTCATTAGACGAGACCTCTCCAACTTAACGTTTAGGTTCAGTGTGCCTCTAACCATTCGGTGATCGCTGCCGGTTTTCACCCTCATGATCACTGAGACATCACTGAACAGTTGTCGTCTGGTCGTCATAATGAAGTCAATCTCATTTTATGTGGAAACGTCGGAGCTCGACCAGGTCGACTTCCTGTGGGGCCGCTTCTGGAAGAAATAGTTCATCATAAAGAGTCCCTCTTTCTCCATGAAGTCGGCCAGCTGCTAGCCCCTTGGATTCCGTTGCCCTATTCCAAATTTCCTACTTTCAGCTCACTATTCTCTCTTGTGCCTAGTTTTGCATTGAAGTCTCCCATTAAAACGTTATATTAGGTTTTGGACGAATGCATGGCTCTAGAGATATCCTCATACATTTCCTCCACCTCCTCATCGGAGTGTGCCGTTGTTGGTGCGTAAACGTGTATGACCTTCAGCGAATACCGTTTGGTGATTATGAGTATAAGGTACGCAACCCTCGTCGACACACTCTCAATCTTTACAACGTTGTTAACGAGAGACTTGAGGACGATAAATCTGACACCTCCTTGGGAGAGATGGTCGCCCTCCCGGTGATAGAGCAAGTTGCCGGATTCGAGGATTACCGTGTCCTCCCCCTCTCTTCGGACTTCGGATAATCCTATAATATGCACAATCTTCTCGTTAGTCCTCAGGGTGCGTGCGTTGTATGTTGCCAGGTTGAGTCGTCGTAGGTGGCAACCGAACTTCCACCGGAGATTCTTTGCACCCCCTGTCCCGCCGTTATCATGGTCGCCACCGTAGCCAGGAATAGCGGGGCCACCGGGGACTGGGGGCCGTCTCTTAGTAACTTTATCCATTTGGGGGGTATTTTCCATAGTTGCCACGCTTGGCGAGCGGGTTGGCAACCGCAGTTTTTTATTATATTTTTGCTGTTATCAGAAAGATGCTGCTGCCCATCTCCTGCATGTTTCCCTCTATCGCCTTTTACGATACCCACGGGAAGATATGGGGTAGTGGATATTCTCTACCGCCACTACACGGCATCACATCATATCCCCGAAACTCTTCACCGCTGCATTGGATGACGTTTTCAAGCTTCTGGGCTAAAAAGGATACGGTATCAACATCAATGGCGAGTACATCACTCACCTTCGATTTGCCGACGATATAGTCCTTATGGCAGAATCGCTGGAGGAATCACTATGCTCATTGACCTCAATAGTGCTTTCCAACGGATATGTCTTAAGATGAACTTGGACAAAATAAAGATCATGTTTAATGTCCATGTCACACCTATGCCGGTAGTTGCTGGGACCAATAAGCTCGAAGTTGTTGACGAGTATGTTTACCTGGAACAAATAGTCCGACTAAGTAAGTCCAACTTCGACCGAGATGTCAATCGACGGATTCAACTCGGTTGGCCAGCGTTCGGGATTACGGCACATCTTCTCGTCAGGTATACCTCAAAACTTGAAAACGAGACTGTACATCCAGTGCGTGTTGCCAATGATAATATACGGAACTGAGACGTGGTCCTTCTCTGCTGGCCGGGTGAGGAAGCTCAAGGTCGCTCAGCGAGCTATGGAGAGGGCTATGCTCAGAGTTTCTCTGCGTGATAAACTTAGAAATGAGGATATCCGCAGTAGAACCAGAGTGACCAACGGATTAGTAAGCTGAAGTAGCAATGGGCTAGCCATATAGCTCGAAGAACCGACAACCGATGGGGAAGAAAGGTTCTCGAGTGGCAGCCTCGTACAGGTAGGCGAAATGTTAGGCGTCCCCCCACTAGATAGAGTGACGACCTGGTAAGTTATGCAGGAATTCGATGGATGCAGGTGGCTCAGTACCGTGTTTTGTGGCATTCCTTGGGGGAGGCCTACGTTCAGCAGTGGACTTGTGAAGGGCTGTAATGATGATGATGAAACATTAATAATTCTTCCAATGTGAGAAATGTAATTATTTTAAATAAAATAAAATATTGTATATAAGAACTTTCTTAATGTATTAGTTTAAATTTATTGAACTTAAATCCCTGTTTAATCTCCAATATTCATCGCGCGCTCCTGTGTATGAAGAGGAGCGATCTCTCCCGAAGGTTAATGAGCAAAGTACTGACGCATTGGTTTGTGTATTAATATAATACTCTAGAAACTGATAAACGTTTTTTCAAAACTTTTAAATTAAATGCTAATGTGTAACAAAACAACTTTACCTCAGTCCACACTAGCGACACCTGATGATCGGAAGATTATTAGCCCTCATTGTCGAAGTGACGGTTTACCTATTTCTGCTTTTATTTAAAGGAGTACAAGTGAAGAATACTGACGTCTTTTGCGGTGCAAGTAAATGTTGATGCAAAGCGAGTTGTAGCGTGTAAGACGGCTGTGTGAACGATTTGAGGCGCTGCACTTTGAGGGGTGAGACCATGTAGTTTTAGTTTTCATGCATTTCAAATTTGAGCTATGAAAACAAGACTTCAATTCACTCATACGAATTTTTTTTTTTGTTTCTGTGTTAGTCTCTCCAGTTCCAGGGTCTCCAGTTCTCTACACTCACCATACGACACACAGCAACAATTAGCTTGTAATTTATGCAGGTATTCTGTTTAAGTATGGTCCTACCCCCCTTCGAGCCGACACATTCTTGCTACAGCCATAATATAGCAGCAGCATGGATCTACCACTTAAAACATATCTAATAGTTATTATTACGTATTCTAATACCCTAGATACTATGATCAGCACCAAGCAGAACCTAGTTGTGCTAGGTAGTGAACATAGAAAATTGTTGTGTTCTTTAGTATTTATCAGAAAAGGAGGGGAGAAAAAATGATTTCATTCGAAAGGTACTACTAGATGTGATACTGGTGCTACTACTACGTTGTAGGACTCCTTTCCACCTAGGATTCCGTCTGGGTAGATACAGAACTCTTATCTGTTTCTATAATTGAATATCAGTACTTACACTACCGTGTTACGCTCTGAAGGGTATATAAAGCCAGTATAATTACAGACTGTGAAGCATTCAGTACACAGAGGTGACAACGCATCTGTAAACTTTTTGTTTGAGTTTGCAGGTGCGCTTGCACTTACCGTCAAGTAGACTTTAAGTTCGTTTGTCACTTCAATTGTTTAGAGAAGTCACGCTGCACTATGATGGCTGTATCACGAACGGTAAGGATCACGCTTGCGTAAAGTCACAATAAAAGAACTTAGAATACTTTTACATACATTTATTCAGCTTCTGAAGTCGGGGCGTTTTATAAAAATATGCGGAATAAGCCGCAACGTATATTTCTTTACTTTGCATAATTATGTTACACAAGTAAAGTCACAGCCTATTTGTAATTTCTAACCCTGGGCACATCGAAATAGTATTTTTTTATAGAATAAGGGTAATAAACGAGCAAACAGTCCACCTGATGGTAAGTGGATGCTATGGCCCATAGATATTTACATTTATTCTCATTCATTTAACAGTGGTAGAGCCACGCGGCAGCTTTTGCTGTCGCACGGATGGGCCGGCTCGAACCGGGGTGGTACCACGACCTCACAGAAAACCAGCGTGAAGTAGAGGTTTACTTCTGCGTTTCGCTTGGTGAATGCAGGTGGCCAGAGGCCCTTTTTACTGGAAATGAGGCATTCCATCTTAGTCCTCACGGGTGACAACGCATCTACATTTTGATTTGTAATAGAGGATAGATGTAAATGTCTATGGGCCGCAGCAACCACTTACCATCAGGTGGACTGTGTGCTCGTTTGTCACACTTATCATATAAAAAAAAAAATCAAGAAATAAAATGCAGATTCAATGTCACCCCTGGGATGAAATGCCTCGTATCCAGTAAAACGGGTCTCCGGTTCTCCACACTCACCATACGAAACACAGCAGCATTGACCTGCTATTTTACGCTGTTATTCTGTTAGAGCATGGTCCTTGCCCGGTCGAGCTGACATATTCATGCTACAACCATAATATAGCTGCAGCGTGGCTCTACCACTTAGAGAAAGGTGGTGTTAGAATATAAAGAAAGAAAAATGCGTGCAGTACACGTAAGAAACTAATTATATGCAAAAAGATAAATAAAACGAAATATTTATCCACATCAAAATATAGAAATTAATTAAAATGCAATTAAAAATATAATACAACATATCACTCCGTGAGTGTCGTAAGAGGCGACAGAGGGAAACTGAAACAGGAGATGAGCAACATCATCTACCTAATAACTCTCAAGCACACTCAGTTTTCTTCACCGCAGAGCACGTATTAAATCAATACTTAAAAGTCTGTTACAAAATATGTTACGGAATTTAAAGTTGTAATTCTGAAGTACACACAATATCTTTCAGAACACATTTCTCCGTTATACAAGGAACATAAACTGTACGTATGACTTTTAAATGTCCACGGTCGTATACCACCAGAAAATATTTCCTTCTTACTGACATCATTTTCCAAGATTTTATTTATGTATATTACACATAAAATCTTGTATATGTATATTATGTATATTATACAAACATTTTTTGCAACAAAATATAGTGGAATAGTTTTTGTTATTTAAAGCTGAATTTTAGAAAGAAAGAAAGAAAATGCATCTATTTGCCAGAAATAAGCGTACACGTATTAAATGTATGTATACTTTAATAAAATTAACCTTTAAACAGTAACAAACATGATAGAGCCATGCTGCAGCTTTATTAGTAGTATAGTTGTAGTACGAATGGTTAGCCTTGACCGGGTAATGACCATGGTCTTACAGAATCATCATTATCATCATTACAGCCTATCATAAGTCCACTGCTGAACATAGGTCTCCCGTGAGGAATGCCACAAAGCACGGTCCTGAGCCACCTGCATCCATCGACTTCCTGCATGTATTACCAGGTCGTCACTCCATCTCGTGGGGGGTCGCCCTACACTTCGCCTACCGGTACGAGGCTGCCACTCGAGAACCTTTCTTCCCCATCGGTTGTCGGTTCTTCGAGCTATATGGCCGGCCTACTGCCACTTCAGCCTACTAATCCGTTGGGCTATGTCGGTTACTCTGGTTCTACTGCGGATATACTCACTTCTAAGTTTATCACGCAGAAAAAACCCCGAGCATAGCCCTCTCCATAGCTCGCTGAGCGACCTTGAGCTTCCTCATACGGCCAGCAATGAAGGACCACGTCGCAGATCCGTAAGTCATCACTGGCAACACGCACTGGTTATATAATTTCTTTTTAAGGTTTTGAGGTATGTCTGACGAGAAGATGTGTCGTAGGTTCCCGAACGCTGCCCCGCCGAATTGAATCCGTCGATTGACCTCTCGGTCGAAGTTGGACTTACCTAGTCGGACTATTTGTCCTAGGTAAACATACTCGTCAACAACTTCGAGCTTAGTGCTCCCAACAACTACCGACATATGTGTGACATGGACATCAAACATAATCTTTGTTTTGTCCATGTTCATCTTAAGACCTATCCGTTGGGAGACACTATCGAGGTAATTGAGCATAGTGCTCTGTTTCTGTACTCGGATAGCCATCGTAGCCCTACTGTACAAGCACTTCAGCACTTCGATATACCGACAGTCAACATGGCACCGCTGAAGGGACTGCAGCACCGCCCAAATTTCGACGGAATCAAAGGCTTTCTCATGGTCCACATACGCCAGGCATAGTGGCAAATTGTACTCCTCGGACTTCTGTACAACTTGCCGAAGGGTATGTATGTGATCTATGGTGCTAAGCCCTTTCGAAAACCGGCTTGTTCGGGAGGCTGTAAGTCGTCAAGTCTGCGCGCGAGATGATTCGTCATGACTCTCGAAAACAGCACGTAGACGCGGCTCAGAAGGGAAATTGGTCTGTAGTTCTTCAAGAGAGCATTGTCACCTTTATTGAAGAACACGACCACCGCACATGCACCGCTCCACGCCTCCGGTGCAACGCCACTATGGAGGACGGAAATAAAGAGCCTCTGAAGGACTTCCAGTACCGGTTTTCATCAACTACTCTGTTCGCGCAAAACACTTTCAAGGAACGAACGCGAGAGGGCGTGCGGCTCAGTGTCATACCGGTTTGACATTCGGTCGTGCGTAAAACGCCCAAGGGCAGTCGTCCATAAGCGGTGCTAACGATTGGCACGCTGTATTCTGTTAGGGAACTCGGAATAATTCGGCGCGGCCAGTAAATATACGGTCTATCATTGTGACGCGCATTCCTACTGGAGAGCTTCCCGGGACTTATTGTGTCTGACTCAAAACCTGCATAAGTGCATTCGGCAATATTAGATAGTGCGGCCTCTGATATTCTAGAATTAACTATTGCTACGCGAAACGGTAGTGAACTTTGACCCTTTAAACTCCGTGTGCGTTTGTGCGGTAACCATTATACCCAGCGATAGTTAGTGGCTTCTGTAAGTTAGTAAATCGTACGATAGAGTTAAGTGACTGTCATCGTGACGAAAGAAGAAAGTGACTGTGGACAACCTCGAAAGGCGCCCTCAAGTTGGAGCGGTGTCGACGCTCGGGCTGCTGCCGACGGCCAAGGTCTAGGTTCAATCACCATCAGTCGCACCCAGCTACACACCACATCACCATTCTTTCCTTGCACTACACAACCACATGCGACCTGACCGACTCCGGAGGGACCAGTCGCCTTGGATAGGTAAGTAAGCTTCATCCAAATTCCTTCCGGTCGACTGGCCGTAGTATAACGCTCCCCCATATATTTTAATGTAATTAGGAATTTCCACGTGGCCACATTAAGGCCCGACCTACGTCTGTTCGGGAAGTCTTCAGCTCATGGGCCCCTGAAGATTGGATCCTTTAAGGGAGCAGCCGTAGGCCGTAACAAACTGGTAGCAGAGCGCGGTTCCGGGTTCGATTCCCCGGTCGATCCCGACCATAGTGTTTGATAAACATTAAACAATTCTGGTGGCAGGGAGTGTTGGTTTGATTGGTTTAATTTGTATCTACAATCACGCCCGTCCCTAATACGTAAAAATATTTTTTTTGTACGTAATAATAGAATTATTTCCCTTTGTTCTTTGTTGCTTGCCTTTTTTTGGTTAGTGGGTAGATTTGAAAAGCCGCGCCCTAGGTTGCGCAAGCGGGAGTTTTCTAGAGATATACGTCATGTAGGTAGATGGTTATTTTTACGTAATCGGTTAATTATCGTTGTCGGAGAGTTGTAGTGGATTACTTATCGAAGGTTCGATTTCCGAGCTAGGCATTTTTAGTTGATCGACCGTGATGTGTATCTTCGTTTATACTGTAATTTGTATTTGAACTAAAGAGTAGTAATTGTATTTGCGCAATTTGAATTTAACTTGATTTGATCGCACTAGTATTTGTTATTTGTTAATTTGATTTGTGTCTTTTCTTTTGTGCTAACTTGTATTTGGTTGATACGTAGTAATTCGTATTTGTGTAATTTCTATTCAACGCGATTTGATAGGAACTGCATTTATTAACTGTTAATTTTTGTTGTATTTTTTGTTTGTTATCTTTGTAATCCGTGCTCAAGCCGCGTCGTAATTTGAATTTAATAGTGATGACATTGCCCAAGCTGCTGATCCGTTGTTTGCGGACTGAGCTACGCTGGGCCACAAGCGCCCATGCTTTGATAGGTCGACCGGATAGGGTCCATAACTTGATGAAGCGGTTCGAGCAGGTGGATGCTCGAAGGGCCGCAGTGGAGGAGGCTTACGCTGAGCTCGAGGATTCGGATGTGGAGAAGGGAGTCCTGGAATCCTGCTTCGCGGACTATGAGCAGTTCTTGTGGCTCACGGACGAGTTGATCGAGGCTGAAGGCAGGTATGCCGAGGAGGCGCGTGAAGCTCGGATGAGTGACCTGTCCGAGTCCTCTCTGAGGCAGCTTCAGCCGGAGCTGTTGGGACGACTCCCAACTCTGGACCTGCCAAAGTTCTCCGGGGTCCTTTCCGAATGGCTGACCTTCGTTGGTCTTTTCGACAGCCTAGTGGACGCCCGGAGTAACTTGACCCCGAGCCAAAAGATGGTGTACCTCCTGGCCTCACTGAAGGGGGAGGCCCTGGGCGTCGTCGGCCACTTGAGATTGTCGGACGACGCCTACCAGACTGCTCGGGACCTCCTAGCCAGAAGATACGCCAACGTCCGGCGAATTGCGGACAAACATGTTAAGCAGCTTCTAAGCCTCCCGCTGCTTAGTGACCGGGCCAGACTGCGTCCGGACCTGTTGGATCCGGTCTTGGTGGCCTGTAATACGTTGAGGCGGCTGGGTTTGCCAGTGGGCGAATGGGCTTTTTTGTTGCTCCGCATCGTGCTGTCCCGTCTACCTCTCGACCTTCGAATCCATTTTGAGGAGAGGTACGGCGGGGACGAGGCCTCCTACATTCCGCCCTTCTATGACCTGCTGCGGTTTTTGGAGGAGCAGTGCCGGCAGATAGAGAGCGCGGCGGGCACCGTTGACGACTTACGAGCCGTGCCCAGTGAGAGGCTAAATCCTCCAGGCAAGTCGTCGTCAACCCCCCCCCCCCCTGCTCCTATTGTCGAGCATCTGATCACCGGGTAACGTCGTGCCCGAAATTTTTAGGTAAGCCGGTTCCAGCGAGGCGAACTATCGCCAAGGAGCGCCGCTGGTGCTACTCATGTTTGGAAGGACACCTCCAGCGAGACTGTCGCATCGGCGGCCCTGTCTGCATTGCCAGGGCAATCATCATGCCGTTTTGTGCCTGAGTGCGAACGGCGTCTCCTCTCGGGGCTCTGCCAGGCCCTTGACCCCCACGGGCGGGGGCGCTCAGCCACGCCCTCTGCCGGGCGACTCTCGACGCCCGCCGGCCAGCCATCAGGCCCCTAAGTTTGAAAGGGGTCCCTCCCCCGACCAGTCGGGGGGTAATTCCCCCAGGGGCGGGGGTGTCATCACCCCCCCTAAGCGTGTGGAGAGGAACTTCACGGCCACTCATCGGTCCGCTGGACCCTTCTCACTCCCGTTAGCTGAGTGGCCGCGACTGGTGTACCACTGTTTCCCATTTGATGGAGGCGGCCCTGGCTAGCTGCCGCCTTAGCTCCCACCACGGCCACCTACACTGAGCCTTAAGCCGTCAACAGTCCACTTGTCAAAATGTTCTGTTGCCGACGGCCTCAGTGAAGGCGTACAACCCGAGTGGCGACTGTTAGCGATCTCGGGTTCACGCCATGTGGCCTCCCCTTGGTGGTGGGAAGATTAGGGCCCCTCTGGAGCGTTGAATCACGCTGTCAAGGGGTATTAGATTTGGTTTGGTCGAGCACTTAGTCAAAAAAAATACTTGAATTAAAATTAAAAATAGCTTTGGGCTTTCCGCGAAATTTTCCTATTTGTAGCGGTTTAAATTAAAAAGAATTGAATTTAATCTACTCCTTTAAATGCTACTGCATGTGTTTTGTACATATATTTAATCACTGTATTTGATTGTTGCGTCTGTTTGCTGAAAGGAAATTGAATGGCGCGCTATTTGAAAAATTATGTAACATATACATAGATAGTGTTTAATCATTTTGCTTTGCGAAGAAGTAGGGCTGTCCCTTACGTTATTGTTTTGTTTAATTTGCAAGTTGACCTATGCGCATCGGTGATTAATTTGGTTGAATTAATTCTGTAGTTGAACATTGATGCTTTTAAAAAATTAGTTGAAATATAGCATAGGACTACTTGCCTTACCGGCTAGCTAGTTTTGGAGATTATCAGATTGAAATCAGCTGCCGCACTGTTTTAGTAAATGATAATATGGTGGGTGGCCTGGCTAGGCCTACTTGTTGAAAATTCATACTAGGGACTATCTGTGCGTTTCGTTCGGCTCTTCACAGACGACGTTCATGTGGAATTTGTGGGTGCTCTCTGCACTGAAGCTTAGGAGGCCGCTCGGGGCCGCTTCGTGTCGCGTCGCTGTTTGCAGAGCTGATCCGGTCGGATTGCGGAACTAATCATAGGGGCACAGATAGGTGTTTGAAAGAGGTCGTCGGACTTCTGTCCAGTACAGGACTTGTTAAAGTGCTGCGATGCCCAGGAGGGGCATCCAGTGGAGGCTGACCCTCCGGCTTGCCACATTAGGGCTATTTTTTGAGGCGCTGGTTAGGGTTGCAAGATCTGATGGGGTGCCTAAGGTGGCCTAGTTTGGTTGTAGAGTCGGTCTTGCAACTTGCCTTCGCGACCTTGTCCCGCTGACCGGTTTGCTCGCGGACCTAAATCCTTATGTCCGTGATGGGGGTTTGTTCGCGCAAAACACTTTCAAGGAACGAACGCGAGAGGGCGTGCGGCTCAGTGTCATACCGGTTTGACATTCGGTCGTGCGTAAAACGCCCAAGGGCAGTCGTCCATAAGCGGTGCTAACGATTGGCACGCTGTATTCTGTTAGGGAACTCGGAATAATTCGGCGCGGCCAGTAAATATACGGTCTATCATTGTGACGCGCATTCCTACTGGAGAGCTTCCCGGGACTTATTGTGTCTGACTCAAAACCTGCATAAGTGCATTCGGCAATATTAGATAGTGCGGCCTCTGATATTCTAGAATTAACTATTGCTACGCGAAACGGTAGTGACCTTTGACCCTTTAAACTCCGTGTGCGTTTGTGCGGTAACCATTATACCCAGCGATAGTTAGTGGCTTCTGTAAGTTAGTAAATCGTACGATAGAGTTAAGTGACTGTCATCGTGACGAAAGAAGAAAGTGACTGTGGACAACCTCGAAAGGCGCCCTCAAGTTGGAGCGGTGTCGACGCTCGGGCTGCTGCCGACGGCCAAGGTCTAGGTTCAATCACCATCAGTCACACCCAGCTACACACCACATCACCATTCTTTCCTTGCACTACACAACCACATGCGACCTGACCGACTCCGGAGGGACCAGTCGCCTTGGATAGGTAAGTAAGCTTCATCCAAATTCCTTCCGGTCGACTGGCCGTAGTATAACGCTCCCCCATATATTTTAATGTAATTAGGAATTTCCACGTGGCCACATTAAGGCCCGACCTACGTCTGTTCGGGAAGTCTTCAGCTCATGGGCCCCTGAAGATTGGATCCTTTAAGGGAGCAGCCGTAGGCCGTAACATACTCCATATTATCCCGTGGGGTTTAGGGGCGAAAGATGAAAATGAAACATATTCAGCCGTATTTTCCTGGTAATCACTGATTATTCACCATCATTATCACAGCCACTCAGAAGTTCACTGTTGAAAACAGCCCTCCTTCATGAAAATGAAACATATTCAGCCGTATTTTCCTGGTAGTCACTGATTATTCACCATCATTATCACAGCCACTCAGAAGTTCACTGTTGAAAACAGCCCTCCTTCCCTCCAAAGAATGCCACAAACCACGGTCCTGAGACACCTTTATCTATTGTTTTCCAGCATCGCTTACCGGTACGTGTATTGCACTTGAGAACCTTTCTTCCCCATCGTTTGTCGGTTCTTTGAGCTATATGGCCGATCTAAATTACCACCAGAAAAAAAAACCTATTACAAATAAAGAGGCCTATATTCAGTAGTGGATTTTCGAAAGGGTCTAATAAGTTAATAATGAAAGAGTTTGGGGATAGATGCAGGTGGCCACAGCCTCCTTTTACCAACATTTGTTCATTCGAAATAAAAGTTAAGCTGTTTTGACTTTGGTGACATTTGCAAAATTGACTTTTAACAAAAAGTTAAAGCTTGAAGATATAGTGTAGAGAAGAATTAAATCCTTTTTACTTTTTGTTAAAAAAATTATTTAACAAAAAAAATTAACCCTTTGAATAGACAAAGGAATATCTTAATCTCAATATTTTCTAAAAACTTCATCCCAAATTTTGCCATACTGAGGGGTGAAATTCTTCCTCCAAAGTAATTGTAATATTTATTTATTTTTGTTTTTATTCTTTTTAATGTTACCCCTCTAGGATTTTCGTCTGAATCGGGGAGGTAGTTTATATACATAAATTTTACAAGGAGAAACATCTAGACCCGGAACAATTACTTGTCGGCCATACAAAGTTCCCTGTTGGATACGAGCCCGCCCTCATCGCCTTAACTCATTGCTAAGCCACTGCGCTACAGTTAAATTATAAGCCTCTTTATTTTTTGGAGACAGTTAATAACTTGTTAAAACATAATCTAAAGCTCATTATACTTTTAAACACCACGAAAGTTATCTTCAATTTAATCGAAAAGCTTTGAAAGCGAAAATCGCAAAAATTTACGTCGACGTGGTCTCTACACGTTCCAACGAGCGTTCCGTTTATCCAACGTATTAGCGGTCGTCTTGCACTTTACACTGCACGGCTCTTGCATTTAAATCTTCTCCAATCTTCTTATTTAATTTATTATTGCTATTAAAAATGATAAAAATTGTTAGCTGAGATCCGCATAATAAAATTAAATTTGTCTTGCCTATTTTAAAGAGCACTTCTCGTCCTCCCTCAATTGCGTGTACTATGCCCATCACCACTACGCCCAGCACCACTACACTAGGAAGGACACACCACCGCCGATAATACGACACGTGTTTCACCTCTAAGCGAGTCATCATCAGGTGAAATAGACCCTGCGGTGGCTGACCCCTGAGGGGTCTCTTTGATCTAAGTAAAACCTATCGTTTTGTTTTATGATGCGGATCGTAGCTAATTAATTTTGAACATCTGGATTTCACTGGACGTGGATTTCCGTAAATTGATGTATGCTTCTATTAATTATATATTATTACATAAAATATAAATTTTCGTACAAAGTTTCTCGAATTTGGTTCGTTTATTGAGAAATTGATGGCCTGTTTTTCTATTCATCCATCCATTACAATATATTAAGGTCCACTGTTGGGGATATCACCATCGTTGCTATGCTTGGCAGGCAGGTTGGTAATCGCAGTATGTTAAAATTTCAAGTTGTTATCAGAAATTTCAAGTTGTTCAAGTGCCCATCTCCTACTTTAGTTTCTCCCTGTCGCCTCTTACGACATCCACGGGACGCAACTACATGGTTACAGACCTGAGTTTGGTGGGTCCTTTGACTTTTGATTTTTTTTGACAGGTTACCCTACACTCTAAATACCGGGACGAGCCTGCCACACGATGAGCAATTACTTAATTTCTTCCATTCATCCATAACAGCCTATTAAAGTCCCCTACTAAACACAGACCTCCCCCATAGATTATTTCATAGGGGGAATTTCGCTTCAGTTACCACGATTTTTAGACGGGTTGTCAACCGTAGATTTTAATTACTTTTAGTTGTTATCAGAAAGATGCTGCAGCCCATCTCCTGTTCAGTTTACCTCTGTACGATACTCGTGGTCTGTGAGGTGGTGGATATTCTTACACAGTCACTAAATGGCGACATAATTGGATTATTATTATTAACCTATGTTTGCCTGTATTGCCACACTTAGGTATTAAGCTCATCAGAAACCTAAGTAATATATTATTTATATCAGTGAGGACAAACAAGAATGCAGCTCACCTGATGTTATGTCACTACCGCCGCATATGAAAAACAATTACAAACTTATTCGAATTAATTACCTAAAGGATGCTTTTAACGTAAGCTACTAGGGTATTAATTCTGAATTTATATTAATTCTAAACTGGGTGTTCTAGAAAGGGTGCGGCGGTACTTCATGCTGGGGCAGCTTCTTACCGTATATAAAGCGCAAGTCTGGTCTTGTATGGAGTACTCCTGTCACATATAGGCTGATGCTGCAAAATTACACCTAGCAGCGTTTGACTCAGTGGATAGACGTACTAAGGAATTTTTGGTAACCTTGATTTTCTACCGACTTCAAACAGGAGGAGGTACTCAATTCGACTGTGTGATTTTTTATGAGTGTTACCTCATAATTTTTCCCATGGTCCATGGTCCCATATAAATGTGCAATTAAATAAGCTTTTAAGCAATTATGTTGAAACCAATCTTGCCAGCCTCAAGCACAGGCGCAGAGTAGCCAGCTCTTCGTTGTTCTATAAGATAGATTTCGAATAGTGTCTGCAGAAATTAAATGCTTTAATTCATTCCTGCTTTTCCACCGACGAAAAATCAGGCGGTCAATGGTTCTTCACCACTTTGCTATCGGTAATTCACGCATTCAAACTAAACAATTTGCTTCGTAGGACGTAAGCAAAGGAGTGTTTGTCGGCATCTGTCTTCATTTTCAATACAATCAGGGATTCTTCAAGGCAAGATTGAAAAGGTTTTTGCTACGCTAAAACAATGCGAATTCTCATCTTCATCTCCAGTTATGATTATAGGCAAGCACTGGCTTATAATAAGTAAAAATTTAATGAACGTGCTGGATGTGTGTCTAGATGCCATTCATAGATTTGAAACTCCTATATGACACTGGAGGGATTGCTCGTGTAGGGGTAATGTTTTTTTAAGATAACAATCTCACGATTGCCTGCTTAAAGATAAATTCAAAAGTGAACTTTTATCAAAACAAGTCAACGAAAAACAAACTTGGGACATTCCGTGACGAAAAATAAATTTTCAAACTTAAATCAAGTTAAAGCTTAGATTTAATCAAAATTTAATTTGATGCTCTGCCTGCTTACTGCGAGATTAAATAAAGTTTTAATAGACTTACTGTAAGTTGCTGTGAAAATGAACAATAATATTTTTTCGTCAAAACTTTGTTGTCCTTCTTATCCCAGTTCCATAGTAGCTGGGGCCTTTATCTAAGAATTTGACACGGAAAAACAATAAGTAGTAACTACAGGATAAGAGAAAGCTGTATAATCATCAGTTATATAGGCTTGAGTCAGTATTAATTGTTCAAATCAGATCAGATCCAGATAATAGCGTGACAAACGAGCAGACCGTTCACCTGATGATAAGTGGATGTTGTGTAAAATTAAATCAAAATGCAGAGTCGCTATTACTTCTGAGGACTAGAAGTGGTAAAATAAAAAAAAATGTACAACCGACTTGAATATAAATATAATTTATTGTAGATTTTTTAAAATCTGCCCGATCGATTTTGATAAAATATAAATTGAACCACTTGGAAAGTATTCCCTTTGAAACAAAAAATAATTTTTGAAATTGGTTCAGGCGCCTTCGAGTAATCGGTGAACATACATAAAAAAATGAATTTTCCGACGAATTGTAAACCTCTTCCTTTTTGGGTCGGTTGATAATGGAGCCTCGTTTCCAATATAAAGGATCTCCGGTTCTCTACACTCACCATACAAAACACAGCAGCATTAGGCTGCAATTTCACGTGGTCCAACTCCTGTCGAACCATCCATTTGTGCTACAGCCATAATATATAATAGGAACTAAGTCCTATTCTCACTCTTTTACAGCACATGCACTTAGGTTATGGAATTCTCTTCCTGCTGCAATTCGTGAGGCTCAAACAGTGTCCGTGTTTAAAAGGCAGTGAAGTTTTAGGCA
The DNA here is from genome assembly GCA_963668995.1 of Parnassius mnemosyne. Taxonomy (NCBI): domain Eukaryota; kingdom Metazoa; phylum Arthropoda; class Insecta; order Lepidoptera; family Papilionidae; genus Parnassius; species Parnassius mnemosyne. The sequence goes on from CAVLGL010000091.1 coordinate 27,118,485, forward strand.
AGTGGAGGTAAAGAGCAAGTTCTTTCTTTGTTGTCCCAATGATTTAATGTATGACTTATACATATATATATATATATATATATATATATATATATACATATATATATATATATATATATATGTGTATCTATTTTTATTACATATATAGTAGTGTTTGGGTATATGTATGTTTGTATGTATATATGTTTTTATTATCTTTACTTTATATTAAAATTATTAATATTATAAAATTTTATTCTGAAAGTGCACACTAAATGCGCTTCTCTTTGAATTTTTCCAGTATCAGGCCTGCTGGAAGAAATTACAATATGAAATAAGCAGTGCCTTGTACAAAATATCTTTATTTTTCATTCTCGTTGTAACAATACTTTGTGTGTAAATAAATTATTAAATAAAATAAATAAATATAGCTGCAGCACGGCTCAACCACGTGTTAAACTTAATATTAATTGTGTAGTGAACGTGCGGTGAAGTTCTTGAAGGGTCTGTATCCGCGACTGGTTGTCGCTGCTGGTGATAAGAGGGCTGCTCCTTTTATCGCTCAAAGGCTAAGAATGGCCATTCAGCGAGGAGACCCAACCAGCGTCCTTGGCACAGTACCATAGGGAGAAGTATTGTATGATAATTTATGTTTAGTTTTAGATTTTTTGTCATAGTTTTTAAAATAGTATATATATATATAAAAATAATATGTAAACAAATTAATGTTAGATAGATTTTGTACAATATTATTTAACTAACTGCTTCATACTCGTATACAAAGAGAATTAACTACATGTGTGATTCAACGAGCGGCTCTATAGCACAGCAGAACCTATGTTTGCACTGTCCGGGATGTATCAACATTGCCCCTATCACGTAGTTTCCGGAAATCAAACATTTTAGCCGTGGATTGGCAGGAACACATTCATATACATGTGTGCTTTTAATGTGATTGAATACGAAAAAAATAAAACGAATTAACATCATCTATTAAAGTGCTTAAAAATAAAATAGGTATTCGCGTAAATAGACCGTGTAATGGCGATGTAAGAATATCCATATTATCCCGTGGGTGTCGTAAGAGGCGACAGAGAGAAACAAAGCAGGAGATGGTCAGCAGCGTCTTCCTAATAACGACTAAAAGAACTGTGGTTGCCATCCCGCTTGCTAAGCATGGCAATTTTGGCTAATGTGTTCAGCAATGGACTCTAATAAGCTGTTACTGTAACAGTAACGATTACCAAGCAATCTATAGGGGAGGCCTATGTTCATCAGTGGATTTTTAGGAATGGCTGTAATGAAGAACGGAAAAGGAACGGAATAATAATATATTAAAAGTCTTTAATTATTATATAATATATACGACATAGTTTATTTTAATAGTTTAATCACAACCAAAATGTCCCTTTCAATAGTTTAAGGTAGTAAATAATATTTAGTAATGTTATTTTTTATATGATAGGGTGACAAACGAGCGCACAGTCCACCTTATGGTAAGCGGTTGCTGTGGCCCATTGACATCTACATTTATCTTCGTTTGCGAATCAAAATGCAGACGCGTTGTCACCCGTGAGGACTAAGATGGAATGCCTCTTCTTCAGTAAAAAGGGTCTCCGGTCCGGTCTACACTTAAGATACGAAACACAGCAGCGTTAATATGCTATTTTACGCTGGTATTCTGTGAGAGCGTGGTCCTTACCTGGTCGAGCTGACCCATTCATAGCAGCTATATTAGTAGTATACTACAACTATACTATTAATATAGCTGCAGCATGGCTCTACCACGTATAATATAATGTTATTATTTATCTAATATTGATTGCTTAAACTGTATCAAAATATACAAAAAGTTTTGTTTGTTGTTCAAAGGTGAGTGATTGGTACCAGCAGCGCATAAATTACATACATCTCCGTGACTTCCCGCGCGTGAAATATTGATTTCATGGGTTTAAATTTTTTTTTTGCATGAAACCCTAATTGTTTTCCTATAATAAAAGTAGCCTAAGTTACTTCTTATAACATCTGCCAAAGAAAGAAAAAGTCGGTTATATAGGTAAATCCAAATTATGAATCACACACGTAGTTCATTCTCTTTGTATACGAGTATGAAGCAGTTAGTTAAATAATATATTTATATTGTACAAAATCTATCTAACATTAATTTGTTTACATAACATTGAAATATACTATATATATACTATTTTAAAAACTATGACAAGAAATCTAAAACTAAACATAAATTGTCATACAATCCTTCTCCCAATGGTACTTTGCCAAGGACGCTGGTTGGGTCTCCTCGCTGAATAGCCATTCTTAGCCTTTGAGCGATAAAAGGACCAGCCCTCTTATCACCAGCAGCGACAACCAGTCGCGGATACAGACCCTTCAAGAACTTCACCGCACGTTCACTACACAATTAATATTAAGTTTTACACGTGGTTGAGCCGTGCTGCAGCTATATATATTTACTTTATTTAATAATTTATTTACACAAAAAGTAATGTTACAATGAGAATAAAAAATAAAGATATTTTGTACAAAGGCACTGCTTATTTCATATTGTAATTTCTTCCAGCAGGCCTGATACTGGAAAATTTCAAAAAGAAGCACATTTAGTGTGCACTTTCATAATAAAATTTTATAATATTAATAATTTTAATATAAAGTAAAGATAATAAAAACATATATCCATACAAACATACATATACCCAAACACTACTATATATATAATAAATATAGATACACATATATATACAAGTCATACATTGAATCATTGGGACAACAAAGAAAGAACTTGCTCTTTAACTCCACTTGCCTTTAAACTTCACTGCCTTTTAAACACGGACACTGTTTGAGCCTCACGAATTGAAGCAGGAAGAGAATTCCATAACCTAACTGCATGTGCTGTAAAAGAGTGAGAATAGGACTTAGTTCCTATTATATATTATGGTTGTAGCACAAATGGATGGTTCGACAGGAGTTGGACCACGTGAAATAGCAGCCTAATGCTGCTGTGTTTTGTATGGTGAGTGTAGAGAACCGGAGTTCCTTTATATTGGAAACGAGGCTCCATTATCAACCGACTCAAAAAGGAGGATGTTATGGATCGCAGTGGACTGTATTATTGATGGGGGGGGGGTACGCTAGGGGGCAACTGCTCAAAGAAAAGATGGTACTGTCGAACTATACTGTATTCTAACTATTTACAAAATGTGGCACTATTAATTAAACTATTACACAGAGGGGAGTCTTCTTGATGGAGTCTTCTTGAGTCTTGATTTTCTTGATTTCTCTTGCTGTCTTCTTCTCGTCGAGTGCCGCTTCCGAAATGAACAGCTCACCGTCCGAGACGCCCTTCTTATATCTCGCCGGAGAGCGTCTCGGGTCGTGCGTAGCGTCGTCCGCGATGCCGCGCGCTCATTGGTCGGCGACATCGCGTGATCTGCTGCCGGTGTGCGTGGTGCGCGGGGCGCACCGGGGTGTGAAGGGGCGACGGGGCGGCGGCCTCCTCACTGTCCGCTACATACGAGGAGTTTTTGTGTCCACGCTTACGTATGCGGCAGAGTGCTGGTACGAGCGTGCAAACATGTACACAGTTCGTAGCGTACTACTGAGATCGCAGCGATCCGCTCTTGTATTGTTAACCAAGGCGTACCGATCCACTAGCACGGCGGCCTTACCGGTGCTGGCTGGCGTTCTCCCTGCTGACCTAGAGGTCATCCGTGCTGGTAGGATGGGTTTAGCACGTTTAACCGCGCCCAAAGAGGAGTTGAGCAGACGGAATCGCGATATCTGGACTGAGGTGATAGGCGCCTGGCAGGATAGATGGACGTGTGATACAAAAGGACGTGAGCTACATCGATTTTTCCCGGACGTGGCGTTGAGACTCAGTTATACCTGGGTCTCACCGGACTACCAAACCTCTCAGATTCTCACCGGACATGGATGCTTTCGGAAGAGACTGAGCGATATGAAACTGTGTGAAATTAGTATGTGTGAGTGCGGTATGTCGGAGGAGGATGTTCACCATGTTCTATGGGAATGTCCTCTGTATGATGACCTAAGAGTGAAAATGATGGATGGACTAGTTCGTCCGGTTCAGGGACCAGTTTACTACTCGGATCTCGTTAGCGATGTGGTAAACTACGGACTGCTGCGCGAGTTTGCGCATAGGTGGCACGATCGCAGGACAAGGCAGGATGGAAGGCTGGTAGGAGCGCCCGACGACGTAGGCGTCAATGTGTCGTCAGCCCCAGAAGGGGGAGAATGACGTTAAACTGGGACAAGGAATAGATTAAATATTTGTAGGGAGTCAAGAAAGTGTGCGCGGGAAAGAGCCACGTGCAAGTACCGCGCGCATCTCCCGAGATTCGGCCCGTATGACCTGAGGGTCGGTGGGGCCATGGGAGGTGGAGGGTTGTCCGCTACATCCTCCCCCCGGCGTAGCCTGCGAGCCTAAGCTTCTTTCGGGAGGACGGCGATCTTCCTGACGGGCCGCCGCAGCACTCCTCCCTTGGTCCGGACCTCGACGTTTCGCACCACGCCGTCTGGTCCAGGAAACGTCTTCGTTACGATGCCCCGCGGCCACACATTCCTGGGTAGGTTGCCGTCTGCAACCACGACGAGGTCCTCTTCCTGTATTTGGCGCTGCTGAGCATCTCTGGAGCCCCCGCGCGCGACCAGCGTCGGCAGTACTCCTTCACCCAGCGCCTCCAGTATTCGTCGGCGAGTCCTTGCGACGCTCTCCACGCCCGACGATCCATAGGTGTGCACGGCGCGGTGACTGGCAGGCCCGATGGTCCCAACAGTAGGAAGTGGTTGGGTGTCAGCGCCTCTTCATCGTCGATGTCGACCGGTACGTGCGTCAACGGTCGAGAATTTACAGTATTTTCGGCTTCAGTCAGAAGCGTTGCCAGCGTCTCTTCTCGTGGGCTCTTCTGATGGAGAGTGGCTTCGAGCGCGGTTTTCACTGAGCGCACGAGACGCTTCCATGCGCCTCCCTGGTTAGGCGCGCCCGGTGCGATGAACTTCCAATCGACGCGCCGAGTCAGCGCGTAATCCTTCAACTGTGGCGCCCACTCTTCCATTGCCCGTCGTAATTCTGTGTTTGCCCCATGAAAATTAGTCCCATTATCCGAATAAATAACCCGTGGCCACCCACGCCTAGCCGCCATGCGCCGCAATGCCGATATCGCCGAGTCCGCGGTCAGAGAATAGACTATCTCTAGATGTACTGCGCGCGTCGTTAGGCACGTGAACAGTGCCACCCACCGTTTTTCGTGCCGTCGTCCCATCGTAACCGTCAGAGGCCCGAAATAATCAATCCCGGTGTTCGTAAATGGTCGCGCGAACGCCCCTAACCGTTCAGGTGGTAGGTCTCCTGTAACCGCAGGTCGTGGTGTCGCCTTCCGTATTCTGCATCGTAGGCATCTCCGCTCCGCTTCCCGTACTGTAGGTCGTAATCGGAGGATATGATACCTAGTGCGCAGGTCGTTCACCACCCTCTCCCTATTGGCGTGGCTTGCCTCCTGATGCGCCTTCTCCACAAGCAGCTTCACAAATTGGTGACGTCCATTCAGGATAATGGGTCTCTTCATTTGACCGTCCACGTCGGCTGCGTCGATCCTTCCCCTGGCTCGTAGCACTCCATCCTCCAATATGGGGTCGAGCTTCCTTAGTGCGCTGCCGGTGGTCAAATTCTTTCCCCGCTGAAGGCGGCTGATGTCTTCAGCGAAGCTTTCCTGCTGGCTGCGTTGTATCCACATCCGTTCTGCTCTCTGGATGTGCTGTAAGGTCAGTCCTCGTGCTCTTCCTCGTGCCGCATCGAGGAATTGTAGTACTCTTGCAATAGCCCTGATTAACTTCTCGTAGGCAGAGAATCTCTCTATGTCTGGCAGGTGTGGAGCTTCCTGGGTGTCGCTCTGGTGCGCCACGATTTCCTCCAACTCTTCATCATCCCCCGCCTTCTCTTCCTGTCGGTGAGGCCATCTGTCTTCATGCTCGTAGAGGAAGGGTGGTCCTGTAAACCACTTGTCGCTCTCTTCCTTGGTTGTGAAATTCATCCGCGTTGCCTGATCCGCTACGTTTTCCGCAGTCGGTATCCACCTCCATTGCTCGGGTGATGTCTTCTCAGCTATCTCCCCTAACCGGTGAACAACGTATGGAGTGTAACGCGCCGTATCGTTTTGTATCCAGTGGAGCGCCGTAGTAGAGTCCGTCCAATATACGACCCTATCCGCTACCACTCTGTGTTCGTCCTGCACGAATTCAGCGAGTCGCGCGCCTATTAAGTTCGCCTGCACCTCTAATCGCGGTATACTTTGCGCTTTAATTGGAGCGACTTTCGCCTTAGCCGCCACTAATCGCATCCTAATCGTTCCGCCGCGATATCGTATACGCCAATACGCCGCGGATGCGTACGCACGTTCGCTCGCATCATTGAAGACGTGAAGTTGACGCTCTACAACTCCCCTGTAGGAGCATAGCACCTTGGCAGTCGTAGTCGTGATACCTCCTCGACGACTCGCAGCCATCGCTGGAATTCCTCTGTTGCCTCCTCGGGTAGTTCGTCGTCCCATCCGACCTTCTTCATGCGCCATAGGTCTTGTAGCAGGATCTTGGCGGTGATGGTGAGGTAACTTAGCAGTCCAAGCGGGTCAAAAACGGACATGACTGCGCTTAATGCTTCCCTCTTGGTCGGTGGTCGCTGTAGCGCCTTCACTTCTTGCGGCACCCTATTCATTGACGTGTTGAATGTTAGGGCGTCTTCATCAGCCATCCATAATAACCCTAAGGTTCTGCCTGGGCTGCCTTGTCTTAAGCCTACTTCTTTAGGCTTACGCGCCAGTAAGTCCTCCGGCTTGTCTTCTAACAGGGCTGCGTGGTTGGAGTTCCATCCTGCCAAGGTGAAACCGGCCTGCTGGTGCACTTCCGAAACCTGCTTCGCCGTATTTATCGCTTCCTCTACCGTGGCATAACTGTCTAAATAATCATCCATGTAATGGCTACGTATGATAGCGTTAAGTGCCAACGGGTGTGTCTCTGCGTGTACGCGCGCGTTATGATCCCTAACGCTATGTGCGAGAAACGGCGAGCTCCTCGCACCGAAAATCATTGACGTCATAACGTACTCCCGCGGTGGGCTGTGTCGCTCGTCTCCTCGCCAAAGAAACAACTGCGCGGGCTGGTCGCGACGGTCGATCTTTACACGCAAGAACATCTCCCTAATATCCGCGGACACCGCTATCTCGTTTTCCCTAAATCGAAACAGTATGCCCGGTAGGTTCCGTAATAAGTCGGGGCCGTCGAGTAAATAATCGTTAAGGCATCTGCCGGATGCGCGCGCTGCCGCGTCGAACACTAATCTCGTCTTCCCCGGCTTGTTCGGATTCCGTACTGCGAAGTGTGGCAGGTACCAGCTCTTGGGATCCTCTCGCTCTGTCCCTTCGGCTTCCCTTGCGTATCCCTTCGCCAGGAGGTTGTCTATCTGGGCTGTGTAGGCGTCACGAAACTCCGGCGACTGGTCCATCTTCCTCTCGATCGTCCGTAGTCTTCGTGCTGCCATCTCGTAGCTGGGTGGCATCCGCACGTTGTCGTCCTTCCATGGCAGTCCAACTTGGTATTGCTTGCCGACCTTCTTGACGGTGCGCTGGAATATGTCGACAGCGCGCTCCTCGTCCCGTCGCGGCCTACTCTTCAGCGAGATACCTATAGGGTCTATCTCGTACTGCCGTTTGAGGAGTTCCGTTAGCTCCTCGTCCCGACTGGCAAACGTTCGGATGTCCCTATCTGACCGTCCGCTAGCGCTCTCTACGTGTAATACGGTCTCGCCGTCTTCCCTACACGTTATCCGCGGCACGGTTCCCTGAATTACCCATCCTAATAACGTTCGTGCAGCTATAGGCTGCCTTCGACGTCCTATCCTTAAAGCACGGGTAATTATCAAATACCAATTGTCGGCGCCTAATAGCAGTCTTGGCTTCGCGTCGTCGTAACACACCGAACTCGGTAAGTCACGTAAGTGCTTTAATCGTAAGCACTCCCTACTCACGGACTGCGAGCCTACCTTTAAGTTGGTTATTGTTCGCGCGTTTATGTTAAACATCTCGCTGCGCGTCTTGCCACGTATCCCTATATTGACTAATCTACTATTAGCCTCGCGTTGACTGTTCCCTACGCCTTTAATGTTGAGCGGCTTTATCGGTCCTTCCGCTCCTAACTCGCGAGCTAAGTCGTCGTCGATTAGCGATATCGTAGAGCCTTCGTCAAGTAGCGCGTACGTGTTTACTTCCTTTCCGCGTGGTCCACGCACGGTTATCGGACACACTTTTAACAATACGGACGCACTACTGCTAACACTCGACGCGACGAGCACGGTTTCGTCCGGTTTAACCGACGCTGCAGGCGTACGGGCCTTACGGGTGTGAAGAAGAGCGTGGTGGGGGGCGTTACAACCGTCGACGCCGCACTTCCTGGCTTTGCAGCGGTGTACGTCGGTGCTTGCTGCTCAAGCACTTGAAACATACCCCATCTTCCCTAACCCACATCCACCGGTCGTCCGAGCCCATTTGCTCTCACTTCTTACACTTGACGATAGGGTGTTCACCATATGAGGCACTACTGGTGTCCTCCTGGGCGGTGAACGTCTTTACGTCGCGGGCCCTATCTTCTACGCGGCGTGTTAACACTATTCTTTTCGACGGCGGCGTCTCTCGTCTTACGGGCGATCCCTTAGTCGACGCTACGGACGTATAGGCATGACTTAACGCACGGTCAGCCTCTCTCATCATGAACCGGGATAACGTAACGATGTCCGGTTCGTCCGCACTTCCGTAGTGCTCCGCATAATCGCACCAACGCGACCGTAAGTGAGGGCTAAGTTTGCTAGTAACTTCCCTAGTCAGCATTGGATTACGCAAATAACCCTTGCCGTCGACGTTTTGCATAATGCACACTATATTTTGTAACTTAATTGCGAACGAGTTTAATTCCTGGGCGGTTTGACCCGGGCGCGGAAGGCGTTTCAATTCTTCTAACGCACGATCTATAATTACTTCCGGGCGGCCGAAACACTGCTCCAGTGTCCGCATAATGTCTGCTGGATCCTTCGCGGTAAACAGCAGAGGCGATACTACCTCTCTAGCCTCACCGCGTAAACAGTTCCTTAATCTTGCCATATTTTCCGTATTTGTGAATCCATATAAACGCGTGGATTCATTCATCGCGGCTTTAAATGCTAACCATTCCGCGGCCGAGCCGTTAAAAATAGGCAAGTCCTGCGTCTGTTTCGCGGCGGCTGGTCTAACCCTAACCATACTTTCTAAGGCTTCCGCTAGCCGTTCTATACCCCTATCCTTCCCTCGCGGGGTGAGCGACCTATCTCTATCCCTATTTCCTTCTAGCCTACGCTGTGGCGCCGGCGACCTATGTACACCTACATCCCTATGACGCGGCGACGGTAATCTACGATCCGCAAGGTGATGTGGCGATTTATCTCTGCCTACATCATTACACGGCGACGGTGATCTACGATCCGCGTGGTGATGTGGCGATGGCGATTTATGTATACCTACATCCCTATGACACGGCGACGGTAATCTACGATCCGTAAGGCGATGTGGTGATCTATGTGTAGGCGATAGAGTGCGGCGTTGGACGCGCGACGGCGACGTAGCTCGTACACGACGATCCACCTGGTTCATTTCTACGGCGACTCCATTATCCCTCTGTATCCTATTTACGCGGCGCGGTTGAACGTCATTCGCGACCGACTTCCCTTGGGCATCTTCAGCGTGGTCGTAACCGTTTCCCCTCCTCGGTGGGGCCTGCTCTATCTCGATGCGGGACGCGGGCTGAGGCGGGCGGTAGGGCGGCTCCCCCCGCACAGTCTCTACGTTTTCTAACCACCTATTAACGCGTACCCTATTTTCGACTAATTCGTCCTCGTTTAGGCTTTCCCTATCGGTTTCTTCTTGCAGTTGCGCGATATCCCTAGCATATTTCTTCTTGACGAGATCTTCCTCTATTTGTAATTGCTTCCTCCTAATTGCAGCTAGTTCCTCCGCGGCATTATATTCGATTTGTTTTAATCTTGCTACTGCGCTAGCTGTCGACCGGGCTGAACGGACTGAACGGACCGACGGGGCGCGGGACGCGGGCCTATGTACAACGTCTGCTACAGGCGCGACGGTACGCACTATCGAACTAGATTCCGTAGTCGGAAGATCTTCTATTATCGCGGCGAGCGTTTCTGTGCGCGGCGCGGATGTGCTAACTTCTCCCAAGCGATCGGTTGTAGACACGGACATAGCGGGGCGCGGCGGCGCGGGCGCGGGCGCGGGCATAGATGCGGGCGCGAGCGAGGGCTGCGGCGCGGCGGAGGGCGCTTGTGCCAACGCGAGATAATCGGACGGGGACGCGGGTGCTTCCTCGAATATCCGCATTCCTACTGGCGTTTCGTCGTCGTTCCGTGTCTTCTGGCTTCTTGTCTTCCGCATGATGGTGTCCCTCGTTGCGACCTCCGATCGTCTTCAAAAAGACGCACGTATTGGACGCCGTTCCCGCCTCAAGGGCGTTACCGGATGGTCACAGTTTGGCACCGTTAGGGAGCAACCACCCGGCCGCGAAAACGCGGTTAAGAAACAGGAATTGTCTGGAAACAGACAATATATATGACGTCGATGTAAATAAGAAACGAGGAAGGAGTTAGCACCGACGATCTTCTCTCTTTGTCGACGTACTTCTTTCTTCCTCGAAGATCTTCTGTAATGATCTTCTTTCTTCTCTAATTATGTTCTCTCTTCTATAATTATGTTTTTTCTTCAATAATTATGTTCTCTCTTCTATAATTATGTTCTTTCTTCAATAATTATGTTCTTTCTTCAATAATTATGTTCTTTCTTCTTTCTTCTGGCTTGAATCCGGCTCGAAGGACCAAGAACTTGTTATGGATCGCAGTGGACTGTATTATTGATGGGGGGGGGGGGGGGACGCTAGGGGGCAACTGCTCAAAGAAAAGATAGTACTGTCGAACTATACTGTATTCTAACTATTTACAAAATGTGGCACTATTAATTAAACTATTACACAGAGGGGAGTCTTCTTGATGGAGTCTTCTTGAGTCTTGATTTTCTTGATTTCTCTTGCTGTCTTCTTCTCGTCAAGTGCCGCTTCCGAAATGAACAGCTCACCGTCCGAGACGCCCTTCTTATATCTCGCCGGAGAGCGTCTCGGGTCGTGCATAGCGTCGTCCGCGATGCCGCGCGCTCATTGGTCGGCGACATCGCGTGATCTGCTGCCGGTGTGCGGGGTGCACGGGGCGCACCGGGGTGTGAAGGGGCGACGGGGCGGCGGCCTCCTCACTGTCCGCTACAGAGGAGGTTTACAATTCGTCGGAAAATTCATTTTTATGTATGTTCACCGATTACTCGAAGGCGCCTGAACCGATTTCAAAAATTATTTTATGTTTCAAAGGGTATACTTTCCAAGTGGTTCAATTTATATTTTATCGAAATCGATCGAGCAGTTTTAAAAAAAACTACAATAAATTATATTTATATTCAAGTCGGTTAAACATTTTTTTTTAATTTTGTAGCAAGTGGTTGTAGTCCTCAGAAGTAATAGCGACTCTGCATTTTGATTTGATTTTACACAATATCCACTTATCATCAGGTGAACGGTGTGCTCGTTTGTCACGCTATTATCTGGATCTGATCTGATTCGAACAATTAATACTGACTCAAGCCTATATAACTGATGATTATACAGCTTTCTTTTATCCTGTAGTTACTACTTATTGCTTTAACATGTCAAATTCTTAGATAAAGGCCCCAGCTACTATGGAACTGGGATAAGAAGGATAACAAAGTTTTGAAGAAAAAATATTTTTGTTCATTTTCACGGCAACTTACAGTAAGCCTATTAAAACTTTATTTTATCTCGCAGAAAGCAGGCAGAGCATCAAATTAAATTTAGATTAAATCTAAGCTTTAACTTGATTTAACTTTGACGATCTCCACCGTTGTAAATTATTTTACGTCACGGAACGTACCAAGTTTGTTTTTCGTTGACTTGTTTTGCTAAAAGTTCACTTTTGAATTTATCTTTAAGCAGGCAATCATGAGACTGTTACCTTTAAAAAACCTTACCCCTACACGAGCAATCCCTCCAGTGTTATGTAAGAGTTTCAAATCTATGAATGGCACCTAGAAACACACCCAGCGCCTTATTTTTTTACTTATTATAAGCCAGTGCTTGCCTATAATGCCAACTGGTGATGAAGATAAGTGCATTATCGATAACAAAATGGTGAAGAACCGTCGACCACCTGGATGTTCGTTGCTGGAAAAGATGGAAGGAATTAAATAATTTAATTCCCGAAGACACTCCGAAATTCATCTTATAGAATACCGAAGATCTGGCTACTCTGCGCCTGTGCTCGAGGCTTGCAAGACATAATGCGTATTTAATTGCAAATTTATATGGGACCACATGTGAAACACCAGCTTTCAAATAAAAAAGAATTATCGAAATCGGTTCACCCAGAAAAAAGTTATGAGTTAATACACATAAAAAAATCATATAGTCGAAATGAGTTTCCGAAAAAGCTTTATTATCATAGACTACATACATACCCTTCGGCAAATTGTACAGAAGACAGAAGAGTACAATCTGCCCCATTGCCTTGCGTATGTGGACTATGAGAAAGCCTTTGATTCCGTCAATAGTTGGGCGGTGCTACAGTCCCTTCAGCGGTGCCAAGTTGACTATCGGTATATCGAAGTGCTGAAGTGTTTGTACAGTAGGGCTACGATGGTTATCTGAGTACAGAATCAGAGTACGAAACCTATCGAACTGCAGAGAGTTGTAAAAGAGGGTGACGTTATATCCCCGAAACGCTTGCACCGCTGCATTGGAAGACGTTTTTAAGCTACTGGATTGGAAAGCATACGGTATTAACATCAATGGCATCACTTACCTTCGATTTGCCGACGATAAAGTCGTTATGGCAGAATCGCTGGGGAACCTAAGCACTATGCTCAATGACCTTAATAGTGTTTCCCCACTGATAGGTCTTAAGATGTACATGGACAAAACAAAAATCATGTTTAACGTCCATGTCCTCCTGTTTGAAGTCGGTAGAAAATTAAGGTGCTAGGTGGAATTTTGCAGCATCAGTCTATATGTGACAGCAGTACTCCATACAAGACCAGACTTGCGCTTTATATAAGGTAAGAAGCTGCCCCAGCATGAAGTACCGCCGCACCCATTCTAGGACACCTAGTTTAGAATTAATATAAATTCAGAATTAGTACCCTAGTAGCTTACGTTTAAAACATCCTTTAGGGATTAATTTGAATTAGTCTGTAATTGTTATAATTTATTATAACAATTACAGACATTATGGTAATAATCCAATTATGTCGCCATTTATTGACGGTGTAAGAATATCCACCACCTTATAGACCATGGGCATCGTAAGAAGCAACAGAGGTAAACTGAACAGCAGATCATCAGCAGCAGAATCTTTCTGATAACAACTAACAGTAATAAAAATATATGGTTGACAACCCGTCTACAAGTCGTGGTAACTGAAGCAAAATTCCCCCTATGAAGTAATCTAGGAGGTCTGTGTTCAGCAGTGGACTTTTACAGGATGTTTTGGATGGATGGAAGAAATTAACTCATTGGTCATCGCGTGGCAGGCTCGTCCCGGTATTTAGAGTGTAGTGTAGCGTGTCACCAGATGGAATGATGACTTGTTAAGATATTCAGGAAACCGGTGGATACAAGTGACTTAGGACCATGTTTTGTGGCATTATTTGTGAGGGGCCTATGTTCAGCAGTGGACTTGGAAAGCGCTGTAATGATGATGATGATCATGATTCCATTTTGTGGTTTATGGAAAAAAATACACTAAATTGTGATAAGCAATTTTGGTTAAAATTAGTTACTATACTAAAATTTACCATTTTTGTTACAAAACTAGTAAAAGTACATAAAAAGTCAAAGGTTTATGGACCCACCAAACTCAGGTCTGTAACCATGTAGTTGCGTCCCGTGGATGTCGTAAGAGGTGACAGGGAGAAACTGAAGTAGCAGATGGGCAGCAGCACCTTCCTTCAGGGCTTCAGCATCTTTCTAATAACAACTAAAAGTAATTAAAATCTACGGTTGACAAACCGTCTACAAATCGTGGTAACTGAAGCAAAATTCCCTCTATGAAGTAATCTATGGGGGAAGTCTGTGTTCAGTAGGCGACTTTAATAGGCTTTATGGATGGATGGAAGAAATTAAGTAATTGGTCATCGTGTGGCAGGCTCATCCCGGTATTTAGAGTGTAGGGTAACTTGTCAAAAAAAAAATCAAAATCAAAGGAACCACCAAACTCAGGTCTGTAACCATGTAGTTGCGTCCCGTGGATGTCGTAAGTGGCGACAGGGAGAAACTGAAGTAGCAGATGGGCAGCAGCACCTTCCTGATAACAATTTAAAATTTCAACATACTGCGATTACCAACCTGCCTGCCAAGCGTGGCAACGATGGCAATATCCCCAACAGTGGACATTAATATATTGTAATGGATGGATGGATAGAAAAACAGGCCGTTAATCTCTCAATAAACGAACCAAATACAAGAATCTTAGCACGAACATTTATATTTTACGTTATAATAAATAATTAATGGAAGCAGGCGTTACTTTGCGGAAATCCAAGTCCAGTGAAACCCAGATGTTCAAAATTAATTAGCTAAGATCCGTATCATAAAACAAAATGATAAGTTTTACCTAAATCAAAGAGCCCCCCCCCCTCAAATTAGTCCTATAGTCTTAGGGGTCAGCCACCGCAGACTCTATTCCACCGGATGATGCCTCGGTTAGAGTTAACACGTGTCGTATTATCGACGATGGTGTGTCTTTCCTAGTATAGTGGTGTTGGGAGTAGTGGTGACGGGGATAGTACACGCAATTGAGGGAAGACGAGAGGTATTCTTTAAAATAGGTAAGACAAATTTGATTTTATTACGCGGATCTTAGCTAACAAACTTTAACATTTTAATAGCAATAATAAATTAAATAAGAAGATCGGACAAAATGAAAATGCAAGACCCGCGCAGTGTAAAGTGCAAGACGACCGCTAATCCGTTGGATAAACGGAACGCTCGTTGGAATGTGTAGAAACCACGTCGACGTAAATTTTAGCGGTTTTCGCTCTGAAAGGTTTTCGATTCACTTGAGGAATATTTTCGTGGTTTTTAAAAGTATAATGAGCTTGAGATTATATTTTAACAACTTATTAACCGACTCCAAAAAAATGAAGAGGCTTATAATTTAACTGTAGCGCAGTGGCTTAGCAATGAGTTAAGGCTATGAAGGCGGGTTCGAATCCAACAGGGAACTTTGTATTGCCGTCAAGTAATTGTTTCGGGTCTGGATGTACTTGTAAAATTTATATATATAAACTACCTCCACGATTCAGAAGAAAATCCTAGAGGGGGTAACATAAATAAAATTAAAAACAAATAAATTATTACAATTACTTTGGAGAACGAATTTTACCCCTAAGTATGATAAATTTGGGATGAAGTTTTTAGACAATATTGAGATTGTGATATTCTTTTGTCCACTCAAAGGGTTAAAAACTTAACTTTTAACAAAAAGTAAAAGCCAACTTCAAAGAACGATAAAGAACAAAATAATTTCACATTCTGAAGTCAGGGATTTAATTCTTTTCTTCACTATATCTTGGCACCGACTTCATGATTTAACTTTTTGATAAAAGTGAATTTTTCAAATGAACAAAAGTGAAAACATCTTAAATTTTATTTTGAACGAACATAGTCCAACTGATGGTAAGAGGAGGCTGTGGCCCATAGATACCTACATCTATCCCCGATCTTATTCATTTATTTACTTATTACACCCTTTTGAAAATCCACTGCTGAACATAAGCCTCTATATATTTCATAGGTTTTTTGAGTGGTAGTAATATAGCTCGCCCCTACAAGAACCGACAACCGATTGGGGAAGAATTGTTCTCAAGTGGAAGACATGTACTGTTAAGGAATGCCAGAAATCGATGGATAAGGGTGCATCAGGACCGTGCTTCATGGCATTCTTTGGAGGGGGATGGACTATTTTCAGCAGTGGATTTCTGAAGGGCTGTATTAATGATTATGAATGATCAGTGATTTCCAGAAAAATACTACTGAATATGTTTCTTTTCCATCTTTCGCTCCTAATCACCACGGGATAATATGGGGTAGTTAATCCTCATGCGACATTACGACACATTATTGTAATATTTTACCAAGTTAATACAAGGGGTATAAAATAATACATATTTTTAATTATAGTTGTAGCATGAATGGGTCAGCTTGACCGGGGCAGGACCACGCTCTCACAAAATATCAGCGTAAAATAGTAACTTAATGGTGCTCGGCGCTTCGTATTGTGGGTGCAGAGAACGAACCGGTGAACCTTTTTACTGGAAACTAATCATTCCAACTTAGTCCTCACGACAACTCGTGACAACTTATCTGCGTTTTCACCCTTATATATATAAAAGAGAAAACAAGAAATTAAACTTATCTCAGTTAAAACAAATAAAATGAAAAAATATAACAATTGAAATAAAAAATTAAAATTTTGCGCCTCATTACCGACAAACGAGTTTCACAACTCAGCATATATGACACCAAAAACTTCACCTATTCCAACGTATACTTACTTCCAGTGCCAACCTCCGTTACATCCCTGATTCCAATCAGACCTATTTCTAAACTGTTGAGATAAGACAACATGAAGATGAGCAACTTGAGCTTATAACAATCATAATTTTAATTAAATGATAAAACTTATATTTAGTGAATCAAATCTGATGCAATTGCGGCGACCGTCTAAGGTAGGTGATCACAAACTGCACGAAAATACGTATTATTATTGCGCTGGTATTCTTTTAAACCATGGTAATTCCCCGGTCAAGCCTAAACATTCTTGCTACGACTATACTACTAATAAAGCTGTAGCATGGCTCTATCATGTTTGTTACTGTTTAAAGGTTAATTCTATTAAAGTATAAACAAATTTAATATGTGTACGCCTATTTTTGGCAAATAGATGCATTTTCTTTCTTTCTTTCTTAAAATGTGCTTTAAATAACAAAAACTGTTACACTACATTTTGTTGCAAAAACATAAAAAAAAGTTTGCATACATAAAAAAAATGTTGGAATATGATGTCAGTAAAAAGGAAATATTTTCTGGCAGTGAATTTAAAAGTCATACGTGCAGTTTATGTTCGTTGTATCACGGAGAAATGTGTTCTGAAAGATATTGTGGGTTCTTAAGGATTAAAACTATAAATTCCGTAACATATATTGTAACACAGTTTTAAGTGTTGATTTACTACGAGCTCTGCAGTGAAGAAAATATCGCTAGAAAACCTGAATGTCAAACAAATATAAATAATGTTTTGTAGACATGTAAAGTCCACAGAAACTTTAGGCAGCGCACTCTTCCTTGCCCGATAAACACTCTTAGAAATAGAGAAGCATATGTCCAGGATTCGATTCCATCCTTTAAAGCCTATAAACTGACAATATGCCTCCCCGTAGATTAAGTAGGAGAGGATTTTGCCATATTTGTCACGATTTTTTTTGAGAGTTATTAGGTATATGATGCTGCTAATCTCCTTTTTCAGTTTCCCTCTGTCGCTTCTTACGATACTCACGGAATGATATGGGTTAGTGGATATACTTTTAAGTGAATTTTATCAAATTCATATATTCTTAATGTTGGTAAATATTTCGTTTTATTTATCTTTTTGCATATATTAATGCAGTGAGCCGTAAAATGTTTGCAGCTTATGCTTCTCTCCGGAGGCTTAATTACTTTTTACCTATTGCCACCAAAATCACGCTTGTACAATATTTACTACTCCCTATTCTCGACTATGCTGACATTTGTTACCTTGATATCGCCGAGGAGCAATTTAACAAGCTTGATCGACTCCAAAATCTCTGTATACGGTTCATATTTGGGCGTCGCAAATATGACCATGTCTCAGAATACCGCTATAAGCTCAAGTGGCTCCTAATCCGTCTTCGTCGGAATACTCATATACTTTCTGCTCTCTACTGCGTCTTATTTAATATATCAAGTCCTTCCTATCTAAAAGAACGTTTTAAATTTCTCAGCTCCTGTCCTAATTTTTCCTTACGATCCAAAGAAAATCTTTCTCTCGAATGTCCTGTGCACTCCTCGACTTATTATGATATATCATTCTCTGTTCTTGGAGTAAGACTTTGGAACTCCTTACCCTAGTCAACTAGTAGTGCTCAATCCTGAAATGTGTTCCAGAAAAAGACTAAGAAATACTATTTGTCTCTCTAACCCCTCTCACTTCCTTCGCTTGATTATAGTCATTGATCTACCTGAAGAATGTTGTCTTTTTAATGCATAAGTTTGTATGTTTATTTAATTTTTATTTTTTTATTTTAGTGCACCCTACCCATTGTTCTTTTTATTATTTTATTTATTTCTTCTTCTGGGTTGTCTGGAAGAGATTGCTATGTAGCAATAAGACCGCCCTTTGTATTTCCCTCGATAGTTGTTTATTTTTCTTCTTGTTGATATTTTTATCTTTTTTTGGTGTACAATAAAGAGTATTGTATTGTATATTTATTTTTTTGCATGTGTTGTTTGCTTCTTTCTTTCTTTATATTCTTACACACAGTACAGTTCTTACACAGTAGCATGAATGGGTCGGCAAAACCGGGGTAGGAACACGCTCTATCAGAATACCAGCGTAAAATAGCAGCTCATTACTGCTGTGTTTCGTATGGTGAGTGTAGAGTATCTCAGCCGTCGGGGGTGACAACGCATCTGCATTTTATTTCTTTATTGAGGATAAATGTGTATGTCTATGGGCCACCACTTACCATCAGGTGGACTGTATGCTCGTTTGTTACCCTTATTCTATAAAAAATAACATCATTACACTATTTCCATGAGCCCTGTATTAGAATTTACATATAGTGTGGCTTTACTTTACTTTTGTAACATAATTACGCTTTGTAAAGAAATATATGTATATTAGCAGAAAACAATATTAAAACGCCCCAACTTCAGAATATGAAGAAATTTGTGTAAAAATATTCACCTTAGTATTTTGAATTCTAAGGTGACTTTACGCGAGCGTGAACATTCCCGAACAGCCATAATACT
Source organism: Parnassius mnemosyne (assembly GCA_963668995.1). NCBI lineage: Eukaryota > Metazoa > Arthropoda > Insecta > Lepidoptera > Papilionidae > Parnassius > Parnassius mnemosyne. The sequence continues at coordinate 27,137,691 of CAVLGL010000091.1, forward strand.
GCAGCTTGGCTTTTCTATAGAATTGAAGTGACAAACGAACTTACAGTTCACTTGACGGTAAGTGGCTACTGCTGTCCATGGACTTCTGCAAATCCAAACACACACAGTCACACGCAGACACACACAGACACACACACAGACACACACAGCCACACAGACACACATTCTAAAAATGTATTTATAAGATGGAAAATTAATGCATAAAAAATGATTCCTTACCGCATTCTCTCAATTTGTCCTTATATTTAGAATCCAAAGAAGTAATTTTCACTTTTTATCAGCATAGAACACTACAATTGCGTTGTCACCTCTGTGCACTGAGATGGAATGCTTCACAGATTCTAATTATACTGGCTTTATATACCCTTCAGACCGGAACACAGCAGTGTAAGTACTGGCATTTAGCGACAAAAACAGCTAAGAGTTTTATATCTACCCAGACGGAATCCTAGGCGGAAAAGCAGCCCCACCACGTATTAGAAGCACTATTATTGCGTGAAGTAGTACCTTTTGAATGAAATAACTTGTATTCCTTTTGTAAGAAATACTAAAATACTAAAAAAAATCACAATTTGCTATGTTCACCACCTAGCAGAACTCTAATACGTATTAGTAACTATTTGATATTTTTAGTGGTAGAGCCATGCTGCAGCTATATTGTGTATCGTGCTGTTGCACGATTGTGTCGGCTCGAACGGGGTAGAACCACTCTCTCACAAAATACCTGCGTAAATTGCCACCTTAATGTTGCTGTGTACCGTATGGTGAGTGTAGAGAATTGAAAACCCCTTTACGGGTAACGAAGCATACCATCTTAGTCCTCAGAGGTGACAGCACATCTGCATTTTCATTCTTAATTGATGCTAAATATAGATGTTTATGAGCCGCAGTATTCACTTACCATCAGGTGGACTGTGTGTTCGCTTGCCACACTTATTCTATAAAACAAGAAACCTCTATATTCAGTAAATTGACGTATTCTTTCCATAGCTCGAATTTCAAATTCAGGAAAACTAAAACTACATAGTCGCACTCCTCAAAGTGCAGCACCCCTAATAGTATAATTTAAAACCTACTGGTCCGATCTTGATCAAATGTATATGGGAATACATAAGAAGCAACAACTTTGAAACAAAAAAGTATCATTAAAATCGGTACACCTATAAAAAGTTTTGAGGTAGAACATAGAACATTTAGTCGAATTGAGAACCTTCTCATTTTTTGAAGTAACTTCAAAATATTTTTTTTCATAAAACCTAAGTAATAAACTAACTTAAAGTACACCTGATAAAGTAACCGTGAACCATGAACACCTGCAAAGAACTTCAAACAAATAGAATTCCTCACACCTGTATTTATACTGGCTCTCAGAAAGCGAGTCATACCACCTAATATCTACACAGTACATAGATATCTGCCTTTGTGTATTATTAATTTTAAACGATATCAATCAGGAAAATGTTTATATTAATTATAGAACATTTACGTTACGTTACGTTCAAGGCATGCAATGTGTGTGTTCAATGTGTGTAGTTTGTAATGTGGGTGTTGCATGACGTTTTACATTAATGTTTGTCGTCACAGCTTATGCTAGTTGTTAGCAACATTCGTTAATATTTTCTTGGAACCGGTCGGTAGTACCATGAACCAGATCTAATGAAATACCTGTACTGAACTTAATTTTCGTGTTACATAAAGAAAGGAAAATGAAAACGGAAAATATATTATGTATTATGCAGATAAATTAAAATAATATTTTATATAAAAATAAAATAGTAAATATAGCACAAAATAAAAAAAATCTAGCGTTAAAAATAGCAGTATCGCAACAATTTATAAAGTTAATGTAATTGCATGCTATTTTGTAGCTCGGAAACTGAATTAATGAGTCGTAATAACTTATAAATGTCTCATTTAATGAATTGTTAATTGGTCGATATTTTAAATCGAAAAATAAAATGCATCATTTGTCATGAACCAAAATTGCTTACACGAAATGTATTTTATAATTACCTTAAAAATGAGAACTATATCGTTAATTAGTGATATAATGACAAACTAGAAATGAAAAAAGACAAAGCGGAGTTATAAGTTTTGCTTAGAATCCCAATAAAAATTAAATCGCTGCAAAGAAATATGATAAAGTCTGAAGTTTCTGCAGCAATTGAGCTGCAATCCTTCTCGACAAAGGATGAACTTAGATCAAACTTCACGGATGAGAAACTTTCAAAGTAGCAATTTCAGTGTACTTTGTCTTTCATAACTTACAGGCACAGAGTGGAACAATGGTATAATTTAATTTGAAATGAAACGTGTGTTTGACTTCGACTGTACTTGGTTCATATTACAGGCGTAATCCAAACATGGCACTTAAATATTCCGTGTGGTGGTAGCGTAGCATCATCCATTACTCTATTATCCCGCGTGGGTTTCTTAAAACGTAACAATGGTTAATACCGGAAACATTAACTTATAGCTTCCGGTAGATTGCGGTATAACTATAATTTAGGGCAGCCATTCTGTACTCTTGTAGTGGTGGTGTAAGAATATCCACTACCCCATATCATCCCGTGGGTGTCGTAAGACGTGACAGAAGGACAAAAATTAGAGATGGACAGCAGGGTCTGCCTAATAACAACTAAATAAAAAAAACTGCGGTCGCCAACCCGCTTGCCAAGCGTGGCAACTATAGCAAATATCCCCAGTATGAGGCAATCTGTTGGGGAGGCATATATTTAGTAGTGAACTTGAATAGGCTGTAACGGTAACGGTTCTGTAGACAGATCGGCGACGGGTAGTAGGGTCAATAGTATTTTGTAATTTTTTTTATTATTTATTTTTGATTTTGGTAAGCTAAAGTGACACGGGAACTTGCAGTCTACCTGATAGTTAATGACTATTGAAAGTCATAGACACCTGTAATCAACTTCAAAACAAAGAAGGCTACAGATGATTCGTCATCTCAGAGATCTAAGATGAAATGCATCACAGCCTGTAATAAGACATCTTTGTTTTTAGTTGGTTGCAGGTGTATGTGAACTGCAGTAACCATTTACTATCAGGTATATTGTAAGTTCTATTGTAATAATAATAATAATAATTGTTTATTGCTTCTAAAACACACAGTTACATACAGGTTTACAATACAAAAGAAGATTATAATTATTGGAGACAAAAGGTCAGCTTTGTCTGTAACGAGATACAGATCTCGTACAGAGCTGTTTTTCTGTCGCTCCCTCCTCCCTGAGGTGTTGTGCGGGAAAAATGAAACCAACACGGGAAATACAAAATATAAACTAAACTTTCCTTTCTTTGAACTGTTGTGTGTGTGTGTGTGTGTGTGTGTGTGTGTGTGTGTGTGTGTGTGTGTGTGTGTGTGTGTGTGTGTGTGTTTGTGTGTGTGTCCTTTTTAATTTTTGACAAAAAAGTCTCGAAAAGTCCTGGCTGCAGTGAATTTGAAACAACCCCTATATCTTGCTGTCTTGTCTGCGGGTGTGTGAAGGACCATTTGTGTGTGAGAACGAATACTTCGATAGGAAATATCTTTGATCCAGGTGAGTTTTTCGAAAAGCTATTCTGGCTTTTTGTTCCAAATTACCTTTTGGACTATCGAAACATAGTGTAAATCTCTCCTGGCGCCCATATTGAGTATGCCTTTTTTATTTAAGTATGGGGTTATAAATTGTCTTCTTGGCATATTACAACAGTATCGAACACATGCTTTTTGTACTCTCTGTATTGCTCTTTCGGTATTAGCTGACAATTTAGGGCCAAAGACTGTGCTGCAGTAGCTCAATTGCGATAACACCAATGAGTCACACAAGAGAAAGCGTAGGTCCTCTTTAACATACGGCCTTATTTTGTATAAAGTTTTAAGTTTAAAGTACGAACTTCTTATCTTGTTATTGATGTGTTCTACAAATTTCTGCTCTCCGTCTAGTATAAGCCCTAAATTACGAGCAGATCTTACTTGTGTCAAGGTTTCATCCTCTATTTTAATCGTATCCTCGCTGTCTAAAACAGTTTTTATTTGGTTTTTGTACCCAGAACTAGTACTTGAGATTTAGTTGCGTTTAATACTAGGGAATTTTTTTGGGACCAGGTTTGGATATTATGGAGATCGTCATTTATTCTGTTTATTGCCTCTTTAACATCCTTGGGGTTAAAAGAATAATACAGCTGGGTGTCGTCTGTATATAAATGGTATATACATAGTTTTATTTGCTTGGGCAGGTCTGCTGTGTACAGAGAGAACAAAATAGGACTGAGTAAGGAGCCTTGGGGTACTCCTCTTACAATTTTCCGTAGAGAGGAGAATTTCTTGCCACTATTGCATCCATCTGTTACCACAATTTGTTCTCTGTTGGATACGAATGACTCAAACCATCTACATGTGTCTTTAGAAAAGCCATAGTGCTCTAATTTGTTTAAGAGAATTTCAGGTTGTAGACAGTCAAATGCCCGCGTGTAATCCAACAGCACCATAATACTTCTCAATCCCATATCGGAGGCCTCTGTTAGATCGTCAGTGACATTTAAGAGGGCAGTTACCGTGCCATGCCCTTTACTGAACCCTGATTGAAACTTTGGTAGAGGGTTATTCGTTTCTAAGTAATTTAGCATTTGACAAATCTTTTTTAAGACTTTAGACAACACCAGGAGGATCGAGATAGGGCGCAGATCTTTTAGTTCACTTACTTTGTTCTTTTTAGGAATGAGCTTGACTAGAACTCTTTTCCATTGCGTTGGGAATGTACTGGTTTCGATCGACTTGTTTACTATAAATGTAATAATAGGGAGAGTTACAGTTAAAGTTAATTTGAGCATTTAAATATTTAAGTTATCGTGCCCTACGGCTTTTGTTTTTATTTTATTGATAATCTTACTGATTTCTATTTCATTTGTCGGGGTTAGGACGAATAGGGTATCGTGTGAGCATTCGTTACATACTTTTTAATCTTGTTTGAGTTCTGGTTTGTCACATGGCGGCAAGTCTAAAAAATAGTCATTAATAATATTTGGGTCAATGAGATGGTGTGGAATTGTATTTAATTGAGTAGTTTTCATTTGTGCAGCATTTTTTATATTAGGCCAAAGCGACCTCGGATATTTAAATTGTTGTTTATGCAATGGTTAAAGTAAGCTTTTCGTTCGAGTTTACGGGCTGCTGTGACTAAATTTTTAAGGGTTCGATAGTATTCATTTGAGCAATCTTTTTTATCCTTCTGGGCTTTTTCTAACGCATCGTCACGTAAACTCAACAGGAATATGAACATATCTGTAATCCATGGCTTTGGTTTGTCCTTTATCCTTGCACATGCACCTGTCCTTTTGGACAGGTGCATGAGCATCAAATAATTGACTCATATATGCGTTGAAAGTTTGAACCATTTCATCTACGTTCTCTAGATTATAAATAGAGTCCCAGGGTACAAGAGTCCCAGGGTATAAGTTTCAGATCTCGTGCGAAAGCATCAGAATTAATATTTCTTAGTAATCTTTGTTGTTTTATTTGTTTATAAAATTTGGTTTTCGTATGTCCAAATCTAACAGCACCAATGCATGATCACCAAGACAACGATTGTGTATAACTTTAATGTTTTTGCATCTTGATGGAGTGATAGTCAGGACGAGATTTAAAATAGTTTCAGTCCGATCAGTGACTCTCGTTGGTTCTTTGACGAGTTGTTCTAGGTTATGTAGATAGTAGAATTGCATTATATCTTTAGCTCTATTGCAATATTTGTTAGCCATATCTACGTTAAAATCGCCAGGTTTTCAAGTGTAATCGCATTGCGCTATTGAATTCAGGAAGTCACTCAGAGCGTCCAGTGTTTCTGTAACACCAACACTGTTAGGTCTATAGGCCGTGCCAAGGCCCATTTAAGCTCCCGGGAGTTGAATTTGTAGCCACATCTGCTCTAGAGACGACGCTGGGTGTTGGCGTACTTTAGTATTTATTTCCTGTTTAATATAGGAGCCTACACCTCCTACCTTTTTTTGTTGCCTAGCTCTATGCACAAACTTATAATTTGGTATTATAGGCGCAAATTCACCTTCTCCATCTTTTAACCACGTTTCATTTATAGCTAATATATCAAGAGTGTGATTACGGACAGCCACAAGAAATTCATCCTGCCCAGTATTCAGAGATCTGGTGTTTAATAGACCTATTCTTAGATATTTATTTTTAATAATAACCATATAGGAAATAATAACTTGGTATAATAATAAGTATTTAAATTAATAGAAAACTTGTGATGAATAAGTGGGTTGTGTACAGTGTTTTAGAAAGTGTGATTGATGTGCTAGTTGTTTGTGTAGAAATAGTGTCAATTACAGATTTCAGGAAGTAAATTAAAAAAAAACGATTAAATACATTCTTTGCACGATACCAAAATACCTAAAAATAGTTAGTTGGTGTGTATGAGATGGAAAGATATCAGATGTCATTATGGTTAAAAACCTTTGATAAGTCCATTTCATTTCTTATCCGAATCCGCGGTTTCCCTTGTTTCTTGCGCACAAATATCTTTCCCTCCCATACCCATACATATTTGAATTACACTTCGCGGTAAAGGGAGCGTGCTTTTTGAAAAAGTTGACGATTAAGTCTTGTCAAGCGTACATTAAGATATAACAGGTTGGTGGATCCAAGAAATTCGAGGCCGTCGCTGTTGAGATGACGTCTGGAGCGCTCAGCTTGAAACAGGCCGTTCCGTGTATCACGGCGTGCGAGGCGCACGGCGATAGGTCTTGGGCGCGGTGTTGTGCTGTTCTGTTTCTCCGGACGAAATCTGCTGATACGACGTCTTTATCGTCCAACTCGATACCAATTTTCTTAGCGACCGTCAGAATAATGTGGGTGCAGTTTTCATTAGGTGTTTCTGGACAGCCAGCTATCTCTAGGTCGTTAGAGAGTAAGGTTTGGTCTCTTTCCGCGATCTCAGCCTGCAGCTGTATTACTATGTCCTCAATTGGATGGGTTTGGGCAGGCTTGGTTTCTGACTTACTCTCCAATATCGATACTCTAGCTTCCAGTTGCTCAATCCGGCTGTTTTGGTCTGTAATTGCATTTGTAAGACTACCGATAGCTTTTTGTACTCTGTCCATTTTATCGTGTAATAAATTTTTCATGTTGATTTTTAAATAATTCAGACAGTAAGTAAGACATCCAGGGAGTCGGTTACATTCAAGCTATGACTTTACTAGGTTGTACTGTAATCTCTACTCTTACCCGTTTCTATTCCCAAGCAGAACTACGTGCACTGTAGTGTTCCGGTTGTAGTGTCAAAATGCCAGTACATTTATAGGCTAACGTACAACCTTAGTCCTCAGAGGTGACAACGTATCTGTTTGTTTGAAATTAGTTGCAGGTGTTCATGGGCTGTAGTAGCAGTGGCTAAGTATGGTAAGTGTATCATCAGGTGGATGGTAAGCTTCACTTCTGTTTTATACCAAAAATACGAAACTATATCCGAAATGAGATGAAATGCTTGTGTTCAACCATAGAAAGTTACTTTACTCTTATTAAATATAACATTTATATCGACACCACCTAGTCAGTAATTTACTCTTGAGGCGATATATATGCTTTTACAACAAAATTCTAGAAAATATACAAAATCTGACTTCCGCCAAGTTTAACTTTTTTATTAAACAGAGATTGTATAAAAAGGATTATTATAGATGATAATAACCCGCCGGAATGAAATGATCGCTACCTTGCTATTTCAAATTTGTTTTGTGTTGTTAATTGTTTGTGCAATTTTAATGAATGTAAACTATTCTGTTTTTAAAAAAATCCCGCTGTGTTTGTTGCTGGTTCTTCCCAGAACAGAGGTATTTTCCGAACCATTGATAAATTAAACATAAGAGTGATTTTCAATAAATATTAATTATGATCTATATTGAATAAAAAGTTTAGTTAAATTGACGAATATAAACTTTTTCATGGCTTCATAATATGATATTATTTTCTCCAAGTTGACATAAGGTAACGGTATCAAACATGACTTTATATAAAGTTAGTTAAAGTTGTGCAGACTTTGACAAAACTATATCAAGTTTGAGAACTTTAAACGCAGCTCAAATATCAAGACTTACTCTTCCTTAAACTATAAGCATTAATTTAATTTGAAAATTAATATATGTCTTTTGTCATAAAATTGAATAAGCTATAACTGCGGACTTGTAAGCAGGATTTGCCTTAATATTAACGTATGGCAGGCGGATTAACGATGACGTACCAAACGTCACTGATCTTAGTCAATATTGTTTCTTTCGCAAATAAAAATCAAAGAAGATAAGATTCGGAAGAATCAACGTAAAATAGCAGCTTAATACTGTTGTGTTTCGCATGGTGAGTGTAGAGATCCGTTACCCTCTTTACTAGAAAAGAGGCATTACATCTTAGTCCTCAGGGGTGACAACGCATCAGCATTTTGATTCTCAATCAAGGATACATGTAGATGTCAATGAGCCACATCATTCACTTACCATCAGGTGGTCCGTTTGTCATCCTAATTCTATAAAAAAATAATATTCTTTTAATAATAGTAATAGTAAGATGGTCTTTATTACCATTGATCTTAATATTAAGTTAAGAACAGTGGTTGCTTGGAGGCTAAGCGCTCGTTGAAAATATATAATAAAACGGGCTTAGAATTGAGCACCTGAGATATGCGGGGGAACTTTTACCGAGGGTCCTGTCCCTGTTTTTCAATATGTGTATCAGCCACTCATGCTTACCAGCTGATCTAATGAAAACTACTCTTGTAACTATAGTGAAGCACGGGAAGGGAGATATCTCGGAAAAGGGAAACTATCATTCAGTCTCCCTCGCTACTACTAGAGCGGGACTTTTTTCTTAAAATAACATCTTACAATCATGTATGTTACACAAATTAACAACACAAAAAATTAGAAATAGCTTGGTAGCGATCACCTCATTTCTAGGGGTTATTATCATCCATAAATTCTTCAATATTACAATAACCCTTTTAATACCAATTTCGTTTAATAAAGTTTTTGAACTTTGAGCAAGTCAAACTTTGTATATTTTTCGGAATTTTGTTGTAAAAGCGTGTACATCGCCCCAAGAATGAATTACTGACTCAATGAAGTCCAGTAACTGGTACTGCTAGCTTGTGTCTGTTCCTAGTATTTACAGAATGAATATCACTTATTTTAGTAAAACTGCTTTTATTTTTGTGTACGTACATTACATTTTCATAAATGTATTGAGAGGCCAAAGTTAATATATTAATTTCCCTCAATTTTTGTTGCAGCGACTCTTAAGGCTTTATATCATAAATTGCTCTTATAGCCCTCTTCTGTAAAACAAATATAATTTCAGTGTCAGCTGCATATCCCCATAGTAAAATACCATACGATATTATGCTATGGAAATAGCTAAAGTAAACTAGTTTAGCTGTTCCAACACTGGTAAGATTTCAAATCTTTTTTACAGCATTTGCTACGGAACTAAGTCTGCTTGCTAGATTTGATATATGGGGGCTCCATTGAAACTTCGCGTCTTTTGTGATTCCAAGAAATATGGTGCTATTTACAAGACTCAGTTTCTCCCCATTTAAAATTACATTAGTATTTAATTGTTTGACATTTAGAGTCATGAATTTCATACATTTCGTTTTAGTGCCATTTAAATGCAAATTATTAACATTGAACCAATTTAGTAATTTATATATACCATTATTTACTTCGCCTTATTTTAGTACTTGTCGACTAAATTTGAAAATTAAAGAAGTGTCATCTGCAAATAATACTATATCATGGTTACCCCTACTATGTAAGGTAAGTCATTAATGTACACAAGAAACAGAAAGTGGCCGAGAATTGAGCTTTGAGGCACGCCCATTTGTACCATCGACCCGGAAGAGTTTGTTGAAGTTTCCTGATTAATGTTTCATGGTGAACACAATCGAAAAGCTTGGATAGGACACAAAATATACCCAAAGCATCCTGTGAATTCTCTCATGCATTAAAAATATATTTAATCAGCTCAACACCGGCATCAGTTGTCGAGCGACCCCTTGTTGATTTTTATGAAGTAAATCATTTATATTAAAGAATTTTAACATTTAAACAAAAATATTTTTTTCAAAAATCTTACTAAGTGTTGGTAGTACAGAAATAGGTCTAAAACTGGCGGGGTCTAATGTATTACCAGATTTAAATAAAGGTATTTTTTTGCTTCATTAAATCAGGAAACACACCAGATTCAATATTAGTATTAAAAATAATAGCTAAATGAGGCGCGACTGGATTTATTATAGACAAAATATCTTTAACGGAAATCCCCCACAGATCCGCAGTTTTCTTAACATAAATAGTTTTAAAATATTTTACAATATCTTTTGATGTTACTTTATGAAATGTTAAATTCTTTGTACACGCATTTACATTTTGTTTAAGTAATGGTTCGGAGGCCCCACTATTCCTGGCTACGGTGGCGACAATGGTAGCAGCGGGGCAGGGGGTGCTAAGAATCTCCGGTGGAGGTTCGGTTGCCACATAAGACGACTCGACCTGGCTTCATAGAACGCACGCACCCTGAGGACTGACGAGAATATCGTGGAGCTGGAAGAAGAGATAGACAAGTTACGCTGGCATATTATAGGATTATCCGAAGTCCGAAGAGAGGGGGAGGACACGGTAATCCTCAAATCCGGCAACTTGCTCTATCACCGGGAGGGCGACCATCTGTCCCAAGGAGGTGTCGGATTTATCGTCCACAAGTCTCTCGTAGACAACGTTGTAGAGATTGAGAGTGTGTCGGCGAGGGTTGCGTACCTTATACTCAGAATCACCAAAGGGTATTCGCTGAAGGTCATACAGGTTTACGCACCAACCTAGGGCACCAACACCCCGATGAGGAGGTGGAGGAAATGTATGAGGATATCTCTATAGCCATGCATTCCTCCAAAACCCACTATACGCTATTAATGGGAGACTTTAACGCGAAATTACGCACAAGAGAGAACGGTGAGCTGAAAGTAGGGAAATTCGGAATAGGGCAACGGAACCCAAGGGGCCAGCAGCTGGCTGACTTCATGGAGAAAGAGGTTCCCTTTATGATGAACAATTTCTTTCATAAGCGGCCCCACAGGAAGTGGACCTGGTCGAGCCCCGACGGTTCCACAAAAAATGAGATTGACTTCATTATGACGACCAGACGACAACTGTTCAGTGATGTCTCCGTGATCGCGAGGGTGAAAACTGGTAGCGATCACCGAATGATTAGAGGTACACTGAACCTAAATGTTAAGTTGGAGTTGGAGGGAAGTGTTAAGTTGGGAGAAAGTCCCTCGTGCTCTGTTCCAAAGTCCCGAAATATTTCAGCTCGAGTTACAAAACCGTTTTCAGTGCCTAGAAGACTGCAGTGAAGTGGACGATATGATTGACAAGCTCGTGGAAACTGTCCATGCCGTCGGAGCTAAGTTCTGCAGACCCGCCGCAGACGAACATAAAAACTCTCCGATCACACTTTCAATCTCATGACTGTTAGAGGGGAGATGAAACTACATTCTTCAACAGATTTGACAGCATACAGGCAACTGAACAGATAGGTCTCCAAATGCATGCGACGGGACTTACGCAACATCAATACAGCTTGTATTGGAGAAGCGATCGAGCAGAATCAAGGCTCCAAAGTTTTTGCCAGAGATCTGCCAGAAAGAGCCAACTGTCAAAGCTGAAGACCGAATGTGGCAGCATCCTTTCTGGGGCACCTGAGATTTTGAGTGAGAATGAGAGGTTCTATGGGCAGCTGTACACGTCATCGTTGGAGCCACACGCAAGAGTGAGTAACGATCCAAGAGCGATTCTTATCCGACACTATTCCGAAGATATTCCGGACGTCAGTCTGAGGGAGATTAGAATGGCTCTCCAGCACCTTAAAAACGGCAAGGCCCCAGGCAAGGATGGAATTACAGCGGAGCTTCTGAAAGCGGGTGGAAGACGGGTACTTGAAGTCCTTCAGAGGCTCTTTAATTCCGTCCTCCATGGTGGCGTTACACCGGAGGCGTGGAGCAGAATTGCGGTGGTCTTGTTCTTCAAGAAAGGTGACAACGCTCTTCTGAAGAACTACAGACCGAATTCCCTTCTGAGCCGCGTCTACGTGCTGTTTTCAAGAGTCATTACGAAACTTCTCGGGCGCAAACTTGACGACTTCCAGCCTCCCGAACAAGCCGGTTTCCGAAAGGGCTTTAGCACCATAGACCACATATATATGCTTCGGCAAATTGTACAGAAGTCCGAGGAGTAAAATTTACACTAATTTGGGCGGTGCTGCAGTCCCTTTAGCGGTGCCAAGTTGACTGTCGGTATATCGAAGTGCTGAAGTGTTTGTACAGTAGAGCTACGATGGCTATCCGAGTACAGAACCAGAGTACGAAACCTATCCAATTGCAGAGAGGTGTAAGACAGGGTAATGTTATATCCCCGAAACTCTTCACCACTGCATTGGAAGACGTTTTCAAGCTTCTGGACTGGAAAGGATACGGTATTGATATCAATGGCGAGTACATCACTCAACTTTGATATAGTCCTTATGACAGAATCGCTGGAGGGCCTAAGCTCCATGCTCAATGACCTCAATAGTGTTTCCCAACGAATAGGTCTTAAGATGAACATGGACAAAACAAAGATCATGTTTAATGTCCATGTCACACCTATGCCGGTAGTTGTTGGGAGCACTAAGCTCGAAGTTGTTGACGAGTATGTTTACCTGGAACAAATAGTCCAACTAGGTAAGTCCAACTTCGACTGAGAGGTCAATCGACGGATTCAACTCGGCTGGGCAGCGTTCGGGAAACTACGACACATCTTCACGTCAGACATACCTCAAAACCTTAAAACGAAATTGTACAACCAGTGCATATTGCCATTGATGACTTACGGATCTGAGACGTGGTCCTTTACTGCTGGCCGTATGAGGAAGCTCAAGGTCGCTCATCTCAAGAGGTATGGAGAGGGCTATGCTCTGGGTTTCTCTGCGTGATAAACTTAGAAATGAGTATATGCGCAGTAGAACCAGAGTATCCGACATAGCCCAACGGATTAGTAAGCTGAAGTGGCAGTGGGCCGGCCATATAGCTCGAAGAACCGACAACCGATGGGGAAGAAAGGTTCCTGAGTGGCAGCCTCATACCGGTAGGCGAAGTGTAGGGCGACCCCCCACTAGATGGAGTGACGACCTGGTAAGACATGCAGGAAGTCGATGGATGCAGGTGGCTCAGGATCGTGCTTTGTGGCATTCCTTGGGGGAGGCCTATGTTCAGCAGTGGACTTATGAAAGGCTGTAATGATGTTGATGAACGATTCGGTGACGGCAGTAGAAAAATTCAGTGACTTAGTGGTTAATATCGGAATATCAGTAAAATACTTCTCAAAAACCATTGCATCGTCCTGATCTGATTCAGTTAATTTGGTGTTAACACTTAACTGGTAGTTTGAATTGCGAGAGTTGATCTTACCAGTTTCGCTATTAATTATACTCCATGTCATTTTAATTTTATTAGAAGCCGTCTTAATTTTGTTGCTCAAATGCAAAGACCAAAAAATGCAGACTGTGGAGCTTACTCTTTTTAACATTTTTGAATATTTTTTTACAAATTCCCTTAATTTGACGCTATGATTATATTAAGCTATTTTACGCTGGTATTATGTGAGAGTGTGGTCTTACCCCGGATGAGCCGGCCCATTCGTGCTACAATCATAATATAGCTGCAGTGTGACTCTACGACCTAAAATAGTTAGTTAGTTCCATTTTAGTCCTCAGGGGTTACAACGGTATCTGCATTTTGATTCTCAATCGATGATAGACCTAGACTTCTGTGTGCACAGAATCCGTCAGTTGAACTTTCTGCTCCTTTGTGACCCTTATTCTAAATGGAAATAATGCATTTTACAATTTTACTTGTATCGCATGGGATTGAACTCGGGCCGTTCACGACTCTGAGTTCCCACGACGTCAATGATGGGCACATCATTCACTTACCATCAGTTGAACTGTGTACTCGTTTCTTACCTCTGATTCTATAAAAAAGAACGCCTTGTTACCAGTCAAAATTTGTTTTTAATTCTCTACGCTCACCATACCAAATACAGCAGCATTAAGCGTGGTCGTTCCCAAGTCAAGCCAACCTATTCATGCTACAACCATAATCAGCCCATTGAAGTATACTGCTGAACATAGGCCTCTCACTCATAGGGAAGATTTTGTTATAGTTAGCTCGCTTGTCCGGCTCGTTGGTAACTGCAGTATTTTATTATTTTAGTTGTTATTAGGAAGATATTGACGCTGCTGCACATCTCCTGGTTTGTTTCCCTCTGTCGTCTTTCACGACACCCACGAGACGATATAGGGTAGTGGACATTCTTACACCTCCAGTACACAGTAAGACAGCAGCTTGCTTACAGTATATGTTCTGTAGCTATTTTAAGAAAGTTTGTAAGAAAACGTTCGCATTCAATTCGTTTTCTAGCACAGCGGTAAGGTAAACGAGTTGGCAAAGGAAATGAATTCAAGTTCTTTAAAACTGCTGCATTTTGAAACTAAACTTGAAATCAGGTAGGACGGATAAGTAAGAAATATTACCTGTATATAATAAGCCAATAAAAATATTATGTTGATTAACTTCTTTCTATGCTGGGTCTCTATATGTAAAAATACTTTGTTTTCTCATACGAGCCGTTTAACAGTACACGTAGCGCATGAAAGATCATTTTTTCTACCAACTTCAAAAAGGAGACGGTACTCAATTCGACTGTATGTTTTTTTATGTGTGTTACTTCATTACTAATATCCACTACCCTACTGTGCGATTTAGAATAAGTTTTCTCCCTCGCACAACTTCTTTGTGGAATCAATTACCACCAGCGAATTTTCCGGACCGATACGACTTAGGAACCTTCAAGAAAAGAGCTTACACCTTTCTAAATGGCCGGCAATGCATCTGCAATTCCACTGGTATTGCGGTTGTTCATGGGCGGCGGTAGTCACTTACCATCAGGTGAACTGCATGCTTGTTTGCCCCCTATTCTATAAAAAAAATACTTTTTTCTGGGTGAACCGATTTCAATGATTTTTTTTGTGTGCTTCTCATGTGGTAAAATATACATTTGATCATGGTCTGGCCAATACTTTTTGAGTTATTCTTAATAATTATTATGAAGTCGGTTGTAGAACATTTTTAATTTTAAACTATTATATAACTAAATAATCGTTCAACGGCTTACGTAGTTAACCGTTAATTCACCTAATAGTCGTTACCTTAGGTCGCCTTTTTTAGGGATCGGGTGGACAAAAGCTGTCTTCTATGATTTCGGGACTACGCCTAGGGAGTAGAAGTACCGGAAAAGACCGTTAGAACCGGTGCCAACTCCGGAGCACACGTCCTCAGCACAATTGGGGGAATTCCGTCAGGCCCACTCGACTTGTGAATGTTCAGGGAGAGGAGTGCTCTGCGAATCGAGCGCTGTGAGAACCGCACATCTGGCATGGAGCACTCACACCGCGGGATGGTCGGCGGTGTGTTCCCCTCGTCATCAACAGTCGAGTTGGACGCAAAAAGGGAGCCTTTCTCTTTTGCGTCGTGGGCCAATGAGTCGTCCTCCCTGTGCAGAGATGGTAGTGATGGCTTACAAAAATTCCCTTGGACAGCCTTAGCAAGAGACCAGAATGCACGAGTTCCCGAAGGAAGGCGAACTAGTTTTTTATGTGCTCTGACTTTGCCTTGGCAATAACTCTTTTGAATTAAACTTAATTAATTCTTATACCTCTGCCCACTTCACACTAGACCAAACCCGCAGCAGTATATACGTTTCCAGCTCTGCAGGAACGGGCAGTCTGGTTTTTACACAATAACTCTGAGTATGCTGTTAGTGTTCCTGCGATGCCTGCACAGCAGGGATGCTGTTCTTTTAAATAAAATTAGTTTTACGCATTTTATCGCGTATATTAACTTACTATATATTCCCGACGTTTCGAGTTCTTTATAGAACCCATGGTCACGGGGGGACTGAGGTGTTTGACGTACCAATGTCGTAGTTACCCACGGCGACCTCCAGATTAAAATTATTAATTTTTGTTCCGATCTACGCAGTATAAACTTTCAGCATCTTGAAGTCTTGCAGTTGTATGCTTGGGTTGGGATATAATTTTAATAATTATAGAATCCCAAGCATATGGTAGCTCCCAACCATCTTCTCTATTGAAATTAGGGTATTTTTTAATTTCAATAGCCTCGCGTATCATCCTTAGAAGGAATCGGTGTTCTTTAGCAAGGACTTGTAGTCCATTAATTCTAATGTAGTGACGGGGTCGATCCTGTACAAGTTCACAAACTGCAGACTTCCTCCGGGAAGTCTGCAGTTTGTGAAGTGTCAATTCTTCACCTAAGCTATGTGATGCTGTTCTTTTTCGCAGAATAGTTTGAAAACTATCCGTTACCACTCAAGCAAACATGCCTGACGCACTACAGAATCGTTGAAGCCCCCCAACAGCACCATAAATGCATTATTATATTGCACACTAAGACCATTGTAGGCCCGCTGCGTATATCTAACCCACAGGCTGCATGTGTAAAATGAATGGCAAAACGCCTTCAAAAGAGTAATTTTCACCTCTCTCGTACAACGTGCAAACTTACGGGCCAGCATGTTGTATCGGACTGACAACGCTCTACGCTCCCTCTCTATATCTTTGTTATCGTCTAAATCTTCATTAAATATTTGGCCAAGGTATTTAAATTGGAACACTCTCTTGAGTGCTACACCATAAAGGCACACCGCAGGAAATGCATTAGGCTTTTTAGTACCCACTCGATACACCATAACCGTTGTAACCATGGTGTATCTTTCACACGCTCCAAGCAGATGTCTGAGTGCATCAGTCGAGAATCTCAGTACCACCATATCATCAGCATAACTTATGTTATTTATTATATTGCCGTCAATGCTGAATCCGATACCAGTGCTACTAACATCCTCGATCAACTGATTAATGTATGGGCTAAAGAGCCCCGGGGCGGTCAGACCACCCTGTTTCACTCCACGCTCCAGTTCATACGTTTCAAACAATAGAACCGACTAGCAACAGTGGTAGAGCTAAGCGGTAGCTATTGCTGTCGCACGGATGGGCCAGCTCGAACCGGGGTGGTACCACGACCTCACAGAATACCAGCGTGAAGTAGAGGTTTACCTCTGCGTTGCGCTTGGTGAGTGCAGGTGGCCGGAGGCCCAATTCCCCCCCCCCCCCATCAACATGGTAGTGGAATTAAATAAAAGACTACCCCAGGAGGGTCCCAGCACCCCTGGAGAATCCCTCGCTGAGCATCCACGACCAAACTACTACTCCTGAGCGTGGGTGCTCAGGCTGCCCCGCGTATTCTGGGGGGGGGGGGGGGGGGGCAAAATTCCGCTCGCGACGAATGCTACTCGGGGCAAGCGGAGCAATACAACCAAGGCGACCCCTGTCACGCTATCCGTGAATTTTTGCAACATCAGGGGACTTCATTCCAACCTTAACGCTGTTCATTACCATCTAGAGACGGCGAAGCCGGCCTTGCTCTTTTTAATCGAGACTCGGGTGTCCTCTCCGGCTGATACTTCATATCTCTCCTACCCGGGGTACAAATTGGAACACTCCTTTGTGCCCCGGGCTGGAGTTTGCGTATACGTCAGAGAGGACATCTGTTTTCGACGCCTTGGCAGTCTTGAAGGTACGGACCTGTTCATCCTATGGCTGCGCGTAGACAGCGACGACCATCCCCGCGTCTACGGGTGCCTCTATAGGTCCCATAGCGGTACTGCTGACACAGACCGACTCATCGACCACGTCCAAATGGCTACAGACTCCGTGCTACAACAGGTCCCATCCGCAGAGATCGTGATACTCGGTGATTTTAACGCCCACCACACTGAATGGCTTGGTTATCGTTTAACCGATCATGCTGGTAGATCTGTCTATGACTTTGCTTTGGCATATGGTCTAACACAACTGGTTACTTCGCCTACGCGGATCGCAGATGTGGAAGACCATGTACCTTCCCTGTTGGACCTTCTGCTGACCTCTCATCCGGACGGATATCAGGTCTCCGTCGATGCCCCTCTTGGCTCTTCGGACCATTGTCTGATCCGGAGTACGGTGCCACTCACGCTCCAATCGCAGTTGCGATCTGCAGCTTGCCGCCGTGTTTGGCACTATAGGTCAGCTGATTGGGACGGGATGCGGTATGTTTTTGCATCGTACCCTTTTTGTTCTCGTCGGAAGATCCCAGCGTTGTTGCCGATTCTGTTGCATATGTGGTGCTTCAGGGTATGGAACTTTTTATTCCATCGTCTGTGGTGCCCATCGGAGGCAGATCCCAGCCATAGTTTGGTCGCTCCTGTAAAATAGCATCACGCTATAAGCAGGAGTGCTACCGAGCCTGGGCTGACGCATCAACGTCTCGGGATGTAAACACCAGCGCACTTAAAAAGAAGTATAATTCCGCCTCCAGGTCCATCAAAAGCGTCATTGCCAAGGCAAGGTCTGAGCACATCGGCAGAATTGGCGAGAAACTAGTTCGCCTTCCTTCGGGAACCCGTGCATTCTTGTCTCTCGCCAAGGCTGTCCAAGGGAACTTCTGTCAGCCATCTCTTCCATCTCTGCACAGGGAGGACGACCCACTGGCCCATGCCGCAAAGGAGAAGGCCGATCTGTTGAGCTCTCTTTTTGCGTCCAACTCGACTCTAGATGACGGGGGGAACACACCGCCGACCATCCTGCGATGTGAGTGCTCCATGCCGGATGTGCGGTTTACACAGCGCTCTGTTCGCAAAGCACTCTTCTCCCTGGACGTCAGCAAGTCGAGTGGGCCCGATGGAGTCCCTCCCATTGTGCTGAAGACGTGTGCTCCGGAGTTGGCACCGGTTTTAAAGCGTCTTTTCCGATACTCCTACTCCCAAGGCGTAGTCCCGAATTCATGGAAGACAGCTTTGGTCCACCCGATCCCTAAAAAAGGCGACCACTCAGACCCGTCCAACTACAAGCCTATTGCCATCACCTCCTTGTTCTCCAAAATAATGGAATCCATTATAAACTCCCAGCTCATGAGGTACCTTGAGGATCACCAGCTGATTAGTGACCGCCAGGTCGGTTTTCGTCAAGGTCGATCAGCTGGTAATCTTCTATTCTATCTGATTCATAGATGGGCGGAGGCAGTAGAGTCCAAGGGGGAGGTATTGGCCGTTAGTTTGACATAGCGAAGGCCTTCGATCGGGTCTGGCACAAAGCGCTTCTTTTGAAGCTTCCTTCCTATGGGCTTCCCTAGAAATTGTGCAAGTGGATCACCAGTTTCCTTACTGATCGGAGCATCAAGGTCGTAGTAGACGGTGCATGCTCTGATTTCAAGCCTATCAACGCTGGTGTTCCACAAGGCTGCGTGCTTTCACCAACGCTGTTTCTCTTGCATATCAATGATATGTTGCTAACTAGAAGCATTCATTGCTATGCAGACGACAGCACTGGTGATGCCTTATATACCGGCCGTGCCGATATTTCTCGGGAAAACGTCGCTGAGTACCGGAACAAACTTGTGTCTGAAGTCGAGTCTTTGCTTAACAAAGTCTCGGAATGGGGCCGACTAAATCTAGTCCAGTTCAATCCCCAGAAGTTACAAGTTTGCGCGTTTACCGCTAAAAAGAACCCCTTTGTCGTATCTCCTCAGTTTCAAGGCACTCTCCTTGCTGCCTCAGTTAGTATCGGAATCCTTGGCGTCGACATATCGAATAGTGTGCAGTTTCGTGGTCACTTGGAAGGGAAGGCCAAATTGGCCTCTAAAAAGCTTGGCGTGCTCAGCAGAGCGAGACAGTATTTCATGCCGGCACATCGCTTGCAACTTTACAAATCGCAAGTTCGGCCCCACATGGAATACTGTTCTCATCTCTGGGCCGGGGCACCCCAGTGCCAGCTCCTTCCACTTGACCGCATCCATCGCAGAGCGGTTCGAATCGTCGACGACCGAGTTCTTTCTGATCGGCTCGATACACTGGCACTGCGTAGAGATGTTGCATCTCTTTGCGTATTTTATCGCATCTATCACGGGGAGTGCTCTGAGGAATTGTTCGGACTAATTCCAGCCGCTCAATTTCACCATCGCACATCGCGACAAAACTTGGGATACCATCCATACCACCTGGATGACTGGCGGTCCACCACTGTGCGATTAAGAAAAAGTTTTTCGCAAAAGTTCCTTGTAGAATCGATTATCACATGCGATTTTTCCGCGCAGATACGACTAAGGGACCTGCAAGAAAAGAGCCTACTCCTTTTTACAGGCTGGCAACGCTTCTGCAATTCCCCTGGTGTTGCAGTTGTTCATTTGCGCCGGTAGTCACTTACCATTAGATGAGCCGTATGCTCGTTTGCCCCCTCTCCTATAAAAAAATTAAGATCTGTTGCTGCTTATCGTAGTGTTTATTCTTACATTCTTACACCGCCACTACACATCATCATCATCATCGTTATCAACATTACATCCCTTCACAAGTCCATCAATTTCACCATCGCACATCGCGACAAAACTCGCGTTACAATCCATACCATCTGGATGATTGGCGGTCCACCACTGTGCGATTTAGAAGAAGTTTTCTCCCTCGCACAACTTCCTTGTGGAATCAATTACCACCAGCGAATTTTCCGGACCGATACGATTTAGGAACCTTCAAGAAAAGATCTTACACCTTTCTAAAATGCTGGCAACGCATCTGCAATTCCCCTGGTGTTGCGGTTGTTCATGGGTGGCGGTAGTCACTTACCATCAGGTGAGCCGCATGCTCGTTTGCCCCCTCTTTTATAAAAAAAAAATCTGTCCTGGTTAATTGATCGTACCAAAATTGGTACCAATTGGTAAAAACCTTGCTTACTTAATTTTAATTAGTCAAGTCAAAGGCCTTAAAGAAAGAAAGAAAGAAAGAAAGAAAAAACTATTTATTTGATATACACATTTTGAACACATTAAAAAAAATACATAAACACTCACGCCTGTCACCCAGAGGGGTAGGCAGAGATTATGGACTTCCATTTGGCACGATCCTGACACACCTCTCTCGCTTCCTCCACATCCATATACCTACGCATACACGCTCGTCGGTTAAAGGTACTATTGATTAGGCCCATTTTTAATATATCGCCAATTTGGTCGATAAACTTTCGCCTAGGGCGACCCTTCCCGACTATGCCGTTCACCTCTGCAACATAAATTTGCTTTGTCACTCTTTCCTCATTCATTCTTTCTACATGGCCAAACCACCGAAGCATTCCTTTCTTAATCCTGGTCACAATATCATTAAAAAAATTATAAACAAAAGCAAGGGCGAAAAGAATGCATGTACCAGTCTTACACTGTTTACGCATTTACAATTGAGAAGCAGTACATACACAATTATAAAACAAACAAACAAACAAAAAGGTAAAAACGAAAAAAAAATTAATATGAAAATATGACATCAAATAGCTCTCCAACTCAGCATAATGCTGCAAATACAGCGCTGGTTTTCAGTTGGAGCCTTGTGACTTCACAGACAAGTCGGTGTGTGATCTTCCAACTAAGAGTTATATACGAATTCATAGTTATCTATTAACAATTACGAGTTAAAAGGTAGTGCTAACATATTATATAACGTATTCACACATGCACTGAGACTAAACCTAGGTAACAGGTGTGTTATATTACTATATATTTAAATAATACCTACTTATATACTTATACATACAATATTAACATGATATTTGACTATTCTGACTACTCTATGGGGGAGACAACTTTTACTTTTTTAATAAAAGTAGATAATTTAATATTCTGATTCAAAGAGACACGCCATGTTAGGAGACCTGCTGGATTTTTAAAGCAATAAAAAATGAAGAAAAAAAAAGAAATAAGATTGAAACTAATAAATAATCATTCATGAAATATATAACAGAAACAACATCAATAATCAATAATATTCGAACATGAAAAGTGTAGAACAAATATAAATATTGCTATCATCGTAGGTTCCTACGTTCGAGACAGTTATTACGTATTTTGTACTTGTTGTACCAAATAATGCAACTTTAATTTCTTTTTAAAACTACTTAATGTTTTAGGAAACGAATAGGTGGAGGTAAATCATTCCAACAGTGAGTTGCTGCAAATTTGAAGCTGCCTCGAAATGCAGCAGTACGGTGTCGAGTTGTTACAAGGGAGTGAAGGAAAGCTCTTGTATTATATTTATTTTGGTCTCGGGCCCATTTCAACTTTTGGAAAAGATATACCGGTCTCTGCTTTATAATTGTCGAGAACAATAGAGTAGCAAGATGTAATTTTCTCCGGGCGCTCATCTTAAGAAGATTAACGTCGTTTAAATAAGGCGTTACATGACTTCGAGGCGGGACAGGAAAACAAAAGCGAGTACACGCATTTTGCACCCACTGTATAAGCTTCTCTGTTCTTCTCAACAGTCGTGGTCCATAGGCTGCATCTGCATAGTTTAATTTGGACAGTATTAATGATTCACACAATCGTATCCGCATATCTACACTGAGATACTACCGAACTTGGTACTTAATTTTAAATGATAAAAACAACTGCGCACTCCCTCAAGTACATGACTTTCAAAGCGCAAACTACAATCAAATATTACACCTAAATTTCGTGCTTCTGAGACTTGCTGAATAGGTTCATTGTCAATTAGAACTACTGGCTGAAACAGTGATATATTTTGAATATTTTTATTTGTTCCTAGTATTAAAAATTTTGACTTTTGTGGATTTAGCACAAGAGAATTTTGCTTGGACCATAACAAAATACGTTTCAGATCTTCATTCAATGATTTGACAGCAGATTCACAATCTCGAGGGTAAAAAGATTTATATATTTGTAAGTCATCTGCGTATAAATGATACTCACATTCTTTTATACAGTTAATAATGTCTGAACTATACAAAATAAATAAAATAGGACCTAGGATGGACCCCTGTGGGACACCGCGAGTAACTACGTATAGTTGTACGTATACTAGACATAAGTGTTGTGCCATCATGGTTCGTTATATTAACGTATTGCAATCTATCTGTTAAGTAACTATGAAACCATTTAACTGTAGAAGAATCAAATCCATAAAAAGATAACTTGGACAGTAGAAGAGTACAATTAATAGAATCAAATGCTCGTGAGAAATCTAAAAGAGTAAGTATTGTGCCCATTCCCTTATCCTGGGCTGTTAGTATGTTGTCGACAACATCAATAATTGCTGTTGTGGTGCTATGATCTTTACGAAAACCGAGGTAAGATTTTATGTTGCTCTAAGTATTCAGTTAACGTCGTACAGACCACTTTCTCTAGTACCTTAGACAAACAAGGCAAGATGCTTATAGGGCGTAAATCTTCTAAAGAGGTAGCTTGTTTTTTCTTTGGGATAGGCTTTACAACAGCTGTTTTGATTGATTGATTTTCATTGATTGGGGAAGGTGGAGGTGGTAATAGATTTATTCACAATGGCAGTAATAGCTTTCAAAGTATGTGGCTGTGTCATAAGCAACATATCAAGTGTTATCTGATCCACACCTTGGGCGTTAGATTTCAAATTTTGGACAATTTTAGCTACTTGCTCCTCATTTGTAGTAGTAAAATGGAAAATACCTGGTCCATATCTGTTAAACTCATAGAAAGTTAGTTGTGAAAGGTTTTATTATCATTACCGGGAATATTCAAAAAATGTTTATTTATTATATCAGGGTTATTACAATGATCTGGTAAATTTATCTCAGCCTGTTCCTTAGTAATAATATTAGATTTTATACTTCTCCAAAGAGCTTTAGGGTTACTTAAGTTTTTATTGATAGACGTTTCAAAATATGCTTCCTTTTCAAAATGAATAGTATTAGTCACAAGGTTTTTTAAATCTTTATAGTAAAGTATAGAATTATAATATTTATCTAGTTTAGTTTTCTTATATCGCATGAGATAATTGTTTCGATACATAAGGTATGTACATCATACATACCTTATGATGTACATACCTTATACCATATATACATCGTGATACCTCATCATAATTTTAACTGTATCAGTAATCCATTGGTGACATTGTTTTTTCAATTGTACTAATTTAATTGGGGCATGAAGGTCAAAAAGCATTATTATAAATGAATTAAATATTGCTACCATATCATTAACATCGTTGAGATATAAAATACTATCCCAATCAATACTGTTTAAATCTGCATTAAAATGGTCTAACAAAATCTACTTA
Organism: Parnassius mnemosyne; assembly: GCA_963668995.1. Classification (NCBI taxonomy): domain Eukaryota; kingdom Metazoa; phylum Arthropoda; class Insecta; order Lepidoptera; family Papilionidae; genus Parnassius; species Parnassius mnemosyne. The sequence goes on from CAVLGL010000091.1 coordinate 27,161,994, forward strand.
AGTGGACGAATGTAAGCCTTACGGGCTATAACCTTATTCTTTTTAATTGTAAATTGTACGGTTATTAATGCATGTTGCAATTGTGGTATATTTGACACTGTATTATTACAAACACCAATGTCGGAGCATACCAAGTCAATGAGAGTTTCGCTGTGGTCTGTATAATGTGTAGGCTCAGAAATAACTTGAGATAGACGAGTATAATTGAGAAAACTATGAAGAAGTTTAGCTTTAGAGTAGATGACTCTAAAGCTAAAGTTTTAAGCAAGTTTATATTGAAATCGCCTACAAGGATGATTTTGTCTGCTCTTGCGAATGAAACGATAGATGAAGTGAGAGCATCCAGAAAAATATTTACATCGAGCCAAGGGGGACGATAAGCTGTACCAATCATAATTTTCTGCGTGTTGATCGTAAGAGAAAGCAACATTTGCTCGATGTTGGTGGAGGAAGGATGCGAGTAAGTACGCACTGCTATCCCCGAGCGTATGTAAAAGCCAACACCACCTCCGCGGCCGCCACGCACGGCAGTCGGCCGCGGCGCGTGCCGCAGCCGATACGCGGGCACAACGGGAGCGCGGCCTTCCTCTCCCTCCCTCAACCATGTTTCATTTATTGCCATGATGTCAACCTGGGAGTCCTCTAGAGCAGCTATAAATTCGTTTTGGCGTGTACCCAGCGACCCAGCATTAAACAAACCAATTTTGAGTAATTTGTTTTTCACTTTTATTAAGTTGGTTGGATAATATATAAATAGGCGATCACAGTATGTAATGTAATATAACATATTTAACATAATTATATAATTTAATAGAATTTTAGGAGTGCAATTTTCACAATTATTGGTATTGAGTATGAATTATAATGTATGTAAACCAACTGTAGCGGTATAAGTATTTGATGACTATGAATATTTTTACCACTATTAAATTTGTTATTTTTCACAAATCTTACAACCAAACATTTTTGTAGCTTATACATAATATTAACGTAAAAAGTATTATAGCAATTGGCCGATAATAATATAAAGTATAAATTCTAAAGTGAACACAAGTAACATAACAAATTAAAAGGTTACACAGCTTAAACGTAGCGTACTGAAAAATCATACTAAAAAAGTATACGTTTTAAAACAAGAGTTACATCCAGGATAAAAAATATGAATGCGTGTACACATATAAATAATATTCAAAAATAGCAACGTCCTTAAATTAACTTGAAGGTGGCCTAACTGCATCATTGCCAAAACACGGATCAGATCTGCCTCAGATCGGAGGCAATGAGCAGTCTTCCCATCTTCCTGACGAGCATAGATTCTACAACGTCTGGTCCATGAATATCTCCACCGCAGTTGCCTTGTTGCCTCCCGAACCCGGTAGAATAGCTGACGATTAGCTCTTGAGAGACGCTCATTAATATAGAAGCGACAAGGTGGACCTGGCAGACCAAGATCAGCGGTGGTAGCATTGCGTCACACGCGTGCGCTTCGTAACAACTCGTCGCGCAGCTGGCGGCGCGCTAGGCGCACCACCACGCGTCGTCCCCGCCCTTTATCCCCTGCACTAACCCTGCACCCCGCCTAACCTTCATCTGCACTGTCACCCTGATTCCTTACACCCACACGATCCACAAACACGATTTCCCTCTCGTCCAGCGATACTCCGAGCTTGGCAGCCATCACCACGATCGTATGAGTGATGTTCTCAGTTCTTTCTTCCGGAATATTTGTGATCTCAAGGTCAGCCGCAAGCAACTCCTGCTCTCGATCATTAAGCTCACTCGTGAGTCGAGAAACGGTTTGTTTGAGCTCATTTATTTCGACAGACCTGCTGCATTGAGTCTTCTGCTGTAGAATGCTAATCCTGCCCTCCATTTCATCCATTATTTTATTATTAATCACTAAACATTCCCGCAGTTCAACCATATCCCTCCGAAAATCCTTTAGCTCCTCCCTGACCCTACAAAGTTCCTCTCTGAAAAGCCGAATTTCCGGAATCAATTTCTGGTGAAAAGACTCAGGGGAGCTGGTTGCCATATTTTCTGAGGCACTTCTTGTTCCGGAGATTGCAGACTTTAAATTTTCACTCTCTGTGACCATGCTCCTAACAGGAGTAGAAGAGTTGTTACCCTTTGGTATAGTCCTTTTACACTCTGTACATTGCCAGCGTTCATTAACCTTAGAGCGTTCGGTCCTACACAAGCTCGATGATATAATACTGGACATTGTCCACATTTAACGGCCTCTGCCGTAGAAAGTAATTTACCACAAGCTCCACCTTTAACCATATTTAAGAAGCACAGTTCATATATCTTATATACTCCACTCACCCACTGAAGGCACTGGATGTATTATAATCAGTTCAGTAAAGTAATCAGTACGGAGGTGTATGCAGCAAAAGTATGTAGGTAAGTCACATAAGTAAGTTGATTATATTCACTGATTTAGTAACTAGTAACTGCACTAATTTGCTGTAAAACACTCACTGATATGTAATGTTATGTTAACTTTCAAATAAATAAACTTTAAGCTAAAATATTGCGTTAAAAATATTATTTAAGCAATTATAAGTAACAGCTTATCAGTGCATCGACGCGTCCGTGATGTCGTTCCGTCGTTTTTAGAGTCTTAAAAATGCTTAAAGAGATTTAAAAATGCAGTACACACAGGTGTATATCATCCCGTAGGTGTCGTAAGAGGTGACAGAGAGAAACTGAAAGAAGAAATGGACAGTGAAATTTCCTGATACAACAGAAAATAATAAAAAAAAAACTGCCGTTACAGATTAGCCTCTCAAGTGAGACAACTATGACAAAATAATCCTGATTAGGCAGTCTATGTGTTAGGCCATGCTCATGAGTGGACTTCTTACAGAGTGTCATGAATGAAATAAAATAGTGAAAATTTTCAAATACTATTTATGATAATATATGAGACTAGCGACCCGCCCTGCCTTAGCCTGGGTAGGATCTATTAACGTGGCCTTATATTTATTTTAACAATTTTGCGATTATTAAAAAAATATAAATTTTTTCGGATAAAATATAACATGGATTATGGAAGTGCTCTCTATCAGTTTGACAAATTTCATCGCAATTGGTTTAGCGTTCTTGACGATTAACTCGGACAACAGACCGACAGTAATTTTGCTAAGAATTATTCCTATCTTGGCATACAAATAACCCCCTGAGCTCGACACAAGGCAGTTATTTCGATATAACAAACATATATTTCAATTTAATTTATATGTAGGTACAGATATTTATAAATTGTAGTTTTTTACCAACGCTAGTTTAAACGCATTAACCAACTTTTGGGCTTATTGGTAAAACATTTACTAATTACGTGCAGCGTTGTGGAATTATTAAATGTTAATTGAAGCAAGCATTGTGGGTGTTTTACTGTCATTTTGTGACCACATAAGCAGAAATGTTGGTCATGCACTGCTATTACCGTGTAGTGGCGGTTTAAGAATATTCATATCGTCCCGTGTGCGTGTGTCGTAAGACTCAACAAAAAGAAAGAAACCAGGAAACGGGCAGCAGCGTCTTTACAGTAGAAATTAAAAAAAACTGCGATTGTTAACCCGCCTTCTAAGCGTAGCAACGACATCCGCCCCCCCCCCCCCCCCCCCCCCCCGCCCCTATGAAGCATTCTGTGGGGAAGCCAGTGTTAAGCGATGGACTTTGATAGGCTATAACGGAGAAACAAGCTTCTCTGACAATTGTCTCTAGGGGTACTACGGCTGTTCAAACTATGATAATGGTGAAATAAATATAAAAAATAACAATTTGTTGTTAAATTAAGAATTGCATAATTTTTATTCTTTTCAACAAAATATAGATCTGGGACGTGATCTTCCACTCCTAACCGTATGTGAAGCACAAATTCACTCAGTGAGCTACAGAGAGGGCAATGCTCGGAGTTTTTCTGCGTGATAGATTTCTAAAAGAGAATATTCGCAGTAGAACCAGAGTAAGTGACATAGTCCAACGGATCAGTAAGCTGAAGTGGCAATGGGCTAGCCAATTTTTATTACGAATATGCTGCTGCCAAACCCTTGGTTTGTTTCCTTTTGTTGCCTCTTATGACATCCATGAGACAACATAGGGTAGTGGATATTCTTACAATGCCCTAGACGGTACATCTCGTTTTAAGGTTCATTAGTCAATCAAGTATAAATGGAATATATCGGCACACAGATCGACCATGTGCTAAACCAATAAATATGTTCAGCACGGGACTTGTGAAGTGAAGTGTTGCACTGATAGTGATGATGAGATTTTTTATCTAATCAAATATTTCAATTTTTTTTAATAATAAGGGTAACAAGCGAGCACACAGTCCAAATTATATTATGTTTATACTGTGGCCAGAAACCTAGATCTAGCTTCTATTAAAAATCAAAATCCAAATGCGTTTTCACCCCTGAGTACTAAGATAGAATGCCTCGTTTTCAGTACAAACGGTCTCCGGTTCTCGACACTCACCATACGAAACACAAAGTAAAGTAGCACAAGTTGCTATTTTACGTTGGTATTCTGTGAGAGCGTGGTCCTTCCCCGGTCTAGCAAATCCATTCGTGCTGCAACAATAATATAGCAGCAGCATGGCTCTACCAGATTTAAGAGTATCAAGAACCACAAACGTACATAGGTATCAGTAAAACGAACTTACAGTCAACCTGATGGTAAACGGTACTGTAGCCCATGGTCATGACAACCAATTTCACACAAAGATAATCACAGATACGCTCTCACCTTACAGGATTAAGATGGAATGTAATAGTTTTTCTGTCAAGAAATTCTCAGTAGCAGCCTGGAGGAAGGAATTTGTGTTTCACCTCCGTGCTTTGGATAGGACGTGAAGGCGTTGGTCCTGTACCTGATCACCCTACGATCGTATAGGTTGCCATCCTATTGGACTATAAGAATGAAGAAATAGAGAGTTGACCTATTCTAGCGCATGTACTCAGGCACAGTACTCCTGTTATGCGCTGATGGCTAGTCCCGTAGGGACCAGCCGCCATGACAGAAATTTGGCCTGGCGGACATTATCAATATTATTATGTACGGCATGTAAAACCATATATATTTACAACATATACAACATTTACATCATTATTAGCCCGTAAAATTAACTACTATTTATTTATTTATTTATAAAGTACATCAACAGAGTGTGTATTTATATATGCAAGCTTTAGAATATTATTAGTATATGTATCATAATTTTATTCATTTATCCGTGATAATTTCTGAGAGGGTTTTAGGTGAATAAAATGTCCGCCGCGCTGCCGTAATGCGTGTAGGGGAACTTCAAGTGTCTTCAAATTTTTTTTTTATTTCTCAGTCATACATGTTTTATCACGATGTTTTCCTTCATCGTTCATGTTTTCGCACTCCACGTTTCACTGATCATTTTGAAATTCGTGAAGAGTCCTTGTGCATTGAGGCGTACATTCTCATTAATTTTCCTGTCCACCATGCTCCCTTCGAAATGGCTTTAGTCCTTTAAATAGTAATGATATAAACTTTCATATTTTTTTATTACATTATAATGATTATTTGCGTGGGATAAGAATCGTACTTCTACGCGGATCCGCTATTCAAATCTTAAAAAATAAATAAATACCAATTGCAAATACTTGTTTTTTGGGATCTAGTAGAATTGTGTGTGCCTCAGCGTCTTTTATACTGCAAAGCAGAGTTAATTTTTTAAAGTAAGATGTACAGCAGCGTTATCCTAATAACGACAAAAAACTGCGGTTGCCAATCCGTCCGCCAAGTGTGGAAACTATGACAAATGAAACTATCTAGACTCTAGCGGAGGAGGCCTATTATATATATAGAGTTCTGCAGTGTGCTTTTGATAGGCAGTTACGGTAACGCTAAGGATGACAAACGAATACTGAGTTGTGACTCAGTTCACCTAATAATAATTAGATACTGTTTCCCATAGATATCCCCATCTATCGTCGAATAGACTCAAAAGCAGATGTTGCGTTGTCACCCATGAATAGATGGAATGAGATGGAATGCCTCCTTTCCAGTAAAAAAGGTATCTGGTTCTCTTCATTCATTATACGAAACAAATCAGCATTATGCTGCTATTTTACGCTGGTATTCTTTGAGAGTTTGATACCCGGTCGAGCCGAAACATTCGTTTTCCAACCATAATGTAGCTGTAGTATGGCTGGAACTATGTAAAAAACTACACAATTCTTTTTTCTTGGCGTGTGTGGTTGAACGTCTTAAGACACCATGGAGACACTCCCAATACTACAATACACGCATGTTGGTTCTACTTGAGATTAGAATAGAATAGAATAAAGTAGAATAGAATATAATCAATTTTATTCAATATAGATTACAAGAATACTTATTTAAAGTCATTAAAGCATTACCACTGTTTCGGAAAAACTCTTTTATGGGAAGAACCAATAAGAAACCCAGCGGGACCTTTTAAGTACGAAAACATTTAGAAACAGCATGGTAGTTTGATCGCTATCAAATGCATTGAGGAACATTAACTTTCCTTATCAAGATACTCATAGCTATCTAATTTGTCCTCATTATACTTCAACGTGTGTTTTTATTGGCTGTATTGTCACTAAATTTTATAGTGAGATGATCCTCAATCCCAGGGGTTATTACCAATCATGTAATCTTTAGTAGTTGTTACGGCCTACGGCTGCTCCCTTAAAGGGTCCAATCTTCTGGGGCCCATGAGCAGAAGACTTCCCGAGCAGACGTAGGTCGGGCCTCAATGTGGCCACGTGGAATCTCTCGAATTACACTAAAATATATGGGGGAGCGTTCTATACTACGGCCAGTCGACCGGCAGAGGAATTAGACGGAGCTTACTTACCTATATCCAAGGCGACTGGTCCCTCCGGAGTCGGTCAGGTCACATGTGGTTGTGTAGTGAAAGGGAAATATGTGATGTGATGTGTATCTGGGTGTGACTGATGGTGATTGAACCTAGACCTTGGACGTCGGCAGCAGCCCGAGCGTCGACACCGCTCCAACTTGAGGGGGCCTTCCGAGGTTGTCCACAGTCACTTTCTTCTTTCGTTACGTTGACAGTCAATTAACTCTATCGTACGATTAACTAACTTACAGAAGCCACTAAGTATTGCTGGGTATAAGGTTAACGCACAAAACTCACACGGAGTTTACGGATCAAAGGTCACGACCGTTTCGCGTAGCAACAGTTAGTTCTAGAATATCAGAGGCCGCACTAGCTAATATTGTCGAATGCACTTATACAGATTCTGAGTCGGACCCAATAAGTCCCGGGAAAGGCTATCCAAACAGGGAATGCGCGTTATAATTCCTAGACAGGATATTTACTAGACGCCCTAACTATTCCGCGGTTCCCGCACAAAATTAACAGCGTGCAGACATTAGCACAGCTGGCAGACGACTGCCTGCCCTTGGGCGTTTTACGCACGACCGAATGTCAAACCGGTATGACACTGAGCCGCGCGCCCTCTCGCGTTCGTTCTTGAAATTAGCGTTTAGCGCGAACAGTAGTAATAACCCTTACTTAAAAAATTTGCCTTAAAAACACTTTAAATTTTTGATAGATAAGTACTACATATTTTCCGGGACTTTGTTGTAAAAGCGATTTAAATTAGGCCCAAATTAATAGCTATACTCGTAAAATCGAGATACAACTATAACGTTAAAGTTCAAACCGCTATTTAGAAGTTTACTCTTAACAGAAATCATAAATTAAACCGGAACCAGCTTAAACCGCTATCATTCGACATTAGACGTGAAATACCGCATCAGCCCATTACAGCCATTCATCAATGTCTTTATTGCACGCTTCGTGCCGAACTCAGTTTATTAACCGCGGGTTTAAATTTAATATCTATATAGTTCACAACTTAATTATTATGTATACATAGAAATAAAATTGAAGTGTATGTTTGTTATATGTAAAAAACTGCCTTAATGTATTGATCTAAGGGTGTTAAATGCATGAAATTAAAACGTGAATAAACATTATAAAATTCTTTGTCTATATGCCTGTTCGCACTCATCAGTTCTTAACAGATTGTTATGAAATTTTACGGACAGATAGATAGAAATTCCAGGAGGAATCTAGGCTATATTCTATCCAAAATACTTTCCCAGATATTTATTCTGAAAAAGTTGATAAAATAAATTGTTTATAATTATCTTAAACCTAAATAACGCCACAATAATTGAACCTTTCCGGGAGAAGCAAATGCGGGTAGCGGGTAAATAATACTAGTTTTTAAAAATCAGGTGGCCCAACCAACCACCAACCATCCTAGTGAGTATACTAATATTTTTTAATAAAATAATGTTGAAAACAAGCACACAGTGCACCTGATGGTAAGTGGATGCCATGGCCAATACACATCTACATCTATCCTCGATTAAAAATCAAAATGCAGTTACGACGTCACCCCTACCGACTTAGGTGGAATGTCTCGTTACCATTAACAACGGTTTCCGGTTCCCTATACTCACAATTCGAAACCCAGCCACATTATTCTGCTGTTTCACGCTGGAATTATGTCAGAGCGTGATTGTGATTCGACCCATTCGTGCTGCAGCTAGTATAGCTAGTATAGCTGCAGCGTGGCTCTACCTTGTTAAAATATACTCGTACAGCCGTAAAACATTAATAGTCTTAGTTTATAGTCATGAAATTATTGTGCGATTGAAAATATCAGATTTATGCGTTCCGAAGCGGAAAGAACTGTATTATAAAATTCTATTGCATTCATTCAGCGAGTCTTAACCCCTTTGTTGTCAATATTCCACACATTAAAACCAAACGGTTTGCTTCGTCCTTTGTAATGAGTACAGCAAAGGAGTGGAATAATTTGCCGGTGTCGGTCTTTCCGTCCGAATACAATCAGGGCGTCTTCAAGGCAAGAGTGAATAGGCTTTTTTTGCGCTAAGACAGTGTGATTAACCATCACGGGCTTCGTGTTTCGTCATCACTTACCATCAGACGGGATTCTAATCAAGCACTGGCTAGTAATAAGTAAAAACAATCTAAATTTAATTTCGTAAATATACTGATAGGCCAAAGTTAATATATTTAAATTATTCTCTGAGACTCTTTTGGTTTTAATTTGTAATATATAATTATAAAATTCATTCATTCATATACAATTACATTTGTATTTGTCATTTATGTTCTGTTGAGGACCTATTTACCACAAAAAATTGATAGATACACAGATTTTCAAATTAATTAGTAGTGGCAGTGGACGCTGTCAGAAGTTTAATTAACCGCTTTAGCTAGATACCAAAAAAGTCTACTGCCGCATGGTTTGATAGATATTAAAATAATGCATCATCCTCTGAAAAAAATGTTGCGAGTGTAAATTAAGCTGTGTTCCTTAGGTTGCACGCTGAAGTCCCCTCAGACAACTAGAAATGGCCTTACTTATAGTTAATATGTTTGTTGGAGTTTCTTTTGCATTACTGTTTTGACGGAAACATATTATGATCAGTTTTTAACTCGTAGAACGTATCCATACGGCTTTCGCACGTAATTCAAAACGAAATTTTATATTATTGATGCAAATTCCAAATAGTACCGAAAGAACCGGGAACCATTTACAATAAAATTCATGATAAACTAAAGAGCCGAAAATTCCAAATATTTTTAAGACCATATGTTACTATTTCTCAAAGCCCCGTGGATGGGTTGTTAATTATAATAACAGTTTGTGTTTTTAATTTATTTTCTGAGTTATCTGAGAAAGAAAAAAATTGGTAAATCCAATTGGGCATGCCTTAAGCGCATTAAAAAAATTACGTATAACATGATTATACGGAATTTTTAAAGTAGTTTAAATACATTTCGACAGCACTATCGGCTTTAACACCCTCGAAAACCATGAAAATGTCACCCATGATGAAAAAATTGGTACCTACTTCAGCCGCCATCTTTGATTTATATTTCAACAGCACTATCGGCTTCAACACCCTCGAAACCCATGAAAAAGACACCCATGATGAAAAAATTGATACCTATTGCAGCCGCCACCTTGGATTTACATTTCGACAGCACTATCGACTTCAACACCCGCGAAAACCATGAAAATGACACTCATGACAAAAAAATTGTACTACTTACTTTTAATTTTAAAATATTGTAATAAAAAAATCTCTCATTATTAAAATTAAGTATTTAAGAAATTTGGTTATTCAAATATTGTGTATTTGTACAGCGATCTTTTAGAGCCGCTGAAAACAACCGAAACCATGTCCACTCACGACGTCGACTGACGCCGAACTGAGTAAGTGAGTAAAGTACTCTGTGGCTGTAGCTGGGAGTGCAGCTTCCGCCTATTGAGAAAAATAATTTACATACAAGGCTACCAAATCAACGATAATTTCGCCCTTTTGGAGCCGAAAAAAATATTATAGCTAATCAAAACAAAATTACACTGCCATTTACATTCAGTGGCTTCCCACATGATAGATGAAGATATTAAATATTAGATTGAGTTAAACAATTGATATTTTCAAAAGTTAGAGTGTTAACAAGCCTTGTGGACTTGATAAATCCACACCATAAGCCACTAAAACCCCTTTTTTATTTAAAAATAGCTGCTTAGGCCAAACAATTAACTTTTGAAATTTGCATTCGCACTCGTTCCGCCCGCTGACTTGTAAAGGTCGCCTTGGCCCCACTTCCGTGCGTCATCGGGTAGAAGGGCGCGAGGTCAGAACGTGAGTGCAACAGAGTTGCTATATACCGTGCTATAGAGAGCACGTTTTAAAGTCGCCCGGGAAACCTCTATTTTGGAGTCGGTTTTGTTAGCAGATATTGCCACGACGAAGGTTTCTTTGTTAAGTCTAGAATTCGACGCCGGGCTGATAAATTAGTAGGAAGTTAACATTAACTGCGATCAAAGTCTGAATTGCGTGTTATGCGCGCCTAATTTACCGTGAATTCGTTAATTCTAATTTGATAGCGTATATAAGTGATTTGACAATATTAATTGCTCGTGCGGCCTTTGATATAGTTCGGATACGTTTTCGGTATTAGAGGTATGTGACGCTTTAGTTAAGTGTTAGTGGCGTCTGGAAGTATAGTTAATAGACTGTCCTAGTGAAGAAGGAAGAAAGTGACGGTACAATCACGCCCTGCCGTAATACGTAAAATTAAAATTATTTTCATTTGTTGCTTTGTTGCTTGCTTTTGTTGTTGTTAGCGGGTAGAATGCGAACGCCACGCCCGTAGGTTAAGCGAGCGGGAGTTTTGTTAAGGCTAAGTACTTACCGTAGTTTGTTAAGGCGAGGTACCCTGACTAGGTATATGAGGTTGTCACGTAATCAGATAATTTGTTGATCGTACTAGGGTTTGTTACTTGTTAATTTGATTTGTGTTTTTTTTTTTTGGGCTAACTTGTATTTAATTTAATAAATAGTAATCGTATTTGTGTAATTTCTATTTAGCCTTTTTGTTAGGAACTGTATTTGTTATTTTGATTTATATTTGGCCCGCGTATTAATTATATTTAGTAGTAATGCTATCGCACAAGCTACTGATTTATCGCCTGCGGACCGAGTTGTGCTGGGCTACCAGCGCGCATGCTTTGATAGGTCGACCGGATAGGGTCTATAACTTGAGGAAGTGGCTCGAGCAGGTCGATGCTCGAAGGGCCGCAGTGGAGGAGGCTTACGCTGAGCTCGAGGATTCGGATGTGGAAAAGGGAGTCCTGGACTCCTGCTTCGCGGACTATGAGCAGTGACGAGTTGATCGAGGCTGAAGGCAGGTATGCTGAGGAGGCGCGTGAAGCTCTAATGAGTGGCCTGCCCGAGTTCTCTCGGAAGCAGCCTCAGCCGGAGCTGTTGGGATGACTCCCAACTCTGGATCTGCCAAGGTTCTCCGGGGTCCTTTCCGAATGGCTGACCTTCGTTGGTCTTTTCGACAGCCTAGCGGAATCCCGGAGGGACCTGACCCTGAGTCAGAAGATGGCGTACCTCCTGGTCTCACTGGAAGGGGAGGCCCTGGGCGTCGTCGGTCACTTGAGATTGTCTGACTACGCCTACCAGACTGCTCGAGACCTCTTAGCCAGAAGATTCGCCAACGTTCGGCGAATTGCGGACGAACATGTTAAGCAGCTTCTAAACCTCCCGCTGTTTATTGACCGGGCCAGACTACGTACGGACCTGGTGAATCCAGTCTTGGTGGCCTGTAATGCGTTGAGGCGGCTGGTTTTACCAGTGGGCGAATGGTCCTTTTTGTTGCTCCACATCGTGCTGTCCCGTCTACCTCTCGACCTTCGAATACATTTTCAGGAGAGGTACGACGGGGACGTGGCCTCTTATATTCCGCCCTTCAATGACCTGCTACGGTTTTTGGAGGAGCAGTGCCGGCAGATTGAGAACGCGGCGGGCACCGTTGACGACTTACGAGCCGTACCCAGTGAGAGGCGGAATCCGCCGGGCAAGTCGTCGTCAACCCCCCCCACCCCCCAGGCCTATCGGAGCTCCTGCAGGAGGGCGTCGCTCCTTACCACCTTACAGGGGCCTAGCGGCCAGGGAGGCGCCCCCCTGCTCTTATTGTCGAGCATTCGATCACCGGGTGACGTCGTGCCCGAAATAATTAAGTAAGCCGGTTCCGGCGAGGCTAACTATCGCCAAGGAGCACCGCTGGTGCTACTCGTGTTTGGAAGGGCACCTCCAGCGAGACTGCACGCACCGGCGACCCTGTCCGCATTGCCAGGGCAATCACCATGCAGTTTTGTGTCTGGGTGCGAACAGCGTCTCCTCTCGGGGCTCTACCCGGCCCTGGTCCTCACGGGCGGGGCCCCTCAGCCACGCTCTCTGACGGGCGACGCTCGGCACCCGCCGGCCAGCCACCAGGCCTCTAGGTTTGAAAGGGGTCCCTCCCCCGACCAGTCGGGGGGTAATTCCCCCAGGGGCGGGGGTGTCATCGCCCCCCCCCCCCAGCGTGTGGAGAGGAACTTCACGGCCACTCAGCAGTCCACTAGACCCTTCTCACCCCCGTTAGCTGAGTGTCCGCGACTGGTGTACCATCGTTCCCCATTTGATGGAGGCAGCCCTAGCTAGCTATCGCCTCAGCTCCCACCATGGCCGCCTCCCCTGAGCCTTGAGCCGTCAACAGTCCACTTTTAAACTGTTTTGTTGCCGACGGCCTAAGGGAAGGCGTACAACCCGAGTGGCGACTGTTAGCGGTTTGCGCTCTATTAGTCTCTGGTTCACGCGGTGTGGCCTCCACTTGGTGGTGGGAAGATTAGGGCTCACCTGGAGCGTTGAATTACTTTGTCAAGGAGTATTAGATTTGGTTTTGGTCGAGCATTTAGTTAAAAATTCTTTAAATTAAAAATAAAAATGCTTTTGGGTTTTCCGCGAAATTTTCATATTTGTAGCGGTTGTAATTAAAAGGGTGAATTTGATATACCCCTTGAATATTTGTACAAATGTTTTGTAAATATATTTGATCATTAGGTTTGCTTTGTTGAAAAGAAAACTGAAATTAAGTAATACTGTTTGGGCCGAAGGAAATAAAAATCCATCCTCTCTTTGTTTTCATATTTTGTTGGCATTGTCGAAGATATTTATTTTGAGAAACAAAAGGGGGAACTTTTTTGGCTATCTCTTATGTTTTTCGTTTTTCTTAGTTTGTGTATTGATCAATGCGCATCAAGAAATAAATTTATTACAGCTTGTTTTCAAGTTCTACATAGTAGATTGAGTATTAACGCTTTTGAAATTTGGTTGAAATATAAGCATAGGACTACATCTCTAAAAGGCTAGCTAGTTGAGAAATTGTCAGATTGAAATCAGCTACTGCACAATTAAGTAAATAGTTATATAGTAGATGGCTTGATTATGCCTATTGTTTGAAAATCACACTAAGGACTATCTGTGCGTTTCGTTTGCCTCTCCACAGACGCCGTTCATGGGGAATTTGTGGGTGCGATCTGCACTGAAGCTTAGGTGGCCACGCTGGGCTGCTTCGTATCGCGTCGCTGTTTGCGGACCTGATCCGGTCGGATTGCGGAGCAAATCATAGGGGCGCAGATAGGTGTTTGAAGGAGGTCGTCGGACTTCTGTCCAGGAATAGCGCTTATTTATGTGCTGCGATGTCCAGAAAGAGCATCCAGTTGAGGCTCAACCCTCCGGCTTGCCCACATTGGGACGGTATTTTTGAGGCGGTGGTTGGGGTCGCAAGATCTGATGGAGTACCTAAGGTGGCCTAGTTTGGTTGTAAATTCGGTCTTGCAACTTGCCGTCGCGACCCTGTCCCGCTGAACGGTTGGCTCGCGGACATAAATCCTTATGTCCGGGACGGGGGTTTGTTTAGGTCAAACAATTAACTTTTGAAATTTGCATTCGCAATCGTTCCGCCCGCTTAATTGTAAAGGTCACCTTGGCCCCACTTCCGTGCGTCGTCGGGTAGAAGGGCGCGAGGTCAGAACGTGAGTGCAACAGAGTTGCTATATACCGTGCTATAGAGAGCACGTTTTAAGGTCGCCCGGGAAACCTCCATTTTAGAGTCGGTTTTGCTAGCAGATATTGCCACGACGAAGGTTATTTTGTTAAGTCTAGAATTCGACGCCGGGCTGATAAATTGGTAGGAAGTTAACATTGACTGTGATCAAAGTCTGAATTGCGTGTTAATTTACCGCGAATTCGGTTATTCTAATTTGATAGCGTATATAAGTGATTTTACAATTAATTGCTCGTGCGGCCTTTGATATAGTTCGGATACGTTTTCGGTATTAGAGGTATGTTACGCTTTAGTTTAGTGTTAGTGGCGTCTGGAAGTATAGTTAATAGACTGTCCTAGTGAAGAAGGAAGAAAGTGACGGTGGGTAACGCTGCGGGAGATTACCACATTTTGGAGTAGCCTGGAACTCGGCCGCTGCTGGTCACCTATGCTTGCCAAGGCCCCACACATTCACACATCACTGTACACGACTCGCTATTTACCATTACACACATTCACGGCCTACCCAAGCGTTGGAGCGAAGTTGGCTCCTGATACAGGTAAGTACCTTTGCTTTCTAGTTTGCTCCCATCTAGTTTATTGTGATAGGAAATTCCACGCAGCCATATTGAGGCCCGACCTGCGTCTGCTCGTGAAGTCTTTTGCTGAATGAGCCCCAGAGGATTTCATCCTTGCTGGAGCAGCCGTAGGCCGTAACAATAGCAATTAATCGATATAAAAAAAATATTAATAAGATTAACAATCCTTATCTTTCTAACAACGTGCTTTTTGTATCATTTATATGTATAATATGATTGCTAGATACGATTTCATGCGACTAAACGTTGGAATCTTGATTTTTAGGCACTATTAAACATATGTTGCAGTTTCGCTTAAGGCATGCAATAGAACTTCGAAGCAATAATTAAAGAATCCTTTATCAATTTAACTCTGTTTGTAGAGGCACTGTCACAGCGGTACATTAACAAAACGGCCTAAATGCTATCAAAGCTTAATCACGCTTAAAATTTCCGCATATTAAAAACATACCTATACTAAAAGATCTGTGCTACTGCATATACCCTTGGTCTTTCCCCAGATTTTATACCTGCCGGGATTATTTGGATTCATTCACCATAATAATCATTTAAGCCTATAAAAAGTCCACTGCTGAACATAGACCCTCTTATTTGAGGAGAAGATATCATGAAGAGATCGCGATTTTGCCATAGTTGCCATGCTCGGTAAACTGGTTGGCAAACGCGCTATTTGTTTACATTTGTGTAGTTATCAAGATAATGTTGCTGCCTACCTCGTATTCAATTTACTTTTGTTGCCTCTTACGACAGCAACTGTACATTATGTAGTAGTTGATTCTCGTCTCCACTACACGGCTGCTTTGTAGAAGGTTCTCGTATAAGCTTTAGCTTCACATTGTGTACGCCAACATCACTATGAGCTAAGATAACATCATTATAATTAAATCAAAATATTTCCTTATGTACTTACATATAAGAGCTATACGACATTAAACGTAATGGATGTTTTCATTCAAGTCGGCCGAGTTTTGTCTGTATCAAAATTAACCAATTCAGCTTCATAGTTGACTAAACATTACAAAATTATTCGAGTCAATGTTCACTGGCGCACAAAATTCGACCAATTTATTTTTCCACTATATGGTTTCCGATATATGAAATAATTGTCAATAAAGGTTATAAAAATTACAAATAAATATTTGCATAACCATTTAGGTTTACGCTGGCCCGACCCGGGATTCGGGCTCATGGTCAGCAGTCGCTTTAACGCAGTCAAAAGGAGGCCAGAAGCAGTCAAAACAAACTATTTTAATCTCTATAAGTGAAATGGCGACGTTAATGTACCACCGACTGCCCTTTCACGCCCCAGACGGTTGAAACCCCGAGCTGTGTCAATTGCCGCGAACAGGAACACCCGGCGAACTATTATGGGTGTTCCAAAGCGCCGCTAAGGAAACAGCGCGTAAGTAAAAGCCGTCCCGGACGCGCAGGCCAGGCCAGTGTGTCTTGCTCTCCGCAGCCTGCCCCCAAACCAGCACCAACGTCGATGCCCACTTCCTCGCCTCAAATCACCACCGAGCCCGCCCAAGTCATCGGGGCGGCCGAGCAATAGAATATCCACTACCCCATATCATCCCGTGGGTGTCGTAAGAGACGACATAGGGACACAAAGCAGGAGATGGGCAGCAGCGTCTTCATGTTTACTAAAAAACAGAAAACTACGGTTAAATAACCTGCCTCACATGGCAACAATAGCAATTATGCCCCTATGAGGCAATCTATGTGGAACGCCTATGTTCAGCAGCGGACTGTGATAGGCAGTTATGGTAACGGTAAGTGTTTCACAAAGAGTATTTTAAGATGACGCTCAGAATACATACATAAACACTCACGCCTGTCACCCAGAGGGGTAGGCAGAGACTACGGACTTCCATTTGGCGCGATCCTGACACACCTCTCTCGCCTCTTTTACATCTATATATCTACGCATACACGCTCGTCGGTTAAGGGTACTCCTAATCTGGCCCATTTTTAATGTATCGCCGATTTGGTCGATAAACCTTCGTCTAGGGCGTCCCTTCCCGACCCTGCCTTTCACTTCTGCAACATAAATTTGCTTTGTCGCTCTTTCCTCGTTCATTCTTTCTACATGGCCAAACCACCGAAGCATTCCTTTCTTAATCCTTGTCACAACGTCATCTTGCAAACCACACTTTTGTCTTATCACACTATTTCTCAGCCTGTCATTCAGATTCATCCCTAACATACTCCTTAATGACCGCATTTCTACAGCATTTATTCTACTCTCATGCTTCTTCTGCCACACCCAACTTTCACTACCATACATTAAAGTAGGTACTAACACAGCATTATGAATTGCCATACGTGCCTTAGTTGACACATTTTGACTCCTCATAATAGCGTGTAGAGCCCCATTCACTCTATTTCCTGCGTTCACTCGTCGTTCTATATCCTTGTCATATCTACCATCCCTGCTAAATAAACATCCCAAATATACAAACTCATCCACTTGCTCAATCAACTCCCCTTCTATTCTTATTTCACATAAAGTTTTACTTTCTTCTGTTTCAAAAACCATCACTTTCGTCTTACTTGCGTTCACTTTCATACCCCTTTCTTTCAATGACCAATTCATTAAAGTAACCATCATTTGCAACTCGGCCGCCGACGATGCAAATATTATTTGATCATCGGCGTGCAAAAGGCATTTGACGGTTGACTCACCCATTCTCAACCCACATTCTTCAACTTTCAAAGTTTGCAAACAACTGTCGATAAATAGGTTAAACAGCCACGGAGAAGCTCCACAACCCTCTCTGACACCTTTTCGAATGCCAAACCAGTCCGAGTAGGCCCCGTTGATCCTGACACAAGCACTAGAGTCCCATTAAAGAGACCTTAATGCCTGTATCAAGCCAGCGTTCAACCCAAATGAGTTCAGTGTTTGCCATAACACATTCCTGTCCACTCTGTCATAAGCCTTTTCCAAGTCCATGAACGCACAAAAAACTTTCTGGTTTTTGGCCAAAAACTTCTCCGCTATCATGCGCATGGAAAAGACTTGATCCGTAAACCCCATCCCCTTTCTAAATCCAGCTTGCACATCCCAAATTTTTCCATCAGTTTCTTCCATAACTCTTTCAATTAACACCTTAGCATACAGTTTACCCACAATACTAAGCAAGCTGATACCACGGTAGTTTTTACAGTCCTGCTGCGACCCCTTTCCCTTATATATTGTGACTATTACGGCTTTGCACCAGTCTTCCGGTACCCGCTTCAGTTCCCAACACAAATTAAATAATGTGTACAGCAGGCCTGCAACTACTCCCTCACCAGCCCTTAGCATTTCGAGTGATACTCTATCATATCCGGCTGCCTTACCTGCTTTCATGCTTTTCATTGCTTTCATTATTTCATCTACACTTATCTCCCTACCTCTCTCCACTTCTTCCGGAATTTCTATTTCACACACGCTCAGAATATTATTTATTTTTGTATTAGCGACACGCCCCGGCTTCACCTGGGCGGGATATATTAATGTAGCGTTATTTAGATATAAGTTACTCGTCAAAGAGTGTTTACTATATCAAATTTTCGATTTCTTAATCAAATAAATTCAAAATGTTCATAACGTTTCATTACAATCGGTTCAGTCATTTCGAAGATGAGTTTGGACAGACAAACAAACAGATTAAAGAAAAATGAAATTTTAAAAAAGGTTACTCACGTTTTATTAACATGCAAATAACCCACTCAGATCAATTAAAACAGTTTTTTCTACATTACAGACAGACACAATTTTATTTATATGTAGAAATAGCACCTTGAATTTGTAAAAACAGGCATAATGTCTAAAACGTATACGCCTAATCGTAAAGGACCATAAATCTTGTGATCAAGGTTACAAGCTTCATCAACACGTTGAATAGGCTTTCATTCATGAATATACTGAGTTTATTGTCAGCTATTTTCATTATTAACTGCGGTGATCCTAACATCACGTAAAAAAAGCGCCGCGAATAGAATTATTACGCATAGAATACTAGTACGCGCACTGAAAGTGAAGCAAGTAAAACTAACGCGAAACCGCGTAAGTTGACTCAGCGACGCGTCAGTGCGCAACGTCACGTCTTACGGAGAAGAGCTCGCGAAAAATTGTGAAAATTACCGTTTTTGTTGTAAAATGTTGTCACAACGGTGATGATAACATAAAAGAAGTGATGGTATTACATTTCACCTATAAGTTTATACATTTAATTAATTATAAGTACGTAAAACTAAAAAAATACTTACCTAGGCTCTCATAATACAAATGTTGCTAGTTGTGGGTAAAAAATCACAATTTTCTTTTAAAAATATTTATATTTTATTTGTGTTTAAAACGTTTAATCGCAACGCTCTGTGTAAAACTCAAATGACTTTATATAGATACCTACTTCTCTAAGTGTTAACATTATATTAACAATGGGTGCCTATTAAAACTAATACGGAGTGGTCAGCTAATCGCGATTTGTCGACGCCATTTTAACGCAACTATTTTATTTTAATTGCTTTGTTTATTGACTAAGGCTACGTGTTAAAGTTTTTTTACGTGGTAGAGCCATGCTGCAGCTATATTTGTAGTATAGTTGTAGCACGAATGGGTCGGCTCGACCGGGGAAGGACCACGCTCTCACAGAAAACCAGCGTAAAATAGCAGCTTAACGCTGCTATTTTACGCACGAGTGTTACGTATGGTGAGTGTAGAGAACCGGAGACCCCTTTTTACTGGCAAAGAGGCATTCCATCTTAGCCCTGACGGGTTACGACGCATCTGCATCTTGAGTCTTTATTGAGGATAGATGTAGATGTATATGGGTCACAGTAACCACTTACCATCAGGTGGACTGTGTGCTCGTTTGTCACCCTATCCTATATAAAAAAAGAGTATAGAATAAAAACTTTTTTAGTTACAACATCAAGAGATTATTAATAAGAACACCTTTACTAACCAGATGTCACCCTACACCCAAACATTAACCAGATGTTACGTTAGACCCAAACATAGCCTGTTTGAACCGACTCCCAAAAAGAAAGGTTATCAATATGTTTGTTCACTGATTTCTAAGCTTGATCAATTCGTATATACATGCTGAAATTTTAGTGGTTGTTGTCCCGCAGCCAAATTATACTGTCTCGATAGTAGGGTCAATTTATTAAATTAAAAAAATATTACAATTAAGAAAGGGCAGATTTACAATAGTAATACCTCACAAGCTAGTCGGGCGTCCAGACTAGTTTATGTCTTATCACTACGCTTGAGAGTTCATGTTATGAACATTTATTAGTGGCCCTTCACTGTGTAGGAAACGCGCAGTAGCGCGTGCGATAGACGTAACATTACGACATTACGTCCAGCAAATTTTTTCAGACTATATTATATTAATTCGTTATAAGCTAGCCTGCACGCCCAACCTACTTGCGAGATATTGCTATTGGTTTGAGATCGCATTCGAATTTTGTTTTTCTCGATTGTAAATTTGCCATTTTTACATCCTAATAATTTTTATTTTAATAAACCTATTGTACTACTAAGGAAAAATCATTTTACTTCGGGAAAACAACCGTTAAAATTTCAGCATATATATTGGATCAATCTGTGTGTAAATCCTTTCAAATAAAAAAAATATAAATCGGTTTAGAAATTATAGAATTCTGAGTTGAGAAACTCCTCCTTTTTTGAATTCGGTTAAAATTAAACATTACACGACGTGCTTATTGTATTCGAGCAAATTAATTGTGTTTAATAATATTCTTAAATTTTATTACATCTGCATTTTTGTACCATTAATATATGTATAATAAAGTTATATTAGTATCATCATTATTGTGCTTATTTCATTCCATTTTATATTCTCATAAAATACATCTTCGTACATAATACGTAATCTTTATTTAATCGATTTTTTAAAATTAATCAAAAGGTAATGCTTTGCACAATTTGATTACAAACGCCAAAAACTGGTATCACTGAATGGCGTGTATGTGTGCGTGTGACGAGCGCACATTCGACTCGCGCCCACTAACATAATGACTTTGCGTCATTTTAACGCTCGTGTTTTGTACTAGACTGCGTTTCTATGCGTAATAATTCTATGGGCTTAACATAAGAAAATTTATCTTTGACCATTCTGAAATCAAATTTAAATCTCTCGTTTAATATGTATTCATGGTTGTGTTATCCTTTTACCACGTTTTTATTAACTTGATTTCGTGTTTAAATGTTAGGATCGAATTTATTAATTTATTTTAAACTAACTCCCCGATGAGCTTTTTTTCCACGTGGTACAGCCAAGCTACAGTTATATTAGGGTTGTAGCACGAATGAGTCGGATCGACCAGGGAAGTACCACGTTCTTATAGAATACCAGCGTAAATTAGCAACTCAATGCTATGCTGTGTTTCCTATAATGTGTGTAAAGAACCGGAGATCCTTTTTATCAGTACCAGTCACCAGTACCAGGTACTAGTCATCAGAGGTGATAACGCATCTGTGACGTTCTTTGTTTAATGTTGGTATCCGGTGTCTGTCACTTAATATCAAATTTAAGTTACTTTGTCTCTTGATTTTTATTTAAAAAAAATATGAACAGGTTTATAAGGAAGTAGAAAAACACAAAATAATTTTAAATGTTTCCAAGGTGCGATTTACGCGGAATTTTTTGCCCCAAAAGACCACTCTGTAGAATATACTGACGCCAGGGGTTTTTTCCGGACCCATATTACTCAGGGGGTTTCAATAAAAAAGCTTACCTTACTTAAAGTCCGGTAACAAACTTGTGGTTCCTCTGGTGTTGCCAATGTTCATGGGTGACAGTGATCAATTACCATTCTTACAATAACTATATAGCAGTAGCATGGCTCTATCACGTATAAAACTTTAACAAAACACGCCAATACAAGCAGAATATTGTGAAGAAAAATGTTAATTCATTAACGTAAATTTAAATAAAACTAATTTTACGGATTTTATCGCGTATTTTAACTTGTTTTACATTCTTGACGTTTCAAGCACTTTACAGCACCTTAAATTCTAAAATTCAGTTCACAATGGAGTTAGAGGCAGATGCAGTATTACTTACTTACTTACTTACTTATCTTCACGCACAATCCCTGACGGGGTAGCCAGAGAGAACAGATCGCCAAGTGTCACGATCCTTACATATCTCTTTCGCTTCTTTCAGATTCATTATCTTCTTCATACATGCACGTCTAGGTATCCGAGTACTCTTGACCCTACCCTCTTCGAGCAATTTGCTCACATGGTCTTCGAAAGTTAGTCTCGGTCTACCTCGACACCTTTTAATATTAACTTTCGCGCTATATATTTTCTTCACCATTCGGTCTTCACTCATTCGCTCAACGTGCCCAAACCACCGAAGCACGCCCTTATCAATTTTTGTGATAAGGTCATCTTTCAAACCTGCCATATTGCGAATCTCTTCGTTTCGCTTTCGGTCGGCCATAGTAACGCCGCACATTTTACGAAGAGACCGCATCTCCACTGCATTCAACTTACTTTTATGCTTCTTCTGGCATACCCAGGTTTCGCTGCCATATAACAAAGTCGGTACCAACACTGCGTTATGTATTGCAAGGCGTGCACTCTTCGCTACGCCTTGCCTTTTGACTAACGCAGTCAGGGCACCATTGACTTTGTTCCCGGCAGCGACACGCCTGTCCACATCTAAATCACATCTTCCATCCCGGCTAAAAGCACTCCCCAAGTATACAATTTCATTTAGATGCAGTATTAAAAACAAAAAAATATATTTGTTTTTCATACTGCATGTGTTCATTGTTCGTTTTATTTAAATTCTTTAGCTTTTCTAGATGTGTTAGTAATTCGGAATCCTGATAGCACCTTGAGCCACACTGTGTATAGAAAAAAGACCCATACAGATAGATATTTAAACGGTGATTCTCACCACCATCCTTCACAGTTAGCTATTGTGGGTAAATCTTTGTTTCATAGAGCACGAGGGATCTGTGATAGTAAACACCTGGCCGCCGAGCTCCAACACGTCAAGCAAGTTTTGCACGATAATAAGCTTCGGGTCCCGCGCCTATGTCACGGTGAACGAGTGATGCCGGCCACAGTCGAGCGAGTGCCTGCTGTACTGTCATATGTCAGAGGTGTCACTGACAAGATTGGCTACATCTTGAAGCGTGCTTCCATTAAAACATATTTCAAGCCACCGAAGAAGATTAGTCAGTTTTTACCATCAGTCAAGTGTAATATTCCTCTGCAAGATGCAGGAGTGTACAAGCTTGATTGTGAATGTGGTCTCTCTTATATAGGACAAACTAAAAGATCGATAAAAACCCGCGTTAAAGAACACATAGCTGATGTGAAGAATAGACGCTCCGGGAAGTCTGCAGTCTGTGAACACGTACAGGATTGCCCTCGTCACTACATTAGATTTGATAGACCACAAATCCTCGCTAAAGAACACCGATACCTTCCAAGGATGATTCGCGAGGCTATTGAAATCAAGAAACATCCTAATTTCAATAGAGAAGATGGCTGGGTGCTACCATCTGCTTTAGAATCCATAATTAATAAAATTAAATCCCAACCTAAGCATACAACTGCCAGACTTCATGATACTGTAAGTTCATACTGCGTAGATCGGAACAAAAATTAATAATTTTTAATCTGGAGGTAGCCGTGGTTAACTATGACATTGGGACGTCATACACCTCAGTCTCCCCCATGACCATGGGTGCTGTAAAGTGCTTGAAACGTCGGGAATGTAAAAAAAGTTAATATACGCGATAAAATCCGTAAAATTAGTTTTATTTAAATGTGTAGTGTTCGCGTAAATATAAGAAATCATCATTAACGTAAATTTCTGTTTCCACCTTACACCGAAATAAAGAACGCTGTCGTTAAATTTACGTAATAAGTTTAAAATACTTTCATTAAAGTACACGGTTGTCTTCATTTCAGTTCGAGCGGAACTTTTATTATAACTTTTATTATAACTTTAATTATAACTTGACCTGAAGCAGAGAATCGCTGCTTGGGGGAAGCGGATTCGGCGATATACCGAGAGGTCGACACCGTTCAACCAGAATTGTCTCTTCCAGAGTGATCAGAAGAGGCTATATAAATCATTGGAGCGACCAATGGTACGTGGAACGGGCCCAGCACCGAATCAGGCCGACACTATTGCATTCTAGCGCGGCCTGTGGTCAGAGCCCGTAAACCACAGTGAGGGCCCTTGGACGGAAGTTGTGGCGAGTCAGTGTGCGAATGTTACGCCCATGGACCCCGTCATCGTAACGCCGGATGACGTAGCTGAGGCGGTCCTTAGGGCCCCGAACTGGAAAAGTCCGGGACTCGACGGACTGCATCACTACTGGCTGAAGGGGTTCGTGGTGTGTCACGCTGTGCTCGCCCGACAGTTTCAAGAGGCTCTCGAACAAAAGTCGCTCCCAAGCCTATTCACTACTGGGATCACTCATTTCGTTCTTAAAGACCAGGATTCCACAGACCCGAGCAAATACCATAACGTGTCTACCTACCATATACAAGACACTAACATCCATTTTGAGCGCGAGAATCACTCGTCACCTGAACTCAAATCAGGTGATGTCGCGGGCTCAGAATGGATGTCGGGGTGGTGGTCGTGGAACCAAGGAACCACTCCTCATTGCGCGGTCATTGGCAAGGTGGTTAAACGCAACCGTCACAGCCTCTCCGCCGCCTGGATAGACTACAAAAAGGCATTCGACTCGGTGCCTCATACATGGCTTAAGAGGGTCTAAGAGCTGAATAAGGTTAACTGTACAGTTCGAGACTTCCTCGAGCAGTGTATGGGGCAATGGAGTACGATCCTTTGTCATCAAGGCAAGCGGATGATGGCTGCGGAGAACCACATAAGGATAAGAAGGGGTATCTTCCAGGGCGATTTTTTGAGTCCGATCTGGTTTTGCCTTTCTCTGAACCCTTACTGGAGTACCTTACTGGAGGGTTTCAGGAGGAGATTTCAGCTTCGAAAAGGAGGTACAAAAGTGACCCACCTTTTCTATATGGATGATCTCAAATTATTCGCCTCCAGTCGCTCTCATCTTATGGAATTGCTAAACATCACTTGTGATTTTAGTAATTCTATTAGAATGGAGCTGGGGACGGATAAGTGTGCGGTTCTCCATGTCAAAAGGGGAAGAGTTGCTAAATCTGAGGACATAGAATTCTCTATGTCCATTAGCATAAATACCCTGTCCGAGGCTGAAACATACCGATACCTGGGTATGTCACAGAACATAGGTATCGGTGATGCGGACATGAGGCAGTCAGTTTGCGATGTGTTTTATGCACGCTTGACAAAAGTGCTTAACAGTCTTTTGTCGGGCGTTAATAAGACACACGCATATAACGGTTGGATCATGCCTGTTCTCATGTATACATTTGGCATACTCAGGTGGACTCAGACCGAACTGAACGCTCTGGATAGAAAAGTCCGCACTATTATGAAGTCCCACAGGATGCATCATCCGAGATCGTCAGTAATGAAGCTGTACTTGCCATGCATAATCGCGAAGTGTGCAGCCTCCGTAATTACTTTCTGACGAGAGCGGATAATCGGCGGAGAGGGGTAAGTCCTTTATCACAAGAAATAGGGACGTTATTTCTTGTGATAAAGGACTTACCCCTCTATCCTTAGCCAACTAGCAATGGCAAGACCCGGCAGTACAGAGCATTTCCGACCGGGAGACCGTATGGAAGGAGAACGAGCTCCACGGGAGGTTCTTCAAGGCTCTACATGAGCCTTTCGTTGACACAGTTGCCTCCCTCCACTGCCTACGTTTTGGTGACCTCTTCGGGGAAACCGAGGGTTTTGTCTGTGCAATACAGGGTCAGGTTATTAAGATCAACAACTATCGGAGATACATCCTAAAGGATGGCACCGTTGACATTTGTCAAGCTTGTCGCCATTCCGGTGATTCTCTTAGGCATGTCATCTACGGTTGTTCGGCACTTTCTAACTCTGAGTACTTGGATAGGCACAACCTAGTAGCCAGGATTCTACACCAGGAGCTCGCTCTGAAATACGGTCTCGTGAATCGGAAACTGCCTTATTATAAGTTTATTCCGGAAGCCGTGCTCAAAAATGACCGCACCAGGCTCTACTGGGACCGGACCATCATCACAGATAGGACCATTCTTGCGAATAAGCCTGATATTGTGCTAATGGACCGGGCACAGTCAAGGATATTTTTGGTCGACATTACCATTCCGTATGACGAGAACCTCGTGAAAGCCGAAACAGATAAGCGAACAAAATATCTGGACC
The DNA here is from genome assembly GCA_963668995.1 of Parnassius mnemosyne. Classification (NCBI taxonomy): domain Eukaryota; kingdom Metazoa; phylum Arthropoda; class Insecta; order Lepidoptera; family Papilionidae; genus Parnassius; species Parnassius mnemosyne. The sequence continues at coordinate 27,188,366 of CAVLGL010000091.1, forward strand.
TGGCTCACGAGGTGACCGACATGTGGGGTGGACTGCCGGCCGAAGTTATACCTGTAGTCGTTTCTGCGAACGGGTTAATCCTAGTCAGCCTCTCAGGTCAGCTGAGGCGACTGGGACTCCGTGACGGACCGCTCCAAGCTCACATGCAGAAGGCGGTGCTCCTCGATACCGCTCGAATCGTCCGCCGGTTTTTTTCCCTTTCCCCCTAACCCTCGGCCTGTTTGGTCTCCCCTGCCGTGGGCTTCCATCTGGTTGGGTTTTTATATATTTATGTATTTTTTATGTATTTATTTTATTTTATTGATATTTATGTATGTTTATATCTTTCGTTTACAATTATATATTTAAACAGCCCAACCAGATGAGAAAATTTTATAGATAACTCAATAATAATAATAATAATAACGGGTTAATCCCAGTCAGCCTCTCGGGTCATCTGAGGCGACTGGGACTCCGTGACGGACCGCTCCAAACTCAAATGCAGAAGGCGGTGCTCCTCGATACCGCCCGCATCGTCCGCCGGTTTCTTTCCCTTTCCCCCTAACCCTCGGCCGTCTGGTCTCCCCTGCCGAGGGCTTCCATCTGGTTGGGTTTTTATTTATTTATGTATTTTTTTTATGCATTTATTTTATTTCGTTGATATTTATGTATGTTTATCATTTTCATTTACAATTATATATTTATACAGCCCAACCAGATGAGTAAACTATATAGATGCCCCAAATAATAATAATATTTATTGATAAACATTATAATTTTATTATTAATTACATTTTAATTTATTATTATTGATAACATTATATTAATAACTCTTACACAATTATTTTAATCTTAACAAAAGTGGTTAAAGGGAATATTAGTAATGTTAACAGGACTATTGCTAGTTTTTTATAAAAACAAATGTCAATGACTCCATAAAATATACCTTAGATAAAGTTATACTCGTAAATATCCTCAGCGGACACAGCTTTAACTTCGTTCTTTATAAAAGTACAAAATAAATATCGCGCTACAAGATATACGGCTAATTTTTTCCGGCTGTGTACAAATACAAACAAGCACCGGATGCTCCAGTGTACTGCTGTATAGCTCACGTAAGTGTTATTTACCTGTAGAATACTCATGTTGTACGCTTAGACCGCTCTTTGTAAGTGCATAGTCTTTATTCAGGGTTGGCAATAATGCAGTTAAATGCTTTTTTTACACACTTTTAGCGGCCAGAACTCCACAACGTCTTATGTGAACCGAACAATAACCGAGGCCTGAATCACGCTATTGAAGTTTGTGTAACAATGAACATGAATTGAATTATTTTTTAACACGCTTTTATTATTTTTTATTAGTTCATGTATGATTTTCTTTCAATTTTATAATTCAGTTTTCATCTACTTCCAGACGTTTGAATAATCTAAAATTTAATGACGTATTAAAGCCGATACAACCAAAACAATAAAATTATTAAATCTAAGTATTCTCACGCGCATCATCAAAACACACGAACAGTGCATATTTTAAAGTTTTTTAATCTCAATTGTTTTTATCTCTAATATAAATATTTTTTACTTTATACTGTTCAATTTGAATAACAGTATAAATGAAATATATACACTATTAAAAACTATAATGACATAACTAAAACTAAAAATTAAATTATCATTCAATCCTACTCCCTGCGATATCGTTCCAAGAACGCTGGCTGCGTTTCCTCGCTGAATTCCAGTTCTTAGTCCTTGAGCGAGAAAAGAACCAGCCCTATTATCACCAGCAGCGCAGACCAGTTGCGAATATAGTTTCTTTAGAAACTTCACCGTACGTAGACCCCACGGACCAATCGCTCAGAGACTCATATTTGCACTACTTAGTTCAGCTGCCTCTGATGCCGCTCCGGGTTTAAACGATATATCCCTAAGATGAGAGGCTGCCAAAGTGTCTATGCATATATCATCCCACAAGGGCTTTCCTCTCATCAAGAGATCAAAATTATACCGTTATGTCTCTTGCCGTCGTTTTTAAATATTCCTTAAATTTTTAAAATATTTGGTAAATTACTTTATATCAAAGTTCCACTGTTGAACATCAGCCATAGATTGATGATGAAGATGGTGCTGCTCATGTCTTGCTTGATTTTCCTCTGTGGCCACCTGCGACACTCACAGCATGATATTTAATTGTTTATATTAAAAATGTCTGAGAATTGCTAGGTAAATAGGAAACACAAATAGAATAAAAAAGCTGTAGCTGTGGCAACACTGCTAGCGATGCATGCATGCTTCTTTTTCATTATCATCATCATAATCATTAACAATACGTAAAATTCCATTAATAGAGATGGGCCTTTCTCGTGAAAGGCAGGATTTGCCTTGAACGTCACGTTTGTCAACCATGTAATGGGGGTGTAAGAATATCCATTACGTCATATCGTTCGTCGTAAGAGGCTACAGCCGGAAATTTGTGAAATTGTGTCTTTATGATAATAATAAATCAAAATAATAAAAAACTGCAGTTGCCAATCCGCCTATCAAGTGTGGCAACTATGGCAGCAGCGGACTTCTTTAGGCTATAATGGTCACGCTTGTCAGGTGAATTGACGATCGCCTCATAGAAACGACGATGTATATTTAGCCAGGATTGTGCCAAATGTCAGAACGTAGATTCTGCTTACCCCTCTGGTTGTCAGGCGTGATAGTGTATGTGTAGAGTTTATGAATGTCTAACCATAACCAACTAAAATATGAAATGTATTTAACCATTTTAATTGATCAGAGAAATATTTGTTTTATATGTCCGGGCAAATAAATATAGTGTATCTTTGATTTCTATTTGATCGTCAACCCTAGAGACAGAATACAGAGCAGTACCGGAACTCAACCTTCGGCTCGGCCCCACTTCCTTCGAAACATTTCCCCAACTATATCTGTTCTTGTAATTTTTTTTTGTAATTTTATTTCTTCCTTTTTCCCGATGTTCAATCTTAAAGCTTGTCCCTAGACTATTTACAAGAATATTTCTTAAATCATTATTTGATTTCATAGGTAGTAAAGATATTAACACTTAACTAGTCGCTAATGGGTCCAACGAACCCATTTCTTATTATTTTGCTTGATACGAGTAACTATTAAAATTCGACGTTTGCAACATTGCCGCTCTTAGTAGGTACTTTTGAACGATAGTGTAGCACAGCAAATAACGATTTTGGTAGTAAGTTTAAAAAATTTCGGTATGATGTTGGAAAGTGTGATTTTACTTCAAAGTTGTTTTTTCGTTTTTTTTTTTTAAATTTCTATAATGATTTTACATGCCAAACGCAAGTGTGACTAACGAATCAAGAGCAAGTTTATCTGACACTATTCCGATGATATCTCGGACATCAGTCTGAGCGAGATTAGAATGGCTCTCTAACACCTTAAAAACGACAAGTACCCGGGCGAAGATGGAATTACAGCGGAGCTTCTGAAAGCGGGTGGACAACCGGTATTTGAAGTCCTTCAGAGGCTCTTTAATTCCGTCCTCCATGGTGGCATTACACCGGAGGCGTGGAGCAGAAGTGCGGTGGTCTTGTTATTCAAGAAAGGTGATAAAGCTCTCGTTTTTTTTTATAGAAGAGGGGGCAAACGAGCATGCGGCTCACCTCATGGTAAGTAACTACCCATGAACAACCGCAACACCAGGGGAATCGCAGATGCGTTGCCGGCCTTTTAGAAAGGTCTTTTCTTGAAGGTTCCTAAGTCGTATCGGTCCGGAAAATTCGCTGGTGGTAATTGATTCCACAAGGAAGTTGTGCGAGGTAGAAAACTTTTTCTAAATCGCACAGTAGTGGACCGCCAATCATCCAGATGGTATGGATGGTAACGCGAGTTTTGTCGCGATGTGCGATGGTGAAATTGAGCGGCTGGAATCAGTCCGAAGAATTCCTCAGAGCACTCCCCGTGATAGATGCGATAAAATACGCAAAGAGATGCAACATCTCTACGCAGTGCCACTGTATTGAGCCGATCAGAAAGAACTCTCTTGAAGAACTACAGAACGATTTTCCTTCTGAGCTGCGTCTACGTGCTGTTTTCGAGTCATTACGAATCGTCTCGCACGCAGACTCGACGATTTCCAGCCTCCCGAACAAGCCGAATTTGAAAAGGATTTAGCACCATAGACCACATATATACCTTTCGTCAAATTGTACAGAATACCAAAGAGTACAATTTTCAACGTTGCCTTGCGTATGTGGACTATGAGAAAGCCTTTGATTTCGTCGAATTTTGCTGCAGTCCCTCCAGCGGTGCCAAGTGGATTGTCAGTATATCAAAGTGCTGAAGTGTTTGTACAGTAGGGCTACGATGGCTATCCGAGTACAGAACCAGAGCACGAAACCTATCCAACTGCAGGGAGGTTTAAGACTGGGTGACGTAATATCCCCGGAACTCTTCACCGCTGCAATGGAAGACGTTTTCAAGCTACTGGACTGGAAAGGATACGGTATTAACATCAATGGCGAGTACATCACTCACCTTAGATTTGCCGACGATATAGTCCTTATGGCAGATTCGCTCGAGGACCTTAGCATAGTGCTTAGGTCCTCCAGCGATTCTGCCTTGCTCAATGAACTCAATAGTGTCTCCCAACAGATAGGTCTTAAGATGAAATTGGACAAAACAAAGTTGTTTACTGTCCATGTCACACCTATGCCAGTAGTTGTTGGGAGCACTGACCAGTCCAAACTGTTCTAGGAGTCGACGTTACGCAAGTAACGACGCAGAATAATAAAAATGCACCCTTTTTCAGATGTTTTATACAATAACGTGTCATCTATTATTCATTCCAGCTTATAAAAGTGAATTTCTAAACGTAGACCGGAGATTTTGCCATATTTACTAAGCCTAGTAGGCGATTTGGCGATTTTTTATATATACACAAATTTACAAACGGGCAGAAATGTTAAATAAAAAAATATATATAAGACTGACAATCTATGCACAATTACAACAAAGTTTTCTATGCGTTCCTGTACCATTCGTCCGATTACGACGAAAGTTTGCTCAGTTGTTGTGTCAGTTGTTGAATGTTTCTGACAAAACAAAGGCATTCTAACGCAACCTAAGCACAACATCTAATGTTATTAATTGTACAAAATTTATAAATTTCTATGTTAATTTGTAGGGTAAAATTATATACGGAAAATTGCGAACCGTTGAAAGTGTTAAAGCCAAGCTGCACCTATATTATGATTGTAGCAAAATGGGTTGGCGCAAAATGGATAGGACAATACTCTCACATAATACTAGAGTGAAGTATCAGCTTAATGCTGCTGTGGTTCATATGGTGAGTGTAGCGAACCAGAGAACCTTTTTACTGGAAACGAGGCATTCCATCTGAGTCCTTACGGGTGACAACGCATCTACATTTAATTTTTTTTATAGGATAAGGGTGACAAACGAGCACACAGTCCACCTGATAGTAAGTGGTTGCTGCGGCCCATAGACATCTACATCTATCCTCTGTTACAAATCAAAATGTAGATGCGTTGTCACCAGTGAGGACTAAGATGGAATACCTCATTTCCAGTATAAAGGGCCTCCGGCCACCTGCACTCACCAAGCGAAACGCAGAGGTAAACCTCTACTTCACGCTGGTTTTCTGTGAGGTCGTGGTACCACCCCGGTTCGAGCTGGCCCATCCGTGTGACAGCAAAAGCTGCCGCGTGGCTCTACCACTGTTAAATTCTTAATTCTTAATTAAAGATACTATCAGATGAACTGAGGATTCTTTTATCACCCTTATTTTATTAAAAAAAATCATGTGTTCTAATGGCAATTTGAGGGTCTACTCTCAAAGTTAGACACCTGTTTATCATGCAATACCTCTTGTCCTAAACCGACATTATGGCCGTGACTGAGGGTCCTAATCTCAACTGATAACTTAAAGTCTGTTATATGTGACAAAATCCAAGGCGTATCTAAATAGAATTTACATGTGTTTACACTTTAGCTTTCATTTCAGCGTTATCTCAGAGACAGTACTTTTTTATTCAATATATTATAAATAATACTTATTAAAAGACAGTATTATGCTTAAATTTAAAACTGATTCAGAATATATCTCTGTTCTGGGAATAACCAGCATGAAATCCAACGGCACTATTTTCTTTGACAAAAATAACGGCTTATAATCAAATATATAACATAATTAAAAAAATGAAACAAATTACAAATAGCTTGGTAACGATCAGTTCATTCCCAGAGGTTGTGATCATTCATAAACTCCTTAATATTCTAATAACCCTTTTTATACAAACTTTGTTTAATAAAGTTTTTGAACTTTGAGGAGGTCTAATTTTATATCTTTTCTGGGGTTTTGTAGTAAAATATATACATCGCCCAAGGATAAATTAATTACTGACTCGGTGGAGTCGAGTACTTAACTGGTACTATACTAGCTTGTGTCTGTTGCCCCTGCGGTAAGAAAAGTGCAGGTAGGTTTTTCTGTCACGGTTCCTTAAACGATGTCATCCGTCTTTGGATTCGCTGTTGTCTCTATTAATGTGAACTCGGGTTTAGAGCCTTGTGGATTATTTAGTGACGATGGCATCAGACCCGACGGTATGACTTATGTCCCTTGGCAGAGAGGTAAAAACCTAGTGTGCGTTGTTACTTGCGTAGACACTTTGGCAGCCTCTCATCTCAGAGTTTTAACTCCTTTAGAGCCAGCGCGGCAACAGAGACAGCTGAACTGGTTAATTGGCGCATATATAAGAGATGACTACATATTTTTATCATTTGCTGTAGAAACTATTGGTCAGTGGTATTCACGTGCAGTAAAGTTCCTAAAGGAACTGTGTCAGTGACTTGTCATTGATACTGGTGATAAGAGGGCTGATTCTTTCATTCGTCATTTAGCGAGGAAACGCAGCCAACAACAAAATATTCTATTCTATTCTATATGCTGTTCTATTTAATAATTAGAGATTTTTTTCAGTAAATTTTATATTTCAAGTTGCACATATTCACCCAAATATAAAATTAAAATTTCCTTTCATGTTCAGTTTGTCAGCTAAAAATTACTCAAAGCGAAATGAACACCGTTTGTAGTTCATAAGTTTTCCCTTATTGTAACTTTAGTTTTAAATAAAGAGTTATCTGTTAGATAGACAGATAACACTTTATTTAAAACCGGTACCGGTAATACATACAGAATAACTAAAAATGAAACTAATTTTTACTGATTTTTTCGCGTTTCATTTAACTTTTTACTTCCCGACGCTTCGGGTGCTTTTCAGCACCCGTGGTCACGGGAGGGGCTGAGATGTTTGACGTCCCGATGTCATAGTTAGCCCGGCTACCTTCAGTTTTTGAATATTAACTTTTGGTCTGATCTACGCAGAATAAACTTGTAGTATCTTGAAGTCTTGCAGTGGTATGCTTGGGTTTGCATTTAATTTTATTAATTATAGGATCCCAAGCAGATGGCAAACCCATCCATCTTCTCTATTGAAATTAGGATATTTTTTAATTTCAATAGACTCGCGAATAATCCTTGGTGGGAATCGGTGTTCTTTTGCGAGGATTTGTGGTCTATCAAATCTAATGTAATGGTTGGGACGATCTTGAACATGTTCACACACTGCAGGTACTTCCCGGAACGTGGGTGCTTCAAGTCAGCTATATGTTTTTCCACGCGGGTTTTTTATAGATCTTTTTGCTTTTCAGCACCCAAAACGTCGGGAAGTAAAAAGTTAAATTAAACGCGAAAAAATCAGTAAAAATTAGTTTCATTTAATGTGTAGTCTTGGCGTAAATATAAGAAATCGTTAACTAAAATTGTTTATTAGTGCGTGAGAGTGCTTGTATACTCCTACGTAAATAAAGTCGAGCTAGATATTAGTGAATCGGATTAGATTTATTATATTTCAATAACCACAATGCCATTCACATTTCATGTTGTTTATTTATCAAAGTATAACATCTAAGGATAAACTCGACATAATATAAAACTCTAGCGTTCCTCTCGTATTAGAGTTGACTGGGATAGAATGAAGATGAAATGAGGCAAAGGTTTGCCCTTTTTAAGCATTTTATATGGTTTAAATAAGTGCTATTAATAAATAAAACTTCAAAATGGAAGTCTGGCAGACTTGACAAAGGTTTTAGGTACGGCAAGAGATTTTACGTTCAATTTAGTTTATCTTTGAGAGTTGTAAATCGAAAACCAATAATAGTTCATATAGAGATTTTCTGTGTAGAAAAAAAAACGTTACAATATTCTTATTGTTTAATGTATAAAATATTTAAATAAAAACTTAAAATTCGTAAAACTTAAATGACTCTCAAAAAGTATTCTTATAATCTATATTGAAGGAAAATGATCCTGTTCTATTTTATTCTAAAATTCAAATATTAAAAATAATTGTTTAAAAAAGAATAAATAATTTCCACGTTATTTAAAATATAATGAAGTGAAGACCTTTCACTTCATTAGATACATACAAGAACAATATCACAAGTTCACAAGCTCAAGGTAATAATAATAAATATTATTTCTTTACTAATTATAAGCCTGTGCTTGACCATCTTATAAAAAACCTACTGACCACCTTGATTACAATGTAGATTAAAATAAAGCAAAGATCTCACCTACATACGTCCCACAGCAGGCAAAAGGCTTCTTATTTTGAAAGTATTATCGGGCAATTAATGCCATGCGTTACTCCAGTATATGTTGACGAACTTCACATGTCTTCGAGATATTTTTAGGCAGGTTTCCTTAACGTTGTTGCCACCCCGCCTGCCAATCGTGGAAACTATGGCCTATATCCCTATGGGGCGGTTTATGGTTGAGGCTTGTGTTCAGGAGTACAGTTTTGGTGGGCTATAATAGTACAGTAATGAAAGGATATTGCCATTATATTGAAATTTACATGGTAGGGTCACGTTACAGCTATGTAATTGTTGTAACACGAATGGGTCGGCTCAACCGGGGAAGGACCACGCTCTCACAGAATACCAGGGTAAAATAGCACTTTAATCATGCTGTGTTTCGTATGGTGAATGTAGAGAACCGGAGACCTATTTTACTATAGATGTTTATATTTATGGGCCATAGCATCCACTTACAATCAGGTAGGCTTTGTGCTCGTTTGTCACCTTTAGTCCATAAAAAATTAAACATAAACATGTGTTTTCAAAGTGTTTTCTGGTGGAACATCATCATCATCATCATTAATTTTTGCCCACGCAAACACTTGTTCCGTGCGGAATTCGAACCCATACGAATGGCATTTGTAATTCTATAGACTTGTTAGTTTGAAGTAGGTTGCTGATGGCTACTTACTATAAGGTTCAATGTAAGTTACTTTGTCACTTCAATTTCATTAAAAAAAAAAAACATAAAAAATACTACGAGCTAGGCCGTTTGCTTTCAGCGCAAGAGAATCCACAATCCCATATCATCCCTTGGGTATCGTAACAGCCTAGAGGGGAATAAAACAGTAAATTGTCAACAGCATCTTCCTGATAATAACACAAAAAAACTCAAATTAAAATCGACGGTTGCTAACCTGCCTGTCGAGTATGGCAACTATGCCAACAACAACCCCTTTATGAGGCAAGCTATGGGGGAAGCATATGTTTAGCAGTGGACTGTGATTTGCTGAAATGAATGGACGAATGAATATAATGAAAAATGACGGTTCCGTGGCGCAGTGGCTTAGCAATGAGTCGCAGCGCTAAGAGCTGTTCAGATGCGCTGTCACCCTTAAGGCGAATATGCATCGTAAAATAAAATAAATCATATATTTGACAATTAATCATTATTTATACGTGTAACTTAGAGAGATTCCACAATGAAACCGTATGAAATTTATATATAATAAAATGGCTTAAAAAAGGCTTTGTTTTAAAATCATGTTGAGAACACATCTTAAAAATTATTTTTTATATTTTATGAAAAAAATAAACAAAATCGAACTGTTCAAGCGTTTTCCGCATTATTGCGGGGCGCGACGTTCCTATACCTACACACCGTACTACAGCAGGGCCTTAAGTTAAAACCTAAAAAGGTCATTTGTTATGTATAATGGCCGAAACGCCATAAATCAAAGCTTTTAAACCATCTCAATGACAGCCGGTTGCTTAGACCGACGCTGAACGTAAATTAACCCTGTCATAGCTGTCACATACGTCGACGCGTCACAACTACAGCGCGATTGTTAGTAACGCTATCATTAGAGGGTTAATTGAACTGGGATCGAAATGCACACTGAATGGTTGTGATTTGATTTGATTTACGCTAAAAGAATGCCAGAATAAATTGTGTTCGGAATTAAGATATTATTATTATTGTTATTATTTATACAAATTATTTATATAGAGCGTTTTACATGGAAGGGCTATGATGCAGCACGAATAGGTTGGCCCGGCTTTTTTTCTTTTATAGAATAAGTTGGCAAACGAGCACACAGTCCACCTGATCTTTAATGGATGCTGTGGCCCATAGACATGTAGATGTCTATGGGCCACATCTATCCTCGATTAAGAATCAAAACGTAGACGCTTTATTACAATCTATTTAGATGATTACCGATTTCCGGAGGTAGGGTTGACCACAGGGTACTAGTCAGGTGGAAAGTGATGTGTATGTAAGTAGTGTGTAGTAGTGTGTACATTTAACCTGACTCAACCGATGAAGTCGTACAGCAGATCCACAGGCACAGCTTTTCTCCAAATGTGCGATCCCTCCAGTGGGCGTTCACCAATTGAAACATTCTGATTCTATTTCACTATAGTAGTTTATCAACCTTATTGTATATTTAATTAACTTCAAAGTCAACAAAATCAACGTTCATCGAAATTAAAACAAGTGACACGCTGCACAACTTAAGAACGGTCGGTCATAGTTAGATGTCCCAGGTTCACTTAGCACAAAAATGTAACACGAGAACGAACGCGGTCTCTTCTCGAGGCAAAAGTTCAGCGTTCTCCCGACAAAGTAAAAGTCTTATCACGCTATCAAAACGACGCACAAACAACTCGTCGATGCAAATTAATGGCAATCAGTTAATTTAATCACTCAAACATAATACAAGCCTCTTGTCACGAAACATACAAATTTGACAAATTAATTCGAGGCGGTCTTAACGGGACCCAAATATTCGATAATAAATTCAAACGACGCGCACAATTCTTGACACCAGCCGCGCCCAAAAATTAAGATAACGCCATAAGAGGCACGCGACCGACCGTCGCACAACAATTATTTTTCATACATTAAGACAAGCCTCGTTATCATGAGACGTACAAATTAGACAACTCAATGCGAGGCACGCGACCTAACGATTTATTCTTCTAGACGGCTCCAACCTGCCGTCGCGCGACAATTTTCTAGACAGAGTTTTATCGACTCGATGTACGTGCACAATTAACTACACGGGCCGCGCTCAAACAACTTAGCGGTCGCAGACAACACTGCTCGACAAGGCCGCGGCCTTCAAGACACTGAATTCGTGTCCACGCGGTCGAATGCCTCGACCGCCCCCCCCCCCCCGCCCCGGCGGCAACTACGTCAATTGAATACCATCGGTTGACGCCTTAATAGTTAAGATTGGGCCTAAGCAGCTATGTTTCACAGCAAGAGCGTCCATCTTTATCTGGTCTTAATGATTTTGGCACCATTTTAATCGGGACTTGAACACTCTTCTGCTATCACACATTTCTTTGTAAAGAAAACCTGACCTGGGTCTTCCACACAATACCCAGTCATTGAATTTGGATCTGGCCTTTCTGTGAGCCTCACTGACGTGTTTGTTCCACCCAGCTATGCGCGGGCCACCCCCGTCCCCCTCGCGCCTCCCCGATTCGCCAAAGTCGCCGCGCCTTGGAGAGCCGTCACAATGACAGAGTAGTGCTTATCCAGAACACGCCTGTGGCCACGGTCATTACAAAATCGGTCGCATAGTTTGCACACTCCGAAGGAAAGTCTACCAATTTTAACCTATTATGACACTAGCATACACTGTGAACACTCTTTAGCATGCACTGTGAATTATTACCGTGTACTTATCTCGTTTTTAAATCCACTTCTGAATTAGGAGCTTTGGATCATTTAACAAAGAAATAAGGGGGACGAACAAGCACACTGCCTGATGTTGAGTGGATGATGTGACCTATAGACACTGCATCTATCCTTGATTAAAAATCAAAATGATAATACATTTTAACCCCTGAGGACTAAGATGGTATCGTAGCCAGATAAAAAGGTCTCCAATTCTCTGTACTCCCCTGTTATGCCAAAAGAATTGTGCTGCAGCAAAGCGGTGAAGGAAAACATCGTGAGGCGTGTATGTCTGATATATTAAAAAAAATATTTCGGAGCGTCTAGTAATTTGCGTCGTCGAGCCACGCTGCAGCTTTATTATGGCTGCAGCACGACTTAGTTGTCTCGACCGGAGTAGGACCACATTTCGTATAGTGAGTGTAGAGAACCAGGGTTTTATTGGTGGCGAGGCATTTCTTCTAAGTCCTCAGGATTGACAACACCTTTTAATATTTAACAAGTGTAGATGTTAATATCTATCACAGTATCCATTCACCTTCAGTTGGACTATGTGCTCGCCTTTACTTTATAAAAAAGGCATGTTAAGTCTTCATCAACACGCATGGGTGCTTCACGGCGGATATTTCCTTGCCCCAAAACCCTCTCAGAATTAAGAAGGGGCCCAGCAGTGTGACTAATAACTAACTATACTATACTTTCGTAACGTAAGCTACGCTTTAAGACAACAGCTTATAATGGATAATGACACAATATAACAACACCTAACATCAAACGATAAAGCGATGCCTACTGGAGTTACATAATTACACCGCCGATACTCTAGAGGTATTACGTGGTGACCTTACCGATGCTAGCATCGTGTCAAGCGATCCCCGCGGGCACCAATTAAATTGTTAATTGTAATTGTAAGTGCTGATTTACCACGTGCTCGGCGGTGAAGAAAGAAAAAATATGCGTGTCTGAGAAATAAGTAAAAAAATAATTGAAAATATACGAGTATGAAGTCCGCCAACACGCATTGAGGCAGCGCGGGGGATATTTCCTTGCCCTAAAACTCTCTCAGAAATGAGCAGCAGTGGGACGTATATAGCTTGTTTCTTTATTTTTTCTTTACTTTGTGTGTGTCTGACGGTGTAAGAATATCCACTACCCCATATTGTTCCGTGGGTATGGTAAGAGGCGGCAAAGGGAAAATGAAACAGGAGATGGATAACAGCATGTTCACGATAACAACTCAAAATAATTAAAATCTGCGGTTGCCAACCCGCCTGCCAAGCGGGGCAACTATGACAAAATCCCCCCTAAAAGTAAGTCTTTGTGAGAGGACTTGTTCAGAAGTGGGCTTTTATAGGCTGTAAGGGTGTTCTAATAAGGCCGTAATGGATTTCTTCTTTAAAGTCGGCTTTTACTTTGTATTAATATTTATTTTTCCATTAGCGTTATAGAATAAAGAAAGTAAACTTCTAAATCCTGTAGCACTAACGAAATTTGATGCCTTTTGTCGCAACGCTATCGATAAACAGTTACTCAGTTAAACAGTTACTCGACTCTAGAGCCAGTAATTCTTCCTCTATCGGGCAATGTATACGCTTTGACAACAAAGTCCCAGAAAATATGCACGACTAAAAAAAATTATAAAGAAAAAATTGTTTAGTGAAGGTTATTATACTACTAAAGAGTACATGATTTATAATAACCCCTGAGAATGAGGTTATCGCTCTCATGCTGTTTTTGAACGTTTTCATACTAATTGTAAAATAAAATAAAAATGATTTAGAACGTAAAATAAAATATTACATTCTAAATTATTTTTTTAAGTCCCGCTGGGCTTATTGCTGGTGTTTTTCTAGGACATCTGTCCTCAGGCTGAGTCCTGCTTTTTCCGAACCCGTGGTAAAGCTTAAATGTCTTTCAAGAAGTATTCTTGTAATCTATATTGAATAAAAATGATTCTATTCTATTGCGTGCGAGTTGTACCTCACCTAGCTATAATTAAATTTCAGCCATTATCACGTACGAAATACGACAAAATAGAGACGTAAGCGATTTAGACTCGTTAAACTTGCGATTATTACTTCCTTACATACTAACGAATCTGTTTAATTGTTTTTATTTCGTAATGTAGTCTCGTTACGTCGACACGTGCCGGGAAATTTTCCGATATACACAATACAAAATATAACACAATAGGTACTAAAATTTTAACATTTGTAGACACATTAATTAAAAATAATAAAACAAAATTAAATAAAAAGTAAAAATAATAAAGAAAACAACAATTTGATAAATATAACAACTTAAAAGTATGTATACTTATATATTATAGTAAAAAGAAAAATTAAAAAAACGTTCCTCATGTTGTATGTTGTGGCGCGTTAGGCAAACGGACCTCACTCAGCTCATGCGTATTTCGTTCTTTGGGATTAACTTGAAGGAAAAATGTAAAAAAGGATTAAAAAAATCGTCATATTTACACTAGAATTGTTTACTGTATCTTGGTGATTTTGATATTCACATGGACAAAGGTAAACCCGAAAAATATTTTAAAGACATTTGTTGAGTATAACAGGCACTAGATGAGGACGGTAGACAAAATGTTCCATAATTTCCTAAGATATTAGAAGATACCTAGCTTTCTACATTACTCTATTTGCCGTAAGCCAAAAGATCTTTCCTGCATTTCCTACAGTCGAATCTTCGACATCATCGGAGCGAAATGGGGTGACAAATTCTATCACGCCACTCTTTTAAAAACTCTATTATTATGCTTGAGTAAAATTGCTTTAAAATAGCGCCATCTACTTCGATAAATATGTAAAATCATTTTATTGGAAAAAAATTGATTAACTCTCAAGGTGATGTCTCTATATGGTCTGAAGTTACGAAATCGTAGATTGTTATGAATGCATTGGTTAATATAACTTTATTCAATGTGTTTAATTTTATTTATTCTATAAATTGGCAATTTTTTTTTATTTCGCTCGTTTTAAGAGTTAAAATTTATATTAACTCTCTTTAAAGCACCGCACAAAGAGGAGACCGAGTTAATACACTGTTTTTTTTTTTTTAAATACTCACAATACTATTAACATTACTAATATGCCACTTAACCCCTACTACTAAACTAAAAATGATTGTGTTACGAGTGGTTCACGGGTGATTTATTGGTAGATTCGAACCAACAACCTTTTAAGTTCGTGGTCAGCTCCCTGTCATTAGGTTACTGTCACTTAATACACTTTATTCTACCTCATTCTCTCGTAGGCTAAATCCTATAGATGTATATGTTTGTCTATTTTTGGTGTCGCTTTTTCGTTCCATCGAGTTTTAAATCACAATGACGCTGATAACAAATAAAAAATTTAAGTGGAAAAATTAAATGAACCTAATTTTTACGGATTATCGCGTTTAATGTAACTTTTTGATTCCCGACGTTTCGGGTGCTTTACAGCACCCATGGTCACGGGGGGGCACAGCCTTCAGTTTTTGTATATTTATTTTTGGTCCGATTTACGCAGAATGAGCTCACATTATCTTAAAGTCTTGCAGTGGTGTGCTTGGGTTTGGATTTAATTTTGTTAATTATAGAATTCCAAGCAGATGGCAGCACCCATCCATCTTCTCTATTGAATTTAGGATGTTTTTTTTTAATTTCAATAGCCTTGCAAATCATCCTTGGTAGGAATCGGTGTTTTTTTTGCGAGGATTTGTGGTCTATCAAAACTAATGTAATGGCGGGGACGATCTAGATTATGTTCACATACTGCAGAATTGCCGGAACACCGGTGCTTCAACTCAGCTATATGTTCTTTCACGCGGGTTTAATAGATCTTTTTGTTTGTCCTTTGTAAGATAGAACACATTTACAATCCAGCTTGTACACTCCTGCATCTTGTAGAGGGATATGACACTTGACGGATGGTAAAAATTGACAAATCTTTTTCGCCGGCTTGAAGTATGTTTAAATGGAAGCTCGCTCCAAGATGTAGCGAACCTTGTACTGAACCTTGACTGTGGCCGGCTCCACTCGGTTACTGTGACGTAGGCGCGAGACCCGAAGCTTATTGCCTTGTAATACTTGCTCGACGTGCTGAAGTTCGGCGGCGAGATGTTTTCTGTCACAGATCCCTCGTGCTCTCTGAAATAAAGATTTTCCCACGTTAGCTAACTGTGATGGATGATGGTGCGATTCACCATTTAAATATGGGTTGGAATGGGCCCTTTTCCTTTATACAGTGTGACCAATAGTGTTATCAGGATTTCGGATGACTAAAACATCTAGGAAAGCTAAAGAATTGTTTGCTTCTAACTCCATTGTGAATTGTATTTTAGAGTTTATGGAATTAGGGTGTTCTAAAAATGCAGTTACTTTGTCAGATGGTAAAATTGTGAAAGTATCGTCTACGTAACTCTTGTAGACTCTTGGATTTACAGGAGCAGTAAGAAGGGCTTTCTCCTCGAAGTGTTCCATGAATATGACGTCTAGTAATACTGCATATTCTGTAGGTATAACGTGTTATATATGTGTTGTTACCCCTGAGTACTAAGATGGAATGCCGCATTTCCAGTAATCAATTTTTTGTAAAACTGTCTCCTGTTCTCTACACTCACCATACACAGCAAAAGTAAGCTGCTATTTTACGCTGATATCCTCTGAGTACGTACTTGAGTAAGTACGTAGTAAGTATATATTTGAGGCTATAACTCGATACCGAATTAATTTAAGTTCTTTCTAATATTTATAAAAATATATATATATATATATATATATATATATATATATATATATATCGACTTATTTATTTTTTATTTATTTAAAAACTGAAATGTAACACCTTAAGGTAAAGGGTACACATAGGGAGGACTTAATGCCATATGGCATTCTCTGCCAGTCAACCCTGGTTGCGAAAGACTATGTTAAATAGAATTAGTAATATAAATACATAAATAAAGTGTATTTATATTAAAATATAATATATACATAGTACATACATACACAACATATATTTAAATATATATAACATATATTTACATACAATAATACATACATACATACATGTAATGTGTATACATGCTTATAAACTTTATAAATATCCGTATTAATATAAAAATAAATAAATAAATATTTGAAGAAATAAAAATGTCAGTTAGTAAGTGCCTTCAGGTAGTGTTGTCGTAGAAGTAATTTAAATGAGTTTCTATTTCTAGCATTTTTAATATCATCGGGGAGGTTATGCCAAAGATGTATAGCTTGTATCGTAAACGAGGACCTGAAAAAATTAGACCTATGCTGTGGAAACCTTAGACGGTTTGATTGTCGTGGTATTCGACCGTCAATCGAATGAAGGAAATGAAAGTTATCCTTAAGATAGCGACCTTGGATTGTTTAAAATTGAATAAAGTACTAGTAATATTCTAGAGCATCGCCTTTGATGTATAGGTAGCCATTTAAGCTTTGAACGATAGGAAGATATGTGGTCATACTTACGTAAACCGAAAATAAACCTTATAGAATTATTAAGAAGGCGCTCCAACGTGTTTAGAAAATTTTGTGACAAATCTGGGTAACATAAATCTGCATAATCTATAATAGGTAGAATGAGGGAATGAACAAGTGTAAGCTTGGTTTTGAAAGGTAGGAAATTTTTAAGACGATAAAGGGAATGCAAGGTGGCAACAACTTTACGACTTACTTCAGAGATCTGCATTTTCCAGGTAATAGTTTTGTCCATGTACAGGCCAAGATTTTTTATGGAATCAAAGTTCATTATAAATTACAGGAGAGAGATTTCCATAATCAATCTTAACCAATAATTGTGAACTTCTGAAGATTATAACTTTGCATTTGGCTGGATTAACTGAAACGCCATATATAAACGACAATTTTTTATGGCTTCCAGGTTATTATTTAGTTTATGTACTACATAGTTAAAGTTATTATAGTCTGACTGCACATAGAGCTGAAGATCATCCGCATACAGATGGTACGAACAATCTAATACCGAGCAGATAGAATTTATAAATAAGGAAAACATAATAGGAAAAAGTATGCCGCCTTGCGGCACACCAAATCCAATTTCAGCCCATGCAGAAAAATGCTGACCTGAACGAACCGATGGCTGGCGCCCGCGAATATAAGAAAATAACCACTCCAAGGCTGGGGATGAAAATTTAAGGTATTTGAAGATAGATAGGAGGATACGATGATCTACCGTGTTGAAAGCGTTTGAAAAGTCAATAAGTGCTACCACTGTTAATTTCTGCTCATCCATGCCTTTTCTTATATCATCTGTGACTTTGATAAGCGAAGTGATACTGCTGTGACCAAAGCGGAACACCGATTGAAATTCATTCAGCAGGTTATGTTTTCCAATAAACACAGATATTTGCTTAAAAACACAGGCAACTTTAGAGAGGTATGGGAGAATTAAGATATGACGAAAATGAACCTAAAAAAACCTTTTTCTATGTAGAAGATTATTGACCTGAGTCCAGAGAATAATTTATAATGTGTTTTATAGCTGGAAGTACGTACTCAAGTATCATAGATATCATTTGCTTACTAATTGCATCATAACCCACAGACTTAATTAGAAAAATATTAAATTATAGCAACGAAATGGTTCACAATACGGAATGAGCCTAATTCTCATAATAACAGATATTTACCTTATTAAAATAAATATTGAGTTACATTAATGAAACGGCTATCGACTCATACTGACGGTACCGGTGGCAAGAAAGTTCTTACTGCTAATATACCTAGTCAGGTCATAAATTTTGTCACATGTTTAATATAAAATAATTGAAACAAGTTTATTCATTATGTAACCATTTATATACCAAAATGAATATAACAAAACATAAATTCTTGTGATACTAAAGTTCATTCAAAATGACCTCCGTGATTTTGAATACAGGCCTTCAATCTGCGCGGCTAGTCGTCTATCGCAGCACGAACGAGGTCCATGTCAATATCGGCGGCTGCCTTAATCAAGGATGTCTTGAGTGACTCCAAATTGGGATGAGGCTTTGAGCACGCCTTTTCCTCTAAGTGTTGCCATATCTTGTGATCTAACGGATTCAAATCTGGACTGGAGGAGGGCCAGTCTTTGGGCCGGATGAAGTCGATTTCACGCGCCGCCAGCCAGTCTTGTGTGCTCTTCGCTCTATGAGCTGGCGCCGAATCTTGTTGGAATACCCAGTGCCTGTTATTGAACATGGTATGAGAAACAGGTTCCACAAAGTTCGTCAGGACTGTATTTTGATACACAACTGCATTTGCTTTTACACCTTTCTTACAAAAATGTACCTCTGTTAAGCCCCAATAAGAAACTCCCAACCATACCATGAGCGAGGATGGAAAATGACCTCGTTGGACACGCGGAATACGGTTGCTCGCTTCTTCAATACTTTGTGCGTACACCTTATCATTTTGTTTGTTGTAGCTCTCTTCTACGGTAAAAATTTTTTCATCCGAAAAAAGAATTTTCCGACATTTTTTTCCCGCGTACCGCTTCAACAAAGCGCGGCATCTCTTCAGTCTCAGGTCCATTAGACGAGCATTCAAACGATGTCTTGTTTTTTTTTTGATATGCCCGAAGCCCTAAGTCTTCATTTAACACCCTTTTCACCGTGGTTCTGCTTAACCCCATTGAAGGGCCAACATTTTCTGCTTACGTTTGGGATTTCTTTGAATTCGCGCCTTCACAGCGTTTATCACTGTTGGAGTCCTAACAGACTGAGGGCGACCACTTCCTGACCTGGCATCTACACTAGAGTCTTCATTGTATCGTTTGATGGTACGATAAACGAATCTTTTGGTTATATTAAAATTTTTCAATATGTCAAAAATTTGAATTGGCGCGTAACCGCAACGATGCAACGCAATAACTGACACACGGTCTTCTTTAAGCGTCCACTCCATATTTAAAAATGAGTAAAATTCTAAAAAGTATACAGTATTATTTTCATGAACAATTCTAAATTCGAATTCAATAAACTTTTTTGTGGCCAGCATTCTAAATGAAAAGTTTTTACTGTGTGACAATACTTATGACCTGACTAGGTAGTGATAAAGTGCCCATATTGGTGATTTGGAGAAGCGTCTGCGCAGGCAATAGTGTGGTCTAATAATCTTACGATAACCAGATATCACTAGTTTGAACAAAGGTGAACTTTTTTACTTTTTTGTCAATATCATTGAAAGTTGCGATTTAATGTATATATATTTTGGTTACTATTTGCTAACTTTTTGTTAGAAACGTTACCTCCACACTAGAATTTCCTCCCGGATTAGGGATATTTTACATACATAAGTTTTACAAGGATAAAAATCCAAGCCAAAAAATATTTAAAGGCCATACAAATACTTGTTCCGT